>JABBOT010000005.1:28353942-30965174 GCA_016165875.1 Acanthopleura granulata | reverse complement strand
GAAGCCACCCACTCGACAAGATGCTCAGAGACTCCCAAACGACGACACGCCCCAGAGGCCGAGGTGCTCGGCCATGACAAGATGCTCTACATGACAAGATGTTCTGATGCCGCCCAGACCACAAGAAAAATAGTTATTTCGCCCTTTGGATAATCGTTTAGTGACTTTTTTGTTCAGTATTTTTTAAATTCTTGATTTTATTTATTGA
This sequence comes from Acanthopleura granulata, assembly GCA_016165875.1. NCBI lineage: Eukaryota > Metazoa > Mollusca > Polyplacophora > Chitonida > Chitonidae > Acanthopleura > Acanthopleura granulata. Next base: position 30,964,966 of record JABBOT010000005.1, on the reverse strand, counting down.
TAGTTTTTTGGACTAAAACCCAAAAAGTAATGCATTATTCTTATTGTTTTACAAGTTTTATTTAGTAACCGTGTGAATGTGTATTTGTGGACAGGTTCATTGGAGGGGTCAATTCTTCCTTTCTATAAGCTTAGTTTCAGACTAGATTCCCACACAGAACTAGATACCTAGACGACGAGAAAAGCCCAAACGAGAACCTTCCCCGAGACAAGATGCCCCGACGCAATGACCTGTCTGGAAGCCCCCAGTCGACATAAGATGCTCAGATGCTGCCAAACGCCACGACATGCTCCTTAGACGAGGTGCCCTCGCACAAGATACTCTACATGACGAGATGCCCCTCAGACAAGATGCTTCCACACCACAGTATGACCCAATGCTGCCCACACCACAAGAATCTCTGATGTTTCACTGAGGACAAGATGCCCTGATGCCACCCAGATGACAAGATGCCCCATAGACAAGTTTGATAGTTGTATAGTAACTAAATTAATTCATGAGTTGCCTTAATGGTTATTTCACCTTTTTCATAAATGTTTAGTGACTTTTTTTGTCCAGTATTTTTTAAATTCTTGATTTTTTTTATTGATTGTTTTATAAACTGAAACCTAAAGAATAATGCATTATTCTTATTATTTTTCAACTTACATTTTTTAAAACCTTGATTTTCTTTAATGATAGTTTTATAAAATTAAACCGAAATAATAATGCACTGTTCTTATTTTTTAATCCAGTTTATATGGTGAATGTGTGTTTCAGGACAGGGGTTGGGAAGGGGATAATTCTTCCTTTCTCTAAGCTTAGTTTCAGACTGGAATACCACACCTTACAACAGAGCCCAGACAACAAGTTTCCCCAGACAAGATGCCCCTGAGGTGCGAGATGCTCAGATACATCCCAGACGACTACATGACCCAGACGCCGAGATCCCTTCAGACAAGATGTTCTCATGCTGCCCAGAGGACAAGATGTCCAGATGGCAAAAAAGATGAAAAGATACTCCAGAGACAACAAGTTTGATATTTATTTAGTTACTATAATAATTGATAAGTTTGTTTACTAGTTTTTTTTAAAGTTATAAAGTTTTAAAGTTAATTCTTCCTTTCTGTAATCTTAGTTTCAGACTAGATCTCCCCAACAGGACTAGATACCCCACACAATGAGATCCTCGAGACAAGAACTTGGCCTTGGAGACAAGATGGCCCCACTCGACGACCTGTTCGGAAGCCACCCACTCGACAAGATGCTCAGAGACTCCCAAACGACGACACGCCCCAGAGGCCGAGGTGCTCGGCCATGACAAGATGCTCTACATGACAAGATGTTCTGATGCTGCCCAGACCACAAGAAAAATAGTTATTTCGCCCTTTGGATAATCGTTTAGTGACTTTTTTGTTCAGTATTTTTTAAATTCTTGATTTTATTTATTGATAGTTTTTTGGACTCAAACCCAAAAAGTAATGCATTATTCTTATTGTTTTACAAGTTTTATTTAGTAACCGTGTGAATGTGTATTTGTGGACAGGTTCATTGGAGGGGTCAATTCTTCCTTTCTATAAGCTTAGTTTCAGACTAGATTCCCACACAGAACTAGATACCCTAGACGACGAGAAAGCCCAAAGGAGAACCTTCCCCGAGACAAGATGCCCCGACGCAATGACCTGTTCGGAAGCCCCCCAGTCGACAAGATGCTCAGATGCTGGCCAAACGACGACATGCCCCAGAGGCCGAGGTGCCCTCGCACAAGATACTCTACATGACGAGATGCCCTCAGACAAGATGCTCTACACCACAGTATGACCCAATGCTGCCCACACCACAAGAATCTCTGATGTTTCACTGAGGACAAGATGCCCTGATGCCACCCAGATGACAAGATGCCCCATAGACAAGTTTGATAGTTGTATAGTAACTAAATTAATTCATGAGTTGCCTTAATGGTTATTTCACCTTTTTCATAAATGTTTAGTGACTTTTTTTGTCCAGTATTTTTTAAATTCTTGATTTTTTTTATTGATTGTTTTATAAACTGAAACCTAAAGAATAATGCATTATTCTTATTATTTTTCAACTTACATTTTTTAAAACCTTGATTTTCTTTAATGATAGTTTTATAAAATTAAACTGAAATAATAATGCACTGTTCTTATTTTTTAATCCAGTTTATATGGTGAATGTGTGTTTCAGGACAGGGGTTGGGAAGGGGATAATTCTTCCTTTCTCTAAGCTTAGTTTCAGACTGGAATACCACACCTTACAACAGAGCCCAGACAACAAGTTTCCCCAGACAAGATGCCCCTGAGGTGCGAGATGCTCAGATACATCCCAGACGACTACATGACCCAGACGCCGAGATCCCTTCAGACAAGATGTTCTCATGCTGCCCAGAGGACAAGATGTCCAGATGGCAAAAAAGATGAAAAGATACTCCAGAGACAACAAGTTTGATATTTATTTAGTTACTATAATAATTGATAAGTTTGTTTACTAGTTTTTTTTAAAGTTATAAAGTTTTAAAGTTAATTCTTCCTTTCTGTAATCTTAGTTTCAGACTAGATCTCCCCAACAGGACTAGATACCCCACACAATGAGATCCTCGAGACAAGAACTTGGCCTTGGAGACAAGATGGCCCCACTCGACGACCTGTTCGGAAGCCACCCACTCGACAAGATGCTCAGAGACTCCCAAACGACGACACGCCCCAGAGGCCGAGGTGCTCGGCCATGACAAGATGCTCTACATGACAAGATGTTCTGATGCTGCCCAGACCACAAGAAAAATAGTTATTTCGCCCTTTGGATAATCGTTTAGTGACTTTTTTGTTCAGTATTTTTTAAATTCTTGATTTTATTTATTGATAGTTTTTTGGACTCAAACCCAAAAAGTAATGCATTATTCTTATTGTTTTACAAGTTTTATTTAGTAACCGTGTGAATGTGTATTTGTGGACAGGTTCATTGGAGGGGTCAATTCTTCCTTTCTATAAGCTTAGTTTCAGACTAGATTCCCACACAGAACTAGATACCCTAGACGACGAGAAAGCCCAAACGAGAACCTTCCCCGAGACAAGATGCCCCGACGCAATGACCTGTTCGGAAGCCCCCCAGTCGACAAGATGCTCAGATGCTGGCCAAACGACGACATGCCCCAGAGGCCGAGGTGCCCTCGCACAAGATACTCTACATGACGAGATGCCCTCAGACAAGATGCTCTACACCACAGTATGACCCAATGCTGCCCACACCACAAGAATCTCTGATGTTTCACTGAGGACAAGATGCCCTGATGCCACCCAGATGACAAGATGCCCCATAGACAAGTTTGATAGTTGTATAGTAACTAAATTAATTCATGAGTTGCCTTAATGGTTATTTCACCTTTTTCATAAATGTTTAGTGACTTTTTTTGTCCAGTATTTTTTAAATTCTTGATTTTTTTTATTGATTGTTTTATAAACTGAAACCTAAAGAATAATGCATTATTCTTATTATTTTTCAACTTACATTTTTTAAAACCTTGATTTTCTTTAATGATAGTTTTTATTTTCAGATTCTGTGACCCCAGGCGATGAAATACCCCGGACAATGACATTCACATACAGTGAGATCCCCCAGACAAGATGCCCCTATACGAGGAGATCGTCTGATTCTACCCTGAGGTCAACATGCCCAGATGCCTCCAAGATGAACAGGTGGATTGGCCAGGGAAGACAAGCCCCACAGTTACTTTAATTTATCAGTTTGTTGAAAAGTTATTAAGTCTTTTTTCACAATGTTTTATTAATTTGTTTATTGATTATTTTAAATTCTTGATTTCCTTGGATAGTTTTATAAAATGAAACCTAAACATTAGCCTGAAACATTTGAGAGTGGGAGAGGTAGGAGGGAAGTTTCTTTCTTTCTTCTAGGCTTTTTTCAGGCTAGATGTCCCTTTCAGATGATGACATTCCCCAAAGACAAGAGACCCCTACACGACGAGATATGATCAGCCACCCAGTCAACAAGATGCCCAAATGCTTTCCATACAACAAGGCGACCCAGGAATGAAAAAATATTGATAATTAGTTTGTGACTAAAATAATTAATCAGTTTGTTTAATAGTTATTTAGCCTTTTGTAGAATTATTTAGTGATTTGTTTGTTGAACATTCTTTAAGGTCTTGACTTTGCATTGATAGTTTTAGAAAATAAACCTAAAGAAGAATGCATGATTCTTTTTTACATACATATATATAAGAAGATGCTCCGATGCTGCAAAGACAAGATGCCTCCCATATGACTAATTTCTGCGCTGCCCAGAAATAATGCCAAAATAATATGTGGCACAGCCAAAATGTCTATCTAAATAAATGACAAATGTCCAGCCGTCGAAGTAAGAAACTGTCCACTGCCAAACTAATAAATGTCCATCTACTGAAATTGGAAATAACTTGCCCCCCAAACTATAAAGATGATAGACCATTTTGAGTTCCTTGCTGTTTACTTAGTTCCTTAGCTGCTTTATTTAATTAGGTATTGCTTTTTTTTTTGTAATAGTTTCTTTGTGTTGTTCATGTTATTGTCATTGTTGTTCTCCAAGTTGCTGTTGTCGTTGTTGTGGTTTTTGTTGTACATTTCTTGTTGTCCATTTCCTGTTGTCGTCGTTGTCTTTGTTATTGACATTGTTGTGACTTTGCGCTAATATGTAATTTTAAATACTTTTATACGGTTTGGTAGATTTTTTCTTAAAGCAGTGGTTGATTTGCTTGTTTCATATTTATTTATTACTTTGAAAATTAATTTGTTAATTGGTTTGTGTGCTGTTTTTTGATTCTTCGTTTTCTTTTTGGATAGTTTTATCAAAGTAAAGCTAAAAGTAATGCATTGTTCTTCCTCTTATTTAGTGAATGTGTATTGTAGGGTAGGGGAGGGGTTAATTTTCTCTTTCTTTATATAGGGCTTATTTTCGGACCAGATCTCCCGAGTTGACGAGATTACCCAAGACGGCATGCGGCAACAAGATCTCACCCCCACCCGACAAGATGCTCCTGCACAACGTGATGCTTCATGTTGCCCAGACAATGAGATGCCCAAGAGACAAGATTCCCCGAGACCAGTAAGTTTGATAGTTTTTATTTTTCTTTTATTTATTTATTTATTTCAGCCATTTCACTTTGTTTCAATTTGATTTTTTGTTAATTTTGTAAAACTAAAACCATACATTAATGCACTATTATTCTTCTCTTTTGTTAATTTTACTTTACTAAATGTGTATTTCTAGGAAAGGGGTACATTTTTCTTTCTCAGCTTTGCTTTCTTGAGACCGGATGCCTCCCTATAACAAGAGATCTCCCACCGACGATGAGCTGCCACCCAGATGAGATGCTGCCCAGTGGAATGTTTCTTTTTCACATGGCAGTGATGAATATATTGTGCAGATTTCCCCGCTGAATGTAAAAATATGAATTCTGAGCCATGAAAGCAGCATGCATGTAGCTGTTTGAAGTCAATGAAAGACAGATAAAATAAACCTTGTCACAAAAAAAAAACTAAAGACAAACATAGAGAATCCTCCATACGACGAAGACATGCCCCCATATGAGATGCCCACAAAGCGACATCCTCTGATGCTGCCAAGATGAGGAAACGCCCAGATGCCACCCAGAGGACATCATTCCCGAAAGACGAGTTTGATACTTGCTTAGTGACTATAATAATTGATGAGTTTGCTTTATAGTTATTTAACCTTTTTCATAATTGTTTAGTGACTTGATTCTTTGGTGTTTTTCTCTATTGTTGATTTTCTTTACTGATAGTTTCACAAACTTAAAACTTAAATATGAATGTGTTTTTCTTGTTTTTTTGTAACTCTAGTATTTTTTAAATTCTTGATTTTTTTTATTGATTGTTTTATAACCTGAAACCTAAAGAATAATGCATTATTCTTATTATTTTTCAACTTACATTTTTTAAAACCCTGATTTTCTTTAATGATAGTTTTATAAAATTAAACCGAAATAATAATGCACTGTTCTTATTTTTTAATCCAGTTTATATGGTGAATGTGTGTTTCAGGACAGGGGTTGGGAAGGGGATAATTCTTCCTTTCTCTGCTTAGTTTCAGACTGAATACCACACCTTACAACAGAGCCCAGACAAAAAGTGCCCAGACAAGATGCCCCTGAGGTGCTGAGACGACAAGATCCTCTGATGCTGCCTAGACGACGACTTTCCCCACACGTCCAGATGCCCTCAGAAAGGCGCTCTGCTCCATGAGATGTTCTCATGCTGCCCAGACAAGAAGTTGCCCTCATGCTACCCTGAGGACAAGATGCCCTGATTCCTCCGGGATGACAAGATGCCCCAAAGACAACAAGTTTGAAGTAATCATTTTCTTTAATAGTTGTTTGACTTCTTTCATAATTATGTAATGGCTTCTTTGTTCAGTATTTTTAAATTCTTGATTCTCTTTGTTGATAATTTTGTACCTTAAAGCCCAAGTTATAAAGTGTATTAAAAGGGGAGGGGTTAATTCTTCCTTTCTGTAATCTTAGTTTCAGACTAGATCTCCCCAACAGGACTAGATACCCCACACAATGAGATCCTCGAGACAAGAACTTGGCCTTGGAGACAAGATGGCCCCACTCGACGACCTGTTCGGAAGCCACCCACTCGACAAGATGCTCAGAGACTCCCAAACGACGACACGCCCCAGAGGCCGAGGTGCTCGGCCATGACAAGATGCTCTACATGACAAGATGTTCTGATGCTGCCCAGACCACAAGAAAAATAGTTATTTCGCCCTTTGGATAATCGTTTAGTGACTTTTTTGTTCAGTATTTTTTAAATTCTTGATTTTATTTATTGATAGTTTTTTGGACTCAAACCCCAAAAGTAATGCATTATTCTTATTGTTTTACAAGTTTTATTTAGTAACCGTGTGAATGTGTATTTGTGGACAGGTTCATTGGAGGGGTCAATTCTTCCTTTCTATAAGCTTAGTTTCAGACTAGATCCCCACACAGAACTAGATACCCTAGACGACGAGAAAGCCCAAAGGAGAACCTTCCCCGAGACAAGATGCCCCGACGCAATGACCTGTTCGGAAGCCCCCCAGTCGACAAGATGCTCAGATGCTGGCCAAACGACGACATGCCCCAGAGGCCGAGGTGCCCTCGCACAAGATACTCTACATGACGAGATGCCCTCAGACAAGATGCTCTACACCACAGTATGACCCAATGCTGCCCACACCACAAGAATCTCTGATGTTTCACTGAGGACAAGATGCCCTGATGCCACCCAGATGACAAGATGCCCCATAGACAAGTTTGATAGTTGTATAGTAACTAAATTAATTCATGAGTTGCCTTAATGGTTATTTCACCTTTTTCATAAATGTTTAGTGACTTTTTTTGTCCAGTATTTTTTAAATTCTTGATTTTTTTTATTGATTGTTTTATAAACTGAAACCTAAAGAATAATGCATTATTCTTATTATTTTTCAACTTACATTTTTTAAAACCTTGATTTTCTTTAATGATAGTTTTATAAAATTAAACCGAAATAATAATGCACTGTTCTTATTTTTTAATCCAGTTTATATGGTGAATGTGTGTTTCAGGACAGGGGTTGGGAAGGGGATAATTCTTCCTTTCTCTAAGCTTAGTTTCAGACTGGAATACCACACCTTACAACAGAGCCCAGACAACAAGTTTCCCCAGACAAGATGCCCCTGAGGTGCGAGATGCTCAGATACATCCCAGACGACTACATGACCCAGACGCCGAGATCCCTTCAGACAAGATGTTCTCATGCTGCCCAGAGGACAAGATGTCCAGATGGCAAAAAAGATGAAAAGATACTCCAGAGACAACAAGTTTGATATTTATTTAGTTACTATAATAATTGATAAGTTTGTTTACTAGTTTTTTTTAAAGTTATAAAGTTTTAAAGTTAATTCTTCCTTTCTGTAATCTTAGTTTCAGACTAGATCTCCCCAACAGGACTAGATACCCCACACAATGAGATCCTCGAGACAAGAACTTGGCCTTGGAGACAAGATGGCCCCACTCGACGACCTGTTCGGAAGCCACCCACTCGACAAGATGCTCAGAGACTCCCAAACGACGACACGCCCCAGAGGCCGAGGTGCTCGGCCATGACAAGATGCTCTACATGACAAGATGTTCTGATGCTGCCCAGACCACAAGAAAAATAGTTATTTCGCCCTTTGGATAATCGTTTAGTGACTTTTTTGTTCAGTATTTTTTAAATTCTTGATTTTATTTATTGATAGTTTTTTGGACTCAAACCCAAAAAGTAATGCATTATTCTTATTGTTTTACAAGTTTTATTTAGTAACCGTGTGAATGTGTATTTGTGGACAGGTTCATTGGAGGGGTCAATTCTTCCTTTCTATAAGCTTAGTTTCAGACTAGATTCCCACACAGAACTAGATACCCTAGACGACGAGAAAGCCCAAACGAGAACCTTCCCCGAGACAAGATGCCCCGACGCAATGACCTGTTCGGAAGCCCCCCAGTCGACAAGATGCTCAGATGCTGGCCAAACGACGACATGCCCCAGAGGCCGAGGTGCCCTCGCACAAGATACTCTACATGACGAGATGCCCTCAGACAAGATGCTCTACACCACAGTATGACCCAATGCTGCCCACACCACAAGAATCTCTGATGTTTCACTGAGGACAAGATGCCCTGATGCCACCCAGATGACAAGATGCCCCATAGACAAGTTTGATAGTTGTATAGTAACTAAATTAATTCATGAGTTGCCTTAATGGTTATTTCACCTTTTTCATAAATGTTTAGTGACTTTTTTTGTCCAGTATTTTTTAAATTCTTGATTTTTTTTATTGATTGTTTTATAAACTGAAACCTAAAGAATAATGCATTATTCTTATTATTTTTCAACTTACATTTTTTAAAACCTTGATTTTCTTTAATGATAGTTTTATAAAATTAAACCGAAATAATAATGCACTGTTCTTATTTTTTAATCCAGTTTATATGGTGAATGTGTGTTTCAGGACAGGGGTTGGGAAGGGGATAATTCTTCCTTTCTCTAAGCTTAGTTTCAGACTGGAATACCACACCTTACAACAGAGCCCAGACAACAAGTTTCCCCAGACAAGATGCCCCTGAGGTGCGAGATGCTCAGATACATCCCAGACGACTACATGACCCAGACGCCGAGATCCCTTCAGACAAGATGTTCTCATGCTGCCCAGAGGACAAGATGTCCAGATGGCAAAAAAGATGAAAAGATACTCCAGAGACAACAAGTTTGATATTTATTTAGTTACTATAATAATTGATAAGTTTGTTTACTAGTTTTTTTTAAAGTTATAAAGTTTTAAAGTTAATTCTTCCTTTCTGTAATCTTAGTTTCAGACTAGATCTCCCCAACAGGACTAGATACCCCACACAATGAGATCCTCGAGACAAGAACTTGGCCTTGGAGACAAGATGGCCCCACTCGACGACCTGTTCGGAAGCCACCCACTCGACAAGATGCTCAGAGACTCCCAAACGACGACACGCCCCAGAGGCCGAGGTGCTCGGCCATGACAAGATGCTCTACATGACAAGATGTTCTGATGCTGCCCAGACCACAAGAAAAATAGTTATTTCGCCCTTTGGATAATCGTTTAGTGACTTTTTTGTTCAGTATTTTTTAAATTCTTGATTTTATTTATTGATAGTTTTTTGGACTCAAACCCAAAAAGTAATGCATTATTCTTATTGTTTTACAAGTTTTATTTAGTAACCGTGTGAATGTGTATTTGTGGACAGGTTCATTGGAGGGGTCAATTCTTCCTTTCTATAAGCTTAGTTTCAGACTAGATTCCCACACAGAACTAGATACCCTAGACGACGAGAAAGCCCAAACGAGAACCTTCCCCGAGACAAGATGCCCCGACGCAATGACCTGTTCGGAAGCCCCCCAGTCGACAAGATGCTCAGATGCTGGCCAAACGACGACATGCCCCAGAGGCCGAGGTGCCCTCGCACAAGATACTCTACATGACGAGATGCCCTCAGACAAGATGCTCTACACCACAGTATGACCCAATGCTGCCCACACCACAAGAATCTCTGATGTTTCACTGAGGACAAGATGCCCTGATGCCACCCAGATGACAAGATGCCCCATAGACAAGTTTGATAGTTGTATAGTAACTAAATTAATTCATGAGTTGCCTTAATGGTTATTTCACCTTTTTCATAAATGTTTAGTGACTTTTTTTGTCCAGTATTTTTTAAATTCTTGATTTTTTTTATTGATTGTTTTATAAACTGAAACCTAAATAATAATGCATTATTCTTATTATTTTTCAACTTACATTTTTTAAAACCTTGATTTTCTTTAATGATAGTTTTTATTTTCAGATTCTGTGACCCCAGGCGATGAAATACCCCGGACAATGACATTCACATACAGTGAGATCCCCCAGACAAGATGCCCCTATACGAGGAGATCGTCTGATTCTACCCTGAGGTCAACATGCCCAGATGCCTCCAAGATGACAGGATTGGCCAGGGAAGACAAGTTTCACAGTTACTTTAATTTATCAGTTTGTTGAAAAGTTATTAAGTCTTTTTTCACAATGTTTTATTAATTTGTTTATTGATTATTTTAAATTCTTGATTTCCTTGGATAGTTTTATAAAATGAAACCTAAACATTAGCCTGAAACATTTGAGGGGAGAGGTAGGGGAGGGGTTATTTCTTTCTTTCTCTAGGCTTTTTTTCAGGCTAGATGTCCCCAGATGATGACATTCCCCCAAAGACAAGACCTCCCTACACGACGATATGATCAGATGCCACCCAGTCAACAAGATGCCCAAATGCTTTCCATACAACAAGGCGACCCAGGAATGAAAATATTGATAATTAGTTTGTGACTAAAATAATTAATCAGTTTGTTTAATAGTTATTTAGCCTTTTGTAGAATTATTTAGTGATTTGTTTGTTGAACATTCTTTAAGGTCTTGACTTTGTATTGATAGTTTTAGAAAATAAACCTAAAGAAGAATGCATGATTCTTTTTTACATACATATATATAAGAAGATGCTCCGATGCTGCAAAGACAAGATGCCTCCCATATGACAAGGTGCTGCCCAGAAATAATGCCGAAATAATAAGTGTGGCACAGCCAAAATGTCTATCTAAATAAATGACAAATGTCCAGCCGTCGAAGTAAGAAACTGTCCACTGCCAAACTAATAAATGTCCATCTACTGAAATTGGAAATAACTTGCCCCCCAAACTATAAAGATGATAGACCATTTTGAGTTCCTTGCTGTTTACTTAGTTCCTTAGCTGCTTTATTTAATTAGGTATTGCTTTTTTTTTTGTAATAGTTTCTTTGTGTTGTTCATGTTATTGTCATTGTTGTTCTCCAAGTTGCTGTTGTCGTTGTTGTGGTTTTTGTTGTACATTTCTTGTTGTCCATTTCCTGTTGTCGTCGTTGTCTTTGTTATTGACATTGTTGTGACTTTGCGCTAATATGTAATTTTAAATACTTTTATACGGTTTGGTAGATTTTTTCTTAAAGCAGTGGTTGATTTGCTTGTTTCATATTTATTTATTACTTTGAAAATTAATTTGTTAATTGGTTTGTGTGCTGTTTTTTTGATTCTTCGTTTTCTTTTTGGATAGTTTTATCAAAGTAAAGCTAAAAGTAATGCATTGTTCTTCCTCTTATTTAGTGAATGTGTATTGTAGGGTAGGGGAGGGGTTAATTTTCTCTTTCTTTAGGCTTATTTTCGGACTAGATCTCCCGAGTTGACGAGATTACCCAAGACGGCATGCGCGACAACAAGATCTCACCCCCACCCGACAAGATGCTCCTGCACAACGTGATGCTTTCATGTTGCCCAGACAATGAGATGCCCAAGAGACAAGATTCCCCAGAGACCACAAGTTTGATAGTTTTTTTATTTTTCTTTTTATTTATTTATTTATTTGTTTGGTCACTTTGTTTAATTCTTGATTTTTTTTTGTTAATTTTGTAAAACTAAACCTATACATTAATGCACTATTATTCTTCTCTTGTTAATTTTACTTACTAAATGTGTATTTCAGGGAAAGGGTACATTTTTTCTTTCTCAGCTTGCTTTCAGAGACCGGATGCCTCCCTATAACAAGATCTCCCACCGACGATGAGCTGCCACCCAGATGAGATGCTGCCCAGTGGAATGTTTCTTTTTCACATGGCAGTGATGAATATATTGTGCAGATTTCCCCGCTGAATGTAAAAATATGAATTCTGAGCCATGAAAGCAGCATGCATGTAGCTGTTTGAAGTCAATGAAAGACAGATAAAATAAACCTTGTCACAAAAAAAAAAACTAAAGACAAACATAGAGAATCCTCCATACGACGAAGACATGCCCCCATATGAGATGCCCACAAAGCGACATCCTCTGATGCTGCCAAGATGAGGAAACGCCCAGATGCCACCCAGAGGACATCATTCCCGAAAGACGAGTTTGATACTTGCTTAGTGACTATAATAATTGATGAGTTTGCTTTATAGTTATTTAACCTTTTTCATAATTGTTTAGTGACTTGATTCTTTGGTGTTTTTCTCTGTTGTTGATTTTCTTTACTGATAGTTTCACAAACTTAAAACTTAAATATGAATGTGTTTTTCTTGTTTTTTTGTAACTCTATTGAGTAATTGTTTGAATGTGTATTTCAGGACAGGGATAGTGGAATGGTTAATTGTTCCTTTCTTTAAGCTTAGTTTCAGACTAGATTCCCCCAGTTGACAAGATACCCCAGATGTTGAGATGCCCCAGACGACAAGATGCCCTTCAGATAAGATGCCCCTACATGACTAGATGTTCTGATGCCAACCAGACGACAAGATCCTCTGATGCTGCCTAGACGACGACTTTCCCCACACGTCCAGATGCCCTCAGAAAGGCGCTCTGCTCCATGAGATGTTCTCATGCTGCCCAGACAAGAAGTTGCCCTCATGCTACCCTGAGGACAAGATGCCCTGATTCCTCCGGGATGACAAGATGCCCCAAAGACAACAAGTTTGAAGTAATCATTTTCTTTAATAGTTGTTTGACTTCTTTCATAATTATGTAATGGCTTCTTTGTTCAGTATTTTTAAATTCTTGATTCTCTTTGTTGATAATTTTGTACCTTAAAGCCCAAGTTACTTAGTAACTGTGTGAATGTGTATTGCAGGACAGGGAAGGGGAGGGGTTAATTCTTCCTTTCTGTAATCTTAGTTTCAGACTAGATCTCCCCAACAGGACTAGATACCCCACACAATGAGATCCTCGAGACAAGAACTTGGCCTTGGAGACAAGATGGCCCCACTCGACGACCTGTTCGGAAGCCACCCACTCGACAAGATGCTCAGAGACTCCCAAACGACGACACGCCCCAGAGGCCGAGGTGCTCGGCCATGACAAGATGCTCTACATGACAAGATGTTCTGATGCTGCCCAGACCACAAGAAAAATAGTTATTTCGCCCTTTGGATAATCGTTTAGTGACTTTTTTGTTCAGTATTTTTTAAATTCTTGATTTTATTTATTGATAGTTTTTTGGACTCAAACCCAAAAAGTAATGCATTATTCTTATTGTTTTACAAGTTTTATTTAGTAACCGTGTGAATGTGTATTTGTGGACAGGTTCATTGGAGGGGTCAATTCTTCCTTTCTATAAGCTTAGTTTCAGACTAGATTCCCACACAGAACTAGATACCCTAGACGACGAGAAAGCCCAAACGAGAACCTTCCCCGAGACAAGATGCCCCGACGCAATGACCTGTTCGGAAGCCCCCCAGTCGACAAGATGCTCAGATGCTGGCCAAACGACGACATGCCCCAGAGGCCGAGGTGCCCTCGCACAAGATACTCTACATGACGAGATGCCCTCAGACAAGATGCTCTACACCACAGTATGACCCAATGCTGCCCACACCACAAGAATCTCTGATGTTTCACTGAGGACAAGATGCCCTGATGCCACCCAGATGACAAGATGCCCCATAGACAAGTTTGATAGTTGTATAGTAACTAAATTAATTCATGAGTTGCCTTAATGGTTATTTCACCTTTTTCATAAATGTTTAGTGACTTTTTTTGTCCAGTATTTTTTAAATTCTTGATTTTTTTTATTGATTGTTTTATAAACTGAAACCTAAATAATAATGCATTATTCTTATTATTTTTCAACTTACATTTTTTAAAACCTTGATTTTCTTTAATGATAGTTTTTATTTTCAGATTCTGTGACCCCAGGCGATGAAATACCCCGGACAATGACATTCACATACAGTGAGATCCCCCAGACAAGATGCCCCTATACGAGGAGATCGTCTGATTCTACCCTGAGGTCAACATGCCCAGATGCCTCCAAGATGACAGGATTGGCCAGGGAAGACAAGTTTCACAGTTACTTTAATTTATCAGTTTGTTGAAAAGTTATTAAGTCTTTTTTCACAATGTTTTATTAATTTGTTTATTGATTATTTTAAATTCTTGATTTCCTTGGATAGTTTTATAAAATGAAACCTAAACATTAGCCTGAAACATTTGAGGGGAGAGGTAGGGGAGGGGTTATTTCTTTCTTTCTCTAGGCTTTTTTTCAGGCTAGATGTCCCCAGATGATGACATTCCCCCAAAGACAAGACCTCCCTACACGACGATATGATCAGATGCCACCCAGTCAACAAGATGCCCAAATGCTTTCCATACAACAAGGCGACCCAGGAATGAAAATATTGATAATTAGTTTGTGACTAAAATAATTAATCAGTTTGTTTAATAGTTATTTAGCCTTTTGTAGAATTATTTAGTGATTTGTTTGTTGAACATTCTTTAAGGTCTTGACTTTGTATTGATAGTTTTAGAAAATAAACCTAAAGAAGAATGCATGATTCTTTTTTACATACATATATATAAGAAGATGCTCCGATGCTGCAAAGACAAGATGCCTCCCATATGACAAGGTGCTGCCCAGAAATAATGCCGAAATAATAAGTGTGGCACAGCCAAAATGTCTATCTAAATAAATGACAAATGTCCAGCCGTCGAAGTAAGAAACTGTCCACTGCCAAACTAATAAATGTCCATCTACTGAAATTGGAAATAACTTGCCCCCCAAACTATAAAGATGATAGACCATTTTGAGTTCCTTGCTGTTTACTTAGTTCCTTAGCTGCTTTATTTAATTAGGTATTGCTTTTTTTTTTGTAATAGTTTCTTTGTGTTGTTCATGTTATTGTCATTGTTGTTCTCCAAGTTGCTGTTGTCGTTGTTGTGGTTTTTGTTGTACATTTCTTGTTGTCCATTTCCTGTTGTCGTCGTTGTCTTTGTTATTGACATTGTTGTGACTTTGCGCTAATATGTAATTTTAAATACTTTTATACGGTTTGGTAGATTTTTTCTTAAAGCAGTGGTTGATTTGCTTGTTTCATATTTATTTATTACTTTGAAAATTAATTTGTTAATTGGTTTGTGTGCTGTTTTTTTGATTCTTCGTTTTCTTTTTGGATAGTTTTATCAAAGTAAAGCTAAAAGTAATGCATTGTTCTTCCTCTTATTTAGTGAATGTGTATTGTAGGGTAGGGGAGGGGTTAATTTTCTCTTTCTTTAGGCTTATTTTCGGACTAGATCTCCCGAGTTGACGAGATTACCCAAGACGGCATGCGCGACAACAAGATCTCACCCCCACCCGACAAGATGCTCCTGCACAACGTGATGCTTTCATGTTGCCCAGACAATGAGATGCCCAAGAGACAAGATTCCCCAGAGACCACAAGTTTGATAGTTTTTTTATTTTTCTTTTTATTTATTTATTTATTTGTTTGGTCACTTTGTTTAATTCTTGATTTTTTTTTGTTAATTTTGTAAAACTAAACCTATACATTAATGCACTATTATTCTTCTCTTGTTAATTTTACTTACTAAATGTGTATTTCAGGGAAAGGGTACATTTTTTCTTTCTCAGCTTGCTTTCAGAGACCGGATGCCTCCCTATAACAAGATCTCCCACCGACGATGAGCTGCCACCCAGATGAGATGCTGCCCAGTGGAATGTTTCTTTTTCACATGGCAGTGATGAATATATTGTGCAGATTTCCCCGCTGAATGTAAAAATATGAATTCTGAGCCATGAAAGCAGCATGCATGTAGCTGTTTGAAGTCAATGAAAGACAGATAAAATAAACCTTGTCACAAAAAAAAAAACTAAAGACAAACATAGAGAATCCTCCATACGACGAAGACATGCCCCCATATGAGATGCCCACAAAGCGACATCCTCTGATGCTGCCAAGATGAGGAAACGCCCAGATGCCACCCAGAGGACATCATTCCCGAAAGACGAGTTTGATACTTGCTTAGTGACTATAATAATTGATGAGTTTGCTTTATAGTTATTTAACCTTTTTCATAATTGTTTAGTGACTTGATTCTTTGGTGTTTTTCTCTGTTGTTGATTTTCTTTACTGATAGTTTCACAAACTTAAAACTTAAATATGAATGTGTTTTTCTTGTTTTTTTGTAACTCTATTGAGTAATTGTTTGAATGTGTATTTCAGGACAGGGATAGTGGAATGGTTAATTGTTCCTTTCTTTAAGCTTAGTTTCAGACTAGATTCCCCCAGTTGACAAGATACCCCAGATGTTGAGATGCCCCAGACGACAAGATGCCCTTCAGATAAGATGCCCCTACATGACTAGATGTTCTGATGCCAACCAGACGACAAGATCCTCTGATGCTGCCTAGACGACGACTTTCCCCACACGTCCAGATGCCCTCAGAAAGGCGCTCTGCTCCATGAGATGTTCTCATGCTGCCCAGACAAGAAGTTGCCCTCATGCTACCCTGAGGACAAGATGCCCTGATTCCTCCGGGATGACAAGATGCCCCAAAGACAACAAGTTTGAAGTAATCATTTTCTTTAATAGTTGTTTGACTTCTTTCATAATTATGTAATGGCTTCTTTGTTCAGTATTTTTAAATTCTTGATTCTCTTTGTTGATAATTTTGTACCTTAAAGCCCAAGTTACTTAGTAACTGTGTGAATGTGTATTGCAGGACAGGGAAGGGGAGGGGTTAATTCTTCCTTTCTGTAATCTTAGTTTCAGACTAGATCTCCCCAACAGGACTAGATACCCCACACAATGAGATCCTCGAGACAAGAACTTGGCCTTGGAGACAAGATGGCCCCACTCGACGACCTGTTCGGAAGCCACCCACTCGACAAGATGCTCAGAGACTCCCAAACGACGACACGCCCCAGAGGCCGAGGTGCTCGGCCATGACAAGATGCTCTACATGACAAGATGTTCTGATGCTGCCCAGACCACAAGAAAAATAGTTATTTCGCCCTTTGGATAATCGTTTAGTGACTTTTTTGTTCAGTATTTTTTAAATTCTTGATTTTATTTATTGATAGTTTTTTGGACTCAAACCCAAAAAGTAATGCATTATTCTTATTGTTTTACAAGTTTTATTTAGTAACCGTGTGAATGTGTATTTGTGGACAGGTTCATTGGAGGGGTCAATTCTTCCTTTCTATAAGCTTAGTTTCAGACTAGATTCCCACACAGAACTAGATACCCTAGACGACGAGAAAGCCCAAACGAGAACCTTCCCCGAGACAAGATGCCCCGACGCAATGACCTGTTCGGAAGCCCCCCAGTCGACAAGATGCTCAGATGCTGGCCAAACGACGACATGCCCCAGAGGCCGAGGTGCCCTCGCACAAGATACTCTACATGACGAGATGCCCTCAGACAAGATGCTCTACACCACAGTATGACCCAATGCTGCCCACACCACAAGAATCTCTGATGTTTCACTGAGGACAAGATGCCCTGATGCCACCCAGATGACAAGATGCCCCATAGACAAGTTTGATAGTTGTATAGTAACTAAATTAATTCATGAGTTGCCTTAATGGTTATTTCACCTTTTTCATAAATGTTTAGTGACTTTTTTTGTCCAGTATTTTTTAAATTCTTGATTTTTTTTATTGATTGTTTTATAAACTGAAACCTAAAGAATAATGCATTATTCTTATTATTTTTCAACTTACATTTTTTAAAACCTTGATTTTCTTTAATGATAGTTTTATAAAATTAAACCGAAATAATAATGCACTGTTCTTATTTTTTAATCCAGTTTATATGGTGAATGTGTGTTTCAGGACAGGGGTTGGGAAGGGGATAATTCTTCCTTTCTCTAAGCTTAGTTTCAGACTGGAATACCACACCTTACAACAGAGCCCAGACAACAAGTTTCCCCAGACAAGATGCCCCTGAGGTGCGAGATGCTCAGATACATCCCAGACGACTACATGACCCAGACGCCGAGATCCCTTCAGACAAGATGTTCTCATGCTGCCCAGAGGACAAGATGTCCAGATGGCAAAAAAGATGAAAAGATACTCCAGAGACAACAAGTTTGATATTTATTTAGTTACTATAATAATTGATAAGTTTGTTTACTAGTTTTTTTTAAAGTTATAAAGTTTTAAAGTTAATTCTTCCTTTCTGTAATCTTAGTTTCAGACTAGATCTCCCCAACAGGACTAGATACCCCACACAATGAGATCCTCGAGACAAGAACTTGGCCTTGGAGACAAGATGGCCCCACTCGACGACCTGTTCGGAAGCCACCCACTCGACAAGATGCTCAGAGACTCCCAAACGACGACACGCCCCAGAGGCCGAGGTGCTCGGCCATGACAAGATGCTCTACATGACAAGATGTTCTGATGCTGCCCAGACCACAAGAAAAATAGTTATTTCGCCCTTTGGATAATCGTTTAGTGACTTTTTTGTTCAGTATTTTTTAAATTCTTGATTTTATTTATTGATAGTTTTTTGGACTCAAACCCAAAAAGTAATGCATTATTCTTATTGTTTTACAAGTTTTATTTAGTAACCGTGTGAATGTGTATTTGTGGACAGGTTCATTGGAGGGGTCAATTCTTCCTTTCTATAAGCTTAGTTTCAGACTAGATTCCCACACAGAACTAGATACCCTAGACGACGAGAAAGCCCAAACGAGAACCTTCCCCGAGACAAGATGCCCCGACGCAATGACCTGTTCGGAAGCCCCCCAGTCGACAAGATGCTCAGATGCTGGCCAAACGACGACATGCCCCAGAGGCCGAGGTGCCCTCGCACAAGATACTCTACATGACGAGATGCCCTCAGACAAGATGCTCTACACCACAGTATGACCCAATGCTGCCCACACCACAAGAATCTCTGATGTTTCACTGAGGACAAGATGCCCTGATGCCACCCAGATGACAAGATGCCCCATAGACAAGTTTGATAGTTGTATAGTAACTAAATTAATTCATGAGTTGCCTTAATGGTTATTTCACCTTTTTCATAAATGTTTAGTGACTTTTTTTGTCCAGTATTTTTTAAATTCTTGATTTTTTTTATTGATTGTTTTATAAACTGAAACCTAAAGAATAATGCATTATTCTTATTATTTTTCAACTTACATTTTTTAAAACCTTGATTTTCTTTAATGATAGTTTTATAAAATTAAACCGAAATAATAATGCACTGTTCTTATTTTTTAATCCAGTTTATATGGTGAATGTGTGTTTCAGGACAGGGGTTGGGAAGGGGATAATTCTTCCTTTCTCTAAGCTTAGTTTCAGACTGGAATACCACACCTTACAACAGAGCCCAGACAACAAGTTTCCCCAGACAAGATGCCCCTGAGGTGCGAGATGCTCAGATACATCCCAGACGACTACATGACCCAGACGCCGAGATCCCTTCAGACAAGATGTTCTCATGCTGCCCAGAGGACAAGATGTCCAGATGGCAAAAAAGATGAAAAGATACTCCAGAGACAACAAGTTTGATATTTATTTAGTTACTATAATAATTGATAAGTTTGTTTACTAGTTTTTTTTAAAGTTATAAAGTTTTAAAGTTAATTCTTCCTTTCTGTAATCTTAGTTTCAGACTAGATCTCCCCAACAGGACTAGATACCCCACACAATGAGATCCTCGAGACAAGAACTTGGCCTTGGAGACAAGATGGCCCCACTCGACGACCTGTTCGGAAGCCACCCACTCGACAAGATGCTCAGAGACTCCCAAACGACGACACGCCCCAGAGGCCGAGGTGCTCGGCCATGACAAGATGCTCTACATGACAAGATGTTCTGATGCTGCCCAGACCACAAGAAAAATAGTTATTTCGCCCTTTGGATAATCGTTTAGTGACTTTTTTGTTCAGTATTTTTTAAATTCTTGATTTTATTTATTGATAGTTTTTTGGACTCAAACCCAAAAAGTAATGCATTATTCTTATTGTTTTACAAGTTTTATTTAGTAACCGTGTGAATGTGTATTTGTGGACAGGTTCATTGGAGGGGTCAATTCTTCCTTTCTATAAGCTTAGTTTCAGACTAGATTCCCACACAGAACTAGATACCCTAGACGACGAGAAAGCCCAAACGAGAACCTTCCCCGAGACAAGATGCCCCGACGCAATGACCTGTTCGGAAGCCCCCCAGTCGACAAGATGCTCAGATGCTGGCCAAACGACGACATGCCCCAGAGGCCGAGGTGCCCTCGCACAAGATACTCTACATGACGAGATGCCCTCAGACAAGATGCTCTACACCACAGTATGACCCAATGCTGCCCACACCACAAGAATCTCTGATGTTTCACTGAGGACAAGATGCCCTGATGCCACCCAGATGACAAGATGCCCCATAGACAAGTTTGATAGTTGTATAGTAACTAAATTAATTCATGAGTTGCCTTAATGGTTATTTCACCTTTTTCATAAATGTTTAGTGACTTTTTTTGTCCAGTATTTTTTAAATTCTTGATTTTTTTTATTGATTGTTTTATAAACTGAAACCTAAATAATAATGCATTATTCTTATTATTTTTCAACTTACATTTTTTAAAACCTTGATTTTCTTTAATGATGGTTTTTATTTTCAGATTCTGTGACCCCAGGCGATGAAATACCCCGGACAATGACATTCACATACAGTGAGATCCCCCAGACAAGATGCCCCTATACGAGGAGATCGTCTGATTCTACCCTGAGGTCAACATGCCCAGATGCCTCCAAGATGACAGGATTGGCCAGGGAAGACAAGTTTCACAGTTACTTTAATTTATCAGTTTGTTGAAAAGTTATTAAGTCTTTTTTCACAATGTTTTATTAATTTGTTTATTGATTATTTTAAATTCTTGATTTCCTTGGATAGTTTTATAAAATGAAACCTAAACATTAGCCTGAAACATTTGAGGGGAGAGGTAGGGGAGGGGTTATTTCTTTCTTTCTCTAGGCTTTTTTTCAGGCTAGATGTCCCCAGATGATGACATTCCCCCAAAGACAAGACCTCCCTACACGACGATATGATCAGATGCCACCCAGTCAACAAGATGCCCAAATGCTTTCCATACAACAAGGCGACCCAGGAATGAAAATATTGATAATTAGTTTGTGACTAAAATAATTAATCAGTTTGTTTAATAGTTATTTAGCCTTTTGTAGAATTATTTAGTGATTTGTTTGTTGAACATTCTTTAAGGTCTTGACTTTGTATTGATAGTTTTAGAAAATAAACCTAAAGAAGAATGCATGATTCTTTTTTACATACATATATATAAGAAGATGCTCCGATGCTGCAAAGACAAGATGCCTCCCATATGACAAGGTGCTGCCCAGAAATAATGCCGAAATAATAAGTGTGGCACAGCCAAAATGTCTATCTAAATAAATGACAAATGTCCAGCCGTCGAAGTAAGAAACTGTCCACTGCCAAACTAATAAATGTCCATCTACTGAAATTGGAAATAACTTGCCCCCCAAACTATAAAGATGATAGACCATTTTGAGTTCCTTGCTGTTTACTTAGTTCCTTAGCTGCTTTATTTAATTAGGTATTGCTTTTTTTTTTGTAATAGTTTCTTTGTGTTGTTCATGTTATTGTCATTGTTGTTCTCCAAGTTGCTGTTGTCGTTGTTGTGGTTTTTGTTGTACATTTCTTGTTGTCCATTTCCTGTTGTCGTCGTTGTCTTTGTTATTGACATCGTTGTGACTTTGCGCTAATATGTAATTTTAAATACTTTTATACGGTTTGGTAGATTTTTTCTTAAAGCAGTGGTTGATTTGCTTGTTTCATATTTATTTATTACTTTGAAAATTAATTTGTTAATTGGTTTGTGTGCTGTTTTTTTGATTCTTCGTTTTCTTTTTGGATAGTTTTATCAAAGTAAAGCTAAAAGTAATGCATTGTTCTTCCTCTTATTTAGTGAATGTGTATTGTAGGGTAGGGGAGGGGTTAATTTTCTCTTTCTTTAGGCTTATTTTCGGACTAGATCTCCCGAGTTGACGAGATTACCCAAGACGGCATGCGCGACAACAAGATCTCACCCCCACCCGACAAGATGCTCCTGCACAACGTGATGCTTTCATGTTGCCCAGACAATGAGATGCCCAAGAGACAAGATTCCCCAGAGACCACAAGTTTGATAGTTTTTTTATTTTTCTTTTTATTTATTTATTTATTTGTTTGGTCACTTTGTTTAATTCTTGATTTTTTTTTGTTAATTTTGTAAAACTAAACCTATACATTAATGCACTATTATTCTTCTCTTGTTAATTTTACTTACTAAATGTGTATTTCAGGGAAAGGGTACATTTTTTCTTTCTCAGCTTGCTTTCAGAGACCGGATGCCTCCCTATAACAAGATCTCCCACCGACGATGAGATGCCGCCCAGATGAGATGCTGCCCAGTGGAATGTTTCTTTTTCACATGGCAGTGATGAATATATTGTGCAGATTTCCACGCTGAATGTAAAAATATGAATTCTGAGCCATGAAAGCATTATGCATGTAGCTGTTTGAAGTCAATGAAAGACAGATAAAATAAACCTTGTCACCAAAAAAATCTAAAGACAAAGATAGAGAATCCTCCATACGACGAAGACATGCCTTCATATGAGATGCCCACAAAGCGCCATCCTCTGATGCTGCCAAGATGAGGAAACGCCCAGATGCCACCCAGAGGACGACATGCCCGAGACACGAGTTTGATGCTTGCTTAGTTACTATAATAATTGATGAGTTTGTTTGATAGCTATTTAACCTTTTCATAATTGTTTAGTGACTTGTTTCTTTGGTGTTTTTCTTAATTGTTGATTTTCTTTATTAATAGTTTCACAAACTGAAAACTTAAATATTAATGCGTTTCTTGTTTTTTTAAAAATTATTTATTAATTGTTTGAACGTGTATTTCAGGACAGGGGTAGTGGAGGGGTTATTTGTTCCTTTCTTTAATCTTAGTTTCCGACTAGATTCCCTCTCCCACCCCCACCCCCACATGACTAGATACTCCAGACAATGAGATCCTTGAGACGAGAAGGTGCACCAAGACAAGATGCCCCTACACGACGACCTGTTCGGAGGCCGCCCAGTTGACAAGATGCTCAGATGCTGCCCAAACGACGACATGCCCCAGAGGCCGAGGTGCCCTCACACAAGATGCTGTACATGACAATATGCCCTCAGACAAGATGCTCTACATGACGAGATGTTCTGATGCTGCCCAGACCACAGGAATCTCTGATGTTACACTGAGGACAAGATGCCCTGATGCCACCCAGATGACAATAGGCCCCAAAGACAAGTTCGATAATTGTATAGTTGCTAAATTAATTCATCAGTTATAATAAATATTTCACCCTTTTGATAATTGTTTAGTGACTTTTTTGTTCAGTATTTTTTAAATTCTTCATTTTATTTATTGATTGTTTTTTGGACTCAAACCTAAATAATAATGCATTATTCTTATTATTTTACAAGTTTTATTTAGTAACTGTGTGAATGTGTATTTGTGGACAGGGTTGGGGGAGGGGTCAATTCTTCCTTTCTATAAGCTTAGTTTCAGACTAGATTCCCACACATTACTAGATACCCTAGACGATGACAACCCCCAAACAAGAACCTTCCCCGAGACAAGATGCCCCGACGCAATGACCTGTTCGGAAGCCGCCCAGTCAACAAGATGCTCAGATGCTGCCCAAACGACGACATGCCCCAGAGGACAAGGACTGGTGCTACACTGAGGGCAAGACTCCCCAAAGACAAGTTTGATAATTGTATATGACAAACATAGAGAATCGTCCAGATGACGATGGCATGCCCCCATATGAGATGCCCACAAAGCGACATCCTCTGATGCTGCCAAGACGACGAGATACCCAGATGCCACTCAGAGGACGACTCAGAGTCCCTGAGACGAGTTTAATACCTGCATAGTTACTATAATAATTGATGACATTGTTTTATAGTTATTTAACCTTTTTCATAATTGTTTAGTTACTTGTTTCTTTGGTGTTTTTCTTAATTGTTGATTTTCTTTATTGATAGTTTCACAAACTTGAAACTTAAATATTAATGCGCTTTTCTTGTTTTTTTGTAACTTTATTGAGTAATTGTTTGAATGTGTATTTCAGGACAGGGATAGTGGAGGGGTTAATTGTTCCTTTCTTTAAGCTTAGTTTCAGACTAGATTCCCCCAGTTGACAAGATACCCCATGGCCCAGATGCCACCCAGAGGAGGACCTGTCCCAAACAGAACGAGTTTGATACTTGCTTAGTTACTATAATAATTGATGAGTTTGTTTTTTAGTTATTTGACCTTTTTCATAATTGTTTAGTGACTTTTTCCTTTGGTGTTTTTCTTAATTGTTGATAGCTTCATGAACTTAAAACTTAAATATTAGTGCATTTTTCTTGTTTTTTTAAACTTCATTTAGTAATTTTGTGAATGTGTGTTTCAGGAGTGATAGGGGAGGGGTTAATTCTTCCTTTCTTTGACCTTAGTTTCAGACTAGATTCTCCCAGTCAACAAGATACCCCAGACAATGAGATGCACCTCTAATGCTGCCCAGACTACGACATGCCCCAGTTGCTCTCAGAAAAGATGCTCTACACTATGAGATGTTCTCATTCTGCCCAGACAACAAGATGGCCTTATGCTACCCTGAGGACAAGATGCCCTCATTCCTCCGGGATGACAAGATGCCCCAAAGACCACAAGCTTGAGAATTATTGATTTATTGAACTAATCATTTTCTTTAATAGTTTTTTTAACCGTTTTCATAATTATTTAATGGCTTCTTTGTTCAGTATTTATAAATTTGTGATTTTGTTTATTGATAATTTTGTGACTTAAAGCCTAAGTTATAATTCATTGTTCTTTTTTCTTTAACTTTACTTAGTAACTGTGTGAATGTGTATTTCAGGAAAGGTAGGGGAGGGTTAATTCTTCCTTTCTCTAAGCTTAGTTTCAGACTACATTCCCCCTACAGGACTAGATACCCCCCACAGGACTAGATACCCCAGATGATGAGATCCCCCAGACAAGAACGTGCCCCAAGACAAGATGCCCCCACACGACGCCCCCACACGACCACATGTTTGGAAGCCGCTCAGTGGACAAGATGCTCCGATACTGCCCAAAGTACGGCATGCCCCAGACGCCGAGGTGCCCTCAAACAAGATGCTCTACATGACAAGATGTTCCAATGTTGCCCACACCACAAGATGCTCTGATGCTACACTGATGACAAGATGCCTCAAAAACAAGTTTGATAATTGTACATGACAGACATAGAGAATCCTCCATACGGGGAAGACATGCCCCCAGATGAGATGCCCACAAAGCGACATCCTCTGATGCTGCCACGAGGACGAGATGGCCAAGTGCCACCCAGAGGACAACATGCCCCAGACATGATACTTGCTTAGTTACTATAATAATTGATGAGTTTGTTTTATAGTTATTTACCTTTTTTCATGATTATTGAGAGGCTTGTTTCTTTGGTGTTTTTCTTAATTGTTGATTTTCTTTATTGATAGTTTCGCAAACTTAAACCTTAAATATTAATGCTTTTTCTTGTTTTTTTAAACTTTATTTAATAATTGTGTGAATGTGTATTTCATGACAGGGATAGGGAAGGGGTTAATTGTTCCTTTCTTTCAGCTTAATTTCAGACTAGATTCCCCCAGTCAACAAGATACCCCAGACGATGAGATACCCCAGATGTCAACGTGCCCTTCAGATAAGATGCCCCTACACGACTAGATGCTCTGATGCCAACCGGACGACGAGGTGCAACAGACGCCTAGATGCCTAGATGTTCTCATGCTGCCCAGACAACAAGATGCCCTCATGCTACCCTGAGGACAAGATGCCCTCCTGGATGACAAGATTCCCCAGAGACCACAAGTTTGATAATAAGTTTTTTATTTTTTTTCAGAGTTATTTATTAATTTGTTTGTTTGCTTTTTGTTTAATTCTTGATTTTTTTTGGCTAGTTTTATGAAACCAAACCTACGGATTAATGCGTTATTATTCTTCTTTTATTAATTTTACTTACTGAATGTGTATTTCAGGGAAAGGGTAAGGAAGGGGTTAATTTTTTTCTTTCTAAGATTGCTTTCAGAGACCAGATGCCTCCCTATAACAAGATCTCCCACTGACGATGAGATGCCGCCCAGATGAGATGCTGCCCAGTGGAATGTTTCTTTTTCACATGGCAGTGATGAATATATTGTGCAGATTTCCCCACTGAATGTAAAAATATGAATTCTGAGCCATGAAAGCAGCATGCTTGTAGCTGTTTGAAGTCAACGAAAGACAGATAAAATGAACTTTGTCAGAAAAAAAAACAAAAGACAAAACAGAGAATCCGCCAAAAGCGACACAAAGCGACATCCTCTGATGCTGCCCTGACGACAAGAAACCCAGATGCCACCCAGAGGACGACATGCCCGAGACACGAGTTTGATACTTGCTTAGTTACTATAATAATTGATGAGTTTGTTTTATAGTTATTTAACCTTTTTCATAATTGTTTAGTGACTTGTTTCCTTTTATAATTCTTGATTTTAATATTGATAGTTTCACAAACTTAAAACTTAATTAAGTTTAATTGTTAATTGTTCCTTTCTTTAAGCTTAGTTTCAGACGAGATTGCCATCGTTGACAAAGTACCCCAAGCCATGAGATTGCCTAGGTGAGAATGTGCCTCTAGAAAAGATTCCCTTATACAACGAGATGTTCTGATGCTGCCCAGAAGGCAAGATGCTCTGACGCTCTCCAGACGACGATGTACCCCAGATGCCCTTACACAAGATGCCCCAGAGACGACACGTTTGATAGCTATTTAGTTACTGTAATCATTGATCGGTTTGTGTAATCATTTTCTACTTATTATTTGTTGAGTAATTTCTTTATTCGGTAGTTTTTAATTTCCTGATTTTTAGGAGGGGGGGATAGCTTTATAAAATTAAACCTAAATATAATACTTTGGTCTCTTTGTTTTATGAGTTATATTTAGTGAATGTGTATTTCAGGGCAGGGGTAGTGGACTTGGTAATGCTTTCTTTCTGTAGACTTATTTTCAGAGTAGATGTCCGCAGACGACGGGATCCCCCACGACGAGATGCTTTGATGTTGCTCAGACAACAAGTTTGTTAGTTATTTAGCCTTTTTATTATTATTTGATCACTTGTTTGCTCTGTATTTTTTTAAGTCTTGAGTTTGTTTATTGATAGTTTTATTAACTTAAACCTAAATATTAGTGGGTTGTTTTTCAGATTTTATTTACGGTATATGCGAATGTGTATGGGGGGGTTAATTCTTTCTTTCTCGGAGCTTAGTTTTAGATTAGATACTCCTGAACGACAAGATCCTATTGACGACGGGATCGGCCAGAAAACGTGCCCTTACGTGACGAGATATCCAGCTGCCCCCCAGACAAAAAGTTTGATAGTTATTTAGTTACTAAAATAATTGACCGTTTTTTTTTCAGTAGTTATTTAGTCATTTGTTTGTTCGGTATTTTTTTAATTTTTGATTTCTTTTTAATAGTTAAATAAATTAAACCTAAATGTTAATTCATTCTGCTTCTTGTTTTATAAGTGAATGTGTATTTAAGTGCATGGGTGGGGGAAGGATTCATTCTTTCTTTCTGAGCTTCTTTTTTGGACTACATTTTACAGTTGTATAGTTCGTAATTTGTTTGTTCGGTAGCTTTTTAAGTGCCTGATTTTTGGGGGGTCGGGGGAATAGTTTGTTAAAATTAAGCCTAAATGTTAATTCATTATGCTTCGTTTTAGAAATTTTATATAGTGAAAGTTTATTCGGATAAGGGTAGGTGAGGGGTTAATTCTTTCTTCAGATGCCTCTATACCACGATATGCTCCCAGACAAGATGCCTCCACACGACGAGATGCCCCTATACCACGAGATGCCCAGATGAAAAGATGCCACAGGTGCGTGCCTGACGACTAAGATGCCCAAGAGATGACAAGCTTCGATAGTTTTTTTAGTAACTATAATAAATCAGCAGTTTGTTCAATGGGTAATTGGCCTTTTTGAGAATTATTTAGTAATTTTTTTGTTCGGCACTTTTAAAATTCTTAATGGTTTTTAATGATAGTTTTAGAAAATTAAACATGAATGATAATACATTATTTTTATTTTTAATATATATATCAGAAGATGTTCCGAAGATGACCAGATGGTGCCCATATGACAAGATGCTATCAAGAAATAATGCAGAAATAATAAGTGTCGCACCGCCTAAATAACTACCATCCAAAATAAGAAACGATACACTGTCGAAATATTTAATCGAAAACAAACGTTTTTTTTAGTTTATTTCAATAATTTATTTAGTTCCTTGACTAGTTTATTTAATTAATCCTTTACTTTGTATTTTCTTTGGTTTTTTTTTTGTTTCTTTAATAGTTTCTTTAGACTGTTCATAATTTTGTCGTTATTGTCATTGTTGTCATAGTTTCTGCTAATAAGTAAATGGTAAATACTTTTATACAGTTAGATAGATTTTTACTGACTGTACTAGTTTGTTTGTTTAATTGTTATTTATTTACATAGAAATTTATTTAGTTAAGCCCCCTACATGACATGCTCGCATTCTTCCCAGATGACGAGATGCCCAGATGGCGCCCCAGATGACAAGATACCCCAGACAAACAGAATCCCCATTGAACGAGATGTGCTCGTACGAGATCCCCTACAAAACGACATTCTGCGATGCTGCCCTAACGACCAGAAGCCCACGTGCCACCCAGACGACAAGATGCCCTTAGTAACTTTGATAGTTATTTAGTAACCATAATAGCCCGCACAGCGGGCAAAACATTGAGATGTGGACAAATCTATTACTGTCTCGAAAAATGAAGTGGTCAGCTTTTGACTGACAACTGGAAAGTCATTGCCCAGTCACATACGAAGTGTCAAACTGTGGCTAATTCTTCCTATGGCTTCTAGTTTCTATGTTAGCGTGGAATAAAACACAAAAATAAGTAGCTGAATCGTTGTTAAATGACAGATTTTCATCATATTTTAGCCAGGTTCACAGGGTGCCGCCATATTGAAACTAAATCTCTGAAATCTCTTGATCATGTGACCTACAAACACCTGTCCGACCAAGCCCGAAGGTTAATTTTATGCACGGAGATTGCCGACCGTCTGCTGCGCGGGCTTAGTGGTAGCACCACATTTCATATTAATTGATCAGTTTGTTTGATAGCTATTTAGTCTCTTACAGAATTATATAATAATTTGCTTGTTCAGTATTTTTTAAATTTTTTTATTTTTTTTCTTGATAGTTTTGTCAAATTATACCGAAATATTAAAGCATCATTCTTCTTGTATAAATTTTTCAGTGACTGTGCATTTTAGGGGAGGGCATGGTAGAGGAGGGTTTAATTTCTTCTTTCTCTAAACTCAGTTTCCGACCAGACGCTCCCGGGCAACGAGATCCTTCAGACTAGATCCTCCCCCCCTCCCCTCCCGACGACGAGGTGCACCAGATTAGATAGGCACAGACATTTAGATGCCCAGACGTTTAAACGGATCAGACGTTTAGATTCACCAGACGTTTAGATGCCCAGACGAGAGAGCCCCAGACAAGAAAGCTTTTAGCTGTCTCGGGCGTTTAGATCCCTCAGGTGCGTAGATGCTGGAGAGGTTTAGATGCCCCAGATGGGATAGCCCCCTCCAGACGGAAGAGCGATAGCGCCAGACGTTTAGATGCCCCAGATGAGATAACCCCAACGTTTAGATACACAGACGAGAGAGCGATGGCCCAGACTTTCAGATGCCTCAGATGGGATAACCCTAGACGTTTAGATTCTTGTGGGCACAGTGTAGGGGGTTTCTTCAAACAATTATATCCCACAGACTAGATTACTGTGGTGTACGACGAAAAATACCTAAATAGTTACGCCTTTACGTAACTTTGATTGTTATTTTGTTTGTTCGTTACTGTTTACTCACTCAGCTACGTTGATAGCTATTTTGTTTAATACACTTTAATGACAGTTGCCTGCATCTAGTGACATTATGTGCAAGCATTGCAGAAAAATCAGTGCACTATTTAATCGGAATGATGCCTGTTTTGCTTTATGTACTCTCATTAATATGGCAAGTGGAACGTGAAACTCGTTATTCATAGATCAGTGGCTTAACTAAGCTATCATTTCTGGTGTATAATTATGCATTTGTTCTAATTCTGTGGTGGTGCTTTTCTTTGTATTTACTCTTTTCTGTTTCGTTTAGATGAGAAGTGCTGCCTAATTTATGGAGAGCCCCATTTAAGATAGCTGCCCGCAGATGACCCAGATTCGTTGAACGATTTTATTGTTTTTAATCTTATTATCATTATAATTATTATTTTGGAAGGCTTTAATACGCATAAGTGCTGCCGATCAGAGTTAACAGAGTTCCTGAACTAACGCCATTTTACACCAGATACGTACAAAAGTGTTGAAAAATTTGTCAGCTTAGATATTAATCTTTGTTGTGAGAGTCAGTTCAACTGGTGATTAAATAAAGGACTTAAATAATGTTTGCAAGGCATTTTTGCCTTTTTGCTAACTCTTCGCTGCATAAATTATACTTACTCTCAACTTCGGTGAAACAGAATTGTGTATAGGCCTACTGGTGGAGTTTGAATTTTTACATCTCTGTATCTGTATAGAGTACATTGCAGGTAATCTCCAGCACATTTGCCCGCAGTTGTTCGGTGAATAGAGGGCATGATTCTAATTAAAATGGTCTTTTATTCGTTAAGAAGACCGAGTGGTTCGCGAGGTATTGGTATTTAAAGATGATAAATTTAAATACAGATAAACAATACATGTGACGTCACCAGATGGAGGGTGGCAGTTGCCAGTTTGTTTTTTCCTCTTCATTTACCAGTAAATAAAGGCATTCATACACCTTAGAAATATCAATATTTTTCAAGACTGAAGATGCATTTTTGCCATGTTTTGGTTCACGTTGATGAGTGTTTGGGGCATGCATCAACACATAAGCGCATGATGTGAGTCGGAATAGTTGGCCCCACGACAAGAAAGTGGCTATTAAAGTGTGCAACATTGTTATGCGAAATACGCGAGGTCGGAAATCCGATTTGAGTGAGCCGGGTTATTCGCTAGGCGCTGTGAGACCTCTTTCGAGAAACTAAATAGTGTTGCTATTTCGTTTAGATTTATTAGTAAATTATACTTCCATCGGCTGTACCTTCGATGGAGTATCCTGATGTTCACAAGGAAAACCAGCCCGCGGAGGCTGCGGTGCTCACAAGGAAGAGTTTCACAGTATTTATAGGCCTACCCGTCGGGCCTGCTGATTCAAATTCCGGATCAATACGGCATAGGTACATTCGTTGTCGTTGGGACTTGTCGATGTTATAGAAAAAGCTTGTAAATAATAAAGAAAAGAAAACGACTCTACTTGACATTCATAGAGGTACCATAGAGATAAACAGCACCTACAATGTCAGCCAGGTGATGCCTACATGGATGGGATATACCGCCGTCAGGGCTGTTATTTGGCTACCCTGTTCAATGTGATAGATGACGGTCCGAATCGAATTCGCAGCAGGGCTTGAATAGGTAAATGGCTCTATATTTGTTCGGATAACCTGCAAAGTGCTTTCGTTTAACTTCAGTATCTTCCTTAAGATTGGAGAGGTGATCGAGATATTAATTGGCACTCCATGCCGTGCTCTGGCTGATTAGCCCACCCCAGTAATTTCAACAGCTTATAACTCTCAGCAATCCAAGTGGACTGGTGACCAAAATAAACAAATTTCGGAAAGTAATTAAAAATGTATATATGTATGACTTGTTTACGACGAATACTTTTGCTTCCATATATATAGACCTAAAATTTAAATAAAAAATGCACTAAAAATAAGCTTTAATATTAGACAAAATTTGTGTACAAAATCGGACAGTAAATGTCACTCCACGCATCACAGTGTTTGACTAAGCTGTGTGTTTTCTGGGACTTGCCAGTGTTAACTTCATAAGCTTTAAGTAAAATATTTTATAAAAAATGTTGTAGAGAAATGTTTCTTTTCAATGCTTTTATCTTAATTCAATGTATAAAGCAAATTGTTAATTCTGAAATAAGAGTCATAATTTTTACATTTAAATAAACGCCCGTATCCTTCAGATCCCAGGATCACGAAGCTGTCTTAGATATACGTTAAACTTAGTGTTAACTTCAAAGCAGTTTCCTGCGCTAAAATAGTTACTCACCTTGAGGAGTTTTATTTCAAAAATCAAGCGTTTTCCTAGATCTCCATGACAAAAAGGAAACTTAGTATTTAATTTTAATCTATGTCGAGGATTAATACCACAAGTTACGACCAAGTGTGACTTAAATGATACTGGGACCAGAGCTATGTCTTTGGCCTACATGTATGTATGTATGCATGCATACTATTCCTAGCTAGTGGCAGTTAACAATGGACGGACGGACCCCTAAGTTTGATCAAGGAAGAGAACTCTGTCAAGTCGGTAGAGCTGCTATACAGTTTGACGTGTGAAAACAGATCTGCCTGCCCTCCAACTTCGTGATTTATCATCACGCGGTGAAAATTATTTACGATTCTTTTCTGGATTAGTGAAACTCTTGAAAGCTATCCTCGTGAAATTCTCTTAAAATATGTACCTGAAAAGCTCTCAAAGTTGTCATAAATTTTGAGCGGTTATAATTTATCCAGCAAAAGCGCCCACTCCGAGGTCTGGTACATTTCTCAGCCCACTGGAATAGAGAAGTTCAACATTCACTGCCATAGATTGAACTGTAGTGTGGGTGTTACACCTGCTGGTGGAGCATCTCCTATAATATGGGCATATCATACACGAAAACAGCCTTTACAAACGATATGCCTTTCATGAAACACATTTAGTGTACACAGTTTCAAACGTTATATTGTGATAGATGTATTCGAAACGAAGGCATTCATCAGAATTTGCACTCTCATTACATATCGATAACAATTTCAGGTAGTATAGCATATAACTTGTTAAGAATTTGTTTTATTTAGTAGTTCAACAAAAAGTTTTTTTGCCTGTTAGACTTATAAAATTATTTAGCGGCGCACTACAGAATATTTTACTGGGCTGATGAGGGTATCGATTCAGTTTTAGGGTAAGTAAGAATATACTCCCACAGTACGAAATTTTCTGTGTTCCCTCTGATGATTCTAACTTTATCTTTTGCCTTCTCCTTTATCTGGGGCTGTCTGGACAATTAATGCACGTAGGCCTGCATACTAAGTTTGCCTTTTTGTTGGAATCACAAAAACAATGTTTGAGTGAATGCAATTGAAATGTTTGTGTTATTCAGTTAAAGATATGAACTTTAACACATTTTTGTTTCAAGGAAATATCATTAAATGTTGCTTTTGACAATCAGTACCACTTTACCCTTCATTCATGGGACATACCTGTGTTGTGACGTGAATAGCGTACCGACACATTTTCATTTCCCACTACAGTGAGTTAGGACGTCCACGTCGTGCGCCTAGAGTTTGTTGCGAGACGTCAGACATGTTTCGTTGCTGTCCTGTTTTATTAATTTCATTTTGATCTGCCCTGTCTGTTATTTGTAACCATTTTGTGGGACATCCGGTTGACCTACATGCAACATTATTGATAATGATTGGTCAAATAGATGTTCTTCATTGACAGCTCGGAAATTTCCATGGAGATAAATTGGAACGTTTCCTTAACAGTTCAGTTCATATGACTTTGTGGAATAGTTGTGTTTTATTTGTGTGTGTGTGTGCGTTTAGAGATTCCTTGTTTAAGAAATAAATGCTTACCGCTGCTTTCAACCGAGTATAAGCCTACTCATTATGAAACTGTTTACCAGTCGCCATTGCTATTTAATAGCGAACGAAGTGAGTATTTTAAACAACACACATGTACACGTGATGAAGTAGATGATACATAGTTATCTTACAGAAAGATTGTGACGTCATCGGTGAACCACATTATCAATGTGGTCCATAAGACCCACCAAACATTTCACTGCATATGGCGTGGTGGAAAAAAATCTAAAAAAAATCAGTGTCATTTAACACACTTCTTAATGCTCTTTTCTTTCGCCTAAATTTCATTTTTGTCTGCTTTTTCGCTTTAAATGTTTTCCAGTGTAACGTCAAAGGAGACAAATGTTTGAAGTTTTCTTTGCATAGAGCTAAATGTCATACATAGAAGTGAAATACTATGTTGATTTAATTTGAAAGAAATTTGTCTTGCATCAAAGAAAGCAAAAATTATACTGGATTAGTGGAAGAGTAAATGAATCAATACTTTCTGGGATTTTCTTATTTCAGTAGAAAATTTTTGGAAATTTACAAAAACGTACAGGCGTTATGATGTTAATCTCTAGAAAAAGCCATAACTTTCAAACTTATTTATGAGTATATACTACTTTAATTAATCGTTCTGTGATCTCTGTGAAGGAAAATGTGTTTTTTGGGTTGAAAAATTTAAAGAAACAGCAAATGTATGCTTAGAAAATATTTTAACTGCGAATGCAGCACATGAATGTAAGGGAAATCAGAATTTCAAGCTGTGGGCCTGTTGTTATGAACCCTTCCTTAAGATATTGTATTATGTTTTTCTTTCTGTTATTTGTTTTTGCGTTACCCGAGTCAGTGTCTGACCTACATTTTCCGTCTGTGTACATGATAGCCCGCAATGGAATTCAGTCGCGTGTTCTCGAGGCTTCTGTGTCATTGTATATAAAGTGTACATTCTGGAAAGATGTGCCCATATTTTAAACATGTTTACGAACAAACCATCCAGAGTTTTCTTTTCGTCAGTCTGTAAATATGAGCGACAAAGTTGTAAAGTTCGCAGTCGTGTTACCTGATGTCAACTTCAGAGCACATTTACTCTCATCCACTTAGACAGATTTTGAGGGATTTGGAGATATCGGCTTTCGTGCCATTCGCCCTACGTCAATTTGTACTCCATTTTTCTGTACGTAGCACTTTGTGAGTTTGTGTTTCCCACTTGCTATTTTGTTTCAGATGTTCTTTTGGAGCTTGCATAGCTCAGTCTCTTTGTGCGATCACGCACATTTCATCCCAGTTTACCCTGAAAGTGTCTGTGTATATTTCCGTGGGCTGAAACATACATCTCCAGCTCGTCATCACGAACGTTATTGTCAACCCGTCTGCCCAGGAAAGTTGCACCTTACTGGGGAGTTGGATATATGCCATAATCGGCGTACCGTACCCTCTGCTGTTTGTCATGACAGGACCTTACATCCTTCGATTTGAGAATTCCACGGACTGTGGATTCTATATTTACGTGGACTGACTTGCCTTTGGAAGCCAGAATATCCGATCCGGATTTGGGCGCTATTATCAGTAAGGAACTATACATTTTGTAATTATCTGTATTGTTTTGTATATTATTGTCAGTTGTACTATTTGTCTATTTTCTTGAAATATATGTATTGAACTTAGTCCAGCGTCTTCGTGTTTCTTTGTTTGATGTTGTGTAAGGTCTGTCGCTATCTGAGAGTTGAACAAGCTATTTGTTTATCATTTTTCCTCTCCGTTAGTGGTACCCTTACACTATCAATTATATTCCATCAAACAGTTTCCCCAGGTCCAAATAAATTAAAGAAATAGCAAGATATTTAAGAATAAAAATGTCGGTGTGATTTGATCTTAATTTCCTAACCAGAAGCATAAACAAGTCAACACAATCATTGGTAAATGAAATTTAACACAGAATAGAATAACCCAGGAAAATGATTTGTTTGACAATTAATTCGCTCCTGCTGCAGATTCTTCCGGTGAAAAGTCTCCCACTGATATACATGTTTGTTGTGAATCTCTTTCATGAAACTAGTAAATGGGCTGGGTGTGTGTCATTGCTGAGTGGTCTCAGTGGTATGAAGAGCAAGTGTTCAGTACCAGCCTTGAACATGGACCTTGTGACAATATTCACCTGGTCAACACATTCTGATGTTTGCTGAACACTGCTCGTCTTATACCAACATCGTGTGCATATCCGTGCACATGATCCATGGGAATCAACTTGATGTCCAGTATTTGCAAATTTGTATCCAACCATACCTTTATTTATACTAAATATAGAACAGCAATGAAAGGCTAAAAATAATCTTCATCAAATACCAAACATACACAATATATATAACATTATTAGTAATTGAGATTGACCTAATTATATCCTATGACAATGACCTGGGAAAAAGCTTGCAGAGCATTTTTCATACATGTATAAATTATCATCTACAATAGTTTTAACGTTTCCATCTAGGGCACGGCACATGCTTTTCTGGGAAATACTGTTTATACCACTGAACAGCTCAAGCCAAGTAACTGATATAAACAATAATCTTTGAACGATTCATCTGATTCAGCTATTGTCAGACATTCCACAAACGTGAGAAGCCTAAGTGTACCATAGAAGATATACAACGCTTTGTTTCTTAGTTTGGCATGCTAAGTGGAAAAGTACAAACGTGCTGTCTGTTCCAGACAATGTAATTGTCTTACAAGATAATAAGACAGTATTAGAAATGATTTACTTGGCTTATATACATATTTTATTATATATTCCGTCTATTTTCATTACTTTGATAGGCTGGTTGTTGTGCTGTGTAAAATATGAACATAGAGTAATATACACATTTGCAAATTTTCTGTCGAATGTCACATACTCTTAAAGTTCATCAGTGGCTTGTTAAATGTACTCCAGTATTGGCTAAAAAAGACCGAACTGGTGTCCCAAACATTAGACGAAATACACTACTATCAAAAACTGCCAAAAATGTTCGGGTGTTACATTAGAGACTTGCTTTTATACGCATTCTGGGTTAGTTCCTCAATGTTTTAGCCTACAACACTGTTTTACCAAAAAATTATAAATATTTTATTTGTGTTGGAACAAGAATACAGTCATCCACAAAATATCAAATCAAAAATATCACAAAAATATTCATCACAAATGTAATTCACTTCGTTTGCATCTACGCTTTGCCTACGTCATATTATTATTTTGTACGCTCATTGGCCAGTTGGCCTTATGGTGCGGTGTAGAGTTTCGTAGCATTTGGCCCTGGTCAAAAATCTTATGAAACTGCATTAGTGAGTTTTGACGATGCAGGTGGACTGGTTTTATATCCATAAGCTCATATCTGTGTTTGTTTTGTACTGCAGTACTGCTAGGCTTCAAAATAACCTATGCTGAGATGGCAGAAAATACGGCTGAGCTAACTCTGCCGGAGAACTGAACACGCCTGACAGGGTGCACAAACAGTTGCTCGTTGTTGTTGTTGTAAAGGCTGACCTGTCTTTGACGGAAAACTGGTGGATCGACCGACCCGTATTATGATGTCTTTTGTGTGCTGATGAATGAACATTTGAAACTGGACAGAAAAGAGTATGGTGCGAGAGTCGAAATTGGGCAAATATTGGACCAAAGGTCACAGGTTTTTTTTCTCCATATTTTGAACATTTTAGTGCAAAAAGTGTACCTTTTGAAGACTAGCACATGGTTGGAGGTGTGATGTATCATGTTGCCTGAGATTATTTTGCGAAGTTTAAAGGTATATATTTGTGATTTTCTAGATTTGTGTGATTTGGGGGACATGTGCAGTAAGTGCATTTTTCTCGACATTCCCCGGCAAAACTGTGGACCGCACGCTTATGTGAATAAAGATATATGCCTTTGTGACTTTGGCTTTTGACGATGTGGTAGAATGTTCAGTGTCACTAAAGTGACGTAATATATCCCGCTTCAGACTTCTCCCGGTATATTGTTAACGTAGCAATAAAGATTGGACGACGTCATTTTGCCGCGTTTGTATCACGTGACGCCAGCATGCGCCATAGCGCGATTAAAGTTGTGGCTCTGGCTTTATTGTGACGTCATAAACACTACCAGTGCAAGTCTGTCTAAAGACAACACGGTAAACAGGGTCAACCCAGAGCCTTGCGAAATGATGAAGGAGAAACCGATGACAAGAGATGAATTTATCCGAAAGGGTTTGTTTGGAGGAGTTATTCCGGTAGGTATTATCAGAAATATAACGCAGAAATAATTGTTTTCCAGTCTTTAGCTTGTCATGCTCTTGGTTACTAACTCAACCAGGATTTAAACTTCAAAACGCAATAAACCTATCTCTGTACGGCCTCGCTTGGCGCAAAGCATTTTCGCGTGTGAAGTAATTGTGACTATGGCTGAGTTGGGTGTTATCTGTATGGTTTTCTTCAACATAGTGTTCCAGTGATACAGCACCATCAGTATTGTCGTTTCGAACTGGTCTGTCACAAGCAGTCACGATAGTGTGCAGGATAAGAGTGTGACGGAATAATGAACACAGAGTTGTGAAATAAACAACACATATAATGTGCACATATGGGTACAGCTAGGTTTAAATCTGTCGGCATCTTTCCAGAATGCTTTGATTAAAGTAAGATATTTCTTTTTTTCAATAAATGTAGTTTTTCCTAACTCTATACAGTTTCACTGATTCGAAGAGAAAATATATCTACATTGTCCAGGGGCAGATACACTGAACGTTATTAAGCATCTTACAACATTTTTGTCCGATATATGTTTATTTGATTGTTGTAGAACACCATACAGAAGATTTTGTTATTTGACAGTAAGCTTTCAAGATATATGCAATAAGCATATATTACTTATAATCTGCGTACGCTTTGAATGGTGTTAAATATTTCTTTATAAGGAAGTCAAACCCTGTATTGCATTTATACGGTTCCAAAAACGTTAACCAAAGCTCTAGAATTGCTGTTCGATTCTACTCGAATCTATAAAATCAGCTGCCTTAAAGTACACCAGCTCAAAGCTATCAGAGTATGTCAGTGAATATCACTCACATTGAATTTACATACATGTAACAGGGTATTAGCAATTTTTTCGTTCCGCTTTTTCCAGCCAAGATTCCGGATTCCCGGAAAGTGGAGGATGGGTCTCCCAAGAACGTTCCGGATCCTGCAATGGTTTTACCCATGTGACCTGTCTCCAAGAACCGGGGTGTTCGAATTCCTGGACGACCCCTACGAACTGCTGTACCAGAGAGTGTTTATATGGCAGCAAGGGAGCCCGATTATAACCTGTGTGCCCCGTCCCCCTTGTCTTCCACCCCAGCCTCCTCCAGCCAGAGAGGATGCTTCCAATGGAAATGAGGATGCGGCCGCGCAGAAACAATTATTATCCGTGGATGCCGCTCAAAAGCAACCGTCAGACGCCGCTCAGAGGCCATCGGTGGACGCGGTTAGGAAGCAGTCCGTGGATTCAGGCTATCCATCCAGCACTTCCGTCACTAATCACTGCAAAACCTCCCGCTACCTGTTCGCGGACGTCCGGATGAAGTGCACACCACGCTACAGCGTCCTCACCTACTCCTACACTGCGGACCTCAGACCACACAAGAAGCAGCAAGGCGGCGGTGAAAAATCCCAGACGAAGGTACTCATCACCAGAAGGCCTTGGTTATGCGACTACATCCTCACTACTTCACAAGATGACATACAGGTCATCAGTCCACGCAGGAGCAAGGATTGTCGTTCAGTAGATCACAGTTTCCAGCACGTCTCCAAGATTGCGACTCCAGGCGCCAGACAGGAGATTGTCACCTCCAGTGATATCTCCAGTTGTGACTTCTCATCATTTCCTCCCACATGTCTTCCGGCGGAAGTGCCGCAGATCCCACGTCGTTTTTTA
Organism: Acanthopleura granulata; assembly: GCA_016165875.1. Classification (NCBI taxonomy): domain Eukaryota; kingdom Metazoa; phylum Mollusca; class Polyplacophora; order Chitonida; family Chitonidae; genus Acanthopleura; species Acanthopleura granulata. Next base: position 30,924,829 of record JABBOT010000005.1, on the reverse strand, counting down.
ATCACCGAGCCCCACAACTGCCAGGTGATTGGTCAAGGCGCATTTGGCTCTGTGCCTCTGGCTACCTATCAACTCCCATACCCTCGAACCGTGGCCGTGAAAACCTTCATCAAGGGCCAAACCCGACCCGCCGATGTCCTGATGGAGGCTCGTATTCTGTACCTGCTGAACACAACCGACTTCCTCCCAGTGTTTTACGGCGTCACTCCGACCAGTGAAGCGCCAGGATTAGCCCTGGTCCAGGAGTATTTCGGTCAGGGCACCACCCTCTTTACCGTCATCAACAGTCCTCCCATTAAGTCCGCCGACACCTGGCTTTACATCTGCCTACAGCTCGCTGTCGGTCTTCGGGAAATCCATCGCAGAGGTGTGTTAATTAACGACATCAAAGAAGACAACGTGCTGGTTGACAGCAACTTTGTCATCAAGTACATCGATTTCGGGTTCGCCACCTATAAGAAAGGCTGCGTGCATCAGATCGATGAGGATGCCTTTGACCGCTACCCTCATATCGCTCCAGAGGCACGACGGGGCCAGAGTACGACGCCTGCCTCAGACATCTTCAGCCTGGGGGCTATGCTGGAGACAATCATGGCCGAAGGAATGATCCACGCTATGTGGGCAGTTGTCTCCTCCTGTTTGGAAGAAATGCCCGATAGTAGGCCGGAAATCAGCGAGCTCATTTCCGAGCTGAGAGCTGTTAGGGAATGCCTTGATGACGATATAGACGTTGATACGTAAAGACTTTTGAAATAATTTACCAACTGATCAGCCACTACTTATTTTTTGTGTTTACTTATTTATTTATCTGTTTTTTGTTTCTTTGTTTGACATTCATTTTATGTTTCATATGTATATATTTTGAGTGAAATATAATAGTATCTTTCTGTAAATTGTTTCTTGGTTTGTTCTGTGTCTTTTGGGGGGCGGTGGTGTTTTTGTTTTTTTGCGGGGGGGGGGGAAGGGACCGTGTCAGATGAGATGATTATTTCTTATATAGGCCTATACTAATTTGATACCATATTTCTTCACATATAGGATTGTCCGCAGCCAAATGTTACGAAGGTTGTGGCCTATGCACAGGACTAAAGAATGGAGTGAGTGGGTAGCCCTACTTAATTGCCTTCGATACACTGGGTCGCAACGATGTGGATGAGGTAATGAGACGACAGAGCCATCTGTTGTTACTTCTACCTCTCCAAGAAGCTATTAAAATTGCTGGTCTCACGAGTCAGTAGAGTTCTAATTCCAGTTATACTCATGTATACATGAGTACTTACGGTGGAATGGCTGGTGTGTATTCTGTACGGTTGTGTTCCAGTAACAAGTGTTGTGAGTGAATGTGAACTTGACATGAAATACCTCTATGAAGGCTTTATTCTGTCCTGTTTCTTCCCTTTTCATACATGGAGAACTCGGGCTGAAATATGCACTGCCACCTTGGCTGGTCCCTGGTCACGTGCAACGGAGAAATGACGCAATGCGGAAATTCTTCGTGAAAGGAGTGATTTTGACTGGTTGGATGCGAGGTCAGGAAGCGTGACCTTTCGGTATAAATATGGAGCCCGCGAAGCTTCAACGTCGTCATTTTCGGAAACATAGCAAAATTAGAAGAACCGTCTTTACGACCGCCGCAAGATGTCTCAGCTGCCACTTAGTGCGGATAGTGACCGTTCCTCTGTAAGTTAAATTACAGTGTAGGGTTTGTTTCTAATGTAGAAGTATCGGTACACCAAGCACATGGTTGATTATAACATTCATGCTAAGTATAGCATATGTTACCAGATCAGTTGGATTCCCAGTTCACCGTCCACCAAATCGGCAGCGATTTCACTGGCTTTATAATATTAAGACTTTGAATGTACGCGGGATGGGAGTTGGGAACCCGCTACTCACCACATCAGTCCTGAGATCCTTTTTGTGTCGCGAGCAGTACGTGAAGTGCCTGTGGAGTTTACCCAATGCCACTATCATCCCCACCTAACAGGGTGGGAGAAGTTGATGAACGATTCCTTGGGGACTGTCTATGAGTGTAGCTATTTATAGACTGTCGTCTGAGAGCGGATCTGGCTGTTGACAAACTTCTACAGTTGTCACCTAGACTTCCTGACCTTCATTATCGAGGTATTACTGAGAGCGAGATGATATTATGACGGTGTATTAATTGTTTTACATTGACTGAACATTACACCAATTCCGGTGTAATCTGTCTCTGTCCAGGTAATTGATGGCCTCAAGCTCGTTCTACTATAGTGACCTACTTTATATCAACGTGATCAACGGCTATATTTGGAGGTGCATAATATCAAACCTGGATTGGACATCTCATCTGACTGGCGTATACTTTGGCTAGTTAAATTTTGGTTAATAAAATGTTCATCTGTAACTGTGTTCATAATCTCATTTTATTATAGCACCCAGGAGCCCTACATGTTACTAGAGAACCTATTAAACTCTAATGTCAGTTCTTCCTTTGGGATCTTATGTTTGGAAATTTATTAGAGAATTTCCTGAGATAACAATTATCCCAGGGGTCGGGCGCGACAATACTGCCGACGTGACGTTAAGCCATAATCATTCATTCATTCGATGTATTGGTTAATCGATAGAAACATAGTAATCTGTATAACACCACTGGTTTTATTTATTTATTCCTTCATCTGCATCGTTGTGGAATAACGCAATACATAAAAATACTCTAAGAATACTCACTTATTTTAAACCGATGATTTCTTCACTACAATATATCTTCAGCTTCATGCCGATAAAAACCTTTGTTACGACCTATAATGTAGTAAGTACCAAGACTATAGTAACCAATCGACATCGTATAGGAACGAACAATAATGTTAAAACGTAGCGATAGTATTTTTTTACCTATAATGTATAGCATAACTTATTTTTGTATAGTATAACTTCTTTTCTGATCCACGCGGTAGTAAATTTTTACCGATAATGCAGGAGTGATGTACAGAAAACTTTATCGGTTGGTTTTACAACAGTATCGATCGGTCGTTGTAATATTATAAGTCAAAAAGTGGTACAATATCTGTTGGATATATTATAGTATTGACATGTTCATTATATCAAGTGCAGCGCTAGCGTTGTTATAAGCGAAGTGTCTCACTTGATAACATTTAGGTGCAGTATCGGTAATTTCTACTTCTGTCAGTTGCAACCTGTCTCAAGTTAGATGTTTTCCAAAACAACAGTCAAGTTAACATATCACTTTCTATATGCTGCTGTTCGGATATCACCTCTATGGTGGACTGTACAGTATATTAGCATACAGTCATGCAGTGATTACACAACCACCTGTGTATGTCAATCCAGCCTAGCCTGGCTTCTCTTTCGAGAAGGTCTGCCAGGAACCTCCCGGTGGTCGTAGGTTTCCCCAGGGCTCTGCCCAGTTTACTCCCACTATGCTGTTGGCAGCCATCATATATGTGAAATATTTTGAGTACAGCGTTAAGCACCAATCAAATAAAGAAACAAGAGTGTGTTGTAGACATTGTTTTATCCACATCCCTTTATAGATATAGTGAATGTGTTGTTCTTTTAATTTATAGACACGAAACGTAAACTCATTTATAGGCCTGTTACGCAAGTTTGGCTTTCTGTTCCTGTGAAACACTGTTCTTGTTTGTTTTGTACAAAGTAAACTGTTTCCACATGGTGTGTCTTGTATTCAAGGCTACCATAAGGAAACAGGGGGCCTCCGAGGTTCAGTCGGTTAGCGCCCTAGCAGCGCAATGACGCAGAAAGCCTCCCACCAATGCGGTCGCTGTGAGTTCAACAGCTCATGCTGGATCCCTCTCCGGTCGTATGTGGGAGGGTCTGCCAGCAATCTACGGATGGTCGTGGGTTATCCCCGGGCTCTGCCTGGTTTCCTCCCACCATAATGCTGGCTGCCGTTGTATGAGTGAAATATTCTTGAGTATGGCATAAAACACCAATCAAATAAATAAATAAGGAAACATCCTTCTATGCATTAATCGTGCACATAAACAATTTTCCCCATCGTATGTGTACTGCCTTGGTTATCCAATATTATTCCTATGTGAAAACAGACTGTAAATTCAGATGTGAAGTGTAACTTTTCTCCGTAGCTGAATTAAGTATGTTTAAACCAAAGGAGTAACTTCCATTTTGGAACTCTTACTTTGGCCCTTACTTACATACATTTAGGTCTAAAAATAGGCCTATGTATGAAAACACTATGTACAGGGCTAAATTATACCAAGGTGCCATTCATACCGGTATTTACTTTAATGTTAGCAAAAAGGTTTATTTATTTATTTGATTGGTACTTAACGTCCTACTCAAGAACTAATAGTGAAAGGAAACTCACTTTCCACCTTACTCAGGTACTGCCGAAGGTCAGTGGTTTTACCCCGATCACTCCGGTTTCTTCCACCCGTAAATATGACCCCCGTAGTATCAGTGAAAAGGAATATGGCGTAAAGCACAAATGAATAAATAAATACTTTATTTATGTACAGTTTCGACGGCATATGGAAGACGCCATATGGGACCTCGGCCCGTGAGTAAGGCGAGCTGTGGATACACTGTGAATGGTGTGCTTGAATATTCAAATTAGCCGCGATCGATAGCGACTGAGAGGAACCCTTGATTGATATAATGTCCCGGGGCTGGATTGTCAAAAAACTGACACTAAAAATCGATCTGAACGGGGCTCGCTTTATTAGCACTTTCTCTTTCTGTCTCGGTAAAAAATTTACAGGGTCATAAATTTTAGGTTCTGTCTCGTCTAAAGTTTGCTTTGTAATTGTTAGCTGGCGGTTCCAACTCACTGTATTTAGATAGGAAATGGGCAATCCTAGACCAATAAGGGAAGGGGAGACAGAAATTAGCGATGTTTAAACGATAGATACCTTACCGGCGTTTTAATTAAGTGTCCGAGTAGATAAGCTTTAGTTGTTGTTGCAACAGAATCGTCTCCTGGTCACATGGTCTTACTTAGGACAAGATGGCCGATTTGCGTCTGTGATGAAATATTGCAGGTCGCTCAAGATTTTCAACATTTTCACAACACAGTGCCAGCGAGCTGTATATCAAATGTTAAATCTCATAGCCGTCTTCCACACTGGATAATCACGCCATTAAGTCAACATCAGCCACACCATATATACACAGTAACTTGGTGAACCTCTGCAGTTCCTGCCCACTGAATGTACGATTGGAAGGCATAACGCAGAGCACAGGCTGATTGGCCGACTGACTGATTGATATGCATGCACAATGACGTATCGATGGAGTCAGCCGGTGAGAGACTGACCAAAACATGGTTTGGTGTATACACTAAATGGTTGACTAATAGATGTGCTGACTCACCAATTTATGTACTGACACTAATTGTTCCACTGATTAACTGACTGACTGACTGACTAATTGGTTGTTTTAATAATTGATTGCATGACCGACTTATTTGCAGGTAGGCTAAATAACTGGGCCATTAGCTGACCAGAATGATGGGTGGCAGATTGACTGATTGACAATTTTTAACAGAACGCATAATTAGCTGATTGACTGATTAATTACTTAACATTAACTGATGGAATAAATTGTTGACCGACACGCCCTTATCATTTGTAACCACAATATAACTCTTAGTTCAGTTATTTATTTATGTTAACGTAAAGCAACAGTAAAGTGTATTCATTTCAGCACATATTTACTCTTAGACTCGCTGTCATACTAGGTGCAATAACCCATATTCTCCCCGTCGGACATTCTATAACATGGTAATTAACAAAACATTAGGGAGCGGGGCCTTATAGCCGGGTAATTACGATGCTTGTATTTCAAACCATTCTGGGGATCAACCTCACTTATCGTAGGACAGCTCCAAATCTGCCAATCTCTCCAAATCAATGTTCCCGAGGCAGTGTTAGCAATAAGCGGTCGACGATTGTGTGGCCTTGCGTGAAGATGACTTCAAACCATCTGCCTTCCCACCAGTTCGCCAGTAATTCGCCAGTAACTCGCCAGTAACTCGCCAGTGGTCGGGGGTTACTCCGGTTACTCTGGCTTTCTCCTACCCTAAAACTGGCCGTCATTAACCAGCATTCAAATCATCAAATAATGAAAAAAATAAATAAAACAGTTCCTTAGATTGTTGATAGGCGTAGAATACCAATAAAATAAAGCAAGTAAGTCGTGTTTCAATCAGTAAAACAAGCGACGCTGTGTGGTTCATACCGCAGACACGGTCAGATTTATTTATTGTCTTCACATGGTTTTCGAGCAAGGAAAAGTTTCGCAGTCTTACTTTCAATGACAACAATTTGTCTCCTGCCAGTATAGTGTGTAAGCATATCTGTACGTCACATGAGGAAAAGTTCGTCAATAACTTGCTATATGTCAGTGGTTTACACCCGGGTGCTGCATTTTATAACATTCATTAAAAGGGCCGCCGTCGTATGAGTGAAAAAGTGGCGTTGGTCAATCATTCAGTTAATCAGTCAATCAATCAATCGTTCCCCATCGACATTCAGTCTCAGTATAACTTTCCATTGCCTGGAACCACAAGAATTTATTTATTGGGTCAGTCAGTTAGTTAGTTTTCTTTCTGTTTTTACCTGGCGTTGAACGCCTATAAATATATATATTTCAATATATATAAATATATATGTTTTCAAAGTTGCCCCCAAATCTGCACTATAGAACTATGCGTGGATCGGTCAACGGAAGCAGCAGTCACAGTGGTGGGAGCTGGCAAAAATAGATGTGGAACATGTTCTCAAAGTGCACTGAAACACCACAAGCCGCTGGGGGTAGATATAGAAGCGGAAGTTATATTTATTTATCTATTTATTTGATTGGTGTTTTACGCCGTACTCAAGAATATTTCACTTATACGACGATGGCCATCATTATGGTGAGAGGAAACCCAAGATCAGCCGCAGGTTGCTGGCAGTCCTGTCCCACGTACAGCCAGACAGGAATCCAGATTGAGCTGGACTTGAACTCACAGCGACCTTATTGGTGAGAGGCACGGGGTTATACCGGCGAACTGGAGCGCTAAATCCCTCGGCCACGGAGGCCTCACGGAAGTTATAGACGCAGTGGCCACAAATACGACTACATATTACTGATATGTCGCGATCAAGGTGACCGAATTTAGGACAAATGCACCACGCTGGCTAGAACGAACTTCACACTGTTAAGAAGTGAATATCGGATACCATTTGTCAGGTTAATTTTATTTATTAAAATTTTGTGATTATTTCGATTCTTTTTTAAAGTGTGCATTATTGTGACATTGTCTTCTGATTTCAACAGCCAGGAAAAGATAAACTTTCTGAAGAAAAACCGAGTACAGTCGTTGTCTAAAATGCTTGAACCTGAGGGTATTGAGAGATGACATGGATGTCATGACATAATGCCAGCAAACTTTCGCCCTTCTAAAGTTATTTTTGTATTTTGGAGAGACTCATTTTGATCTGTATTTTTTATTTTGCCCATCAAGACATAAACACTGCGGACAATTGGATTTGGCTTCAATCTTACTAAATAACTTAGAGCTAAACTGAAACAATATTTCAGCCAAATATAAACTGCATTTGTACATTAAAGCCCAATAAATGCTATACCAGTAATACTTTGTTTTCATTTCTCTCAGCAGTTTCTTAAATTCATGAAACTGATTATTGTCACAAGAAATTATTCATTGTTTAAAATCCAGCAACAGTTGTTACTTATCTTGTCGTTTGTGGGGTTTTCTTTCTTTCTGTTTTTTTTTTCTTTCTTTCTCTTTTTTTTTTCTTTCTTTCTTTGTTTTTCGTCCAGCTTCCAACACCTGACGTTGTGGACAAACTTCTATATTTCCTGTAGTGAGCGCGTCGACAAATGCCAATTGGCTGCCTCACGTGTGCCCTTACTTGCTTGCTCATTCGGTAAAGAGTTGTTTTGTGATCGAAGAGATCGCAAGCCTAAATATCTCATTACCCCGGGCATTCCGCCCCTCTCTCCCCTTACAAAAAATTAAAATGAACAAACATAAATAAATAAATAATGTATGATGTAATAGTGACACAACCACATAACGCGCAGTTGACGCATATGAAACATACATGTATTTGTGTAGGTCATCACATGTCGGGCTTGTGAAGAAAGCCATTAAGTATTTTTAAAAACCACCATCTCTTGGATTACTAAGTGGCTGGCTTTTCTCCGCGAGTTATATACGAGACAACAAAGCATGGGGTAGAATGGGCGGATTCCACGAAAAACGATCATATATTTTCTACTGTTTTATATACATGTTCTAGCGGTTACAGTTCCGTGTCTGTGCCGGCCACTCTTGCTCATGGAAGTCGTGTTAAGAGGGGAGAAGCACGGGTTGGTGTGAAGAGCTTCACCCCCGGGATCTGTCACCGGGCGAGGGCTATAAACCACGGGTCCCTCCAACTCAAGAGGCTCTTTACCGAGGCTGTAAAACAGTAATCTCTGTTTACATAGCGATGTTTGTTGACAGACTGAAACTATTCACCCATTTTTTATTGCTCGGCAAACAGTTTTCGATACAGGCCAGCCCATTCGTCGTGAGCAAGGGTGCATATTCCTGACACACAATCCTACAGAAAACATGTGCTGATGATTTTTGCTCGACCCCAGGATGTTGAACTTTCTGGGTTGTGACCATATTAAGTCACAATAGTGCGCATGGCATGCGTGCATTTCATGAATTACTTCACGTGTTTTTCTATGTAAAATTTGATACACTAGATATGCATCCAGTCATCATTAACATGGCGTGGAAATGATTCGACAAAGAATTTTAAAGGTCTACTCAGAATGCGAAAAACAAGACATGTTGTCTATTGCTGACATTGTTGTTTCATTTAGTTATCGAAAATATGATGCTATTTGAAAAATCACAAGAATTCATTCTCGCGTTATCTTTTGTGTTCTTCTTGTGCTATAATCAATCTATGCCTAAGAATTAAAAAAATGTTTCTTTGAAATAATTTCTTATGATTTGTGTTTAGCGCCACGCTCAAGTATCTTAAAAAAGGGAAATGAAATTGGAAAAGGGTAAGACAGTTGTTTTTTTCTTTTCGTGGCACAAACAGTACACCATGGTACATCTTTCAAGAACAACACAGGAATAAGGCACAAAGCAGCCTGTTACGAAGACATTTCCTATAAGGCATTAAGTGAAGTGCCTTCCGTTTTTCTTGACCTTGACATGTAAAATATTTCCCTTGCTGTAGCGGTTTACGGCTCCATCCACGCATCAGTCAGACTTATATACGGTGTACGGGGTATTCAGTTTTGTGTTGTACATAAACATGCAACACACAGATGGTCGTGGGTTTCGTCCGGGCTCTACCCGGTTTCCTTCCAACACCAATCAAATAAACGAATAAACATATATGTTGCCACATATGGCCTTGAGTCAATGTATGTAATTGGTATTTTACAGGATTTTGTCAGAGAAACAGAATACAAAAATCATCATAAGAGCTGCATCCATATATAATCCCATTCTCGTCTTAACAACTCAGTTTTATAAATATGCACGCTAAAGCATATCGTATGCGCATGCGCTATTACGATAAATCTCGCACCAATAAAAGAAAAAAAAACAAATGTAACTTAAAATAGCATGATATATAGCAACAAAAATAAGAAACAATGTTAAAAGGTGAAAATATCAAGCAAGTTGTAGTAAAATCCAGTAGTGCACACTCTGTGGGCCATGTGGTGAAACGGACGGACCCATTGCGTGTTTCAAAATTTCCCTGTATATTTCCGACAGGATCATGGTAAAATCAATCAGTTATCCATCCTGGATAGCTTTGTGCTAGATGACGTTGAGATGTCTGTTTTGTGACCAGCGAAATGTATAGTGTTTACTGTCAAAACAGACACGATCAGGCGATGTGTTTGACCACAGAATATAAGAATACACATGTATATTAAATCAAACATTTTAGGTTTCCGCAAGACAGAAAATATTTCTAACGATTGCGAACTGACAAGCCCTCCATGGGGATACGTTTTTTCTCTGTATTAGCCAGGAAGACGACATGCTCTTGCAAGTCTATATGTATAACTTTTCGTGGATTCGCCAGTGAGAGATTACAAGACCATTTGGTGTAGCATCTTATCAAACAGATTATAACTTGTTACATGGTAGCAAAATCGATTTCCACGGAGAGTCATTTTCCTGTAAGGGTCAGGTATACGATGTAGATAGATTAGCAAAAACGTAGTGAATGTTTTGACAAGCTCAAGATAAACGGAAAACAAAAACAGAAAATGCACACGTCTTTAGAGTGACCTGTCACACTGACACACGTATGGAACTAAATAATTCATAAAGTCACAGAATCACCATCCTGTCTGACGAGTGGTCCAGGTATTTTCTACGTACTGTCATTGTTTACCATAGACTGTAATTATATATAGGAATGAATTTATGACTTGGTCATAACTTTCAGTTCAAATGGACTCTGGTGAGTGCATTTTCATGTCCTTTATGAACGTCATTGCAGCATTTCCCCCAAATACAAACAGTCAATGTTTTCAAAAAGCACCATTTCGATAGAGCCATGTTGGCAGCATCAACATTTTCTTACTGGTTGTCATGGCTGCAGCCCCTCCATGACTGAATTGTTCGGCACCTCTTCCTGTCTCATCATGTCTTGCGTTTGAACGCGCGTGTGCGACAAATGCGACGTCTGCGATTGGCTGAGTTCCGACGCCGGAAGCGCTGCTAGAGGTTGGGAGTGCATTTGCACGGATTGCGAATGCGTGAGTGATTGCCCTTGCGCCGGAATTTCGGATATGACTTTAACTCCCCCGGAAGCGTCTTCCTTCTTCTTCTGCTTTCTTTCCTTTGCTCTTCTGTTCTGGAACCAGATTTTCACCTGCCTCTCGGACAAGCTGAGACTCTGAGCCAACTCTGCCTTTCTCCGGATGGTAATGTAACGACTGTAGTGGAACTCTTTCTCTAGCTCAAGCCTCTGGTGATCCGTGTAAACAACTCTGTATTTATCTTTTGTTCTCGTTTTACCTGCGGAAAGAAAATAAATATATGTGGTAAAATTTATATGATTTATTTATTTCATTGGTGTTTTACGCCGTACTCAAGAATATTTCGCTTGTACAACGCCAGCCACCATTATTATGACAGATCTTATATATGGTACAATGAAATAAATTCAGCGAACATGTATATCCATATGTATTTTCGTGAACTCAGTTTCTCCCCATAAGTACATTTCGTCTTCCACATATTCATTTATTTTAAAAACTTTTTATTATATAAATTTATTTGGTTTAAAACTGTGGAATTACATTCTGTTAGTTTATATAAGAGGCTCATTTCGTTCTTTGAAAAAATAAAGAAATTATTTTTGCTATCTCTATTTCATTTGTGTTTTGTGCCACGCAAACAAATATTCAGACCGTATTAAGATCTTAGATTGAAGAAATGGACTTTACAAGAGAAAAGATTATATCTGTTTATGTACATAAGTATAGTCTGTATAAGAAAAAGGCCAAAGACGACCCATCTAGCTTAAATTACTTTGATACGGATAGACACTGGGATAAATTCCATACAATCGGACAATAACTGATTTGTCAAGTGTGCATGGCAAAGACAAAGTTTCTGAACTTTTTTTCTTACTTTTATTAGAAATGTAATATCTATAGGATGATCTCGCACAACAATTATTCCCTCGGTTACTGGGGTAAAAAGAGGTGGCTTTAATGTATGGCCTATATAGCTTGAAACATTTCATGAGCGGCCTGCAGCATTTGCATTGAGCTAAAAAAAAAAAAAATCAGATTACAGAATCGAGGTGTAGAAAAACATCTGTTAAGTTCATACAATGTGAAAGATGTTGTTTGAACATATGCATTAGCAAATGTCCCGGAAGCAATTCAAAATTGAAGAACTGAATCATGTGAACGCTGTTCAAATCATCTTATTCACATCTAATATCAGTTTTATCCAGCCAGTTCACGATCGTCTGCACTTTTACCACAAAGAATATCTACGTTTTTGTGCATTCAAATTGATATAAAATTTGAATGAGCATATAGAGAGAGTAAAGTCAAATCAAAGAAGACATCGTGATACATTTAGCAAAATGATAACGTTAGGATCGCTGAAATCCAGCCTCGTCAATTTGCCTCAGTTAGACCTTTAATTGTAGTTGTTTATGTAAACGCCTGAACTGTAGCAACTTGCACGCCCTAGAGTAGCATGGAAGTAGACAGAATCATGTAAAAATGCACTGTTGTTAATAAGAAATTCATTGCAAATCGCTAGTCTAGAAATATTCAAGATGATGTGTTGTCTTCACAGCTGATAAACAAAGGCATGAAAAAAAAGCAAAGAAACCAGGCCTATGCAGGAGTGTTTAGTCCACCATTATGGATTATGGGTTTGTACAGTACCTTATATACCGCATGTGTACGAAAAGGCTTGTATACTGGTATAATTAAGCCTACTCACAAGAATACGCGAAAGGGCGTGGACGTGGCTAATTACTGCCCAATAACTCCTCGATTTTATCCATGTACAATGACATTAAATCCTACATGTGTACAAGTTAATAACCATATGTCTGACTACTTCCTGTGCAAAAGTGGGGTTAGACACGGGGAAAATCTTTCACCGTGGTTATTTTCTTTATTTTTAAATGATTTGGAAACCTGTCTGAAAAGGCAAAGGGTGCAATGGAATCGCAGTCCAGTACAAATAACTTGTATATAAAAATATTTACCCTACTATATGCAGATGATACTGTGATAATGACAGCCTCGCGAGTATTGCAGATATTAGAAGCTAGAAATCAATGGTGAAAAATCAAAATTTGTTACCTTTGTAAGCAGAAATAGTCGAATTGAGAAATATGTATGTTTTGAATACATGTTTTTTACAAAAAAATCAGTAACCTTGATCTCAACATTGAATCTGTCTTGGAATCATTTGACCAGACAGTTATGGTTGCCAAATATGGGGAGTTTGTGTGGGGTTTTTTGAAAGAAATCCTTAAACTGAGAAATTCAGCTCCATCAGCCATGGTGTATGGAGAAGAAGACCACCTATCGCTGTTACAATCCAGTATAGAGCTGTTACTTATTGGATAAAAATATCACAATATAGACAATAATGCTGGTCACCTAGTACATTTTGCCTCTGAATACATTGAAAACTTTACATGGCTGACAAATGTTAAAAACATTCTATATAAAATCGGGATGTCCAATGTATTTTGAACACCAACACTAGATGGGTTGCTGCTACAGATAAGCGAAGACTAACTGATCATTATGTTCAACACTGACCTGCAGAATTATATGCTTCAAGCATGTGTGTTTTCTACCGCACTGTAAGGTCTAAGTTTATATGTGAAAAATGCCTAAGGGCCTTACCAAACAGACTTATGCACAAAATGTTACATTTCAGAGTATCTAATCATTATTTACCGACAGAAACGGAAGATGGTGTAAGGTACCAAGGTCTGAAAGACTATGTTGCTTTTGTCACACGACTGGTGATGATGACCATCACCTTACATTTGATTGTATTAACTACGCAAATGTCGGCCAGAAACTCATCCCGAAGTATTTTAGGAATCCTGTACATAGACTCCCTGGCATCTTTGAAAATGAAAATATATGTATCATGAGTAACCTTGCCAAGTTCATTAGCAAAATATTACACCATTGCAAAGAAACCTATAGATAATGTTATTCGTTATAAAATGATTCTATGCTATGTATTAGTATCTTTGTATATGTGTTTGGGGCACAGTCTCCTATGCCTAGAAACGGGCCTGAGGAGAAATAAAACTTATTCTGTTCTATTCTAGGATTTCAAGCATTTCAAATCAAAATTACCCTCTGTCCCTATGATGACCCCATCGTGAATATTCCTGAAGATAGAGCTTCAAACAGTAATCAAACAAAAAATTAAGTTATCCAAAATTAACAAATGTGAACATCTCGTACAGACAGGCCACAGAAGCCCGTTGCTGTTATAAGCAAGACTCACCGCCCTACACTGTGTACAAAAATCCTCCGGATTTCATGACTATATCCTCATATGTTACTTTCTCCACGATATGGCTGAAAAATTGCTGATGTGGTGTTAAACCATAATCATTCATTCAGTCATATCTTACTTTCAAAGAATGTTTCCTGCTATCTGCATAAAACGTTTGCAAGAAATGAAAATTTTAAAATGCACTTGTAAAAGTTGTATATAGTATAGATGCATTCATGCTACATTATTTCTTACCTTAAAGGGAATGAGGGGCATAACTGCTGGTTGTATTCATCGAATTGGGAGTCATTGCAATAAACTATACCTGCATACGACAAAATATATTTGTCCGTTCTTCCGTTCGCACTGATTCGCCAATTTCAAGAGAAACATACACGCATTTTCGATATAGCTAAAGCATGCGATCTACTCCCAATATCCGTTCCTCTTCTGACTTAACCAAATTAAACGAAGACAACTTATTCGGAAATTTAATCAAACCAATAAATCCGCCATTATCAAATACAGGAGGGCTAATATTCTGTTACGGCCAGGGACAGTAATGGAAATTCTTGTCGGTCCTAAAGGCTGTCCTGTTTCAACACAGGATATCTTTAATAAACATTTCCACCCGTTTAGACGGCTTCAAAGAGCGTCTGATCTCTAGGACAGATCGACAACAGCAAATAAGAGTGTATGGTATTACACGTCAGAGGTCGCTTGCGCGTGAGATACGCACCTTCTGCATCCGGGCACCTCAGCTAACATTACAAAGAAAGCCATCAGTGTTTAGGCCTATGTGCAATATGTACAGTGGTTTATGTATATGTCGCACCGGAGTCTCTCCCTATAGGTGTAGACGGGAAAAGCACATATATCAAATAAATCTAAATAAAAATTTGCACATAAATTTTGTCAAAACTTTGTGCTGTGTATACATGTATACTTGCGTCAAGATGTTTTATATCAGGGGTTTGATGATAAGAAATTGAACAAAATCATTTCAGTTTGAAGACATTTTCAAATAACAAAACAAAAGCATCGCGATATGTACAGATTTCATGGTAGTGTATGCGTTGTGCGACTCCAGTATAGCTCTACGAAATGAAAAAAGCCACAAGCTTAAAACTTAAGGAGAAGAAAACAAGAACGATGCAAAATTAGGTGAAAGGGCGTGAAAATTTATTTGCAGATATGGTCTTTAATATTTATTTTGATTTTCTCTTTCAGGAGAAAAGAGAATTTGAAAATATTTTTGTACGGTGGTTATTTGAGACCACCTCTTGGTATTATAAATGACGATGATACACATGTTTAATAAATGTATTTGCACCAGAATTTGGTCTTTTCATCTAACAAATGTGTTCAATCTGGATTCTGATCATATTTATATTTTTAATATATTCATAAATATTATCATAATTGAGATTAAATGCATATGTCTGAATATAAACAACTAATTTACAGTCAAATACAGTCATTAGAGATGTATCACATCCTTATTTACAAGATTTTATGCAAATACTATATATGAAATAGAAAAATATTTTCAAATACCCTATTCTCCTGAAAGAGAAAAATCAAAATAAATATTAAATTACTATACTATATCTGCAAACAAATTTTCACGCCCTTTCATCTGAGTTTGGCATCGTTTTTATGTTTTCTTCTCTTTTAAATGTATTACAAATGAATCACATGAGTGACGGTCAAAAAAAAAAACATGAAAAAATACAAAGTGTAAACTTCGTTGGTACTGTTAGTCACCAAAATCCGTTATTTTAGATGACAGCTTGCCTTTCCCTTGATCTAACGAATTAACCCTATCCCGATTACGGCCTAAGTCGTTATTAGGATCGGAATTATTCGTTACTAGGAACGGATTATTATGTTATATTAAAGGCAATTCGTAAACCCTCAGATAACGGATTCAAGAGATGAATTTTTTTCGAGAAGTTGGTAAGATGTTATTTGTTCGTGAGGTTAAATGCTAAATCACGCTCTCATGTACAGAACTAACAAAACTCATACTTTGTGACGTTTTTTACCTCACACCACCCTTAAGTGTTATTGTCAGTTCTTGGAATTCATTAACTTTACCTTCTTCTTGAAAATTTTTAAAGTCTTTAAAGAACATGCATACATTTCCAATTTGCATGTATATCTATGACTACATGAGTGCTTTTTCGAAATTAGTATTTAAGTATTCCCATTTGTATTTAATGTATTTAGTGTCCCATTTCAACATCTGTAGTACATATAAGTCCCAAGACGAGCCATTACAGTGATGTAACACAGTAAATATCAGTATTTTTGGAAGTACAGACATTGTATAAAAATATCCCTGAAAACGTATTTGCAAGTCAATTTACGAATAGTTGTACAGGCATAATATTGCTGCAAGGTTTAATTGTTTTTCGAATTCTTCATTCAACACGGCATTTTACCAACGAAAAAATACTATATTTATGTGGAAAAAAATACTTGTATTAAAATTGTAGGTTTTATTCCAAGTTTACACCGTCCAGGCCAGAGAGAATTCTTTTCCTTGGATCAACCCAGAAGTCAAAAGGATTAATAACTATATTCATATGCGTGCTTAATTACAAATAAGTAAGCTTGCTCTCCTCGGAAGATATCTGTGGCTCATTATACGTGAAATCAAACTAAATACTCCAAGATTTCAGCGAAGTTTTCACATGCATCCATGAATTATTATTCATGAACAACCTTTCACTGTTTATCACAAACTTATTTATTAAATTGTTATTGGGTAAATACATTAAAGGCAAAATAAAAATAAACGAGTCTATTTATGCAACAACCTATAGTTCTTCACTTCCTCATCCCGCAACGTTTTTCAGTCCGCCATCTTTCTGATCAATTTTCCACTCACTCTTTCCACCTCTAGTACAAATTCCATGTGTTTATTGACTTATAAGTGTATACTTAACATTGATATACTTCTCAGATATCACACTGGGTCTTGGATTGCCATTTTGAAAGAGATTGTTCATGGAGATTACAAACAAGGAAACTGACCAAAGTAATTTAATATGTGGAGTGAATTCGGTAAAGTTTAGAAATTTTCACTTTGAATTTTGTATTACATTATTGAAATAGTTTGTTAGTATATTACTAGCCAAAGAATAAAACAAAATGTGTATAGAGAGTTTAGGAATAATTGAAACCAAGACAATTCATGATACAAAGATAACGAACATGTCAGCTATAACTATACAGAAATCAAAATTAGTTAATCCGAACAATCAAGACGATGATTGGAGTCTTCTAAAACGATAATCATTATATGTTTATATTCAGGTTAACATTCCTTGATGGGTAGCCGTTGTTCAAAACTACGTTATGCACATTGAAATATTTTTATATGGGCATCTTCGCGGTTGCATGGTCACAACTAAAGTTTACCAGACAATTAGGAAACTCAATAAAGCACGAGTTATAAACCAAATAAAAGCCACAAAACATTAATGCCCTTATTATTAACGGCATATCAACGCGGTGTTCATTAAATGTGTCTAAGGCTTACATGAGATTTGCGCTAAAGAGAAAAGAGCTTGATGTACATAAAGTAGTCAGTAAAATGTTGAAAGTCAACTGGACTGAAAACTCATTTCTAAGGCGTAAATATTTAACAAATTTTGGCCACCAAATAGCAAATGGCTAAATGTTGAATGGTGAGCGCTTCCAAATTTTGGGCATGCCCAATGCTATGAGCCGAAAGTATTACTTCAGTAATCTTCTAAAGGTTGGATATATCTTCTTTGTGCCATTTTCCGTTCCCATGGATTAGTTTTATTTAGGATCTTCCGCACAGTTCAATTAATCTCGAAAGATACAAAAGTATATATATATATTTATGGCATTTCTGGAAAGTATGGGCATTTCCGGAAAATGTGGGCTGAACGGATAGACCATACATCTGACCAGTTAATCCATGTACACATGTATGGTTTAAGACGGTGCCGGACTACTCTATAGTAAAGTGTTGCGGTAGTGGTTCCGGCCGTTTGGAATTTGACTAAATTTATCTTTTTTATATATATATAAATTTGGAAGATTTTTAACAGCATTTGTTAAAGACAATTTAAACATGTTAAGTGACCATGCGTGTTCGACATGAGACTGAATTATTTGATCAACAGTTCGAGTTGTATGTACTTTATTGTAGGAAGATCAGTTAATGCTTCATGTCCTCCCCAAATCTGGAAAAAGGAAATCCTTAATTCTGTGTAGAATTCCACGGCAATCAGAAAAAGTCAAGAGCACCTATACGAGAAGTAAAAGTGGACAACAGAAATAAAATGCACCGGGGTTAAAATTACGGCCGTGCTGTTCAGGTGTTGGAAGGCCGTAAAAGGTTTGGTGTGTGGAAGTTTTATAACCAGTCCAAAGACAAATTAGGCCAATAAATGACAATAAGGGATGATACTTATAAAAAGAGTCCGCTGTATATCTAAAGGCAGTATTTTATCGATGAGGGTATTTATAATCAAGAATAAACAGTTTTCGAGTATTTAAGCGAATTTTCGCCATTAGACCTACCTGCGGAAGGAACAGACTGGTAGGTTTGACGCTTCATCCAGTCGTAGGGAGGCCGTAAGGGACGGGATCCCGGTGGGCTGCCCTGGCAGGACGATCTCTCCCCGAGGGTACACGGGTGGCTCTGATGGCTAGCAATGACCGATACCCCCGTGCCATGTCCCGTCGGGGTCGGGGATTGCTGGGGGGACGGGATATTGTAGTCCAGCCCGCCAGTTCCCGGGGATATAGCCGTGCGATAGGGTATAGAATACGGGTAGCCATTCGGGGAGGGAGAAGAGTCCGAGTTGGAAGATGTGCAATACTGCTGGGGGGTCGGACTCGACCAGTCGTCCAGAAGAGGCCCCTGCCCGTGGGGTGCGGATTCCTGAGGCGCTACACCATGACCGGACCGGGCGGCGTAAACTCCGGCCCAAGATGCAGAGTGGGCCAATTGCTGGATGCTGGGGTCCGAATATGATACTTGAAACGGACTGTAAGCATCCCCGTTGCCCATCTGGGTAGAAACGTACTGCTCTTGGGGCTGGGGGGAGTAGCCGTAAGAATTCATATTGTTCATATGGTTGTATCGGACTGAGAATGTAGCATTGTCTTCGGAACAGAGCACCATACTTGTCACTTATAGCTGAAACTGATTAGTTGAAGAGGGTCTCACACGTCACCACCGAGGGGTTAGCTTGTCCCGGTACGAACAGGTCCCGGGAGGGTCAACCGTTAATAAGACGACCGGGTTGTTCCTGACGATGATCAGCCCTCAACACAGCTCGGTACAACAAGCCGATTAACAAGTCAACTCCAGATATACTCAGTGGTCACAATTCAATTAAACTGACCAGTGGTCAGTGGGCAATGTCTTTATACACCTGGATTGCCCAGTCGCTGTGGTCAACTGGGTGCCTTATCAGCTCGGGCGGCACTTTTGATATAACGATATCTTGATAAGAATTAGGCTCTCTTGCCCACGTCGTGAATATGACAGAGTCCAACAAGATTTGTTTACATACCATATATGGAGTAGTAATTAGCATCCACGAGCGTGACGTAATAGATGCATCATTTTTTGATTGGTTGTAGATGAAAGAGTGCTTTGTCCCTCTAATAAACATGTGTCACATTTGTACCGAGATGTCTTCGACGACTCATAAAGGTGAAACAAGCTAAATCCCAGAATCACTGTACCGATCTACCACCATATTATCTTTCTGTGATTTTTATTTTTACGTCCAAGCGTGAAATTTAAACTTAAAATATCTTAAAGGGCGCCATCAATAGGAGGCGAAAGGTAGTAACAAAAAAAAGCAATTTTCTTCCGTATTCAAAACCTGACATGCTTGTACATTATATATCCAGGTTAGAATAACATCTGTCAATCACCTGCGGTGGGCGTCCACCATTTCTATTGACACTCTTTCACTGGTCCACAACTGTATTCGAAAAAAGTATTATATCGCTATAAGCATTTTTAAGTATCTCTACCTTTCTATATGGATATAGCACAAGCTAGCTATGGACGAGAACAAGTAGATTCCAATGTGCACATGGCGTCATTCCCCGGGTGACCCATTACATCTAAAGGTGAGAGGATAAAAGTATTGCAGTCAGCAGTTAGGAACACCAAAGTAACAAAAATCGACGAATACCATCGATAACAAACTATATTTCAGTTTGATTTCATGCTTGGTAAAGGTTTTAATCCAATGGCCAAGTTTCGAAGCATTACTGTCAACATACATACTGGAATGTTATAATCATTATGATTATCGGAAAATGGTTGTTACCGTAGTCACTCTCAATTCTGAAGGAAATGTCTCGATCACGACAATTTTCTTTTTTTACTTTTGACATCAATTTATATATGGCCCTATGTTATCCTCTTTTAATACTGATGAAAATAATTATTGATTGCTCGGATATTTATGTCGCATGTGATTCTATCTGTTAGATTTCCAAGTGAATTTATATACAAAACTGGTCTTCTCTTCCCTCTCCTCCTCTCCGCTCCCCTGCCCCCGAAGCACCAAGCTTCTGTCTCAATGGTGGTAGAGACTATGCATCTCGTGTACACACACACTGAGATACAGAGTCTCGGATACCTGGCTGAAGTGATGAGCAAATAAACACAAAGCAGGCTACAAAGTCAACCGTCTTTAATGTGCTGAGCAAAGATGATAAGATTCGATGTGATTCTTTATCCAGGTAAGGCTTAACTGCTGGAGGACGGAGGGCCCCCAGTGCTCATCCACACTTCATGACCCCCACCCCCAACCCACATTCCCCCCTCACCCCAACTCATGCACCCAGTGCCCATCCCAAGGGATACTAAACCCACATCCCAAATTAAGACAAATGGCAATGGGTGAGGAGCGTGCATATCTATACATGGAAGCAGTCTCAGCAGGTACAGAATAATAAACCCGGCAGTTGCAGGAAACTACAAACTCTTTCCTGCTTGTTGTACTTACTAAACTTAGATTTCGTTCCAAACGAAAACTTCAGAAAATTCTCCAGAAATCAATTGAAATGCATCACGTAAAGTAACGAAACAGGAACCAACATGAGGCACGCTCATAAACACTTACATGTATGCTTGGATATGTGCCAGATGCGAATGTTGTATGGTGTTTATTCGGAGCAGCATTTCTTTTTTTCTTTTTAATGGGCGAACAATAAATATTGAAATTTTCTTTACGACCTGAAAATGGTTAATTAACCTAAGCTATGGTTTAGTTCCCACCAATCACACAAGCAGAGGTTTCATGAATTAAAGAAAGGTCAAGGCAATACACTTTTTAACATGGCGTGATAATTCAGCTCTACATGCATGACGTCTTCGTACCAGGGCAAAGACCTGGACGAAATGATTTGAATAAATAGGTCTTGTGAAATATCACCATGCATGCCGTTATCACAGATTCCACTGACTTTACCTCACGCGATTCTTTTAAACACGGCTCACAGTTTTGGGTAGGTGATCTACCATCCCGCTGTGCCACCTTGCGTGCATGGCGTTATTATCCAGAGGCAGTTTTTACAGCTTCGAATTACTGAAGGACCTAGATGAAAACCCCCAGTATTTCATTCAAAAAGAGTTTTCCCCTTCCTCAATAACCGAGGCGAGTTGCAGGATACTACACATTCTACGTAAGGGGCTGTTTTTCTTAGTTCGTCGCATACGATTTTGCCACTGCATCCTACATTAAATCACACCGTGTAATTTTCGTAAATTCTCATAACAGGATGGCATTCTTTTTTTTCAATGACGAGCAAAATGAGCTGAATGATATCTGTACATGCATGCACTGTGGTACATCGGCATCACAAACAAAACACATGAAAAGTGCGAATGTTTGCTCTTTTCTGCATGTCTGTTTTCAGACTTGCCACAACATGGTTATGTTATATTTTACTCTGAATTCAGCCACGCCGTGGGTTTACGTACCCATACCAATCCTCTCCTAAATATACATTTTCACTGTGGGTGAAACGTAGGTAGGTGTTGACAAATACAACTGGACGACCTCCACAGCGAAGAATCCCCCCCACATACACACACACACTCCTATACGTGAAGCACATCGCTGTATATATATATCAGAATATTTATTGCCATATCGGAGAACAATAATGAATAACCTTGTTCACACTTTATTTAATTTATATTTTATTTGTTGGTATGAAAGTTATCTACGGCGTGCTCAAAGATTTTTCCACGTATGTAAGATTTCGGTCACTTTATGGGCGTATGAAGCTGGATTGGAACTGAAGCTGAGATAAACCCTCGTCGTTTGGTAAGTTACTGACTTGCAAGTAAAAATTGTCGCATGTGTTACGGACGTGTAAGGTGGCCCATTTGACCTCACGAACTTGGTCGACCACGCACCTATGTTCAAGAAGGCCTCACGAATAAGTCTATAAATTTGCTTTCCAAGGCCGACAGTACACACACTTTTAAACACAACTGAACTTTTTTTTTATTGCAGGCGTCTAGTGTGGTAAAGAAACATAATTTTTACAACCCATCTAAACCTAAATATGTCCATGTAAATGAAAAAAAAAAAAATTGACAATTGAAATCATGATTTCCATGTACATGCAGACAGAGTGTGTATACATGCCTGTCGAAACCACTGAGAACACTTCACATTCATTTCTTATACGAAATCTGAGAGATGCTGTCTGAACCGGTTGATGGGGGATGACATCATTATCCTTTATAAGGGAACAACATTACAAGCAATGTCAGTAAGCTATACTCTTTCTCACACAACAGTTTCCCATTATGCATGCCCCCGCTGTCGCGTCCTTCAAACCCAAACTAAAAACGTCTGGATGTGATAGTGAATTAATTGGAAAAATGTTATCCAGGGATATTGGTTTTAATATACATGTAGTTTATAGTGACATAAATAGAGTAAAGGAAATTATATCAGATAAGATCCCTGAAATACACGTACGACACTGGTGAATTATAAATATATATACACACGTATGTGCATATACAATTCCACGCGACATATATTTGCTCTTGTTTTCAATTTCTTGCAAATTAGCAGGGATGTTAACTAAAACTGGGGCTTCTTCTGGCTTATAGACACTAGCTTTTAGAGGATAATCCGTGAAAGGGAAGAATACGAGGTAGCACAAACAGACGCAACAGTGTGATGGAATATGGTGTCTCGTGGGAAATATATTAATTAGACTTTTATATTTCTGTATACAAGTTCATATCTTCATGTTCACGAGAGTGACTGAAATGTGTATATAAATCACTGGTGATTACCCGTATAGGCGGGAGACTGTACATGTCACAACTGTTATATAGTCAAGTGACTAGATGGGCAAGAAATAAAACATCTTGCATACCCGTGCGCAAAAAAAAAACAAACAAAAAAAAAAAAACAAAAAAAAAAAAAACATACCAGAACATGACTCCATAAGCCTAAAGATATGGGCCTTAAAGAAATAAGCCTTTCGCCCTTATTTCAAGTCTGGGCGTGAAACTACAACTATATGTTTTTTCAATAAATAAACAACATTTTCGATATAGAGGAAAGGCTCTACTGAGAAAATACGCGTCCATGTACAGTCCACCTCCATGATTATTATTTATGAATTTTTCTTACATTTTATTACAAAAGAATGAATGAATGAACAACTGTGGCTTAACACCAGTTCGGCAATAATACAGCCATGACAGGACAATGTATACCAGACATTTCCGGGAAAGAGGTATTTTTATTGATGTTATTGTCTCCGGATTTTTTTTTTGTGTTTTTTTTTTAAATTGTATTTTAAAATTTATTCGCAACACAAAAAATTGGTCTCAGTTTTATTAAATTTTATGAAACAGATACTTCTCCGCAAGGTGATTTATATCGAGGTCAAATTGCCCTGTAGATTCATTAGAATCGCTATATTGGTGACAAGGGCCAATAATGAAGCGACCTCTCCGTGAGAATCCTGCTGTGATGTCTTGCAGAGAGATGGGAGCAGGCCTACATAGTCTATCCTACGGTTAAGTAGGATAACATAATGTACTATAGCTTAATAACTTAATAACATAATGTACTATAGTACTATATTTATGCTATATACTTTAGCAGTAATAAGGGTTGAGAGATTTTTACCAACAACGGGTTAGACGTACAATACATATACATACATATATGTACATGCTATGTACATATATGTGATGTCAATAATTTGTGAATTGAGCAAACAATTTTCCAGCAATATATACGCACACACTTCCATAAAAGTCTCGGTACGATTGATATTGATTTATGTTAATTTGTTAAGCGAGAAAGATGAAAAATGCTATGAGCTGCATTACTACACAGTGTGATTTGGATAGCATATTGTTAAGGGTATGACGGAAATTTAACACTTTATGTTGTCAGCACCGCAATGAAGGATCATAGCTATATTCTAAGTGACACTATCTCACTGATGCGCTATAAAGTGCATATATCGTCAAGTATAATTTCTTATAGGTATATGAAAATAATTCATTAGTCAAAATATGATAGGCTTTTTGTGAATTGCCAGCTCATTATCTCCACAGGTGGTGATATCACATCTCCCTTCGATCGTCACAAGCTAGACAAGGTGCAGACGGTATACTTGTCACCTTGATCGACGTCATTATGAAAATACATCACTATGGTGTGAAGTGGTTCGCTTGCAATATAGATAAGCTTTCAGCCTTTATTCACGATATGATCGGATACATAACAGGATTAAGACTTTTGGGCGCCAGAAAATCGCCGATGTCTCCTATCCCTGTGGCGATGATCTCATTAAGCAGTCATAGTTATCTATAATTACACCACCCCCATATCATCCCCCCACACACTTAAACCTTACCGGCCATTCAACTGTACACGGTACATCCCTGCACCGTAGCTTATAATTGTATACATCTATTATGTGCATGAAAGCTTGCTGACTTTAAGTCTATATAGCTTTTCCGCCATCCTGTAGTTGTTCTTAAAACTCTACAAAACCATGTTGTTTTACCGGTTAGACCAATGTCATTACGTAACTGTGGGGAAAAAAATCTTCGTTTCTTATTAAATAGTTGCTCTTTTTCATGAAACGAAAGTGCATTCATGCGAGTTTATCAACAATAATTACGTCTTATTTGTAATACATGTGTGTGCATATGATATAATGTATGCTTCCAGAACTGGAAGCTATAACATTCATGAATACCGGTACATTAAAAGCTACACATAGATCCTAGCAATTTCCATGTAGGTTAACGTTCGATACTTAATACAACAATATACAGTCAACTTTTTACAATCACCAACTTGGCTTCAGAAGCTATAGTGTATTCTGTACTTGACAGAATCTAAGTTTCCAGCTCAGAGGTTTTCCCGCGTCTATAATATTTATTTATCTATTTAATTCGTTTTATGATATGTATAGTGCTTGGAACTGGAGCTTCGTGGAGCTTATATCGGCGTGAAGCACGTCTCACTCTTTGTACGTGTAACCATGTGAAAGCATGACATTTTCTGCCATAGCCTTTGCGGATCGGTTGAGTGAAGTTAAATTATAAGGCAACAATGTGTCTCTTACGCCACTATGCGTGCGTCTAAGCAAAGACTGTCGAGTAAGTTACCACTTTTTACGCGAGAGAGGAAGTGAACAATGCGGCGAGAATTGGGTTCGAACTCTGCCTTTCACCACTCACTATATATCCTGGTCTGAACTGAGACATGCTATACATGTATATAGACAGGCGGTCAACGAGGTCACTCTCGCTGTAAAACATGAATCATCGAAATATGGTATATTATATACAACGTTTAAACTATTATTAGAAAGAAAAGCAACCCTCAAGTAGGGCAATATAAATGACAACAATAAACTTCTAAAAGGACTTTCCCACTTAAGGTATACAGAGTACAATTCAAGTTTACACAGCGCAACATTCACCATGTGCGCACAGTTTACTTTGCATTTTTTGTTTAAATATTTATGACTTAATTGTCGTTATATTTTAAAAAAGATAGTTGCGTCGGTCAGCATATATATGAAACAAAAACATGTTTTCTATATTCGTTAAAATATAAGATGTGAATGTGAAAACCTGCATTTCAACACTTTTATTCTTTTCCTTATGGAAATACTAAGGGTATATCGTTAGCTTCGAGAGATGCAAAATGCATGCAACAACCACCCTTCGCTTTGCTGTGTCATTTAGATTGTCGGAGAATACTTCTATCAGTAAGAAAAGAAAAATACATGTAACACCTTGTGTAACACCAAAAAGTAAACGTCAACATCCATGCATGAATCGCATTCCTGATTACCCATCAAAAGTATCGCTTGCATTCAAGAAGTTAACAAGGAAAGGTATTAACTTTAAGCACAAAAACATGGCGTCCTTAAACACCACAAACACAATCACTTTATACAGTTGACGTTTTATTGAAATTGATAATTACTACTTCATTCAAATACATACTCTCATAATTCATAACATGTCGCCCTGTCCTTAGTCGCAGACATTTTTATATAGTTATATTGTCCATAATCTTTATAAGGTCCACATATTTACAAAAAAATTGGGAGTTATATATTTATTTATATACAAACATTTGTGAGAGTACATACGTCTAACAAAAGAACAATCATTATGTGAAAAGGTAACACAGGCGAAGAACTATTATGTTCATCTGATCCTTGGGCTTATTGGTTATACTTATAACCCCGGCGCCTCCCACCAATGCGATCGCTGTTTAAGCAAATTCAGCTCCTTCTGGCTGCTTCTCAGGTCGTACGTGGAAAGGTCCTCCAGCAGATCGTCGTGGGTTTCCCCTGGGTTCTGATCGGTTTCCTCCCACTATGCATGCCGTCTTATAGGTGAAATATTCTTGACACGACGTGAAACGCCATTCACTTCAATGAATAAATAAATATCAACCAAGAAATTAAAATGACACCATTTGTGTGTGCTTATGTATGGTGACAAGGGTGCGAAACAGCTTTCAGCACACAACTTAATTGCTTTCTGCAGAGAAAAACGAGAGAAAGACTACATGTATAATGCAGGTATAATGCCCGAGGTCGTTGAGTCTTCCGAAAGATTTTATTTTTTATTTATTTTTTGTCCTTAGAATAATATGAATTGACATTTTGAACTTTGTAGATATCCTTATGGATCAACCAACCTATGGTGGCAATATACCACTGAAACTTGAGCGAACATTAAATTTACTAAACGCACATATGTATGAAAGCATTGTATGTATCGTGAATTGAAAACGACTCAACACTCGCATGAACACTTGGCCTTTATAGAGACAAAATGAAAACTTGTGAAGAAAATAAAAATAATACATGAAATAGCTAAATTAAAAAAATTACTGTTTTGATCTTATAGGTTTGACTGGCATCCTTATTTTTTAAATGAGCATTTCTCAGCTAAATTAATGCATGTGTAGAAGTCTTAAGAAGTAGAGTGTATCATGAAAGGAATGAAACGAACATCCGGCACAGCAATTTCCCCTCCTCCAAGCAAGGCTTAGATTAGGGTTTTTTCATCCTTTTCCCCAAGTTTTGTATATACATGTATCCTAGCTCGTCCGATTACATAATATTACAAATAAAACACTACTACATGATAAAAAAAAACAGAGCGGCAAGTATAGTGTGATAGCTATCAAATGATCACATGTATGAAACCGGCGAAATTCGCCAATCACGTGTACGGCGCCCCGACTCGTGAGGAGAACGAAAGTTTGTCAGAAAATTGCAGAAGTCGTTCAAAACCTGCACTTCATTTGAGGAAGTTTGAAAGTGAGGCGGGAAATTGTAGTTGTTGAAACTTGTACACTTGCTGAAGCCTTCTTCTACGGTGAGGAGAAGGAAGTTAATGTGACCGAAAATTATAACTACTTGACCCTATATAGACGAAATAAGGAAAGGCAATGAAGTTTATACAAATTTTACAATAACCCCCATTGATTATCAAGAATATACATGTACAACACATTGGGCAAACGTATTGTATATACAGGAACCTTTACCCTTGAAGTTGTCAACGACACGTGTTATGAAAACATCTGTGACTCGTTTTCCAGTCAAAACGATTAAATTTAATGAAGACAGTTGCATAATAATAACTGTCTCTACTCAACATGAGACCATAAGGATATATCAATTAATAAAGCATGATCAGAATCGGGAAAAATGTATATGATATTTTAGGGAGAAATCTCCACATATATACTGTAAAGATGGCGGCATTCTATAGAATTCCAGTGCAAAATATGTAAGAAATATAAAAAGTATAAATTCATTATGTCCATATACGTTTGTATTTATTTACTCTGTCAGTGTTATATAGTATACATAGCAACCTGTTTTCCACAAATGTTCATCAGCAAACATCAAATATTACTTTTTCTATAGAAATGGCTGGGCGATATTGAATCTTTCTCAATGAAAAAGCATGTATAAACATGCAGATTTCATATATATACAGTAAACATGCAATCTTTCTTCGTTTTCCGGTCAAAGCTCTTCAATATGAATAAACACAATTATATAACAATAATTGTCGCTGTGGAACATGGCATCACTAGGAAGGAGTTCCAGACATTCGGGGAAATTTAGAAAGCAAATATTACTCTAGATCGTGCTATAAAAACTTAAAGACATTAACGTTTAAAAAATATTTCCGTATCTGAATATAAGAGAAGTGTATACACGTCTGTTATCCACAATGCATTTCCTTGTCAAAGCTACAAAACTGCAGTCCCCTTTTAATTGCATGCACGGCTTTCCACGCAATATTAAAATATAGTTCAATTTACAGTATACGTACACATATATACAATTACTTAAGGTTAGTGTACTGTATATGTTGTTCGACGAAACGTCAATACTGCATTTATAAACCTATACAACTGCTAGACAGTGTATATAAATTTCGGCAGTGTTACATGGGTTATTCAGAGGAGAAAAAAAAATGCTGTGAATAGGAAACTTTTGTAAGAAATAAATCAAGTGTATCACTTCATCATTCATGGGATTAGGAAATGCGTATTTTTTCACGAAAAAAGCACAGTCTTCTTATTCCACCAAGAAGGAGTAAATGATTGATTATGGTTTAACTATGGAAGCCGAAAGCGGCCATCTGTGCTTTCGCCCTTTCTAGTGATTATCTATACCAGAAAATAATGCTAAAGGACGAAACAAAAGTACGTTTGCAAAAGGTCGAAAGGGCGAGACTCCATCAAACCTCGCCCTTTCGTCCTTTTGCCTTCCGATTGGCATGCGCACGGCGAGAGGACGAAAGGGCGAGGTTTGGTGGAATCTCGCATTTTCGTTGTTTCGCTCTTTTGCATTTTTACATGAAGCAAAATTCTAAAGAACAAGAAAGCCAAACAAAAGTACGAAAGAGCAAAGTGACAAATCTCGCTGTTTTGCCTCGCACTTTCTTACTTTCTCCTCCCTCTTTCGTGCTTTCGGTTCGTCTTTTCGCTGTTTCGTCCTTTCACATTATATTTTGGTTTAAATAATCTCTAGAAAGGACAAAAGCACGGATGGCCGCTATCGGCTTTCATACTTAACGCCTCTCTGAA
Source organism: Acanthopleura granulata (assembly GCA_016165875.1). Taxonomy (NCBI): domain Eukaryota; kingdom Metazoa; phylum Mollusca; class Polyplacophora; order Chitonida; family Chitonidae; genus Acanthopleura; species Acanthopleura granulata. The sequence goes on along the minus strand of JABBOT010000005.1, from coordinate 30,895,129 downwards.
AGGCAGTATTTCAGCAATGTCGTTAATTTGGATAACAAATCAACAACAAGGCGACAGAATATTGTTTTCGATGCCAATATCAGAACAATCAAGCAAAAATGAAGAATGGTTTTATAATATTCTGTGTACAATAAGATGCTACTAAGTGATAACACTTTGGAATAGGTATTCACAATATACATCTATGAAAAATACTGAAAGTATATAAGTATATTTATTATATCGATACGTATGTACATGCATCTAGACAATGCAACACGTCCCTTGAAAGTTGTGGAGCAAATTTACATTAAGGGAAATGACCCTGAAAAAATGTAATTATGGTGAAAAAAAAGTTCATTACCTGTCAACATTGTATCTGAAATTGCCTTCACTGATTTTTTAAGATTTTTTTTCGTCAAAGTGATTGTAAATGTAGTCAAATGTTTTCATGGTGGGGTTTAATAACCATATTGATAATGTTAGTTTAATTTGATAATATATAGAGCCATTTAACAAACAAATGAATGAGCTGGATGCTATGTGTAAATAAAACACGTTTATATATACTTTGTTTAAATGTAATCTGTTGTTTTAAACAATACAGGCCATGGTTTCTCCTGTAATACAGAGCAATTGGAGTACACTTCCACTGGCCTCAGTCCTTCTTTTAGTGTCCATAAAGCCCATCTTAGAGTTCAAATATTTTAATAAATTTAACCCTTTAAGAAAATCTAAAGAAACAAATAAAAATAAGCCTACTTTTACTAATCTGGTTTTCAGTTGGCCACCTATTGGACATTACTTCATATTTTAGCTTTCTTACATTGACCAGAAAAGGGCTAAAAACTAACGGATTTTTTCGGCTTTTATCAATTAGCTTTATTCCAGTTTACATCCAAATATAGGAAATCATTGGCCAATTGAGACTGTCCCCTAAATCACAGAAGTGTGACTCCACCGATACTTCGATTCGCCGACACTTCTTTTAGCTCTCTTATCATACCGAAATTGGTTGTGGAGCGAAATCAGCTAAACAATCAGGCTTTGTTTGCATGTACCTCGAGATGTACGCGCCTTTGATTGTTCACCAAAGGCGGGGTATAGATTTATGTACACAGATCATCTGTGTAGAGTTGCCCGGCTCAGTGTCAATGAGTGCATTTTCGTGAATTGTGCCCCCTATACACACGCATGATATCTCTCCAAGCTATGGACAAATCAAGTCTTTCTTCCACACCGACTTCAACAAATCTTATAAATATATCCATATGATAACATAGAAGGATAACAGAAAGATAAAGCATATAGTTTGTTTTGCTTTTTTTCTTCTTTTTTTCGGTCAACGTTTGAGATCTTGATAATATGCACTTCTCATATAAATGACGTGTTATGATGTATGCATCTGACAAATGTATGCTTCCTCATGTGTTCGTCAGTGACTTGAGAGATGATCGGTGGTGTGTTTTCCTCCGCTAGTATATCGATAGATACACTTAAAGTGATCCCCATCGCATGTATATGAACAGGTAAGTGGAACACTCATATGTATTGCCATGTATGGCGTTAAATTTCATTGAAATAAATTAATATTATACATGTACCCGTAACTCGAGCTATACGGGTTCAAACCCGCGACAAAACGTGAGCAAAGCTGCCAGGTAATTGAAACTCACTCAGTTGTAGAATCTTCGCCGAAATCGAGTAAGCCTATGCACAGAAAATATTTGATATACAGTTGATTTACTATTGTATGCCGTATATTGCACTGTATATACGACGGCAGCCAGCATTATGGTGTGAGGAAACCACACAGAGCCCAGGAGAAACCCCATGGCCATTCTCAGGTTGCCTGGCGGACCTTCCATACATGCATGGACGTACGACTGGAGAGGAATATATATATATACATATATATATATATATATATTTTTTGACTTATATACGACGGTGGTCAGCCTTATACATTGGAGGGAACCGGAGTTGCTCACAGTAATCCACCGGGCTTTGCCAGGTAGGCTTACCTGACAACCTCCTGGCTTAAGGCCACTACCAACGAGGCGATAGGTGGATACGAAGTCGCTATATATATAAAATATGTATAAATATGTACCCGATAGGTGTTTTACGCCGTACTCAAGAATATTTCACTTATACGACGGCGGTCCAGAGGGACCCAGGATCATCCGTACGTTGCTGACATACCTTCCCACGTATGGCCGGAGAAGCCAGCATAAGCTGGAACTGAACTCACAGCGGCCGCGATGGTGAGAGTTCCTGAGTATTTACGCTGCGCTAGCGCGCTAACCAACAGAGCCACGGAGGCCGCTATAAATATGTAAAAATCGGTAATGCTGGTTATAACATTTAGGCCCATTATTAGTATATATATTGCATAAAAGGTAAACCAAGGGCACGGTGAATTTAGGTGATCTATTTGTTTATTTATTTATTTATTTGATTGGTGTTTTACGCCGTACTCAAGAATATTTCACTTGTACGACGGCGGTCAGCATTATGGTGGGAGGAAACCTGGCAGAGCCCGGGGGAAACCCACGACTATCCACAGGTTGCTGGCCGACCTTCCCACGTACGGCCGGAGTAGGTGATCTATGTGTAGAATGCACATACATGTGTATATGTAGGCCCTTACAGACCCAACCAGCTCTTGACACATTCAGAGCCTCTGTGTTCGTGGGGGTTATATCGCGCTATAAGCCCTGTCGCACGATTATAATCACCATTGATCGATCAATGATCGATTGATCGATCGCTTTCCACGTGTTCATGCTGTCGCTTTCCTCCCACCATAACGCTGGCCGCCGTCGTATATAAGTTAACCATTCTTGAATACGTGTAGACCTACGGCGTAAACCTCAATCAAATTACATCAGTAGGTTGATATATTATGAAATCAGTTTTTTTTTCTCCCGCAACTGACCAGTTGACGTCAATGTTGCATACAAATAAAGGTTTAGCTCTATATTAACCAATGAGGTCGCGTGTTCGAATCCCGCTGCTTCTCTGCAAACCACAAGTTTGACAGTAGCCGGTTCCCTAGACCTCTACACTCTGCTGTAGGTCAGTTTGGTTGTCGGTTGTTTCGAGCGCTCAGGTTTCCTGACATATTTTGAGCACGAAGACTATGGGCCAAAGCCTTTAAAACAAGTCAAATTACGGACTACATGTGTATAGGGCCTACATGTATAGGCTTGTCGGTGTTATGGCCTATATATAGGCTACATACCCTATAGGCCTAGGCCTACAGCGTCTCGTTGTATGGGGATGCCGTTAAAAATGATTTTCAAAGTATTAAAAATGATATTCAAAAAGTTTTGAAAATATTTTACTGCTTTGAAAATATTTTAAGGCTTTAATATGACTCTTTCTTAAAATCAAATTATGAGCATAAAACAGATCCATGGAATGAAATCTACCTTTCTTTTGCATCTATGTAAGAACCCGAACATTAATAATTCTACATCTATATTATTCCTATTTGAGGTGTTAAACAACCATGACATCCTATAAACGTCCTATGTAAAATCTGTGACAACATAGGCGTCGGAAGATGTCGAGGCCTGGAGGAGGGGGACGATCGACTGTCATTGCCAACTTCTGGCGAGGGTCCAGCGGGCGTCTAGGCCGTCTTGTATAATTGGAGTTTTCTAGCTACTTCCTTTACGGTATCCTGTTCAAAATTTTGACTGTCAAATATAATGATATATTAGCAGATCTATATTCTGAAATAGTGATTCATGTCAGTTGTGATCATATGATGAATAAAAGTGAGAACATATATTTATGTTAAGTTCTATCATTCAGGCTATCGTCAGAAACAAGGTATGCGCATGGGAAAAGAAATATTCTTGTACTTCAATCACAGACGTGGGGGCCTCCGTGGCCGAGAGGGGTAGAGAGCCAATGCCTGTTTGTGACCCCGTGCCTCTCACCAATGCGGTCGCTGTGAGTTCAAGTCCAGCTCTGGCTGGTTTCCTTTCTGGCCGTACGTGGGAAGGTCTGCCAGCAACCTGGGGATGGTCGTGGGTTCCCTCCCCTCCCGGTTCTTCCCACCATAATATAAGTGAAATATTCTCGAACACGGCGTAAAACAGGAATCAAATAAATCAATGCATAATCACAGACATGAACTCTGAATGTAAAGAAAAAAAGCCATGTTAATTTATGTGGATAAACTTCATCGCGATCTCAAAGCTATACTGGATATTGTGATTCTTGGGGTTTAACGTCAACAATATTTCAGTCACATGACTACGAAGATTCATTTGTATGTGTATACATACTGCACAGCTCTTTCGCTATGTGTTGCCTCAACGAGAGAAATTGCTGAAGACATCTGGTCCATTATACTGATACTGGGATGAACGGTCACCCATAATGGTGAATGAGGTAGCAAGCAATTTTCTCGCTTTTTTGGCCTTCGGTGCGATGTAGCACAGGGCTAAACCTGTTGTGTTTAGATTTGTGCTTGGCACGTGTGAATACAACAATATCACTCACGCACCTAATCGACTTGTCACATTGTATTTGGTTTCATTCTGCTGTTGATAGTTACATTTGTTTTAAACTTCTATAAACTTTGTTTTCTGAAACAGATGAAAATAAATTTGAAACTTTTCACTAGGGAAAACTCCAACAAAGGGCTAAATCAACCGGAAAACGGGACACGAGTACTCCACATTAGTGCTGAGCTTTCGCCACTAAATCTTATATTATTATAAGATTTCTCTGTCCACTACATTCGAGGTCATCATGCATCATCCGCAGCTACGCAGGTGGGAGGAGATGTACCATCATCTGGAGACGAATCAGACGATGTGCCTCTGGCCCACATACTCAACGCAATGAAGTACCCGTGCGGCCTCTGCTCTTGGGACTATGGAGATGAGACAGATCCAAAGCAAAACGAAGACTGGCTCCTGCAAGTTTTGGTTTCACGAAAGTTGTGACGAAGAGTATGACTTTATCGACTCGAACGAAACATTCATATGTGTGGACTGTCTGTAGTCGGTAGAACTGTAGAACCACTTCAAATTATACGAATATCAACATCTCGAGTTCTGTGGTCTTTCATGACCAATTCATTAAGATCAATACGTTTCCCATAACTTACCAGAGCTATGCGAAATAGGTGCCTTAACATAATGGATGGCGACATGCTGTTCCTTATAGCAATAAAATTGTTGAATAATGCTCAAGGAAGAATGCTTTACAACAAACTTTTAATATGGTGAGGTCCCACGTGTAAGTCCGTCAAGAAAATTGTGTGATTCCGTCATATAAACTAGGTGTACAGTTACCTACCTGATATTTCCGAGTCTGTTGAACACATTATATTGTTGGTAAATACTGAATTTTCTGGAGAAACAACACTGGAGAAAGGAATTAGCAAAAGTGTAAGACTATGTCAGAAGTGATTCCGTCACGACGACTTGTTTTCTTAACGCTGTTCATTAGTAAACTCTTCATACATTACTACAATGTAAAAAGTACAAAACACTGTGGATTAACTGTCCTTCTAACACAGAAAACACGATATAACCTAATATCGGGTATAAATGGTGATTTCGTCACGCTGGAAGGGCACTGGAACGGCATTAAGACCCAAGCAACCAACCAAACAAAAACGACAAATAAAATTTTGTTTCGGCAAATATATATCATTTCCTTTCTTTTTTAGATTTTATGTTTGTCGTCAAATAATGATCGACAGAGTTACATAGCCTACATTAGGCTTACACTAGCTGAAAATCTTGCTTGGCTAATTTGGTGTGGCAGGAAAAGATATATAAAAACCATATCAAAACTCCCCCCCACCTTTCTTTTTTCAAATTTTTAGTTCTGACAGATCTATATCAAGTACCCCGTAGCGCACATATCCTAAAGTACAACTATATCTTTCAATTTGTCGTCGCTTATAGTGATATATAGGCCACTCTTTTTGCGTATATATGTCTTATCCTGGAAAACCATAGGCTTATGCAATGGGCCAAGATTGTGGTGTCAGTGGATATTATAATTCACTTTAGCGTGAAAGATAAACGGTCGTGCTGGGGTAAATTTCATCCCTTTTTTGTCCCTGCCCAAAGCATTTCGTAACACTCGAATTGACCTGAAAAATTTCACCAACGGCAAAACTGGGAGGGTGTGTGTGTAAGAGATACCCCCAAAACTGGAACCCGAGGACGACTCCCCTCTGCCCCCCTCCAGTTCCGACGCCTTTGGGGAATCTACATGTAGGCCTACTTTTCTCTATTGGCTGTTCTCCCTCCGGTCCCCTCCCTCTTCCTCCACCAAGAAAATCAAATGTGGTAGGCCTTCCGGAGCCTGTCAAGGTTGTCCACAGGTGGTACAGTAGTCGCTCCTGGATTGGTCAACAGGGGGCGCTGCAGCAAATATCTCACTCACGATGTCATTCTGACAACATCAACAAACAGGCAAATCACGACAGAGATTCTGTTCTCAGCTGCATATTAGTGATCATGGCAGTCGAGAAATTCGTTACAAAGACGTTGGAATTACTGGAAATTGAAAGGGATGCAGAAATAGAGGAGACACGGTATACGTCACTGAATGGATAATATTTGTTGTGGTCGTTGTCTGACGAAAACTGGACCACGTGTAGTCTGATAGTTTAAGTTCATTCGGTTTCATTTTGACATTGAACGACAAAGCCCTACTTATATACAAGTAGTGTTTAATTGATTCGAAATTTTCTGTTTCCTTCAGTGTGCTTCATGAGAACCTGCCCCCAAAGGAGTTACAGAGGCGTGGTGTTTGTCTTCTCAAACTGAGAATTGCAGAACGGCGAACTGGGTTGTATGGTAGATCTATTGTGACCTTTGAACCGTACATGTCAGGCCAGGAGTTGCCTTCACACTGTCTGTCTCCAGGTAAGAACGCACAGTCACATACAGTAAGTATGGAAATGCTCACAGGTGAGATGGTGCTATCACAGTCAATCACCAGGTCAGATGTTGCTGTTAAGTAGCCTATCTCCAGTTGAGAATGTGCTGTCACATGTCCCTTCACCAGGTGAGACGGTGCTGTCACAGTCAGTTGCCAGGTCAGATGCTGCTGTTAAGTAGCCTATCGCCAGGTGAGAATGTGCTGTCACATATCCCTTCACCAGGTGAGATGGTGCTGTCACAATCACTCGCCAGGTCAGATGCTGCTGTTAAGTAGCCTATCACGAGGTGAGAATGTGCTGTCACATATCCCTTCACCAGGTGAGATGGTGCTGTCACAGTCAGTCGCCAGGTCAGATGCTGCTGTTAAGTAGCCTATCACTAGTTGAGAATGTGCTGTCACATATCCCTTCACCAGGTGAGATGGTGTTGTCACAGTCAATCGCCAGGTCAGATGCTGCTGTTAAGTAGCCTATCACCAGGTGAGAATGTGCTGTCACATATCCCTTCACCAGGTGAGATGGTGCTGTCACAGTCAGTCGCCAGGTCAGATGCTGCTGTTAAGTAGCCTATCGCCAGGTGAGAATGTGCTGTCACATATCCCTTCACCAGGTGAGATTGTGCTGTCACAGTCAGTCGCCAGGTCAGATGCTGCTGTTAAGTAGTCTATCACTAGTTGAGAATGTGCTGTCACATATCCCTTCACCAGGTGAGATGGTGCTGTCACAGTCAATCGCCAGGTCAGATGCTGCTGTTAAGTAGCCTATCACTAGGTGAGAATGTGCTGTCACATATCCCTTCACCAGGTGAGATGGTGCTGTCACAGTCAGTCGCCAGGTCAGATGCTGCTGTTAAGTATATCACTAGTTGAGAATGTGCTGTCACATATCCCTTCACCAGATGAGATGGTAAATCTGTAACATGGAAAACAAACAGCGCAAGCTTGGGAATAACTTACTTTTCAATTGCACCAATCTGTAACATGGATTTTTGACACTTAGCAATAGTTGTTTAATGAAATTATGTTTCTATTTGCAGGAGATATCGTGAGTCTCTCCCTGACAAGCTGTGAAAAAGGGGAGGTAATCGCCTCAGGCATAATATCCAAAGTCTGGCAGGCTGCTCTCAGCGTAGCGTTTGATGAGGCCATAGACACGTTTTCATTGGCTGATGAGGAGAAATACAAACTGGTGAAACTTGCAAATAATGTCACATACAAGAGACTAAAAAGGTGAGGTACATAAAGTGATGTTGATGCTGGAATTTTCTTGATCAAATCAGTCTGATTTTTTCTGTTTGGCAAGTGTAGGATAGAAGTTGACCATTATATATGATAGTGAAGCATCATCTGAGAAACTCCCACACAAGTTTGTTTGTACATGTCAGCTGGATTCACTTTGTTTTGAAATTTCCTTTCTGCGCCTATGGAATCTTTCATTCATTTTATTCATGTTATTGTGTAACATGAACTCTTCGATAGTTTTTTGCAGATTTATCATTAGTTCATAATTGTAAATCACTGTATTAAAGGACTCATGAAAAATAATGATATTTGCAAATTTGTAGTATTGCTTTCAATATCAAATTGATTTTAAACTCTGTTTAGTGTGTAAAAATGGTTTTTTAAAGAGGTCGAGAGAGGAGTGGGCAAAGTTGGAAAAATTTGATGGAAAATTTGCATAAACAGGATTCATGATTACCAGACACTAAATATGCCATAAAAAGGAAAATACATGTGTAATTGTGTGGAACTTTTTTGTTCGCTTTCGTATTATGGCTTTAAATTATGAACCTTTTCAGTTGAAGTCATAAGCTATTAGATGATTTGATTCAAAGAGGCACAATTTCCCATATGCTTTGTATGGCTTCATACATGTAAAAACCTGTCCACCGTGAGAAGTGTGAAAGTGGGTGGGATGTCATATATGGTGTCTGTAACATGGCAATTAGATGAATGGAACGAAACAAACTTTTCTAAAACCAGTTTATTTTTCATCTTTGTTAGTACCGGTAATCATGTTATAATGATCCATGTCTGCAGGAACCAATATACCTGTATATAACTATAAGACTGTTTATCCATGTTTCAGGGCCCTGAATGACCTGAAGAGCTATCGGTCTTGCCCCTCCAGTCACCTGGTGAACGTCTTGTTCCAGCTGTCTGACAGAGCACCGCCCACTGATCCCCCAGGTTTGTAACATCTATGCTTCTTTGTATGAGGAGAGGGGAGGGCCACTGTTGCTGGTGAGCTTCATGCAGTCGCAGTGAGTTCAAGTCCAGTTCCGACCCACCAGCAACATGGATGGTTGTGGGACTCTGTCGGGATTCCTCCCTCCAAAATTCTAGCCGTCATCACATAAGTGAGATATTCTTGAGTAAAGCGTAAAAAACCACCCAGATAAAGACATAAATAAATAAATTGTATGAGGAGGAAACACTTGACACTCTGGTGGTGGGATGTGCTGGCCTTTCAGTTACTAGGACGTGGGACGTGAAATCAAAACTGGTCTTAGACAGGGAATTTGTAGATTCAGGCTCTTGTAGTCACTGCGTGCGGTGCCTTGGTGACAGTAAGTGGTTCACAATGCTTATGTGGCCCTTCACTCAGACTCACGTTCACTGAACATCAATTGTATTGTAGAGATGTGGAAATGACAACCCATTATAATGAGTTATGGTTTTCACCTTTCATGAGAACAATATTTATGGTATTCGACCTTCATTGTGTAGTATTGTATTTATTTTTTATACTTGACAATATCATGATATGTGTATTTAAAGAAGCCCCTCTTATACAAGACGCTTGTATGATTTATCTTTTTCCCATAGGTCACAATTCACTAATGTTGTATTGTAACATCATTTCGCTGAGCTCAAATTGGAACGTTATAAATGAAAACATTCCATTTTTGACATCATTGCAGTGAAATATCACTTTTATCAGTGAAGAACAGTGTGGGATTTCACCGAAGCATAAATAGCAAATTTATGGATGTCTGTGTTAGTCACTTGTGTGAATGTTTGGAGGTTTTTCCAGGGCAATTGTGGCTCCAGTTTCCTCCTCCCATGAAATTGACTGACAGCATTTATGGGTTTCTCTGACTCAGCTTGTTAAACTGGTAGCTCGCTGTGAATGTTACACCTCTTGATCAATGAGGTGTCGTATTTGTACACTGTTCCTTCTGTTTTGGGTGCAACTTAAACACAAGGCCACATAAAATGAAGTTATGGTGAGTGAAAAGACCATTAAAAATTGTATCTGAAAATACCCTAATTCATCAGCCTTTTCACATATGAAAAGAGCAACTTTCAGTGCAATTTAGGCACATTTTTAATTTGAGTTTGGAAAACAGAACTATCTGGTTGGATTGGCCAGTTTCAGGGCTTCACAAAAGGTATAATTTTGTCAGTCAACACAGAATAATGCCTTCAGAATATGCTTGAACAAACATCTTGCAAGTGTGCGAAAAGGTTGCAGAATTACAGTACCTTCAACGATTTTTTGAGATTTAAGTTTAGAACCCACCAAGTTACACCCATTCAAATGTTTCAATTGTATGGTGGACTTTACGGACCATATTGAACAGGCTGAAGCCTAGTGACATCACACCTTCCTTTCATCAGCTAAACAGCCTCTTATTCTGAATTATTCTGATATTTGATTTCAATCAAGAAAGGAATAAAAATAAATTATTGGAGACATGTATGTTGTTGTTGTAGATGTAATCTTCTCCAACCCCTGCCTGGATTCCTCACAGAGAGATGCCGTTGGTTTTGCTCTCTGTCAGAAGGACATTGCTGTCATTCATGGTCCACCAGGGACAGGGAAAACCACCACCGTGGTGGAAATTATCATCCAGGCCATCAGACAAGGCCTTAAGGTAGCCCATGATTTTCATTCATTCTTCTATTTCCATTTATCTGTTCCTCCATTTATATGATTGCTGTTTGGTTCCGTGTTCTTCAGTTCAGATTTCTGGTATTTAGCCCATGAGGTCCAAGGTTCAAATGCAACCCTTGCTATGCTGGGTTGGAATCATACATCGGGAGGTTGTTTGGTACAAGGAGAGGTGAAGTGCTTTCCTCCAGACTCTATGTGATGTCCTCCACCTATAAACCAGATTGCAATGAATTAAGTCAAATATTCTTTAATATTATCATGATAGTGTCAGATATCAATGAAATAAATATAAATTAGTACTTACAGAACAATTTACCTTTGGCTGTGGAACAGAAACTATAGAAATGATAAGTACTTTACTTTACTAATATTAAATTATTGTATAAGAAATGGTTAGGATGGTAAGATGTAGACCCAGCTTGAGATTTAGGCCCAGTTAGGTAAACCGATCTGTTCAGAATGCACAAACTTTTAATGGACATAATGGTCAACCGTTAATAGATAAATTCTCTTCAGTCTTCATGTTTATACACTTCACTGTGCCAGACAGACGAGAGTCAAAATACATACATATATATATATCATCACATTTCTGTGATATACCTGTCAAGATTTTTTTGTCCAAATTGTTTTTGGTAGATCCTAGCGTGCGCTCCCTCAAACGTTGCGGTGGACAACCTGGTGGAGAGATTGGCCAATCAGAAGCTGAAGATTCTGCGCATCGGCCATCCGGCCCGTTTCTTGCCTCACATCCACAGGTTTTCGCTGGATGCCGTTCTTGCGACAAGCGATGAGACGAAGGTGGTGGAGGATGTGCGCAGAGATGTAGACAAAACATTGGTACTAGAGCTTGTAGCATGTGGGACACCAATTAATTGTCAGACGCTGTTACGTTCAGAAGGCCCTCACATTGATGTGGAAATGTGTCGGAAAGTTGTGCAGTGGTTATAAATGTCTGTGAAACCAGTGTATTACCTTGATGTAAAAGTCCACAGTTGTACAGTGTTCATCATCATTTCCACCAGTTAAGAATATTTTAAAATTCATCAGTATTTTCATTGGTTAGAACATTCTCTCCTCATTCATTATTTGGCTTAGAAAAACCTACCGACTCTGATGTTAAGTCAGATGTGTTCGGCATGGCACTCCAGTGAAGACACCCTACAAACATGACAAACACAGCCAACATGTGAATTGGCCTGCCACTTGGAGACAGTGTGATTATATGATCAAAGTAATGTTAAAGCCACATTAAAGAAGCGAAAGAAAACATTCAAGCTATTTTATTCTGATTCTTCGACCTCTCTGCCAGATGTTTATTCAAACATGTTTTGACGGCATTATTCCGACAGATGAAATCCTGTGTTGAAACTGGCTGTCCCAACCAGTGTACTTATGTCCCCAAAATCAAATATGAAAACACTGAAAGTAGCTCTTTGGTATGCAAAACTTGGAATTATGATACAGTTTAAAGCCTCGAGTCTACATTTTCATGACCAGATGCAGATGAAGAAAGTGCGAGACAAAGGTGAGAGACAACACCTACGTGAGGAGCTGAGGCACCTAAGGAAGGAGTTACGAGAGCGGGAGGCAGCAGCCACCAGGGACGTGTTGAAAGCTGCCGACGTGGTACTGGTGACGCTAACCAGCTGTACTGACGACGGACCCCTCAAATACCTGCCAGAGGGCCACTTTGATCTCACCGTCATTGATGAATGTTCACAGGTTACCTCATTTGGTGTCTTCGATCATTTGCATTGGGCTTGCAAAAGGAAAATGATGATCTTTTTTAGCTTGTGGTCACTGCTTGTTGCATTTATTTAATATTTCTTTGGTTGGTGTTTAGGACAGTGCTCAAGAATGTGTAACAATACAGATAACCCCCAAACCATGTTACTCAGTCATTCAGTTTAAAACTGCTAATTGAAAATGTTTATCTGCGTATATGATACACAAATGGAACAAAGTCAAGATGAACAGCTTCTTTTGCCGTCTAGTCATTTTGTGACATTCAACCTCAAGCAAGGAGTTTTTAAGTTACGTGATCAGTCTTAGACTTGCCAAGAAAAATCAATGATGCATCTGTAAATGTATTGAAACAACTTTCAGTTTTGTGTAAATGTTGATTTGCACCACCTGTAATGTGTTAGATATTTCATTTTGATTTTGCAGGCTCTGGAAGCGGCCTGTTGGCTAGCCCTGTTACGGTCTCCACGCTGTGTGCTGGCTGGCGATCACCTCCAGTTACCTCCCACTATTCTGTCTAACAAGTGAGTCTTCATGTCAGATGACACTAATTCTCTGCATGGTTCTAGATGTGTAGGATTTTGGGTCATCCTTCCACACTCCGCCTACATGGTGGCCTGCTCTCCAAATTGTATCCAAATTAGCTGCCTTCATTATGTGCCCTACGTCTTCTCATCGTCCACGGTCATATGCCCAGGTCACATGGTTCAGTTTATTTAAATCAAACATTTAGTTGACAGGCTACATCAAATTCTTCAGGCAGTGTTGTGTAATTTCAATCTCAAAAATTCTGATTTTCAACAACACTTTCAGAATTGTTTTGGTCTTTTCATGATCCTAGAGGTTTTTCTGACCAGTTTCTTTTTATGGGTCTATTGGTGAGTATCACCAGGGGCCCATTTTGGAGACATGAAAAAATGTGGAGAAATTTCCGGAAGTAGTTTCACCGAAGTACTCAGTGTCAGTGCGTGTAACGAAATAGAGCATGTGTTATGGTAAAATATTAGCTTCGTTTCGTGATGTTTTCTTCATTTTTTTGTTGCGATATATATGCAATGATTATGCATTGAATAAAACTTTTAATTATGTCTGGAGTGGTGCTTTCATTTATTATCCTTTCAGTTTTATGTCCCGAAAGGTCATCGAATGCGCTTGCGCCATTTTGAGGCTGGTAATGGTAAATGTCACATACCTGTCAGTACCTTGACTGCCCATGGTAGAGTATGTAGCGAAAAGATTTATATCATCCAAGATAGCTTACATGTTTTTAACAGTTCCTAATTGTATTTAGGCCTACCGTGCAACAATCGAGCGCTTGGGAAGTCATTAAAATGGTGGAAATAAAGAATAAAGTTGAAGATAATTGTAAGATAAGTATGCCATTTTACCTGACCCCTTGAGTTACTGCTCAAGAATAACAGACTGGACTAAAACTGGAATAGAGGGCGTGTTAGTCCATCTGGATGGACTAAGGGTGTTTTCTTATAATTTTGACATTCATCGCAACCCCGAGTCCATCGCTCGTTCTCAAGAAAAATTGCTGCAGATCTTGAACTCGAAGTAGATGGAACTGCTTTTAATGAGGCCCACGCATTTTGACCTTGACCCAATGGGTTACTCCCAAGAATATTGGACAGGTACTTTCCCTGTCACATGTACAACCTGTGCACATTGTGTACAAGTCACACAGGAAGTGTTACTCCTGGTTGGAAAACATGCAAGTTTTGTAAGTAAATTATCAAATCTGTCACACGAAGTAAAGTATTGTCATCTAAATGATAAATACAAGATATATCACAGAGGCATGTGTGTGAAAATGAGACTTTTACAGAGACAATTTCAAAGGTACAACGTTTTATGTTCCAGTGAGCTTTCATAGGTGGTGATTTTGCAACCCGCAACCGCTGAGAATTGCTGCCTGCTGGCTATTAATCACCCCCCTGATATAGTGTATATATACTTTTGTTCGTTTTAAATGAATGTTTAATTCGTTGAATTAATGGGATAATAGGATAAGAACACATTTAACTTTATTTTATAATAATATTACAAAAAAGTACACAAGTTATGCTTTCATGTTTTCGTAGCAAAGCTCAAATGCCATTTTTCACCTTTCTTTCTCATTGCCTCCAGTTTCAGGGTAACTTTAACAGTGGTTCTGTGCATATGAGCACCTGCAGGCATTTGTTTGCTATTGTAGAATATTAATTAGCATATTAGTAAACAAATATTCTGAAACATTTGCAGCTTTGTGGACAATCTTAATTCTGTACTGAAGGAAATGTGTTGCCCAGATTAATATGATTTGAAATGTTGAGTGATAGAGAAATATGTGATTTTAGGTTCATTTATTTATTTATTTCATTGGTGTTTTGCACCATAAGAATATTTCACTTATTTTCAGATATACAGCCAGCATTATGGTGGATGGAAACCTGAGTCTGAGTTCTCTCAGGCTCTGTCCGCAAACTATCCGCAGGTTGCTGGATTTTCGGTTTAGAATACATGTATATGATTCTTGAAAATGCCCCTTCCCCATCCTCACAAATCAGGTGACTGATTCAAATTAGCAGTTTTAACGTACGAAATAACTGTTAGCTCTCATGTTGAATGATGAATCTGTAAACTTTTTAAAAAATTTTATTTCCTTTCATTTGA
Source organism: Acanthopleura granulata (assembly GCA_016165875.1). Classification (NCBI taxonomy): domain Eukaryota; kingdom Metazoa; phylum Mollusca; class Polyplacophora; order Chitonida; family Chitonidae; genus Acanthopleura; species Acanthopleura granulata. The sequence goes on along the minus strand of JABBOT010000005.1, from coordinate 30,879,915 downwards.
GAGTAATTTCAGTACATGTGCATTTCTTATGACTGTACTACATTTGTTGATGAGTTGTTCTGTACAAGGTTTTGTGCATAACAATAAATTTCCATAACACTGGTGTTATCAGTTGAGTGATTCTGTGCAAGGTCTGAAGTCAGCTGACAATCCTCAAACCACAATCAAGTAGTTCCACTTTTCAGTTGAGAGAATGCTGATGCCCCTCACTAGTTACAAGCAGTGGTAGTATATTCGAAGGATTCAAAACCTCCAGCTAGCATCTTGCCAATACACATGATACAAGCTTGACAAAAATTTATAATAAACATGTATTATGGTATGGTGCCTTGACCCATTGCTACATACGACAGTGGTACAAATATTGAATATATTTTGGACTTCTTTGGTGCTGATGCTAACCGAACAAATAGAAATGGTAAGGACTTAGTTGCAAAATTTTGATAGGGTGTCTTACAGTATATCATAACATGATGTTCTAGTGCAATGTATTCTGTCTAATCTAATGTCATCAGTTGGGTAAAGGTTGACATAAAATGGTACAAAGTACTACTGCCGGGTCACCCATTACGGACATAATAACGGATAGCCACTTTGTGGGTAAAGACTAACAAATTGTACTAGAAGACAACTGGTCACTAGTTACAAGAAGAACAAAATTAGAAGAAGAGCAATAGACCCATTTCAACGCCTTTGGGCTCAGGGTAGAAACTCAATTTGAACAAATCAGAAAACTCAGTATTTTGTGGACACCACGGTAGCAAAGACTCAATTTATTTCATGAAAACTGAATACAAAATTTATCTAAAATTTCTCATTGTGGTCACAACACTATGAGAAAATGGCTAGAAAAAACCCTGGATGGTTCCTCCTTGTAACTGACTGATCCCAGAAGTGCTGCCCCACTGGACTACCATGTTAAGGCCACCAGTCATGATGTAAAATAGTAAAATCTTAGCCAGCTCCTTCCTGATTTGTTTGTAGAGCTTCAACATGATCTCTTCTGGTAGATAGTTCCCAGGGGTTCTACATCAGTGGACTCCGGTTGTACATGGGAAGGTCTCGTCAGCAACCTGTGGATGGTCGTGGGTTTCCCCCGGGGATCTGCCCGGTTTCCTCCCACCATTATGCTGACGGCTTTCATATAAGTGAAATACTCTTAAGTACGGCATAAAAGAACAATCAAATAAATAAATAAATCAATAAATAAACCTCAGTGGAACACCACCACAATGCCCCACCAAGTCACAGTAAAATGTTACATACTCCTGCCCCCTGATATGGTTTGCAGAGCAGCTAAAGCTGGCCTGGAGAGAACATTGATGGAGCGCGTGTTGGAGGTGTACGGTGATGGAGTGATGAGGATGCTGACTGTACAGTACAGGATGAACGAATTGATAATGAACTGGTCGTCCAATCAGCTGTATGGTGGTCAGCTCACGGCACACGAGTCTGTCAGCTCTCATCTGTTGAGGTAACAGTAGTCCTCCACCTCATTTATGGCATAGTTCTTCAGAGACAGGAAAAGTACAGAACATGTGGAACAAGCTGTGGGTTTGGGATTAGAACAAATGAGATGTTGGCGCATTGCCAGCCGCAGAGAAAGGATTTCCCGGGATTCTAATCCCCCCCTCCCCTTCACTGTTCTTAGAGAATTTGTGGCAATAGGAAACGCCATTCTTCCCACAATATGACATACTATTAGATGGCATATTATTTTGACGCCGGCACTTTTTATCTGAGCTTGATATTGGCACATTCTTGATTCATCAAGGGCTTGTGCTCCGGGCCCGGTTTCACGAAGCATACTTAGTGCTAAGTCACACTTAGCTGAGTGCATTTCGTATCTCTACAACATACGTTGTCATGGCAGTTAAGGGAATACTGAGCTAAGCGTGCTTCATGAAACTAGGACCTGAACTAAATTCATATGACTCCAGCTGAATCATATCAGATAGCTTTTATACTTGGTGGGGGTGGGGGAATCATTATGGTTTAGATGTAGTCCAAGACATATTCATTTGAGTTTACTTAGCATGTGGCTAATGATTTTATATTTTTAAATTTTATAGGATTACTCTGGTTCACAGGCATTGAAACATATGCCACAAAGATGGGAACTAAACGACATATAAGGCATACTCTAATGTCTACTTAATACTGTTTGTGTTTCAGGGATTTGGATAATGTTATAGACAGTGAAGACACCAGAATTCCGCTGTTGCTGATAGACACAGCTGGCTGTGATTTACATGAACTAGATCTTCCAGAGGAAATATCTAAAGGGAATGAAGGTGAGGGTGTGACAGGTGAAATTTACACAAGGTCGAAATCCTCCTCTCAGAATATTTAATGGCAATTTACACAAACTAAATCTCCCTGTGAGAATATCTACTGGGAATAAAAGGTAGGGTGTGACTTGTGCGATTTACACAAGCTGGATATCTTGGTGTGGGAATATCTAATGGGAATGCAGGTAAAGGCGTAACAGTTGTGATTTACACAAGCTAGATCTCCCGGAGGGAATACCTAATGGAAATGAAGGCAAGGGTGTAACTGGTGCGATTTACGCAAGCTAAATCTGCCTGTGAGAATATCTACTGGGAATAAAAGGTAGGGTGTGACTTGTGCGATTTACACAAGCTGGATATCTTCCACTTGTAGGTATTTATAGGGAATGTAGGTAAGGGTGTGACAGTTGTGATTGAAACAAGGTCATCGATTGTGCATATATACATAATGACCTTAAATGTCACACATGCTAGCAGACCTATGTTCGGTTTCCTCCAATGCATAAACCTAACCATCTACAAAGGAGCAAACCATTCTTGTATGAATACTAAAACTAGGCTGGAATTCAGGTTCATATTACTGACCTGAACTGTTTCCAGGACTGGAAAATCTCAAACTGTCATGGTCTTCGAAACATTTGTTCCCAGTCATTGATTCCTGAGTTCCCAGCAACTTAGTGTTTGCTTTATATCTGTGTGTTACCAGGTGAAGCAGATGTTGTGAGTTGTCATATAGAACGCCTTATAGCCAGTGGAGTGAAGCCTAGAGACATTGCTGTGATTGCTCCTTACAACTTACAGGTCTGTATCAATGAACAGTGTTAGAACATGTCAGTTGTTCTGTTGGAATCTGTTTTACTTCCTGTCAGATGTTATGCACCAACTCTTGAAGAGTATCTTATTGTATAATAATCCAAGTCTAATTTGAATTGCTTACATGTAACTTATGTGACTGAGGGATATTATTGACAGTAAATTATTTAAAAGGAAAGGCCACTCAGAAATGAAGTTATGGTGAGTGAAAAGATCATTAAAAACTGTATCTGAAAATAGTTTCACTGATTTTTTTTCCAGTCAGTTAAATGCAATGACATGTTTTGATTTTATGGTGGGTTTTATGTAGCTCACGCTGGCTACCCCTCTGGTTGTATGTGGGAAGGTCCACCAGCAACTTACAGGTGGCTGTGGGTGTCCTCCGGGCTCGGCCTGGTTTCCTCCCACCATAATGCCATTGTATCAGTGAAACATTCTTGAGTGCGACATAAACTGCCAATCGAATGAAAGAAATAAAGAGAGCAAATCAACAAAATGCTTCTCTGTCCTAGGACAATATGTGTTTCAACCAAATCTGTGCATAACTTTCCTGACTGACACACTGACGGACAGACAAAAAAAAAAGAACATCAGCAATAACATAACATGCTTTAGCAGGAACAATATATGATAATCCCAATGTTGGCTTGTCCCAACATGCCTGGTGTGGAGTGATGGATCTCTTTCTCTTCATACCTGCACATGTACACTTTATAACACACACATCACGCTCGTTATAGTTTAATAAGTAAAAATATGTACTTTTGCTCATTTTAATCTTTTTTTTTTTTTTCAAGGTGGAACTATTGAGGATACGTCTGAGTATGAAATACCCAGACCTGGAGATAAAGTCAGTGGATGGTTTCCAGGGGAGAGAGAAGGCTGCTGTTATCATCTCTATGGTCCGTTCTAATAACACAGGTAAACATCCAGATGGTTCTCAATGTCTTGTTCTAATAACACAGGTAAACATCCAGATGGTTCTCAATGTCTAGTTCTAACAACATAGGTAAACTTCCAGATGTTTCAGTGTCTAGTTCTAACAACACAGGTAAACGACCAGGTGTCTCTCCATGTAATAACAGTATGTTTCTCCATATTCTGTTCTGGCAACAGAACTAAACATCCAGGTGTTTCTATGTGTCTTCCTCTCATAACATATGTAAACATCCAGGAGTTTCTCTGTGTCTTGTTCTGACAACACAGTCAAACACCCAGGAGTTTGTCTGTGTCTTGTTCTGACAACACAGTCAAACATCCAGGAGTTTGTCTGTGTCTTGTTCTGACAACACAGTCAAACATCCAGGAGTTTGTCTGTGTCTTGTTCTGACAACACAGTCAAACATCCTGGAGTTTGTCTGTGTCTTGTTCTGACAACACAGTCAAACATACATGTGTTTCTTCATGTTCCATTCTGTGTACAGAGGTAAACATGCATGTGTTTCTTCGTGTTCCTTTGTAACAACACAGTTAAACATACAGGTATTTTTCATCGTCTGTTCCAACAACACATTTCCCCATAACGTGTTCTGAAAACATAGTTTGGTAAACATAGAACTTTGTCTTCATTTCACATTCTAATAATATCAGTAAACATAAAGCTCTTTCCTTCATGGACCATTCTCACAATTCCCAGTTCAACTGTAGCTTTGGTATAAAGTTACATTTGTTCCTGGTGAAGATGATTTTCTCTCTTTCCATACTAGCCTGTGCTCCATTTCAGAGGTAATCTCCAATCAAAATTAAGTCCTTGCAAGTAATTTGGCATTTTCATGCTGTATGCCGTTGAAGTTACTGTTTCCCATGCGGTGTTACATGTTGAGTAAATTGGACAAAACCAGTCGTGTTTCTGATTTGAAGGTGAGGTCGGGTTCTTGTCTGAAAGGAGACGAATCAACGTTGCTATCACTCGCGCTCAGCGTCACCTGGCAGTTGTCTGCGACACGGAAACGGTCAACCATGATGAGTTTCTGAAATCCTTGACGGAATACATGTGTGAGTTTGGAGATGTGCGATCAGCGCAAGAATATGATACAGGTGAAGTCTATTTTATGCGACTGTGTGCTTTGTCCAGGATATATGCAGGTAAACTTACAGCTGAAGCTAAATTTAAAACAACATCTGGCTTTTCTCTGCTTGTGTGAACCTCAAAACAGTTTTTAATCAAGATGGAAGCAGGAAGTAGATCTAATCTGGTTTGGTGTAATTTGACCTTGTCTGCATTTGAAACTACATTGGATTATCTGAGTAAACTCTGTTGAGTAGTTGAACTAAAATTCACCAAACTTGTACCACATTTACACTTTGTTATGAGGCACAACCCTGTTGATTTTTACTGGTCTTGTCTTATTTTTCCTGTCTGTCTGTCCGTCCTTGCATCTGTCCCTGTAGATGCTCTGTGTCGTGAACAGTTTGTCTCAAGTTCTCCAAATTTATACCACGTCTCCACTCCAGCATGTTTCAGAACCTTATTCATTTTGTGCAAAATTGACATTTTCAAGGTCACGACAATGATTTAAGTTAAATTTTATGATATTTTGTAACAGACATTTGAATAAGATCTACACTGTATGACAAACCAGCATTAAAGTTGTGTCTATTCGTTGTACACATTGTACATGTGCTTAAGACAGAGAGGTTTTAAATGCATGGCAGGGTAGTTTTCACTTTAACAACAGTGCTCAGTTTTATGGGGTAAAATAGAACCGAAATTACCAGTGTAAGATCAGCGACCCAGTCCCAGTCATGCTAGTAGAGTTGAGCTCTCTTTTCAACATTTAGGTAAAACTACAGACAGAGTATCATTATTTTTCCAATGTTTCACACCCAGTTCCTATGAAGATCATAATTCAGAAAGTTAATCTGGCCCTGTTGAATTAGTTTGGTTAATTTGTGTACAACACTTGTGTTAAAATTGCACACTGACCTTACCATACCTTATCTTGGCATATGTAATTGTACCAGAAGCATCCATCAAGTTTGTCAGAGTTTTACAAGACAATTGGCAGTAAAAGAGACTGTCAGCTAAAAGATGATTACATGTAATGCCTATACTAATTAATGCAATAAAAAAATAAATACACCAAACAGGTTTATAGTAAACTGCCTCTCAGCTCTTTAAATAGGCAACACTTCACATCCAATCAGACATACACTGTCATGTCGTGTTGCAATGAATTCATGGACAAAGAAACATTTTAACATCAACCATATTCAGGAATCATATTGTTGATTCTACATATGTTTTTTGTAAATACTGATACGCAGAATTTTAAACTTCTTTCTGTTTTTTCTTGTTTTTTGTGGGTTAAAGAGCTGTGGTGTCAGAACACGTTTGTCTTGAAAGGGTGAAATGATGCAGATTGAGGTAGTCTGGAAAGCTGTCCTAAATTGTAAAAACATTACACTGTATTCAAAGAGATATTGTATGTTACGTCAGAGAATATGGAAACAAAATTTTTCTGTCCTTCTCACTTTGCCAGGTGTGACGTCACACAAGAACAGGGTGACGTCACTAATGGCTGACGTGTATCCACGAATGACGCTGCCCTTTCAGATTCTCTTGACGTCATCCCTGTATAATTGCCTGACACGACGTCACATCTGCCTGATTCAACGTCATATAAAGAATATTTTCATGTCACAACAGGAAAATTTTACCACACAGTCGAAGATTTTGTTTTTTAAGGAATCTTGAGTTATATGGGTTAAATAGTGTTATTCATCGAAAATTCAATTGAACTAACGTGTTAGCTTTATTCTGTAGGATTTCTTTCATGTAAAATTCCATGTTTCTACACATTTTGTATTCTGACCAGAGTGGCACTTTAAATAAATGCAGATCATGATTCTGCACAACTCCAATGAATCGTTCAGGTATTGAAGTACCTGAATTTGAAAGAAGCTGTGTTTGGCCTAAATGCTGAAATAATCAGGTTGATGAGAAGTGAGCACATGTAATTGGCAGAAAGATATATCTGTAAACATAACGACATGTGTGATTAAAAGCGTTGGTGTATTAACAGCTGTAGGTATCGTTTGTCCAAAGCTGAGGCGTACATGCAGGCTTGTGCTGTACGTGGGCATGACTTGAAAGAATCAGATCTGGATGAATCACATACATGTATGTGCATACGGTAGCTAATTGGAAGCAGTTGTTTACTTCTTGCCTCATCAGCACACTTGGCAAGATTTTCAGACCCAAGTAGAGCAGTGTAAACTTCCTGTGAATCCTGGCATTGTCACTGGTCTGTTTTGTTTGTGGCATCTCTTTGTACACAAGCAAGATCTTCAAGTGTCGTTGAAGCTGCTGGGCTTCCTTCACCCCTTATCTTGACTGCTGTGAAGTGTGTTGAAGTATAGGTGAAGAGGGAAAAGCTCCCTGGTGCGTTTCCTGTCTTGTAATTACTTGTGCATAGTGATATATGTACATGTTTCCTAACAACCTTTTTCAACTTGTGTGTTTCACCTACAGATTATCTATTTTCGAGTTTCAAGTGTAATCACCCAGGGGCCTTTCACCAATACGACTGCTCCGAGTTCAAGTCCTGCTCATGCTGGCTTCTTCTCCAGTCGTAAGTGGGTAGTCATCCACATGGGGATGGTTGTGGCTTTCCCAGGGGTTCTGCTCGTTTTCCTCCCACCATAATGCTGGCTGCTGTGGTATAAGTGAAGTATTGTTTAGTATGGTGTAAAACACTGATGAAATAAATGGATACATTTTTAAGTGACACATTTTGCTTAATTCTGATTCTTTGATCTACCTCTTAGGGCCACTTAAGAGTTTTTCTTGTGAAGTTTGATCAAAGATATTACTTTATCATTTTTTTAACTTCTGAAAGTGCATTTTAACAAGTCAAGCTTGAAAACTAAAGTAACCTTCAGAGCCAGTGAATGATCAGAACTATCTCTTATATATACATGTACCAGCAAAAGTCTGCTCCTGACAAATCAACGACCTTCTCAGGTCAAATGTGTTGTAAAGATACATATATTTTTATTATATAACATAAAACTTATGTGATAAGTATTGTATATGTATATATAACAGGTTTTAAACAAGAGTAACCCTCAAAGTGCCTCACATATTTTGGCTGTGACAAGCAGTTTTATAAATGCTCTGCCAGTCAAATTTTTGCCATCCTATATTTTCACTTGGACCATTAGAGAGGGGCCTTTTTTAACAGGATATGTTGTAGCAGTTGTGAGTTTGTGCTTGTTTTAACAGGATATGTTGTAGCAGTTGTGAGTTTGTGCTTGTTTTAACAGGATATGTTGGAGTAGTTGTGAATTTGTGCTTGTTTTAACAGGATATAATGGATCAGTTGTGAATTTGTGCTTGTTTAACTGGATATGTTGGAGCAGTTGTGAATTTGTGCTTGTTTTAACAGGATATGTTGGAGCAGTTGTGAATTTGTGCTTGTTTTAACTGGATATAATGGATCAGTTGTGAATTTGTGCTTGTTTAACTGGATATGTTGGAGCAGTTGTGAATTTGTGCTTGTTTTAACAGGATATGTTGGAGCAGTTGTGAATTTGTGCTTGTTTTAACTGGATATAATGGATCAGTTGTGAATTTGTGCTTGTTTAACTGGATATGTTGGAGCAGTTGTGAATTTGTGCTTGTTTTAACAGGATATGTTGTAGCAGTTGTGAATTTGTGCTTGTTCTAACAGGATATGTTGTAGCAGTTGTGAATATGTTCTTGTTTCGGGTTCAGGAATGTGATCATAAATCATGCTCAGAGATTATGTAGAATGGTGGATATATATATTTTATGTTTGCATAATATATTTCAAAATCAACTTTTACTCTTGGTCTTCAGAAAATGCCCCTATCCAGCGACCTGATCACGTGACAGAGCTGTTCACCAAGAGAAGTGTGCAGACTATGAAAACTAACAGGGGAGGCAACTCGAGGGCTGGCAAAAAGGTGGAGAGTGGCAAGGGTGTGACAAAATGTTACGGAAAGCAACGAGGGGCTGAAAAAAAGCTAGATGTGTAAGGCTACAATCAATATAAAGACAAAAGAATTTTTATTAGAAACAGAACTTTTGTGGTTAACATGAAAAAGCCAGATACCTGTTAGGAGTGCGTACCACACAACCAGGTTTTAGGGTAGCTAAACGTCATCTTTTGTTAAACCATTGTAACCCTCAACATTTACACGCAGTTCAGCACATTACATGAATTTTATACATGAATCTTTGTGACACCTGAAACACTACATGCAATTATCAAGTCAAAAAAAAAAACAACCCCATAACAAAAAGTAATTTAAACTTGAGCTGGATCATGGTTTGTCTCAAAAGTCTGCAATGTTTTATTTATTTATTTATGTATTTGATTGGTGTTTTACGCCGTACTCAAGAATATTTCACTTATACGACGGCGGCCATCATTACGATAGGAGGAAACCGGGCAGAGCCCGGGGGAAACCCACGACCATCCACAGGTTGCTGGCAGACTTTCCCATGTACGGCCGGAGAGGAAGCCAGCATGAACTGGACTTGAACTCACAGCGACCGCATTGCTGGGAGGCTTCGGTCATTGTACTGCCTTAGCGCACTAACCGACTGAGCCACGGAGGCTATCTGCAATGTTTTAGGAATGTCATACATTAGTGCATATTGATGCACACTCAATACTGTTATCTACTTTACAGACAAGCGTACATCAGGGACCCCAGACTTAAGATTATTTCACATACATGAAGCATCAAGGTTTTTGGTGATATTAAGCTCTACTTTCTGAAAGCATTTTGATATGGCATGTTAAAATTGTTTGTACTGGAAGGCAAGCATTTTTGGATTCCGGCGACTTCATATGAAAATCCATTTTTGCAAATTTATTTTCCATAAATTAGATAAGGGTAGTCCTTGAGATTTAAAGTTTGACTTTCTCTCAATAAAATTGAAGTCTTCTAGTGCTTGGCTCTCTTGTTAATGCCACTTGATTAAATTGCATATGTTAGTGTATGTATGTATGTATGCCCTTGAATTTCATTCATTAACTGTGTTCGGCTATTATATGGTGTTAAATGTTTGTCGTCATTTATTTGCAGCCCTATTGAAGAGGACCCACGATATGCTGAACTATACGAAACAATTGTGACCTTTCAGAGAGATGGGACCAAGCAAGAGCAGGTTTTCCCGGTCAACTTTACCTCAAGAGATCGCTTTATTATTCATGAGGTATTTTTGAAGTTTACACCATTTATTCAAGTCCAAGGAACCCTTCTTGTGCATGAAATGCTCTATTTTTATACTCTCTTCCCTGAACATTTCCCATCAACATGCTCCTGTTTTATTACCCCTCAGCCAACTTTGGCCAAGGGGTATTGTCATAACGAGAGGTGTAAGTCCGTCTGTCTGTCCATATCCTTGTAAGTGCTCTGTCTCTAGAACAGATTACGCGATGTTCACCGAACTTACACCACACTTACACTTTGAGGAAGAGGAAGAACCCTGTGCGTTGCATGCAACGTTGCGTTGTTAATTAATATCCATAGTCCTAGCTATTCATTTATGGTATATGAATTATATAAGCCTGCCCCTCTGCACATTGTTTATTATGACTTCGGCTTACTTGTATACTTTATCGCAGTCTTATCTTTCAAATAATGTAGATAAAAAGAAATAAAACACATGTAAATATGTGTTTTGATTAGCGCTTGTGCAGGTATGGTTCCATATATGTCTTTGTCATCGTTTAAAGGAAGAAGCAACTGGACAGACATGAACATCTTAAAAAGGCACATAAGCAAGGGATTCATGTTAGAAAACTGAACTTCATAAAAGCATGTGTATTGCTGTGTACCCCGGGTGTCAGCCAAGATGGCAGTGCCTCGTTTTTAGGGAGGCTATGACACATACTGCACACAACCTAGATTTTCAGTGACTTTAACCTTTTTCTTCAAGGTCATTGGGGTCACTTGAGTTAAATTTTATGCAAGGCTTGTAAATGCTCTATTTCTAGAAGTTCACCAAACTTACACCACACTTTGGCAACAGGAAGAACCCTGTTTATTTTCAACGACATTGACCTTTTCCTTCAAAGTCATTGGGGTCATTTGATTTCAATTTTATAAAAGGCTTGTTAATTCGCCAAGTCTTGAACAGTTTCTCTCAAGTTCACCAAATTTATACCTCACCTGCACAGGCTGGTATCATCCATAATGTCTCTTGGAATTTGTATCCATTTGTTATCTTCTACCTACGGCTGAGAGGTTTTAAGTGCATTGCATAATGTTTTTTTTCGTCATATAGTAATAATAATAATGCAGGGTTTTCAGAATGATGTAAACGATAGTTTGATCATACCATAAAGGTGTCCCCTTGTAGCAGGATAGTTCACCCTGGTTCAGTAGACGTGATCCCCACTTCATCTCCACTCACTTAACTGTCACAACACTCGACATCACCTAACCTCATTTAACAAACCTACAAAACTTGACAGCACCTTACCGTACTTAGCTAACCTCAAGAGCACCTCCCCTCACTTGACAAACCTCACACCACTTGAGACCAACTAACCTCACTTAACTATCCTCACACTATGCGATCAACTCCACCTCACCTCAAACAACCTCACCTTACTTTATCAACAACACACCACTCCACAGCACCTGTCTGCTGATCTTTTCAGATTGCGGAAAAACTTGGCTTGTCTCACAGTAGTCAAGGTGAAGGCAGTGAGAGGCAGATTTTCATAAAGAAAAATACACCAAAACAGCAGAAACAGAAGGCGAAATTGGGTGCGATGGGTAACTTGCCAGAGTCCAACTCACATGGTACTCCTGAACTGTCAGAGACATTAGTTTTCCCTCTGGAGGAGGAAGATCAGGAAGTGGAATTAACTGAGGAGTTAGAAAGTGTCCAACCCTGTGAGAAAACAGAGTCTTTTCCAGATAGTAAAGGCAACCTGCAAAACTGTCAGTACTGTGGAAAAAATGTCATTAGGGCTAATTTGGTAGTGCACGAAGCTCACTGCCAAAGAGCAGGCAAACCAGCACCCGTCAAGAAACCAAACTCTTCAAAACTGAAATCTGCTGTGAAGAAAAAGAAGAACATCTCTAAGTCAGCCATCGACCAAGCAGATCCCGATGACTTTGATGCTCTTGTGGCTGCGGCTGCAGAGCTGAACTCAAAATGCACCTTCAAGAAGTGCAAAAGTCTGACGGCCACCTTGGGACAGACGTGTGAGTTCTGTCAGCAGAGGTTCTGTCTAAACCATCATATGCCTGAGGTGCACGGATGTGGGGATGAAGCTAAAGCTAAGGCCAGGCACGTTATCATCAAGGAAGGCATTCTACACCGTGGCTCTGGGTTTAAGGAGACAAAGTTAGACCCCGAAAAGAAAGCACAGCTTCAGAGAAAGCTGGACAAGAAACTGGGTGACATGAGTGAAAATAGACGGACCAAGAAATCCCAGAAAAATAAAGATTGATTTTCTATGCATTTCTGTGGGTAATTGTTCTGCATTTTGCCGTACAGATAGTTCTGTGTTTCCTGTATTTCTAAGATGTCACTTTAGATAACTTGTAGATGTTTATGGAATACTGGTGCACTATAGTATATAATATCGGAATATCCGATAGGGCGCAGGTTTTAATTAACTTACTCAGACTTGCAAGTATCAAGAACAGCAAAGTGTAACAGGTACGTTAAGTTGGAGCTGATTTCCCAAAGCCATTACTGACTTAGGTCCAATTTTAAACCCTGATCACAGTACTTAGTTCTTAGTAAGATAACATTTATAAGGGAGAAAAAATTAATATTTTGATTGCCAAGAAATAAGCTCTAAAATCACATTTCAGATTTTGATGTAGCCTAATTCAGAAGTGGCTTAGTGGAATGAACCCCATATGCTTATGATCACAAGTCAACACACTATTCCAGGCTTTATGAGTGTTGATTTGTTTGCTTGAGTTTGAACTGTTTTCTTTCATGGAACAATCAGAAATGTTTCTGTGTAGCAGCCCAGTCCAGCGGTTGACATCTTATGGCACTCCCATCTTTATCGTTATCAGAGGCACTGAATACGATGCATGATGATTCAGTCAAAACACACCAACACAAGGCCAGCTCTTATTGGCATATGGACATATGTGTGTTCAGAGCAATTGGGGAATCTAGACTCAAGTGAATAACCAAGCAAAGTACCCTTGACCCAATGAGCAGGAGTGAAGCAATCCTGGATAGGTTGTCTGACCTCAGTGAGAACATGAGGGTTTGGTTCTATCCATGCCTTCTGGGCAGAAATTTCTCTTTTCCAGATTCCTCTGCCTCTGCTGTTCTTAGGGCTTTGAGATCAGTAAGTGGTCAACATTGCATGTATGGCTGTTGAGGTGGCCTTACAAAGAGATCCAACAGTAAAGCGTACATACTAAAATTCTGTGTCAGGTGGGGAAACTTCATCAGTTACTTGTTGAATTTTTTTCCACCTACAGTGATAATGACAACCATTTTGGAATACAGCCATCAATTACTGAACAGTCAGTTTTTTGCACCACTTTCGCTTAACAAAGGTCAGTGGCTTTCTCTCGGCGCTCAGGTTTCCTCCACCCATGAACCTGCCATGGCATTACCGAAAAGCATGCAGTTAAACACTTAATGAATTAGTCTTGCACCATTTGGTACACAAAGTGTATTAAATCCAAATCAAACAAGCATTCCGAAAGTACATGTACATTAATAGCTTCACATGCCCCTTATTGGCCTATGACATCAGAAAAATAACTGTACATAAGTCAGAATCCAAGCAGAACTAAACAGTTTGTTGGAAATGGATGAAACCGCTCAGAACTCCGACATGGTCTGTGATTCATCTACAGTGAAGTCATGTACCAAGATTCAATTCAGTATGATGAGTTGTTGTGAAAGTGCGTGGAAAACTGTTGCGCGACAGATCATGCGTAGCAGGATCGTTTCAGCCAGCAACAAGTGCCACTTTTGAAATCTTTGGTATGACCTGACCCGGGATTGATTCCCGGCCCCAGGGTCATGAAGCTGCCTTAGACTGAAGTCAGACTTTGTCTTAACTTCTAACATTCATCCTGAGGTAAAATTTGAATTTAAATGCTGATTTTCATTTTTGTCATGATGGTCTAGGACAACTAGTATAGAAATTCAAGTCCTAAAGGTGAGCCACAATCTTAGCACAATAAACTGTTTTGAAGTTAAGACAAAGTCTGACACAGCTACGGGATTCTGGGGCCAGATCTCTCAAGCACAAGGCAGATGCTCTCACTAGTGTAGCAAGCAAGTCTCATCCTGGCCATTCCTCAAATGACAAATTTGTTGTAATTTGAATATCTGTACATTCCATGGTAAAAACAGGAACACACTGCTTACCGAATGAATGAATGAATGAATGATTTTGACTTAACGCCACATTGGCAATATCTCAGCTATATCGTGGCGAGAACATGTTCAAATCAGGAAGCCTTTAATAATATTCGACATGAATACTTTTTTTTTAAAACCAGCTAAAAAAGTAAATGTTAATTAAAAGTGGAAAACTGCAATTGTTTGTTATTTTATACAATGAAAAATATATACATATATACATAAACTGTATTCTATTATTTATTCAATGAGAAATATATACATATATATAAAAACTATATTCTATTATACAGGCCAACAGCCCTCAAAAAATTAATCACAGCTTCGCCAGCGACGCTGTTGAATAAGTCAAACATAGAGCTGACTGTGTAGAATCTTTGCCGAAGATGAGCAGAGTCCACACAGTCAACAAGGATATGCTTGATGCCGTATTGTGCATCGCATCCAACACACTCGGGAGCACTGCTCTCATCCAGGACGAGAATGTCCAACACAGCATCTTGTTAAAACCACTTGACATACCAAAAGTATAGGAGTCATAGCCTATGACAGGTGTATGGCATGCAGTTTGTTATTGACCTGCAGGTCCCATTCATCCTGCCATTCATCCAAATGTATTTAAGAATATTAGATTTAAAACCAGTATAAGGAATTTTAATCTTAGATATGGGTTTACTACGAGCAGCTTTCGCTTCCCTGTCTGCGACTGTGTTTCCGTGAATACCAGTATGACTTGGTATCCAACAGAATACAATATCTTTACCTCTTTTAATTAACTTTCTATGGATGACTAATATTTCTAGCATTAACGGGTTTTGAAATTTATTTTGCTCTATTGCCAAAAGGCAGGACGAGTCACTGCATATGATTGCTCTCTGGGCAGAACCGGATGAAACATATGATAAAGCCAGGAGTATAGCTCTGGCCTCGGCAGAAAATATTGAAGACGAACATGGAAGGCGAAGAGAGGTGACTCGCTGTTTCAAGACAGCTGCAGCCGCCACCCTGTCCCCATCCTTTGACCCGTCAGTATATATAAATTTATAATCTGGATAATTAGCTTTTACTTCAGCGAAACTTTGCTGAATTATAAGAGAGTTTGTATCGGATTTCTTATGTTGACATAGATCAAATATTAATTTAGGTTGTGGAAGATGCCAGGGAAGGGACTCCGCAAAAGAGACCGGAGCTATGTCCTCCAGCTTCATGCTAGCTTCCACAATATGGTCCTGAACACGAAGACCAAAGGAAGAAATTTTGTTGAGACATTTATTATATTTATCTACATATGATGGATTAAAAACACAGTCGTAGGCAGGGTTTGTTGGGTGAGCCTTAAGCTTAGCAACGTATTGAAGGCTGAGTTTTATACGCCTGTGATATAAAGAAAGCTCATTCGCCTCTACGTATAAACTAACTGCTTACCGAACTGACATCTGTGAATATGCGATATGTATTTGACCTAACATTCCAGCCATGACTGAACTACTTGTTTGGCCTGTATTCTGAGAGCTCTGTTCATATCAGACAAACTGATATGGAAATTGCATACGTAGTGCAATATTTTTTTTTTCTTGATTTATGATATCCACAGGAAGTAAATCACTGTGAATGGTAGTCTCTCACCTGAGCTTTTCCTCCTCTTTGCTAATGTCCCACGTGCATTACATTGCGTGTACATCCTATCAGTACCAATCAATTTGTCAGCAGAGGGGGTGATGAGGATCAGTGGTTACCAGGACACGACCCATACAGACATGGATGGTTACAATGCCGTGAGCTGGAATAATGTCAGGCTATTATGCACTGTTAGATCTTGATGTACTGGCATTTGTGCTGTGCTGTGCTGTGCTGTCAGTCCATACTGAAGGAGTTGTCAAGAGCTGTGGAGGGCATCGGTGACTGAGAGGAGAGTGTGCTAGCACAGCACATTGACCCAGGAGCTTCTCACCAATGCTGGAAGTTCAAGTCCAGCTCATGCTACCATTCTGTCTGATCATACGTGCATGGGAAGGTCTGCCAGCAAACTTTGGTGGATTGTTGGCTTCCTGTCTTTGTATAAGTGAACTATTTTCGAGTATGCTTGGCGTATAACTCCAATCAAATAAATAAATCAATCAAAGGCCATATGTCCAATAAAGCTGCCCAGTGTTGCTATTGTACATGTTATTACAATCAAGTCTTGAAACATTTTTTCTGTTATGACTGGTATTGAAAATGGAACTCAGATGAGTTACGGATGAACGTGCATGCAGGGATATTGAGGCCCTTGATGGCCAAATTTTCCAATGGGTTCTTCCAGAGGATGACCATCCTGTGGCAGAAAAGTTTTTTTGTCCAAATCCAGCAAAGTGTTCCAGTTTCCCTGGAGATCTGCCTTGTGGTTCCTGAGCCAGCTGTGTAAATGCAGTAGCAAGGTCATGTGATAGTGGGTTCAAGCCTACTGCGGGGCGAGGAATTTTCTATTCCCTGGCATCCATTGTTTTGGGGGGACCCGATGGCATACTGGCTTGACACTCTTGTATCCTCCTGCCTGATGGTACTTTTCTTGACGTGCAAGAGTTTACCAGTAACTTGCCAAAGGTTGGTGATTTATACCAGGCTCTCTTGCACAATACAAATTCACTTTATTTCATTTCTGTTAAACGCCTACCCGAGAATTTTCCACTTAGAGGACTGCAGAGGGGATTAGCACGAGTGCAGTGTGATGACCCAAGAGTCTCTCACCAATGTGGTCTCGGTGAGTTCAAGTCCAGATCATGTTGGTTTCCTCTTCGGTTGTAAGTTGGCTGCCATCGTATAAGTGAAATATTCTGATCAAATAAATATTAAATAAATCATATGACTGCAGTCAGTTTTAGGGCAGGAAACAACCACACAAGCTTTGTTGATCGCTCACTGTCCACGACCAGTTCACGTTAATCAACGTACTCCCTGTCTACACTAGCCCTAGAGGGCTTACCATAGATTATTATCCATAGAGGCTAAGCTCTAGATCCTTCAGCCATATTTTACCAAAATATTGTGCTGTCCCTCTCAGTCTGATGTTGGCATCCATAGACCCACATGTCTAAGCTGTTTGTTGACCTGTCACACAGCCTCTAGTAAATGCACACTGGTACAAAACTCCTGGAAGGGAGATCCATTTTGAAGTCATTTGCGCCGAACTGGCCATGTTGACAACAACGTCATCGTTTTAGGGGCCCAGTAGTTGTCGGACTTTCATGACCGAGACCCGGTGGCCCACTCGTCCAGTATCGGCTCTGGCAGGACTTTACCGACCGAGACTACAACGCGGCCCGGAGACGATGAAGTAGTTATCAACATGGCCAGTGTGGCGCGAATGACTTTTGGAATGGACCTACCGTTCAGGAGTTTTGCACCCGTGTGCATTTACTAGAGGCTGTGCGACTGGACAACACGGGACAAGGAACGGCTTAGGCATGTGTCTACGTAAATAAATGTTTAATTAATGCCAACATCAAACTGGAGGGAAAGTACGGTATGTTAGTAAAATACGGCTGCAGGCAGTAGGAAGGATCTAGGGCTTAGCCTCCATAGATAATAATCTATGGGTAAGAATACTAGAGCTATGTCCAAGCATGATATTGTTTTTTCATGTTCCTCTTCGCAAAATAATAAAACTACACACACCACTTTAATACTGTACTTGTAATCAATGCTATACAAGTAGTTGTCTGCTTTTACCAATGTTTTCAGGTGTTTATAAGAATTTATTATTCGAGGAATGGCCTAGATGAGACTTGCTTCCTCCAGCGCTGATTCCCACGGTGGGCATTCTGTCAGTCCTGGTCATGGTTAACCGAGGCCTGCGGGCTGAGTCATATAACCAGGGCCTAAACACATGTCTGTGGCTTTGAAACTGGCTCAGTAACCACCCCAAGACACATCACATTACAGTCTTTTTCTTCTTTAATTTTTAGAAATTTATTGCAAACATATGAACTGTAATGAAAAGCTATTTTGTCTGAAATGGATAAGCTGAACTACACGTAAACAGATACAGTACATACAGTACAACAAAAAAATCAGCACTATGAAAACGTGTGTGGTATAGTGCTTACTTTTTTATTGTACTGTACTTTGTACGCAGGATGTGTCTTTTTGTCAGACAAAGTCATTGTTCCCTGGCAAATGGTAACAAAATATGACAATGTAAGCAAATGGTGCAGTTGTATAATAATGAAATAAGACAAACCTAATGATCCACAAAATCAGACATTCTTGTAATCATTTGTGATCACGACTTCTGGTGTCTGATCAAAGTAGGCAACTGGGGTGATGCTAATTTGAGGTGTCTTGTGAAATTACTTAACCATAACCTCCACCGCTTCAAAACAAGAACACAACAATTTCTCAGTTTCATAAATATTTACTGTATGTAGCATGGGCATATGTGCATGTATTAACAAAGTAATACTTCCTCAAATGATGACACAGTTCAGAAATTCACAGGAGATTAAGCCTCTTCTCCATCAGTACATGAGAATTTCCCATTGTTTCTGCATCAGCGGGATCTGGAAAAAAGATGACTTTTTTCAGAAAAGAAATGACTAGAAAACAGTTCCAGCAGAACCACAAGCCTACTACATACAGCAAACTACAGCAAGCCAGTGAGTAATGTGGTCTGAAATATTTTAATAACACGCATCAATCCTCCAGTAACAACCTCTGGGGCTTTGGTTTCCTGTCCAGTTTGTACAGCCTGTTCACACAGCACAGCTCCGGTAGATATCTCAGGGAGATATATTTGCTCTCAGCATTAACTACTGGCAGACACTTTTAACCTACTACTGGCAAACCTGTATTTGTTTTTTCAACCCAACCCTCTCCCCTGAACACACACAAAAGAAAAAGCTAAAGGAAACTAGAACCCAACCCCATGACAATCCAAAAATTAACTACAAATATTTTCTTCTTAGCTCACAGAATTTAACAAAATTAAACACATTTATAATTCCAAATTACATGTATATCTTGGGATTTTTGGACGGCATACTGACAGTGATCAGGGGTTTGCTTTCACTCTAAAGCACATTTATACAGCGTATTTACTTTTCATGAATTTGTTAATAGCAACTTGCAAACATAGCAAAAGAGCTCCTCATTTGAGGTCATCAACACTCACATGCAACAAAAGTATAGTCCAGACAGCCCAAGTTAGAAAAGTAATAATATTCAAATATTTATATGCATTTAATTCTATTTAATAAGCTTTTAAAAGAACTGAAGGCAATTTCAGATACAGTTTCAGTGGCACATCCTTTTTCTTGTTTTGGGTTGTCTTTTTCAAGGTTGTGAGTAGGTGACCTAATGGTGCTCTCTGATACATGTACATGAAGCATGTCAAATCAGGTATTCTGATCTTTCAATATTATATGCAAGACCTTTGGGATCATAGTTTTGTTTGTCTTAATTTCATACTTTATATCTACACGTACCACATGTATCAAGAGCCAGGTAACCAAGAATTCTGAAAGTCTCTACTAGTGGCTATCTCACTCATCATCCTTGAGACCTCACGTGCATGTAAATATATGCATACTACAGTTGCTTCACATTGGATGACAATATCTGAAGTGTTTGAAACAATAAAGCTGGTTGTGAATGTCTTTAATACTTACTGTTAAGAATGTCTTCGAATGTGACCATCTCGTCAAATCCTGTCAGTGTATTGAACATGATGTCAGAGCTATGAAGACCTGGTAGGCGCCTCATCTGCAAGGGACAAATTCAAGAAAACAAAATTAATAAATGTTTCATCAGGATTTTTAGGCATAAAGCCTCAGAAAACTTCAAAATAACAGAGGATCAAGTGATTCAATATGTTCTTGCCTAAAGACTACAATTAATCACTATGAAGTCACATGTTTGAATCCAGTCATGGCTGGCTGGTCAATGGGCTTTCAGGTTGTTTTATGAGTGATGACAAATAGTGTAAAAAATTGTGTTCAAAACTCAACATGACTGCCAAGAATGACATTGGTGGGAATGAATGGGACACAGTTCATGGAATGCAAAATTCTGGTTCTCAACGTGAATTTACTTCAAAATGATAGAACTGACATGTGAACACAAGTTTATCCGATAACCTGTAATCTCATTCTAATGCGTGATTTCTGCTTACATGAATTTCACGCGTAACGAATGTTGGCAGCTGACCTGAGCCATGGATAAACAAATAGAATTGACCCAGTGTTTTTTTGGTTGTGATTTATTTTCATGAATATCTGTGATTATATTTGACATCAGTCCTACTTTAACACTGTAAAAATTCGTTTAATTATTGGTCTTGCAAACTTCACTGAAGAAATGTGTTTTTTTATTTATTATGTGTTTATTGTTTAATGCAGTCATAGAGTTTTTCACTGACACCATGGCTATCCATTATCTTCAGTGGAAGAAAGAGGAAAACAAACATTGTTGATTTCTTAATGTCGTCAAGACCCGTTGAATACATATTTTTGTTCAAAGAACTGTGTAGAATGAAGTGAGCAGAGCCCAGCAGAAATTACCACAGGCGTCATCAGGTAGGGGAAATTGGCACACCTAGCCAGGTAATGGAAATTACTGCACCTCACCAAGTACTGGAAAGTACTGCACCTCACCAGACACTGGAAATTACCAAACCTCACCAGACACTGAAAGTTACCAAACCTCACCAGGCACTTGAAAGTATCATAGCCCATGCTGGTACTGGAAGTTACAGCACCTCATCAAACTGCTGGATATTACCACGTCACCAGTTACTCGCATGTGACCCACATGTAATTAGCTCAAGGACTATGCTCCTCTCAGAGGTGGCTCAAACAGCAGAACCATTGACAGCAACCCACAGAACAAATACATGTACACTGCAACACATACCGGTACATACATGTACTAATTGCACACATGTACACTGAGAACACAATTATTTGCCAAGACAGTGTAAAGTGGAGTATTCACCAATCCTTTCTACATAATGACAGATGAAGCGTCTAAGTCAACTGCTAATCCCCTCACACATCCTGTTCTCTCTATTTACTGAGGTCCCCCCGCAAGACACAGCCTTCAATATGTCAGCTTCAACTTTGACCTCAGGGCAACAATGTACAAGACATGACTTTACTGGCTGTTTTGTTTAACACAAATCAAATCAATAATGTTCAAGTAAACCATTTAATGTGTCAAAATCAATGGCTATATATCGTCAGTACAGAATAGGAATCTTCAGTATAAAATGAGACCTGACTAAATTGAGGTACTAGTAGAATTACATCATGCAGTATCTCTGATATGGCAAACATATAAAGGCTACAAGCCGATTCGGCATTTTGGGGTTTCATGAGTTCATGCAGGTTAGGGCGAGACAAGGGGGGACTTGTGCAAACTAATGTAACAAAAGAGGGGATTTTACGACAGTTGCAAAGTCAGCCTTACATATTAATGTAAACTTGTATCTGTAGCCTCCTTAGTTTGTGTGAGATTTCCTGCCTTGTCTCAACGTGCATGAGACTCCCAAAATGCTGACTTGGCTTATACCTGTAATAAATTTGACATATCAGGGACTCCTTACTCAACACGGCTTATTTCAGGCATTCACTGAAAGACTTTTCCTGCATAAAGTGTGATGACACGAAAATACACACACCATGTGCATGAATCACAGGATGTGGTTTTTAGTCAGACATTCGAAATCAACCCCTTCATACATCTACAATGTTGCAGCAAATGGTGTTGTACACTGCATCTTCACCACTGATCATGTAGCATGAAGGTGTACGCACATGTATCGTACCTGTATGAGCAGGTTATACTGACAGACATGTACAGACCAAAGCTAAACTGATTGTCAACCTGCACATCAGAGATCCTTGCGTAATGCATGATGACATCAATAACATATACAGAAGATACAGCATGATGTACATGATGAATGACTGTTATCACTGATCTGTATACATCGCAAGGACATATCTTATATCATACATAACCTCAGATGAGTTTTAGCCAGCTGAATCACCTTTCAGATCTCTACTACAGTTCATTCAGCTGAGTCATTAGTATGTCAAAACAATTTATGAAATTACAGGTGATTACTGCATACAGGACACGTCAAAATCACATGAAATTTCACGGGATTTTTCAAGAACTAAAAACCCAGTGATTTGGAAGTGAAAAAATAGAGGAAAGTAAAGGTGATTTATTGTAGTTAGGTAAGCATATACATGTAGTACAGGCATCCAAGGAAGACCAAAGTACCAGTATTACTAGTGCATGTGCGTTCTCATCCTCAAGACAGAGGCACTCCATGAGTTCACAACTGTGCCCCTTTGACAGTCTCTGTGAATTTGTCCCCAGGGAGATGGCTCTGTATTGCAGACAGACAGGACGGAAGGGTGCGGGGAGCTGGCATCCGCGTTACTACACAACAACTGTCTCGTCTCACTTCCTGTGTCAACACTAAAACTACTTCCTGTCAACAGCCTTGGCCAATGTTTTCAATCAAGCAGCGCTTTTTACAACATGAGCAATCTGCATTAATGAGTTTCTGGTCATCTGTATTGACATGTCAGTAGACTTGCATCGGATAACTGTTCAGGGTGATAGAATGCCCTAAGGTACATGTAAGTGATGTAATATATGAATCATTAGTAACGAGCTTGGCAGAATCCACTGAGTCTGACATCAATAGCTGGACAGGATATTAGAAAACTTTAGAAAAATTAGACCAGCTACAAGCAATATACCCAGCCGATAATACCACATCAAACATAATTGGAACATTTTTATAATGCGCAAGCACAAGAGAACGGTGTAGATATCTCATCATGACTTTGGAAAGGACAAAATATTTGAGCATATATTTTTTAAACTGTAAAAGAAACAACAATCTCAAACAAAAATTTCTAAACACGTTCATTCAATGCAGTTTTCACTGATTAAAGACAACATAGCAAAAATGAACAGGCTGTCAGCTGATCCTATCAGGATGTTGCTCAAACCCAAAAGCAATAACATTCCGATATGCAGAGGTTTCTTGAGGGACCGCTCATTTGCCTGTCGACAGATAAGGTCAGATGTAATACTTGACCTGAATGTAATTTAAAAAGGCCGTCAAGAAACTGAAGACAAACTTTGAAAAGCATGTACACATTCTAGATAAAAGTAGATGTAGTTATGCATCTGGCTAGCACTACTTGATTACGTGAGGTGAACCTAATATTATAAGCACGGAGTTTACCTTGCGTGCTGTCTGTCTCTCCATCTGCAGCTTGAGAGGGGCGTGAAGTCCCTGACTGTTCCTCAACATGCCTAGGTCCATGTGCTGCTGGTTAGCACGCCACTGTCAAGTCAAACGCGGCAACAATTACATAGGCAGGCACAGCTTTTCACATTGTCTTGTTTTCATACTAATTTGCATACTCAATTTATAAAAACATTCCTTTCTTCACAAATTTATCCGAATTGCATTTAACGCCATGCAAAAGAATTTTTCACTTAAAATGACAAAGGTCAGATTTTCGAGTGGAAACCAACATTAACCTTCACCTGGTAATTTGCATCTAGGCTTTCAGGGGTTCGTTCCACAAACAGGGGTATAAGTTAGGTCAAACATATTTGTCCCGACGACACCTACTGTAGAGATATGTCGCCACGTTTGATGAAACATTACACCCTCTTCATAAAACGGGTCCCAAAACAATGAGAACGAGATAGAACGCACATCTGGTGTGACCGACATACACAGCAACGAAGAGGAATGCACCTTAACCATAGCACACTCCCATAAAACCAGAAGGAAATCATCCAAAAAAATGTATGCATACAGGTACATGTAAATACACTACTATTTTGGTTGCCAGATAAGAAATGCTTTCAGGTCGGGTAGAACAAATGCAGGACTGTGTGATTTGTAGACATTTTCTTTTCCTCCTCTGGCCAGCTGTTGCTGCCTGTTTTCCATTGGTTTGGTGGTGTAATTTTTAAGGAGAGCCTTCAAAGCGTCTTTCCAGGGATAAATTTGTAGGCTTTTCAGGAAATGGAGGCAAATGCACACCAGGTAAAAGTAGTGATAAGTCAGGCTTCACTGGCATCTCACCAACTGATTTTGACCCCTACCAGCTGTTTCTCAATTTTGCTAAAAAACTTCATCAGTTAAACCCTATCAGGAATTTGAGAGGAGCTGGTTCGAGGGACATGCATTATCAGGCCCTGGGCGTCTGCAGTTCACACATTTAGGAACAGTGCTGTGAGGCCAAAATATAACATGCAAGCAAATGGAAAACTAGCTGTGGACCTTGGTCTCATCTACTGACATTAGCCCCTACAAGGGAGATAACTTGTCCCACAGGGGTCACTTACCTGCTGTTCTGAGAATTGTAATGGATGAGTGTCACTCAAGCGGCTCTTCACATTTTGAGGGCTAAAACGGAGACAGCAGTATTTGTTATTTAGCTATGTTCAAGATAACATGTTTCAGAATGAGGAAGGATTTAACATAACACATATATTTTACTTAGGATCATCAGATTATGGTCCAATGCCCTATTCAACAATGTTTCAGCTAATACATGTATTTTTGTATTACTTGCAATCTTTCCTCTTGATTCTCAAACCTGCATTGTATGTGTACAGCAATATAAAGCTTGAAAAACGGGCATTAAACACCTAAAATGTAATTGATGGCACAGGCTGGAAAAAGACATGCATTAAAACAAAGAGCAGATTGAAATACTAATAATCATGTACAAGTACACACAATGTTCTGTCTGTTCTTATCATCCTGATAAATATCTTTCTTGCCACATGTACATCTTACCCATGGAGCATCACGTCTGGGGTTCCATAAGGACCATGGGGCAGGGATACCACCTGGTCTCCAGGGGGTTGAGGCCGCACGGAAGGGTGTCCTAAACTCTGAAAATCAAACAACAAATTACATCGATCACCATTAGCATACACTCTACACATACCTGTACATATTCTATTTATTTACGGAGAACTTCAGTGCTCAGACTGCATGGTCAGCTTTTCTCTCCACATCCCAACCTTTTTCAAGAGCCAGAATAAATACAAAAAAGAATTCTCTGCTACCCGACTCTTAAGTTTTCTCATAAAAACAGGGTTTCTTTGGCAGATCTACATGTACATGTATGTTAGAACAACCATTTATTGATTGTGGATTAATGCCAAACTCAAGAATATTTTACATGTACATGTATACCTTGGTGGTCAGTTTCATGAGTGGAGGAAACCAGAGTGCCCAGCAAAAACTATGCATCTTTGGCAACTTAGTGACACACTTTTCGACACACAAATATGTACAGTATAGTGGTCATTA
This sequence comes from Acanthopleura granulata, assembly GCA_016165875.1. Classification (NCBI taxonomy): domain Eukaryota; kingdom Metazoa; phylum Mollusca; class Polyplacophora; order Chitonida; family Chitonidae; genus Acanthopleura; species Acanthopleura granulata. Next base: position 30,854,117 of record JABBOT010000005.1, on the reverse strand, counting down.
GTTTGGGTGTCAAAACAAAAATTGCTAAACACAAGTCTTTGCAAAATTTATCAAAAATAATAGGTTTCTTTCATACATGCATGAAGTTGTTCTTGAGAAGATTTATGGGTTAGGTATACTATAAACATGTCTCAAGTAAGGATATGAAACTTCTTGCTGGCATAAACTGAATGAATGTCTTGTATGGGTGCTCAGACATATCTTAAATCAAGTCGGGACATATGTTAGTTTCTTGCTGATACATGTACACATTAAGGTGCATAAAAAATTTGTACTGAATCTCTTTGAAAGGCATCTGAAAAACCTGATTCAAGTCTGCAACAAGGACTGGGTTTGATGCTGCGTCCCATTGGGGCCAGACCTTGATATGTTGTGATAAGAACATTTCTTTAGCCAACTACGCCAGGGTCATGAAACACTGCCATATGGTCAGTCTAAATAGTTACTTTAAAAATGTCTCTGCCAATCTCACCATACATGTACTTCAGGCTACTTAACTTTACAATATATGTCTGCCAACAGCATCACCATGAAATTAAAGTAGTTGTGAAGTTGCAGCTGCCTTGCCCTGCTGCCTGGTAACAAATGAGCGGGGCACTACTGGCTGCCTTATAAAGCTGATTACAATCACATGTTCTGATCCAGAGCAGCAGTCTCAGGAGTCGAAGCTCAGCAACCATAACATGGGTTTCAACTCCACCATTCACCCAGCAACAGAACTAGAGACAAGCATGTTGTGCATGTATGTGCCACAATTACAATACAGCCTGAACAGTGTCGGAGTGCACAAGTTTTGTACATGAAAATAATGAAATTAATGTTCCCGCAAAGTTCCACAATCATGTTTTGTATTATCATATATGCATCTCTCATACAGTCGCCCCCTAACACACCCAGTGTACAGGACAAATGATATTGTGCATACAATTGTATACTCCAGTTCCTTGCTTACCATTTATACATACACCGTCAGGGTTTTTTTTTTGGGGGGGGGGGGGCCAATTTCTTTACAGAAAGGCAATTTGAACAAATCAGAAAACTAAACATTTTTCATCAAAATGTATCACAAACTCAATACAAAATTTGTCTAAAACTCAATTTTCCGATACTTCTCATAGTGGTAACCTCAATGAGAAAGTGGCTAACAAATCCCCTGACCATATAAGACCTTCACCAGCAGATATTTAAGAAAGCGTATTAAATTCAAACTACCCAGATCTGAGGTCAGTTTTAATGATTCTTCCTGGTTGCTCACATGGCAACCAACATCTGTCTCCTTAAACGACATTTGATTGCCTTGACAGTTTGAAAGTCTATACCTTTTCACTGGAAATTTAAAGCTTTCTCAACTAGGTAGTAATTTTTATTGATGATAGGTTGGTTTTAAAAGGGGATCATCATCATGGCTGTGGTTGGCTCGCTTTAGGTTTGGTTTAGCGTCAGAGGCATTTCACACTTGTTCCACCTGCAAGTGAGACAACCATTTCTAGTTACCTGTCTGTTTGTCTCAGGCAACCAATAAATTTGAACCTTGTAGATACTACAAAACCTGAAAAAGGTTTTCAACATGGAACAAAGAAATGGAAAGTTGTTTGCACAGTGAGGGACTTTACACGTCTACCCACAGAATAATCACCATAGCCAGAAGTTTTTTCTTACCAATTTTCACAAACAACACAAATTCTGTTCTCAGTGAATACTGAAAACCATTATTTCCTGCCATCTGCTGAAGGCATCAGGGTTTCAAAAGAAAAGGATATTGGCCCATCAGGATATTGCGTCACACAGCTACATATTGTATTACTGATTTTATCAATTATGAAATCCGGTCAAGTTTCTGTGAGGACTGCAGGATCTGGAATGTGATACTCTCTCTGAAACACGGAAGAATGGCCATTTGTCTTCATAAAAATGACAGCTGGAAATGTCTTTGGACCAATTTTTATACACACATGTATTTTTTCAATTACAAGAATTGCCGGGATATGCAATTTAAGAAACCTTATTTGACAGAGTTTCATGTAGAAATGATTCTACATGAATGTCAACTCCCCATGAAAAGAACCATATGGATCAAAATGTACAGTGTATATGACAAATAACCCACCATGCACTTGAATGATAAACATGTATAAACAAATAAAACAAACTTCCTCTTCAATCATAGACCATGCATCCTGTGCCTGATTTCATGAAACTGCTTAAGATTTTTTCTGAAAGTGACTTGCTTAAGCAATGTACATCATAGTAATACTGGACTTTAAATATATAGTGACTGACTTCAGCTTTTCTGAAAAAAAAAAAAAAAAATGTTCGTCTTGTACATGTACCCTAGTCCAATATATTTTGTTACCGATATTCAAATTCTTGATTCACCTTTGTACTTATTTGTTTATTTACGTGTACTTGATTGGTATTTCACGCCATACTCATGAATATTTCATGAGTTCAAGGATTACAGTTCAAGGAAACTGGGGGAAGCCTAAAGCCCATCCACAACCTGTAGGCAGACCTTCACACATACATGCACCACCAGAGAGGAAGCCCGCATGTACGAGTTGGACTCGAACTCGTATCGACTGCATTGGTGAGGGGGTCACGAGTTACTGTTCTACACTAGCCAGCTAACTACTTAGCCATGGATGACCACTTCACCACTGCAGGTAAGCCTGAAGCTCAAGTATGAAGCTCACTCCACACTTTTAAGTGAAAGCTGTCATGGTCTTCAAGATGTTACAGGATTTTCTGCTGAACATGACCAAGCACTTATCCTGTCTATTTATTACATTCACCTTCTGATGATAAGAAGGGTCAGGTTTTGGTCACATTACCATTCACTAACCACACCTGCCACCTTGCTGTCAGGCAGGGACAACTTTGGGATTTTGTATTACTGTAACTTACACCTGCAAGTATTATTGATTTTCCAAAGGAAATTCACAAGAAAAGAAAATGATAAAGCATGTTTCAACAACTTGTTTAGCATCATGACACTAAAAGCAATCTTTCATAAATTACAATTACACATGTAACAGTGTTTTTTTTACTTGAATGTGAAAAGCAAAGTTTTCACCTGACAAGTTTTCAACTGAAAGCTAGCTGTAAATTTAGTTCAAAGAAAAAAATCCAGGTCCAAGGGATGGCTAAATGTGTTTGCAGAATTTCACTCATGTGTCAAAGTCAGTCAGGAAAAAAGTTTTGCCTAAATTCTGGCTTCAAGTTCTGAATATCAATTTCCTGGTATAATTTTAGACTATGCATATACATCAAACTGACCGTTATATATTCCAATAGTTGACAGATATACATATACAGCTGAATCTCTGCACACAAGAGGCAAAAGTATTCATGTACATGCATTGAGATAACATGATACACCTACATACAAGTATAATACACTCTTTGGCAAACATCATTAAACTTCACAGACAAAGCAAACATACATGTATCATGCCATGTGATGAAAAATAGTAGAGAAATTGGGAGCTCAAGCCAGTCTGAGGGCACAGAAATTGCAGTGCTTGTTGAAAACACCAGAGGCAACTATCAGTGTGTTAACTGGAAGACGATTACACCTCCCCCCCTTCCCCAAAGTTCAACATAAGAGTGCAAATATTTTTTGACTTGCCCATATAGTCTTAATATGGACACAAATTAACGATTATAAGCACTGCAAACAATCTGAGACAAATGACAAAGTGAGCACCCCAAGACTTCCACAGCACTCATCCCTGACAATAACAATTACTTTACCAACTCTTAGAGAGTCCTTTACCAGCCTTGTAACTAGAAACAGGAAATAAGTGGTCCTCTGTTCGGCTGAGTGATAAGGGGTTGAGATTTCTCCAACTCAAGAACCATATCCGGTAGTTAATTAATCCAAATCCTAACATGAAGCCAAGCTGCATGAAAACAAGGCCTTTACTAACACAACAGGTTTGCCAGTCGTAATGGCGCTAGTCAACACCACAGCGGCTTTCTCAAAAACATGCAAGGTGAAATCACATAGACTAATTGTACATGTATGTAAAAATCCACTCTTGGGTTTTACACCATACTCAATAAATTTTCAGTTGTATGATGATGATGAGTCCCTAGAATGTACATATATTTATATATTATGTCTTCTTGTGGCAGGGAGAGTCCATGCTGCCACAGTGCTGCTGCCACTGGAACATCATGCTGAAGACACCTGACACGACACCTCACCCAGTCACATTATACTGACCCCACGGGTACCAGTTCTGTTTCCTTGATCTAACCTCTCACAGCTGAGTGCCAAGCGAGGCAGCAACCAGTACCATTTTTGAAGTCTTTGGTATGACCTAACCCAGGATTGATCCCGGATCCCCTGACCCTGTGACAGACGCTCTAACATATAGATTAATAAGGGTGTCATGTGCACATTACATCTAATATTTAATGTGTAAATCTTGTGCAATTAACATCTGCTTTTCGAACAGTTACAGAAGTCATAACCGTGAATGTGTGTCAAGTCAGAACCAATAAAATTTATTTATTTATTTATTTGATTGGTGTTTTACGCCATACTGAAGAATATTTCATTTATAGGACGGCATCATATAGCATCATGATGGGAGAAAATCTAGCAGAGCCGTTGGGAAACTCATGACCATCCTCAGGTTGCTGATGGACCTTCCCACATACGCCTGGAGAGGAAGCCACAATGAGCTGGACTTGAACTCACAGCGACCGCACTGGTGAGAGGCGTAACACCATGCTGGCACACTAGCCCCCTCAGCCAATGAGGCCTGGAACTAATAAAACTCAAAAGTCATACTTAGTACATATCAGGTAAGGAGGTCAATGACGTCTCTCAAGGTGTGATTTCTCCAGAGTATGCAACAACAACAATAAACTTTTAACATACCCAAACATGCACCAAAATTGACTCAACATGAACTTTACACCCCAAGGACGGAATGTTTGAAAGTCCAAAAGTTACTTTGACTGAGTACTTCAATGTAAGCATTGTGTTTATTCATTTGATTGGTGTTTTATGCCGTACTCAAGAATATTTCACTTATAAGACGGCAGCCAGCATTACGGTGGGAGGAAACCAGGCAGAGCCTGGGAGAAACCCACAACCATCCGCAGATTGCTGGCAGACCTTCCCGCGTATGACCGGAGAGGAAGCCAGCATGAGCTGGACTTGAACTCACAACGACCGCATTGGTGGGAGGCTTCGGGTCATTGTGCTGTATCGTGTAACAAACGCACGTCTAGAAACAAATCACCTCAGCTGATTTGCCTTGTTTCTGTTTTCAATTCTGCTGCTCTTGGCTGAATCTTAATTTATAGACACTCTCACAAATGCGAAATCTGAAAATGTTTCATATTTGCTATCATGAGAAAATTGTACACTTTACACAAAGGAAAGTCTCCCAGTATATCTATGTCACAGGCACATGATACATAAAGGGATACATATTCACTGTCAGAAACGGCTGAGAATGACAAGTACATCTTAAACAAGAGACCCTTACCAACTAATTGTGTGAGTTGGAAACTGAAGCAGGTTCCCGAGAAAAGAATTAATTTTCTACAATGTACATTGGAGTGGCTGTTAATGCATATTTGGCAGGAATACTCCATTGATTTGGGTGATCATTTTGAGCTAATTACCATCCCATCCCCACCCCCAACCCCATTTGACGCTTACAGTAATTTTGTTGCCCTGAAATGTACTTGTTTAAGTTTTTTATCAACAAATTATTTCGCTAAATATTCTTGGTATTCCATTTTCAATGTGTGTAGGTTTTTAAATTTGGCTTCTTCTTGCACAGGCTGCTGCTTGTCCTTGGAAAGCTGTGACAGGATTAACATTGCTTTAGATAGTCCAACACGGTCTGCATCTGTGTGTATGTAATAAATTGACAGGTATTGCATCAATCAGAAAGAAAAGGCTGGTAGAATCAGGGGCTCTGTGGCGACCGCTGGGTCGCTGGGGTACTCCCTCGCTTCCATCACCTCGATCTCCAAAACCACAGATATTTTTAACATAACATTGACATGGCTGTGTTCCTTGATAATTTGTTTCACACTGGTGTACACTATATGCATAGATGGTCAAGCATTGATACTCTAAAACGGCCAAAAGTTTCTTTTTCACGCCTCTGTCAGTACAGGTAAGTCTCGTTTACGCTGCATGCAAATCCAAATGCAACGTGTAGGGTCAATGGCATGACCTATTACTCGATGACATAAACACTGATCAATCGTCTGAATGAGTGCATTTTCCTGCGAACCACCCAGCAATGGAGAAGACAGAAAATGAAACTTTGCATACACCTGCTTTTATTAACATTAAACCAAAGCAACTTGAATTTTTTCAATGCTGAAAGTCCGACTTTGTGCACTGTTAACTGGACACCGCACCCATCCATCCTCCATTATTATTGGGCTCAGCAGAGCTTTGACCCAGCGCGTCACATTAGCTAGTCTCATGTCATATACGAGAAAACACACGATCTGAGAAGTAGGTCAGCCTGGTTATCTGTATTCGGAACTGAAAACGAGATTTGTTGCCGTTTTGGAGTATTAGCACTTGCCCATCTACGCATATACTACACACCAGTATGAAGGCACATTATCAAGGAACACAGCCATGCAAATGTTGTGTGAAAAAAGTCTTTGGTTTTGGAGATCTAGGGTATAGAAGAGAGGGAGTACCCCAGTGATGACGCGGTCGCCATGCTACGGACCTTTTCGGTCTCACGTCTGTATGTAATTCCTATCAGTATATTAAATATGCAGACACAGATCGTGTCAGAATATGCTTTAGACTGATTCTTGATTAGACTTTTTCCTGAACTGTTCTGTGATGGTCCATGCTATGCATACTTAGTTTTATGATATGCTTTATATTTATCTTTACTAACTTATCACACTTTTTGAAATCATGCAAAAAAGTGTGCCCCCCCCCTCCCATTACACTGCATTAATGGCACTATATAGAAATGTTGCGCCTGCTATTTCCCTTTACATGCACATCTGATATACAAGTAAACAATCATTTTGGCTATAGTAAACTTGAGGCTGTTGTCACATGGTAGGATGACCTCAATTCATTGAAAAATGTCCTTTTCTCAATGAACATCGGAAAAGTGGGTCAGCGACGAACTATAGCACAACCCTATTCTTTATAAATCCCGTCATTTTTTTTCCATTCGTAAACAATGAGTGAGTATGAACAGAATACGCCGTAAAAATGAAACGGAACGTGAAATGTTTCCCTTCGATAGTATCGATAACTGGGTGTTCTATGATGTCGTCAATGATACAGCATAAAATGATAAGTTGATAATTTCCCTCCTGTTTGCTTTCAGTTTTTCATTAAATGAAAAACACAAATTTATACTAACTTCTAACAGTACTGACACACTGTTTTGTACTAATTAGACGCCCTGTAGTGCATACATCTTCTCTTTATAATTAACACAAAATCTTGCAACTCACCATGTTGACTGCTTTGTCGGACTTGCGCACGAACGAACTTTATATCATTGGCTTGTCGATTTGACGTCATTTTGATGTCAGGACTGTTACTTTAGCGGATTTATTACGCATGTAAGTTTCCAACTGAACTGTAAAAAATATACCTTGAAACCATATATTCTGAAATTGGGTATACCTGTCATTTTTAAAAGCAATTTAAATTTAAAAGTTTTCAATAATAGGTATGAAGCACAAGGTAATCTGACTTCAGTTCAGTATATGTTCTCTGTGCAGAGGGAGGCAATTCGGTTGATAAAACTGATCTCAACAAGTGGAACTTCCTCCCAGTGGGAATGTGTAACTGAGGGATGAGCCGACTGTGGTGAGGCGTGCGCATTTCAAAGACGTCTGCTTTTCCTACACCACATTTGTTATGCATTATGGTATTCAGATGAGAAAAAATGGGTGTGATTTTGTTGTGATTTCTGTCAGCCTGTGTGACGAAATGCGGAACAAGTTTGTTAATTTGTTGTCAGTCTCGTAGACTAGCCACATTCGGCCTGGGCCCAGGAAACCGTGGTACATCATTCAACAACCATGAGCCACTCTTCAGCAAATCCCGACTTCAAACTACCTTCTTCATCTTCACTTTGGACATCTAGTAGAAGGTTATATTTGAATGGATTACGATGGACTATTACCATGTTCTGTCTCGGCATTTTTACGACTTGCATTTCGGGTAAGTATAAAGAACAACTTGATTGATACTTATTTCAATAAGCCGAATCGACATTGCAGAAGTCTCTCGAGATCACGCTGGTTTTGGACGAGACAGGGTGGGGGCTCTCGCGAACTATCGTGATTTCACGGAGGTTAACAATGCTGTTGTTGTCGTTGGGCGCGAGAGCCCCCACCCTGTCTCGTCTGCAATGCCGATTCGGCTTATTTCGTTATGTATTTGAATTACGGTACAAAATTTTGCAACGGCAATTGGTTGATTCGTTTGTAATGTGTAATTTGACGCAATCAAAATGAATTTTTTGTTTTGATGTTTGAAATGAAATTCACGTGAGCACGAATTAAAGCCATGTCATGTAAATTACACTTAACATTTTTATTAAATCTTGTCTGTTAATGTTAATCGTAACACTACTTACATGTAAGATCATGTTTATTTTTGGGGTCTCTGTGTAACTGTTTTTGTTTTTTTCTTTTAGTTGGAATTTGAGGTTTTGGTAAAGTAATGTATTGAAAAAAGCAATATATACATTAAAATACTTGAGACAAAATATTTCCAGGATGAACTTTTTATTAAATTGAATGCCATACATTACAAGTATATCAGCATTGCATTTTATCATGCATAATGACATGCAGAGATCACAGTGTATGTATAAGTCACGTAAAATATACTGTACATAAATTGTGTTTAAATTTATAAAAAATGTGCCTTTGAACCTTTGATGCTATGTATACATTTGTTACTTTGAAGAGAATTGTTTGATACTCTTTAAATATTAAGCTAACGATTCATTTATTTACATGAACAGTATATACATGTCTCTGAGTTAAGAAAAATCAGGGGTTTTTATTTTATTTCTTTCTCACTTTTAATTAAAGTGAACTGATGTCAGTGATTTCATATGCGTATATATGTTACACTATGTAACATTTACGGTGGTGGGTAGGCCTATAAATATATATGACCCTTTGACCCATTATATTATGACTTGAGGTTGGGCATTCAGTTTTAGGCTTCTGATGCTGTATACATGTATTACTGTAGCTGCTCCCCTATATGCAGACACTTACATGGAGCTTCTGTGCATTAACCCAGACTCATTACAGGCTCCAGCATAATTTAAGTGACTTGGCAGGCATTCTGTAGTACTGTTAGTAGCAAGGTATCAGATTGCCCCCATGTGAACAGGCTTCTAAGTGACTATAGTGTGGTATGACTACAGCAACCATTCTGATGTGAGCATTTAGTAATGCACTTGGTCAAAGAGATCTTCATAATAATGTTATGGTTATTAAATTTGTACATTTATTTTTGTGGAACTACAGAAATATGTAACACATGACATGACAGGTTTAATACATCTAAGTGCTATCTTCCACATACATGTAGCATTATGAAATCAATGCCCAACTCAATTTGCATAGCTATCTCTGTGTGAAGAAATCAAATGATATATAAGCCATGCATTCAGTTTTCTGAAATGCATTAAAATAATGACTTGTTCATGTGCATGTACATTAAGTTGAACATGGATATTTATTGGATCTGATCAATGACGATTCAAAATTACATGCATTCTTGATTTTCACAGTGCCATGTAAGTTGTAAACTGTCATGTACAATACACGACAGAGAATAGTTTAGTTCCTATTGTTTCTTACATTGGTAACTCATAGTTTGACAGTTGTGTGCACTGGAAGACTCTTTACATCTACTTTAATAATGTACACAAAATATGGGGTTAATTTGTTAATAATATATTTAATACTCACGTTCTGTCTGTTCTGGAGGCAGATAACCGGCCAGTACAGTCCATACATGTAATGGCAGGTAACCAAAATCATGTAAGCCAAAATCCAATTGTTATCATGTAAATATACCAATGCCTACATCATGTAGATACGATATACATGTGTATCACTTGAGATGAAAATGCAATTCGTGAAACATTTACAATAATAATTCAGGGCCCTCTGTTTATCAGTTCTGTATGGAGTAGAGTCAGACTCATGGTACATGTACATGTACCTACTGTACATACATGTACTATGCGTTGTGCAGTAGGCTCTCTAGGTACATGTATTTATAAGTAATATACTTGCAATCCACACCCAGAGTATGAAAGCTGCCCAACAAACCTGTGAATCCCTGCAGAGTACCCGTAGATTGATGAAAGCACACTTTGGCATTCATCACTGGGACAGGAGTTCGACATTTGTGCACGGGCAACTTGCTCATCCACCACCAGATGTTGCCACCTGCTCTGTGTACATATACACATGTGCATTATTGTATGTGATTAGTCCTACAGATTCCAGCATTAAAGGCTTGAGTTTGAAACAGATTTTGTAGTGAGTTCCCATGAAATTTTATGATTTGTTCAAATTGAGTTTCTAAATCTAAAAGGAATTGCCTTGAAAAACTCTTGCATACATGTACAAGTACACACTGTACTGTCTTCAAACCTTACTGTCAGTGCTTTGGTATTGGTCATACATGCAGTTTGACTGCAACTGTTTTCATACATCTACATGTAAAGAAGTCAACAAAAGATAATTGTTCTCATGAGATATGCCCCTTTACACTGTATCTCAAAATAACTTCAAATGATTTTCTCTTAATTTTCTTTTCAATGCAATTAAATGCATTTAAGTAAACTGAAATGTAAGACACACATGTACAGTAACATGTATCTTACAGTGTAGTTAATCATGAAGGTCAGTCTGGGGGTTTTTGTTGTGACTACATGTACATGCGGTAATAATTTTAAATCATGTATAACATGCGCTGTGATTTGTTAAGACCACACTGTGCTCTCTGAACGCTGAATGTACATATACACATATGTGTCAGTACCTACATGTGTATTGTGATACATGTACGTAAAAGTTTGCTGTCAGACAATTTGGAATGTTATTCTGTAATTATCTCCAATTGGTATCATTATAGGGCTGGTGCATGTGTGGGGTGCAGTCATTTATCTCAGCATTAGAATGCACCATCCCATATTAGCAGATGTGATGACTTTCATTCTTGTCTCCATTGTGAGATGTGTTAAAGCTCTGTCCTCTTGAAATGAGACATGACACATGTACATATACAGCTGTGTATGGAACATACTGTATTGCGGTGTGCTATGAATGAATACAGCACACTTACGGTTGAGTTGAGTCCATTCATGGCATCTAGAGTAACGTAGTACCATTACCAAAGGCTTTGTATTCAATGTTGTTGACAGGAGACTTCAGTGTAAACTGGGCAAAAAGAAAAAGGTCTGCTTCACTGATTCTGTCGGGTTCATTGTCCCTTACCTGTGGTCGTAACACTTTAACATCAGTGGAGTTCAGATTGGCGTTTGCTATCATGTATGCTCTACATTTACTTGTATGTATATGCAACTCTCAGCTGCATGCACAATTTACATGCATATCCATATACTGGTACTGTAAATCTTCAACCTTTTCAATCATTGAAGTAGTTTTTTAAGCGTAATGTGTACATGTGCATGTACATGCGCAGTTATTGTGAAAACGAAGCCAAAAATGATTTGTTTCTGTCACGACAGGTACAGCTTTATAAAACTGTGAGAAATATTTCTCCATACCCTGCAGTTCTCAAAGAAAATATGGAAATATTGCTTTCAGCAATGGTTGAAAAGGTTGAAGATTTAGGGTACTTGTATGTGAATTTGAATAGAAATGTAATTCTTTTAAATATATATATATATATAGTCCTGCAGGTCATGGACATTCATTTTCAGAAACAAGCAGAACTAAATATAATATGTAGAAATTTGCCTACAATGTCATGGAATCTTCCTTGAACAGATCACCGTGCGGTGCTGTTCTAAGCTCAGTAGTGAAAAATCACATGAAACACTATTGATTATAAATTAATAATGATCTTTTCACCACAGACATGTATAGTTACCCTTCTTTACACTTGTTCCCATATAGTACACATACATGTGAATGACATGACTTTGAAGGTGATCAACTACACATGTATGATCTAAGCTTACATGTTCTCAAAAATGTTTCAAGTACCAGTATATAATGATGGTCAGGTGTGCTTAAAAATAGGTACATAGTATGTGGGTCAGTAACTCTCTAAAGGTTTGTGGTTTAATCTGTACTCCCAGATTTCATCGGCTCATAAAACTTACGGCCATTGTATAAACAGTCAAATAAATAAATATATTTTTGAATGTACAAGGCATAAAAAACTTGTGTGCATAGGATAGAATTTTTCTGCTTTCCAGCACCCAGTGGACTTACATGTACATAGTATGTACGACATATGGGGTACGCAACATATGTGAAAGGTGCACAGGGTTTAGTACATGTATGTATTCACGTGTCATGGTTTCTCCAGGCTTGCCAAGTTTCTCCTGCCAATTAAGCACGCATAATGTTGACTGCTGCATGTACATGAACCTGACAGCTACTTGTAGATGTAGCTGTTATTCTTGATGTGCAGTCATTGTTTGCATGTAAAATATTCTTGAGTATGGTGCAAAAGACCAATCCATTTGCTATACATTTACATGTACATGCAATTATCAATTTCATATTATAGTACAGTTATGATAATATGTTGCACATGGCTGTTCATTTTGAGCCCATCAGAATTAAGCTGAATTGGTTGTGAAACTGTTATCTTGGGTGTATAACAGACTGCTTGATTTCTGTCCAAAAATCTGAGTGTTTGTCACACATGACTTCCACGTTGGCTCGCCTTAATTATTATCTTGAGTCATGGAAAGTTTCCATCACTTTCATGTAATTGAAACACATTTTCAGGAAGTGTTGAATGAAGGCCATGAAAACCACCAGTAAAATGCACCCATGTGGCATGATGTTTATCAGTTCATAGGGAGAGTTCCTGTGTGGGCAACTCTGAGAGTGCCATTTGATCTTCAGACAAAATCTGAGCCAAGATTGCTTTTGACACATCCTGGTACTGATGGTGTTAACATTCTGGCATTGTATACGCTTGAACTGTTGGTCTGACCAAACTCTATCATTCTTAATATGAGTACTGCATCTAGCATAGAACTTTGCCCAGAAACGTGCATATTGGCAGCATATATGAAGGTCATAAAATATTATTTTCTTGCCGAAACTTAAATTTTTCCAGTGGGACGTCATCCTATCTTCCAAACCTAAATCAATACATCTTTTTAAGATAAACAGAGCTCTCAGAAACAGACAAAGTAGTAACTTTGTCAGGGTTGAAGTTTTCGGTCTAATATAGTAGTTATTCATGATTGTATTAGATGCATCATAGGGACTCCATTCTACAAGACTTGGGTCCCCTCAAACAATTAAAGGATCAGTGTGGCATTTTACCGTACCAGTTTCTACATTGTACATCAATGCCTGTGTGTAGGTAAATCTTGTGCCTGGAAAATAAGAAGTGCAGGCTGTCGCTTTTTTGTACAAATTAAAAGAACATTACATAGCTGGTTACAGTGTTTGGTAGCCTCCCTCTAATGACCACCTGCTTTAAAAGTGAAGTGGCCAGATATTATCTTACCCTGTACCAGTGGGATGTACGTGACTTTGGAGCCCATCTTTGGACTTGCGTTCCGGTCATTTCAGGGAGACCTATAATAATTCAAATCTAGATTTTCAAAGCTTATTTGTGGTTCAGAGTGCTTATATTATCTGCTGTAGAGATCTGGCCAAAAGGGTCAGTTTATTCAGGCATGTTCATGTTTGCTATGTATGATGGTATAGATTTCTTTATCAGTAAGAAAAATTTAGAAGTTAGAAAATTTCCATAGTGTATTACATGTAATAGAGATACATGTACCCATGCAGTTTGTTCTGGACTAACTGGCATTCAGGATACATGCACATGCAGAGCTTCGTTTTTTTGTTTTTGAGCAGGAGTGTGATTATCACACGCCTTGCAGAAGACCAGGAGTGTGATTGCACACCTACATGTAGGTTCCCAATCCCCAGGCTTTATTTTAGGCGTGTGTTATTACCACACCTAGACTTTGTTTCAGGAGTGCATTAGGTGTATGAGTGTGATAGCACACCTCAGATGCAAAGGCCTGCACATGTAGTTACTTTAGTCACAATGTGACATGAAGGCTTGCTAAAACCAAAAGTCTGTTGCGATAATACGTAACGAGTTAGTATGATGGTGCAACCTCTAAACCAAGTAGAGAACAAAAATCTTCCATTTGTTGTTCTTCCAATTAAACAGTGTCTTTCGTTACATGCATGTACGTTTTTGTGTCCATGTGAGCAACAGGTAGATAAATACTGGTAAAGGTATATATGTACATGTACACAGAGGTATGGCACAGCTTATTTACAAGAATGATACATGTTTACAATCTACACAGGTGCATGTAATGATGTAAATCTGGATGAACTGTCAGGTTAGTGGTCAGTTGTTTGTCAACAAAGAAGGATAATTATTGACTGTCAGTTTACACATTGGGGAGGAGGCCTGGGAAGAACAGTGCAGAAGGTGTTTATGCGGTGCCAGATCTGTTAATACCTAGGCATTCTCAAGGAGGTTTTCACCACTCCTTTGTTAGAATCTCTCATAAACTCAACCCCTAATGACCACATTGGATGCTTGGAGGGCCATGTGGGATCTGTAACTTTGCCAAACCGGCAGAGATCTTTCTTTCTCATAAGTATATTTATGAGTGTGGATATACATGTATGCAGCTTTGGCTGTAAAAAGTGGAACCACCACAGTGGAGTTTCAGCACTGTGCCTATTAAATGATGAACTTGGAGGATTGGGTGCAAGTGTAAATTCTTGGCTATTCACATCTTTAGATTACTGGTTGCAGGTTTTCTGTGATGGTGACAGAAGAGTGTGCCCCAAATACAATTCCACTAAAGTAAGCCACCTGTAGGCATTATAGCGTAGTTTCATTAAATTCAATGTGAAAGCAAAAATATTCTTTTCATTCCATGAACATGGTGAAATATAATGTCAGGATTGTCACATTTGATAAGTGCCAAACAGGGCTTTTATTAGTGCTGGAATTCCTTTACAGACAGTACATGTACTTGGATTTGTTGAAAGTGTTGAAGACCATGAAAGACTTTTTTGGAGATAATTCCTTTAAAGTTTTTTGCTTTACATTGTTAAATACAGTATGTATACTTGAAATTGCGTCATGTTTGATGTAGGCCAGTGATTAAGCCACCAAAATAGTATGCATTAATCTCTCGATAAAAGTGTAACAACTTGTACCTCTGACCAAAGTTTTCTTTGTCATCCCTCCCAGTACACAGATAAGATTCCAAATAATTGCATACAAATTTGTCAAGCAGTGCCACGCAAACGCGAGGAATATGTTTCCTGATCATTCTCAGATTTAAGTGGAAAGTTGTTGTGCCATATGTAATTACATGTACATGTATATTCAATTATTCCGTGAGTGTAGTTATGTAGTTATAGTGATCACCAGCAACAGAATGATATATGGGATGGAATTTAATACAGGTTTGATCTCATTGGTTTCATTTAGATGATGTACATAAACGTGTACTACATGTCTGTATGTAAGGCCATCGGTGCAACAGATCTGAGGAATCACTTGCAAAATCGGAATTTTCACTCTAAATCTTCAGGACTGTACAGTCTGTGCAGAATGTAGCACATGTACAGTACTTACTAACATATGTACAAATCATGGCATCATGCTGGTGTAAGTGTTATCCTAATTATAACAACAGGTACATGTATGTCTACAGTACCAGCCAGTTACACTGCTACTGTTACCCCCACTTTAAATACATGTACAAGTAGCCTGTAAAATAAGAGTGCCGGAATGTGATCAGGAACCTTGTGGCAAGTAACTGATTGACTTTGTAACGTGTCACTCATGCACAGATTTATACATGCAGAGGGAGCTGAAGATGTATGCCATTGCCAACAAACTTTATACATGTAAGACATCATCTCATAGATGTAAATGACCTAAAATTTTGCCTCAAAATGCACATTTTTAGAGGCTAATAAATGCAATGAAATACTACTTTTGGGGCTGAATGTCACATTTTTCCAGTAGGATATCATCCTACCTCTAAACAAACCTCAGAACACCTTTCTACAATCAGTACAACCCTCAGAATGAGGAAATACACTGTATGAGCCATTTTGTTATGGACAAAATTTTAGGTCATTTAGGGTATACAGTATGTAATTTGTTGCATCTGTTTTGTCCAGTGAAGCTATTTATTCACATGCACTGTATAGTTGTACAGATCTATATAAACAATTAACCAGTTAGTATGCTACGGTTAAATTCCCTATGTTTACACCTTTCAGTCAATCCCTGCTGCAATTCTGCAGTCAATCAATGAACGATAACCCACAGAAGGTGGATTTCTTTTTCCATCAAACTTTATACATATGTAACACTTTTTGTAAAAGGAATAATGGAAGAAATGACCACCTTATAGTGATATGTACACTATAGGAACAGTATGTACTGGCTGTCTATGGTAAATCACTCGGGTGAATGCTCAGAGTGCAGTGGCATGCAGGCAATCATGGCATACCTTGGGAGCTCCAAATCTAATTATAGAATCGTTTGATTCTATTTGTAGAGGGGGGAAGGCTTTAGAAACACTCAATTAGTGTTGTGGCATATGTGCTTTGCTTGGTGTTCAGAAGTCAGTTCTGTTGAATCAACTTGGTTGAGATGGAATGGTAAACTGCCATATGTGTGTACAGCCCCTGCAGTCATGTGTACATGTACACGTATTGTACACTGTAGCTTTGTGTACATCTGTATAGTCATGACATTTTTTCATTTGTACATCATAACGCTGAAACTGTACCCTCTTTTATTTCTCCAAACACTGGTTCTCATTCAAAACAGTGGGTACACACGATTCCACTGATGACAGGCATGGATATGGTTTGATGTACATCATAGAGCTACTCCACTCTAACTGTATATGGAAGACTTTTAAAAGAAGGTTAAATGATATACTTCCAGATGTGAACCATGATGTGATCACAAAGCACACTGTTAAAGGGAACTCAGTCTTCACTCATAAGTACCTGTTCATGTACATGTAATCAGTGCTTGTAATTACACATATTGCGATATATCTGACAATATACTGGCTTAAAACAATCTAAATATGGACTTTTCAAATTTGCAATAAGCAGTTCAAGTTTATACATTTCCACATCTTTAGTTCTGATATTAGGACATTGGATTACAGAATCTTGAGCAGTTACCATGGTTATGTGTATGTGTACTGGATTAGGACTGAGGTTGTGCTATACATAAGGCTACATGATCCCAAACCATGAATTGTTTCCTAAACTGTAAACAAGTTTCTTCTGAATTACCTTTCTGTTGATGCCTGAAACTGCAAGAAGTATTGAAGAATGCATTATTTGGGTTATATGTCATGACAACATTTATCCTGGGCTTTTCAAATCAGTTTACGTAACCAAACTCTGTTCTGAAGATACAGTTAGGAATTTTGACCGGCTTATGCCACTTTAGCTTGAAACTCACAGTTAGCCATTTTCGAAGAATCCATGGAATCACAGTTTACTTGTACAAATACGTTATTTAAATGGAAGGGATGACCTCAAGGGAGGTAATTTAATGGAATTCTTTCACATCTACAGTGTCCGTACTTTTTTTTTTTCAAGTTTTTGTGGGTGTTACATGTACATGTATGAAAATATAATTTTTTGTTAGTGTTCCCCCTGAGTGCCATAATAAAGGAGCTTTTTCCCTTTATTAACACTTAACAAGTACACCTGCAGTGTCGGCTCTACATGTATAAATGACATTAGTACTCCTGTTAAAGAACTGATATTTTTATTGATGTTTTGAAGTTTTTGTTTACAAATGTCTTCCGAAGGAGAACATTGTCACATCTTACTACATGTACATGCAGTTGCAATAACGGTAGGTGTGTTTTTCTAGCATGCGTGCATAGTGACTAAACAGGAGGTGTCTAAGTGCGGAGCATATGTACACAGGGTTTATGAACAGGATGAGACCCAGAAACTGTCACCTAGCTAAATAAGGGTGCAGTAAGCTGAGCTTGATTCATGACCACATGGGATCAGTCACATTTCCCAGATCCCTCGATCTGCCCACCACAACAGTGTGTGAGTGGACATGTAAGCTTGTGGGTAACATATACATGTATGTAGGTTACTTCCACATATGCCCCCTTGCGGGCTAACTTGTCTTAAATCCTGAAGGACCACTGTTCCTTGAGGCTGAGTGATTAACACTCTGTACATGTACCTAGATATGCATACAACATAGCCACTTGTAAATTACTGTGCACTTTTAAATATTTTGCTGATCTCTAGGAAAACACCCAGTTATTAAAACCAGTAGAATACATCTTTATTTACCCATGTGCATGAATGTAATGTGTTACCTGTACATGTACCTGGAAATGTGATTAAATTGCTGGTACTTTTATTCATTCATTGTGCCCTGTTATATAAACTTTGTGGGTATTTATTAATGCTTTTAGCCTAAATAAGTTGTTTGTATCCCCTCTGAAAAAACACCCTAACTCAAAAGTTTATTTCTTACTACTTGTATAATCAGCATTTTACTTTTTCAATTAATTTTTTTTTGCATTTTTTAATTTAAGCTTCCTGCATTTGGTAAGTTAATATAAAATGTAAATCTCTGTTAATAAACTTGAAAATTAACTTTAAGGCTTAATGATCCGATCATAAGAGGGGAATTCCTGACATTTGAACAGCTGTAGGCCTACAGCTAATTATTTCCTTAGCCCTACTCCATACATGCATTGATAGTAGAAAAGTGCAGAAAAAGTAAACTGTGTGGGCCATAATGCTGGTCGCAGTCGTATAAGTGAAATATTCTTGCGTACGGTGTAAAACACCAATCAAATAAATAAATAAATAAACTGTGTATGTATGTATATATATATATATATATATACATATAGTATACGTAGTCAGCTGATAGGTTTTTATTAAGAAAAATATGTAACCATACCAGTACATGTATAATATAATTTTATCCATACATGTGTACTTAAATAGGTGATTTAAGCTATTTTTTAGTTGACCAGTGGATTGTTTAAAACTATTTCCTTGAAGTCTTGCCTTACATGTACATGGTATGCATATTTAAGTATGTACAGTATGTTTGATCTTATCCAATCATGTCTTGTATCTTAAACATGTAACAGTTCTGTACATGTACAGCAACTTGGACAGGTACATTTTTATGTAGCTGAAAGAATTTCAAGTACATGTGGCTCAGAAGCACTCCCAGAATTGACATACAAGTCACATGTATATGACCTCATTACACATTAACCCAGTTATACATCATGCATTACGTCCTACACGTTAACCACACTCTGGACACTCACTCCGCCTCAGGAATGTTAATTTGCTAGGAAAACAATAAACGTTTGTTGTGTTGTCTTTTCTCATTGACACCAATTGCCAGCAGAATTAATCTTTTTTTTTTCAATAGTGGAGGAAGGTGTTAAAATTAAAAAACAATACCTTGAAAATCATTTAATTTTTGGGAATGGTGGACTATCCCAGCAGTGTTTTCTGTTGAATTAAGGCATATTTGCATGGTTAGAAAGCCTTGACAAAATGAAAAGAACACTTTAAGTTTTGTGTTTATTCTGTTTCTGGACTTTCAGTCTCAGCTCACCCTATTTTTTTAGGGGCTACAAAGGAGTTCATGCTGGGACGAGTTTTAGCATTTGATTTTAGAGAAGTTTTATGTTATTTACATCATAATCATTCAGATGTTAATGGATACATTTATCAATATATTTTTTTTATGACTGTTGGTGAGAATTGCCAGAGGCCCATTACAGAGGCATAAAAAAATGTGGAAAAATTTCTGGAAGTAGTTTCACCGAAGTACTCAGTGTCAATGCATTTAACAAAATAGTCTGTGTGTTATGGTCAATTATTAGCTTCCTTTGGTCATTTTTTCTTCGTTGTTTTGTTGGGATTTATATGCAGTGATTATGAATTACAGTGAATTAAAGTTTTAATTATGTCTGGAGTAGTGATTTCATTTATTATCCTTTCAGTTTTATGTCCCGAAAGGTCATCGATTGCGCATGTCCTATTTTCAGGGTGGTAACAGTAAATGTCACATTCCTGTCGGTAACTTTACTGCCTGTGGTAGCGTAGTGTTTGTAGCAAAAAGATTTACATCATGTAAGATAGAGTACATGGATGTATTTAACAGGTCCTAATTGTATTTAGGCTAACCTTGCAGCAATTAAGCGCTTGGGTAGTCATTGAAATGGTGGAAATAAAGAATAATGTGGAAGTTAATTATCAGAAGGTGGGTGTTCATTTGACCTGACCCTTTGGGTTACTGCCCAAGAAGAATGGACTGGACTAGATTAAAAACCAGAATAGAGGTGGTGTTAGTCCATCACCCGTACTCCAAAAATCGCCACAGAACTCTGGACTCGAAGTCGAAAGAACTGCTTTCACTAAGGTCCGCACTCGTGACCTTGACCCTTTACTGATTGACCTGGTTACTGCCTGAGAATACAGAACGGACAGGTACCTTGGCTCTCTCATTTACAACATGTGCAACAAATTTCCAGGCAATGTACAAGTGACATAGGCAGTGTGGCTCACAGCTGGAAAACTTGCAAGTGTTGTAAGTCAAGAAAATTAAATACTTGTCACATTTGTCACACAAAATCAAGTATTGTCATCTAAATGATAAACACAAGATATAGGATAGAGGCAAAAGTGTGTGAAAATGAGGCTTTTACAATGACAAACTCAAAGGTACAAGCATTCTCACAAGAGCGAAACAACAATATCGTGTTCCTTTTTATTTTCTTATGAGCTTTAGTAGGCAGTGGTTTTGCCTCCCATAGCCTCTGAAAATCACCACTTGCTGGCTACTAATGAACACCCTGATATATATTAACATTTGTTTCTTAGCGATCATACCAAGAATAAGCTTCATAAGCTGAATTAATGGGATAATAGGATGAGAACATATGTAATATTATTTTATAAATATTACAGAAAAGTACATAGGTTATGCTTTTATGGTTTCTTAGCAAAGCTCAGATACAATTTTTGGCCTTTCTGTCTGTCTCTGCCTTCTGACTTTAACAGTTTCTGTGCATATGAACACTTGCAGGCATTTGTTTGTTACATAGAATTTTAATGAGCATATTATTAAACAAACATCCTGAAACATTTACAGCTTTGTGGACAGTCTTAATTCTCATTCGAAAGAAATGTGTTACCCAGATTCATATGATTTTAAATGTTGAGTGTTAGAGAAATATGTGATTTTCAGCTTGTTTATTTATTTGTTTGATTGGTGTTTTACTCCGTACTCAAGAATATTTCACTTACACGACGGCGGCCAGCATTATGACGGGAGGAAACTGGACAGAACCCTGGCAAACCCGCGTCCATCCACAGGTTGCTGGATTTTCGGTTTAGTATGATACATGGATATGCTTCTTGAAAATGCCCTTCCCCATCTTCAAAATCAGTTGTCTGATTCAAATTAGCAATTTTAAAATACGAAATTACTGTTAGCTCCGATGTTAAATGATGAATCTGTAAACTTTTTAAAAAATTTTATTTCATTTCATTTAAAAGTCCTTTCAGTAGACATGCATTTCATATGACTGTACAACATTTGTTGATCTGTCATTTTCTATGGGGTTTTGTGCATAATACTAAATTTCCATAATATTGGTGTTAGCATTTGAGTGATTCTGTGCAAGGTCTCAAGTCCGCTAACAATTCTCAAGCCACAATCGAGTGGTGACAGTTTTCGGTAGACGAAATACATTTAGCTGATGCCCCTCACCCGTTACAAACAGTGATGGTATATTCGAAGGGTTTAAAGCCTCCAGCTAGCGTAGGGCCAAAAATTTTCCCCAATACAAGCTTGACAAAAATTGATACTAAACATGTATTGTTATGTCTTGCCTTGACCTTTTGCCACGTACAGCAATGGTACAAATAATGAAGATATTTTGGACTTAGTTGGTGGTCACAATTACCGAAGTAATGGAAATGGTAAGGACTTAGTTACAAAATTTTTTTCGGGAAAATGTCTTCAGTCTTATAGTATATCACAATATGATGTTCTAATGCAATGCATTCTCTTTAGACTAATGTTATGAGCTGGTTAAGAAAAGACTGACACAAAATGGTGGGCATTACTGCTGCTGGGTCCCCCATTACGAACACAATAATGGATAGACACTTTGTGCGTGGAGAAGACCAACTAATTGTACTAGAAGACAACTGGTCACTAGTCACAAGAAGAACAAAATTAGAAGAATGGAAATAGACCCATTTCACAGCCCTGGGGCTCTGGTTTAAAATGGATGAGTTTGGCTATATTTCATTTCACATGACTGTGTTTCTGTATGACCACCAGGTGAGATCAAGCCCCCCAGCTTCTGTGAGGACCTGCGGACAGAGGAGAGTAACGAGACAGCACAGGTGCTCCCGGATGGCTCCCTGCTCATTCACGAAGGGGACAATCTCACCCTGACCTGCTGTGGGGACCACCCTATACAGTGGAAGGCTGATATCATTCCAGAGGTACAATACACCTACAACTGTTAATTATTTATTTATTTATTTGATTGATGTTTTACACCATACTCAGGAATATTTCAGTTTTTGACTGTGGCCAGCATTATGGTGGAAGGAAACTAGGCAGAGCCCGTGGGAAACCCATGACCATCTGCAGGTTGCTGGAAAACATTCCCACATACGACCTGAGAGGAAGCGAGCTTGAGCTGAACTTGAACTCACAGCAATGGCTTCGTTTAGAGACACACGGGTCATTGTGCTGCGCTAGCCCGCCAACCACCTTAGGCATCGAGACATCCAACTGGAATACATGGATGTCTCAGATATGCACATTTCATCATTGAAAGGTCATTATAACGAATTTGTTGAAATTTAACAGTTTAATTTGGTTTTTCGAAAGGACCTTAACTGAGTTTTTTTATCTACATGTACATGTATATATCACATTGCTTACAGTATAGAGGTAGTATCTATGCAGTCGCACCCACATGAATATTTGTACATGTGCATGTATCTGAATGGTCTTTGAAAGTGATCCAGTACATAGTGTACATGTATAATACTGGTATACGTGTGTACATGTAGGCTTTTGAAAAATATTTCCTTTCATGAGTGGAGGTTGTAGATGTGACTCTATGTAATGTGTCAAATGTGACAGAATTTATGTATTAGCATTTATCATATTTTTGTTCAACTAGCCGACACAATAAGTCAAACTGTTGCACTGCAGTGTACTCTTTGTCCAGGTCATGAACATTGGTTTTGTTCAGGTCATGAACATTGGTTTTGTCCAGGTCATGAACATTGGTTTTGTCCAGGTCATGAACATTGGTTTTACTCGCATAGTTTTGAGCAGACAACTACAAATAATTTCCGACTGCCAAAGTCCACCTTGACCACATTGTTGCAAAATCTGGCCATTCCAAGTGAAACTACATGTACATGTATTGATAGAATCAGGTACAGTGACGTGTGTCTGTAATAATGACAACACCAATAATGCAGTGTGGGTTTATGGGGAGCCATACATGTTGCTAGAGTACTACATGTACATGTATGCGCCCTCATGAGGTGGTTGGGAGGATTCCCCAGGACAGTCTGAGCCTCTATACCATACAGAGAAACATGCACATGTAAACCCCATTAACCTTATTGCCTAACCCAGCACCCGTGTTGATGCATCACACCAAGTGCACACTATATCACTAACAGCTTTTAATTGCTTTCAAGTGCATCCCCAGATTCCACGTCGCAAATTCCAGACTAATGACCATAATTATTTTTATTTTGTGTTTGATATAATATTACTGGTCGTGACAGACAGTGCATGGAACAGACCATTTTCTATTAGAGGTAGTCATATAAAATATGTTTTGTTGGCCATAACCTGCTTAAGCTTCCAAGATAGAGCTGAAGTTATTTTAAATTACTCCACAATAGTTCTTCTTAAATCCCTGTAGTTTTCACCAGAAAAAAAAACAGACTTACACCATACCAACCCACCACATGACCCTATGTTTTTGATAGAATTAATTTACATCGAAAAAAGCAATTTTGTAAGGATGGCCCCAGTATTTTTATTTACATACACGTATACCATAATGACGCGAAAATATCGAACAGCTGAATGATCAACCACCAGCAGTTATCATTTGAATCAGTTCTTAACTCTCATACATTGTACAGTTTCATTCATGTACTTAATTATTCCGTGGGATAGCGCTGACAGCTATCATAGGTATGAAGTGAAATATTCTTAAAAATACATTAATGCCGATATTTAATGAATATATGTATATATCCACATATGGAAAAAGTTTGCACATAGTATAACTTACGTACATGCAACTCCTGAAAATGTAGTTTTGTATGAGTTTCATGATAAATATGTATCTTACTGTACATGGTCTGATGTACATATACACTTGTAAACATACTTTGTGGTTTCTAACATCCAGTAGTCAGTGATAGTTAGTTTTGCCCTGATTGTATTTTTATTTTTTTGCTTTCAGCTGGATCCCAAAGACTCCAATCTCATTATCTCTCACAATAATATTTCTACGTCTCGTGGGTACAAATATTACTCAACGTTATTCTATCATGATGTGGCCTTCGATCACACGGGCAGGTACTGGTGTCACTATGTCAACAACACAGCTTTCAATGACAGCGTATACATCTACTCCTATGGTGAGTCTTCTCTACAGGTATTCACACGGAAAAGACTTCGTTTACTTTAGCAAAATTGGAGATCCAGCATTGCTGCTCTGTTTGTTCTTATTAGAAGTGGTGCTTTCAATCCCAGTGTTCTACCTGTATATTGTAATAATATTTGGAGTATAATTTGAAGTACTGTTTAATTGGTTTGTAACAAGAGCCATTTCAAGATTAAAAGCTGTGTTTAAAGTGGGAAAAAACTTCTGAGATCATCTAGAGTATCACTGACCGGTGGCTACATACAGTTATATGTATGTATTTTTATGTAAAAAATTTCAAATAAGTAACCGCAATTGTTTTTAGACATATTCTAAATGACCTAATATTTTGTCCATGACAAAGTTGCTAATTATTCCTGATTTTACATGTAGTTGATTGTAGAAAGGTGATTTGACAGTAAAAGACAGCTCTTGACTGAGGCACTATTCATTAAAAATATTACAAAATTCTCTTTTGAATGCAAAAACCTGTTTGAATTTATATGAATTCGTTGCTGGGGTCTCATTTAAGTTTGCAGTATTTTTCTGCCGATCTTTGTGGATCTGGAGGCACCCATGCTTTTAAACTAATGAGAGATTAACCAGTCAGAACCAAGAAATATCAACTGTGTGTATGTTATATATTTTAATTATAATAAGTACACGAGGGATATTTCCAAACCATTGCGTTGTTGCGGGAAAAAATTTGTTAGAAAAAGTAGTTTACCAAAAGAAGCAGAATATTGTGTGACCTTTTTGACAAACTTAACTTTGAACATGCACTGTCTTTCACTTGAAGCTTGTTTGGAAGGCAGGATGATTTCATGCTAGAAAAATGTTTCAGCGCCAGTTTTTTTGTTATTTATTTGCCTCTAAAATGCACTTTGTTGGGCAAAATTTGGGGTCACTTTCGATAGTTTTCAGTTGTCTGACTGGAGATCTTTGCTTTATAATCTTAGCTTTCTTTCACTTCCAAAAATCAAAAATCAAAAAATCGGAATGCGACATGGTCCAGTGGTTAGAGAGGCTTGCACATTCAAACCAGGCCTACATGTATAAGAGGGATATTGTAGATTATCCAGCATTGTGTGGCCTTGAAGAGGAAACATGGTCGATGAAACTTATGTGGCCGTTTGCACAATCTAACCACTACTCTTCCACCAGAGGCATGTGAACATCTGTGCGTTTACATCGGAAAGTTTATCAGTAACTTGCCAAGGGTTGATAGTTTTTGCCAGGAAGCCTGGTTTCCTCCACCTACAAAACTGATCGACATTGTACATATGTGAAAAATCCTATAGTATCGCGTAAAGCAAAAACCCAATAAATTAACAACTAAAACCTTTGTTTCAGATCCTGACAAGCTGATGGCCCTGACTGAGGGAGAGGCGATATACCACCTGACTGTAGTGACCATGTATCAGAGCAAGCCGGCCATAGTGCCATGCCGCATCACCCACCCGAATATTAGCATTGTCCTGAGGAAGCTCAAACCTCCAGATTTTGAAGATGTTCAACTCGGCACAGATGTGTTGTATGATCCAAAGATAGGCTTCACTTTACTCTATCCAAACAAGCTTTACCGTGGTTCTTTTAATTGTGTTGCCGAGTACAGAGAGAAAACTGAATCTAAGACCATAGCTTTGTACTATATAGGTAAGTGTATCATTGTACAAAGTATGCATGTATAATTTTTTTTCAATTGTTAGTGCTTTACATTATTTTAATTTGGGCGCATATAAAATTTAGTCACATTTTTAACTTACAGATCTCGTGAGTAGACTTCTAAATCCGCGTGGACATACAAGGGGAGTAAATTAAATTTACAGTGTTGCTGCTTTTGATTGTGTTAATTTGGACTTGCACCATCTAGCTATATCGTAATTGGGGCGCATCAAAAATTTAGTCACATTTTTTAGTTACTTGCAGGTCTAGTGAGTAGACTTCTAAATTCGCTTGGACATACAAGGAGAGTAAATTAACTTTACAGTACACTTGGTTATGGGAAGGATTATTGCTTTGCTGGGACAATGTTAGTTGTCACAGAATGTCTAGGCTAATTTAAATGGTGGTTTTTATTTTGGGCTTGTAAATAATAACTTGAAGAAGTGAACTAGAGGAAAGATTTACTTGCCGGACACATGTTTTACTGGTAATGGCCAAGTGGGCAGCTATTAAGCTACACACATGCACATGCATACACACTACTCACATACATATGGATATACTTTGAAATAACAATTCCTTAAACGTTGAAAATAGAGACACTTTTATCCCCTTTACACCAATGTTAAATTAGCCCAGTTAGTACTACATCCATGTCCATTTTATCATTTGAATATGTGTTAACTGCATCAAACTGAAATTTCTGTCAAGTGATCAACTGGCCAGATTTTCATTTCCGGTACTAATACTGGCTATTTATGTTATTTAGGTTCTCTTATTTGTTTGTATTTAAATATTTACATCTACTTAAGTTTCATATTTTGAAAATATTTATTGTGTATTTAACTGACTTGGATTGAAAACCATATATATAAAATTTTTAATTACTTTAAATGTATAGTACATATTACTTTTGTACTCTGTACATAGTTGAACGATTCTTTGACTTATTCTTGTTTATGTTTTCATGTGTTGACAGCTAGCAGCAAGCCCCCCATACCTTCTCTGGAAGCGAGTGACACTCATCTGTACAAAGGGAAGAGCTTTACTCTCACATGTAGAGTCACGTACCCACACGCTCTTGTAAAGTTTGAGTATGATGCCCGAGAGGTATGTTTCCTGTGATGCCATCCTACGGATTGTTCTGTCAAAATATATATACATGTGGCAATAACAATGTATAGGGTATAAGAAACTTATTATTTCTTCTTTTTTTCGATAAACACAATGTATGGTTGACTTTCCTTGAGACCCTCCAATATGCAGGTTTCGAGATGCTTCATGGGTGCTACGTAATATTTTTTATGGTAACCTCAAGCAAGTTTCGCAAACTTAAGGAAAAATGGTTATGGTAACCTGTTTTTGGATGCACAAATCACAGTTAAGGAAACATAAGGTAACCTGTATGGCACAGGTTTCTTTAGTGTAAATATACTTTCAGAGCTTCAGACAGAATAAACGTTCTCAAATTTGAATGTTCTGAAAAATGAATGAAGGAATTAAGTTGAATTTTTTTAAACTTAGGAAGCACTCCAATAGTTGCATGTAAGTACTAAAAGCCAATAAATTCTCTACCACAACTCTCATAACTTTATTTCTTGCGTACCTGTTGACCTGGCAGCAGTGTTTTGTTTGGTTTTCTTTTGAACCAGACACTTGTGCCTGGCTCCCATCTCTGCTTTGTCAGTTAGGTTTCCACACATTTTGTATCAGGCTACCCTCATAATCTGACTCCAACTTGACAGGATTGGGAATGTTTAACCGCAACATAAGCAAGTTTGACCACAATCTGTCATAAGTCTTCCGGTCAAGCTGAGCCCCCTTTCTACAATGCCTTGAATAGCTGTGATTGACAGGCAAATTTCCAGGACTTGGTGAATTTCTCTCTTGTCCTCAGCCTCATTCTCAAAAATTCTTCCACAACATAAGCTTGTCCTTGTCGATGTATTTTTATTATTTTACCTAGGTAGCAGGCCTGTGTAGTAAAGGATTTCCTATAGGGTTAGGGATGACTGCTGGCCTTTGTTAGGCCAGCAGCTGTCTTCACTCGCCACGGACAAGCGGACCTACATCCGCAGTACGCACAAGTGAAATAAACAACACAAATAACACCACAACGACAACAGTGATTCTCCCCTTGGTTTTCCTTAACATTGTTAAAAATTTATGGCAAACAATTTCGTTTTTATGGTAACTGAGACAGGGTGCCTAAACTCAATTTTGTGTAACGGGAAGGCAAACGCGTTCAGCTGTTCGTCACAATGTTGCATCCCTGTGTGACGTTACGACAATGAAGTGATGTCCCTTTGTGATTTGAGGTCAGCGCTTTACGGCACAGTAGGGTCGATCTGCACAATTTAACATGGGCTAGTAAACACAGTGTGGAAAATTTTATCAAAAACAATGAAATAAAACTACCAAAATGTGTTCTTCAACAGTGATGGGTATCATTATGGTCAACGAAATTCCGACTAGATTCTTCTGAACACGTAAGCTGTCATGTTAAGCAATAGAGAATTCACCTTACCAGGCTGTAAAAGGGCGAAGTCATATCACAAAATGACGTTGAAGTGTTGTTGTAATGACAAAACCTGCATCTATTGTACATGTACATCTACTCAAACATCCACACCCTTACACAATATGCTAATGTAACCAGATGAATATCAGCGGAATCACAGCGGAAACACAGCTAGCTGTACAAATACCTGCCTCTGGTTTACCAACCTCTGGTCAGTGGCTATCCCATTTGCCACTATGTACTTTGGATGCGCTCCTAATTCCATTCTGGCTCGAGAGAGAAGTGTCCACATTCCCCCCCCCCCTCCCCGCTCCCTTCTAACTGTGACTGCATTCCTTTTGGGAAAAATTGAGTTTGTGTTTTAAACTGATATTTAAATTAATGTATAGTTTTAACTACAGAATATACCTACAGTGCTCAGCAAGATAAATACTTATAAAATTCAAGATTTGAAATAATCCTTTCATTTCATCCTTTCTACAGTATATGTACACGTACAGTATGCATGTTTTCTTTCCTCAAGGATTCAGATCGGATAATGACGACGGCAACCAAAAGAAATGGGAAGACTCTTGAAACTAGACTATACGTGTTTGATGCGAGGAAAAGTGACAGCGGTGAATACAGTTGTGTTGTGGAAACACCTGCTGCCAAATCTAGTTGCAAGAAAATAAATATCCATGTTTACGGTGAGTTTCTCCTCTAGCTACTTCAGTAATGTACTTCAGTTTGACTGCAACGGTAAGCTCTTAAGCTGATGTCTAACAAAGCAAGCTTACATTAAAACAGGCTTAAAGCAGACAAAACAAGCCTACATGTCAATCAAACAAAATAAGCCTACATGTCAATCAGACAAAATAAGCCTACATGTCAGGCAGACAAAACATGCCTACATGTCAATTAGACAAAACAAGCCTACGTGTAAGTTACACAAAACAAGCCTACATGTCAGTCAGACAAAATAAGCCTACATATCAGACAAAGCAAGCCTACATGTAAGTCAGACAAAACAAAGGTAGGTGTAAATCAGACAAAACAGGCCTACATGTCAGTCAGAAAAAACAAGTCTACATGTAAGCCAGACAAAACAACCCTATGTGTGAGTCAGACAAAACAAGCTTTTATGTTAAGTCAGACAAAACAGGCCAAAATGTAAGTCAAAGAAAACAAGCCTACAGCGTGTATCTAGGTGGTCAAAACTTGGAAATGTCTAAGCCTTGATACATATATTCATATTAGGAAATGCGTTGTCCACATGCTGACACAAATCATGTACTGTATCGGGTTGCAGTTTCCAGTACACTATTCCAAGCACAGGAAAATATTGGAAATAATCCATATCTGGTTTATCAATATAAATGGTTCTGAAATTCTGAGAAACTTTACATACAAACTGCAGTACAGAAACAAATGATGCAAACATGTGAAAGTGCTTTTTCTGTCCATGGTATCTCAGACGAGCCAGTGATTACCCTAACTCCAGTGCAAGATGTTGTTACCAGTGTGCGGGGAAGGAAGGTGGAAATGAGTGTGAACGTGTTCGCTGTAACAGACGGCCCAGTCACATGTAAATGGTACAAAGATGAACAGGAAATCCACTCTGATGACCCCATCTTTACATTGAAAAAGTGAGTCAGTACAATGTGTGGTGCAGCATGTGAGGTGTATCCAAAATCCGATCTTTTTTCTATGTGAGGTTTCTTTCTTGAGCTGTAGAGGTAAATTAAAGCAGTAAGCAGTGCTGTAAGAAGAGAGACGTTAATTGTTATATAAATATGGACATATTCCAAACAGTGTTACGTTAGACAGTCATGAAAAATTTTATTAAAAATATAGGGTTTCTGGGGCCAAGGTGGTTGGTATGCTAGCACAGTGCAATGACCAAGGAGACTGTGGTTCTCCGGCTGTAGGTGGGAAGGTCTGTCATCGACTCGCAGATGGTCATAGGTTTTCCCTGGGCTCTGGCAGTTACTTCATACCATGATGCTGTCCACCGTATAAGTGCAGTATTTTTCAGAATGGCGTAAAACCCCAATAAAATGAATAAGTAAATAAATATTTTAAATATAAGTGTACTTACTGAATTATTTTCACAGTTTTATGCATGAACAAAAGACTGTTGACAACTGTTGGTGCAAAACTGGAAATTATTTCGTCTTAATGTGGATGTACAATGTACCTCTTTCTCATAACGCACTTCATTACAACAGGCGCTTCAATGTAAGATGGTCACAAATGTGTCCTCCAGAGCTTTTATCAAGTTCTTCTTGCACGCATCTGTACATGTACCTGTAGATACTTTCAAAAGTTGGAGAAAACCTTCAGGTTTGAAATTTTCTTAGGCCTGAGAGGTGTAGTTATGGTTTGATTATTTAATGATAGCCCTGATTTCATGTTGATTTGGCTTACAGTCCACATACCATAATGTGTTAATGCCTGTATTGCAGTAAGAATAATCACGGACTATAAGTAGTTAAAGAACTCCATAGTTCTACTTGGTCCCTCAACAGCAACATTGTAATGAGGGAAGGGTGTAATAATTTGTTAACCGTCGCATGTGAGCCATGCAGATACAGTGGGTTGCGTTGTTGTTACAGCCCATCAAATCTGTGCAAGGATGGGGAGATGTCCCTGATTGTGAATGATGTGAGACTGGAGGAAGTGGGTGTCTACACACTAGTTGCTCAGCTGGATAACAACAACTTCACCTCAGCAGATATTGAGCTCATGGTCTATGGTAAGGACAGTACTTTAGGCCCTCCCCAAAAAGGTCTTTGTTGGGCGTAACCTGACCCTAAAGAAAAAATAGGTTTGGTCAGTAGGGAGAGATTTTCTTTTACGTTCTGACTGATGAAAAGATAGAGGTTTTAAAGAAATCAGCATTGAAGGAGAAAGAAAAATCAAATCCCAATAAAAACTTTAGTGTAGGTTTTTTTTCGTAGGGTCATTTGAGTTACCCTCAACAAACATATTTTTAGGGATGGCCTTACATGTAAATTGTACCTCAGCAGATATTGAACTCCTGGTCTATGGTAAGGCATGAACTTCATCACATGAACCTCAGCAGATATTCTAGACCGTGGAGTCTAGCCTGCGGTAAGGTATATAGGTTCTGTTAATTTCTGTTCTCGTCCCTATGTACAGTACCCTGTCTTCAAACTTATGTTACTGTGTCATATTTTACAGAACCCCTCTTCAAAGCTTTCAGCTCGGTCTTATTTAGTGTTTTGTACTACACAGGTTCATATGTGTGTGTTTTCAGTTGGAGCAGAAGTAGAGATCTCTACACCTGAGTCAGCACCCTATTACCCTGTGGACCAGTGGAGCAGCTTGGTTTGTAAAGGGACTGGTATACCTCCACCTGACTTAAACTGGAGCTGGCAGCCCTGTGGTACCCCTGACTGCAAAGTGAACAAGACAGCATGGGTGTATGAAGACCAACTTGTTGCAAATAATAATAACGTGACAGTAAGGAACATGACGCACACAAAGATTCTGCAGTTCTTACCGCAGAGTTTCGGATACTTCAAATGCTCTGGCAGAAACGCTATTGGCAGCTCCAGCAGTGTTGTGCAGGTTATTCTCTCAGGTAAACATAACAAACACGAATACACGTGGACATTGTACTCTTGAGGCTGTAATGTTCCCCCCCTTTTTAATATGCAGGTTTCGATGACGTTGTGGTTTTACAACATGGTAGGGTAACTTTCCTATCCTTTAACATGGCAATTTATGTGTTCAGAATCCTTAGTCAGAATTTCGCTTTTGTCGCCCAAAACGATATTCAACATTGCTGGAGAACACATCTCGGAAGGTTTCATTCATCGTTTTTTGATTTGTTTTCAATATTGTATGTACCAGCCCACATTTAATTGTGCAGCTTGACCCTACTGTACCCTAAAGCACCGATGTCACATCACCAAGGGACATCACTCTGTTGTGGTAACATTGCATCTCGAAACCTGCATATTCAGTGTGTACATCTGGCATGTCATATATTCCCCACCTCTTTACATGTAGATATACACCGCTGCAGTAGATTGAATGGTTAGGGTCCACTTTTTAATTTGGATAATTGGGTCAGACCTACATGTAAGACTGCAAAAAATAACATAAGAGAAACAAATGGACCAGAATCTGGTTTACCAAGTATAGATCTCCAACTTTGCATTCTGGTATGTGTGTAAAAGTAAAACAGGTCATATATTCTTGTCAATCCAAGAGAGAATTGACCTGTGCTGCTGTGTTATGGCTGATTTGAAGGCCAACTCCATTCCACAAGGTGAAGATTTTCAGTTCATGTGTGCTACAAGGAGAAACCATTGTGATTTTGGAAACAAGAAAATTATTAAGATCAATAACTGTTTAATCCAAATGTGGTCTTCATTATATTTTTACAATTTTTTATGGTGATTAAAATGGAAATGAGGACTGAGGTGCTGTGATGGACTTTGTGGACCTTAATGGACCAGCTGAGGCACAGTGACATCACAGGTTCTTCTTTTTGCTGCCAAACATGCTGTAACTGTTATTTTTCCACACTTAATACTGATACAGGTGATGTACTGAACAAAAAGAAAATGAATGTGACGTTGATGAGGGACCAGTTTCGCTACATAGCAGTTAGAGTGTAGGGATTTGCAGGTTTCATGACCCGTGAATGTTTCTTGTTGGTTGTTTGCAGAACATGGGTCTGGGTTCTGGGCAGAGCTAAGCCCCCCCGAGCCAGTGGAAGGAGATCGCGTCCTCCTGCGATGTGGAGCCAATGTCTGGATGTACAAGACAGTGGAAATCCGAGATGCCATTTCCCAGTCACCAACCAACTACACAGCACAGATGTAAGCTTCAGAAATCAGTTCTCTTTGTTTGATTGGTGTTTTACGGCATACTCGAGAATGTTTCACTTATACAACAGTGGCCAACATTATGGTGGGAGGAACTGGGCAGAGCTGTGGGAAAACCCACGACCATCTGCAGGTTGCTGGCAGACCTTCCCAAGTACGGCCGGGAATCAGTTTGGGCTTCCCATTATAGAATCCCTTTACATGTATACAGCTTATAGAGGAATTGTTGATATACCAAACAATGTTAACATCACTGCTTATGCCTGACCAGCTGTTGTGTATAATACGTGATAATGTCATATGGACAAACCCTTAAAGAGCTACTTTGGTGTCAAAACTGTGACTCAAAAGCGAGGTGAAATGATAAGGATTGAAGTGCTTTCCTAAATTGTAAAAGTTATTGCAGAGTATTACCGTAAATGAAGTAAAGTTTAGCTGATTTGATTTGGCGGTAGAGATCAGAGAGGAGAGTGATCAGCCCCCAGCTGTGCAGTAAGGGCCAATGATGGTGTGGCTGTCGGTCGGCGTTGGTTGGGGTAAACGCCCCAAACATGAAGTGACTGAAGGGTGTTATGTACACATACATGTTATGTCATTGTGAGTGGTATGCTTTTTCCATTTTCACATAGGAGTTCTGTTTTGTTTGTCATGAATTTAACTGAAGAAAATGTTGAGGGAAATCTGACATGCCTGGCATGATTGTATCGAGTAATCCTACCGACTTGTAGTGACTGTGGAAAAACGCAGATCTGGTTGCAGTGTGCGGACTTGCCTGACAAGTCTGGCAATATATCTTATATTCATTTTGTTCATACTTGTCCAGGAAGCCCAGAATAAAAATAAGCAGTTCTTGACATGTCTTTTGTGTAACAAATGATTTAAATGGCTGAGACCTGTGCCTTTTGGGAACTTAATGGAGAGCCTCCGATAGCCACAACAAAGTTGCAATTCCAGTGGATGGGTCCATGGTTGGAAGTTTTGAAGTTCTGTTACAGACTGGTCATCTCACATCGACCGTGTGTAATGATCTATGTTACCAGAACTAAAGTGTTCAAAGCACAGGTATAGAGGACCCAGTTTCTGGGCTTTCATGATACTGAATAACAAATGCTAAATCATACCACCAAATCCTCAGAAAGAAAACAACTGAAAGCTTGCCTCATTTCCAGCAAAGAATGCATTTGTAAATCCAGGGATTTCAACCTGTCACTTCTTGACAGGCAATTTGAATAAGAATGCCACCTGGCGTAGGTGCAGGAAACATCCACACTTGTGAGTTCAGTCTATGGGAATTACTGTGTTACATGTAAAAACTAAACTATTTTGAGATTTTGCAGTGTTTATGGAATTCAGGTTTGTGTAAAAATGGAACATGAGTTCCTTGCATTTACTGTCCAGAAAATTACAGCCGTGCTTAGGATCATTCATCCTGCCATCAGTCTGTGATAATATGATGTAAAGTCATTAATGCGACAAATGCAGGTAGCTCAGCATATTGCAGATGTTAGGAATTGGAGGTCCGTAGGTAAAATTATTGAGGAAGAATGCAAAAACCAGTGGGCTTACCGTAAAAAATGTTTGACGCATTTGAAGACCATATCACGCCCAAAAACATGCTGACAAAGGTATTCAGGTGATCGTCATAAACTGTCTTGATACAAAAGTTTTTAAGGTTAAAATTTTTTAGCAAGCAGTTCGCCATGTTGACAGCAAGCTCATAAATATACATCATTTTCATTGGTTGATTTCAGTAAATTCATCTGTAAATACATGACTTTGTGAGGTCTTAGGTAAACAGAAGGGTATTGTGTGTTCAGTAAAATTTTGAGGTAATTGAAGCAGCAGAAAATGGATGAGAAGCCAATTCCAGATACTCTCCTGTGTCATTATTTATTTAGTGATTTAGTCGCCCTCTAATATTTATCTGAATAACCCTATCCATCGTTTAGTCATGTGTAAAATACTGTACTCTGACTGTTGTTCAGTGAAGCTTGAGTGTGTTGATTGGTTTTGTCAACACTTTCCTCCCACTCAGCTGGTACCCAGCCGTGATCAATTAGCAATGATAACTAGTTGCAAGGAATCATGGGACACAGCCTTTCAAATTTTGGGCTAAACTTTACGTCATATACGGTAATACCAGTATAATCATACATTTCTTCAGAGAAAACAGAAACAAAATTTTCTAGGTCCTTTCCCTTCACCTGGTGTGACGTAACACACTCACCAATGCTGAAGTGTGTCCACAAATGACTCTGCCATTTCAAACAGACTTGATATCATTCTGGCCTAAATGTCTAACCTGATGTCACATCTTCCTGATGCAATGTCGTACATATAAGGAATGTTGTAACATCACACTAGGAAAATTTTACAGACACAGCACAAGATTTTGTTTTTTAAGGAATCTTCAGTTGTATGGGTTAGATAGTGTATTCCATTTGAACCATGGTGTTAGATTTGTGCCGTAGGATTTCTTTCATATAATTTTAAATATTTCTGCCAGAGTGGCACTTAAAAAATCTTGAATTATCTCCACCATTCGTATCATTCCTGAGTTATGATCCGAGGTGTCTTTACTATAGGCCTGGATAGGCACACTCCACACTACATGTATGTACAATGTGTATATGTTTAGTCATACTTGCAAACTGTTTCCTGATGTTATAAGGGATGATGTCAGGAATGTCTTAAAAGGCTTGTTTGTTTGCGTAAAGCTCACTAGTGAAAAGATGACAAAAAGAAAAACCCCACCTCTTTAAAATATAATTGTCCTATATATATAGAAAGCTGGAGTGGCTCATGGCAGAGTCGTTCGGGCACTTACCTCTCAATCACGAGATGTGAATTCAGTCTTGGGCTTGGGCAGAGAATTCCCCCTCTGCCTCCTTTTGTTGTTCACCAATATTGTGTTAGTTATTCAAATAAATAACATAAATATAAAAAGTTTATTACCTTGCAAGTTGGTAATGGCTTTTCTTTACAAATATCTCCCCAAATACATAAATGTGAGTAAATATACATGTACATGTATGTCATACATTTTGTCTTATTTCTCAGGGAGCAATATTCGGTGACTGTTCAGAAAAAGTTTAACAACATCAAGGTGTCAGACAGTGGGTTTTTCCAGTGTGTAGCCCACTACCACAATGGCTCCACCGCAGTGAAGAACATCACTTTTGAAGTCAGAGGTTAGATTTGATTTGCTTTCAGATTCCACTTTTATGGTGTTTTTATGCTGTTAAGATGCACAATTCAAGTTGGATGTAGTATATTACTTTAGTAGGCTGCGAGATGTAGTTAGTTCAACCTGAAGACCATTAACCCTTTACAAATAGGGTCACCTGCTTGACTCGTACTCATACTGGGTTTATAGGCGTATCTTTACACCAGGAGGATTGTCAGGTACCTGGCTAAGTGTAATGCTTGTTCAGATCCCTGTTTTCTCTACAGATACTGAAAATGTTTGTCTTATATCTGATGAGAAAAATACATGTATAAATGACAAAGCAGAAAGTATAAAAGATGCAAAGTAGGATGTGATCAAGGCTGATTGTGTTTAGGCACCCAGAAAAAGCAATGAAAATAGCAAATCTTTACTATTCAAAAATATTTGACAGATGCGGAGCCTCCCTCATTCACACAGTCTGTGGACGGTAAGGTCTTTGCCACCAAGGGATCATCTGTGACCCTGCAGTGCCTGGCCATAGGAAGACCTCGCCCCACGGTGCTTTGGTTAAGAGACGGGGTGGCTATACCAGATTCTAACGTCACGGATGTGTATATAACTGAAGACCAAAGAAGGTAAGTTTGGGTTGCCACTTGCTTCATCAGTCACCTGTATCGACTGCAAGTCGGATTCTTCCATGACACCTTCAGGATTTCATACAGGTACCTATTTGTTGACAACAGGACGAAAAAGTGAAAATTGCTTTCTTTGACATAAAAGAAACAACAACACAAAAAAAAAAGCATACAGTTTTATTTTTGCACAATTTTACAACCAAGATATTGAAGTTCAGTGAATGTAAACAAAATCTCTCACATCATGAAAATCGAAAAACGCCGTTATATTATCAGTTTTAACCAATCTGGTGCAAGTCTTTTTTTTGTATAACTGCAGTACACTTGTTCCCACTCTGATGTGATGCGTTTTTCTTTTGGTCACAAGCTTGAGGCTGAATGAGCATTGGTACGAGTGATGCACATGGCCTTTCTGATATTTACGACTTCATTATGATCAGATTAAAAATCTATTTATAAAGTTACAAGTCACGTCAGAAATGGCTGTGGCCGTCCAGGTTTGTTTTCACCCTTCAACCAAAATAACTAAGTTTAAATTATCTGTTGTCTTTTCTTTCAAAATTTATCGACCTGCTTTATCATTACCATGGCAATTCGGCCATCTTCGTATTCTCATGGCTTGCTGTTAACATCTGTCCTTAAAATTAAGGGTAAAAATTTATTCACAGGTTGTAATTAAATTTTTTACACAGCTTGGCTATTAAATTTGGTAGTGATCTAAATCTCAGTTCTATTAAATTTTTAAGTTTATTCTTCAGGCCGGAAAGGCCACCAGTGGATGCTAGCTAACAGAGCACCCAAAAGGTGCATTTTAGAGCCCAATATATGTCATATAATATTACTGTAGTTGTGGTCCTAAATCTAATACCTTAAACACTTTTCTGAGACCAATAGAACTCTTACCGAGTTCGCATTAGCTTATAGAGTTCTCTTATAGAGTTCTGTTGAGCAAAATGAGTAACTTGGTAAAGAACAAAATTTTAGGTAATGAATGGTATTATATGTTGTGATTGATGAGACTGACCTGCTACAAGGGTCCTGTCGTGATTTGTCTGTAGAAATGTTGTAAGTCACATTAAAACCAGAGCAGACTCTCAAGGTATTGACATCAAATTTTTTCCCCATATCTACCTTTCAGGTTGACTATTAAATCAGCAAATGAGAGTACCGTGGGCTTGTATTCGTGTGTGGCTGAGAACAGATTGGGTCATGTAGTGAGCAACATCTCTGTGGTTCTCAGTGGTGAGTCACAGGCTTCAGTTGGCCTATTTGGCTGAGGAGGATAGCGTGCAAGTGCAGCGTAATGATCCAGGTGCCTCTCACTAATGCAGTTCAAGTCCAGCTAAAGCTGGCTTTCTCTATGGCTGTATGTGGGAAGGCCTGCCAGCAACCTGCAAACGGTCATGGGTTTC
This sequence comes from Acanthopleura granulata, assembly GCA_016165875.1. Classification (NCBI taxonomy): domain Eukaryota; kingdom Metazoa; phylum Mollusca; class Polyplacophora; order Chitonida; family Chitonidae; genus Acanthopleura; species Acanthopleura granulata. The sequence goes on along the minus strand of JABBOT010000005.1, from coordinate 30,814,888 downwards.
CCCTGACGCTGTCATGTTTCCTCCCACCTATTTGCTGGACACTGCTGTATAAGTGAAATATTCTTGAATAAGTCGAAAAACAACAAGCAAGTAAATAAATTCATTCTGAAATGCATTTCACATTTTTTGTAAGAAAATGTTGGTCTATAAGTTGGTCATTCTGTCTATCTGTGTTGGTAGGTTGGTCAAAATGTTGATTTCTAATCTTTAAACATAGGCCTCCTATCTTCTATCATCACCATGCCATTCACTTAATAAGGAAGCTGAGTGATAGGTGACCTGAAATCTTATCCAAGTAATGTAACAGCTAATGTGAATTTCATATGTGTTTAAAAACAGAATTTTGAGTTAAAGTTATGTTTGTTTTTGTTCTCAGATGGGATGTACCTGGAATCCGTTGTAGGTCAGGCAGAGATCGGGATTATTGTGGCCATCTTGCTGGCTGCTGTTCTCATCAGCGTTCTGGTCATATTCTTACTGCGCCAGAAACTCCAGAGGAACACGGTCAGAATTACTGTCTTGTTGCTGCTGTTCTGCATGTTTTCAGAAACTGATCTTTGTACTACCTTGGATATATACCTGGGGCCGATTCCAAAAGTTGATTTCTGACTTATGTGAAAATTTCAGATGCGACTTAGGGATTATTTTTGGGCTGTAGAAATTAAAATTTTGACCACATCATACGTATTATCATCAGAAAAACGTATTCGAATTTCAACTTCCATTGTCAAAAACTAAGCACTGTGTCGATGTTTTAAAAATTGACTCAAGTCAGAAATGGTTTTGTGGAATCTTCCGTGATCAGCATACATGTATACATGTATGTATGCAAGGTGTATTCCGGAGATCTTTCAGTTTCACAGTAGTCTATGAATTCGATTTTCTCCAAGTTTTATAAATTCATGGAAAAGGCAAAATATTTATGTGGACGTTCTATTACAAGTATATTTGATCTACATTAAAATTTGTCTATAAATTTGTTCGATGTATTCATGGATAAGATACTAAGGTACTACTAAGGTGTTACATTTGATCTACATATAAATGCAGGGTCATAACTCCTTAGCATGTGTATTCCCTTTTATTAAGTCAAGTTCTGGCAAATTTGTGGAGAGATGAAATTTGTAGTGGGGAAATAGATTCGAGTGAAAAATGCAGTCGTTCTTTCTCAGTATGGTTTTACATTATCGTTATGTTTTGATATGCAGTTGAAGGATTTGGAGAACTTCCTGAAAGCTCCTAAAGGAGAGTACAACCCGGACATTCCAGTATCAGAGCAAGCCGAGTCCCTGCCCTATGACCCCAAGTGGGAGTTTCCCAAGGAAAGACTCAGGCTGGGTATTATAAACAAGCTTCTTAACTGTTGACTTGTCTGTCTCATTGACCATCACAGGCTGTTATTTTGTGATTAACAAAAGAAAGTTTAATCGCCGATGAGGGGTATGTTTGTCTGTGCAGTTAAATACTTTATATTGGATAGTATCGCTGTAAGTGTTGTGTTGGACGGTGCTGACATGGATGCTTGGGCAATTTTGGAGTTTGCACAAGAGAGGAATAGATACACCTTATTCCTAGAGAAGGCTTACAGTTTTTCACAACAGAATAAATCCCCTGGAAAAGTAGGATGACACCGTGGCACTTGATTTTCTGTTTGACTCAGTAGTAAATCCCGATTTCGCTACACATGAATTACTAACGCCATTTTTCAAATATAAAACTGTTGTCACTGCATGCATGGCTATTTCTCGCTATGCTCTTGGTCTATTTATATTATGATTACTGTTGATATACTCGGTCATAGTGTAGTACTGAAGAATGACAAGTCTGGCATTAATCCCAAAATCATCCATGCACAGCTTAATGACTAATTATCTGAACTCCTGATTTACCACTTACAGTCGTTAAGCTGTCCGTGGACAACAGTGTTGTAGCCCCCGTGTAAAAGATAAACACATTTTAACTACATACATCATAAAGCACCTTTACGAATTTGGCACAAGGTAATCAGGTGTAAATGGTTGATGGTGATAGCAACACCTGGCCAAGATCCAGTCAAAGTTTCCAGTACTGATTTGCAATTTTTTATATCTTCAAAGCAAATTTATAGGTTTTAGAAGTACTTAGACAGTGATTGAAATCTGCAATTGTGCAGTGGAGAATGAGATTCACACTTTAGTGAAGGAGATTTTCAGAAAGAAATATTCCTCTAAGATTCAGTTTAATATAACTCTTCCCGCTTTGACAAAGGTCCAGAGTAAAACACTAATTGATCAAATAAGTATTTAGATAGAGCTGTATTGAACTGAATTTCCAGAAGGAATTAAATATCCTTCTAAGGTTCATCTTATTATAACTCTACCTCTCTACGTTCCAGAGTAAAATAATTATTACTCAAATAAGTGCCGCCTCTGACGGTAATCTCTTCTGTTCTCTTGTTGTCCAGGAACTGTGATTGGTCAGGGAGCTTTTGGACGGGTGCTGAAGGCCGAGGCCATTGGGATCCTGGAGCATATTGATGTCACACCTGTGGCCGTGAAGATGGTCAGAGGTAAGTCATGCCTACATGTACACAATGGAGACACGGTTATGCTGCCCTCGTGCAAATGTGCTGGCAGGATGTTGATTTGCTTCTCCACCCTCAGTGTGTGGGTGTCACATGTGAACATGATTTTTCAGAAACTGTTGAAAACATATTTTCCTGATTTGTACACACATTCTCTAATTCTCATATATGAGCTGATGGAATCTTCATCTACTTTTTCTGTTTTTTATAATTTTATTTCCTAAGTTGACAGCTTTGGAAGTTTGTGATTTCTGTAATTTGCATGAAAAAGAGGGCATCTGTGCATTAGAAACACTTGGTAGAGCTTCTAGCTATTTACCTCTATCAAGAAGATCATAAGACCAAAGTGTTTTTCTCTGTGCCGCCAATAGAGCCTTGACCAGAATGAGGCCCAGAGGTTCCATCTTTCCCTGGCTGGTATGGCTGACACTTAATTTCAGGAGGGTTGTCCTCAAGCCCAGCTCACACTGGCTTCATTTCCGGTCTTACCTGAGACGGCCCGCCAGCAACCTGCTGATAGTCATGGGTTTACCGTGGGCTCTTCTGTGTTTTCTCTCACTTTCATGTTGGCTCATGTCGCATAAGTGAAGTCTTTTTCAGTTGGGCATAAAACTCCAGTTGAATAAATAAGTAAATCAGGAGGTTTGTCGGGTACCTGGTAGAGGCGGTGATTCTTTCCAGGCACTCAGGTTTCCTCCACCCTAAGAGCTGACGCACTACTGCATAGCTGCAAAGTCAAACACCAGTGAAATGAACAATAGATTGTTAATATACACGACGACTATTGACAGATATTGTGATGATTTTTTTTGTCTTGGAAGAGTTTTGAACATCAATCAGGTTATGCGTATAAAATATATACCACTGATCACTGCTGGCTGTTGTTGTCTTGTGTCAGACTGTACTGACAAGGAGCAGATGATCTCCCTGATGTCTGAGCTGAAGATCTTGATCCACGTGGGCCAGCACCTGAACATCGTCAACCTGCTGGGGGCGGTCACCAAGGACATCAGAAGAGGTGAGACAAGGGTGGTAGTGAGGAGATAACAACGGTGAATCCATAATCTGTTAGCAATGAGAGATACATGGAAGATAAGCCACTGAACAATCACAAGGAGGGCTGCAATGCACATACCCGCTAGCTAGCCTCATTTTCGAATTGCACATAAGCGAGTGAGAATGGTCTATGTTTTACCATTAGAGTGAGCACATCTGTGGTAGCTTTTTTGCTGTTTTTTGCTTTATTTACTCTGGTTTGTCCTTTTTTTGTTGATGTATGTTAATGGAAAAGCAACTGTTTTATGGAAAAGCAGATTCTAAGGTGTAAATAGCCTGAAAATAGCAAGAAATCAGTGCTCTAACGTTAAGAGATTGACTGACCCACTCTGTTTATATGACCTGTGATTAGGAGACCACCCTGCTCAAGATCATGAGGTGGAATTTTGCTCTGCAGTGGTGTACCAACTCTGCGATGTTGTGATAGACATTAAAGTACATTCTTTTTAGGCCAGCCGTGGTGGTGCAGTGGCTAGATTGTAATTGGTAGACCTGGGGTTCGGTCCCGATGCGAGTGTACATGGACCTAAGACTTTACCATTGGTAACCTTGCCATTTAGCACTACCTCTGTTGATGCTCAGCAAGAGGAGTAAGCCACGCCTAGGACTGGTGTTCATTATAACGTGACTGGATGTTCTAGTCATGTCTGGCGTCATCCGCATGCAAGGCAACGCTGTCATGATTTGACTGACATAGTGTTGAAAAAAGATGTTAACAGACATTCACTTCAGAGGCTTCTGCAGGTTACCCCATGGCTTCATTTCATAAGGGCTGAGGTATCTGTCATAGGGCAGTGTTTGACTGGGAGCTCATGTTTCATCCATACACATGTACTTTCAACCTGTCTCTAGCCTAAAAATGAAATATTGTCAAGTACACAGTTTATCCGGAACATGTCTTTCTTATGGATATACAACTTCTTGGTTTATTAACGATGTTAGTATCTACATCGAAACGTCGTGATAATAAACCAAGAAGCTGTATATCCATAAGAAAGACATGTTCCAGTGTACTTCCATCCCAACTTCTAAATGCCACTTAAACAAGTTACACAGTTTATCACCAATCAGATAATTAAATTGGCCACATATTTTACAAATATTGCATTTGTTAACCTAGGTAGGAATGAAAATCCTAAACATCTATGTGTAGTTTCCCTTTAAACGCAAACGGTGGTAATGTGATAAGCGTGAATTGTGGTAATTGACATGTACAATTTCATGGTGCAGTAACTCCAACATTTGTCAATAGCGGTACATGCATTATTAAAATGTGCATTGTTCAAAAAAGGAACATAGCAATACTTTTCATTTTCTATATGTTAAAATTATGTTTGGTAAAAGTCACACCTTATTTGGGCAGCCAAGCACCTTTTAAAAATACCTACATGTGGGGTTTGCCTCTCTGTAGTGTGCTTACATGTGTGCCTGATGGAGAGTTGACAACTTCGTCTGTTCTATGTTTATGTAAATAGGTGAACTGTATGTTATTGTGGAGTACTGTCCCTTTGGTAACTTGAGAAACTACTTGCTGAAGCACAAGGACAGTTTCAAGGACACCATGGAGGACTACCGGGACCCAGTGATAGAGAAGCGTCGTGAGGCCAATCGCGACTCGACGCAGCCGTACTACATGAATAAGGCTGAGCCATATTCCAGCAGCCATTTGGTGGGCCCAGCACTCACTACAAAGAATTTCATATGCTTTGCATTCCAGGTTGCTCGGGGAATGGAGTATCTGGCTTCGAGAAAGGCAAGGCTACTCTGAATTCTAACCATAACTGTAGAACAACTGTACCAAGATGAATTGATCAGATGATTATGAGAGTAAATCCATGGTGATGATGATGTTTCTTTTCTCTGTTAACCTGGGGATGGTCATGGGTTGAACCCCGGGCTCTGCCTGGTTTCCTCCCACCATAAGGCTGGATAATAAAATATAAATGAAATGTTCTTGAGTATGGCATAAAACACCAATCAAATAAATAAATAAATTTCTCTGCTATTTTGTACATGTGTGTGCAGTTAATTGTATAACTTACATGTGTTTGGCAAGACATAAATTGCACAAATCTGGACAGTCTCTGATTTGCTCAGAATGCCATGGGTTGTGCCCATTGGATTTTGGAATGTTCTGACATGAAAGGGGTCCTGGATCATTCATCTATCTGTCAGCAAGGTCCCCAAAACAGCTACATTTTCTGTGACTATGAGTGATGGGTGCCACCAATGTGTCATGATGTTTTAAAAACAAGGAGAGATAACCAATGTACATTTTCATTCAACAATACACTGAACTGTTAATATAAACATTTGTGATGAAATCATTTGAAGGATTATCATCACTATAGACTGGCCATTTCATTGGAGTGATTGGTTTTTGTTTGAATTGTTGTAGTATATTCATCGTGACCTGGCAGCTAGAAATGTACTGATAGCAGAGGACAACATCGTGAAGATCTGTGACTTTGGATTGGCCAAGGAATGTTACCGTACAGAGGAGTACCACAAGAAAGGAGATGTGAGTGATGTACACATACATGCTAATATTACAGTGAAACTTGGGAGCGGGTAGCGGCTGATGTGTTGACTTACCTGTTGTTTATTGGGACGTGGTGTGTTTTCATTTCTGGCCTGGGACAGGTAATTTGTGCACTGAACCTGTCTCATTGCTTGTGAAGCCTTGGTGAAAGTACCTAAAATGGCCTAAAATTTGGTCCGTAACAAAACTGCTCATATTTCCTCTTTCTGGGAGTTCTTTTGACTGTAGAAAGGTGTTTGGAGATTTATGTGGAAGGTAGGATCATATCCGACTGAAAAAAATATGTCAGAAAGTAGTATTTTATGGCATTCAGTTGCCTCTAAAAATGTGTGTTTTGCGGAGAAATGTTGGGTCATTTACAGATGACAGTCACATGTTTTAATGTTCATTGGCTTTATTACTCGTCTTCCTCTAATGTGCTTGAAGTGTGTATACATGAAGGTCACATGTGGGAAAGTTTACCATCTGGCTCGAAAAAGAGAACTTGTTTATGCTGGTTTTGCCCCTATTTTAGAGGTGTGGATAGTTGTTGTGTTTATCAGGCTTTATCAGCCATCAGCCTTTTGCACAGACACCAGCAGGGGTGTGTCTAGCCATTTACCACAACAAAAAATATCAGCAAATTGAGTTTTGGATAAAATGTGTATTGAGTTTTCTGATTTGTTCAAATTGAGTTTCTAAACAGAAATTGGGCTAGAAAACCCATGCTAGAAGCATGTTGCTTCATCTTTACTGTCCATCAGTAAGAGGAACTACCATTTGATATGATAATATATTAATATTAATATTCATCAGCTGTGAGGTGAATTGGTTTTCTACCTACTAGATCAAGGCAGAAAAATAGTTATTGGGAAAGTATCTGATAAAATGAAGACTGGAAACACTGGTTTTCTTCACCCATAAAACTGAATGCCATCATGTAAGTGGGAAATTCTTGAGAAGGACATTTTAACAATGGTGAAACAAATCAACAGACAATCAAACTGCTATAATAAAGGTTTTCTGTATCATATTAATAAAAACAAAAAGGTATTCATCCTAATTTCCATGTTGCTTTACACTTTGTTTTTTTTTTAACTGGAAAGTGTATGTGCCTACAGTTAAGTATATGTAGCTGTCAAGACATGGCTTCCCTTTCATACAAATTTATTTACTTCAAGCTGTAATACCGACATGTATCAGTTCCACGTAAAAAGTCAGCAGCTGCTGCTGAAGGCGAACACACAATCATAATTGAGTATATGCATTGCCAATTTTATTTGTGTTCCGCAGGGCCCTGTCCCGGTGAAGTGGATGGCTATAGAATCACTGACCCACAGACTCTATACCACAAAGAGTGATGTGTAAGCTGTTTAGTTCTAGTCAGATATGTTACATGCATTTTAATGAAACATACTTGAAATTTGGTTTGCAATGGCATGTTCATGAACCCTTACAGTTAAAGCATCACATCAGTTCAGAGAGAAACTTACTAAATGTAGACCAAATGTTCTAAATGTTTAAATTCTGCCACTATGTCGACAAAACCACCTCACTTAGAGTTAACAAATTGGTCCAGTTTTAGTCCCTACCCCCAATACAGTATCCTTACTATTGAAACAGATTTACACAGTAATGCCTATTTTGTAATACCGTGTTTTCATGCCAATATTGTTTATGAAGAACTGCTTCACTTAAGAGTTTGAAATAGGAGAATGCTGTGTAGTTTGATCATTAACACCAAGCCTGGCGGCCTTTTCCACTGTTTCTTCTGTCGTGACAGGTCTGTCATGAGGGTCTGAACCTTCTGTTTATTACTACATGGTATAATTTCCCTATTTTCAGATGGTCTTACGGGGTACTTTTGTGGGAGTTATTTACACTTGGTGAGTTAATTTTATCTTTTTTTGGAGAAAACTGTGAATGTTAAATAAATTAACCTTAATCTTAGAACTCCTTTTAAGTAAAGCAGGCAAGGTATAGTCCTATTACGGTACATGTAACATGTAAGTCTTGCATCAGTTTCAAGCCTTAAGCTGCTTGTGTTACAGGTGGAAACCCTTACCCTGGCATGGAGATTAATGAATCCTTCATCATCAAGCTGAAGAATGGCTACAGAATGGAGAAGCCACCCTATGCTTCTGATGAGATGTACGTATGATACTTGATGTCTTCATTTAGTTCTCCCGAGTACCAGAGACTACAAAAATGGTACTTGTACTATAGGTTGTATGAAGGAAACAGAGACTGGTCGGTGTGGTGTTAGTATAATGTGACCGGGTGGGGTGTCATGTCTGGTGTCTTCGGCATGGTATTTCAGTGGCGTCAGCACAGACTCACCCTGCCACAATAAGAATCAGAATATATATGCATTCTAAGGGCTCTTCATCGTCATGTGACTGAAAAATTGTTGAGTATGACATAAAAACCAAAACACACATTAACATCCATGAGAGGCATTTAGAAGTTGAATTGGACAACATAATGAGGTTATATGTATAATTGAGTTTACTGACCTGACCCCACTGACCTAACCAACAGGATCATTTCAGCAGACAGTAACACAAAATCAGAGACCCAGCACTGATCAGAATAACAATTCCCTGTATTGCCAAAACTAGCTATCAAGTCCAACGCCTATTAGAAATGGCTGACATTGACACAGTGTCATCAGCTGAACCATCAAGGATTTCCTACCAGCTTCTAAGAAAACCCCCTCCCTCAACCCCGTCTGCCTGTAGCCTGTATTTACCAAATTAAGTGCTTCTGCAACCAACGCTATATTGGAGAAACCTCACATTACTGCAGAGAGCCAAAGAACATCAGAACTGAGTAAGATTTCTGGATTACAAGTCTGCCATGTCTGACCACATCAAATCTAATCCCTATCATAAAATTTACTGGTCAGACGTTAGGACGCTGGAGATGAACATCACCAACACCACAACAAGGAAGCAAATGAAAGCCAGTTACGTTCAAAGACTAAATCCACAAATCAACTGTAACCGTGGCCTACTAATCCCCACCGCCTACTGTGACCGTGGCCTACTAATCCCCACCGCCTACTGTGACCGTGGCCTACTAATCCCCACCGCCTACTGTGACCGTGGCCTACTAATCCCCACTGCCTACTTTGACCTTATCTCAGAAGTAACAGATCGAGTCACCCTTAACTCAGATGACCCTTAACCCTCATATCACACCCACCAGTTTCTCACTGTAATCCCTTTATCCTTGACCTCTTTGTGTTGACATATATGCCTTTATGTTGCTTATATAAGTAAAGTTGGTACTGGTTGTTCATCATGCATTAAAACTATATTAGTATCTATACCAAAACGTTGCTTCAGAATAAACAGAAGTTGGTATTCATATAACAATGTTATGTTACACATACAGTAGTTGTTAGTTCTGTAGTATGTGTCAATTGAATGGATACTTATGGCATTACACCTCCTCAGAATTGTTTCACTATACAACACTAGGAATTTCCACAGACGGGTTAATTGTTTTCCCACATGTTGCAAGTGAATCGTTTTCCTACCCATGTAGATTTATTATCAGCATGAAGTTTGTCAATTTGCAGTTTGTCTGAATCTCCCAATGTATGTGGTGGTGTACGTGTACACATTGAAGTGGTCAGAATTAAAAGTATATGACAGTACACGGATATGAAATCAGGATAGGTGGGAGAAATTTGATCTTTTATGCATCTTAATTCAGGCAGCTAAACGACTTTTAGCCCTCAAAACATACATGTAATGATAAAACTTATTTTATGCCTCAGGCAAGCATTTATATTTCCCTGTATGTTTACTCTGTGTGATTGTTCTGATTTTGTCAGGTACAAGGTAATCATGAGGTGTTGGAACATGGACGCTGATGCCAGGCCGGGCTTTGACGAGCTGGTCACAATGATGGGAGAGTTCCTGGAAGAAAACGTCAAACAGGTAAACCGTGTATTTCTCTGAAAATTACTGGTTCATGTAAGTACTGTAAATGACTTAATGTTCTTCCAAAAAAAGTGCATTTTTGGATGCAAATTAATGGCATGAAATATTGTTTTTGATGCTGAAACCTATGTTTTTCAAGCAGGTTGTCTTTCTGTCTACCAAACAAACCTCAAGACACCCTTTTAAAATCAACAGAACTCTCAGAATCATGAAAAACTGAGCAGATTAGTCACGGATGAAATTTTAGGTCATTTGGGGTAAATATTTGTTGCGTATCATTGTAAGCTGTCTCCAACTGTCTTTTTTTTTTTTTACATTTGTTATCATATGGTGAATGTGGCACATCTGTTGTGAATCAAGTTTCCTGGAAGTTACGGGTGTGGTAGACATCAAGAAATATCGACAAGATTTAGGATCAGAAAGGTGCTCTGGCACCAGATTATAAAATGTTAATGTGTGGAAGTAGATTGTGAGAAAGTATGTAATCACACCGACCATATTTGTGCATTGTGGAGACTAAGAGAGTTTACTGCATGTGTTATCTTTTGCCTGTGGCCCAGCTGATTTGTTTGGGTTTTATCATAGCTGTACTGTAAGACTCATTATGTTATAGGAGTAAGTGATTGTCCAAAATGCTATCAGTGTTTACTCTCGCACATATGTTTTCTGTACTGAGTTTTATATTCTGGTAACCTTCTGGTAATCATCCGTTTGAAAAATAATTAAGATAGGAAAAAAGGCATTTTCTAACCACTTTCTCATGACAAGAAATTTAAGATTCAGACAGATTTTGTATTTTTGATAAAAATTTTTGATACATTGGTGAGCAAAAAATATTGAGTTTATTGATTTGTTTAAATTGAGTTTCTAAAAAAAAAAAAATGGTAAAAAAAAAGCACCCCTGACATGCACATGTATGAGTAAGAGAATGTCTGGGGATGTTGTAAGGATGGGTCCTGTTCTCGGAATTGACTGGGCTACTGTCACATCGGCAACTTGTTTTCTGCCAACTGATTTGTCGGGGAGTTCAAGTCTAGCTCTAGCTGGCTTACCCGTAGATTATTGTGTATGGAGGCTAAGCCCTAGATCCTTCCGACTCCCTGCAGCTGTATTTTACCAACATGCCATGCTCTCCGTCTCCTGGCCGAATGACTGTGGAAATGGATCTACCGTTGAGGAGTTTTGTACCCTTGTGCATTTACTTGCGGCTGTGCTACTGGACAACACAGAACAATGAACAGCTTAGACATGTGGGTCTTCGGAAATAAATGTTTTATTGATGCCAACATCAAACTAAGCAGGACAACATGCTATGTTGGTAAAATACGGTTGCAGGCAGTAGGAAGGATCTAGGGCTTAGCCTCTGTAGATAGTCATCAATGGGTAAGCCCGCTAGAGCTAGTTCAGCTCATACTTGCTTCCTCTCCGGCCGTACGTGGGAAGGCCTGGCAGCAACCTGTGGATGGATGTGGGATTCCAGCGGGCTCTGTCCAATTTTCTCGCGCCATAATTCTGTCCACCGTCATATAAGTGAAATATTCTTGAGTACAGTTTAAAACGCCAATTAAATAAATAAACTGACTTGTGTACTGTGTTGTATTGCAGTACTACCTGGACCTGAGCATGTCCTCTCCGTACGGGAAGGAGCTGTGTACTGAGGAGGAGGAGTCGTGTGGGGCGCAGAAGCTGTCAGGGGCGAACGGACACAGCGACGGCTACCTCAGGATGTCAGGTCAGCCTGGCTACCAGTCGATGAGCAACCATGCCAAGGACAAGGAGGTCATCAAACTGGACATGGACGAAGACAAGGTGCGCTATCACAACCTCACCTCTAAGTGGGGCAAAGACGCTGACAGTCAGATGGACACAAGGCCGATGCTGGAGCTGGAGGAGGCGCCGGTTGTGCGGATCCCAAACGGGCGTGCAGCACCCGGAGGCCGAAAAGAAAGGGAGGCAACTCCGACACGAGACAAGACTTCCCCGGCCAAGTCCAGCACGAAGGCACAGGTTCACGGGAGTCAGAATGAAAGCGGGAGTGGGAATTCCAGTAAATGTAACTCTGCCTTAGAGGACAATGATGGTTACCTGGTGCCCGTCACTCACACGAAAGCGGAGGGAACAGCTCACGAACAGGAGCCTTTGCTGAGTAAGGACACCCGAGGGAAGCCTGAGTCAATCAAGTCTGATGCTTCCAGTGGGTTTCACTCAGATTATGCTTGGGATGAAGTGGTGCCCCCTACGTACAGTGTGGCTGTGAAAGATGCTGAACAAGGGGAAGTAACCGTTTGATTTAGATAGGAATGTGGTGCTCGTGTCAGTATTAGTGGACCATTGTCTTGTAGCCTTTCTGTGTTGGAAGTGGCAGGCAAAAGGTTGCATATCTCACCCTCTTGTGGCATTACATGCTTTAATGTTGAACATGAACATTTCATAGGCAATGGGAAGTGACACGATTTGTTTCTTAAGTTTCAACAACAGATCGGCATAGATCTGATCCACAGCAACTTCAAACCTCAGGAGTGGGCTCTTGCTATATTGAGCTGAATTGTGTTATGAAAACAGACAGACAGACAGACAACATTATTCACATCCTGGAACAGTGAATGAAATTGGATGAAGATATATGAATGTACAGGTGAATGCACTCACAGTGTGCACATGTATTTATGTATACAGATGCGTGAACATGTACGTGCATGTAGGTACATCAGCAGATAGAGCTTCCACAAACGCTAGTCACTTTTAAAGCCTGCAGTTATTTTGCAGTTTCAGTACATGTACATGTATATTTCAGAAACTTGAAGTAAGAATGCAAATTATACATGTACAGGTAGGTATACCTACCTTTAAGGTAGGTATACCTACCTTAAAGGACTGCACATTTAAGAATTTAAATCTGTCCTATTGGTACCAATACATGTATGTGTGTGTGTTCCAGGAAGACAATCCCGAAGACAGTGTCATATGATACAGGAATAATGGACATGTATAGACTGTAGTACATGTACACATTAAGTTCACAGTGAATACATATAGATGAGTTTTCTACACCAAAAGTTTATTTAAATTCAGACTATATTTTTTTTGCTGCTGAAAGGCAACATTAGCAGGAGGGTTGTGTCTTGTTTCCTTCTAAGGGTTAGGCAGTAGATGCCTGATAATGACTTTTATCTTATGCAGTACACTGTCACTCACTTTACACATAATGTAAAACTGTGAGTAGGGGAAAGCAGATGTACAAGTAGTGGCTGGTTTGTCTTATTTTGCCATGTTTTTTTATGGACCAGTTATGACAACCTCGTATAGTGTAGATACATGTAACGTACGGTACTAGCATTTACATTTTCTATGTGAGCTTGAAAGCAATTGATATTTTCTATTATACCCACAAAAGGGACATAACTGCTTTTGCTACATGTATGCTTTATGTGTACATACATGTACACATTGATTTCTTTGCTCTATAAACGTCTGCAACTTATGTGCTAACTGGGTAATTTTCTCTTTATTACTTCATGTTCCATCTACAGGTGTACATTATGGTGTGCAGCAGTATCAGTGTGTTAGGCAAATGTCAGCCCTTGTTTGTGTACGTTTAATAGACATGTTTTGAACTAGGACATTTACAGTGACCCATGGGTACTTCTGGCCTCACGTGGACTAAGGACATACATCGTGTACAGTGTACATGATATTGTACATGTACGGAGTTGAGCCTTTTGTAGGAAGTCTCATGGGATGTAATACTAAATAGGCATGGAGACTCCTCTATTTACCCAATGCTTTGCTGTTCCTAGGATGTGATAGGCATAGACATACATGTACCTGTAGTTGCAAAATCCATCGTGGATTCTACATGCAGGACATAATGGATATGAACTATTGTACATGTACATGTAGGTTCCAGTCTCATTGCTGATCCTGCATGCGATGCAATAGGTGTGGATGTTACACTGTAGATGTACTTATCAGTCTCTTTGCTGATCCAAGAACATACAATGTAATAGGCATGGACATGTACTGTACATATACGTGTCGTTGCCAGCCCTATTGCTGATCCTAAGACATAAGAGGCATGGATGTTCATGTAGTTACCAAATCCATTGCTAATCGTAGGACATGATAGAGGCAAACGTGCATGTACAGGTATTTACTTACTTTCTCACTGCAGATCCAGGGTGTATACCTACATGTGCACATGTAGCTGCCAGGTTCGTTAGTGATGTGAGGACGTCGTTGACAGGGATGTACCCATTTTATTGCTGGTTTTCAGGGCCATGATGACTCCTACTCAGACGTGTACTCACTGAAATCCTTTACCTAAAACCTATGCTTACAATGCATTTATTTCCAATGATGTTACATACAGATGTACATGTACTTATCAAAATTTACATATAAACATTTATATGGAAATTTTAAATATATTGTTCATACATGTATGTGTACAACTGTCATTACATGATAGTTCTTACCGTGTGGCTGTCCTTGTGATACAAACTTTTGTTTCAGGAAGTAATGTTGTTGATGTGTTTTGGTGGTTTGTTTGTTTGATATTCATAAGGGAGTTTAGTGGTCTGTTGGTCAGATAGGATAGCTAAGTTTCACGTAGGTTCATTCCGGTCTATAATTATTAGAAAACTGGACCCACTCTCATTGAACTTCATAAACTCAATTCCTTGGAAAGTTGTCATAGATTATGTTTTGTGTAGGTTGTAACGACTTTAGGTGACATTATTTACAAGGAGTTGATGGTTCATTCGGACAGTTCAGAATTAATATATGGGTGAATTTTTGTCAACAGCAACCACTGTTTTCGATTGATTGATTGCATTAATTAAACTCAAATCTTAATAATTTTCTTGTATTGAATGACTTCATTTCTCTGTGTGCCATGTGATACATGTATCTCTTGAGTACATGTACTTTCAGAAATTTCACTGGATTCTAGTCCTGAAATGTGTGGCAGCATTTGTTATTATTTTCTTTTAAGAGTTATTTCGGCCTCAGCTTTTTGTAGAGGGCGTCTAATTAATATCCTGATTTCACACACAAATCTGACATGCCATCATCTCACATGTCTGAGGCCATATATTTATCTACAGCTGCAAACAGTCAGTTGTTGATTGTCGTTAGTAGCTTTTGACAACATCAATACCAAACTACATCCATTTCAACAGACTGTCTATGGTGGCCTTTACAAGCTTGCTTCAGGTTTGGCGGGGGGGGGGGGGGGCAGATGGTGAGGAATGTGGTATATATGTTGACTTAGTCTTGCCTTAACAGTTAGTTACTCTGGTCTGTTTGCCTCATTTCTTTACGCCAAAGAAAAAAAATGCATAATTTGCTGTCATCAACAGCTTCATATTTTCACTCTCACGCTATGCAGCTTGTTGTATCTCGATAACAATGAAACCTGTGACCACAGATGTATCGCCAGAAGCCCCTTCAGAACACGCTGTCACATTTCTAAAAAATCCTGAGTATCTTACAACCAAGAATCAGAAGATGTGTTCATGTTTCACCACAATGGAACATCAGTTACTTTCCCCTATAGCTCAGCGAGCCTGTGTGCAGGATCGCACAAAAAATATGTCATACACCAGTGTTTGGTGGGGATGCAGGTCATACACCATTGTTTGGTGGAGATACAGGTCATACACCAGTGTTTGGTGGGGATGCAGGTCATACACCAGTGTTTGGTGGGGATGCAGGTCATACACCATTGTTTGGTGGGGATGCAGGTCATACACCAGTGTTTGTGGTGATGCAGGTCATACACCATTGTTTGGTGGGGATGCAGGTCATACACCAGTGTTTGGTGGGGATGCAGGTCATACACCATTGTTTGGTGGGGATGCAGGTCATACACCAGTGTTTGGTGGGGATGCAGGTCATACACCAGTGTTTGGTGGTGATGCAGGTCATACACCAGTGTTTGGTGGGGATGCAGGTCATACACCAGTGTTTGGTGGGGATGCAGGTCATATACAAGCTGGTCCTTTTCTTAATTTTTATTTGCTCTTAATATCTTAATGTTATTGACCATTGCTCAGTTATGTTTTACAAATGACACTCCATCATGTCTTACAAAATTTTAATTATGTAACCTGTAAGTTTTTACCTCATATTGTTTGTTTTGCTTTTTTCATCACTTTTAGATGCATTTTTAAATATACACTCTGCAAATTTTATCCGGAGTTTATATTATACTGAACTCAGCGGTCAGCCCCTTGTTTGCATTCATATATATGTGTAGACCCTGTATTTAGCACGGATGTTGGAAGTCAAGTTCACAGTAGTGATGGTACATGTACTAGAAAGAATTACCCTAATTCTTCAACCGCTGAAAGCAATATTTCAGAATTTTCTTGGAGAACTGCAGGATCTTGAGAAATAATTCTTATAGTTTTATGAAGCTTATACCTATGGTGACACAAATTATCTTTGGCTTTATTTTTGCAAAAAGTGTACGCATACATGTAAATTACCCTTCTAAAACTGCTTTAATGATTGAAAAAGTTGAAGATTTACAGTACTTCGTGTTTTCAGTAATTCATTTTATTTTTGTGGACATAAAAATGGTTAACACACTTAGTTTATAATCAGACTGAATTGAATTCCCAGCCTCTGATACCTGTAACTTTGTAAAATTAAAACCATGTCCTCAAAGTTATCATCAGTCTCATATATCAGAAATAGTTCTGTAAAAGGGAATTTCCATTAATTCTTTCTTCACAATCATTACTGCCTTTGTTGTGTAATTGTCATATCTGATGGAGTCTATGAGATTTCCCTTGTCTGTGTTTATCGTCGTCTCATATACCAGAAATCAAACAGTAGATGTTTCAGTAAAGCATCTTACTTGACAGTCATTGCTCCCTTTGTTTTTCTTTTTTTCTTTCTTGTAATAACATTTAATTGAGTCTCCATTACTTCCACAATCAGTCTTACTTTCATACATTCTCCTATACACATCAGAAATCAAACAGTAGATCTTTCAGTAAAGAATCTTAACGAGTTTTAAGTTGAACGATTGCTCCCTTTGTTCTGTTTTTGTCTGGTCAAACATGTATTGGTAGTAATTATGTTGTGTTATTGGAAGATCTGCCATTATTGTCTTGTCATAATATACACACATTACTGGTACATCATGTAGATGCTACATTCTAGTCTTCATGTGTTAACGATGGTCTGGTGCTCTGATATAGGCTACGGTCAGATGTGCTCTAAAAACCACTCTCTGGTGAGGGAGAGCATATAGGCGAAGTATTGTGCAGTGAGACGTTAAATCCCAAGGAAATAAAGTAGTCAGTATAAATATGAGCCGTGAAAGTACTCACTTTAGTACAGTTTTGATGATTTTAGATGTATTCTAATAGCGGAGCTTAGAAATCATTTCTGTGGTACATTTGTGTATACATTGTTAATGTTGAATGTAGATTTTTTATGTAACAATAGAAATGTTATTCATGTTCCATTTTGTTGTAAATTAAACTGTGATTTTTAAAATAAATGTGGAAATCCATTTATCTATTAAGTCTGGAGTTGATTCTGTGTTTGTATACGTTTATACTGCACACACAGTTTGTTTATATTCATTGGCACAACTGTTGAGAGCAGGGAGAAGGAACCCACAACCATTCATTTGCTTGTTTCTTGCTGGCCTTCCCAGTGGTTACATTGCAAACTTACAAGCATGAACATGAACGTGATTTATTTAGGCCTGCAAAGTGCACAGCATTAATGGCAGTCCATGTTACGGGAGGTGTTAACCTGTTTGCTCGGGGAAACCATCGTTGGCTGTGAAGTACCCACAAAAAGTCTTGAATTATGGCTGCTGGTAACTGCTAAGAGTTATGTGGCTCGATTGGTGTTTTACAGTGCTCGTGAATATTTCACTTATATGACGGCAAAAACCAGGCAGAGCCCATGAGAAACCCACGGTCATCCTCAGGTTGCTGGCAGACCTTCCCACTCCGCAAGGAGTTCAGATGCAAACATATCACCTCACCTCTTAAAGGATAATGGTCTTTTACACTGTTACACCATGTGAAACAAACATCACTGACACTGTGGTGTCCTCAATGCTGACAAAAGCTGTTTTGGGCAAAATTAAGACACTTTATGATGACTCACTGATTCTGTCACATCTAACGGCACCACCTCGGAGGCCTGGTGGTTAGAGTGTTCACCTTGAGGTCAAGAGATCCATGATGACTCCCTGGTCGAGTCATGTGAAGGACTTTAACAGTGGTACTTGTTGCTGCCTCGCCTGGCACTCGGCACTAAAAGGTTAGAGCAAAGAAACAGGACTAGTCGGCCAGGTGTCAGTATAATGTGACTGGGTGGGGTGTCGAGATGTCTACAGCATGATGTTCCAGTGGCGGCATGGATTCACCCTGCCACAAGGAGACACAGAATATCTACGTTCTAAGGACTCCTCGTCATTTGACTGAAAAATTGTTGAGTACGAGGTAAAACCATACATACATACGTCTAAAAAATGAACAAGTCAACTCAGGAATATTGTAAAAGTCACAACTGGAATGCATGTGACAATAACCAATTTATTGTCAAATCACTTGGCTTGGATGTGGATATACAATGACAACGTGATAGTGATAGTGATCATGTAGACAACATCAGTGAGCTCTGGTCCACGCACTAATAATTATAACTCTGGATTCCACACTCAACCATGAGAACATATTTACAACAACAACAAAAAAGTTTTACAAACGAAAAAAAAATTAATATCAGTCATTCTGGACAAAACCTGCTGGGTTACAATGTACATGATTACCCTGGATAACAACTGTGTGTGCTCCAGAAGGCTATAACAGAATTATATGTCAATAACACAATATAGAGGTCTGATTTTACAAGAACCGAGTAATGTTCCTTTGCAACTGCACACCATCCTGACACTTTACCACATGCTGTGTCAATACTAGGTCTCATACAGTTTTAACCTGGTAGTGATTAACGTTTTACAGGCAACAGAGACAAGACCCACAGAATTCGGAAATTACCTTCGACTTCCAAGAATCCAAGGGCCACTTTCACGAAGCCCCCTTAATGCTACAAGCATGTATTTACCATACCCTGAGTGCTTGTTGCAATTGTAGTTACGTGTTCTTAATGCTAAGAGGGCTTTGTGCAAGTGGGCCCAGGACCCACTTACGTCTCAGTTTCCACAGAGTTGTTTGCCATGGTAGTTACGTGCTTGTAATGTTAAGAGGGCTTCGTCACCATAACTATAATGACAACATAATATCTACAATGCTGGTCGCCATGGTAGTTACATGCTCGTAACGTTAAGAGGGCTTTGTGCAAGTTGGCCCAGGTCTGTTACCCATCTAGAGCCAACCTCATTAAGCAGCAACACTATTTAAGCCATGCACACATGTGCCATTCTTATTATAACACATACAAAAAAGACACACTAAATGCACCTTATGCAACATTGCAACTGCTTTGCATATTGGACTCCTCTGGTATATGACATTAACTATACTCAGTGATGGTCCATGACCAACACAAGCATGGTGCCATCTGGATGATGTCAAAGGGGAGATAGCTCAATGACACAGCCCACTGAGTTATCCTCCTTGGTGTTGTGTCTATCTTGATAATCGGGGCCATCATGGAGTGTTTTTTTCCCACTGTTTAGCAATCCCTCCTAAACTCCTATCCCTCGTGACAACATGTTATTCAATATGTGTCTCCCTCAGTTTCCACCAAAATGTTGCACATACACGTCCATCCTAAGCTTCAAAGTGGAGAAAACTTTCAGACTGAAATTTATGTTGCAAAATGTTTCTCACCAGAAAGTTGCCATCAACATAATTTTTTTCTGCAATTACCACAAACAAAAAACTATAAGAAACTAAATATTTGTGGATTTCTTAGATACATTTATACTGCAAGATTCTCTACTTTTAAATGAGACAAATATCAAAACATGAACTATCTTTGATAACATTTGTTTTTCAGATTAAAATGCACCAATACTTTACTTCTATACTTCACTTGATAGCCTTCTTGAAAAACCTTCCTTCTGTTTGTGTGGAAAAAGATTAACAGCTGCATGGACTTCTGGCCAACAGAAGGAACTACCCAGTCCCAAAATGTCTTCAACAGATAACAGCTTGACACTAACAAGGTTTCTCAGTCTAACATTCACTTCTAAATTTCACCCACAGAGTGAGACATGCACATGATGTATTCAACACAGTACATTATACCATACATAACAGCTACATTCAGCAACTGTGTGGATCCAAACATAAACAGCCACACAGGGTCATTAAATATTCAAACCCATTTTAAATCAGCCAATCAGAACATTTTGATTTTCCCTGAACCATCATTCCTCGAGTACATGTATAAGTTACTAGCAGAATGTGCAAAAGCGCAAATGGATAAAGTTCATGGTGGGAGTAAAGTGGTGGTGGAGCGTTGTTTGCATGAAGTCAGTAGGGATGCAAGTCTCTACAGTTTGACAGTGAGTAAACTAAACATTACTACATGCTACTTGAAAGTTTATGTCTTTGTCAGAGTACAAACTAAAGGCGGCTGTGTAATCCAATGCAACAGTCTGGGAAGATTTCTACACTGACATGGCGAAAGATGTTCGAACTTGAGTCAGGACTCCCAACAAACTGATCAATACAAGATGCAAAGTGAAAGTAATATGCTCAGACTTCAAATTGAAAATGCTCAAATATGCAGACTGTTCTGAAATTACATGAAAACAGAAATGTCTGTACAAGGATATGATCACTTAAACCTTTTGTGTCTCCAGTCCTGTGTGCAGCTGGACACAAAGAGATATGATTTCAGTCTGACAACTGCATATGTTGTACACAATCAGCAAAAATTAATGAACAATTAGTTTCTCTTTCTTTGCAGTTATCTTTCCAAATGATAACTTTGAGATTCAGCAAATACATTATTTACATGTATCTCTGTGCCATGATACATCAATGTCCCCATTTCATTTTTGTAAAGCAGAAAGAACATACATACACTCGATCATATAATAAGAAAATTGCTTGAACTAAAATCCAAATTTTGACCTCAAACTTGGGTTTAATGAAATGAAGTTACAAAAAAAAAAAAAAAAAAAAATTAAACAAGGGTGGTAAAAATTGAGTATCCTAGATTAACCATTTGAATGTTATGACACTACCGAAAGTAACTTTATATTTGGGACTTGATCAAGATAATCAAGGCTTTACAACAGGGCCAATTCGTTTCAGACAATCATGACGCCATGATTTAAAAAATACATCACCAATTTTGTCATCATTATAAATGGACTTCAGACAATTCATTTCTTAAGTTATGAGAAGCAGGCTGCCTAGAAATTCACTGTTAAAAAGCTTAGACTGTGTTTCATGGGTGCAATAGAGACAATTCATTTTAACTACAGAGACAAATTCTTTAAAGACATCACGTATCTTGTCAGCATGATCATCGGACAAATAAGAGACAATTTGTTTTTAACTATGACAATAAATAATAAACGTAAAACATGACAGTCATTTTGTCCTCTTCGGTTTAAAGGCAAAAAAAGGGACGCCACATGGGGATGGTGGTTGCAAGGCAACTGTCTCCCCCCCCCCCCCCGTACTGATGCCAGTGATTAAATTGGTGAAACATTTGAGAGACAATTCCATTTTGACTACTATGAGAGAATATTAGCCAAACACAATTATATCGACTTAAATCGGCATCATCAAGCAAGAGTCTTCCATGCGTAAAAATGTTGAATCACAAGGTCACTGTGGTTTTTCTTTTTTTTCTCTTCTTTTTTTGGTCACACAAACTCATGGATGTTGTATAAACTGGCCTAGGTTTGTCTCTACAATTCTATAAATGACAGCAGCTCACGTGTACAGTACCTTGCAGTGTGTGCCCAGCACAAAGAACCCCCCCCCCATTGTGCATTAAAATGTCATCATTTAAGAGCACACCTAGAAATCTACACCTGCAATGATGTTTTTGACTTTATGGAAACCAAAAGATACATTAAAAGTTTAACACTTGGGACATGCAACAATCAGCACATTATTCCTTTATCACGAGGAATTAATGTGGCAACAGACCAAGAAGATCTTTCGCAATAGGGGAGTATCAAGTTCGAACTCTTTTGTCGTAGAAGGTAAAAAGAGTTCAACTGTGTCATGTGACTTGTCAAAAATGTCAGGCAATATTGTTGACTTTAATTTACTGATCACCTGTCTTGCCGTGTTAGGGAGGTACAAATGATCTCTCCTTCCATCAGGAGATTCTTAAATTAAAAAACTTTCAGCTCCTCAATTTTCCCTGTCGTATGTCTAGTTTAACTTTTTTTGACACTTTTCTTAGATGCCCAAGTTAGAGTAAATGTAATCAAAAATAGCTGCCCAACATTTCTGACAGGTAACATCGTAAAGTAGGACTTTTCTTACCTTCAGCGATAAAAGAGTTCCATCTCTCAACACCCCTATTGCATTATTTGTAAGACACATTCATTTAAACATATACATGATAATAACATTATTACATTACACAACAAAATAAATAGAACTGCACTAAACAGATGCCATGGTTCATCATTCACACAACTACATGGTGGTTACCATTACATGTACAAAAAAGTTACAACATAACTGTACATTTCATATATTTATACATGTATATCTTGAGTTTCATTATATGGACTAGCTGACTTGTGCCCTTGTCGGTGAATGATGAAAATACTTGGAGACGAAGCTTCAGCTGATGTGGTCCTCCAGTAACTACCATGCATCCTTCTGTTCTGACACCACAGTTGCTTCCCCTTGTGATACATAACAACAGTGGATGCACCCCATCAATCCCTTGTCTTTTTAGCATGATTTCGAAAATTTTTTAAAATTATTCTGATTTTTACATGTATTTTCTGTCCTAAATGTGTATGTTAAATGCTGAAAAGCTTCCACTGGTGAGCCTTCCTCTCAACATAGCAGACATCTTGCAGGCATGCGCTAACACATTTACTCTTTCTTCTCAAAATACACAAACAAAAGAAAAACCTTCAAAGAAACCTCTTTTTCTGATGAGGAGAACTTTGGTAAATATTTGACACCCTGAAGTGGATTACCAACCAATGCCGTCACAATGCAGTGTAGGTGTCACAGTTGAGTGTAAATGCAATAGCACACTATACATTTCAGAGACAGCAAATCTGTAAAATCCTTTAAAGAGATATGCAGACAACTCCTTACTCACAACTGTGCATACACACTCTGATCTTATTACATCACATATGATCTACCCTGGACTTTTCTGCCACATCTGTAAAATGATAGAAAAGAAATTCAAAACTTCAACTGTAAACTTAATCCAAGACTGTGGTGGCAAGAAACACCATACATGTTTCCCACTGGCAGCTCAATGTGTTAATCAGATGTAAGCAGGGTTATTTGCATATAAGATTGATATTACATCATTCACAGACATTTGTACATGTATGTTTTAAAAGCTCTGATACAAATGAGACTCCCTACTTTTACCTAATTTTCCAAGAGGGTTAATCAGTTGTAAACAACTTGGCAAGAAGGTTCTCCACTTTTGCACAAGATTTTTCCAGGGATTCCTTGTGCAGCTTTGGATCAATGTACTTGAAAATGAGACCCGATTTGTTGTAGACAAATAGCCATGAGGGCCTCTTCTCTTGTAGACTGGTAACTATTAAAGAGGCCTCTCTCTTGTAGGCAAGTAGCCAAGAGGCCCATCTCTTGTAGGCAAGTAGCCAACGAGTCACTAAGAGGCCCTATTTCTTGTAAAGGGGTGGCTAAAAGGCTTCATCTGTTCTTGACAAGTAGTCAAGAGGTGCCATCTCTTCTTGACATCTCTTGTAGACAAGTAGCCAAGAGGTGCCATCTCTTCTTGACATCTCTTGTAGACAAGTAGCCAAGAGGTGCCATCTCTTCTTGACATCTCTTGTAGACAAGTAGCCAAGAGGCAAATCTCTCGTGCACAGATATCAGAGGAGCCCAGTCATTTGAGACAAGATTAGCTGGTAGGAGGCCTCAACAGCTGAACACCATCAGCCAAGTTATTTTCCACGGTCAACAGATCTATGTATCTTCATAAATGTTCCAAATGGCGAAGTGTTTCACACTTCTTTGTCAGAAAGCTACGCACAGTCTCTCTTGAATAATGTGATGGGAGGGCTAATCTGGTCGGAATATTGGAATTTTGGGTATAAATTCTATCAACATCACCTGAGGAATAACGAAAAGAAAAAAGAAGAAAAACCACATCATAAATAATGGACTGTGTAAATATTTTGATGCATTTTACACCAAGCACAGATAGCATACAACATATCTACAAGCATTGGTCTAGCTTACTACAGTATCAGGAGGCAAGAATGTTCCGCGCTTGGAAGAATTACGTCACAGACCACACAAAATGGCTGCATTTCATGCCAGTCGACATGTCAAATGTTAGAAAAATTGTCCATCCATTATGGCCAATTTGACTTAGAACATGTGCTGTGTTGTACTTCAAGATTAACAGGACTTGATATGTGTATAGTTAATGGCTGTATAATGCAATATTCAAGAAACATGATTTCAACGTTTACCTTGAAATTGGATACTCTACACTACTACAAAGGACAGGAAAAACCTGTGCCTACAAATTGAATTAGTGTACTCACATATTCCATCATACTGCTTGTGTCACACCTCTGCTTGCTTAATTTCCAATGTAAACCAAGCTGCAAAAGACAATATATATAATATATATGTGTAGGCTGCATGCAATAAAGGTCACATGATCGGACAACACTTAATTCGCCCATAAGATAAGCTTGCCAACTGGAGAGGTTCGTTTAGTTTTCACATTTACACCATTCTCTGGATAAATTGTAAAGGAAATCATACCACTGCCCGTTTGAAGACAAGAAACAAAATTAAGGACACATTTTAACCACTAATTGTTGTGACAGAGCCTGTGAATGCATAGGTCTATTAATTTGCCCATTCTAAGCCATTCATTAATCGCACATGTATATAGCCCAGTGCTCTGCACACTGCTTATATAGTTTATATCTCAAGTTGGTCATTCGATAATTGTTAACAAAAACAAATGAAACATGTATAAATGTGTGTTTTGGTTATTACATGTGTGTGTGCCATTTCATATGTGTAATTATCGTCATGTAAACAAATGTCACCTATTGAGTGTGACTGTATCTACAGGCTTTGGAGCAGCGCTTCCTCATAACCTGGTCATTTTCACTGTTACCATTTCTGGTGGTCTGGCGCCTACTGAGTGCTATGCTTAAGATAAAAAAGTGCTAAACCTAAACAGAATGAACTTGCACACCTCAGAAATGTCACACACATCTCCCACACCTCAGAGCAGCTCTACCTCCCACACCTCAGAAATGTCACACACATCTCCCACACCTCAGAGCAGCTCTACCTCCCACACCTCAGAAATGTCACACACATCTCCCACACCTCAGAGCAGCTCTACCACCCACACCTCAGAAATGTCACACACATCTCCCACACCTCAGAGCAGCTCTACCTCCCACACCTCAGAAATGTCACACACATCTCCCACACCTCAGAGCAGCTCTACCACCCACACCTCAGAAATGTCACACACATCTCCCACACCTCAGAGCAGCTCTACCTCCCACACCTCAGAAATGTCACACACATCTCCCACACCTCAGAGCAGCTCTACCACCCACACCTCAGAAATGTCACACACATCTCCCACACCTCAGAGCAGCTCTACCACCCACACCTCAGAAATGTCACACACATCTCCCACACCTCAGAGCAGCTCTACCACCCACACCTCAGAAATGTCACACACATCTCCCACACCTCAGAGCAGCTCTACCTCCCACACCTCAGAAATGTCACACACATCTCCCACACCTCAGAGCAGCTCTACCTCCCACACCTCAGAAATGTCACACACATCTCCCACACCTCAGAGCAGCTCTACCTCTCACACCTCAGAAATGTCACACACATCTCCCACACCTCAGAGCAGCTCTACCTCTCACACCTCAGAAATGTCACACACATCTCCCACACCTCAGAGCAGCTCTACCTCTCACACCTCAGAAATGTCACACACATCTCCCACACCTCAGAGCAGCTCTACCACCCACACCTCAGAAATGTCACACACATCTCCCACACCTCAGAGCAGCTCTACCTCTCACACCTCAGAAATGTCACACACATCTCCCACACCTCAGAGCAGCTCTACCACCCACACCTCAGCAGCCAACCTCAGAGCAGCTACACTCCCCACCCTTCAGCAGCCACACTTCCACCTTCCACACCTCAGAGCAGCTACCCCTCCCACCCCTCAGACCTGCCTCACATCCTACAGTGTGTACACCTCAGCGCAGTCACTCACACCTCCAACACCTCAGAGCTGCCTCACGTCCTCAGTGTGTACACCTCATAGCAGCCTCACATCCTACAGTGTGTACACCTCATAGGAGCTACACTTCAGTGTGTACACCTTAGAGCAGCTATACTTCAGAGAACCCTATTATACTTCAATGCAGGAACACGATAAAACACTATCAATCAAATCTTTCCTTACCTTATGATACAAATGACTGTTTTCCCAGTCTAAAACTTTTTCTAAACCATGTCTTGTCTGAAAAAGACAAACACAAATAAGCATGAAGAAAAAACGATGCCAAATGCAGATCTCACAAGATTTCAACAAGGAAAACAGAATATGAATGGACCTAACTTAAAAACCCCTAGTAGTGAAAGCCAAGCCTGCATGTGAGTGAGTTTTTGAATATTTTATACAATGGCACCCCTTTCACAAAATGGTTTCCATCCTCAGCATAAAACTGTAATTCCAAACAAATACTAAATATTAAATTAAAATTTTTGACTGTTGATTCCATGCTGTGGTATTACAATTTCTGTCGTTTGAGCATCCAGCTTCAAATACTTTATTTTGTAAAGAAGATTTTAGTCCATCGTGGATTTGCTCAACACACTCACAGATTAAAGCAGCCAATGCTATGATTAACTGACACTACACCAGGCAAGGGCACATGTACTTAACCGCAGGAAGCTAAACCTGAGATAATTACATATACACTTATCATTGCTAACACAAGGCATGAACATGTGTATGTATGTCTACCTTAAATGACCTAAGATTTCATCCACGACCAAACTACTCCAATTTCCTCATTCTGGGAGTTCTATTGACTACAGAGAGGTGTTGTCAAGTTGGCTTAGAAGGTAGGATGACATCTTACTGGAAAAAATTCTTTCCATTCAAAAAGAAGTATTTTATGGCATTTATTTGGCTCTAAAAATGGGTATTTCTAGGCAAAGTTTTAGGGCATTTACAGTACATTAATGTGGAAGCCCAGCCTGGCCATTTTATTTATCTTCACTGGTGTTTTACACTCAAGAATATTTCATTTATATGATGACGGCCAGCATTATGGTGACAGGAAACTGGATAAAGCCCAGCAGAAAGGAAATGTGTGACTTACCCGTTTACTAAGACATATAACTGGCCATAATGAGCAGCCCAGGGTACAACAGCAGCACACACAGCCACAAAACAGCCACTTAACATTCAGCGGCAGTGCCTTCCGCAGCACGTTGTTAATCCGTGTTATGGTCGCCCTGAACTCCTCTGGGGCCACCTTCAACAGGAAAGTGAAACTTATTTTCATCTGAAAGCTACTGGACTTGAGTCTCAGTTGAGTAAGCATCTTTTAACACCAAAGTGGCCATGTAGACTACAATTTTAAGGTACAGATTTATTCAACTAAATGTAGCATCACTGAAAAAAAATAAAAGGGCTCACCATACATTTACCTCAACAAATATAATTGGAATTCATGGGGCATTAATGGCCTTTCATCTCTTGAATATCACTGCCAGCTGTGGTTTATACACATTTCCTCCATCACTTGTACTCTTCTCAAAAGTGCTGGTAATGCTTCTTAAAGATTCACAAAATGTTCGGTTTCTACATATAATTAATATCCAGGCTTCCTCTCCGGCCGTACATGGGAAGGTCTGCCAGCAGCCTGCAGATGGTAGTGGGCTTCCCGCGGGCTCTGCTCGGTTTCTTCCCATAATAATAGGCCTACTGACCGCCGTCGTATAAGTGAAACATTCTTGAGTACGGCGTAAAACACCAATCAAATAAATAAATAACTAATATACAGTGAAGAATGTGTCCAAACACAGAAAAAGAGTACACAAATAGCTTCTCAGTTTTCTTTGGACATAAAAGTTTTCTTTGGACATAAAAATCCCATCTCATCTAAATCAAAAATTAAATGCATGTAGCCTGCAGCTGTGACATCAACACTTCAACAGTTGGTGGTGGGAGGAGCCTAAATGGGGAGGTTATGCATATTCATTCCCTGAAAGTTCTCACTTCTGAAAATTTCCAACCACTGACGGAAAATATTCATAAAACAGGGTGATTCTTAAATGCCTCAAAACAGAAGAAACAGAAGAAAAAAATTTAAAAGTTATTGTTTTGGCACAACTTTCTTAGTTTCCTTCAAAACCATACTCTTTGCATTCATACAGTTAATTTTAATGAAGATATATTTTGGTACAGGGTACTGTTTTTCCATAAGTTACAATATTTGCTTTGTTTTTCAGGACAGTTGGTCATCCCCTCTAGGTAATTCATTGTTTCTGGGTTCATGGTCTTCCCAGGGAGCAGGAGGGGATGACATGAACAATGACTTCTGCAGATTTCATCTGAACATTTCATGTACTGTAAGACAATGAAACTATTTTGCATATTCAACTTTCCTTTTCAGTTTCTGGATTCATATTTTTAACAGGCAGCAGAAGGTGATAACATGAACAATGATTTCTGCAGACTTCATTTAAACATTTCACGTACTATAAGACACTGAAACTATTTTGCGTATCCACATTTCCTCCTGAGCATCACTGGCAAGGTGTACATTACCATCCTGGTTCCCTACCCTGCTGAACTCAGACGATAACATTGTGAAGCCCTGGAACCAGGATGACATATTGCATTGTGTGCATGCTTCATCTTTCAAAACCAAAATCATGTACACTGTGCATGCAAGTGTGGCTACGCATCTGGTTCACGAACAATCTAATCAGGTGTAGGCAAAATCCACACATCAGTACAAGAGTTAATGCTACATGCATGGGGCTGTAGACAGCACAGTGTGGGAGCAATCAACAGAGGTGCTTTTAATTCAACTTTCATGTCATCAGTGGTAAGGTTAGAGCTAATCACTTTCCCAGGAAGAGGATCTTTACCGATAAACTTTCATTTTTCACTTTACATGATAAAACCTGTTATTCAAGCATTATATTCCTTGCATTAATTTTGCTCTGCTTTCACTTCTTGTACTCTCCTAACATGCCCAAAGAGAATGCTGATGACTGCTACAGGAGTTACAACAGCACATGTACATGTACTTCCAAACTATGAATTGTTGATCAGGATATGCCGCTTCGAGCAGTAAATTTACAAATCATGGTGTTTCATTATCACCTCTATCTCCTCCGTTTCGCACCCCTCTCCAAGTCATCAATTTCATTTGTATGTGCATCTCGCAAACAACAGGACACACGCCTGCCCAACTGACTTTAGCGACTATTCATGAAAACCTTAACGCCATGTGGTTGACACTAGCTAAGTCCAGCACAGGCTTCACGCCACTCCCACACAGATCTACACCCACACCTGTAAACACTGTGCTAATGGACATGATCAATTCACTCCACAGTTTATGCACTCAAGTCGATCTCAAACTGTGTGACTACATCGTGATTCTCCGCAGGGGTTTATGAGCTCCATGTATCAGTACGGCGATTTAACTATTTCCTCTTTGATCACAACTTTATACTAAGTGTGCCCTATTTCTCTGCTCTAGTTTGCTCTTTTAGCCAATATACAAGTAACTGTCACAGGAATACATGTTTTTTTTCTTCTCAAATACATACATGTAGTTGGTCCAAGTAATGAACATTGCATATCTATATGTACATACGTGCTTTTCCTAAAAAATCACTGAGAGAGAAAGGTCACTTTTTGCCTTCAGCAATACTAATATCAGTCCCAAAAATTAGAACAATTAGGGTGATTGTAATTTTTAGATGTACATGTATTCAAAAACTACCGTACATGACCTAAATTTCTGACCAGGTCTGAACTGATCATTTTTCCTGGCTCTAATACTTCTATTTACTTCAGAAAGGCATTTTTATGTGGCTTACTCGCTGGATATGATGATATCTTGCTGGAAAAATGTACCTTTCAGCACCGAAAATAATTTTTTATCATTGTTTTGCCTCCAAAAATGCACTTTTTGAGGGTGAAATTTCATGTCATATAGGGTAGCTGTGATGTGCATGTAACACAGAATGGAACAAAAGGGTACGCAGTTTGAACCCACTTGGCTCAGGTGGTTTACATGCACATGTCATGTGTATTCCCTAATGAGCAAAAAGCAATCAATCAACATTTCACAGTTCACAGGTGACTGCAGGTGGCTCACAATTAAACAAGTTCGTAAAACAACAACACAACGCACATGTGCATCAATGCTGGATTTTACATACGTGTTTCATTCACATTTATCTTGACATGTAAAACCACATGTATGTCACTGTAGTCTTGTAAAGGCACATATTAGATGACCTAAGTAAAAATCACAATATGTAAATGATAAATATCACTACACAAGGTATAGGTGACGCCGCCATGTTGGTTGACACCTGCGGCGCACCGCCATGCACATGCTGTTATGAAGTTCAGCTTGCTAATGTGAATGCCCTGCTAAGGTGCCATTTTAAGATATTCATGTCTGTCCAGAAAGGGGCGGAATAAACAGTACAATAGACATGTATACATTTTAACTCTCGGAATACTTTAATAATACTTGTGCAGAATGACTTTCTTGAACACTTCTCTTGACATTGTGCAACAGGGTGGAAATTGTCACATAACACTAGTCAGGTGCCTGTAGATCATGCAGGCAGACTCAATATGTCAAAAGCCTCTGAACGACAAGCCCAACACATACAGAATCACACATGCACATGCAATAACCAAAACACACATTTACACTTGTTTCATTTCTTTTTGCCTGCATTACTTGAAAGACAGGACTCAGATATACATGTTGGCGGAAGTCGTATTAAGCAATGTGCAGAGGGGGAGGCTCATATAATACATGTACCATAAACGAATATATCCATATGGATATTTATAAACCTATGTATTCACAGGATCTGTCACAAAAAAATATAAACTAAAATACACCCTTAATTTTGTTTCTTAACTTGGCATTTTATTGATTTACAATTTATCCAAGTAACGATAGGCCTATATATGAAAAACATTGCTTCATAAATACATATTCGATCTGCCTATTTATATTGGTTTGATGAATACTGAATTACTCTCTAACATTGTTTTTGAATCCTTTCTACGCCGGAAACTAGACGTCCGAAGAATGCGTATTTGATGCTTGTCCATCTAGAAAACAAACATGGTAGAGGAATGTTCGCCAAGTGTTAAATGGTCTTGGCCTCAGGTATACCTGGCTAAACCAGGGTGCTGGCAATATAAATGTATTTATGTCCGTACTGAAGCAAAGACTTTGGGACATTTGTACAGAAACTTGGCCGCAACAACTATACAGCAGTACTAGATACGAAATATACTGACAATGCAAGATATCTATGGAATGTGAATGACACCTACACAAACTCAACCTTTCCAAATTCATAAAGCAACAAGTCAAGTTGAAGGTGTGTACTCTAGGTCTTCTGATTGATACAGGAATGAAGCTTGCTGTACTTGCAAGGGACTAATGACTACGAAGAATGTAGGCCTTCTAACTAATTACTTGTACCTATACATGGGCACCATTAAGGTAACCGGAAGTGACACAGCACAGGGCAGCAATACCCCAGCTTGAACCCCAGAATCGCTGCTTTAGCAGCTATATTTGTTATTATAAGCATATAAGTTTAGGGAAATTAAAAGTTTCAGGATTCCTCTACAGGCCAGATGTCAATAATCTGAAGCACAAGAGGACAATTAAACCAGTCTGTTTTTCTAGCCTGTATGTGTGACAAGAGGACAATTAAACCAGTCTGTTTTTCTAGCCTGTATGTGTGACAAGAGGACAATTAAACCAGTCTGTTTTTCTAGCCTGTATGTGTGACTTTATGCGCTTTAAGCACTGTCCCATCACTCCTTGATCTTTTTCTGTAAATAAGAGTTTTTTGTTTCCCTGTATCAGTTCCTTCTTCTCATCAGCGGGCAAGTCCTCAACCACGGTGAAAACTCCATATAACTATATGATTGAGCCCAGAGTCTTCTCGCACTTATCAGACCCTGTTGGTTTGTCGTCCAACATGGGGGATACATTGTGTTTCTAGGCTGATCAGCGGTCACATGACCTGTATTGCACTCGACCTATGTTCACGTAACTGAAAGTACCATGTAACTATTTGGGTGATGAAACATTTGTGAGACGGATTATGAGGCACATGTGCAAATGTGTACATGGACGTACAAAACTACTGACTTTTACCGGCCTTTTTAATGGAGATTTCAATTATGATCCAGCATATCAACCTACCATTCGAACGGGCAGTGGAGAAGGTAGGCATGACAAGACAAAAACCTCAATATAACCAAGGAGTACGGGACGTCTAAACCACGGACACAATTTTCCATATAAATTTTGCACATTTTCAACTTCTATACTAAAGTACATTTAAGTGCATGTAGATGATCAAGTATCTGTGCCAATAACAGGGCAAAGGTTTCAGAACTTACTAGTATACAGAAGGTTCTTGCACCAACAGAAGCCCACCTGCAACCCTAGCTCGGCTGGGCACTCACTATACACTGTGTAGACATGATTTTCAAAGTAGTTACATGCACTTTACAAAATGTACACTGTGAAAACTGAGTCAAATATATAACAGGCCATAATAAGAGCAAACTCTGCTGCAGCGTTTTCAAGAGAAAGGAAATGGTCTGTTCCCTGATGAATAAAATGAACATGTGTTTGTATGCTGGGCAGCAATGTTTACTATACATAATGCTCCACTCCAACATTCTTATTGTGTGGTAGTGTGGCCTTTGAACAGGTGCATGTCATCATCAATGGAACTCCTAACATCATACCTTGGTGCAAGTTTTTTATAAAATTTTCTCTGATTGCATGGTATGTGTAAGTGCGCTGTATTATGAGCTGGATTACTGGAGCACAGGGACAGAAAGCGTACACACGGGAACCCAATTTTAAACTTAAAAAAATCTTAGCTAGTCAGATGTCCCAACAATGTTCATTTTAATAATAATGATAACGATACAATTAACAGATCTATTGATAGTAAAAGCTTAATGAAACATAATGTTTCTTCTAATCTTTCTTCATGCATGGCACGTTCCTTAAAAAACACAGACTGCATCTATGACTCAATGGTTAATAAGGTGACTATATTTTGCTCTAAAAATATAGTTACATACATTTTATGGGCAGTTTTTTCAGTCAAATATACTGTCTTCAGCTTCATTTCTGTATTACTATAAATGACCTAAAATTTCACCCAAGAAAGTCCACTTTAACAGGTAAATTAAATTATCATATTTGGTACTGAAACTTACATTTTTTCAGTAGGATACCATTCTACCTTCCAAGTAAACCTTAAAACACCTCTTTACAATCATTAGAACTGTCAGATTTAAGAAAAATTAGCAATATAATCTAGAAGAAATTTAACATCATTTAGGGTATTACCCATTCATCACTACACAATTTTACTGCTTTAATGAAAATAGAAATCTGAAATTTGTTATATGTTATTTTCGCACAAGCACATATTGATTTCCCTATGTCTAATAAATTGGTACTTGTATTGATAGCACAGTACATATTAGTTATTGGGTCGGAAAATGAAAAGACAAAGCTTTCTAAAACACTGTAGCTTTACAATGTATAACAGCAATTCAACTCCAATTGTGGTTATGTGCCAATTTTGTTTGGTTTTTTGTTGTTGGATTTTTTATTCTTTTCTGCCATCTGAGAAATTGAAACAACCTTTGCCATCTGTGAAAAGGTGCTACCGAACTGATTTCACTGAAGTGGACTTTGTAGCTAATTCCTCACATTTCTAAAATGCACACTGCATGTTATTACAGTTACCACTACTTGAATATTTTTAGAAAAAGAGGAAGGAAAATCTGTCTAAACATCCAACATACATTACACCATGGCATGTCACAAATGTAAATACTGTACTCGCTGGCCTGCATATGATTTTAACTTGGACCAAATAACAATCTACAAATCACATTAGATGTAGATGTAGCTGGACAATATTCTGATCACGAAAAACAAAAACACCATAAAATGAAAACCCATCTGATATTACCATAAACTACAAATAAAAAGAAAGAATTACAATTAAAAAAGAAAAACACTTAAAAAAGAAAAGCTGGCTTCACCCATTGATGGCACAGTAATTCTTACCTTTCCTGCTAGCCCAGAGGGAAACTCAGTATCAAACCTGTTGCTCAGTCCAAACCTGAAGAAAAACAAATACTGGTTCATGCACAGGCATACAGCTAGCGAATACATATGCATCAGAGATCTTGCTGATGATTCACTGTTTAATTTACGTGTACAGGTCACATTTTTGCACGACAGATCAAAAGGCAGCTCTCAGATATCAAGTGTGCACAAACACTGAATAAAGCAATCAAGTAAACAAGCCTATGCCAAGCCATATTTATACAAGGATGAAAGATTAATATAGATGACTGATGTAATAATTCTTATCATACAAGCTCACAGGCCCGATTACAACTATGAACAAGCTGTTCGGTTGGTGGATTCTTGCACATATACCACAAATATACAGTATAGGATACACTGAAATTCCACCTTAACAACTTAACGTGTCCTACAGTTTGGAAGGGGGCCTCCATGGATCAGTTTGTTAGTGCGGTAGCCTAGCTTAATGACCAGAAGCCTTCCACCAATGTGGTTGCTGTGAGCTCTAGTCTAGTTCATGCGGGCTTCCTCTCCGGCTGTACATGGGAAGGTCTGCCAGCAACCTGTGGATGGTTGTGGGTTTCCCCCGGGTTCTGCTCAGTTTCCTCCAACCATAATGCTAGCCACTGTCGCATCTTTCTAGCAAACCTTCCCACATACAGGAAGCCAGTCTGAGGTGGTGTTAGCATTAATTTCATTAATTTAATTGATTTGCATTTTACCCTGTACTCAAGAACATTTCACTTGAACCACAGAGGCCAGCATTATGGGCAGCCCAGTTGAAAATGACTATCCACAGATTGCTGTCAGTCTTAGCATGTATGTATGATATGATGGGCTATGGTCATCCTTCACCTCATTTCTCATTCATCTGCATCACTATCTTCACATAAACAGCACCAATGGGGTCTTTTGAGTCAAAATATAGTGGAAAAACAAAAAGGGCTGGTCTTTCCCTTAAAACAAAGTGTTCATTTCCTACATGGGAAGGTTTGTCAATGTATCAAACAGATGAAGTTATACCGCATAGGGTAACCACAACTTTATTTGGATTTATTTGGAATGTGCTTACAAGACAAAAGAGATGCTCAGCTAATACGACAGTACTACAGGCACTGTCAACTCTCAAGGCATCAAAGTTAAGCCCTTCACACCAGAACATCTGCCTGCTGATGCAGTGATACTTGACACTGCTTTAAGCCTACCTAATGATGTGATTATTCTACTGACTAACTGTATAGGGTTTCTCCCGAGGTCACTATGGTTAAGGCATCCTACTGCCATCCGCCAGCCACCAAGAAGTATGTCAATTCTGTCATTTGTGGCTTCGATGTCATGTTTTGTTCTGTCAGACGTTCTTGTTTACTTCATGGCTTGTTCAGAAAGAGTGCATCATCCATGTATTTACACATTTACATTTGTTTATTTTATTTACGTGATTGGTGTTTTATGTCGTACTCAAGAATATTTCACTTGTATGACGGCGGCCAGCATTATGGTGGTAGGAATCTGGTAGAGCCCTGGGGACACCCATGACAATCTGCAGGTTGCTGGCGCACCTTCCCACATATGGCTTGAGAGGAACCCAACATGAGGTGGACTTGAACTCACAACGACCACACTGGTGAGAGGCACCAGGGTCATGCCGCTGCACTGGCACGCAGACCCCCTCATCCATATTTATATTTGTCTTTAACGCCATACTCAAAAACTTTTCACAAATATGATGGCCTTATGAGAGGTTTAGGGGTGGAGTAAAGCACAGAGTAAAGCAATAGTAAAACGAACACATTATGATCTCCTGAAATCCCATCATCGCTCCTCCAAATTTTTACGTTCCACGTTTGTTATAACGCATTCATTTCGACAGCACATTCCACAGAAACCAGCTTGGTCTCTGTAATGATCATATCTACTGGTTACAAACATTTTCTGTTCGCTCATTTTTCATGCATCTACACTTGGGTCCAGGTAGCTCCGAAGCACTTGCACTCATTACGTTTAGAGCGCAGAGCTACAGAAGCTGACATTGCAAAATCCTGTATACATCCAGTTCTTGCGTGCTGCATTCTCGATAGGCTTCATACTTTCTGGCTTGCTGGGGGGTACAGGACGAAGGCAAGACCACAGCGTTTATGGTTTTCTAGATGCTGTGTGTCTGAACTGTTGTAACAGGCAAGTGAATCAAGAGCATAGCACGCAAGAACTCTGGACATACCACAGGATACTGGAATGTCTCTGTAGCTCTGTGTCCTAAACGTAATGGGTGCACAAGTTTCGGAGCTACTTGAAGCTACGTGTACACCTTCGTCTTCACTAGTTCTGTAGTTAAGACTGGGCCTAAATAATAAATTTCCATGAAGTGACTAAGACACGATTAGCAAAGGATAGTAGCTGTCCAACAAATAGACGCAAACTATATCATGCTAAACAAAAGATATATCAAGCCGAGACTAAGTCTAGCTACGTGTACAAGTTTATAAACGGTCAAATCTGGTGCTGGTATCAAATAATATGTGTTGTTGTTGTGCGGCCAACTGGCATATCGCAAAAGTATGTTCGTATATATTATTCATTTCAGTCTCCCGCTCATGAAAGTAAATGAACTTACACTGTCACATTTCCTGCGCCCCTCAAAACGATCGGATCGGGAACATTTATTGTTAAATCGTCTTCAATTTCCACTCTATCTTCGTCGTCTTCTTCCTCGTATATCGCGTCAAAATCAGCCATTGTTGTTGTACTTCACGCACTTTCACGCTCTCCACAGCAATGCCGCTTCTAGATGTCACGTCAATCCTATAACCTCTGCTGCCATTAACCCAACACACTACCCTGTAAATTATTTATACGTTACTAAAATACTGCCATTTCTTGAAAAGTGTGACCACCTTCTCTAATTAATTCGCTAAACAAGTACACATAAAGATCATTCCTATTCCTATGAACTCCTAAAACATTCACTTTATCGTCGGAAGGGTTTTACAGTTCTGACGTACTTCCGCTCGAAGCATGCGTTGTGAGGAAAGGCATTCGGATGACCTCGGTAAAACTCGGTAATGTCATGAAAATAATATCCTCAACTGAATGAGTGATGTTTACAACTACTTGACTCCACTACATATAATGTAGACAGACCCATACACCCTTTTTTGTGTACCCGTGAAGGCCTGTAAGTGCTGTGTTGTAGCCTAAAGCATCACATATGTGTTTGTTTTTGTGTCAAAAAAAAAAGAAAAGAAAGAAAAGTATAAACTTACAATCAGATGTTAATAAATACACACACACACATATATATATATATACTTCCCACCATGATCACACAAAGACATGACTCGACGAGTACATGGTGTGTTCCCAGTCACTTTTTATGACAACAGTCTGTGCTATACGTGTACATTGTACATGTATTATTATGGAAATTGGGAATCCAATCAAACTAATGATAATACTTATGCCTCTTTGTGTTAATCAGACAATCAAGCGCCTGTACAAAAATCTAAAAAATACAAAAGAAAAAAAAACCCAAACAAACAAAAGAAAAAAAAAACAAGGACAAACGTGTTTTAATCAGGCGATTAATAGCAAACTACAGGGATTTGTAAACGTTGTGTTAAACATGTGGCTGTAGTCGATGGCTTTTACATTCGAGTTTTTAAGGATATCGTCATTAAAAAACTCTTACGAAGAAGTTACAGTGAATAAATATATCAATTAGCGATTTCGAATGTGTTTGAGCACTCTGCTTGACACACGTAGGGCTGATACGGGTAACTTTCGTGTACAATCTTATTTCCTTTCAGTCATACAAGTGGGAAGGCAGTGGGTTCCTCTCGGGCTCTGCCCGGTTTCATCTTACCATAATACTGGCCGGCGTCGTATACGTGTAGGCCCAAGTGAAATATTCTGTAGCGCGGTGCAGGCACCAATCAAATAAATAAATAAATAAATATATATTCCTCTGAATATATGTATAGATTTTGAATGTAAATGTAGAGTGTCTTGAACATTATCCTGTTCATGCAAGCTTTCATAGACTAATCAGGATATGGATATGACTGATTTTTCTCATTTCATTGAAAAGTGAGTGAATGAGTGCTTAGGGTTTAACGTCGTATATAACAATGTTTCAATCGTGTGACTACGAGGAATCCCTCTAGTGCTGCCGTCACTGGAACATCATGCCCCAGACACTAGACATGACACTCCACCCAGTCACATTATACTGACACCGGACCGACTAGTCCTGTTTCATTGCTCTAATCTCTCAACGCTGAGCGCCAAGCGAGGCAGCAAGAAGAACCACTTGGTAAGCCTTTGGTATAACCCAAGCCGGGACTGTTCTTGGATCTCCCGACCTCGAGGCGGACACTCTAGCTACTAGACCATGCACCAAGGCGGTCACTGGAAAGTGAAAACTGATTCTCTTAGATATATTCAATTTTTGTACAGATGGTGTGGTAATTGGTTATATGTGTTTTCTTGGTTCCAAACCTATTCGTGGCGTTCAGTTTCGGATGACGGGTATTGTTGGGTGACATTTACGTAACTGGTTGTGTATGCCTCCGGCCAACAGAAGATGTATTCTACATTGTATTTTTTCAGTGAAGGAAAAAGAAGCAGTGGGCCTAGTGACACAGATTCTAACGGAAATGAACACCTGGTAAGTCTAAGATTGGTAAGAATCAGACTCAAACCAGTCTAAGCTTCATTTGAATGTACTAATTTTTCAGTAGGCCAAGCTGACAATAAAATATGTTCCTTCCCCCATACATTCTCAGACTAAAAGTCAAACTTTAAAGGATATGTGAAATTTTGTCATGAATTGGTTATATTTATTTATTTAATTAATTAACTGGTATTTTACGCCGTACTCATATTTCACTTATACGACAGCGAGCAGCATTATGGTGAGATGAAACCGGGCAGAGCCCAGGGAAACCCACGACCATCTGCGCGCTGCTGACGGACCTTCCCACGTAAAGCCGGAGAGGAACCCAGCATGAGCTGGACTTGAAGTCACAGAGGCCGTCTTGGTAAGAGGCACTGGGTCATTACTCCGCGATGGCGGGCTAAACATCTCGGCCACGGAGGCAACTCTCTCTCACCCGTCCCGCCGTCCCTCACTCCCATCTTGGAGCTCTCATGGCCGACCAGGGGAACTTTTGCATGGATGCCACGTGTGAGGCTAAAGTAACATTCAATGGTTTTTCTGGGACATATTACAAATGTCGTCAAATGTGTTTTGCCTATATTTCTTTA
This sequence comes from Acanthopleura granulata, assembly GCA_016165875.1. Classification (NCBI taxonomy): domain Eukaryota; kingdom Metazoa; phylum Mollusca; class Polyplacophora; order Chitonida; family Chitonidae; genus Acanthopleura; species Acanthopleura granulata. The sequence continues at coordinate 30,774,935 of JABBOT010000005.1, read as the reverse complement.
CCTGCTTAATTGTTTTTTCTTGGAAAAGCTATTTGTGAATGCCCACAAAAAACACAACTTTAAAGGAGTAAGACGTTCGTCCTTCCTATGACGTCATAAATATTATATAAATATTTTAACTTTTCTATTTTTACTATTCGTTTTACGTATTCTTTGGGGCCTCCGTGGCTCAGTCGCTTAGCGCGATATCGCAGCACAATGACCGGAAGCCTCCCACCAGTGCGATCACTGTGAGTTAAAGTCCAGCTAATGTTGGCTTCCTCTCCGGTCGTAAGTGGGAAGGTCTGCCAGCAGCCTGCAGGTGGTTTCCACCCACCATAATGCTGGCCGCCGTCGTATAAGTGAAATATTCTTGAGTACGGCGTAAAACGCCAATCAAATAAATAAATAAATAAATACATATTCGTGTTTACATACAAGGTAACGAACTATTTTGTTTCCAATCATCCGTATTACATTCAATGTAATATCTGGATGCCTATCTGGAGTATATTTAGCATTTATTTATTTATTTACTTATTTGATTGGTGTTTTATGTGTATCATGTATATGTATATATATTCTGAAAGCTAAACGATTGCTGATTTCAAAAAAGCTTTAAAAATTTACCAAACTTTAATCTTTGTCAAAATAAAGAGAAAATTTGAAAAGAATTCAGAGTTGTTTTTCAAAATGATATTTTTTCGCAAATTTTCAGTTTTCAAATTTTTCTTGCCCAAGTGGATAATTTACTATTTAAAATAAAAAAAAACATATTCGTCTTAGATTATCCTGAGTGATCATTTAAAATTAAACTTTCAAAAAAATTTTGATCTTCTTTTCCCAATATCTTTAAAACTAGAAAAGATGTTAAACATTTGTGGAACGGTTTTTTAGCTTCAGTTTTGAACTATATGTGTACCAAGTTTCATAGCATAATGGCGAAAAATAAGCGAAAAATAAAACTATTTCACAACCATCTCAAAAGTAGAAAGGGAGAAAAATGTCTGGAGGAGAATTATGCCTGAGAAAATTTGCTATTAATGCGTTTGCCATTTAATTTTAATCAAGAATTGTCCGTCCTCCAGTTAAAATGTGAACATATCAACCTATCATGTTAAATTTTACGACTTATCTTGCTCCATGAAAGCTTAAACTGATGTTTTATCTTGACACCTCTGAGCAAAACCTGCCAGAATGTGTTTATAAACCTGATAATGTGCTGTTGTTTTAATGAATAGGTCTACACAGACTGGCGGGTGGTATGAGGAGAAGGGTTCAGGCTGTCATCCAGGCAAATGGAGGATATACCCGATATTGACGTAAAACGGTTTACATGATATCAAATGACGTTTCCATGGAGTAATTTTAACCACTGCTTCAACACTGCTCATTCCAGAAACACACGTGTAAAACCATTGTTTCACATCAAAATCAGTGATGACAGAAATGCATGTGCGTTATCGTTAACACATGGATTCCAATCAGTTTTCGTTTTTCATTAGATAAAGGGTCATGCTGTTCACAACCAATCACGTTTTACACTCTTTTGATAACCGAAGAACATTAATCGCGTGTATGCAAAATAGCCACAGCGAAAACCAAGGATTGAGTGTAAGGGGGCGGCGCTTAATTACGTTTTTTGTGTATATTTCAACGTTCAATATGACCACACAAATAGCACTTCATCTATATCCGTATATGTAGTGTGGAAATATAACGGTGAGTCTTTCTGGTAGGAAAAAGGAAGAAGAAGAAAAAAAAGAAACATCTGTAACTTTACTGGGCTTCAGTGTCATGGTCTAAAATCCCACCTTATATTTTCAACTGTAAAAATTCTAAAAAAAAAATCATGAAAAACATGCCTCTCACATGATCCGCACTTCATTTAATGCCAGCACCCCACTTTAAAACTGGATGAAAGAAAAGCAACTCGAATGCGGATAAAAATATGTGGCTTACCAGAGCAATGAAAGACGGGTATCTACAATTCAATCGGGGTCAATTCATGTTGAAAAGAAGAAATAGCAAAGCATGACTTGTTTGAAAAAAAGAAATCTGCAGGTGTTCCTGTATTCGTTTGTAAGCATATGAAAGACAGTGGCCGATTTATTTTGATAAACTGCCAAGTTAGTTACACCCCTGTGCATTCACATCGAGCAGGAGTTTTGATACATTAGGCTACATTAAGTGCGAGAACTAAATCCAGTAGGTCCCTTTTAAGAAAATGAGTGTGGTGAATAGAGTTATTCTGATATATACCAAGCTCACGAATTCTTCATGCTGAAGGTAAATAAACTGTATACATCTGGCTCATATTTATGTTTACTTTAATTAAAAAAATAATACAAATATTACTGGCAGATAACATACAGTTAGTAAACAACATGTCACTGTGATTTAATTAGTAAGAGATGGGCAGCTTGTAGGTGAAATAACCACACGCAGTTTGAGCCAATCCCATGTCCGGGTATGAGGTCTTATGGCTAATCAAATGAAATATCCTGTGCAGCATAGCGTTTGCTTGCTTTGAATAGTTAGGGCATTTCAGAAAATAAATCCTATAGAACGACGAAGAATGGATGCCCCTCATAATGCAAATAGGCAGTTCTAATGTGCCTATGACTTTCTTTCAACGCTTGAGTGAGTTGAATTCAGTAACTTTGGAACATGCGCAGTTTGTTAATCGGTCAACCCCAGTGAAAAAGTACGTATATACTCAGTTGGCAGGGTGGATTACTTCACTGCTGTGAGGAACGTTTTTCCGCACTCTTCGTACAGCGAGTAAAGGTTTATAGCGTCACAGTATACAGAAACATATTTACAATGCGCGCCGGTGTTATCCTGTTTTGTCTCACACTCCTTTTGGCTGGTAAGTTCAAATTGTACATCGTACGGCTGAGAAACTTCCGACGTGACGTTCTGCCATAACCATTCATTCATTCATTCGAACTGTACATCCATTTTAATATTTTGACTAGTTTTACTCTTACATGCATATATATCTGTAGCTATATCTGGTGCCGGAGCGCTTCGTGTGCAGAATTATACAATGTCCACAACAGACATATAGGCGTTGGAGATCCACCAGCCTACACGTTCAACCAAATATATGTCATTTTGTATGGAGAGTTACAGGTCCAGCTGAAACCCAGAGGAAGACCTCAAGTGTCTCAAGCAACGAGTTCGTGCAGGCTATACCCTCTCTAGATGTATACCGTGTATTTTACCTGAAATGGTCTATTTATGTGCTGGTACATGCATGAGGCATGGTATTTGTTTTACTAGAGTTACCTAGACGCTTTTACGTGAAATGGTATATGTTTAAATGCAATGCATGGTACATGTTCCATGGTGTATTTGCTTGCCATGGTATGCTTCTGTATCACGGTATATTGGTGTCACCAGATCAAATTTACGTCTAACGGAATAGCCAGAATACATTATTAATTTATTTGATTGTTGTTTAAGGAGTTTTCACTTACACGAAGAGGGTCAGTTTTCCTGGCAGACGAACTTAAACCGGAGAGCCCCGAGTAAACCACCGATCATTGGTAATTTACTGAAGAACGTTCCCAAATATACCACACCGTATTGCATGCTGTAAGAAAATGGTCTTCACCGAACGATAGAGTGAGTAAATAGCAACTCGAGCGTCGCCGCCCGCCTTTTTCGTGTATTTGTGCCGTGGTATTAGTTCTGTATATGTGTGTCAGCCGACCTGTCGAATGCAGAGGTTCGCCAAAAGGCGCGTGATAACGGAATTGTTTAGGTATAATTTGAACACGTACAACTCCCGGTGGCGTACTTGTGTCTGACTGGCGCGTATAATACTACCTGGCCCCACCCTTGTTACGTTTATGGCTGCCCCTAGTGCACGAGAGGGCACTCCCTGAGACTTTCACATCGCTCTATTGCATGAGAAAGGAAGTAGGCTACATAATATGAGCGGGATGAGCAAGAATTAAAGTATTTTTTAATTAATAGTATGTCGACGAGATTTTCTCCCACGACCTGTATTATAGGCTCGGAAAGAAGAAAAAAAATCGATATCAACTTGAAATACAAACGAAATCCTGAGTACCCACGGGGACCTTTATATCTATTACCGACAACAGAGACTTTGTCAACAAGCATTCTGTAAATATTGCGAAAGATTTCAAGCAGAATAAAAACAACGTCAGTCCACAACAGAAGAAAAAACTAAATGTGTATCAAAAGGATACTCCTTTCTCTCTCTTTTCTTATTATTACCACTACTAAAGAAGCTAATATTTTTGTAGGGGCTCACGAGTAAGTCTGTTTATCTGCAGGAATTTCATGGAAAAAATTTGTTGTGGGATTTGCATAATCTTTGGTAATCCTAATTTGGATTCTTTCTTTTTATCTCTTTATCAAATGGCAATATCTGTAAGTTAATGGAGAAATTTTATGCACGGATTTTGATGAGAAACTTTGTGCAGAGTTTTACCCTTTGGGATTTGTTTTCAGAGATGTGCGTGAAACAATATTTCTGTAGCGGACATCCTTGGTTCCAGCTGATTGACTTTGTTCGGACAATGGCTAGAGAATGCATTTGTCAATTACCATTAAATTAGGACTGTAGCAGCTACACACCAGGGAGAACATGGCTAGGATTGCCTTTCAGGACATGCGTAAAACAAAGTGGCAGCCGTTACCATCTTTGTCTTCCATTTATTTAACTTTGTCTTGGTTAATAATTTGAGAAAGCTTTATGTGATTTTCTTCAATACTGGGTCAGTTCGGATTGGTTTTGTATACTTCGCGTAAAACTATATATCCATCTCGAATATCCCTGCTTGCAAGTCGTTTAACACTGTCCGAACAATGTCGACTGAGACTATTGAGACCAATTCCCTTCGAACTGGGATAGTGGTATATAACATGGACTTGGGGTGGACCACTGATTTTCTATATTCTAATATACTGTCGGTTGGGATGGCTTTTTCAGTTGGTGACATTTCAGGAATATGCACAGCTATCCAGTGTCGGCGATGTCGCTCATCCACATATATTATCCTCATCCTTCGTGGCCGCAGGGGTTAGCGCACCGGTTGTCTCCCACCATAATGCTGATTTGTTTTGGCCGTTCCTTTAACAGATAGGAAAAAAAAATAATTCAAGGTTTATTAACTTAGTAATTTAAGCCATTAATAAGACATTGCATCATCGTCACCGTTCAAAATGACGCCTGAATACCATATAAATGTTATGTTTATTTTCTTCTTTCATTCATTATTTTTTTGACTGGTGTTTGATGCCGCACACAAGAACCATCCGCAGGTGTATAAAGGTTATACTGGAGACAGGCGTGAAATTCAGCTCGCTAAGCATGCGCGAAGTTTTATATACAGTGGTATCCTTTACGTTGACCATTCAAACCACATGGTATACAATACTTTATATGTATTATTTCCTCTGATTTTGCTTTGTAATATTTGCAAGTCCTGTAAAAAATGTGCAATAACAGATGTGTCATTGAACAATATACAATTTACAAGTTTTATTAAATTACACCCATCAGTGTAGGGCCAAAATTTGACAAATATGTTGTACAGTTCTTAGTTTTCGCATCTTTAACCACACAAACATATTTTGCCGTGGCATCGAACTTATTAATCGCTTTGTTTTGCGTTCATGTCAGTATAGCGTGCATCTTAGTTCTTCAACCTTTCCAACAACCTCTGCAACCAATATTTTAAAACATTCTGACAGAACTATGGGATGTGGAAAAAAATTTGAACAGTTTTATGAAATTCGCATCTTTGACCACACAAACAAATTATTTTTAGAGTCGTGTTCTTAATCACTGTTTGCATAAATTCCATTAAAAACGTGGTTTGGTGTTTGAAAGGGTTGGAGATTTACAGTATATTTCTTTATTGTTGGCATTGCAGTGGAAGGTCACACGAGGGAAGGAACCTGTCCCCCGCCCAGTGGTAAATCCGGAATCTGTGTGTTTGATCCAGCCAAAAACTGTTTGGAAGACCATGACTGTGACGTTGGTGAGACGAAGCATATACATCAAGGAGACTGAAATAGAGAAATGAAAATAAAATGTGGATTTCACTTATCTCTGTACACAAACAGTTTAGTCATTTATTTGGCCGGTGATTAACGCCGTGCTGTAGAACTTTTTCTGGGTGTACAAACGTCAGCTGGTTTTTATGCGTGGAGGAAATTGGACTGCTTTCAAAACTGACAACACAGTTTTTGTAAATATATACTGGGTTTCTGAAATGTAACATAAACGGCTTAATGGCATAGTGGAGGGAAAATATTGGACCAACAGTTAAATGTAAGGAGAGATTATACACAGCGTTGTGCTTTATATTTAGTGCGTACCGGTACTGTAAAGACTTGTTTATTCATTTGATTTGTGTTTTATGCCGTGCTCAAGAATATTTCACTTACACGACAGCGGCCATCATTATCGTGGAAGGAAACCGGGCAGCGCCCAGGGGAAATCCATGGCTATCCACAGGTTGGTGGGAGCGTGCTGGAAAGAGATTGAAAAAATGCATATGATGACGTAAATTCAGTTCAGAAGTTGGTTTTCAAATTTAACCGCAAATAAAGATGAAATGAAAGTAGCAAATATTTATATTTGTAAGATGTAATAAGAGTGACCGATTTTGATATCATTGTTATCTCTTGTGGCTTACAATGGTAGAATGCGCGTTTTGACATGTCGCAATTAACAAGTCATGTTCGGACTTAAATAACTGGAAACATCATAGAAGTTATGCTGAATTATCAGTGTTTAATGTGTTTTGTTTCAGTGCTTATATTGGTAGCCCTCAAATATAAGCACTGAACAATGTGTAGAATTTCCAACTGAGTTTTGTTTAATCAAAATATTTTCTTTATTATGTTGCCAGACATGAAATGTTGTTCAGAGGGATGTAACAAAGAGTGCAAGTACGCAATACCAGTTAGCTATAACGGTGAGTATATAGTGAAGCTTTCTGTATACTTCGCTTTGTTATGTGAAAGTAAGGCCTGTGTTAATGTGGAGAAATGCTGAGTAACTGTCAGTTCTTGAAAACTAATCGACAAGGCGCACATCGACAGCTGCAAGCATTTCTCCTATAGTCTACCCAAACGATAGTTAGTGCATATGTTATATCGACCGTCTTTGTGCGTAGTGTTATTCAGATAAATGTGGACGATTTGTGGCCAGCATTATGATGGGAGAAAATCGGGCATATCCCGGGGGAAACCCACGACCATCCGCAAGTTGCTGGCAGACCTTCCCATGTACGGCAGGACTTCAACTCACAGCGACCGAGGTTCACTTTGATCGTGCGATTCATAGTTAGTAGACACATTTTACCAATCTCACGTCTGAAAGCAATCGCATTCTCGTGAGAAACCCTATACAGACGAGACTAAGATAACTCTCGCACGCAGTTACGAGCCACTGGCGCGGTGATACTCACAACAAAAACGGGGCAGTATTTTTGAAAGCTGCCAATAAAAAAGTCATAATCCTGCATTCAAAGTATATAAGGCGTAAATAAAACACAAATCAAATAAATACATAAATAATTACTTGGCGAGCACCTGTTGATTTTTTCCATTCAACCAATTACATTTGTCTTTCCAGGGAACTGCCCCAATGCGACTGGCGTAGTGACCACATGTGAGTTTGTATTCGGTACCAACTGTATCTATGACTCGGAATGTTCGCCGATCGAGAAGTGTTGTCAACATGGCTGTGGCAAAGTCTGCAAACAAGTAAAACCAGCGATACCTTTTAATTCCGCCATTCCTCAGGCCTGGAGTGGGCTATTCGTCATTGGATGGACATCCGTCTCGGTCATGCTATTAACTCGTTTTTGACATTTTTTTCTGTAGATTCACACTACAGGAACCTTCAAAGAGAATCCTGTATGAGATGGCGGTTTCAAAATGCTCATATACACTCACTGTCAAAACTATCTGTAAGTTTACAGTAAATTTCATTTTATTACATGTAGCACAACATTTCAATGTAAAATATGTATAACGGTAAACAATTATGTTCCATGGTCGTGGGTTTCCATCGGGCTCTGCCCGGTTTCCTCCCACCATGATTCTCGCCGTCGTCGTATAAGTGAAATATTATAATGATATTATTATAAAATTACTATATTACGAAAAATAGTGGAAAGAGCTTCGTATATATGACACTGAAATATTTACAGTTGGAAAACTTACACAAAGAAGTAGCGGTATTGGGAACAAAGTTATCAGCAGTTTTCCTATCCCTTGCCTACAGCAGAAACTTCTGACGATTCTTTTAGGGTCAACAATCCCGTTTGTGTGTATATATTATAAATAGTATTAGTATTACACTAGTGTATACAATACGTTTCTTCCAAGCTGATGTTTTGACATTGAATGAAGGTTACGGGTTGTTGTCGGGAAACGGTGTGTAGTCACCAACTGTTTTCCTATCCTTTAAAGACACTTGTCAAAAATGTTCAGGGAAGCATATACATGTATGTATAGAGTCGCTGATCTTGGGCTGTTGGTCTGCCGCATAATATTACTACGTAAATATATAAATGTATATTCGTCTTATATTATCGTTGTCGTTACATTTTCCCAGGCAGAACTGGCGTTTCATAAGAATGTGTCGATGGTATATATTTATTGCGTCAAAGCTCTACAACACACCACTGGCGTCAAAGCTCTATAGTACACCACTAGCGACAAAGCTCTACAGTACACCAGTGGCGTCAAAACTCTATAGTAAATCAATGCCGTCAAAGGTCTATAGTACACCAGTTTCGTCAAAGCCCTACAGTACACCATTGTCATCAAAGCTCTAAAATACACCAGTGGTGTCAAAGCTTTACATTACTTCACGGACACTTGTGTTGCTGTGACAGGACGTGTAAATTCGCGATGTTATGTTAGCATTCGTATGGAATTGTACTTTGCGAAAAGGCCACGATTTGGGCAATATGTGGTGAGGATATGTGACCAATGCCCAGAGAAAAACATAAACCGACTGTCTTAAAGACACAACAAAGAAGAAAGGGTGAAAGAATGATTATTGCTAAAGAATGAACACTTGTATTTTGACGCTACATAGGTAATATTTCAGTGGTATCGTGGTGACCAGGGTGAGAGTTGATAATTTGATGAATGGCGGCGCGGACATGAATTTGGGCGACGTATCACGATCCCATCACGATTTATCACGAATATGCTACAAAACCAAGACGTTGCGGCGATGTTTCATGATGTCGCCAGAATCTTTGGATCTCCACTTCTCTCATTAACTGCCCAGTTGTTAACACAACCTGTCCGCCACTCCGACAGTACCACGTGCCTGAAGAGACCAATTCGTGGTCTTTTCCTCCTGGCACCCTTCATCTGGGTGTGTGATCGTACCGGTATTGTATCGTTATCGAAGCAAGGCCCACCCTACTGATGTTGTAGATATCGCCACGCAACACGGCGGCTGTGGAATCTTACTCTCCCCAGAATTTGCCCCGTTTTGGGACATCGGGCCTAGTACATGACGTATTCCTTTTATCCTTTAAATCAAAGTTGTAAACTGTTAATGCTTATGCATGACCCGACTTAGGATTGATTCCAAGTCTCCTGCCCAGTATTATCGCCGGACGTAAGTCAATTTGTGATCGTAAGCATTTGGGTCCACTTCCACCCAGTCGTAAAGTTTATGTACAAGTTCTGAAAAAAAATGAAGCTTGCGTTCGCGAGCATCTGGTGCTGTTATACCAGATTCCAAGGATCTCGACTGTGTTCTTTTAATATGGGGTAAGGCGTAGATCAGCGGTTCTCGTCTATCAGTAGTGTATACTTAAGCCACTCTTAGACTGCGGTCTCGGGCTAGGCCTGTGTCCACTATGGCTCGTGGCATCTGCAGCCATTTATGTAGCACCGCGACATGTGATCTTGGTAACGTGATGCATCAGTGACAAGCTGTATGCAAACGGTGCTCAATTGTGCACAAAAGCACGCAGAGATCCACGTATCTGGAGCAAGCAGATGCTTCAAGTCGCAGACATTCAAGCATCTGCTGAGTCAGCAAATGTAGGTGACGAGCGAGCCCAAATAGATCGACTGAAAAAAGCGCCCTATCGACACTTGCTCGGAGTTATAAGGTCGATCTACCTCCGACTAAAATAGCATTTATTCATTCATTTGATTGGAGTTTTATGTAGTACTCGAGGATAATTCAATTACACGAAAGTCACAAGCATTATGGTGGGAGTAAACCTGGGGCAGCACGGGGGAAACCAACAACCAGTTCAAATAACAGATACAATGTGAAACAAACCAATTGGCAATCTGAGCTGTAAAGGCAAATTTATTCATATGCGACTGAAAGTCCTGTACATAAATATCTATACACGAGTAATGTATACGATCTTTACAAATATCACACAGTTGGTTTGCACCTGGTCTTCAAAGGGCAGCCCAGTAAAGGTCACTGCCAGAAACGATAACTGGAATTTGGCCAACAAATGATTGAATCCATTTCAACCATCAGCAAACAACTGAACAAACAAATGCATCAGTATCAACCTTTGTGAAACAAATACATCAGTATCAACCTTTGTGACACAAATGCATCTATACCAGCCTTTGTGAAACAAATACATCAGTATCAACCTTTGTGACACATATGCATCTAAATCAACCTTTGTGACACAAATGCATCTATACCAGCCTTTGTGAAACAAATACATCAGTATCAACCTTTGTGACACATATGCATCTAAATCAACCTTTGTGACACAAATGCATCAGTATCAACCTTTGTGAAACAAATACATCAGTATCAACCTTTGTGACACATATGCATCTAAATCAACCTTTGTGACACAAATGCATCTATACCAGCCTTTGTGAAACAAATACATGTATACCAACCTTTTTGAAACAAATGCATCTGTATCAACCTTTGTGAAACAAATGCATCTGTATCAACCTTTTGTGAAACGAATGCATCTGTATCAACCCTTGTGAAACAAAGGCATCTGTATCAACCTTTGTGAAACAAATGAATCAGTATCAACATTTGTGAAGCAAATGCATCAGCATCAACCTCTGTTAAACAAATGCATCTACAGCAACCTTTGTGAAACAAATGCGTCTATATCAGTCTTTGTTGAACAAATGCATCTATAGCAACCTTTTTGAAACAAATGAATTGAAATCAACATTTTGGGAATACCGATCAACGCATCCAATTTCACTGATTGGTGTTTTAGGTCGTACTCAAGAATATTTCACTTATACGACGGCGGCCAGCATTATGGTGGGAGGAAACCGGACAGAGCCCGGTGGAAACTCACGACCGTCCACAGGTTGCTGGCAGACCTTGACACGTATCTCTGTAACAGGAATGCATTGATATCAATGTGTGAAACAAATGCATCAATACCAACATTTGCGAAACTAATGCATTGATATCAACTTGTCTGAAACAAATGTTTTGATGTTAACATATTTCACAAGGATCATTCCCAATAAATCTTAAGCAAACAACTGAATTGAGCCAACATCTGAATCTATATCAACCATTGGAAAACAAATGAATCCATCAGAGCTGGGTTCATAAAACATAGTATAACATGTTTTCCTGCACAAAATCCAAAAGTACCAAAAACCATGTTACCATTTTAGTTTAGCAACGAAAACAAGCATTCCCCTGTATAACATTTCCACATAAATCTATACGCCATTTTTCTATATCGATTTCTGTCAAGTGCATCATGTATCACTTGAACACTGAGGTAAATAATACACAAGAACATAATTCAGACATTCCTCCAGCCTGAAACAGTTCACTTGAACAACAAATTTACAGAAACATAGACAAACAACTACAAATACCACTTAAGCATACACCTTAAGATGTCTACATAAATCTGTTAAGACTTAAGCATTGTAAGAGAACACCACTAGGTCCATCGTAAACATTTTTTTTTAACCTAGACCAAAGCTGTAACATTCATTCTTTTCGAAGTACACGCAAAATAAACCACTGATCCAATCAACAAGATGCTGAACAAAATTGAACAAAAGCTGAAAATCAAACCAAAACAGATGTTATTCAAAACAAAAAGTAAGAACACATCAATTTTGTTTGAAGTTTTACTCAGCCATGGAAGTATAATATATGTAATTAAGAATAAATTTCCAACAATAAAAAACTTTGTTGCACAAGGCAGGATACAAATAGAGGTGATAAATTAATTATTTATTTATCTGATTTCGGTTTTATGCTGTATCCAAGAATAATGTGCTAAATTAGAATGAGGGACTTATTTCATTGGCATGTAATATGTTTTCGCCTATGAAAAAAGCAACTGCCAAGCATGTTGTGAACTGAAAGAACAATAACAACGTACAAATCAACGAGCCCATACAAAAACAAGCAGTCATAAAGACAATGTAAGTTTAATTAACATAACAGAACTATCAGCAAAACTGAACCACTATTTATAAAATACAAGTCATGGGTTCTGGCAAAAATGAAAAAAATATAAAGGAAAGAAAACAAATTGCCCTATAAAGCCTTAAAGCTAAACCTTTCCCTACATGCATTCTTTGGCATAAGGTAGTAATTAAGCAATATCAATACAAATGACAAAAGGTAAAAATCAGCCACAATACTAGTGTGTCTTATGAAAAGCTTATGCACCTGTAGACTTGCTCCGAATCTGCAAGTAACTTCTTTACAACTTTTATGGTAGGCAACATTCAAAGGGGAACACAAACCACCTAAAAGAAGTTAACCCAAGTGGTATATACACTTTTGTTCACTTATGTAAGATATCACTGCCTCTGTATAGTGGTGCTTGTCAAGCAAAGTGGTGTAAGTAGGCCTTCATGCGGTTCACAAGTGCTGTGGAGTAACCGCATACAATGATGTGTGTTTACACAGTTTGGAGCTGACATATTTGGGTGTGGAAAATTACTGCCTTCAGGCAGAGCTTACTAGTGAAGTGCATGTTGTCAAGTATCAGTTCCCACCCAACAAGTTCTGCATTAGGCCTACGTTTTGCACTGAACACTGCAACACCTTCACATTTCACACTTGAACAGCACAGTTTCCAAACATCTTTCTAAAGTTCTCCTTAAACAAGACGGCACTTTAATCAACCTGCCATCTGCGGAAATCACTTATCTACTGTATGTTTAAAATGCAAGGTCACCTAGTAAGTACATGTAAGCCGGAAAGGCAATACATACAAGTTATGAGAATCCTAGGCATGTCTTTGTTACCGAGGTATTTATTCATGCTGGTTTCTGTGTAATGAATCCACATATCACATTGGCTTTTGTTGTTCTAGGTTTAACAATAAATTTGATCGTAAAAAGAGTTATGTGGGCAATGTTAGCACTGGTAGTAAGCGCCAAACAAAACCTAAAAAGCTGAACATGTATCTGATGTCGTGTTTTAAGTATGAAATATTAAGTAAATACATTTTCTGGTCACTTCAGTTGGTTGGTCGCATGACGTTCATGTAGACTTAAATGATTTTAGCTAGAGCTTCAATTCAGGTGAGAAAAGAAATAAAATATCTACCTGTACTTACACATGTCAAATAAATTATGTAAATTTCACAACATTATATGGCCCCTAATATAATACAACAAAAAATTTAAAACCTACATCAGCATCATCAAGATATTCATGTAACTGTACACGTAGTCCCATGTGTCATAGACCCTGTTTTATATATACATGCACCATCTAAATGTTTCCCAGTCAGAGACTGATTTTTGCACCACAACAAGAATCACAGGTATCACTGGTAACTTGATGTAACTACAGGCCAGTGGTAACTGTATATGTATGTTAGGTCAAAGTAAAAGCAGACAACACCTCCACATGCATTTTTATACATATAGTATATATGTAATTCCTTTTGGTTTATGCACACACACACACACACAAACACATATATATATATGTGTGTGTGTATATCGTTTTGTATCTTCTTGTATCAGTAAAGTTTTATGTCTAATCATGAACGTACAAATACAATGTTGTGGATTTAGATTTAAACCTCTATGGTCTGATGTGGTATATATGTACCACTGTAAATTTATTTTGTACCATTCTTACTGTACACAAACATCACATATACTGCATGGTACTCCTTTCTAGTAGTACAGGTCTTTGTCTAATCATGACTGCACAAATATGATGTAGCAGATTTAGATTTATACCTCTGTGGTCTAATGCTGGTATACAAGGACCACTGTGAATTAATTTTATACCTGCTATACATCAACAACACACATGCTGCATGGTCCTTCATTCTAGTGGTACAGATCTCTTTCTAATCATGAAGGTACAAATACAATGTACTGAATTCAGCAATATACATGCACCTCTATGGTCTAATGTACATACAAGTGCCACTGTAAATTATAAATTTTTATACATGGACAATACACATTGCACCTGACTGTGTACTGGACACAATACCTCACAGTACCCCTTTCTAATGGTACAAGTCTTTGTTTAATCACAAAGTCATGAACAAATTTAAATTTTTAACTCGGTCGTACAATCCTGGTACATGTTTTCAACAACACCTATAGTAAAAGTCACATTACAGGCTCATGTACTGCCACACAATACAATGTGTTCACACTTTTTCCTATTTTATAAAAAGCCAACTTTGGCTTCACAAGAAGTCTTCAAAAGTTAGTGGGATGATGGTGTTGCATCACCCGAAGTGTATACCTCTTCCCAATGTCTGGAAATTTGAATGTAAAGGGCATGCTAAACCATACTAATGGTTAGTAATTAGGCACATCCCTGCACAGTGTGTAAGGTCTACATGTGTGTATAAGCTTCAGGCATGCATGCAAATGTACTGAAATTGTTTAAGTTCATGAGATTTAAAAAAGACTTACTACAGGAAAACCAAGCCCCTTGTGCAGGAAAATAAATCTCACTGACAACCTGGTCAAATTTTTTATACATGTACATGCATGTAATTACACTTGACATACCATACCACAGATATCTTTTTAGTACCAGTTATTACCAGAACATTATCTGATAAAAATGAAATTTGATGTAATGACTTTGCTATAAATGGTCTAATTTCTCCCAGAAGTTAAACAGTTCTTCAGACAAGTTAACTTCAGACGTGACAGAAGCTATGCATGCTGACATTTGAAACGCTTCTGTGATGTTAAGATGGCGATAAACTGAAACAACACTGGACAGTGCCCACACTCGCAATTACACCAAAAGTTTTACAAGACAGATATTATCATAGAATTGACACACACACATTGTAACAGATGGAATGGACTTCAGAACAGCTCAAGTTCAATGTAAAAAAGGCCCAGCATTTTGTCTTCACAACATGCTTGTAGAAATCACAAGACACAAACTTCAGTTCAGTGATATACAAATGGTTGTTGTTGGTTCACTGTAACTGGGAATTTAAATCACACGTGTCTTCACAAATTAGGTAGGTAGGTCTTTGATTACTATATTATATACACATAAACTACATGTACCTGTACATGTTATCATTAATATGGTCATGTTTGCACCAACTTTACAGCACCTGTCACTTTTCTAAATAAAGCATTTACCAAATGTTAGTAAATCCTTTGAACTGCTATTACTGAATGTATCTATGAAAGTACAACAATGTGTTTGAATTTATTGGATTTAGGAATTGTGGATTTAGGAAATAAACAAGCTGTTAATATCGAGACTTTTTATTGAGATTACACAGATTTCCAATACTAATCTACAGCTAGCTGGTATTCATCGAGATTTTCCTCTCTATTTAAAATTATCTCAAATGGCAGAAAAAAAACCAAACAACACTGGACAAGTCTATCCATATTTTCGGCAGAACCCTTCTGTGTGTAATGATTTCATTACAGATTACCGGTTCCTAAATCTATATCTTCAGTTCGTAATAACATTCTCGACCAAACTGTCCAGACTTCAAACTAGAAAAAAAAATGTCAAGTACAATGTTCATGATTTTCAAAACAAGCTGGTTGAAAACCTATATCCATTACTATCCATGCAGCTCTAAGCTGCCTACTTTGGATACTTGACTGGTATTCAAACCAGTGGCATTCTAATATCATTACATTCAACAGAGAATATGTAAAACTCCCTCCTGACTTTAGTGAAGATCTCCGAACAATTGAACTTTGGTATGATTGAAGCAGTTTGGCATAACAGTTTGTCCACAGCAGTGGTCTTTTTCCAGTGTTCTGCTTCAATGGTGCTTATGTTCTATTACTGACACACATGTGTGACATCCATCATATCTAACCAAAAAATTCATCCCAAAAGTGCAGTTTCAGAGCAAACAATGGTAATAAAGAATGACTTACAGTGCTGAAACTTGCAGTTTTCCAGTAGGATATCACCCTGCCTTTCAAAGAAAGCTCAATGCACCTTTCTAAGATCGACAGAAGTCTCAGAATTTGGTAAAATGAGCAATTCTTGTCTGTATCTGAGTCTTGTATCCCTCTGGATATCGCAAGAGAATTATAGTTCTGTGCATAAAACTCTTGCCTTTGTGCATGGAATAGATAAGATTTCTCAGTTAAAAATACATCGTCTTTCTACATACTAAAACAAAACTGAAAGGAAAAAAAAAATAAAAGAGCTAATAAATAAAAATGTCATGGTAATCTTCATATACATATGTAAAATCTTTTGAAAACAAAACAAAATTGTATGGTATACATACCATATATTACATTTTGATTCATATATCTGCATTTATTCTAAAAATACTGTTTCTTGCCACAATTTGAAATTAACTTTATCAGGTTTGGTATTAATTGTGGAGATACAGTGGTGAAAGGGAGCAAGGATGAGTGCAGGGAGCAAGGGTGAGTGCAGTGAGCATGGGTGAGAGCAGTGAGCATGGCTGAGAGCAGGAGGAAGGATGAGTGCAGGGAGCAACCGTGAGTGCAAGGAGCGTGGTTGAATGCAGGGAGCAAGGGTGAGTGCAGGGTGTGGTGTATCGGGCCAGCAGCGCAGAATCAATTATCTCAATACAATTCCACAAAGCTCAGGCTGGATGCTAAATCTATTCAAGTCCATGTATAACTGGGCTTGGTTCATACACAGTCAGATAAGTTAGCCTCTACAACATACGAGTATACGTGTACATATATCACACTTAAAATCTACAAATATGGCATACGACATGCAGGTAAAGTGTACAGTGTATCTGTACCTACATGTATGTATCCAAGTAGAGTAGTGATATGAAATACAGTTAAGGGATTAAAGGGATGGTGTGTGGAAATGACATGGCTGAATGGGGGAGGGGGGATAATTGGGGTCTTGGTGCAGGATGGGGTTGCACAACTGTCATGTTAGTCCCACAGATATTACCAGTGCTTGGCATGTTTTGTTAAGCAATACAACAATTCTTTGTTCAAGCCACACTAACACAATACAGCAATTATGTACTTTATGTAAGGAAAGATCCAAAATACATTAGGAATGTGGCTGGAATCCTCTGCAGTATTCTTTGTGTAAAAATTCTGTTTGATATGGTTTAAAACTGTGGTCGTACAAACGAATGCTACAAATAATAATTTTGAAAATCTCTTCCGACAGCATGTATTGTTTCAGCGTTTAAGAAAATCCCTGACATGCTATGTTGTAATTGTACATCTTTACATCTTAAGCTGCAAATATGCAAATATATTGGGAATACTAATAAACCCTGGATACTTGGGAAGTAAACTGTGATGTGAATATACTAACAATCGATGTCTTAATGGGTGTATAAACCAACCATGTTACTGGCAAGAAACCAAGAGATGAATACTACGAAACTTGATACAGGGGTTATCCTATGTATACATGTATACACCAGCATGGATACCAAAATCAGAGTTGTTGTTATCTAAGGTAGACCATGAGGTGAAAACCAAGGTAACTTGAAACAATACCTCATCATGTGTACAAACCAACCGGGATAATAAATTCAAAGAGTAACTGTAAGGATGAAAGTGAACCAAGACGTGAATATATGCACCAACAAACACAAGACAGTGATTATTCTGTGTATAGATCCACTAGGATAATAAACTCAGTTATTGTAAAATGAACCAAGAGGTGAATACCAAGAAACTTAAGACAATGTTCTACCTCATATACAAACCAACACTGATATTAAATAAAATCTTGAGTTGCTGTACAGTGAACCAAAACGTGAATACATGTACTTGGGAACTTGAGACAATGATTATCATGTGTATAAACCAACTAGGACAACAAACTGGAGAGCAGTTGTAAAGCTATGAAAGTGAACCAAGACATGAAGACACTGTTAAACGTGAGACACTGAGTAGTTGTAAAATGAACCAAGTGGCAAATACCAGGCATTACAAAAACTTGAGACGGGGATTACCCTGTGTACTATAGAAACCATCAGGGGTAAAACAATGACAGCTTGTTATATAAAGTAGACTAAGGTGAAAACCATGAAAAGTTGAAACATGATGTTATCATTTGGTGGTGAATATTATGAAGTAACTGGCATGTCTATATTACTTGTGTATTTATACAACAGTATTGGCAGCCTGCCAGTATACACTGTAACTTTGGCACTAACAAAAATGGCCTGGCACAACGAAATACTTGTTCACTATTGGAGTATACCAGTCACACTTGCTGAAAATTGGACACTCAGGGTAAACACTGCTATTATGAGTGACGTACAATGGGTGTTGTTACACTAGGTTTTGTGTCTTTCTGCTTGTTGTATGTATTTAGGTGAAAATTTCTACCAAAAGGAGGCAGATGGTATGATCTTTGTGAAAGATCATTACCTCCCATATATGTACATTTCCCTCATAACATCGGCACAATGTCACAAGATGTTTCATGCCTGACATCATACAGCTAAGCCCAAGTTCAGCAGCAAGAGAACAAAATCAATGTGAGTATCTACATTTTCAACAGTTTACTGTCTATGAATGTTCCAAACTGGAATGAAATCTGCAGAGGTGTGCAGGAATTTCCATATCTGTTCCTTCAGAATACATCTCACAAAAGACAGTATATCTATTAAATACGCCTCTGAAATACACACTGAATGATGTCAGTACAACCATATAGAGGAAATCTGTCCCTCTGGCACTGTGGAGATGAGTAATCAGAAAGCTGCACAATGCCAGTGGCAAAGCTCAATACTGAGGAACATTTAATACCAGCACAAAACTGTGACTATCACAACACAGATCACAATGTCAACATATCAACAGGAATGATCACCTGTTGGACGAGAGCAGCATTTTATGTGTATCTACATATATACCCATATACAAGTGTCCACAGTGTACTTGTACGTCCCAGAAGGTGCATATATATCATTGCAATGCATAATTCCCGTAACACATAATCGCTTTGATACCCCAGCTGCCACATACTACCCTACTGTGTTTACCTTTTTCCCAATTTTCACTCAGTCTAAACAATGCGTTCATATGGTTCATGTTTCAAAAGGAGGTTAGACATTACATGTACTTCACATTTCATCATGTCTAGACAATGCCTTACACCGTACATCCCATCAAGAGTCTAGACAATGCCTTACACCGTACATCCCATCAAGAGTCTAGACAATGCCTTACACCGTACATCCCATCAAGAGTTTAGACACTGCCTTACACCGTACATCCCATCAAGAATCTACACATTCCCTAACACTGTACATCCCATCAAGTGTCTACACATTCCCTAACAGTGTACATCCCATCAAGAGTCTAGACATTCCCTAACAGTGTACATCCCATCAAGAGTTTAGACACTGCCTTACACCGTACATCCCATCAAGTGTCTACACATTCCCTAACAGTGTACATCCCATCAAGTGTCTACACATTCCCTAACAGTGTACATCCCATCAAGAGTTTAGACACTGCCTTACACCGTACATCCCATCAAGTGTCTACACATTCCCTAACACTGTACATCCCATTAAGTGTCTACACATTCCCTAACAGCGTACATCCCATCAAGAGTCTAGACACTGCCTTACACTGTACATCCCATCAAGAATCTACACATTCCCTAACACTGTACATCCCACCAAGTGTCTACACATTCCCTAACAGTGTACATCCCATCAAGTGTCTACACATTCCCTAACACTGTTCATCCCATCAAGTGTCTACACATTCCCTAACAGCGTACATCCCATCAAGAGTTTGGGCATTGCCTTACATGTCCAGACATTGCCATATACAGTACATTCCATTAAGAGTCTGGACATTGCCTTCCATGCCATTAAGAGCCCAAACATTGCCACATACAGTACATTCCATTACTAAGGAGTCTGGGCATTGCCTTACATGTCATTAGGAGTTTCAGAAATTGCTCTAGACAGTGCACCAAAGAATCTAGACATTGCCTTACACTTTATGTTCCACTACATAACCTTCCACTGTATATTTCATCAAGAGTAGTAAGTGAGAACGCTGGTTTGGTTGCCCCGGAGCAGCAGGATTGGGGGTAGGTCTTTTGTCAGAGTGTCCACCCAGGCCATGTAGAGGGCAGTCGAGCAGGTGCCCTTCCTGGGCATGGGCAATGTCCTGTGATCAGCAAGAGAAATCAGTGTGGAACACTTCTAATTTCTAAATGTAAACTGTTCCGCTATTCACTTACCCTATAAATTCTTCAACCTTTTCAACCATCGCTAAAAACAATATTTCTGTATTTTCTTGGAGAACTGTAGGGTTTAGAGAAATCATTTTTATACTTTTATGAAGCTTATACCTATGGTGACACAAACAAATTTCTGGCTTTATTTTACAATAACTGTATGCATAAATTACCCTTTAAAAACTGCTTTAATGCTTGAAAAGGTTGAAGGTTTATAGTTAATATTTATTTATTTGTTCAGAGTTTCACGGTGCACTCAAGAATATTTCATTTATACCACCCCGGCCAGCATTATGGTGGGAGGAAACGTCGCACAGCCCAGGAGGGAGCCCACGACCATTTGCAGGTTGCTGGCAGACATTCCCATGTGCAGCTAAAAGGCTCCTTTATCATTGCGGCTTTATTATCAGGCTAACCACTCAAATCTTCTTGTAGTCAGTACATCAGTCCAGCTAGCCTGAAATCCTCTGCCATGTCTAATTCAGCTTTCAAAGGGTTCTGTGTCAAGTTTTGAAACGTTTATTTACTTCTGATTGATTGGAGTGAACAACTGTCTGACAACACTCTCGCAGCCTTACCCTGCTTAAAACCACAGCTGACACAGCGAACTGAGGTCAGAATACAGGATTGTCTCATGAAATGACTAAAGACTTACATGACTATTAATGAGGCTTCACTTGAATGTTCCATCAACAACTCTTTGAGCCGTATATGTCGATTAGTCTGTGGAAAGAAAAAGCAAACCACTTTTACAAAGGTTTAGTTTTGTGAGTAGAATACACAAGATCATGACATGTTGTATCCACACAAAAGTAACCTGGTAATTACAAATTACAATTTCGTCCACATCTATTAATTTACGGATGAGTATTTCTCTCATAAGATGTTGGTCAGTGTCATGGTGGGAAATGTTAAAGCCAAGCGTAAACCGCTTGCATATGGGACGTAACTGTCATACCTTCCCCACACCTGTATGAATTCACCTGCACAGATGAATCCAGATGATCAATGTGTGTCCTACACGGATGGGAAATAGGTGAATTCCAACAACATCATATCAGACAGAGTGACTGATTAAAGTTCTGTTCTCTTTGCAGGTTCCTGATAAACTGATTTATTCATTTTTTTCATTGGTGTTTTACGCCGTACTCAAGAATATTTCACTTGTACGACGGTGGGCAGCAATATGATGGGAGGAAATTGAGCAGACCCCGGGGGGAAACCCATGACCATCTGGAGGCTGCTGGAAGGCCTTCCTACGTATGACTGGCGAGGAAGCCTGTGTGAGCTGGGCTTGAACTCACAGCGACCGCATTGGTGAGAGGCACCTCCGTCATTAAGCTGCGCTGGTGCGCTAATCCCCTCGGCATCGGAATCACCTGCCTAACTGAAAGCAACAGCAAAACTTCATACAGCTGGATTCGAACCAGCGACTGCACTGCTTTAGGACCAGTCGGCTTTGCATACACCATGCTTTAGCTGTAAGATTCAGTAAGGTTCCCCTAAGAGCTGAGTGCATAGAAAACATTAATGAACGATTATGGTAAAATATTAGCCACGTTTATAATTTGATTTTGACCCTCCACAAACCTTGTCTTTTAACAGCGTGAGTTCATCCTCGGTGGTTTTCCAGGGACAGTTCTCTTTACTTTCTCCTTGAGTTTCGTCCACCATCCAGCCCTGCAGTAAACTGTTGAACTCCTTCTTACTGCAACACAAAGTTCGAAATATATGACTTCCTGTGAAGGATCTGAAACTTACATTCTCCTATCTTTCAACTTGATCTTAAAACACCTCTTTAAAATCAATAGAACTGTAAAAAAAAAATTAGCAAGTTAGTCTTGGACGAAATTTTGCACTTCATACAACTGTGGTCAGTGTTATGTAAAGAGAAGGCTGAGGTAAAATTTCAGATAGGTATTTACTGGGGATTTGCTGAAAAAAAACCGATGAACTCAGTGTCTTCATTTTCCTTTTCAGCTCAATTTCTTTCATACCATACTTAGTTGCATTGCTGAGGACTGTGTCCAAAACAGCAGTGTACAGGACACTCATTTCCTCATTACACTGAAGGTGGAAATAGTAACAATATGATTTGTCACAAATTCTGCAGATAATTTGTTTATTTTCTCTCAAACCTGCTATCAATGCTTTATAAAATCTCCTAATCAAGAGTTTTGATGGAATAAAAAGCTCATCCTGAATTCTTGACAGCCCAATCAGAAGGTGCCATATTTTTAATCCCATTCAGTGAAAACATTGTTATTGCAAAAATGTCTACCATGTTACAACTGTTACAATGTAATGTACAACTCTCATGTCATACTGTCATTAAAGCTGACAAATGAACATATGACGTCAGTAAAATCACGTTACGGTCCTGCTGACGGGTCCACATTGGTGACACTGAAGAGAGTTCTCCAACTATGCTACATGAATGCTTCACACTGTCTGTTTAATTATCTTTGGTAATATGTAAAGGAATCCCAGCAGCTCAAAGGTGTATTAAGAATTAAGCCTCGTATTAACTCTGGATTTACACATAAGTCCCATTCCGAATGCATTAGAAGGAGTGCAGCTGATGTAATGTTTATTAAGATTTAAAACTGCAGGTCCAATTAATTATGTATGCATTATGTTTAGAATGAGAATGGCATTATGAAGAAGACATAATGTTTGGTGCACTTTTTAACCGCAAGCTGCAGCGCTACATGAAGGGCTACTATATAAAGGTATTTGGTAGTACTAACCTGTCCTCTCTGGGAGGTTTGCCCACGTCTGGGATCACCACCATATCTGTCACATCTATCCTGAACTTGTTCAGCAGCGACACCATCCTATAACACAAAACTTGAACAATAAACAATGTCCATGTTTCATATCTATCACATCTATCCTGAACTTGTTCAGTAGGGACACCATTCTGTAACACAAAACTTGAACAATAAACAATGTCCATGTTTCATATCTATCACAGTTGTCCTGAACTTGTTCAGTAGGGACACCATTCTGTAACACAAAACTTGAACAATAAACAATGTCCATGTTTCAAATCTATCACAGATGTCCTGAACTTGTTCAGCAGGGACACCATTCTGTAACACAAAACTTGAACAATAAACAATGTCCATGTTTCAAATCTATCACAGCTGTCCTGAACTTGTTCAGCAGGGACACCATTCTACAAAACAAAACTTGAACGTTAAACAATGTAAATAAGAAACAACTCTTTGTTCAGTTAGCTCAGACTACCATACTGGCGTGGCTAGTTGTCAGGCGTATGGGTTTAGTAAAAGATGGGTACACATGGCAGACCACCTCCTTCATAAAGGTGGATGTATTAGACTTAAGACCATTCACTTGTGTGCTTCAATCCAGCTCCCACTTGCAACGTTAGGCCTGGATTTGGTCAGGCACTTAGATAAGTGCTGTGACAGTTTTCCACCACTGTAAAAACTTAAACTGCTACCATACACATAACTGGAAGACACAAAATGCCGTAATAACCATGAAGGGACAATACTCTGCATTTGTTCTATTTAACAAATACTGATTAAAAAATTCATGGACATGATGGCTCTGGATCATGATCCGGTACACCACCAAAACTGAATGGACTGGTCCTTGGCCCAAGGTCAAACTAGGCACAAAAATTTCATTCAAATCAATATTATGTTTTCTGTAAAGTGACTGACAGACAGCCAGCCAGAAATAACAAATGAATAGTGGCAAAAGAACCATAACATTCTGACGCACAGGTAATAAACTTGTCAATAAATGCAGCATGGGGCCATCCTTAAAAACGTGTTTGTTGTTCATAACCTGACCGACCCTCCAAAATAGAGTTCTACTCAAACAATTTTATTGGTTTTTTAAAAGTTTTCTCCCCATGCTGATTTCTTTAACATCCCTTTGTTTAAACATCATTTTCAAGAGTCAAAAGTCCAAAAAAAAAGCAAAAAACAAACAATTCCCTATCAACAGAACACATTTTTTTTTCCATTGGCCAGGTTACACCCAACAAACAGTTTTCAAGGGTGGCCTGGAGAGATACCCATCATAATGAGAAACATCAGGTGCCTTAGCCTCAGCAAGGATACCTGACAGTTTGCTGACAATCAGTAATCCCCAGAAAATCACAAAGCTGGAAAGGTACAGATGGAAACCAGAGGTAGGTGTAAAGTTGTAAACAACTCACTGTCTTTGTTCTCGATCAAGTTCTCCCTTCTTAGTGCCAGCGGTGAACACCCGTAGCTTACAGCTGGCCCAGTGAGACTTGGTGGACAGGATGTATGGTATCAGAAGGGTTAACCCTGTAAATCAGAGCATCAAGGGATTGTGTGACATTAGGACTTGACCTGTTCGTATCACAACATATATTGACAAATTACACACATACAACACAGGCTGTGCCTGTAAAACCCTCATGAATGAAGATATTTCAACTTCCATCGAGAGTCCAAGTTATTCTCCATACCCAATGTACATCACATGGGTATTCTTTATCTCCTTTCGCCTCCCTGTTTTTTTTCTCCTGGCACACCTTTTTTTTTGGTGTACTTCAGCATAACTCGCCGCAGGTTTTATAAACTCTTATCCAACTTTCTTACTCCTGAAAGTGAAACCATTTGGCAGGATTTTGTTTAAGTTCAGTTTTATATATGCGCACGAATTTTGGGTTTGTATGACAGACTTTGTATTGAAAAAATTATTATACCCATGTTGAGAAGGGTATATGGAGAACTAACCCTGTATTGAGAAGGGTATATGGGAAATTAAGAGTGTGGTGAGAAGGTTGAATTGGGAATTAACCTCGTATATTGGGAATTAACCTCGTATATTGGGAATTAACGTGTTAAGTGGGGTATACGAGGAATTAGCCCCGTGTTGAGAAGGGTACACTAAGAATTAACCCCTTGTTGAGAAGGGTATATTGGGAATTAACCCTTGTTGAGAAGGGTATATTGGGAATTAACCCCGTGTTGAGAAGGGTATATTGGGGATGAAACTTGGAGGTGATATTCTACATCCTGGGTAAAAATTTCACACCCACGGTTTAAATCCTCATATGCCATTCTCAACATGTAGATAGATTCTACTGACGACTTCCACTCATTTTGGACATGCTTCCTATTAACAACATCAAAATTTCTCGGAACTCTTTAACAACAGTATGCACTGTGGCCACAGCACACATTTATCTATTTCATCGGTGCTTTATGACATACTCATGAATATATCACTTATAAGACAGTGACCAGCATTATGATGGGAGGAAACTAGGCAGAGTCTGGTGTAAACCCAGGACCATCAGCATGTTGCTGGCAGATCTTCCCATGTACGGCTGGAGAGGAAGCCATCATGAGCTGGCCTTGAACTCAACACGACCGCATTGGTGAGAGGCTCTTGGATCATTAAAGCGCGCAAACCACCTCTGTCACGGAGGCCCCCTACAGCATACATTTAATGTACAGTACCTCCGTCATCGAAGAGCCACCAGACGTCTATAGTGCCCTTCTTCTGCTTCCTGTGGAATCGGTTCATGGCCTTAAGCAGGTCCTTGTTGATTGGCTCGGGTTTGCGGGCGTTGTTCACAGACAGGTGGACGTTGTTCGTCCCCGTGGGCGGCTCACAACTACCATCCACATCTCCCTTCACCATCTTTCTATCCATACTAGGACTGATGTTTGGGGTGACAGAGGGTTCGTCGTAGACAATCTCTGTCAACAGGGGCAACAACAAAAAAATTAAATTGTTAATGTGACAGAGGGTTCGTCGTAGACAATCTCTGTCAACAGGGGCAACAACAAAAAAATTAAATTGTTAATGTGACAGAGGGTTCGTCGTAGACAATCTCTGTCAACAGGGGCAACAACAAAAAAATTAAATTGTTAATGTGACAGAGGGTTTGTCGTAGACAATCTCTGTCAACAGGGGCAACAACAAAAAAATTAAATTGTTAATGTGACAGAGGGTTCGTCGTAGACAATCTCTGTCAACAGGGGCAACAACAAAAAAATTAAATTGTTAATGTGACAGAGGGTTCGTCGTAGACAATCTCTGTCAACAGGGGCAACAACAAAAAAATTAAATTGTTAATGTGACAGAGGGTTCGTCGTAGACAATCTCTGTCAACAGGGGCAACAACAAAAAAATTAAATTGTTAATGTGACAGAGGGTTCGTCGTAGACAATCTCTGTCAACAGGGGCAACAACAAAAAAATTAAATTGTTAATGTGACAGAGGGTTCGTCGTAGACAATCTCTGTCAACAGGGGCAACAACAAAAAAATTAAATTGTTAATGTGACAGAGGGTTCGTCGTAGACAATCTCTGTCAACAGGGGCAACAACAAAAAAATTAAATTGTTAATCAGTATGAACAGGTATTTTTTATTAAATGTGATCCACAGAATTCTGATTAATGCAGTCATAATATAAAGCATGGACACACATTCTGGTGTTATTGCTTCTGCCTACCCGGTTGAGCCACTGGAATAATAAATACACCTACTTGTATGTGGAATTCCACAACATAGACAACAAACAAAATGTTATGTAACTTGCAAAGCCTGCAACAAGCTTAGTTTCAGTCTGATGTAACAAAACATTTTGACAAAAAGTCTGGAAAACCATTTAAGTCCAAAAACAGGACAGAGTATGGTTTTGAAAGATACATGTTGTCTGGAAAAGTGCTTTGTGAGAGATGGACTGAAAAACAGATTGTAAACCTCTGGTCCACTAGTAGCTGGGACAATAGCAGAAGAATGTTACATGTGGACTTATCCATTCTCTTCCTCCACATGTAAGGCACTGACATTTTCAGGTTAATGTTGCGAATATACAAGTACACAACGGACTGCAGACTACGGGTAGAACAAGTCTGTACTTGTTATATACTCACCCTCTTCCACAATTTGCGGTACTGAATCTTCCAGGTTGATGTTGCAGTCAAAGCCCTCTTGCAACCGGAGAATTCCAACCCCCAGGTGTAAGTCAAATGCATCGCTGCAGCAGGGAGAGGAAACAACACACGTTAAGAAAGGAAATACCTTTACATATACGTCATTTTCATGCCCAGTCCGGGGTGACAGAAGAAAACCAAATGTCACTGTGACTTTAATACTGTACTAAACTGTACAGCGTAGTGTCAGTATCTCAGGCTAAGAACACATCGTAAGTACAGCAGTATACGCTGATAGCCAAAATGACTCTGAGGATCTGACAGGAAAATGAGTTCTAAAACCACAAATATGCCATTGTACACATTACATCCAACATAAAACTTTATAAAGTCTTATAAAGTACTGTACATGGATGTTTATATACTATGACAAGCAGAGAACATAACATATTACTATCATTCATAAGCAGCTAGCAATTGACATCTTCCGAAGGAGCAACCCTCTTACAGACGCTCAGTGATCTTCACTAAAGGTTTTGAGTACTTCAGATATTCTATATCCAGTTTTCTTGCCCTTTCAGTATTTATTCATTCATTTGGTTGGTGTTTGACACCAAACTCAAGAATACTACACTTCTACAATGGTGACCAGCATCATGGTAGGAGGAAACAAGGCTGAGCCTGGGGCAAGCCCATAGCCATCTGCGTGGCCGGAGAGAAAGCCAGAATGAGCTGGATTTGAACTCACAGCGACCACATTACTGGGACGCAACCGGGTCATTATGCCGTGCTGATGAGCTAACCCCCTCAACCACAAAGGCCCCGCACTTTCAGTAAGTAATTATATAAATAAATGTAAATGTCACTTAGAACATACATAAATTTTCATCTGTGTGTGTTGATGTACATTTACACTGTTGCATGGTCTACTTTTTTACAACTGTTTCATACAGTTTTTACTTCGTCTCTCTGAGCTTGAAGACTGGACAACTTACTGTATGACATGGAAATAATCAGCTACTCTCTGTGGGCTGTCCGTCCTCCAGTTGTTCTTGAAACCAATCAGCAAAGTATTCGGCCTCATTTTCCCAATGCCTACACACTGAAGCACAAAGAGGGCATGGAAATGGTTTTCACCTATAGCTGTACATGCAGATCCATTCCCTAAGATATTATAATAATGAAAGATAAGACTCAAGTGAAGGGCTGTGAAATGGGTCTGTTGCTCTTCTTCTGATTTTACTCTTCTTAGTGACCAGTTGTCTTCCTGTACAATTCTTCAGTCTTCTCCGAGCACAAAGTGCCTATCTGCTGTGTCTGTAATGAGGGGCCCCGCAGCAGTACTTTGCACTATTTTATGTTGATCTTTTCTTCCCCAGCTAACGACATTAGTTTAAAGAAAATGCACTGCACTAGAACATCATATTGTGATATACTGTAACACTGCAGACATTTTCCCTAACAAAATTTTGAAATCGTTTTGGGGGCCTGCTTTGGTGTTGTTCTTTACTTGCGAGTCTCGGTCGGTAAAGTCCGTCCAGAGCACAGTACTTGATGAGTCTCCAAGTCTCGATCATTAGAGTCTGCTGACTAGGTGGCCCCCAAAACGATGACATAGTTGTCAACATGGCAAGTCTGGTGTGGACGACTTTCGAAATGGATCTACCGTCGAGGAGTTTTGCACCTGTGTGCATTTACTAGAGGCTGTGCGACCAGACAACACGGGACAACGAAGAGCTTAGACATGTGGGTCTACAGAGATAAATGTTTCATTGATGCCAACATCAAACTGAAAGGGACAGTACGGTATGCTGGCAAAATACAGCTGCAGGTAGTAGTAAGGATCTAGGGATTAGCCTCTATAGATAATAATTTATGGGTAAGCTCGCTAGAGCTAGGAGTAGGGGTGATAGACTCAGGGTTGAATGTCAGAATTTTAATCTAACACCCCGAGTCCATATAGATGGGCTAACACCCCCTCTATTCTGGCTTTTATTCTTGTCCAGTCTATTCTTAATGTGCAGTAACCCAAGGGGTAAGGTCAAATGGCATACCTCCTGTCTGATAATTAACTTCCACATTAATCTCTATTTCCACCATTTTATTAACTACCCAAGCGCTCGATTTCCACAAGGTAGGCCTATATACAACTGGGAACTGTTAAATACATCCATGTAGGCTCTCTTACATGATGTAAATCTTTTCACTACAAACTCCACCACAGACAGTCAAGGTATGTGACATTTACTGTTATCATCCTCAAAACAGGGTAAGCGCATTCGATAACCTTTCAGGACATAAAATTAAAAGGATACTTAATGAAAGCACCACTTCAGAGATAATTGAAAGTTTCATTCAATGCATAATCGCTGCATATAAATTCCTACAAAAAAATGAAGAAAACATGATGAAAGGAAGCTAATATCTGATCATAACACACTGACACTGAGCATGCTGGTGAAACTACTTTCGGAAATTTCTCCACATTTTTTCATGTCTCTATGATGGGTCTCTGGCAATTCTCACCAATAGACCCATAAAAACACTTTGATATTGAGTACTGGTACTAAATCCGGAGTTTTTCCAGACAAATTCTTTTCAGAAATGCAATTTGAACAAATCAGACAACAATATTTTTTAGTCACCAATGTACATGTATCAAAAACAAAATTTGTCTTGAACTCAATTTTTCAATTTTTCTAGCCACTTCCTTGTTGTAGCTAGACAAACCTTTGTGCTTGTACATGGAATAACAGAAAACAGCATGCTAAAATTCAATCAGTGCCTGCTAACACATGACATTACTAGCTCATGACTGGGTTGCATTTGCTCACAAATCAGTAATACTGTGGTTGTCCAGAAAAACAATATTTTCCCAATATTAATAAAGTACATGTCCAATACCTCTTAATGCTGATTTTCATTGCCCAGTCCGGCTTTTTATTTTATTCAGTCACGAAAATACAGAAAACAAATGCTGGCAGAATTTGACAACATTTGTTCCACAATTCTAATACCACCAGCAGAAATATTAAATTTCACGACTCTTCAAATTTCTGGGAGCCAAGACTGAAATTTAGGAACATTTGCCTTCAGGAATGACTTTACTCACACCCTTTAATGAGTACGTAGTTAGTATCCCCTTTGTCCAGTGTCCATAAAAACAGGAGATGTCGTGTGAGAGTTTGCTGATTGCTGAACGTGTGTATTCATACCTGCATTAGGTTTTGTGAGCCGAGTCTGAAAGATGCAGCACAGGAAGCTGTGTAGAAAGCCTTGATCTTCCTCTTGTGAAGCCAAATATTAGCTGAGGAGGAGCTGGCCCTGAGGGAACTCTGGTGCTCACCTTGGGAGCCCTGTACACAGAACAAGTAAACAGTCACAGCCTGAGTATAACAAACGAGTAATTAGTCAGATCCCTGCATGCATAAAAAATAAAGTCAGATCACTATACAAAACAAGTAAATCATCAGATTTCTCTACAGAAAACAAGTAAACAGTCAGATAACTACAGACAACGAGTAAAGTCACAGCCCTGTACAGAAAACAAGTAACCAGTAAGATAATCACACAGACCAAGTAAACAGTAAAATCCCTGAACACGAAACATGTCAACAGTCAGATCCTTGTACACAGAAGAAGTCAACAGTCAGGTCCTGGTATACAAAACAAGTTAACAGTCAGACCTCTGGACAAGTAAAAAGTCACAGCCCTGTACACAGAACAGGGCAACAGTCAGAGCCCTGTACACAAGTCAACAGTCAGACTGCACAAGAGTACAGTACACTGTACATCATCTCCCTGCAACTTTACTGAAGAAGTTATGCACAGAGTTGGATGCAATTCTTTAAGAATCTAACTGTACTTGTGTAAGTAT
Organism: Acanthopleura granulata; assembly: GCA_016165875.1. Classification (NCBI taxonomy): domain Eukaryota; kingdom Metazoa; phylum Mollusca; class Polyplacophora; order Chitonida; family Chitonidae; genus Acanthopleura; species Acanthopleura granulata. The sequence continues at coordinate 30,743,491 of JABBOT010000005.1, read as the reverse complement.
GTGCTTTTGTACATATGGCTGTGACAGAGGCCAGCTTTAATGACAGCACAGCTAAATGCCATCTCTAATTTCAAGGGCTGCTTATGAGCGTGCAGAGAACACGACTAGGCTTAAAGAGGTTCCAGAAACCTCCAGGGCGCTTCATTTTCTTGTGACTCATCGTGATTTCAATGTGACTCATTTTACAATTGTTTACTCCATTCACTGTTTGGTGGCTGACACAGCTGACATGAGACCAGGCACACACTGGCGTGCTATGATTTTCCTTTTGGACGTGTTGTTGTTCTCTGCCCTGTACTAAACCAAAGCTGTTAGAGTTACTGGTATAGGAACCAAGAGTCCTATGTCAGGTACCTCACAAATGTCAGGTACCCACAAACCCCAGCTGATACAGTAAATGCTGGATTCCCATCTACTATTCATAAGTCACACACTGATTTCCTGGGGCAAAGACAAACAAGAAAACTAAAGCCAACTGAGGTTTCAGATTTCCAGTTTGCAGATTAAACCTGAGAACATACCTCCAAGATATGTCCGCACACCATGAGACTAATGTTCTTGGTAATGTCTGCTGCAAAGTCCACCAGGGCAGGACGAGTGTGAGGGTAGCCAGTCAACACCAGGACCTGTGGCCTGTCAACCAAAAGAATGACACTCATTACATGCACATTACTCATGGTACCTGTGGGTGTATAAATCCACAAATTCATACACTTATTACATTAATCATTGATACCAGCAATTAAGACTTAAACCAAAAGAATAATACAGATATAGATATCATTATAAATACATTAAATATCCTTAGGCAATAAGCACAGTTGCAACTGTGTTTATGCAGTAATGGTAACAAAGGCCTCTTTACATCTGGCATAAAAAAACAGCATTCTTCTACATGACAAGTATCAAAACTGCTTACAGAGTTCAGAAGAAATCGTGTTTACAAGTCTATCACAAAATATAACCCCAAAATTACCATAAAAACACAGATTGCCCAAAATGAATAGCGTACAAGGGTTCAAGTGTTCACAAGACACTGTTTACACAGTTTATGACAATACCCCTTTGCTGATTTTGGTCGAAATAAAAATATTACCTACTTTTCCAGCCTTTACCCTATGCATTCAAAGATAAAGATCTTACCTGAAATTTTTGACATGTTCTTCCACAGACATTAGTTTCAGGGTAGACTGGAGGGCATTTCTGTAAACATGAGCTTGGGTGGAGGAGCCCCAGTTCACATCTGAGGAGGAAAGAGGACATGTATGAATCTGAGGAGAGACTGGAGGGCATTTCTACAACATGAGCCTGGGTGAAGGAGCCCCAGTTCACATCTGAGGAGGAAAGAGGACATGTATGTGCCTGGATGGAGGAGCCCCACATCTGAGGAGGAAAGAGGACATGTATGTGCCTGGGTGAAGGAGCCCCAGTTCACATGTGAGGAGGAAAGAGGACATGTATGTGCCTGGATGGAGGAGCCCCACATCTGAGGAGGAAAGAGGACATGTATGTGCCTGGGTGGAGGAGCCTCATATCTGAAGAGGAAAGAGGACATGTATGTGCCTGGGTTGTGGAGCCTCACATCTGAGAAGGGAAGAGGACATGTATGTGCCTGGGTTGCGGAGCCCCACATCTGAGGAGGAAAGAGTGTGAGAAATGTATGAGTTTAAGGACAGACCAGAAGGCATTTCTGTGAGTGAAGAAGACATTTGCACTCACAGGAAATGGCTTCTTTTTGCTGAAACTGGCGCTGACAGATTTTTTCAGTAACTGGTACTGACTGACTTTGCTAAAATATCCTGACTGACCTTTACAGTAACTTGCACTAACTGACTTTTACCCTAACTTGCACTGACTGACCTTTACACTAAGTGGCATTCCGTGACCATTACACAACTACTACTGATTGACCTTTGCAAGAGATGGTACTGACTGACTTTTGCACTAAATGGACGTTCGTACTAACCAATGTGATGACCAACCACCACGTACCTGGTTTGGTGTAATGAACATACACATAGAGGGCCATGATGACAGCAAACGTGATGAGGGCTGTCCACCAGTTGATGATGAACATGACGGCCAGGCAGAGCAAAGCCCCCAGCAGACTGATCCACTTGGAGTAGTACTTGAATGCTGGTCTCCAGCCTGAAAGTGAGATGAACAACAAAAAAGCTCATCCATCTTTCCTAACCTACTTGGTTGTTGCATTTATTTATTTATTTAATTGACTGGTGTTTTACGCAGTCAGAATATTTTATTTATACAACAGTGTCCCGCATTATGGTGGGCGGAAACCGGCTAGTGCCCGAGGAAAACCCACGACCATCCACAGGTCGTTCGCGGACCTTCCAGCACACGGCTGAAGAGGAAACCGGCATGAGCTGGACTTGAACTCACTACATTGGTGAGCGGAACCTGGCTGTTGTATATGGAGTCAAACTGGGCTTGGCTAAATACTCTGACAGCATAATTTTTTTTTAACAAAGTTTTGTTCACACTCTAAAATGTTATTACATCAGCTCACTTGATGAAATTTACATACAAAGGAAGATATTCGAAAAAAATAAAACTGAGCCTGGTTCCAACTGTTTCCTGACATCATAATTCAAAGTATTAAAGCTGGTGCACTGTGTACCACATTGCAATTTTACATGTTTGATAACAAGATTTAATCTCCAGAAGAAACAAAAAAGGAAAAGCAGGAAGTTTCATCTTCATTCATCACATCTGATTTGAAGAACACTTTATATTATTTAAGACCATTTAGGACTGAGAGTGAGTGAGTGAGTCAGTGCTTGATGTTTAACGTCGTACTTAACAGAGTTTTAGTCATATGACGAGGAGTCCTTCTGGTGTGTACTTATTGTGTGTCTTCATGTGGCAGGGCGAGTGCATGCCACCAAAGTGCTGCCGCCACTGGAACATCATGTGAAAACAGCAGACACGACACTCCACACCGGGGCCAACCAGTCCTGTTTCCTTGCTCTAACCTCTCAATACTGAGCGTCAAGCGAGGGAGAAACAAGTACCATTTCTAAAGTTTGGTATGACTCGACCCAGGCTTTGAGCCTGGATCCCCCGGTATCGAGGCGGACGCGCTAACCACTAGGCCACCGAGGCGGTCTGATTGAGAATGAACACAAATAACTCAATACTAACCTGGGGATTTGGCGAGGGATGCATCAAAGCAAGAGTAATTTATCAAGGAATATGACATCAGGAAGAAATTGGAAATAATCGGGGCAATATCATTCAACGATCCTGAAAATAAAACATGGAGATGAACTTTTTAGAGATAATCATCTTCACAGACCTCTCACAGTAATGCATGTTGTCAATCAGAGCTAAAACCAATGAAAAACAAGCAGTGAGGGCCAGACTGGAACCACTGATCTTATGGTCAACGACCAAGCAACTTACGAAGCCAACCTGCGCTGGGATATGAAAACAATGAATTTCAGTGAATTTGTGGCTCTTTGTAAACATCTGTTAATGTCCATTATTGTAGGAAATATTTCATCCATTCAAAGTAGGTGAAAGAATGCAGCCTCCTGAAACCTCCATTTATACATTATAAAGGCTTATCACATTGCCCACCCTTCAAAACTTGAAGGTAGTGAGGAATCTTGTTTAGGAATTTATTTGGTAAGACGAGAAAGCTAAACATTGGACACTGCTCTGCACATTAAGGGACACTACGACATTTTAACTACAGATCAAGACACACATCTTACATCTGACAATGATGGATTGAACATTAATCTGTTCCCTGGGCAAATTTCTTGACACATTAGCTACAAACACATTCCAGTGGTTTGATCAGTGGTTATTAAGGCAACAGATCAACAGACAGAAAATTTTTTTTCAGTTCTGCCCACTGAGATATCACAAATACTGAATGAATTAGTTCAACTCACCTATCAAAACAAAGGCCAAACCAATAAAAAACGTCAACAGATAGCCAAGTCTAGGGTCATTGTTCTTGCCATAACCTTTTGCAAACACATGTATATGGGGGAATATTCTATCTTTACATACAGCCTGGAAGAAGAAAGAAAGAAGTCAAGCCAGGTTTATGTTTGAACCTGGTCAATAACTTCCTGATTACAGCAAGTTTATAACAGCAAGACATCACACAGTATATTTTGACTCTCAAGTTAAATCTCCAAAGAAAAGAAAAACTAAAATTTTTGCAAAAGGAACAAGTTAATAATTTTTGAAAGCTTTAATATATGCAATGCTCTGAAATGTCTGAGAATTAAGCAATTCAATAACAGCATAACATAGTGTTTCTGAGTTTGCAGAATTTAAAGGAAAAAAAAAGAAAAGAGACAAGTGAAAGAGGAGGACAACAATCGCTATATATGTCGTTACCTGGAAGACTTTAGGGGCAGACATAAGGCTGGCTAAAGCTGAGGACAGCGTGGCCGCAAAGATTCCCGCGGTCACCAGGGGACCAAACCCTGAGATCATCTCCATCATCTGTAACAGTGGAATGAAATCAACATTACACTGAAGGCCTCAAATACACTGGAGTCTTTAATACTGAAACAGCTGCTGTTTACACCATGTGTCCCCTAATGCGCTCCTTTTACAGTACTTTAATTTCCAACACTGAAACAACAGAGCCGCTTCTAAACCAGTGAAAATGTTGGCTCAAGTGAGGCTTGAATTACATGACTTAAGGCGAGGTACCAATCCAGTTAGGGACACTCACGGCTCAATGGTTACAGTCCCCTTATGATGTACACGGATTGGGTAACTCTGGTTTTATGACCTTTATCATGTTTCAGAGTTAGAAAGGCGCTATCTACTGGCCTGTGAAGGCCTGCAGCTTAAACATTACTAAACTTGTTCAACTACACCAATCATGATACAGGCAAAATATAAGTAATAAACAGGATATTGCACAGGGAAGTCTCAATACCATAAACGTTGTTCTCCTAAAAGTTCCACCTCTCAATGGAAAAATATTTATGGCATTCAATCTTCACTATCTTATGGAATTATACCTGGGAGTTATTCAAGAGACCAAAGTTGCACATCCCGTCCTTAGCCAGGGAACAGTTGGCAATAGTGTCCATTGTATAGTGGTAGATATGGGAAGACGAGTTGACCAGACTGGAGTTTTCTGCGGCCAGCACGTGAACAAAGCCTGTGGCGTCTCTGAGTGCGCAGGCACCCAGCATCCAGGCCACCATGATGTAGATGAGAGAGCTGATCAGGATTGCCAACATCGTCCCCTTAGGGATAGCACTCTGGGCATCCTGCAAATAGGAACAGCACGGATTCATTCTAATTGGTACCTTACAGGGTCATGTAAGAATTTTTTTTAATGAAGTTTGATTAATTTCTTTTCAGAGAAAACATAAGGGTGTGTATCCAAAGTGTCATTTTAAGGCCTTTATCTGCTTCTGAAAGTGGACTTTTACAAGCCAGAAATAAGGCAAAATAGAGTACACGTATATAGAGCCAGGTCAAGTTTATTAGTACAGTGATATCTCAGATGTGATACCCTGATTCTCACAATGAGATCTCAGATGTAATCCCCCAACTCTCAGAACGAGATCTCAGATGTGATACTCTGACTCTCAGAATGAGATATCAGATGTGATACCCCAACTCTCGCAGTGAGATCTCAGATGTGATACCCTGACTCTCAGTGAGATCTCAGATGTGATACCCTATCACAGGGAGATCTCAGATGTGATACCCTGACTCTCACAATGAGATCTCAGATGTGATACCCTATCACAGTGAGATTTCAGATGTGATACCCTGACTCTCACAATGAGATCTCAGATGTGATACCCTAACTATCACAGTGAGATCTCAGGTGTGATACCCTATCGCAGTGAGATCTCAGATGTGGTCCCCTGACTCTCAGAATGAGATCTCAGATGTGATACCCTGACTCTCACCCAGAAATATCTGAAGAGACTGCAACCCCTGAGAAGTTGTTAGCTATCTCATATTCACAAATCCATTCTAAATCTAACTTTCAGAAATCCCATTTCAATCTCTCCTTCACAAATGCCTTTAAAATCTCACAAATCATTTCTCAATCTCGCCTTCAGAAATCACTTCTCCATCTGATCTGCACAAATTCCTAATCAATCTAACCTCAGAAATCTCTTCCTATTGTAACCTTGAGATATTACTTCTTAATTTCTCCTTGACGAATCTCTTGTTAATCTCACCCTTCTCATTCTCAGCTCTGTCTTTGCTTACCTTGAGGTCTCCTGAGATGTTGGCCCCAGCCAGTATCCCGGTGGCTGCTGGGAAGAACACGCTGAACACGGAGAAGAACGACTCCCCACCACGGAAATCTGGCAGACAATTCTGTTTAAAAACTTCTCCTGAAAGACAAACATAAAGAAGATTATGGGATGTGGGTTAATTTGCCAGGTTTTAAAATGTTAAATAAGCTAAGCAATACTACAACAACAACATTATTCTTAACTGCGCTTAGCTTCATACAATACTACGAATAATGGTTTGGTGTAACCAGCTGCATCACTTTCAATGAATGAAGAAGCTATTCCTGGCCAAAAACCTTAATACATGTGCACAATGGCTACCACAACTAATTTGTGAAAGTCATGTCATAATTTAGAACAGCAGGATTTAACATAAATGTTTTTTTATTCACTTATTTGACTGGTTTTCTTTAAACGTCGTACTGAAGAATTTTTCACCAAAAGGACGATGGGTCAGTTCCACGCACACTGTCAGAAGTGGAAACTTGGCTGCCAGTGGCCCACTTTACAGACAGGGTGTAAGTTATGTCAAACGTAACAGTCATGGTGACACATACTGTAAAGACACATAGTTCTGTCTGACATATGTAGTGTTATCATGTATCATAAACTATTGACCTGTGGCAGGTACCTGACAATCCTTCAGTTTTATAAAAATGCACTATGATGAAAAACATTTACATGTACAAGGATTATTAGAAAAACTATGCTGAAGAGTTACTCCTTCTGAAGTTCAATTTTCTTGCTTCTGAGGTAAAGGTTACCACTGCAGCCTATCATTAAGGCAAAATGCGGTTAAACTATGCTTTCGGGAAATAGGAATCGCTGATTCCAATTAATTAATGTTATTCGTTGGACCATGTATCGCTGCATTATAACATGTTGTACATGGTAAGGTAATGCTTTATATATTTATTTATTTGATTGGTGTTTTATGCCGTACTCAAGAGTATTTCACTTATCCAACGGCAACCAGCATTATAGAGGGAGGAAACCGAGCAGAGTGTTGGGGAAACCCACGACCATCTGCAGGTTGCCACGTGTGGCTGGAGAGGAAGTCTGCATGAGCTGGGCTTGAACTCACAGCGACTGCCTAGGTGGGAGGTTACTAGGTCATTGGGCTGCGCTAGCGCTAGCTGACTGAGCCACAGAGGCCCCTGTAAATGTAATGAAGGAAGACAATCTGAACCGATGCTGCGTCTGGTGAGATGCCATTTTGAACTATGCAACAAACAAATTCCACTGTCATGATTGTCAATGAGGTTAACAATCCACGCAAGATTGCATTCTTGATAAATCTGGCTTTGAAAAGATTGAAAGCCTGACTGTTAATTTTGTATAGCCTTGTGATTTTCTCTAAAATCTGATTGATTCTTTCATCTCAAACACTATGTTCAACTTCACCAATCAACACAACAGCATGCTCTAGGCTGGGCCTCACCCTGCCACTAAAATCTGTTAACAGACTGAAATTGCTACCCTCCCTCTTTTTACAGGACTGTGCCTTCATGACCTGTCTGCTTTGATATCTATCTATAATGGTCTGTATACCATACTGCACATAGAAAAAACACGTTTGAGTAAGTACCATTGTATCCCACAAATCCTTGGGCTTTCTTCTCCTCTGATGGAGGGATGAAACTGCCAATAGCAAAATTCACCATGGCAACAATGAGGATAGCCAGGAGTCCAAGTTGGGCCTGAAACACAACAACAACATAATAAGTCTTATACATGCAGACCTCTCACCAGTATCCAGTAATTCTGCATGGATTTTGGATGACAAATACCCTTTGGTCCCTTTCTTATGGAATTATGGAGGTATATCAATGGATTACATTTTCAGTATTATAAAATATTACAACAACACTGACAGTGATGCAATGGGTCGAGGAGTCCTGTGTCCAGAGCAGCAGCCTTCAGTCAGTTACATGACAAACCTCCTGACCTCAAGTTCGAGTAGAACAAGTGAAAGCTGAATTTGAGTCTTTGACCTGATTAATAAGGGATCAATTTGCTGTTACGAAAAGAATATCGAATGTAGACAAATTAGGTAATGAAGGCTTCGGGAATAGAAATTACAGAAGCTATCACTGGCTATGAAATGGAGTGCGCCACTCAGGAATAGCACTTACACATACTTAGATCAATTTATTTGGAAAATGTAGTCAAAGATATTACAAAAAAGAATAAATACTGTCTGCCACTGCCCAATACAATGTACATGACTTCAACATTGTAGTGCTTCAGTGCAAGAAAAGACATCTCAGCTACTACTCAGCAGGCGGCATTTCTTACTGAATTTCATAATAATGACTTACCCTGGCCTCCCACTCCATGCCCACGATAGCGATGACTAGCAAGATGACAAGGGTGATGACTCCAATGATGCGGATATCATTAATCTCATCCACCATCAAGGCATCACTGTCCTGTCGATGTACAAAGAGACAGAGAGAGTCAGAGATATGATGTTCAGGTGTAAAACTGTTCAAAATTTTAAACATTTTGATAATGAGAGATGGGTTGAACTTTCAAACAAACTCCCAAATGTTTACTTATTTATTTATTTGAATCATGTTTTGTGCCGTACTCAAGAATATTTCAATTACATATATATATGATGGTGGCCAGCATTGGTGTGGAAGGCAACCATGCAAACCCTAGAAAACTCCAAAATGGACACCATCAACACTGGACCCTAATCTCGGATGGTTATACATGCAGACCAGTCACCAGTATTTCCCTGATTTCTATACAATGCCAGATAAGTTTATAGTTTCTTAACAGACTCAGCTTTCCAGTGCTCATATTACATACACGCACATGTGTATTAAGGATCAGTTAGCGCCGAGTTTTCTTCAGCTCAGTCGCTAAAAATGCCGGAATCTGGATAAGGATATCAGAAGTAAAATCCTCATATGACCCATTAAGAAATTCTCACAACCACTATATATACACAACAAAGTAGTTCTTCTTACTACATGTAGCTTTTGATTTTGGGTGATAATGACATGGCTAGATACCCATACAATTTTAATGTGTATGGCTTGTGATACTGCCCTGGCCTGCCAATATCTGCAGACAATGTTAGGTGTCACGCTAATCCATGAATATGACCAGAATAAGAGCTACAACTAGCTGAATGTGACAGCTAAGAAGCCTAGGAGTACGAACAGACCTTTTTCATTGGCTCCAACTACGATACACGTACACGGAGGACAGCATGAGAAGAACAGAGGTGTTTAAGATAACCTTATGGAAAAAGACAGGGTTGTGATTGTATATGAGATCACAGCCCTACTGTGCTACCAGCCTGCAGGAAATAGTGCATATCAATTGTACATGTAGGTGTAAAAATCAATATAACTAATGAGTATGTGTTTGTTCTATGACTGAATCAAATGATCTGCAGTGGTTATCATGCCTACTACATGTAGCTCTGTAAGGCTGTGAATACATGTAAGATCACAAAACTGTCTTCTTCCATAAGGTTACCCTAAACCCCGTGCTGTTCTCAATATATCGACGTTGGGGCCAATAAAAAGTGTCTGTCTGTAATCATACATGTCCTAGCTGTCAATTCCAGGCTGCCTAGAGAAAAACCGTCTCCCTTCACCCAGCAGATGATAAACCTCCTAACCGAAAACCATAACTATACATGTACTCATAGATGTAAACATATGACTATGAAAATCAAAAGCGATTAAGACTTAAAATAAAAAACTTAAGGTTTTGTTATAATTTGCTTCCAGTTTTCATTCTGACATATATATGTTCATGTGCATTTTTAGAGCTGACTAAGGAGATGTAAAAGTCTGTCAATGCATCTGTCTAAAACTCTTGGCATCTTTCAATGCTCGCTTTCTATCTATTATCATTCACTTATGAGAGGGGTGGGGGGGGGGTGACAGGTTTTGCCAATTTGCCTTTGTTTGAGGAGTTTTCCACACAAAATACATCAAACTGGTACAAGCGGGAAGACCTATCTGCCCTGTCAGTTTATAATACCTTCAAAATATCCCTCACAGTCTCCGCAAATCCGACCACATACATTGCCACAGCAACTGCATTAGCCACAGAGAAAATCAGGCCTATGGCCCCACCGAATTCCGGTCCCAGGCTGCGAGATATCATGAAATAAGCTCCCCCTGTCAATAAAACATAAAATAAAACTGACGAGGACAGATTCATTTGAAGTTTATCATTCTGCACAAAGGTGATTATCAGAATTTCACATCTTTCTATATGGATATGCAAGGTATTTATTTATTTATCGGTGCTTTATGTTGTATATTTAACTTATATTATGGGCAGCCAGCATTCTGATGGGAGGAAACCAGGTACAGCCTAGCGGGAAAACCACAACCATCCGCAGTTGGCTGGCGGATCTTCCCAGCTACAAAATTAGCTAGACTTATATGGCTATGAAAATTAATTATAAATTGTCAACCGAAAACGAGAACAATCATGACAGAGAAAAAATACTGCGTGAGCATGGGAAAACACCTTGTGCAGGTACAAGATGTCACTGAACGAGTAAAACTGCAGGAACTGTAGAGATGCAGCTGTCCATAGAATTGGAGTCATCTGTAAGGTCTCGTCCAAACTCATATACATGTAAGACTGGAGGTTTGCTTTGCACGAACTGTGGGTAATGGTTAGAGAGTTAATGTTCTACTGTCAGGACGGCACCCAAAATTATTTAGAATCCTCACTTTATATTGTGTGTGAGAACGGGTGCAACAGTAAGTTTCGTTGAAAGCAGCATTTCAATGACTTGAATTTTTGGATGTGAAAAACATAATAATGCATATGAATGAATGCATAATGTACATAAGAGGGAGTGTAATAAAATGGCAGATGTAAATATTCAATTGATTCCATCTTATCTTTTTGGGTCTTTATAATTGTTATTAAAATTCAGGAAACACCATCAGTGACCATGAATAGAACACTACATACTAACCAACAAACAGGCTGCACTCTGTATCTCTCAATCTACAGTGATTAATAATTTCTTTAACACATGTACATGAAATATTACTAAATAATGCTTTATGTTGGTTCAGACTTACCTCCCTTGACTTCTCCATTGGTACATATGGCAGCCATGGAGAGGGCAGTGATAGTGGTGACACAGCTGGACAGGAGAATGACCAAGGTGGAGAGCCCCACCCCGGCCTGCCCCACCACCCACGACAGCCGCAGGAACAGCATCACACCCCAGATGTTCAGCAGACATCGTATCTGGAACACACGGTCTCAAACTTCACACCTGTTTTACATCATTGTCTGCACAAAACTTTATCTAATAGTTCTCTTACTCTTGATTTCAGTTTTTTGAAAACAGAATCATCTGAATTCTAAAAGTGGGTTTTATGTATCATATTGTTACTTGAAGGTACTGTGACAGTACACTACAATCTTTTCCCTTAATACTGGCTTACAGGGGATATTTATGTAAATGTCATTTATTTATTTTTTTACTCCAGGGTTCTTAACAGCTATTTACACATTGAAAGCTATGTTCAGAGTCACAGCACATGTTGGTAAACTCTGGCTATATGGTTTGTAACATCTGAATGCATGTAAATCTCTTAAAACAAAACATAAGAAAAAATCATAGTATTTTAACACACACTGCAGCTGATGAATCTTAATTTATTTCTATCTGTCTTTCACTATTTGAAATTGTAATCATCACATCAAACTTTATTAAGGTATTGGGATACTGCCAGTTCCATACCAGGTTAATAATACAAACAAGAATTGTAATACATGTGATTAGATTGAAATGTGACCAGTAGAATCCATGGCTTAATATATGTGACACTGCATCTTTGGCCAGAACTCTCTTCACAAAGTTCAAAACACTACCCAGCAAAGACCAGGTTTTACACAAGCATCCTCAAAAATCCCTTGATAAAAGTTGTGGATGTGTTCGGCCAATGAGGGTTCCCTTCATGCATATAGGTGATTAATTAGAACTGAAAACAGTGCTTGAAAAAGTGCTCACATGGTGTTGGTGTTGCTCTATCATCGTTAGCAGGTATACCTGTTCGTCAACCAGACCTATGCTTCAAACAAAAAGGGGCAGGGTACGGTTTGCCCAAAAGGGGCATTATTTTCTAATGCATCTTTCATATAATAATGAATCTGATTAACACATTAATTGCACATGTATATCCTCTTTAAGAGAATGAAAAATTTTTTTTGTGTCAATTCTGAAAACGTATTATTTTAGAAGTGGCTTTGGTATTTCTTTTTTTTTTTTTTTACAAAATTAGTAGATCTTTTTTGCTTGGGAATACCATTCCCAAATTTGGAACGCTTTGTCTCTGAAAAATATGTCCACAGAACATTCAACGTCACATTGGTTTGTTTTCAACTACATTACAAACTGTTTTATAGCATGGACATCTACACGTACCTGTGCCGGTCAGTCATACAACATGACATGTACACATATACGTCCTGGCAAATATAGCCATTATATTTCAGTGTGTGCTTTCCATTATCATGATTAAAATATTCACTGTAGCCAGTAGAGCTGAAAACAAAATGGGGCTGAATCATTACCAAGACTCCTTTGATCCATCCAAACTTGACAGCCCCACTGGAGCCCTTTTTCCCTGGAGGGATCTGCTCGCTTGCGTCAGACTGAGAACGATCCTTTCCAATCAACAGGGGCTCTCGAAAGCGCTTCTCTCCATCTTCCTGCAGTGAAAGGAGTTGTTTCATTCATGGTACAGGTGTTTTCAGGCTTGATATACGCGGGCAAAGTTTGCAAGATATCCATCAAATGACTTATTTCCTTTACATAATTATACATGTACATGCAAATTAGTTCAAATTTCCAAAAAAAATCTTCGAAGAAAATTAAAATCAAATCAAAAGTTAGTGTTCCAAAACAATAAATAGTTTACTTATGCCGACTAAATGTAAGGACAACAGAAACAAATCTCTGCTTTCCCAAAAAGAAACAAAATTCCATTTTCCCTTAACTTTTTTCATACAAAAGCATATATGCATAGTTCATTGTGTAACATGAAGGTTTGATTTATGAAATGTTAAATTAAACTAATATAAATTATCAAAGCTAGAGAGGATCACTTGGAGAGGACTTTAGTAATACAGCACTAAGAAGAGACATTCACTGGCTCTGTTCTCAAAATATCATTCTGTTTATGCATATTACATCTAGTACACGTACTTGCACATTGCATCTGAGTACATGTATTAAGGAATTAACCACTGTACATTCAGGAATATACTACCCTTTTTGTTTTGGCTTAACTCTACCCTACTAACAGAAACAGGTGGTGGCTAGCAATTCTTCTTTTCTTGGCAAATGAAAAACACAGGCCTTTTAAAAACACTGAAATTGAGAAGGAGAGAGCGACAGAGAAAAGAAAATTCTTCCAAAATCCCAACAATGAACATGACTAAAATCTTCCGAGTAGGGCCCTTTGTCGCAGGGTAAGTAACATGCATCAAACAGACTTTGATTGATGGGTCTGAGAGTATATTTATCTATTCTTAGTTTTGCAGTGATGTCCTAGCAGCTCTGAGCCAATCAACTTTTAATGATGGGTCTCTAAGAGTTTATTTCTCTATCAGATTGGTGCTTAGTGTTGAGTTCTCAGGGTTAGAGTAATAAAGAAATGAGCTTACAAGTATGCAAGTTTTACATGAGCAACAGTTACACATTACATTGTGCAACACTGTCACAGACAGCTACATGTACATGTAAGACCTTCCATGTATGTAATTTTTACATATTAAAGCAACAATGCTTGTTACACATGTATTTAACAAAAAGCCACAGGTACTTGCATGAATACATAGGTACTTAGCACCATAATCACACTGTAGCACAATCAACAGGAATTCCTTATTATACACTACCCATGGTCTATACAAATATTTTCTGTAGTACCATTTGTTCATTTTTAAAAACTCCGTTCCTTGGAAATGATAATATCTCTTAAATTATAAATTTGCCCATGAGTGACTCTGGCAAAGACAACAGACAATATACATGTAGCATCTCAGCTTTGGCTCCATGCAATATTCAGTGCACACATGGTAAGGGTAATTTGTGTAACTAGTCAGCTGTTCTCAATCATTGTCTAACCTCTAGGTAACCCTTCTGCTCCAATCATGGTCTGACCTCTAGGTAACCCTTCTGCTCCAATCATGGTCTGACCTCTAGGTAACCCTTCTGCTCCAATCATGGTCTGACCTCTAGGTAACCCTTCTGCTCCAATCATGGTCTGACCTCTAGGTAACCCTTCTGCTCCAATCATGGTCTGACCTCTAGGTAACCCTTCTGCTCCAATCATGGTCTGACCTCTAGGTAACCCTTCTGCTCCAATCATGGTCTGACCTCTAGGTAACCCTTCTGCTCCAATCATGGTCTGACCTCTAGGTAACCCTTCTGCTCCAATCATGGTCTACCTCTAGGTAACCCTTCTGCTCCAATCATGGTCTAACCTCTAGGTAACCCTTCTGCTCCAATCATGGTCTAACCTCTAGGTAACCCTTCTGCTCCAATCATGGTCTGACCTCTAGGTAACCCTTCTGCTCCAATCATGGTCTGACCTCTAGGTAACCCTTCTGCTCCAATCATGGTCTGACCTCTAGGTAACCCTTCTGCTCCAATCATGGTCTGACCTCTAGGTAACCCTTCTGCTCCAATCATGGTCTGACCTCTAGGTAACCCTTCTGCTCCAATCATGGTCTAACCTCTAGGTAACCCTTCTGCTCCAATCATGGTCTAACCTCTAGGTAACCCTTCTGCTCCAATCATGGTCTAACCTCTAGGTAACCCTTCTGCTCCAATCATGGTCTAACCTCTAGGTAACCCTTCTGCTCCAATCATGGTCTGACCTCTAGGTAACCCTTCTGCTCCAATCATGGTCTAACCTCTAGGTAACCCTTCTGCTCCAAAAGAGTGGGCCATCATTAAAAGTATGTTTCTTGTGAGAAACCTTACCCATCCTCCAATTCTTAGAGTTTTTACCAGGCTTTAGTTGGAACTTTTTTTTTCACTTTCTCCCCCATGTCAATTTTTTAATAATCCTTATTCATTTCATTTAGCAATCTGAATAACAAAGAATTTCATTGCTGGCTGACCCTCTTTTCTTGTGATAGGATAGGGTTGTGTTAACTGCAAGAAAGAATTTTTGAAGGATGGCCTTACATAGCATGCATGTACGTTTTAACATGCTACATCTTGTCCAGATGAGCAAGAAATGGCAATCAAAATTTATAACCAAACTGACATCAGTACTGTTGTTATTCCATGTACATGTATAACAGAGAGAGAGCGACAGGGACCATGTATAATAGAGAGTGACAGGGACCATGTATAATAGAGAGAGAGCGACAGGGACCATGTATAATAGAGAGTGACAGGGACCATGTATAATAGAGAGAGAGCGACAGGGACCATGTATACCCTTAATGACCAAAAATTTCAATCATGACAAAGCTGCTCATTATTCCTGATTCTGGAAGTTCTCTTGATTTTAGACAGGTGTTTTGAGGTGTGTCCTGAAGGCAGAAAGACATCCTACCAGAAAAATGTAACATCAAAAATAATATTTTATAACATCAATTTACCTTTACAAACGAACATTTTTGGGCAAAATTGTAGATCATTTACAGTATTTCTTGTGTGCTGACCTAAACATTTCTCACTCCTTTATACATTTGTTCGCAAACATACATGTACATGTCATTTAACGTAATTTTAGGTTGGAAGGTCTGTCAGCCACCTGCAGGTGGTCGTGAGTCTCCTCTGGAAATTCTTATCTGCACACTTTCTTATTATTCCTTCAGTGCATGTTGGGTGAGCTGTGTTCCAACTGTGGCAAAGATCAGGTCAGCACCAGACTACAATAGCTCGTTTATAGGCTTGGGAAATTCCTATACTTAACACTTGAATTCTACAAATATTTCCCAGCAACACAGATAAGCCTGCATTCACTGTTACATAATGTCGATTTGAACTTGCAGGTTAAATCTCTATAAACAAGTTTTTGAGACATTTCCAGACATACTTCTAAAAATGCATGCATCCATCACTGTCTATGTTTTACATCAGCGTCACGGCCAGCCAGTGTTGTGCAGATACCTTTAACAATGCCAATGTCACTAGGGGTAATAGCGGAATGCAAAAAGTGAAGTCAGAAAAAAATAATTAACTCTGTTTCAACTTCTCTTTCTATTAATACTTGGCACAATGCATTCCCGTCTGTCTAAAGTTAGTCGAGCTGGCATGATGTCTATCTTAAGACAATGTGATGGCTGTTTGGAAAACAACTGTTAACAATGCAATTCAATTCAAAAAAGCTCCCCTCTCCCCCCCCCCTTCCATTCCCCCAAAAAGAAGCAAAATCCAAGCATCAAAAACATTTAGATGGCAGGTTATCACACTACACCTGGCACAGTCCGAATACAAAATCCAGGTATGGGTATGTTCATTACACACGAATCAAATAATGAAGGCTCTGTCAAATGTGGATCTAGGTGTGCAAATCACACTCCTGGTCTTTTGTATGGGGTGTAATACTGATATTATTCAACTTTTTCGCATGTTTACAAGGTGTTTATTCAAGCATATTCTGAAGGCATTATTCTGTGTCAACTGACAAATTATACTTTCTGTGAAGCCCCAAAACTGGCCCATCAATGTAGTTTTGTCAATTTCAAAACGTGCCTAAATTGTACTGATATTTGCTCTTTCATATGTGAGAAGGTGGACCAATTAGGGAAATAATACTCCTGGTCTTCTGTAAGTAGTGTGATAATCACACTCCTGTTCAAAAACAAAACCAGACGCCTGTACAAGTAGATCCCTCTTAAATGTGGCATTGCTTGAATCAAAAATGCTTACTGGTACAAACTGAAGATACTGTACTGATTTTGAAAGTGTTCACTACAAAACCTGATAGATTTATATCTAGCCGCTTTCCTTGTTTACTGCAGGAGAAATTGATTACACAGAAATGAGCACCACACCCCAGTATATCAGTAAGTCCAGCATCAGTAAAAACATAATCATTCAGTGTTCAAAATTAAAGACATTGTGCACATTTTCAGAACTATACTGTGGGTTATAAATGCTTTCCTTGCTTACCGTAGGAGGGGTCAATTAAACAAAAAAGTATACTACGTGTGTTGTGGCTGGACAGACAGACACATCAACAGAGAGACAGACACATCAACAGACACTCGTCATTAATAAACTCCTACTTCCTTTTTTGACACCCATCAACAACAACAAAAAAAAATTCGAGTGCTGGTGACAGAAACCATTGAAGTAGATGCCTTATTCTTGCTAAAGAAATAGATAAGGATTTTTTAAAGAAATTAACGACGAGATGAAAAATTAAAAAAGAAGTAGTGCCCTATTTTAGAAGGCCTGCAACAAACATACTTTAGTGATGACCTGGACTAATCTAATGTATGTATAACATGACTCGGCAAACAACTAAAATACGTTATTATCAATTGATGAATGTTGACAATAGGTCCACGAGTAAATTAGTGGTTAGGTTACACCTGGAGTGAAAAGTTCAAGCTTGTCATGTATTGGCAGTGATATTAGTGTGGGGTTATCCTTGATTGTGGCCCGACAAGATCTGCGTTTGTATGCGTATTTAATATACAGACAGGTATTGCATGCAGATATCAGACCGAAAAGACCTGTAGAACAGGGGGGCTCTGTGGAGACTGACTGGATGCTGGGGTACTCCCTCCCTTCTATAACCTGGATCTCCAAAACCACAGATCCTTTTCACAGAACATTGACATGGCTGTGTTCCTTGATAATTTACCTTCACACTGGTGTATAACATACGCATAGATGCTCAAGCGTTGATACTCCAAAATGGCCACAAATCTCTTTGGCTTAGCAACCAAGTGGTCCCCACAGAGCCTATGATTCTACGGGCCTTTTTGGTCTGACATCTGTATGCAATACATTTCAGTATATTAAATACCCATATAGACGCAGATTGTGTTGGACTACCTTGGAATATAGTTTGTAATCAAATCTCTTTAGCAGTACTTTCCAGCAGTATGAGAGAATGTTAATTCTTAACCACATAAAAATACTAAATTAGCAAATTCTACAACAAATGATTTTGGGAAGTCTGAAACATTCCACATTTTACAGTTTTATATGCGACATTGACAGTCTACTGATAATACATGACACAGACGTACCTTTTCTTCGTGAAGTTCATCTAACGTGGGCCTTGCCTTAAGCGCGTGCGTGGCCGTCGTGGATAAGAGATTTCGGTAGTGATCGACATGGGGCAAAGCTTCGTGGGTGTTATGTCCGAACGTCTTCAGATTGTGTGTGTCGTAACCGACATAGGTATTGGTGGGACTCATCGACTGGACTGACAAGACAGGGGAGTCGGGCTCTGAGACTCTCCTGTCCCCACTCCGACCGCTGTCCCATCTTTCCCTGCCCGAGCGGCCGCTATCTCTCCTCTCCCGGCTGATCGCGTGGCGTGTCACATGCCCTGACGGTTTCTGGACCTCGCGTGGGGAATCCCATCCATTCATCTGTCCTTTCTTCCTAGATTCATCCACGAATTCCACCTTAAACCGGGATTTGCCTCCTTTGTGTTCCTCGTCCCCGCCTAACATATCGTCGTTTTCTTCGACATCACTGAGATTGGTGGCTGAGCCCCGAACATCCGCAGTTTCAGCGGAGAGTTTGGGGGAGTGCGTTGTTGCAGTCTCCCCGTGTTCTGTAGTGGCCGCCATCTTTTTTCAAGTTTACCGCTGCCCGGATAAGGTCATGCTTGACGTCACGTGGATGCGGGCTTCATCAAATGATGGATCAAATGGTTGTATACAGCAGCACATGGGACCACCAATAAACACTGTGGAAAAATACGTACAGACGTGAAAAGAAACTCTGTTTCACAAGATCTGTAAACAGTTAGCCTACAACAGTGTAAACAATCATATGTTTAGTCTAAATATGTTCCACTCGTACAACATCAATATTGGGCCCTTATAATGTGCCTGTGCGAACAGTCAGCTTAAATACATGTAAGGTGATTGTTACATGCCAGTCACCTTGCAAATGTAGTAGGCCTAAGGTTTTGATTTGCACCTGTGCTTGAGAGTTGGTAGCCTCTGGACGTGTTTGTGTGTGCTGTGTAACCTTCGTAAGCATTATATTTTTTTATCACACGACGGCCAAATAGAGGGACCGGGGCTAGTTGATACACGGGTGCGGCCTATATACAGGCCTAACTTGTTACAACCCCTTCAGAGAAAATAATATTCGTATACCGGGTAAATTTACAGTTTTGATCTGTGTACTGACAAAAGATCCGGTTTGAACTGTCAAGGCGGAGAATAGGCTATGTTAACAGGTATATTAATCTGTAAAGATGTTTAAATTGCAAGCACTTTTATGCATCATATATTAAACACTCGGAGAATACAGCATTATAATATAAACCTATAAACATGTTTTAGACACTTATGTTTAATATATAGGCCTATATGTATATTTCTATTAAACACGTTTCTTTGAAAAACTTAGCTCAATTAGCTCAGTTGTAACAATTATCTCAGGTCTCCCTTAAAGACTGTTCAAACTGGATTTACAAGTGCACTGTCTGACCAGCAGACCTAAATCAAGCAGCTTGCCGGTGCCTTGCCGGGTTTTATGTATATCTATATTTGTTTGATGCGCATGCTGTGCATAGTTGTGCCTCACATTTGGGAGAGTTCGTCAGTATATGCAAGTAGGCATAAGTTAGCCCCAGGTTGCTATTGAATCCCTGTTTTATATCCAATATCATATCCCGTCAGTCCAGTACGATATAAAAAAAGGATTGAACAGCGGTCTGGGACTAGGTATAGGTTTATAACATGTCAAATGTCAGTAGTTAACCCAGGTATTTCTAATTTTCTTCACTCATGAAACTGATCGCGTTCGCATAAGAGACAAATTCTTGGGCATAGGGCATGATTAAGCAACAATCAAATAAGTAAATTCTTTTTGTTCTTTTGTAGTTGATATTTTTCGTTGCTGTATCCAGGGGTGTATTTCCCCAGCCATAAACTTGACAGTCTCCCTAGATGTGTGGTGTGAAATATTGTTACATGTAAGCATACAAGTTAACCAAATATATAAATAAATAAGTCATGTGGCATCCTGATTTCCCTGGATTATATGCATTCCCTCTAATCAGTGCGTGTCAGTGCAACCTTTTGTTTTGACGAATTAGTAAGCTCAAATTTAAATATGGATGAAGTAGGCCTAGTGTACAACAAATGTAGATGTTCGGCCTATAGGTTGACGTATATACGCAATGCTAGCAACGGTATATAGGTGTGTGCAGACCTATAATGTAAATAATAATACGTCACATGGTCATTTGCCTACGCGAGAATGGCCTGTATCTGCTAGGCTTTAAGCTGGATTATACATCCACATGTATGTCCTGGCGGAAATGCTACTGATTCCATGCAATGATCGTTTATTGCTTTCAAAAAATTTCTTTCAAAGTTTAAAAGATCTTCTCCTAGACCTCTTTTACTGAACCCCATGCACGCGAAAAACTTGAATTGCGCTTTACTCATGATTCAACACATTTGGTATATTAGATGTGGAGAGGACCTGTATTTATTTATTTGATTATTGTTTCACGCCATACTCAAGACTATTTCACCTATATGACGGCGGCCAGCGTTAACTGGACAGAGCCCGGAGGAAATCCACGACCACTCGCAGGTTGCTGGCTGACCCACGTACGACCAGAGAGGAAGCCGGTTGTCATGCACCCTGCCCATCAGTTCGTCAACGCACCATCCATAGCCGATCGGCAAGTTCGCAATATAGCATACTGTATGTATACGCTGGTAAGTTCAAATCTGTTATATATACATGCTCAAATAAGCAGGAACTAGATTTGAACAACGTATTTAAACTGAGGTCATGTCGATTCAGATCCTGGTTCCATGGCCACCAACTAGATAATGTTGCCTGGGATGAAGAGCCACACATTTTGAAGATGAAAGTTAATAGATTGATGTGTTCCCCAGGCACCAGTATTCATGAGTTTCATGTTATTGTATGAGAGCGTACATTCTGGAAAGATGTACCCATCTTGTAACCATGTTTACGATCAAACCGGCCTGAATTTTTTTTACGTCAGTGTATAAATATGAAGGACGAAGTTATACAGCTCACAGTCATATTTACGTCTACTAACTTCAGGATTTCGTTGGGATTGGAGAGGCTTTCATGCCGTTCGACAGTTTTGTTATTTTGTACTGCATTTTATGGCCGAATGATTAAGACGTTTGGCATTTAGACGCTAGGACACACAAGGCTTGAGTTCACTCCTGTGAATTTCTGCATTACCTGTTCTTTTTGGGGTTTTTTTTTTTGGCTATTTGTATCTTTAAACAATATATATGGTGTGCAAATCGGAAGGTTACTCGTGGCAAAGTTCTCCAGTGATGAATCGTTTACCCAGTCTTATGCGTAGTTTCCTCTACCCATAAAACTGCAGACCTCCATGGTATGTTGACATTGGACATGGGCCCAATTTTTCACACCTGCTCTTTCACACAAAAGCAAGAAACATGCACGGCACCCTAAAGTAGTCTTGGTTTTCAAAATGCTTGCAATCGAACAAAATATAAAGATTGTTAAGAATACAAAATTAATATTAATGGGGAATCCAATAAAACTAAGCCATCTTTACTGAATGCACAAATACATCAAAATTGGTGATATTATCGAGATATAAACTATGATGAGATTATCTTAACTATCCTGCATGGGTTTTGAATGATTGTATGAATGATTTGGGCTGAACGCCATTTTGCGACATTACAGCCATATGCATGTATGCTGGTGGGGGATTGTGAAAGACTTGACCAGGAAAAGTAATTTTAATTGCCAGCTGCTCAGCGTATGTCATTAAAACAGTATACCTGGTTGATGGACAGAATTAGCCAATCATAGTTTGTCCATATCTCGTCCATCCACCCTCTCTTTATACATATAACTGCTGGTCAGTCGTGCATGCTTACTTCCATGTCACTGCGTCTGATGTTGTCATCCAATTAACTTTAATTAACTTTAACTTTAAGGCGACACCTTATTACACCTTATGATTTCTAATGAATGACATGACGTGTAATAAGGTGATCCAGCCGTCTATCAAAATGGGTCTGCCGAGGCAATAAATGTGAGTACATTTATACATATATACAGTGCACCCTGTCCACGATTCCCTGTCAGTATTTGGCGATTTGCTTTTTGTTTGAAAAAAACGACCAGTTTCCAAATTGACAAATGAAAAAACCACCAAAGAAGTAAGAAATATATAAAAATAAACAATAGGACGGATTTATGCAAAGAGGAGCAGCCAAAAAGCTGCTCTCGAGACAGGTATATGGCTTATCTTCTCGCAGAAAAGTATAAATCCAAGAAAATTCGAAACCACGATTTGTTGGACAAAAAAGTAAAAGTATTGTCAGAGGATATATGCGGGAAAATTGCTCCTTGTGTATCAGGATCTCGTACAATTGCTCTATACGCTTTCATGAATACTGTAAAACTCGCTTCTTTCTGAACTATAGATACAAATGTAGAACACCAACAGAATATAACCATGGGATTTGTCGTGTGAGGGTAATACCACCTGTATGTCGAGAAATCTGAAAGATGTTCATGCTTGAACGTATAACACAGCATACATCTGGGTGGACTAAAATATACACAAACATTTAAAAATTTGAGCTTTTTCAATTGGTAAAAGGTCTCTCCAATTGCCTATAAAGCACTTTGATCTTTCCTCACTGCAGAACATTTAAGTTGTTGACAAACGATTTAGAACAACACAGTAGGGGAGCTGCTGGTCAAAAGTGCGAAAATTAACACATAAGAAATGCTTATAGATTCGGAGATTTTTTAGTAAAAACCTTGAAAAAAAAAAAGAACTGTCAGAGAACTCAATATTTAGAGTATTGTTATTACTTTCGCCTTGAAAGCATTTAGTTAGTAACTCATGGCTAGTTTTTATGCCTCAAGGGCGGAGATATGGCAAATTCTGCCATGCATAGTGAAAATCAGAATGGCGGCCGCAGTCTTTTAGTCGTATCAGGTGTGAATTGCTTTCAAATGAAACTTTATAGATATGCAATTTTTCACCTTTTTTCGCAGTCTGGTAGATACGAGGACACATTTGACTCATATACTGTACAAATATCAGTATATTCACACATACAGGTGTAGGGTAGATAGGCACTACATACACGGTAACACGCAGGAAAAATTTGAACCTGGTGATAACGAGTCGAATGCAGAACGGCCGGGTTATCCGAGTAGGGTATACATACATGTAGAAGGTAACACACCCTTATAGGTTAATAATTGACGATCTTCGCCTCGATGTACATGTAGCTGGTTGGAATAGTAACGAAATGCATGACGTGAAGTCATAGGCCCCCAATCATTCAATCGGGAATCTGAACACGGCACATTCTAGAATGTTGTTCATTTCGTGGTCTTTAATGCCGCGCACTGAAAGACTTTTTGGGGTACAATTCAGTTAAATGCCGTTTCTCAACACTCATGTGCTTGAAACTCGTTTTTGAGTGTAACAAAAAAGTATTAAAATTTAATTATAGGCTTTACATAGTCAGGTGGGGTCCAGATTTCGTAGACAGTGCTGGATTACTTAGGCTTATACGCAGTTCACATGGGCCTGTTTTTATTTCAGCTGCCCCCGTTTCCGGCGGTTAAAGACACACGCTTGCTGGTTTGTGGCGGGAAGCACAAGGAAATTCCCTCCTCCTTTCCGAATTCGTCTCGCGAAGTTAAATTAAAGTAATATTTTCCAGATATTGTCTGGCCCTCTTATGTTGTAAACTTACTTACAATTATATTTCAACTTACTTTAATCTCCTGCCTCTTACAGGTTTAACATATTCCACGCTTTTTTGTAAATTTATTTATTTATTAATTGTTTTACGCCGTAATCAAGAATATTTCACTTATACGACGGCGGCCAGCGTCATGGTGGTAGGAAACCGGGCAGAGCCCGGTGGAAACCCGCGACTCTCAGCAGGTTGCCGGCAGACCTTGCCACGTACGGCCGGAGAGGAAGCTTGCATGAACTGGACTTGAACTCACAGCGACCGCAGTGGTGGGAGGCCTCTGGGTCATTGCGCTGCGCTAGCGCGCTAACCAACTGAGCCACGGAGGCCCCATTTTTTGTAAACAATAATAGGCCTATGACAGTTCGACCTCGATGTAACACCTAAGGTGTGTTGTGGTTTATTTTAATACCTAGTCGCATAGACATCACAATTTCCTTGGTCATTATAGATCACTTGTAGATCTATAGCTGTCGTTTGTATTATTACTACAAACTTCCCTGATACCAATGCATCTTGACCAAGTTTACAGGACAGTACCGGTTGACACGTACAACCGAATTTTGCGCTTCCTCTAAGAGAGGGCAACACTTGTCAGACGAACAATCAACACAACACGGTAGTCTCCCTTCCATCGGGGTGTTGAGGGTGGTGACAAACTGGCCAGTACGCATGCTCCAGTGTTTGCCGGTACTTCATTGATTGATTGATTTATTTAATTGGTGTTTTTCGCCATACTCAAGAAAATGTCGGTATTTGAAAATCTGTCCCATAATGTTGTACGATTATGTTGAGTGCTGCAAACAATATTAGTAATTTAAACGGATAAACTGTCCATGTATGCACATAGATCTCTAAACGGAAGACTTCCTTTTGACAAATCTTTCGCACACAAGCCTTCTATCTTTCTAAACTTCTGTCTCTCATGTCTGTAGCCCATGTTCTTTCACCTTTCAACCATAACTAATACAACATTTTATAAACTTTGTGTGGGAATCTCTCAGACCATATTTATCAACTTCAACCAGAATTTGACACATCTCACATGGTGGTTATCGCCGCATTCACTTATGGCTAGCACTTTGGGCATACTCCTACCAGTTCTTACAAAATGTTTACATGCTGCATATTGGACTCTTTGCATTTGTTCTTATGTTAGGAAATGCCAAATTTCACATCCATACAATACAGCAGGTTTAATTTGTACATCAGATTAACGGTTTTTTAAATTCATTTTGGTTATGGTATTTTATTGTGTTTAAAAAAAAAATGTACGAATTGTGTACACCCTGGGCCACTCCACATGTACTCCTATCCGCTAAGAAAGAAATTTCTATACATTTTACATGTACCTAAGTCACAACAGTACCTAATTAGTTTATAATGAAATAATCATGTAACATTGAATGTAATGTAACAAGTGCCTGAGAATGACTATACAAAGCCTATAAAGAGCATTATCTCAGTCTGTCTCTATTGTACTTGTTCAGATTCACGGTGACTAGTATTCACCATGACATCCAGGGTCCACGAAGCTTCTTTTCTTCCGTTGTGATAACCAACATAACGGACAAAGACTGAATAACTTAATTATTGACCATCCTGCCAAATATCTTTGGTTCAGTCTAAATATTATGGAAAGAATAGAATGGAACTTCTCTTCAGTTATTTGGTTATTGGCACAAACATGCATAGACACAAATTAGCTTCAAAAGCAAGGCATTGTTTCCTTTCAAAGGACTTAAACATCATTTCAATGGAATGTGCCTGGAAACTCTGAGTCTACGTTGACATTTTGTGGGAAAATCCGACAGAGCATCAGTCAGGTTTGGCAGGTTTTCCTTATATTTAAAGGTTACCTTTATTGTGTTTTGTGTTTAAATTTACGTACATATAAGATTATTCACCTCCCATGAACATGTATTTCTTTTTTCAAAAATTACTTTCCCGATGTTTGTTTGAAGTGGCCACAATGTTCGCTTTGGCCTGTTGAGATTTGGAGGCCTGAACTTGTGAAGTCATGCGGGGAAGGCTGTTTAGCTACAATACAGCGTGCAGTGTCATTGAACACGGCTAGTCCTATAACAGCACACCACGATCTCCTCTCCGAGTCAGACGAAGATTCCACTGATCTCAATTCCTCAAACGTGACCGAGGGGTTTAGCGCGCCGACGCGGCGTTATGACTCCGTGCCTCTCACCAATGCGGTCGCTGTGAGCTCAGATCCAGCTTATGCTAGCTTCCTCTCCGAACGTATGTGGGAAGGTCCTCCAGCAACAAGTGGATGGTCGTTGGTTTCCCCCGGGCTCTGCTCTCTTTCCTCCCACCACAATGCTGACAGTCGTGAAAGTGAAATATTCTTGAGTACGGTGTAAAACACCAAGCAAATAAATAAATAAATAAATCATCTCCTCCGAGAGCGATATGTACCATTTGGACGAAAGCTCACACATGAACGAAGATACTGAAATCGACGAAAGTACTTTGCAAATTCTACGAACAAATATAAAGCCATGCCTGTTCGAGCACTGCTACGACTCCGATACGGACTGTCATCTACTAGAGGCCAATGGTATCATCCATCCATGTACATATATAGGTCGTATAAATTAGTTTTCCAACGCGCAAATGAACAAATCCTTTTTAAGGTGGAGGTGAGGAGATCCGGGATCTATCCCGGGTGGTGTCGTACCAAAGACTTTCAAAATAGTACTTGTTGCTGCCTCGCGTGTTGCACAGCACCGATAGGTTCGAGCAAGGAGACAGGACTGGTCGCCCAGGCAACAGTACAATGTGACTGGATGGAGTGTCATGGCTGGTGTCTTTGGTGTGATTTTCCAGTGGCGACAGCACTTTAGGGGCATGGGCACCCTGTTACAAGAAGACACAGAATATATACATTCTAGAGACTCTTCATCACAGTATGTATAGGCTTATACATTCCAAGGAACCCTCGTCATCAAATGCCTGAAAAATTGTACAACTTTTAACTTGTCCAGATTTAACATATAAGGTATACATGTAAGATTCGTTAATCTACTCTCTCATTAGGCCGGCGGCTGCCAAAATAGGCCGTCTCGAACATACAAACACTAGTTTCTACAAGTTTCTGAGCCTCGAGGCCGCCATGTGTTCCAGGGGGAGTTATCTCTTTGATATGTTCTCCTAAGAATTTGCATTCATCAAACGTGATCCTATAAATTGCAAGTTAAAGGGGGCAATAGGTGTCCGAATACAGTAACAAGATCCCACTTCAGTTTCGGCAATTTGAACACAGCAAAGGAGTTGTGTTCTGATGTAGTCTCGGGCTTGTGAAACTTGATAGATTGTGTCCCCGAGATTATACTTTGGAATTGCTGTGGGCGGTGGAACAATTTTCATTATCATTATGTTGCTCATTTTGTTTCAACTTTCTCAGTAGGTGGCCCATATAATAACCAACATGCACACCAGATATAAAAGTGGGCAACTGATTTCGTATGAAACATAGCTCATTTCTTTGATTGAAGAGGGATCTCACACCGCCTTCATAAATGACTTAACCTTCCGAGAACTGCTGTAGCCTAGTCCCTAAAAATCACTGCATTATGGAGAGGATATATTGGACTATATCCGGGTTAGGTATCATTAAAATACAATAAATATGTCTTGTGATTTAAAGCCCATTTCGATGGAATCTGTTGAGCAGTATCCACTGTGCACGTAAATTGAATAGTATCTGTATCTTTACTACAGGTACCCATCCTTACTGATAGAGAGCTCTTCCATTATCATCCAGTGTCAAATTTCAGTGCTATGCATCACTTTTTTTATCATGAATTTTAAGCAAATATATTCTTCGATACATGTGGGCCAGTGCAGGTGACGATGGTGGGGCGGGAGGCGGTAACCAGTGCAGGTGACGATGGTGGGGCGGGAGGCGGTAACCAGTGCAGGTGACGGTGGTGGGGGCGGGAGGCGGTAACATCCCATACACTGTCAACAGTAACGAATTTTATCCGTCTTTTTACATTAACCTTTTTGCTTGTAGGCTTAATTAACTGCCACACAACAGCTGTACTTATCCCAGAACACCAATTCTTGAATGTATATGGATTCCATGGGCTGAGCAGAAAACACTGCTACTTGACTGACCACATGTATTAGTTTTGACCACGATGGTCGATGGTTGAATTGCCCAGACATTGTCAGTTATGTGAATACGGTCTATATTTGGTCGTTTCCATGCCAGTTGTATTCGGTGGTAAATATTGATTTAATTATATCTAATTTAACTAATCAGGAATTAATATTATACATGTACATCTACCACATAGGTAAAATGTATGTGCCTTGTTCAACAGTTCTTTTATTGGCCATAATAATTTGAACACTATTGTACCCACACACCCATTAGAACAAGAGTTCAAATCTGGATGTCAGCTATTTTGTCTCTGTGGATAAGTGGGAAAAGGTGTTAGTAACTCCTGATAGAGCATACATTTTCTGAGTCATCATGTCATTACATTCAGAGACACAGATTCCATGGAAATATTCTATGTATACTGTGTAAAACACTGTCACTGTCAGTATATCCAAATTTAATCAAATGCACCTGTCCATTTCTTAGCTTATATATTAATTCTTTTTCCTTTTGTATCAAAGATGAGCATTATATTGATCAATGCATAGGTTTAAGAATACACAAATTTGCATATACTCGGGTAATATGGATTGAGTGAGAATGAGCATATCACAAACCCTACTTAAAACACTGTGGTCTTTTATTTAAGGGCCTTTTGCACATTAACATGGGATCTCTATTAGACTGGATGTACTCTGCTGCTTTCATCTGCTCAATCCATGTTCTCAGTCCAGCAGCACTTGTGTGCTGCAAAAAAATGCTGCATTTTCTATCCGTGAGTCCTGCAAGCATAAGAGGGAAATGTAAGCAACTTGAAGAGATTAATTTACTTCTTATTTTTTTTATTACTATTCATTATTGGGGATTTGTAAAATGGGAATATGGGTGTGTATTGACAAACTGACACCAGTAAATCCTCTTCCAACTCAGTATCTACATTTATGACATTGATTTACCTGTTTGCTTTCTGGGGATTTTGTTTAAACAAAATTCACCCGTTGTAGTAGACATACCGCAACATTTTATCTTGTCTGGACATGGAAACCAGAAAAGTGGATAAACTGTTCATCTCTGAAATTAACTATAGTAAACACAGAAGTGAAACATTGTGAGAGCATGCCTATATTTTTTTAAAATTTTGTATGCCTCTCACATATAATAACCAAGTGATTGGCTGGGTTACCCCCCTCCATTCCCCCTTCTTGCACTGTCCTACATGTGTCGAGGGCTATATTTGCCTAAAATTTTGCCTAAAATATCTGAAGTGGGTAAGGGACTACCAGACTAATGCTGGCCAAGGTCACGTGACCTGGTGTCCATGTTGCATTTATATAAAAACCCTTTAAGAGTCTTCTTCAGAACCACCACGCCGATTAAGTTAAGGTTTGGTTTACAGGAGTACAGTATTCTGCCATTTCAAATTTCTACATTCAAAAACTATCGGTATTCAAATTCGGTGTTGTGTGACCAATATAAATAGCCTAAAACAAGTCAATTCTAATAATGGTTAAAAAATTGCATTCAGTTAACATGAGGGGTTCGTGTAAGATTGCATGAAGCTGATCACTGTAGTTACACGTATAACAAGAATGAACCTTGAAACAATGTATTTTTTCCTTATCTGTCAGCCACTATAGCAAAAGGTCTCTGCCCTGGCCTTCAGCGCTAGTTACATTGTGCATGATGGTTAGCAGTTTTCGGTGCAAATTCAGTTTATATCTTTTCATTCTCACCAGACTTCATTCTTTTTGTTTTCGTTCTTAGTATTACTTTAAACAATAAAACATATGTAACCCCTTAAGAGCATTTGACGGTAGACACATGGGAGTAATACTAGTCTTTAAGGTATTTAGTTACAAAGATAGTGAATTAGTTATTTGATATTTAGTGTGTATATGTAGTTTAATCTTATACCCGGTAGTTGACAAGCCAGTTGTTTCACTTGATATTTCCTTTGTTTATTGCATTGTTTAGCTCTTTTAACTTAGTTCAGTTTACAAAGTTGTGTCAACTTAATTATGTCCTCTCGTGATACTTTAGCCGTGTATTACCGCGTTTAGTCTTGTTTATGGACTCACGTTAATTTAATCGCGTTTATTTACCATTGTATTATTTGTTGTTGGTACAGTTTCTGCTATGTCCTGTTAGTTACGTCCTCGTGGTTATGTCCTCTTTGTTATGTCCACTTGTTTGTGTCGTCGCGTTTATTTATCACTTTATTTATTGTTGATGTTGTGGTTATGTCCACTTAGTTATGTCCTCTTAGTTATATCCACTTGTGTTTATGTAGTTAATTTTATGTAGTCGAGTTTATTTCCTCTTAGCTATGTCCTCTTAGTTACGCCCACTGACGTTTATGTAGCCGCGTTTATTTTATATGTTGTCGTTGTTGTCGTCTCCTCGTCTTCGTTATTGTTGTTATTGTTGTTGTGGTGTCGTCATCTGTGCTTTATGTTGTCGTTTCTGTATTTGATGTTGTAGTTTCCGTAGTTATATTTCTTAAATTCATAAAAACAAACATATAATTAATGACTTACGTTTCTTTCTTTATTATTTTATTTAGTGAATATTTCTTTCAGGGAAGAATAGGGAAGCGGATGATTCTTTCTTTGTCTCAGCCTAGTTTCAGACAAGGTGCCCCCAGACAAGATGACCGCAGACGACAAGATGGTCCCCCGACGAGATGTTCCCCAGACGATATATTTCCCAGGCGATGAGATGTTCCCAGAGGATGAAATACTACCTAGACGACAATATGACCAGGCCACAAGATGACCGCAGACGACAAGATGACCAGAAGGGGAGAATAATCATGGTAATTGATAGATACTTATCAAAAAAGGTTTTATATAGTTTGGTAGTTATATAATAGTTTTAATGTAGAATTTTGCAGTCATACTGAACTTCAGTGTGTTTGTTCAGTAGTTTTTAAATTCTTTATTTCCATTTTTGAAATTTTTAGGCTTAAACCTAAAATCAATGCCTTATGCCTTTGTTTTATTAATTTTATTGAGTAAATGTTTATATTAGGGCAGGGAGGGGGGAATAATTCAGCAGCGAGTTGGGGGGAAGGTGAAAAAACTTTTGTATAAACCTCGCCACCTACCGGGGAGCCCTCTAACTCCTGTTCCAACCCTCACCAACCGGGGGAGGTTTTTAGGCACCAAACACGCCCCCAGGTACACAAAATTTTGGCAACTCTTTATGCACATGAACGGGCGTCCGAATTCAGAAAAAAAGATCCCCCAGGAGGACCCCCAACCCTCGCCATCTAGGGGATCTTTTTGCGCACCAAACGTGCCCCCGGCTACACAGCTTTTTATCAATTATCTATGTACGTGAACAGGCGTTCGAATTTAGAAAAAAGAGCCCCCTACCCTCACCGGCGCAAACCTATCTAGAGACACAGATCAGAGAGACTATATCATAACAATGAAAAGGACAAACACATGTGCATGGTTGTTGTTGGGGAAGACGGGACTCTGTGGGAGAAGTTGTGTGAAGGGGTACTGCTGTGTTCATAATGCCAATATAACAAGGTGTAGTAGTGGCTCCCACGCTTGTCAAGGGTGTGGGGTAGGTGTCATTAACAAGCGAAGAATCTGCATAGCGTGTGGATATCGAAGAGTGTGGAAGCGCGACAAGAGGGCGGAGAAAGAAGAAACAGAGCGTCTGGGGGCCATCGAAATTTCCAATTGAGGAAAAGGTAAAAAGACATTGATACCCAAATAGTGGGTAAAAAAACCTATTCTCAAAAAATATAAAATAGCGATACCCATCTCAGTATGGCACACGCCCAGAGAGCACGAGCACTTCAAGATGAGTTTGAGGCCAACTTAGTGTCGACCAGTTCGTACCACAAGACGGCCGCACCAACAGGACACAGGAGCCCCACGAGAGACTTCAAGCCATCTGCATCAAACTGGGTTATCCCGAACTTGGCGAAAGGGCGTCCCACGAGAATCACGCGGCCAGCGTCACGGCCGAAGAAAAGAATGGTTGGAAGCCAACCCCAGCCAGTCTGCTCGACGACATCCAGAAGGCCTGCGTCGAGTACGGCTATGTGGGCCTCTGGAACTCCACGAACTACGATAACCGAGGAGTAGTGAGCATCGACATGAAAGCTTGCTTTCCGGCCTCCCTAAAGGGAGAAGGCGAAGAGAAGCCCTACTTTGAACGTTTCGGATACCCAGCCCACTGCATGACCTCTGTGGCCACCAATGGTCCCCTCCCCAAAGACATCGCCGAGATCAAGGAGTGGGAGTTCACAGACTGCCATCCTCTGATCGGAGCGTGGTTTGGGAGATACTTCGTAGAGTACGGTTGGGCCTCGACTCGGCTCCTTGCCATCCTGGCAGAGACCGCCCTCCTAAAAGGTCCTGAGGGTAGGTGAAGCGATCATCGTCTAAAATCCACAGGCCGAGGGGTGCAGCAAATCCTCGCAGGGCAGCAAAGCTGACGGAAAACGGCTGACTAGGAGATTGGTGACCGATAAAGGAGAGCTTGACTACCTGGTCAGAGGCACTCATCAAAGCGAGACCCTGGTAGGGGAACCTATGATATGCCCTCCAGGCCACGTCCTTACCTTCTATGAGCCCCAGTACGCCCACCTCACGGCCTCGATGCTTGCTTACGCCCACATCAACCTTATCACCATGCTGAAAAGGTTCACTCCCGAGAATGCCGTCCAGGTGGCGATCGATTCCATCTACGTGCAGAAAACCGCAATCTGCAAGCTCGAAGAAGTTGAGGCGTACCCTGCAGCTGAAGCTGCCCCCGGGCAGTGGCGCGACAAGGGAGAGCAGCTGTTCATGCCCGCGGAGCATGCCGCGTATCTCCCCAAGCCCGAATACGTGAAGCCAGAAAAACACCTCTCCTCAAGCACTGCACCAGCATACGCTGACCCACTAAGCTGCCACCAACTGAGCTACCTGAATGGTGGCGGAGGCAGCGATAAAACGACAAGAACTATTGAGCTCTTCCGCGGTAAAGACTCCCTCGCCTTCATGCCTCGCCCTCGTGCCAGAGGTGTGAGGCCCAGGCGCACCACATTTTCTATTGCTGGAGTGGTCAGACTGAGTGGACCTCGGAAAGGATGGGCCAGAAGCTCATCCCCGCGTGATCATTTGAGACGAGGTATGCACCGTGCCCCGGCCTATTCCGCGGACGTTCCTCGATTGGCTCGAACACAGGGGTTTCCATGACATCTGCTGCGGCGATCAGGGTCAAACACTCCGGATTGCTGGAGAGATGCCACAAGACTGGTTGTGTCAGATGGCTTATCACTATAAAGAGGTCGATGTCGACCACAGAGCGAAAAACGAGGTCCTCAAAGCCCTCAAAAACGCTATCCACCTGCAGCCAGACTAGTTTAGGCCACCTCAGAGGTCCACGCTTATAGATACGGCCCGGAGCATAAGCAACATCTTGGGCTCTTTTTGTGGTTAGGGGCTCAGCTGCTTTGAATCGACTGGCATGCTTGTAGGTGTGCTTGCCCATCTTGTTTTTGACAGTTTCAAAGGGTAAAAACAGGAGGTCAGCATGGTGGACCTTATTTGGCACGTCAGTATCAATCTTTGGCCATGGAATATTTCTTGGGGATGGTAGGAAAATCTGCCAGATGGCCTGCTTCCTCAACCAATCGCGAGTTGTACCTTCAGAGACCTTCGCAGCGGAAGCTAGTTTCTTGATGGCGGCAATGGCTTTCCAGTAGCCCTTGGGGCTATAGTATATCTGCGAGAGACCAATAGACAGCTGCGTTGGCAGTGGGTCGGCCATGACAGTAGGCACCATAAGCAAGGTATTCCAGCAGCCTGATAAGTCTCCAACAAGCGGCAGCCACTGGCTCAGGCAGCTGACCGGTCGTCGCCCGGAGGTTTGTCGGGCCCTCCAGGCACCTTAGCTGCGAAACGCATTGGGGCCTCTTCGTCTCCCCACCAGAGATCCAGCGACTTTTGTGCGCTATCAATCAGTACACGGGGCAGAGGACCAGGAGTCTTGTTGCGGCGGGCACAGTAGCCAACCTCCAGCACCGCGGAGTATAGCTCTTCGGGCAAACCCATCATTGCGCATTGTGATATATCCAAGGGATATATACAAATGTTACGGGAAAATAACTCGAGCCTCACTACTCATGTCGTGCTTGCCATTACGGCGAGGAGCTCTTACTACAGTCCAGCACAATCTTTCCGGATTACTCGTCGTGTTTTTAGGTAACCCGCCAAGTCAAACCCATCCCTAAGAGGATGAAGACTATCTTTTTGGCCCTCGGACGGTGCATAGAAATCGCCTAGGAGTGGTTCGTTCCTTCGAAGAGCTGAGAAGAGAAAGTTATTACCTGAAAAAGCAAGTGCATTTAAGAGAGCGCCTCCAATCATAGCGATCGAGGTATTGTTACTTCATAATATCTGCTGTCCCCTGTTTAATTACCATGTCCTTGGTCGCCATCGAGAGGGCCAGGTTCACGACCACCATCCCGACATCACCGGGGTTGAAATCTAGCCTGGGAGGGGCACCGCCAATGACCATCTTACCCAATCTGAAGTATCCCATAGCGTAGCCAGAGACGAGAGCGCTATGATATTGCACCTTTACGAGCATCTTACCGTCGGTAGCTGAAGTTGTCATGTTGTTATTCCATATGGAGAGGATCGGTGAGAATCTTCAATTACCGAGCAGAGGAGTGCTTAGAGTTGGCTTGTTTGCTGTAGTTGCGGAGCAACAGGAAGAGGCGGCACCTGCTGTTGACGAGTAAGTATATAATGTACACCCACAAAGCCAGCTACCCCGATGATATATGGGGTCCAGTTGGCCTGCTTTGCAACAGCCTCTGAAACAGGCTCTCTCCGTTATGGTGGCCTCAAGGCCTCTTGTTGTCCTTCTGTAGCAGCAGCAACAGAAACACCATGGTGTTGTGATTCCTTGGCTGTCCGTAGCTGTTCAAGCAGTCGTTCTTGTATGACCTTTTTGCCGGAAGCCCCGGCACTCCCCTACGCCACCTCCTTCGGGTATTCACTTTTCTTATGGTCTGTCACTCTTTCCACCAGCGGTGTTTCCTCCGGTGGCTTCGCAAGGTGCTCCGAAGGAACAGTCGGGTTCTCCGCCATCGTTCATTGTCTGCACTGTTGTCCAAATTGGCAGTGCCTGGCTGTGTTAAGAGCAGCGGTTAGCGGCGTTAGCAACATGCCGTAGTGATGATAGAGCACACAGGAAGCACTACCAATCGCATATCGGCCTACAGGTCGCGCGCAAGAGTCGGTCGTTTCTCGGGTGAGATTGGAAGAAACATGCTGACCACTCCTGAGTACAATTGTAATAGAGCCTGCCCTATCGTTTTCGTAGAGCTTCTCTACCTCGTCCTCGTACAACGAATCGATTTGTTCCACGGTCCATGTCTTCCCAAGATACTGTTTGGCCTGGCCCCTCACTACCAAAGCAGCAAGCCTTTCACAGTGCAGGGCCTTGAGATTGGCAGCACGTCGATTAGTTCATCTAACCCGTCCATATTCACCTGGTGAATAGGTTGAGTCACAGACCGCATGCAACGCGCGATATGTTCTACCATCCTCCTAGCTCTAATATATCGGCATGCAACCCACGCGATCACACTAACGGTGATTTTTGCAGGGAAAATAGCAGCAGGCAGTCGCTCAGCTGTAGCAGCAGCAACAGCGTTTCGCACATTATAGCACGTGGTATGCAGGCGGCTGATCAGTCTTCAACAAAAGCTTAACATGCTATGTTTCGGACGATGCATGTCACTATGGCGCTCTTCCGAAGGGATCACATGGCGCTCTTTCAGACGGATCACATCATTTTCTCGGAGGCACTCTTCAAACGAGGTCCTATCTTGGCTGTGGAAGATGGCGACCAAGAGCGTCTTGTGGCGTAGATCCTTCAGGACCGAATTATATTTCTGGGTGAGCACCCAGAGTCTTTGCTGCGCGTGCCAGCTCAGAGAGCTTGTCTTTCTTTTTGGTCAGCGCCTTTGTGGCCGAGCAATCGTCAATGATGTACTGAGTTGGCTTGCCTTGAAACAGGTGGTAGAAGGCACGGAGGTAGTCCTGGAGCCTTCCACCTGGGTCTACGACATAAGCCTCTCGGTTTCTCCACACCCAAGGACACTCTTGATACATCCGATTGTGCCGTACTGTATTACACAGGACAAAAATGTGTTGAAACAAGCCGCGATAGAGACCCTCCAGGAGATTGAGTGTCAAAACGGTTTTCCCTAACCCTGTCATTCAGCAGATAATTGCCAAGTGGGGGCCCTGGGCAAGAGGTTACTAGTACAGCGCTGTGACGATTCGGCCATCCTGGGCGTCCATGACCACGTAAAGGTAGATGTTCAAAGCGCCCGCCCCCTCTCCTGTTTTCGTGATCTGAATGGTCACCCCCTCACTGGCGTTCTCGACGCGCCACCCGCTGCCGTGTAGCTGGTTGTCGTAGGTGGAGCGAAGGTCTAGCCACATGGCGTAATTGGTGGCTAAGAAGTCGGCAAGGGACACGTCTGCCAGCGCTATGGAAACGTCGAGATGGCGCTTGCAGCCCGCTGCAAAGAAGGCTTTGCCTATACAGCCGGTAGGGAACTCCCTCGATTGTCACTTCCACCTTGGTTATTTGGAGGTTATCGAAAGCTTCTGTTTTCCGCTGGAATACCGCTCTTGGGTCGTCGAACAGCATCAACATTCCTTTCATACTGAGGGCGGGTACGTTGAGGTTCATGTTCCACAATGTATCGCTCTTGTTAGAGAGGATTTTGCGGTGCCGAAGCACACGGTCGTACCGTATGGCCAGGTGGCCGGCGTGTTGATAACGGGTTATCCGGGCGAGCTCGGACTGAGTGACCGTGTTACACTCGAGGCTGATGCTCTCGATGGTGTAGCTGCCATCGGCCTACCCTGTGGCCCGGATGATGCGGCTGTAGTCGTTGAAGGTTAGCTCATTTTCGAGTCTGTCCCCCAGGGCTGACTGGTAGAATGGCATATGGCTCTCCAGCAATTCGAAGTCGAGGGCTATGTAGTATCGGTTGCCCTAGGCCTCTGCAATGACTCGGTCTTTGGCTACATCCTCGTCTTTATTCTCAGCCCCGACCCGGATTCGGGTGACACTCTTGTTACGGCTTGTGTCGATGCCCTGGTAGTGGTCATTGTCTCTCTCCTGAGCCGTCTGCCACAGGTGCATATAACTGTAATATACATCGCTGTCATCGATTGACATCACCTCATTACTGCTGATCTTGACCGTGGTCTTCTTTATCACAGCACGCCCGAAGCTCTGGACCACTCTTCGGTTGACGTCGGTCGAGGTCAGAGAGATTGTGGAAGCAAGTCTCGTCCCTGGGAAAATGACATCATGGGCGCCGAGGCTTGGGAACCGAACAAGAAACTGTTGGTTTTGGTCTATCGTACGCGTGTTATTTGTAATCACGACCGACTGCCGCACGCCTTTGATCCCCAACGGTTCATGGAACTTGCGGTGTGCATCGAGCTTGCGTCCATATTGACTCATGGTTATTTAACAGCAAATTGTTCCTGTAGATATTCTGAAGTAATGCCGGACGATTTCATTTCTTCAATACAATTGTGGATTTTAGGTTGGACCCTCTAGATGATATTGTTGAGTCAGATGATGAGTGAACGCAAGAGACCCCATCCTCTTCAGGAGTGGAGCAGCGCAGCCAAAGAGAGGGAAACACACAATCACTTGCTCGTGAACTCACAGGGACAGCCGTATATGATTATTGTAATACCATTGGGGAACACTGCTGGGTGACCGCGGCTGAGGGGAGACATTACTCTGATTTCGAGCTGGTCAATAATCGCCTTCGTCTTGTGGCTTATCCCGACTTTGAGGTTATCACCAAAAGTACAGGGAAGCCACTCGCGCTATCGACACGAAAGAGGCGTTTTGGGGTGGTTTTCGTCCTGGACCAACTTCGGTTTGTTGACTGGAAGCGATGCAAGGCTGCCACGAAAATCCGTGGCAGCTCTTCAGAAAGCTAAGGACCTATGTGGAGCCGCGGCTGCAGTAGAGAATGTGGAACTACAAGACCTAGGGCAAGTGGCATCTGCTGAGGTCACAACAATAGAAACCACGCTCACTGGTTGGAGAGTTCTCCAAGCGCACTTGGTGATACCCCACTAAAAATCCGCGAGATCCGGGTGCATGATAAGGCACTGCAGATCATCAGAGGGGAGCTCAGGAACAACCTCGCTAAACTCACTGCACTGGACAAGCACATTGCTTTGGAAAAAAGAAAATTTGATGAGGCTCTCGATGAGTTCTCCAGGGGCCGCATTGCGGAGCGATTGCCTGACCTTCAGGATGACAGAGGGGCTCGCCTCGAAACAGCCCCTTCGAGCGGTGAAGCTCTGCGCTCGCTAATCAGTCGGATCAGGGAAACGATCAGCCACGTTTTTCATGAGGACACAACTCTTGCCTAACGCCTTCGGACTTTGTTCCGCGAAAAGGTGGTCACCATAGCCAGCATCCTAATTCAGTTGGGTTTTATCGCATCGACCCTGGTATTTGTCCAAACCAGGGGCTCTGCAGCGCAACCGTCTGCAACACCAGCTCTTGAGCCAACAGACAAGGGCGGGATGAAGAAGTGGGTAAAAAAACACCTGCAGACCCTGGGTAGGCTTCTAGCTTAGCTCGTCGCTAAAGCCGCTGCGGCTTCCCCAGGAATAATAGGGAGTATCGTCTCTTGGCTCCTCGGCTCATTAAGCAGGGCCTTGAACTGGATTGCCGAGAACACTTGGGCCCTTGTTATCGCTACAGGTGGAATCATTTATTCGGCGGTTCGGGTACATCTAGCGTGACCAGCGAAGCTAAGTATTACTAACGCCACATTTTCTTCATCGCGCTCTCTCGGTGACCTCTGTGAAACTGGTGTCGGCACGGGTACTGCTGCTGGCTGCGCCTTAACGATGCTTGTCTCCCCAGTCCCGGCAGCTGCCTGCCCATGAACTGCCGAAGGCAAGTTTACGTCTTCGTTGGTATCGAGTTTCTAGTCTGTTGTGGCTATGACGATCTCGTTGTTATAGCCATTGCTTTTTCCAATTCGCAGGTCAATATTACTTGGCGTCATGTACAGACGCTGGCCAAACGCATAATCCACCTTGGAGCGGGTATACCTCAGGACGTTCCTGTACCGCTCTATGGCCGAGGGAAGGTCAACACTTCTGGCTTTGGCGTCTTCGACATTTGCTACGAACTGCTTCTGAGCGTCAAATGCAGTGCCTTTTGTGCCTAAGATGTTGCTGCGGGTCTGTGCCTGAGCTCCGAGAATTACCCACACATAAGTCCGAATGGTGTCGTTCACGCCTCCATGCGTGCCTGGGTATACCCTTGAGATTTGTCGAGGATGAAGGTGGCCCATGCTGGATCGACCTCTCTGCCTTTGCGAGATGAAATCAGTGTGAAATTTTTCCGATGTTCGCTGGAGTGACATGCGGCCATGGTCGTAGTCCTAATGCGATTTCACGTATCCTCTCCTCGTGACATAATAATAATCCGCGTCTAACCCGTCGTTTCCACTTCGTTTTTGCCGCCATTTTGTGTCTGGGGAGACCTGAAACTCGTCGCTAATTCGCTCGTATGCCCTCTGGTCGTAGGGGTGTCGGTTGGACTCCGTGAATCGTCTTGAGGGAGTGGTGCCTTAATCTCTTCCAGAATACGGCGCACTTGATTATTCACGTGGAAGTGGAATACAGAGTTGCTTAGTGTAGTGTTGGCTATTAGGTGATTTTCCTTTGACATCCAACAACCGGTCGTGGCGCACCATACGGCGAAATTG
Organism: Acanthopleura granulata; assembly: GCA_016165875.1. Lineage (NCBI taxonomy): Eukaryota > Metazoa > Mollusca > Polyplacophora > Chitonida > Chitonidae > Acanthopleura > Acanthopleura granulata. The sequence continues at coordinate 30,703,362 of JABBOT010000005.1, read as the reverse complement.
AGCTGGTTCTGCCACCACGCCATCGGTTGCGTGTGCCATTTCTCAATCAATGTGTCGCTGTTGATTTTCGGTAAGGTGTAGCGTTCAAGCACCTTTTGGAAAGCGTCGAAAACGTTGAAAGCAACTCACCAGTTGTTCAGGCTGAGATGTATCACCACGATTTCACTGGGCTCCTCAATCTCTTTTCTCGAATATACCCCACCGACATGGTAATGGGTTACCTTCCTATTGAATAAAAACGCTTGATCAAACATCTCTAGAATGAAGAATAGGTTTGCTACACCTAGCGCTGTTCAACAGGGGAGTAGTGTCTTCCTCCCAGCATGTCTGGACAATCAGTAAGGCCAGTACGAGGTTGCCCTACTCGATATGACCTTGTACCCACTCTTGGCCAATATTGGCACCGACGTACGTTTCAGGTTGAGCAATAAGTCGATAGTCGTTTCACTCAGCTATTACACCGTCTGTACCCTCGAAGAAGAGGTGTTCGGACCTTTGGGTTCTAAACAACAACTTAATAAATCTACTGTTCGTGTGCGGCTGGGACTAAAAAAGAATGATGTTATCAGTCTTTTAGATCTAGTTGATATCCTTGGATTCTCAAAGGTAGAACCCATAAAAGGAATAAATGAAGGGGACAAACTACCCAAAGTGACCCCCCACAAAGAAATATTTGTGAACCTGGACGAGGTGAGCACATCTGAAAACATGGCCACAGTGTCTACCAGTATTGCAAGAGGCTCTATTCTTCTGAGGGCAGTCCCGACGTTCCACGAAGGCATGAACACCGGAAGGACGATGGCATTTACGAATCCACAGTACAAAAGACTGGCTGCTAGCCTGGTGTCGCAGCTAACTGTAAAACTGTTAAGCAATCGTAATCAACCTGTAGATACGACTTGCTTAAGCGTAATTTTACACATCCGCCGACGTGATGGACCCATTGGGCCCTAGTTGCACTGACATAGCCTTATCGGATCTGGCAGATGTTGATGGTTTTGAGCGGCAAGGGGTTGATGGACGGATTTACGCCTTCCAACTCCCGGGTGGGTGAGTGGGTGGGGTGTTTATTCATGAAAGAAGGTGCCGTTGGCGGGATCCGGAGAACCACCGAAGTATAGTGAGCTCGCCGATGTGGATATTGAAGCTCCGCATGCGCTCTAAAAGCTCAGCCTGGTTCTATTTCCTCAGGGGATATGGGGTCTCGTTAATATCGGATGATCCCAAATGGGGGATTGATCTGGCTGTGACCCAACTCCTTGTGCAAACAGCAACTGGCGGTGTTGTTCAAAAGGTCTTTAATGGTGGTACGACTTTTCTCACGTACACAGCCTTGGGAGATCCAGTTCATGTGATGAAATCGCCTGAAGAAGGTCACACAATCGGAGGAGGTCCAGAGACAACATCCTACCTCGATATCAACACACAATTTCCGAATGACATGTTACCCCCGCATTCTATAATCATTGTGGATATTGTATTGGTCCTTCCTGGCTTGAGGATCAATTGGCCGGAAGAGCTTGTCGGTAAAAATGCTTTCGAGATCTAATAAGGTCGAGACAACGCTAGACAATGTCCAGGCCGCTGCGGCACAAGTGGTGGAGGTGAACCGAATAAATCTAAAGCATGGGATTCAGTTGAAACGGAATAGAGGTTGAGCTCATGACAGATCTAGATGTGAACATTACTGCGACGTCTACATAAAGATGGCGCAATTGTATCCAGCATTCGATCCATCTACCCCCACCCCCGACTGAAGATCCGCACGAGTATAGATTACAACATATTAGCACCCTGAAAAAGGAGTTAGAAGTCGAGAGAGATGGCAGAGTCGCTCTATACAAAAAATACTACAGTTCAGTCAACGCAGTTGATGGTATTGATACCGCGCTACTCACGGCAAGTGAGGATCTGGGAGTCGCAGGTGTCGGGGTCTTATCCACGATAATTACTATAGCTATGGAAGGCGCGGCCTTAGTCTGCGGCCTTCTCAGTGGGGTGTGTAAGTTTGTAAACCGGCGCCTCTCCGTCAAAGGTAAGAAACACCATGGAAATTCGCTTACTGGCTGAGAGTAAGCTTAATTCAATTACCGACCACGTCTCTACATCGCTGACTGACGGTAAGATTTCGGATACCGAGTTTCCGTTAATACTCGGTGAAGTCGAAAAATACCAAGAAATGAAACAGCAGATTCGAGAGTGCACAACACATAACTCGATTTCATTACATAAGAAAAGGAAAGAAGAGTTAGTGCAGCAGGGACGGGACGAGGCTCGAGCCACCCTCATGAAGAAACTATCCGCCAGTTAAAGTTCTCGACAGAGAGGTGGGATAACGGAGTTCGATATACTTGTAGCATTACTCGGCAGTCGGCTATAAGATGTGTTCATCACGCTTATCCAATACACTCACTTTGACCGCAATGGGGGTCAAGTGGGGGTTAGCTGTATATATTATAAACAAACTTTACAACACTGTACAAGACCAGACAGACGAAATAACCAGACTCAGCGATAAAATAAACGACCTAATTGAGTCCGACAGCTCAGGCCTAAACTGAGCCATAAATCTTCTACTTTAGTGAAGTGCCAACAAAATATCCTGATGAAAAAAGAAAAGAAAAGAAAAGAAATTCCCCCCCCCCACCCACCCACACACCTGGAATCAAACCGCCAACCTGAGTGCCGAGCAAAAGCAAAAGATTCATGAAAAAAAAATGATAAAAAAATCCCCACACCTGGTATCGAACCACCAACCTAAGCGCCGAGCAAAAGCAAAAGCCGGGTTTGTTATCCCTTTTCCACAGTAGTTACCAGATGGGCTGGTAATCCGGATTTACGCTAACGACTCACCCCATGGGATAACGACACGTGGTGTCCACTAGAGCCAACAATATCTCGACAGGACCCCCTACGGATCTCTCTGCCGGAGAAACGTCTAAAGTTGCAGAGATTCCCAGAAGTGTGGCTAGGCGGCTTACTGGAAATACATGGAGAGATAAACCCGAATTTTTCGCTAGCAAACCCTCTCCAGATATTTACAGTGAAACCGCCGTCTAACCGACTGAGCTAACAGGCCTGGCCATTATGCACACACAGAAATTGGCGGGTGTTTTCTGCATATACTCGTCAATGCATATAGTCTGTAAAATGTGCCTATCCCATATAGAAAGACACGCTGATGAGGAATATCACGTTAGATTTTGTCCAGAACTACTATTTTCGCTGTATTCCGCGGATAAAAGCATGCCAGTCATTATCCGACGATGCCTAGGGGTAGACATGGCCGCAGATACTGAGATCTCAGTTCACATGGAAAATCGTTAACTTATAGCCTCCACATGCTTCTAAATTTACACCAGCTATTTGTAGACTGAATGTATTGTATTCGTGCTTTACTACACAGCTCTGGTATGCAATAACACACTGGGTAAACTTCTTATATCTTATATAAATGTAAGCTATGCAGATCGCTCTCTATCGAACTATTTACAGGGTATTGACAGGGTATATCCCCAGCATATCCCATATTGTATACCAGCTTTCCGCCTACGGTAAGCCATATCTGACCCTGGACGACTGGTTGACATCAGACAATGCACAACTATTATTATTATACGTTAACTGAAAGTTTATAGTAAGTTTTATGTAATTTGGTAATTGTTTCGTAGATATAGTGTATAAATATGTTGTTAGTTTGATACTTAATTTGTTTATGCAATACTTTTAAATTCTTGATTTCGACTGTTGATAGTTTTCTAAAGTTAAACTTAATATTAATGCATTTTGCTTCTTGTTTTAATACTTTTTTTGGCGAATATTTTAGAGGAAAAGGGGAGGGAACAGTTATTTCCTTTTCTAAGCTTGGTTTCAGACAAGATGTGCCAGATGACGAGATGCGCCTTAGACAATTAGATGCTACCCAGACGTTCCTCAGATGACATGATACTCCCAGACAACAAGATGACACCAGGCCATGCGTAATTATTATTATATGTTAATTAATAGTTTCAAAAGTTTTTTTTTATATAATTTGGTAATTATTTCTTAGTTTTATTGTAGGGTTATGATATATTGATACTTAATTGGTGTGTTCGATAATTTTTAAATTCTTGATTTCCATTTTTGGTACTTTCCTAAAATTAAACGTAAAATAATGCGCCTTGTTTTATTAATTTGATTTAATGAATGTTTATATTTTAGGGCAGGGGAGGGGATAGTTCTTTTTCTAGCTTGGTTTCAGACGAGGTGGTCCCAGACGATAAAGTGACCCAAGGCAAGATGGTCCGAGACAACAAGATGACTTCAGACGACATGATTTCAAGAAACGAGATGACCCCACACGATGAGATGACCCCAGATGCTGAGATGATCTCAGGCGACAAATAATTATTGTTATGATATGTTAATTGATTGTTACTTACTTAAAAATGGTTCATACGGTTTGTTAGTCATTTTTTAGCTTTAATGTAGAATAATGTAGTTCTTTTGATACTTAATTTAACTCTTGGTTCGGTTTTCTTAAAATTCTTAATTTCCGTTTTTGATAGTTATATAATATCAAACCTAAAATTAATGCATTATGCCTCTTGTTTTATTAATTTTATTTAGTGAATGTTTATATTTGGGCAGGGAGGGGATAATTCTTTCTTTACCTGAACATGGTTTCAAATGAGATGTGCCAGACGATGTGACGCCCCTAGACAAATAGTTAGTCCCCAAGATCAGATGAGCTGATGCTCCCCAGACGACAAGACGTCCCCAGACAACAGGATGACCTCTGGTGACATTAATTTATACTGACTTACCAAAATAGTTTTTGTATGATTTGGTAGATGGTAGTTATTTTGTGGTTATAATGTAGAACTCTGTAGTTATTTTCATACTTAATTTGTTCATTCAGTACTTTTTAAATTCATCATTTCATTTTTGGATAGTTTTATAAAATTAAACCTAAAATTAATGCAAGTATGCTTCTTGTTTTGTTAATTTTCTTTATTGAATGCTTATATTAGGGCGAGGGAGGGAATAATTATTTCTTTTTCTAAGCTTGGTTTCAGACGAGATGCTCCCAGACAATAGAATGACCCAAGATAAGATGCTCGTAGATGACAAGATGTCCCCAGACGAGATGCTCCGAGGCCATAAGATGACCCCAGACGACGACTGTTCTTGTTATTGTCCTTGTTATTGTCATAGGTATTATTTATTATAAATGTCGCGCCGTCGAAATTATCAATGTTGCGCCTCCAAAATAATAAATGTCGCACCGCGGAAAATGTAAACGAAAAGCTTCTAAAATAATAAATGGCATAACAGAACGTTTAACTTTAAGCCAACAATAACAACGACATGATGATAGGTCACGACAAGGCACGACATGACATGACGTGACATGACAATATGAACGCTTCCCACCCGGCTGACGAGAGGAGCCTTCCCACCTGCCTAACGAACCCTCCCACCTTTGCAAACCACCTTTATTGACCTATCGTGACACTCAAGATACAGGTTCAAACCCAGTCCTACATAGGAAATTTGCAGATTATACTGCTCTTGCTACTCAGGAGACCTTTCGCGACAAAGAAAATTGTGTGGTTGTTTTCTAATGTTTGATGAATCCACTTGTTTTCCTCCCATATGTGTTGCACATATCTGTGCATTAAACAGCCATAAAAATAAATAAATCTGTAAAATCAATGGCCTACTATTCCAGTGAGATGGCATGTTATAATCTAGCCCTTCGTAGCTCTCGAGTTTTTTTGATCAGGAAGTGGACGGAGGTGGCCTATCACACTGTGGTGGTTTTCTCCGAGATTTTTGTAGCCCGCGCTAGAACTCAGAAGAATTCCTGAGTACCAATACTCATTGAAATAACTGAAACAGGCTTACTTTTCAGATGTAATTTACATTTCGATTTGTGCTTTCAATCCCTTCTGTTTTCGCCCTAAAGCAAAGAGACCGCTACTGTACCGCACTTCTTCTAATTTTGGCGACATCTAGTCAGCCCTTTTTAGTCCACATGCATGTAACAGGAATATAGTTTTCTTCTCACATGGTTAGTCTATGTAACGAACCGCATGTCTGTATACTTGTCCTTAAATGTTGGGTGAGAAATGTGTATCTTTTTTACCTTCAAGAGTATTAATTAAGAAGAATTAGGGTAAGCTAAGAATTTTAGGTTATTGGTGTTCTGGGTGGCTAGTAAAATGGTAGATTCCAGCAAGCAAACTAGCGTGCTGCCGGGAGACACTGTTGAGATGTGATAAAAAATAATGTGGATATTGCACAAATAGTCAAAATATAAGCTAAAACGATAATGTTGAGAGTAATATAAAACCAAAAGCTAACCAAAATACATCCTTGAATTGTTGTTAGGAAATTCTGTCTTTTATTGTGCCGTAATTAATGTTGTCTCCTTTCACCTCTCAGTTGTACAGAAAATCAGATTATTGCGGTGAAATAAATGTAAGAAGCAAATTTATTGTCAGCGTAAGTCAATTTGTTGACGGACTCACAACTATCCATTTTCATGGTTTCTGTAGTAGGCCTAACCAGATTATTATTTCCCTGATATCTGCTATACAGTTAGGTACGGTATAAACTTCATATACGAGCTACAACTCCAATTGTTTTCCATGTACAATGTTAATTCTTGGTGGATACTTAGATACAGAGATGACGTTGTGTTGTGACTCAACTTGTTGATTTTTACCGACACCACGGTAACCAAATTTGCCATTATCCTTCCATATACTATATAAATACATTTGATTTCGTGTCAGGGCGGCAGCTTCTGTCATTTTTCATGTACCGGTACCCTTTTAATTTTGGCAGATGCGCAAATGATGATGTGTCGCGGTTCACATATGTTCATTTCTATCTTTTGGCGGATACATAGATACAGCGGTGACAGAGGTGACGAAGGGACAGTTGTGTAACATTTCAGAAAAGGACAAACACATAGAGGGTGCAGATGAGGCAAGATGTATTCTGGTTATCAGTATAAGACTACGTGTACACCCATCACTGTTGCCAAGCATGGCGGAGATCCCTCACTCGTACCTTACTCACTGGTACATTTACAACGTGTACATTGTATAAGACACTACAAGTTGTATATATGTTTCCTTGGCTGCCATGGCAATTATTGTCCCCACCCGAGAAACTCATAACACAGTGCGAATTATATTTTTGAGAAAAAAAAATTCTTTCCAAACTCATTGCTTTATGTATACTTATAAGATTAAGACTTATCACAAGAACATATCGTCACAACCCACGATTTACGTTCCCTCATAGTTTATATAAACTCATCACAATGCTGCTGACAATCTTTTATTCGTTACAAAAGAAAGTATTTGTTCAGGATATCATATTTTTATTCTGTCATGGTCAGTGATTGATTACACGTTATTTTGCAGTTGCCACAACTGGCAGATTTTAATATCAATCACTTTTGAGAAGTGGGAGCCTTATCAGCTAGAGGTCCGAGGTAAGCCAATACTGCTCCTCATATCTTGCCTAATTAACATCTTGATTAGGATAAATGCATTTACTTTTTTAATGAATGTTTGTGAATCATGTAGTGTGATTTGGAATGGCATGGTGTTCAAACGTTACTATATATTTCATTTTATTGCAACTGAGATAATTTGTCTAAAATGGGATTCTAAAATACCCTTTGTATGTACTGTATCTTTGGTATGTGATGTGTTCACTAAGACAGTATGCTGATTAAGTGTCGCTTTGCGACAACGTTGACTGTGAAATACATCGATAAATGGAGTTGACAGAATACAAGCCATTTTCGGCAGGCATCCCTCTATAAAGCGCCACCCCTGATCTCACAACAAACTCTATTTCCTCCATCTTGACGAAAAAAAGTTTTGACTTCGTGTCGTTAAATTAAACAAAGCTACCTACCACAACACTTTCTGGATTCTTTCAGTGGAAATTTACTGGCTTACAATGAGAAGGCAGCACACTACCTTGGTTGTAAGATGTGTGAAGATGGTCACACTTACATTAGGCATGCGCATGTACATGTACTGAACTGACCAAATTTCAGACTGTTATAAAACTATGGCCGTGCATTCATGTTTAAAAGTGAGTAAGTAAATTTATACCCCAAAAGCTCTAACAACTATCAAAACAAGCTTAAAATAACCTGAGTAAGAGCAATTTTCGGAGTGTAATTATTTTGTCTACCATTTTTACTATGCAGGCAGAGACTGCTCTCCATGAGACGATATCACAGGAACCACACATCCCTCCATGAGGCGATATCACAAAAGCCAGACACCCCTCTATGAGGCGATTTCACAAGAGCCAGAGATATCCCTCCACGAAGTGATATCGCAGGAGCCAGAGATATCCCTCCACGAGGTGATATCGCAGGAGCCAGAGATATCCCTCCATGAGGTAATATCAAAGAAGCCAGAGACTTTCCACCGTGAGACTTTCCACCACAACACTTCCCACCATGAGGTGATATCACACAAGCCTGCAACTCCAAACGATGATGTGATATCATAACAGCTTTACACTGCTTTACCATCATTATCTTTAGGTGCTGTTACATCCCAGATGCTCACTTGTGGTACAAGAACTGTTAAATTTCATGTAATATCATGTAATAACATGTAGTTGTATGCAAGACACCCAAGCTTTTCCAGATTAATGGTTTTTAATGCGGGTGTCATATACATATAATTTTTTACATGTGTGTCTGTATAGATATGTATATGTTTATACATGATCAACTTTTGTTCAAGGTTGTTCAATTTGTGAACTTATGGCCCTAAATACAGTGTACATATGAAAATCATTGTTTGACTTTCATCGATATAAATACAGTTAATAAATTATGTTAAATGTTACCACGTATGGAGTTTCTATTGATCATGAAAGGTTGTAAATATGAAAACCACTGTTTCGCTTTTATTGATATCAGTATAGTTAATAAATTATGTTAACTGTCACCACGTATTGTGTGTTTATTGATCTGTCATTGAAATGGTTAGTTGTCACGGTATATACCTTGTGATTGCCTTATAATATGGTGACAGTGAAGTGCCGAGTGGTTTTCCTTGGGCTTCTACCTAATTTCCCAATAATCGTAGAAATCTGTCTGTGTTTCATGTGTTATTGTCAGCATTCCCAATTTCTGTTAGCCGTGATAGTTTTCTTTCTCAAGACATGCATAAAGGATGGGTTCTGGATTCACACAATACGTAATCCCCGTACCAACTACCTCAGTACGTTAGGTGAGGCTCCACGGCCGCCAAGGCCACGGAACCCCTATACCCATTTTAAATTGCCACAGATGAATCTTGAGGCACTAAGATGTGGAGTTCAGATCTGAAGAGTACTGAATCATTAAATGACATGATGAATACGCTTTTAAAAATATTATAAGTGTAGGCTCCGAGTATAAAAGTCTATATTAGGTTAGACCCCGGAAACTCTGCGACCCTAGATAGCCATAGATGAGTTCTCGGCCAACTGGGGGCACTGGGAGTTTAGATCTGAAGAGTAATGAGTCATAAAATGACATTATGAATAAACCTTTTAAAAGATTAAAAGTGCCAGTGGAGGTTATGGGTATAAATGTCTATCCCAATACCTTAGATGAGGGTCCAGAATGCCGCAGATGAATTCTCATCTTTTGTAGTGATTCGCTAAATCACATATTCGAAAGACATTTTAAAAGATCGAGTATACTTTTTTTATTGATATGATTTCCCTTACCAAATAATGGCTGTACTGTCTTAGTAGATTTCCAGCTGATAAAAGAAGTTGATCCCCAGTCAGAAAGCAGCCAAAGAAACAACTGATTGTTTTTTGAGCCGTACTCAAGAATATTTCACTCATACGACGGCTGCCAGCATTATGGCGTGAGGAAACCGGGTATAGCGTGGCAGAAACCCACGGTCGACGCTTGCTGGCGGACCTTTCCACGCGCCATTGGAGGGGAAGGACTTAAACTCACAACGATCGCATTGATGAGAGGCACCTGGCTCATTACGCTGCGCTAGCACGCTAAGCCCCTCCCACTTTCCAGCATAAAAGTCTATCCCGAAACATAACGCGAGGGCCCTTGGCCGACAAGGCCCCACAAGTTCCACCACCCTTGAGTGTCGTAGACGAGCTCTCATCCTTTCTAGGGCACTGGGAGTTGGAATCTAAGGGGCATTGAGCCGTTAAATCAAACGAAGAATAAATGTTTTAAAAGAGTAAAATTGGGCCACCTTAGAGTATAAGTCTATCCTGGCACATTAGGCGAGGGTCCATTCAGGGATTGTTAAGACTGGAATCTTCGCGATCCTTGAGTGACGCAGATGAGCTCTCAGCCTTTTGGGGCTCTCGGATATGCATTGAAAGTACGAGGCTGTTAAATGACATGGTGAATGAACGCTTTAAAAGGTTAAAAGTGAGGGCTCCGAATAGGAAAAAGTCTATACCAGCACATTTGCTGAGAGTCTAGGTCCATTTATGACCCGGAAGCTCTGCGAGTTATAGGTTGCTCATAGGCGATTACACAGCCATCAAAGTTGTCGCAATGGGCGATTACTCAGCCATTAAAGTTGTCGCACCTGGTCCTGGAGTCTAAAAAGTCCTGAAAGTGACATTCTTTTTTAAATTACCAGATATCAGGGTTCCGAGGTAACGACTGGATTTCCAGACCCGGGGGTCTAGTGTAAATGCAAATTGGTTGGTTCCCCAACGTTTATAAAACATCCTCTTCCGGAACTTTGTATCCTAGGGCACCGAATTTAAATTTCCTGTTTTAATTAATTCTTCCAATTTTTTTTCACCATGTCACTTTAAAACATTTATACTGATTGACAGAGAATGAAAAAGTTCTTTACTGGCAACCACTTTCCGGTTCATACGTTTGATAATCCCTGGTGGCAAGAAACGAGGCTTGGTTGGCTGAGGCATCCTGCACTTCTTTTGCACTTAAAGAACTACAATGTCTCACCAAAGACTGAGAGTGACCACATATCACATGTTAAAAACTGAGTTTATTTCAAAAACTTGCATAATCTTTACATATACATAGACATGTGTGTATACATGTATGTGTGCGTGTGTGTGTGTGTGTGTGTGTGTACATGAAACTGTGTACCTTTACAAATCGTTAAAATCCCACAGCCCTGTTCTGTACATTAGATCAGTAAAAGTATTTAGTAGATCTCAATCTCCAGAGAACATAACGGATACGCCACAATCCAGGGGCTTGGAGTGTGAACAGGGTGATCAGACGACTCCAACGGTAACAACAATGCGATGTTATACAGCCCGGTGAATACATCACAGTATACTTATCTCAAATTTTACACAACAGATTTGTGCAAAGCACTTTTCATTTAACTTGTAAAATTTGCTCAAAACACCAGGCAATTTGTTCAATTAAAAATAGCAAGTTTGTACATAAATATTAAACCCATTTTCTAAAATCAAAGTTTGTCAGTAGGTTTTATTTCATTTCGTAAGCTTAAACAATACAATTTTATACAAAACATGGTAAAAGGCTTACGGATAAGCATGGGATGTTTGCTTGTATCCGAATGTAATAAGACATCTGATCTGTATTAACAATAATAGCAGTAATCTTTAAGGGCTGATAACTTGACCCTACTATCTGGTGACATTCACTTCAACACAAAGGTTCTTCACTACAATCACTTCAACAAGAAGATGAAGCCGACATATAGCTCAAATGTACAGAAAATAAATTCTAAGTAACACATATATAAATATACTATAAATGCTATTTGTCTATATTTTTTCATCAAAGATATTCCTTCCTTTTTTTTATTTCACAGTGTTTGCACAACTAATTTTTACCTGGAAATGAATGAATCATCATGAGTAAAGTGGTTTTACAGGGGCCATTCTACAAAGCCCCCCTCTTACAACAGAAGGTCCCCCCTAGAATATTGGAGGGGAGAGAGAAGTTACACGAAGAAAGTCAGCACAGGCAACATGGCCAGGGCAGAGTACAGATGTCTGAAACAATCTCACAATCTTGATAATATCAGCTCAAACTAATTTCTAACGCTAATTTTGCAGATATGCTGCCTTGAGAAGATGAGCAATTCCTCTCCAATAAGACTTTTGTACGGAAATGAGTCCTGTTGTTCTGTTAAAAATCTCTATTACATCTATAAAAGAGTATGCTCTAATATCAAGAACTATTAAGAACAGTCTATTGTCACCATGACAGGTTCGAATAGTGCAGATAAAAAATATTACTCTTTGATCAGGGCGGAAAACTTGGTATCATAGGAAGTGCTATACTTACGAACAGCCAATTCTCGAAAAGCCAAGTCACAAAAACAGAGAATACTCCGCCGTTAACATATGTAAAACTCGGTAAGCCTAGGAAACACATCTAGATATGATAAACTGTGTAACATACACCACAAGAAAAATCAACACGCTCGTATACTATATACAATATTTCAAACCAGTGAAGATGAGACTATCAGAGAATAAATGTCCGCTAACTTTAATGCCAAGTCCCCTTTCAGTGATTTTACCCAGTACTTAAATTTGACACACACTATCTCTACCTAAAACACATGATTGACAACTTAATTTACCATATTATCTGAATAAAACCTGTTTACATGTAAATCATTTCATTAAGAAAAGTCTAGGGAAGCTGATAACTTGGCCTTAGAGGGAGACAATGTGTTCAGAAATTCAAAACGACTAGAAGATAAGTTTTCCATTTTTCCCCTCCAACATCTCACAATGTAGATTTATGCCCGATAAATTAGGGATTCTTGACAACTGTATTGGGGCTTGGGAGTTTTTTGGTAGAATTAAAATTTCTTGACAATATCGTATTTTCACTTGAAATAAACTCACCTGGCTTTCTGCTTCAAGCACCTCATCAGCACATACAGTGTACGACAACAGGACATCAGTCTCATTCAAAATGCATAAATACCATAGCAATAATCTAGCATAAACAATACTTTTACATTTACATCTCATGTAAATTCCCTACAGCGCAAGACACCAAAAGCACTTTGTGATCATGTGTGCACATCCTACAAACACACTACAAATAACATGCTACTCCACACATGCAGAATGGGGGAAAATGTGACTTAAACATTCCATGGTTAGGGAGTACTATATATCTTCCACTCTTTCTGGAAATATCGACATTCCCCAAGGGTGGATCTGTCCTCTGACGCTTAATCTTTTGTTTCCCGTCATAGCATTTTGGTAGACTGCTGTGGGAGGGGGTTGGGTGGAACAACTCCCGTCTTTCGTTATCATTACTCGCCTAGATTTTATGATATAATATACATATATATACACAACAAACCCTTTTTGCTAACAGTCACACTGTTGTCGCTGCTGTAGCTTTCCTCTCAATGCTGTAGTCTTTTGTATTGCAAATTGAAAACATACCATTTACTCCTAAATAATTTCCTTAATTAAATACCAGATGAAAAAGTACCCAGGAGTCTATAATTGAAAACTTATGAGAAAATCATAGTCACTTCCTTGCTTTCCTAAAATTTCCAAGAATGACGATATCAGGAGTGAGGTCTATGGTTAGAGGTGGGTATTTCTGGCAAAATGAAGGCCTTTATGATATCGGTCATTCAACTGTAATGGCATATAAATCATGAAACGCATAATTTGCTCGCAGATATATCAGATTTGACGATTAAATTGTCTTTACACGTTAACCGGTATATTGAGCAGCTTCTTCTGTTGTATGGACGTTAAAGTCACGGTGAATAAAAAGGCCAGTAAAAACTGAAAATACCTGCTCTGATTTTTAAACATTTTTTCCAAGAAATAAAAATTAAGTGCAGTCAAATGTTTCGATTGTATGACGGGTGATATGGACCATATTGATAATGTACACCTTTATGTTCAGTTTTGAACAATGTTCTTGTGAATCACGCTGCTCTAATGTTTGCCTGTGAATGGAAAAGCCAATATTTTAAAGTTTTGCGTCAATGTCAGTGTGACGTCACCGTTGACACACTATCAACATGGTCCATAAAACCCACCATACAACCAAAACATTTGACTGCATTTGATTTGATGAAACGCATCTCATAAAAATCAGTGAAGGTATTTTTAGACACCATTTTTAAACGGTCTTTTTATACACCATTTGTGGGGTGACTCGCTTTAAATCACTCAACGTTTTCATGACCGCGGCTTTGGCATTTAGGACGCCGTGTCTTTCTGTGGCTGACGGCCATGACCTTTACATCAACACGTCGTTGGCAGACACTTTATCCGTGAAGATCTGATCGAATTCTCCCGCCGGGCTTGCACCGCACAGATACTTTAACGAAATAACGATCAGGGTCACTTTGAGTGAAGACACGCCAGAAGATTTAAGCTCCTATAAAAGTGGCCATTAGTTAATTAGAACGCAAGACACAAATGCCTACCTGGAAATAGCATACAAAGGATGACCGTTTCTTGTAACACAGAAGAAATATCGTAAGACCAGTGCTAATCTCTGGACATCTGCAGACAAAAGTAATCGGTGACGCTTACGACAACGTGATTATTCCATGCCACATGTAGACATGTTACCAGGCTACATCGGGTGAACCAGAATAAAAAAAGACATCCTCCTTAAATTTAGCCAAATATGAATAGGTTTCAAACGCGAGACATTGATATTACACGGACATCATTTAATGGATATTTGACACATTTCATGAAAACTACAGACTCACAGACGAAATGGTATTGAAACGACCAAAAAATTTGAAAGCCTAAACTCTACCGTATCTCGAATACCTGGTCCCACTTTGTTTGACGTTGTAATTTAAGGTTACAAAATTTTTCGCTGCTCTAGCACTATTCCCTTCATATGCTGTAATTTTCACGAACGTTGTGACTTTTCTGGTCTAACCGGCACGTTACAAAATTAATAATTTGTATAGCTACTCGTATCGCAGAAGATTACATCTTGGGTGAAAGGCATAATATGTTGTATGATTTATACCGATCGAAATCGAAAAACCTTTAAGAAGATTACTGGATATAGTTCAGGACCAGGTAATCCGTGGATTAGTTTCGATCAACGTGTTGACCACACCAGCTGGTGGTCAACGCAATGACCTATGTGATTTAGTGAACAGTTAACCATGATGGCAGAGATGTCAGTGATCGCCTTGTAATCCCGACCTCTAGGTTCAGTTCCTTGTCTTGTCATGCTCCACAACAAAACAACTCTCGGGTGATGCGTCAGCTGACTAGAGAGAGCTGGATTCTGACACGGAACCTCATTGGTCAAGGACCTGGCAGTAGCATCAAGCTAGTGTTTTCATTTTATTTATTTATTTGATTGGTATTTTAATCCATACTCAAGAATATGTCTTGCATCATGGTGCGATAAAACCGGGCAGAGACCGGGGGAAGCCACGATCATCCGCAAGTTGTTGGCCGACATTGGCACGTATGGCCGGAGAGGGAGCCAGCATGAGTTTGACATGAACTCACAGCGACGGCATTGATGATAGGCATATGTGTCATTACCCCTAGCTGGCGCGCTGACCCTCTCGGTCACCGAGACCACACCTATTTTTAGCTGTATTTTCAGCGTCAACGCCAGCTCTTCAAGAATTAAAGAAAACAACCAAATGAGAAAAAAATGTTTGCGATGCATACGTGCATGTTTTGAGGAATATGTGGCTTTTCTCATCTCTGTTGGATGGAAACTACTGTCTTCTTTATAGTGACCTAATGCTTAACGGTGTCCACAACTTTGATGTCTCACACAGCGTCAGTTATCCCGCCACAATTCATTTGTCCCAGTCTGGCTGCCAGTGTTTTGCATCCCCTCCGTTCATTCTAAGGATGTCAGGTCTGCCGCGACGATTCACTCGTAAAGACATTTTCTCTCAAAGCCGAAGTCTCTGTAGATATGGAAATTCAGGAAGACAGAACATGGAACAGCGTTAACAAGATTGTACTCGAAACCGGAACAGTATACGGAGACATGAAGGAGTAAATTAACTTAGGACCCAGCTGTGCGTGTGTCTCGAATACGTAAACGTGTAGATGTTATTGGAATAGATGTAAAGGACACCGTTGGGCGAATTGACCGGAAGAGAAGGGTCATGTGAGTCTTCATACCGTGTTTAGACGGACTCGTCTACCTAATCTACATGTGAAATGTTTTGTCAACCCACCGACCTTTAACTGACACTCATCTGACAAAGGTCTGTGCTATACAAACTGGACAATTCAAGACACCACATGACGAAATGAGTTAAACAGCGTGCTAAATGGTATCTAGTTATAGATATGTGACGAAGTAAGACTGATACCACATGGTCCTCTCTTATACAATCTGCGTCATTCCAAGAAGGTGTAATCTCAAGCGCCATTAATACGTCTTCACGGAATCACTTTATAAATGACAGCCATTAATATTTTCCCAAACTTATTCTCCACATGTTCTCCCAAACTTTCTTAAATTACGCTGCCACATGGTGTTTCATCGTAGACGAATATATTTTTCACTTGAAAATAGATATACACAGTTCAGTGAAAGTGGCCAGCCTGGCTATGATTTAGTTGTTTTCAGTCTGGCGCTTCAACGTACGAACTGAAAGGTATGGGTCAAGTGAAAATGTCTTTTCGAAACACAAAACACGACGGAAATGAAAATCTCGCAAGATGAAAGACGGATCTTATAAAACGAATGACATTAATTGTCGCTCAGTCAAATTTCTGTCGGTGACTAATTGAAGTGACAGCAAAACGAGGTGGCGAGGAGTGATAAGATTCATTTGATTGGTGTTTTACGCGGTGCTCAAGAATATTTCACGAAATCCAGAACCATCCTCAGGTTGCCCTCAGACCACGTACGGCCGGAGAGGACATCAGCATGAGCTTGACTTGAGCTCAAAGCAACTGCATTCGTGGGAATCGTTATTGCGCTGGGCTAGCGAGCTATCCAACTGAGCCATGTAGGCCACTGAGTGATAAGAGAACCAGTGTGGAAATAAGCATACTTGCGTTTCGCACGAGATTGTTCCTTTACTATGTTCAACCCTGGAGGTTTAACTGATTGTTGAGAAAAAGCATGTGGCAGTGACGTCTGAAAGGTGAGCAATGTAGCACGGCCAGTTTTTATTCATTTGTTTAATACATGGGTGTTTCACCCCGTAAAGAATATTTCACTTCTACGACACCGTCATGTTTTATGGTGGGAGTAAACCGGGCATGGCCCGGGTAAAACCCACAACAATCTGCAGGTTGCTGGCAGACCTTCCCACGTACGACATGAGAGGAAACCACGATAAGCTGGACTTTAACTCACAGCGAACGCATTGGTGTGAGGCACCAGCGCGCAACCACTTCGGCCACGGTGGACCTCGGCCAATTTATAGGCGGTAGAGATGAATTCTCTTGAATGCATGATTCATTCAAAAATACCACGATGGTGAGATGTACGGGTAGAGAATATCAGAGTGATGGGCGTAAACCAGCGGTTTTTGGAAGATAAGTGAGAAACTTCATACACCGGAACTTCCAGCACAAGTTTACAGATCGGTTGCACTGTGCACGCAAGAAGCATTTTGATATATCGCACTAGAACTAATTTTATATTTAATAACATTGTTTGACATTTGAGACAGGTTTCCTTTTATGTAAATACCCGTAACGTACATGTAGCTAAGGAATTTAAAGATTTACTTTACTTTGTTTTAAGGAAGGTTGATAAGTCAAAGAAGAGAAGATTATATCTGTTATCTAACATTTCACCAGAGGGAGATTTTGAGTACAAACGTACGCAATAAACAAGTATTAATAAAGTTTACAATGGGGCCTTTTATCTTTAAGCTTCTTATTGTAATTTGGTTATTGCCTTAGGCATTTTGAACTGCTCCGAAAGTGTGCCGCTGATAAGTCTTAATGAATAGCTTGCTTTGAGACGCATTGGAATTTTCTTTCTTTCTTGGCGGTTTAGATTTATCTTAGAAAACCTCCCCTCGGGTGAAATGAATATATTTGAGAAAATGCTACATACATTTTCACACAAACCACTCATTGTATTGATTATCGGCTAAGCATGGCAATATATGTGCGTTAAGTATCGAAAGAATAAAGAACTTTAAAACGTTTGTTAATTGTTTATGGAATAATGAGACGAATTACCTCTACGCCAGTACAATACGCCCGTCAGCAAGACAGGTTTATAACAGGGAAACTTACATGCCTTACTGTATGTAATAACCAATAAATCCCATGAAGCTGGTTGCTTCCTGAGGGTTCATGGGGCGGGGCATGTGGATATCATGGGATGGGATGAGTGGACTAACAGTCTGTGACGGTGGTGAACAGAAGTAGTTCAGAGGTTCATGGTGTTAGGTACTTTTCCCGCACAGTGGCATTGCATGATGGCATATCACGAACAATCGGCTACCAAAGGAGCTGGGATCATGGCATGTCACGAACAACCAGCTACCACAGTGGCTCGAATCATGCCATGTCACGAATAACCGGCTACCACCGGGGATAGAATGATGGCATGACACGAACAAGTCTCATGTTTCATATTGATACATATGTTGATATATATTTCACTATCGACACCATATATACTAAAAAATGGTTCACGATTTGGAAACTGATTTTTTTTATCCGCCTGCAACATTCTATGCGTCTTTTTGTCATCACTGAAAACTGTTGACTGCTTATCTTTGCATGGATCCGTGATAATTTTTATATTTTATATATTTTCTTAGTTCTCTGGTGGTATGTGTTATGTGTTTGGAAAGTGGTCTTACCGTTATTGTCCCGGAACGTCCATTTTAGATTATGACTGGTATAAGAATGTCGGTTTTGACGCCTACGTCATTAAAAAATGACCGTGCCATGAAATTATTACGTTTCTCCAGTCATAATATGGGATATAAATCATATAATTGATGACATAATACAAACTAGCAGTTGGGCGAGGCCTGAAGAAACTCCAGTTCACTTGTATGTATTGTTGAAATTGCTTGTGACAGCAAACAGTAAAGCAAAATGAACTGATCGCCATAATGAGCAGATGATATGAATCAGCTAGGCGCCGATTTTTGTCTAGATTAAGTTTTTACACGTTTTCATGTGAATCACATGAGCTCTCTTAATTATAGGTTCATCAAGCAATGGATTTTCTTCAAGGTCATGACCTTTGCGGGTCATTACGAACGGAATAGAAAGATCAATAACTGTCCAAGAATTTAATTTAATATTAAGATCAAGAGCGAAAGAATATGCCCAATTCAAATAAGTTTACCAAAGCTCGGATTTGTAGCAGATGTTGGTTTGTCCATGGTAAAAACGAGATAGAAATAGCTCTGAGCAAGGTTAATGAAGTTAAAAAAGGCGATTTATACTGACTGAAAATAAGTCGTGGATCTTGTCGGTGACATCTCGACGTGGTATAAAATATATATAAATCATACTGTGTTCTGTAGAGGAAAAAGTTGAACATTTTCCATTTGTTGGAGATTACTCACGGGAGGCTGGTAAAAGAAAATTTGATTGCTAACAAACTTGATTTGAATAATTATGCTTTATCGCCATAATCCAAACATATGTTTGATTTTTTTCCCAGAGTAGGATATTTGGCATTACACCGAAATGAAGTTTAGGTGTGCTCAGCCGTTAATGTTGGTAGACGTGAAAAACAATGAGTAACGTCATGGATGTGTTCATGTGTGTGATTAAACGTCGGTTTGAGGATAAAACTTGATTTTATGCAAGAGGTAAATTATAAAAATGGGATTAAATTTTCGCAGATTTAAAAAAGAAGGAGATTTACAATAAAATATATATATATATTTTTGGGGGGTAGGCGTGAAATAAAATGCAGAAGCATTCGCATTTTAACCTAAACAGCGGAGAAAACTAAGCTAACTTTATGTTTGCTATTTACATTTGACAGTAACGCCCAGTATTTATTTATTCACTTGATTGGAGTTTTACGCATTATGGTGGGAGGAAGCCGGGCAGAGCCCGAAAACCACAACCATCTGCAGGTTGCTAGCGGATCTTCTCACGTACGGCCGGAGGGGAAGACAGCATGAGCTTTGGGCTCAAAACGATCGCAATGGTGAGAGGCATCTTTGTCATTATGCCGTTCTGGCGCGCTAACTCCATCGGCCATCGAGACCCCGTTACACTCAGCAATCTGAACACCAAAGATACTAAATTCAAAGGTAATGTCATTACGAATTTTTACAGGATGGATAAAAAAAAATACATTTTAACTGATGCTCAGATGTACACTCTTATCAGTTATCGGGAAAAATTGTACCACAAATGTATCAAAAATATATCAGCTTGTGATGAACAGTAAAACAGACCTATCACAAAATATAAACAAAACATTTAACAAAGTGAGAGTAAAAATTGGATGGGATCAGGCGTAATACACGCGTGTAGAAGTCTCTGTTTCTGATCACACGGAGACAAGTCATATTGTCGTGAAGGCATTTTACTTTGACATGTGATATAATATATTCAAAGGCTTTATTTGGTTTTTTCTTCAGGTTGTTATAAAGCAAACACATTTTATAGTCTTCCCGAAATTCAATCTCATGGATCGAGATATATAACGAAGTTTTGGCGGAATTAGGACGTGGAAATCAACGGCTGATTTCATGAGAGGATTCAGTTAACAAAGCAGAAATTCAAGCATCATAGATGCTTTGAAGAATTCCATTCGCAGAGATAGGATGGCAACAAAATCACTGTGTGCCACTACTTTCCAGTTGAAAGACACACTCACAGTATAAGTGGGAAATGAGTTGCCGAACGCCTTGCATAGAGGAAACAGCCTTGAATGAGTTTCTATGTCACACATTTTAGCTCCCTTCATTGATGATAACTGCGAATTTATTGTAAGTGAAAGAATGATAAATTTTGTGTTCAGTCACACTGTAGTAGTATGAAATAGAATTTGGCATGAAATTAGCCGAAAATCAAAGGCGGTTTCAGGAATAATTATCTAGTTGCCCCATAAATATGCAAAACAATGAAATAGATGTCATACACACCATTAATAAGTTTTAGTTTTAAGTAATGCTACTGGGAAAAATGAAGACTTCATTGTCACTCAATATTCTGACAGCTTTTTTGGCGATCACCCACAAACGAACGCCGAATCAGACACATGGACAGAAGATTTCAATCAATAATTCTTTTCGTGCACCAAAGTCACGTGCTGTACACACAACTTCATTTCTGTACAATCGAGGGTCTCTTCCGGAAGGAAAAAAATCCAACCCGTGTTTGTATTATGATGAGAAATTTGAATTATTCAAATCCAGTTAGTTTGCAATCATGTTTTTTCCCACTTTTTGCGAGAATTTTTCGGAGTTGACAGTGTTTCATCTCGATATAATTTCCACGTATATTTTTTTCTACCAAGGTGTCAACGGTTTGGTCCATGTCATCTTATTTTCAATCAAGATAATAAATTGCACATTTTTATCTTTGCTTCGGGATATCATTTTCTACATTTTTTCACATGTTCAATCAAACTTTTACTATACATCAGTTAATTCGTAAACTACGTCTCTCGTAATAGTCTTATTAAACACAAACCGTGGCGAGTTAATCATCTGCCAGGCCAGTTCATAAATGAGCTGAGACTATCACGAGTGTGATTAAAATTCACTGCTTGATGAACCTAAGACTATTCCTGTGAAGTAACCTCTTGGAAAAAATTAGAAAGATTAGGTCTTAATTAAAATTCGGTGCCGACTTAATTTAAATTATTCCCTCTGATCACGATCACGGGGTTCACACAAGTTCACCTGACATTACTGCTTCCCACGAGAAGCCTTTTGTCACAAAAGGTAAAAAGAGTCCAACTGTGTCATGTGACGTATCAAAAATGTCAGGCGATTTTGTTCACTTTAATTTACCGATCACATCTCTCGCCGTGTTGGCGAGGTACAAACGACCTCTTCTTCAATCTACAGCTTCTTAAGTTAAAAAACTGTCAGCTCCTCAATTTTGCCTCTCGTATTTCAAGTCTAAAGAACTTTTTGTGACACTTTTCTTAGACGTCCATGTTCAAGTAAATATAATCAGAAATAACCGCCTGACATTTTTGACAGGTCACATTGCACAGTAGGGCTTTTCTTACCTTTAGCGATAAAAGTGTTCGAACTCGAAACTCCCCTATTGCTCCCATGCTATCAAGTAGTTCGTCTGGTTGCACTTCACTTGTTTTTACTTATTGCAAATACAAACATGTACTGACGGGTGGTCTTAGTATTATCAGCAACTGTGACCTAAAGAATTTCTTTGTGAGGAGTTCTAAGTGCAGAGCACAGATAAACGACTCATGCGAACTCAGGCATCTAGCCCATATTACATGACGATCTACCGCGCTGTCTTTACATTGTAGTCTGGTATAAAGAGGTATTGTTAAAAACTTCACCTGCTATTCTTAACGGAAACTGCATTCACAATATATTAGCAACAGGCCGATTTTAGCATTTAAGTTTGTATTAATTTTGGAAACATTGAGAACAAACAAGATGTAGGTCGAATAATGCATATAAACATTTGGGATAAAGTATCTTGGCAAGTATGCACATTCCTGGAATATTTAAGAAATATTTCATAGAACGATGTATATGTAAGACTAAAATAGTTCCATTAGAGACGCAAGGCAAGTCATTTATACTGGCAGTTCCAATCAACCAATACGTGAAACGTCCTAGGCCCCATCTTACCTCTATGATCTAAATCACGTTCTTGTAACAGCAAGTTTCTTCAATGTATACACAACTATATAGTGCCATTGAACGTTCACCAGCTGAAGCTGTGTCAGATATATATCATGTGAATGAGGGTACACAGAATCATCAGGTATTATTCAAGACGAGCATAACTTGTGCCGTTTTGCTGCTACTGATACATCTGCGTCAAGTTACACTTTACGTGTGTTACTAACCCCGTCTTTAAAAATGTGTTCTATTTTTTTATTTTGTTTTCTCACTAACCGGGTGAGTTTCTGACCTACATTTACCCTCATTTACCCTTATAGCCCGCACTGAAATTCAGGCGCGTGTTCTCGAGGCTTCTGTGTTTATGAGCTTCCTGTTGTTGTACACAGAGCTTACATTCTTGAAAGCTATACTTATGTTGTAAACATGTTTACGATCAAACCATCGAGAATTTTCTTTACGTTTGTCTATAAATATGAGCGACGAAATTAGAAGGTTGGTAGCCTTTTACTCAAGTTCATATTTACTCTTGTCCAATTGGAAGGGTTTTGCTGGCTTTGGCGATATCGGCTTTCACGCCATTTGACATACGTCACTTTGCACTCCATTTTTCTGTACGTAGCACTTTATGAGCTTGTGTTTCACCTCTTGCTATTTTTCTGAGACGTTATTTTGGAGATTTTATTGTCTTTTTGTGCGATTACGTAAATTTCATCTCATTTTGCCCTGAAAGTGACTTTGTGTACATTTCCGAAGAGTGAAACATACGTCGTCAGCTGGGCAGAACGGAAGCTACTGTCAACCCGTCCAATCTGGAAAATTGCACCAGGCCGGGGAGTTGGATATTAACCGTTGTCGGCGTACCGTGCTCACTGCAGTTTCTCACTTAGAAGACTGTCATACTTCGATTCGAGAATTCCTAAAGAACTGTGGATTCTGTATTTACGTGGACTGACTGGCGTTTGGAAGCCGGAATATTCCATCTGGGTTTGGACGCTGTCATCAGTAAGAAACTATATATTTTGTAATTATCTGTATTGTTTGTATATTATTGTCAGTTGTACTATTTGTCTATTTTGTTCAAATTTGTGCATTGAATTTATTTAATCGTCTTCTTGCTTCTTTGTTTGACATTGTGTAAGACCTATCGCTGCCTGAGAGTTGAACAAGGCATTTATTTATCATTTTTCCTCTCTGATAGTGGTATCCTTACACGTGTTATACGTACGAATGATTGATCTATACCGCCATCATGGTTCTCGGGTCACCAGTCTGTGTAATTAATTACCTGGCTTAATTACTGACGCATGTATGGTGTTCCTTGCCTATGTAAACTAATATGATGCAGTATGAACACGAAGCCAAGGTGAAGATGTTCACGTTCATTAAAGAAGACTGTCATGTTTACCGTGATACGACACTATGGAGCGAAAGTCCTTGGACTCTCGTTATAGTATCACCAGAACACCGCACTGTCCTACTAACATAATCTCGGATTTCGACCATAACTCAAAAGGCCTTTGTTATGGAAACGTTGTGGTTTTTATACACGTTAGATATATCGCGAGCGCGTATATTCCAGTACCCTTATCCATTATGTCATAAAAACGTCAATAACTGGAACGATTATATTTTATATATTGATGTGCAAAAAACGATGATATGTTCTTTCCATTGTTAAAAAAGTGGACAGAGGCATTTGACAGTACTGCAGTGCTTGGAAGGAGGGCAATAGCTATCATTCAGGAATATTATCAATCAAAACAATCTCACATTTCAAATTCTTCTCTTCATCACTCATCATTAAGCCAGTTATGGATGTTTCTTGAATTCTTTACATAACTATGTGGCCCACGGCGGGGTTCAGAGTTGCTCTCTCCGCACAGTTGATAAAGATTCTGACCAATGAGGTCTGGGGTACGAATCCAGCCCTAGTTGCCTGGGCTATGTTAGATATCGACGGCCAAATACAAGGAAATGTGACGTCATACAAATCACGTGGCAGGCTTGTCATAAATCATTGAGTATAGAAGTACAATGCCCTTAATGATATTATACGTTATAATCTGCAAACACAACAGGCTGCAGCTTTATATGTGTACATGGCCGTGGCCGGTAGATTACTTCAGTTACTCCTGTTTTCTCAAACGATAAACCTGACTGGCCTCATGAAGGTGGAAAGCTCTTAGATATTATGTATGGTATAAAAAATCAAATAAGAAATGAATTCTTGCTTTGTGTATTATTCTTCAAAATGTTGTGAGATTATCACATTATATCAATTTGGCATCATGTTGAAAAGAGGGCATTTCCCTTCAGCGTGGACTGTAAACAATCCCACTTCTCCTTTGACTGCCTTTGATATTTACTGACATTTCCGCACCTGAAGATGTCGGCCCAAATAACAGCTTAACTGAGAATTTTCCAAGAGTAGATGCCTTAAGGATAATTGCAAAACCCGATTGTAGACATTGTAGACAAAGGAGAGGACAGAGACAAGAAGCCTACGCCACATGTATTCCCGGCAGCGATAGGGAAATAAAATAAGGGTTTAGAATCTGGAACCAAATTATCAGTGAACAGACGACTATCAATGAAGAGAAAACATTTATTGAAATATACATCGAATCATTATGTATCTAAACGTAATATCGATAATTCTGTATTGGATATTGATGTTTTAATAAACTTGTCTGTAAATGGAATGTAAAATAAAATATGAAAGACCACATCATGAACAGTAAAACCAGAGCAAAAACGACAGTGCAAGAGAGAGCTGGCAAATTCTCACACGTGAAATGTAGCCTCTTGTCAGTATACGTCAGTTCGGGTTTTACACTTACTGTTCATGTTAGTACTTAGATAGTAGCAACTTGTATTGCTACTAAAACCAGGGCCTAAGTATAACTGTATAAAAATGTATTGCTGTTAATGACAATTTGTTCGACGCCACGGTTCTAGAATTACTGTTTTGCATGTTATAACATTTAATAAACACTTACATGAAAACAAAAATGCAATATAAATACTGATGTCAGGAACAGCAAAGAGTGAGGGCAAAAGAACCGAAATTTATTTCCAGAGGTTCTCTTAATGCTATAGCGTTAACTTTCTTGGAAAGTTGACTGAGAGGCTTTAAGTCAGTATATAAATTGGGGCTCGTCAGTCCTTTTCCCTTGTGGACTGTCAGAAACCTGAATAAGCAGAGGATAAACATTCTGAACATCGCAGATCTCTTTACTCTACATCTCCACACCACTGGCAAAAGCAGTCGGTAACAATGCAGGCGAAATGACTATACTTCATCCAACTGTAGGCATGGTTCCAGGGAGTGCCCAGGTATCGAGCTGTTCTATGCATATCAGAGACAGTGCCTTAAAGGTGATCGTCACGGAAATATTTATTTATTTGTTTGTTGCTAAATACCATAGACTTTACCAAGACTTTTTAACATATACGATATTGCTCAGTTTTATGGGTGGAGGAATCCGGAGAGCCTGGTGGAAACCATTAACTTTTGACAAGGTACTGAAGGACTTTTCCGACTTGTGTCGAACAGATATGCAAACCATATTTATGGAAGACTAATGGTCACACTAGCATTGCAACGGTGACAACCTCTTATGACTTACAGTAGTGCCGTCTTTCCCGGGTCAGTCCAGAATATTAGGCTTTGTACTTTTTCTACATAAAGCAGCGATAAAGTGGACCTTAGGCTAGGTACCTCTGTACAGGAAGAGGACATATTTCTCGCTGTGTACCTTTGTCAGGAAATATACAAAAGGCATGAGTTGGGATTGTTACTTAAGATATTTGCATCAGCTCAGCCCTCTTTCGTAAGCTTCATGTCTCGCTACGACTAGATTCAACCATAACTTGCTAATTCAAATCTCAATACCTCTTAAGCTGGAAAAATAGGAAGAGGTAGGAAATTTCTAAGCATCAAATGAAGTTAAAAAAAATTATATGTTCTGAGCTAAGTTCCGTTAATCCACAAAATTTGTATTTTGAAGGCAAACATGACTCTGACGTCGAGAGCCGATTCATATTTCATATGCATAACCACATAGCGATGAAAATATCTTGATTGCCTTAATCAGCATTGCGTTAATTGGTTACATGAAACAAATTATTCCATAAATTACAAGAGTTTAACCTGTGCCTTTCTCCTTATATTTACACGAGCAATTAAAACAAAGCTTTAACTTAGGGGAATGGTAAGAGGCAATATATTTCACCGGTTGTGAGTTACCATTAGCCAAATATCACACTTCCCTGCTTCTGCATTTATGTTTTATTTGGAGAAGTTCGCCTGTTAGTGGCCAAAAGTCTGGGGGTTACTGTTTAGAAACTAGACTCTAGAATTTAGAATGTATAATCAAGCATTGTGCATTGACCGTTTCTCAATTTTACAGATAAATCGTAGCATATGATCAGTGGCAATAACATCCAGTGCGTTTATTTCAAGGGTTTTGCAGGCTTTGAGGAATGACATAAATGTGAACATTTAGGTCAACGAATATCTGTATCATTAATCATCAGACAGAAATTTCGGATCGCAAAGGGCTGAATCGTTCTTGTTTTCGCACCTTAACGTAATGTAGCAGACTCTATGTTAAATGGTATCCCATAGTGTTAAAACTAACCTAAAGTGAATTATTAACATTGACTAAATCCCCAAATAAGGTTCCAGAGGTGATCTAAAAATATTTGAAAAGTTCTACAACGCCTATCAACAGAATAAAGAGCAAAGAATCGTCACTACCTAGCCACCCATTTAGGGACGTGATTTTGCTATGTTAGCCATCGAGAGTGACTTTACTTCACTGAGGAACTCTCCTCTAGCATCGGTACTAAACACCATGCAGCAGTTCCAAAGTCAAGTGTACTTGTTATTTTATTTATTTTATCTATTTGGTGCTTTATGCCGTTCTCCAGAATTTTTACTTATATGAACGCCGCCAGCATTATGGTAGATGGGAACCGGGCAGAGCCCTGGGGAAACCCAAGACCATCCACAAGTGGTGTCAGACCTTCCCACGCACGGCCCCTAGGGGACGCCATCACCCAAATGTACTTGATCGGCTGTGAAAATTTGATAAAGAACCATGGACATGGACCCCACGAGATTTAGGGTTGTTCTTTTTTGTTCAAGTTCAGAAAATACACCGAACATAGTGGGTTTTTCTAGTTTGGAACAAATTCTTTCATGTCGATGTAGGGAAGGTATTTCCTAAATAAATCTGGTTTCCCTAGTAGATAAGGAAGAACTGCGTAACGCAATCATCTCATCCTCCCACAATGGCTGTCCTGGGCCGATTTTGTTGCAAGCTGTCTGACAAATCACTGCAGCATCCCAACACTTAAACATTGTGTAATAAGCCACCTCATGATCTGGAGCAGGTCGTCATGCGTATACGCGACTGCCTGGATACGAAAGCCACGTTTCCAAAATGCCATATAAACAAACTTGCTCAGCGTATCTCTTAACATTAAAGGGAAGACACTGCCACTGATTTGTTGTTCATTTCAAGTTATATACAGTGTAACAGCTGCTTTTCCATAAAACGTCTGCTTTTCCATAATACATATATCCAGGAAATAGGTGGATCTGGATTAAATAACGCGAAAAACAGCTAAAATCCAGCGCCAATGTGTTTACTTCAATGCTAAAAGGTAGGTAAAGCTCGTTTGCTTATGTGTCTTTCGAAAACGAGGCTAGGTAGACGCGTATGTGTGTTGCAGCCCTGCTCGATATCGTGAAGTGGCTTATTGTCCAGTTTAATCAAAATACTTATAATAATTGTACATGTATATCTCTCTCGGGACATCAGCCTCCCGTGGATGCGATTTATTGTCAAATAAAAGACACAAAATGAAGTTGTCTAGTAATGGGGACGTCATTTACCACAAGGGTTAGAAAAATGCCAATCCAAAATTTTGTCAGTGACAAAACCAAAGCATGTGTGGATAATTTTGCTTTCGATCAGAGGTTAATACGTGTCATTTACAATGTGATTTTGGTAACAGCATTAAAATTGATTGAGATTAACCCCAAAGCAAACTGAGGCTACTTCGGGGTTTGAACCCACAATTCCATTACTGCCGCTCTGCTTTGGCTCAATGGGCATGTGTTTTCCCTGTTTTGTTTGGCGGAGTATTTTATAAGAAGGGACTAGAGGCGACAACTTGGCACTCCGGTCACCCCCACCCATGAACTGACCGCCTTCGTATATGTGAAACATTCTTGGGCCCCGCGTTAAACACCAGTCTGGTTGGATTATATGCTAGTGCGATTTCCACATACCACACAAAACAAACACGTTGTTGTGGACATCATCAATCAGTTTTGTTCTTCCGTACTAGCCTTAAACATTTTCTGCTGCGTTTACAAGAAACCATCATCATTCATGCACCATTTCTAAATACGTGTACATGGATCACACATTGTAATTTACCAATGGCCACGTCCACGGTAGCACAGTTTGACGTATCCTTCCACAAACCGACACTGATCGTTATTTCATTAATGCATCTGTGCAGTGTAAGCCTGACCGGGGAATTCAATCACCTCTTCACAGATTAAATTCCTGTGAATTATGTGTTGATGTAAAGGTCATGGCAGTCAGCGACACAAAGTCACGGCGGTCCGTATCCCAACACATCGGTCATGAAGACCTGAGGGGATTGAACGTTTACACCACGGAAGAGCCCGGCATGTATCTTTCTTAAATATAAGAGATGACGTGTAGTCACAGTCTGATCTCCAAATCTGCAGCCTGCAAGAGATATGTATATTAAATAATTTAGAACTATTTGCGTGTAATTTTTCACAAAGTTGAATGACCGATATCGTAAATCTGCAGGTCCATATGCCCCAATTTAAAAACACGAAATTCCTCCATCCCACATGAGTGCTATCTCTGCCTTCGTATTTTGGGGGATAATTCGAAGAAAACAAAGGACTATCCTTGCGTAAGATATCGGTAGCAAACTTCTGATTCATTTGACATTTAGGTCCCTTTTTAATACAAATATCTTGTACATACACATGTAAGAGGCACAAACCATGAATATACATTGAGATATGTGTAATCAGCACAAATCAGTAATAGGCCTATGCAAAAAGATAACTAGCAGGCCTACAGAAAATGAATACATACACGATATCAACAGAGAATCATTAATACACAAACATATAACAAGCAGAAAAAAGAACACAGATCACGAATATCTATATACAAAAAAAGTACGGACAAAGAACCTTACATCTTCATCATAGTGCACAAGTAATCAGACTGCAGAAAGTGGATGAAGGGCGATAACTATACGAGAATAAATGCGCCAGACGGAGTAATTAATGCCTTACTATTTATGCAGGAATTTCACAAAGAACACCGACCTAAAACTGTATTCTCTAATTTGATGGCTCAAATAAAACACAACTTGTTAAATAACAGCCAAATATCATCATAGGCTGACCACCATTTGATCAAAATAAATCAGATGGGATGCAGGTAGGGGCCTACTGCCGTTTTATCGTCATAGTAACAGCGTGTAGCGGTGACTTGGTCATTGAATTATTTGTTTCTGGGATAAATCCCAGCACCAAGTAACTGACTTATTTTATTCATTATTTGTCACAAAGTATCCGACGGCCACCATTTTCTGAGTGCTTGAATCATGCGCCTGGAATCAGTGCCTTATTTGCATTTCCCCTTTTGCCGGAGGATCGAATATAATTTTGTGTACTTTAGGGTGTCAAGTTTTTTTTCGCAGACAGCCAGCCCTTTTGGACGTACAGTTGCATGCTTGGTCATTCTGGGAACCGCGAGACTTGCCAACTACGAGACTCTCCGAGATCAAGCTCTAGCCGAATTAAAAATCAAGGAATGCAAATAACGAGATGCCTCTAAAGAGAGTGACTTCTAACTACGATCAGTATTTTATTTTTTTAACACGTAAACTTCCAGAGCTGCTGAAAAGTAAAAAAAAAAGAAAAAATTGCCAGCCCAAAACTCTGCTGACTTTCTGTTAACCAACATGTGAGACAATATAGGACTTGATAGAGCATGGTGGTATAAATAGTTTCTGTCTGTCAAACACAACAAGGATTTAGAGGTGCCTGCATAACAACTGGGTACGACCCCAGGCTTTTGTCAAGTTCCCAAGTCAGCGGCCTTGCTCAGGCCTGAACTGATACCTACCAAAACATACTTGGCTGTTAACTTAAATCTTAAACGCCAGTCCCCCCCCCCCAAAAAAAAACAAACAAGCAAACAAAAAAAAAAAACAAAAAACAAAAACAAAACAAAACAAAACAAAAAAATGCTAATTCGGGTATCTGTAAACCAAGACATTTCTGCAACTTATCATAGGCTGAGGTAGATGGCAATAATGAACAAAGAGCAATTTCTTAATGCCGTCGCAGGGAATCCCTATTTCGTTGGCTATCCTGTAAATTGGCACTTCCTTTACAACGTTTCATTCACCAAGTATCGATTATCAACATGCTATCTAACTGTTCTTAACTCAATTGCCTTGCTTCACTAAGTCCTCCGTGTGGACATGCGTACAATGGTCAAGAAATGAGCCTTTCTCAGACTGACAATTTAGTAGCACTACCTGAAAGCTTTAATTTCCGGCATGTTGTTATCACTACCAATGCACGTTTTCGAGGACAATATAGATTTGATTACAGGCAATGGTAAAAGTTTCGTCCAAGGGAGGAGGAGGGAGGTGGTATTTAATTTCCTTCCTTGCCCAAGGCGCTTGTTAATTGGTCCCTTGCACGTAAGAACAATACAGGCATATATAATTGACGAAATATAAGCCGATGAATATAGTTAATCAACTTTGTCCGGAACTAAATGAAAGGAACTCATTCAGGTCCGTGGTTCATGGAAATTCGCTTTCGCTTAAAACTGACTTGGACAGGTTTCAACACTTGTAATGCCAGTATAAAAACTGATTCATTCAAATGCGGTAATGACGAACCTTGTGTTTGATACAGGAGCAAAAAAACCAGTGTGTCAAGGATATGCCATCAAACTTTACACGAACCTGTCATTATTTTATTCTTTATGAAACTGGTCTTGCTATTATTGGCCCGGAATGCCCATTTCGTCTAACATTTGGTATGCCTATGCGGAAGTGTTTCATCGCCTGATTGTCGTACCTCCAGAAGTTTGAACTCATTCCACTATAACAATATTAAGCAACTTATAATATCCAGTACAAATAATGTTTACCCGAGTACCGCCTTAGTGGCATAGTGATTAGAACGTCCGCCTCGATACCAATGGCTTTGAAAATGGTACATGTCGCTGCTTTGCTTTTGTTGCTCAGCACCGAGATGTTAGAGCAATGCAACAGGACTGATCGGCCCAGTGTTAGAATAATGTTACATGGTGGGTTGTCATGCCTAGCATCTTCGGCATGATGTTCCAGTTGAGGCAGCACTTTGAGCTGGTTTCATGGATTTTCCTTGCCATAACGGGACAAAGTATATATACATTCATTATATATACAAAACTGAACAGTTGTTGATTATGACGTAAAACCCAACATTTTCTTACCTGAGACCTGTAATTATAGGGTGTAAGTAAATATGTGACTCATTTTAATGTCACATCGGGACTGCTTCTGTGAATCGAACTCTAGCTGATTCAGCTGAGACTTTCCGTCAAGTAAATGCATTAACGAGATGAGGTTTTTCCCTTTGGTTTTGCCCTCTTTTTTTCTATCATACTGAAATGTGTCTGCCGAAAAATATCAGCAAAGAAATTTTATATCATAATTGGTTTTTATCTTTAGCATATAACAGACAACTTAATTTTCTTCGTCTGGGCACTGCCGTTAAAACAAGGACTTCAACACATGGAATGTTCAATTCTTAGAACAATCTCTCGCAGAATGGCGCAATGTACGAGACGGACACTTGCTGTTGTATCCACCGAGTAACCAGGTCAGGTTGAAAGCATTAGGGTAATTTATTACTGTTCTAATCCAATCAGATTTGTGTCACAGCCTTTATCCCGTAACAGCCTTAAATATCTTCTTAACGATACGAATCCCCTAGACGGCCATCGGTCGGCTGTTAAGTACAACGACAGGGCCATAATGGGCAAACTTTTCTGGTTTCAGGGACGATGAGCATGTCATTGGGTGGACGGCGTTTTTGTTGATGAAGCACAGGTTGTAATACCAGCTGCCGCCTGTAGGATAAATTGTTTTTGCTTTGCATTTAGCAGTTTGCTTTGAATACATACACATCCAGTATGCGTGTGTGTGTACGTGCGTGTATGTGCGTGGGCATGTACGTTTGTATGTTTTTGTTGTTGTCGTAAATGGTGTAATTTTTGTTCTGGATGGTAGAGTTTATATTTATAATGCGCATGTTCTCACAGTCTATCTCTTGCCCATCACAAGACGTTACCTCTGGAAGGCTTAGACCACATGATGTTCGACTAGACAGACCCTTTCTAAACTATGACAGTTTGTGTCAGTGTAGCCTAAATCATGTACA
The DNA here is from genome assembly GCA_016165875.1 of Acanthopleura granulata. NCBI lineage: Eukaryota > Metazoa > Mollusca > Polyplacophora > Chitonida > Chitonidae > Acanthopleura > Acanthopleura granulata. The sequence continues at coordinate 30,670,077 of JABBOT010000005.1, read as the reverse complement.
GGTGCATACTTTCGAACATTCAAGGTGCCGAATTGATCAGGATGCCAATATCTCAGTTCGGTTTTTAGCAGACATTTGAAACCATCGTGATATGCCAAAGTCATGCTTTATATCTTCGTGTCCTTACTAAGTGTTGTTATAAGATATTGAATGCACTTTACATCTGTGGTGCCCCACATTTTCAAGGCATGTATTTGATGACTTCGACGACTGGACAAAATCATGCAGCTGTGGTGCTGCAATCCGGTTTCAGACATAGTTGTGTTAGCACGACGACTTGAACTTCTAAATTATTAATGGCCGTGATCCTTTGGAAGAGTGTGCATGCTGCTGTCAATCAATACTGTAATATATTCTGAAATAGCTATATATGTACATCACAATGTGACGCTCGGACATCAAATGATGACTAGACTAGACCGTTAAGTCCATGCTAGTCATAGAGGGCTAATGTCCTGTGGTGATCCAGCAGGTTCTCAATTCGGATTATATGTTCAAAGGCATAAAAGGGAGATACAAGTGTGTTTTTTTCGTTTAAGTAGTTGGTGATTATTCTTAAAATGCAGCGCGCGGCATTGCCAACTATTTGCGACATGACTAGAAGACAATTACATGCAAATAAGAAGTTAAAGCATGAAACAAACTTTGAGATTTTGAGGTTATACAAAGGTTAAGGCAACAGAGAATTATATTAACGAGATATAACAACTCTGTTTGTCATCAGTGTCTGCCATTTATTCGTGTTTTACGTACACGTAGGAATGTAGACCCGTACTCACATATCCTTCTGTTGTTGAGCCATTAGCTTCGTCTGAAGATAAAGAGCTAAACATGCAGCCCACAATCGCCACAGTTGGGCCACAGTCACGTGTCCCACTGAATTAACGGTCGGGAAAACTGGAAAGGTGATTAAGATCACGTGTGCCCAGGTACAAGGCTGGCTTCGTGTATTTAGCTGCTATAACGTCAGACATCAAACCATGCAAATTGTCTCCAAACCAGGTTGGACAGCTCTTAGGCCAAATCTATGTTAAGGAGACCAGAAAGGACCAGTTACCAGGATGTAGAATTCTACAAGATGTATATATTGTGTTGAAAACTCACAGGAGATAAGAAAACTTCTCAGATGTGTGTAGTTTGCATGGACGTGAACGTTTCAAAGTCTACAGATTTGTGATATAAGTAAACACAGCACTCCTTTAACTAGACCTGTTAAACTTCATCCTAGGTTGCGTTCAACACAATGCTCTGTTGCCAAAAATAATGTGTTCAAGAGTCTTCAAAACGCGAAATGTCTTGTATAATGATGTGTAATGTACACCGACTGCATTATAAACTCTTTACCGGTGCAGCTATCATGGCGTTTGCCGGACACAAAGTTACGCGAGATCTGTGTGCACGAGACTTTCCAATTATGATTCTGTTGCAAGTTGTCAAACACAACAATGAAAAGGGTTTCACTGAAACAACTTGTGCTACAATTTGATTGCCTTAGAAACTGTACTTGATTGTCTTAGTAACTGTTTACAAGCGATCAGACATCTTCATTTATACAACTTTCCAATCAAGATTACATGCGAAAAGTAGTACGCTAATTTAAATTTATTGATGACAATTTCAGTCTCTACGTATTGATGCTTGGGTTTTCAAAGATTCCGCTCCTAATGAAGGCCAGATAAACGTTGTTTGAAATAAACACTTTTATATAAAAAATAACCCGATATCTTTCCAAATTTACCGCCGTTATGTTCGAGGTGGATTTATTACATGCAGATTATTTCTTGCGGGAAGTTAGTCCTTCAACTTATATTATATAATGCTGACTTTCAGCAAAGGCCTGATTCTGGTGGAGATTTGAGGATAACTCAGAATATGCCGTCAGTTATTTATATATTTATTTGATTGGTGTTTTATTTATTTAGTCAATTATTTCATTGGTGTTTTACGACGTATTCAAGAATACTTCACTTATACGATGGCGGCCAGCATTATGGTGCGAGGAAACCCGGCGGGGGCCGTTAGACATCCACGACCATCCGCAGGTTGCTGGCAGACCTTCCCAGGTACGACCGGACAGGAAGTCAGCATGAGCTATACTTGAACTCACAGCGACCGCATTGGTGGGAGACTCCTGGGTTATTACACAGCGATAGCGCGCTAACCGACTGAGTTACGGAGCCCCCCCCCCTTCAGTTTACATGTAGGTAAAGTAGATGATAAAAGAGCAATAACGGTTTCGGCTTATGTACATAGACTTCAGCATCCTGTTGATTATATGTTATCAAAGGAAAAAAGATCAAAGTCGAACGCTTGCAATGAAGCAATTATCTTTTGGCGCTATCATTTTTCAAGATGAAACAGAAAACACTTCATTTATTACTGAAGTGACTATTTTTCACCCATCCGAAAGGGAAACATTATCGCTAAAGTATGTTTTGTTAGCCAGCTGTTTTCCCAAAGCGTTCTGCGATGACGGTGTCCTCATTCCTTTGATCTTGTATAAGGCTAGACATGACTGAACAAGGCCGGTAACCTGGAGATCTGTCTCAACACAAAGGTGCTTATCCAATTACCAAATCAAACACAGCGATGAGCAGGTGTTTACTTCTTAACTCGTGACGAACACAGATGCAACTTTAGAGACTCCACTGTCATTAAAAATGAAAGGGCATTACTTTGAGGGAACAAAGGCGAATGAATCGGTGGATGAATTGCTCGCTTTAACACACAGTCCAACACTATGCCTAGAAAAGGCACGCAAGATCAAAGCCAAAGGGGTTCTAAGAAACAGCATTCAGAGCTATCGGATTTCTTGATCAAATAGACAACGATCCCACAAAATGGTGGTTGGTTGGTTCATGTCTGAAACCCGATAACAACGCCTGCCTTTGTTGTCTGGACCTGGGGGCCAATGACGGCATCAGAATTCATTTTTGTTTATGACAATTTCAGCTAGCCTGGCAACCACCTGATGGCAGTGCATTGATCTAAAGTTTTTGACCCAACACTGTTACTGGGTGAAGACAACAGCTTATATTTACGAGTCTCGTACATTGCGCGGAGAGAGGTCGTTCTGAGAATTGAACGCACCATGTGTTGACGTCCTTGCTTCTGTGCATGTGGTTAACATTTTCAAACCAGGTTTAGAACAGAGAGTTATTGGATTTCCCGTTCTCTTCCTGTTTGTACATATTTGCTGACAGTAAGTGGTGGAGAACGCTCATGAGGACATTCGCTCATCCCCGTTAAGGGTACAACCATTGTCGTCCAGCAATATGGTATAGACATCTATACGTGTCACGTTGGCAAGTTGGTCAGTACCCTGCCAAAGGCCAGTGCTGTACTCTGGGAATAAGCCTTACCCCATGGCATAATTTGAAACGTCTTGAGTATGTCGCTAAACAATAATCAACTACATAGAAAGGATAACAATATGACAAATACACACATATACCGTGCATGCTGTGTGTGCGTACGTTGAGGCACACAGACACATCACGAATATATATGCAAGGATGCAAGATCAGTCCAGACAACTAGAATTCCATTTCGTCTCTTTAAAAATTTATATTTTTATTTATATATAATTTATATAGGTATTTATACCTCAAATGTTTTAAATGAAATGGTCGATGGCAATCTATAAGTGTGCATATTCATGGTTTTCTTCTCGTTATTTATTCGTGGGTATGAATAGTTGGTACTCCTTATCTATCTGTGTGTATTCACGTTTCAAACTCTATATCTGTGTGTATTCTTGGTCTTTATCTCGGTGTACATGGATGTATTGTTGATTATTATGGTTATCTCGGTGTACATGTATGTATTGTTGATTGTTCTGCTTATCTCGATGTACATGTATGTGTTGTCGATTGTTCTTGTTATCTCAGTGTACATGCATGTATTGTTGATTGTTCTGGTTATCTCGGTGTACATGAATGTATTGTTGATTGTTCTGGATATCTCGGTGTGCATGTATGTATTCTTGATTATTCTCGTTCTCTCGGTGTACATGTATGTATTGTTGTTTGTTCTCGTCATCGCTGTCAGTGAAATCTTGGTTCCTACTCTTTATCTAGGTGTATGTACTGATGATTTTTACTTCTAACTCGTTATCTTTCTATATGTCTTACTCTCTGCCAGTATTTATTTATACTATTGGTGTTTTACGTCGTACTCAAGAATATTTCACCTTAACGACGGCAGGCACCATTACGGTGGAAGGAAACCGCGCAAGGCCCAGGGGAAACCCACGATCAACTTCGTGCTCATGATCTCTGTGTATTAACGCCTGTGTAAACGTCTCTACTCGTTGTTGTTATTGCCACAAACTATCTCATCGATTCTGTCCTTTTTTCTGACCAGTGCTTTGGGTTTAGTCCACTATTTGTGTATGTATGTTTATATCTCAAAGTTTGTGAGAACTACGCATTATTATCTTAGTTGGACTGTGAATCCCACCGTTCATGTATCCAAACTGGCGATTTTATTCATATAAAATGAAGTCAGTTCATTCCGCAGCCCGGAAGTCGACACGGTTTTAAAGCGGAGCCACAGAGATCCTGAACAATCCGTCATAATTTACCTATAAGAATAAGGTTTTCTTTCCAAATATTGTATATTGAAACAAAGCAATTATTAAACAGATTTAACAACTGACTAAAAATTTCACAACATAACATTGACAGTCACTTAATTCCACCATCTTGGGCAGATAAAATTTACATTTTACAAACAAAAATTTACAGATTACCAACAAAAAGTCGGAAGAGCAGATGGGCAACAATTCTGTCTATGTAATTATCACTGAGCCGTTATGTTAATCACTGATCAACGATGTAAACCCAGTATGGCGAAAGTAAGCTTCTGTTTCGGGGCCAGCACAAGGTCGGCTACAATGAATGGATCACTGAGCGGGCTCCAGTGAATACATCACCCCTGTTGTAAGCTTCACGGCAAGGAATCTTAATCACGGGAGTGCCTTTATTACATAAGTGCTTCCGGGCAAACAGAGTGTGGCGTTTTTTCTATGGCTTCTGTTTGTAATATATTTTCAGTGATGCCGCAGCTGAAGACACTTAACTGAGAGCTTCCCATCGTTAGACCCAAAGAAGGTGAGATTCATGAATGATTTGCTTTGCGTCAAAAAACTAAAATGGCGTGTGGACTGATAAACAGGAAGAGGGCTGTGTGTGAAAGCTAGGTTAATTAGCGGCTAAAACGGGGTGTCATGAAGAGGGAATTAAATAAGATGCTTGATGTTGGGTGCTAAATTCGCACCTTGTGATATAGGGTATTTTTTGTATACACAGAGTAGGCCTCTTGTAGATCAAATCGGGACGCGTTCGTCTTGCATCAATCACATCCATCTATCAATTAGATGTTTTGTTATTCCCAGCTGGCATGTCGCCAGTTGGCAACGGGTAGTTGCGCCGACATTTTCCGGTGTGAATGGTGATTGCTACGGTGATTTAACAGCTAGGGGCCTGACAAAATATTCAGCATTCAGGGAACGTTTTCCTGAAAACAAATCCAATCCACGCAATACCCGTGGGGTTAGACTGTCAGCTCGTAACTGTGAAGGAATATGCTAAGGTTGAGACCATCCAGAGTCAGAATGCCTACTCTCTTACTCAAGGGGCTGGTGTGTGTGTTTGTATGTGTGTGTGTGTGATATATGGTGTCTCTAGCATAGGGTTTGAGTGATGCAGCACTACACATCAGTGTTGGAACCGGCCTTTGCCTTGGTGTTTTGATGCACTAAGGTATATTTCAGCTACAAGAGGGCGGTTTGGTTTATGGGTGGAGGAGATTGATATTCAACTCGACGGTGTGATTATATTTTTTGTAAGAAGAGATCGGTTGAAATAGACGAATGCAGCAAAAAACATTGTGATGATAATAATTTCATTGAAAACACATGAACCCTACATACTTGCTGTATATATTTTGTCTGAGTTTATGATTTCAGCTGATCCGAAAGATTGATCGATTCTATTGGCTTGATCTTGGTTCGCTCAGACCACGGCCAATTACAATAATGTCTGAATATTTCACAATTTAGCACCACTATAGAGGACTTTGAAAAGGGCAGTGTGAGACTCTACTTTCTACATTTTCAAAATGAAAAGACAACAGGGCGAGCAAATCTTATATTCGAACCTGCAAACCTCTGGGGTGAACTGTCTTCTGTGACGATGGCGTATAGTTTGAGGCAATCTGGGTCACTCAGTCAGGAATGGTCCTGGTTTGTATCTATATGTTAATCCGTGGGTTGTCTGTGGTGTTTTGTTCTGCGACCACGTTTTCGTCCACTCCAATATTAGACTGAAGCAACGGCACTGTGGGAATGTATGCTGCTACTGTTTAAACATTGACATGTACAGCTGATGTTAGTCACTATATTATAAGCATTTGCATAAAAGCCTACCTGAGGCAAACTGATAAGAGGCCGTATTTCCGCGGTGGCGTATGGCCATTAGCCAGCTATAATGCACACTGGAGTCGCTGCCCTGGTTTTACCCCCTGTGCTATAGTCTTATATATTAGATGTTTGATGAGCATTGACGAACATGTTCTCTATATATTTGTACCTATCTGCAATTTTCTGCTTTTTTTACCTCCAGAATGTCGTGGTATCTTTTTCGCACCGCTACAGCAGATCTCCTGGCCACTTCTGTTCCTATGACCAGTTCGACCTTGTCACATGCTAATCCAGATTGGATCATTCAAATGAAATTTCTCAGCACATTCTACTTTGTTTTCATATCAATGTGAACACGTGACCTCATGTTCTACCTTGTTTGAATTATTACATCAAATCCTTCGCTCTGGGACATGAAAGGTGGGAACGCGTTACATGTATCTGAACTGAACTTGAATTACCCACCAGAGTAGCCTGTGTTCTACATGTATTGATGATCTCTGGTTTAGCGAGAATGTACATTTTGTGCTGGAGCTACATTTTTACTGAAAGTAAAATTCCAACATGTTTGAAAAACACACCTTTGTCACACACAATGAGAGGGTGTTCTATGTCGATGATGTCAAGACACGTTTCTAAAAGACCTAATACAGGCCAGACCCTCTCCAGACTGTTAACAGGGCGTTAGATTTGCCGTTTCAAAGTAGACCAGCTCCTGTGATGATAAACAGGTCAACCTGTTCTGACTTTGAGATAGTTCAGACTTCCAGTTTAACCCCCACCGGATACCTGAGCTGTCAATATCAGTCAATGTTAAACCGGGGGTCAGAGTGCTGAAATTTTATCATGCACTAATGTTATATTTATTTATTGGTGTTTTACGCCATACTCAAGAATATTTCACTTATACGACGGTGGTCAGCATTATGGTGGGAGGAAACCAGATAGAGCCTAGGAGAAATTCACGACCATCCGCAGTTGACCTTACCACGTGCGGCTGGAGAGTAAGCCGGCATGAGTTGGACTTGAACTCATAGCGACCGCAATGGCACAAAATGAGGCACAAATGTTGTTAAGTTATTGTAATTTGTCTGAATTCTAAGTAGGGACACATGTTTGTTTGTGTGTTTGTGGACTGGTTTTCCTGAAGCATTTTCAAAGGCCTACGTTTAATTTTATTTTCTTGGGTTGTTCTTTAACGCCATGCGCAAGAATTTTTCAGAATTCTTGCATGCAGGGGCTATATTATATTTCAAAGAGGTAAAAGCTAAAGAATATAATGTGATGTTTTTTAAGCCACAGTTCTGTAAATAATTAATGTTCGCGAAAGGTGTTGTAATAAAAACGCACACTATGAGAATACCGTATAATGAAGTGGTTTCCTTACTACACGTCAAAACAAAGAGGGTACACTGATGGCAACGATAACTCTCGTCTGAAACTTACTCTGACCTTCTTGTTGTTGGAGAAAAGAGTTCAAATTTCCTTGTATCGATCTCGGGCAAGAATTCCGGTTTTTACCACGTCATAGAGATACGTGTGTCAAAAGAACGTGACAAGGTTACAAAAAGGGAAATAAATCCTTGTTAGAGATGGCACGTCATCGTCTACTCACATGAATCAGTTTTTGACTGAGCGCCCTACAAATCATTGCGGCTGTCTTTCATCTGACCCCTGGGAATCCAGAATAATGGTTTCAATTCATATAAGTATGCAAAAACCACTTTCCCGCGCCGTTAAGTTCTTGCAGATTATCTAATGTACCGTACTTTATAAGCTTTGGCTGATTGTGAATTTGTAGGTCTACTTGATGAGAATCAGTTTGAAATTCAGCGACACAGACACGGGGGGGAGGGTTGCTCCAATCTATATATAAGTAATTTCGTAAGCAAATATACATAATAAATGTCAAGGGAAATATTGAAACGTGCTAAGGCATCCCCAGCGTCCTCAACATCAATGAGAACAGTTATCCTGTTTTCGGAAGCAGGTCGTCTTCTGTCTTCATTGTCTACAAAAGAAAGACAAACAAGGCTTCTTCACAAGTGATTCTAACATGCAACTCGAATTTCGAGGAAGAATTGAAAATCAGTTCACGAGTTTACTAAATTTGATGTAATGGGTAACGAATTACATACCCTATTTATCCCGAGATTTATTTGAACGGTTTTAACCTGTGGAAAAATAAGACAACGTGTGTTTGATTTGACAAGTATCTATATGAGTTGAGGACTAATATCTGTTTCTGTGAAACGGTCGTGCCCGATTTATATATTCCACTCAATACAGTTCTAGAAAATATTGAGGGAATCTATCATTTCCGTGAACAATATACACGGTCCATTACATTGCGATAATAAGATTAACTTTAACATTTTTTTCTAAATTGTTGGTAGTCAAAATTATTAAGACTGAACGCGAAATTTCCTCATAAATCAAGGTCATCAACAATAACACGTGACGTCACGCGCTGAAGTGCTTGGCGCCAGAAGCGGGGATTTCAAAATCCAACTGAACAAAATATTTAAATTTTGAATTTTAACAGGAACAGTTGACAATAGAGCTTATTTGCTGGTCTTACTCATCATCTTGGAAATTAGGGGGTGCAGCAAAACAGTATCAACGATCTTTCTAATGGCCCAATTTGGGTTCCTTCTTGGACTTCCGTGAGCGGGTAGATGAGGATGGTTGTTCAAGAGGTTACCGTAGGTCCAGTTGTCCTGTTTTAGGTGACAAATAGCGATACGGTACATCAAGTGAAGATCACATATGGTTTACTCAGATACACGATACAGTAGACTACAGCACAGAGAGTGGTGGCGACAGTGTGAAATTTGGCAAATGGTCACACATTACCGGTAAAATCCTGCCTCTTTTCATTTCACCTCAGTTATGATTTTATTCTAACTGTTCCTGTAAGTGTCTAAGAAGCAATACACGCCCATACACTTACACGCCCTCGCACCATGGCTTAAGAAGAATTAGGCGAATAAATTACAGTGATGTTAGTCGCAATTTATTAGACCTAACTGGTCAAGAATTACTCCAAGTGCTGGGTTGTCATCACATTTAACACATGCATACAAGATAAAATGAAAACAATGCAAAGGGACCATAAACAAACTATACCCTTTCTTTTTTTCATGGCAATAGTCAATCGCGGTAACGATAATTCCTCGGGCAGATGTACCTTTTCATTGGATAAACTAATCGTATGAAAGGCCCTAAATGAAGTCATTATCATTTGAACTATGGCAAACTAAATGCGGCTCTTCAGATAAGCGTGATTTTTATCACTTCTTTAATCCTGTGGTCATATTTCATAACAGCCACCATTTTTATTTTTTCTAGCAGAAAAGCAGAGATCTTCTCTTTCCCACTTCGGTTAGGACATTTCCAAGTTAATATCTACTTACAAAGTTACAATATAAGCGATTCAGACCTGTGTAATGTTTGCTATGCGGATAATACCATTCATCATGTTTTACTCGTGTGTCCGAGGTATACTTTGCAAAGACGAATATTATGGCCTGAGCTTGTAGACTCTGGAATCGTTAATCCAATCTGAAAGCCATGCTTTGTCCAACGAAAAATGCAAGTTTAGTTTTTAATGCTGTGGAGAATTATTTATGTACGATCCACAGACTTTATGCCACAGCATTGTGGTAATTATAGTTATCCATGTACTGACCATTGTTGATTACAACAGCCTGAATCCGCGACACACATCTTATTGCTTTGGCGGAAATTAGTCCTTTGAATGGAGTGGCCATGTAAACTAATTTATGTATATGCATGTATGTATGTCTGACATTTGTAAATTATGAATAAAATGAAACAACTTTCAGTAGAAAGACATCTGTATTTTCTTCATCACTTGTCATAGACAGTGCCATCAGATAACGAGCCTTTCGAATGGCAAACCATCCGTTTGTCTGGCTGCAACCTTCTCAATTTCAGGTCAATCCACTACCGAAACCAGAGCTTATTGAAGGTAACAATGTCCCGCGGATGTGATCTGAGCAAACAATTTGGCACCGCCCGTGTTTCCAATTCTAGTGGTAAGAAAACATCCTCAAGCTAAATTGTCACTTAGAAAAAGCCATAGCCGGGTACGCGGTAAGCTATCTGGCCTCTTCGATTAAACATGTTAATCCTTTAGGGTGTCCAGCTATCGCAACGGGGCGCACATCTGCTGGACTGGCCTGGCTTCTTGGCTAATAACCGAGCAGTGTGTACTTTGCGAAAAGGCACGTGGCCTTGTGGCTTTAAAAGAACTTGTCTACCAGTTCATTAGCTGTCCTTGGCACCGACTCATCTGCCGGACTCTGCGGACAGAAAAGTAATTCGTCTTTGATTCCCCTAGTAATTCTAGCACTTTAAAATCGCGTATACTTCAAGAAAACACTTTGCTTTCGCACCGATAGCAAGTAGATTTGCTGGGTCAATGTCCAATTTTAGGGTATGAACAAATTTATTTTTCTCTAGCTTTATAAGTATTCACTTATGCTTTTTCTTGAATGTTGTTGAACAAAGAAAACAGGGAATTTGTCAAGGCATCGTACTGACAGAATTCTGTCATACATGTAATCTCTCAATCCATAACTGTCAAGTAAGGCAAAATGAAAACGGGAAGAATTATCTATCCTAAGATAAAATGATATCAGCCACGAAGTGTTTCACAGATAGCATACTTTACCAAAATATATCTGGCTCTGGGTTTACCCTTTGTGCTGCGGTATTTTATGTTTACATGCTAGTTATGTTTCTTGCCCAGGAAGGCATTACTTACTCTGATATTTGTCACAATTCCGTGATTTGACCTAGGTGAAATCATTAGACTGTTATATTATCAGATTTGTCCAACTCATACTGGCTTCCACTCCGTGCGAAGGTCCGCCAGCAACCTGCAGATGGTTGTGGGTTTCCCCAGGTTCTGTCCAGTTTCCTCTCACCATAATGCTGGCCGACGTCGTATAAGTGAAATATTCTTGAGCATGGCGTAACACCACAACCAATCAAAGAAATGATTAAATAAATATTATTAGGTTTTGTTTCCGCAGTTTGCGCTGGGATTTATTTAGTTTGTCCTTAGTCATTACCAACAGAGAGAATTACAGTGGATCGCCTGACACACAGATCCCCCAAAATATTTATAATTCCCTGATGAATGATATTTATCATTTGATTCTCGCTATCAAACCATCATGAAGATTATTTCTACTTGGTAAGGAAGGGCAATCTACAGTTGCTCAGGAAATGTCCGCACAATTGCCCACACGTATTGTCTTGTTTTTTATTACAATTACACGGCGTCCTAATGTGTTTACTACGTGTCGTCGTTTTCTTTTGATATAAAAGCTTCATCACATTTTGATCATAATTAATCATCATTCATCACGAGAGAACATCGATATATGTTGCTTGAATGTATACTTAAAATGCCGTGAAAGAAAGCCACAGAATGTTACGGGTTTGCCTTGAGATACACAAAATGGAGAATAATGATAGTTTTTAATTATTATCATGTGAAATTCAGCGTCTGTGAACGGTGACATTATATTCATGTGTGGAGTAGTGTTTCACGATGTACAGCTAGATGGCTTTTCAGGGCGCAGCAGTTTCTGTGTTGATTTTTTGTTGAGACGAGATTTCCTCACGTCAAAGTGGGTTCTGCTGGGGCTGTTTAAAACATTATTATAGAAATATATCTTCGTCCTGTTCTAATCACAAAGCACCAGTGCGATCGCTGTGAGTTCAAGCCCAACTCAAGCTGGGTTTCTCCGCAGTTGTACATGGGAAGGTCCCCCAGCAACTTGCTGATGATCGCGGCCCAGTTTCCTTCTATCAAAACGATGGTGTATACTCTATTGCATTTCCACTCAAAAGACTAGACAAATTGACAAAAGGTGACATGTTTCTTATATAAAGGTGGTACTGCAAAGAATTTTATCATGTAATTAGAACTTCAACTGTTTTGTGAATCAGGATGATGTATATTGGCGTGTCCTTGTCTCTGTAAAGGAAAACATATAGAGATTGTGTAGAAATTATCCCGATTCAATTGTACGGCCTTGGAAAGAACTGACTATGTCGCTGGTATAAAGTGATCTTAACGATCTGTTCATCGCCGCAGGAAAAAAGGTTGCCAAGGGCAAGAACTTCCATCTCTCAGCAAGACTTTTGGTCAAAATAATATGCTGTACAGGACGTTGTTAACAAGTTATCTGTCATCGAGCGACCATTTGGCTCTGGGTGCTTCACCAACACAAGGGTAACGATTCCAGTTGTCAGTACATGGCCACAGTCGTGAATGTCTACTGATGACCATTGTTGTGGTCAGCTGGGAACAACGGCTTACTGCACACAGCGTTCAAAAGGCTACTGACAGATAGTCTATATGTACATTAACCATCCCCCTTGAGGACTAACCTTTGAACACATCAGCCGTCACTTGCCATAGAATGAACGTAATTAAACATCAGACTGAAGGCGTTGTTATACGATGCTCACGAACAGCAAATGAACACTTATCCGACTTGAGGGAAACAGTAATTTTGGAATTCGAATTTGTCTGTAAAATCTATCGAGATGCATTTTTTGTCATCAGTGAAAGCTAATAATTTCTCTTTATTAGGCATCCGTTTCCCCTCCGTTGAAGAGCGATTCTTCTTTTCATGCTTATTGCTAAGGACTTTGACCATAATATTTCTATGTCGTTGTTTGTCTATTCATGTTTCCTGGCAATAGTCTCTCGTATTCGTTCTCACAGTGGACGAGAGAGGCGTGTTAGCTTTTCACCCTGGAGAATGCATACATATAAATTAAGCCTTTAATCGATTTAATTCAATTAGCCACAACATCCCGCATGCCCGAGTCAGTCACGCGATCCGCGTTATTAACACGCACGCAGTTTGGTCAAACGTTTGAGGACGGATCCGGCCAGTGAAGTTAACTGAAGTTCACGATAACGAGATTGGTCGGTTCTGTGGCGACAAAGGCTCCTTATTCTCTAAGCAAAATTTCACAAGTACTGACTAGACTGCCCCGAGTGTGTTGTAAAAACATTCATAAAAATTGTATTCGGGGGCGGGGACCGTGATGTGTCCAGTTTCACATTGCGTGAGCTAACGAAACAGTTCAAGCCAAGGAAGTCACCATCCACTTTGAGTACATAAAGAGCAATCCTTATGTAAAGAACCGTGAAGTGAAGCTTTATAGCCAAATTTAAGTACATTTTCGAATATTTGATTTCATAGCACAGGTAGTGTCTCATAACTGAATGTGTATTTTTTCTGAAATCTTTTGGTTAAAACAGAAATAATAGAAATTAATGTTGTATTGCCATGTTAAGTAGCGTTTTGTGGTGCAGCTGAAATAATTGAAATGCTTAATGTAGATAGATAGCTATGTTTATTCTGCTGGTTAAGAGAGAGTTCTGTATTATTGGGGCTAGGAAAAATCCTGAATTGAAATGTAGGTGTCACGTCCGACATTCGAATATCATTCGTAAACCTTTTCCAAAACATCGTAAAACAAATAGCAACCAAGTGAAAATGTAAACAATTATATGTTCATTAGTAAACCAAGCGTGTAACATGTAACAAAAGGAGCAGCCACTAATGATTTTTATTGATATTCAAGGCGTGACATGCCATTCAATTCAAAATTTGTGGTCTCTGAATAATTTCCAGGTGGAATCCAAATCCAGGATTTCAGTGGCGCGTTATTGCAACAGTTCAAAAAGCGTTACGTTCATGTCATGAACATGAATGCTTACACAAGATGTTGCCCCGAGACAAAGAGAATTTGAGGAAACCATGAAACAGATCTCTAGAAATCTTGAACGCTATGTCTACATTTGCCAGCCACAGTATTATGACCATTACCGAATTTAAGAAACTTAGACTGTACTTTGACTATAAGTTTTCTCCGGGATTTGTCTATTCTTCTTTCCTGGTTATAATCTCTCGTTTTCGTTCTCACAATGGACGACTCCTTTGTGTTAGCTTCTTACCCTGAATACTGCATGTATAAGTAAGCCTTGAATCGATTTCATTCTGTTAGGTCCAACATCACACATGTACAGGTCAGCCACGCGTTCAGCCGTTGTATTAACATGCACGCAATTTTACAAACATCTGTAGACAGATCTGTCCAGTGAAGTAAGCCGGATGTGAGAACAACAAGACTGGTCGGCTCACAGGAGACACGGGCTCCTTATTCCTATATGGAAGTTCACAGGGTATTGGTTCGATTGTCTCACCTGCCTCGACAGTCATATAAAAACATTCAGAGGGGAGGTTATCGGGGACGGTGACCTTGAAACGCTTAGGCATGACTTCCAGAGTGTGTAAACAAACGTATAATCCTTATGTAAACAACCGTTAAACAGTTCTATTTTTATAACACAACAAATATACATATATTGAATATGTGTGGATAAATCTCATATGTCGATTAGTGCGCTATCGCAGCACAATGACCGGAAGCCTCCCACCAATACGGTCGCTGTGAATTCAAGACCAACTCATGTTGGCTTCCTCTCTGGCCGTACGTGGGAAGGTCTTCCAGCAACCCGCGGATGGTCTTGGGATTTCCCCGGGCTCTGCCCGGTTTTCTACAACCATAATACTGACCGCAGTCGTATAAGTGAAATATTCTTTAGTACGGCGTAAAACACCAATCAAATAAATAAATAAATAAATAAATAAATAAATAAATAAATAAATAAATAAATAAATCTCATATGCTCTGAATACTCTTTGCTTTATTCTATGTTCCTTAGTGTGTATTCCTCACTGAGGCAAATATGAGCAGCTGCCATCATGTTTACAGTTATATAGAGTTCCAACAATTAGACGCATACATTGAATTTTCATCTTTAAAAATCGGGTTCCTTCACAGGTGGGTATTTTTTTAATACGTTATTATTTTCAGTTGAGCCACAGTGAGGAAAATGGGATGTCAGTAATCAGGAAATAAGCAGTGGGATCTTATTCAACCGGGACACCAACTCAAGAGTGGACGTTCATTGTGGTTGTTTTAAAAATGTTCTGACAATGCGTTTCGTTTTTGGAAGAGTATATTAATTAAAGGCAGCTGGTATACAGTTATCTGAGTAACTCAATTGCCTTTCTAGTAGATTCGGACCGCCTCGGTGGCTTTGGTGGTGAGAGGTAGGAGCAAAATAACACTACTGGTGTCATGACTCGTATCTTCAGCATGATGTTCCAGTGGCGGCTGCACCAAGGAAACAGCATATAAATATTCTAAAAACTCCTTGTCATCATATGACTGAAAACTTGTTGAGCACGACCTAAAACCCCGGCATACATATGTAATAGATTCGCCTTTAAATGATGGTCAGTTCGCAGCGGAATGGCCCTTTGAAAGTAATCTTGAAGGCTGGTGACTGGAATCCAGGTTTCGCTGGTTTTATCATGGCTTCAACCGTTCAGTACATCGTTGAACCGGAGCTCCTTCTTCTTAGTGAAAGATCTTGGGTACATTGTTCAACTCTAACAAACAACACACATTAACAACAAAGTGAGAAAACGTGTCCACTGCGGTCTGAATGTCAGGAGTAGGAAGGCATTCTTTGGTGGCGCTCAAATGGAAGTGTGTTCAAGCTGAAGGCAAACATGGGCCCCTGTAACGGTGAGATTGCTTTCTGCGTAAAGGTGCCAATACAAACTACAGATTTTTGCATAAGCAAAACACACACAATGCTGGGGTATTAGAGCACAGCGACGAAAGAGCTTTTCTTCCGGACTACATGTAGCTGCATTGTGAGGATTTCATAGGCGTGACTTAGCTGTTTCAAAGACTACATCTGATAAAAGGAATTATTTCAGTCTTGCTTTAACAGGACTGATTGAATGCTTGGTCGCTGCTTAACGCCGTACACAAGAATGGCCGTCAGGTTTATCATTGCAGGTTTTAATGGGAACTGCCATTTGTTAATATAATACTCCAGGTCAGACCGCCTTCTAATTTTGGGGAATTGTAATCAGTAAAAAGATCACACAAATGTCACGAATATGGCTTCTCGGCTGGTTATCTGGTTTAGTGATGTAAGAAACATGTCAGCGTCCAAGCAGTTATTGGACCTTTCCGAGTTACGGTTTTTCAGTTGTTTGCATTGGTGGTTTAGCGAGAGGTATCAAAATGTTGCTGAAATCGGAAAAGGTACCATTGCTTTAAGGTTAATAAATTGTAAAATATAAATAAATTAAGTGAAAAATAAACGCTGATATTAAATTAACTTTGCAATCCCATGGTAAGTATCTGCGCAATTTCATTACAGATCGTGACATGCAGCATCGTGATAACTGTTATCTACTCGTAAGCTAGCTTTATTCGTTATTTATTGGATTGTTGGTTAAAACCCAACAGAGTTATGATTATTTTACGCAATGGAAGTCGGTTTAATCGGTGAAGAAACCAGAATGCGTGCAAAAACCACCAACCTTTGGCAAGTAACTGACGGCTGTCCCTCGTGTGATGTACGAAAGTGCATGCTAGATTAGTCAGAAGACAATTGGTCTTCAACGAAAACGAAACGTCTTGGTATATCGACAGAGAATTTTGAGTACACCAGATATTATGGGTAATGGTGAGAAAAGATTATTAGGCAACTTGACCTCACCTGTGTGTTTTAACCTCAAAGATTGTTTTATTTACTTATTTATTTCCTTGATTTTTTTTAACGCCAAACTCTGGAAGTTTTCACTTACACGGTGACTGACAAAGGGAAATCTGGCCTCTTCAAAATTTACCTCAGTTATAGTGTTATTCTATCCGTTCTTGTAAAGGTTTAAGAAGTCACAAATTAGTCGCCTCCTGGCATCATGGCTTATTAGGTTAAAGAAATTACAGTGGTGTTAAATGCAATTTAATAGACGTTACTAAGGATTCTTCATGAACTTGACATAAGCTTGACAGGCACGCTGAGTTATAAAGGAAATTCTTAAAAGCCATTCCTGACTAAAACACTTTAGCGCCTCGTCACAATTCCCAGTTTTTGGAAAAAGTAATTTTGACATTTCGACTGATTTGTCTTGATAAGATACAGTATAACTTTATAATGTGGTCAGATTTTAATTTCTAAGGCCCAAATAATAATAAATAATTCAATAATAATAAATAACATTCAAATTCTGACTTAATTTAGAAATGGTTTGGTTGAAACATCATAAAATCCTAAAAGTGGCATCCATCAGAGGATTTTAGAATTTATATCTTAAAAACAATGCGCACAAGATCGAAATTGTTTTTTTCTAAGCCTTTGCCCAAGAAAAAAATGCATCGTGCAGTATTGTAATCTCCAGACCTTCAATAATGACATATTTAGAATGTGTGATTTTACATGATCCAACCTATCACGTTAACTCTCCACATCTGGTGACCTTTAAGTTGTCAAAAACTTTTCGCGTCGATGCCTCAAGCGGGGCTTACAACCGATACATCTAGGGATTTGCCTTAACAGGTTATCGGAAGAAAGCTTACGATGACGAGGAAAGGGGTAAGCGAAGTGAAGGGAAGAAGTGAGGTGGAATTAAGATGATTTCCCGGACTAATTTCTAAAATTTGTATTAGGCAAAGCGCATGATGGCGCAGACATACAGGCTCCTGGCATATCGCCAAATGGTTTGCTTCCTGGAACACATTGAACTTTAGATGTTTGTGAAGTCACCTTCACTTCACGTGAAGCCATGGGCAGATTTATTTATTTATTTTGATTGTTGCGTCATGTAGAGCTTATGATTATCTCATATTTTGGGCCCAAGGCGAGGAGGTTTTCACTGGCAAGAAGCCATAATAGTAAACTACGGCAAATTGTTCAAACAATGCTGAAAACTCCAGAAGAACTTCTTCATCCGTGCGGCAAAAGAATTTCAGGCAGAATTGAAGGAGAAATATGTTACCAGAGATCAGCTGAATATTATACCACATTCCGCTAGCACTTGGGTTGTACGACTTGTAAGATCTTATAATTATCAATGTATATATAACGATAACCTTTAATTGCCAAATTTGCCACTGAGAGATGAGGGTTTATAATTGGATTGGTACAATATAAAAGACTACAGCATTGAGAGTAAATCCGGAGCAGCGACGATAGTGTCATAGTTGGCAAATGGATACTCTTAACCAGTGAAATCCGGCCTCTTGTCAATTTACCGCAGATGTTTCATTCCAACTGTTCATTCAAATGCAGCTTACATACCCATTCGCACCATGAACTATGCAGAAGTTGATAGGCAAAATGCATTGATGTTAAGTGTTACACATTAGACCTCACTGGTCTAGAATTCCTCAGGATGATGTGTTGTCATCACATTTAGTACGCGATAACATGACAACAATACAAAGACAGCGCATTGCGTACCATTAAAGCATGTTCCTTGAGGAAATTAAACAATACATCAGCGACATTCGGTTTATTGCCATCAAGGGATGCACACAACCAGCTCATTCTTTTGTAATTTCGATTATAGCATTAGTGTTGTTATTTACTATTAAGCGTGGCCTTTGGAGATCACCACTGTGAATTGAAACAGGGAAAGGACAAAACTGATGTACAAAACCGTAACATGAAATTTGTGATGTTTGAGACACACGTTTCGTAGAGTATGGATTATTGCCATTGATCTACAAGCAATAATGGCAGAAGCTCGGTGGGGTGAAAAGACCTGCCAGACTATTTTATCTGCCAAAGAGAACAAACATTATCGGTGCACGTGTTCAAAAATATCTTAAATGTATACATATTTTAACCCCGTGCACACCAGCCACGCAAACTATCTCCCCACAATCTAAATCACAAGTTGACATAAAGGCGATATGCAGAGACAAGTTTAGTTATAGCTGTCTTTTCATTTTATCATTTTGTTGCACGGTGTATTTTTGAGTCTAGAGAATCTAGGGAAGTCCACTCCAGCCACCTGCACGAGATTTCCCTATGTTCGTCTAGATTGGCTTTAACTATACCTAGAATTAGTAAACCTTATGTTACCATCCTGCAAAATCTCCTTCACACGTGGTGATTTGGGCTTTTTTTAACCTGAATAGCAGAGGCCAATGGGTTTCCAATTACGTTGTCATAAAATCCTTTCCAATTTGTTGGTCTCTGTAAGAAAGCGTTGGTTTAGTTTCACACGGAAGTACAAATATAGAAGTTAAAGGACACAGAAAATGGTGATTCCCACGAGGCAATTATGTGACGTAAACACACACAACTTCACATGTTTTTGATCTTAGAGGACTGTGACAATACAAGGAACCGTTGCCGCGAGGGATTTGTCATTTTCGCCAAAGGGTTTGGCAACATTACACATGTCACGTTTGCGTCAAAGGAATAAAAGGCATTTCCCAATCAGTTGTTGACTGATTTAACAGGGTTTGATAAAGCCGTAAATGATCAAAGCCTGGTGGGTAATTGTCAGAAAAAAATCTCATTGGTGAAAGGTTGTACGTCTGAGAAGACAAAGGCACTTTCATTCTAATCCGTTAACACCGAGAACCTCTCTGGCTTTGCCTCGGAGTTGATTTCCAACCACCTGGGAAACCGCTAATTCCATACTTAATCGGAATTGATAATGATGCACTTGCTGACCTATTACTTCTGGGAAGAACAAAGTTTGTTCATGAAATATATTTTTCGTAAATATGGCTGTTACAAGCATCAGGGTGTTTTCTCTTTTTTCAGCCTCTTACGTGGAGGCTTCGTACAGGTTTCACATGGAATGCCATATAAAAAAAAAAAACGCAAAACAACACACACTACTTATAACACTGAAATCTGACGACACTTTTGTTGCATTTAATATACTTGTTTTTTTTTTAATTTTAATATATTTTTATGTGCAAACCATTCTTTAAAGCAAGAAAACATCTGTCACCCGGGCACAGACGTCAATTACCAACATAGAACATATCATTAAAAATAAAATTTCATCAAAAAATAAATATTTCATATGAAGACACAAAATCGCACCCAGTTCTTTAGAATCACCGAGAGATCGAGACATCCTGAGCTAAGCATGCCTTATGCGTACAAGAAAAATGTTGGCCTTCGATGTAGGTCTATTTCTACGGCGTTTGTATTTCTGCGTCTAAGAATCTTAAATTGAAAATAATCCCTGACAAGTTCTGGCGAAGTTCTCTGAGTTGGAAAGCTGATGTCTCAAAATAAGCCATAACATTTTAGAAGTTGCATATCATAGAAGAAATATGCTAACATTGCTTGATAGAACAAGGTCTTTACTTTCTAAAGTCTATCAGATATATTTAATATCAGGGATCTTTCTGCCCTAAACGAGGGCTCCACGATGATCCACAATACGTCCTACTCGAAAACAACGCCTCCGGACATTTGTTACTAAGTTACCGTAATCAGCCGTAACCCAGCCAGTCTGATTTGACGAATTCGTTTGTACCGTTTGATGGCGGAGCGTGCCACCCAGCTTACTGATGTTGCTAGTTTGATTCGTGGCTAGAACTGTAGACGGAGTAAATTATATAACAGATTTTATCATTTACTTTGCATGGAATTTCGAGCCACATTCGAGCCACATTCATTCTGTTTAATATACAAATGGGGCAATAGGGAGAATGGTGAATTTATTGATTGACTGCTTGGTTGGTTTGGGGGCTTAAGGTTGTGAACTTGCAACATTATTGCGGACATGAAACGACGGCATGCCCATGACGGCATGACCTTTGGGTCATCAAGCCTGGGGCACAATTACAAGATTATCAGTTTGAATGGCTTTGCTATGACCTGACTGGGAATTGAACCCATTTGTGAAGTGTACAACTAAAGAAACGAAAAGTAAACATAAGCTAGGAGGAATCTCAGAAAGGGGAATAATACACTAGGTTAAAAAAAATAAACCGCACATACTATTAAACAGAGTGGAAAAATCCTAGCAGCTGTATAATACCATTTTAAGGGTATCATTAAGAGGAGCTGCTCAGCGGAACTACAAGCCGGACGCCAACAGGACAATACCACTTCCATTGTAAATTGGGATGAAAAGAACGTAACAGCACAAAAAGACAATGAGCGACAAAAGATGAGAAATTAAGTCTGTAACAAAATAGAGAGCTACGAATTAATAGCTACGCACAGCAAAAAGGGAGTACAAACTGACAATGTCAGTTAGGCACGTAGGCTCAGTAACTCCCGTCACGAAAATTCCAGCCAATAATCTTCAGAAATGGACTGATGAGTATTAGACTGCTACTTCCACCGCAAGCTGGCTGGCCTTTATAGTCTAATGCACATTCTCGTAAACATGTTTACAACGCAGGTATTTCCTTCCAGAGAACGACGCATACAGCAATGTAGAGGCTTTAAGAAAGACTTCTCAAAAAACAGTGCAGGCTATGATGTATACACAGCTCAAGATCTATTTCAAAGGCTGACTCCTTTAGGATAACAATGGAAATAACACAATGTATTAAAGACGAAATCACAACATCTAAGAGGCTTATTTGATAGTTTTGAAGGACCGTTGCAACTTGTCTTGTGTGTCAGGGATTCATCAGTTTGTTAGGTACTTTGTGACTCACACAAGCATGATGATACAGTAAATTTTTACACACAAATCCACACTGGGACGGTATACCAAAATGTGTGGGACAAATAAAACGTTCTACTGGAAATCAGCAATTAATATCGGAGGCATTAGCAAGTGACGAAGAGCTTTATAGTCGCGTAGGAAATATCTTTACACGACTTTGTCTCTAAACAATTTTGATTTCTTGAATGACTCACCGAAAGAGAAGGCCTTCTAAGAGGTTTTGTAAACAAAAAACTGTGCCCTTATATTTACTTATAAGGCATTGCTGATTTTTTCATTGTCACCCGATCTTTGTAATTACGGCTGATTGCAAGCAATGAAACCATTGACGAGCTTTGCGAATGCCATGTGTGATATGAATAAAAAAATGAATAATTAGGGTAATGTAGAGAAGATCATTAAAGCAACTTCTCCAGTTGTAAACAGCAGTCAGACAAGGTGACAGATGTTGCCGGTTTTCCGCTAATGTGTGATCTCCCCTAAATCACCCATCTGTGTCTGATAAATGTTGACCTCTGTATGAAAAGAAATATATCTCTATTTTCCATGCAAATCATTTTAAAACGTTATTTTACATTTTCCCATTTTTCTTTCAAGAGGCTTCTTCTCAGCTGAGGGACATCCATGTAAATAACACGCTTGAGGGTCAGAGGGTTAGTTTTATCTTGAGGGGTGACTGCGTTGAAACGCGCACATAAACAACACTCCCCACTGGGCATTCGTGGCCGCTAAAAGGCACTATAACGCCTGATTATGGCCTGAATCCGTTTGAGGTTACCATTCGTCTTTCCCAAACTACTAAAACCATAAACCACGACCCTATCAAGGTAGATCTCTTGGGCTATCCGCAGAGATAATGTCAGCTTCAAACTGCCGCCACGGGATCATTTTCATCGAAACAAATGAGACACCTGTGGGCCTGTCAGAGTTGATCAGGGTACAAATCATGTGCTCCGCTTCTCTGGGTTACTGATACGTGCCATAAACATCAATACTCCAATAAATTGTTCCACCGAAATCGAGGGTGTATCTCGATCCAGTCTAAGCGATATGGAAGAAAGGAACCTATTTGGAGATGTTATGACAAAGATTATGTGGCGGAGAATTTTGAAATAAATACTTGTGCAAGCTTGCGGTAAAATAAGTCTCAATCTTAAAGATTACTAATGGGATATAGTTGGCATAATGCAATTCATACATAATCTAGCAGGCCAGAAAAACGAAAACGTTGACACGGTTGAGGAATTTTCATGTATACACCTAAATATCAACAAGGCACATGCTTGAGACAGCAAATCTGATGCTGTGAGAACTGAAAAGTTACAATTTCAGTATTTTTAATTCTTACCAGATTTCTTAGGATGGTACTAGACACAGTCAATAGACGTGTGTATTTACAAACAAGCTCCACCGAGGAGCATGTAGGATTCTTAAACAAGAAATAAGGCCATTGTAAAGATATTGCATGTCTAACTTTATACGAGTGACAGCTTCCGTATCTATTTTATATTATCTCTGTATCAATATTCACACTGTCTTTTATATGAGAAGTGTCTTATTTCTAATGATTATTTGATATGATTACCCGTATTTTGTATTTATTCTCAAGGATGTTTTATTATTTATAGTTTTACTATAAGATTTACTCTGACGGCGGCTGGTGTTATTATGTGAGGAAAGGACTATGCCCTGAATAATTCGTTGACCGTGGACGAGTAAATGGTATTTGTACTCTGTACATGTACATTTTGGAAGACAAGACATCAGCTGTGAACGTGCATGTACCATTCTCCCAACCAACGGTCCAAGCAGAAGATTACATCGAATTTTTGCCGCTTTGTGCATTTGCTCTTGTTACCTTTACAATTTTATGGGTTGTACCGGAATCCACACGATCATGGTCATGAAACTATAAAATATGTTTGTATGAAGAGAAAAACACCGACCTAATAATATTTGTCTTCTGTTTCTAAGGATCATGCCTTTACTTATCACGAGAAAAATTAAGGCTTGAAACAGTGATCTCCACCGGGCCAAAGCTTTCCATACAACTCACTGTCTCGGGGCTGACTGTTTGTTGAGCCTGACGTTGTCGATCTAATCACAAAAAAGTCCTTGACAGGATATCCCCGGAGGAGCTTGTTAGAGGATGCCGAGGGATATTATTCATTCTCCCCTTATTTTAACGCATATCGTACACCTGTTACGCTTATAACATCTAAAGAGTCTGGTCTCTTTCATCAATCATCAAATATTAAATTATTCCAAAAATTTGTCAGTAATTGAAAGATAATTCATGGTTTTCCATGAATTTGCTTTGATTTCCTCCGTCTGATAAAACATAATTAAATTGGCCCTGGCATTAAAAAATAACAGTTTTTTAAACGCTAGATAGAAACATGTTGTGATTACTTCGCGTAACTTGTCTCATTTTGTCAGTTGCCAGATGATAATTGAAGCACATCCGGAAAATCCGCACTACACGTAATTAAGAAATAGGTTGACTGCATTAAATCACGAATTTTAGTGAGTTTTTTTATTCTGTCAAAACCCTAGATTGTCGCCTTTTATATGCAGTTGGCATCTCTATTTTTCATGCAGTTCGGCTTTTCCGGTCGTATTTGAATTCTTAATTTCTCTCCAGTAAACAATTGAAACCATGACGGCTCTAACCTAGCTGGTGCTGTAAATCAGTCAGTCAGCCAGGAAACACACGCATCGGTATCCGATGATACCATTTCAGGTGTCAAACACGTGATTCGATTTTTAATTTAGTTTGCTTACCCTACTTGAAATATTCAGCTATGTTACCCTCCAATGTTTTGAAGAAGATTTAACAGCTAAGGGGTTTGGAAAAACTGTTAATTCCGATTATTTCTCAGAAACACACGCTCCTTAAGGTTATACTCATCGGCCTGGTCGCACGAGGCAAGATCTACCAGCAACCCACGTATGGTCTCGGGTTTCCCCCGAGGTCTGACCGGTTTCCCCCCAACATTTAATGACACTGTACTATTAGTGAAATATTCATGAAGACATTGAACAAAATAAATAAGTTGAATGAAAAGATGTGCGAAAAAAAAGAAACAAAACAAAGAAAAAATAAACCGAACAAAAAACAACAGTTGTATGTATGGTAAATGTACCACAAATTAAGGGTCACTGTACCGTCAAAAGCCGAGTTATTGCATATGTCATGTGTATGTTGGGCATGCTATAAAATCTGATCACACTTCAGTAACAAAATAGCTTATTAGCATATTCGTATGGTACACCTGGAAACCTTTGCAGTGGGTTATTCCCAAACGAAAATGAACAAAACACAACCAAAAAAAAAAAAATATCGACATACTGTCGACATTTTTAAAATTTTTGAAAATTTCGTCTCAAATTTCCTTTTTTCTTACCTGACTCAACGAAACAAAATAGTTTAAAAAGAGAAACATGTCACGACATTCTTATATCCACAGCAATAAACACAAGGGGCTACGGAGCGTTCCACCCCTTGTCGATGACCTCGGTATCTATTGTTGATTTAAAGTATTACAAATAAATCAGACAGTCTTTGTTACGGTTGACTCCCAAAGCTTCGAAGTGACGTGCTCCAGGAAAGAACGAAGCTTTTGAACTCCCCGGTCCTCCTCTAGCAGTCTTCCGATAAATTGTTGGAGCAAATCCTCAGAGGCATCGCTTCCGAGCAGTCTGCTCTAATGATCAATGTAGAGACCCATTTTAGGGGGGAGAAGCCGAAAATAAATGTGATTTGCTTGAAGAAACCTAATGCAACAATGGTCTTATAAACGTAAATAAATTTCAGTTACGAAAGGTGTGCTTCTTCCTAAGAAAACAAACCGACATGTGTCTGTTTGAACTTCTCAAACACATCTAAGGCACACAGCAGACACATTACAGGTGCTGCACTCCATGTCGCTTGAGATATTAGTTTACCAACTCACTTAATCATAGTCAAAGAGAGTTTTCCTGGTTTTTAGAGTGTATTGTATCCAAGAGATGAATAAGCTGCGCAATTAGTGTGGACTGGCACATAATGCGGAATACATGCAGACCTATGCTAAATGAAACACTTTGTCTTTCGCGCATAATATATTCTTTACTGGTGATTTACATGTATCTTATATAAGAGATTTTGTTTAGTTATTTGTTGATATATTTTATTGTTGCCTATCGCCACACTGAAGAACGTTTCACCTGTATGTTGGAGGTGAAAATAGTGAAATATTCTAAAACACAAATGGAAAAGATAAATAAATAGGTCAGTTTAATGGGTGGAGGAAATGAGAGTGTGCGGGGTAAACCACCAACTTTTGACAAGTTATACCGTGGGACATTCCCATTTAGTACCTACTGATCTCCACCCCGTTTTGTTAGAAGACAAGTGGCCTTCATCGAACCTTATAGTGTCCAAACGGCCACACGAGCCTCTTCACCTCTTACTGTCCCCAGGGGCTGACGAGCACTTAGACTGAGAGAAAGGGATTCTATATGGATTGACGGTATCTGTCCAAACTCACTTGGTACAAAAATACAGAGGCAAAGTGGTCTTTGACCATTTAAATTATACTGAGTTTCGTAACGCCCCAAATGACTGTAAGGCTCTGACGGGCTACACAAGAGGACCCAGATCACAGTGAAGCGTATCATATTCTGTTGTGACGCCACAAAGCTTGTGCACTACGTCAAGGTTTTATGGCAATACATACACCGAAAGTGACCTACTTCAGGAAACAGTGAAGCTTTGGACCGCCTTGCTTAAGGTGTATTACAAGTTCCCCCATTGTTAACATGATTATCAATGATTGTTACTGTCAGTATTTTACGGTCCATCCAAATGTGACCGGTAATTCTGTAGGTGTATAAAGGATAATAAGGAAGCAGGTGACCACAAAGTTCGACCATCACTGTTACAGCAGAATGTGACAAATAATGTCGTTGTTTCTGGTACATGGCTGTTTTGCTGACTAAACCAAGGTGGTTTTGATTTATATATTTATTTGATTGGTTTAAAATGTGATGACAACACATTAATTTGAGTAATTTTAGACCAGTGAGGTCTACAAAATTGCTTTTAACATCATGTAATTTTTTCCACCTAATTCTGCTTAAGCCATGGTGTTTAAGTCGTTACTTGTTAAACACTTACATGAACAGTTTGAATAAAGCCTTAACTGAGGTAAACTGACAGGAGGATAGATTTCAGCGGAAACGGGTAACCATTTGCCAACTCTCCCACTATGGTTGCTGCTCTGGTTTTACGCGTTTGTACTGTAGTATTTTATATTTTAAACTGTTCTTAAGAATATTTCATTTATACGAGGGCAGCCAGCGTTATGATAGGAGGAAACTGGGCAAAGGTAGGAAACCACAAAGGTTGTGGGCAGACCTGAACGTTAACTCATTTGCGACCGCATTGGTGAGAGGCTCTTTGGTCACTGTACTGCGCTAGCACACTAATCACATCGGTCATAAAGGTACTCTGTAGCATGGTATCCATCTAGAGGAAAGTAACCGTACACAGGGCAAACTAAAATTCTTTGCCATGTTTCGATGTCCTGTTTATAAACACCACATGCGATATCCAAGTTTGCGCTAGGGAATGTTAATAACCAGTGTCATTACCGGGTTCCATACTGAAGCAAGGAACGCTGCCTAAAATAGACAGGTGTTCGAGGCGCCACGATACCTGTGAGATGTGAATAATAGATAAACTTCCTCAGTAACACGGCGACTCATCCTGGACGTACCCCTACTTACCCACAATCTCTCTATGATGGTTGTTTCTCATTTCAATCGCCACATTTTAGACGAGCTATGTGGGTCCAACTAAAGATGTATAAGGACAGTCACCTTGTACTTAAATCATGCCCAACAAAAAGCGATGCCCTCGCACAATGTAGTTTCAAAATATTTCGGGGCTTGGTCACCCCCACACATATCAGTGTCAGCTAAAGCTATGATTAATCAAAATCCTACCTTCATTTACGTACATTTAAGAAGTGGAATTGGACGTGGATTCTGGCGAAACAGACGAATTATTTTTTAAGCTCTCTTGGGCACTACTGAGGTCATATCACGACGAGAGACTCATAAAGACTCACACATATGACAAGTCTGTTGAGACATAGTCTCCACATAAAACAGAAGGAAACGGTAAAAAGAACTTTGAATTTGGAATATTCATGTTAGCGAAATATAACGCGAAACTGTGCTGTTCCCCGAAGTGAAAAAACTCAGCCAAGTCGGCAATCGAGAATTAATTTAACTGTGAAAACGCGGAGGTTATGAGAGTTTCTGACTTCAAGAGGATAAATTTGTTTAAGTTCAGACATACAGCCCTTCACCAATGAATTCTGATGACAATTTTCCAACAAGCCCTGATCATTTAAATGCCTTTTAAATCAATCCTCCTTTGATTCATGAAAGCCTTTGATTCCAGTGGCACAGACGAGACATACATAGTGTTCGTTTCAAATAAAAATCCCTCACGCCAGCAGTTCTTGGTGTTGGTCAAGCCATTCTCTTTGGAGCAATAACCATGTGATGTTTTATGTTTCTTTTACGTTGTGTGTACCTTTGTGTGGAAAGTAAGAATGCATTTTTAACATGGAGAAGGAAACAGGAATGCGCGCTATCTTGGGGGATAAATCCTAAAGAGCATCCAGGGTGGTGAAGAAGGAAATATGAAGGAAATGTGTATGCAGTGCAATGGAAAGGTTAAAATGATGCCATTTCATACATTTATCCTTACTTCAAACTACAATTGCCTTTAAAACAATAGTTGCATAAATTACAAAAAATATAAAAGACAGAAAGAAAGATCATGGTCATACCCTTATGTGTATATTTACAATAAAAGGACAGTTACAAAGACAGGCAGTATGAACGTTTCACCCCAGCAGACCAGTTAAGCATGTGTTTTGAGTTTGAAGAACGTTACTACAATAGTGTCTGGTTCTATCAATAGCAGGATCCATCAGGGATTTCCTTCAAAATCCCTTTCCCAAGCAAATGACTTGTTTAATTAATCTAACAGGGCATATTTCCACGATATGGCTGAGATATTGCCGATGTAGCGTTAAGCTATAATCATTCATTCATTCTAACCGAGAATGTATTTTTGCGGCTTTGGACAGATGATATATTTTTGCACGTGTACAAATAAGATCTTTCTGCACCTATGAGATGTTTTCCAGGCATACACGTATGTAGATGAGTTATTTTTCCACTTACTGTTCTCTACACAACATAGTTCCCTTGCTGTTATATCTATAGGGTATGGAAAATGGATGTGTTTTCAAGCCGCAAATTTTAACAATCACGAGACGTAAGAACGCGATATTCGTCAAAACCGCGTGAAATTTGTGCTAATCTCGCGTCCTCGAGCCGCGTGCTTTTTTATAATGCACAGTAGGCCTTATCTAGCCCGGATTTCACTGATCTTGCGTTCTCGCGCCTTGTGTATTTCAAGAGGAGCTGCTCGAGAACGCGGGTGGCCGAAAAGTCTTTCATAACAGGGCTCTTGTCTACCACACTGCCTCAATAAACTAGAATGATAACAAAGTTACTGAATTGGAGAGGTCTCTGTGTTTCATCGATTATGTATTATAACGTAACAATTAACACACTGTGCCTGTGTTAATATTTTAGTATCCAATTAATCTATATTATACATGATACTGTTTACGATAACTCCACTGTAAGGTGACAATATGCATCAATGCATGGGTGTGGCAGGGAATCCGTTGTCAGCTTTCATCATTTAGTGGCAACTATGCAATTATAAGAGAGTCTTATATAGTCTGAAACAGTTGTCTTTAACAATTACAAGGTCTTACAAATACTACGTCAAGCTCTTGACCCACAAACTTAAAAGTCCAGTTGGGCTTCTCCAACCTATTTTTCCACAAACTTGGCGGTGTAAATAAATATGTTTCATTTTCTGCTAATTTTTCTGCGATAGTGTCTGAAAATTTCACCAGATGACTGAAAACTTCAGTTAGTATACATTCATGGATTCTTCCAAGAAATTAAATCAGACTGCCAACTGAGGTAAACTTGAGTACGACATCAGACAGCACTCAAAATAAATAAATTTGTTTATCGCTTTACGTAAAGAAAAAATGTTCTCCTAAAAACCAATATTCAATCTCTGCATGGAGCCCAAACCCAATGGACGACATGACAGTAGTGCATGTATGTTTTTGCTCCGCGGAGTAAAATTTTATACATTTATTAAGAACTCATCTAAATTTGAACCATACGCCACTCGGCAACTCCCTACTTCCCGCACCCCAAACTCACCCAACCTGTGCCGTCCACAGAGATCTTACTGCTGTTCTCTGTAAACAAATCCCTAGATGTATTGCTCCGGCTTTAGACGGCAATGTGAACACGTTATTGATGACTAAAGGGTCGATGATGAGGGGAAGTTAATGTGATGGGTTAGAGGAAATAAAGTCTCACATCAGAAAAAAAATTGGAAATCTTATTTCTTATTTTTTTTGTTACTCAACAGCTGAAAGAAGAACCAAATGCTTCATTGGAATAATTGTTTGAAGTATACGTGACGCAATACTGTGATGAATTTCCGTAAAGATCTGAGCTGTTCAACTTTGGAAGAATGTCAAGGGGTAAAGTTACATGTATATAAACCACTCTTAATGAAACCCCCCAAAAAAACAACAAAAAAGACGAGCGGAAAGTTAATATGTGCTGTAAAATAACACGCCGCTAGGAACAAAATTCAGCTGAACAAGATAAATCGCCGTGTGTTCATCCGGTGATATATCGCTGAAATCTATAGGAGTTTAGAGGGGAGAAAAAAAAACCGCCATCGCTCACCAGCGGCCTTTAAAGACATCAGTTAACGTTAGCAGACAGTGCTATCTTTCACTGAAGAACCTTATGGTGAAGTTTGGCTTTAGCTATAGTTCTTTGTCTTCATCGCCAACGATGACTGATATTGTGTTTTACGCAATACTGAGGAATATTTTACTTATACGATGGCAGCTAACATTACGGTGACTGGACACGCTACAGAGCCCGAGGAAAACCCACGACTGCATGTTGATAGCAGACGTTCCCACGTGCGGTCGGAAGCTTCCTAGCCAGTCTGAGCTGACCAACTAGCGTTTTAATGAGAGGCTCCTCACTCATTACCTGCTGTAACACGCTAATCACTAGGCCTCCGTTATCTGCCTGCTAGTCCAGTCCCACGTTCCGAGACATTCATTGAGGTTTGTCAGTAAAATGCCTCGATGGGCTCTACATTTGCCAATTTTCTGATTGACAGATTTAAAAATTGTGGTTTTCGGCTTTAGTTTTTTCTAACCGGTTTTTAAAAATATCCGTCTGGTGTGGTTGGCTTGAGTGTTCATCACATCAGGTATTTATCTGTTCCCTGGTTTCATCTTGTTCTCGCCACGATATGGCAGAGATAATGCCGACGTGGCGTTCAGTAATAATCATTTATTCATTCAGTCATTCATATTCATTAACACCGTTACTGCATTAATATATTCCTTTATGTCAAATGAGGAAGCAAGATTACCGATTTTATAGATTTGGCCAGGCTGGGAGGGGGAAATCTTTTGTCAGATACACATCAAGGTGGTGTTCTTTCCCACGGAATGTTGAGGTGGCATTCTGGAAAAGATATGACGAGGTGGTGATCAAAAGGAGGTTTTCCACCCATTTTTACAGCCAAAACACATCTCGTGCATAATCTGAAATAGCACTGATTTGAGTCCCTTGATTTGAAATTCACAAATGCGTAGTACTTCAGACCAACCAGACTGGTTGCTGTAATGTACTTCATGCGTCGCAAAAATTAGTCAAAATAGGTTTGTTTTCTGATTTTCTGGTTAAATCGGAAGAGGTATGTGTATAGTTTCGAACCTTAAACTTCAGGTTTATTTCTACATTTCTGCCTTCTCGTTGTCATGGTCAACATTTGTAATCATTTTCAATAATTCCCAAAATGACAGCACATAAATGGAATAAAGCCCCAGCGGATATGTTCTATTCCAAAACAGAACACAGTAATTGAGCTTCAAGAAAATGGTGACATTCAGTGTTGAGAAGTAACAATAAACTAATCTTAAGAGAAAAATGTAGTGACATCCAGTAACTCAATTATTTATCAGTTGAATAAAGTGTGTTTTTATCTTTGATTTAAATAGCTAAATTGAATGAATAGATTTAAGTCCATCAGGTAGTTTATTCTATTCCCGAGAACCGGAGACTTTACGAGAATAAAATGATCAAATTACGTCTCAAATGGTTTGGCTAAGTTAAGGAGACCTCAGATCTATAAATGCCGCCAGAAGCTTGCCTGACGACAAATCCACACAAGCTTGGGGTCAGCTCGTATCAGTTAAAATTCAATAAGATATCATAGA
Source organism: Acanthopleura granulata (assembly GCA_016165875.1). Classification (NCBI taxonomy): domain Eukaryota; kingdom Metazoa; phylum Mollusca; class Polyplacophora; order Chitonida; family Chitonidae; genus Acanthopleura; species Acanthopleura granulata. The sequence goes on along the minus strand of JABBOT010000005.1, from coordinate 30,637,642 downwards.
CTCATTATATTTGGCTATTTTTTTTCAAAAGAGAATCAATTTCTAAAATATTAATTTATTTATGAAGCCTCTGGATTTTCACCGATTTAAACGTCATCTTGACACCTCTTGCTAAAACTATTAAAAGTGAAGCTGCAACGGCAACTCAGAAAGATCATGAACTTACTTTAGCGTCGACATGTTTCTTGCACACTAAATCTAAAACTGCCGATGCACAAATCAATATTTGCGATATTTTTTATCATTTTCTTTGGGTTATTACAATCCGCCGAAAATAGAAGAGGGTTGTCCTTTTTTGTCCACTGATGCACTCAAAGAACTATGATCATCTCTGATCTGGAGGGCATTAGAATTTTAATTCCATCAGTTAAATGAAGTTCTTCAGTAGACAAAAATAGCATCTATAGAATCCATACAATGCATCTGATCTGGAAAATAAGCTTTTCTTATTCCTGGACGCTCTACCGGCAGCATTATGTAGGTTATGCCTTCCAAAATCTCCTGTGAATAGCGGTACAAGCAAAAAAAGAAAAGAAAAAAAAATAATAAACATTTGCAAAGACTCAACATTTGCTTTCAGCTTGACCAATCTTCCCTTTTCCCACCACGAAAGAAACGCCCACAATGCCCAGTGTCACAAAGCAGGATCCTTGGATTCATGAAATGAGCGGCTACCGTGTAGGATGCAAACTTCTTGAAAAAAGTTATTAAAGTTTTGAGGAGTACATGGCTTCAGAACAAGCCAAACATTCTCCGTCTATTTCATTACCGGCACAAAAACAACGCCATCCGCTCAGGCAAGCTATAAATGCCTCCATAGTGGTTTTCTTTACCAGTCATAACCAGCATGTGCATAACATGAAACATAAACATCAATATAAAGTACAAATGTGCTTACATAATTAATGATTATTTTTTCTCCCTTTTCATTATTTGTCTTCTAGTTTTCTAAGATTGTTGTTTCGCACCTAATGCAGTATTTATTCGTTGTTTCTCGTCTTATCCAATATTACGACGGTAAAAGACCAGACCATATTCAAACACGTAGGTCTGCCAGCAATCTGCGGATGGTCGTGGGTTTCACCAGGACTCTACCCGGTTTCTTCCCAATATAATACTGGCCGCCGTAGTATAGGCGAAATATTCTTGAGTATGGCGTAAAAACACCAATCAAATAAATCATATTTAAACAAATTATGCATCAGCTTAAAGGTCATTTCATGATGACTTCAAACATGGTCTTCGTTATGTTTAGGCATTTCCTTCTAGTGATTAAAACTAGAATGAAAGACTGGATCACATTGTACAGGCTGAAGCACGAGTGATGTCACAGATTCTTTTCAGCTGCTAAACATTCACTATTTGCTATAAGGGCTATGTGTCCACGTTCTACGTGACTATGCGTGTAGTACAACACCTGTATCCATACTTAATGTGGAAATATAATAGTTACATATTTAACAGCAAAAAAGAATCTTTCGTTTGTTGACTGTCCGATTCATTGTTTATTTGTTTCAAATGACTTATTATTTTGGTACCACTATCAACTGTCAGTCTTGCGGATAACGCTTTGTGCAGTTTTTGCTGTCGTGCTGTTATAATCGATTCACCTAATCGGATGATTCATTCAAACGCAATTTTTTAAGTGTCTGATTGTGAAATGCGGCTTTACTGAGTGGTTGCAAAATCGCACGAAAAGTGATAACGCATCACAAAGCCGTTACAAAACATTGTCCTTCGTTGAAATACAATTATTTATAAGGATGTGATTGCGACAATAGAAAATAGGGAAATTTCGAGTTTTTGGCAATACGAACGATGGAGAAAATTGAAAAGCTGAAGGTTTTTGAACTTGAGAAGCTCGTGGGGTATTACAGGTGTCATTTCTATCTCCTGAACACTATGAAATGGAGTGGGTGTGTGAGTGTTTGGGTTTAACGTGGTACTTAACAGCGATGCGAAGTCCTTCTAGTGTGGGCATACAGTGTGGCAGGGCGAGTCCATGCCGCCAAAGTGCTGCCGCCACTGGAACGTCATGCCGAAGACACCAGACATGACACCCCATCTACTCACATTATACTGATACCGTGCCCATCAGTCCTGTTTCCTTGCTCTATCGCCTCAGTGCCGAGCGCCAAACGAGGCAGCAACAAGTACCATTTTTAAAGTCTTTGGTGCGACCTGACCCACGCTTTAACCTGGATCTCCCGACTTCAGTGTGGACATTAAGCAGTTCTCGAACTCTATATTCTCCTATTGTTGCTTTTCATTAAGTTTGAGAAAAACTTGTCAGGATTATGAACATTACAAGTGATAAAAATCGCGTAATAATTCCGCGCATTTTTACTGTGCAGCTTATTATAGAATAAAACTGCGTGATGGGCGCCTACATATAAGATGTTGGTATTTGTACACAAAGTACATGGTATCATCCATTGTTCGAACTGTTTCATTGGCTCATGAGACGTGGAAGAGGGATTTACGTGGGCACACTCTCCAACTAAACTTTCATGAAGGGACTGATTCGGAGAGTCTATTTAAAAATAGAAACTCGGCACAAAGTAGGTTAATGATTTGATTTGGTACAAACATAATAGTGTAATACATATGTTTGGCCAATCAGCGCGGAAATCGCAAGGCAAGTGTAAGATGTTGTTCTCCACGTTTTTGTTGTGCTGACCTAACCCAACTGTTATTCATTACCAATTCCTGGCGTTACCGATAGCCTGCAAAAGATCCATTAGTGCAGAATCCAGATTTAAAACCCGATTTCCATCTCCAAAATCTTTCTAAACCAGCTTTGCGAAGAAATTTGGCCGTTTCGAGCCGAATATGTCATCCGTGTACTAGAGTTCTATTGAGTCTCATCACGTCCTTTAACAGATAAAAACAATTTTCATGCCAGACTGTTTTTTATTTTTCGGGGTTGGGTTGAGGTGGTGAGAGGAGGGGAGGGGGTCTCATCCCTTTAGGACGCAGGAAGTTGATCACATGAACCACTGTCGTGATGTAACTGATTTCAAAACCTATCCTCATTGCCGCAAGGAGAACGGTCGTCAGACTGAGCTGTGTGGCCACAGAGTGTGGAAGCAGGCCACCAATCGTTGACGTGATATTTTGTTGACTTACCTTAACCATGCTCAAACGTTTGCCTGAATGTCGTGCGTATATATGAGGGTGATTGCGTGCATGATGTTGTAGCTAATGGGCTGACACTGATTAACAGATTACTGTGTATGTATACTTTTGCTCAAAGCAAGAAGTTAACAAACATGTAAACCTGTCTGCCGTTGTATTAAGTTAAACAAGAGATTATAACGCAAAATTATTCCACAAATTACGCTTAAAGCACCCTTATAACGCGCATGCAGGGCAGAAAAGCTGCTGGGTCGGGTCATACCAAAAACTTTCAAAAAGGGACTTCTCAGGCTTGGTGGTTAGAGCGTCCGCCTCGAGGTCGGGAAATCCCAAAGACTTTAAAAATCGTACTCGTTGCTGCCTCACTTGGAGCTCGGCACTGAGACGTTAGAGCAATGAAACATGAATGGCCTGCCCGGTATGATGTGACTGAGTCGATGTCATGTCTGGTGTCTTCGGCATAATGGTTCAGTGGCGGCAGCACTTTGGCGACATGGATTCGCCCTGTCACAACAAGACACAGAATTTTTATACATTCCAAGGACACCTCGTCGGCATATGACTGAGAAATTGCTAAGTCTGACGTAAAACGCAAGCATGCATGCATGCATGCATCCATCCATCCATACATATATGCATATATACATACATACATACATACATACACACACACACATACTTACATACATACATATATACATACCTACATACATACATGCACACATACATACATACTTACATGCAAACAGAAAGGCTGTTCGAAGTGGAAGTAATGCTGGCCGTTTTTAAGTGCAAAATCTACGAACGCTTCAACTGAAGTCTGAAGGTAACCATCTGATACAAACTGCATGCTTATTAAGGCCATTGTTAAGGCATTGATTCTAACTGTGAACATTATAGATCAAGAGTAATGAGTTTCCAGATTTTTTTTGTGAATACTTCGCCGGTACTTAAATTCACATCGACTACCAAAATTACTATTCAGGCCAAACATTGCATAGGTATATAGGTCTTTCCCCGTCGAATAATTACCCATTTGTTCACGAGCGTTGTACACTGTAAATTTGGATGCAGGTTTAATTTATAAACACTTCTGTGCATCAGATATTAAACACTTGCAGATTACAGCATTAGAGTATAGGACTATGTAAATGTTTTAGACACCTATGTTTAATACTTAAATATATGTGTATTTATTGAATACGCTTGTTTCAAGTTGGACGTTGGTCAGTTTACAGTGTACAGCTACGCGTTCAATGTTCAATTACGTTGATTCTCCTCCTAGTGAAGGCTGATGTGTTACATGGTTTGTCCTCAAGCGGGAAGGTTAATGTACATAAGGACTATCTGCCAGTAGCCTTTTGAACGCTGTGCACACTAAGCCGTTGTTCCCAGCTGACCACAACAATGGTCATCAGTAGACATTCACGGCTGTGGCCATGTACTGGCAATTGGAATCGTTATCCCGGTGTTGGTGAAGCACCCAGAGCCAAATGGTCGCTCGATGTCCTGTGGAGCATATTATTTGGCAGAAATAGTACTGTGAGTAGTGGCAATCCCTGCCCTCGGCAACACATTCTACATCTGAAGTGAACAGGCTGTAGTCCATCAGAGTCGTAGTGATTTCGCTCCAGTATAAAACTCTACAGCACGGAGAAAACAGAATCGGAGCAGCGAGGACAGAGTACTATTTGCCAAATTGTCACACGTAGCCAATGAAATGTGACATCATTGCTATCCCTCATTAGCTGGCAGACTTCCCCATGTACGACCGGAAATGGAGCCAAGAATGATCTGGGCTTGAATGTGTATATAGTCATGTTACAAATGTAGACTTAGTAACAAGACAACTATAATGGTCGATTGATAATAGGAAGCTAACTTTTCAGAACGAAGTTCAACACAAGCCACCGAAAAACTTAAACAAAAGTATGCTAAGAAAATAGAACTAAGTTTTCAATCTTGTCAGGAAGACGCCAGAAAGTTCAAACCGTGGAAATTTATTCAATGTCCAAATCGTGAATCTTGCTACCGTATTAACCCATGGTCATGACTTTCTTGATGAAGTGTTGATGATATTTCGTAATCAAATGATGATGGCCATAAGAGATCAGGTGTATTGTCCTGAAGTGACCAAATGACCTATAGCTCCGTAAACGACAACGGAAAGGGGAAGGCATCCCATGATCAAATCAATCAATCAATCACAAGAAACTAAGATAAACGAAGCCAGACCTCTTCATTCTCACCAGAGTGTCCTCTTCTCTATGCCCGATTTAGTTATTAACTGATGATAAACTGACGTTCATTACTACATGCAGAATACTCTCCATGATCAAGTGATGAGGGCCATTAGGGATAAGATGGCAATATAAACTTGATAAACAAGTGATGAATAACCTTTGTTCCCTAATGATGTATCCCCTTGGCAATGGCCCTTTGTGAACACTATTTCAAACCCATCATCACATTTCTAATTGGCAACCTGCGTATGGTCGTGGGTTTCCTCCGGGCTCTGTCCGGTTTTCCACCACCATAATGCTGTCCTCCGACGCCGAATTAATGAACGAATTAATGAACAGCTTTTCCAGGCACACGTCAGACGTCATCAAGTTCATGACAAGGAGTTAAAATTGTCTCCCTGCATTGGCACTGCAGTTTTAAAAAAAACGGAACATGCTGTAAATTGGTCTGCTCAACAATTAATTTAGACCTACTGGTATATCGTGAAAAGACGTGCCCTGCGCGTGAGGAACACTTGCTAATTAAGCTTATTATACATCAACGGAAATGTTATCTTCTTTTCTCAGACATTTGCTTTTATTTGACTGCACAAAAGAACTGATTAAGAGAAGAATCATGATGTATGAAACTCAAGGTTTTTGACATTTTCCGTTGTTGTCTTTTTAAACATTTAAAGATTCGAAGAATTTTTACTGCTATTTGGCCATGTGTCTTTTTGATAAGTCTGTTATCAGCCCAGGAGCCAGGTAAATCAAGGAAATGTGGGATCCAGTGGGACAACTGGACACCCGGAAGGAATAATCCGTTTTAATCAAAGAGGCCAGATAGCTTACTGCCTACCTGGATGTGGCTTCTTCTAAGTGACAATTCAGCTTGAGGATGTTTTCTCAGCACTGCAATAGGAAACACGAACGGTGTCAAACAGTTTTCGTGGATCACTTCCGCGAAACGTCGTTACATTTAATCAAGCTGTGGGCTGCGTACCGGAACGGTCTGAGATTGGGAAGGTTGTGCTCACAAGATGTAGCCAGTTAAACTGCTCGTTTAACTTCCAAAAACTCGTGGGGCCTCCGGGGGTCAGTCGGTTAGCTCGCTAGCGCAGTGCAATGACCCAGAAGCCTCCCACCAATGCGGTCGCTGTGAGTTCAAGTCCAGCTCATGCTGGCTTCCTCTCAAGCCATACGTGGGAAGGTCTGCCAGCAACCTTCGGATGGTCGTAGGTTTCCCCTGGACTCTGTCCATTTTCCGCCCACCACGTCGTATAAGTGAAATATTCTTGAGTAAAACACCAATCAATCAAATCGAAAAACTCGTAGTCGGATAGAAATACTGCCTCGCCGCTGATGGAGCGGTTATGAGAGGTGAGGAAGAAACAATCACGGATCACTAAGAGATATACTACTTAATTTTTTGGAAAGGACTTATAACTGTACTGACATCAGAGAAAGATTAGCCCGGTGATAAACACCAACGAAAATGTGTTGTGCTTGTATCTGTTTTGCAGACATCGAGTACAAGTGTAGGTAGACTTCAGTAAAGGGATAAATTTAGTTCAGGTAAAAGCAGTATATCCCTCGAGATTTGTTATGTGCATCAACTTTGAAATTGCCTGCATAAAGAGTAGAACACATCTACGTTCTTGTCGCTCAAATGTAAAGCAGTTCATTGGAAGTGTACCAGAAAATTCTCATTTTCAATGTATATCACGTAGGCCTACGTTTGTTAAGTTACAAAGACTGATTGACCGTGAAAGTGATATTAGTGTCATATGAAACGACTGTTTGGGATTCAGAGATGTTGAGATCAAGGAAAGTGTATTTTGCATAGCTCTCAGCAGAACACGGGTGTGAGTGGGGGTCGTGTCATCTGTAAATGGGACTGATCTCCCTTTTTGTTGCCATATCTACATTAGTTTCATACACCCGCATCTCTCTGTCTTCGCATAAAACAGAATTCCTGGTAAAAAAAATAAATCCAAAAATTTATGGGAGTATTGCCTCCAAGGGCAAGCAGGTCGCCGTGCCTTCTTTATGTTTATTTACGCAGAATCGATGAGCATGTTACATTAAGTTAAGGTGTTATTTAATCGTTTGATTTAAAAAGTATTTTAATGCGACAGGCATTGGAGACTATCTAAAAGGGATTGGCGTCCAGGAATGAACCCGCTTTTTAGTTTAGTTTAACAGTTTTAGTTTATGGTACCTATTCCAACAGCATTACTGAACATAAGAAACAATTACGGAATTTTGGCCCATAAAGTTTCACACTACATACTTTATCATATCTTGTGGTTAGAAACGATGAAGTCATGCATCCCCACCTGAAAGCTTCGAAGTTATGTCCATTTTATTGCACAGCTATTTAGAAACCGTTTTTTCATTTACAAAATATAGCGCAAAATAATATTAAGTGCACGTTATCCAGCTTACAGAAATATTTCTGTATGGCTTCTTCGCCTACAACACAGGAAATTAGTGAAGACTGAATGTTAACGTGCCTAAGTCGTCACTCAGTTATGGTTGGGCCTGAACCAGTTGCTTTCATTGCTCAAGGGTTAGCACTCTGGAGGGGTCCATGGGACTAGAGTTTGGAGCTGTTTCGCATACATGTCATTCTTTCGTCAGTGTAAGAAAATTCGTCATACTATGTTATATCCACAGTTTAATTTTTAAAAGTCGAAACGAGTATAAAAGAAACGAGAATGAATTTAAATGAAACGTGTGGAAAGTTGTCAAATTGTGTAAATTGGACAAACACTTACTCTGGCAACAGTCCAATATTCGTGATTTCTCTCAATGGATCACACGGCACAAAAAGCTTTGGGTTTCAGGCTCACCGTCAAATTCATCTCGCCTGTCGAAGTGATAGCAATAGATCACCGATCATGAGTTAAAAGAACCTGTGTTAATTTCATTAGTGAGGAACGAACAATGAATAAAACCACATTAACAATTTTTGGCCAGTGCTACGGCTTTGCTGGAAACATGTGCATGCCACAGCGAGAGGAAATCCTACAATGATTTATTGCGATTTCAAAAGAAAAATTAATGTAAAAATAGTAAATTGCTGCATGTGGTGTCACATATACGTGTATAAAAGGATAAGTTTTCTTATCGGTGTGAACGAGAAAGCTCTCGGATAATAAGCGATTTCGTAATTCGTGTCACATATACGTGTATAAAAAGATAAGTTTTCTTATCGGTGTGAACGAGAAAGCTCTCGGATAATAAGCGATTTCGTAATTCGTTCGGTGCCACTGCTTGATAGAATAATAAATGAATATGTATAATGAATGAATAATGTAAATGGAACTTTTCGCCGCTTGTAAAAAATGAAACAGTAAACAATTTACAAGAGCATGACTTCTGGACGTGTTATAGAGATAAAATAAACCAGTTGCAACTGTTCTTCTGTTGCTTACTCACGGGCCACTTTTATCAAAATGTCGTATGTCTACTATAATTTTGACGGTATGACAATTTTGTAAGTTATCGTACCTCACGCATGCGCCTCTTTCACAAAGCTGAAAAATATCGTACGACCTTTGGTGACAGTGGTTCCTGGTTAAGCTGAGAGGCGTTCTCCATATGGACACACTAAAACTGCCATTTCTCACCCATTGTGAAATGGAACTCGGTGTTTTTTGAGGTACGACAGTGAAAGTATATAGGGAAAAGAGAATGTCTGGAGTTTTAACTTAGAAAAGTTAACTGATAATTAATTTACACGTTTATTCATCGGCACTTAATTATTTAACATTAAGAAGTACACCAGTGGTCAACTAGTCCTAAAATTGTTTTTATTGCAAGAGTATTATTTGCACGACGCTTGAGAGATACTCAAATTACCCTGGGATGCTTTGTCCACCCGTCCTATTATTTAGACCGAACTTATTGTGACCTGCCATGAAACGTAGGAAAACAAAATCGAGCGGTAACTTTGTAATGAAATCTGTGTTGCCCTAACCCATTTCGGGGAAACATTTAAACGTTTTAGCTGCAGCCACTTATACTGGTCACAGAAAGATTGGGCGGATTTGTGTGCCTTTAGTATGTGTTACCGAGCTTTTTGGATTTCTTTTACCAGTGATTAAAACTTATTTTCTTCATCATTTCGATTTTTAGTTCTTTATGGAATGGGCTCTGGGTGTGATTTTCAAAAATAGTGTGATTAGCAGGTGCATTTCACTATACTTTCTTTAGGGTTTTATGTTTTGGCCAAGTGATTGAGGTCGTTGTCACCGTTATTTCGGCCATACCTGAAGCGTGTCCATCTATGATGGACGTTCAGTAACTTCAAAACAAAGTTCAACACTAAGCAGGTATGACAATAAACTAGGTTGCTTTTTTTATAATGTCGGAAAGACTCAAGGAAAGGCCAGATCGTGTAAATCTAAGCACTCCAGCCGCGTTATCTTGGTTAGTGTTGGTAGTGATCTTTTTTGACGAAATGATGATAACATTTCCTAATCAAATGATAATGACCTCCCGAGGTCAAATATATTGACCTTTCCTGACTTAATGCTGATGTTGGTCCTTTAATGTGATATACCTTTCGTGATTAATTCAAAGTGACTGTGTGTGATAAAATGTTAAATATACATTGATAATCAAATAATGAATAAATTTTATTTAGTGATGAAAAGTCTTAACGTGTAATGAGAATGTGACAGTCAAACTTACATTTTGGGCATAAGAGTGTTAAAAGATCTCAATATAAAAGTTAACCCTGGAATCCATCCAGGGTTAACTGCTCTACTCAACACTTTTGTTTTATCGTGGAAAAGCTGTCATGTTGGGAACTCCTTGATCTCATTTTATCTCAAGACAGATATTATCTCATATTCTCAGACATGCTATATCGGTTTTGTCTGGCTTGTCAGCAGAACTACCTTTTTATCGGGGCAGTTATAGCAACCTATGTGTCTTCGACATTTTTCGATGTTTTGTTTGTTATAAGACATTTCCTGATGTCAAGAATCGTCCTACATTTTGAACAAAGGTAAAAGGGTTGAAAACTTAAACCATGTAAATATTGCTACCAAAAACAGGGATTTTCTTGGCGTATAGAAATTCAAATGTAAATGGCAACAGTGATCAGGAGAATCATGGCAACTTAGGGGAATTGCTGCCTATATGAACTGTGTGAAAGACAGCAGACGAATTGCTCCACAACTCATTTTGACAGCCATTTGGCCATGTGTCCATTCAGTAAGTATACACTGGTCTGTTATTAGTCCGGAGGCCAGTCAAATCCAGAAGATGTGGGCCCCCTTGGCGACAGTTGGACTCCCTAAAGGATTTTATTCGACGAGGCTACCACCTACACGGATGTGGCTTCTTCTAAGTGACGATTTAGCTTGAGGATGTTTTCTTACCTCTGAAACTGGAAGCCAAATTGCTTGCGCGGATCATGTCCGCCAGACGTTGTTGTATTTACTATCGTAGCCTTGGCATGCAGTCCAACGCCGAAGACTGTGAACTGTTAAATTAACAATTTTGAAAAGAGCAAAGAGAGGGTGTGTAAGTGATTTGAAAGGAGCAGTTGTAAGACTTGTAACGGTTGTAATTCATGGTTTAGTAGGGCTTTTATTAAAGAGTGGTTGAAGTGACAATCAGTATCAACTGAGTGATATATCCGTAGTGACATCAAATTATAACCCAGGACAGATTTATGATACTTGCACGCCTAGTGTGCCTTAATAGCAAGGCTAAAATCACAAAATCTAATCAAGTCCTAAATACCCGAGGTTTCCTGGTCTTCCCAATCCATGATACAATGAATTTCGGATCCTACTGTCGTTATCCACACGTATAGAAGTTGTGGATAGATAGATAGTTGGATGATGGATTGGTTGAAAGAAAGACTCGTCAATGGGTTGGTTACAAGGTAAAAGGTAAGAGGCCTAAAACTGAAACGCAAACAAATCAAACCACCATACACAGTGCTCCAGGCGGGATCCGAACACGCGGTCTCTTTATTCTTGGTTTGACACACTGAAGTCAACTGTAGTCATGCGATGTTACATCCAGCGATTTATAACGTTTCAGAAGAAACTTGAAAAAACAGTGGAAGAAATCAGAATGAATTTATGCGAAACACCTGGAAAGTTGCCAAATTGTGTAAATTGGATCAGCGCTTACTTTCGCTACAATCCAATATTCGTGATTTCTCTCAATGGATCACACGACTAAAAAAGCTTCAGGCCTCAGGCTCACCGGCGATTTCATTTCGCCTGTCGAAGTGGTAACTATAGATCACATCTCGTGGGTTAAAAGAACCTGTATCCAGGTTATTAATTCCATTAGTGAGATACAAAACAATGAATGAAAGCCACATTAACAATTTTTTGCCAGTGCTACGATTTGTTGGAAGCATTTGCAGACGACAGCGAGAAGAAATCCTACAATGATTTATTGCGATTTAAATAGAAATCGATTTGAATTAAAAGTATAAAATGGCCACAATTTTTGCTATGGGGTCATGTGTAAAATAGATAACAGTGGCTTAAGCAGAGATGCCTCCAAGAGAAGTTATTAGTAAAAATGAGCCCAAAAATGAATTATTTACCAAATGACCTCCCATACAATTTTTACACCTACCGTTGGTGCTTCCGCCAGCGGGAATGTATTTAAACCGCATTTTTATTTTATCTGCAGATACAACATGATCTGCAGCAATTTCATCAAGCTTTCCTCCTTCAACCACATCATTTTAACTAACTATTGAATTTAAGATGTCAGAACTAATCCATTGTAAAATATTATTTTGAACTTTTTGAGGTACCACAGTGAATGTACATAGTGAAAAGAGAATGTCTGGAGTTTTAAGTTAGAAAAGTTAACTGATAATTAATTTACACGTATATTCATCGACACAGTGCTTTGGGTTCACTTAAGTACGCGGAGGGTCACAAACCTTTTGTACTTCAACAGTGTGCTTCAGTGTTCGTGGAAATCCCAATACCGAGTAATATCGCTAACCTCCTTCGTTTTCTGGGGGATTTTTCTCTCCGTTTACATCCCTCAAGAGGGACGTTCTGGTTCCGCCCATTAGGGTTATTGAAGTGTTCGGAAATTCAATATGACCTCGACTGATTATAAACGGAGTTTAATTTGACGAAGGCTGCTAGAATAACCCAGGTTTCATTTCAGGCCAACCGTTCAAACGTTCTTTAGAAAAGGGAATGCAGAGATGAACAGAGCTTTCTAGCCCTACAATTGGCTCTATTACCTAGCAGATATTGTAACAGCCCATAGAAAATTTGCCAACCTTACCTACTATTTACACAAAGATAGTGATTGTTAGGTCGATTGTAAACATAATATGATGGGAGGTTTGCCATGAAATCGATACAGGTTTAACAGATTTGCGGAAGAAAAGCTCGAGCGCTTCAGATCAATCAAGGTAAATTGTTCACAGGGGACTTTCTTCCGTGTGAGCGCATTGTCTGTCGTCTTGTTATATAATAGCGGTCTAGTTTCAACCGAATTCTTCGTTCTTCCTGGAAATTGCTATTTTGGAAACATACATTTAACGGGTGCATTTCACAGTATGCTCTTTATTAGTTTTATGTACTTACACTGGGATTGAAGTCGTTTTTAAGGTCACAAGTTATTACTGCAAAAGCTATTAAGTGAGGGACTTTAAATTTTATAAACACATTTCAGCTGTAAGTAAATACTGACAGAATGTCCAGCATCCCTTGGACTCTACTTCATGGCAGTGTCTAATTCCGCTTGACCCTCGCCTAGAAACTTTATATTCACATTGTTGAACGTGATCGCCGATTCGGATATACAAACATTGAAAGAGCAAAGGAGATACGTTTTTTTAATTATCCACAGCTTTTGAATTAGGTTGCTACACGATTTGGATGCTAATTTAGTTCATTCGCCTACAAGATTCCGTACGTCTTCTGGTCATCCTTGAAAAGCTTTGACTGCTTCTGTTACACAAATACGTCTTTAATAATTTCCTACTTTATATGATGTGGTGGTGTATGTTGACCGTTGCATTGAAAATTGGTCTTTATTTCTCGATGCTGAAGCCCTTGTAAACCACTGTAAACCTTGTTACAGTTGGGATATAACTCGTAGTTAAGTCGGTATCTGTCTCAGCCTTACTGTGATTGCAACTGATAGAACCTCTCATCCCTGGTTAAGAGGAATTTGGCAGTTATGTAGTAAAGCCCATGAGATTCCGGAGACTCCTTCCATAGTTACCTACGAGAGAATTATAATGCTTGTAATTTTTTGGAAGTATTGATTCAAGGCTTTTGATGGAATATCTTTGACAAAATGGTTTTGGAACTAACATGCTTGTCACGATGATTGAAATCGTCACATTGCACATAGGATCTAGGAAATTGTTCAAGTCTGAGATGTGAACACGACATATGCATCACACTTTGGTATTCATGTATTCCGCTATCCGGCTATGTGTAATTATTACTGTCAAAGTTGAAACTATCATTTGTGTCCTAAAGGTGGGGAGAAAAGAAACTGTTTTTCTTTTTGTAAATATATTAACATATTTAAATCATTATCAATAGTTCTGGCAGAATGTCTTTCCTCTCCAGCAATATCAGTCTTCATCCCTATAATGATCTGGATTTCAAACCATCTTGATGTACAATGTTGTGCCAAGCTTTCGTATTCCCATCACGGGGTACTTTGCTCGATTTAAAGGCCACTGCTTACTTGTCACCTTATGGTGTCAGCGAACGACTCAGTACTAATGTGTTTGTACATGAACCCGTTTGGCTTCATATAATAACAGAATCTGACACTCGTGAACCAGAGGTATTATACAAGCTCAAGGGTCTCTTGTTACCATAACTCTAATTGAAATGAATGATTTATGAAACTTTCCTTAGGAATATTGCATGCGAAGGACTTGTCCGTCATATAAAAGCATGAGGTATTGCACACTGTGTTCTCAAATTTAGATTCTTTTGCAAAACATAGTTGAGGCTCTGAACACAAATGTGGCCGTAGGTAAAAAATTTATACTGATTATGTGATCTTTAACAACCCCCCTCCCCCCAACAGTAACACGTATACTTACCAAAGACAACTCTCTGCTGAGAGAGCCAAAGAATGTTTGACTCTTAAAGTGAATAGGTTGTCAAAAAGAAACAGGGCAGTGTATTTGTTTACTCTCCTCCCAGGCAAGAATATTTTACTAATAGGACCACGGTTTATAATACAAAAGACGAAAAACCGATGAATCCGATGGATTCGAAAAGATACGGGTATCAAAAGTTCGTGTTGTACAAGCCACAGCAGTGCCATTGGACACCAGGGAATTGGACAGGCAACCGATTTGGTTGATTACTTTGCTTCTTAGCAAACTTTTAAGCGGACCACTGAAGCCTCAAAGCTTCCCATATTCAGCTAATATTGACAGAGTGTCTGGAGCCGCTGGTGGGTTGCTCATGGGCGCACACATATTTTGACCAGTGGGTGGCAGCAGATGTTGACACATTGGCGCTTGTTGCAAAAACCGTTGGTTTTTTAGATTTAAACTTACAACTTCTCTTAATAAATTATAGACTTTAACGCTAGTAAAGATTTGTCTCCTTAAAAAGGTGAAATCACGATTGCCAATATTTCGTGAACTAGCCAACTAGAACTTCACTTTTGTTTGTTCTATAGATTGAGGATAGTGTCTGTACACACATGGGACACGTCTACAACTCAGATGAGAAGGCCCTTTGGAATTCACTGGTATTAGAAATCGAATGAAATCTGTTTGTAATGTAGGCCTATACTGATGCCTAAATTACATCGAAAAGTTTGTATATTCTTGTTAAGGCATGCGGCAAGAGCATTATGCATTATGCATGTATTAGCAAATTGTTTGTTGGCTGCAATTTAAATGATCGTCATTGCGTTTTTCAATTGTTATGCAAGCTCAGATAATCAACAATACTTTTTTAAAGTCGATCACACAATGAGCCTTGAAAATTACATTTACTTTATTGAACATGCAAGACTGGCTGTCCTCCTAATACATAGTTTTGGAGCATACGCTGGCTTTCCGTCTACCGACCTTACATTCCGCATAACTGTAAATCTCAAAAAGATACATGGAAATTATGAAAAGCAATAAATAAGATTTTTTTAGTGTGTGCATGTCTGATTAGGTTGTCATGTCCCGATTACACGGCTATTTTTGACTCTCGCTCACATAGGGCAGGCGGTTGTTATAGAAACATTCCATAAGTTATTACGGAATCATTTCTTGGAAGCTCTATATAATACACGCTTTCGTCTAGCACAGTTAAGGCGGTCTAGAATTGTTCTCTTTTCGGGATATTTTCCATTTTATCCAGTAATATAAAACGAATTATCCGAGCTTTAAACCTCATAATGAAAAGACCTAATATTGTCTGCAGGAACGCTTTCAACATTGCCAAAGCCAAACCAAGTGATTTTCAAGTAATTTTTTTAAAGCCATTCCACTGTGATAAATGCCTCCGTATGGGTTCGGATGTAATTCAAAAACCTCTGTTTAGTGATTATTATTAGTTCCATTCCTATGGCATCTTAATTAAATAAAGCCCTCGCCACAGGGCAGGATCGTTGGGAACCAGAAATGGGACATCAAAATCTCATTAGCTGCGTAACATTCCATCACTTTCTCATCAACATCCTAAATATCACCTCTTCGCGCAACCCTAACGATGTGATGTATAAAACTTAATTCGCTGTTTCCTGGCCAGCAAAAATTGTACCGAATTCGAATGGTTTTACTCTCTATGCTGTGGTCTTTGACATGTGTATGACTTGTGCTTTCTTTTGAAACATGTTCACACACCTAGACTGGTGCAAAGATGACCGCATTACACTTGCGAGGACATTAATGTCCAAGCCAGCTGTGTGTGAATCCTTACACTTCAGGAATGACGAAATATTAGCTGTACTTGAAATCAGCCAATATGTAAATTATTATTTTAATTACATCCATTGTTTGTAGTAAAGATTCTTTCCCGTGTCTGACAACCTATCTGAGAAGGACAAACTTTTCATAATTTTATTTCTTATTATTTAGAAGTTCTTCTGCTCGTAAGGTATAGCGTCTCATATATGTGGGTCTGAAATTGATGTATGTAACTGAAAGTATGGCATATAGAAATAATAAAGTGAGGCATTTATCTCTCTTGGTCGACCCCAGCTGCGTCTGTCATCGACGTTATGTCTCACAGGCTGCTTATCACTGATTGTGACACGTTAACAGTGCGTATCACACCGCTGTATCTTGTGCCAATCTAAAACTTGCCAGTGGCATGTAAATGTGCATCACCTGACGGACATGACGGACAGTGTGTCTGAAAAAACGATGTACGGAACTGAGGTACAAGTTCGGATGTAAACTTTTGAAATGCTCCCTAGCCAGATTGTCTTGCAAAGCGCCTGCATGGTGTAAGGGCACCACTATCGGAGAGTAAAAGTGATAAACACATGGCTTGTTTAAATCTCAGACACAATATCCTTACAATATCCCAAACAAAGAAACAAGAAGACGCTTGAATAAGTTCAATGCATATATTTGATCAAAATACACAAATAGTACAACTGATAATAATATACAAAAATAATACAGATAATTACAAAAATATATAGTTTGTTACTGATGACAATAATTCCGGAATTCTCGAATTGAAGGATGACAGTCCTGTAAGTGACAAACAGCAGTGGGCACGGTACGCCGACGATAATACATATCTTCCTCCAGGGTAAGATGCAACTTTCCAAGTCGAACGGGTTGACAATAGCGTTCGTGATGCCGAGCTGGCGATGTATGTTTCACTCCTCGGAAATATACACAGAGTCACTTTCAGGGGAAACTGGATGAAATGTAAGTAATCGCACAAAGACAAAATGAGCGATATAAGCTCCAAAAGAACGTCGCAAACAAAATAGCATGTGGCGAGCTCAAAAAGTGCTACGTGCAGAAAAGTAGAAAAATGACGTCTGTCGAATGGTGTGAATGCCGATATCTCCAAACCCCACGAAATCTGTTTAGTGGACGAGAGTAAATATGGCTGTTCTCATGTGAACTTGAGAAGAAGGCTACGAAACTTCTAACTTCGTCGCTCATATTTATAGATTGACGTAAAGAAAATTCTGGATGTTTTAATTTATTTATTTATTTATTGGATTGGTGTTTTACGCCATACTCAAGAATATTTCACTTATACGATTATGGTGGGAGGAAACCGGACAGAGCCCGAGGGAAACCCACGACCATCCACAGGTTGCTGGCAGGCATTCCCAAGTACGTCCAGAGAGGAAGCCAGCATGAGCCGGACGAACTCCCACATTGGTGGGAGGCTTCGGGTCATTACGCTGCGCTATAGCGCCAACCGACTGAGCCACAGAGTACTCTGGATGGTTTAATCGTAAACATATTTGCAACACAAGTACATCGTTCCAGAATATACGCTCTAGGTACAATGATATGAAACGCATAAACACACAAGCCCCGAAAACATGCGACTGATTTCCAGTGCCGGCTATAACGTACACAGAGGGAAAAATGTAGGTCATACACTGGCCCGGTTAGGGCAAAAAAAAAATATAAATGTAAATATATAATACAATATTTTAAAGACAGGTTTCGTAAGAATGGTATTGCTGTGTTTTGGCGATAATTATGACACGGTGTGGTAATCATTTCTGAATAGAAGGTTTGTAAGGGCGACCTTCGAGTCAATTGTTTCATAGATAATGTGGCTACAGTAAGAAAGTTCCATGCCAAATAATGCACGTTAGAGAAGGTGGAACAATTCGCGCAATACCACCTCGCTGATTAATGAATCCTAAAGACAACAGATACTGAATTAACACAAAGGCTAAGGGTGTCGTAAATCATCTGAACTTCGTCAACCTCCATCGTTTTGAATTACGTGAGTGAATAAGATCCACCCGATGACTTTTCTAAGTCTAAGGTATATTTTCTCATTTAACAATGGTTGTTTACACTGTGTAGTTTTAAATACGGAAAAACAATATTTTTTTGATTTGGTTCGCATTCTCATAGAGAGGGATTAAGAAATGCATCTTTGTTTCTGTGAAACTAGTGGAGATTGAATGAAACCAGTGAAGATGGTAGTGCTGCTGCCACACGCAAATGTTCTGTGTTCTCGAGACACATCGTCAGCTGGATGTAAAGGATCTTACATCTCAGTGCTTCAGAAAAGATCGTGGCTACCCGCCCAGCATCTGTTAACACACTTAATCGTCAAACCTCACTATTTCTCTGCTTTGGCTATTTCCATTACCCGCTTGCGCAGAAGGATTACAAGCCTGCGTGGAATAAATCACTTAGATCACGATCGTAACTTTGAGTAACAATTGCGAAAGCTTTGCACAGCGAAATTGTAAGCTGAGAGCATCATATCCTACTGCCGAGAACTACAACCGGTTGGACCGTGTGGTAAATAGTGTATGTGATCCCGGAGTTCACAAACAACACGCGTGCTTGTGTCAGATGTAGACCTACTTTTACTTTGTAATTTCTGAACTGATTTTCCGGGAATGCACAATTTAATTATCGCCATACTCAGTTACAAGGACTGTCTCATTTATTGACTTGCGTAACTGTGGCGTTAAAACACAGCTAAGAAAAAGTGAGGCATTTGTTGAATAATGTACAGAACATATTTATATGTAAAATTTAAATGATCCTGCGATCGATATCGTGCATCTGACGCAATTATAAGTCGATGCAATACGGCCATTACTGTTGCTCATTGAACGTGAACTATTTTTAAAACTGATTGTGCAATCAGTTCTGACGCCGGCAACTGTAGCGCCTTTATTATTTATGACAGCGAAGATACGTCACTGCCTTAATTGAGATAGAGGAATGTCGTATCCTTGTTACGTCGCGTCGCGTCGCGTCGCGTCTGCTGCGACAAGTATTGCTTTGATAACATGGAAGTGGATGTGACACAGCAGTTTGAAAGACCTTCACGGGTAAGGCATGACGTACAATTACGTGCAGTGTCCGGTGGTTCTCTCGTGTAAAACCCCGCTCATTTTACAGAGATAACACGCCTTCCATCAGTGAGGTCGTGTGTTTGAATCCAGTGCATGGCGTTTTATACTTCTGAAATATTTCTTGGTCTGTGGCGAGATGTTCCTCTCCCGAAAAAACTGACCGCTATTATAGACACGTAAATCAGATAGTTTTGATAGCTTATTAAAACACCGATAAATTGAATAAGTTCAAAGGCGCTACTTAAGAACAGCATGTCCATGTACATTTATCAGATGTATTCATCTCGCATGTATTTATTTATCGATTTGATTGGTGTTTTACGCCGTACTCAAGAATATTTCACTTATTCGAGGCAGCATTGTGGTGGGAGGAAACCGGGTGAAACCCACGATCATCCGCAGGTTGCTGGCAAACTTTCGCACGTATATCCGGAGAGGAAGCCAGCATGAGCCGGACTTGAACTCACAGCGACCGCATTGGTGGGAGGCTTCTGGGTCATTGGGCTGCGCTAGCGAGCCAACCGATTTAGCCACGGAGGCCCCATGATGTCGCATGTAAAAATGACGATTGAAAGCTTTTTTAAAATAAGAGACAATAAAAATTATGACCAAAGTTATTTCAGAAGAGGGGTTCATACAGACCAAAACGGACACAGGCACCTTCTTATGACGTGACTGGTAACTCTATAAATCACTTTTTATCAGGAATTCTTACGGGATCACTGGATACGCCATTTTAGAGAAACCGGAAAGACGCTGTCGCGTCGTCGGTGCCCTATGCGCTTCAGTATTGGAGCCGAGAAACTCTTTTGAATGTGATGGTACGGTGCCTTTTAATATTACAATCGAAGGCTACGCATTGTGGCCTCATGGTTGAGATTTTGGGGAATAACCACAGACGTATTCTACTACCATTTTCGGGTTGACAATGGCGTTAGAGTATGTCAGAATTGTCTCGTAATCAGATGCAAAACAGCTGATTTAACACTGCTTCTACATGGCAAAATGGTGAACTCAGGAAAGGGTGACGTCGCAGAGAAAACTGGGGGTAGAAATATCCCACCCGTGAATGGTTAAAATTAAAAACATGGTTACCCGTTCGATTTTCAATAGGTGGGCGTCTTTACTGACATTGAACTGTGATATCTCGGTTATCCTACATCACAAAAATAAAAAGCGACGTTTATTGAACTATGAATGGGATTTTTTATAGACACGTATATACATTTAGTCTAGTGTGGTCTATTCTTTTAAGCTTTTCTTTGATTGACTCTGGGCCGAAATCATAATGTGCGCCGACATAACCATATAATACATGTATGAAGACTATCGTAAAGTTGCAATGGAGACAATGTGTTTGGTTCCATCTCACCAGGTCAGTTTTTACGAGCTTTTTGTGCACTCTGTCGACTGCAAGTCAATAAGCAAGACAGGCATACTGATACTTCCCTACAGGAAGTTATGTGTCTGTAAGGAAAATAGAAAGACATTTCTCCTTGAACGCCTACATGATTACAGGTAAATGCCACTTTTATACCCAGTTTAACAATAAAACAACGCAGACGAGTGTCGTCCTTAAATCCTTCATCTTTAATATTCGCGCGTGTGAAAATCCTTGTTTTTATTTTATATGCGAACGAAGTGAGCTCTTTTAGACAACGCGTGAGAAAGTACACCTGAGAAAGTAGACGGCACATAGTTATTCTGCCCTTTCTACACCCTTAGGATGTGAAAAAGTTTTGACCCTCTCGTGCAAACGTTCGATTTGCCTACTTCCGGCACTGGAGTTCCGTCTTGGATCATTACATTACATTAGATCCGTCTTGGATCTAATGTAATCTGGGAGATTTCATCTACAAAGTTATTCTGTGTAATAAGAGCGCCTCATTAAAGGTCTACTCACGAAAACATCCTGCGTCCAACTACACTTGCAGTTGTACACAAGTGAAGCAACATTTCAAACAATTTACAGTTCATCCCGCGCTACACACGTAAATGCCCGTTTGCCTCCGGCGTTGTCGGAATGACAGCCGACCTGAAGCCCCCGAGGAGTTCAGAATGCGATTTGCCTCTCTGAACTTTGAAAACTTTTCAAGAAAATATTCTTTCGTTAAAAAAAATATCCAATTGCGGATCTACAGCTCGGTAGAACATGTGCGCGGAGAAAAAATCTGCCAAAGTTTTAAAACGAAAGAGTTCGCTCGTCTCCAGATCTTCTCTCGCACCACCATTAATCGTTGGCTGTTTGAATATGTAGTCTCGTAACACCACACACTATCTGATTCCTTCCCCAGCCAATCACGTAACGCACACAAACTCCTCAGCCACTGTGGTACCTGAACGTGCCTCCGTAGGCCACATCGCTACGCTACGGTATTAAAATAAGTTTTGAACAGTTGCAAACAAATTCATGACAATTTCACTGTGCTATTTGGTAGTCATGTGCTATTTGGTAGTGGTGAATCGTCTTTTCGCTTGTGATACTTTTCACGTGTGAACAGGTTTCATATTGTTTGGTATCTTTGATTTAGTCGGGTGTATGACGCAAAATGTAGGTAAAACAACAGCAAATATGATTCTGTCCCTATGCGACTTGTTTCTGTGTCAATGCAGACATATCATACATCAAAATTTTATTTCGTTTTGTAGAAGATATATCTACCGACATTTTTTATCCATTTTTTATCTAAATTTTTTTTAAGTAAATGAGAAAGACACGCCAGTCTTGAGTCACCCGAACTCAAGAGTAAGATTGCTATCTACAAACTTTGAACAAATTCTTTGGGCATGCTGCTATTTGGCCCGAAGATCTAACACATGTGTGAGGCCTAGTATCAAAGAAAACAATAATTCATGCTGAATGAGTACATGGGTAAATTAATAATTTCTGAGACTTTCTCATTTCAGAAACGAAACATTGTAAACTCACGAAAATCACAGCCATTATGATGTTAAGGTGTACAAAAAGGTAACCTCTAACTTTGGACTTTTTTTATAAGTATATACTACTTTAATTTGTCTTTCTGTGATCTTGGCTGAAGGAAATGTATCTTCTGGATAAAGAAATTTAAAGAAAAAGGAAATGCATGCTAGGAAAAATATCTTAACTGGGAACAATCATGAACATGAACATGAATGCAAGAGAGGTCAAAATTTCCGGCTGTAGGCCTGTCAGTTATATTCCATTAAACCATTACCGTCCCTCGCCATCTCGAGTAATAATAAATTAAATAAGTAGCAAGATATTTGAGAATAAAAAAGTCAATGAGATGCGATCTTAATTTCTTATCCAGAAACATAATAAAAAGTCAACACAATTGCACACCAGAAAGGTTAAAGACCACACAAAAATGAAGTTATAGTGAATGAAAAGAGCATTAAAAACTGTATCTTTAAAGAGCTTCAGTTATTTTTTTAGATTTTATTGCACGAAATTAAATGCAGTCAAATGTTTTCATTGTAGAGTGTTTTTTTTGGACCGTATTGATAATGTGGTTCACCAATGATGTCACACGGACTTTTCTCTGACCCTAAAGTAGAAATTTACTTTCATGCCGGCTTTTTCATACACAGGTGAACAGTACAGGAGCACTTTTCACAAGAACTTTATTCAGAGAGGGGCATAAATGTGTACATTTTAAAAATTTAAAGAAAAAAGGAAATGCATGCTAGGAAAAATATCTTAACTGGGAACAATCATGAACATGAACATGAATGCAAGAGAGGTCAAAATTTCCGGCTGTAGGCCTGTCAGTTATATTCCATTAAACCATTACCGTCCCTCGCCATCTCGAGTAATAATAAATTAAATAAGTAGCAAGATATTTGAGAATAAAAAAGTCAATGAGATGCGATCTTAATTTCTTATCCAGAAACATAATAAAAAGTCAACACAATTGCACACCAGAAAGGTTAAAGACCACACAAAAATGAAGTTATAGTGAATGAAAAGAGCATTAAAAACTGTATCTTTAAAGAGCTTCAGTTATTTTTTTAGATTTTATTGCACGAAATTAAATGCAGTCAAATGTTTTCATTGTAGAGTGTTTTTTTTGGACCGTATTGATAATGTGGTTCACCAATGATGTCACACGGACTTTTCTCTGACCCTAAAGTAGAAATTTACTTTCATGCCGGCTTTTTCATACACAGGTGAACAGTACAGGAGCACTTTTCACAAGAACTTTATTCAGAGAGGGGCATAAATGTGTACAGACAGTCTTGTGACGTCATTGGTGAACCACAATATCAATGTGGTTCATAATACCCACAATGCAATCAAAACATTTGACTGTATTTGGCTTGGTGAAAAAAAAGTCTAAAAAAGAAATCAGTACTTTTACTGTGAATGGAACACATGAATTTAAGAGAAATCAGTAAGCCTATGAGTTATATTCCGTCAAACAATTCCCCCCGTCCCAATAAATTTAATAAATAGTAAGGCACTTGAGAATAAAAATATCAATGATATATATTAGCTTCCTAACCTAATTAAAAGCCAACACAATCTTGGTAATTAAAATTTAGCACAGATTAGAATAACCCAGAAAACTGATTTATTTGACAATTAATTCGCTTTTGTGGCAGATTCTTCATATGAAAAGCCTCCCACTGATATACATGTTTGTTGTGAAGCTCTGTCATCAAACCAGTATTAGTGTGGACTGGGAGTGTGTCATGGCTGAGTGGTTTCGATTTCTAGGACACAGGACTGGAGCTCAATACCAGTCTTGAACATGGACCATGGTGAGAACATTAAAGTGGTCAACACAGTCTAATGTTTGTTGAAGACCACTCGTCTTACACCAACATTGTGAGCACATCTGTACACATCACTCATGGGAATCAACTTAGTGTCTCCTGATGTCCAATAGTTGCAAGTTTGCATTCAACCATACCTTCAGTTATACTAAACATAGCAAACCAATGAAAGGCTTTATCAAACACCAAATATACAAATATATATGACATTATTAGTAAATGAGATTGACCTACTTATGTTCTATTACGATGACCTGCATGACTTCATTTTAGACACATTTTGAGTCAGCATAAGCAGGAAATGTAATATGTTCTGCATGTTTTAACCTACAACACTGTTTTACAAAAAATATTATTAGTATAAGAAAGTATTTAATTAGTGTTGGAACAAAGATACAGTAATGCACAAAATATCATATTTCTGACAGCTGTAATCAAGGTAATCCATTTCGTTCGCATCAAGACTTTGCCTATTCCATATTATTATCTTAATTAATACACGTGTATGGTTTTAGCTTCGGTGGTGATTCCTTCAGATCTGTACAAATCAGCTGATCGTTAACGTTAGGATGATGGCGGTCAAAGAGACCCAGGCACGATGTCGGCATGTCACCGAGACCTTGGGTCAGGTGCAGAGCAAAGAAGGCTAACTGCACCCAAGTTCTGGTACAGATTTGCGAACGGTATCCCGCCCGGAACCATGCTGACGTCATTTCCGGTTCGGATTCCTAATCTTTTATTCTGAGCGCGGCATTCGTAATGTCTTTTCCTCACATTGAGTTATTACACCTTGTCAAGCGCGGTGTGCTTGGAATTTAATCGGACAGAAGAAGCAATTTAATGCATGATTGTCAGCTGGGTTTGTATCTCAGCCAAATGTGAAGTTACCATGGTGACACCATATTATTTCAACCAACTTCAGCCGATACATGTGTTTACAAAAACAGAAAAAATAAAAAGACCAAAAGAGAAATGATAACAACGAAATCATTGGATACTGAGCCACCAAGCAACACGATGTGAACTGGAAGGGGTAATAATACATTAATAATATCTTAATAACTTGGAAACATTCGGACGAAATATCATATTCTCAGTTCCCAGATGCTGAGTTTGATAGAACAGTGCATTCTGTACTTTAGGAAGAAATACCGCCAAATTTGTCTTAATCTATCTCATACCATTACAGTGCTCTAATTTAATCCGACTTCAACGATGATTTTAAGCGTGAACTCCGTTTAGTAATTGAGGCAGACCTATGTCGAAAGTAAAATACAAAGGTAGAAATGTTACAATTGTTGGAACTAATTTTAAGCAAGCCTGCTCTAACTGACCACTGACCACTATTACGATAGCTTAACAAGGCACATATATAGAAATATTGAGTGCTAAAGTAGCTTTTTGTTCACTACATCATATTGTCATAATACTGCCTTCTGATCAAAATTGCATAATAATGCAGGGGGTGTCATGAACTCAGGGAAATATGGAAAATGGATCTTCATAATCCGCTGAAAGATTCGCTTTTATTTGAATGCTTAAATAATGACAGGCGAAAGGAAATGGAACATCACCAGTATGTCGGTCTGCAAAGAACATTATGTAAAGGAATGGTTCAAAAGGCCTCAGTTAGGTATCATTCTGTGATAATGTGTGTACCCGCCAGAGACATATCCCCCCACCCGCCACCCCATCTTTATACTTTGCATCACTGCACATCTATTGTCATGGATAACCTCTCCGTGACCAGTGTTGACAACTAATGTAAAAATCTCAGGTTAAGCTGTTTTGTACATGTTCATTCAGGATTGAGAATTGCTGCATATGAGACTCTTAACGATACCTATAGCGACAAGGAATTTTCAAGTTTATGCAAATACATATGATCTTTTTCATGTCTAAGTGATTGGCAAGTTGGCCTATCTAAGCTTTATCTGGGGTTTCCCTTCTTTAACAAACGACAACAAATATAACAAAGTAAATAATGTGAAAGAGAGCCCGAAAATGACAGTTGTTGAAGCATGCATTGTAAAGAGTGTGGAAGTGGGGCCAACAATTAGAGCCACTGAAAAGTGGACCGAAAAATGTATTTATTTTTTTATTTACTTATTTTATTTGCGGTTATTTACATATTGAGTTGCTGAATTCCCTGCTCAAAAAATAGACAGAAAAAATGAATCTTTGAACGACTTGCGGCTTAAGGCCATGACGGCAATATTTCAGCCATATCGTGGCGGACAGAGAAAGACGAAAGATAGGGAAGCTTGAAATGCAGATTACCTGAAATTTACGAAATACTGAATAACAAGATAAAGCAGTCTTGAAACTTTCATACTGTTACATTTTTGAAAATGGCAAAATTCGAAAGTTTCCTTTCCAAATCCAAACGATGAGTTTCTTTCACCGTCCGCGTAAGTGCTTTCCTTTGTAGACGGGAAGGTCTCGGTGAAATGTGTCGCTTACCTCAGACATTCACACCTGCTTATTATATAACAGTATTATTGTTATTACAGATCAAACTTTCTGGATATAACGATAATACTTTTACTTAATAATTTATTTCCATATTTACCTGATTGGTGTTTACGCCGTACTCAAGAATATTTCACTTATACGACGGCGACCAGCATTATGGTTGGAGGAAACCGGGCAGAGCCCGGGGGAAACCCACGACCATCCGCAGGTTGGCCATCATGAGCTGGACTCCCACCAATGCAGCGACCGCATTGGTGGGAGGCTTCTGGGTCATTGCGCTGTGCCAGCACGCTAACCGACTGACCCACGGAGGCCCCTCCTTTAACAAGGTGTACAGCAGGTTCTTCGTGGGTGAAAAGCTACTCAGGTATCTATGTGCTATTGCGACGCAGTTGCCCTATTGAAAACAAAGTCACCTACAGCAAGGCCTAACGCCGCTCTTTTGGCCGCAGCCGTTCCATCTAGTTTATTAGCATAAGCTTGAGATCAAGTTGAGATCACAATTGCTGTTTTATTCCACGTCATTTAAATCTTTCTTACCGGTTCCAGGTGAATTTAGGAAACTACATAATCCATGTCAGTGTGGTTTACAAACATTGGAAACCTGACAAGATACTTGACAAGATACTGGGCTTCACATACAGCCTCTAGTTCAGCATCCACTTGAAAAACTTGCCTCATTTAATACCTGCCTTGTGAGGAATCCATATTAGAGAAATTGTACTAAGTCTCCACCATTCCTATAATATAGGATCCCATAGATCCGTACGATAAGCCTACTTACTATCATGTGAAACTTTCTTTAGATAGCGTGATTTCATGAAACCACTTACTTTGTGTTGTTGTTACTATGGATGGCTCAGCCAAGAATCACGTTTTAGACACTAGCATGTTAGAAACAGGCAAGAAGGTGACAGCTGTTGAATGGGGTATGCTCTTCCGCGCAATGACTATTCCGCAGAAAACCGGAATGGCTATTCTTCTGACATAATGCATGAGTGCAGTGTTACTACTTTACCCACAGACTGTTATTGCTAGGCAGCCTCAGGTCGAATTGCTTTAGGCGTTAAAGGCTCCCCACCAAGGACTGTAAATGGAATTGGAAGATGAAAGGAAGCGGTAGAATCGGGTTCAACTATGAATCGGATCATGTTACAAAACATGGCGCTAGGTCTCCATCAAATGGGTTAGCCGTGCCCGTCTGTCTCTTCCTCTGTGACGTGGCGAAACGCTAGGCCAGGAAAAGGATCTTCAAATGATCCTGCTCTCACATGTACATGATCTGTCCACTGAAACAGGCTTGCTTTTCTCAGTCTTAACATGCCATAATATATACAAAATAACAAATGTAAACAAACAAGAAAAAAACAACAACAAGAAATTTAAGTCTTGACAAAAAGGTGAAAGACAATGGGGAACCACAGATGAGATGAGATCTGTTAGTTAATAAAAAGAACTCCTCACGTTCTAATATTTTGTAATAAATATTCATCGCTTTGGTAACTCCAAATCTGCTCTGCAGAATATCTCGTTGAATAAAACATTAGCACACCGTTAACCACTACAAACATGGCTTGGTAATAATTGTACGTGACAGTTTCTTGAATGGGAACTTCAGACCGCTGCAGACGATATGAATACATCCTTAGACTGCTGCAATACATAGAATGAATTGCTTCTATAAGAGGCATTTACGAGTTGGCTGGAACAGAGGAACAGAGCTATTAGATGTGTATAGCAACTAGTGGTTTATTTGTGGTGACTGAATTCTTAAGGTTATCTCATTAAGCTGGAGAAAGACCAGGGCAAATAATACCTTATCCCCACCTACTTTCTTAGCCCTGATGCACCTGATCCGATAAACTCATTAGTGCCACTCAACGTAGAGCTACTTGGATTACTGTCACTCATCAACCTCTTTGTAAACCATTATTGACACGGGCTACTAAGTGAGCGTATATATTTCGCAAACAATTTGGTTATTGTCAACGTAAAGTAAGCCAAGAATAGTAGATATTGATTTAGATGCCAATAATATCCTGATTTGACTGGTTAAGATATCCGTCAATGAAGTGGCCGATAAACTAGCATTTCAACCGTATTAGCGTCACTGAGTCTCGGAAACATTATGTAATAAGGAAATCGGACAGAGGGCGGGGGAAACCTACGACGATACGCAGGTTGCTAACAGACCTTCCCATGTAAGGCCGGAAAGGTAACCAGCCAGCTGGACTTGAGCTCAGCGCGACCGCATCAGGATCATTAGGCTGCAATACCATGCTAACTGCCTCGGCCACGGAGACCCGTCCTTTGAATATACTGAAGGCCTACAGTTAGACAAACTGATCGCACGTGAACGTATTTGAACCGGGTTGTGTCGTACATGCTGCTGGTAAATGAGTTTCTCTTTGCAACCTGTTATTTATAAGCTTTCAACTGAGAGAAACGATTATACCAATCAGACGCTCATCATCATAGATGACAAACCAAGAAATCATAATCAATAACCGAGCACTCGTACAGAATATCTATTCCGGGAATAGTCTGATAAACCTGGCCACGACCAACTGATCAGATTCCGACGATGAGCTGATTTTTGAACATCTGTTAGCTGAAGAATTCACTTCAAAGAGGATTTGATATCATTTCATTAAAACATCTAGGATGATCGGGTAATGATCAATGCGCCTATTTGGTCTATTTGGAGAATGCGGTTTTGTCATGGATACGCCTCATGCTTTGTCGGATTCCGCAGTTCGCTGGGTCTAATGGTTTCAGCTAGATCGGATAACTCGAAAGTAAATATGGCCCTTTGTCTGGCGACTCTGCTTTTGATCTCGTTCGAGTGCGACTTTGTTCAGAAATAAATGAGGCAGTAAAGGTTTCGCTTATTTTCAACGGTACTTTCTAGTTTAAACATATTCAAAAAGGTTATCATAGCCTCCGTATTGTTTTGGTGGCCATTTGTGAGGCCATAAATGTTTTCTTATCTCTTATTGCAATTACAGTCTAGCTTATGGGTGGCTAAACACAGAGACAACCCGGTGGAAACCAGCAGCCTTGGAGTGACACACCCTTTGACGTAAAGGAGGAGGTGGACTCAACGTGAAATATTACAGCGGAGAGTAAAACCAGAGGTTCAAAGACAGAGTGATACTTGTACAATGGTTACAAAACAGGGGAAACCCAGCCTAGCGCCGAGCGAACTTAAGCCGGGTTGTTTGTAATATTGTAAGCATAGCAGAACTGGATGGGCTACGGGCCTCTTTTAACAACATGTTAACATATCGGCTTTTCTTGCACAAAAGCTTAGCATGTAAGAAGCAAGAAGAATTTGTGTCCTGGAGAGGAAATGGTTTAAGGGGCTATTCAAAATGTCTCTGTGTATGTCCTTGTGCCAGAGAAGTTCATTCCAAAGCAACAACCGCTCTCCCGATCAGATCAACTCTATTGATCGCAGAAGCCGGATAGATTTCCCCGCGGATTCCTCTAAGTGACAATTTAGCTGAAGGCCGTTTCTTACCGCCGTAAGTGGACGCACGGCCGCAGCGACATTGTGCGACCTGATATTTCAACCAGGTTATTTTTATACTTATAAGATTGTGCTAAGCACCCTGATCCGATCATAAATGGTATGTTATGGTCAACCAGTAACAAGATTGAAGACAGCTGCCAAATACTACTCGGTACTTCACAAGGTAAATTTAGCATGGGAAACGATTTAGGCCTTGCCTGCTAGTTTACTCAGAATGTTGCTTTCAATATTATTTCGAATGATTTCTAGACAAATGATTCCCCCCAAAACCCTACTTTACTGGGTTGTGATGTTCTGTTAGTGAAGGCACCTAGAGACCCAGTGAGTAAAGAGAGATATTTCTGGGTGATTCCTTGTGTTCTTCCATAACTTCCATAAAAAAAACTGCATTTTAAGACAAAACCAGTAGTAGGAATACAATATAGGAATATTGGACTTCTCTGATAAACCATTTTTGAGGGTCAGCAGTAAAATGGAAAACGTGGTGTTACATAAACCAATAGTTTATGACAAAGGTTTTTCTTGAACGTTTCCTAAGTACACAAGACATGAAGCTAGAAATAAGTAATGATAATACGAAGTATTGAAAAAAAAATCCTACAAATAAAATATATGCACGGCCACAAGTCTCTTTCTTTTAACATTTCTTCACACTTACCTTGACATTCTGCAGAATGGGATAAGCAAAGCGATTGGAGACGAGATATTTGTTGCCTTCATTCTTTGTAAAAGGTAACAAAAGACACACTTTTAAGTTAACTTAATGCATTTTATGTGTATTTCTTAACGTTTTCTAATTTAGCGTATGTTGTTGCAGTTGTAGGCTGATCTTGTTCTAGTTTTGGTTTATATAACGTTTTCTGCTAGTTACGTAGAGTACACCCATTTGCCTTGATGGGCTAAACTTACAAGTACAAGTGGTGTCCATATCCAGTCTGATTGCCTCCATTTTACATATTGGTAAAAACCTTGCTAGATTTGGAAAAAAGTTACCTCTTCTCTTAATAATTAAACGGGATCTTAAAACCTGTAGACACCTTCCATAGAAAAAGAAGATAACTGATGCTGAAATACGGCAAGTTCTGCATCCAAATCGTTACGTGTTGGGAAATGGCGCAGGTGTGTATAAGTTTCGTGTACTCTGAAAGAAAATAATTTCGTTCCTTAAAGAGGCAATTAGAACATTGTGCCGTCAAACCCAGCTTTTACAATGAACCTTGGCTTGGTAAATTGTTATCCGAAATCTTCACACCTGTTTGTATGAAAGAAATTAGACCAGCTGCGTAGAGTGCAAAATTTGTATAAATAGCCCAACCGATGATAACGCAATCTATAAGCTGGCACAGATGTTCTATTTTTTAAAAAGGGTCGTGAGGCACCCGGATACCAAAATAACCGCCATTTGTCAAGAAGGACTACAGGAGTGCATTGCTCACTCTGTATATAGCCTGTTCGACAAATGGCAATTGTGGTTTGAAATATGTGAGCGTGCAAAGTGGGTGGGAGGGAGTGAGACGTGGTAAGGTGAAGAGTGAGAGATGGAGATGAGTTTGGGTTGGGGTGTGGTTGGGGGGCCGGGGGTTGGGGAATAGCCGTCAGATCTTCACTACTATCTAGACTTCATAACAAAACGAATTCAGGTTTTTCAAAATTTTGCTAGGGACAGTAATATTGGCAAAAGTCAATCAAGTCACTCTGATAAACTCTCTTACATTTGTAAATCTGTTTTATCTATGTTCGAAAGATGATCAGATTGAAAAACAGTATGTCACCTAAATCGCTTTTAGGTGATAAGTCCGTTACTGGGGATTGCACGAAGACGTGAATCATTTCGAAATTTCCTTACCAATGGTTTGAACGCATTTAAGATTTGTCACAACACCAACTTAATCACAAGCATATCATTTATCGCTGACAGACTGTGATATTATGGACATATTATTGGACATTATGATTAGATCCTACATGGTGAACCATCCTCGCTCTAAAATGATCAATGAGTGATTAAGCTTCAAACAAGCGTGTTTAATAAATATAAATATATATTGAAGTATTAAACATAGGTATGTAAAACATGTATATAGGCTTACATTAGAATACGATTATCTCACTAGTGCTTAATATCTGACGCATAAAGGCGTTCAGAAGTTAGACATCGAAATTTACACCACTGACGCAATTGTTTGCAAGCATAAGCCTGTTAAGGTCTGTGATACATTACAGGCATAAACCGCAACACAGTGCTTCACCAAAGTGACGATCTTACACTCAGTACATGTGTCCGCGTTTCATTTATCATGACTGAGGGTGTTTCTATTTCATCAGTGAGAGACGAGAGCCCAACGAATGGCCATAAAGCCCCCCCCCCCAAAAAGAAAAAAAATAAAGAAAAAAAAAGAAAGAAAGAAAAAAAAAATAAAGAAAAAATCCCCAAAAAACAAAAATAATAAAGAAAAAAAAAGGAAAGAAAAAATAAAAAAGAAATAAAAAAAATGAAGTGAACATTGCTGTCGTCACTGTCACCCACTGAAGAAGTTGGGCCTGAATTCAGTCACAGGCAGAAGGTTTCTGACCGAAGATATCGGTTAGGAATATTAATCCATCTGGTGATTCTCTGTCATACGTAAAGGTGCTTTTGTGTGCTGGCGAATAATACTGAACACCCTATAGTTGGTTGGCAGCGCGTTTGTTACCCTGATGTGATCCATTAACCAGCCTAAAACACATATCCATATCTATTATATTCGATGAACAGAATGTCAGCCCTGATTTCACATCAGATGTACGACTTCCGTTGTTATACATAAACAACAACAACAAAAAAGCCCTAATCCTCAGGGAAACCTGGAATTTTGCCAGGAAAAACTTAAGTTGAACCCGGGTGAACTTTTCTACCTAGGAGCACTGAAAATTCTCAACTGGACGGTTAATTTTACATACGACACACAGATGGCAAAAAATAAAAATAAAAATAATAAAAAAAGAACAACAAAAAACGGATGTCGTTTATTTGGTAATTTAGAAATTACTCGGCTTACTTCTCATTTCCCAGAGGCACAAACTAACCACATTTTTCAACAGGAAAAGTGCTCTCGTCTGAAAACGACACGTTTATACGCCACTATAAAAGAGAGCCCTGTCTCATTTTTATGATCTCGTCACGTTTTACTTTTGCCTGCCTAAACCTGTACACAACAAAACGCTCTGACACGAAAAAGAAATCGATGGTGCATTACTTGATGCAGACCACGTCAGTTGACAATCCATCAGCTAGTATTGTGCCTGTGTGTGTGTGCTTTTTATAAGGAAACTAACGATATACTGTGGTTACTTCCATTCCATTCTGGTGCAATAGGGGAATGCGAGGCAGTACAGTGAGTCTAAAGGGCACTTAGATGTAACATCACTGAATGGACGAAATTTCTGCCTGGAAAAAGGAAATGCTTCCAGTGCATATACATGAAAATGGTGAGTTAATCAACAACTACACAAGTGGCGGACGTTGCCTAAATTATTAAGTACCTTCTTCCCGTGTGCTGTAGACTTTCTTACTCGATGATCAATATAAAGTCCAGCCATAAACAAGGAAGCCAAAGAGATTTTTTCAGTGGGGCGGATGTGGGTCTACAATATTTAATTGATATATTGTAGTTGTTCTTGTTTACTGTGGCTGAAGTGAAAATTAAAACCACGTTGATAAATGATCACTGGGATGAAGGGAATGCCACGTGTAGGTAATGTCATAGCTCTGACATGTCCAGGTACACAACGGTTTTACATTAAAAGAATGTTGTTGCTAAGGACAAACCCCTGAAGCCCATGATGTAGGCGGCAACTGGTCGGGGATAACTGGATGTATGCACCCCACCCTTGACCCTACAGGCTTGAAAATCTGGACGGACTTATCCCTTGAAAATAAATATATATAAATTTTAACAATGGTAAATAAATATGATAGTACTCATATTACGTTCACACAATATAAAACTGTTTAACAATGGCGAGTAACAAATGCAACTTAATTTGTGAAAGATTATCAGTAAATTCCGGTAAATGTATCAAATTATTATTTAGAAATGATCGTTCTTTTCTTCTAAAGTTATCACTGGAATTTACTCCTTTCACCTTAATTCAAGTTTTTAGTGATCTTTGAGGTGAGTTGGGAGGATATCTGCGGAATGGTGGCATAAAGATTTAATGGAATCCAGCGAAATCCGCAGTAACAATTATTCCACGGGCTCTGATCTTCAAAACCAACAACAGCATATATTCGGTGCATGTAGCACAGGGCAAAAGACTTGAAGACAATGCTAGAATTTGCTTTGGAGATTTGGTGTAGGTGAGCCGGTATTACTGAACCATTCCTTAACTCGATCAAATAAAGCTCCCTTCGTACGGGAAGTTTAAGTGATAGATGTGTGCACAGGGGAAGTGCTTCCTGCAGGACCACTGAGCCCAAACACAATATTTCACCAGAACTGATGCTGGCAGTTCCACTTTTTTTTTTCTCGTATACTGATCATGCGTTAAGAATGTTCGAATGCAGCTGCTGAAGTGACATGTATTCCTCCACCCGAAATTTACATGTGATGGTGTGTGCCTCAATCACATAGCTTATACCTAGAAATTCGCATATCTTTGCCGTCAAAATATCGAAAATATATTGTTTAGGGATGTATATTTACCCGACTGTCGAATTATCAAAATTATCTATTCAACCGAATGCTTGCTAAAAAGTTCAACGTTGTTGCATATCTGATGTCATATATAGTAGCAACACCTATGTCTAGGCTGTACACAGAGGCACTCAAGATACCCACCAAACGTCTCTGATACCTCATGCATTCGCACTGCCAAAGCAAAGTCATGTTTGGATCAATACTGTAGTCGTTTACTCCGTCAGCTTTTATTGATCGGGATCATCATCAGACACACTGTCTCTTCCCGTGTCTGCAGTTGTTGAATGAGGATTTGACGTATCAGCCATAATGAAATTGTAATTGCACTGCGGTCAAACGAGAGGGAACACGTGAGCAAGTGTCTTCTGATTATGACGCAATAGTTCAGGAAGTGTTCTCAAACTCACTGGTGCCAGCAGATTCAGTGATGACGAGTGTAAATAGACTGTACGCGCCAATACAAATTGAATTTTCTCTATCGTATGTCACTTCGGAAAAACACAATATTCTGTATTATTTAGAAAAATATAATACAACAGTTAATTTTGCTTAAAGCAAGGTGACTCAGTTTATGTTCATTTCTTTATTTTTCTTTTCATGTCTTCTTTATGTGTTAAAGTTTCAATAGCTGTGATTTTCAGCCCCACTTCCATATTCCGTACAAAGCAGCTTTCAGCCACTGCCCAGTTTGCAGCCATAGTAATTTTCGATCACATTGTCATTTTCCTAATTACAGGCAAGATATGAACTTGAAAGATTTAAGATAAAGGCTGTCTGCTCCGTGTAATTTTGACCCAGAAACTCTCGGGATCACATGTAGCTTCGGTTTGTCCGTAGAGCAAAATTGCGAGTTAGGGCTCCGTCGGCAATACGCGCCGATGACACTTGTCATGCTTGTATCTGATGAAGATATTTCCCGTCCGACGAAATGTAACGTGAAGAAGTTGGTTTTATACCCCCCTCCGTATATTATGAAGGTTTTGAGGCCCATCCATGTATACATGTGTGGTTCACATTAATCATTATCGACAAGGGCCCACGAAAGAGAGAACTGTGCAAATTTTGATAACTACACGAACAGCAGGTAAAACATTGTGATGGATGATCAAGTGATCTACAGAGACGTCGTTCACGGAGCGCGGATTTATCTCATTTGTCTCTGTCATAGATCTGATTGGCCCAAATCACCATGGCTTTCACTGATATTCTACTATTCCATGATCACCGTAATAAGAAAATTGAATATCAAGAGGCGTCTTTAGTTGTCCATTCTGTGTGAGCTCCTGATATCTTCTGACATCTAGATTTTTTATATCATATGAACTTTCAGCAACTTACACCATCCATCATGTCCGCCGTCCTCACTTGGATTATTGACACACTTGAATTATTTTACCTATTTCATGGTGCTTAATCGCCCCATTGTGGCTTAAAATTGTGATGGCAGGCCATAACATGTAGCTGTGTATTGACTGTGTCAAACCTGATGATCATGTGGCGAATGGCCACGCAGGCCTAGTTCTCTTTAATCCTTATAGTGTGAGTGGGTGTGTCGGTATCAATTATCAATTCCTGGTAACGTGCTATGCTGATTCGATCAATATGAACTTGGTTAAAGCACATGTGCATCTGTGTATGTTAGATAAACAGAATGTTAGTTTGGCCTCAGACTTACAGCTTCCATGGTTTTAAATGCACAGGTAACATTTTAACCCCCTTAGTCTGTCGCAACTTCGCTAGTTACAGATATTGTTTATTTATTTATTCATTTGATTAGTGTTTCACATCACGCCCAAAAATATTTCACTTATACGACGGCGACCAGCATTTTGGCTTGAGGAAACCTGGTATGGCCTGTGTTAAACTCAAGACCATCCGAAGGTTGCTGGCGGAGGTTCCCACGTACAACCGGAAAGGAAGCCCCGGTGTGAGCTGTGTTACTGAAATTAAGTTGCACCCAGGTGAACATTTAAGTGTGTGCGTAGAGAACGGAGTAAGATGTACACAGTTCATGTTCGGCAATTTAAGCATTATTTCAGTGAAAAAATATATACAAAGACATGAATAACATGAAATGTCGTTTATTTGATGATGGCGAAATTACTCGACTTACTTCTAATTTCCCAGAGGCCCAAACTAAACTCAGTTTGTAAAGGACAGATTGCTCTGATATGAAGACAACACGTCTGTGCGTCATTATAAAACTGAAGCCTGTCTTATTTTTATGATCTCGTCACGTTTTTTGCTAGGCATGTATAAACCCGAACTCCAGAAAGCACTCTGGCACGAGAAACAAATCGATGTCGCGGTATCTGATGCAGATCACGTCAGTCGGCAATCCATCTACTATTATTGTGCGGCGGTTTTTTTTGAAAAAGAAACCAAAGCTTTGCTGTGCTTTTTTCCATACTCTAGTATACACTCTAGACTGGTGTTTGATAGCAACAATATCAGAATTCGAATCACCAGATTTATTGAGTTTTTCGTCAGCGTAGGAGACTTCTGGTTTCTGTCAGAAATTCCAAATCATTTCGCCTATGAGGCCTAAGTATCAAATCCGGTTCTCTCTTTTGTAAGCCCACCCTTGCTTTCAGAAACATTGTTTCTCTCGAGTTCTTTGCCGCTCCCTATACCCATAGACGAAAACGACCTCTTACAAGTAAAATTATGGTATTTGAAAATTGGTGGCTGGAGTCTGATTATACCGAAAAAAGAATTTTCCTTACGGCTCAAAAGCGGTTTACACACATATATATATATAACAGTAAGTCTGCGATGTTTGAGGCGGTATTGTGTCAAATTGGTCGTGTTTACAGACTGGACAGTCTTGCACTTGTAAAAATGTAAAATAAAGTGTAATTATATAATTACTCAATCGACAGTTTTTACGCCTGATTAACTTAATAATTACCTTCTTCCCTTTTGTTGTATACCTAC
The DNA here is from genome assembly GCA_016165875.1 of Acanthopleura granulata. NCBI lineage: Eukaryota > Metazoa > Mollusca > Polyplacophora > Chitonida > Chitonidae > Acanthopleura > Acanthopleura granulata. The sequence goes on along the minus strand of JABBOT010000005.1, from coordinate 30,599,861 downwards.
TTATACAAAATCGGACGAGAAATAAACAGATCCATGCGATCAAGGGATTTCCAATTTATTGCTATGAAACAGCACTAGGAACTCCACGTAGCTAGTACATGTATCTACCTCTCGGATAACAAACGATTTTCTTCACATTTCATTGAGTTGTGAGGATATTTCCGCAAAGACGTTTAAAGGATTTCATGGAATCCAGTACGTTACGCCGTTAGAATTTTCCGAGGAATAGAAGTCATAAAAGATAATAACATACGTTTGGTAGCACAGCAAAAGAGACGTAGAGACAAGGTCAGACTTCGTTCACATAACATGGTTTGGGCGATCGTGCTTTATTGAATCAATCACAAGCTTCATCAAGTAATCCACCCATTGAGGTGGAACGTTGGCGGTAGATGTGTTAGGCCTGCAACGTAAGTAATTCCTTAAAAATTAAAAGAAACGAAAACATGATAATGTCTCAGAAACCATGTTTGCCAGCTCAAATTTTATTTTGTTCACTGTTCACCTGTTAACAATGAACTCATGCTGCTGGTGATGTGACATGCAGGAATACTCACCTTCAAAGATGATATTTTTATGCGGTTAAGTTGATTTGGTCACACGACACGGGTCACATGGGAAGGCATGTGTATACACGTTTCTCACATTGATCAATATCGACAAGGACCCACGAAAGAGAGAACTGTCCAAAGTTTGTTAAATAAACGAACAGCAGGTAGAGTATTATGATGGATGATCAAGCGATCAGCAGAGATGCCGTTCATGGAGAGTGGATAAATCTCGTTTGTCTCCGTCACAGATCAGATTGATGCAAATCAAATTGCTGCGATGACTGTCACTCATATTCGACTATTCCAGGATCGCCATAATAAGAAAATTGAATATTAATAATCTTCTGTAGATGTCCATTCTGTCTGAGCTTCTGACATCCCGAGGATCACTTAGATTTTCCATATCATATGAACTTTCAGTGTTGGCTATCATTAAGCAACCACTTCATTTTGTTTTTCAGACTTTGAGATTTCATCTTGTTGAATCTCCACAATGTGGCTTAAATATTGTGATGTTAAGGCATGATAGAGTCATGTATTGATAGTGAGGATATCTTCTGTTCACTTCATTCCTTCATTCAGTCTAAAAGCAACTAATAGAACAGAAAATGTCGGGAAATGAGTATCAAAATGGTAATCACGTGCATTGCTGATCGTTTGCATCTGGTGTGCAACACGTTCCACATTCGTTCGTTTAACCTAACTCCAACATGGGCGTTGTTATCCGTATCTATTATGTTGAATAAACAGATTGTCATTCTTAATTTGTCTTCAGGCGCATGAATACCATTGTTTTCACAGCACAAGGAAGATTCTAATCCCTGGCACTGTTGCAACTTTACCGGGTAAAGAAGTTAAATTGTACCCCACTGACCAGTTATGTGTGTGCGTAGCGAACGAGACTCAGGCAGAGAGTGCATTTTTAGCATTGCGCACATTTAGTAAAGAAAAAGATGAATGATTAGAAATGTCGTTTATTTAATGATAAAGAAATTGCTCGACTTGTTTCTAATTTCCCAGAGGCATAAACTAATCTGATTTTGTAACATGCAACGTGGTCAGATGTAAAGACAAGACATCTGTGCGTCGCTAAAGGAGGACCCTGTCTTATTTTTATGATCTCGCCACGATTTTCTTTCACTAAGCGTGTGTAAAACCTGAAAGCGAGAAAACACCCTGGCACGAGGAACAAACCGATGCCACAGTATCTAACGCAGATCACGTCAGTCGGCAATCCATCTTCAGTTATTTTGCACAGCGTATTTTTTAAAAAGAAACCAAGGCTTTGCTGTGCATTTTCCCACAGAATGTATTCACTAGACTGATGGTTGATAACAACACTATTAGAAATCGAATCAACAGATTGAGCAGTCTTTCGTTGGCATAGGAGACCTATGATTACTCTCAGACATTTTAATCCCTTGACTAATGAGTTCACTGGTTCAAATCCGGTACTCGCATTTTTAATAAAGTCCCTGGTTCAAAACAATGGTTTCATACCTGCCTTTTGTCGTTTCCTCTACCTACAGTTCCTGGTTTAAATTAGGTTGAAATGTGATCATTATTCTTTGAAATGTAATCACTTAAACTTTGTCCCCTTTTTTCTTTTTTGCGCAATATCATATACTTGAGCCACAGTATTGACACAGTCGTCCTGCATACCCTACACTGCAGGTGACAATAGCAATAGATGCCTAGTGGCCATTCCAAGGAATGAATGAATGATTATGGCTTAACCCCAGGTCGGCGTTATCTCAGCCATATGGAGTCCAGGGAGAACTGGGAACAACATCACTGCACTCCGAGGTACAAACCATTTTCCTATATGCATCCTGAGCAAGAAGAAATTACAAGAGCTGTGAGGCAGTACAGGGTTAAGCTGAGAAGGCTTACGCTCAACGACTAGACAAAATTAAATGCTTCTTCTGCATTTTAACTGATAATTCAGTGAACACATCTGACGGACTAGGTTCAAATTAACAACTGCCTTCTTCCCGTGTGTTTTATACTTACATACATAGTGATCAATAAATAAAGGCAAAGACAATTAACAAGATGGCCAAAGACAGTTTCTCGGCCCAGCGGATGTGGATCTGTAATGATTAATTCATGTCTTCAGTGTATTTGTGCTTGTTTACCAGGATGTGACTGAAGTGAAAATTAAGATTAATTGTTAACGGACCAAAGCGAGGAAGGATTCTCAGGCAATCGTGATTAACTGCATACCTGGTGCGTGTGTTTCTAGAAGCCAAACAGCTCAGTGATGTCGATACTATTGACAAAACAAGAAACCTGCGTGACATATCCAGAAGCGAAGGATGTCGGTAAAAAAGTCACCGAAAACTGAGTCCATTTCCTTAATATATTTAAATGAGAAAGCGATGAAAATATAGTCTGTGTTTTCTAAATAACTCTGGAATATTAATAATGATTACAAATGTCAGTGGAGTGGTTTCGAGATACACATAGAAACGTTTACAATCGCATTATGGTTACACAATGAAAAGCCATTAAACTGTAATGGCGTGCAGAATTTCCCGCTGTGTCTAACTGTATATGGGTGTACGCACATGTATATAATATGTCCATTTGTATGCGTTGTGTGTACATGTGTTGGGAATATCCGTATTAATGTTAACATACTTATTTGCACCAATTTAATATGTAATATATTATTCATTATTTTGTATATTAGAGGAGTGGAAAGTTGGCTATGGATTATCTTCATAAAATATTATAAATAATGAATTCAATTAAACTGCAGCTGCTAAATTTTTTCGAAAGTTTATTTATAAATTCTGGCAATTATATGACATCGATAATTCATAACCGTCGTTCTTGTCTTCTGAAGTTTCGATAGGAATTTTCCCTTCCAGAGGACCCTTCCACATATCTACCTAATTTCCAGTTTTTGATAACACTTGTGATATTTGCAATCATACGTGAGGACATTTAAGGACAATCCAGCGAATTCCACAGTCAGTATTAAGTCATACAGAACCGAGTCACACAGAATTTATTTATTTATTTGATTAGTGTTTTACGCCGTACTCAAGAACATTTCACTTATGCGACGGCGGCCAGCATTATGGTGGGAGGAAACCGGGCAGAGCCGGGGGGAAACCCACGACCATCCACAGATTGCTGGCAGACCTTTCCACGTACGGCCGGAGAATAAGCCAGTAAGAGCTGGACTTGACCTCACGGCGATCGCATTGGTGGGAGGCTTCCATGGGTCATTGCGCTGCGCTAGTGCGCTAACCGACTGAGCCACGGAGGCCCTCGAGTCATACAGAAGAACAAGATAAGTTTTGCAAGGTAAGATGCACCATAGTTCAGGCGACATGTTGTAGGCGACCCGGCTTCATCAAATCAAACTCAAGCTTCATCTAATAATCGTCCTGTCGAGAAAAAAGTCAGCGCTATATTTGTCTTTGAACGAAGTGGTTCTTACTCGACGGTGACATGACACTTATTTCGACATCCTTTAATAAAGCTGGCAGGAACACTCACCTGTTGGTTTTTGCTCAACGAAACTGACCTGGTTTATCACTCAGCCTCCATGATATCATTGAGCGAGTTTGTAGATATAAAGCCAACGATTCCCATATGATCATGCGTGTCTCCATGACACACCTTACGGTGCGAAGGTAACAAGCTTACGCGTTGATGACATGAGCAGAATATCTCGTTCTCTCCACAAAAGTCAGAATGTCAAATAAATCGTTAAACAAAACCCAGGTTTGGTTAAGTCATTATGTTATTAAAGTGCTACAGGATTCTTGATTGATCACGTTGGTAAGCCAAAGTCAAACGTTCGCTGAGGGCCACTGGTATCTTCACCAATCCGGTGTGCATACGCGTACGTCAAGAAAGTTTGCTAGTAGTTTGCCAAACGTCAACTGTTTTCTCCTGGTACTGTAATTGCCCCCATTCATGAAACTGACCTACAAAGTGTACAGGGATAATTGAATTTGGAGTTAAATAACAAATAAATAATTAAATTAAAAAGTCAAAAAAGAAAGAAAAAAAAATCACGCAGAGTTTCGTTTGCATATGTAATAGCATGTATGGCAACATCATTCATTTGCCCACTAAGACTTCCCGAAGCGCTCGATATACATCAATGGTCTGTTAATATACTTCGTGTGTCCCTATAATGCCAACGTACAGAACTATAGTCATTTACTCCCTTAGCTGTTATTGATTTGGTCCAGCATTAGAAAAAATGTCTCTTCCTTGTCTACAGTTGTGGAATTAGGGCTGGGCGTATCAGCCATAATCCAATTGGCATGGCCTTCCGGTCAAACGAATCGGAACGCGTGATCAATTGTCTTGTGAATATGACCTAGGGCCATTGTATTCACCATGAGTGATTTAAGATGTAGTAATGAGGAATACATCAAATGAAGTCCTCGGATACAAAATGAATATACTCGATCGTTCATCACACAGCAATGCACGCTTTGTTGTAATATTTTGAAGTACCCAGAACATGTCACTATTTGTCTGGTACAGTACAGTATTTGTCTCGTACAGTATTGTTTCTCACATTAACCAATACAGAGAAAAGGCAGCGAAGGAGAAAGTTATGCAAATTGTGTTTAACACATGAACAGCGAGTGTAGAATATTGTGATGGATGATCAAGCTATCTGGAGAGATGCCGCTCAGGGAGATTGGACAAATAAAATCCTTACCCTGGCTTTCATTGACATTCTTCTGTTCTACTATCGTTGTAATAACAGAACTGAATATCGAGTGGTCTCTTAGATGCCAGGTAGTGTCAAGAGTTTCATCACGCTGATCATGCAGACTTTCCATTTCATGTGAACTTATCGTATATCATTTCAGTATCCAGTTTGATTACTTATTAGTTTTGCAGCGATTGAACATTGCGGATGGGACGTTAAGTCAAAATCATTTTGACTCTGCACGATTGCGTTGACATCTTGTACTGTCTTTGTTTCTTGCCATATAGCTACAGAAACAAGTGTGGCAAACCCATGATAAACCTAAAAAAAAAAGGAAAAAGAAAAAAAAAAAACAACAAAGAACTGGCACGTGGCAAATTAGAACAGACGATAGCTTCCGCAGGGAAATGATTACCAAAATAGCGCTCAAGTGCCTTGCTGATCTCCTGCAGCACTGGTGAGAAAAAAGTTCACCGAGCGTAAAGAAATAATATGGAATAATAAAGCAGTTCATTACCGTACTTCTTATGAGGCTATTAAGTAAAAAAATATTTCCCATCATTACTGCCTATTTCAATGAACTGAACTGACCTCGACCTTCGTTTTAGTTCTGATCAACTTCAACAACAATGCACTTTTATATTTTTAACTTATGTTGACTTGGTATTACATCACGTGTGGTTTCATTCGTCCATAAAATGTTGTACTCACGGAAAGGAAGTGTGTCCCGGCGATTGAAACAACAACATCGTAGGTCTAATCGCTAAACCACAAGGGTCTCCCAATATTGTTTTCAAGTATCACAAGCTGGTAAGGGTGCGTGTTTCATGACATGGGTTATTTATCAGTTGAAAAGCGTGTTATTACGAATCCCACGCTTATCATCAAAATTGACACCAGATGACATAGGTTGTAATCTGAGTACTAGAGGTGTGGAACATCCGAAGGAGGCAGAGAATGGCAAGCCTTTCCCGACTTAAAACATTTTTAGAAAGTACGCATCATCTGAAAGACAATTTCGTGTTGATTCCAAATATGATCTTCATTGTTTTTACGGCATTTCTTACAGTGATTAAAATAAAATTTAAGATTAAGGTGAACTTTTTGGAACATATTGAAGCACATTGCCGTCACAAATTCTTTTTAGCTGCAAAACATCCTTTGACAGCTGTATGTCAGCATTCTACGTGAATATATGTATAACAACATGTGTAGGCTATCTGTATTCAATGTTTAGTCATAACAGTTTTAGCGTGTTTAGCAGAAAAGAATATATGACGTTACTGTGCTCGGCAATCCACCGTACTACCTCAGTTTTTATTTTCGTTGTAAAAAATGCCACCCAAAATGAAGACCATGTTCGCAATCAACACGAAATTGCCGTCAGATGATGCGGACCCTCTAAATAAAGTGGTCTGCCCTGGGGGCTAAGCTGGGCAGTGTACTCTTCAGTCCTGCGTTTGACGATGACGATTTGCTGGCAAACTGATAACGTAGTTGATGTTTTACAAGAGAAGAATGGTTGGTCCCGCTGAAGCCCCCTGTCGGCACTACGCGGGAAAGGATACCATATTACGCCGTAAACCTGGTAAGAATCGAACCTCGCAGTCAAGATTGCAGTGTATTACTTTTTAAGCCTTATGTTTATTTTTGATATATGTCCCCAATACCTTATGCGGGTTTTCATTTCGACAGAAATAAATAATATGTTTTTATGATAAGGTAATATCACTAACAACATCGTGGTGTTAGAAAGAGAGTCATTCTAACTACGTCACATCATTATTATGAGCGGACAGAAATTTGAACTGGGATTATCACGTAGAGGGAACAAGGACACGTGACAAATTTCTCTTGGGAACGGAATCCAGCGTGAGATATTTACTCATCTATCACTTGATGTTGATGAGAATGACAGCAAACACTACATCTGGTCACATCACTACATACGCCATGAGATTCTCTGTGAAAAAGATAGCAGTAAGATATTAACAAAAGCTACCAGCATGTAAAGGCTGTACACTGGACAGGTACAAAATATAACATGTTAAGACGTCGCCTTCATCTCCTCATTACTGCATGAATGAGACAGTGCTGCTATCTTTCGTGGCTTTACACAGCTTATAAGAAGACAGGCTATATTTAGTTATTTATTTGTTTAATTCATTGGTGTTTTACGCCGTACTCTAGAATATTTCATTTATGCCACGGCGGTCAGCATTATGGTGGGAGGAAACCGGGCAGTGCCTAGTGGAAACCCATGACCATCCGCAGGTTGCTGACAGGCCTTCCCAAGTACGGAGAGGAAGACAGCATGGAGAGGGCTCTAACCAACTCCATATTTTGTGGTCGATGCGATATCAGTGTACAACTGCACGCATGGAGAAGGTGCCATTTTTGTTGTCAACCTAGGCATCGAGACCGACATTCGTCTACGAGCCATCAACCAGGATGGGCGTTTCGGATGAATAATCTCAAAACCAGTTTCCAAAATGACAAATAACAGAAAACCACCAAAGAACTACGTATACACTGTAACAAGGTGGTGGATTTTTACAGCAAAGCTAACGATCGATTTTGGTATCAGCGATTTTGGCTATATTTTTACACCGCTACTATTTGCTGGTTATTTACCCACACACTGAGAACGGTACTGTAAAGTAACCATACTTTCTCATATAATTCTACCCACGCAGAAGGAGTCTTTTACATCAAAATTTAGTGAACAATTCCCCCCAAAAGGGGAAATATTACACTAAATGCAGAATCAAGAAATGATGTTTTTCCAAAAATAGGACAAATTCATCCAAAGAGAGGCAGCCAGCAGTTTTCTTTGATGATGAAAAGATGCATGTCCTTAGAGGTTGAATAAAATTAGCATCCTAATAGTGTAACAGTATATTATATCCGGTGTCGTTAATTGCAAGACGTTCCACTAGATCAGCAATACCAACATGTCCGCTTTGCAATCTGTTTGCTATGGTGGCACATCATATTGAATCATTGAATGAAGTTATTGGTAAGTTAAAGTTGAACGAGACGATTTATCGCCGCAAACAAACAATCAAACCAGTCAGAGTTTAAAACACACACAAATGAAGAAGGTAATTATTTTCTTCACTTGGATTTTCGATTTCTACATCGTGACGATAGAGTCAAAATCAAAGAACAATGTAAATATCTAGAAAAGAAGACTGAACGTAAATCCAGACAAGCAAAGAAGAACTAGACTGCAAGACTTGGCATCTATTGTCGACATCTTTTGTGGAGATCAGTAAGACATTTGTGTGTACAATGATGTGGCATTTATCAAATGTCTCAATACAACATCGCGAGGTAGGGAGATTACTCTGGGGAGCGGCAAACGAATACATCATTGCTCGGTCAGTCTTGGCTATAATTCCCCAAAATTAATTAACTTGGTTTCTACATTCTGACACAAACTTCTTAGCGAATAATGTTGTTGCATTTGTGAATGATGTGTAATGATGACAAATAAAAGCACACGCTCCAAGCCCGGGTTGTACTATATGATCTTTATGCGTCTATTCTCTTAGGACTAAACAGTTGTATAAATGATGGAGTACACTTCAAAGTGGTCAAGGCAAGGTGACCACAAGAGCATCTTCAGGGCAAGGTGATGAAGTAACTTATAGAGATTGTTATTGATCAGTGGTAGTGTATGCTTATGCACGCCTGGATTTCTGAGTGCATTACAGGTGTACTTCTAAGCAAAGACTACACGATGCTCAAGTGATCTTTTAGTAACGACTACATAGAACAAAAACTAATGTTACACATGAAATAGCTAAGTGGATTGAGTGGCTTATGCAAATTTCACCGTGATGCTCAAATCGTACTGAAACTTCTCTCTCGCAAGTAATACAAGACATGTCGTTCTACACATATATGTATATTTAGTCTTTTTTATGAATCAAACCACCCTATTTCTCTTTGCAGGCGTCATTTTTCAACAAATTCAAGCCAATATATTTTTTGTGAGACTGATGAATAGATTTTCTGACTTAAGACGTGGTAAAGTTTTGTGGAAAACAAAGCTTCCGTACCGTTTTATACCAAAAATGCCTTCTGTTGAAATAATAGAAAAACGGTGATATCTAACCCAATATTTTGTAGCAATAACATAACCTATTCTTACATCATTCAGAAAACATACCAGTATTTTATCGGTTTATACGTAAAAAGCTTTAAAGCACAACGTTCCCGAGAATAGAGCTAGTTTTTTCAGCGTATTATTATAATGGCTGTACGTTCATAAATGCCTTAAAACGGACAATCAAATTTAAATGGGTTTAGCGGTTTATTTATTTCATTGAAAATATTTATTTAAATTGAATAAAAACTTATTCTAGACAACATTAAGACTTCTGAGGGTTACGTTCACGATCAAATGTGTTCGCACAATGATGCTTAATTTTATATGACATAATTATAGGACGGAACAAGCACCATGAGGTTTTATTTTCGAATTTATATGTGAAGTTTATCTTAACGACATTGTAAGTATTTAGCTGAATGAATGCATGAACGAATGAATTTGCCGGTGTATGATACATCAAAGGGTAGACAATTTCATTCGCACCTGATATAAAGCGACCTCTGGGAAATATATCGGAATCGCGGGCACTGAACTCACCTCGGCCTTCCTCTGGGTGTGGGATCATCCCAGGATTACTCGGCGCATACACAAAAAACATTGCTAACTGCGGTATGGAAGTGATAAGTCAAATAATCAAGGTTTTTTTCGCCTTATTAACATGTATTACTCTATATTTACTCATCCTTGGAATAGAGTTAATAAATATTTAATGATATATATTACATTTTGTCCCTTATTTGGATGAAACAAAACGTAACAAAGGGGTCGCCATTATAATGGCGTTCATATGCTATATCCATGACTTATTCGTTATTATGGATCTAGGGATTGCTGATCTGCACAACGTTTTCGTTTGCTGTTTGCCCCACCCACAAAAAGGATTTCCCAATTCTCTCCACCTCCAAAACCATGAATATTTTATACACCCATCAATACTGTAGCTGTAACATGATGAACAAAGAAACGGCTCAACGGAGTGTTTATTTATTTGTTCAAAGAATTGTGGAGAAAGGCTCCCGTGTGTTATATGTGGGATTTGGTGTGTACTTCTGAAGGAATCCTTGTACCGGATGTAACTTGGCAGGGGAGTGATTTACTGTACACAAGTACTAATTACATGGTGTGGAGAGAAAAAGGCGCGTCTGTGAATCACAAGAAAAAAATTTTTCAAGCTTTTAACAAGGCCACCTCAGTGAAGTGGTCTAAAATGGATACTGCAAACTGCAGAAGTCTGTCCTTTTCTTGCAGATCAATTGTTCGCATTTTGAATCAGGATAGTTACCCAAAACAACTGGTATCAACCAACATCAAATCAATAAACGTAGAAAATAAAATATCCTGTCTGATTAACACAAATATAATAAAATCCACATTTTCATAACCACTGCCACGTTCACATTTTTCTGTTTAAGATTACTTTGCGGGTACCGTTATGTGGTTAATGATTTGATACAAACGGGCGTTCTGTTTTGCAGACACCGCCGAAGAGTTTGATTTGTCAGATACACTCCTGCCTTGTCCAGTACAAACTAACGGGAACAAGTACACACAGGGAAGCTCTGTGTATTGTCAGAGCTGTGGAAAGTCTAGAAATGCATATATTCGGTCTTTAGAAAATCATACGTTAAAGATGAGATCCGATAACCGTAGAATGTGAGAGTAATAAATAATCATTTGACAATCTCATGGCTCCGAGCGCTTCACATATCAACAGGGTACTCGGCCTGGTGTCAAGATTCATTTTTTGTCAGTCAACAGCCATTGCCATGCATTGGCAATCAGCTAAGAAGAATTTGTATACTATATGATTTACCGAGTAAGACATTTTACTGATTACTTTAAATGGACAACCCATGCGTTCGAGGTGCCTTGCCCGACGGAATTCTAAAACACGAGCCGCTATCTGACACACAATACTTTTTGTAGGATTTAAAAAGAGTAACAAACACCTGTTTATTTTGTACATATATTAAGCCATTCCTTGTTTTGCTACACTCCATCCCTCTGCCTCGGTGGAAGGCCAATATATGCATGCAGCTGATTAATGTACTCCTTCCAACGAAGATGGAGGATCTCCCACACATCCCTCAGTTAAACATCAGGTAAAGTTGCATGATGGAGGCAAGCGTTGGAAGCAATTATATCTCTCACGAAATTTGCAAGTAGGCGTATAAAACTTGCTATATACATGGCATCACACATTTTAAATCGTGCACGAGAGGTGTCTGCTGTTTTTTTTCTGCTGTTAACTACTAAGGTGATTTGGAAAATATTCCGATAGAAATGTTTTGAGAAGTTTTTCTTTGTTTTAAAAAATAGGAAACGTGAGTGAGAGTGAAAATGTAGGCTGTCACGCCTTGGTAAACCAGACACACATGACTTGCCAAACATGTTCCAGTGTAGTGTATCCTTTAATTATTGCTCTGGTCAAACTTGTATGTTTTACCTATGTCCATGAAAACTGCATTTAAGTCACGGTGGTGGGCGTTAAAGTTGGAGCAAACCATCGCAGCGCGATTTCTAATTACCTGAGAAGGATAATGGTCTTAAGCTCCAGCTAAACACCAGAACGGGCCGTATTTGAACACAAAACTGTGTTGGCCGAGTGATTCCTGCTTTCACTAAGGCCGTTGCTTTGGGCAACTAAAGGCCTACCCTTGATACTTCTGTAAATGTACCCATAAAGATAATCTCTAAATAATGTACACAAGGAACAATTAAGCACCCCACTCGTTTTCACTGTGCCCATTTTGTACACATGCGATTAATGTTCTTTTGTATCAAAAGAAGTGTAAAATGTAATCGGTTGTGCACCCTGTGACCCTTTGTGTATTGAAAGACGACAAAATGATTGGAATCCAAGTGTTTAATGATAACACAAATGTATTCCTGTCATCACTAGTTTTGATTTGAAACAATGACTTTACAAGCACGAGTATGGAGTGACCAATATTGAAGCAGTGGTTAAAATAACTCAATGAAAACGTCATTTGGTGTCCTTTAAAGCGTTTCTACGTCAATATCGGACGTATCTTCCGTGTGCCTGGATTTCAGTCTGAACGCTTCTCCTCATATCACCTGTCAGCCTCTTGATTCCTTAGCTTGCAATGTGCCCCGATCTCAACCCTGCCTGAGACATGACTGGTCGTGGTGTACAGGGAAGGGATCCACCTGTACATGATCTGGCCCATCAGAAAGCTGCCTTGCAAGGGGATTGGCAGCACCTTCCTCTTCAGATTATCAGCAAGCTGGTGGGTGGCATGAGGAGAAGGGCTCAGGCTGTCATCCAGGCACACGGCGTTTACACCCGATATTGACGTGAAACTCTTCACGAGATGCCACATGACATTTTCATTGAGTAATTTCAACCACTGCTTCAATACTGCTCACTCCAGAACCATACTTGTAAAGCTATTGTGGCACATCAAAATCAGTGATGATGGAAATGCATGTGTGTTATCACTAAAACACACTGATTTCAACCATTTTGTCGTATTTCATTAGTAAAAGACTCGCACGGTTCAAACGCGATTACGTTTTATACTCTTTTGATACAACAGAACATTAATCACATGTGTACAAAATCGCCACAGTAAAACCCACGAGGGTGCTTAATTAAGTTCTTTGTGTATATGTAGTTTGTTTGATATAAATTATTTTTACAGTGCTTGTGGTGAGAGTTTCACTGCTTAGTCAATGTAATTCTTTGATGACAATATTATGCCATTTTGACATTATTATGCTCATATCGTGGAGACTCTGTGTTAAAGAACATTACTCTGGCAGAACGCTATTCTGCTGCGCTTAATTATATTGGCTCAGTTATCGACTCTTCGTCAGGACGCTTAGGGCCAGAGTTGGAGTGCCCAAAATTGACAAGATGTAAGTGAACATAGAAAAATGAAGCTTTATACATTTTCAGCAACGAAAGTATGGCGGGAGTTGTTCATGTCTTATACTTACAGATAAGTGGAAAAGACAGCATCAAGAGATGAAGTTAACCGTGCGCTGCTTAGTAACAGACTCTAACATAGTTCTTGAAAATTAACCAACACCATCTACCTGTGCATTGATCAGACGCCGGCATGGTGTTCGATCATGATACTGATGATGATACAGATGACCGTCCCTTTCGTGTACAGTCTGACTGGTAAGACAGGTAAACAATCTCTGTGCTTACGGTGGACACAGGTAAACACCGGAATAAACGGTGATTTAGTTAGCAAAGGGGAGTACACGAGACAACATCAAATCTCCTGTGTCTGTAAAGACAATTACCTTCCTTATTGCTGCCAGTAAATTATTGGTTGAAACTTTCAGTTCTCTTTGGAAGAAAATGTTTCTTAGACACCTAGTCGAAGAGATGGCGTATCCTCTGTGTTACTTAATTGACTGCAATAGCTTGATAAGCGAAAAGTCCAAATCCAATCCTGAAATGATTAACATGGACGATTCCGCCTATAGCTTGATGAGACAAAAAAAAAACAAAACTGGTCAGGTGAGGTGTCAGGTGAGATGGAAACATCAAGGGCTGGTTTCGAATACCCGACCTTATTTTTCAAAGCCTGATGGTCGCTGCAAGCTAGTCCCAGAGCAAACAAAGCCAGGAAAATACCAACAATTCATGGAAGCCTCAGATTAAAGTGTACAAAGTTTACATGCTAACTTGGCGCATACTTATTGCCACTCATTGTCTCGTTACTCAAAAATAAGACACTTTCGCGTGAACGTATATATACATGTATTCAGTCAACGTGTACAGCCATACACAACAATGCAACCGCATGATTGAACATGGCGATAACTTAGATTAGTATACCTCAGAGGATGGTTCTAGGTTTCCATTGGTCAATACACGATCACATCATATTCTGCAAAACATGATGTACACTGGTCATGAGGCAATGTACAAAAGCCAACAATATCATGCGTTTCAACACGGTGTCTTGTAGACTTGTTTGTAAACTAAACAGCCGGACGATGGCTTTGTCAGCTGGCGACGCTGTGAAAGTCCAGCTATTTCGGGCTTCAGCAGAGCAGGTCATATCTTTTCATTTTTCTTCAACTCTCTTTCGGTTTAATAAGGCATACAGTGTACGCCGTGGGATGATATCCCCGGAATTGTCAGCAAACGTTGAACATCACTTTTCTTGAGCTCACAATTCCTGTGACATCATCCAATGGCATACACTACCTGTATATCATGTCTACAATGCAGGTTTGGATTTCACATGTTTACTAGGAATTTCGTAGTACCACGAGGTATTCTTCCACCAGCATACTACATCCTGGCCAAAAGTGTTCCGCTAACCAGTAAAGTAGATAATTAGATTTCCATTTTTATGGCCTCAACCTCGGGAGCGCATCAAGTCAATGCGGCCCGCGTCGCCTTTCTTATGGATGCAATGAAGTATCCCGTTACGAGCGTGCTAACGTTATTTAAGCCCGAGAACTAACGGATTATGGGTCATTCCATGTATTCCCTGAATCTGGTACCCGAGCTTACATGCACTTGGTCCTGTCACTCGCCACAGGCCAAATACATGTGTGTCTTCTGAGAGTATCAGAGCTAGCAACGTAAAACACAGATGTCGAGTTTTGCAAAAGAACATGCATCCCATTATTACCTATACTGCAATCTTTCATATTGCACTTTACTGTGTGAAAAAAGAAACATTAAAAATTTGCCGATGCATATTGTTAGGGTACCACTATCGGAGAGGAAAATGGATAAACAAATGGCTTGTTCAACTTTCAGATAGCGATAGGCCTTACACAAGATCAAACAAAGAAACACGAAGACGCTTGATTAAGTTCAATACATCTATTTAAACAAAATAGACAAATAGTACAAGTGATAATAATATACAAAATGATCCAGATAATTACAAAAATATATATATAGTTTCTTACGGATGTTAGCGTCCCAGATATGGATGGACTATTCCGGACTCCAATGGCAAATCAGTAAAAATAAATATAGAATCCACAGTCCTTCGGAATTCTCGAATTGAAGTATGACAAGTCCGGAAATGACGAACAGCAGAGGGCCCGGCACGCCGACGATGGTATATATACAACTGCCAGGCAAGGTGCAAGTTTCCTGGGCAGACGGGTTGTCAATAGCGTCCGTATTGCAGAGTTGGCGATGTATGTTTCACTCCTCGGAAATATACACGTCACTTTCAAGGCAAACTGAGATGAAATGTACATAATCGCATAAAGAGACAATGAGCGATACAAGCTCCAAACGAGCGTCTCCAACAAAATAGCCAGTGGCGAAACACGAGCTCACAAAGCGCTATGTACCGAAAAATGGAGTACAAAATGACAAAATTGACGAAAGGCGTGTAATCCAATATCTCCAAAAATCGTTCTAAGTAGACAGGAGAAAATATGACTCGAGTGGACACAAGCAAAACAACTGCTCTAAAAGTGGACGTAAGGAAATGACTGCTCACAAGTGAACAACTTCGTCGCTCATAGTTATAGGCTGCAGTAAAGAAAACTCTGGATAGTCTCTCCGTAAACATGTTTACAATACGGGTACATATTTACAGAATGTACTCTTCACGCATAATGACACGAAACTGATAAACACAGAAGCCTCTAGAACACGCAACTGAATTCCAGTGCAGGCTATCACGTACACAGAGAAAGATGTAGGTCAGACACAGACCTGATTAGCGCTAAAACCAATAAAAAATACAATCCAATATCTTAAGGACGGGGTTGGTATCAATTTTGAGATACAGTTTCTAGTATTCCTTTCATTCCATCTCTCTACTCACAAGAAAAACGAAAAATAGTGTGGACAATTAAAGCTCTTAAGGCTCCATCATGGCGTCATCCGCATGGCAATCTGGCTATACTTGCGTTATAATTCTCTTCATTTGAACGTACGGCCAATCCTGGCTTGATGTAAAAAATATTAATGAATTTTCCTTTATGCCTTTGCTGTATTTTAGAAGGTAAATGTAGAAATACCTTTGCATATCTGGCATAGATCAAGATGGAATAGTGTGACGTCAAAGCTAACGTAGATCATTAGCCTGTAACACCTAATGCACGGAGAGGATGTGTTAGCCAGGGCGGACAGACCTTGAGATGAGACTACAGCATTATAACCGCATCACCAGAGTGAAATCCGAGAAGATACAGAAGTTCAGCTGATATGGGTTCACAAATTAAATATCGCGTTTCGTTGTAACATACTTAAGAAGGGACAAAAACTATCCAGGACAGATCTTTGCATGTTATAGAAGCGCCAGATGAGGATATGTGTAATTGGCATCCTGTATGGAAACGGACTGCGCGGATATGTGTAGGCGTAACTGATAGTATGTATGTTGTAACTGGCATTTTATATGACATAGAAATGTGATGTCAGCGTAATGGATAAAATGATGTTCTGTATGATATAGAAGCAGAATATGAGGATGTGTGCAGCTGATAATCTGTGTAGAAGTAATGTCTGTTATCACTTAATGTCACCTTACTGGCCGTCAATTACTGAAAGTCCAAACTGGGCATGGACGTTACTGCCCCACATCTGCTCGAACGTAATGCAAATTTCGTCAACCTCTATTTCGAGTTACATGGCTGGAAATCTACATCAAGAAGAACAATCAAGGCTGGACTTGATTGTTGTTCTCTATGGTGATGAACATGTCCCTGTTGAGATCCATACTTTCTGCGAGGTTGTCTCTATAACAAGTGTAGCCGGCTCGGGGAAATGAACAGAATCAAGTGACAGGAAAAGCTCTTAAGTGCGCGTGGGATGCCATTATGTATATAATCGGCTATGTTTATGTTCATTGTAACGGCATGTCCTTTATTATTCATGTGGCGGCCTGCATGGCCGAGGTGGTTAGCACGCTAACCCAGTGTATTGACTCAGGAGCCTCTCACCAATGCGGTCGCTGTGAGTTCAAGTCCAGCTCGTACTGGCTTCCTCTCCGGCAGTACTCATGAAAGTCTGCCGGCAACGTGTGGATGGCCGTGGGTTTCCCCCCAGCTCTGCCCGGTTTCCTCCCACCATAATACTGGTGAAATATTCTTGACTACTACGTAAACATCAATCAAATAAATAAATAAATAGATAAAGAAAAAAAATAAATAAAGAAATATAACTCACGTGTAATGAATTCTGAAATATGTCAGTATAAAAAAACCTGTTCTTCAGTTATATAGCTGTTACACATTCAAGGTAGCGTGAGAGAAAGGGCTGAAGGGTAGGTTGGTGAAAGGGTTCAGGGCTGTAATTCTCTAAACCATACGTTGGGAAATAAAGTAATTCTCAAATCTAGGTCAGTGCCTGACAATTTATATCTCAGCACTTCAATGTCCGTTGTTTGCTTACTTTTATTAAAACTCTGATAACTTCAGAATGGTGAATGAAAATTTACACCTTGTATTTAATTATTTTGTTGGAAGTAACTCCGTATTCAATAAATATAATGTATAATCGTCTCTTCTGATTTACTGCGTCATTGTCAAGGTAAATTGGAAAGACAAGTATTAAGAGAGCTCTTCGACGTGTCTACAAAGAGGTCCTTTATCAAGTTCCTGTCCATGATGAATCGTTTGGCCTGGAGGGGAACGGCCATATTGATTCACATTCAATGTACTCCAGCAATTGGAACGTTAGTCGACTGAATAACGAATGAAGGTGTTCAATTAAACACATTCTGACTTATGTCCTTGCTCAGGACAGATTTGATTGATCATCGCATTTATGACGACCGACACACTGGCGGGCTGTCCAGTTAGTATTGCCTTCGGTGTGGATATTTGATTTTCTTTGAGTTTAAGAGATTTTGGGTGGTGATGTGATTGTCTGTATTGGGGTCGTGGGAGTCATTTGACGTCAGCGAGGACTCTGGCTTTCTCCCAGACCAGTCAGCTGACTGGTTTTACCACCCAGACAAGCCTAATGACGGTTCTGTCCTAGTATGTCCCACCGACAGTTGTAAGGATATTACAAAGCTATATACCTTCCAAGCGGAGAGTCCATTATAGAACTGATGCTAACGACTATCCTGACCAGTTCGACTTGGAGAAACTATGGTGGAGGTTATGGTGACACATTGAAAAGAAAATTATGCTCCGTTGAGTATTACCAGTCTAGATTATTTTGAATCTTTGAGATATAAATGCGTTTGTCTAAAGTAAAGTGGATCCTGCTGTTTTTGTATCAGCGCGGGTGATTGAAAAATAAAGACTGTGACAGACATGGATGTATAAACGAATTTATGAAGCAAAATATATACATAGTAACGGAAACGGATAAAAGTTCTCCACCAGTAAACTAGACCATGATTATGACCCCATTAGCAGTATATCTATTTTTGAGTTTAGCTTGGGTAATATGACATTGGTTCGGGTAGGGTCTGGGCATTGGAAATGAGGTTTGTGCGATATTAAGCACATCACAAATTCTGCTTTTCGAGGAATTTCCCTTTTTAGACAAAAGGCACAGACAGCCGGAAAATGAAATGCAACCTTCCTTACCATGTGACTAATACAGAGACATCTCCAGACGAATGGGACGTGAAACAATTGTGCCAAATTTAACATAATTATGTCTCATTTTGAGAAGACCTAAAAAAGAATCCACTGGTTGTGTGTCCATGGGAACCTTAGTCTTTCAGACATAATTACACACAGCGTGGCGTCCGTTTTGGAAGTTGGGGACTTCCTGAAAGTAATGTCCTCAAACCAAAGATAAAACAGTTGATATTTGCCAATGGGACTTATTTTGTTTTGGCATCTGTTGCAGTAAAAATGCAATATTATGCGATCCAATAAAAGGCTTGGTGGAAAATTAGGGAATACAATAAAGTATTTAAGTAATCGAGGGCGTTAGGACTACATGTAGCAGTGCAGATTTTTAACACTCTGTTGATATTCTCAAATGGATATGAAAGATTTATGAGGGACTCATGAGGATGTTATACACTAAGCTTTTCATTAATTGTTTCAAAATATGAAAAAAAAATTTGAATAGTGAGCTACATGCATTTTGATTGAAGGGAATTGCAGACCCCGGTGTATTTACATTATATTGCAATGTCTAAACATATATCATTTTATGAAATATAAGTGAGTACTACAGAACTAATGACAAAACTCACTCAAACTGTTTAAAATTAGTTAAGCCCATTAGAACAAACAGACCTGAACACTAATATTGTGACAGTGTCACGCTGTCTGCAGAACAAAACATGAATAAAATGCATTACATGTATGTCATGTAAACAAAACGAAAAATAATCAAGACACAGGTCAACGCAAAGACATATCAAGAATAACAATAATATCCCTAAGTATGACAAAATCAATTGAGGCGGATTATTTAGAGAAATTGTGACTTAACCCAAAACCTATTCATAACGCCAGGGCCAATTTCGCCCACTTCGTTAGTAAATCGTTCGTGACTTTTTACATAAATAATATCTTAGGTCATTGTAATCAAGACAACTTCATTTCCTGGTACCGTTTCGAGAAAATAAATAAAGGAGGGTAGAGAAAATAGGTTTGATAAAAGTGATGAAGTGATGTAAAGTTCGATGCAATTTACTGTCGCTTTTCTTGAAATGGAAGTTGTCCTAAAGCATTACTCACAATTTATTTTGTCATCGCTTAAGAATGCGCCTAGAGAGGTTAATTACATCGCGTAGAAGAAGGCTTGGGTAAGTCCATTATAAACATGATTGTGAACATGATGATGATAAATTCTTGACAGTATAGTCGGACCGGTATGCCATACCAATCACGGGATCTCTGACAAATGGCCACGTAGCCAGTAGTTGAGCAATTGATAGCATCGTCCTCGTGCTGGTGAGAGATCACCGTAAAGCAAACTTAGCTTCAGAGGAAAAGTCTGTAGATGTCTTTTTCGTTGCTGTTCCGTTGTAATTAATTAAAGGTTATATGTGACCAGTAATATCTTATTTTTTTTCCAGCTACGTAGCGAGGAATGTTCTGCTGCAAATATTACTCCAAAGAAAGCAGGCCGAAAATCTCGTATAATCAGAGTAAATCAAATGCCCTCAGCCTATACACAAATAGGACAAACAACAGAAAACAACCGACGTCAGCTAGAGTAAGAAAAAACTGATAACGGTACCAACGTTAATGTGTTTTTGATTGGTCTATCTGCCTGGTTGATTCAATTAATCATTATATAACTACATTAATACAAGCCTTTGCCGTGAGAAAAAAATACTAATTAATTTTCGCGCGACGAAAAATTTATTGATGCCATGGAGCAGACATATTAACAGACTGGCCTTAGACTTCAGTAACACCAACTCTCTAACTGTCGATGTGGCATTTTCAGTTATTGCGCTATTCTGGCGTGTGAGATAGTTTTCCAGCAGTATCAAAAGACCAGACGTGATTGATCACCGCATTTGTAAGAGTTTGCACTCTCCAACTGGCAGTGTGTCAAGGTGATGTTAATCCTGGTATTTACCTTTTCTTCCAATCTCGCTTGGGGAAGCAGACCGTCAGTCCATGACACAGGACGGAGTAGAACTGTCGTTGACAGGTCAGGCTAATATGACCAGGTGTCCTGCATTGGTGACAACTTATTCAGTTTTCCTACGTGTATGCTTATAATTAACCTACGTATATTGAAGAACAGTGCTAATCCTCTCGTCAGTATTTTAATTTCTTCTGTTTTTATTGTTTATACTTGTTATTCCTTTGTTCAAACATGTCCAATCCATATTGGGATTAGCTGCTCTGCAGAGTAAAATGTACAGCGAATAAACATCAGTACAGTTTTCAAGGCAAGCGTCCAGAGTCCTGCTCTGATGTCACCAACAGTTTGAAGACCAGAGCCCCTGGTGATAAGTTATGTGACCAGCCAAAGAATTGATATACACTTTACATATACCTAAGTCACAACAGTAGTTAATTAGTTTATAATTTAATCAGTATGTAACACTGAATGTGATCTACCATGTGTCTTAGAGTGATTATACAAAGGCTATTGTTTATAGGTTAAGAGGATTAGGTAAGGGTCTCTGAGTCCTGATCACTAACCATGTTACAGTTACCATAGATGAACCTTTGTAGACTACAAAAGTGTGGCGTGGAGTGTTTCTGTTGTCCCATTGTGCTAACCAACATAACGGACAATGATTGAACAATTTAACGATTGACTAACCCGGTCAGAAATAGTTTTACCTCGTTCATAATAATGACGGGATTCGCTTCACAGACGCTAGGTCTGAATGGTGGCTCCAATTCCGTTTTATTTGACCGATATACATGTATAGACCAAAGATCGGAACGTCGACGTGGAGATATTTTAAGATAACTTTTCAACCATAGAACCCTTCTCGTAACCGATGCTCGTGGGGCTTGAGTTGAGTTTTTTTTAGCAATAATGAACAATTTTACCCTTGTTACCGAGTGGTACAGAATATTTACTTATTTGATTGGTGTTTTACGTCAAACAAGAATATTTCACTGATATATGTACGACGGTGGCTAGAATTATGATGGGAGAAACCCACCCACCTTCGACAGATTTCGATCAGAGATGAAGCCAGCACAAGCTGGACTTGAACTCACAGCGAGATACAGAATATACCGTCAGGTTATATGACGTGTTAGAATGGTGTCCCAGTGATATAGCATTGCAAATACATGTACGTCAGCATTAGGACCAGAGTACATGGATTACACTTTCTTGGGATATGGCCGAATTAACATAGAAAACCACATTTCAGGCGTTAGCAACAAGTAAACAAACATTTACAGCCCATCACGCTGCCATCAACGAAGCCGTTATGTGTTACGCTTGACCAGAAGCCCATTGGCACACACAGCAGGAGAGCCGCCTACACAGGTGTAATGGGATAGCTCACCACCATTCTTAAATGGCAAGAGCGCGATATCTTACATTATTTATTAACACAACAGTTGTCACTAGAAAGGTGTTATTCTGCCATCCACTATAAAATAGAGGCTATTCTTAGAACATACATATAACCAACTCTCGGGGAGTAGATTGGGGAATCTGTTTCATAGAGATCACTGACGATCAACGGAAATAAGGAGTAGGCGGGTCATACATTTCCCACGAATGCAAAATTGGAGTAATTTGGTTCTTGTTAGGTGTATAGGAATACACTGATTGTATACTACTGGTATGGATACACTACTTGTATGGAAGAGAAGGAGTGAGTTACTGGGGTGCTAAGTCTTACCATTGCAGTAGGACCGGAGTTACTTTGTTAACTTTATCGGTCTCCTGCTTATTTTTCACAGTCCTGGAGGCAAAAAGTATTAGGACAAAATGGGGTTGGATGCTGTAGTTGTCGTAAACCCTTCTTAATTTTTAACATGCAAATCCTGCAAAGGTAGCCTGACATATTATTTTAACTAAAAGGGGCGTGGTTTCGGGAGTAACGTACTTGTTGATTACTCTTGAAATGAAGGGTCAAGTTAAAACGCCATGATGAATTTTAACAGAGCGGCAAAAAAAGGGAGATGGGTAAATTTTGGACTGTTTAGATTTATTTATTTATTTGAATCGTGTTTTACGTCGTACTCAAGAATATTTCACTTATATGATGGCGACCAGAATTATGGTGGGAGGAAACCGGGCAGAGCCCAGGGAAAATCCACTACCACCCGCAGGTTGCTGGCAGACCTTCTTAGCCGGAGAGGAAGCCAGCATGAGCTGGACTGGAACTCACAGCGATGCTTTGTTTACACGTCGCTAACATGTACATCTGTAATGTGGTTCCTTCGTCCTAACCTTTCATCTGTGAGGTGATTGTTTTCCCAAATACTCGTTCGAGTCATGCTTTCATCTGTGAGTTCATTTGTCAGCACCCAGATAAGACCCATGTAACTCACATCTGTCAAGAATTACATCAGCTTTGGGCCACTGTATTCAATACACAACCAATTTGCCAATTCTTCTTCTACACATCGCGCTTTTTAGTTTATTTCTTTCTTTTCTCTCTAAGGGCCCAGTTGCACGGACCAGGTTACGATATAGCTTCGAATATCTTCAAATCTTGGAAAAATTGTAGAAGGAGCGCCAGGTGTAGCGTAGAGGTCAAAGGTGTTCACGAAAGCAAAATCATTCCCAGCAAGGCCTATAGTCATGTTCACAACTTCTGACCTGTGATTCCAAATCAGAAGAAGCTTAAGAACCAAATGAAATCAATTACAGTATACATGGTCAAAGAATCCCAGCTGAGCTCAGGGATGAGGGACAGTATCAATTCAAGCTGGATCGAAAGGGCTTTTCGAAGGAACTGTCACGGTGGCTTTAGACTTCATCACCATCGGTTTTATGCGTGTGCTGAATCACGGGGCATCTGGAGAGATATCCGACATTGTTAGTACATGACTACAACTGTGCGGTTGTTTTATACCGTCCAGAAGTGAAGCGTGGTATCTACAGACGCAAAACCAATATGAGTCCACCGTAGCATCCTTTTGGAAAAGAGAGATTGCCGTTAGCACAAGCTTAAAAAGAGATTATGGTAATTACGTGGCATGGGAATAATACTAGTCTAAGCCCAGGATTATTGGAGTCATTGTTTTGTAGGAGGCAAGGGGGGATTGTATACGCTGTCTCTGTTCTTACACGTATGGACTTAAGGACAAATCTAGACTTTTAACAGAAATAGTCATTGGTTGGTTCGTTCCAAACTTGACCGTCATCTATATTTGATAGCTGCTAGTAAATTTTATAGCAACAGATAGCTTTCAAGAAATAATTAATGTATTATATGAAGCCTTGGTGAGCTCAGGGAATAGTGTGAGCGATTTCTAATCACGAGGCTATATGTACATGAACATGTGACGGGCAAAGTGTGACATCTACTTGTCAAAGGTCTGTGGTTTACCCTGTGCTCTCCATATACATGCATAAAAGTGACTCCCCATCGTACATGTGTAGGTGAAATATTCCTGAGCACGACGTAAAACACCAATAAATAAATAATTTTCACTTACATTTTCTCTTTTACATAGGAAAATAAGCCGTGTCTATCTATGTTCTGTATTATTTCATTTTCAATATTTCATATTGTTGTAGAAGCGAACCACGATTAGTGTCGAAACACCTTCATTTTATTGAAGTTCTTTTCAAGAATGACGTGGATTCCTAATTGTCAGGGCCTTCGTTGCCAAAGTGTAAACTTTATTACCTCCTTCTGAGGTCGGCTATGTGTGAATTGCCATCATCGGCCGACAGAGAGACGTCATTTCCAATATACTTCTTGTTAGCCACGTGGGTCACTGCTTAAGTCAGTCTGACATGACTAATTACTGCAAAACTTTCTTCAACTCCATTTCCATCCTAGTTTGGTAAAATGGACATGAAAGGCTAAGAGAAATTGTACTTTACGTTTGACCACTTCAGAATGTTCGCCATAGGCTGTGACTCTTGTGTCATCGGTAAATATAATTTCGAAGCCTAGGTGTGATAAGAAGAGCCACTTCTAACGTCGACTAAGCTAGCTCAACACCGACCTTGAACATGGAATCTGTACATACAACCTCCGTCATTGTTCGTGGTGACTTGGTGACAATGCATGTGAGTGATCAACGACGCTCATGTGAACGTTCGCGTGGTCTTAATGCTGGTTGACGACCACGTGTCTGGTGTCTGTATCTGTACGTCACATGTGGGAAAGTTGGTCAGTAACTTAGCAAAGGTCGGGGCTTTACGTTGAGTCCCCCGGTTTAGTGAAAAATACCTGAGTTATAAATAATAAAATAAAAAATTAAAGAAAGTGAGTCAGAGATCAGGCTCCATCGATTTCTGTGTTGAATGTACGAACTCTGGTCCTCAATTATTGTACCCCTAGACAGTCGTGATAAATAAAACACATTTCCGTAATTTTGATTAATCGTAGTCCACGCTAGGTGTTTTCCGGACCAATAAACCTTCTGCACGCTTTTAGACACCAACCAAGTTAACAACTATTGACGTTACAGCGTTAATTAACTGATCATCACGTTGTTAGCAGAATCAGGTATATGAAATGTAATATCCGGGATAACGTGAGTATATAATTTGTGAGCTAATACATGTAAACACTGTATGGATACCTGTTCCGTGAGAAAATCCCACACCAGAAGAGGAATTCCTAGGCTATTGTCGTCTCTTTTAAGCTTGGGTCATGTGGAGATCATAGTGTGTGGAATCACTGAATTCTATCTCCTGTGAATGAAATCCATTTCAGGTGAAGGGTTTCCGTTATATTTCAGAATTTAAACAATCACACTATCATGGATACATAGCATTTAATTCTGAGCTGATCTTACAGTGTAGATTGACAACAGTCTTGCAGTGTGTGTGCGTGCGCTCGTGCTTGCGCTAGAGGGCGCGTGCGCATGATGGTTATACTGTATCTGTAAAGGCTATAGAAGTACCCTGTAAAGAGTTGCCATGCAAGTGTATAAAATACGCTATTTGCTGACGCTGGTTTCAAGCGACCCGATGGCAACGTAGGAGTCAGTGGTCATTTGTTCAAAAGTATATTAGGATTTATAAATACGACATTAATTTCAGCCCGAGGAAGAAACTATTACTGAGACATAACATTAAGCCTGTGTAAACGTTGCATGCATACTTTGCATCATTCGACCCTAGGTTTTCAACGCAACTGGTGCTATTGTACCTCAGGATGACAAAAGAACACAACATTTACCATTTACAGTTGTGCGCTTTCTCGCCCAAGAATACTGATTTTCATGCCAAGTATATACCGTGATTTTTTAGAGTTAAATCCAACTCAGACGGAGATTTCCTCAGAATATAACAAAATCAGAGGCTGGCTTAGTATTTTAAATTAGTCATCAACCGTTCACCAGTATTTTACCTTTGTTGAAGACAACTTGTCTTCCATCAATAATGAGTCAGCACCTTTCACGTCGAAACGTTCGTTACTGACCTGCCAAAGGTCAGTGGTTTTTCCCAGAGCACTTCGGTTTGTCAGTCCACCCGGTATACGTGAAAAACTTTCGAGTATGGCATTAAAGAAGAATCAATACATTCACTAGTCTGCATGTTACTGCATACTGTCTCAGATTAGGTTTCTGCTTCTACCTTGGCTATGATGATTGGCACCAGCCTTAGATGAATATGTATGACGACCTTATCATGAACATGTGTGACGATCTTAACATGACACGTGTTGTACCATTTCCTCAAACAAAATATTGCTAAGTGCAGGTTGAGTTATCATGAAATGATCCCTTGATGATGTTTTAGAATTAAAATGGCGAAACTGAGAATGCTACTTGTGTGACTTTGATGCAAAGGTGTGAGTGAGTCTCAAGTGATTTATGAGGGGTGACAGCGTGCATCTCTTTACCTGGCCCTGTATAGTTAGAAGTGTGTCGCACCCATCGGTATCCTCAGCTGGACCGGTTGGTGAACTGGTCCATGGCTCGCCAAGTTCTTGCAGGAAGGGTGTGGCCAGTGTGCTTGTGGTCTTGTCTTGAACGACAACATAGGCGTGGTTGAAAGAAAGGGTGGTGTTGGAGTTTGGGATCCATTGCCCTACGGTGGTTGTGTGTATATACTCTGTCTGGACTGATTTCAGCAGTTCTGAATTTGTATAGAAGTACTGTAGAGTATTGTTAAACATATGTACCACATAGCGGATTGTATTCTCGTGTATAAATGGAGTGGTGTTAAACAGTTACAACCAGTAAGGAATGTTTGGAATATAGTAACATATTCCCTATGTATTCCAGTACGTGTAGTAAGCGGTTGAATTTGACCACAGTGTACGTGTTGTAATTGGTTACATTTAACCGCCGTGTAGTATAACCTATGTAAGCGATATAATAGCAGTAAAGGTGTAATGGTTGCAATTAGTCACAGTACAGTGTAATGTAAGTAATGTATGAAGTGCCGGAGGTATAGCAAAGTAATTATACATCTTTTGAATATGATTCTTGGACAGATCCCGTATGGCCGGAAGTACAGTGTGCTGCGTCACGTCCCAACCTGAGACGAGCAGAGCGGTGAATTAGTTGGTTGGACGCGTGGCGGAACGTTACGAACCCGAATTAGATGAGGCCCGTCTTACCCAATCTATCTTGATTACAACTGTGCGGAACGCTCACAACCCAACAACGGTTTGGAGTCGTTTACTCTGCTGGAATTGTGGACAGTGGCCTGTGGTGTTGTACTTGTGAATGTACTATGTGGTGTGTATAGTGTGGCCATGTGTAGTGTGTAGTTTGACTTTCTGAATTGTCAAATGTGCTGCGCCTACTCATTAAATATGAAGTTGTACTCCTAAAGTATCGTTTGTCCTTTGTGATCTTCACAAGAAGACAGAGCCGCATTTGTATGCTGACCAACTAAACACCCAGGCCTACTGGTCACTCCACTACGTCTCTGGATTACATTCACGATTGTCCAATTTTAACATTTCAGTGATCGAAAACAGCTACAGCAGGATTACAACTGCTATTTTATTTATTTATTTAGCCTGATTTATTTCATTTATTTATTTGATTGGTGCCTTACGCCGCAATGAGGAATATATCACTTATGCGACACCGGCCAGCATTATGGTGAGTGGAAACAGGACAGAGCCAGGGGGAAACCCACGCCCATCCGCAGGCTGCTGGCAGATCTTCTCACGCAGGAGAGGAAGTCAACATGAGCTGGACTTGAACTCACAGCGGCCGCATTGGTGAGAGCCACGGGGTCATTACGCTGCGCCAGTGTTTGATACCTTACTAAAGAGTTTTAACTCACATGTGTAAGATTGTGGTGATTTTTGTGCTTGGAGGAATGTCAAGGATATACCACCGATCTTTGGCATGTTACTGACGAACTTTTCCGCTAGTGACATCTGTTGGTTGGAAGGGAAGTTGCCTTAAGCGAACAAACATCTCGTGTGATCAGAAATGGTATACAGAAAAACGAACATCTGCAAAGCAGTGCCACACTAAAATCTGCTATCCGTAGAATTTCATGGTGGTCACTCTAAATTTCGAGAGACGAATGGAATCGTAATGGCTACACATGCCAATTCCCCATAACCAGGAAAATGTCTTGTTCTCCACCGCCAATAAATGTTAAAGGTCTTTGTTGCTAGTTAATACAACCTGGGGAAGTGGCTGTGCACAGCACAAACTGGCAGACTAATGTGTACCGTCAATCAGGACAGCTGTCTCTCCGCCACGCCCGACGATGTACCCATCTTCATATCCAGCCTAGTGAAAGTCACAATTCCTACAGAAACTGGATGTCCAAGAGATTTATACTGGCCTGTTTTGAAACATTTCAATCACAGCCTGGACTACATTTATGTTAAAAGCGTGATGTAAGAAATCTCATCAAGCTGATGTTGAATGATTATAAACTATACCGTATAGTACACCTACAGCATTGCAATACCTGATGACTAAACCCCACAATATTTCCGGGTCTTAAGTGACACCTTATCAACAACTTTGGAAGGAAGTTAACCGGAGAAATTTAGTTGTAAAAGGGAACACCAAGCCTCCGCCTGGGCTTCCCACACTCAGTAATAAGAAGTTTTGCTGTACAGTAACGAACCACAAATTTAAGCAGCAAAAGCCACAAATTTCAAACACGCATGCTGTCTAGAGCAAATGGGCACGTGATCTACACGTCATCAGTTATTTGTGTCGGGGTTCCAGAATACTATACTCAGAATCACATTCAAATTTGATAGGATCCGTAAGGAAACGCAGCGATGGAAAACTAAACATAGCCTAATTATGCCGACCTAATAACACCGTAATGTAATAAAAAACAGCCTACTTTTGCAGGTATATATAATTGTTTCTTTGGTACGGTATCAAAATGTTCTAGTCTTTTTTGTTTATGACGTCATTGGTACGCTTCAACAGCCACAGTGATGTTCAACAACAGGACAACAGAAGCTTCTTTGATAAACTACGTTGTGCACCGGATACCAGGGAGACAGTGAGAGGGCTTGTGGCCTCGGTCGGGACACAATACATTGTGGAATAGTGACAGGTGGTCCTGTTTTAGCCGACAAAAGGATGGAGTGAACGAATGTATTCCGCCATTATTTGTCTAGCAGTCTTCAAATGTCCTGTCTTGGAATACTGCCGTCATTGGAGACTGATCCATGCAATGACCTTGTCGAGATCGTTAATTGGGACCCGAAAATAGCGGACAGCTACATGGACTCTCCTGTTTATATATAACCTATTTCTTGAATTTTTTCAACCATCACTGAAAGCAATATTTCAGTAATTTCTTTTAGAGCTCTAGGGTTTACAGAAATAATGCTTGTAGTTTTATGAAGCGTATAACTATGGTCACACAAAGAAATCATTTTTGGCTTTATTTTTGCTGTAACTGTAGGCATAGACTATCCTTTAAAACCTGCTTTAATGGTTGAAAAGGTTGTAGATTTACAGTAGATAAATTTAGCATACCTCCAAATACAGTTCCAAAGAAAGCTGTCATATTCCCTCTTAAAGAAAAATCAAATGATTTGTTCTCCAGTGATTATGATTAAAAGTTTTATAATTGTTATATCTGAATATGCCCTTCACACCAGCCTAGATTGTATCCTGCTTTCCTATGTCTATCTCTCAGTCGGCTGTGCAAGGAAAACTAGCTCAAAAACATTGAATTCATAGATTGGTCGATGGTGTAATATGAAATATTCTTCACATATATAGAATGCAGTGGCTTGAACGACTGATTACCAAAAACCATAAGACATAACTCGGGTGTCGTCACTCCCAGACGCCATGTGTCATCTATATAATGTTTTGTATCTTTAAATTTATTTCATTCCCTTTTCAATTTTGAAGTATGTATACCATTATATTTTTGGAATCCATAGCCAGAGCGAGTCTATAGCCATCATGCTTTTGACTGATCATAGTCTTTATGTAGCCAGTTTTCTAGACGACTGCACATGGATTGGCGGTCGGGATCGGGAAGCGTTCTCTCATCTGCCTGTGTGATAATTTACTTGTCCAATGTTCTGGCGTTTGGTATTTATCTGGTGCTCGCTGATGGATTTACTAGATTATCATGTCCGGGTGCCTGACAAACCTCCTGAGTTAAGTCGCAGCCAAAATAGCGAGAGCTGAGGTTTGAACATCCGACATCATTGCGCAAGGGTCTGATAGTCAAGAAGACTATATGAATTTATATTGTGATGAAATATTCAACTGGACTGAAATAACCTTGCAGTATACATCACGCTAGGGGGCCTCCTTGGCTCAGTCGGTTATCGCGCTATCGCAGCGCACCGACCCAGAAAGCCTCCCACAAATGCGGTCTCCATGCTGGCCTCCTCTCCGGCCTTACGTGGGAAGGTCTGCCAGAAACCTGCGGATGATCGTGGCTTTCGATCGGGCTCTGCCCGGTTTCCTCGCACCATAATGCTGGCCGCCGTGGTATAAGTGACATACTCTTGAATACGGCGTAAAACACCAATCAAATGAATAAATAAATAAATACATCACGCTGCAACAGAAATGTAGCTTGACGCAAGGCCGAATGACTGTACACGTACATTTATATTTGTCACCAAGGTTTTGTTTATTTTTTTGCCATATAGATTCCTGTATTGATATAACGTTCAAAAGATCGCATTAAATTCCAGATTTTTAATTCAATTCCAGGGTTTCAGCAACTATAGTCAATTCCTTGACGGGTTCCATCTACGTGAGAGCTGTTAGTAATTCGTGACAACGCGTCTTTAGCCTTGCTGAGATTAATCGATCGAGGGCGGTCGTTGAATCTGGTGTTCAAGTCTGTTCGACAGTCGAGGTAAAGTTTATCAGTTACCTCCAGTGTTGTAGGTTATCCTTGAAACTCCTCTTTCTTCACCTGTGAAACTGAAATAATTAAGAGAGAAAAAACTGTTGACTGTGACTTTAAACGAGCAAGGAAGTAAAGAAATCTAAGAAAAATATCTTCTTCTCTTGCATCTTCACATTCACTCTCCGGCAAGACAGAACGTGGGCTGTGGGAGAGAAGGCTCCGTGGCCCAAGGCGTTAGCGCAGGAGCCCCTGGTCTTCTGGGACGGTGTGCCAGCAGTTTGCTAATGGTCGTGGGTTCTCCCACTCCCCCCGGCCCTTCCTGGTTTCCTCCCACCATATTGCTGGCTGCCCTCGTATAGGTGAAATATTCCTGAGTACGACATAAACATCAAATAGATAAAGATTCCATATTCTATATTATTTACATTATTTATAGGCATTGATATTATAGTAGACATGGATAAAAATTACATTTTAGATTTTATCGAAATTGTTTTTCAGGAATGAGGCGATTTCCTAATTGCCTGTGTCTTCGTTGACAAAGGACCTTCAAACAGACAGCGTTAAGTGTAACGATGCTACTTCTGGCCCTATTCCTGTGTAAATTGCGATCTATTACCTCATTGTAAGGTCTGCTGTCTGTAAATTGCCATCATCGGCCGACAGGCAGGCGTCAGTTCCACTACACTTGTGTACGCCGTGTCATCCGCTCCCAGGAACTCAGCTACCTGACAAGGCTAATTCTTGCCAAAGTTTCTTCTACTCAATTTCTACCCACCTTTTTTCAGATGGGCGCGATGCGATGTAAATTAAAAGAGATTTGACACTTTCCTTACATTCGGCCACTTAAGCGGGAGCTCTTGCGTTGTGCGTGGTTTAAGTAGCCTGTAGATCGCGGAAAAACCAAAAGTTTTACACCATGATAGGACAGTCGAGTGCAGGGTAAAACACTTTGGTCAAGATAAACTTGTCATGCATGCAAAAACACCCATTTTTTTAAAACGCATACACGAATATTCTTTAGTGTCTGGAGTCTTCAAATGAATCACTCTAGCAGACAGCAGGAAGTTGACATCTCGAAAAACAAAACAAGTGGGTAGCAGGTGTGATGTTAATACGGCGGCTGGGATGGCTAGATGTTAGAACCCAGAATCCAGTTTATAGGAAAGAATCCCTGTTAAACGCTAATAAACAAAGTAAAATGAGATGTAATCCCTACTGATGTGGAGCAAGTTTTTTGTAAGGCAAATAGTTAAAAATATCGGAATGTGAATCTTTCACCACGGAATCATTCCGTGCAGCACCATTATTAATATTAATGCTCACCTTCATTTACTTAAGACTCGTCTTTCATTGTAATGGTAATGTTTCTTATTCTTTTTCTTTTTAGTTATGAAACGACGTTCATTCAAATTATGTCAGTTCATAATGTTATGTCGCCCTCAAAAGCAAAAATCGATTACCATTTTATTATGAACGACTGCCCCGGTTTATCAAAACCCTGGGTTCAAACATAACAATGGCAATGTATATCCGTACCATGTGTCGTCATGACAATTATGTTTAGCATAACTTACACCATATTTGTGAAATGGACTCCTGGTAGAAGCGCACTGTCTAACTTTGCAGCTTCCGACAGGTAAAAACAGTTTATCTCTTGATGTCGTCCTCCATACCTGCTTCTTATACACAAAGTAGACAATGTCAATTGCGTATACCCAGGAGGTGACATGTAAAAAACTTCAATTGTTTTTATAACCCCCACCCCTCTCTTAAAATCTGTACGTTGTTTTGAGTGTCTTCATTGCTATCGGTTTTACCGCTGCAATAGCAAATGTTCTGAAGTGTTCTATTAAAAAGATAACCGAAGTTGATCAAACTTTGTCCGAATATTACAAACTTTGCTTATTCAATGCTTTGGTTTGTGTTAAAGCTAAACTCTAAAGTTTAAGCTTTTATATGATCATTGATGATAGCTATCAGGTTTGTGCAAGAGTAAAACTCCCTGAATAAACAGCCGCCTTCGACAGACATTGTTACGTTCCCGTTCCAGTAAATGTATTCAGGGTGTTCTACGTAGTTAACCCTTCCCAAACCGTTTACCC
The DNA here is from genome assembly GCA_016165875.1 of Acanthopleura granulata. NCBI lineage: Eukaryota > Metazoa > Mollusca > Polyplacophora > Chitonida > Chitonidae > Acanthopleura > Acanthopleura granulata. The sequence continues at coordinate 30,566,596 of JABBOT010000005.1, read as the reverse complement.
CTTAACTATACAACATCGCACTGGATCTATCATTTTTTACAACATTTTACATTTGTTTGGATTATAATGGACAAAAACGGCTAATCTTCTAGGACAGTTTCACAGCACTTCTTTCGGTTGTGTTTTTCTTGGTAATTATAAACTGTCTTCGTTATAGCTCAATAAAGGTGGTTTCATTTACTGGGGAATATGTCGGTAGGAAATTTTATTCAGATTGAAAACTTCTTCAACGTTGTTTACCGTGCCGCGAAGAAAAAAAAAATCAAAGGACACTCTCTCCATCTGGAACATTTTGGGGGCTGATTGACAAGGCGGTTGGCTCAACCAAGCTTAGCCAGTGGGAATGAGCAAATATTTCTGTATACACACATGGTTATTTATGATAAAATGTTAAGCCCCATGATCTGATACCGCATTTGAAACATTCAGCACTGGATTTAACTGTCTGAGCCAGAAATGGCACTTTTGAAGTTGAATATTTCCTTACAGAAAGCCATGCTGAGGTAGTGCTTAAACGTCACATCTAGTATATATATAGCCGAGGCTCATTCCTCTTGTTACCCTCGACAGACGATAATTTGTTGCTGTGGGCTCACTGTAATGTGTCACAGTATCTCGGTTAACGGCTTGGGAGGATCAGTTATCTCCCGGTAGGCGCTTTCAAGATATCCGTTAAGCCTTTCAGGAGAGCCGCAAGGATCATTACGCTGTCAACGCCTTCATGTACACTTAACTTGGGAAAGCCTTAGTTTGTTTGACTCTGCAAAACACAATCTTATACGTCACGGTCTTCAGATTAACAACCAAAATTTCCATCGCCATTACCCTTGTTGTTACCATATATCAAATTCCGAGACACAGTGGCTAGGGCGTCCGCCTAGACGTCGGGAGATCCATGTTCAAGAACCGGGTCGAATATTACCAGAGACTTTAAAACTGGCACTTGTTGCGTCCTCGTTTGGCGCTCAAGCACTGAGAGGTTAGAGCAAGGAAACAGGACTGTTCGGCCAGGTGTCAGTATAGTGTGTTTGGGTGGGTGTCATGCATGGTGTCGTCGGCATGATGGTTCCAGTGGCACCAGCACTTTAGCGGTATGGAATCGCCCTGACACAAGACACACTATATGCACACACCACAAGGACTCCACGTCGTCATATGACTGAAACATTGTTAATTACGACGTTAAACCCCAAGCACTCACTCACTCAGACTCCTAGGAGATCTTGATGGAAATAACGATGTTGGTGTTGTTTTTCGGCGACCACCAAGACTTAATGAGTCGACATCATGATTTCCCTGTTTCTGTGGAAGAAAATAATTTCCCCATGTGGCCCATGGTGAAATCAGCTTCTCTGAAGTTAATAAAACTTCTTACTTCAAAAAGGAAAGGAAGGAACGAGCATATAACCGCACGACCTCATATTTTCATTATGGCATTCTTTGGAAACTAATTTTTAAGGAATTATTCTCAAATCATTTTTTATTCTCTTATTCCTGGAATACCTGTAATAGATCTGTCATGTCTATAACATTTTCTATTTATTTCGATTCAGACCAATAAAAATCCGATGATTTTGATTTAAAACTTGAAAACAACTTCGAGCATGAATAGCATACGCCGAAAACGCCAACGTGCCAGTGATGTATCCATTTACATAAACACGACATTACTTGCCTTCCCTTAAAATGCTCTTTGTGACAGATGTTTCATTAAATGACGAAAAATTGCGAAATTCCATGTCAGTTTGCCGCGAACTGTCTATTAATACATTATTCATGTCCTTGAAGAAGCTGTCCTCTCAAATGAGCCTAACGTCAGGCTATCCTTAACGCAGCGTAGCCAACAATCAGCATCGATCGGGGTCAACTAAAGGCACTTGTGAAGCTATTTATTATAATTTCCCAAATCACGCAACTAAAACATCCTGTTATTCTGGAATTTACAGATTATTGAAACGAGAGCAAAACACTGAATATAATCATAGGGCTTTATGATTAATGAAAATAACAACAAATGTAAAAGACTAAAGCACAGAGAGTAAAAACAGAGCATTGACAACTGTGTCATTGTTGACAGATGGTCTTTTCTTAGGGTTTTCTTCTAAGTGATCTTGTAAATGCATAAATTGTAGTCTACGCTCCTTACAATATGGTCTGGGTAGAATCATACGATGAAAAAACAAACAAACAAACAAAAAAAAAGAAAAACACCCCCTCCAAAAAAAACCCAAACCCAGGACGTCACTGGTCTGGAATTACACAAAAGTTACTGTTTTATGCCCATAGTGTACATGGGCTCACTAACAAAAACGTAAAACCTACGATGTAAAAATGCTGGAGCATCTCTTTCCTTCATAATTTAGAAGTTTGGTAAGCTGAAAAGCAAATTTACATCATGAGATGACAAATTTACATCACGAGATGACAAATTTACATCATGAGAATGGTTTTAAAATAATGTACACAATTCAGAATGAAATTCTGAAAATAAAGTCACTCGCAGAAATGGTAAAATAATTAATTTCTGTTTGTCAGTCACAATCCATAACATCTTCTAAAAGATGTGAAACAGGCAAAAGGTCTTTGTTTTTTGTCGGTAACATACTCTAAGCCGTCGCCTTATTCTACTACTAATGTCATCATTCTCATGGCAGTGGTTACCAGCGAGTTGACAAGTCTCTCGACGAATAATTCCGGCCCAGTTCCAAATTAGAAAATAAAACATAATGTGTGTCTTTGTGGCCGTGTAATAAATCAAGTAGCAGGACATAAAGCTGGGATATCGTGAGTATAATTGTCCGGCTAGGCCCAGACCGGCTGTGACCGTAAATGAATCAGAGAACGGTTCCTTGTCTTCCTTGTCCGTTATTGAAATGATACAGGGTAAAATGTCATCATGTGTGGCCCGGAAAAAGTAGGAGACATAATATGGAAAGAAAAAAAAAATCCATCTGCGCTTGTGTCGAATGTACCTGGAATTAGAATATGGATTATGGTTTCGATTGCCAAAAAAGGCAAATTGCTAGAAAAATAGAAGAGGGTAAATTTCAGGTCTAGCCAATCTCAGCAAACATTGAATGGCGATTGGTTTATATACAACCGAGAGTTACTACTCTCGTATACTGCGTGGTAAATCAAATGATTTGGGTCCAAACAACGGAGTTAGGAAACATCTAACTTTAGCTATTGTCAGGATATTTGAAACTTGGTCACCATGACTGTACAATAAAAGAAGACGTCTACTGAGATATGGGCGTCTGCATGTCATCTATCACTGCCCTCACTGCTTTGGTTTTACTCGCTATGATTTATTCCTTTACATTTGGGACTGTGCAATAAATCATTCATCAAGACATAAATCCCTGATATAGTGGCTATAATTGTCCAGTAAAGCCTCGACCGTGTGACCGTGAAGGGACCAAAGACCATTTCTTTGGGGACTCGATCCCAGTGCTTGTGCTTGGGCCTCATTACAGGCTGACTTACAGGGTATGAGAAGCCTCATTTGCTGCTCGTAGCAGGTTAAAGTTAAGAGAGCCGATTTTGAATGAGTTGTAAAAGAAGGGTTTGGATCCTAAGATGACAGGTAAATGAAATTCCTAGGGGACACATATTCAAGACTGGACATTTTATTGAATACTTAAAAATTAGGTTGTTATACTAGAGAAAGGTAAGATGTAAGATTTGTTCGTCTTGCACGCAACTGTCATATAAACATAGTGTTATGACTGTATTGTGTTCGTATGAAGACACCGTTCAAAACGTACTGGAAACAGAATGTTCTTTTTCATTCCTAAGTCTGGGCCAGATTGCTTCTGTTCTTTTCTTTTAAAAGGTCAACCTCAAAAATAGACTCATCAACCTGCTAGATATACATGTCTATCCACACGGTTCCTCCACAAACTTCGCGAAGGGTGGGGAAGTTGGGCCTTAACATTTGATGATAAAGTGACCCCATCTAATACAGAATGTCAACCAATTGACCGATAGTCCCTATAACGGATATAGTACATCAGAACCCGTAAACAGTGTGATGAACCAGTCCATGATACATCTGGAGTCGCTCAACTGGCGATATCATTCTGGCTATCTGCCCTTCAGTGGCACCACCAGATACTGACATGTGCAGGGAGTGCCAACATTATGATCCCTTCATGATACATGTACACAGACGATCTATTTTATTCTTCACCTGTTGTTTGACCTAGGTTACGGTAGGGTAACATTCGGCTAGACTATACCTGTAGCGGCGGTCCTTGTGAATAACATATGGGGTTCCTCTGCTAAATGTTGTTAAATACACAACGTTCATGAGCAAAATGAAGAAAGCCTAGAGACAACTTGGTTAATTTTTATTGAAACAAGAGGCTGGTAAAACGGGTGGTGTCAGCAGTTAGCACCCCACCACTTCCCTATTTTCTCATGTATACAGCCCTTCACTTCTACACATAGTTATATGACGCATTTCACATAACCAGTAGTTCGTTACAACGCATGGTCGGAGTCACCGTTCTCTTAGTGATATATATTTTGCTAAATATTGATGCTGTTGGACTTTGCCGTGAACAGAGTAAATAACCATTTTTGCATCTCGAAAGAAAGTCATGACCAGCCGAAAGTTACTCAGTATCTTGAAAATGATTACTGTGATGAAAAAGAATGTTAATGTCCGTAAGTCATCGAAGATGGCATTAGCTGTCCTTCTTTCTCATATCAACATCTATGTTATATCAAGGTCTTTATAATATTAAGATATTAATGTGGCTTAATCTCTTAGGGCTTTATTTATTTATTTATTTGATTGGCGTTTTACGCCGTACTCAAGAATACTCCTGGCTTTATCCACTTCCTGTAAAACATTCCTGATCTAAATCATGTTTACTGAACTGTGTAACTATGTTACACACCACGCGAAAACATGACGGCGCAGGGCTAAAAGCTAATTTGAGGACTAATTACCATTTCCTGGAACATTCAGAATATTGACCGTTTTTAAAATCTGCAACTTCCTCGTGTTGAGATTATTATGCGCCGTCTGAAGGGTATATACAACCATGACTTATCGACTGGGTAGTTAGAAGGCAGACTCTCAGATGGCTTGGTAGATTACCTCTATAACATTGTCTGGTGATTTAAACAATACTTCTAATTTTGACACTAATTCTATTGGGTTGTAAGACATTTGTCGACATTCCATTTTCTTCTTTACAATAATGATATGAAATTACTTTTAATACTGTGAAAACTGAAATGGCAGGAATCTTGCGTGAGTTTATGTACTTGTTTAACGAAAGTTGTCAATGCCAAATATAAGCAATGACATTTGTCTGAATTTTTGTTCCCGAGGCTCCCATTACTGGTTAATTGATCATTTATCTACATTTTACTGACTTAGCCAAAAACTAATAGGTGTAAAGCTCTCCAAATTAGGTTCGTTAGATAAGCGACATTTGTTGTCAGCAGGTTTGCTGGCACACTTTCAAAGGGTAATTGATTAATGTAAAAATTTTATATGCATATTTATATAAGTTAATTTACAGTAATGAAGTATACAATAATCAAATCCTGTAGAACAGGATTGAACATGATATAAATACTATTGAAGGTGTTTTGTGCATAACTCATTTATACATGTTATAAAGTGCAAAGAATTTGGCGGACAATGATATAAAAATACCGTGATCTATTGGCGTTATATGAAACCATGGGACAAAAATAGAGTAAATAAGGGTAATTGAGGTCGTTTTCCATGCAGTTCTTGTCTGTCACTGGGTGGTAATTAACTCTCCGTTGTACTCTCCGGCTTATCTAAGGACTAATTCCTGGGAACACAACCAAAAAAAAAGCAGATCACTGGAACTTCACTGGTGGATTAACTTGTCACCCTGCTTCAGAACAACCTATTTAGCTGGTAACAATGGCCCAAATAAAGCCGTTCTAGCGTCCGTTGGGTGCCACGAAGCCAGCAAAGTAACATGTTTATTTGAGGTCGTCCTGGGAAAGCCAACATCACACACCGCCTTTGATATTTACCACCTCGCTAATGTCCGCATTCCGAAATTAACTGAAAGAAAAAACAAAACAAAAACCGATCGGGCCTGGGAAGAACTTTTGTAAGGTCACTTGTAACCCCTAAAATTACGCGATATCAGAAGAAATGTTTCTCCTCGACGGGAGCAATGCCCCAAGTGTGTTCTTGCGATGCCTTTTACGTTTTTTGCACTTATATACATATGTATACCAGTGCACATTCTAGCATATTTATATACATTTACATATAAATTTTTGTTATGAATTTCAAATTGTCTTTTCCGAGTTTTAACCAACATCTTGTTCTTTTAACTTGCTTTAAACATGTCCGTCTTTTTTCTTTGTGTTTACAAGTTTTCATCACATCAAAAACCCTTCACAGCTTCCTGGTTTACTCATGTTGTTGCCACGATATCGCTGAAATATTGTAGACGTGGCGCAAACCCATAATGGTTCACTCCTTCATTTAAAAAACTTTTGCAAATCTGTGTGCCAAAATAACCCAGTGTTAAGTTTTCTGTTTCATTCCTTTATTGTTTTTTTTTTGCATTCTAATGTTTGTTACATAAAAATCATGCAATGAATGTTACGTGTAACAACTCCAATGTCTCAAACAAAGCATGTAAAATCGAAAACACTGATAATTTTACTCAGAACGACCATTTTCCTTCATTTCTTTTACGTTGTAAAGAACCTCAACATATTTTTTTTTGATCATCGATTGCTCATTGGAGTAACCATTATGGTTTGGGACAAATTTTTGACGACAGGTGTTTTATGTTTGGTGACAGTTTGATAAGATACGGGTCTTCCCGTACACCTGACAGAAAAAGCCTCATTCGGACTTATGGAGCCATGACTGGAACCCATGCTCGTCCAGTTGCAAAGAAATGTTCAATCGCAGCAGATTCTATTCACTCTGTCAGGGAGGAATTCTCTCGTCGACGGAGAATGTCTTGGGATGTCTTCTGTCTGCAGTTTGTATTATCTTCATCAGGTACAAGGCTCTTTTCTCTGACTAGTATATCCTTGCTACTCTTAACACAGGGGTGATTGACTTTCAGACACGGACTAATTGTGCGGTTTTAAAACTGATTTGTGTTTCAAGTCATGCTTAAGAACAATTCACTGATGAGATGACTGAGCAGTGGCCGGATCACTCCGTGAAATGTTTTGCTCGTTACCGCCAACCGAGCCTTGACTGAATACAGCTTTCTGTCGCTCGGGAGCCTTGAGTCATTTTCCAAGTCACCTGGCCTTCCTAATGTAAGGCTGAAACTTGGCAACTTTAAAGGTGACACTTTCATGGCGACAGCATGTTTCTCTTCTCCTCAGGTTTCACGCTCATCGGACGAAGTTTCTTATTAATAGCCGTAAAAAATTCACAATGTTGCATTTCAATATCGTCAGATTTAAGTACGTCATTACGACATTTCATTATACATTACGACATTTCATTGCACACATGTTACACATGGTAGGGCGTCTCGCCCATCTGTTAGCACGACAGTATTCGTCTTTGGACAAAGCCACGGTCAGAACATCTTTATTTGTGCAATTCTTAACAACACACCAGTCCATAATTCAGAAGACTGGGCTAATCCTAAGTACTTAGTTTTCTGTATTGGCAATTCCACGTCACACTTTGTGCACTGGCGCTTTAGTGCCGTAATGTGAACTTGGGGCGTTGGAACGGTAGTAAGGCCCTGTGGCCAAAACTCTGTAATGATATTGTTTTTGACAGAAGAGGCAAGTTTTTGGCTTCGCATAATTTTTCCAGACTGGCGAGGTCTATCAAATATACATTTTCAGTTTGTGTCAATGAAAAAGATGCATACTAACATATCAAAGTAAGTGACTCAGTCAACTGCCTTGGTGTCCAACATCCTTTCCGACACTCATCGATACACCCTTTTGCCACAGTTCCTGAGGTAACAGATGCCTAGGCGTTTGTTGATGTATCGCCACGACAAAATGAGATCGCTGTTCATGCAGATCCTAACCAGTCAGGCAGGTAGTCACTCAACGTGACGAATTCCGCCGGGAAATATAAATACCTGTCGAAACTCTTTCATCTTCAGCTTTAATGGTCAGATAAACCCGCCCTGATGGCTTTTTTGTACATTTTTTTTAATGTCTACAGGCTTCAACACCAATATTTCACGTTTGAGTCCAAAAGGTTTCTGTTAATCGATCGTGAAGAAAATATGACTTGTTATCACAATTCAGGGAAAATTCTAGGCCTCTAATTGGTCTAATTTCCCTTGATAGTTTATCGTATTCGCAAAACAAGCAAGCAACACAGTGTTGCGCCTTTGATATTTTTTCTCTATCGCTACGGAGTCAGGAATTCTCGCTCTGGCCGATGGAAACGCTCGTCAGCAATCTACGGGTCAGTAAGTTTTCTTGCCTTTGTTTTCCAAAGAGTTCTAATGAGTTCTAATGATTCAGCAGTTAACAAGAACATATAGAAAAGTTTCTCGTAGCCTCTTTTTGAGACAGTTAAATATCAAACCCTTCCATGTTGAATCGAAAAAGTCTACCTAGATGTCGACTTAAGGCAAGTATTTTTTTGTGTGCGCAGTCAGTGCCCCGATCTGAGCTGTGTTCTTCTCATCGTGTGAGCCCTGATGTCGGTATTAGTCAGTGACAAAGCTTTTGTGAAAATGCGGCGTGTTCTGGCCCAAGTACCGGTAGTGATTCAACAAAAGTCATCCGAAAAGCTCTTCATTATGACAAATTCGTTTTACCAGCGTGGGTATACGGCCTGATAATTGGTCTGAAAGATCAACATTTCGGCTGATCTTTGGGGTTTCGTGAAAATATTAATCTTTTTCGACGAAATATCAGGTCGTATACCCACCCAACACGCTGATATAACTTATATTTTGATCATTTTCTTCATAAATAATACAGACCGCAATTAATACTGGTTGGCACAAAACAACAGCGGAGTAGTTTTCCTCGGTATTTGTTATTTCTTTCTTCTTTTAAAATAACTGAATGAATAATTAAAGTTAAGATCTTGAAATACGTTGTCTGTCAACCTATTAATTGCGTGCATATCTTTGGGGGCACTTCAGACCTTCTCCATATCTATGTTGTCGCATAATAGAGGCCGAGATTTTAACCAGAATAAAACTGTATCACACAAGACAGCTGACAATGTGCAAAACACTTGTCAGATTTAGGACTACTTATTCTATCTATTATGTACTAACTACCTAGCTCCGGTGTCAGTTCTCATCTATTCCAGCTGCCATGAAACAAGATTCTTTCTAATTGTTGACTATGGTGACAAACCACTGAGGAAAACTAGCACACTCTGTCTAAAGCTAAGTTAACAAATTGCGTAATAACTTAGAATACCCCAGAAGACATGTTAGGGAAATTTTAGGGAAATAATTTACCCAAAAGCTTTTCTTAATCAGCATACAACACAGTCATGGTGTTGTCATGTCTGCAAAATTTTCCATTTCTTTGGATTATTTTTGATCAATGACCACATTTGAAATCAGCAATAATAAAGCTAATTTGACTGTATTCGCCACTATGATATTAGTCGTCCACTTTCCTAAAACCTCATATGTCAGATTTCTCATAACGTCTTTCGTAAAAGGCGTTGTCTAGTTTATCGCCCCATACTTTACGAGAAAAGCTACGAAGAAATGATTTGTAAAGTTTCGTGAAAGTGGGTCCTGCTTTACAAATGCTCTTTTCAAAAAGTGTTAAATTAAATGATGAAACATAGCGAATTGATAATGCATTCTTCATATCTGGGGATCTATAAATTGTTGTTTTCCAGTCATAATTCTTAATTATATATAGCCAAAGCTCAGCGTCTATTCTCAGTGAGATGTCTTAAGCCGACGGGTTTGGCGCTTTGCCTTAATCAGCCATTCATCCGTGCAATTCTTGTTTAATACCCTTATAATCACGACAATGGTTACCAGCGATTGGGCGAGTCTCATGGAGAATTATTGGGGCCTAGTTTCAAACTAGCATATAAGCAAGGATGTATGTGTTTGTTTGAGACTGTACGATAAATCATGTCTCAGTGGATATATCGGGTCTACCGTGGGGATGACTATGCGGCTAAGCTCCAACCGACTGCCAACTTTTAGAGACAAAACACCGTTTCTGTGTTCTCGGTGTTCAATTGTTAGGTGTCGAGCCCGCACCACTTGCAGCGCGCGGCAGGTCTAATTCACGGAAAAAGAACTAGTACTTATACATCTCTGCTCTCTGAGTGGAAATAAGGGATTATATTTAATATTTGAACATAAGAGCAAACGACATGAATATAAAACCCTAGGTCTACGAAGTTATAACGGCAGGTATTGAATAGGCGATATCTGACGAATTGAAGCACTCTGATTCTACAGGTTTTGACTCCCACACAGTCAAAACAGTGAACAGACTACTGTCAAATTAAGACAAGAACCAAGACATCCACATACTGCTCCCGTGCAAAGTTTTGGTCGCCTATGAAAATTGTCATGGCTTTATTGCTGGTCTTTACCTGGGAAGGTCCGCCAGCAACCTGCGGATGGTCGTGGGTTTTCCCCACCATGATGCTGGCCTCCTTCGTATAAGTCAAATAATTTGGAGTACGGCATAAAAAAGCAATCAAATAAATAAATAAAATATTGCTGATTTTACGAAGATCTGTACGTTGTTCATTTTTCTTGCGCGAAATCCTTTATTTATCTTTTTCTATCAACCTCAAGTATGTATATTGGAATGAATCTTATCCATAAGCAGGTTTGTTCCGAAAAATCGACATGGCGACAAATACAGGTCGTACTGGTTTGCTAATTCACGAAAGGGGAAGGTATAAACTGTTGTTTGATCTTAGAGACTGCAATTGCAAGGGTGTAAGAAAAAAAAGTTGGATGTGTGACTTGAACACTGCCTACATGCCGGACATGAAAGCGATAACTTGATTATATACATTACATTTGTCGAGTTAGCTAGTTTGTCTCACATAAACTAGCCATTGTGTTAATTCACGTTTCTAAGTTCTAATTACATGTTGATTACTAATTGTATTGTCTGAGGATCGACTGCGGGACTGAATAACGACCAGTTCATTCACGAAACAAATTTACTTGGGAAACCGAATCCGTACTCCGAATTTGTGTAAAGCCCCATCTAGAGCTGAAAGTCTGCCAATTGACTCATAACCCAAACCATCGCTGTAGGTCTTTAATTCATCGCAATAAGCTTGCCTATGGTAGACCTAGACTGGGCCAGGAGTACCTGTTTGGCTATCAGCCAGTCAATGGAAAAAGACATTAACAACGCCATCATTTACATGCCTACTCAGTGTGCGTATATGTACAGGGGCTATCTATTTTATCAGTTACCCATTTTAATTGGACTGATATTTAGTTACACATAAATGTACATGTATACTTAGATTACCAATTTCGAGCTCATTTTTTTAAAGGCTAAACTTATGTTGTACACAAATGGATATGCGTGTACATATATGAATCTATGTGTACATAAATGGATATGTGTGATATGTGGGTACATGTGTGTACATGTGGGTGATATTTAGTTACATATAAATATACATTTATACCTAGATTACCAACAACGCGCTCAGTTTCTTTTAAAGCCTAAACTTATGTTGTACGCAAATGGATATGTGTGTACATAAATGGATATGTGTGTACATAAATAAATATGTGTATACATGAAATGGATCACCTTTGTAGCGACAATTTTACGCCAAGAAATTCTTATTTTTGTCTTTGAAGTCAACCGACTATGAATCTCCTCTGTAGGAATTTAAACGTGTACGAGGCACTTTCATGTTGATCCTTGCAATATTTCAGCCACCTTTACAGAACGGCGTGAATTAAATTTCTCTTCTTTCTTTTGGTACATGCAAATGACCTTGTATATCCTTAAAACGAGGTGAGTGTGAGGATAGTTACGAAAAACTGAAGTTTTGAAACACTCGACCTAATTCCTTACATTTAAACAGCTCTGTGTGTTTATTAAAACTGATTATTGCTATGAGATAGAGAGTCATGCTCTTTCTGACTGTATTGCGGTCGCTGTGAGTTCAAGTCCAGCTCATGCCGGCTTCCTCACCGGTCGTATGTGGGAAGGTCTGCCAGCAGCCTACGGATGGTCCTGGGTTTCACGCGGGCTCTGCCCGGTTTCCTGCCACCGTAATGCTGACCGCCGTCGTATAAGTAAAATATTCTTGAGCACGGCGTAAAAACACCAATGAATTAAATAAATCTTTCTGACTGCAAACGCTTGGAAAGTTTTGTTTGTCACGTCAGTATCGTTGATTTTGTGATCAGAACGAGCCCCTTGCTGGTTGATTGTATAAAAACGCCCCTCTGCTTAAGCCCTTGGCCAAGAGAGAAAGATACTACAGCTCACGAACTTTCAGATGAGCTGATAAGTGAGGAATTTTGTTTGATATCTGTCTGTGGGCGGTGACCACGTGTTCTACCGTGTGTCTATAAAACATCCTGGGTCAAATCATACTTACAAATCATACTCTGGAATTCAGGTACTGTCATACACAAGGCGCCAAAAGGTCAAAGAGTATGCCGAATGGCGAGGAACTCTTTCGACGTCTAATTAGTGTGCCTCACCATCCTTGGGACAATTCGACTCTTTGGAGCCTGCTACATGTACACTCAAATCATGCCAGAAGTCAATAGACAAGCTGATCTTTAATTTTCAGACCACAGACCATCACACAACAGACTGAAAACTAAGACCCGGATTAGAACGACCAATTGTCGTATCCCTGCAAAGACGAACGTATTGTCAGCTTTCTCAGAAGGAACCAGTTGAGGGAAAGGTTCTAATAGCACCCAAGAGTCCTCACTGATCGTGTATAAGACTGGAGTGACCTTTAGGTTAGGAAATCCGTCACAAACATGTTTACAACACAATAACGCATATCCCAGGGTATGGCGTGTAGGCAATGTAGTGGAGAGAGTGTTCCTATATTGGAGAAATGTTCCAGTGGAACATATAAAGGACTGTTACCATTGACAATAGTTTGCATTGCTGTTAGAAACGTCGTTGTAAAGGGAGCTTAAGCGAATGTTGTGAATGCAGGGTTGATTGGTGTTTGGGATATTGGTGTATATCAATCCGAGAAAGGGACTGCAGATTTCAATCAAAATCCTACGGGAATCTAATACAATGCATATTCAGGATAATCTGTAAAGTTAAATGCTAAAAATCTTCCAGAATATACAACAAAATCATCATATGCCTTCTTAGTGCAACTCAGATCAGGATTCTCGCAACATATTACAGTTAACTAGAAAGGTGATTCTTCCACATGTGCGATGTAAATTTGTTATAGCATATTACAGAAAGAATCCTTAAAATCAACACATTAGCGTTACTATGACCTCATGGTTGTAGATGATCAGATCTACAGAGTACAGTCACTAACGCTAATATTGCGATTACCTTCGTGTGTAATAATGTACATCATGTGAGATTTCAGTGCAAGACAGGACCTCGTTGTTGAGAAGGAAAGGCCCAGGAGCTTTTACAGTAGTCTTGCTCGGCATAGACACTATGTTGGTTTATATCCAATTCTCAAGGGTGTTTCTATTGTATGATTAAAAAAACAGATACTATCTTTCGAGCCATGCGTGGGGTTTACCTAGAACGCATTTTGTTTCCGGCCCCAAAATTCGAAAAAGATTCACTTCATAGATTTTAAAGATGGCTCCAGTCGTAAACAGTAGGTCCAGGTACGAAACTAGAAACGAGGCAAATTGTACAGGATTTCAAGCCCTATTTACAGTAAATGTACAGTTAGCGTATGGTCGCATTGGTAAATATTTATTTACTTACTTACTTACGTTTTTACGCCGAACCGTTACTCACGAATGTTTCACTTATACGACGGCGACCGGCATTATAGTTGGAGGGAATGGGACAAAGCCCGGGAGAGAGACTGAAAAATAGATCAGTCTCTTCCCACCACCCCAGTTGAAGTTCAGCACATCACCTTTGTAATAATAGCTTTTGAACCTAATTTTTTTCCCTCTATTGTCGAGCGTCCTCATTCCAGACGTCGCTTTCAAATCTAATGATAGAAAGATTATCCATTAGTTAAAAAGCAGGAGAAACTGGGAAAAGTTCTGTCTTAGAATGGGCGATACATGTAGTACTAGCCGTTAATTTTCAAATTTTTTGTTGACTGTAACTTTGATGCTTTATTATGATATGTTTCCTAAAAACAGGCTACTGCTGGCAATGTTGGTTTCAACTTTCTCTGGGTCATACGTGCATGAGTGCAGGTCATTATGGAATGTGTATGTTTGATAAATTAAAAGAATATCTCTTTCTGGTTTGGAAGGGGGGACTTGAATTATTGTTTTATTAGGTGATTGTAAAAATACAACTCATCCATTCCTGACAAGAGACTGGCTTCTATTCTGTGGTGTATTCCTCCACCTGTGGACATTCCATGTACCGTATATATCAGTAGTTCTTCTCCTTCGAAGATACCTTCAATCTCGTCTAATTCTGCAAATTGTACAGAAGGTGGAATCGAAAACATTTTGGAGTTGTTTGACAAAACTTTGCAATGGCACAAAGATGCAATTACCGTTGAATGGATTTTGTTTCTGAGACCCCAGTTAAAGGCTAATTTGCAGTTTGTCTACAAATAACCGACTTGGCTGACTAGTGATGGTTGTAAAGCGGTTCTAATTAGCTTCTAATTAGCGGCATAATTCATTCGGTGTAACCAAGTATTTGTTGGCTAGTGGACGCTTACGATTTTACATCGTTGTTTTTTTTTTGGCATTTCGGGCGTTCAAGTACTCGGTGAATGTTTTATTGTTGTATCTGTATAAATGATATACACACAATACATCGTGCCTGTTAGGAAACAAACCACTTGGCTCACACTGAGCAACAAATACTAATAGAAGTTTTTAGGAATAACTCATTTATACATTTTATGTTTAATGGTGGATATAAAACAACCTGTTTGGCCCCAAAACAATGAGCTAAAAGATCTGTTGGCAGGGATTATCGAACAATGGGAGAGTAAATCTAAGTAAACCGAAGCCGTTTTCCATGCAATGTTTGTCTCCAGCAAGAAGGTATTTGGCCCGGTTGGGCTCTCCAGCCGTGATAAGCACTAATTGTCAAAATAAGGTCGTTCGCTCGAACTTCGCTCGTGGATTCACTGGTCAACCTGCTTCAGAATAACCTAATTAGTTGGTAACAATGGCCTAAATAAAGTCGTTCTTGGAGTGGAGAGTATTTGAGTGTTGACATCCTTTAATGTTTTTTCTTCTGTCACTCGAAACTCTTAAGCTGACGTGAAATAATAATTTTAAGTGGTCACGTTTTGTTTTCGTAAGTGTATTGTTTTCTTGCATATAGTTGTTACTACATAAAAAATTTACAGAGAATGTAAAGTGTAACCACATCAACGCTAAAGGACTGTAAAAACATAAGCAATGATAAACTGTTTCAGGATGATCTTTTTTGTCCTCGAATCGCTTACCTTGTAAAGAACACCAGGGTGTTTTAGATGATCAATCTGTTGTTCAAAGAAGCTTTTTAGGGCTCTTGGATTTGCGAAAAAAAGGTTTGATAGTATGTTTTACATCTGGTGTGTTTTCCATTTAATACAAGGTGACAGTGTGAATAGAGAGAGAAAAACGAGAAAGGGAGAGAGCTCTTGAGAAGGCCCGGACTATCCGGGCTGCCTGACAGCCAGTTCTAGTGGCAGCCGCAGGCGGCGAACGTGCGCATCCTCAGTTGTGAGGAAATATTAAAGTTAAGCTGAGGTAATCTATTCACTCAATCAGTGAGGGACTCTGTATTCAATGAGAGCAAGACTTAGGAATGAATGAATGAACGAACGATTATGGCTTAGCGCCCCGTTAGAAGTATCTCGTCATACCGTGGCGAGGACATGATGACAACCAGGCATCCATGAAGGGTCCTCGGCATGATATGCTGAACACTCAAAACCAAACGGAAAAAACGAACATTTTTAACAACCTGTTAAAAAAACTACGTTAGTCAAAAGTCTAAAAGGATGTTCGTAAGGTTCCAGAGTTTAAATGTTATAGAACATTTTACTTACATCCAGTATGGGTACCATCGCTAAATCATTGGCTGTCGCTGTCCTTGGGACCGATTGGATCGTGATTATTACTACGGAGCATAGAAATAGTTCATTCAGTGCTGAGCTATACTTTCCCACTTAGACCATAACGCATCACAACAGTATCCTACCCACACGGCCTTTCGTCACAGTTCAGGATTCTCACGTAATAGATGTAGATGCACGGGCCTTGTCGACACAGCTCTGACACAGCATGAGTTAGTGACTCATAGTGAAGAAATCCGCTGGTGAAAAATAATTACCTGCAAAAGCGTTTCCGCCTTTTGTCATGTTTGTGACAAAACAGACTGTCAACACAGGCAAACTGAATGTCGCTGTCGTCACTCTCCTGTAGGTGTTTTACTATATGGAGAAGCAAGCCAATTGAAAAAGGTGTGAAAAATGCAGTGAAACTGTGTAAAGCACAAGGCACCATTCACGTTATTGATACATAGCAATCGTTAGCATCATTGATTCACCGAAGATCTCTTTAATAGAGACCAAGGTGGGCATTTCTCATCTATGGGTAAAATGTTAAGATTCGGTACACTTTTGTATAGGCATTGGTTCCTGTCCTGTTCCCATAAATCAGATTACTTATTAAATATGCGTCAAACAGAGAATGTACTCAATTACTTTAGTGTCATGTAATAAGGTTAGTATGAAACGGGAGCCGAATGTTGGAACCGTGGTCTTGGTAAATAGCTCAACAAAGAGGTCCAAAACTGGAAAGATTAAGTATTTTCCTGAGAGCATAAAGCCAACCATATAAATACATTTAAACAATAGATTCATCACCACTTCGAACCTCTGTGGTTTATACTCGTGTTTAATTAGTTGGAAACGCGTGACATTATTACTAGCAAAAGAATGATGGAGCAATAATGTTAAAGTCAGCAAATGATGCATGATATAAACCGCAGGAAATCTGTGAAGGTTTAATTGTGAAAGGAGATTATGGTTACGCCGGCCAAAAAGCATAAACATGAATTATGCAAACACTTTTATGCATTGCGATATTTCATGATTTAATGCTCACTGGCACGGAAGGATTGAATGAAAAAGTAACCCAATAGTAAACACAGTCATCAGAACGGCACACAATCAATCAGCACAAATTTTCTTACTGTCATTGTGATCCTGTTTGGATTTGGTTCACCTTCATTGGCAGATCGAGCCGACCGTATTCTGAATTGTAATTATCTTTAATCTGCTTATTTCAGCTGGTCATGACCGATCGGGAAGTGGGGACTGTTTACAACTGAAGTCACAGCTGTCTTCACCGGATGCAGGTATTGACAGGCTGTCAAAGGCCAGATATTGTAGCACGGGTTTGACAGATGAAGGCGCTATCGGGAAAAAATTGTAATTTTTACGTGTAGAGAGTGAGGAATGTAAAGGTTGTCAAGGCCGATTGTGTTGGCTTGTTTACGTAAACCCTCTGTCGTTATTTGTATTATATGTCCGGCTAGGCCTGAAACTGACAGGAGCTGTCTCGCTTTATACTTCTCGGTCTTTTGCTCAGTTTAAAGGAAGTATAGGCCTTTAAATATTCCTGAAACAAGGTCCACGGAGACCTTTGGCTACGGGGGAAATAATAATTATACTTGTTTTCTTCGATATTGCAAAATAAACACTCAGTGTGTGCAGAGAAAAACACCCACGCTTTACCCATGATAATTTTCTTGATTTACATGTACAAAAGTGGCTGGAGCTAATGGAGCTAAATTCCTATATTCAGCGCTCACACTGCCCAAAGACTGTCGAAATAATGTAAGCCGTAATGCCTCATTCAAATATTCAACATGTTTTCAGTAATATAAAGATAAAAAATACATATATGTGCATTTATACTTCATTTATACATTCATTCGTGTAGAACTCTGAGCTATGTACACTCATCTGCCGTGTGGTATGAAAACACATAAATATTCAGACCGGTCAGTGGAATTTGTAAACGTCTGCGACAAAATGGTGAGCAAACGAACAAAGTATTCACACACCTAAATACTGAAAGTAAAGCAGTATGCAATCTTCATTACCTATAATAAACTGTTTTAAATTTAAGGTTTTCTGTGAATGTTTAACAGTTCTGGGGCAATGTGTACTCCTGGGCAGAGACTTATTGGAAAACTAGAAAAGAATAAACCGCGTTGCGTACAACAATTACTAAATATTTAAGATAGTACATTAAAATCAGTTCTCAGTTGAAATGGTAGAAGTACAAGCTAAATAAGTTCATATTAAGTAGGGTTAGTTACAAACAAAACAGATACAGCTATCAGTACTTTCTGATGTCAGGCAAACAGTCGATGTAGTTTCCCTGAGACTCATATTCTTTCCATCATATTCCTTTTAGGGAATTCTAATTCTGTTCGAACTGCAAGAGTTGTTCTCCACAAGTGACTGAGCAAACATGACAAAAGTTCCCAACCTTTGTGATAATTTGGCCTTTCCTGTACAACAATAAATTATTGCTGGAATATGGTTGTAAAAGGGGACAAACATCTCTTTTATACCACTAGTTAAAAAAACAGTGCGCTGTCAACATTCGCTTATATGTCATTGGTTTTCTTTTGTCGTCAGGCATCTTTCTCCAAATATCAAAACCTTTAATTCTGTTCTAACTCAATGGAATTTCAGTGCTATGTAATTAATTCCATGCATTACCAGGCACACACACAACTATGCCTGAACCAGTCCAGAGTGTGGAAACTGTTCTTTTTTTTTACCAAGAGACGACACAAGAGGAAAGCTTTCGATTTATAATGAAAAAGATATATGTACAGATACATTTATGACAGGAAACGCTCTGACGTGTGCCATCGTTACATTTTTATTAAAGCAAACGAGAGTGTATACGTGTATGTCTGTGGCTTATCCACCCTTTATATGGAATAGTCCAACTTGGTTAATCCATTACAGGAGCATGAAATGACACGTTAGATGGTGTCTTTTTATTTGCCAAAGGAGCAGCAGACGTGTCAGCATGCACACTGTATGTAACAGGTACTTGTTCATGTTTCCCTGTATAGATTTACATTTAATTCGGGCTACAGGTACAGCAGATGTTCATGGTCATTAAGGGGTGAATGCAGGTTTCGAATACAAAATTCTACTCTATAATGTCTTTATCTTCAGCCATATACCCTAAGAGACGGGTTATCAGTAAACCCCGTGAATCCCGTATTACCCTTTTCTGAAACAACTCCGTTGAATAATGAAAATAAACAACGGTCTATACAAGCTCTCATCGTAAAGACGACCAAGTGAACAGAAATGCTGCGCTTGGAAATCGGGGCTTGCTTGATGAGTCATTCGCTTATAGACCCAGGTGGGCAAGTGTTCCTGTTACTGTTATCAAGAGAGCAGTTCCATGTGAGTTGTCAGTGCTAAATGATGCCAGCCCTTTCTCCACACTATACTGGATTCCTCATCGACCCGTCATTGTCAACATGGTCAAAGAAACACTTTTGCGCAGGTGACCTAATGTATTGGAATTGAGTAGGTTTCTACCACAAATAACGCGCATGGCAGAACATATAAGTCTTCCTAGGAAAGTAGTCTTTGGAATGGTATGAAAGTGTACCGTTATGACCAGCGAAGGGTTATTCCAGAAATAAACCGCAAGGTTTAATCCTTGAAAATATAGATCCCGGATTCATATTTGTTTTTGTGGTAACTGCAGCAGGAAATGTCCAACCTACTCTGATTCAGCCATTTGCTTTCGTACCACATCTTTCAATCAAGAGAACATAAAGCTGTTTTTCCTTGTTTCCCGCAGGTGCAATGAAGTACCAACCCGTGTGTAGAACCGATAGTCTATCATGCGCAGTACAACCAATCGCCATCGGTATGGTAGCTGTTTGATAGAATACACCGAGAAGATTCTTCATATGTGAACACAATGGAGATAATGTGATAATATAACCAAAAGGCAAATGGAACTGTCCACAGCTAACGGGCTGATGAATTGGATGTAAAAATGTCTATACCGCTTAATTCATTTCATTACTTTTATTATTCAGGAGCGGTATTTCTCAAGTTAATGTTGGGATTTTTCGCCGAATAATATATTCATGAAAAGATGTATGAATGGCACTTTAAGATATATATGTATATGTATATACACAAAAATGTGGCACGAAGTATGGTGACAGTGTATATTTGGAGTAAAATATTTAACGGTTATATCTAAACCTGGCTGGATATAACATTGTTTTGATACTCTGCTATTCTGCAGTCAACAAAAGCACGACCGCGAATTCTAACGTAACCCGTGTGAAAGAATTTGAGTCACATAAAAGAGGCCAATTTGTCTCTAAGTAGATTCGTGTCAGTAGACTGACTTCAAGCGTTTCTTGTCATGTTATGATGACACCGGATTCTACAATTTAACACTACACATTGTACTTTTTCTTAAAAAAGGCTCGTTTATTAAGGCCTAAACCAGACCTCTGGGTAAATCCGTCCAGTCCATATACAAGACATTGAGTACATGCGAAGAAGTTTCTACTTGAATATATAAATTATAATGGAAAAGAAATGTAGATTTAATAGAATAGTTATTCATACTTTACGTGCCATTTAGCATTCATTACCAGCATGCGTACTTTTGAAAAGAATAATGGGAAATTTATGTAAATTCACACGGCAATTCTGTCATATTCTGTTTAATGACGTCGTATTGGGGATGATGAATCAACAATGACTTTCCCCGTCAGTACTTCCAGTTTCCGCCAACTGATAAATTTCACTGCAAATTTTCTGAAACCAAATCGATTGCATTCACCTTCATTTTTTTCTGTGACCCTGTGACATAATGGATTTGGGACACGATCGGAAATTACACACTCAAAGATCAAAGTACTTCTTATACAAATCCTACACTTGCTATGAAAAAGTTCCTGAAATAAGAAAAAAAAGGAATGAAAGACTGCTTTTAGTTCTTTCATATTCAGACTTTTGAAATATTTGAATCTTCAAATAAACGCCTACTGGTGCCAGTCCATCAAAGCTAAAGTAGCTTACATTGTCAGTTAATGGCCCAAGAAAGTTTTGTTCTTTTCCGTCCCGTACTTTTGTTGATGCTCTCTAAACATCAGGTTTGGTACTGTACCAGATTTACGGCACAGTACACCCCGATTTGGCACAGATTAATAACGGCTGAAGTAAGTATGGAGCTTCCGCAGACGTGTCAGGACTTTCAAATTTGTAAATCAAATTTGACAATGAAATGTACCGCCAAGGACATGGAAGATTCAGATGTCCTCGAAATGACGCAATAGATGGAGAGAGAACAGGGGAATAACTGCAGTCTATCATCAACCATTTATCAAATGTTCTGAAATCAAAAATCTAAAGTAGAATGACATTTTAAAGAATACCATTACCGACACAAATTGTAAGAGAACGAACAAATTGATCGTAATTAGGCAAGTTTACTCGAGAAATACCAAGAAAATTTGCTAGCAGAGAATTTATGTCACAGAAAAATTGGCAGCGGAATGACGATGCCACACACAAATGTTAAGAAAATTGTGATATCTCAGACAAATGTTAACAGAACTTTTGCATCACGAGCAATTGTTAACAGAGCAATGATATCACAGATGACTGCTAGCAAGAGAGTATAACCAAAACGAGTCTCATCGAAAACCATCATTGCTTACAAAACATTTTGGGAAACACAAGTGCAAAAAGAACTGTGTCACAGTTGCATATAGTAAATTGAAATCTGATGCAATGGCTAAAAAGAGAATTGTGACAAGAAAACAGAAACTACAAGTTATAGATGAGTGGCAATTGTTAACAAAATAGTTTTACAACAAAAATCCTAAACAAACTTTCTGCAGAGACTCTATTCTGGCTGCTAGTGGAACAAGGTCATCCTTAGCAGCTGTTGACAGTTGGTAATAAGGCACGAAAATCGCCAACAGAATGATGATATCAAGTAAGATTGGTACTGGAAGAGTGGCAAGTACATAGGCGTTGAATAGCGAAGCCAAAGCAGTTGCAAGAAGGATGATGAAGTAAAACTTGTAACAAACTTTGATATCAGTTAAAGATGTTAACAGGGGACATGGATAGCATGAGAATTATTTGTAGGATAATGGAATCACAACCAAAGGCATGAATTAAAAAAAGAGAAAGCAATCGCTATCTCATCGCGTACATCACATGGGCAGACATGACAGACATGGTTTGGTAAAAAAACTGCGTTGCAGATTTGCACCAGAGACTAAAATATAGAATAGTAGCATCAAAAGACATCAGATAGGAAGAACATCAACAAGAAACACCGAAATAACGAGGCAACGGGGTGAAAGGCATACTCTCAGAAAATACTGATGTTTGTGTCAACAACGAATATCAAATAACCTGATGCTAGGAGTGCGCCCTGATAAGCTTAAACGCCAGAGTTCTTGAAATTTACTGTTTACTTCTCAGCTCTCGCCAACTATATATCAGTAGTAAAATTCTCCTTACATAAAGTACTTCTGACATTCAAATGAAGACTGACGGGCCACACAAAGGGGTTCAAACTGCAATGACCTGCTTTGATGCTGAGTGCTTGTTTATTACTCATGTGGTTTATGAGGACACGCGCACCGAGAAGAGCCACGTACTACCTGGAAAACAAAGCAGTTCATAGCTTGGATTCCTTTCTGAAAAGACGGAAATGGTGTGACGAGTTTCTCACGAAGCAACCCATTCTCTGTCACCTTATAGAAAAAACATTGTCTGTTTGTGTCGTGCAAGGAACAGAAAAGGGCCTACCATATTAGAAATCGCTGGATGTAAAGAAGATGCCATTGGAACAATCGAGTTTGTAAGAGACGTAAACGATAGTATGGCTTTATGGAGAGAAAGTCGTTAAGCAAAGGTGTTCTTTGCAAACTTTCTGACCTGTTAACCTGGAAATTCCCCACAAACGCATAATTTGCAGTAAAGTAAGACTTGTCAGTCAAAACATGACATATTCTGGTACTCTCAGAAGGTGCACTGCTTTCTAAAAGTCGGCTAGGTGATTTTCCATTTTTAAAGGCCTGGTCTAATAGGATTTTAACGACATTGTCTCTAGAAGGAACAATTTTCCACACTCAGTATAAAAACAGTGACGCAATAGTGAATTAAGCTTACATTTCTAACACTTCGATGATTGTTCTGATCAGCTCGCTGCCAAGAGAAAGACAAATGATGAAAAGCTTTTACGGTGTATGGTAAAGGAAACGCTAAAGGAAATATGGCTATTGTTCTCCATGCTGAGTGGACCGGCCGGACATACACATACCATGTTGACAGTTCAATTGCTAGAATGAAGCATATCGACCAATGAATGGAAACGGAAGACTCGTAGCAACCTTAAAAGCGCCACTATTTTAGAATTTTTGCATAGACAAAAGTAAATTTGTTTAAAGCATGAAAATATACGAAATAACACAACCTTGAGTCTTTATTACATTTGACTTTGTTTCTCGATTGTATGGTACATCGGCTGAGTTTATAGGAAGAAGAATCCTGTTGGAAGTCTGCGAAGAAAGCCCCTACGACTCGTGAAGTCACATAGTTATAGCCATATGATCTTTTGTCAACTTCTTATGTTCAACTATACACAAACAACTTAATTTAGCACCCGTTCCCTCCCCCAGCTTTCTCTGTGGCGATTTTGTTCTTCTGTATGAAAAGAGTGTAAAGTGTGAGTGATTGTGAAACCTGTGATCCTTTGGCTAATGAAAAATGACAAAATGATTGGAATCCATGTGTTTTAATAATAACACACATGCATTTCTATAATCACTGGTTTTGATGTGAAACATGGCTTTACAAGTATGATTCTGGAGTGAGCAGTATTGAAGCAGTGGTTGAAATTACTCAGTGAAAACGTCGTTTGGTATCTCGTATCCCCCGGGTGCACGGATGACAACCTGAACCCTTCTCCTCATACCACCTGTCGGAAATTGCTGCAGAATTCGCTGCAATTTCTCGTGCAATGCAGCTTCCATTTAGGCCAGATCATATACAGATCTGTCCCAGACATGCTCCAGAGGGTTGAGATCGGGGCTCATTCAGGAGGCTGACAGGTGGTATGTGGAGAAGGGTTCATTCAGGCACAAGGTGGATACACCCGATTTTGACGTAAAACGCCTTACGAGATACCAAATGACGTTTTCATTGAGTAATCTCAACCACTGCTCTATTAAATTTTAATTTGCCCTCCCCCTCCCTCCATAAACTCCTGGTTCTAACATGTTCTTGTTTGTTTCGGAGCTGAAACACCGCCACTGTGGCCTTTATACCCATTCATTCATTCAATCATCCAGTCATCCAATCATTAATTTATTCATTGAGTCAAGAACTATGTAGCAGAGGAGGACGGTATTTGATTAATATCTCCACAAGGCCAAAATATGTGAGCTAATGTACCAAAACGCCTGGACAGCGTGGTTGACTGACGGAAGGGGCGAAACTATTTGGTATTTATTACAACGGCGAATAAATGACTAAAAATTCCGAAGAATAAGAACGAAAGCAGGGAATGAAATATAATAATCATAATAAACAGTAACAGGAACTTTCAGGGAATACTTGGTTTCTTTGTTTCAGTGGGTTCTTTTTTTAGTTAGGATCTCCATGAAGATTTCCTGCTTAGGGACAAAGACAGGGTTTTTAATTACCTATGATACAAAACTTTACAGCCTTAAACTTACATGAGCTTACCATAAGCCATAGCCCTAATAGCAGCAGATTGAGTCTCTGCCAAGGACATTTGTGTTCTGAAATTAAGCCAAAATCATCAAGGCTACTGTTGTCAGCGGCTTCATCTCAATCAGGTGTCTTCCACACATAAACCAAACAGTTGTGTATTTGATTTAAATATTCCCGGGTTACAATGGTAAAACCAAATCAAACGAATACATAATTTCTAACATTAAAACTGAACTTTTTTTTTATTTCAATCGCTTTCACTTCTAGACAGGGTCCTAAAGACACCACTTGACAGAGAATATATAGTCGTCTGTGTGACGAATGTTTTGATATTTTACTTTCATCACCATGATTGCAACAGGGTATATTCAGACAAATCATACATAATATCATAAAACAAGAATATCTCATAAAACGCAAACAGGCAATGATAAATCGAAACCAAGAAATGGAAACAATGATACAGTTTGCATGTTGTGTTTTACCCTGCAGATAATGGTCCTCAGACGTTCATGATCAGTTGATCAAAACTTCTTATCTCCCACGGGAAAATCTCTCATGAGGACCCCTTATGACACGTCATTCCTTCATACAATAACAGTATAGTTGTAAATTCTTAGTCAACGCATCCAAACATTCATGAGTATACATGTATTGGGTGTAACGTCTGCGAGAGCATATAAGGTAATGTATGTCCACTGGGTATGTTATAATATGGTAAATTAAACGAATGAATGATTCTGGCCTAATGCCACTTCGGGTATATATTTATATAAACTTATGATATAAATAAATGCATTTGGATGGAAGGGATGGCCAAAGTCCCAGATACAGAAGGGTGAATAGCTTCCCTGCCATTATTTGCTAATCGCCAACATTGCTTATAATCACTCGGGAGTAGCAACACCAAGTATTAGTATAGGGATTATGTTGGGTTTGTTTTCTTCTTTTTTATATGGCGTCGATCACTTTCTTGATTACAGCTTTTCTGTAATTAAGCTAGTGAAAATAATACTTTTAAATTAATGAATTCGATTGATATTTCTCCGAAGCTAATTCTTTGCATGCAAATTTGCACTTTATTTTGTTAGAAAATAACTTTACACCCTCAAGATATGTTTACGATTATGGCGATCCTCGTTTGGTGTGTTAAAAGATATGTTGTGTAGAAGATGATTTATTTTATCATGACAGATAACTTTTAAGCTCATTCAGGTATGCATTACGTCTGAATGAAATGTAAAAACATGGAACTTTTCTTTGCTCTCTCACGCTTATGCTCTTTACAGATACCATTCTTATTTTGTTTGATTGAAAGTACTATTGTGCAACTCACACATCAATCACGAGAAACTGTTTGAAAGTGTAAATGGCTTACTCCGGGATGAAGATTTTTATGTTATTTTGCCAGCTTGTGTGTCAGATATAATAAATGTCATGACATTCTATAATTAGTCTGATCTAATCACGAATACTGTCACGATATAGCGTGCAGGAAAACATCATTTTTGCACTGGCATGTGATTCTATTCCTCTAATGGCTTAACTCGAAATGTGGGTATAAATCTTATATAATAAGTAATATAGTATGGATGCTTCTGTTTGGAGCACACAAATTTCGTGTCCTTTGGGCTCCCATCGCCCGCGTCTTGACCAGAGTGCAATCCTATGTACCCGCCGTAGAGCCCGAATAGAACTTGTAACAGCTAGTTATCTCTTACAAGGTCCACAGGGCCGATCCTGTGGTTAGTGAACGGCAAGCTGTGATGATGTCAGGTGTGGCAGGGAAGTGTTAACAAGTCGCACCTTCCAGTAGGCATAATTGACCAAGGCATTACTCCGCATCACTTTGTCCGACCTCCTCGGTGAACAGAGTGCTCAGGTTTTAACGCCTCAGCTGAGGGAACGATGGACCAAATATTCGACTATATAGATTGACCAAATATTCTACTGTGTATAGATTGACGAAATATTGGACGGCGTATAGCAAACAATCTCACTTCAGAATTGGCCCTCAAAAAGAATCTTTTAAATTAATAGCTTTCCCTTATTGTAGACAGACAACATTCTACCTGCTCCAGGGACGAACGGTCAGTTAGGTGCTTGGGACATTGCCGGCTTCAGATGGTCATGGGTGTCCTCAAACCACATCGCTGACGACAGTTGTATAAGTGAAATGTTCTCGAGTACGGGGTACAACTACCATCTAATAAATAAATAGATTTAATCGCCAAGACATTCGGTTGGGTTCAGTCCAACCAGCGGACACAGTTCTCAGAAATCCCCTGCTTGCATTGCTCTCGAGATCTTAGCAGCGATAAACGGTCTGTTGACGGTTAGACAGTAACTTGGTTCGGTGGTTTACGGGTGCAGTCTATGAAACTGACCACAATCGTACAGGTGATAAATTCTTGATTATGATCATGATTATGATTAAGAAACAATCGAATGAATAAAAAACTAAATAAAGTGACAGGAAATTTTGATGCTCAAAACGGAAAGAGTTCCTGTCAGTATACAGGCGGGAGTGTACAACTGGATCTTAATTGTGCGTGTCTGCGTGTAGGTGTACTGATTACCAGTAACTCTTACTTATTGTGGCTTTGTATTAATGATGTAAGTGAAAGGCAGAGATGAACAAATATATTCTTCAAAACTGATGTATAGGAGTGGAACACAGTATTGTGGCAAAAAAGTACATCCACGTAATTTTGTGTAATGCAGTACACAGCTTGATTAATTTGTGAATCACAACAACCTTGACATTAATATCTCTGATACAAATGTTATGTTAAATGTATACTATTTTGAAAACAGGAGAAAATTTTGCTTTCTCCAAATAAATATACAAAAAGAAAAAACAAACAACAAAAAAACGAATATCTTTTACAGATTTTAATTGTCATTAAATACACAACTTGAAAACCACTTTACTGGTTACTTCAACAAAATCTTGGCGATTTTTGCCTTTTTCACGACAGATTCACGAAATCTCCACTTTGTTTTATATTCAGTATACTTGACCGAGCCAATCCATGCAAAAACTTCCGATGGTTTATTCCAAATGTATACTGGCAACAATATGAGGTATATTGTTAATTTCCTTGATTTACTAGTTAACTTTAAATGAACAGTAGTGATTTCCTCCAAAGGGATCATTTAATCGAGGAAATTCAGTTGGTTCTTTTTGTTCACGTTTGGTGTAGCAACATGTCGAGACTTTCACCAAAAATTATAATGATCGTCTTCCAATACACTGGCCTTGGAGTCATCCTCAGATTGGCACTTAGAGATTTGAGTTTCTCTCAAATAGTCCAGACGGCATTATTCTTGCTTAGCAAAATGTTCTCTTCATCTTAAGTCAAGGCTATTAATTTTCTATTTGAATGCAGCGTGTACAACAGCGTAGGCCGCGGTTTCGACAGTGAGACATTCCCTGAGACGTAATACGGTTTGTGCCTCCGATGCCCTGGGGAATCCTCCCTAACGGTTTCTGGGTAATGGAGCTTATTTGTAAACAGTCAATTAGATTAATGGCTACAGCAAACGTGACGGTGAAGTTGAGCACAATCTTGTCGCCCTTGAGAATATTTATGTATGTCGTCCTCGGAGGGATATCGAATGGTGCATATGCTGATTGGTCGAATGGAAAATGTTGGCAGTGCTGTTGATTTTAAGCTTTAGGCACACGGAGTGCACACACGAATGAAACGTCTTTGAAATATACATTTCGTGAGAAAAGAGTTAACTTTTTTGCTTCAAGCAACGGTTTTTTGTTCTTGTAGATATATGTATACGCCAAACCAGTTTGTAGCAATACGAAAAAGTCTGGGTTAGGGGCAAGTCCGCAAGATAAAGCCTTGGAGAAATAGGCAAACCTTGTAATTACCTTTCAGAAGTTCTCAAATGGGACACAAGTTCGATAGTCCGAAATGAGAACGGTTAGATTTAGTACATAAGGGAAAAGCCCTTATGGCTGTGGGAGACATTGTGAGAACTTACCACGAGATTTGTATACCACGTTGATTTTCACCCTACTTTGTGCACCACCACGGAAGTATATAGAAATGCACAATCATAAACACCCAATTACATACTCAGCTCTAGAGATGTACACACACATGTTAGAGATCTACAAACCTGTAAACGTGAACACTTCTGTAGACGTACAAACTTTTATATCTATATAAAATATCTAAAAATCTTTTTAGATCTATATATATATACTGGATACGTGATGTGAAGTATATCAATCTATCTATATCTATAGATATATATATATATATATATATATATATATACATAGCTATATATATATATATCTATATATGAATGAATGCTTATTGTTTAACGCCCTACTCAAGAATATTTCACTTATACGAAGGCGGTGTCTCCTTGGTGCAGGACGGATTTCCACCGTATCTTTTATCCGGTGCTGCCTCACCGAGACGACTTACCGAAGACACCCAACAAGCCCCCTCACCCAGTCACATTATACTGACACCGGGCCGAACGATATATACATATATATGTATAGATATGTAGATATAGATAGATATATCTATATCTATCTATCTATCTCTATCTCTCTCTCTCTCTCTCTCTATATATATATATATATATGTGTGTGTGTGTCTTCAGCCAAGATAACACTCTCCAAGCGGCCACACATGAGCGTCGTGGACCGTTTGGCAGATTCCCTGTCCATACTTTCACAATGTCGACGTTTCTCTTTCGTTTCCCTGCAAAATGAACACTGCCCGTAGTTCGACAAAGTTGAAGATTAGCCTTAGCTAGGTCATCCAAGGAAGTCTATAAACACAAACCTTCAATTCAATATCTTTTTAGAGATATGATCTGATTGGTTACAATGTCTCCTTCGCTCTGGGACTCCATTGACCGAAATGTGCTACATTTACATAAACTGAGCTCGAATTGCCCACCAAACCAGTGCTATAACTGCACACATACACATCATGGCAAAGCGCTTGCCACCTTGTGACCATAGCGTCATGAAAAATATGAGCCCAGGTATATTTCCGACCTTTTCATGTGTCATTATATTTATAATGTAAGAAGGTTTCAACTCAAAGGAAAGCTAGGCTTGCTCTCTACTGAGGGATATTTTGACTTTTTAAAGTCATTTTTATGAACTGTCTGAGCTGATCGTAAAGGCCTTTATTCTGCAGCTGCATTTAATCTTTGTATGAATTTTCACATTTACCTCTTGGTTTGTTAACGGAAAAAAATCAGTCGAACCAAAAGAACTCCTACTCTGGTAACTGCAACAGCTGAAGATATGTAAAAGGCAAGAACTACACAGACTTTTTTAATTCATACTGATATCTGTAAACGCCCGTAAGCCTTAAACATACTGACCTGACATCTGGACATAGTACAACGATAACGGCAATTGGAACCCTTTTGGTCCTATACCTAGTGACAAATCAGTTATTAAATCGGGTCCGGATGTAATAGCTGAGCTTAATATAATCTACTTGGGATCAAAAGTCACCCTCCGCGGCTGATGAGTAGTCCGCAGTTCGCTCTCTACATGGCCTCAAAAACACAATATTGTAGCAAAACAAAGCTGTTATCGTTATAACCGGTTTAAAACTTGCTCGATGCAAAAAGCGTTCAATACATAAGCGTATAGACAAAAGCAAAACCTCATGTTTACTGCTCAAAAGTTTCACGGTGTGTAAGCGAAAGAGGCTTGGGTGATGAGTTGGGAGGATGTCTAAGACATTAATGGAGGATAAAACAACATTTTGCGTCTTTCATTCAATAGATGCCTAGGCGTTTTATTTCAGGAATGCGCTCTGTCAGCACTGTCAACTCTGACCTACACAAGGCCATCCTGCTGCATTGTATATAACTGGTTACGAAGAAATCAATATCATTGTCTCCTGCTCAAATTTTGCAATCGCTATCGTATAAGCGCTCAAAATTTTAGTGGAAAGCAATTAAGAATGGCGTCCATATTATCCATCCATGTCATCTGTTCTCATGTACATGGCACCCAGTAGAGATGGACACGTCAATGTTGGCCCGCTCGAAGACTTAACCCTAACACCGTACCAAGGGTTACACAAACTTGTAATGCTAAAAACTCTACCCAATGACTTGTAAAATCGTAAGACTAACTTACAGTTAAATGACAGCTATTGTCAGTTGGCTGAGGCTGAGATATCACCGTTATGGATCTCTATAGAAGAAGACCAGGGAAGTATTTGGTAATTTGTGATAAAAGAGATTTAAAACCCACATTCAAATTTTTTTCGATTTTTTTAGTACCGAAGCAACAAATTTAAGGTAGTTTATAACACACACCTTAATCGCGGATAATAAATACCTCCCTGTAAAAGTTGACTGAACTGTGGAAATAATTTTGATCAATCAGCATGATTGACCTGGCGATTGGCTGTTGATCCTTGTTTAGTTAGTGCACAGACAACAATAAAGAACTGGCAGGCTGCCACGTTGTGCAGATTTTGGGTGCACAAACAGCACGTCGAATACAGGCGAGCTGGATACCGCTAGAGAGAACGAGGCCCGATTCACATTAATCAGCCAGCATTGGCTCAGCAAAATGTGCGCGTCTGCTGACAGCTATATGAACTTACGGCGCTGAAGCAGATGTTTCTTAGAGAATGTCTAAGAATTATTGGATGGTGTTTTCTAAATCTTCAGACCTTACTCTTTTCACTACAATTTACGTTACACTAGTCCCATGTTCTTTAAGATTGGCGATTCCTCAGCTGTTTGTTTTTTAACGTCGATATAATAATCCCAGAGGTTGAAGAATCAGAAAAAAACATAGACGATAGCTTTAGGTAAAGGGAATTCTGCCTTTCTTGTTTTTTCTTATGTGCTTTGGTTTCTCCTGCTTTAAATTTAGAAATCTTGGTGTGTCTTCTTAGCTTGGCTGTCAGGCAGAATTGCTATTTTAATACTAACACACAGATTCATAAAAGTCTTGATATACAAATACTGTATGAAATTTACTCTGCACCAAAAATGTCTTTCTTTTTTCATTTTGGAAAGATATTAAGAACTAGTGGTTCTAATTAACCCTTTGATTGGTACATCGCTCAGCTCACAATGCTCCACATGTAGGATAATGATTAAACTTATGATCTCCCCAAAGAGTGGACATAAAAATCTCCCTGTTGAAAAGGCCAAGTTATTCGATTCATCTATTGTAAAATCGGTTATATAGAACTTGCCATCGATTGACGTTATAATGCCTTTGTCCAAGTAACCCCAGGTGTTGCTTTAAAACGTGGAACAAAATATTATGCACCGCAAGTCAAACTAATGGTTAAACGGCACGCTGTAAGAAGTGACAGTCTTCCCAACAAATGTTGGGAAAAGGAAAGGAAAAAAATAGCCGTATGTGACAAAGCGAAGATATAAGTCAGTAACTGAATGGAGTGGACTCACTAATTAAATCCGGTGACAAACATTTCAGTGTAGTAACTTGTCATCTAAGGAGCAGCTGGCTTACAAGTAAATCACAACAACTTGCGCCTGTTGCGAATATCCGTTGTTAATGTCTTCATAACTCATTAAGTCTGTTTTGGAGCTGATATAAGACTGGTATATCATACATGCCAGGCTCGAAGATTAATTTGTCTCCTATTAAAATTCCCATCGACCGGAAGTTATGGTGCAGGTAACACATGATTCATTTCTCTGGGTATTTATTTATGGCTTAAGGCGAGGTAGTAAATCACTCTCTGCTCATAAATACATCAAAGACTTTTCGAAGTGACAAAATCGATGTTTAAGCGAGATTGCAATTGCATCAATGTAATCCCTACAACGTCATTTTGAAATTGAAATAATCTTAAATCGAATTAGGCAATGGTTCAGTGTGATGTCAACTCTTCTTTACCACGGTACGTTCCATGCACATTATTGTCTAACATGTCTGTACAAGCCATAAGGCAATTTATAATCTGGTACCAGTGAATCTTGATGTGATACAATTCATCTTCTGACTTTAGGCATAGTCCTCCCTGTCAGTACAGAACGCTTTGGATCTACACTTAATCAGGCCAATCAGATCAATTTATGAATCATAAGTAAGCAGTCTAGCAGCCGTATCCTCTTTGATACTTCCACTGGGCTTACCTATAGGCCATGCAGCTATTTGTGTGGGGTATAGAGGACCGCATTAACTCCAGTCTGTTCATAGGAATCAATAATATCTTTCTCTAAGAAATCGACCGATTGTTTCTTAAACAGGATTACAGTTTTTGCAGTTTTACTCATGAGCACTCCTCACTGCACTAGGATTGAGTGGGATAGCCCATGCGGCCGTGGTTGCGTCCTAGCGATGCTAACCATTTGAAGCCCTTCAGTGGGTGCGAGACGCTGGTTGCATTGTTCTCTTTGAAACCTGTCGCTCAGCCGAGACTTAATTCTCTGAGCAGCGATGGGATCTTGGATGTAAAGCATGGCGAAAATTAGTGAATTGCTCTCTCAGTGAGGAAAAGCTGTGAAAAGTTTCTCCATCTGATCTATTGGATTAGATCGTCGCCTTTGTCTAGACGATGATTGGATGAGCTTTCACGTTGGAGAAGTAAAGCATGCTTCGGTGAATAATAAGGCGGTCAATTGTGAAGTGACTAAGACTGGATGTCTTCTTAAGGATTTTAGCACACAAAATAATACTCTCTGTTCGGTTCTCGGCCTGTGTGAGTACATGTTTTTAGCTCGAGGCGTGTTTAGGCTCCTAGTTTTGAAGTGAGGAAAATTTTAAACCGCAAAGCCTTAATACACGTCAGAATTTTTTTTCAGGGAACAATCGAGGCAAAGGCAGGAAATAAACCAATGATGGTGTTGTCTTGATGAGCGCTTTTGGACAAAGTAAATGCCAACCACCGCTTCTACTCGTTTCTGGCCGACGGAGAGTAAGGGCCTCGAACATCCGTGGGCCACTATCATATATTATTCCGCATTTGCCTCCCTAGATGAGCTCTGGCTTATCTCCCCATGCCATTCGCAACCAGCCGGACACATTGCTAATCAATACATCCAGTGTGCACGTCTATGTTTCTGGCTTGCCTATACGATGTAGGCCGCTATCAGTTCCTGGCAGGATAACTCGTCAGCTGCAGCCGACGCATGCAAAAGTCACCAGTTGGCAGATAAAGCTATTAGCAAACCAAGCTAGGGCACAGGTAAGAAAATTTATCTTTCAAATTACATTAGGTCGATGCCGTGTTCAAAGTATTCGACAACTTGAATTTACATGATTGAAGCAGGAATTTTGAAAAGTATCTAAGTCAATCTCTTGGGATGACTGTGGTATTTTACATGCTGTGTTGGTTAAATTTTATTGCATGAAAATACTTTAACTATGCATTTATACACACCAACTTGAAATCCCAAGATCACACACGTCAAACTTGGCCAATGAAATGTACTGAAATGCAAAGAACTACTCTGTAGGTCGATCCTGACAGGTTGTTACGCCCAATTTTTGTGACCGTAACGCGATTCTCATTTTATTTATATAAGTAACGGACGAGAGTTTCTGTAAATTTTTTTATGCTTGGTTTGGGGTTCTTCAAATGTTAAAAATGAAGATTTATCAAAGTGCTTATTTAGATGTTATACGTGTGAGCATCATTTGTATTCATCACAGGTGTATAGCATTCATCCTCTCTTAGCCACCACATGGACAAAGATGAAATGGTGTTCGATGTTTATGTACAGCATCAATCCAACTTTTCGCTAAGACGGGATGGCATGTTAAGGAAATATAACTTCCAAAATTAATATGTGTGAATTAACCAAGGATTAAACCTCAGCGCATTTTGTATCGGCACCATTTCCTTCATACTGGCACAAATATCGCCCTGACCAACTTAAACTATGCACATTTTCTGAACGTGTCAACGCGTGTATGCATATATTTAAAAACTTGTACTATCTTACACACAACTGACTTTTTAAACACACATGGAAGCACCGTGTATTAGGTGAGAAAAATCATCTGCAGTTTGGGCATTAAACTTCCAATGAACTTATGGCTTCGTGGAAGAACGGTTTTGTGTCAGTTGTCTGACATCGATTACATAAACAATCTTGTCCGCTAAAAGTCCGAGAATCACTTTTCTCTTTATAATAAGTCGCTGGAATATAGCACTAAAGTACTTAATGTTTTACTCTTTACCTAGAAAGAGGTAAGTCACCAAAAAGTAGACATTATACAAATATGACAAAGAAGAAATTATCGACATAGAAATGATTACCTAGGGTTCAGCAGATTTAAAGGCTCAGCGTAGTCGAAATGTTACAACGTGATGTGAGGTTTTCTCTCAGGCCAAAGATATGGAAGTCGGTGAAACGTGCAAATAATGAAAAAAGGATGTCTTACATGAGAGAGAGATGCTAAGGAATAAGTCCCTGTCGAAATTAACTCCTGCTCTTACGTAGACCCATTCCTGCTTAAAAGCTAAACGGAAGACAAGCTTTTGCTGCCTAGGACTTTGATCCGATCCATCTGTTGTTTAAATCATGGGTGACTGAAACATGCAAAAAACAGCGGATACTAGATTTAATTCTATAATCGCCCTCGTGAATAAGATCGTATGGACATACTAAAGTCACTCAGTGGACCGTTTCAATGTATAACGAAAATAAGATCATCCCTTTTTCGGTCAGTGACCTTGACGTGTTTTTATTTGCAATGAACTAAAAACAAACAGTAATTTTCGTCTGAATATAGAACAAAGATTTTTAAACTTTTATAGAACATAATTCTTTAGTGGACGTAACAAGTCCATGCTGACATGTTTCAAAGCATTTCATACGTACGGTGTTGTCACAATCGTACACGCAAGCCATATATTAACCATATCGGAATAGTACCGTTTAACAAACAAAAGTTAGTCGGCCGCCACAACAGTAACTCCAGATTTTATCTCTGTATTTGTCAGCTAGTACCTAGAGTATGTGTAAATATAAGGACTTGAAATGATCACACCGCACAGGATTACAAAGAAGCCTTCTGTAATAAGTCTACACACATTGTATAAATACGACTGCAAAGATATTTTTATTAAATTGCAATATACTTATGTACACTCGGCTACAAGATATGTTTGAAGAAGAAATAAACCATGGATACATAGTTACAGTTCGCTTATGGCTTCTGCACGAATGTTCAGCTTATAATGCTCCATGATCGAACTCGCGTGATTTATGCCCTGTGGATAATGAAGGCTTCTGTATTGTATGTCATAAACCGGAAATGAGATCCATAGATAAATCATGAACTCTGAGGGCTTTGACAGTATCTGATGGTCATGAGTG
This sequence comes from Acanthopleura granulata, assembly GCA_016165875.1. Classification (NCBI taxonomy): domain Eukaryota; kingdom Metazoa; phylum Mollusca; class Polyplacophora; order Chitonida; family Chitonidae; genus Acanthopleura; species Acanthopleura granulata. Next base: position 30,530,388 of record JABBOT010000005.1, on the reverse strand, counting down.
TAGGGCGATGTCTGCAGATGTTGTCACGGACAAAATCTCAAGACAGTAGGTCGTGAATTCCCTTTTTATCTCGGTTAGATCGATCGTCCAATCAGGGAACGAGTCACAAAAAAATCCCGAATCTCTTCCGGTGTAAACAAACTCACGTCATTCATGATAATACATGTAATGGAATATAACTTAAATCATAGTCGAAATCCTATAGCAACATCTGTCGGATACTTGTGAAGAAAATATACTTTAAAAACAAATGATTGTTTGGGGATAGGATATAGCCCAAGTCAAGTCGATTTAATGAGCAATAATGATCTACAAGTGATGAACATATGGTTTCTAACTATACCGACGTTTACAACTGTTGGTAGGCCTACTCATTAAGAACCTTACTGGTGAGATCCGACTCGAGAATTTCTTAATGGCATTCGCAAAGTGTTTCTAATTTACCTCTAATGGGAACCACCGTCGTGGAATTTCTAGACAACAACGTGGGTAATTATTTGGCTTAAGACCATCGCCAATATATTTTCGCACAGGATATTGTTAATTCAACTACTGCTACAAATAATAACCCGATGGCAGAGCTACCGGTGAGTGGCCACTCCAGTCCCAGCTACAGGATGCATTCTTCTTTCGTGTGACAAACTCGTTTTATCTAATTGCTCGAACCGCCTCACGACATCGAAGAAAAATGGACGACACAGTGTAGGACTGATTTTGGACGGGACAGATTTACTACAAGACGGTCAGTGCACCAGACAAGATGTTTATAAAACTGGGTATAGGACATCTTAAAGAAACAGATCCGTGTAAGATCGATGGCCAATTTACAGAGATAATCACATGTCTATCCGCCACGCCATATTACAAGCATTCTTGGTGCTTGGTGAAGCAAAGGGCACTGGTGATAGGCGAGATCTCGCATGGTCTCGAGCCTCTTACGTGCGATGTAGGGTCTGTAAGGGTGTCATAACGGCTTACTCTTCCCGCTGGTGAACCGCACTAATTCGTCATCCCAGGAGATTTCCTAAGTGCATCAGAAGGTTAGACAGCGAGACAACGCTTCCGTTCCCCATCCGCTCAATTTGTCATATTTACCAGGAAGGAATAAATTAGTGTCAGATGTAAGTGTCTATATTTATCCAAATCAGCACGAAGAAGAGACAGACAGGGAAAAAAGCCCCGAGCATGCTTTTCATATTAATCCGATTCCGTTTGTTTTCTTATTCCTTGCCTTTAATTGTGTTTTTTTTAACCCGGGCAATGCGTGCTCAATAAAAAGGAGTACAGAAAACAAGAGGCATTAGCTAATAACACGAGAATGAAACTCTCATCGGATTTCATATGCTAACAAGCAGAGGGGAGGTTGTCCGGAAAGTGAAGTTGCGGTCTTTTGCATATAAATATTTCTGTTGACGAAAAGCCGAAATTCGAGCAGTGGAAGTGCCACGAGGTAACCCAGAATCACCGTACTAACAAGCCGAAGTATGTCCAAAAATGGCGGTTGTAATACAAATGGTTCTTTGGAAGTGAAGCCGAAAGTGGTTGATTAAAACCTGAGCCAAGTGACGTGGACTAACACGACGGAATGTGTCTCGAAATTACCAGTTGCGTGCATTCTACGGGTGTCAATATCAAGGTGAAAATTCTTGAAAACTGCAGTGAGAATCATGTCATTATTGTATGCTTCACAGTGGAATAATGTGATGTATCGGCTCGAGACAGTTGATGCACAATCAGTTCGCAGAGGAGCTGTTCAACAACTATCGAGAGTTGACACTTCACAATTTTCCACAGTGCAGCATGTAATCACGATCTTCCATTCTGTAACATGCAATAGCTAATTTCTGATAATAAATGACAAATGATGGTCTTAGGCGTGATTAACCATTGATAAACACTGTGTATATATATACAGAAATATGTACATTTAACTGACTGGAACAGGAATACAAGATCGACCAAACATGATGTAGCACGGATTGGCATGCTAAATTGTTGCATTGACGTGACTGGGTGCCATGAGAGGTGATATTATTCAATCAGGTGAGGAGAAACTTACAGTTTCATTGAAGTAACAGCTAAAGTGTGTCGTTCAAAACAATGAACAGGCAATAAAGGTAAGGGATGGATTATAAAAAGAGGCAGTACCTTCGATAGCCGGCGAAAAACACATGTCGTTGTGCATGTAGGCCTCCGTTATGTGAATGCACAGGGCTAAAGGTTATGATGGTCAAAGTTTGATCGACGGCCCGACGGACCTACGGACGGACCGATCAACCAACATACACTGACGTATATCTAGATGTCTTTGCTAAAAAGTGCAATTTGGAAATAAGTCGAACGTCCCTCAGATGACAGCTTGCAAAATCTTTTCGTCTGATACCCAGGTCTCTCGTCCAGTGAACGGTCGGTCTTAATATGTAGAATAGCAAGAGTTTGAACGACAGGAAAGGCGGAGAGACAGACCTACCGATCAACAGACACGGCGACTTCTAAAGTTGATTGTCACAGCGAAAGATAAAAAATAAATGAATGAAAAAACAAACAAACAAAAAAAAAAAGAAATATAAAGTAAAATAAAAAAATAATAAAAAACAAGCGCAAATTTGGTATAGCTGCTAGATCCATGTCATTTTGAACGGTTGTCGGTTAATCGCTTGATGAAAATGTCGATGTAGACGGGCAGAAAGTCATAAATTTGACCGACGCACAGACCGACCGACGCCACAAACAACGAGATCACCTTGCTCTGTAAGCAAACATGGCCTATATGTGGTCCACTGGTGTTGTCCTGCATGCATTCCAGTTCAGCGGACAGTCATGGTTTATGGTAATGCCAACAGAATTAAGTTACAATTAGATCCGAGTATGGACAATTAGTGAGTGAATCTTGCGGCTTCATATAAAAATAGTTTGTTTTACGTGGAGTAGTTTATATCCTGATCGAATGTACACCAAAAGGATGGCGTCAGTGATCTATGTTATTTATCTTTAACAATCTCAGATGTTAGCAACAGAAAAAGAAAGTACATACCCTCAATTTGTTACAGGGTTATTGTCTCCATCATTCAAACATAGCCTTGTACTGGCTATGTTACTTCCCGTGGTCTAAGTACATGGTGCTTCAAGTAGAGTTTACCATTTGTTGATATTCACTGGCTGAGGCGTACATTTCCATTAAAATGTCATAAATGCAAACTTGTGATCTGTTTTGGAGATTGCATTCTTCTTCCAGAAACATTACAATTCTGTTGTGCCAATGCCCGGAAACTGAGCCTTGCTTTCGTATGTCTGTTAGAAATTCGGCCTTGTTGTCTCGCTTCTTTAATGCATCACAGTTTTATTTTATTTAAGGGACAAATATCAAGATGAGCGTGATAGCTATGATATAGAAAGATGTGCATCTCTCCAGCTAGTGAAGGTTATAAATTGTTCACTTCATTTGGCATGTTTGGGAAAGGTCGAATTATTAACAGCTAGTTAGAGGACGACATAAGTAGTCGTGGGGGTGAGGGGGGCTTGACCCTATGTGCATAATGTAATAGGGTCAACATTAAAAGCATAGGCATGTCCACTACGCCTTGGCGCTGTAGTGGCGACGTTGAGTCGTGTTATGCACGTGTAGATTGATTCGATTTCCTAATAAATTTTCGATGTATGTATAAGGTAATGTTTGGAGTTTCCTTGACGTAAAGGTATTCTAGCCAACGTGCTTGTCAATAACGACAGCGAATGTTTTCATTATCTATCCCTCACAAATCGGCCAGTGGCTGCTTTTCTTGTGTAGATAACCCTTCTTATTTTTCTCGTACACCGCGAGAACATTATATAACGAATTGCCAAGTTGGTAATAACAGTCTGAGTAGGAAACGAACCATGTAACTGAGCAAAAATGACAATGACAATGATCACGCTTATTTACAAATTATTTGTATTCAAAAACGCTGAGCATCGTGGACAAACTGATCCAATTGCCCAGTTTAACAAATCTGCCGATGGCCGTATAATTGCCCGAATCGCGGCATTGAGGATTTCCCAAATGGCGAAGAGAGGCGATCAGAATCCAGCAGATCTCGATGTCAGCTCGCGAATACCCTTTCTCCGGTGTAACCACTCTAGTTAGGTCGGTTTTCCTCTGACGGCTTAAACTCGGAAGTGAATGTTATGGGATGGACGGAAATTGAAGGATCTGACAGGAATGCTGGCACCTGGAGACTATCCTCGGATTGATTTTGGGTCTGTTGAGAAGTCTAGACTATATCATTTTCACTGCGCTGATTCCTTGGCCGTATTCACTGGGGAGTAGTTTCCGTCCGTTTTCCAGCGGTCGGACAACTCCTGTTAATCCCAGCGGGACATTAGCGTGAAGTCCCGATAGTCTCGAGAACTGGCCGATACACAATTAATGACACCTCATTGTGAACTGTTAGACGTACTGTTCTTCTGGAGGCATTGTTACAACGAGGAACGGTTTCCAATAGAAAGTCTGAAGATAAAGACATTTCGTGAACTGCCGACCAACGTCTGATTAACCTTGCCAAATTGAGACGAGGAGAGCAGATTGCCAAAGGGAACAACTATAGGGTGGCCGTGGGTATTTCACACCGGTAATCATGTGTCAACTCTAGGGTAAACTCTACCAATGAAGTGTGACTCCTAACTCACATGATGCATTAGTTGAATACCTGTAATACTGGAAAAAAATGAATAAAAATGGCACGAACTGCTCGTGGGATATTATAGATACGCAGATTGGCACATGTACTATTTTGAGCTACACAGTGGAAAAACCACACTGAAATCTTACATGGCAATTGTCGAACATCCCTGGACGGTAAATAATCTACTGTCATGTATATCTCTTGAAATATCACATATTATGCTTAAATCAACAGAACGTAAAAGTGCATCTTGTGTATTTAATAACTAAAAGTTTATATATGGATTTGAACAAATTCAACTCGTCTACTTAAATTTAAGGTTAGCATAAACTGCCCTTGCCCACACGCACAGCTATCATCTTATAGTCCCATAAATAGCACAAGGCGCCATTTGTTTGTGGATTTCACCAGATCACTATATGAGCCTTCGGATCAATCTTCAGCTGAGTGTAATCTCACAGTCTCACGTAGCTTTAAAGATAACCTATAGGCGCCTTTTTTATTTATTTTACTTTTTAAAATATTTTTTTTGCGTATTCCTCGTGGTCTAAACGCGGTACTTGAAAATATTTCACTTTTACAACAGAGGTTAGCTTAACGGGTGGAATTCAACGGGTATAGTCCGAATTACAAGCGCGACCGTTAGAACTTAAAACCTCAAGCTGCCATTCCTGTGCAACTCCAGCGAGAGTGAAGCCTGTGTGAATAAACCAGGTGGTGCTATACTCAGTTAGCATGCATAAGGTCAGCGTAGTCGTGGGCTTTCTTTTCTTAAATTTTCTGAAATATTTTATACATTTTCTTAGTTCTTTGGTGCTTTGTGTTAATTGTCCTCTTTAGAAAATGGCTTTGCGATTATTGACCCAGAACGCCCAATCTGGTTGACGGCTGGCTTACAAATGTTGGTTTGTACCTCTAGGTTCATTGGTTATACTTACCAGTGGCTTACAATATTGTAAGGAGACAAAAAGAGCACAAATAGGTTAAATCGGGGCTTCAGTGAGAAAAACGATAGCGTTTATCACCAGTGTTTGCCTGGGTGATTTCACCCCTGGTAACCAGACCACTAGCCCACACAATGACCTCCCTTGTACTTTCATGTTTCACTAGTTCCGACGAGACCAGACAGGAAAATAAGACACCAAAAAAAATACCATGGATTTTTTCTGCCTCACAGGTTTGTTTTGGAACCTCACAGTTAATGAACCAGATTTTGAGATAAACCTGATGACGGCTGTTCCTTACGAGATTCGATGTGGCCTAATTTAAGAGTCTCATTAGCTTGGGCATGCTCAATGGTGCTGGAAGTTTAAAGAAGTAAGGATAACTTTTTCCCCCAGTGCTATTTGGCTTGCGGACATACTAACCGGAAAAATGAATCTAATTATGTTAGGTGAACCTCTTGTGCAGCGTCTAACTCCAAACCAGAAAGCAGAGAGCTTTCCTGCTGGAAGCTATTATTACCTCGACTATCACAAAACCTACGCCATGCTTAGCTTGAAAGTTGGACCTAATAACAAGGGCAATTGACATTGCGTTGTACAGAAAATGCCGCATTTCAGGATTTTTCTCAAGACAATTTTTAGTTAAGCCACTTTTCGTACACGTTTTTTGTTCTGTTGACACAATTGTTCACAGAAAGGCAACTATGATTTTAAAGGACAAAATTTTTGACATTATCATTTACATGATTAAATTAAGTGCCCTAGACAAGATGTTCAAGAAATATTTGAATGACTGATAATTTGACAAAGCTGTAGCTGCTCCGTTAAAAACTTGTTTGGTTTTATTTTTTCAGATTTTACCTTCGGTGCACTTAAACCTAATACTAATCTGTGTGGAGGTTAAAATGTACAAACAATCAGTTAAATCATGTGAAATGAGAGAGTTACTATTGTATGTTCAAATCACATGAAATTAGGGCGATTTAAATAGGGAGGTGACGTTCATTTGTCTTGTGGACGGCGCCACTTGAGGGGGGGGGGAACACTAACTTCCCTCAAGTTAGGGTGAGGGGGCAAGGTATTAGGATAATTGGCATTTTCCATATCAATGCTTCACGCACCTAACCACCCAAGCCAAAAGCTTAAATAGCTCACTCTCAGCCACGATCAGAAACTTCCAGCCGCCTGACTATTGCTAGCCTAAATCCATTATGTATCATGATATTAAAAAAAATCCAAAATCATAAAGATATTTAGTATCTCGCAACGGTAAATAACCGTTTGAAAGTCTTAGATCTGATCTGAATTCCAAACCGAATCAACACCAAAATATGTGAAGGATATACAAAGAGTGTCCCGTTATATCAAACTTATTAAACGAGTAAAAAAAAATTAAAATTACATAACCAGTTCAATAAATGTGTTATAATGCATAACGAATTGCATTTATGCCATAATTTTAGACCTATATGAGATACGACAACGTGTGTTTGCTTTGACAAGTATGTAAATGAGACGCGGATTGATATCAATATTTGTGAATTGGTTAGGGGTGAACGACACATTCCACTTAATATAGTTCCTGAAAATATTGAGGGACTATGGTTTCTATGAACAGAAAACACAACACGGCCCCTTACTGTGTGGCAGTACCCTTAGCTATATTTTTTTTCTCTAAAATGTCAAAACCGCTCATTAACTCTTGACGCCAAAAATTTTGACCCAGATTTAGGTCGCCAACAACGACAGCTGACGTCACTCGTTGACTTGCGTGGTGATTTATTTTTTATTTATTTATTGGTATTTTACGCCGTACTCAAGAATATTTCACTTATACGACGGTAGAGCACGGGGGAAACCCCATGGCCACCCGCAGGCTGCTGGCAGACTTTCCACATAGAGGTGGAGAGGAAGTCAGCACGAGCTGAATTTGAGCTCACAGCCACGGCATTGTTGTGACACCCCTGAGTCATTGAGCTGCAACAGCGCCCTAACCGACTCTACCTGGTGCGAGGAGCTGTGATTTCAAAGCCTAGCTGAACTAAATGTAGGCTTTTAGCACGGACAGTACATCTGATACCTTATTTGCTGGTCTCACTAATCATCATGAATTTATGCCGATTGAGTGACTCAAACACTTACTCGTATGGGTACTAAGAAACGGCAGTCATGGTCATCTTTCATTGTTTTTTCATGGCAATAGACAATCGCAGTAAAAATAGTCGGAAGGGAAGTTGTGCCTGGTCATTGGAAAAGCTAATCAATGAAAGTTATGGTGACCAGTCAACACTGATATTAGTGTTTTTATATCACTCACACTGGCATATTATGGGATAAAATGGATTGTACCAAAAGTAAGTTGTGCACAAAGTTTTCTTAAAATCCGCTCATATATTTTATCGTAAAGGTGATAAGAGAAAAGCAGACATGGTGCATTGCTGAATAGTCCTATAAAAATAGTCTTGCTACATATGTAGTAATTTCACAAAGAACACCCAGCTAAAACTGTATTCCCTAATTTTTGTTGGCCCAAATGACACATACTGTCAAATAACTCCATGTCTGGCAACATACAACATATCCAAATATCATCAGGGGTTGACCACCATTTTCTCAAAATAAATCAGCCGGAATGCAGAAACTAGTGTCCAGTCGCCATAGAAATAGGGTGTATGGGGCTCTTGCTCATTGGATAATATTTTTCTCTGATTAAATGTAGCCACAAGTGATGGAGCTTTTTTCAACCATTGTTTGTCATAGTTTATACCTGTAAAATCACCTGGCAGTACTTCCACACATTTCAGAAACACAGCAAATACCTGGCCGCCCCCACCGTTTTCTGTCCGCTTGAATCGAATTAGTGATTTTATACCTTTAGAAAACCTGTAGACCCTCATGGGCCAAAATGATCGGCACCGAAATGTAATTATTTTAGGCTTATTTTAGGGTTGTGCCAAGTACGCACACACAGTCTCCTATAACCCTTTGCATACTTGGAGTTTCTTTAACGACACCAGACAATAGTAATGAATCAATGGATATAAATGGATTGGTGCTTGTGGCAAAGCTAAGCGGGGCACGAAGTTGCATGGAAACCCATGCCTCGCTTTATCGTAAACTTGCTGAGAGACCTTCGACACTAGCCAAGGATCTTTTAAAGTTTTCCCAATCCTGTTCAAGACCAGATCTTAATGGATTTGTTCTTGGCCCTAGGTCATCTTCTGCAAATAAGCCCCGATTCGCAAAAATATAGCCTACTTTGCTGGAGGTAAAAGTATGACATAGAAAATGTAACTGTAAAAGCTGTCCAATATTATACTTCCCAGATGTGTTATATTCTTGACAGAAGGCCTGTATATCTAATAGGCTGTGTCACGAACATGTCTCAAGATCAAAATCATTTTACACCTTTCACGAAAAGTTTTTGGAGGACCCTACGTTAACTAATTCGCCCAGAGAATGGCATCTATATGGTAATGTTTCCCGCTTCGGAAAAATTTTTCGGAACGGGCACAGAATACGGAAATGTACAGTATACCCCACTTGCATTCGGTGAGGGAATTTATATGTACAGCTTATGGTGTTGTTTTCGCTCTTGGAGTCCTTCCCAGTTTTACTGACTTGATTAATGCATAAGGAAGTTTGTAGTAAAGTAAAGTAAAATGACACCAACAACGAAAACATATCCAAATGAGTTAATTAAACAGCATTTGGTTTGTCAAAGCCTATCAGGAAATGTGAATACGACTTACTTAATTCGAATGACAAATAATGACAAAAACTGATTAAACTTTATTTGAATTAAAAGTCTAGTAACATAGGAAAAATTGTTTTTGAAAAAAAAAATCTTGAAGACCACAACATACATTCTACCCAAGTGCGCTTTTTCATGATTGGGACTACATTCTATATTCTCTGCGCCAAAAGCTATATGCATTGGATTCAAAATTCGTCTGTCAGTCTCAGTGCGAAGGAGGGGAAGATTAAAACGTAAAAGAGCAGCTAGTGAATTCCATACGTATTGGGCGTAGGAGGCTAGTTTAGTTAATTGGTAATTTACAACTAGTGATAGCTTCTTCCGCTCACTTGCAGAGCCTCTGAAATTAGTGTTAATTGTGTATTCCCAGGCCATTAAAATTGTATCAGTTGTTAACGAAACTCATGTGGGCATCCGTGTTAGTGGATTAAGTATAAACGATTCTCTAGACACTTCCGTGCTTTAGATACGAACAAACGCCCCCCCCCCCCAATTTCCAGTTGGTCTGATATACCGAAAGCATACAAGGCCATATATGACGTTAAATTTGTTTGTGGTGGCACATGCCACAAAATATCACAACGCATCCTGTCGGTTGACAATTGGAAGTTACAAACGTTCATCCAAGAAAAAAATGGACAAAAAATGTCCATTTTTGCTTGTACGTCTGCGGTTTTAGCGTCTGAAAGCAAAGCGACAACTGCGTACAATTCGCACACAAAACTGTTCAAGTAGGTGAGTGATTTTTAAACAAACTTTAACATTAATAAAACTTTAATAAAAGTCAAAATGCTCTTGTCCAAAAAATTACAGAAGACTTTAAACAACTTGACACCAGTCCCTAATTAGAGATACTTTTCTTTTCTTTACTCATTAGCGATCAGCTTTCTTTTTCTTAACAGTTTTGGTTATAACAATGAAAATTATTATGCTTTTGATATACTTGTTAATTTTCATTTGAGTCAATAGCCTGCACGTCATGGTACAAATTATGAAAAGGGCCATTTTGAATATTTAGGCACTTACTAATAGGCTTAATTCGTTTTAATATTATAATACAAAGACTTTTTATATCCAACCTAAACGAATGCATATAGCCGCAAATACAGATATACCAACTTCAGTGGCTTAATGTTTAGCGTTTAGATACGTAATCAAATATCGATACCTACAGTAACGGCGTTAATAAACACTGAAATATCATGTCGCAAAATGAGATAATCAAACTTTGTACTTAAATGGTTTTACAGAATTTATAAACTTGCAACGGATGCCATTGCAAAACAAAAATTATGTTCAATCCCTGGTTATGCAAATGAAGGTATCTACTTTGAAAATGCGCCCTGCGTCCAATAGTGGGGTTTCGAGTTCGAACTCCTTTGTCGAAAAAGGTAAAAAGAATCCAACAATGTCAATGTGATTTGTCAAAAATGTCAGGCAGTTTTGTTGATTTTGATTTAACGATCACCTGCCTCGCTGTGTACAGGAGGTACAAACGACCCCTCCTTCAATCAACAGCTTCTTAAGTCAAAAACTTTCATTTCCTGAATTTTCCCTATCGTTCGTCTTTTCTAAATAACTTTTTCTGTCACTTTTCTCAGACGTAATAAACGTCATAAGAAACAGTTGCCTAACATTTTTGACTGGTCACATGGTACAGTAGGTCTTTTCTTACCTTTAGTGATAAATGAGTTTGAACTTGAAACTCCCCTGTTGTTTCAAAAATGTCAGAAATTAAAGCTGTCGCCATCAAGACATGGGTGACTAAAGGCTTTTGCTTCAGCTACTGAGCACAACAATACACAAACATCTTACACGTCTTACATAGCGGCTGTTGAAAAATATTCTTTGCCTTTACCTACAAGCATAGGCGATAAAGGAAAAAAACAACAACATATAACAGCAAAAACTGTGAAAAACATTAACCGTGAAATACGTTATGCATTCCAGTGACACGATGCACACTGAAAAATAAGTGATACAGAGCGCATCGCTGTTGTTGACCAGGAAATGCTACAATGAATCAACAGTAGGGTATTTATTAGAAAAAAGGTAAAGGACATTTCAGCCCTGAACCCTGTATCGAAAGAATGAACACCGAGGTCTCAATAGTCATTTGATATCTTATATATCCGAGTGATCGATATGACAGTTCTTGTACACAAAAGAGTAGGATCCCAGTCTTGATTAACTTAAGCCACATCACAGCGTTCAGGAAATCAATAATTCGCCAACCAGATTAAATTGACAGATAAGCCAGGAAGAAGGTCGCAAGGGACTTATGTTGTAAACGAAGATTGGGATTTTGCGAAGGCGTTATTGAATACGCCGTTAATTACATTTTGGTAAACTCCGTGAAGTAGGTTAACCCTATGGATAATTTGCTGGCCCGTTGATTTAAATGGACATAATGGTCAGAGGAAGAATTAAATCACTCTATGCTGACTTTCCAAATAGACTATGTTATGTTGCGTATTCAAATTTGATGGGTATCACGCCACAGCATGATCCCCATTGTGTGAGACATTCGATTCATTATAATCCACAGGACTGAGCAAGGTCAGGCGTATTGCAAATAACATAGTGTGTGGATGAGTGGGAGAAACAATGGCGTCATTGAAAGAGATATTTTGTAAATAGATCTACCAATCTACAGCTTCAGCATCATTTAACTGCAGATAAATATCAGGATTTTATTTCTGATGCCATCCAGTTTTTATCAAAAGGTGTATTTACTAGCTTAGACTCCTCGGCTAGCGTCAAACCCGTGATCTAACTCTTATTTTTGAAGAATACTTTCTCAGCCCACGATGCCTCGATATCAAGACGCCCTAGTTGTTGTTATATATAAGTGATTTCGAACACGATGAGAAACAAAGAAGCAGGCGTATTCACACTCATGTACAGCTGGGGCACTCAACCTCACATCCACACTAAGGGACAGGCACTCAACATCACATGCACATTCATGTATACGCACGCAACATCACTCCCACACTCAAGTACACGCACTCAGGAACACACTCACACTCAGATACATGCACTCAGCATCACACACATACACTAACAAGACTAACATACACGTACCAATCAGCATAGACGCACCAATGTAAACACTAACGGCATCAAGCCATATCTTACCTTTTCTGTCCGCAGCTAATGTCTTGGTGAACTATGCACCAAAATGATTTAGAGTGATTGTGTAATTTTAGGTTAGTTAGCATAACATATAACCCTTGCTGGTGAATGATATATGATGTATGACATATTTTCAGACGAAGATAACTCATCTTAACGGATTTACCATGCATGAATGTGTGTTCACGAAGATCTGGACGAACATGCACAGGTGACTGCACCTTTTATCCAGTTTTACGCTATAACAGAACTGCACTTAGCTGTCTGAAAGCTTACTTACTCATCCACATGAAATAGTCATTTTGTAACTACTCCATAACCCTTTCTTCACCTCTCTGGGCCCGTTTTATGAAGAGGTGCAACGTTTCATCAATCATAACTACCATGTTGACGTACCTCGACAGTATCTGTTGTCAAGAGAGTTACGTCTGACATGACTTACACCCTGTTTTTAAAACGGGCCCTTGTATATTTTCACTTCAGAAGGATTACAAACACACAGTATGCCGTTCTTTTGACATCTTTGTTTGGCATAGAATTATAATTGCCCTGTTAGAATGGTGTTGTCCATTCTGTCTAGTGCAAGTAGTCAACTGGTTACCACGCAACCAACCAAGAAACAAAGCAGACAAATCGGCGCATATCGTCTCGAACTGGGAGTCATTAAAGTAAAAGACAGTTCATGACTCAGGTACTGTTCATTAAAAGGCTTATAAAATTCTCTTTTAAACACGAAAACCTGCTTGGATTTTTATGAATTCGTTGCTAAATTGTCTTCGTTTGAACCGTGGAGTAGGGACTCTGAAGGTGCCCATGCTTTTATGCATATGAGGCATTGACAAATTAAAGAGCGAGGAGATACCAGCTGTTGACGTAAATCTTCTGAGTTGAATGTCAATGTAACAAGTGATAACATAGGAACTGAGCACTCTCTTAACGCCATATGTTTTAGTCATAACTAGTTCAGGTGTGAACAACACTGCAGGTTATATCCAGACCATTGTGTTAATTGGAGAGTTTTCAGATCATTTCATGTTATGAGTGTACATACATGAAAGGAAAAATAATAAAATGGATACTTCGGGTGTAAATGTGACCTAAAACACTACTACAATTGTCTGCACAGAATGTTTAGCAACTGCACTGGTATCACTGCGCGGATCCTGCTTTGTGCGTTGATTAACATAAGACCAGGTGGCGATTTCTCGTCCCTACTCTGCCCATGTGACTGCTATTAACGCCTTTAAAATAAATGATTTTTTTTTCAGGCAAACAATGCCTTGGTTGTGCTGCAGAATTTTTGGCCATGCCCTTCATTCCTTGTAAGATGTTCAGTGCGTGTAACTTTATATGTGCAGAGCTTACAGCCGGCCTTTTCATACATGACCAAGTTTTTGCTCTCCTGTACTGATTAACGTAGGCATTAATTAGAATGAATGGGAAATTCCAATATAGGATACTTTTTTTCCGAAGGAGTTGTTAATTTGAAACACACGACATGGATGTTTGGATAGCTGGACATAGTCGTCGAAACCGACATTCATTTTCCAGCCGTCAACCAAAATGAGCCTTCCGGGTCAATAACCACATGACGTTTCCAAAAACGACAAAGAACACAAACCACCAAAGAACGGAGACAATATATAAAATGTACCGAAGGTATATAGACGTGTAAGGAAGCGGCGTGGTCCTTATATTGAACCAGTGACGAAGTCAGAATTTTTACCCATCAGAGTAATTTGCGCACGGTTCTCTATAATGGAGGGCTGAACTCTGTCTGGTCCTTCTCTCTTTTATTTGTTATAACCTAATGAAACCAATGGCCAGCTCATCGATTCATCAATAAATCATCACACCAGTTCTTTATGAATAACAAATGTTTGAACGGTAGTTTCCTTGTTCTCTGACTTGCCGAACGTTGAACGGATATATTCCATCAATTTCATCAGTTAACATAAAGGATTGCTATCGACCGATGGACGTTTGCACGCAAGATCCATAGACGAAGTAGTCCGCTTGTCTCACTGCGCTATCCTTCCGGTAGGCAGGCCTGTCGTGTAGGACAATATCATATCACACGGTAAGTTGCCAAACATTGTGGCCACAAAGTGTCTTTTGAGACTCATTTTCTTTTACAGACATCGAGTATTGTAAACTGTAAAGAATCGTACTTTCCGTTTCTCTCTTTTTTCTCTCTCTTTGTTTGAACCATGTGTTTACTATGTTGTCTACTTTGTATCAAATCGACTTATCCCTCTCTGAAAAATAGATCGCTAAGATCAGCTACATGCCACTTCGATTGGTACATTAGCACCTATATTATTAGGCTTACAATCGACGACAAAAATATTTGCATCAGTTTCCTCCCACTCTTGGCCTTTTCCCCACATATCTTACTCTTTTCAAAGGATTCAACAAGCTAATTTTCTTATTTCTAATGCACATTATTACAAAATTATAAAGACATTACGATGCTGTGAACAACCCTCATGACATTAGACCACAACCGTTCAGGAGAGGGTTTGATCGCGCCAGGGAAAATTGTAAAACAAGTGTCAGCTGGAGCGATTTTGGTCTTTACTCTCCTGACGAAATAAATATAAAATGCCGAAATATTGTGTCACAATGAAGTCTTCATTTTTCGGAGTTACTTTACTTGTGTATTACGTAAAACTCAACTAAAAGCACCATAGGATTTTGAACAGAATGTATCGGTGTTTTGTTCACAATACTTCTACAGGAAAACTGACACAGAACTGGTGTGGTCTCATGGCATGAACCCGCCAACATGCTCTATTAATAAATCTCCGAACGGTTTAGGTTAGGAGTTTGAGAGATTTGCAAATCTAAATAACTCCGCCATTGAAAGTTGGTCCCGAATTCTTGAAAAAACTGTTTGGAAAATATCCACAAACTCTGACAAACTGATATACATATAGCCAAAACATAGCTGGGAGCTCCTTCCCCTGATTAGTTTATAATACGCTGGCCACTACTGTTGTAGGCTTACATCTCGGAAACATCCATAGTATATGTTTAACGCCATATGGGTCATCACTTAATGCGCTCTCGGAGATGTCTCCTAGTCAAGACGATATGTTACACCTCAGACAAAAGATGGCCAGTAGGGCAACTCGTGAGACCAGCATATCCCACTGAGACTTGGCATTTGTATAACATTAATAACCGGTGACAAACCGAGTCTCGTGCTATCCGTCTTAACCTCGCGAGTTCTAGTTACCGCGCTATATCAAGGGAATAGACATTCTAAATGTTGTTTGGTTATTGTCGGTATATATTGTACTGTGTTTTTAAAGGTGTGTATATGGCGGTCACATTGAGGGCAACTTTCAAACACAGCCTGATCAATACGTATAATCCAGATATTTCACAAAAAGTGAAATTCATCCTAGAAAATAGTTCTATATGCAGTATCTGCAAATCGCATCCCTACATTAGTGTAACTAACAAGGTCTTGTTCTTTGGGTTTTGGACATGTTCTTGGGTTTTGGACATGTTCTTTGGGTTTGGGACATGTTCTTTGGGTTTGGGACATGTTCTTTGGGTTTTGGACATGTTCTTGGGTTTTGGACATGTTCTTTGGGTTTTGGACATGTTCTTGGGTTTTGGACATGTTCTTTGGGTTTGGGACATGTTCTTTGGGTTTTGGACATGTTCTTTCCAGGCTTTTAAGTTATCCTTCAGATCATAGAAAAAGTGAACATGTTTCGAACATTTTTCGTCTTTCCTTCTTTTTATCCTCCATATTAGAGAAAGATTGACTTACCTACTCCCACCAATATATAGAGGGGGAAATGCCATGTTATTTAACGTCAAATAGTGTAGTCATTTCACAAAATCCATACAATCCACACAAAACTGTCGCTTTGGGAAGTATTGGTTGCTGTCGTTCATGTTCGCAGTCACCGGAAAAGCTGCTACGTTTGCCGGGACATGCGTGCCAGAGGTGCCTTTGTTTGCAGATTCACACGAAGGCCTTGGAATTGCCTTTGACCTACTACCAAGACCAAACCAAGACCGTGTAACCAATCAACTAAGTTCTTACTTGACTGTTTTTTAATGCAAGAAAGATTTTTAGAAAGGACTTTCCTCAGCATATTGTATTTCAAAACTACCGCACAGACTGGAAATGACACAAGTCAATGAAATTACTTCTTAGAGACATGGTGTTAAAGAAAACGTAACTTTCCCAAATCGAAAACAACTTGGTTGTTTTCTTTGGTGAACTTTATTTCGTGTGGATCTTTAGCAGATAGTCCAAGTTTTTACAATACCAACAGTAAAATTCTACCCACGAATGAACGGTTATGACTTAAAGCCGCCTTGGCAATTTTTCAACCATATCGAGGCTCTAATATTTAAGAATTTTAATGCTTAATTAAACATACATTTTCCTATGTGTAAAACTTTTGTGTTTTGCTCTTACCAAGTTTAACACCAGAAGTACACTGATCTTTAATAAGTTAAAATCTTGCGCATTCGTTGTGCGTTTTAAATATGTAAAAGTTGCATTCTGTTCTTAACATCTTCATCTTATATAATCTTTGCTATCCTGCCATTTTTCTCATCATAATATAATTTGAATAATATCACCATTTGAGATTCCAAGTTAATGAAATATGTCACTTGTCATAGCTTCATATTATGCCAGTTGTCCCATATTTTGCAGTGCTTCAAAGCCACTGAAATTGGAATTAAATTGAGAATACGATCAAAGGCTCCTGTTGATAACAGCATGTGGAAACCCAGCAGGACCTGTTGTATTCTATCTACTCTGCATAAAAAAGTGATAATTGAATGGCACACACATTTGTCTGGCACGTTCAGACTGCCTTGTGACATAATTACTTCTTGGAATTGATTCAATTTTCAATTTACTTTGGTTGCTTTGTGCGACATAAGAGGGTATGTCTGTATGCTGTTTAGTGAATAGTGCAAAAACACTTTATGAGTGAAAAGCTATGATCCAAGAAAAGAGCAAAACAAGGAAAACGGGCCATTAAATGTATGTCGAGTTTTACTTTCGGACGGCTATATGACTTTGTAGGCAGAATGATGAAAGGAAACGCTTCACCATTACCCACAATACCATCTGTAGGGCAGTTTCGAGTTGGAACTCTCTTGTTACCAAAGATAAAGAGTCCTACTGTATCATGTAACTGGTCAAAAATGTTAGGCAACATTTGCTGACTTCATTTTACTGCTCACCTATCTCAACGTGTTCAGGACGTACAAATTACATTTCTTTCCTTCAGGAATATCTTCAGCTCACAAACCTCCAGCTCTTCAATTTTCACCATTTTTCGCCCAGCCCAAATAATTTTCCGTGACGCTTGTTTCAGACACTCATGTTATAGTAAATGTAATCAGAAATAGTTGCCTAACATTTTTGTCAAGTGACCTGGTACAGTAGGACTTACCTTTAGCCATAAAAGAGTTCGAACTCGAAGCTCCCCTATTACATCATGTAACGTCAGGATTGGTTAAATATGAGACGAAGTTCAGTGGGTATTGTTGAGAATGGGTGAGTCGGGTCAGCTTTTTTATCAAATAAATGCATGCATGTACCACGAACATAACACACTGTGTTTCAAATCAAATATTAACTCTGGTATTATCAGCCTTGTGGACCGAGTAATGCTCTCAGTATACAAAGGTGTGATAACAGTGACAGTTTTCGGACCATGAGCATTATTCCTGATTTAAGTCAAGACCGGTTTTGAAAACAAAAATGTGCAGGCATATCCGAGACTTCAGAGCAATACTAGTTTTGTGAGGATATCATAGAAATGATTACATCAAGGTAAAGTGGGCGTTTGTGTCCTCATTTTGCTTCATGGGTGGTACTGCTGTAAAAAGGACGCGATACTAAACGTTGTGATCATACGCATACACAGGGACACAAACCAAGCATTAATCTCCAGACACACCTGCAATCCTGGTTTCAGGCATTGAACTGAATGCAGGAAACCCGTCAAGTGGACCAAATTTATTAAATTACATGTATTTTGCAGTGATGTGACCATGGTATAAACCTCAACAAGGTTAG
Source organism: Acanthopleura granulata (assembly GCA_016165875.1). Lineage (NCBI taxonomy): Eukaryota > Metazoa > Mollusca > Polyplacophora > Chitonida > Chitonidae > Acanthopleura > Acanthopleura granulata. The sequence goes on along the minus strand of JABBOT010000005.1, from coordinate 30,511,818 downwards.
GGCAGTATTAACTTTCCAACATAAAATTGCACTGGCCCCGTCGTACCAGTGAAATATTCTTGAGTACGGCGTAAAGCACCAATCAAATAAATAAATAAGTGAATAAAATTGCACATAGTATTGTATTTTCAGAAACCCATTATAATTACGAATTACAGAGCCTTTCGGAGTTCTACTTTAATACATATTGGACATTACAAAAGATGAAAGTGTAGCAATTTTCCTGCTCAGGTAATGAACAGACATAGTTTAGCTTTCGTAGCCAACATGGGTAGTGTGGTGTACTGTTGCGTTAGAATTATCTGAAACGTTTCACATGTTAATAATGATATTGTGTACACAAATGTTAAATGAATTTAGAATTTTAAGCTAGAATAGTATGTCTTTTCTGAATAACTGGTCAAGAGATCCCAAGAGAAGTGCTATATTTCACAGAATATTTAATGCACCGTTTGAAGTGAGATGAAGCCTGCAATCTAGATGACGTGAATCATATTTGAAATTAAAGCCATCGACCATAAAAACACTAGTTAGCATTGATAATGGCGCAGTTAACATGTTTGTCTTTCAAACCCTCAGACATACTACGTGATGTTTCAATTCAAGTATCGGAATGGGGTCTCGGAAAAAGATTTTTCGAAACACTTCAGCTTGCTTTTGGACGAGGCAAGCTGTGCACTGATAAAGTATCATACTCCACAAAAGCCAAAGGGGGTCCCTGTGCTTACAGCCGTGTTACGCTGAAACCTTAATCTATTCTGTTATAAACACGTCTTCTTTTTAACATTTATCTATTTCTTTTATTTGCGTTTGCAGCATATTATGCGACACCTGGATTCGCACATGCCATTTTATGGGTCGTGATCTTTTGTGTACGGTGTAATCTTGTTTGGCCGATCGATCTTGCTGCTGTGCTTCTTAATTTAAAGGTCGTCATCTTAACAAGTGGCTATTCGTCAATAATACGGACGGCGCCAGCAATAATCCATTTTAATGAACAAACCAGTCGGATTGTCTGGAAAATGTAGTTGTAGTAAGCTATAGACAGAATTTTTGTCAGATATATTTGTGTTGCAGTGAATTTCAATGCTGTGCGGTGAAAGTAGAAATGATCCGACAAACAATCCACAAACAATCCAAACTATGTATGTTCATAAACTGTGGTAGCAGGTGGCTTAAAATATAATACAATTATTACATCCTACTGAGAGGGACATCATGAGTTGTCGGCTACAGACACTTGATGCACAACTAGCGCACAGCGCTGTGCAAGTAAATGTGATGTGTTACGGATGAACGCGGTACATTGCATTTGTTATGCAGACAACGTTGCAGGATGCAGCATGACCAAGTGCCGAACCCCGCGTGCCGCTCCTAATGAGAGCAAGAGAAACGCATATGAGGTGTAATAAATATAGTTGTAGAAGTTCGATGAAACATCCACTGAGCATATTCAGTTGTATGGAAGTGCATCCGAATGTTGCTGACTGAAAAGAGCTACGAACACAATATTGAGGAACCAAAAGGAAAAGGAAGAATATTTTAAGGAGACAGAAAATAGTCGATGTGACAATGTAAACTGTAATCGTCTTCCATGCTGATATCTTTGTCGGAATGTCCGCAGGGTACAGAGGCTCAGTTTTTGGAAATATAGGCTTGTAGTATCGTGTTTGGACTCATCAATCAAATGACATGATCGTGTGGCCCGATGGCGGTGTACTCTGATAGTGTTAGTGCGCTGATCAGTGTATCGCTGCTCAGTGATTCTTCACTGGTGAGTCTTTTGGAAATGAAGCGATACGGACTCTTACACTCGTACAAATACGCCAGTCTGATAATGACCTCACAGCAAAACAGACATTGTAAATAACCGCACATGGACTTTTTTCTCCGTTTATTTTTGCTTTGCCAGAGCATGAAGTATGAGCTTGAGTATGGTATAATCCAGCTTGTTACGATAACTATGCACTGCGTGTTAAAAATTGTAAGACACTTGTAGAAACACACACCATCACGGGTGTATTTTTCTCATGAATTTAATTGAAAATGAAATAGACAGTATGTAAAGTGTACTGGCTTGAATGAATAAATGAGTATATGGATGAATGATTTTGATGAACGCAATATTGGCTGTATTTGATCCATATTGCGAGGAGAACATGTTAGAATCAAGAAGACAGCTTTTTTCAATATTAAAATGATAACGTGCAATATAAGGGTAACCACGAAACACGTGGTATTTCAACGAATTAAAAAAACCAAAATCAGTCCAAATTCAAAGCTGACATTAAGTACACTTTTCACGCAATAGCCTGAAAATCATTAAATATGATTCTTACGCCATAATATTGGAAATATCGTTTAAGTAACTAAATATACAGCCTTCAGGGACATAAGCTTTCGCTGGTATACCAATTACACTACCAGTACCAAGAAAGTGAAATTGTAAGACACACTTATATGTCTGCAGGGGATCGATGCAGGCGGCAGACTGCTACAGGAGAAGACAGCAACGCCGAAACTTACAGGATCGCATTGTTCTCGATACGTTCTCGCTAAACAAGGTCATCAGTACGGTGAATGTAGTATACCAACGGACAGAGACATCTGTATCCTGTGAGTCTAATTTTGACGAGTCAAACGCGTTTGTCAAGCCTTTAACATCTTACTTACGTGGACCTTAGCTGCGTCAGACGATTGCCTGACTCTCGGCAACTGTCGAGCCTTTGATGACAAGTACTGGAGAACCGCGCTAAACAAGTGAATCAGCGAATGATACTAACCACACCAACATGGTTCAGTGATTTAAGGCAGAAAACCGAAAAAGAATACACTGTTCTTTTACTTCTTACCTATATGTGTCCTGACCTATAGGTAGAGTACAGCCTAATGTGAATCTCCCTGGTTAAATCTTGTAGCAACTGAGAAACGATCCTGTAAACATTAAACTAAATAGGTCACAGTAAATACAACCAAAGAGGCATTCTATGCGAAAGCAGGCATCAATTTAATTTGTTCGTTTCAAACGTGAACCCGCACAGCATCTTTCGCATTCCTAAATCCTTCCCATGGTAAATTTTTATTTAGTAATTTTATTGCAACCTTTTATGTGACATGTTGCCTTGTATTTTAAGATCTTGCCGCTAAGAAATCCCAAATCGGTCAAGTTATGCCACACGGAAATCCTGTAATGGCTGTTGTTGAATAAAATGTTACAAAACGACATAAATCAACCAATTTATCTTCACAAGGCTGTTATAAGCTGACACACGGGCTGATCAAGGATTCGTGGGCTTTGTAATCATGAATATTGTACCGTTCTTATTGCCAGCTGCAAGGCAACTCTTTAATGTCCAGCTGCCTCTTAGGTGATATATTGATGACAAAGCTGATTAAGAGTATTAAAACACGACTTAAGCTTGAATAATAGCTTCAGGATGGCACAGTTAGTTTACCGATCCCATCTTATTCGCCTACTTTCTTCTCACAGCAATGAATCTTTTATGGGTTTTTTTTTATCATATTTGCATGCCACATCATTAAGATTTAGACCCAGGACACACTGATCCCCAAACGATCGCAAAGAAAGATTTTTTCATTCATTTTTGAAATTTGCATTTCAAGGTGGAATCATGAGGGCTGGGAACAGTCGACACCAATGAAAGGTAATGAGGCCATGTTTAATGTGTCATTGTGCAGTGGGAATATGTTTGTATTTGCTATGGTTTTTAAGCTCTGAATCAAGAATATTTTTACTTATTTGTGAATGAATTCGAGGTGGGAGGAATTCATTACACCACAAAAACTTTTTCTGAATTAATGTCACAATTCATTCTAAGAAAAATCGCATGCTCTTGGTTGCGCGTTATATTATGCTTTGTTGGAGGACATCTCTTTTTAAATGTAGCTTAAGTTATAAAGCTTTTAGAGCGACACAATAAACGCACGTTTGTCTGTTGAGCAATTTTCAGAAATGATGCGCAGTACATCTTTGTGCTTTGTTGTTCTTTATTAACATATATTGATGGCTCGGTTTGCCATGGGTCACATCCATAAGACATTGCGCGAACAAAGTCAACATAGCGGATGTCAAGCCGATCTATTCCTTTCGAACTTCTACGCCATCTACCATCTCCCAAAAGAAACAATGTGAAGGACTGTTCGTTGACACTGGTTACACATGAAGCTAGCCCACCTCAAGTTTTCTTGTGTTCACCATAAAAAAGAGGCTTGTAACCAAATCCGAGAGACACTATTGGAAATATGTTTGATCGGTCATTGGAATACCACACCAGTGGCCTTGTGTGTATATTTTGTAAAGTGGGTGAAATTCGGCTTACAGAAATTGTGCTGAAGGAGTGTGAGGCGGAGGGAGGTTCAGTCAAGACGGACTTGCCGAGAGCTAATGGTGACTTGTCTTCTAATCTAATCTTCCCTGTCAGGAGGTATCTTGTTGTATGACCAGGCAAGCACGGATAATAGATGCCGTGAAACAAGCTACCTAAAATGGCCGACCTTGTGACACTATAAAGACAGTTGCAAACCATAGCAAACAACGTCGCCTTATCAGATGAAGATGAATATTTACTTACGGAGGGGATTGTGTAGAGACAGCTTCTTTTTACTAAGTCTTCTTGTTTTACCTTACTTTCACGACAATGCATACATATTCTCCATGACAGGGATCTATGCAATGCAGATGGTGCACTGGCTATGCGAAGACCTCATTATAAGGGAAATATTGTCATTACGAAGATAACGATATGTAAAAGTAACTTTCCAATAAAGCGGCTTACCAGTACAAAATGTGGTGAAATATCGTTAAAGGCCAGCCCCAAGTTGACTATGATATGCATGAGCAACACTTAGGGGATATCTTGACTATATCTGTACATCAAACTTAGCGTAAAGGGACATTGAATGGCATGTTAAGTTAACGACGTAATCATGTCCTCTGTGAAGGTGAAAAATAGATTTTCTTTGATATGTATCATGCCTCAACATTATCTTGACCTCAGATCAAAGTGGCTTCACTTTTCAAAGGCTTTTTCATGTTATAGCCCTACATGTATTCGAGCGTATGCTTCCCTTATACTTTATCATTCTGCCATTTTGACACTTCAGACGCATTTGCTCAACAACAGTGGAATATTTCTGTCCACTAGAGGGTCTGTCTCTTTTATCACTTCGATACGCCAAGTATATAAGAGCTTGTTTCTAGGGTATTCGTCGATAATTTACCTTTATAGTGGCTTAGAGCTTATGTGTGAATATTAAATTCATTAAAATGGCCAATTGTCCTCCCAACTAGGCCACCATCCCATGTACATATGTCCACGCGCAAACGGGTCAAATGGAATCACGCACTGCGTACATGGCACGAGGTTACAAATTGGCAACTGCATCAGTTTGGTCCAAGATTTACCTCCGTATTGATTTATTTATTTGATTGGTGTTTTGCGCCGTACACAAGAATATTTCACTTATACGACGGCGGTCAGTATTATGGTGGGAGGAATCCGGGCAGAGTCAAGGATAAACCCACGACTATCCGCAGTTGCTAGCGGACATTCCTACCTACGGCCGGAGAGGAAGCCAACATGAGCGGACTTGAACTCACAGCGACTGCTTTGCTGAGAGGCACGGGGTCATATCGCCTCACTGGCGCGATAATCCACTCTGCCATGGAGGCCCCAACCCTTGTATTGACGAGTGCTGGAGCACTGACTGGATTATACTACCACTCAGACAGTCTGAGTTGTTGATAAAGTGTACATTTCTACACTGTCGTTTTATACCTAGTTAAAATTTTTCAGAATTTTGTCTGCTTTGGAAAGAACTGAAAACTTTTTGCCAGGGGTACAACCCCTCCCCGAAACCGAGGTTACCAAGGCGGCAACATTACGTCACGTTTAGGAGCACAGCTCCAAAAATGGTGGTCATGATAGGTTGGATTATTTAATATATTTTGGGGGATAAAGTTGGATAAAATTTTCAACTTAAATTGTAAGGAAAATCAATGTGCTCGTGTAACCTAGAGCTAAACACAATCGTCATCCCCATTATCGGTTGTAAATCTATCTATTTCAGGGTGTAAAGTGATTTTTTTCTGCCACGTGGGCATTTTTGGTGTACAGGTGCATGCTTTAGGGTATGAAAATAATGAAAATTGTCTAAACTCTGGGAAAGCATGAGTGTTGTTGATAAATGACTTGTCTACTGACATGCTTTTGTCACTCTACAATGTTAGCATAAACAAAAATCAAAATAAAACGTCGATTTAAACAGATATGTCATGCAAGAGTAACTCATTTAATTGTGATTACACTGCCGTGAGCTGTTTTCAGTTAACGTACACGACACTCCTAGAAATACGTATACTTCAAAATGCAAGTATCATCGGAGAAGAAATACAATGCACCAAAACTTCACCTTTCTGAATGGTCTGTATGATAGTTTGTACACTGTTGTTTTCTCATTCAGACGACAACAAAGAGATCGCATTTTAATGGCGCTATGAACTTAGCAATCGTGTGACATTGTACTGGGTTTTAGTGGTGATTGTCTGTGCGAACAGTGGGCCGCCGTGTCATCAGTGATTATTCCTCATAATTTGACTGTTATAACCCAGTTCATGCCGATGAAATAACTGATAATTATGTAGTTGCAAACCGCTTTAATGTTTCAAACGAAATCCAGGGTAACTGGGTTAATAAACTACACAGGCTACCGTTTCTTTCCACGTGATGACACTGGGGACAGTTCATTAACGAACACTTCGCCTTGAAAAAAGCATATATTCGCTTACATACATGTATTATTTCAAGTTATTATCTGTGTGCTGCGATCGTTTTACAATGCTGTAATAATGTTTTACAACACGAATTGTAGCACATATGACCTTAAGCCGCACGATATACAGAAGTGATTGTGACTTGCTATATACACGTATATTCCTTCATTTTTGCACATTTTTGACATCATCGAGACATGGAAATAATACAGAGTGAACCAAACACTGAAATCTGCTGATGAACAACTCACGGCCAGAGGGGCGAGATTTTTTGAAAAAGTCTTAGTACTGATAAGCTGCAAAGAAAACATCATAGACGACTTGATAACACGTGATGTAATTCTGAGAGCACTGATTTGCACATATACAGATTAACTAACTTGGAGAGAGCGTAATGTTCTGGGGCAACTGTACCTCTTGTATTGAGACTGCTGGCAAATACAGGCTACCCGAACCTGCTCAAGGACGTTGTCTGTCCGAAACCATCTCCCTCCTTCCCTCCCAGACCGAATGTCAGCGGATTTGTCTTTCTATTTCGGCAATGATTTTAGCACCGCTTTCTGTCACCCAGCTTTTTTGCAAACCCATAAACTACATGGGCGTTAAAGAAGTGAAATATTTTTGATTGAGGCATTACATAGTTGGGCGATAGATAAATATATATATACCCCAAAAAATCAATATTAAGCAATTATTGGAAAATGTGGACATAGGTGACAACTAATACTTATCTTCCGACACATTAGACTGTGAGATGACTTTAAAGTGTCCGGAGGCGCCTAATGTTTCTCAGCGTCTATTATGACTGACAAGTAACCAAGTTAAAATTATTCAATAAGACGATATAACTGACAAGTACGAGCTTAGTTCGAATTACCGCCTTGAACCTTTTCATCTGAGAATTTATATAAATATATGTTGAATTTTACTTTAATCTATGCAGAGCATTCCATCTTAGATTTAAGAAACAGTTTCTGTTCTTGAATGTCAGCAGCCGGCACGTAAGTGGGCGATAAATTAGTACGTCTTCCTCGTTGGCGGGAAAAACGGTTTCCAACTCCAGCAACACTTATCTAACACTTGATAGTAGCAACCATGTGATTTAAGTCTAAGAACCAATATCAGTATATTGAGGGGAAACTGCATGTAGATGTGGCCTCCGGTCTAGTGTGGTCGGTACAGGTACGTGTATGGAGCTACAGTCAACCGGTATGTTTTGTGGCAAGTAGGTGGGGCATAATGCCTGGTGTGTCAGGTATGGCATTTGCACCTAATGGTAAATATGCTGGTGATAGAACCTGTCCTATACACGTATACAATTACACATATTTGCGATATCGCCAAAACAATACTAAAAGCAACAGGAAAAGAATATTGTCGGCAGATGAAGCGTTTTCACAATAACAATTACAACCGCTCTCAAACCAGTGGCTTTCCCTTGTAATTGCTATTTGGTTGATGCACTGTGCACTTCAATAGTGTTATTGAAGAACTGATGAAGAATTTCACTCACGGGTTTGCTACAGATAATCCATAACATTTCACCCTATCAAATCCTGTGGCCTTATCTAGCAAATCATCTAATTCATTTTTCCTGAAGGTGCCCAGCAGTGGACCAGTCAGTAAAGTCGAGTGTTCAAGTTCAGGTCCCGGCAGTTTGACTGGGACTTTCAGTCAGGAGGTTAATCAAATACTTGTATCGGAATGGGTTTGGGTGTTTCTCTGGGTTCTACGCGCTCTTTTTGTTCATCTCATGAATCTGACAAACCCCTACATTAGTGATATATCCTTGAGCACGTCAAGAAAACACCAACGTGATAAATACGTACATAAACTAATGATTAATGCCAAAATTTATTCTCTGAAGGCAGATAAAATAGATTCTTTCGGCTGCTTGATATACACCCTTGAGTATATATGTACAAAAATAGTCATGATTGTGACATACTATAACCTTAGGAGCAAAAGAAATTCTGTTACTGAAATGGTCCTCGGCTTTTATCACAAAGCAGGAATCTGATGTCAAACAAATGATATCCTTAAGTCCTGGAATGCTTATAGAGAGAAAATAATCCCAGGGGGAATAAAACTCTTACAGTAGTTCTCTTGTAAACAAGCAAGGATCACACAGGGGGATAAATTCTGATTCTCCAGATATACGCTATAAATACAAGAATATCTTGACTTATCTTGGATGATTAGCTTTGTTTGCAAAGTAATTCTTCCCTGTCCGTTAAATATAGGTTAAATTCTGTGAACGGCAATGTTGTGGTGATTGACACTGATTGCAGGTGCAAGTGCAAAATTCTGCTCATATGAAAAATCTACTTGGTGCTAAGGGCTAGACAATCTCTAGAAATATGGAGATTCGAATAGGGCAGCCATAAAAGTCAACCGTCTAACTTGCGATGGTTTATCACTGGTAAGCGGCATCTTTCCACCATAAATGCAGTGGTATTTATTGTATCACCTGCAGGCAATGTCAAAACTGTGCTGGGCTCTAAGTGGAGGAAACTAGCTTTGTGCGTCAATATATATCTACAAAATAACAGTATTTGATGTGACGTTTTTAAGATTGCTTGCCTTTCAAACCAATCAATTCAAAGGTATCTCAAACGGTTTGGATGACGAAATACTAAATACTAGACCAATCACTTCTAGTTTAACTTGTGATGTTTGAGTGAAACATACTAGACTAATTTGTGTTTAAAGAACGCCCAGAATTCTGTCGACATGTGTTTATACAACGATTATAATTCGAATTAGACGCCCAACTTTTTTGAAGCTTCCGGATGTTGAAACGAAATAACGCATGTCGCTGTTTTTAAAATCATGCAAGCCCTTATCCAATTTGTTAGTTTACTAAATTTCTCTCGAGGCCATTAAAAATGAGCACGATTAAATGGCAGGAAGAAATTTGAACGTCAAATGCCCAATATTGTAGGAGATGGTTGGAAGTCAGAGATAACTTAATGCTTTTAAAACTACTTCAAACACATATGCCATGAAGAAATCCCGACTGTTACAGAATACTTTTCCAGTAAATAATGTATGTATGTAGTCTTAAGGGTTTTCGTCATATACATGTTGTGTTTTCTTGTTGCTCATATCACCAGAGTACTGCCGCCACTGTAACATCATTCCCAGTCACATTATGCTGACACCGTGCCAACCAGTCCCGTTTCCTTGCTGTAACCTCTAACTAAAGCATGAAGTCTCAAATGCCTGTAGGTATACGTGTTTTGTTTCTTTCCCTACCTTTACATAGTTTGTTCGAGACAAAACAAAGTGAGGTTGGGGCTGCAAAATGTTCCATGCCAAATGTTGTAAATATCCAATAAATAGAAACAGCAATGAAGTTACGTAATTACTGTATAACATTTTACTACAAGTATGGCTGTAATAGCCATACAGGCGAAGTTCGGTGCCATACCCTGAAAGCCGTAAGCTGCTTTACTGTAAATCGAAATGGATTCTCGCATATATATCTTATATTGGATAAGGTGTTTCTGGAACCAGTAACATTGTACAGGTTTACTGGTTGGATTTGGGTTAACCATTGAGATTGCTTCTTGAAAATGATCGCGGGACAATTTTTCTGCAACCTTCTTGTGGCAGTCTGGTGTGTCTCTTTCCTAACAGTATGTTTTCTGGCGGAATGTGGAAACAGTTACATTGCGTGGTTCCCGGCAACGTGTCATTTAGATGTCAGTTTATTTCCCCTTTCAAGATTATTGGTATTATCTGTTACATTGAGGGATGCGATCATTTTCAAGTGGGTCGATTTTGATATGCATCTGTATGTCTGCATCAATCAGAGGAATGCTGCCTGAAAAAGAAATTAAACCAGGTTAAATTCTTAAACGGCGTAGAAACTCACGTGCAGGTGGAATGACTGAACAAAATACAAAATTCTAGTGATTTAGCAGAGATCACATATCTCTTAACGTACTTTCACTTTGTACATAGTGTACTCTGTGGTGTGGGAGGTCAGTCTTCTTTGCTGACTTGTCGGCAGGTGCATGTAATCATGAATTCATGCAAGTTGAGCCTACTGCTGTGGCATATATCTCCAGTTCTGTCGTTACTGTAATAGTCTGTAGTACCTCTATCTGGCAAGTCGATGCTTACAATAACAGTTTTACTGATACGTAGGTGCATTCATGGTTCTCCATACAGAAAGTCATCTAGACCGTTAAACAGATTTCGGTTTTATTTAAGTTTTATTCAGGTACTATTTGGAAAAACTAATAACAATGCCAAGTCTTTCGTTTCACCGAGGTTCATATCTAGCCATACTGACAATGGATATTATTATATTGGCGAATGCGGTTCTACATATATAAATGTGTTTTGCACTTAAACAATGCAGTCTAACCAAAGTGCAAGGGCAAAATAACAGATTAATATCGCAGTTTGTGTCAAACTAATTTATATCAGTTCTCGTTGATTTGTGTTTGTCTAAGTTAGCATTTATTTATCACTTACACGATGACGGTCATTACTATGATTGGAGGAAACCGGGCAAAGCTCGAGGGAAAAGCGCTTTTCGTCGTCTTTAGCTGTATTTCGACAACAACATTCTCGAGAGATTCTAATGCAATTGCCATTATGTGCCTGGGTCCCCGAAACACCGTACTGAAGACACCTGAGATGCCCCACTGAGACAAGTGACCAAGGCTCGGTTTCTCATTTCATAATAGCCCAGCGATCTACTGTCTTTGTCTCCAAATGTAAAATCTTTTTGCTTAATTCAATTTGGCGTTCTCGTCACACCAGATTCATAGGTATAGGAGTGGTGCTTGTGACATTTTGTTGTAAGAGTACATCATATCGCCAATGTCAGCGACTGTTACTGAACTCTGGCACGTAGTACTATGGTCAAAGAGCACGGTCATTGACATCAGCCCCACATAGAAGTTTTTAGTAAATATTTTGAAGACAACGGAAAAATTTCTTAAACTGAACCAAGGCGATTGTTGTCCAGACCTGGCGTAGAAGCTGTTTGTATGTGCTCCTGACATAATTGCATTACGTTGCGTTTTTCAATCCGCAGCACATGATAGTTCAAACGGCTATGACGTCATGACTGACGCACATTGTTTTTGAAACGGCCTGTGAAGACAGAAGATTGTAGCACAGGTTACAAATCACGGATGAAAAAAACAACGTTCTTAAAAATCATGTTGGATCTAGCTTGACGAAATCTGTGTTTTGGCGCTACACAAACATGTACCTGTAACAAAGTTACAGTCTACATTTCCAATAAGATCCCGACGTAAATGAACAAGCTGTCTGTAAACTAAACAGTTTTGTATGTGGATCACAAAACTGCAGTGATGGTCTTTCATAGTTTAATTTTGCTTTTGGACTAAGCTTTTCATGAGATCTTTACATGTAATTACAACATTTTTGACAGCACTACATTTGTTTTACCTATTTCTACTTGAGCTATGGCGCTAGAGAATGTCTACGTGGGCATTCTTGAGCATTTACAGGAACAGTTAGAAAACACGTAGATTTGAATCAAGCTCTTCCTGTCCGTTGCCATGAAGGTTTACTCGAGCTTTACATGGGCCGCAGAGATATATGCATTTCCCTTATGCTTTTGTTTATTTTCTGAAATTCTGGAACGACATGTTACATAGGGCTGCAAGAATGACAGCAGAGATTGCATCTTTGGGGCCCATTTCAAGAAGCGATTTGAGCTATTTTTTGTTCTAGATTAACTAATATTAAAGGTGTAGGCTTTGTCTGGACTTTGGACCAAAATGATTTTGTGACAACTTCCCCAGACGTCATCATAGCAGGTACTTAAATTTCAACTTACCGCCAGGCATAACGGCGACATAGTGATTATGTGTTACTTTACTACCATGACAGTCAACACTATTTGAGCTTCTTTCAGGTTGTGGCTATGCTGGGCACCAAGCCGAGTGGATTTGAATTTGAAAAATTCAGAACAGTCGTATCATTTTCAAGAACATTAACAATAAAAAGCAGATTTTACCTTCATAATTGGTACCCTGACTTGTTGAAAGGCGATTGTAGTTAGTTACCGATACACCCTGATACGAAGATTTTAAAAACTTGCTGACCAGATTTCAGTGACGCTGTGCCTTCTTACAATAATACATAACTTTGCACATTGAAAAGTTTAGCGCATACGTTTATCCAGTAACTAACAAACTAACACAAAGTGATAAATGTCTTCGTAGTTGAAAACAAAAGACCTGCAAGCAACTTCTTGTAAGACTATTTTAGAAACAGCTGCACAATCGCGGACGATTGATTATCTCCCCCTGGTCGCCACAAAAAAGCCGATGTAGGGCAAGTCCGGAGTTTCTCTTCGGCCAACATCCCCTTTGTTCTGGCGATGGAAAGTCAAGAATCCTAACAATTTCCATGCGATCCATGACATGTAATAAATGTTGCCTACTGGCGCGAGTGTTACCCGCAAGTGTACTTTCTTTATGCTAAATATAACACAACTCAAAATAATCTTTATAAAACAGCAAATATATGCGATATATGTAAACCGATCAGTCAATGAGATTGACCTAATTATATGCTAATAATTAGTGCATAGTCTTGATATGTTTTTTACATGTTACATGTTTCGGAGGGATATTTCAGTGGCTTTTTTTTAGCTGTTTATGGTGAACGCAAAGATAATGAAGTATATATTGCCACGTTTTGCTCTAAATATCACACATATGTATGCATGGATACATGTACCGCTAACGGTGCATTTATTTGTCATTGAGTCCAAGCTACACGTGTAGCTTCGCAAACTGTGGTTATTCAAAAAATGCTTTTCAACATCAAAAAGTGTCAACTTACGTAGGCGCAAAGACGTTTTTAATTGGATGTCAGGTTACATGTATTATTACTGTACAAGTTCTGGCACCAAGCTGCCGTCTATTAAATAATACGTCAATTTAAAAAAAAATGAGATTGTGTATCATGTCATAAATGTCATAAGAAATGTCTCTCGAAACTGCACAAAACGAAAGAATAAAGCTCTCGCCAGTATTAGTTGTTTTTTGTGATTGTCGAGGGATACAATACTTTAATATGGCCACGTAGGTTCATGTGCTCTGCGACGAATAATTCCCGGGAAAGGAAAGAGAAATACACTTCAAGGCAAAGTGGACGGTAAAAGATGTCCACAACAAAAAATGAAAGTTATCAATACACAGATTGCATGTCTGGCGGAAGTTTCTGTTACTCTACACACACAAAAAACAGATTACATCTTGAAACTGGAACACAGAAATGACACTAAAAAGTTTTTGAGCAATAAACTGAAAAAATATGATAACGGAAATTCATGAAAACTAATGGATGATTACGAAGATTGATTCGATCGTGCGTCATATTTCAACGACGACCGAATCACTCCAATGCTCAGCTTGTGTCATCAAGAACACAAAAATGCAGGCAATATTGCTCCTATTGAGAATGGAGGCTTTCATAATGTACACAAAAATAACTTTTGAGTTATAACATCTAGTTTTGTAGAAAAGCCGCAACCATCAGTGTCATCAGTGATTCATATTGGTCGACTTGAATTAACGAACATGAAATTGTCACAGTTCATGCTTTAATTTTCGCTTAAAATCTTCACAAAGAAGTAACTTCAGAGATCAGGAGAGAGAAAGAAAAATGTTTAAGGTTCTTTATATGACCATACTCATTTTTTTTACTATATATTGGCTCTGTAGTATGTAGAAACTATGAATTTTGCATTATGTATACGTAGTTATATCAGAGGATGCTGGTACACACAAGGTAAGGGTTCAACCCTTCCTTGAGGAGGAAACTTGTACATTCCCCGGCTAGTTCTCGGGGGGGGGGGGCAGGTGGCGATGGGAGGCTCTGGTGGGCAGAACAAAAGGGTCAAAATCGCAAAGAAACAGGCCGTTTTCTGCTGTGACGCTGCAGTGTTTTTGCACTACCTAAGTGCTTTCTGCGCACATATGCACCTAGATATGTGACGTAATCCAAGAAAGACCAAAGGGACACAAGGCTTTGGACCCCTTTGTTTAAGGCAGGAAGCAATTGTCAGAGTTCTCCCATAAGCTGTCGACCACATTCATATCCCCATTGGCGCATTCTAGCGTTTGTTGGAGTCCACTTCTTTCCCAGTTATATGGTCGGTATTCATGTGCGTTACACGTGGGGGAATTTCGTCCTGCATTTTCTGGTGATGTAGCCCCTTCGAATGTAGACTGGCCTCGGGGGCAACATGTTTATAACACTGCCTCTGTGAAAGGTCATGATGTCGACATCATCATGTATGGCACATGCCACAGCCAGTCACATAAACGGACACCGACCAAAGTCTATGTTATCCTCTCATGCTGAGGACAGAGCGATGACAAAAAAAAGTAGGCAGTCTTAGGCTCGACTCGTCTCGGCATTGAATTTGTGTGTCCCGTTTACTATTTAGACGACCATTTCTCTGTTTGTCACCGCACTGGGTGTATTTCTAATAAAGGCTCTTGTTCGCTTTTGCACTTCAGCATTACTGTGTGAATTCTAAAGAGGCTATTGTTTCTAAATGTCAAATTTTATTTGCTAGTTCACTTTAAAAACGTACAAAACTTACGGCTTCTGATAGTGCTCTTTGAAGTAAAATAGCTGAGCCAATGTGATAAACCACAATCCTATGACAAAATGAAACTGGCAAGGGCATGGTTATGAGACAGAGGTAAATGTATATGTACATGGAATTTTTGTTCCAGGTTCATAAGAGTGAGGGGCACTACGACATCACAAAACCACACCATTTACTCCCTTCCCATCGAATGGGGATATCACAGTCACTGTGCAACACAGCTTTGGTGGGTACAATCAAAGTATACATTTCTAAGCCAAACTTAAGCCGTTTCCTTAACATATAGCCCATCATGATCAGTGGTTGCATTACGCAAGGATAATATTTAAGAAAAAATTGGTTCGAACTTTAACTCCATAATTCGTAAATTAATCGGGAGCATCCATCAGAGAACATTCGACTGAATACTCTGTGTAGCACACTCGACGTTTGGCAAAACTACATTTCGTAATAACTAAATTACTGGATCTGTTGTCGTGATAAAGACCTCACACTCCCCCTCCTTCCACCCCGAAAAAATGATTTGTTGTTAAATCAAATAAAATTCAAGTTGTTTCTAGCACTGCACTGAATAATAAAAAGCGCCCAAATTCAGGACAATCGTAGTCATTCGGATGATGTGTTGTGTTCACAAAATACCAACGATGTGAAACATTCAGTGCCTCAGTCTAGCTTTAATTGAAGGTTAATTTGATCTAGGGAGAGAACAGAGGTCACAGTGCCTTGCACCTGACGTGGTACATGAATGCCAATTATATAGATGTAATGAAATCAGCGGTGCCTCTGACACGTGACAACACCGTCAGACACGTGCTCCGCCAGAGTTTATAGTGGAATTCATGTCATTTTGTAACTTGCCAGGTTCTTCTTCATTTTTACGGGGTCAAAAAAATTTTGAAGCGTGAATTATTCCAAAAGAAACGCCACATAAATCTGAAAAAGGAAAAAAGAAAATGGCCACAGGACACTGTTATCATCAAATAAACGCAACGCGTGCAAGAGTTTATTGACTGGACAAGCCATCCGTCTGGTTTCAGTTTCTCAAGCAATAGTTGGCTTTCATCTGCTTGTTAATTACTTAAAGCATATAGCTTTATTGACATCCATCCGATATGAAAGGAACCATCCCAAACTTTCCAGACTGGGTTTTACTATTTACCTGTAAATATTTTAACACTGAAAAGATACACATGAATAGAACTTTTGGGGATCAAACAAAGGCGTCTGGTGTTTTTGAAATTGAAAAATGCGTGCGAAAAAATCGAATATGGCGACAATGATGAATCACTGACTCACCTTTATAATAAAGGAAACGAACTTATTCTCCGAGCAAACATCAATCTATACTGTCTTAAAGACAACGGAAAATCACAGTAGTTAAATTGTTGTTGTGATTCCGAATGTTAATAGAAATCACAAAAAATTAATTCCGCCTCCAATGTAATTCCTCACATTTAATTAATTGTGACTTTGTGTTATGGAATTCAATATGTTTTAGTTCCTTGCATTTATCGACAAAAGAATGATTTTTATATCCGAGAACTTGTTTACGTTTGACATTACAAATCATGTGTTTGAATCAGAATCTCAGGAAAAGACCTGTACACCAGTTTTATAACTATACTACATGCATTTTGTTGTGAAACCTCTTGTAAATGCTTGGACAATGAGAAGCGTCGCAGTCCAATATAAACTTTTATATATCTGTATATGCAACATCTTTCATAACATCAAAGTTGTTTCATTTCTCAGCTTCAAGCTTTTGCATGGTAAAACTAAACTATTTCTGTTGTCGAAAGTTGCAAACCAGATTTAGCTACTGCTTTGTACAAGAAATGTTAGTATAAAGCCATGAGCAATGCTTTGTTCCTTAACGACAGTCGTTATTCTCGTGTGGAGTGCAAAATATTTGAAGGCAGTTAGTCTCTGTAGAAACTCTTTTCATGGCAAATTGGTTTTATACGCGTTTTTCGTCGTTTCACTGCATAATTAAGGTTTTCGCGGAATTATTCGTGTACATTGTTGAGTAGTCATAGTGCAGAGAATTAGTGTTGTATGTTCTCCGGTTTCCGACTCCATCGCCTTATTTTGAACGATGTTATTCAGTTCCGTGGTGGCTTGGGATATAGCCAGTGAAGAACTCAGTAATACGTGTCTGGTGGAGTGAAATTAGCGAAGATACTTTCAGCGTGGTATGAACAGGATTTCAATTTTTACTTACACATGCAAGTTGATTGCCACCATATATATGATTAGCATTTCACCTAGTTTGGATAACCTGTGCGATTTGCAGCATGGCAAAATACACAGCACCCAAACTAATACACAACCATGGCCAATAATGGGTGTAATCATACTCCACGCAGGAGCAATATGTATCAAACTGGTCATATAAATTGTTGCATTCTTTTGCCTTACAGAAATCGGGTGACACTGGCTCAGCGTTTTTTTCACAATTAGCTGTCACACCAGTCCGTTATTATTGGGAATTTCCTTCGAGCGCTCAATCTTTTTTTTTGGACGTTTTCATTCCTGTAGCATTTGCTTCTTTTGTTCCGTTGTGTGTTTTTTTTTTATGGTGTTTTGATGGACAATTTCTGGTAGATATGGAGGGATCGATTTGTCTGCGTCGATCGTGTTATTGAGGCAGATAATATTAATATCATCAGCAAAGCCACGGGCAAACTGGCACATGGATATGAACAATTATAGAGGAAGCAGATGCTGTCGTTGATATTATATAGCACCTCTTGACGTACGTAGATGTATTTCTGTAACATTGAAATTATTGCTTGACCGCCTGGAAGAGAGGAAGCAGATATCATACACGGTGTATATATAAATATACACAACGCTGTTAGGGCCGAGACCAATATTGAAAAAGCCCATCCTAATATGTGATTGGAAAATAAGAAGCCAGTACTTTATGACTTTTTCTCAATCCCGGGAATGCTTTAACCTACGCGAGAGGAACTGAAATGGTGTCAAAACACATGTTTCTTATACGTGCTGTGACAAACAGATCTGGCTTGAGTCTCCATATTGATTACACCGGGAAACTTATTACCTATAACTGTGGGATAAAATGATGACAGTTATGAATCGGTGGATCTGACGTCCAGGCACATTGATCTCGCTACGCTATATACTTACCGTATAAGTCTTATATACCATAGGTGCTGTTGCATAGATACATTTGATTTCACTACTTCGCTCTAAGGTTGTGCCACAAGCTTTATTTTACTGTGATCACTGCTAGCATTATCAGCCATTCTATACTTGCTGACAACTATTTCGAACAGTTTAATTAAGCCTTTTCTTACAATTTTGCCCAATTTTGAACCAGTTAGATTATAAACTAGCAATTGTCACAGTAGGTCTTTTTTTTGGACCCCATGCCCTAGATATTCTCGGCAATTGGTTAATGCAAGCGCAATGTTTGAAATACACTGGGCAGCACAAAAAAGGAAATGGGTTATACTTTACTGTGTAATAAAAGAATAGAAATTAATAAAAAGCATTCCAACGTTTACAATGTGTTGAGAACGTCCTGATAATTTAAAGGCAGGTGCTCTTGCTTTAGTACTTGTGTGATCAAACATGAAAGAAGACAAATGTAGCCGAGAGGCGTATATACTTTACGGATGGAAAGGGGAGACTTTCTCCAAGGCGCTTAGAGGTCGAATGGAATCGGATCCATTCAGTTACTGACCTTGGGGGCAACACTGAAGAGAATGGGAATATAACCTCCACATAGATTCCACTTCTCTCTGGGTTTAATTGGGCCACACTGGTAACATACGCTTAATCAAGCAATGGCAGTACGTGTGCCTGGGCTAGACACGGCAATAGCGTGACATTATATAGCTGTGGGCTGTTCCTGCAGATCGGAGTGACTGTTTGAGAAGGAGAATAAATGATAGCGTTGCAGTGTTGGGTTGCTTATTTGGCACATTTCCACCGGTGACAGAAATGTGGATTGAAAAAATAGGCATTTGGCTTAAATGGGATAACAATACATTGACAAATCTACGGGAACTGGGCTCAAACATTCGCCCTTACTGGATGTATAGAATTAATGATCTTTCTGAGAAATTCATATGCAACAACCAGAAAGTCAGAAATATTTAAGCTATTTAAATTCAAAGTCCTGCGATAGACAAATCTAATTGTGGCTTTTTTGTAACGCCTCTGTTACAAAACTAAAAACATAGGCTTTATTGTTAAAGGGCATAAAATAGACAAAATGATATTGATATTGCAAAAAGTATGAGCAATGGATAAATTATCCGCCTAAAGGCGCGTCAAAAGCGGGTCGCAGTATACAGTTAGCAAGTGCTAATGACATGATACGCGCTGCTGCTAATGTATTTCCCGATTTAATTAACCAGTCAGACCCAGGTTTCCTCGTACGTGGGTAAATGAAGTAGGCTACCCACAGTGCCTGTATATATGTCAATGATGTGTTGATGAAAGTAACCTCTCTGTCTGTATATGACTCAGTTACAACTCGTAAAAGACTCACTACGCCAGTGAAGGTTTTTGACTCATCTCCTTTTTGTTTTCCCTCAGGTGAAGTCACAGCTGGTACGACTGCTCTGGAGACAGTGTTAAGCACGGCTTAACTGTTCTACGGGATACGGTGGTCTTACTTAGCGCCGTGTGCTTAGCACTGGGGCGATACGGCCACACTAAGGATTCACTACCCGCAGCGTGGTTACCTAGAAGAGTTGCGCGCACAATTTCAGCAAACTCTTTGCAGAATGCTTGTCACAGCTGACGTGTAAACCGGTGTTCAGTCGCCTGCAATGATGGTGTGGACACTGCCACGTTGACGGTAAGTCATTGAAAGCATCATACTTTGTACAGTAATGGGCGTGATACAGTGATGACTGCCGAACGTTCGTGTAACATTCTGTGATAGGCGAAGAAGCTATGGACTGGAGAAGTCACCTGTAACTTTTGGCTATATTTGGTTAATACTGAGAAAGCAGGCAGGCATAAATAGTATACAATACCTGTGTTACCATATTATCTTACATGCTAAGCCTGTGTGAGTATGCCATGTTTATACGTCTACAATTACACACAAGCCTCTTGTGAATTGCATTTCATGACACACCTTCCTAACCGCTACCTATTCATCGCGATATCTCGCTTATCAATAATAAATCCGTCTATTTACAGCAGTTCACCCCACCCGAGAGGATTTTCTAAGTTATGTAAGACTACGAACTAATGATACGTAAGAACCAAAATAAATAAAAAAGTAAATGAAGTACATAAATAACTGTCTTTTAGTTGTCAATATATATCCTAGGTCAAAAGCATATTATTTAATACTTTAAATATAAATATTATAAACTATTATTAAAATAATGTAAAACGAAGATGCATTTTCCCGCTCTGTTTCCACCGTCTATACTAAAGCGCTCTATTCTTATTATGTCTCTTGATTAGTTAAGAAAAAATCAATCTTTTAATAGGTGTAATCCTGTCCTTTTTGAAATGGAGCACACAGAAAAGGATACAAAATGTACTGTACACTGAACAAGTGTTCAAAGGATGTAAAAAAGACTTTACAGATAACCTTTTTTAAAATTTTTACAGATATAATGTACGCCTAAACAGCACACTTCTTCAGCAGAAGGATGCGGATCGATTTCTTAAAGCATCCTTTCATAGCGCCTTAAGTATACATTATGGCGTGTATATAGGTAATGGATGTCGCTAATGGTTTTCTTCTGGCTCACGGCGAGCTCTATAGATACCGCTGAATAAACCAGGGAAGTCCCTGGCGGCTGGCGATTGAATTTGCCCCGATCAAAGAGTAATGCAGAGGCAGTGTCTCCTCGGAGCATGGCGGAAAATAAAAAAAAAAAAACTAAAAAGACAAGCGTTAAGAATGTCGACGACGGATTGAAAGGCCTTTCTTGACGCCCCCAACCCAATGAAATTGTTGTATAGGGCCATACGGAAAATAAACTCGAAGTCTTTAGTTCAGTTCTGACTAGACCGCTGTTATATACCGGACACCAGGGCCAGTGAGTTCTGTGCTTCCTGGGCGTTTTTGTAGCTAAATCACTGGTTTCTTTACTGTACGGATTCTTCGCTGTGGTGTGCATAGTTTGCCGGTTTACAAGGTGCTTAACACAGGCTCTCGGTTGTGGTGTGCATAGTTTGCCGGTTTGCTAGGTGCTTAGAACAGGTTCTTGGCTGTGGTGTCTACAGTTTGCCGGCTTGCACGATGCTTTGGACAGGCTCTCGACTGTGATGTGCATAGTTTGCCGGTTCAGAGGGTGCTTATGGGACAGTTTTCGGCAGTGGTGTGTAGAGGTTGCCGGTTCACACGCTGTTTAGGGGCAAGTTCTCGGTTGTGGTCTGATTAAATTGCCAGCTTACACGGTGCTTAGGACAGGTTCTTGTGGTGTGAATTGATCATCGGTTACTTCATGTGTTTGAGCAGAGAATAGATCATCACATGCAATATTCCCAAGACTTCTGTAACCGGTACCAGGCTCTTATTTTTGAGATTCACACTGCAGATAGCCAGTTTACATGGTGTTTACCTGTTACCGGCTGTGGGATGAACAGGCCACCGGTTTAACTTATGAACAGGCCTTATCCAGGATTATTTCTAATCCATACTGAAGTGCCATGTAGTTCAATTGTATTAAGACGACACAGGTATCAAGATATAAGCCCGGCTCTAATAATAATTCGCTTTTGGAGAGGTTTTTATTTATGATTTTTAGAAGATGTTTATCCGTTTTGGCATCGTTTAATCGCCTGTTTACACGATGTTTAAAAAAAAGCTATGTGGTGTGGTATACATGAATCAACGGTTTAGGTGGTATTCAGAACAGGTTATTCGCAGTGGTACGGTTGAGGGTGGTATTCAGAACAGGTTATTCACAGTGGTACGGTTGAGGGTGGTATTCAGAACAGGTTATTCACAGTGGTACGGTTGAGGGTGGTGCGCGTTCCTTCACCAGTTCACTCAGTTATAAGGACAATAGCTCTACTTTGGTTATCTGTATCATCAGTGCACGTAGACGGCTAGTTCCCCAGCTGTGATCTGTCTAAATATCCAATTTACACCTTGGAAAACGTCCTCATCCTTTCTCTCCTCGGAAGCGGGACTGGCATATGGTCAGACTCTCTACCTGACTGACACCTGGTGCACTGCCTTGGTTGATCGGAGTTTCATGTATACTCGTGTATCAAGACTATCAGTTACTGAGGTTTTTAGATACTAACTTTACCAAGTTAATTTCTTGAAATGCCTTCCTGCTAATTAGTTGTTGAGGTACAAATTCATGACATGCGTATAGGTACCTAGTAATTTTAAAGGCAATGAACGGAAATGAGCAGTTTGTTATAAAAGTCCAGTTAAGGCACATGTAAAATTTTCAGCATTAATTGTTGTGGCAAGGTGTTATACATTTCATTCACGCGTGGTGTGTTTTGGTGTCTTCTGAATTCGAACACTAAGTTTCTATTTGTGGATTTAAAGTGATTAAAAGTAGATATATTTCTGACTTGTTGATTTCTTTAAATCGATATAATAAATCACACAGTACAAGGGAACGCCGTTTAACCCAAAGCATGGCGATTTTAACATTTCATCGTGTAAGGAATGATTATTTGCGGATTGTCAAGCATTATTTCATCAACACTGTAAGGAAATATCATTTTCCATATTATTTTAGAAGAGAAAGTCTAATTTTGAGGAATATTGATATAATATAAAAAAAACATCAACAAGCTAAGACAAAGAATTTAACATTTTGTAGCTTAGAATTTGAACAGAGTGAAGGTGTTGCTACCATATCGCAATGACAAATGGAAAGAAATCTGCTTGACAGGGTATAGGTTTAACAGCAGAAAAGTTCCCAACACCAAGAATCTATACAGTTTCCTCAATTTGGCCACCAAAGCAACTCACGCTTAGTGACAACTCCATCTGACCTGAATTAAGCTGGAAGGAGGTGTCGCAAATGTCATGTTGTGGTGACGAGGCTGACTGAGAATGAATGAATGATTATGGCTTAACGACACATAGGCAAGATTTCAGCCATACCGTGGAGAAGAATGACGGAGCTCAGCTGTATATACATATATGCATATACATAAACGTATTATCAAGCACCAGCAGTTCCTTGAATGATTTCGTTCTAATTCTGTGCCTTTTAAGATGTGGCTTTGGTGCTTTGTGTGGAACGTTGTTTCGCAAAATGACCTTTGACAGGGAACGCCCATTTTGGTTGACGGCTGGTATACAAATGTCTAATTGAAGTTATTTACTGTGTACTGTCTTCTGTTGTTAAAATGCAGAAAGACGACGCCATGGCTTCCCCTTCCCTGTCCCGATATACTGTAGAACATCTCATCTACCAACGGCGACAAACCTAATTATCTTAAATGTAGACCTAAGAGACCAATCCAAACACGACAAACGTATCGTCTAGAAACGAAACACTCAAATATTTCCAAACGTAAGCTAAAGTGACCCCGAGCATGTGCCTCGTTGACTCTTTTAAATTCTTTCTGGAAGCTTCGAAGAGGAGCATAACCCTACATTAATTATTGACAAAAACAGGTATGGGGTAAGCCATCAACTTTAATTTTAAGCCGTCGGTCGTTGAGGAGGTGCCACAATCTAGGGCTTTATGTGGCAATGAGTAGAAGCTTCCGCTCGTAACTTCAATTACTCCGTTCAGGGTAAAACAGATCCATGGTAAGAGAATAATGGCAAAAACAAGATTGCATTCAAGCAAACATTTGTCAACCGAAAATAGGTCAGCCTGAATAACAGGCAAAGGACAAGTTTCGGATTGATATTCATCAAAATAAGCCTTTTAAACTGCTCTCTTGCTATCACAGAGGAGCAAGCTGGTAAAGAGAAGCGATGCGATGCTAGCATGGTCCCATCGCTTCGTGCCATCCTCCCATCGTTTCGTGTTATCGTCTTGTCGCTTCGTGCTTCACGGAACGAGGGTAAAACTTCAGTGGTTACTAAACCCAGTTTTCATGAATAGTAACATAAACACCATTGATGCCCTTTTCTCTACTTATTTACTCTGTGACATACTCATTTTTAAACGTCGACCCTCTGGTTTATGTGGTACATAAAGCCAACTCATCCAAGGCACCCAGAAAACTTATACATTTACACCATTTGAGGTGGATATATAGAGATAAGCCTGTTACAAATGTATTAGGTGTAACCAATCAGGGTACACAAAGTCGTTGCTTTGAGAGCAGTGGTAATGCTGTGATTGTCTTTGTAACCAACGGAATATATATTGTGAAACAGGATTGTGCCGAAATCTCTGATTTACTGGATTGTGTTTACCGCGATACTCTAACTGTGTTGGTAAAGAAAAGTGATATTAGCTACATCGACCTATGGTAAGATGGGCTTGGTTTTATTATACATAAACAACTTTTACCATTACTCAGAGTTGTCAGGATGCAGTTCATGGAACTGGAAATGGAAACTGATCCGTTAAACAGTGCAGTAGCTCTTATTAGTCACAGCCTTATGGGTCATCCCTTTTCCACGTTCATACAGGCATTTATATATAACCAGCAGTCAACTACTCAGCTTAATTCCTTCTGCATAACGAAATCAATATGACAGTGTAAAAGCCGATAATTCTCATCTTTCTCTGCAAATTTGTGTTAATGCGCCTATCTTTTCTCCCTGAGGACACTGTAGTTTGTCATTTCCGTACCTCGACTTTACTTTATCATTGGACTTACTTGATGAACTTGGTCTGTCCGATGAAAACTGAAACAATAAGCCACATTGCAAATCCCTAGGGGAACAAAACTCATTAAGCGGGAGACGCTAGTACCCTTATCAAGCTATATTGTCCTGCTTCTCTTTTTTGCCCCTGCTTTTGACATTTGATGGGAATTATGACAAAAATTGTCCGTACTGACTGCATTTATACGGAGGACAGAGAGTGTCAATATAGCCATCAACTACAAGATAACCAGACCGCCTCGGTGGCCTGGTGGTTAGAACGTTCGCCTCGATCAATCCCTGGTCGGGTCACACCAAATACTTTAAAAATGACTCTTAGCACTGAGATTTTAGAGCGTGGAAACAGAACTGGTCGTCCGGCGTCAGTATAGTGTGACTAGGTTGGTTGTCATGTCTAGTGTCTTCGGCATGATGTTCCAGTGACAGCGGCACTTTAGTGGCATGGACTCACTCTGCCAAGAGAAGACACAGAAAATTTACAGGTTCTAAGGACTCCTCGTCATCAAATGACTGAAAATGGTTAAGTACGACGTAAAACCCAAATATACGTACAATACAAAAGGAGTCAAGAGGCACAGAGTACGATAAGCTCCTTACTAGGGCATGATAAATGGTAATATGGCGAGAGCATAAACAGGTTTATTTTCAACCATTTCACCTCCTTTTCAGTGTATTTTTCATTTACCTCTGGGGAAATATTTCCGTACTTCCCGTCACTCATACATAACCACAGATGTAAGATCAGCAAACATCGTTAAACGATCAATGATTTTTTCTTTTATTGGCTCAACCGCTCAAAGAATACCCCCCCCCCCCCACACACACACATTGCTACCAGAAGACACGAATACTGCACAATTGTTACTACAGGACAGCCTTAAGCTTCAGCAATGAGCACGTGAGCAATATTACACAACCGTGGATATATAACACATTCCATATATGTATGGATTTAGTTATGGGTGTTATCAACTGTGACATTTAATTTATGTACAAATGTATCAAATGGCTGACCTAGAGATGGCCTCTAATTACACTGCGATGTCTCTGATACCGTGTCAGATGAAGTTACCCACAGGTGCAGTGGTCGTCAGGATAGCCTGGGTTAACCGCTAGACCTACACAGTATTAGCCATCGCCATAGCATGGTCGCTGTGAGCCCCAAATTAACCTCTTGATCATTTAGTGTTACAAACTTACATGTATACTTAAGTTTCAACCACAATTCTAGCAGCTTATTGCAGTCTCAGGTGACAATAGTGTACCGCGCTTGGAAAAATTACGTTACAGCCCAGACAGATGTCAGTTTCCACTGTCATAGTTATAGTAGTTGTTAGACAAAAACTTTTCCGAAATGAACATAATATCGTCCTTAGAACAAGCGCCCTCTTTCACTTTAATCAATCATATAATTCACAGGTAAATTTAAGAAAAGTCTTAAGGTGGTTACCCTGTATACTCCGGTATCACCCACTGATATCGTTAAGCCATGATCATTCATTACACTAATAACCTGAGCGCCATGCATGAGTGAAATATTTGTGAGCACGTCGTTGAAATGAAATGAATAAATAAGATGGTTACCTTAGACTTCAAGCCGTTGTAATACGTCATTCTGTTCAGCTTTATACAGGTGAGCTAACGTGTTAAGTCATCGATGCTTTTTATTCTAACTGCAATTCATTATTTATTTATTTATTTGACTGATGTCTTACGCCGTACTCAAGAATATTTCACATATACGACGGCGTCTAGCATTATGGTGAGAGGAAACCGGGCAGAGCCCTGGGGAAACCCACAACCATCCGTAGGTTGCTGGCAGACCTTCCCACGCACGGCCGGAGAGGAAGCCAGCATCAGATGGGCTTGAACTCACAGCGACCACATTGGTGGGAGGCTTCTGGGTGATTGCGCTGGGATATTGCGCTAACCGACTGAGCCACGAAGGCCCCCATTATTCAATAGTTTATAGCAAGTGCCATCTATACTGGCATATACAAGGGATAATTCCAAATGTGTACTTGAGCTAATTAGCCCTCAGCCATAGGTGTATGTTCGTTCATGATTCAATACGCCTTTGGTAGTTCAGGTGAGAAACACACAAATCATAAAGGGTTACACACGGTTTATCTACAACTTTTCTAAACAACTGACGTAGCAGAGTTCTAGATATTAAAATTATTTCCGCTGCCCAATTAGATTAAGTCACATGTACAGATGATGGCAAATGGATGTGATGCATGCCATGGATGTTTCGCTGAGGCCTTAAGTAATTGACAATCTAATAATGTTATGTGACATTATCTGACGTTAACATTCTGTGCCAGCACCACACATCACGTGTTAACAGCGGCAATGGGAGAAACCGAGAAATTCAAAGCCGGGAGAAATATTCTGAAAGCACCCATTGTTCTTGTGAAAGTGTAAATAAATGCGTTTCTTGGTGTGATGTGGGAAATATTACTAGTAGTTGGAAATCCAATGCATCACGCTTCCACTAAACTTCCTCACAGATGACACCTATAAAGGAACAGATAACTGAGTTGGTTCTTTCACTTGGTAAGATTAACCGTTGAAGGTATGTTTAAATGCAGCTGCATTCTGTTAAATAAAAACTTTCTAAAATATAGGAAGAATCTTCTGTGAAATTGATAGGTGGACTTAATTACATATGGTTCTGTATGGATATAGCGGATACCTGGGCTACCGCTGTTAGATTGCATTTCAGTATACTTAGTTTACGTCCCAAAGCGTTTATGTAAGGTTTTTTAACAATATTTTCGAGGTAACTCCTGACGTCACTGGTGTTTGTGAATAAAAAGATGAATCAATTAATCAACCAATCAACCATATATTTTGAAGCAACAATGTACTTTATATCTCCACCGAACACTCAGGCTGGGTAATTTCCTAGTTGTTGCATAACAACTGTTATCTAGACACATCGTGCCTGGGCTATAACTACTTAGATTATAGGGTTTTAACTATGCGGGACAGAACCTTAAAAGAACATACCACATTTAAACAAAATACGCATCATCTGAAAGGCTAAACATGCTGTAACTGTTATATTTCTACATGAAATAGAGACACAGGTGTTGTCCTATATATATATATTCACGTAGAACGTAAACGTAGAGAGATCAGAGCATGTTTAGCAGCTAAAAAGGATGTGTGACACCCCTGTTTCATCCTGTTTAATATGGTCCAAAATATCCACCGTAACACCACACGGGAACAAAACACCAGAACATAATGGGAAGCATATTTGGAATAAGTGCGAACTGAGAAGATGTGTACTCTCTAGTGAGTTCTTTTAAGCTGAGACAGTTTACTCGGGACAGTCAGGCGAAAACAACCTATAGCAAGATGCATTTCTTTTTTTGCTTCCACAATATTTATGTGTCTCGCTAGGCTGGTTTTCTGTTCGTTAAAGGCCTTATCTAGCAAGGAGTCTGTATAGGGCTGAGACAAGGCTGGTTTCCATCCATATGATCCAAGAACAAGTAGCGCCTTTTTCTGTTCGGCGTCATCTTCCTTTATCTGGAACTCGAATGAATTCTTGTGCAATTTCCTTTTGCGCACATAAATCATATGTGTGAAACGCATTCTTCCCTAAGCTGCGCAGGTGGCTTTCTACTCAAATACTTATCATGCTGAACGATTCTGTTGAATCATATATGCTCTACCTCCTGTGCCAGTCTTTGTTTTCCAAGTAATAACGGGAATGGAAATGGCCGGCTTAAATGCACCCCGCGGCCATCCTACAGCGTAAATCATTTGCATTACAATATACCCTTGGTACCGCTTTGCAATAAGCCTCGTCTCCGGTTGCAGGTGGTCAAGTGTGCATTTCATTAATTTTTTTTCTTTTAGCTGGACTGCGCTCAGGTCTATGGTAAATTATTTATAGTGTTTGCAAGCAAAGTTTGAATTATGCACGTTAGTGATTGTTAGATACTCCTGCTTGGACACAAATCCGTCGTTTTCTATCATTTTTTTGTCTGTTGTGATAACTCGTGTTGTTCCGCGTGTTTGTGCTCGATATGCTGTGACGTAATACACAAACATTGCACTGTAAACGCATAGGTTTGTGTGTTTTTCCACAGCTTGGTGCTGATTTGTTTTGGCAGCATGAAAGGCCCATTCTGCAGGGAGTTACATATTTACATATGAGACGATGGTACAGTCAGGCTATTCTATTAGGCTATCAGGCAAGACTGTCAAGTTCGGATAATGCAATTTCACTTAAGCCTACACATTTTTTCTAACCGTTTTATTCAAAAGATACTCAATGATGGGCTACAAGCCATTAAACGTCTATTGTCATTCATTGGTCATTGTAGTTTCTTTGCAGGTATGGTTTGCCCTGTAGCTGCCGGGGAAAACAGAATATAGTACACATTTTTGGCTTGTCTAAAACGGAAATGTCCCAGGGGCACTATTACCACATCCGACCCAAAGCCATTTAACCAATAATTACGTTATCAAGATCAGTGTCAAAGGTTTCCAGGCAAATTTTTTATCCTTTAAGAGGTTTCCAATATATTCTTAGGATAACCTATCTACTCCCTGGAAACTGATGGCCCTTTTTGTTTGAAGCACGGCATCCAGGTCACATTTATCGCTGTCAGAATATCCCTCTGCCATGTTTTTGTCGATCGGAACTATCCGTTCACAGTGTTCCTAATTTAATCAGCGCAAAACATCTGACCCTGTGACGAAAGACCTTGTGTAGGGTTCCATCTGTTTACTCTCCATCATAATCATTGAAGACTAGGTCGCTGTTTTTCCACTTACTCCTCCTGCAAGGTTCGTACATTTTGTCCGTCTCATTAAAACAGGGACAAAGAGCAAGGTTCTAGTCTGACGTAGTCATTAGTGACAGTGGTTGTTCCAATACAGGTAATACATGTACGGATACATGTAAGTGGTTTTATTTTAGACACATTTTATTTATGTCACGCTACATGAACGGAATTTCCGTGTACATATGAGGAAATAATACAATGAAACAGTTTATAATAACATTAATTTAACCAATGGGAAGATGACGTTGTATTAAATTGACTTAACAGTGGGGGAGTCACGGTGTATCGGCAAAGAAGATAGGTAGTTTTATTTGTCAAGAACGAGTGAGGATCGGTGGTTTACACACTGCGATCGCGATTTCCTTCACCAGTAAACCCGACCACTTGAAAATTCTAAAACGGCGTTTAAACACTAATCAAATATAGAAATAAGTAATTAGCTCTGTAGCACATGAAGCTCTTGGCCAATCTAATTCCTTTTGACCTCATATTCATGACGGATTACATCACTATAATAGTCAAACGCTTTAGCCCTTTTTCAGAACATTAGTAACGGTAACGGTGCCGTGGTACACGATTTGGAGGCATTTTTAATCATCCTCTCAGAACAATCCTTGCGTCTTTCCGTCCTCATTCAAAACTACTGACTGCTTCACTTCGCAGGAATCCGTCCTAATGTAATACGTGGGTAGTTTTGGAAACCACTGTAACAGCCAAATTTGGTTGACGGCTGCATGGTATACGAATATCTGTTTCGACGCCTAGATCTGCAAAGGGAAGCAAACTTTGTACCTGTTAAAGCAGCAGTGAATATTGGTTGTTTGAATAACAATGTCAGCTTTGATCTATTAATGTCACTTGTTACGTTGTTGTAATCACTTGTATCATTACCGATGTAGGTTGAGGACAATGCTGTTTTATGAGTTACATGATTTGTTTCCCTTAGTATATAGAGGGCCAGAGAGCCCCATTGAAACGTCAGGTTCTGGCAACTGTTCCTTACTAATCTGTGCCTGTTTTATGCGTATTGACCACATCTTTATGATTTGGACAATAGGAGAATTTGCCATGCGTGAAGATTTTACCTGTATGAATCGAGGTCATCCCCGTATTAAATACAGATCTAATCAGTCATAAACGTA
Organism: Acanthopleura granulata; assembly: GCA_016165875.1. Taxonomy (NCBI): domain Eukaryota; kingdom Metazoa; phylum Mollusca; class Polyplacophora; order Chitonida; family Chitonidae; genus Acanthopleura; species Acanthopleura granulata. Next base: position 30,480,674 of record JABBOT010000005.1, on the reverse strand, counting down.
TCTGCTGTAATACATTTGTGGACACTGTGCCTAGACTTGTACTGTTTTGCTAATTATCTTAGTAAGACTTTCCTCACGTTTGTGGTGACGGGAACTTTCAAGTTCCTGAACTTGTAAAAAGCAGATTTCTTTGAATTTGCAGAGAGCAAAGTCAAAACTTTCAACACGATACGCAATGAGAGAAGTCTGCGATATGAATAAAATAGAGCGTTCGTTCATTTGGGATAAGTTGTTTTAGGGATCCGGATATGACCAATCAAATGCGGCGGACCCGGCTTTTTAAATGTCGAATCCGAGAGCCAGCGGTGTGACTCTTCACCGGGAGTCCTTATGATATCTGGAATATTCATATATTTATTGATTTGATTGGTCTTTCGCGAAGTACTAAAGAATATTTCACTCATACGACGGCGACCAGCACAATTGTTGGAAGGAACACGACCATCCGCAGGTTGCTAGCAGATCTTCCACGCACGGCCTGTGAGAAAACCAGAAAGTGGGGAAATAAAATGGTTATGTCCGATGTTAGGTTCGCCGTTTCAACTGCGACATCGAAAGGTCGATCCTATTTTAAGACGGCTTTGATGCGGAAGATTGCATTCAGCATTCCGGGATACTTGTTACACTTTATGACTACACTAAGAGCGGATTTCTTGATTAAACGCGACAACCACAGATACTGGAATTAATAGAATACTACTTACTTCACGGTTGGGCATCGAGCGCAGACATAAACACCCTTTGATCAGAAAAGGTCGGCCCCCGAAACAGGTCTCAATTTGTACAAAACAACGCATTTCCAGCCTCTCCTCCTCACCCCCCTCCCCCGCCGAAAAGGCTGACTCAAAAACACTATGGTTTAGAGGTCTTTCAACGCAACAGTGGCACACTGAATAATCTCTCCCAGTCTGTCAAAATCCTGTCCCTTTCTCAAATAACTGTCTTTTCTGAATCAGTCGGGTCATACCAAAGACTTTTACTTGTTGCTGCCTCCCTTGGCACTCAGCACTGAGCGCTTACAGCAATAAAAAAAGATTTGTCGGCCCGGTGTCAGTATAATGTGACTGGGTGGGGTGTCATGTCTGGTGTCTTTAGTGGCATGGACTCGTCCTGGCATTAGAAGACACACTATATGCACACACCAGAAGGACACCTCGTCGTCATATGACTGAAACATTGTTAAGCACAACGTTCAAACACCCTTTATCAGACGGAAGAACGGCCATATACGTACATAGATCGCCTTACCGCTATGGCCAGCTTCTTTACTAATATGTTATCCATGTGATGCAGTGTTCCAAATTCAAAAAAAACGTTAAATATATACAGTTTCTGGAAACGTATATGACAATGCTGGAGAATACCAGGAACAATACTGGACCCCGAGGAAATCATTAGTTTCGACGACAAAGGCTAATTCCACTACCTTTCCACAACACCAGTACTTTTTATTTATAGTTTGGATAGTCTGGATAGTAGAAAGGACGAGGGTGCCTAAACTTATTGAATAGATCAGCCTTCTCTTGGAAAGTAGTTTATTGCTCCTATGCGTGTATAGGTGACCTGCACTTACGGCCATGTTGAATGTCTAGCTAAGGAATTCCGTTGTATTTTTTTGGTCATATTTTGTTTCACTATGGAAGTTTTTTGGCTGCGAATGCTAGCTTCGTATACCGTGACATAGCCCAGGGGTAAGTTCCTGGGTCATGTGTGCCTTACCCCACTGCTTACTTCTCCTTATGTACGGCGTCCCTGCGATGGCCGTACTATACTGGAAGATTACAAAGTCGGTGACCGAGTCGACCTAGACTCCTACGTATAAGAGTCGGAACTTGCCATCTGCGAAAACAAAGCACTGATCATCATGTGTGCTACAACATACGATGTCCTCATAAATGCTTTATGCAGATGGTGTAATTTAAGGCAACGGCATCATCTGGGCAAATCTGTCAAAACATATGACAATCTGTGCTGTGTATCATTTGATGAAATAACAATCTGCGATTTGGCTGTGTTTTACATGTCCAAGTCGGCACTGCAATTCGGATGGTGTGAATGGAGCTTTTAAACGCACCAGGCCTGCTAATTGGAGGCAATTAAAATGAACACTCGGGTTCAGTCCTATCCTAGAATAGAATTATGTTGCCTTTGTAAAGATGTCTTTTAGTAGTCTAATAAGCGGTCAGCATTTTATTCCACTTTATAAGGAATACAGGTGAGTTTTTTCATATCATCTGTTCATCCTAGAACAGGTGGGACCTTACTTGACCTCCTCAACTATTAACTTGTTCATCTTTATAAAGAATCACGGACAGGTCATCTGGTAAGCTCCGAAATTATGCACTGCGCAATTCTGAATTTGATTATCCTAATTAATAGTCACTTTATCGTTTTTTTTGTTATCATATATTTCTCTAGTAGGACAGTATGTTCGGTCACAGTTTCATTCCCGCGATGGACACATGAATAAGATGACACGGCACTGTTGGTATCCGTTCTTCAATGGCACCCAACTTAATGGTAGTGTTGAAGTATCGGTAGGCCCAGCAACGGTAGAGTTTGGCGTGCACTATGTCATGCTTGGAATCTTGAACATTGCATGTCAGGAAGATTGGACTAAAAAATGTCAGCACTTCGGACCACGGTGCAACAGGCAAATATCTGAACTGACTGACACAAAGGATCGGGTTTTTTATTTCATGGTGCACGGTTCGGACCCCCCCCCCCCCTCCCAAAATTATTGCGTTACAATCTAGTCATAAGTAAATAACAGCAATGCCTGCCAGTGATGCTGGGTGGTTTTAAACTGGCTCGGCATTTCTGACTTTACGAAATTCGTTTTTACAGTGTATTATAAAAATATGACAAACGCTAATAAATCTGTTTATGTATGCTGTTGCATAGTACAAAACTCTTCAGCAGGTAGAGTAGCGTATCAATACGTGATGTGATTCACTGTGTTCTTACTGGTTTTTCTTACTGCAGTATATGATATTCGTTCCATTATATGAAATTCGTGGGTGCTTGTAGAATGCTTCGGAGATTTCACATGACCGAGCACTGAACAGGTGTACCGATCGATGTTTTCTGTACCAATCACACTGTTCACATACTTAGTGAGCAAATGAGTTCATATGGAACTGTACCGACATTCTTATGTTGACTTTACTCAACATATTTCCACTGTTCTCCTGGGCGAACAATGATTGAACGGTAATTGAATCTTTTATGGGCCAAACATCATGAGACGGTACATATATGAATGCACCTATTTAAAAACATCATAAATTAATTTTGATCCAGACTTGAACTAAATATCTTTTACACAATATGGTGCAGTTACACCAGCGTACTTCGTAGTTGTTTAAGCATCAATTTAGACAGCGGGAGGACTGTTGACCGTACATGATGTAAGGGAGACTATCGAACAAATATTTTCTGAACCGGGCATACAGGTTGATCTCTCCTTGTTTATATGCAAATACAGCGCTGATAGATTCTGGACGTGACAAGGATTCCTTTATGAAATATAGATGATACTGATGGGGTAGAGGTCGGTCAACGGATGTATTAGTGTTTGGCATCGGTTTAATCATCATAGTGACCATACTTCTGTATGATCTATTATGTGAGGGCTTTGCCCAAGAGTTTTGCAATTTTGAGTCACTTGACAGGTATACGTATCCGAATTCCGGATCTAAATTTATTCAAAAGAGTAAATTTAAATGTAGATTTTGGTTACTACTTGTGACAACCAGGCACGGACAACATAGCAATACAACATAGTTTTATCTCCAGCCATACATTTTGTCTATTTTTATGCTTCATTTTAGGCTGTATTGGCTACACTGGTGCATCAAACATGATAGCATGTTAAAGAAATATTTAATAACCTGCGTACTTCAATTAGTACACATTAAATCATTCTAAAAACAGTCTTGTTTTTTTTCACAACATGTTTGACGTAGGCTTACATTAGTCGTCTTTTGAATACTTGATGGCAGTGACCGTCAAAGCGGAGGAGTAAGCCTTCATTTGTTTTAGGAATGCCGTGCCATGTTTGGCTGTATATACAAGTAAGTGAATCTTTGCAGTCTTAAAGGGTCCTTGAGTAAGAATATAGGTGGTTTGTACATTTCGATATAGGGCCATGGTCTCCCCTCGCTGCCTTACAGGCCTAACCTATTGCTGTCGGTCTCGTCAAAGCCGATGGATCGGTGAAGATGATGTCGTCGGCTCGAATCCGCCATTTCCTGTATTGGCCCTGGCGTGAGGGTTCGTCTTTGCTTTGTCAAGGGTGGAATCTTGGGTCTCCACCATCTGCAAACCTGACTGCGGTCGCCGTATGCAAAACCGAATCATTAAATAAAGCAATCAAAGGAATGGAAAATCTGACAATCATCAAATAAAGCATTGAAGAGACTAGATAAAAGAAAACCTGACAAATCCTCCAATAAAACAAAGAAAAGACTGGATAAGGAAAAATCTGACAAATCATGAAATAAAACAATGAAAACACTGGATAAAGGAAAATCTGACATATCATAAAATAAAACAATGAAAAGACTGGATAAAGGAAAATCTGACAACTGCTATAAAACACTCTGCTCTTCTCACGGAGGCAAACAGTCTTCTAGTCAGATAACTGTGGTTTTCTTGAGAAGTCTGGTTTTCTGTCGGAAAATAGTTTTTTCGGTTTCCATGTCGGGCAACTCCCGTTCCTTTGTTGACGAAGTCTGCTTTTCTTGTCCGAAAACTGTGTTTGCCTTCCTGGATAACTCCGGTTCGATTGTAGGGTAATTTGATTTACTTTTGAGATAACTCCGGTTTCCTACTTTAAGAAGTCTGTTTTACTTCTGGTGTCATGTCGGAGAAGTCTGTTTGTCTGGTTTCCTCGCGGGAAAAAATTGTTGTGTTTTCAGATAACTGTGGTTTTCTATGTCAAATAACTCTGCTTTCCTCGTCGAATAACTCCAACGTCCTTGTAAGTTAACGCTGGTTTCCTTATCAGATAGCCCTAGTTTCTCTGTCAGATAATTCTGATTTTTCTACATCGGCGTATAAAAAAACAAACAAAAGTAAATAAGTACACAGGTATATAGAAGTTATGCAGCTCTAGCTCGTGTGAATATCACTCTCGTCTATTAATTTTAATGTTAACTCATTTAAACATCGTCTAATCATCGGGAGATCGCGTTTTACTGAACGTGAATATGTTCATGAGTATTCATGTAATCAGAGACTTTTTACCGTTTGAAAACAAGACATACATTACGAAACAGAACATAGGCCACACAAAAGAAGCCTGTTGATGACAAATGTTTATAGCTGACAAGTAAAAGAAATTTGCCGTGTTATTCGAAAGTATATTATTTACACCTACAAACATTGACTTCAAATATTAGATTTTAAATTACTGAGGAGATCGTGTGTATGTGCACCCGCTGACCCACCTCGCACTGCATGCATGCTGGCGGCTTGAGTCTGCCCAGCGAAGACAAGTTGTGATCCGGTAGCTTAACATTATTGCAATGCAGTTTGCTATTGATTCAGATCTGAAACATGTCTCTATTGCTGTGGCCTGTGCATAATTTGCTTATTATTAGCAGTATTAAATCCATTGTGTTAGAAAAATTATTTTACTTCCACTTCTGAACTACATGTTTTCTGTCAAGGCAAAGGTTTTAAATATGTGATGTACAGTGCATTTGGAACATGCCTATTTAGTATTTGTGGCATTCTTATGAGTGAGTGAGTGAGTGCTTGTGGTTGAACGTCGTACTTTAAATACATTGATATCCATGTAGCAGGTCAGTGCCCGTACTTTTATTTCTACAAAAATATAGGAAAACAAAATATTTACAGTTTTTACACTGTGTCTCAGCTATTTTTTTCAAACATATGGTCAGAACACAAAACACTCTCTCGCTTTATTCTGTGGTCTCAATTGTATTTGAAAGAGATTAATTATTTCAAATTGCAAAACATACTGTTGTTCATTCTTCAAACCCATGAATGTAGTTCAGACTTTCTCATGAAATGTGCTGTCTTGAATGAATATATGAAACTTTTTCTCTTTTTTCACTTCAATTTTATTCAGATATTCAGTAAGGTTACAATCCTAGATTTTAGTTCCCTTTTATCTTTGTAACTTTAGCAGATGTTAATGCGAGGTCAGATTGGTTTGAATCATTTGATTAAGATTGGCAATAAGCAATCAAAAATTTTGCAGTGAAATATTGAAATAAATTTGCTATTATTTTAATTCATATGGGCTGAACAACACATGCACCTAAAACAAAAAGAAAAAAAGGAAAAAAAAAACATGAATACTAATGTGTAGATTTCGTGCTTATTTATGTGAAAGAAGCCCCTATCCAATAGGATTTTTTTCGGCATTTCTTCGGCAGGAGCTGTAAGTATAGTGAACATTTATTTTTCTGATTAAAATGATTTTACGCCATGCCCATGGATCATCAGTTAATTATTAACCAAGAACTTCTTCGTCTGTGTATGCCTTCACCCCCCTCCCACTCCACCCACCCATAATTCGACCTTATTTTCTTCCAAAAATTTATGTGGAGTGCTCTCAGATTTCCTTAGAAGTCTTTAAAACAAAAGGAATGTCGCTATGATTCAGTGTTATCTACAACATGGTTGATTAGAATGTCTGGATGGTTGGTACAATCCTATGCTATCTACAGCACAGTTGCTTACAGCGTCAGGATTGTCGCTATAATTCAGCGTTATCTACAGCATGGTTGGTTAGAACGTCTAGATGGTTGGTAGAATTCAGTGCCACATGTATTTACAGCATAATTGCTTCCAGCGTTGGGATGGTAGCTACGATCCAATGCTGTCTGCTGGGTGTCCACGTCACGATTGTCGGATGGTTCAGTGTTATCTACAGCAGTCCCCAGTGTGCTCTGTGAGCAAGGGCAACAGAAAAGTATAACCTTGGCTATTTTTGAAGGTAGATTACTTGGTTATAAAGCGGACTAACTGCAAGCAAAGCCCCTGAGACATTCCCTGGCTTAAAATCTGGCGTAAACAAGACGAGGGCGTAAGACCCCAAAATGCTTATGTGGGCGTATGATAAGCAGTTATACTAACACTTCAAGGTTGGCTGAACATTTTTCTACACTCCTTCTGTCCTAAAACCTTCTTTTTACTGATCATGCAAGAGCCCGAAAGATATGTAATGAGCTCGAGTGCGTAAATTGATTCATCGAAAGAAAAGGCTTGGTTTATAATCTTACTCTTGTTGTCGAAATGGAATTTTATATGTGTCAGTTACGTTTATGTACTAGATATATTGAGATAATGCGATAATCTCAATTTTTTGCTTGATAAATCATTTTGGGCTCCCTGTCTATAGTTGAAGAGGCCTAAATCTCATTACTTAACACACATTTGGAACATAATTACTCATCTTTCTCCGTAGGAAATGGTCTCAATACAGTATGTGGGGTTTGACGATTGGAACTACGTCATCGTTTACATTGTAGCAGTGGTATTAACTAAGGGTTTTGTCACGTATCGGAATATAGGATTGTGTGTAGTAACAACAGCAAACTTAGACATTCAGTACATACATTTCCAGACATCACTGTATAAAGTTTATTGCTTTGCGAAAATGCCAGTAAAATTTCGATGACTTATGGCATGAAGCAAATAGAAAAGGACAGAAAATACCTTTCTTCCTGACGGATTCGTCAGTTTGGCCCTTGGTTTGAATCACTCCCATGTATCTCTTCCACCCGTAACGATATTGATATCAGCGTTACACATGGTAAATTTCTGTTTTGTCGTTTGCAAGAAAGGTACATATATATGCGGTGATTACCGTTAGTTCAAACTGGCTTTACCTTTACATTGGATATATGCCATTAGTTTAAAACCATCAATGGACTTAAACAGTCAGTTAGATAGCTCACATTGTAGACGTCCTCAGATTAAAGAGTGTTCGCAACGAATGTTTTGATACATTATTCCCTGTTGTTGTGGCTCTCTATATTTGAAAAATATGTAAAGGCGTATGAGATAACACTAACTCTAAGACATAACCGTTCCAGGGTACTGGCTAAAGGTGACAAACAGTGTTAACAGTGACAGAGAAGGGTCACGAAGCCCAAGCTAGCTTTACGCCATGATCTTGATATTGAGCCCTCACCCAGTTAGCATTCCTCGGCGACCATTTATAGGAACACGAAGATTTAATCTTACGGTAATACATTGCCTGTCGTCATGGCAAGTGCTGTGTATTCAGACTTAAGCTTGACATTTATGATAGATAACACTGAATATGATCTGTCCAATGTGTTCGTATAGAGAAAGGTGTCTTCAAATCGCTAACACCTTTCTTCGTGTAGAGAACAGTGCCTGAGCCTAGAGCATGACAAAACTATTATTCTGCGCTCTCTGATTTTTGCATTTTTCAATTTTATTTACTCTGTGCTTCTATAATGCTGGAGACAAACATTCGAGATGAAATGAAGTGCAATGATTGAGATAAACACTGCTATAAGACAGAGCACATGTCAGCAGAAAGAACTTATTTTGCATAAGTCCCATTCTTTCCAGAAGAATCCCCGGGACAAATGGACAGTAGATTCCTGAAGAGCAACGGCTTGTCAGTGTCTTTGGTTATACATGGAGCCCTTAGCTGGTGTTCAGCTGAAGGATGATGCATAGGCTTGGTTTTAACGAGCCGAAGCAATGACAGTACGGCAGCTGCGCGACTGATTTCCCTAATTGCATAGCAAAGAGACATTTGTTTCTTGCCTCCACTTCTCAACAGAAGCCTTTTAACGCTTTCAGATGCATAACAAGGAGAGAAAGGAGAGAGGATAAGTGTGAGTGCTGATTTGAAACTGTTCAGCCTTTGCTGCATCATATTTCAGTTATTTTCACTTATCAGTTAAACGCTTCGCACAAAGACTTGTCCGTTATATTGGGCGACTATAAAATTATCGTGTTAAGGCTTGAACATCGTATACACCCCCAAATCAATTTCTAAAGCAGAATATTTTTTAAAAATATATTTCGAAAGCCAATTTTATATATAAAAATTCATATATAAAAAGGGTCAATTTCGCACAACGGGTCATTGTAAATTGGAATGAAGAATTTATCGACCTTTCCAAAAAGTCTCCTAGATCACTCGAAAACATAGAACTGGAAGATTAGAGATGCATCCATATCTCACATAATTACATACACCCTGTATTTTTCAACCGGTTTTAGAGTTACTGTAGTGAGTCGACCGGGGACTTGGCGGTCAGTAAATCCGTCAACTCACAGTCTTCCTCAGGGACACTAACCACTTTATCTCGCCATGATAAGCCTGGCGAAAACAGAGAAATAATTCAATAGATAGAAGGCATCTTCGAAGACAATCCCCAAGGCTTTAGCATTTCAAGGATCTCCTCACTTATTGCTTCAAATGATCATATTCTAGAACCGTTTAAATTATTTCTTATTCTTCTTATTATTTCTTTTTTTATCATTTCTCTACATTGGCTGTAGCCGAAATTGTCGGGTCCTCCCCAGATGTACTCCTTTCTGCACATCTCCGATGACTCCGTTTGACAGAGTAAACAACCCGTATGTCCTTCGGACTTTTCAAATATGCCTTGTGCGGTTTTTCGTTGATATATTCTTACAATTTGCTATTGTACGAAAACATGTTGATTGTTTTTGGCAGTGCAGATGTTTTCTGTTTGAATCACCCAATCTAAAAATATTCACACAGCCTAATTTCCAAAATGTTATCCCCAAACTGTACTTACACATCAAATCTGACAAGGATAGCGTCATGATCTCATTTGCTGTTTCATGCTTGGCTCAAGGACATGACTCCAAGGAGTTCTTTCTCTTCAGCTGTTGTCATACATATATCAGAATTTACACAGACATGAAGCAGTCGTTGGCAGAAATTCCGTATCGACACATCTCCACTCAGTAGGGATTATTTATATTTCAACGGAGATTTTGTTAGCTAAGGAGCCTTGTCAACCAAAGTGTCCGTAAGAGCCTTTGGTTTCATTCGATTTCATAAAAAAGGAAACAGCATACGTGCGATATAATCGTCCTTAAGTTCACTGGTTTAGACGTAATTTTCAACTTTTTTGTTAGTTGTATCAAATCTAAATCGATAAAAAGAATATTAAGCAAAAAAATAGTTAGCATTTTTCCATTTTCTGAAATAAAATATGTATCCCGAACGTATTGAGCGTCCACAGTTATGGTAGAGTGGGACGCACAAAAGTGTCTGGATACTTCCGCCAACCAGCACCCAATGAATTATTCACACTCGTAAATGGCAAAGCACCGTAAAGTCACAGGAGAAAAGACGTTTTCCAGAAACCTGTACAACAATATGTACCCACGACCCGCCAGCAATGTGCTTCAGAAACAACATCAACGGTGTTCTCTAAAGTATCAGTCAGAATTATGAGTGACTTGGTATTTTAGAAAACATAAGAAATCAAAATAGATACTTAGAAATAAGTGATTTATATCTTATAAAGGCGCGTTTTGTGTGGAAAATTATTTTCATTTCAATCATGATTTAACCTAATGATTTACAGTACATCATTTCAACAAATGTTTTACAGGAACTACTCATAACACTACTGGGTGTATCGTTTAGGAAGAGAAGAGTTCTAGGTATCAGTAAAAGCTGTTAAATCGTACATTCTATAGACTCAGATTGTTAAAATGCTGAATGATGTTAGCGTTTTATGTTCTCCATATATTTCAACTGTGAGTTTTATTTATCATGATTCGCTTATAATCATTTCACATCAGTTGAAACTGACTTTTTCTACTTCCAATTTGTTAGCATATCGATCGATAAGCATCGATAGCTGATTTTGTTTTGAGCGTATCTAACTAACATTTCCCACGTATTTGAAATCATTGCACCTGCTGACTCCCGTGATGCATGTCATGTCATATAGACAGTGTACAGTTAGGTTTCATACATTATTGTGTTGAACTTTATTTAGTGTATTCTAGCGACTCTTGTGTTTCCTCCCACTACTTTAATGACGAAATGGAAAACGTTCAATTTGAGCCTATCGTATACTCTAGAGCCCTTCAAAAGTGACAACACAAGATAAGGCGATTTGTCTTCGTCCTTTGATGTGAATTCTATGTCACTTTATAAATACTGAGAGTTAGACATGTTTACTGCGCCTTTTCCCAACATTTTTTATTTTGAATTCCCATAACTTGATGGTAAAAATTGTCTGGCAATTATTCCCAGCTGTCTCTACCTTACGTTAGATCGATCAATGTTTAATCACCATTGTCTTCTTAATTTGGAAAGACAGCCCTTTTTCCATCTGGAATTGACAGTTTGATATTTCGATCCACATCCTTGTGCTGACAGAGTGAAGAAGATGAAATAATGTTCATCTAAAAGGCATTTTGAGCTTGATAAATCTGGGACCCTTTAAAGGCGGAGTGAGTGATTGAGTGCTTGGAGCTTAACATTGTGCTTAACAATGTTTCAGTCATATGACGACGAGGAGTCCATCTGGTGTGTGCATGTCGTGCGTCTTCTTTGTGGAAGGGCGATTCCTTGCTGCCAAAGTGCTGTCGCCACTAGAACGTCAAGCCGAAGACACCAGACATGACACCCCACCCAGTCACATTACACTAACACAGGGCAGACCAGTTCTGTTTCCTTCTTCTGACCTCTCAGTGCTGAGCGTCAAGCGAGACAGCAACAAGTACCATTTTTAAAGTCTTTGGTATGACCCGACCTAGATCTCCCGACCTCGAGGCGGGAGCTCTACTAGATCACTAGGTCACCGAGGTGTTTTTCTTAAAGCGGACATTCAAAAATTTGCTTTTTGCGCAATTTCCGGTGGAAACTGGCTACGGTTGTGAAAACGGATATTCCCATATATCGATTTACACGTCCGGGTAGTATAGGAAACCCGGATTCACATTAACGAATGGTAATGCTTGGTTTCATGGCGGTTTCATTGACCATGTCACTCCCTGAGAAGTGGCGAATTAAGGTGGACGCCTCTCCCAGGGTTTCTAACACTAAACATATTTGATTTGATTAACCCGCATTTTATACAAGATGATGTCTAAGTATGGAGTGGTAAATTTATGATCGTAAAAATATGTCGTTGTAGATATTTCTCCTGGCATAAAAAAGGATATACAGAGGGTGATGCTTGTTTGATATTCCAGATAATTGGTTGCATGCTTCAGGCAATTCCCTAGTCATTGTGCTTGTATGTGATTGTAAAGAACTCGTATAAGCACGTTATTTATTCTTTTAAGATAAATGGTAATCCAGCGAAAGGCAGATTGGGAATCATTTATCTTGTCCAGTACTTTTTGAATCCATGTGCATCAAGAAAATCCTTCCATGATTGTTTTGGCACCAAATTACAGAGCTGTTCTAATGGGAATTTACATCTAGAATTCTCTTGTTGAAAACCAATATGTCATGACTGTTTGTATCCATAAACGTGAACATTCCATATATATTACTGCAGAATTAGTGCCCACATCAATGAAATAACACTTTGTTCATTTTTGATTTCGAGTTATCTTGTACACGTTTTCTGGGCATAAATAAAGCTAGGGATCAAAAAGTTATGTACAGCGTAGACTTCTTTTGTTTTTTGTTTATATCCTATTTTTTTTGGTTTTGTTTCACAGCGCTATGTCACAAGAGAAAGATGTGCAAAATGACACTTGAAAAAACTGTTAAAACATCTTATTTTTTAACTGAGCCGTTATATAAACGCTATAATCACATATGGTCATTCCTATTAGCTGACGTCCAGTCGGGAAGTGTCTGCCATAACCTCATAAGAATATTCTCTTCTTCCGTATGGAGGGGCCGTCCGCGGTGGTCTAGTGGTTAGAGTATCCGCCTCGAGTTCGAGGTTTAAGCCCTGAACGAGTCATACCAAAGGTTTTAAAAATGGTACTTGATGCTGCCTTGCTTGGCGCTCAGCATTGAGAGGTTAGAGCAAGGAAACAGGACTGGTCGGCCAGGTGTCATTGGATCCGGTGTCATGCCTGGTGTCTTCGGCATGGCGTTATAGAAGCGGCAGCACCTTGGCGACATGGACTCACCCTGCCACAAGAAGACACTATATGCACACACCAGAAGAACTGAAACATTGTTAAGTAGTACGTTCATCCCAAAGCACTCACTCCCTTTATATCGGGAGGCGCTGACATATACTGTTAGTGCTGTCCTTCCTTCCGGCTATGCTCAACAGATCTACGATAAACGTGACGGCCACAGTGACTTTTTGGAACTGGAGTTCTTAGACTTAGTATTGTATGTGTCTGCTGGTATGCATGGCGGTTCGTTTGTGAGTCTTAATTTGACTGGGTAATTGCTTTGCCGTGTCGACAGATGTAAAACATTCTGTCTAATTTCCATCAACTTTTAAAGCATTATAAAAACGTATAAATTGGATAAGACTTGATATGTCGTATACACATTACTTTCATCTGACTGACTGATTGAGCCAGTGATAGGTGTCCAAAATCGTACTCTAGACTGGTTGAAAATATCCGACGGCTTTTAGTGTTATCGGTAAAGGAATGGAGACCGGCCTTGTGTGCGGGTAAACCGTAAGGTAGTCGATTGATGAATAGGTTTCCTTGGGCAAAGCCAGTTCATTATTCATGTGTTAATGACAGCAGTTCAGTCGGCGCTGACCTCATGTTTGCGGAAAGAATACAGTTTTAGTGAAAGTGAATCTCGAAAAGGCCTTGTCCGAGAATGGACTTGGGTCAACTACACCAACTAAGTATGTTTCACATATACATGCGTGGATGCAGGTTGACTGGGTATAAGTCAACTGTAAACCTTAAACTTTTTTTTCACCCTTTGCCTTGTTCAGTGCTCCACACTCCATTTTATTGAATCAGACTAATTTATCATAGCGAAACTGAGGCACAGCCAAGGATGTCAGTGTCCGTAAATCATATATCCTGTCTCCGATAATGCTATGTCATTGACGAACTGCTTGGTCTAAGCTAGGAAATAAAGCTACCGTCGTTAGGTGAAATTCTTGACCTAAACGAATCAAACAAGCGCAAAACCTAATCACATGAATAAAAGGTTACCGCGCCCACACGCATGGCCAAACACTGATCGTAGTGTTGAACAATAAGCTCTCTCAGGTTAAAGCTGGCACAACTGAATAATTGTCTCGAGTGAAAGAAGTAGTATTCAGGTGACCACAGTGAGGTGGATTTACACCAACGCTAAATCAAGGAAATGTATTTATTAGTGGCGTATCGGTATTTCCTTTTATGACAGACATATATAATATTAATATATTGGCATATGGCAATATTTACGAATTGTTTACCTTAAATAACCAACACCTTATTTTATGTTTCAGCCATGTGTATAAACAGATTTCTCATTTTACCACTAAACAAAAGTGATATAGGAGAAAGACTGTGATGAATTCTTACCTTCCGTGGACAAATGGAGTGGTACATTTAGAATTCATTATTATACTTGCATTTAAAATCTTATGTCCAGTAGAAAGTATAACGTTTGATGATTTGTTCAAATGTTTGCCGTTATCATATATGAGCTGAATAGATCGATTCGAACGGACATCCGTTCCTTGACATGTATGCCTGCATACGATATTTTGCTTATTGACTACTTCAGAAGCTTCACGTTAACAAGAATGTCTTTCATGTTAAAACACTATTATTTAGAAAAGACTAATCTCCTTTTCTGTCGTCATTAAGCACAGTGTGAAGCTGAAATATGTGATGCACAGTAACACGGCGCATTTATCTTTGTTATGTGACAGGTTTGCCTTGCTAGGAGGGCGGTATCATCCGTCAGGGAAACCCAGCTCCCAGGTGTATAGCGCATTACAAGACGTCATGATTATACCGAGTGTCTTGGCGAATGGAAGCGGACTGCTCCATTCGGGATTGGCGGCCTCTTTCCACCTCAACCTCACACAGCCTTGCCAGACCACGGCCACCTTTCTACGCTTCAGAGGGAACAATTTATCGTGCGAAGAGGACGGTGGAAATATGTCTGTGGAATTATTCCTGGACCGCAACGACGCCGAGGTGAACGCGCCGACGTTCGACGAAGTGGTCATGGTGAAAACAGTGGTGCTGGCAACGATGTTTGTGATTTCATTTATTGGCAATGTTGCCACACTGGTGCAAATGTTCCGAGTGAAAAGACGATCGACGATCAACAAGTTGAAACTTCAACTGGCTGCCGCGGACCTCATCGTAACCTTCTTTTGTATATTGGTAGAGGCGATCTGGGCATCGACTGTTCAGTGGAGGGCGGGAAACGCCATGTGTAAGATTGTCAAATACATGCAGATATTTGGGCTGTATCTATCCACGTACATTACTGTGATCATAAGTTTGGACCGTTGTTGTGCTATTCTGGATCCCATGAGCAGAACCAAGTCTCCTAGACGAGTTCGAATGATGATTATCGTTTCGTGGGTTCTCAGTGCCTTTTTCAGCCTTCCTCAGGTATATTTTGTTTTCAGGTTTTTTTTGCTTTTTTGGGTAATACAATTTTTGTTTGAAATGTCAGTGTCCCCCTCTTGTTGTACTGTTCAGAAAAGGATGTGTACCGGTTTTGACGAGAGTGAGAAGTGTAGGATTAATTGTCTCAAAAATGTTCCATTTACAAGTAAGAAAGAAAAAGCTAAACTAGGTCTCAAAGTTAAAATGGACACCAGTAAGCGTTTAAATATTTATATAGCTGAGGGAAATACGTTTACAGTATTCAGTATATATTGTCTTCAGAGCATGCAAAAATGAAGATGTTCAATTATACCCCTTAAAACACACCTAGAGCGCCGGATATTTTATGCGTTGATTTGAACAATTTGCAGTGCTTAATTCTGGCCATTCGTTCTCTTCTACAGGCTGTTATATTCCATGTCAAAAGGGGACCGTTCAAGCAGGAGTTTTACCAGTGTGTTACCCATGGGTCGTACACGCACCATTGGCAGGAACAGCTTTATTCCGCTCTCTCTCTATTGTTTATGTTCATCATTCCATTGACAATTATGGTTGTGTCGTACGGACTAATATTTTGCACGATTGCCCGAAAGTCCAGAAATTACAATGGTGAGTTGAACTTAAAAATCTTCATATATTCAGATAGTTGCTCAACAGGGCGAATGTAACTTATACCAAACTGTGGTGCCTTTGTGAGAAGCATATCGGAATGTTACCGTTAGAAATATAAGCTTCTTCTTCCCTAATATAACGACAGGATGTCAAACAGTTATCACAAAGGTAGTCTAGTTTTAATATTGTTTTAATTGTTTTCCGAATCTGGATTGAAATAATCCTTTGATTTGATCGCAGAGTGAAAACTTTATATGTTTTCCCTCCATTCATTTTACGCAAATTATTTTGGCTAGATTTGACACACACTGCTCAAGCAAACAGAAGTTTTTGTAGGTAGTGCAATCCAATATAGTGGTCTTATTTGGATTTTTCTTTCCTTTTCTTTTGGTTTGGTGTATATTATGTTTTATAATTTAACTGAACGGGTATGCATGTGTATTTGATCTGAACGAGGAGTTCCAAAACAATAAAAACTAATTCTCCGATTTACCATCAGTTTGTAATACTGTAACATTCAGTAGCTTATGTGTCTCAACTAATTCAAATAAGAAGACAACGTCGATGAATAGGAGACAAAATCTCAAAACTTTCACCGCCTATGTTGAATTTGACAGTTTTTAATTACCATTGGATCTTCAAATGGATATTACTGGCCCTTCTTCGTTTACAAATATAACTTCTGCCCTAGCGTCACTTGTCCTTATGACTCATTCAAATATTAGCTATAAATAAGATTTCAGTTCAGATATTGCCTTTGGGTTTTTCGAGACTCTAATCTAAACCGTAGTTTTACTTAAGAACTTAATCTGTTTTAACCCAGCCCATGAAACAATGGCACGACATAATATTCTAAAAACTAACATATACAATGCAGAAATTCTGTTAATTTATCATTCTGGGCTGTGCTTAACATATCTAAACAGATGCGGTTTTCACCAGCTGTAGCCAACGCATATAAAGTTAATTCTTCTCACACTTACTTCACACGTTTAATTTTCATTTTGTCAAGTTCACGATTTTTTTGTGGAAACTGAATTTCCTGCTGTCAAGGAGCATTTTCATTTTCATAGTCGGAAGGGCTTAAAGTAATTAAATAAATGTTAGGGCCATTACATTAACGCAATAATGATGGCCTCCATAGGCCAAATTTTCAACCAGCTCCAAACACAAAAGCCGACTGCCTAACATAAAGTTCTGTTATCCCCCTCATCTTTTGCCCCTGTTTTTTGCAAATTATCTCCAGACGGCAACAAAGATTATCGATCAAGGGCAAGAACCTGGGCTGAAACCTTTAACTATTACGAAGAATACTTACGTGGTAAACCCCAAAAATCACGTGAGAAAAGGAGAGGTAAACGTATGGCACTGACCTCCTATAAGTTTGGCTTCCTTTCTTTCTTTTGCATGTTTCAGATTTTGCACCTGGTGCCAATGGCTTGTGGCGCTGTGGCAAATGATTTCTATGCACGTGCATCAGAAGCATTTTCAGTAGAATTTTGTGAAATTTGTTTCCTGTCACACATTTGACTTACATTTATCCTTTTGTGTTTGAGGACCAGATATGATCAAATCAATCCCGACGATAATGAAAAGCACATGTGCCAAAAATAAATTAACAAAGTTATCAAATTCGATATGGTAGTTCTTATGATCCATTTCATTGAAAATTAGCTTAATAACTAAATGGGCAATGCAACATTGCGAACAGACCATTTACTAGAATTAAGCTATGTATTTGATGATATTCATTTAAGCTCAAAAGCTCAAAAGCTCAAAAGTTCATAAGGCATAGCATCACAAGTTCTTTTCACGGTACATGGTAAATTACTTCCGAAATGGCCGATAACGAAAAACAGGAATATTCAAAGCCAGTTCATCAGCGAACACGATCAGCGCACACGATAATCACTCACGATTAGCCACATTGTTTACGGAGTGTGTGTTAGGTAGATCTTTGCATGTGGCAAATGACATGTACATGCAAATGAAGCATGGAAATATGTAGATTCTGTTCTGTTCCCGGACTCGTGTTACGTTGCTCTAAAACAAATGTCATGCCGACGTTCTGACATGATTTCGCCCCGAAGATGTCGTCTGTAGCATTTACGGATAAAACCAAAAGATTTATTCGAAACTAATTAAGAAAAGATAATCAGAAACAAATGTCGTGGAACGGGAATAGTTTGACTTTGCATACCTAAGAATGTAGAAATTACGATATTCAGTTTTTGCCTGTTTATCCTGGAATATTCGAATGTGATCTCTACTATTCACCTAAATCTCGAAATTTGAATTTAAATATTTTAGTCATTTAACATTTAAACCTTTGACACCTATGTAAGAAATTTGCGTGATTTTGACATACGCATCGTGAATAGCGATTTTAATGGTCTGACTTGATAATTTTTGGAAACCGTAATTGACAGGTGGTACTCAAAGAGAAAAGCAAGCTAAGAAAGTAAGACACACAGACCAGAAAATTAGGTTGATATTACGTAAAACTTCCAATAATAAGCCTGACAGTCGTCATTTAAGTAAACAATTCTTGAGCACGCCGTTAAATACCAAATAAATAAATAAGTAAATAAATAAATAAAGAAATATTAAATGTAATGTAACAAATCAGAAGGAGTCATCTGCTTCAATTGATATGTGAGAGATGCAATCAACACACTACGTGCTTAAGTTTTGTTTTCAGATTCAGAAATATGAACCTGAATTTTCAACTAGCAATTTAGAGGATATATATATCGTTTAGCCACTCTATTATTGCAACCATACATATAGACACTATTAGGAGACATCGTTCAAAGCGAGGATTGAAACGCGGCTGGCTCCAAATCTCGTGAGAATTTGCTAAATGTCACCTACAGTAGATTAACCTTAAATAAGCCCTAAGAGAGTTCCGCGGAGATCTCGTAAGAGCTTCGGGATTTTGCGAGTTCAACGCTACGAATGGAGGAAAATCATGGAACTTTACGCTCGGTTTAGATGAATGACACCGTTATACATCTGCTTTGTTACTTATTTTGAAGCTTGCATAACAACGAACGCCAAGATATAAACTCATCGAGTACTGTAGATACAAATGGAAGGTAAGAAGAGAAGATGTAATCGGATATCAGTTTACGGCTAGTGAAAACATTGTAAAATAACCAAAGTTTTCATGAAATCTTAGTACACCTTATTTCACAAAATTCCACGACTGTCACGTCTTTTCGGAAATAGAATTTGGCGTAATTGGGCGCAATCAAATATTTAATACGCCTAATTCCCTGGTTGGGGTATACTCAGAGGGGCAACTCCACAGAGAGACGTGACAAATGATTGACTGACGCCCTGCAGGGTATAAATCACCAGACGAACCCTTTGAGCAAGTGGTTTGGTGATACCATCATGAGCGTTATGCTATACCCAAAACACACTATATCACGCGCGCTGAAAACCTGAAAAGGCGTCTGCTAATCCTCGTGTACTGTTCTTCACGTCTGCCTACATCACAATAAAATTCAAATAAAATCAGCCACAGGTTTTATTCTTCTCGACCTCCATCAGGATTGCTTTTAGTTGGATGATTTTTCTTCATTTGTTTCGTTGAATTTCGGTTCATAGTTTCATTATATATTGTATCTTGAGCGGCACTTTTGACGAAGTGTATCCGATCTCTGAATTCCATGCTCGGGAATCATGATTTAAACATTACCTTTTACGATAATTAACATATCTTAAAAGCATGTGTTTCAACACAAAAGGCAGAATTAAGCGTCAATATTTGTTGATGTTAACCTCGGTTTGGAGCTGTAAACGGGCAAATTTAACTACATTAATTTGTGCATGACGCATATCTTTTTTAACTCTGAATTAATGATCGAGGAAAGGCGAACATGTTACAGTTCTTGCCTATGAAAAGCATTCAGATAGCACATATATTTAAAAAAAATAAGCCTATCACCAGCATAGGAGAAAATGTTGTCTTGTCCAAGTCAGTGTAAACATATTACACTGCCATTACAGATCCTGGCAGGTGATAAGATATGACAAAGTTTAATTAGTGCGCCGTCTTTGTGTGAATACCACATGTGCATGTTGCATTTATCATGTGTTGTCTCTGTGACATTGGCGTAGTCTTTGCGCAAACATGTGTCTTAATAGTAATCTACTTGGATATTTGTCGTGAACCACAGTTTTTGTTCCATAACTGCGGTTGGAGAAAGAAGTCAAATGTTGTGTTTTTGTTGAAAGTCATCTTTCATTCTCAAAAGCCCAAAATATCGAGTTAAAAATTGATTTTTTTTCTTTTTTTCTATCGCCTCATTCCTGAAAAAAACCCCCCAAGAAAAACAACAACAACGACAGTTCTCTTTACGATGCGGCAGTCCTGTAGAGCAATGAGGGCAAAATGATGCAGATGTTTTCAAACTGTATAGCCTGACAATCGTAAAATTTTGTTTTCAGATGCCGACGTGTCTCCTATTTCTGATATGCTGCGAGGCCACGTGCGGAGTCAGTTGCTCAGGAAGGCAAAGAAAAAGTCCTTACGTATCACATTCGTTATCGTACTGGCCTTTATTGTCTGTTGGACACCGTATTACGTCATTTTTATTGGCTTTACCTACTTTAACCTGCGGAAAATCGACCCACGAATATTTCTGTGTTTTTTCTTTGTTGGAATGTCCAACTCCATGCTGAATCCGCTCATCTATGGAGCCTTCCATATATGCAAGGTGCATAACTCCAGGTTAGTTAGGGAGGCGATTCTACTGGATTTTGTATCGATGTACTACGATAATGTTAAACTTTAAAACACCTCGCCTCTTTGCATGGTTCGTTGTGTAGACGTTATCTCATTCGACTTTACGCACCACTGACTCGCACTAATGTCCCTCCCTGTATCAGTCCTGCGTGACCTTAGTCCGCGTTTTCCCCCTTGCCAAATCACTACACGCATGATCCCTTTAACCCCTGCACGATTTGTTTCGGTATTCGGTACGTCCGGTGGTTTTTTTTCAACCTCATCACTCCCCATTCTTCAGCTGTTGCTTATATTCTCCTGCTCAAGATAAATGAACTTTAATCCTAATTCCCAACATTGGTCACTGCGTATTTGCTAGATCGCCCGGCAGAAGAGAATCCCCAAATTCCTCTGGGAAAGCCTTAACCCGAGTCGGCCGAAGCGTAAGCCTAACCAAGAACACCATGGTGGAAAAGACCTATCTAACGGCACCCGGGACCGCTTCTCGACGCTCCACGTCGGCCAGCGGCTTGAGCCTGGTCAGCAGCCTCCAATCCACGTCCATGCAGAGTCTCCGGAACGAACCAATTAGAACTTTAGGGCAAGACACTCTGTGAGACGCTTTTATAGAAACAATACGTGTTCTTTCCTATTGTCTCGTACGTGAAAGACTCCCTCCAATGCCGATACGTTTATATCCAATTAACTGGATACTGACTGCAGCTCAGTCCAAGCAGGAGTGATCCGGACACATTCCTCTTGGTCAATCAGACAAGGAGGTTCTATTAAACACATACGTTCATTAACAAATATTAATCAGAAAATCTCGTTTACACTGCGAGACTTCAGAGGTCCTGCCAAAAAAAAAAACATTTGCAGATTTGCGTTGGCCTTCGGGAGTGTGATATTCAGGGTGTTGTATAAAATGAACAATATGAAGAATCTTCAGAGAAATCTGGAGAGAAATCATGTAAAAAATTAAATACTTGTATAATATATTTGATGCTATGTTTTTCTGACATTGATTGAGTTTTATGCTTGTCGGTGGTACCCTATGTTATTCTGAAACCACAATTTCACAGATATCATTTCTTCAATTGATACATTTAATTATATCCCAGTGAATGCATATAATTATACAAATGAGCCTGATGGTCACGTTTAACATTTTTTTTATGCACTCATAATTTATATGTTCAATTTTCCCATGGTATATCTTGTGTTTTTTTTCTTAAGCTCATATCACATTGTGATTAAATTTCAAAGCGCGTCCAGTATTTGCATGGCTTTACATAAATAGTGGTAGCTTGATT
The DNA here is from genome assembly GCA_016165875.1 of Acanthopleura granulata. NCBI lineage: Eukaryota > Metazoa > Mollusca > Polyplacophora > Chitonida > Chitonidae > Acanthopleura > Acanthopleura granulata. The sequence goes on along the minus strand of JABBOT010000005.1, from coordinate 30,458,486 downwards.
GCTGAGAAAATATACTTCAGTTTAATGAGCTCGCGTGAGGATTAACAAATGATAACTGCAAGAGGGTTTTTGTAAGCAGACAGAAGTAATACCATGTAGTTGTAAAAGTTTAATTTCGGAGAAGCAGAGAAGTAAAACCCTTGAATTGTTTTCAAGACGACAAAGGCATTTTTGTTTTCTGGCTAATAGACTTCAGCTGTACATTACATGTATGTCACGGTTTACCTTGGGTGTCAGCGTGATGTCTTCTGAAGAAACAAAATTTCACTATATTTTTAAAGATACCATTGTTGTAAATCAGTTTTGTTACAGGAAATCCAAAGAAATTTATAAAAGTCTGTCGAATGAGCCATTTGATGTGTCTTTACAGCGTGTTTGCAGTTACATGTCATCTATATATTTATTTCGGCAACAGCTGTTTGTGACAGCATTTTGTTACACTTAAGTGAAAACATGTCACGAAGAGAAATTAATTGTACTGTTTTCCCACTTATTGCTGTATGCGCTGTCATTCCGGTATTGTTGTTTGCTCAAGGAGATATCGAATAAATATTATTTTTAATGTTTTTCAACGGATACAGTTTCCTTTCCTTAACGCTGTATGATCTTGTCTTAATAACTGAAAAGGCATACTTATTATGTGTATGCCGATCTAGAAACCTTTCATGCGCTGTCCTATGATGACCCACTTGTCTTTGATTTTGACTCATAAATTAAGATATTGCAATGAATTCTAGAAAGCCACCATCTTCCTGCAATGTGTACCTCTCTCTGCCTTCTAACCACTTTGTTTTTATTGTTGTGTCATCCAGCAGCCCCGCAGACTGGCATTTCATGCGCACTATGTTTCACAAACATATACCCACATTCGTGACGTAACATGTGAGTCGTTGTATTCCAGTGCCGTTTGACATGACATCTCGAATTCGTGCGACTATTTACAAAACATATTGAAAGAGTAGGGAGGCACGGGGAGGTGGAGGAGGCAGGCCAGATCTGATGTCAAGCACACGCATTGGTGACGCTATACCTTAGACACTGGACAAGAACTGTAATCTGCGTATCTCAGGACAAAACTTTTCCAAAAGAGGGAAGAGTTTTCAAATCTCCAACACTTATTACAAATCACTCTGTCGGAAACCAGAGAGATATTCTGACGGTAGGTGTTCAAACAGAAGAAAATATAAACGAAATATCGCTGGTCACAACACAAAACACAAGTCCATTAGATTAAGTAATTCTTTTTGGCATTTCCTCACTACAGCACTAAGCCTACAAAGCCTTGTTTGGTGCCCTTTCAGCATAGCAGTCGATCCTCAAACTAGTCTTAGAGTTGACTCAAAACTAAACAAGAGGCACGGTTTTCGGAACATTAAGCGATAAAACACCATTTTGTCTTGATTTACATCATTAGAAAATCAGTGTCTCTCTCTTTCTTGAACAACGCCTCCATTTCGAGGACAATACAGTGCCGTTTATAAAATGGGAAACGATTGGTTGTACCTAGATCTGAGATCTGTTTCACTTTTCTCTGGCACCGGGAACATGGTATTTCAACTGTGCAACCCCTAATTCTTCGAAAACCCTTAAATCACCCACGAAATAACTCTGACGTTGATTTGTTGATCGTGATTAATAAGAATCACATTATATCACAATTAACCTAAATGTAATTGTGTCATCATTTGGCAACCTCCATTCTTGTAACTTTGGAATTTGTTGCTTCCATCGAGTTAGCTCGATGAACTTGTGAATCGTTTGAATTTATGCATTGCGGAATTGTTCTTTGTTATGAAAGGGACTGACACAAAATGCTTTTGGGGGCTTTAACTTTGGTTACTTTTACATAATGAACAGAGGCATAGGCCATTCTGAAAGGGAAAGCTCGTTTTCACATCCAAATCCAGTCTAACAACGTAGTTGCTTTCCCTTCATTGGTGTTTTCTGTGGTCTTGTGATGATTAATATTTACAAACGATATTGTAATATAAAATCTGATTTACCTCAGTACAAAACCAAAGCTGTGTTATCGCGTTTAGCACGTGCTGAAGACAGCATAGTCAAATTGACAAGTTTTGGGTTAGCACAGCGATTCCAAACGGTTAAGGTGGATTTCGGAGTTAGGACATATAGACAATATAGATGTCACCTCAAAGTGCCAAATGAGGAATAAAAGACTCCTACGACCTACACAAAACGGTCCAAATTGCATTAAACATATCGTTTTGAGGGTGTACAATACTTGCGCGTTTTAGAGCCCTCATCCAGCGAATTCAAAACGTGCTACAGAGAAAACAAAATATAACACAGCCGTGGTGCTTAAGGTGACAAGGGATCCTCAGAGTTCCTCGTTTCTTTGTGGATGGTTCTCTGGTTTGGTGTGGTATACAGCTAAACAAGCAACCAAGGTGGAATTGAAATCCAAGGTAAGGCTGTCAAATCAAACAACACTTGTAGATTTTTCCTCAGGGACGCACTGAGCAGAGTCACAGAGTGCAGGTACAAGTAAAAAACATTTTCTCGGATCTAAAAGAATCCATAACGCGGGTTCATAGAGTGGTAAACGTGTAGTAAACTAACCAGGGTATATATCATATCAATATCTTGTTGGCCCGATTGCCCAAGGAATTTGCACATAACGGCTAAACATGTAGATGTATATATATTGCCAGCTTCCAGAAGGAACTCGTTCCGTTCCCAAGGAAATGACAAGTGCACTTTGATAACAGTTCTCCTCAGAATACACATTAATCCCTCCAACGGATTCTGAAGATCAGATTTTCATCAATATCTGTGCGTGTATTTATAGTCCGTCGGGCCTCAACACAATTCGACACCGACTCGTTATCAAACCAGAAGAAAAAAAAGAACATATAATAGAATGGAACTTGCAGGCAGGTGGCTCATAAAAGCGAACACTTAAAAAAGATACCTTACCTTACCAGTTAATAACTTCCTCTTTCCGTATTGGTCTCAGATGATTTAATACATGTACCTAGTTATGGAATTATCTCCAAGAAATGTCATGAAATCCTATACTTTTGCTCATTCCAGTGATAATATTTTTCAGGTATTTATCCATTATGAGTGGAGAGTGTTATCTTCGTATCCAACGAAATTGTCAGTTCTATAACGGAGAAATATATATAGTGTACTGCTGTATTCATCTATACAAAGTATCAAAATGTAGGCAAATCATTTCGCCAGACAAGAAAAGTTGTGTTTACCGATAAAAACTGTCGAGACAACAAATTTCTTAAATCAGTCTAGCTGAGGTCGAGTTCTAACGGCATACTTTGTTGGTGACTCAGCGCGTAGTAATGACCCCGGTGCCTCTCACCAATGTGGTGGCTTCATGCTGGCTTCCTCTCCTGTCGTACGTGACAAGGGCCGCGAGCAGTCTGGTGGTGTGTTTCCCCCAGGCTCTGCTCGGTTTGCTTTCTACATGTTGCTGGCCGCCCTCGTATAAGTGAAATAGTATTGGGCACGGCATAAAACACCAATGAAATAAATAAATCAATATAAGTGACTTAATCGTACGGGGTCACTTGCTTTTGGAAAATGGACATTACATGAATTCGTAAAACTGAGGTATACTTTTTGACAAAAGTGGTCCCTCTCAATATTTAAAAGCTGTGTCATTTTGACGTAAACAGGGTGTACGGCAGACGACTCGACCACTGCGAGTTTCGTCACAGTTTTCATTACGTTCGATGGTGATTCACGAGGAACGTTGCATTACTCGCGTTCAGCATGAAAGGATACAAACTTGCGAACTTAGTTCCACCACGTTTGTATGTTGGGTGGAAAAACGAGAGGATCTACAGGCCCGGTGTCATTATATTGTGCACAGGTCTGGGGGCAGTTGCATAAAGCATACTTAGTGCTACTGAGTGAACTTCATATCTGTATCCCATCTGTTGCCATGGTAGTTAAGGCATAATTAGCTTAAGCATGGGTCATGAAACTGGCCAGTGTTGTCATTTCTGTTGTCTGTCGCTGGTGTGTAAAAGATGAGTTACGGGACCCTCAGAGAAACTGAAGTAATATTTAAACAGCAGAATCATGGACACGAATACTCAAAGAGTACATACAGGCATAAGAGTTTACTTCCTGTATGAACCTTAATCCTGTGATTTAAGTACGCAGCGCTCAACAACAACTCATCCCGGGGGTGAACCACCGCACCTGAGCACACACACGTCACATCGCTTAATGTCAATAGGGGAGTTTCGAGCTGGAATTCTTTTGTCGCAGACGGTAAAAAGAGTTCAACTGTGTCATGTGGCTTGTCAAAAATGTCAGGCAATTTTGTTGATTTTAATTTACCGATCACCTGTCTTGTCGTTTTAGTCAGGCACAAGCTACCTCTCCTTCAATGAGGAGCTTCTTAAATTAAAAAAACTTCCAGCTCCTCAGTTTTCCCTATTATACGCCTAGTCCAAGTAACTTTTTTGAGACTTTTCTTAGACACCCATGTTATAGTACATGTAATCAGAAATAGTTGCCTAACATTTTTGACAGGTCACATGATACAGTAGGGCTTGTCTTACCTTGACGATAAAAGAGTTCGATCTCAAAACTCCTCTATTCTTTGACGTCAGGCCACAGTTGGGCCAACCTGCAGAACTCAAGAAGCCACATCTTGGATAGATGAGCCTGAATGACTCCAGTGTTCACTTGGAAAAGTCTAATTCTAATGCAAACGAAGATCATGGCTTGACAATGCGTTATTGTAGTTCGAGAGCTTGTCGCCATTTTAACTTGCATTTACAGAAGAAAAAACGTAGTTGATCGATGCGCGGTCACAGGTACCAATACAAAGGCATTTCAGAAAGACACCTTACTATCATAAGCCAGAACACCTTCTTCAACAACAACGCAATTCTCCCATACAGCTGTCGTCACCGATAAAAAAATGTTCGATTGATTGGTGCTTAACGCCGTGCTCAAAACCTTTTTATGAGTAGACAAAAATGGAGTGCTCACAGTAAAAACGGTGACATCTTCGGCAGGTGCAAGATAGACCTTTAAACGGAAAGACGTCATGAAATGAGCTTATGTTTAGTGACAATACCATTAAAAACTGTTTCTGAAGCTACCTTTACTGAATTTTTTTAGATTTTTCTTGTCAAAATATATACAGTCAAATGGTGGGTTTTATGGACCATATTGATAACGTGGTTCACAAATGACGTCAAGCCGACACTCCTATAGCCCTAAAAATTAAATACAAAGTCATAATAACATATTTAGACACAGGCAAACATTACAGAAATTCTCTTTACAAGACCCTTATGCAGAGCTGAATATAAAGGCGTACACAAAGTTGTGTGACATCACTAGTGATCCATATTATGAATATGGTCCGTAAAACTCACCATACAATCAAAACATTTGATTGTGTTTATCTACGTGAAAAAAAATCTAAAAAATTCAGTGAAGGTATTCACTCACCATTAGTTCATTTTTACGAGGTCTTTCCTTTTAAGTACATAGCTCCAAAATGCCGTAGCTCGATTTAATCACGCAGTCGCATTGATCAAGTGTCTGATGGTCACAGAGAGCCAGCGCATTTTGCATCTGAGCCAGCGTGAGCCTGAGCTAATAACAAAATAAAAAACAGCAGACTTCTCACACGCCTTCATTTAATGATCTCAAATTACCCTGTGTGCTTGAGTGGCATATGTGAAAAAAACCCTCACCTGGCGGCATTCCCCAGGCAATCAATCCTTGATGAAAAACAACAAAAACTGTAGAAAGAAAATTACCAACTTGTACATGTTTGCTCATTGGGTCTTGCTGTTTTTGCACTGTGGTCTTACTTTCAACCTTTTTTTCCCTTAATTCTAAACGTTACCCTGTCGTTCAGTGTTTCCGAGCGATACGAAGAAAGAGGTGTCTTATCATCTTCAACATGAGCAATTTAATGACGCAAGAAAAATTGAATGTCCACAAAGGCGTAAAAAAATTGCAGACTTTAGACTCCAATGAGAAATGCGCGCAATGCAACACACATTTTCGGATGTTAAGATATGTGTTGTTTTCAACTTACTGTTTTTGACGACATTTTCCTCAGACTTTCGTGTACAGTCCGCAATGCTACATCTATAAATTGTAAAATAAATTAATCCTACACATATAGCAGTCCATTTTTCACTCTAGGTCAAACTCCCCATACAAGGGTGAACACAAAGTTGTACACAAAAATGAAAAAGTAAAAGAAATTAGAATCACGTGTTTCAGTAGAAAATCTCTCGGCCGTTTTCTGTGTTGGAGCAAAGCTCAATATTCTAATTATTATTCTATTTTAAACAAAAACGGAATATTCAATTAATATTTGAATGGAAAATATCTGTTTCAATCACATATGTATTTGTTTAGATGCTCAACATTAGGGAGTCATTTTTCTTCACCGATCCACACGACTCGATAGCTGATGAATATTAATGTAAATATGTTATCCAATCAAATAGCAGTTCTTCTAACTGATGGACAGCAAAGGCAAACAACACGTGTCCGCGCACAGGGCCGATAGCAGTTAAAATCTTAGTAACACAAGAACTTTCCACACCTCTAAGGATGGGCCAATATAAACAGACAGATGCTGGCCTGCTGTCATGTTACGATGTGGTATGATCAACATTCGATCATGAAGGTAGAATCGTATGAAACCTCTTGATCATTCAACAAGTCACTCTGTGATCAAAGAGGTAGGACCAGAGCAAGGCGGGCCAGACGTACTTAACTGCTGTGCCTTTGTTCTCTGGATTAAATGTTCTTTGTACGATACTGTGCTGAAGAATAGGTACATTGCTCGATCAACTGTAATGTTCAACTCTAATGAATTTAAGAGCTTTCAGTGTATTTGACTGACAGGTTTCAAATTTACTATGTGCATAAATTCTTTGCTGACAAAAGCAGGCAATTATTTGATTGCATAACGATGACGGCTCCGGCTGGAGTGTATTCACCAAGTCGATTGATCAAGGTAGAAAACGGAGTCATGAACGCGCTGCGATACTCGGAGTGTCTGACTTGATACAATGAAGGCGGAAGTAATTCGGCTGGATGAGTTAATCGTCTTTAATTCAGATTAAACATGACATCTGTGTTGATAACTCAAGCCATACATTCACAAACGACACTCACCGTAAATCTGAAAGATGCGCTTGGAGAGAAAGGGGAGGCGTCCCTGGCCGAGTGAATATTTGTGTAGTAGTGCAGAGCGTCTTCACCAATGCGATCGCTGTGAGTTCAAAACCTCTTCCGTTGTACGTGGGCAAGCACACCATCAACCTGTGGATGTTCGTGGGTTTCTCAGTGGCTCTGCCCGGATTTCTCCCGATAAAATGTGGCCGCCGTCGCATATAAGTGAAATATTCTTGAGCACTTTTTAAGAAGAGAGGCATACAGGTGAAAGCTAAAATGAAATATGGTATTTTACTTTGGAGGTTTAGTCAGATGCAGAGTAATTACTTTGAAAACCATTGGCCACCTGTGGCAATTGTCCTGAACAGTCAAGTAAGCGTATATATCATGATTTGTATGCTCTGTTTTCTGCATTAAGACAGAAGAATGATGGCTTTCCTTAGGTATTTGAGTACGAGTATTGTAAATGCCAAATGCCTGCTGGAAAATGATTATCACAAGGTATTGTAAGTTCAAGTTATTTATTTGACTGCTGCTTTAGATCATACCGAATAATATTTCACTTGTGCAACTACCGGGGTCTACATCGCCGAGGTGGCTAGCGTCCTAACGCAGCGCAATGACTCAGGTGTCTCTTCACGGATGCGTTAGCTGTGAGTTCAAGATCAGCTCTAACGCATGCCTCCCTCCTCGGTTGTACGTGGAAAGGTCTGTCAGCAACCAGCGGATTGTCCAGGCACAACCCGGTTTTCTTATACAATAATGCTGGGTCCCGCAATACAATTGAAATATTCATGAGTACCTAAAAGACCGAAATATAAATATAATTACAGGATGACTACGACGACGAGCCAAATGTATAGACGGAGAACAGCAGTGGGATAACGCTTAAAACGCTTTCAGGAAGATAGTGTTTTATTTGTAACACCTCAACATCAAAATCTGGTATACTTGATGGACGGTGACCGCGCAAAGTCGATAGTAAATGGATCTATGTTTTTCTCATGGGCAGGTTTGATAGGGTTGCTCTAAGTAATTTTTTCTCATAGACTTGTTTGATAACGTTGCTTTTCAATGTTTTCCTGAGATATTATTCCTCTATTTCATAATATTATAATTATAATACCGCAGCTATTGTACAGTAATAACAATACATATTTTTTTGGACGTAAAGTTCCAGGGAAACATGGTTGTCTAAAATTGTCCTTCAAATACACGCTTTGAAAAGCTAATTGTTGTTAACCTTCTGCTAGTACATGAAGGATTGAAAGTTATTTAGATCCACAGCAATATTTGTATGCAGTTAATGTATTATGCTGCATTAATTTATAGTTCCCGTAGGTATTTTGAAACGTGCAGTTCGTCCGCAATAACCTTTTGAAGTGTTTCGCGGCAAGCATCGCAATTTATATCTTCAGGAGTTGTTTATTCTTGACGCGATTTTAGATTGTCTCAAGGGTTCGGAACTTTGCTGGATATTTACACACAGTCAGCCGATTTGACAGCGGTTTAATCTTTTTTTAACACAGTCTGGCCCTACTCAGCCGCAGAGGTAACTGTGGTATTAGGGCGCCGCAGAAACAATATAATTATACAAGTCTTATTGGTATTAGGCGATTATCTAGCCACACTTCCTCAGCCTAGTCGGCGAAATAATACCAGATGCCTCATTCATCTTCATCCATTATAGCTAAAACTATTTTATTTTCACGGACGTTTACACTGGAGTCCTGAGGTTACCTCCATCATTAAACAATTTCATTACCTACCTCGCTATCTACCAGCAGTGGTTTGTCGTACATATGAAATATCCCGGAGTAAAGAGTAAATAATTCCTTCAGCGAACGGCTGAAATATAGCCGACGTGGCGTAAAGCCATTGTCATTCATTCATTCAACAAACGAGACAATCAGAGAGTTAAAACATTTATTTTTAGAAGCAGATTTTTTTCATTTTAAAAATGGTGAAAACCAAGAGCACTCTCCAACGAGTCGGTTTTGGCATTTTCCTTGTCTATATTTCAAGAACGTAGGCCTACCTCTAAGAGGAACTTGGTTATGTTGTAGAGTAGAAAAGGATAGGATTCTATATAAGTTACGAACTTTGAAAGTCATCCACTAAATTATGTTTGATTTCAAGAAAATCAGGTACTACTGATACTATTTACAAAGAAAATTAAAGTGTATAGTAATATATTTATTTATATATTTTCCCCTACCATAATGCTGGCCGTCGTCGCATAAGTGAAGTATTCTTTAGTACGCCGTAAAACACAAATCAAATAAATAAATGAATGAATTTATTTTTATTCATGATTGGTCTGTGAGACAAATCCTACTTGAAACGTAACACCACCAGATTGCTGGCCGACCTTGGCACACACGCCCGGAAAAATATTATTCCATTAAAATTTTTAATAACAGCGAAAATAATAATAATGATGACTGTGATGACTGTAATACGGATAGATCACATTAGGATACCCAAAAAAAGTCAGATTAGTTGGAACAACTGCGAGAATAGCGATGGTAGCACTTTTCTCTTTTTTGCAGATACAAAATGATCAGTGAGACGCTAATACAGCGGTTAAGTGGGTACATATAATGGCTTGAACGGCTAAGCAGGATTTTGTCACAAGAAGTCAAGTAAATTGTCAATCTATTTTAATGGTTGTTTAATGCCGTATTCAAGCATTTTTCGCATGAAAGATGGCCGTCAGTTTTATATGGGTGGAAGGAATTGAGTGTCCAGACAAAACCACCGAACTGCACCTAATTAGTGGCGAACTTTCGGGAAGACACCCAGAAAGGGCGTTTTGATACGTACAGCATATTGCTGAAAAAGAGATGGTTTTCAACGAACGATAAATTGCGCAAATTGATCACACGAGCGTCACACGAGCATCGTCGACTGCTTAATATCATCACGGCGCCTGGAACACTAAGAGCAGGGAGTGTACGATTTCCCTATCCATGGCTGGGATTGAACCGTGGCTGTTGTGCCCTGAGTGGGTACAAAATGTTCATTCACTCCATATGGTAGAAACCTTCATGTTCTGTGCACATACTCTTGACAGCGAACAAAGCTGGTGAAGGAATCGAAAACAAAACAGATATTTGTAAAGTACTTGTAGCGCCCTATGTGTCAGATTACATAGGGCTGAGCTGTACAATTGCTGAAGTATGGTTGATTGCGCATTGTTGTTGCGCACAAACACAACTCTGCTTTCTCGGGGAACGTGGTATTGCTGATAAGTGTCATGCAGAAACTTTGTCAACTGAATGAGGCAAATCGATACATACTGTCTGATGGAAGTATCGTACTTGGGTCATTGCTTTCAGAACTGCTCTACTTTAGCTCCAGCGTATTTCACATTACCGGTTTACAACTGTTAATCAAATGTCATTGTAGAATGGCAGCAAGTGACATATTGGATTTAGCCATCGGGAAGAGAGAAATGATGTAACACGTCTCTGGTGGCCACAAATTGAAGCACATTGCTCCAAGCTACGTTCTCTCTCTAATAGCACCCGTGGGTGTCAGCAGTCGAGCAGTTTCAACTCGAGTTTCATTGAACAGATTAAATACAAAATAGTAAGCTAATCAAAGTAAATAAAACAAAGTAAAGTAAATAAATAAATGTGTGTGTATATATGTGAAGTTCTTCTGAAAGTAGTCGTGTGCAGTATGACGTAACGTAACTGCCAAAATGACTTTGGTCTGTCTCAGAAAAGAAATCTCATTTTCATTTGTACATCGTTCGGTTTTACCTAAAAGTGCAAAAGTAGTATATGCCTCCCTGTTTGTCATGCATTGTTAATTTGGATTGATTGCTACTTCTGGTTTTAACGCCGACAATGTGACACAGCCTTTGCCATAGATACAGAAGTCTATAAAAATTTATATTTGTAATGGAACACACCTGTCTGGCATCCAATGCATTCCAAGATTCTTCATTTTAAAAATGGTTTATGTTTATAGATAGTACAAGTAACAAAAGATCAAAAATGACGGCCACTCCCCCCACCCCCGACCCACTAAAAATACAAAACAGAAACACATTGAGACTACCAGCAAAGTGCTTGGTTTTCAGCACCAACCGATTATAGTCAAGTTGTAATCGAATGACTGTATCCTCAATGATGCTGGTAAATTTCTCATGCATTTCTTTCGACATTGTCTGTGCATTAGTACCTACACTGAGGAAACATAGTTGTATAGTTGTATGTTGGTTTGCGTTACCTCATGCTCTATGATATATGATGTGATATACAATTAGCGAGTTTGGAAATGCTTGAAAGTTTTCCACGCCGCATATCAATTCACTTTTGGCAACGGGTGCGCGCATCTAAAAATGATGTCTTGTTTGGGGTAATTTTTTGACATTACTGACTATACTCCTGCTCTGGAAATGTTGTCTATTTCTGACATGCCTGAAAGGTAGGCTTCAGAGCAAGTTATGTTTACTCGCCCGACAAAACCTTTTATAGTAGCTGTATAATCAAAAGGCATCTATTCGTCATTTAATCTGTTTTTGTCAGACAGGAAGGTCACACGAAACCTGAGCGGCAGGTGTTCTGTTGGTGACCAATGGGATATGTCTATCAGTCACCAAAGATGTACTTATCAAACTAACAGGTCACCATAAACCTGAGCGACTATTCGACTGTTCTGAGTTATAGAATTGCTGTGTATGGTCATCTAGGCTGTAAACGTCGCAAGAGATCTGATTTGTTATTCATTGGAATGAAATATTAGGGCAAAATACCATTTCGGCATTATTCCAGCCTTGTAATGGACATAGTAATTATTAACTTACTACTTGCATAATGAAACCGGTGTTGACAGGATGCCATGGGAGGAAGAATCTGTGAATTAATGTTAATATATCACGAGAAATAAAGTCTGCGTCAACTGTTCAGACCGGAATAAGCTCTAAGGTTAACACTGCTGTGACGTGTTCATGAATTTAAGTTACACAAATTCTTAAGAATTATCTAAAAGACCGTAGGTGAAGTCTGTTAATTGAACAATTTCTTGACGGTTATTTTCTTTGGTTGTTTTAAACGTTTTACAAGAAATAGGTTGTATTACAAGAGATTAGTAGGAATACAAAAAATGAGCAGTATTATGAAATGGGTATGATTACTTTAAATCAAATGGTTAACAGAATGAAGAGAAGTAATTATTGTGGCATGAAATATTTGTAAACATAACACTGCTTTGTTGGAATATTGTTGGGTTATATTGAAATTACCTTTTTATTTGCCCCCATTTTTTATTAAGCATCTTGACAAATATCGTTCAAAGATCGGGGGAAAATAATGTAAAGAGTATCGGCAAAGCATCTTTTGTGACCCAAAGCATAAGTCTTGTTTACTCATGTAAGATCCTATTTAGTCTCACAGTAACCACTTTTAACTAGCATCTACCACTTCAACAACAATTACCAACATCCTCAATGAAACTATCTACATTACTTTTAAGAGTTAGAGTAAAAATCCATGAGTGTAACACAACAAAAATCTATGAACCGTAGCATTCCATTTATTTACTTATTTATTTAATTGGTGTTTTACGCCGTACTCAACAATATTTCACTTATATTATAGTATTATGGTGGAAGAAAACAGGGCAGAGCCCGGGGGGAAACCCACAACCATCCGCGGGTTTCTGGCAGACATTCCCACGTGCGGCCGGAGAGGAAGACAACAGGAGCTGGACGTGAACATTCCAGTTCATACATCAATATATTCAAATACGTAATACTTGAAGGATAATTTGCAACTTAATGAACAAGTACGACTACTCATGAGCTGTATATATTACATGTTTGTGAGATTTGTACATGAAAGTTCAGTGATGCTAAAATAAAGAATGTGAAAAAGAGGAGATTCTTAATACACGGAAAAAAGCAATTTATTTGATACCTAGAGATGACCTGTAGCAAATACACTTACAGGAGTTATTTTTCATCAACGCTATTTTGATCAGGATCGCGAAACTTCCTTTATTTGATTTTAAGTTCTAATGACTGTTAACACTGTATCACAAACGTATGACGTGAAACAAATCTATTATCCTGAAAGGATGAAGAAATGAAGAACATTTATAATTTTTATATGCATGGAGTGATTTTGATAATAGTGTCATCGTCATTTAGAATGACACTTTACGTGTAGAGCACATGTCTTTGTGTAATAATTACCACATGATACCTGGTCATGATTATTGGTGTCTCAGATATCCTGGCGATAGGTGTCTGACTCGCAGGTAATGCAAATTCAAAACCCCTGTTGGTCCCCACTTAGTACCTATTGCAATACCCAAAAATGCCATCTAAAAACGACACCCGTAAACCGTTAAGATTCGGTAAATAACTTTCCGATTTCATTTTGTCGGTTGTTAATTTCATAGCTAAATTTCAGGTATTGTATTGTAAAGTGGTTTAAGAGTTATTTGAGTTTCCAAGATGGACCGATTGATCAAAACTCTGATTGTGGTTGAGGTTTCAGGAATCAGAACAGGAAGGAGGCATTGATAAATTTTAATGTGTCCACCTTTCATTTTCGGCAGAAGCTAGCTTGAATTACAAAGATTTATTATCACCTGAAGCACTCTAAAACAAACAGCGCTTTCTAAAAAGTATATTTGTGCAATTCACAATTCTCATATCGTCTTTTGAATGCAAACGGCTGATATACATGTAAGTGAAATTACACTACACAAAATCAAGACCTCCTTCGCTATCAAGAAATCCGGTAGACGATGCATTTTAGCGCAGGAGATTTCCTTTTCTCTCGTCAGTTTTCTTCCATTTTTTTCCTGGTGACCCAAAATCATGTAATTTGTCCAGATCATCCAGTGTTTGAGGTAAATCCTTGTTGAGTGTTTCCGGTAAAAGAGGGCATGCGCACACCACGAGGAGGCAGAAGCTACCAAATACGGCCGCCGGTCACCAAGGGGTGTTGCGGCCCTGAAACCACTGAGGAATCATCAGGTACAACATTTGAAATCGTTTGTTACATGCATTCTTAAAAAGTTACAACCTGTGGATGGTCTAGGGTTTCCACCGGGCACTGTTCGCTCTCTTCCCACAACAATGCTGTCGTATATTCTTGAGTATCGCGTAAAACACCAATGAAATAGAAAAAAAATAATTAAAGACCTATACCAGTCTCAACGGGGTTACATGATCTAAATCGAGATAGCTCAGATGGGACTTCGATCGGCCAACCACCTACAAAGGGAAGCAAATTTTGCACCCCATGGAACAGTAGTGCCAGCTGCTGTACCTACTTTCATAAGAATATAAGTGTCCACCATTCCACATGATCATGAACAATCACAGCTGGTACAAATATACTGTCAGTAAAATATTCAAAGCAGAGGGCACTGCTATTTCATGGACTGCAAAATGTTCTTGCCAGCTCTGGATGGCTTGCTCTCCAGCCGTAAGTGGAAAGGTATGCCAGCAGCAACTCCCACCATAATGCTGGCCACTGTCGTTGAAGTGAAATATTCTTGGGTACGGCGTAAATCACCAAACAAATAATAAACATAAACGGTAGACCAGGGCTTATACGTAGAGTATTTAGCACCACATGCAACCACAAATTCACTCTACCGCTCTTGACATTCAGCGATGGGCCCGGACTGCTACAAGGGGATTCCATCGTGATATGATCGAAGTAATACTGCAAGCCAGGTTAAACTCCTACGAAGCAAACATGCAAACAAACCATTTGTATGCATTCCTTAAATTTAATTTAATTTATTTATTTATATGATTGATGTTTTACCCCGTACTCAAGAATATTTCACTTATACGACGGCGGCCAGCATTATGGTGGGAGGAAACCGGGCAGAGCCCGGCTGAAACCCACGGCCATCCGCACTTTGCTGGCAGACGTTCCCTCGTACGGCCGGAGAGGAAGCCAGCAGGAGCTGGACCTGAACTCACAGCGACAGCATTGGTAGGAGGCTTCAGGTCATTGCGCTGCGATAGCGGGCTAACCGACTGAGCCACAGGCGGGTCCTTAAGTTTAACTTAAAACGGACATAGATATGAATTCGCCAAGATATAATAACCGTATTTCTCTTCGTGATGGAAAAAGATAACAGGTAACGGATGTCAGTGTTGACTTTGTGCTACAATGAACAAATGAGCGACACGTGTCGCATCTGCGCAGTGTGTTCCAAATCCAGCTCATGCTGGCTTCCTCCCCGGCCCTACGTGGGAAGGCGCGCCAGCAACGTACGGATGGTCGTGAGTTTCCCCCCGGGTCTACCTGGTTTCCTCCCACCATAATGCTGATCGCCGTCGTATAAGTGAAATAAATAAATAAATAATGTAGCGCAGGTGATGTGATTCGTTGAGGAAAATACTCCTCATTTCTCTGTACTTACCACTGTGGCCGCAAATGGGGAGATAAAATCGCCAACTCTAGACGCCATACTTGCTGACCCCATACCGATAGATCTATCGCACACAAAAAAGAAAAACATATTCGCGTGCGAGAATTTCTAAAGTTACATTTATTGGTATTGGCCTGACTGATCTTGTACATTGCAGAACACGCAGTGATGGTCATTACAACGGAAGGCCATCAGGATCAGCTGAAAAACCTGCTGCGGTGATTTCCTTTATTGAATAATAAATCAAACGTAAATCTACTGGGGCCGAGAAATCCTACATCGACTTTTGTGCATACATTATTTGTTCATTTATTTATTTAGTTGACTGGTGTTATACGTCAATAAATAAGAGAAGCAATAACTTGTCAGACTCACCTCTGTACTGACGCGTCATTGTGGCCTTTTGAGGCTAGCATTTTGAGTAAATCAACACCTGTGATATCTAGAACGTTACTGTTAGCATCACTACAGCTTTCTGTCACTTAATTCGGCTTACATTATAGTGTTAGAGCGGTGTATTGTGTTACTATTTACGCAGTTACATGAAGAGTTAGGGGTAACAGACTTGCTTGGACTTCCACATTTTTTGGGGAAAAAGGTCACGAACCTTATATCAGCACACTGTACATGCGTCGGACTGATTAATGCCTCAAAAGGCCAGAGCTATAACATAGCAGCAATGGAATCGAACCACTGTTCAATATAAATTTATGAGAAATAATAATTACTTATCATATAACAAACTGAAGTGAAGGCTGTACATATAAATAAACATATACACTGTTGGAATTACCCCAGGCCATCCGCAGGTTGCTATCGGATTGAATTTGAAAAAATCCGAAATAATGCCCAAAGACTCCACCCCAAGAAAACTAACAGCCAATGACAGTTTGTATACTCTCTCACCCTCACGCCCCCACCCACCAAAAACGCTTAATTTGAGCATGCTGGTCACATCAGATAACACCAAGTGTTAACAACGTCAACGGTGAACGCCCGGTGGTGCCTATTTCAAGAATATTGGCATTCTGACATTTTCAATTATTTACCCATCTTTGAACAAAACAGCTCCTTTTTCGTGAAAATTCAATCAGTGAGCTTCATTTTGGCACTTTACATTCCTATGACTTACTTGAGAACAATAGGAAGCATGATGACTCCCGCTGGAATCTCCACAACGGTGGAGAGGAAAAGGTTCATGTAGCTGTTCCCCGACATCGTCGACGACAGCATTAACAGTCCCATATATGTCAGCGAGTTTGTGACCCTTATGGGGAAAAGAAACGACATGAAGAAGCATGCGTTATTGTGCTATAGATCTACCATTGCTCTGCCTTTTCAATTGTTACAGTTAAAATGATTCAATTTAAAATGTCTGAAAGGCATTCGCCTGTTTTGTGTAGAGATGGCAGAAAAGCAGGTATAAGAAGTTGTCTGTCCAAACAATAGCCCTTAAAACTATGTAACATGTATAAATCTTGGAAGTGTGTGTCTGATATAAGTGTAACACTTAGATATTTCTTTAGATGTGCATCACAAAGAGTACATTTGATGAGTTATAATTTTGCTATTCTTTAAATGGAATCAGTCACTAGGTAGAGTAACACAGAACTTATCAGCATCAGCGCTTTGTAGTCATATCGGAAACAGTGGGATTTTTTTTTTGTCCACGGAAGAAGCATCTTAGGACACAACTATACGGCGTATGGTGTCATTGAAGTCGTGTCAAATGTTGGATGATAAGCCTCTCAGATGAATACCTGGAGCATCCATAACATTAAGAAGCCAACGACAGTATCCATGCTTCCCCTTGATGCCCCCATGCAAAGTAAACAGTCGGCTTTAAGTCAGGAAGGTTTGTCACTTGTCTCACAAACATCTCTCTACTGCACTGGCCCTTCCGGCTTCCTCCACGAATACAAATAACAGCCTTTTTCTGTCCGAAAAGTTCTTGCACATGGTGTTGAACTCCAATAGAAGCAAAGTATTTATTTACTGGTGTTTTCAACGTTACTAGAAAATATTTCACTTACTCGTCCGGCTGGCATTATGATGGGAGGAAACCGGGCTGAGCTCCCACGAAATCCACGACCATCCGCAGGCTGCTGCCGGACCTTTCCACGTACGAACTATGAGGAAGCCAGCATAAGTCGGGTTAGCATTAACCTCATTGGTGAGAGACTCCTCAATCCTTGTTTTTGTTAGCAAGATGTGTATTCCGTCCCTGTAGTCATTTAATCAAAATAAGAAGAATTGCTATACTAACCAAACCAGGAACATCACTAATGTTATACGGCGTAGTCTCGGGTGAATAAAAAGTTCCGTTACTCTTATATTCTTCGTGCTGATGTTTTTCGTATCGGGTACATGCATGTCCATTTTGCACTTCACCATTCCATCATCAGCTGTCTCCTCCATATCCGTCAGGATTCTCCGTCGTCGGTTCTCTCGTCTTGAGCTGAGGCCACTGATGCTATTGTTGCTGAACTTGTCCCATTTATTTTGCAAGTTTTCGGATGACTTTCATGGCTTCCTCTTCCTTTCCGTTTGCCAAAAGCCATCTGACGGATTCGTAGATGACGCTATATAGTTAAAAAAAACAATCGGGATATGCCATGAATCACGAGAATAAAATTACCTGTGGCGCAGCCGCAAGTTTAAGTAATCAGTTTCACTTGAAAAAGATGGGACATTTAATGAAAGTACGATTTATTATCGCATAAGGCCACGGTGGCAATATTACCGTGGCGAGAACATGTTCAGACTCGAAGCAAACATGGTATTCGACGCGATGAGAATATCCAAAATCAAATAAAACAGAGGGACATCCTTAAAACTAGCTACAAGCACTAAGTCCTTTGTTTAAACACTTTTCTAACTGACATCTACCAATATGACATATTCAGCAAAGGGAGCTGTGTCATTTCTGACTATCAGAGTCAATGCATGTTCGCGTTAAAGTCTACAGGTCAGCTACCTTCTATTATTGTAGAAGCAGGTTTGTCGTGGTGTAAACAGTTGTATTGCTGGCGATTTGATTCCTGGTTGAAGTCGCTGGTTCAAAACCCAGGGTGGTCTCGACCAGTTTTCAACATTAGAAGCATGCGGTTTCATGGAGAAGATTTTACTAAATAATTCTAAGAACTCCATAATCAATCCAGGAACTGCTATGAAGGAATCAATTAAGAAATAAAGTGTGGTTTGTCAATAATAAAAGGATCTGATCTATGAACGCGAACTGTTCGTTATTTAGGATCAGCGTTTAAATTAGACTTAATAAGCAATCTCATTAAAACAAGACAAAGTGACCAAGCTTCGGGGATTCATTTGTTCACCAGCAGATTAATTATACGGTTTATATACAATATAAGAGACTACAACATAGAGAGTAAAAGCTGGGCAACGACAACAGCGTGACAAAAGTTTTACGCCGTACTCCAAGAATATTTCACTTACACGATGGCGTCAGCATCATGGTGCGAAAATATCGGGTTTATTCTGGCTGTTCGTGTGAATGCTTAAACACTGGTACTGTACAATCACCATAGCGCTATGGAGTGAGCAGAATTAGGTCGTAATACATTATTAGTCCTGCGAAACCTTGTAAAACAGGTCGTATATAGGGTAGCAAAAGTGTTAACAACGTTAAATACAACATGCAGGTTTTCAAAGTAAGTGTGTTTCGATAGGCGTTTCGTCATTTGAACACCGATCACGGGGTCTCCTCGAACATTTCTGAAACATTCTAATATTTACAACGTAGCGTTTTGGTGCTTCAAACTTTGTGACAAAGACTGTTATTGGGCTGTTAAAAGCATTTTTTCCAATTAAACGCAACCGGGGTACATATTTTCGATTACCAACGGCTTTCTAACTAGTATGGCAGACGATTAGATGCTGATTAATTGTGGAAAGAGAATACAGAACTTTCATCTTTACAGGTCTTTGTCTGCATGAGTGTTTGGAAAGTCATGGTATCAGGGCAATTTTTTCATCAGAAAATATATTATATCTGATGTCCTTTTGATGACGCTGTTATAATACTTTCACCGTTACATGAAACTCGCATAATCGGGGAAACTGAGAGAATAAAATACTTACAAGTAATTCAAAACGACGCTGATGGAGAATGAAGACATTGCCAACTGGACATAACGCCAGCTCAGCCCTTTCATGATGTACCCTAAGGCAGGCAGGGTGCAAGCACAAACTCCCCAAAAGATGTTCGATACCAAAGCAGCCAAGGTACGATGTTTAGGGGTAAACAATTCCAACATCAGAACCCAAAACATTGTGCCCAATCCCTAGATAAAAAAGAGCACGATGATTGTTATTGGCATCTAGTATATGAAAATTGACTTGACGAATTATGTAATGGTAGCTAACCTTGGGTGGTTACTACTTCCTCTAGTTTCCAGGAAAATTCTGTATCTTTAGTTTCATAGTTTTCAGGAGAAGGGTGGTCTTTTAGCATGTCCTGCTTTTCCCCTTAATTTACTCGCAAACATTCCGCCAACACATAATGGGGAATTAATAGATGCAGCTCATTCATTTTCGAGAACAAATGTACACTGTGCAGAGTGCGATGAATGATAACTACAGTAGCTGTTCAGACTCCTGGGCTGCAGGCACATGCCAAGAAAAAATATATGGACCCCATTTTTTTCAAACATAGAGTATATACCTCGCACTTAATCCCCAGGTAATAGCTGCTCAACAACAATCTATAGGGGTTTAGTTTGTTGGGAGAACCGTTCGTGTTGGCATGTAGCGGTTGTTCGGTGAAGAAACAGCATTAACCAATAAAAGGAATGCATACATAATAGTTCCAAATGTGAACTGCAGCAGGAAAATACATTAATGTTTTTAATAAAACTCTGAACACCATTTCAAATGCCCACTATATATTGCTAGCGCTATATAGTTCCTTTTAATTGCAATACATGGTAATGATTCCAACAACGATATCAGGAAATGCCAGTCAGTCGGCATTGATCCTTATTATATTTTATGACATAACTCACATAGTTTTCATTCATGCCATGACATATTTTTCATATTAGCATATCGTAATGATACTTTTGGAAAAATTTGATTGGCCGAGAGCGTGGCACTATATTTTTGTCCTTCAAGCAGTTTCTTTTACTTTGCAGCAAAGATAGCACCCAAACCATATTTTAGCCGGTCAATTGCACGGTTAAAACAAGAGGTCCTCAGTAATGAAACGGCGATTGCGTTCGCTGTTATCTCATAAAACAAACGTCTCACTCTCCATAATGTTATAGACAAAGTTCCCGTAAACATCTGCGATCTTTTCCGTGAACTGAAGACAAACCGGGACAAAAAAATTCAAATTTAACGCCATAAAAACGTCATACCCATCATACGTCATACCCTTAGTCGTACCCTTACCCTTGGAATTAAACCCAAACCGAGACAAATTGCCAAGAGGCCGTATTTTACCGGCAACTTGTGACCATTTGCTAACTATGACACTGTCGTCGCTGTTCTGGTTTTACTCTCTCTACTGTAGTATTTTAAATGCTGGCATTATTGAATGGATTAAATACGAATGTACTTTATCACTATTTTATTTCACTTTGGGTTTTGTTAACCTGTTATGAGATTACTTTTTCTAAATATGTTAGGTGGAATGCATCCTTCCTTTTCAACCATGTCACGACGTCGCTTACCTTTGCGAAGCTCAGTGGGCCTACGTTCTAAAACATGAGTATTTCTTGCAAAATGAATATTTCTTTATTTGTATCTTTATTTATTCATTTCATTGCTGTTCTGTGCCGTGCTCCGTTGCACCAGCGTTATTTTGGACTAAAACTGGGTGGAGTGCTGAGGATATCCGTTGGTATCCGTAGGATGCAAATGATGAATAAGTTACACCGTTAGTAACCCATCACCTCACAATTTGTAAACTGGTGATGTATGCGGTAACTATATGTGGATATCCTCAGTGTCATGTCATCCAATTACTGGAACTAAGGTACAGATTCTACTGCCATAGATACGAGTACCAGAGTAACTAATATTACGTAAATTCTCATATTTATAATATTACAAAATTATAAAAATTATCTGATTTTGAAAACTGTGGAACATAAAACTTACCGCCCCAAATGTCCCCAGAAAGAATCGACAGACAATGAACGTTGTTATATCTCTTGCCAAGCAGTATGCAAGCTGGACAAAGAACATGCCTACGTGACACCAAATGATGAATGGCCTTCGTCCAAATTTGTCAGCCAGCGGCGTGAACATTATAGTGCCAACAGAGAAGGCGACTTGTAAGATAGTTTGGGAGAGATCTGGAAGATAGGTACGGCCACACACGAGATCCCACTGAAATAATAATACGCAGACCGGACAGGGAAAACATGTACCCCGTAATCATAATTTATCTTTAAAATAAATAACCACAAAGGTCCAACATTGAAACAGAAAGCAAAAGTGTGGAGAGACCTAGCGATGTACTATACATTTTTGTATTGTGAAAATTTCTTAAAATATGTTAAAAATTATATAAAACAACTGATGTAGAGTCTCACAGGAATCATACTGAAACCTGCCTTCAGCATCAGGCATTATAATTCTTTGGGTCAGGCACACAGCAAGAGTTAGCCGTGCAAAGACTATGCGGTCATTGCTTTTTACTTTCCTGTGAAAGGCGGGACTGAATTGTTGTTCTGTTTTATGCTATGAATTGTATTGAATAATTATTGGCCTACAAACATAAGCTGAAGTTATAAACTGTTCTTATCATATCTTTGGCTGTGTACCTCACTAACAATGGACGCCTCCTTAGGCTCAGCGTACACAAATCTCCCAGAGCAGGTCTCTGACATATTGACGGTAACATTGTACCAAATACAGCTCTGACCGAAGGTGACATTCCGTGGAATGTGTGTGTCGACTTCATTTTTCGGGGGGAGACAAGCATAATCTGGTACAAATCCTGCGTAACAAAGAATGAAAGGAAATAATATCATTGGGATGAACAGTTAGATGCATGGGATTAGCCTGAATACTTCTGATACTCATGCCAATGCTGAAGTGTTAAGCTAATTCCAGCAATTTATGTACTGTTGGTGCACAAAGTTATGTAGATACTATGCACAACTCGCGCCCAGAAGTTTAGTGGTAATATGTTTTTGGATAACACGGGGCAATGAACAGTTTAGACATGTTGGGCTACTGAAATAAATGTTTTACTGATGCCAACATCAGACTGAGGGGGACAGCAAGGTATGCTGGGAAAAGCACTGCTGCAGGGAATAGTAAGGGTCTAGGGCTTAGCCTTCATAGATAATTATGGGTAAGCCCACAAGAGCTAGTATTAAGAGTTCTTACCAAGCATTATGATGCCGAACGACGCATGTCCCCAAGTTATGAAACAGAACATTAGCACACCATACTGTGTGAGTTGCTATCTTGAACCGAGCAGATCGTCTACTTCGTAAGCACACCCGGCCATGAGACGGGATTTTCAGAGGCTTGTGGTATACTATGGAGCTTCAGAAAATACTGCACAAATGTTCAGAGCGCTAAACCGACTACTAGCAAAACCTAACCTCAGTGTAACCAAAACTATAGAATTTGAATTAGTGCTCACGCATTGTCAGCCTGATATATGATAATGAGACGAGGGTTCTCGGGCGAAAAACCCAAGTCATGTCCTCACATCTAATATACAGTTAGAATATTCATACCGCCGTTTCCACAGCCTCTAGCAGTATAGTGTCATCTGACCCCGGGGTTCGCTTCTGTACCTCACTGCACTATTTGAGTATTTATATATTGTGACTTTGGCAAACAGTGATAATTTCGGACAATTCAAGAGTTTATCGATAAGCCCGTGTGTGAGTAAAGAATGTGGCCAAATACTTTTTGAAATTTTGAATGAATGAATGAATAAATGATTATGACTTAACGCCACATTGGTAGTATCTTGGCAAGAACATGTTTACACCAGAAAAGATTTTAGGGTTTTCAACATGGCAATGAAAACATGCAAACCGAAATAAAATAGACACACATGTTTAACACCAAGTAATGGAAATAAACCGGAGTTACAATTCGAAAATCACTATATTTATATGAAGATATCTGTAATCTAGAAAATTGTATTCTATATCAAAATTATATTTTGGAACGTAATCCAACAGATTTTAAACACTCAATCACATCGCCAGCGATTCTGTTAGATAAATCAAATACAGAGTCGACTGTGTAGAACCATTGTTGAATATGAGTAAAATCTGCACAGTTAACCAGGATATGTTTGATACCATACTGGGCATCACATCCAACACACTCCGGAGCACTGCTCCCATGCAGGATAAAATTGTGTCTTACGCGGGAATGCCCAATATCGCACCTCGTTAAAACGACTTGGTCTCCACGAGACATACCAAGAGTATAAAAATTATAGCCAATAACAAGAAGAAGGCATGCAGTGTATTACGGACCTGCAGGTCCCATTCACCCTGACAAAGTCAACGAATATATTTAAGAATATTTCCTCTATAGTCAATATACGGGATTTTAACCTTAGTTATGAGTTTGTTAAGGGCAGCTTTCGACTCCCTGTCTACGACTGTGTTTCCCTGGATACCAATATGACTTGGTATCTAACAGAACATAATACCTTCGCTCCTTTGATTAACTTTATATGTAAGGTTAAAATTTAAAGAATTATTGGATTTTTAAATTTATTACTTCCAATTGTCGAATCACTGCATATCACAGCTTTCTGGGCATGCCCAGAAGAAACATATGATCCGGCTAGGAGAATAGCCTTGGCCTCAGAAGAAAAGATTGAAGATCAAGATGCAAGACGAAGAGAAGCGACTCGCTGTTCTAAGACAGCCGCAGCCGCCACCCTGTCCCAATCCTTTGCCCCGTCAGTATATATAAATTTATAATCCGGATAATTAGCCTTAATTTCAGCAAAACATTGCTGAATTATAAGAGGATTTGTATTTGCTTTTTATTTTCATGCAGATCAAACATTAATTTAGTTTGTGGAAGAAGCCGAGGAGGAGACTCCAGAAAAGACACCGGAGATATATCCTTTAGCTTGATGTTAGCTTCCACGGTATGATCCCGAATCATACCGGGACCAAACGAAGGGATCTAGTTAGGACATTTATTATATTTATCTACATATGATGGCTTTAAAACACAGTCATACGTGTATGCAGGGTTTGAAGGATGAGTTATAAGCTTTGTAGCATATTGAAGGCTAAGTTTTATACGCCTATTATATAAAGAAGGCTCGTTAGCCTCGACGTATAAACTTTCTACTGGTGAGGTTTTAAAAGCACCAAGGCTGAGCCTGAAACCTTGGTGATGGACAGTATCCAACATTTTAAGGCATGATTTCCTTGCGGGACCGTAGATGATGAACCCATAGTCCAAGTTAGACTTCAAAAGGGAGCGATATATATTTAATAAAACAGATCGGTCAGCGCCCCAATCGGCACTGGACTCGACCTTAATTATATCAACGGCTTTTGTACATTTAGCTTTAAGAATTTTAATATAGGGTATAAAAGATAACTTACAATCAAATATTAACCCTAAATATCTACTTTCCTCACCGATTTTAACTGGTTCACCCCAAAATTTAGGACCCAGATCTATAGGAATTCTCCTCTTATTACAAAAATGCATACCGAATAATTCTCAGAAGATGACTTCTGAGATATTGTTTCACCTAGTTTATTTAAGATATAAGGAGGAGAATAGTATCACCATCTTTCAAATTTTGGACATCTGCTTCATTGTTTTTGCCCTTAAATGTCTGAACCATGTTCCAGGCCTTACGCATGGGTGTTTTTGAGGTAAAGCCTGAAATATTTGAACCATCATCGAAATAATACAGTTCATCCTTAAATAAGAAATCTTCTGCTATTTTGCCTTTCTCATATATATTATTATTAACCAATAGGGAACTATGGACATTAAAATCTCCCATAATTATAAATGGGGTTGCCAGTTGTTCTTTTAAATTATACAACTGCAAAAATGACAAACAAAACTGAGGAGGAACATAAGCCGAACATAAAGCGATTGTTTCCGATAAGGAAACACGAAGGTCAGTATCGAGGGCGACTGGACTGTGAATAATATTAATATTCACGAAGACAGAAGAGCCGCCAGAATCTCTTTCTTCCACATTAGATAAGTGTTGTAAAGTGTATAATTTCTATGAGATATTTTATCTTTGTCAGATGCCCTCAGCTGAGTTTCCTGAGGACAAAGTGCAACTCATTTTAAAGATTGAATTAGCTGTGTTACTTCAATAAAATTAACCTTAAGATCCTGACAATTCCACTGTATAATTTTGTACAGGCAAGAAATTATGGAGGGAGGCAATTCCAGTGTATAATTTTATCTAGGCAAGACATTATGGAGGGAGGCATATGGATGATTTATGTTTGCACCGGGGACGACCTTTCTAAGGAGATCTACCAGGTGGAGGTGATATATCCATCACGTCTATTGAGGGACTAGCGTCATCCAACGATCCAAACTTATTAAAAGTTTGCGTGCGATCCCTAGTGGCCTGAGAGAGACGCTCTGGGAGACCGCTGGGTTTATCTCTTTTATGGTTGTTAGCAGGCTTATGTCACCCGCTAAATTCTGCACAGAGTCAGCGGGCCTACAGGATTTGGATTCATTTTGCACAGGTATTCTGGTTAGATAAAGAAACCATATCAGATTGAGGTGAAGGAACGTGTTTTTCAATAAGTTTTATATCGGTTTGGGATGATAAGCTGATTGTGTTACTTAAGGGTTTTGTTACCAGTTTGTGTGGCTGATCCATGCCAATGGTCCAAGTTAATGATCTCTGGACCCCCTATAGAAGCGGAAAGTTTCTTGACAACATTGACACATGAAGATCTTGTGAAGGCATCCTTGACAGAGACCAGGCGCTTGGCTTCTTGGTATGATATGTTATTTTCACATTTTAGAGTTATAATTTGATTTTCTTTCTTAAACAGAGGAAGTCTTTGGAAGGGACCATGGGGACCTACATCTGCAATAAACCAGATAGCGGTTTCGAGTTGGCCATATTTGCGCATGAGCAGATCGCGTCAGACGGTAAATAAATAAAAGCACGTGCTCATTCATGTCCATCTATTAACATTACAGACTTCGGCGACAGCCCAGTATGGGGACCAGTTCTAATTTCTGTGCTTTTGACTGAATTTCTCATGCAACAGTCCTCGAGCATGTGTATAGTCTCAAGTGTCACATAGACACATGAAATGCTCGAAACGGGCTGAATTATGTGTGACTGCCTACGGTTAGAATGTTTCTATTTATTTATTTATTTGATTGGTGTTTTACGTCGTACTCAACAATATTTCACTTATACGACGGCGGCCAGCATTATGGTGGGAGGAAACCGGGCATAGCCCGGTGGAAACCCACGACCATCCGCAGGTTGCTGGCAGACATTCCCACGTACGGCCGGAGAGGAAGCCAGCATGAGCTGGTCTTTAACTCATAGCAACCGCAATGGTGGGAGGCTTGGTGTCATTGTGCTGCGACAGTGCGCTAACCGACTGAGCCACGAAAGCCCCCTACAATACTTTTAGCATAGCCATGAAGAACTGTTTGTGTACCAGCTAAGAAATTTCGGTCATGTGCAGTTGAAACAGTATCTGGTTTATTTAAACATTTTACTGGGTTTGTGCAGTCGAAGCCCGGTGACCCGCCTCGATACATCTAAAACAGGCCAGGTTATTACGACATTGACCCCTGCTACGGCCATACCTCTGGTAGGGGAAATGCCGGGTCGGGTTTGGGATAAATAATTCAGAACGGACCCTGTGAATTATTGTGAATCTTGTCTAGGGAATCCAAACCAAACTGCTTGTTGACTTCATAGTTGGGATTTACAGGTTTGGGTATAGGCATTTTGTCCGAATGATGCACATGCAGTACTGGATATAGTTTGTGGTAAAGAACACGTTGATTTAGGTCATGTGGGATTTGTGAATATTGCCTCGGATATCATCAAGTTCTAGCCATTCGTCTCTTATAATCGGTAATATTATATCAGATTATAGGGTCGAGATAATCCCCGGACCTTGGCATACTTGGCTGTGATAGTAACTCCGCTTCTTTTCTCGAGCCCCGTCGCAAATCACGCGACTCTCAGGCGTCCTTAAAATTCGATTATCTAAGTACTCATGTTGACATAAATCAAAGGAATGGCAGGCTTCACATAATGACTCATAATGACCAGACATCTAGGACATAGGAGTTGCTCTGGAGTCAACCTGGATGTCTTTTATTGTGTGTTGTTTACTGACGCTAAACTTGCGTTAAATATTATGCTTTAGTTTTCTGTTTTTATAAACCTGCATAGCACTAGGCGAATTTTCCTCTGTTGCAGTAAAACGTATTTCCATTAAGCATAAACTACTAAAACCTTGACTTGAAACAACATGATTTATAATTCTTTATTATTCACTGACGTGACCAACTGGCAAATCTGACAGGCAATAGCATAAGATTGGTACGTTTTAATGAGCTGATTTCTTTAAGCTACCGCGATAAAGTATGCCTTCAGAGCAACTGTTGGAGATGGTTTCACGACCTGCACGCCATTGCGTTGATTCATCTTTCGTGCTTACATGTATATGTATCACTCACTGTCGGACAATGTCCTACTGGGTTTATCGTGCTGGGATAACTGCCATTATTAAGTACAACAACGCTTGCGTTATTTCCAACCTGCTCAAAAACTGATCACTATTTATCTCATAATGTTAGAAATCGTCATTTGACGTCAAAAAGTCGTTTCTACGCTTTATGATATTATCTCTGTTAAGATTTTTTTGTTGTCGGTTGTTGCTTTTTCTTTTGTATTTTAATGCCAAGAATATACCAGATTTTCCCAAACGTCTGATTTCAAACTTTAAAGCTGTCAAATTTAGAACATCTAGCCACTTTAGGTTTGCGCACCGGCTTGGAAGCATTCCGTCAATACCCTTCGTATATGCCTCACACTCAGTATTACAACAGTAGCAGCGTTTGCTGCTGTGGTGTCGGTGGATCGTCACAGTAACATCACAAGAGAATGCCCAGGTTTTGTAGATTACTGAAGCTTTATTCGATGGAAACGAGAGAGCGGACACGTTGTTCTCTGTTAGCTCCGTGAAACTATGAAATAGACAAAGAAATATAATGCACGATAAGCTTCAGAGTAGCTAAGGTTACAACAGCGAAAACTGGGTACCAAATGACAAAGTTCGATGTACTCTCTAGTATGGTAAAATTAGACAGTATTGTAAGACAATACCAATAAAGTATGCGTAGCCGATGCACTACAGTTACAACAGAGTAAAAATGATACATGATAAAACAAAATACCAAAGAACCACCACGTGCCCTCTGTGTGGCAAAAATTGGTTACATCAGAAAATCGTGGTTGCAGTCAAGCTGCTATGTATATTTCTCCCGCTAGTCAAGAGACAGAAAGCTAGCGGGAAAAGGGGAATAACTCATAACGGCAGCCAGCAGCGGATGTTACATACCTCCTCAAAATTTTGGATAATCACATTTTTCACATAAAGCCAACAGTTACTCATTCTCTAGTTCTTGGTGTAGGTCGTTCTAGGTGTCTGATCTGCCTCTTTCGGTGACCCGTCGAGTGTATGCATGGGCTGGCAAGTGCAAGCTTAATGTTACACACAAGACCGTCGTCATCCGCGAACGTCTCCTGTACGCGACAGAGCTTCCAGTTGTTGCGTGGAGCATCTTTGTCCTTTAGAAGTACCAGGTCGCATTTCGGAACGTCTCTTTTGTGGCGATTCCACTTCGTTCTGGTTTGCATGGACTGTATGTATTCTCGTCTCCATCTGTATCAAAATTCGTTCGCCAAGTGCTGCGAGAGTGTAAATCTGCTCGTTGAAAGTGTCCTGGCGGAGGGAGAATGAGTCGGGTTTTCATGGTAAGTAGGTTATTCGGAGTCAGTGGTGCCAACGATGGGTCATTCAGGTTTTCGGCGGTGGGCGGTCGACTATTTATCGTGTCGGATGCTTCACGAAGCAGTGCACGCAGAGATGCGTTAGCAGGCTGCATTCCAAGTTGTCTCAGTAGTCGGCACAGAACCCGTCTGATCTGGCATTCCCAAACGCCGCCCATGTGGCTGGGGGCAGGAATGTCTCGCTTGAACACAAAGAAGTCGCAGGATTCCTTCAATAGAAAGTCTTTGACAGCTGATTGGTCCATCTCTTTGAGAGTTTCTCTCATCTCTCGTTCATCTCCGACAAACTTCGTACCGCAATCGGAGTTGTCTAATTGGGCCGCGTATGCTGATAAAGCGTCGCAAGGCGTTGATAAAGGAGGCGGTTTCCATCGAGTTCGTTGTTTCCAGGTGTACATCAAGGGAAGCGATATATTTGAAGATTACCCCGTATCGCTTCAGTTCTTTGCGTCCTTTTCGAATGCAGGTTCTGTTCTGTCCTGCAGTAGATCGGACGTAATCTGTATCCGAGGAGAGCTATGTAATCTGTGGCAGGTGACTCATCTGGTGATGTACATGTATTTGGTCTATGTTTTTGTATGTATATACAAACAGGTTCCTGATTTTGCATTACTCGACATTGCCGCATCTGGACAATGGTGGAGCTATGTTTTCAGTTGTTACGTATTACTTCCTTGCCCTTACATGGGTTGTATGCAAGTCTGAGTCTCAAAGGACCATGTATTTTGAATTACCTTTATGTTTGCACTTTAAGTGAAATAACAATTCCACAGTTCATAACTGCTCAACAAGTGTTCTGTTCTTTTTTCTTCTATTTTTGTTTTTTTTTTGTTTATAATGGCGGATGTATTGGCAAATGTCATGCAGTAGTTATGCAATTCATGTTAAGAAATTGTAGTGACATATGAAACAAAGGCTAAGGCAACAGCTTTACCTTTGAATGTCATTACACACCCCTTTTAGGTGTTAAACTCAGCTCTGTGCAAAATCCTACAGTATACTGAGAAAATGCAGAGCAGCCCTTCAAAGGAGAAGACCGGGAAAGTACTGAGCAATTTCTAGTAAAACATTATAGTTTGAAGCTTTAAAAACGACCATCAAACTTTATTTTTTTAGATCTTTTTAGTTCCGAGGAAGCGAATTTTAAGGTAGGCTATAACACACACTCAATCGCGAAAAATAAAAACCTCCATGTAAAAAGGGACGTTAGTGGGATAGTGATTTTGATCAATCAGAACGCAGGATTATGTACAGGCCGATTGGAGGATATGACATGAACTGGGCACTTTGTAAATCATTACCATACTGTCTTTTGAATGTACATAACGCATCTCATACACGTATGTGAAATCAACTCGATTACGGGCGGTTGGCTGCTGACCGTTGTTTTGTCAGTGCAAAAACAACATTGACGAGATGGCATGATGCCAGAGTGTGCAGGTTTTGGCTACACAAACGGCAAGTCGAATGCAGACGAAAAGGAGCGCGTCGCTTGAGAGCGAGGGCCCGATTCACGTCAATCAGCCAGTATTTGGTCGGTAAAATGCCTACGTCTTCTGACAGCTATATGAGCTTACGGCGACGAAGAATGTTTCTTAGAGAATGTCTAAAGAATTACCTGGTGTTTTATAAATCTGCACGCCTTACTTCTTTCACAACAACCCCCGGTCTTCTCCTTCAAGTATTTACATGAACAGTTAGAGCACAAAACGTATTTCATTACGTGTGACCATTTTCCAACAGTCCTCTGTCGTTCTGATATTACTCGTTTGGTTGACGTAAATTTTAAGCAGTATATACTAAAGAGTTACAATCGGTCATATTCAGTGTGTTTCTTTACTTTAATCACCAATGTGCAATAAGAAATACTTTGCCTTTTATGTTTAGAGCACCATGTTAAGTGCTGATCCGGCAAGATATTAAACTTATACGTGTCGATATACACATGATTTAATTTAAGTTTACCGTGAATATTGGAGATTCTTATGTAACTAGAAATCATCATAAGAATATATGATAGGACTACCCTCCGATATCAAATTGAGAACAGACAAACATATTGGAAGAAATATTAATTTAACATATAGCAACAGGAACACTTGATGGGATGCTCTCAACTTCCGGAACAGACATACCGAGAGTGATGATCTTTAATTATGTTACAAGGGCCTATTCATCGGAACAAGAAGCTGTATCATTTGCTCAGACGGAAACAGACGCTAAAGTTGTTATGACTGTCTTGAATTCGATATCCAGGTTGGAGGCCACGCGACTAAAATGTTCATTAAACATGGCAGAGACTGGTAACCTCAGGGCATCATTACCTCCAAGGTTACAAGACATGCTGACATAGTGTTATGTAATTTGCGCAAGATCTTCGATGTTGTGTTACGGTCATTATGTTACTGGTTACGCTTTGTTCTATACAGGTAAATTCGACTGTTCTGTTTATTTCACAAACTTTTCAAGACAAAAGGGAATTGCTGTTTATACCTAAAAAACCTAAAAATATAAGCTAAGCTTATCAGTGGCAGTTCTGATATAAAAAGTGCTGTCCACTAAAAGATCAATTATCTGAACGACTCAAACCGGTGTTGGATATGTATTACACAAAGAGTACATCCAGAAAGCTTGTTTGACCCGGCTATAACGCTATTCGGCAGGTAAATCATTTATACGACGGCGGTGTAGATTATAATATTGGTAGACAAAGCCTAGCAGTGCGCAGTGAAAACTGCCGCTCCTTACCAGATGTTGGATAAACTCACTCACGTAAAGCCGCGTCCGAACTAGAATTTTCGCTGGAAGATATTGTGTGTCAGGAAGGACCATTAATGATGGTCAAGTGCGTATCAGTCGTGCCAGATATTTCTGAGTGGACTGGCATTGATTAATAGTGGAATGATCACTAACAAAGGAGAAGGCATTTGAAATATCCACGAGCATGTTTCAGTTTATTTGATACATTGATATAAGCGGAGCAATACACTTTACTGGAGTAAATACTGACAAACCACTTTTTATCAAAGCTATTTTCACAAGGACGGCGCAGTCAACATCTTTTATTTGCACGTGCCCATCTATGCTATGACAGAAAGTTTTGTTAGGAAACTGTTTATAAAGCCTTTCAACAACAGTGGGGATAGCTGATATTTTGTGTTAAACACTGAATTGCCCACCCCCGTTGTAACTGCTCGAGAGACTTTGATGATAATAAGCAGTCGTTGGTGTTCGTGTGAAGATTTGTGCAGTCTTAGGGCAATGTCCTCCACCAGTAAGGTACGGATATTTGTATGTCATTCGCGAGAAAGTTCGTCAGTGTCTTATATATGTATGTGGTTTACCCTGGACAGGTCTGTATCCTCCACACACAAAAATGTCCGCCATTGTATAAGTGAAAATTCCATGCGTATATGGGGTACAACAAAATCAGATGAATCAAACAGCATTGGTATATATATACAGTATGTATCTTTTTAAAGGCAACATATCTCTTAATGGGAAACCGGGAGACGCCCGAAGTGGGACGTGTGACGCCATTTTAGTGACATTGACGGTGCTGCTGCAGCGTTAACATCGTGACATCACAGTGAGTACAGCATACACGTCATAAATGAAAACGTCGTAGGCAACATTTCTGATTGCGTAAAAAAGGACTAATTCACTGCGGCGACACCTAGTGGGAGAGGAAAATCCGCCGATACCCTACTTTGTGATAGATATGTTAGTCAAATGGTCTGGACGGCTTGCATTCATGATGGTTTGTTGTCTGACTGACGAAGGTGGCTCTAGTTTCAATTTTCAGGACTACACCCTGTGACATTGTACGAAAAGTTACAGTCTGACTCACCTCGACTCTGAAAAGAGCTAAGATTTTGGGCCCCCATATAATCCTAATCAGCTTTTCCGAATTTATGGATTACAAGACAACAACAGTGCTAATCTTATAAGGAAGTAGAAATTTGCACCCGAAAACATGTTGTTGGATTTCCAACACTTAAATTCTATCAGCATAGAGTGAAATCATTCAGCGCTTGAGGTTTTCTTTCTCCGTAGCTGTCTCCAACACTTTGACTGATGGGCCGGAATCATACAGTTCGTCCAGATCATCTAATGTTTGAGGTAAATCTTTGTCGAGTGTTTCCGGCAATAGAGAGCATGCGCAAGCCACAAGGAGGCAGAGGCCTCCAAAAACGGCCGGCGGTAACCAAGGGATGGAACGGGCCTGGAATGACATAAACATTGTATTGGGCCTGCTGTACAGAGCCATCTCGAGCTGGAGTCAACATTATTGCTGCATGTATTTCCACAGCTAAATATTTAAATCTGGTTGTTCAAACTTAGAACAAAATCAGCCGTCAAAATTTCATCGATTTGAGGCACAAATTTAAAGGCAAGAGTGTAATTTAAAGTATGCCTTTAGGATATGTCAGACTGAATTCGTGAAACGCGCTTCAGTTATTTATTTATTTATTTATTTATTTGTTCGATTGGTTTTTAACGCCGGGCTTCAGTTACGGCCTTCAGTTATAATGTTATCATATACGAGCGAACGACAAATGTCGGTGCAAGACGCCTTGAAATAGGTGGTGTGATGTGATATAAATTTTGGAGAAAAAAAAAGAATGGCTCTAGTCTGAGGCCTTCATGCGCTTTCCCGCAATATATGCAATTCTGTACGATGATCAACCACAACCTTGTGTTTCGCCAAGCCAAACAGAGCTTGATATTGGGTGACATAACAACCGTGCTCATCAAACGTTGTATATATGTATATGCGAGAGCAATGTACAACGGAAACTGCTCTGGCGACGTAATTTTCCAAACAAACATTATACTTACGACTGTGGCTGCAAATGGGGACAGAAATCCACCAACTCTAGACGCCATACTCGCTGATCCTATACCGATAGATCTACAAGGCCATAGAAAGATATTTAGTTTTTAAATTTAAGTGTCTTTCGAATGTGAGAGTTTTGTTAAGTATATATATATATATATATATTTTTGGATTAACAATGTATGTTGTAGACTACTCAAGATATTTCAGTCGATGGAGATCAGATTGTTAAAAGTCTATTGTCTTCCAAGACTGTGCTCTGTACTTCTGTTGGATACAGTTCATCACTGAACTGCTGAAAGACCTGCCATGTTGGGCACTTCGGTTGTCTTCAACCATAAAACCGACTGTTATCACGTGCGAAAAATAGCGTTAGCGTAGCGTTAAACGCTGGAATAAATATATACGATATTTGTTTACCAGATTATCAAATTAGGTGAGTAGCTTGGGGGGTTTGAAAATAATTGACGTCCACACACCTGATATTCGTGGGATAGACCTCGGGAGAGTACATGAAAATCAGATTGAATGTACTAGATATGCTGAACTTCCCCAGCATCACCACAGCAGTTTTAAAGATGTGTGCCACGTTTCCTTCTGAAAAATAGTGGATATTTACATGGCACATTCAAATTAAAAGCAAATAATACATTAACACAAGGCGAATTATAAAAGAGAGAAAAAACCAGGAGAGCGACGACAGTGTGATAGTTGGCAAATGGTCACACGCTACCTGTGAAATCCGGCCTCTTGTCATTTTACCTCAGTTAGGGATTTTTATTAACCATTCATGTAAGTGTTTAAGAAGTATCAACTTGCACACCCCCTAGCACCATGGCTTAAGCAGAATTAAGTAAAATAATTACAGTGATGTTAAATACAATTAAACAAGTTCACTGGTGCGACGAGGACTAAAAAACACTGTTCCAGAAAATATACTGAACAAAAATAAGAACGCAACACCCAATATTTTGATAAAATTAACTGCGTTATCAAATTCCTTTCAATGTCGTTTTTCACGTGGGCATAAAATGGACTTTTCTCAATACATTTCCATAACTGATGGAAACAGACAAACCATGATAACGCTGAGGCAGATTAGGAAACAGGGGTGGGGTTAGTTTGGAAAATGTTTGCTACACATCGACGCATAGACCTGATGAGATGGTCAGTTGTGGCTTGCGGAATGTTTTCAGACTCCTGTCTGAGGGCCACATGCAACTCCGCGATGTTACCCGGAACGGGAAATCGCCGACGAACAAGCCGATCGAGGACATCCCACAGGTGTTCGGTTGGGGACAGATCAGGTGAATACTCTGGCCAGTCGAAAACTTCAACGTTTTTCGGCCTGTAGAAATGCTCAACAGCAACATGGGGACGGGCATGAACGTGCTGAAATGTTAACTTATTGCGCCAGACAAATGGGACGGCTATTGGGCGCGGGATTTCATCCCGCGATCTTACAGCATTCTAGTTCCTATCGATGAAACGAAGTTGAATACGAGAGAAGTACCCCATCACCACCGATTACACCCTACGCCCGGGATAACCTTCACCGCCCTGAAGCCAAACCTGGCAACTCCCATCAGCTCTGTGTAGCTGAAAACGGGATTCATCTGAAAACATAACACGCCGCCACTGAGCCAAAGGCCAACGAATATGAATCCAGCGCCGGCTCTGACGTCAATCACAGGTAAGGTATATACCCAGTGGTTATGTGCGGGCTCGCAAATTCGCTTCTCTGAGGCGATTCCGAACCGTTTGAGCGGAAATTCAGTTATTATCGAGCCTGACTGTTTTATTAGCTGTTGCAGGGGTTGGCCTCAAAGGGTTGCGGAGCCTGAGGAGGAGAATATGGCGCCCTTGGTCGGGGTCGTTATACGTGGTCCTCGGGCATGCGGGCGATTAGCTGTAGTGCCGGATTCTTCATAACGTCATCTGAAACGACTTATCGTTGGCACATTAACGTTAAGGGTTCTGGCGACAGCTCTACAGGTTATGTCAGTATCGAGCATGCCGATGGCGCACTCTGGTTGGTTTTGTGGCATCTGTGGCATCGTGCCTGTTGACAGAACTTGTACTGTAAGAGTGGCCGTTTGTACAGCTGAGGGTAAGGAGTGCCAGGGAAGGCCTCACAGGCCACTGAATACTAGAGCTAAGACAACAGCTGTCTGATGGTTCAAAATGGTGAATAGGCTTGAAATCGACAACCTTTTGGTTTTGGAGACTGGAATGTGCACGGGTGTGAGAAGTTTCTTCTTGGTCATCCATCGGTACTATATTGCCACAGATCGCAGCATTATCTTGTGAAATATTGCAAAAACAAAAGTGTTGCGTTTATATTTTTGCTGAGTTTAGTTCCACTTTTTATTAAACTTTTTACAACCGCGTAAAAGGCGCTTTGGATTCTATGGTGGCCTATTCTGACCATAATGGATGGCCATTCATGTTATTTTATTTATTCGTTTGCCTTCAGTATCATTCTTTAGTCATGAACCGAAGATTCGAGTCAACGAATTGTGTTTGGAACAGTAATTCATGGTTGGGCATATTTTCACAGTGCAAGATTTTCCAACACATGCTGCAGCACAAATATAACACCGAAAGGGTTATTCTGGATTGGCACATAAGTTTTGTTTTCATGTACCCGAGCAAATCAGGACATGTTTTATATTAGCTGTAAACTTCCAACAGTCCATTCCCCGTTACAAGCGCAAAGATACAATGTGATAATGCCAACCTGCGGTAGCGTTGATGACTGCTGCTGATACCAGGGACACTGCACCGAGTAAATGTAGCAGAATCAGTATCTTCTTGCGGCCACATCTTCAAGCGAACATAACACATGTTTATGAGTTAAAAACATAATTAACGTAAAATGTCCCTTGAAGTTTAATAAATAAGGGAATGAGAACCCGTATTAGTCACATTAAACATCGTATCGTATCGAACAAACGATATAAAGCTACGTTTTAGAAAAGAAGTTTTTCTGAAATAACACTATTCTGCCCATTCTTTAAAAAAGTATGTATGTGCTATGTGTGCCTTTTCTCGTGTTTCTTTTTACATTGGTTCAAGAGTTTTCTCTTTACAATGGGTAAATATCTTGGTTTTCTTTTTCCTGTGGGTAAGTGCCCTGTATTTCTCTGTACAGTCGGTAAATGGTCTTGTCATATTTTTTCTCTGTACAATGAGTAAATGGTCTTGCAGCAGTTTTCTATGCACGGTGGGTAAATGGTCTTGCCATGCTTTTCAATTTACAATGGGTATATCGTCTCGCCATTGCTTTTCCTGTACCACAGTTGTATCCAAGAACTTATCAGCTGGAATCAGCACAGTATCACCAGGTGGAGCTCTATGGCGTGTCAATCCGAAAGGACTGTGCTATATTAGGATTGACTCTGAACCCTGCGAGAACAAAACTGAATTGATCTAACTGAACTACTGTATGAGGTTCATGTAAAACCCATGAAAGGCTAACAACCAAAGGTATCTTTACATATTCAAAGGATTTACTTGAGGACAATAGGAAGCATGATGACTCCCGCTGGAATCTCTACAACGGTCGAGAGGAACAGGTTCATGTAACGGTCGCCCGACGTCGTCGACGAGAGCATTAACAGTCCAGTGTACGTGAGTGAGTTTGTGAACCTTGAATGAAAAATAAAAGGATTTCAAAAACTTATAATGAATGTGTATTGTACTTCTGTTGATACAAAACTAACAGGCAAAATGCACCAATATCAAGTACCAATATTAAAATCGCCATTTAATGCTAACACATCAGAAGAACAGACAATGGTTGCTTACTTAAACTTAAAAGGTAGAGATCATCCGTCCAATATGGCA
Source organism: Acanthopleura granulata (assembly GCA_016165875.1). Lineage (NCBI taxonomy): Eukaryota > Metazoa > Mollusca > Polyplacophora > Chitonida > Chitonidae > Acanthopleura > Acanthopleura granulata. The sequence goes on along the minus strand of JABBOT010000005.1, from coordinate 30,420,207 downwards.
GAAAATGTCTTCCATGATGTTGCATGCATAAATTGAGGAATTGTAAGACATATGGACAACAATAACTGTTACAGCTCTTTATATAATCGTGGCAACAATAGAACTGCCAGATTGAGTAAACTGTGTGTTTTGTTAATACACCAGTTATGGAACCAACGCATGACTGCAAATGAAGTAAAACGGCATACTGACCAAGTTAGCAGAAACACCAGGGATATCTGCCGCAGTTTGGGATGAGTAAAAAGTGCCGTTATGGATACATTAGTAGAGCTGGTGCCTCCATCTTTAGGTACATCTTGGATACTGTCCTCAATTCCGTCATTAATTTTCGTCTGCATCTGTGCCAGGAGATTTCCGTCGTCCGTTCTTTCTTCTCTGCTTAAATGGCACGAAATAACTGCCGCAATTTTTTCAGAACTTGCACCATTTTGCTCGGCAGCTTTCCAAATGATTTGTATGGCTTCTTTTTCTTTTCCGTTGGCCATGAGCCATCTAACAGATTCATAGATGAAGCTATGCAAAAGACAATTAAAAGCATTTCCTATTGCAGGGATAAATTTAATGGAAGAGGTTACAAGTTTAATCAGGCAGTTTCTCTTGAGACAAATATGGCATAAGAGTAGGAAGGCGCTGAATGGAAACACTACTTACATCTGGCCAGAAATACCATGCAAATAAAGGTAGAGTTACCCAATAAACCACAATATCTCTCGAATTTGCAAGAAGACACACGTTGATCCGCCATGAATGAATTTCAATTAACTATTGGCTAACTGCCACTGCATGAAAGTTGTCTCCCCCAAAAGGTCTGGAATATTCAGCATTTTTTTTTCATCAAAACCAGTGCAATGACGGCAAACAATAACAAAAACAACTTGTATGAGTGGCATTTAGAAGTTGGAATGGAAGTACACTAGATAGGTCTTTCTTAAGGATATAAAACTTCTTGGTTTATTAAGACGACGTTTCCATGTAGATAATAACATCGTTGTCAAGTGTTGACAACTTGACAACGATGTTAGTATCTACATCGAAACCTCGTGTCAATAAACCAAGAAGTTGTATATCCATAAGAAAGTTTGTTTTACCTGTTTAGTGTAATAACAAAAACAGTCACACAAAAATTTGGCTGGAAACAGTGGACAACTTATTTGCAACGGGTTATGAAATCCTACTAAAATGTTATGTGGTCTAAAATTTATTAATCCTTACACCAAAAACAAAGGAATAAAAATCCAAACAGTCCATTTTTTCCACTAGTAAATCCGCTATGATCCCTACATTTTTTGATCATTGGTAATGGCCTAACGATCAGTTGCGTTCAATCAAAATTAAGAACAAAATGCACAGAAGAGATCACACTACGAACAGTCAAGATCGTGAAAAGTGAATACGGGTACTTCAAGGTAGGGCAAAATGAAAGTACTTACAAGTAGCACAAAACGACGCAGATGGAGAATGACGACATTGCCAACTGGACATAACGCCAGCTCAGCCCTTTCATGATGTACCCTAAAGCAGGCAGGGTGCAAGTACAAACCCCCCAAAAGATGTTCGATACCAAAGCAGCCAAGGTGCGATGTTTAGGAGTAAACAACTCCAACATCAGAACCCAAAACATCGTACCCGCACCCTAGAAAACACAGTTGCAAATCAATGGCTGTAAAGTAGCTTTAGGATAGATATGGTATATCATGTAATATTTATTTATTTGATTAGTGTTTTACGCCCTGTTCAAGAATATTGCACCTATACATCACCGGCCGGGATGAGCTGAGACAGGAAGCCAATGTGAGCTGGAACTGAACTCACAGCGATCGCACTGGTTACAGTCATATCTTGTAATAACAGACAACCTTCAGTATTCGGCAATTTCATACATGTTTGCTGTGTGTTTTCCGGTTTTTCCAGCGTCTAACAAAGGGAGGAAGGCACCTTCTTTCTGTGCCTAGATTTCATCTGCGACAACAAGAAATCTGCATGCCACATCTCTGCGTGTGCGCATGCCAGGGAGATGTTATAGGTAAAATCAGTCAAGTATACGACGGATAGCACATTCAGTTGTGTGATCCTTCAGAGCTGACACGTTCAATCATATCAGTCCAATCATACCAACGTGTATACATCCAGTGAAGATGGAGTCCAGACGTTGCCAGGCTTCTTCAGTCCATAAATGTATTTTTGAGTCCAAGGATGACAGTATGTATTCTGTATGTATGTATGTATGTTTGGGTTTAACGTCGTTCTGAAGAATTTTCCAGCCATATACTGTTTCTATATTGTGACTTTTTGTAGCAGGACGAGCATGTCTCCAAAACGCTGCCGCCACTGGAACATCATGCCGAAGGCACCAGCCATGGCACCCCACCCAGTCACATTATACTGACACCGGACCGACCAGTCCTGTTTCTTTGCGCTAACCTCTTAATATATATTTTGTGGGGAGTCCATAAAATTATACATGTGATGTACATGTTGCAATTCTGATTAATTTGTGTGTAGTTCAGCTCTGCTTTCAACAATGTTTCGGTGATGTCACAGCGGTGTCTGGTTGTGACGGTATGCATGGAGAGCAGGGGGAGAAGGGGTGGGGGTGGACGCGGTCTATGCCGACATATTTATTGTGCCAAGGGCTATGAGACAGGGCCATAACATGGGTTACTACTGGACCTACTCCCGATATGACATGTATGTAAATGTGCGTATGTAAACTGGTTCGTGACTCTGTGTTAGGCTAAGCCTGGAACACAGTCTGTGTCCAATGATACAGCTCCATTGTCAGCACATAATCCACCTGACCTGTGGTGTGTGCGAGGCCACAAACACCTCCCCTCACAAGACCAGGTGAGTTATATAAACACCATCGTAATGAGCGTAAAATAATATCCTCTGTAGATGCTTCCAAGGCGTACACGTACAAAATATGGGTATACCGGTACTAAGAGAGGTATTCAATTCACAGATCAGACCATCCAGACCAGTTTCATTAATGAATTTAGCATCACAAAGATGCCAGACTTTCTTGACAAGAAATTGTACTGACATCTAAACTAAATACTACGAAGACTACTCTTCTGAACTGAAGAACGGAAACAACTCTTAGATATTATAATATTGTGACGTCAATGGAGGAAGTTGAGACGATGAAAACATGGTTATGGGAATATATCATCATAGACCCCACAAATGTTTTTAATTTGAGTTTCATGACACTTATTGAGATGTAATATACATCACTTTGTAGAGTTCTGTGTGATACGTGTCACTGGAAAAAATGAAATACCGATAGTGAAAATGGGGAAGTTTACAAAGCGCTAAAAGTACGCGACTAAATGAAAAGAAAAAAACACACCTTAGAACAACATCGTGGTTTTCATTTGATGCAACTGTAAACTTTTCACAAGAAGCTCCATGATCCCACGACAAGCAAGAAAAACTGTCAGTATTTTGAACATCCACTATCACACGAACAAACAGGCCAAGATTGGCGACTTTATAGAAACCTCGCCAAAATGACTTGTATTCTTTAACTTCCTTGACGGTTGGTGACTCCAGCATATAATGTCTCTGGGGTTAAAATTTTGATTCGCCTATTGTGTTTATAAATTTACGGCTTTACATGCTCAATAACGCTTGACATAAGTTGTCGTAAAGGTGTTTTCGAAAGAAACGTTTTGATAAATGATTGTTTTGAAACGTTGGGATTATTATTCAATATGTGTCTAATGTGATCTTTCTTTAACATACATTTTGCTTCTTGTTTCTCGAGCCCGAAGTTAAACACCAATAAAGGAAAAAATAATGAAATAAATGCGTTGCTTTTGATGAAAGATTCCCTTAACATTTCCCAGAGCTGTACTAGGAAAAATGATTCGTTCGATTGTACACCCTTATAGGGAGGTACATATCTGAGCGCTCGGCTTTCTTAAATATTTGTCAGAACAAGCACACACGACGTTCCCAAAGAAACATTGAAAGAAATCAGATATGCAGTTTGTGGCCCAATACATCAAGCTATGAACCTAAGTGTGAAAACCAAAATTCATATACCAACCGTCAATCAAAATAGGTGTTCCGGGTCAATAATCGCAATACCAGTTTCCAAAACGGCAAATAATCGAAAGTTGATTACCGGTACTTATTTCATAAATTTCATAGAACAATGTTTTGCTTTACACAGGGCATCCCTAAATGTCTTGTCCTTCAACTAAAAAGAAAACTGTGCGGATTCTGCTATAAAAGGTTGAATATATTTTAGTATATGTAAATCGCATTATTTGAAATATTGCCAACTTATCGATACTAGTTCATTATGAATATGATAAAGTTTGTATTTAACTATTCAAGAATACTGTTAAATATTAAAGAATACATTTGGATATTAAACAATCAAGAATACAACAATCATCACATAATAATAGGATACGAGTGCTCAATTACCAGTTTGAAATATCATACATACCGCCAACAAAGCTCCCATAAAGAATCGAAAGATGATGAACATTGTTACATCTGTTGCCAAACAGTGTCCAAGCTGAACAAGCAAGAAAATCAAGTGACACCAAATGATGAAAGGCCTTCGTCCAAATTTGTCAGCCAGTGGCGTGAACATTATAGTCCCAACAGAGTAGCCGACTTGTAAGATGGTTTGGGAGAGATCTGGGAGATAGGTACGGCCACACACCAGATCCCACTGAAATAATAATACACAAGCTGGATGTAGACAGAAACGTGCCCAATAATGAAGAAAATATTTTATTAAAACGAAAAAGCAGCGACAAAAGCGCATGTTTAAGTCCTTGAGGCCTGTAAAGCTTTATGTCGACTTGATGGAAACGCCATATCTGTGTAATACCCCGGCAAAGTGTTATCTCGGCCTCTATGTACAAGGACATTAGCAGAGTCATAAACGGTTCTTAATATCATATCTTTGGCTGTGTACCTCACTAACAATGGACGCCTCCTTAGGCTCAGCGTACACAAATCCCCCTGAACAGACCTCTGACGTATTGGCGGTGACATTGTACCAAAGACAGCTCTGACCGAAGGTGACATTACGTGGAATGTGTGTGTCGACTTCACTTTTCGGGGGGAGACAAGCATAATCTGGTACAAATCCTGTAAAACAAGAGACAAAAATGTAAAATTGAACTGCATAATTGTAGCATGAGTCAACATGAGCACATGACTTTCTCCTTGTAATCTTTGTAGATATACTTTTGTATATCAAATCCATTTTCCTAAAACGTTGAGGTGTCAAACATTCACGCTTTTATGAAAATGGATCTGAAAGACGTGAAGAAATGAAGTACTTTTAAGGAACCGTGTGTGTAGAATGTATGTACATGATGTTTGGACAAACTTCGTGTAATTATATCGCATTTCAATTATGTTACTAGGAGGTAGGTCTTAAAAAGCTGGCTATAATAATAGTTATAAAATCAACCCATAAATACATAAATGTTTCGTGAATATTTATCTTATTAAATTCTAATTCAGTAATATCTATCATTTATTAATAAAACTTATAGTGACTTCGTTAAAAAGTACTTTCCAGTCACAATGAAGATCTTGTTTTCATTTCCTTAGTAAAAAAGACACACTATTACTGAATGAACTAAATAGCTAAGATTCATGGAGTTTGAATGGGATTTGGTATCACGAAAGAAGATGGTTAAAACGAAAATATAATGTTAATTACAGATATCGGTACTTACCAAGTATTATGATCCCAAAATATGAATGTGCCCAACATAGGAAAAAGAACATCAGTAAACCATACTGTGTGAGTTGCCATCTTCCCACTCCAACTGAACCTAGCAGATCGTCTACTTCGTGGGCGAGCCAGGCCATGAAGTGTAGGTTTGAGAGGCGTCTGTCAAGAGAGATACTGGAAGCTTTCGGCTGTCATAAGGATTGTGAACGATATACTAAATGACGATAAGGGAGCCACTACCGTTAGAGCGTAAGAACAGCAGGTGAATCTTAATTAAGAGCTTATTAATATTTAGAGTGAGGCTGGCGGCATATAGTAATAGAACGAAAATCTCGAGCCACGAGCACAAAATATGCACCAACATGTTATACTAGCGTAGAGAATTGATGCGTATGCCGCCATCAAACGCGGCTCCCAGTACTTGTTGAGCACTACGTGTGGCAATTTACCAACTATCACACTGTCGCATATGCCCTGGTTTCCCTCCCCACGCTCTAGACTTATATTACACTGCCAACTAAAAAAGAAAAAAAAGATAAAAAACAAACAAACAAACACCCCCCCCCCCAAAAAAAAACAACAGTGTAATCAATTGCAAACTGTCACACTGTCCTCAGTGTTTTGGTTTAGCAGTTTATGTTCTTCATATTATATTCATTCTCGAGAACTTATTCCGTACCATTGTGAGTATGTTATTGTTTATTAAATGTAACAGCACGGCAGCATTCTGGATATTCCTGGACCATTTGCTCTATGTATTAATACGACTGCATTTCTATTTCTAATTCTAGTTAAGTCATAGCATTTAAGCATCTACGTAAACCAGTTATAATTAAACACTGACTGGGGAAAAGTGACAAGAAGCTGTAGTCTTTTGTGTTTAGTTTTGCCGTCGTGGACATATTCTTCGTTGAATTCCACTACTATATTGCTTCAAACAATGGAATTCATTGTTCACAGGGAAAATATTGATAATTTCGTGAAAAATCTCTACAAAGCAACAACTGAATATACCCGTAACGGAGGAGAAGAAATTTTCCGATTAATCATCACTTATGAAACAGATCTATTCACTGGTTTCTGTACTCAGTTTACAACAAGCTCACGACTCTTCCCACAGGAAGACATCAACGACGTTCGTGACGTCATAAGGATAGTCTAAAGGTTGTTTAAGACCTTTGTCTTTCATCAGTCAGGTGAGCATATCCGTATGTCACATGTGGGAAAGTATAGAGCAGCCCACAATTCCATAACTTAAAATAATTTTGCTAAGTCCATATGGACTGATGCACATACATGTACCATCGTCAATGACGAGACATAGTAGAGGATGTCTCATTTTGATGGGAGCTAAGGACTCTATATGATAAAATCGTCTACTGCTTACAGTCGGATGGAACAAATTAGGAATGATTTATTTTCCCTTCTGGGCTCCACCCGGTTTCCTCCCACCATAATGTTGGCCGCCGCCGTATGGCTGAAATTTTCTTCAGCAGGGCGTAAAACACCAATCAAGTAAAGCATGACTTATTAAAAATTAACACAGCACTGTTTGTTAGTAACCAAAAATGCCTGGCCTTTTGCCTCGGCTAGTATCAACAATAATGACGCTGGCAAATGCGGCAGAAGCAAGGACTTTCTCTGCTTGTGGGCAAACGAGTTAGTCATCAATCTGAAGAGGGAGTTTGGGAAGGGGAAGTTATTTCCATTGTTATTGGATACCGGGACTTGTACAATGTTGTTTACCGAGGCGATGAGGCTGTATGATATACACTTTCAAACTGCTTGATGATTATCGAACTGGTGCCATACCCATCCTCACCGAGGTGGAGACTGATACAAGTCAAATTATTGAGCTCAAAACCGTGTTATTTAAAGTTAAATAATAGCAAAAAATAAGAAAAAAAAATCCCCAAAGTGACAACCAGCGGGTGTTTAATTAAGTTCTTTGTGTACCTTAGCTTGACACATTCCCATTTTTAACACTCCGACGTTTATTTTTAATGCTGAAGATAAGTGCACCGCTAGGTCTTGTTGCACACCGAACAAAGAAAGGTATTAGCAAAAGGTAGTGGACAGTCAACGGTATCAGAGCGCAAATATTGCGCAACCGGTAAGAATTACTGGTGATGGTTGCTTTGTTACCATATACATTTCTTCCCCTGTGGATGCTTATTTACATAATGTCTGCCTACACATCAGCATTGGCTACATTTACATCATTTGCATTTTTTGTAACTTAGATCCATTCTTATCTGTTCTTATCTTTCTGTTAAAAGATGGAAGAATACATAGGAAGCTGTCGATATTCAAGACATGAAGCATACATCACAATGATCCAAATCCTGTTAGAGTAGACGCTAAACCTTAACTAGTTGACCATTATCTCTAGAGACATTTTGTATTTGGCTTTTATCCCATTTAACATGAGAGGAAGGCGTCAATGGCTAACATTGGAAATATACGTACGAGGGGTTTCAGACCTTGTGAAGTGGACAATAAGCCTTAATTAGTTTTGCATTGCCCCTATGCATAGAAAATACCCTTCTAAGTGTCCATAACCTTCACATGAAACACACATTGTAATGTTTCGGTAAAGTCGACAATATAGTGTACTAATTTACCATTGTTTCTAGAGACATTGTTATTTGGCTATTGTCTCACTTAAATACTCAGCAAGACATTATTGTCTAACATACATTTCATGGCTCTGGTCAGGGTAGAATACAAAAAAAATTAGACCCCTTGTTATTTTTTCTCCCTTGCAAAACAGAAAAATACATGGTATGTGTCGATGATCAACATATGCAACAGGCATGGTAATGTTTTCAACATTAGTAGAGTAGACAAAAATAAAATGATCCGTTAAGCATTGTCTCTAGAGACCTGTTCTCCTCTGGCTGTGGCCTGTCTTGACAGACAGAACAACACACAATATTTATTTATTTATTTATCTAATTGGCATCTTACGCCGTACTCAAGAATATTTCAGTTATACGACGGCGGCCAGCATTATGGTGGGAGGAAACCGAGCGGAGCCCTGTGGAAAGCCTGGGTCATCCACAGGTTGCTGGCAGACCTTCCCACATACGTCCGGAAGGAAACCAGCATCGGTGGGTCATCGCGCTGCGCTACAACACACAGCAAGATGTCGATATCTAACATATGGAATATATGTTATCATGTTCTTGACCTTGGTAAAGCGGACAATAAACCCTTCTTAGCTTACTATTGTCTCTAGAGACATATTGTTATGTGGCTTTTGTTTAACCTAAATACATAACAAAATGCCCTTGCCTAACAAATGAAGCATACGCTATAATGTCGTCAACCTCGGTATCGCAGATAATGACACTGGTTTCATTTGACACTGAGATACTGAAGAGATACTGTTATCTCTTGTTTGCCTGACCGAGAGATGTGCATATATACAATGAAGCTGAATTCGTTTAACTTTCGTGGAGTGTAACCAATCGAAGTATTTCATGTTTTTTATTAAAAGAACGATTCACTTGGTCGATAGCACAAATAAGGTCGCACCAGCGGTTTTCATTACTGAGAAATTAAACCAGACCTGTCACTTGACGCTCCTGCGTATTACACCAGCGTAAATCTGCGGGCGTCAGCTTTCAAACGAACATCGTTGGGTTGAGAATGAAATATTTGTCCAGGTTTTATGCCCATTTATGCGAAGTTAAGGGTAATGTCCCTGTCATTAATGTTATGTACCTTGATTCTGCCACCTATGCTCACTTTTTTTATTGTCAATAAGCAACAAATCCGTCCAAAATTTTGGGGGGAGGGGGGTCCCGTCGAATATTTCGTCCTTCTTCAGTGGTGTTAAAATATATTCGCACAAGTCAACTAACGATTTGACATATTTTCGGCCGAATTCAATCCCGACCGATCTACCCTTGAGCATACCCATTTGTTCGACAGGTGACTCCACTCTAGTAAATGATTTGTGCCAGGCCTTAGTTTCATGAAGCACACTTAGCTAAGTATTCAGTTAACTTCTACGACAATGTATGTTGTAGACATAGGGAGTGCACTTAGCCGAGGGCTACTTAGCACTAAGTATGCTTTATGAAACCGGGCTCAGGGCAATTTCTGAAGCAATCAACCAAACGCAGAAACATGCACTTTGAACTTTCACGACAGATCGTCCAGTTACGTTTATTTATACTGACAAACAAATATAGAGTTCCATAAAACCAAAAATATGAAAAACTGAAAAAAATATCAGTACGTAGGATTAGTAATATAGCTTTGGTAATCGAAACTTGGCAAAAGTTATTCATTTTGCAGACATAGGATACAGCGCACGCATAATATTCAAACCGTTGAAATTAAACTAAATACATAATCAGAAATCACATTTAAAAGAAAATACACTTGTAGATCTTTTTAGCTTGTCCTTTACTTTGAGTCTCTGAATTGTTTCGATTATATATAGCTTGTTGAGATCAGCCAGAGTCTGAGACAGGCCTTCGTTTCTGGTTTCCGGAATTAGAAGGCAGTTTAGGGCCACGAAAAAGCACAATCCACCAAACACAACTGCTGGCACCCAAGGTACTTCACGTACCTGTTAACACAGAGAAATACGAGATTGTTGAAATCAGTTTTCTCACAATGGTGGACAAATTACCTCAGAAAAAGTGAAACTGAATGCAACTTTCGAAAGTAGCACATAGAAATCTCAGTAATGATGTAAACGAGAATAGTAAAACAGTAAAAGTAGCGCAGCGGCGATATTGTGGTATTTTATTTTTACTGTCCAATTTACGGATCAGTGACTTCTTTCCGAACTGTGTCACGAGAGGTTTGGTTGCGGTATGAATCCAGAAGATTTGTCAGACGAAAACCATGATTAACACTGAGGACACCAAGCTCACGAGATTAAACCCCAGCCTTAATTCGTGAGAGGACATCTGGATCCTCCCCCTTTCATTATTCGTCCCGCCTTGAAGACATAAAACAGTCCTTTAGGTGAGAGGTGAATCCATTGACGACTGTTTGTCTCCTAAACCACACTGCTCAGTATCTTGCCAAAGATCGTTATTTGATCACGAGCACTTACCGCCATCATAAAGGTTACCAACAGCATATAAGCGGAAAATTCTGTTGTGTGTACCCAAATAGATACAATGTAAGTGTAAAACTATTGACCGCAGTATTAAACATCAAGTAAGTAAATAGCCATAACCGAGACCAGATTCCATATGTGTGTAAGGTACAACTGCTGTTTCAATTTTGCCACTCACCAAAGTTTTACCCTGATGATAACTGCGTGTATTTAAGATTCCGTTTGAGTGGGAAATGTAATCTGTGATGTTTTTCTACGAATATTACGCACTTACAACCGTGTCTGTAAACGGCCATATATATGCAGCAATTGGAGAGGCCATATTTGCTGCGCCAGTTCCGGAGGATCTGAAACAAAACCCATAGATATTTGTACTGAAGTGTAAAATATATTGTAATATCTACATCAACTGTCCGTCAGTGTATTATCTTGCGATGTTAAGCCCATAGTCTTCAGTACATTATTCAGATACACATGAACTACATTTATTTATTTGATTGGTACTTAGCGATAATTTACGCGTACGAATACAGCGAACACATGACAAGTATAATATTATGTCTCTGCTAAGTCATGCCGTTATCAAGAAATCGTCTCACAAATTCGTTTCACGAACTACCAGCACCTCTGCTTGAAGGGCATGATAATGAGTGAGGCGGAATGAATACAAAATTATGACAACGTTAAATGATTCCGTTAAAAACATCATTTACACAGTTTTCCGATTACGAAAAGGACATTATCTCATCATGATTAAAACTAGCAGAGCCCATATATACTGTTGTTTTTCTTTAAACAGACATTTACAATGAGTTTATTTTAGTCACGAAATACAACATTCATCACTCACTGACCGAACGACTGCCATCATAATGAGCCTAGAGCTATAGAACTGGTGACGTCATGAGATGTATGGATTGAAACTTAACACTAATAAGATTGTGTTAAAATGTCAAGCTAGTTTAAACATCAATCCCTGTTTGTGTCATGCCAGTGGGTAGCTATTTAAGCAATGAATTGAAATATAATTACAGGGACTTACAAACTTACACATAGATAAAAAAATATGGTTATACGTTACAGGAAATACAATGACATACCTTGTTTACAGATACATTTTAATTTACGTATATGTTTATGTTAGGTGTTCTTCCCATGAACGTAGTGGCGTTGAAGCATAATCATTCATTCTCATGACCGATATTCAAACTTGACTGGACTGAACCAAATTATCTCTCTTATTTGCATTCTACATAAGCAGATTTCTTTAACCTGGATGCCTCGTATGGAAAACGGCTAGTTTGGAGACATCTACAAGTCATTTTTCTCCTAAATAGAGCCATATCAGATAACAGCAAAAGATCATTTTGTTCCCAGCCGACTTTCGTATGGATGAATGCTGTGGTGCTTGGCTCAGCTGGCTTTACAATATGCACCTGATCCTAGCCACAATAAATTCAGCACCGATAAACGTGACAGCAGGATGCACTGAACTATTACTTGTAAACGAAATGAATTCAGGAATACTTATAAACTTTGTCTGTGCTTCTCACCTTACATTTGTTGTGCAGACATCCGGAGTGTATATAAAGATCACTCCAAATGTACAAGATATGCTGAACTTTCCTATCATGATTGCGCCAGTAGACACTCACCACGTGCCCCTCTGCAATGAAAGGCATGTCAGCTAATACCGTAAAGATGTGTTATGTACTCGAAAGGACGATTAGGAATCATTACAACAGTGCAAAGGTAATGATTTCTTAAGAACCGTTAAATATTTTTAAGAATTTGAACTTAGGCGTCGAAACTGGCATTCGTTTCCCAGCCGTCAACCAAAATGGGTTTTCAGGGTCAATAAGACTAGTTTCCAGAAACGACAAATACCACAAACCACCAATGAACTAAGGAAATATATAAATTTTAGGACTGATTCATGCAAAAGAACGCAGTCAACACTGTCCAATGGTGACGAAAGGAAGCAAAGAATGTTCTAGACGGGTGAATAAAATCAGTATCCAAATCTTGTACCATATTAGTATATATGGTGCCGATAATCAAGTTATATTGTTATCATATTGAAGTTATGTGTATATCTGTCACCTTTTTTAGCTGATATGATCAGTATTGTTTTCTTGCAAAACATAATACGAAATTTTTATGACAATGTTATTGAGGGCTTACATACAGGTTTATGATTAGCCAATGGAAAAACAAGTATCGAAAAATCTTTCAGGGGAATGATTTGTGTATAAACTGTAAACTACAAACCTGTGGTAGCAAATAGAGGAACGGCTGATATCACTGAAAACGCCGCCAGCAAATGCAATATTATAAGAGCTTTTGTTTCGTTCAAACCCGAAAGATAATAATAGTTTCACTTCATAGTGAATACAACGAACTTTATATATTTATTAATTTTATAGATACTTAATTCTGGACAAGTGACAACTAGTATATTCCATATAAATCACAGAATTAAATTCGAGAACATCGATCAAGCTGTTTTAGAGTATTTCATATGGGCTCCTCGTTCAATACACATGTATCATGCAAGCAAAATGAAAGCGGCAAGCCATAGTGACGACAATCTGCCTGTTATTGAGAAGGCTTTGGATTTTTAACGCCTTGTTTCGAACAATCAGACAAGACTCCATGTTGCGCATGAAACTTTAAGGAAAACAATGAAAAAGCTGGTTGGATATCTGCTTTCATATGTAAAATGAAAAAGAGACAAACCATTGAAATGCAAACAGATAAAACTAAGGGCCTCATTGCAGATGTTATTAGCACGCATCAAGCCCATTTAATTCAGTACAAGAGGTACCAGGATGATACCAGCTAAACAGATCCATAGCTGCCGAGAGGAACAAGTTGATGTAGCGGTCTCCCGACATAGTAGACGACAGCTATGTACATTCCGTGGTACCTCAGGGAATTGATAAACCTTTGATGCAAACAAAGTTAAATGAATGCAGTTTTATCATCAACCAAAGTGTGCATCTGAGTCTGTACGGACATGTGCAAATGTCGATTCCCGAAGCCTGCACCTTTCGTGATAAAATTCGAAAATGGTTATTTGACATAACTTCAATAAATATGCTAACTAATGAATTCTGTACTTCTGGAACAAAACTGTATATTCTTCTGGATTTGTAAAGCTACGACAAAGTCTCCTATATACCGCTCTTTCAATGACTTTATACCGTTTAAACAGTCCATTTGAAATTGTTTCTTTGAAAGAGGTGGCTCTATATGTAACAGTAATGCTACATAAAATTCTAAAGACTATCTGGTCTAAAGACACAGAGTAATACCAAAGAAATGTAACGATTTTCCGTTTTTTATTACAATAGTTTGTAATTGTTAAGGGCTTCTTGACATACAACTCTCACCACTCGCAACCCTGATCTCTCCATTAAATGAGATTGAGTTGTTTTGGGACTCGCTGGTGGATAAGGTGTCAGTTTAAATATATGTACCTTATTCAGATATCTACTCCGTGGGGGATAATTATTACTTCTTAAACATTTGGATGAACATTTACAATAAAACCGTAACTACGGTAAACTGACAAGAGGCCGGACCTCCACGGTAAGGTGTTCCCATTTACCTACTATCACACTGTCTTGGCTGCTCTGGTATACTATTAAAATATACTCACATTTTATATTGCTATTCTGCTGGTGAACTAAGCATGCCCAAGGTCTAATCCATTTGCATAGTTTTCAAGTTGTGGTGTACATGTGATAAATGTGATAACACAGCATTTTCATTATTTCCAGATCAGTGACGTCTGTGCATCACCCTTAACATCACCTCATTTTTCTACGTAGTTCTCCTCAAGCTGTGGTGCTTGGTTAAATAAGTTATTATTTACATATTCCGTTAAAATAAAATCCTAAATTTCACCCGTAACGTATGACCATTTGCCAACCATCATACTGTTGTCGGTGCTTTGATATTACTTTCTATGCTGTAGTCTTTTATATCTTATACCGGAGTGTCTATAACCCGTCTTCCTATCCCTACTATCTCTGAAGTGTGTAAAGCCTGATATGTCTTCGTCATTTGTTAGCCATTAAGCTTCACAAAAGTCACAAGCACCTCAAGTGAAAATGTCACAATGTCTGCTTATTTCGTCTCTTGCTCCTGGTTAAGCATAATTAGACACAACTGTAATACGGATGGATGAGAGACCTTAAAGATGTGTGCACATTTAGTCTGGAAGCATCCCGCGCCACACACCCATCCACACGTTCGTCAGGACAGTGGAGTGGCTGAGTGGCCTGTTCAACACCGTAATCTTAAATGTTTGTTAAAGTGCAGCTCTATTCTAAAGGCTCGATTTCCTCCAGACCCCTCTCGGTGTCCTTCGGGTACCGTTCAGTTTCCTTTACGTCCTAGTCGGTTTCCTCCAGACGCCCCTCCCCCCACCCCATCCGGACTGTGGATCTCTGGGAGTGAAAAGAAAAGGACCCCGGCTCTCTGGGCAAGCTTGTCGTGCGAGTCGACTACCTTAGGGCTCTCCCATGTGGTTCCGGTGAAAGGAATTGTTCCACGGCCTCCCCTTGCTTTTCGTAGAAGGCGACTGTTTGCCGTGATTTGCGACCCGTGATAGGGGAGGACAAGATCCTGCTGGCTGAAGGCGGGTTGGTCTTGCGAGATCCTAACGCCCTCAGACTCCACTTCGGCCCTTACCTCTACAGACGGGCGTCGGAGGGCCCGCTACGATCAATCGCCTAATCCAGATGTCCGGATATCAACCTTCATATCTCGCTTTAGTATAAATTTACTTTCCTTGATGGGGGCTTTTAGTGATATGTTCGAATATCAGGGTGATGGCTTTAGGTCAATCGAGTGGACCGTTTCTAATTTATAAGGTTCGACCTGCTTGAGTATGAGCGAAAAATCCATCTTACCGACGATGGCGTGGAACTCTCGTCTCTCTTTCTGCTGGTTACTCGCAGGAGGGGTTATGTCATACATGTGATGGCACTGTGAGGCGGGTGAGAGACACGGCGCTATGAATCATGAAATCGGTTCTTCTAATGTTTCTATTCCCTTATCACAGCCTTCGACCGTTGTGCGTAAAAAAGGAAAAGACGAGACCCTACTAGATATGGAACCGGGAAATAATTATTTCCCATTTTTCTAGTGATATCTAATAAAAATGAAAATCAAGCCCGAATGAAAATACACCCTTTTGTATTGAAAACAAAAAACGCCAGAAAGCTACGCAGGTACCCTAAAACAGGTGAAAAAGTCAGAAAATATTTTATGAGAATGCTGTGCAAAACAGCAGAATATTAATTTATTAAAATTTCAGAAAATGTCACTGTCACTCCGCATAATACCTTCAAGTGCTCTCACGGCATAATCCGTGGCAGAGGTCAGGACTTATATATGACAGAAAACAAACTAACAGAGGAGCTTAAAGACCAGAGGGTAATAAATGTTAAACGTTTCGTTATCAAGAGAAATGGTGATTTAAATAAACGGAATACCTACCGCTTAACATTTAACAAACCTTCACTCTCAACACCTTATATTTATTGGGTCCTACAGTGTGCGGGTGGAATTGTTTATTCCTAATCCGACTCTCTGTTTCAACTGCCACAGGCTTGCCATAGCAGGGGCCAATGCCACAATGAACTGGGCTACTTTAGGTGTGTGGAAGTAGATTACAAAGACTTCGACTGCACAAAGAAATATGTTTCTGAGCCCACACGGCCTCTTCCAAGGACTGCCCCTGTTCAAGAAGAAAAAAATATAACCTTAAAATGTGAAAATAATATATCACATCAAGAAGCCAAGCGTTTGGTCTCTGTCATGGATGGTTTCACTTCATATGTCAATGTTGTCAACAAACCCTCTGTTTCTGTGGGGTGTGCAAACATCTCTTACTTAGCCATTAGCACTGAGCAGCCACAAAAACTGACACCAAAGACTGTAACTAACACAGCCAGGTCATCATCACAAACTGACACAAATCGTCCTGTAAAACCTGCTAATTTACCAGATTCTCCTGCTCTTTTATCATCTGAGCAGAAATCATCTCCAAATAATTCACGATCCAATAAACCCGTTAACTTAATTCAGCGGGTGAAAAGTTTAAATCTGATAAGGTTTATAAAAGGCATAAACCTAGTGGCAAGACAGAGAGACCCTCTACGGCCACTGGGGACCCTATCCAAACTTTTGATAAGTTTGGGGCGTTTGAGGGTGTCGATCCTTCAAAATCAGGTGCAGATATGATAGATACATCATCTGCACCCTTGAGATCTCCTAGCAGATCTCCCAAGAAAGGTCCTCCCCAGTCCAGATATAAATCCCCGATACTCCTTCCCCGACAATATGTTCCTTAGACAAAACTATATAGTGGAATTGTCCAGGTCTTAAGGTTGATTTTGTTGAAATAACACTGCCAGTTCAATCTTTAAATCCAGTTGCCCTTTATCTTCAGGAAACTCATCTGAAGATATCTGAAAAAGATAAAATAAAACTTATACACTTTATAGCACTTATTCTAATGAGGAAGAGAGAGCTTGTGACGGCTCCTCTATCTTTGGGAATAACAATATTATTCATAGTCCTGTTGCCTTCTATGTGGATCTTCAGGCTGCTGCCATTCTTGTTTCCTTATCTTAAACAATTACCTTATGTTCGGTTTATGTTCCTGCTCACTCTTCTCTGTCACTTTCGCAGTCGCATAATTTAAAAGAACAACTGCCAACTCCTTTCATAATTATGGGAGATTTTAATGCCAACAACCTTATATGTGGCCCTAAAATATAAATGATAAGGGCAAAGTTGAAAAAGATCTCTTATCTGAAGGTGAACTATGTTATTTCAGTGATGGTTCAAATACATATTTACATCCAGGTAATGGTTCATATTCTGCTATCGATCTCACTATCATGGATTCATCACTTTTCGCGGATTTTTCTTGGAAGGTGCATGATGATCTTTGTTTTAGTGATCATTTCCAATTATCCTGGAGCATCTCACTTCTAATTCCATCGAACGTGTAACTGGGTGGAAGCTCGGTAAAGCTTGGCATTTAGGATGCTCTGTGAGGTTGATATCACTCCAGAGAATCTCAACGATGCAGATGATCCTTTTTTAAAATTTCATGAACTAATATTAACAGCAGCTGATAGAACCATCCCTAAGACCTCGACAAATCCAAAATTCAAAAGTAAACCCAGGTACGATAAGGACTGTCGCAAAGCAATAAAGGATCGTAAAAAGGCGGACCGGAGATTTAATCATTGGCCTAATAATTTAAACTAAGTTCGTGTGTTTAGAGATCAATGCAGTCCAAGAGACGATCTTGTTGGTGGAACTTTGTTTCAGGCATTGCGTCAAAAGCACCCATGTGTAGGGTCCGGAACATGATTCAGAAACTTAAGGGCAAAAACAATGAAGCCAAAGTTCAGCATTTAAAAAATGACTATAATTTATTAACTTCACCACGTGATATAGTCAATAAAAAAGCTAAAACAAACTTATTATACACCGAATTCTCCCCAATGATATTATGTAGTAATTTACATCTGTCAAATATAGCATCATATTGGACACTTGCAACGTCACAGTGTGACGTCAGCAGCTGGACTACTTTTTTCTTCTTGTTGATAAGTAGATGACACATTCAGCATCGCTGACGATCTGTCAGGTGAATTTTAGGACCTTACCTAAGCCGAAATAAGAGAGTGGTGAGAACCATATATTGATAACGAATTGCAGGAAGTGTTAAATGTGCCTAATGCTATTCCAAGCACAAGAGGAAGCGATGTTGTTTCAGATGTTGATTGATTTATTGAATCAAGAATACAGTAATTAGCAACTGTCGCAAAAATTGTTCGATTTCTGGGCATATACGTTGCTATGTAGCTAAGTGTAACCAGTACTTGATACAAAATAATAAAATATGTTTTTTACCATGCACATATTGCGTATTTTGCGTCGTTTCTTGTTCGATTTGTGATGGCAATAAAGCCGACAATAAAAGCACTGACGGAACATATGAAATATAGGAAAACAATCGATTAATGGAAAGGAAAATAAATCAACACAAAAGTTTATAAACCGAATTACAAAGACTTACTACATGCAGTTCTAACTACATAAAATTACTCAAGTAAGCACAATTTGTGGGTTAGGATTACAATTCTCGCTTACATTTTATTATGACGTTTAAAATTGTAAGAGACAGTCGCAGCGGCTTTCCAGTAAACAATTCAACAGTTACACGCATCTGGCGACACCCGTCCTCGTGAGGACAGCCTACACCATAACACCTAGTGTAAGCCGCAGTGAAGATAATCCTAGTGTATGCAGATGTCTGCACTAAAATCTGGTGTGCGCGGCATTCCTAAACCAGAGGACTGGTACACTAGAATGTAATGTAAGCAATAATCCTGCATTATTTCGTCTTCCCTTCTCTTCGATTCTCTTTACCACCCGCAGTGTATAGCTTGTCGAGATCAGCCAGTGTTTGAGGTAGGTCTTTGTTTCTTGTTTCCGGAAGTAGAAGGCAGGTTAGGGCCACGAAAAGGCAGAATCCTCCGAACACAGCTGCTGGCACCCAAGGTACTTCACGGGCCTGTTAAAGAACAGTGAGTGATTTCGAAACAGAGAATATATTTGAGTTATTTGCCTGATTAGTTTCTTACACTGTACTAAAAAGCACTCAAAAACTGACAGATTTTATGGTAGGAGAAAACCATGGGGAAAAATCAAAACAGTCCGGAGGTTGCGTGGAAGTCTTTCCCATGCACGGCCGGAGAGGAGGTCAGCACGAACCTTACTCAAAATCTCAGCCACCCCATTAGGGAGAGGCTTCTGAATCGTAATGCCACAGCACGCTAACCCCTGGGCCGTTAATATTTTTTGTCAGAAAGATATTCAAGAAAGAACTCAGCCAATTATCTACACGTATTCTCCCTACAAGTCAGATAACTAATAGTTTTATTCTTAGTATTTATGTAGTACACTTGTTAGCTTTGCCTTTTAAAAATGTGCCCAGAATCTTTCGCTGCACTGCATTTGTACCCAATTATGCAACGCCATGGTGCTACGGGAGTATAAGTTGCTAATTTTTGGGCAGTTACAGGAGAAATCAGAAGAAAACCCTGATTTAGATAAATCAACAAAAGGCCTGGTTTTCCCAAGTTTCGCCACCTTTAACATATTGTCGATGCTTCAGTTTTACTCTTCATACTGTTTTTTTTTTCATTATAATTAGGAGTCCACACAGGTTCCCTGAGGAACACCTCTTTATTTATTTATTTATTTGATTGGTGTTTTTCGCCGTACTCAAGAATATTTCTCTTATACGACGGCGGCCAGCATTATGGTGGAAGGAAACCGGGCAGAGCCCGGGGGAAACCCACGACCATCCGCAGGTTGCTGGCAGATCTTCCCACTTACGGCCGGAGAGGAAGCCAGCATAAAGCTGGTCTTGAATTCAGAGCGACCGGATTGATGGGAGGCTTTGGGTCATTGTGCCGCGATAGCGCGCTAGCCGACTGAGCCACGGAGGCCCCCGACACCTCTTGAAATCGTTCGGATTATTATTATTATTAGTCTTATGGTAAAATTGCAATATCTCCCAAGCTAGTGAAGGTAGATAATCCAAATTGTGCAGTTTTGAGAATCCACATATGAGGCAACATTTGACGGTTAGTACCCATTGCACAGTCACGTGATTTAGTGGCCATTTTGAATTTCATTGTTAAGCTTTAAAAATCTTTTTCTCACAAACGGTTATACCTGTCAGTAGTAAATTCCATTTGCTGTTTTTAGGTGAATGGCCCTACTCAGTTTCCTTCACACGATATACTTGATATGCAAATTAGGCTGTAATTGACCTCGGAAGTTACGTAAAAAATTTCGTCACCTCTAAATACTGCTTAAAATGATTAACCAAATATACTATCTGATGTTACTTGTTGTCAGGATTACAAGTCTGCAAGAATTAGTTTCTTACACTGTATATTATTTAAGATTTTTCCAAAAAGCCAACTAAAATTTGTCAAAACTCTCCCATTTAAATAACAGCGGAGCTTTGTGCAAAGACTTCATGAAAGCATTTACTGTGGTTTCCCTGGCATGAGCGGGGTATTCTAATTCTGTTTGGAGCCAGTAGCAGTACACCAAAGTCTCAGCCTAAGTCTCTCCCTTCATGTGGCAGAACCTTTGTATCTGACAGGACTATTTATTTTCCTTTGACTGGCTTGCACCATAGCCCTAATGAACACTGTACCTAGCAGGCTCAGGTTCAAATCCAGATAAATTCTGCCAGTCTTTTTTCTCTCCTTTCTTTCAAGTGTCATTAAATTATCAGGCAGTACAGACTAGCCCTAGCACTCTGAAGTTCAATTCCATTCTCTTTGTTATTATTTTTACACAGAAATTTTTTCCCCACAATTTTTATTTTTCATCCTGATCTACTTCGGACGCCATATTGCCATAAATATAATGCGCTGACATGTCATTTTCCCCAGAAGGGTTTATCCGATCGAGCTGAAATTTAAAACGCACAATACGTCGTGGCAAATTACGTGTGCAAAAATCATTTTCATATCTTGAAATCTCTAGAAATGACTACGGAAGTTGTCAGGTGACCAAAAGATTTTGAATTTAAATATTTTAAGTATGCTACCTGATTACGAAACTGATCTCATACAGTTGTTCCAGTGCTACCTTATCCTCACATTTAAGATACCTTAGAGTGAGATGAAAACAAGGCAAAAGTATTATTCTTCCGGGCAAACCGTTGTTTTTGTTTTTCACCTGTATACTGACATTATGTAAACTAACGCTGTTGTAAGGACAAAGTAAACAGTAAACACTTACAACCGTGGCGGTAAATGGCGACAATATGGACGCAATTCGACAGGCGGCACTTGTGACACCAGTTCCGAAAGATCTGCATAACACAGACATTTTATCAGTAGACATAAACGCAGTCTAAGCTTTGTAAACTGACGTCTCGCATTTAAATCTTACTGAGAAATGTCAAGATGTACAAATCACTCATCTGTTATAATGTAACAACCAGCCTAAATGAGAACACATGTTTAGGCACTTTTTTCATTTTCTGGCTTTAGCAGTTTTTGAGACCAAAGTCTAAACGTTATTTCATTTTGATGAAGTCGCATGCTGGGATTTTAAAGAAATATTTCCTTGAGCAATGATACTGTTCCAGTTGATACAGAGAACGGGGCAAAACACTGGATACGGACATTGTCATAGCCAATAATTAGAAAACTATAATAGATATTCTCAAGGAAACACTTAAAACTTTGTCAAGAATTAATTAATTTTTGTAAGAAAACTAAATGGAGCATGGATATGCTGATACATATAAAGGATCATGTATATTTTCAGAGGCTTGCAGAAAAAATTATATTAAAAATACTCCACCAAAGTATCTTTAATTTTTCGTCACATGCAAACAAAAATGCTAACCAAAAAAAAAACCTGTTCTTGTATTTGGTAAAGATCACATTCGTCTGGGACATCCTCTTTTAACATCTGTTATAGAGCCTTGACAAAAAAAAAAACCCTGCCATATGCTTTGCGGTGAAATCCTGACTTACTTAGCTAAGAACTGATTTCTCACCTTACATTTGTTGGGTAGACCTCCGGAGTGTACATAAAGATCAGGTTAAATGTGCTACTTATGCTGAACTTTCCGATCATGATGAAGCCAGAAAGGAAGATACCGGCCACATGTTGTACTGGAATGATAGACACGATCATTAGCGCACAAAAGCTATATGACACTCAACTAAGAAATAGAAACTGGGAGCAGTTTCTGCATTAGCCTTACGTACAGTTGGCAACAGCTTAAATCGCTGAAAAATTTACATTAATTACCATTTCATTTTCCGTAAGATGTTTCATCCAACATTCATATACCCAGCATCTCCCACGTGTATAAACACAGTGTTGTTTTAAAAGTAAAAGAGTTTGTAGCAAACTGCAGCGACTGGGATATGCAAGCCTTTACTGTATGAAAAAGAATTCATCTTCAACTAACATCGAAGGCTAACTGTCATAAAAACCCCGCGATTAAGAGCGGGCATATTTATTTACTTATTTATCCCAATTTATTTACCGGCACACTTAAAAATGGTTTGCTTCGACGGGTGGACGAAACCATACTGCTCGGGATAAAGCAGCAAACTGTGGGAAATCACTGAAAGTCTTCCACGCGTCACATTAAAATACCCTTAAATGAAGTGGGGAAACTTGAAAAACAGAATTAGAGCAGTTTTCTCAATATGTGGAGTAGAGGGATGTTTGAAATAATCATACCCAGAGCGTGTTTATCAATGACTGTGTAACATCCAGAATTTCACGTATGTGAATGGAACTTAGACAATCGGACTTACGGACATTTACCTTATTCTGTTTGACTATATAAGCAGCAAACCTGTTGTAGCATAGAGCGCAGCAGCTGAAATCAGACACAAGGACGCCAGCAAATGCAGCCCAAGAAGAATTTTCTTCCGCCCACACCTGAAAAATAGCCTACATAGAGTTTGATCTATATTTATTTGATTGTTTCTTTTTTTTTTTTGACTTTATTTTTTTTATAAAACCATGTCTATATTATTTGTGACTATGGAATTATGATAAAGTGATACACCAATGAAATACGTAAATAAATAAATTAGGTAAATTGACGAGAGTTAAGTTATCTGTGACCATTTACCACTTATCACAACGTCATCTCTGGTCTCGTTTCAGTCTATATTGTAGTCTCTCTTTGGTGAGATTGAGTTTCTTGATAAGATCTATCGTTATATATACGTTGGCTCATACATGACAAACAGCACGCAGATGTGTGAGTGTGTTATTTATGAACACGCGTGGAGAATCTGGTCATATAAAAAGACTGCAACATAGAGAGTAAGACCGGAGCAACGGTAAATGGTTACACGTAACCGGTGCAATACATGTCGACTCACTTTAGCACAATAGGTAAGGCGATAACACCGGCTACGAAGTCCATCAGTGCGGAGAGGAACAAGTTAAGGTAGCGGTCCCCCGACAAGGTAGACGACAGCAGGTAGAGTCCCGTGTACGTCAGCGAATTGGTAAACCTTTGATACGAAAACGAATTACGAAAAATGTGAAACAAAAACAATACAGTTTATGTTATATAATACAATGGTCAAGAAGATATAGATGGGCCCACACGATAAGGTCCAAATTTGTTATAAAGGCAAGCCGTTTTCAGCTGTAATCGGCTTTGTTCTGTTTTTACCGTATTATTTACCATTAAAAGTCGAAAAATCTGACGGGAAACACAACTAGGATCATAACAAGACATTTTCCAGATTGTATCAGTGATTTATATTGCTTATTCAAAGATGATCCGATAATTATTTTATCTTGATGATGTAACTAGAACTAGTAGGTTTAAAGGGGTTCTGGTTATTGCCTAGTGCAATTAGGGGACCATACCACATATAATGGCCTCAGGAGTGGAGGGAGATGTTTAAAATTCTATTTTTGCAAATTGCATATGAATATACGCATTTGCGAAAGCAATATGCGTTTCCTGTTGCTTTGAGCAACCAGAGTTATGGGTGGGTCAGTATCTACACGTGAGCGGAAAAAGACGAGAAAAATATGGACGAAAGATACCAAACCTTAAGTAACAAAACCAAGTGTCAACTCAATATATTAAACGGAAAAAATGTCCGCTGAAATGTTTAAGCCCAAATTTGGACAAAAACAGCAATAACTTCGTTGGTCTGAAATTCAAATATGGTCTGTAACTGGTTATGGTGATTTTAATCTAATATTATATAATTTATTTTGATGTAAACTATGAATTGCCTTGTACATTTAACAGCAGGCTTGGTTTTTGTAAATTTGTTTTTGTTACCTACAGTGTCAGTAAAACCATCATGACACAGCACTTTCTTTGGTGGTGTGGTAATAAATTATATGGCGTTTTCCATTTCCCGAGGGATTGATTTACACCATTATTGCATGAACAATAATTTTAAGCTATTGGTTAAACAATTACTTACTACTTGTAATTGTTCATCCTCTTAGACACCCTTTCCGTTACTAACACCGCGAGGCATATTCAAAACAAAGACGAAAAACACCAGGTCGTCGGGTGGCTCTCTGTTGTGACTGACGGGTCCCACAAATTATGTTGGAACTTCAAAGGCAGCCCAGAGCTGCGAAAAATTTGCGATTTGCATATTAATGCATCTCGGCTTTGTAAATATTTCCACAATCGGTCGGTTTTGGTTGACCTCAAGTGCCATGACCTTCATTTCCCTAAACTAGGCCTGTATATGAAGAATGCTATTCTTAGATCATTAAGGCTAACACTGACAAGGTGACAAGAATACAATAAATGTTCGTAGGACCATTCCATTAAAAGGCTTTTCTCCTTGCTCCAACGACAGTAAACCTGTAAAACTGAGCATAATTTCGCTTTATTGCAGGGTGTGATGGGTTTTGTTCAATGTTTGACATACGAGAAATAAAAAACGTCCTCTGAATAGGACTAAATTTAGTTGGTGACTTGGGTTACCCGCAACAAACATTTTTTCTCTAATAGGCAATTGCTTGCAGCACAGATTATTACAAATCATGAAGAAAGCATTTGATATATATAATTACACTGCGAAGGCTTACCGATTTTATTTCTGCGCAAACATTTGCACAGACCGTTAGCTACGCTTTTGAAAAAAAAACAGTTCTTTTCGTCAGTTTATAATTCATACATTAGAATGTTATCGAATATTGTTGATGATATAAAATGAATACAAACCACACGAGCGCTACAACGAAAGTGATCTTTCTAAGTCCTGGATGAGTAAAGATTTTTATGGGCGATACATCATTGTCGTGGCTGTCCGTGTTTGTGACAATCTCCTCGCTTTTGTCGATGCCATTGTTGACATTAGGCAGTATTAAAGGTTCGTGTCTTGATTCACTGGCTTCGTCAGAGAGGATGGTACATATTGCTGTCAGCTTCTCAATATTGACTCCATTTATCCTCGCTGCTTTTCGGATAATGATCATTGCTTCTTTCTGCCGACCATTGGCAATCAGCCACCTAACAGACTCGTCAAGGAAACTGAAACAGATAAGGTGTGTCTTCAATATATATTACCAAATGAGCGTGCGTGTATCAGTTCACGAAGATTCATCTCTCTGGAACAAATGACAGGAGGAATATCCAAGCACGGTTTAAGATGGATCGGAATAGAGAAGATAGGTTAGATGTATTTAGGTGACTTGGGGTTGTGCATCACATGTCTTTACGTGTGCATGGATGGGGGGGGGGGTGTATAACTTGTATTGCGGCGAATCTTTCATGCATGGAATGACTGATTATGGCTTAACGCCACGTCAGCAGAATCTCAACCATTCTGTGACGAGCATGCATGGAAGTAAATGGGTATGATGTATAACACCTCTTGAAGTAGACATTCATTGAAGTGAATCGGGAGACGCATTACATGCAAGGATGTGAATGGCATGTCTTCATATGGATCGGGAGGACACATTGACATCGTCTTATCTCTGACGAACAGCGGGAAATATTGGTGACAACACTGAATGAAACGTAAGGCATAGAATAAACAGAAAATTTACCGCTTTCCTCAAGTGCTTGAACAAGCTTGGACAATGACTGATTAAGCAAAGCCAGTGGGTGAAATGTTTACTCACAAATAGTGCGCAATGACAATGAGGGAGGACAACGCCATGGCAACCTGAACGTAACGCCAACTGATACCCTTCATGATGTACCCAAGGCCGGGGAGGAAGCATGTGGCCACTCCCCAGCCTATGTTAGACATCAGAGCAGCGAGAGTTCTGTATTTGGGAACGAACATTTCCAGCAACGTTACCCACACCACCATTGATACACCCTGCAAAAAAAATATAAATAAATAAAACCGTATTGATTCAATCCGGTTTGAGGTTTAGTTCACTTTTGCAACAGTAGCAAAAAGGCTTCGTGATGAGGAAACAGACTTGGTGTCGCCTTTGCACTACATCCCGTGCCATTGCATGTAGCAACATGCCATGTTCTGGTGAACAAATTACCTTAACACATGTGATGCAGTCATGCAACCATGTAACACACTTGTCTGATTATATGGGATGATTTCTTTTCGAAAAGGCATAATTTGTTCCAAAACCTAAGAGAGTATGTACACTAAAGCTTTTGTATTATATATGGTTTGTGTTATTGTGTCTCGAAAAGATAAAACCAAACACATCTAAATCTGAAAAACAAATATCTCCAAGTATACCTACCGGTAGAAAAATGCCCATGAAGAATCGCGTCACAATAAACATGGTGATACTTGTTGATAAGGCGTTAAACATTGCAATCAACAGGAACGCCACATGACAGGACAGGAACACTTTCCTTCTTCCGTGTTTGTCGGCGAGCACACTGAAGGTCACTGTGCCAACAGACACACCAACATTAAACATCGTGAACGCCAGATCCGTTAGGAAAGTCTGTCCACAAACCAGATCCCACTGAAACACAACAAACGTCAACATAATAGTGTTACATGTATAATTGCACAAAAAACCAGCCGTTTATAATGTGTCAATCAGCAAGACGTAGAAACAGACAGTCGTATATCCATAATCAAGGATAATGAATATTCCTAGTCGATAAACGCAAGACCAATTCTGAAAATAACAGCCTGTATAAACTACTTGGGAAATATATAAAAAGTACCGAAAAAGTGGTTTTCAATTTTGACGCAATGAGTTTACTTTCGATGCATAAAGGACCACTTACAACTAAATGGGAAATCGCCCCGCTCTCAGATCGCCAACCTGCTCAGTGACAGATCTACTGCAGAATGACGCCAGGGTTTCCCCGGTATGCGGTTGAAGTTGTTGTAAAACAGGTCCTGCCTTGCAATAGGACATATTAAAAAAGTGTTCTCTACTAATCATGAGCGTCCACCCGGTTCTTCTCACACTATAATTTGTCCGCTAAAATCTGTTCCGGTCATATCTATAAGAAGTTCATTATAAGAGTTAGAACAGGAGTTCAAACTGAAAGATCTCCAGGTTAAGGGTAGTGCTAATGAAGCTGTTAGTCACCCAGGGATTTAATTTGACTCGAAACATTCGATTGGTACCCAAATTTAATGACAAAGATGTAGAAAGGTGCTTTCTATCCTTTGAGAAAGTGACTGTTAGCTTGGAGTGGCCTGAAAAGTGTTGGACAATGTTACTACAGAGTACATTTGTCGGTAAAGTTACAGAGGTCTGTTCTGCTTTATCAGTGGATCAGTCTTCAGATTACAAAACAGTTAAGGTCTTGTATGAGCCTGTACCTGAGGCTATAGACAGAAGTTCAGACAGTTGAAGAAACAGCCTGGTGAAACTTATGTGGAGTTTGCCAGAGGTAAAGAAACGCTGTTTGATAGTTGGTATAGGACCCAGAAATTAGATCCTTCTTTTGAGAATTTAAGGGAGGATGCTCTCTTGGAGGAGTTTAAGAACAGCATAGGGAATGAGGTCAAAGTTTACCTAGGCGACCAAAAGGTCAGGGACATTAAGACTACTGCTAGAATGGCTGATGAGTATGAGTTAACTCATAAATTTAGTAGGCGGAACTTGCGGACTAGATTTGAGAAGTGGAATTCTGATAAGAAGACTTCATATTTTATTACTGACAAGCAGACCGGTGAGACACCTATGTCAAATGTGGGTTTTTCTTCTGACAAGGTTTTTCAGTCCAAATCTCAAGATATAAGTCCACCTTCTTACCACTATTGTAAAAGCCCAGGGCACTACTATGGACTTAGTACTGAAACGGAAAAAAGGAGCGAAAACCAGTGACTTTTGTTAACTCCGGTTGGAAACCAGTGAGTTCACAGGTAGAGATAGGTAATGTTGGCCTGTCGTTATACCACGAATAAAGGATGTGGTTCAGACTCCAGAGATATACGTGGGATTCTCTTCCGATGGTGTTGTTACTGGTAATGGAGTTTCCTCCCTTCCTCCCTACTTAGGGATACTGGAACCAGTCAGCCTTTGAAGTTGGCAGATGCGATTCAGGCCCATTCTGATAAACCAACAGGCATGTTTGATCCAGGATATTAATGGAGCTTTCATGTCTGTTCCTTTATTGGATGTTACCCTTACTTCTCAGTTGGTTACTGGCTTAGTATTGGTAGGGGTTTTTAATACTTTGCCCTTGGAAGGTATTTCCTGGGTAATGGCTAAGCAGGACATATGGTCAAGGCGTGTCCTCGTGTCTGTAGTGTTTTGGTTTTGGATGAAAATACAGAAAACCTACTGGAGAAATTTTCAGGTATATTTCCCTCTTGCGTCGTTACCATTTCACAGAAAAGAGCTAGGGAGAAGAAAGATAATTCTTCTGTTACCCTTAAGGATTCAGCTGATAATGCTTATTTGGCTGAAACTTTCTTCCCTGATGTTGATGGTGTATGGTCAGGAGTTAGTACTGTGTTTTCTCGGTCTGATGTGATTAAACAATAACAGTTAGATGCTGAATTAAAGGAATTAAGTAAGTCTGCTTTATCTGTGGAGGGAATAGCTAATTTATCTGTTGGTTATTATATGGAGGATGAGCTGTTGATAAGAAGTATAGACTTCCCCATGTATCAGCTAATCATGACTGGGCAGTTTTCAATCAAGTTGTGTTACCTCCAAGTTATAGAGATGAAGTACTTAGAATGGCTCATGAGATTCCCACAGGTGGACATTTGGGTATTGGAAAGACAAAAAGTAAAATCACTCGCCATTTCTACTTGCCTAAGATTCTCAAGGATGTGATTAAGTTCTGTAAGGCGTGTCACACCTGTCACCTAGTATGAAAACCCCAACATTGTGTAAGGCCTGCACTACTAATTCCTATTACTGATCTTGGTGAACCTTTTAGTAAGGTACTTGTTGATTCTGTTGATCGGTGATCTAGAACTACGTCAGGATACAAGATTCGGTGCCATTTTTTCCCCAATACAGTAGTACTACAACATGTGGAAGAACACACAGTGCCCAACAAGACTTTCAGTCTCTACGAACCCAAGCTAGTACTTACAGCCTACATCGTTTAGAACAATTCGTCTTGAGGAGGCAATAAAGGCACACGTACGCTGTCCTTCCACGAATGCACTTTATTTAATAGACCATACTCATTCGGGAAATTTAAAGACCATAAATGCATAATCGCGTGCGAAGCAGGAGGCTGACACTTAAACAGTGTATGCCCTCTTATCTGGGAAGAGGCGGCGAATATCAGAGGTCACTTTAACAGGTCAGGAGAACACCCGATCTGGAGGTAAACATGGCTGACATGGCTGACATCTACATACACAATTAGACCTAAATAGATTGTTTTGTTTTCATTTTCTGTGCGTTTAGAAGTTGTCGAAGATGAAGTAGAATTTATTTGTATAAAAACGCCGCGTGGTGGCGGGTGAATATGTATACAAATTAAATAACAATGGCGAAAACTACGAAGGTACCATGCATGCATTACTATGTCTTAGATATTTATGTACATAAATCGTGATTCAGCCTATGAAGTAGTTTAACATCAAAAGATTAAACAGCTCCAGGAAAATAAGCACAATTGTAGAAGGCTCAAGTTGTGTTAAGGGGTTACAAAACCAAGTTTCAATACTTGACTTGAAAACTTGACGCTTAACTCAAAACACGTTTGTTAGAAGCATTCATTTGTGTCCGATGTTTTGATTTAACATTAAAAAATTTCCGTCGGACGTATTTCTCCGTGTCCTTTGAGAAGAAAACAAATTAGTGAAACATGCATTATGTTTTATAGCCATTGCTTTATTTGGTTATCGAGCTGAAAGAAAAAACAGAGTGAAAAAAATCTATCTGAAAATACCCCATGCACCAGTAAAATTTCTCGTCTTTTAATGGTGGCACTCATTACAAATAACGAAATATTTTCCACATTTCCTTCCTTGTTTGTTTGGTCATAACAACACAGATCTGTGGATATTCTTACCTCGCTAACAATGGAGGCCTCCTTAGGCTCAGCGTAGATGTATCCATCAACACAAATCTCCGAAGTGTTCAGGCTAGCATTGAACCAAAGACATCTTTGACCAAATGCCACATTCACAGAGGAATTTGTCAGTGACGTTCCATCATCTTTCTCAATGTCACGAGGTTTGCAAGCAAAATCCGGCACGAATCCTGAGCAAATTATTAAAAAATCTCAATGAAACACCACCCCCCCCCCGCGCCCCCCAGGATATTCTCTTGAGGAAAGGTCATAACGCAGGTAGAGTCACTGTGGAGTTTAAGGACGGAACTGAAAAGTGTATTTATATGATTTTACCATGGATACAAAATTTTTTCTTAATTCAGTGTAGCGGGTTTCCGTGGCTCAGCCGGTTAGCACGCTTGTGCAGCGCAATGACCCAAAAGCCTCCCACCAATGCGGTCGCTGTGAGTTCAAGTCCAACTCATGTTGGCTTCCTCTCAGGCCGTACGTTGGAAGGTCTGCCAGCAGCCTGCGGATGGTCGTGGGTTTCCTCCCGGGCGCTGCTGGGTTTCCTCCTCCATAATGCTGGCAGCCGTCGTATAAGTGAAATATTCTTGAGTATGGCGTAAAACACCAACCAAATAAATAAATAAATAATTGAGTGTAACCAAATGAAAATTGTACATAGCTTAACGCAGTTGTGCCTTATTTTACGTTCAATTATCTTTTTATCAGTGAGTGATACGTAATTGCTTACCTAAAATTAATGTTCCCAAAGTGGCGTACGCCCAGGATATGAAGTAGATATTAATAAGAACGCCCTGGCGGATTTGCCATTTCCCCAGTCCAAGATGCTCTATGATGTCATCAACTTCGTCCACGATTATTGCCATGTCACCTGCTGACAAATGCACAGCAGTCCATAAACAACGCAAACCCTTTTATGACGAAATACCTTGATGTGCAGTATCTTACATCCTGTTCAACAGATAGGTTAAAGAGGCTAAGCGGGGAAACTGAAAATATTAATGAAACAAAAGTACTAAATGTGCCAACTGTGCTGAATAACATCCATCAGCTGGTCTTGTTTTAATTCGGTCAGAAAACTGAGATGTCGGATCACACAGTCGACCTATTTTCCTTAAACAGAATCACTCAAGCGCTTGATGTCTACGACATAGATAACTCTCCACGCGTGAACTATGGCGGCAGGCTGTTACTCTCCACGCGTGAACTATGGCGGCAGGCTGTTCGTGTTCGTAGACTTGGATAACTCTCCACTTTTGAACTTTGGCGGCAGGCTGTTCGTGTTTGTAGTAGTTTGATATAAGCAGCCGGATGGAATATAGTGATGATCGATTCGGACAAAAAATGAAACATTAAAAGCAAACACAGAGCGTTCTTGCACGGCTCCCAAAAGTGTCTTTTTACATAAGGCTGTCCCTGGCAGCAGCGTCTTACCGTCATTCCCACTGCTTGGGTATAGAGCTAACTAGTTCGTGGGACAGGGATGTGTACTAAAATGCTTTGAGGCTCCTGCCCCAGTGGCCATCAGTCGAAAGCTGATATTTTGGGGGACGGGGGGGGGGGGCTCATGCAACAATGGATATCAGTCGAAAGCTGAAATGCTTGGGGGGGGGGGGGGCTCATGTATTAACGGCCTCCCCGGCGAAAGATAGAGGGATTTGGGTGCTCATGTATCATCTGCCATCCGGGAAGGGCTAAAAATCTTTGAGGCTTATGCCTATGGACTTAATGGGGACATGGTGTATATCATAGGTGATATATACCTATCCTACAGTGTCACATATGAAAAGTACGCAGGCACCTTGAATTATCTACGAAGTGAACTCATGTGAGAAAAACTTTAGCAGTCGACTAGGGAATCCCCCGACTTTTTCCTCAAACCTCTCCGGGCAAATAGTTAATCTTTATGGGCTTTAATAGAACTGAATCGGGTTTAATAAAAGCAAATCAATATAGAAAACATGGAGCAGTTATACAATTTGAAAACAAAACATTTTTTTTACTATTACGTGAATCTTGTTTATATTGCGCTCACGTTTGCCTTCATGATCCATATGTACGCCTGGGAAATGTGGTAAAATTTATGTGGTGGATTAATCACGTAGTGAACTGTACACCAAGATTTGCGGCATAAAACCGTCTTTTGCACATCGTCGAAATAACACATGCACATTGAATACAGGTTGTTCAGGCTGTTGTTATACAGGATTTATTACATTGGATTTATCTTCTGTTTGTGTGATTGTTTATCTTGTGGCTTCAAGAGTGTACTAGTTTCTATATGTAATGTCCACTGGTCCTGAATATTTTAAATTGAATCACTTCAATAAAAAGTTTCAAATCAAGCAGGCGTAAAACTCCAAACAAGAATTCTAAGGTTACTTATCATTTGATGGCATTCAGTTCCATCTGTGAAGAAATCGTACGTTAACTACATTAATCATTAGATATAAATTTTTCTCTTTTTACATGGATTGAAATTACACGATATTGGATTTTAATTCTTCTCATTTGCTGACAGTTGTAACTGAAAATACACCAACGATTATATTATCTTATTAAATGTTTAGCATTATAGTTGTTTAAAAGCAAACGCATTATAGTTTGAGCAGAAAACTCAGCGGGATATATGAATGCTTTTATAATCTCATGTCCAGAGCGTGGAAACTCTAGTCAGCCGTACAGACAAAATCTGAAAAGCGTGTGTTGGTGGTTGCTCAAGGTGGTTGAAGTCGTCAGATTGTCTCGTAATGAACGACCTACAAAGCCTGGATTCATGAAAAATAATCCACTGTGCCAACACAAACTCAGTCCTCCTTAAAGTTTAAAAGTTTAATTCGTGATGACACAATATAGGATTAGGGATATCATCTTGCTTCTCTATGCATCATGCCTCAACCCAACAAAACGATCAATGATGCCTACAGCATGCAGGTCGGGCGAGTGGCCTGCCGTGCGCAAAGCATACAGCACGCAGCTGCCGTCTTCGCTGCCTAACACAGAAGATAAATCAAGCGTTTATTTCTTTCTGTTGTTGTGTAAGTGATAGCTAAGCCCTACACTATAGATCTACTAAATGCGGAAAGTTTACGCGATGCATTACAATACTTTCAAGCTCTTTGTAAATTGTATTGCCTTATTATTCAGGCATATTACTAACGATGTATTCATTTTAAATTTCAGACATTTGACGAGGCAGCAGATGTTCAAAGAAAGTTGTTGATAAACAGTTGAATAGATGTGTTCAATTTCACGATTACCTCAGACCCTTGTATGTTGAAGTAATACATATTTCATGAATCAATCATTAAATTTTAAACGACTGAAGTACTGTCCCAACTTTTGCCAGAAAAAGTTGAATGATGTACGTAGATCAGCAGTGTTTAATCATGATACAATATTTGATATGCAGAGCTAGTGCCTGACTACTGCGCAGTCGTGTAGGGGAGTCATTATTAAACTTTGACTGAAAATTGTTTTCTTTACATTTTCTTGTACTGTAGGCCGATTGCAGAAGAATCAACGCAAGGAAATATTTACCACCATGGAGTAGAAATGGAAGAAACACATGGAGACTCATATGACCTTGGTACAGCAAAAAGCATAACTATGAATCCTCTGTTGAACCAGATTTTTATTAATTAAGGTAAAGCCACTTACTCTGTAAGTCGTGTTTCCGTTATCGAATTCATGAAGTTAAGATAAGATAAGATAAGATTTATAGCAGATGGGTTCATCTTCTGATTTATTTATTCAAAATATGTCCTGGCAGTATTAACACTTGTTTGGCATCATTCAGGTACTATAACAGAAGAAAATACATCAGAACTTGAAGCATTAAAACAGGAGAATAATTGTGGAAACGGGAAGTTAAGCAACCGCGAGATGCATTGAAGCGGAAAGTATGGCCAAAAGATAAAATCAGCAATGATGACAAAGCCACCCAGTTCTACACTGGTCTTCGGTCATTTGCAGTATTTTTATGGCTTTCAGGCAATTCTGGATGCTTAATTATCACCATATTGTTTTATCACCACATTGTTTTATCTCTTCACACATCAGATGTGGTTACCTTAACCGGCTTAAATATTACATACACGTAAATTATTCTTGAAGACATCAGAAATGGTTATTGTTGACACAAGATGCCATTAGAAACTGTCCGAAAAGTGGAATCAGCAAAATAGTTATCCTTACTGTACCATGGACCAGTGCCCTGCAGATTTGCTCTAATATTTCCCTTTTATATGATAATTAATTGATTTGAACACATTAATAACAATGAATGAAACTCATGACAATGATTACAATGCAGAAGTGAGTTTCCATTTACGCAAAGTACAAAGCTGTTATTTTGTTAGCTAAGTATTATGTGCCATCCTAATTTGTGCATACATTGCCACTCAGGTACCTTGAAGCGGAGCCGAGTGACTTACTGGAATTAAGACAAGAAAGCCAGTGAGCGTCAGAGAAACCCCCGAAGCTTAATCCAATTCACCAGTTATTGGCAATGTTGATGCGCTTAAAGGTGTGACAGCCTTGAAAATTTATACATTTTCATTGAGTATTTGTATTAAATGATTACATGCTCATGTTTATTGTGTGGAAGTATTGTTACCCTGTAGTAGCACAGGGTTAATAGATATATGTATTTATCTGTTTGATTGGAGTTTTACGCCATACTCAAGGTAAATTTAGCTTATAAGAGTTTGACCACTAGGCCACGGAGACCCCAACTTTATTAAACAGAGAAATTGTTCCAATGTACAGCATACATTAAAGTTTCTGTTACTTTGCAATGCAATATTTTATTATATAGTGACAGCAAGCTGACCTTTTCAGTTACAGTTCTTCATTCGACTGCTCCAGATAGAAAGATAGGTATCTTTCAGATATGCTGTCAAACAACATGATCCTTGTGTCGTCTTCACAGACTGAGCATGGCCATTCCTAGCGCACCATCCTGCAGCCTATGTGGTTGACCCGCATTAAACACAAGCCCATCACTCGAGGCCCCTGGGAAGCACTTGTCCCGGCTTAGAGTTTACCCAGCTGGCCTGAATATTACACGTGTTGCCGTCCTCGCCATGGCCTCCACATACTTCTGAATTTAAAGAGCCTCGTTTTCTTTACCCCGCCTTACAGCCCATGCAGTCTAAACAAATGAAGAAAACAGGGGTTTTACATAAACCAAAGCTTATCACTCTTGCCTATGAGTTATTACGGGCAAGTAATTATTGCATTAATGTGTAACAGAATGTTTTTATTTACGTGATATCAGTGAGCTGAATAGATGGAGGATATAGGGGAGCCAGCAGTAAATCACCAATATTGCCAAGATGCCGAACTTACCCACATCCGACGATATACCTACTCCCACCCTCTACTTTCAGTAATTATTTATGCAAACTGCTTTTTTTTGGGACTGAGCACTTTGGAAAGAATCATGCCTGTCCAAATCCTGAGGTAAACTTTATCGCATACTGTGATCTAATCAGGTATCTAAAAATAAATCCAAACATGAGAAAACATTCATGCTCATTGTGAGCAAATGATCTCTGTCTACCTCCCCTACGAATTGTGCACAGCTAATAACTGGCATCAGCATACCTGATCTTTGATTCTGTGGATGAATTCCAGTGCGAGCAAGAGGCTGCAAAGATGACTGCAATTTCTCGGAAGGCTGAAAATTATTTTTAAATAAAAATAAGCTATGCAATCGCTTTCATGATAACATGCCATGCAGTGGTAATATTACTTTTAAAAATTTGAAGTGTGAAACATGACAAACATCATATTACTCAGCACAGAAACTGCCCTCTGTTATCGATACTAAGTTACTAATTTACATTTACGTTTAAAGTACAAGTCAAGTTAGTTCCCTACGCCTGTATGATTGAAATTTACATAATATTTACTTCTCTACAAAGGCTATAAAACAGTTTCTTGTTTCAATATTTGTCTTAACTTGAGAAAACTTACCCCGCGGGACAGTCACAGTGACAACTGTCAGATTTCTTTCTCAGGGATACATACACGGAATGCTTTCTTTGATTCTAAGTTGCCATGTATTTGACATGAAACCAAATGACAGTGTCAGATATCTGGAAAGTAGATAATTTTATCTACGTATCGATGAACAGTACAACAGTCAGGCAACAATATATAGCGCACATTATGATAAATTATGTACATAATATTTTAAAGAAAAATCCTATCTCAAATGTAAGTTTCATCAGTTGTGCCATTCTCTTTCTTTGTTATGTGTATTATAATTTTCCTGTCTATCCAGAGACGTCAAAGTCAGCATGCTACATATAGGTTACTGGTCTAACTGCTATATCGTAACCAGACTTTTGACTACAAGATCTACAGATTATCATATACATGTATGTCATACAGGGTCGGTGGTGAACCGTCACTTTCATGAGATTTAGGCCTTCCTACCTCTTTGAATACAAGCTGCTGGATGTCACAGTCATCAAAATGTTTCACCCCACAATCCATGCATTTGTTGTTCCGCGAACTTTGCTCCAGACTATGATCAAACACATTCACAAACTTGACTGGCGGGATGGCATCTACCTCTGGGCTCAGGAAATAACCGACAGAATCAAACTCCAAGTCGATGTCTTTCCGAGTCGAAGGCCTAATGTTTTCAACATTCTGTCGCCTTTTCTCCACTATGCGTTCAACAAGCTCTGCTTTTTTTCTACCGTTGAAACCTGAGGCCAAGATTGCGGCAAAGTTGCCTGAACTCCGCAAATTTGACGACAGCACTTGAACGAGATGTGCGTGTTATTAATCTGGGACAACTTTCTATGAACAGCAAAGGGAATCTTGTAATAATGTTACGGGGACATATTATGTCAAGGAGAGATGACTAATGACGTAACATGGCTAGATGAGCAATTTCGTTTTAAATTAACAGGGATATACCCATTGGAAGGAGAACGGAGAGTGAGCGTTGCTCATCCAGAGAGAATCACTAATTATGGCATTCGTTGGGTACTACGGATTTCGTTATTTAGTGACATTTTACTCCAACTGGATAATGTAATAATAAACAGAAAATAAAAATAAAGTGTAATTAGTTTCAAGGTAATCGAGACTTTACTAGCTTACTCCCAACGCCTTACTTAAACGGGATAGATACTGGTTGGTGATTTTCAATTAGTCTTTTAGATTTTAGTACAAGCCTTATTAGGACTGACTTCAAGTCACCGGGTAAAACACGAGTTGAAAATGAAGCAAACTTTAAGCAAAGCAGCGGAGGTGAATCGTTCAAAAGCTTCAGGACTGACGCGAATTTGCCGTCAGGAGGGGATATTGCCAATATTTTAAGACTTCAAACTATACCGATTTTACTTTCTGTGGAAAAAAAAAACTTGAGAAAAGTGAAAACGTTTGTCACCAAAAGTAGCCTATCAAGATAATCATCAAAGCTGAGAGAGACGTTTTGGTGACTGATTTGCCGCATTCGCCTACCCTTTTTATGATAGCTTCTGTGTTGAAAGCATTATAGAAAAAAAAGTAAGAAGTTTCAACTTCTCCAGAATATATATACTCCAAAAGCCCGAAGGCGAATTTAAGGTGCGACGAATTTCGTGGTCACTGTATCCCAACAATCACGCGCAAATCGAAACTTTAACAACTCAAATCACCTTCAAATGACTTTCTTGAAAACAAATTAATGCTTTTCGAAACGAAAGCTTTATTTGACACCCGTCAAATATTTTACTCAAAGTTGTCAATACTAGTCACAAGGATTACTCAGTTTTTTTTTTTGTTAAGTAGTTTAAAAAAAAGATTCAGATCGTCCGCTATACAACACGACGCTATCGGTAAGAAATAGGTACGAATGTCTATAACTTTTAAAAATTTAAAGAAGTGTTTTGAATGAGATTACTCAGATTTCATTAGCTTTGTTTTAACTACATCACAGTATATTTTAAAGATAGAAGCGGGTATTAAAATGATGTTTTTGTACGTGTACAGCGAATGAATACAATTCAAATCACCCAATGGCCAAATCACCCGATCCAAGTCGCCTAAATCCAGCTAATGTAATCACTAGACAATGTACATTTTTATATTTCTGCATTAAACTGATTACATATGATTAATGATACACGTTGTCTGAATGATAAAACCTCCCACGCTCTCGAAGAAAATGTTACGTGCCCTTGGGGCGAAAGTAAAGGTATGATGGATTCAAAGAAAATCATAGCCATTTAAATTGAATATTGCCTTTCACCAATTACCTTTGGCATGTTTAGATGAAGAAAATATTAAATACGGATTTCATAAGTGCATCAAAATATCCAGCATGTAATAATGGTGTTACTTGTAAAATTTATCTCAATGACGAATTTTTCATAGTTATTCTATGACATTTTAGATGTATTTTCAGCTATTACATTATGATTTTTGCATTATGAGAGATCACGTCTCTGGCTGTATGATGTTCAAACCGAGTGTGCAACAAATTAATCGTTCGAGATTTTGCACGAGCTCACGGTTGTTACGACCGATAATGTAGTAAGTATCAATACTGTAGTAACCCACCGATATTGTTTTTGATTCATAATGTTACAACGACCGATACTGGTACAAACGACAGATAATGTTACAACTTTTCCAATCGGTTCTGTGGTAAATTTTATGGCTCATGTAGTAAATGTTTTTTGTACAATGTAGCAATGTGCGGGGAAGTTTTTAACATTTTCGGTTGTTTTTATAACAGTGTCGGTTGCGGTAACATTATTGGTCAAAAGGTGATACAACATCGGTTTTTTACTACAGTGTTGGTACACACTACGTTATCGGTCGCAACAACAGTCGTCAGAGAGCTAACTGGGGATCTTGTGCCAGGCACGTTGCGGGAACACAAAGGCCTACAGTCACACCTGATCAAGTTACAGAGTGTTTTTCGGTAGGCAGTAACAAGGTCGTAACAAAAAACTTCTAATTCATATCCAAGGCTGATAAATGATATCCTAGATGGTTACATTCAGTAATTTGTTAAGAGTCACTGATGCGAGATAAAGTGGTTTACTTTGCCTGTTGGCCTATATACCAGACAAGTGTGCGATGGTGCCTTGATCGAAAGATAAAACAAAAAAGGGCAGCACTCAGCTTTAATATTTATAAATTCAGCATAATATACAGACTTAATAGTATACATGCATTCCACCAATGTAGTCACAGTTCAAGATCAGCTCATGCTGGATTCCTCTCTGGCCGTACGTGGGCAGGTCCGCCAGCAAGCTGCGGATGCTCACGGGCTTTCCCCGGGATCAGGTCGCTCAATTCAGTAATGGTGAATTCCCCGGGCAAATTATAATATACTTACTTCAGTGTGTCGATCATAAACAAGGTCAGGCAACAGAATTATCTACATGCAAGAAACATCAGCATTCGCCACAGGATACATTCCGGAGCCTATGAGCTCTAGTTTTTAATCATATAGGCGACGCATTTGCAAAGGCTAACTGAAGCTCCTCTCATGCCATGGATAATCATTCGTCCTAATGGAAAGGTCCTGGCTGTTCATTGCAGTTACATATCTGTGTTGGGTGAGGCTTACACACACATTATAGCACTACTTCTGTACATCGCAGCTTTAGTAAACGTTCGAGAAACCAAAACTGTGACGGAAGAAAAGTCCTACTCGTTCCCTCCATGTGTAAAGGGCGTAGAGCAGATTAAAGAGACATTGATTTCAGCTTAGGGAAAATGAAAAAGAAGAAGTTGGATGTCCGTTTATCAGAGGCACAGATACCTTCGCCGGGCGAATGGCACATAAAGGCTGTAAATTCTCTAACAGAAACTAATTTTTCCAACTTTTTAAGAAGTTTAATTGACACTGGTAAGAAGCCTGTCCTACTTAGTGTCAATGTGCCCTATCAGAGGGAATTTAAGCCGAAGTCGTATAATATCGGCTTTCCACAGATTCTTACTGATCTTGTTGACAGGAACTTGTTGAATGCAAACTTTGGTGATACAGTAGAATCTCTGTAAACAGACTGTACTTGGAACCGAACAATAATGTCGGTTTAGACAAGATATCGGTGTTTCAACGTGGGTATGTAACCTACAACAACAACAAGCCGTGCATTTCACACACGTATACGTTTAATTTAACTTCAGAAAGAGCACAGTAATGCATAGCAACAAACTGTGTAAAGAACCAGATCTGTAATTTACTTTACTTTACTACATACAGATAATTTCTTTATTAAAGATAAAATTAGGGTAGACTGTTACTTCTTCATGCGGTGGCTGACTATCGTCTCTTCGGTGACGGAGGTCATGGTTTGAATGTGATCCAACAATCGCTGTTCTTTTATTGCAGACAAATTCCTCAACATACGTAAATTTGATAAGAATTCCGAGTAACCCATCTCAGGCCCCATCGTTTCATTGTCGGATCCTCCCCAAAAGCTCCCTGTGCAGTATCGTCCACTGCATCCGTCAGCAGTTCAGCCTCCCACTCTGCCCAAAAGTAGCCTCCGTGGGGGTTGTCTGATTGATGTTTACGAAGTCCTCAGTGGTAATGTCGACTGGCAGCTCGAGCTGTCTGATGAGCTGGGCTAGAGGAAGGTCGTCGTCATGGCCATCATCGCCCTGTGCCAGGCAATAAAAATGGAATCTGGCTTTGGTGAAACTTGGTGATTGTTCCCGCTGTGGTCTTATTCCACGCTAAGCCTATCCACTTCACGGCGTCCAGGACAGAGTACAGCTGTCATTCTTGGCCACAAGACGGGTCAACAGGTGTTTTCGGTATCTTGCTTTACAGACACGGATGATTCCCTGGTCGAGGAGCTGGTGCACTGACGTTGTGCTGGCAGGCAGGAATTTCACTGTTGATCAGCTCTATCTTTTCGCGGGAAGTAACACTGTCAAGAAAAAGAAGAATCTTCCTCTTTTGTTTCCTAATTTGGTGTTCAGGGACGTTAGACATTCCTTGAAAAGGGCCCCAAACACCTACACCTTCTTATTGGCACGCCAGGTCACGGGCAACTTCGATAAGTCAATGTTCTTAAAACACTGTGGCTCTAGAAATTTCCCAATCACAACTGGCTTAAGTCTACACTGCAGGAGAACATAATGGTTAATCGTTGAGTGCAGACTTTGGTCCCTTTCCCTGACTTCTGGTTTCACTTTTTAATGTGTTCACATAATAAAGACAGTAAAAGAGAAAAAATCTTTTCTAAAATTAAATCCATAGATATCGAATGTCAGAATTTTCAGTTGATGGTAAAAAGATTGAAGCAAAGCAATGCTATGGAGCAAAGAAATACTAGAATTACAGAAGAAAACTGTTACTGATTTTCCTTTTTTCTCTTACTAGAGTTTACCTACTTACGGCATTCAGGGCAGTACCACTTCCCTTTAAGGAGCAAAAACACTTCTTCAATTTTAATTTTGCCAAATAGAACCACTAATTCTCACTTCTCATTGTCACAGCCTACCATGCCTTTATTGTTCTCATTGTCTTCTGGTTATTCACAATAACAGTACTCTTGGTGCACCACTTCAGCAGTGGCGAGGCTATTCACTGATACCCAGCTGCGATCCCCAAGTGGCATGGGGCTGTCAAGACGAGAGGAAATTTCCCAACTAGTTCTGGTAACAGTGCCATAGAATGAAAGTATGCAGCCCTCCTTGGTATATCAGCCTTCTTAGTATGTATATTCTTATCTGGCCATACAAGAAAATCACAGTATTCTTGCTTGGTAACGAATGTCTTGAATTTATTTCATCCATGAATTTATTTCAGTGTTTTTCCGTATCTAGTGTAGTATCTAGTCTTGCCTCTAAGCAAGACTTAGGGCCAGTGTGCTCGTTTCGAGATGACTGCCGAATACAGAAAGGCCTCTTATCTCAGCCACTCCTAATACACAACAATAACATGACACAAATCCATCTGATGATGCTTCCATAAAGGGATGATCAGAGTCTGTAACTAAACCTGAGATTTCATGCACAAAGTTATCATGTAGGCCCTTCATAGTTTGCTGATACTAGTCCAGGCCAGTTTTTTTCATGTTGACATTCCCAAGAAGTAGCAGGAGTCCTAAATGAAGATTCCTCTGGGTTGCAAATGGACGAACAGATGGCACACCAGGGTTACACGGCTCACACCTTAGAAAGCTGCAATGCTTCCATGTCTACATCTGTGACAAATTCTGCAAGGAGACGGGCTTTTGTTGCAACCTCTACAGCATGTGTTCTGTGTAATCTTAAATTTAATAGTGTCACAGATTTTCATAATACACTGTTTTTGCAATGGGCATGAGCCGGCCCTACTTGGATGATTTACGCTAATGCCTGATTTAGTAATAGGTTGTTTCCAGAAGATATTCGTGATGCTTCTTGAATTGATAAGGGAACAGTGTGGGAGATACCTGACAGCAATTACCAAGTCTTAGCCA
Organism: Acanthopleura granulata; assembly: GCA_016165875.1. NCBI lineage: Eukaryota > Metazoa > Mollusca > Polyplacophora > Chitonida > Chitonidae > Acanthopleura > Acanthopleura granulata. The sequence continues at coordinate 30,376,921 of JABBOT010000005.1, read as the reverse complement.
ATTCATTGCCAGGGACACCGATATGAGCTGTTACCCAGTCGAGTGAGATAGCAACCCCTGGAAAATTAAGCCTAGTACACAAGCCTCGTATTTCATACACCAGTGAAGACGACTTGGTCGACATATAATTACGCACAGCCTTTCGGGAGCACAAAAAATCAGTAAAGGATCCCACGACGCGGGAAGATTTTACCTCGAGAAAAAAATTCAAGGCACAGATAATGACAGAAAGCTTTGCAGTAAACACAGAAACGAAAGTGGATAGTCTAAATAGTTTATATTTCCTTCCAGGGAGCGCAAAATGACGTACCAACACAATTACTGTCTGGGCATTTAGACGCAGATGTATGTACATATAAGTATTCAGACCAGTTACACAATGGGATCATTATTAAACAAACAGCAACAATAACGAGGCGTCGTCAGACTTCGTAATTTTGCTATGTAGATCTATGACAATAGAAGTGAAAAATAATTTCCCTGGCGGGAAATCAGGAATAAAGGAGGGCTGAATGTTTCAACCATGACAACATAAAGATGATGAGATGTCTTTGGACCTCAAACTGAATGGCAAGGCATGCGGATCTTTACCTTCATAAAACCAGTCACAAGCGGAAGGTTTAATTACAGTAGAAGCAGAGTTATGTGCATCAGACTGAAGCCTAAATAAACATGTTAGGGTGCGCAGCCGCCGACGGAGATGGACTCATTACACTAGCCCTGCATACTGGTAAAATGTAGCTAGCTCTAAGTGGCGGGGATCGTACACCTCCTGTAGGTATAAAAATAGCCTTACTATCTATGTAGCAATTTCCCAAAGAACAATCACCTATAACTGTATTCCCTAATTTTTGTGACCCCAAATTACACAGCAAGTCAAGTAACAGGTTGTCTGGTCTACAACATATCCAAATATCATCATAGCTTGATCGTCATTTTCTCAAAATAAATCATCTGGAATGCAGGAACTAGCGTCCGATCGCCATAGTAACTGCCACACACTTCACGGATACAGCCAATCTCTACCAGCCCCCCACCGTTTCCGTGTGCCCGGGTACAAAATCGAATTCGTGTCTTTATAACTGTACAAACTCACAGTGCGCACTGGACAGAGTAGAGCTTCCGCTCAAGATTGCCGCATGCAGAATTACAACCCTCACAACAATTGTCAAGACTAGAGCGAATCACAAAATGATACAACAATAGCAAACTATGCCTATCAGCAACCCCCCAGCCCCCCGCCAAGATTTCTCAGAAATGCTCCTCATTAGGTTCAAACTTTCTGGCACTTAGAAATGACATGCTCAATATGGTTTGGTGAAGTAAGACGCTGGTCAAAGATAACACACAGGTAACGAAAAGACTTTGATAGCGGAATTATTAAGCGTAATAACTACGTCATTAACAGCTCTACGGGTGAAAATAACTGCTTCAGTCTTGGCTGAAGAAAGTTTTAACCCCCAACACAAACTCCAGTGAATAGGTCGTTTTTACATGAGAACCAGGCCATTCTGGAATTGACCATCTTTTCCATGACTTTACATAAAGCAGATGTTAAAGCAACAGGCCGTCATGAAGTACACACACACAGTGATCTTTCCCAGGTTTAGGGATAGGGATAACGATATCCAGTTTCCAAGCTCAGGGTGGATGATGCTGTATTCAGAGCAGATTACATAGTATTCCGCACACCATTGTATAACAACAACAAAATATTCAAACACTTGTCCGGCAGATTACGGATCCTAAACTAGGATACACCATATTCTCCTGGAGAATAGTCAGGTAAAGAGGCTAAAGACTGCTTAATTAAGCTGAAGTTGTCATTGGTGGCTAAACCATCCAACTGAGTATTATTACTGAATGGATACATACGCGCCATGTCTGACTTACGTGGCATAAACTCAGGGCTGTAATTATCGGAACTGGATACATATGAAGTTATCGGCCAATGTGTTGGCTTTACCAACACTAGTGACATGGTTAACACCTTGATCTACAATAGTAGGTATAGACGGAGGTTTATCCATGCATATCTAATTAGAGTACGGCACGACATATTCGAACAGTTACCCTGCCAGTGATCTTTCCTGAGCTTTCTTGATTACACGTTGAGCGACAGCTTCAGCACGACGTGCACGATTTTTTAGCTGCTCTCGCTCTTTAATCGCAGAGGTGCACGCGCCATTCCACCAAGGCACGGGCAATTTATGGTGAATATTCCCTGACGACTAGGTCAGCGACTTATTAACCGCCACAGATACAGCATTAATTATATTTTCATGAAAAAAAAAACAACAAAAAAAACAGCAAAAAAAAAAAACACAAACATCATAATTAACAGTCACATCATTATTGACAGACATTTCACACTCAAGGTGATATAATCCAGCCTGCAGTTTGGGACCTCCAACTGAGTAATCGGGCTGTCCTATTAATATGAGGGGTAAATCTGGTAATTGTGTTCAGAGGAACACAAAGTTAGGTCAGTACATGTTAAACTACCTGTATGGGGGCCTTGTCGAGTGTCAGACAAATTATTTAGTATCACAAAGCCATGGTCCTGGACACAATCATTTGCTGCTCTTCCATAAGCATTAGTAGTTAACTCATCCCATAATCTGATGCGAGCGGTAAAGTCCCCACAGAAAGTGAAAGAGCGCGCACAAACTGAAGTCTACAAAGTCAAGGGAATCACATGGGTTGTATAAATTCATCATAAATATAGACTGTCTATTTGGACGAGCTATATTAAAGCTCCGACACTTTACTGAACTATAGACCGGGAGATCAATCTCAGAAGACGACAGCCTACCCCTTAGTAACATGGCAAGCCCACCCTTAGCTTCCTGCTGTCGATCCACTCTGTTTTGAAGGACTGTGTATTCCGGATACATAAAATCAAGGTGTGGTTTTAGAAATGTTTCTTGAAGAGACAGTATATCAGGAGAAGGAACAATATTTGACAAGTAAGGTTAACCTCCTGTCCATGGGAGACAATGCCGTTGATATTTTAATGAAATACACTGAAAGGCAATGTGAACAAGGGCGAAAACAAGATATAACTCGTACAGTGGCTTCTCATAATGACGTAAATGACATCATGAGACAACTAAAACTGATGTATTCCAGGTCCTGTAGTCTGCTGGGCGATCTCGAAGACTCTTTGCATGAAACCACGAGGATCAGACACCTCAGATACTTTAAGTGTTATTTCAGTGAACAAGGGGGTTAAGTTAGTGATCATTGTTAAAGGTGGGTCCTTACATTGATAGCCGGTAGACTCATGCGCTGTAAAGAGTATGTGTAGGGTGGAATAAAATCGCCTGCCAGAAATTGGAATTCATGACATGGCTGGCCTTGGTTCGAAAAGTTCTATTAAAAGTGTTGAGAGATGGTTACCGGTGCTGGCTTTGGCATGTTTACATTTCGGCTCATACCAAATGTAAGAAGGGTTCCAGCTGTTTTTTGTGGTGAAATTGTCACCGTGGATTTCTAAGGGACCGATGCTTGGCGCTATGGTAACGTAAGTAGGCCGCCAGCTAGCTGTGCTACCAAATACAAAGCTCAGCTACATTACAATAATATTCTATACCTAATGTATAGATGTAGATATGGCCCTATATACTACCATATACTTGTACAATACCAGAAACACAGCTTCAGTGGGAGATCTATATGATCAATGTTATATGCGACTCCATGCGTAAAACCTGGATACACACAAAAACACAATCGCACACATGCATATAAAATGTGCACACACGAAGTAATCTCCAGGAGTCAAAAGAAGCCTCCAGAGAAAAAAAAAAGTAAATACCACACAGTGTAAAACCAGGCAAGCACAGGCCCAAGCTCGGGCAACTGCAGCCTTAGCCAAGCAGCGGTATTTACAACTATTCGCTATTTACAAAATATACATTCATGTTGCTATGTGGACAAAATTTACCGAGACAACCGCAGACCCCTCTCAATCCCACTTGTGCCTCTCCAAACCGTGCCGAGTTCAGATCTGGATACCCAGTCCATTATGCATACTGCATAAAACTATTTTCACACCTTGATAATGTAAAAGTTTCTATTCCGCTTGGCTACAGAAGACCCATTGGCGTCTTTCATTACTCTCTCATCCCAATCTACGCGCCCTATATGGCCGACGGCTTATATTACAGGGGCCTCGTGACGTCACACGAAAACTATATATATACAGTGAAAATATTAGCTGGATTCAATGTATGATAAGGAGGTTCCTTATTCTGGGATTTGGATTAGGTGTTTTGGTCGTTTTTTGGTCCTTAATTCACCTGTTATCCACCAGAGGTATGATATACATAGTGCAGCCAGTCAAATGACACCAGTACGTCAAATTTCAGGCTGGGCGTGAAATGCAGCTCATAAATGAGGTTTTACTATTTGCTTTTCTACAGCTGTAGGCATTTAATGTATATAGTGAACGACACGGTGGGAAACTAAAGCTCTAAGCTCATATCTTGTTTGTGATTTGAATGTTCACACTGAGTTGTTTAAAATAAAATACTGAGTCAGATTTATTTACTGAATATATTTTTCTCGGTATGTGTTTCGTGCAGTAGGAAACTAGAACCACAAGTTTTGTTTTCTGCCTTTCCCCCATTTCATGTAATTAACCGTGCTGTGTTAGAGTAAGGGATTGATGGAACAGCCACTATAAAGCCCCAAACGCAGCCCACAGCTGCTCTCAAATACTCTCACGATCCAATTAAGTCTGTCATCACATATTACTTGTTGTTGTGTGGGCTGAACAACCTAATTAGAGGGCAAGTAGTTCAGAGCTCTTGTGGCTCTGCTTGCACATAACCATACAGTAAATCTGATTTTCGACTTCGATGTTCAGAGACGACGCTGATAATTTCAAACTACCTTGTGTGCTACATATGTGATACATTAGGGCTCAAAATGTGGAGTTTGGAAGATTTATAGCGTACGAAGGGCTCCTGAAAATGGGCTTTGCTTACTGAGGTGATTATACCTCTTAATATAAGGCTTGAAGCTATAAATTGGATATGACTTTGTCTTGGTGTATAAACAGGGATTCTGCTGGTGGATTGAGCATCCCCGAGGTGTGATTATTTTGCACTGTTTTCATGTTATTGTGTATAGGTGGGTTAAATGTGATGACAACACAGCACTGAGTAATTTTAGACCAGTGACGTCTAGTAAATTACATACAACATCACTGCAATTTTTTGGCCTAATCCTGCCAAAGCCATGGTGTTAGGGTGGTTATAAGTTGTTACTTGTAAAACATTTACATGAACAGTTAAAATAAAACCCTAACAGAGATAAACTGACAAGAGGCCAGATTTCGCCGTTGAGGTGTGACCATTTGCCAACTAATACACTGTCGTCGCTGCTCTCGTTTTATTTATTTGTTTATATTTATTTATTTATGTGATTGGTGTTTTACACCGTGCCGAAGAATATTCACTTATCCAACAGCGGCCAGCAGTTTGGTCGGAGGAAAAAGGGCAGGGGCCAAGTGAGGCCGGAGCGCAAAGCGAGGCAGCAACAAGTACCGTTTTTAAAGTCTGTGGTATGACCCGACTGGTGAGACGGACGCTCTCACCACTAAGCCACCGAGGCGGTTTTGTTTTATCACGAATGTCTAAGACATAATTAAGACGAATGTCTGAGTACTAAAATAAACACTCTTACGGTAAACAGTTTATGGCTGTATGAAGTGTTTTAAACTGTATAGAAGACTAAATCATAAAGAGTAAAATCAGAGCAGCAGAGACCGTGTGATAGTTAGGAAATGCTACTGGTGAGATCCGGCCTCTTGTCAGTTTACCTGATAGAGTTTTATTCCAACTGTCCATGTAAGTGTTTAAGAAGTAACAATTTACAAGAGCCCTAGGAGCGTGACTTAAACAGACTTAGGTTAAAATAATCCCAGTGATTTTCAACACAATATACTAGACGTCATCGCTCTAGAATTAATTAAAACGCTGTGTTCTCATCACATATAATATAAATATATATACACAATAACATGAAAACGATGCAAAATGGGCACTATCTGTGGCTTATTGCTAAGGCCCCGAAAAAATCACATCTTCCCATGTGTTTCAAGCTGGAGTTGGGGAGACACCTGGCGTTTGCATGGGTTCAAACTCGGTGGCTTTGGACTGGGGATTTGTGGATTGCTGCAGTCTCAGTGTTTGACTTGGTGTTGGTGTTGGTGTTGGTTGGGAAAGTGTGCATGTGTGCTTGTGTGTGTGGATGTGTGCAATGGTGCAACTTTCATGAAAGACAACTTTTCGACTATCTTTTCTGTACATCACATGGGGAATGTTGGTCAGTAACTTAATTGCCAACAGGTCTGTAGTTTACTCCAGCCATTCCGGTTTCCTCGTTCAATAAAACTGACCGCCATCGCATAACATAAACATAATTGAGTATGACGTTAATCAACTAACATATGAATTAATAAATAATCCGGCTTGTTATAAGGATATTCACGACCAGGATCTGAAATCAGTTGGCTCCAAAGTTCACTGGAAAAGTAACAGTTTTTTCACTGACGTTATTGCGCTGTATGCTGTGGTGTGACTTGAATGCTAACTTGAATGTTATATGCTCACCAAAATGAAGTATGCTTAGTCACAGACAGATCTGATAAGCTCTTTGTACAAACTTATATCCACTGACATCGTCGGCGAACAATATACTAAACCTTTCTATAAACAGGTGGTGTTTGCCATGATGGGGTTTCATTCTTCACTCTAGATCGCATTGCGTGACACGTCGTAGTAGAAATATCAACTTAATCCACAGCATTGGTAAAATCCATGCAGATTACTTGTGATTATACCAGATTGAAATTGTATTTAAACTCATAGTTAAAAACTAGAGTTGAAATTCAAGTCCAGGAATATTAACACATAAATGGAATCAGTCAGACCTAAACGTAAAACATGTTCGTGACGTCCTGTGGTTCAAATAAAGGCAACGCTTTAATGTCACAATAAAATTAACATGACGTGAGTGCTCAGGATTACCCCCTGATTATAATATAAGCACGACATTATTTCAGGACCATAAATGCTTGGTCACAAGGAACTCAGTATAAACTGGGTTTGATCCAGGTCCTACAGTCCTCTGCATCAACTCCAGTTTTATGAGCCTTATAAGTCAAACCGAGTGGTTCTCGTTATGGAGGGACGTTTCCTCGATGTTGATTACCTTTTAGAAGCTGTTGGTCTTGGAAGATGGCAGTTACTGCAGTATGTTGCGCTTATGTCAGCGTATTTTTCATGGGCGACAGGACATCTTGGTATCATTATAATAGGTGGGTCAGTATAGGCTCAAGCAAACACTTGATTAGCGCGCTACCTCAGCGTAATGACTCAGAAGCGGTAAGTTCAAGACCAGCTTATGCTGGCTTCCTCTCCGGTCGTACGTGGGAACGTCTGTCAGCAACGTGAGGATGGTTGTGGGCTTTGCCCGGTTTCCTTCCACCATAACGCGGACCGCCGTGATGTAAAGGAAATATTATTAACTACGGTGTAAAACACAAATCAAATAAATCAATCAAACGAAATTTTATTGTATAGGTAGCAAGTTTAAAAGATGGATATTCAGTTGTCACACATACTTCTCAGCGCGAGAGAAAACGATGCAGAAGCTGACAATCTTTTGTCTTATCTTGTGTAGTAGTGATTGCCTAGCAAGGTATTGTTTTCATTCCAGATCACATCGCCTCTGGCATTGTAACAAAGATACAAAGATATTTTTCTGATCAATAAATTACATGCTCCTGGAGATCTTCATTTTTATTCACATGAGGTCAACAAATCAGCATAAAGATGACGATTTCTCACAAGTGTCACAAGTTTGTACGCACCTTATTTTATGTTTTTTACAACTGTTTCAATACAGTAAATGTAGTTCTCGAAACCTAGAGGAAAATTTTTTGCCATGGACGTTTATCCGTGTTGTCATTGTTTGTTAAATTGCATAAAATGCGCTGATCGTCATGTGTAAAGATCATAAAGTTTGGGTGATGTAGCTGAAATCAGATTCAAGGTAAGAGAGACAGAGGGGTCATTAGAATTTAGCACCTTTTCCGCCTTGTGTTCTTTGCTGTGACTTTACACACTGAAAGTTTAGGTGAACAGACTCAAAAGTCAGAGTTTTCCAGTACAACTAATTCAACTAAAAAAATTGAACCATATGATCAGATCTGCTGAATCACTGAAGACTCCTTTATTGTGTTAATGACTCATAAATAATCTATGAGTCCTTTGATTTCTGTCAAATGAGTCTTTAATGACTTGGCTGATAGGGCCATATTACTAAGTTTTCTGACTTGATTTAGATGTATTAGAAAACTGAAATTTTTGAGTCCGTTGACCCAAACTTTTCTCTCAGTGCAGTACTTAGTTGCGACGGATGGAAACTAATTATTCAAAAAAATGTTGCTTTTGTTTTCAGGTTATGCGCCTAGCTTTGCTTGTTTACCGCCAGACCATATGAATGCACCTTCAGACCACTTTCAGAATCTTACCTACGACTCGACCTGTGTTTATTTCAATGACACCGTCAACACATCCCTCGCGTGTTCAGATGGATTTGTTTACACCGAGCCCAAGGAGGTATCCATTGTTAGCGACGTGAGTGTTACACATTGTAAACTTTGTTCACACAATACATACCCGTAATGTTTTAGGCTTGGAAATAATAACCTTAATCTTAAATTTCTAGTGCTGCATGTATCTGGTAAAAAGAATCGTGATGCAGTCCCAAGACATTAAATGCAACGAACTGTGAAGTCAATCGAGGACGCATTCAGTTTTCCGAACGTTTTGATTTTTCAGAATAGAAGCTCTTTCAGAATCTATTCATGTTATACTGCCATGTGAAGAAATGCCAATATACATGATTATGATAAGCTTAGGTTTTTCGGGATTTCAAGAATATAGGCCGGTTCATTTTACCTGACGCCAAACGGCGGCTTAAGTTGGATTTCCTCTTAGTTATTTATAATTATGTATTGTGCCATATTCAAGAATATTTCACTTGAGCATACGACTGCGTCCAGAATTATGGTGGGAGGACACGGCTTTTTTCATATGCTTTTGATTATGTGAAATGACCTTGTTTACGTACATATTGACGTGTTCCATTCTTATTTCATTTATGGCGCGTATCTCCAACTATGAACCTCACTGCCGTCATATCACTGATAAACTCTTGGGTATAGAGTTACATGCCAGTTAGTTCATTAATTCTACAGTGTACAACTGTATCCTTTCTTAAAGGTGAAGGCGGAAACCACATCCATGGGATATATAATAACGACATGCCTGTATTACTGAGCTTCTAAAGTGAAGCTTATTTTTCAGAAGCATCAATCTGCCCATGGCCATGAGTTCCCCCCGGGCTCTTGGTTTTTTAGATTTGCAAACTGGTACATGAGAAACGTATTGTCGAGTTAATAAATGATAAATTGTAGATCACCAGCTCAGGTGGTGGTCACCAACCTGTTTGTTTGTAGATTGCTACTCACCAGCCTATCGTTGTTTATAAATTGCTGCTCACCAACCTATCTTTAAACTCTTAACGGTCAAATGTAATATAATACATGTAATCAGAAGCACTTGCCTAACATATCTGACAGGTCACGTGGTGTAGTAGGGCTACTTTTACCTTCAGGAATGAAAGAGTTCGAACTCGCAACTCTTCTATTGGGATTCACTATTCTATTGTTTTGTAATTGGTGAATTGGTGCTCAACGACCTATGACATTGTAATATCATACGTCCCGAACAGGCTGCCGTTGGTTAGGATGCGGCTTAAATCAGAAGATTTTCTCAGGTGACTGGTCAAGAGCAGTAGTTTACTAAACTAACCCTCCGTTGGTCCGGCGGTTGTAATATATGCGAGAAATACACCATTCAAATAAATACTTACAAAAATCATTTCACATTTCTGTGAATAAGATCTTTTCACAATAATCATGTTAAATTGCCTAATTTTGCTTCAGTGGGATCTGGTTTGTGGCCTGAGCTTCCTTCCGGACCTTTCCCAGACAATGTTCACCGTTGGTTTATCAGCTGGAACAGTGATATTTACACCCATTGCGGATAAATATGGAAGGCGAAAAGTGGTACTCTGGTGTCAGCTACTGTTTCTGCTGGTGTCTCTTTTGAATTGCCTGGTAACAAATATAACGTTGTTCATCGTGGCCAGGTTTTTCATAGGAGCCTTGTTGGCGGTAAGTTTCCCGTTTTTGTCTTTTCATTGCTTCATTTTTGTTTGTTCCTTGCCAAATGACAGGTCATTATTTTTTCTGTGTCCATGGACAAGTGCATGTATTGAGAGGTACTGTGATAAGGTCAAGATATAAATATGTAAATGTATATATTTGATTTATGCATGCTTCAAACCACGGTGCATGCCCGTTAATTAACATACACCTGAACTCGTTGTTTACCTGTGACTTTGAATAAACACACATAACTCGCCAATGCCTACATGTACCACAACATTTAGTTATCACGCCATTCGAGAACACGACCTAAAACCTGACCTGTATCAGTTAAAATCGTTACAAGGGCGCAAAACCCTGAATGTAGATTATATAGCTGTAGAATATATCTTTGACACAAAACTGGCCCATTTAAAATGCTAAACTTGCTATTTCAGTGAAAGTACGAAGCATGACAAAGTAAGCTATAAGAAACATAGTGCAACAACGCATACTTAGACCAAGAAGGTATTGAATTATATATTTATTTTATTTGATTGGTGTTTTTCATTATAATTAGGGATCCACACAGGTTCCCTGTGGAACACCTCTTGATTTATTTATTTATTTGATTGTTGTTTTACGCCGTTCTCAAGAATGTTTCACTTATACGACGGCGGCCAACATTATGGTGGGAGGAAACCGGGCAGAGCCCGGGGGAAACCCACGACCATCTCCAGGTTGCTGGCAGACCTTCCCACGTACGGCCGGAGAGGAAGCCAGCAAGGGCTGGTCTTGAACTCACAACGAACGCATTGGTGGGAGGCTTCGGGTCACTGTGCTGCGATAGCGCGCTTACCGACTGAGCCACAGAGGCCCCTCCACGAATGTAAATACAATATGGATGTGAGCAGCAATAGTGGCGTATGCAGACATTTTAGGTGCGCTTTGCCTTTCGGTGGAACGTACCCGAAGTAATTTGCCAATTAAACTTTGCATGACCTTGTAAACGGCTGATCGAGGCTACAGTTCTTCATACGGTAAAATACATGCTCATGACAGAGACATTCGCTTGACATAACTTAAACCAAACATTAAAAACCCTAAAAGCTATAATATTCCAATGCATTTAAGGATTGTGTTTCAGGGTAATGTACTTTAGAAATTGTTTTCCTTATGAAAAGTGTGTGAGGAGGAAACCTCGATTCATTGGCCAGTTGATATCTCTTATATGACTTACACTACGCCTTTTATATAATCTACATTCCATCACCTTCAAGAAGCAGGTTTTATTGCAACGTGCACTTCGTTTCGGATGTTTGTTGTTTTAAACTTGAGGAGGTTGGGAACTTAGGACTTTCAGGCCTAGTTATTTTTTAGTCAGATCATAATAAAGGCTATTTATGGGAAGAGGGAAATGACCTCTTATGCTACAGCATTAAAAATTCAACATCAAACAACATCAAAATTCTTTTGATGGTAATACTTGTTTGCTCCCAATTTTTACGTTGTTGGGAATTATTATTTGGGCCAGTTCTTTATTCTGCAGACCAAAATTGTATTTTTTAAATTTTATTTTTAAGAAATGCAGTGAAATTATACAACAGTGTTGTGAGAACGCGAAGGACCCTATGATACTTTCTTTCAGGTACAAAACAGACATATTTATAGATTTTGTGAGTACACATTTTCCAGGGTTTGAAACGAAATCAAAGACACAGTAATGAAAATAGCTTTAATGGTGTTTGAGGCCTTTTCAGATGAACATGTTCATGTCGTTCTTATGATTTTTGGATCGTGTAGGGAAGGAGCCGTCTAGTTAACTCCTCGCTTAGTTTGAACTATAGCTGTCTATAACTTCTCCCTTGGCATTGCGTAGAGGCTTGGCGTGCTTGACGAATAGCAATCGTTGGTAATTTAATCCCGAACCACTGGTCTTCACTTTGAAAAATTACGTCACCCAGCCGCTTTCCGGAGTATGCTTTTAGGTACATTCCCAGACTGAGAGTAAACTGTTAAAGGACATAAAAAAAATAAATACAAAATAAACTTTTTAATCTATTCATGTTCAACACCAAATAACTGACTTTCATTTTTAATGATATCTAATTGCGCTGGATAGAACTTTAAAGGTGAGCTCATTCTGGACTTCGCTGGCGACGCTCTAATTAATTTTTGAAGGCTTTATCACAGGATATGGGTTTCAATATTATATATACATTTCACTTAATAACATTAAAAATAATTGTGGTTTTCGACCTCTAAGCGACATTTAGTTTTTTTTCAACTGGTTTTTTAAAAAGTTTGTGAGGTACCTTTGTGATTTTGAGTGTTCACCACATCACGTCGAAAACTATTCACGGCTTCACGGTTTCAACATGTTCTCGCCTCAGTAGGATGAAATACTGTCGATGTGGGGTTAAGCCATAATTCTTCATTCATTCATTCTAGATTTACATGCTGACGGTTAACGAGAGTCTGCTGTGTGTTTTGTCGAACAGGCCACTGGCATGGTGGGATGGGTGTTAACTCTGGAACTGTTCGTTCCTCGACACAGAACCATGGCAGCATTAACCTCCAACGTTGTTTGGGCGGTGTCTACACTACTGCTGCCCGCTATCGGGTACCTTATGGAAGGGTTGAACTGGCGCTATGTTCAACTAGCAATATCACTGTTAAGTCTCAACATCGTTGTGCAGTTTCTGTAAGTACAAAAATGTAATTTTTCTCATAGTATACGTGTTACCAAGAGGGTGGTTTAAAATTATACTCATTTATTTATTTATTTATATATTTATTCATTTATTTATTTATATATCTATTTATATATTTGTTGACGTTTCACTTAGAAGATGAAGGTCAGGTTGGAGAACTTCTGGCCCGTTTACGAAGAGCGTATAAACGAAACTACCAAGGCGATGTATCTCTACAGAACGTGTCGTCATGGTAAAACGAGCGGCATTAGCCTGAGCACTGAGGTTTCCTTTAACTACAATTAAATCAAATAAATGTAATAAATCTGGTTGGGTAAAGTTATCGTACAATGAAGACATGCACTTCGGTTGTCTGCTTGCGGAAAAGAGTGGTCTCCTAATGCAATAGAGTAAAGTAAAGGCTCCTGTGGAATGTTTATTCATTTACATCCAAGGATTAATGGCTGATCTTAATTAGGTTCATTGACGAATCGATTCGGTGGCTGATTGTGAACGGACGGAATAAAGAAGCTGTACAAATCGCCCACAAAGCTGCCAGACAAAATGGCGTGAGCGCTGAGAACATAACGTCAATTATTGCACGCTACTGCTCTGCTAAGGACAAGGGGGATAATTCGCCTGAGGTTTCATCACAAGAGGAGAAAATGACAGGCTCCAAACCCACTGAGGCTGTCGTTTACTCCAAGAAAACCGAAGCAAACCTATCCGCACTAGCCCTCATTACTCACTCAAGACTTAGGAGGATAACACTGGTCATGTTTCTTGCATGGTGAGTGAATTTGACAATTTTTCTCACTTGAAATTTCGATACAGTATTATTAGGTCAACATATTAATTTTCAATCTCATGGACTAGGAACAACTATGTAAGAATGTTCCATTCCCTCAATATCAAATTGACTCGTAATCATTAAACAGGTTTTGCTAGCGCCCTGAAATTTGTCAAAACTTTCTTTTTTGGCAGTATTTTCACTTTACCTGTTTCCTGTTGCGCTAGATTGAGAGCGATATTATTAGAAATGTCACGAGACTATGGTTTAATCAGGATGCAATGTGAGTGAAACACACAAAATCTTGGATATGCACATGTACACGCAGGCCTATACTTCGTGCATGAGTGGGTTATACTTGTACACCGTAATACGTGGCTCCGTCGATTAGAGCGCTACCGTAGAGCAATGACCCAGAAGCCTCCCACCAATGCGGTCGCTGTAAGTTCAAGTACCGCTCATGCTGGCTTCCTCTTCGGCCGTGCGTGGGAAGGTCTGCTAGCAAACTGCGAATGGTCATGGGCTTCTCCCGTGCTCTGCCCGGTTTCCTCCCACTATAATGCTGGTCGCCGTTGTATAAGTGAAATATTCCTGAGTATTGGTACGGCGCAAAACACCCATCAAATAAATCAATACACTGTAATACGCACGCAAAACTACACATGTGTTTTCAGGTTCACGAATGCCCTGACATACGTGGGGCTCTACATGCTGTCTATGACAATGTCAGGAAACAGAGTACTCAACTTGTTCCTCTCGTCCGTCACAGAGCTGCCAGCTGCCCTGCTCTTGTTTCCAGTAGTACTGAAGTAAGATATACATATACATCTAGGTGGTGATTATTGACCCACCGCACGTCCATTTTGTCAATCTGGGTCCACTTTCCAAAAACTTAATTCATAATCTTTCTTGTAAATCTCGTCGCCTTATGACGCTACAATCTAGATAATGTTTTTTCCCAAAAGAGCTACAAGAAATATAATCAAGTATGATGAAAGTTGACCATGTCCTCTCTTCTGATGTTTTTGCCATACATACGTATTGTATGTAACATAATTTCAATGCCAGTAGCATACATTTAGTATAAAGGAGAAGAAAAGGAAAGGATGACAGAGTATGCAATGGAAAGACAGTTACTTGTTCTCTCTGAAAAGCACTAATTATATTTTTTTATACTTTTTTACACTTTGCAATGTTAAATCAAAGTCGGTAGATCGACCTTTATTTAACAAGTGAGTGAGAGTGTCCATGTTTCATATATCCTTCAGGTGTGTCAGCTGGTGGCCAATCAACGATAAGTAGCAATACACATGTCTAAGGAAATATATCAATACGGTATAGGCTACCATTTAATTCTGTGTTTATTTAACAAGTTGCTTTCTGATATTCACACAGTTTTAAATTTATTTAAAATTGTATAGAGTGAATGTTCAACCTTTAGATGTAGACAGCCAACATGCCCGCCTGAGCGGCTGTGGGCTGCCACAACAGCACGGACAAAGTGGGTAGGCCCCTACCGCAGTCTAGACAGCTTCCCAACGGGTGCCCTTTACATGTACAACGGCTTACCATAGCTCCAGGTCGCCGAATTCTAAAATTTCAACTATTCCACATTCACTGTGGTAAACAGAGCAACTACGACTAGATAACAATTCACTATGTAATTTCAACACCCCGCCCATATCCCACTTCACTTTTTTCTTCTGTGGATATGACACACGCGATGATGTATTATTCATTTTAGTTCACTCATTACTTATGGAAGTTACATGTACTTTTGTTTAAATTTACGCTAGCTGGTCACCTGACACAGCCGTGTTCCAGGTTGCCTGCCTCTTGCTGCACCATACGCATTCCGTCTCTGACTGCAACAGATCTGCATTAAAATGCGTGCACGAACAACAGTCCACGGTCGCTCTCCAATTCCTCACTGCTCTCAATAGACGTCTTCAATTTTTTTTTAGTTGGTTGGAATTGAAAGACTATTAATCCATCGCGTGTTTTGATATCATCAGTGTACGGCTGATCAAAACTTGACTAGCTCATTTCGTTGTTTATCCTTTTTTATACTGGACAAAAGAAATCACGAGCGAGACACTATTACTGGCTTTGTTTTCAAAAGAGCTCTAGTGCAATGTAAGCAATATTATTGCCCTCGCTAACGAACTTATTCGAGCAGATTTTTAAGCCATTAATTCGCTATCGTAATTTTTTTATAAAAATATTGAATGGAGTTATTGGTTCAAGGATACCAGGTCTTTGAAAATGTGAATAATACATCCTCATATGTGCTTCTCCTTCAATATTAGATCTTACAGGGTTAAAGGACATAGTGGTTATGCGAAAAGCAAAGGAACTGGAAAAAAAGGAAAAGATAATGTCACGTGAAAAGAAGAGAGCATGGTAATATCTCAGAGGAGAACAATGTGATCAGATATTGCGATATCTCAGAACTGAAAAATATGATCGCACATATATTGCAATATGTCAGAAGACAGCGACATGGTCTGATATCGCAACGTCACAGTATCTCAGTGCAGAAGGATGTATTCAGATATAAACAAGAAGAGTGAGATATAATCAGACACCGCAGTATCACAGAAGAGAACGATATGATTCGCCCGTTCGGGCAGGATCGACCCCTTGAACGACTTCGATCTTGACAGGCCGTCAAGCGCTGGAAAACTTGGGGGAAGCTGGGTGGTTCTTGAGGCGTGCTAAGTGTGCGCATCGACGAGAGTGCGCAGCCAGGTCTTTAGCTCCTGGCGCCAGGAGAGTCCCGACCTCTACGGCCTCGATGATATGGCCATTAACGGCTGCATCAAAGTCTCTGTCGGCAACATCGTCCAGGCCAACACCCGTTACGTCGAAAGAGCCGCACAGATTCTTCAAGATCTCGACGGAGAGTTCATCCTCAAGGTCATATTCCTCCGCGGACAGGTTCTTGACATCTGGGAGATCGAGGACGGCTTTGCGCCTCTCAAACAGGGCCGGACTCGAGGCGGTGGTATCAATGAAAACTCTGTAACAACAGGGCCAGGTGTCCTAACAGGGATCGACAATATGTTCTATCAGAATGCATACCCTGTAAGCGCCGTTGCTTATGGGCTATAGCCCATCAGAGACGCAGACCCTGCCAACTTAGCCCCACTGAGGGATGGCGACCTTAACCGTGTGGCTCACAGAGTTGTGCAGCACTTAGATGGCGCTTTGAGGGGTCAGGGCCTCACTCCCGCAAGGCGCCAGAAAATCCAAGGATGGGAGGAGAGGGTACAAGAAAAAGGCGCTACGGTAGATGATGTGGCTGAACTGGAAAGGGTCTTAAAAGGGCCATCATCCTGTGGACATTGTCGGGGAGGATATCTACAACAGTACAAGGGTTGGCATAGACCAGTAGAGCTCATTTGACACAACGGTCACGCCTGGTCCAACGACCTCCACTTCCCCCAGGGCAGAGAGGCCCACATCTATGAGGGTGATGTCTGGCAGGCCTGGGAATCCACCCAGGGCGAGCCTTTAGCTGTCTGGCTGTTGGATGGGTAAGGCAGACAGCTCAGTGTCGACCAGTTCGTGCTAGAGGACGGCCGCACCTACACGACACAGGTGACTCACTGGAGGCTCCAAGCTATCTCCACCAAGCTAAGTAACCCCGAACTGGCCGAGAGAGCTTTTGGCGATAATCATACTGACAGCATCATGGCCAAAGAAAGGAACGGCTGGAAGCCAATCCCAGTCAGTCTGCTTGACGACATCCAGAAAGCCTGCGTCGAGCATGATGGACAACGACACGACGGACATAGTCAGCATCGACATGAAAGCCTACCATCTGGCCTCCTTTCAGAGAGAAGGCGAAGCGAAGCTTTACTTTTAATGTTTCGGACACCCAACCCACCGCATGACCCTTGTAGCCACCAATGGCTCCCTCCCCAATGACATCGGCACAGGCTTCGTCGAGATCCAAGAGTGGGAGTTTGCAGACTGCCATCCTGATTTCCCCTCGTGGTTTGGGAGGCATTTCACAGAGAATGGATGGGCTCCAACGCCGCTCCTTGCCTTCCTGAAAGAATCCTTCCTCCTGAAGTCCCTCAGGGTGCGTGAAGCAATCGTCACTTTTAAGAAAGAGACCAAGGTGTGGCTCCCTGAAGACCGTAATCAGGGATGCAGCATCATTGGCAAAGCTGAGGGAAAATGGCTGACTAGAAGGCTAGTGACAGAAAATTGACTTCCTTGTGCGGGAAACCCGCCAAAGCGGCACCCTGGTCGGGGCACCAATGAAATGCCCCCTCCGCCACATCCTCACATACTACAAAGGCTCCCAGCCCCAGTACACTCCCTTAAGGGCATCTATGTCGGGCTATGCCCGCATCAACCTTCACTGTACGCTTTCGAGGTTTGAACCCGAGAAAGCTGTTCGGGTGGCAAACGATTCCATCTATGTGAAGAAAGCAGCACTGCACACGCTCGAAGGGATTGAGGCGTATGTGGCCCCGAGGTCTGCAGCTGCAAAGAAGCCTGTTTTGTAAATTGTATCACAGGGATAACGCCTCTTCCTCCAGTTGCCCCAGCCAAGTGGGGCGACTAGGGAGAAAAGACTATGCATGCACATGGAATATGCAGCCTACCTCGCCAAGCCCGGATACCGAAGACAGCAAAAAGACATGCCATCTTCTGCACCACGCCACGATGACCCACTGACCAGACACCAATTGAGCTATCTGAACGGCGGAGGAAGGAGAGGCAAAACGACGCGAGCCATTGAGCTCTTCCGCGGTAAAAACTCCTTGGTCTTCTCCCCGACCCACCGACTGACCAAAGAGATGTGTGTCATAAGGGCAAAGGCCCAGATCTATCGCAGCTTCTTCCGTTGGAGTGGTCACACTGAGCGGACCCCAGAAAGGATGGGTCAGAAGTTCATACCCCATCTGGGACGAGGTATGACCGTACCCCGGCCAATTCTGAAAACCTTCCTCGACTGGCTCAAACACAGGCGTGTTCAAATCATGTGCTGCGGCAATCAGGGTCAACCACCCCCGATTGCTGGAGAGATGCCACACGACTGGCGGCGACAGGCTGCAAACTACTATGAAGAGGTCGAGGTCGACAACAGAGCAAAAGATCTAGTCCTTAGGGCCTTCAAAAAGCCTATCCGCCTGCAGCCAAACAAGGTCCAGTGAGAAGAAATGCGAAAAGTTCTCCTCGGTTGTTTTGGATGAGGTAAGTTCTTTTAAGCCTGGAGGCCCGGTGACCTCATCTTGACCTCGAGGCAGAAAGTCCTCGACCGAGCACAGGAGCTGCTATTTCATCGCCACAAGGAAAACTTTCCCAACACCCCAGTGCCCTAGCTGTACCACCCAAGAGGCAGCCCGAAGCAATACATACAAATCCCCTTTCTGAGCACGGATTGCAGAGAAGAGCATGCACTCAACGACATCGTCGATATCAGCATTGAGCCAGCCGGGGCGGCCATCCAGACCGACGACTAGCGCCTTGGTTATGTCTCACAGATCACTCGAGCTAGGGTCTCATTATCAAAGGGCCACAAAAAATCTGGATCATTGGCGATAACCTCGAGTGGTCAAACCTGGCCTACCTTGCCATCCAAAGAGTGGAGTATCTCAGCCAGCTCGAAAAAGTAGTCTGCCCCCCGGAGGAGGGTTCCGAGGGAAGAAAACTCACCGAGCAGCAGCTGCGCAAAACCATCCACAGGAAGTTGGTGACCTCCAAGCGCCAGTACCAAACCAAGGCTCTCAGGTTTAACCTCAATGTCGATCACATCCTGCATCTCAAGGAGCAGCAAATTAACCGCTGTGTCGCATGCAAAATTGAGCTAGTATGGGGTTACCAACCAAAGGATACCCAGCAGTTAGGTGTGGACCGGTTGCACAACTCCAGTAGTTAAATGCGGCGGGGCGACAAGAGAAGTTCTTGGCAGAAAAACTCCGGCTGCGGGCCATGTGATGATACAGAAAGGCAGTACAACACAGGCTCGTCGGGTTTAGTTACCGAGCGCCCGAGTCGGTATACATCCAGGGACCACACTGGATCAGTCGCCTGACGGCGACCGCCCTCCAGCTCGCCGAACTGGCACAGATAGCGAACGTCAACCTCAGAAGGGGACTTTCCGTCATCAAGGCCAACAGAACGGCCTGGAACAGTGGAGGAGGGTTTTTGTGTCATCGTTTTTGCCTTAAAGGCCTCAGAAGGCTTTTTTCCTGTGAGTCGCATAACTTCTTTGTTCAAAGCCACCACGACTGCGGGTAACCGCTTCATCCACTCAGAAGAAGGCAAAGAAGGCAAACTCATCTCTTGGGCGTATTGTTGCCCAATAGTCACTCAGCTAAGGTCCGGTTGAAGAGTTCGACGACGGCTTGGTCCCGATATATGTCCACTTGTCGACGCCTGACGGCCACACTGTGTTTTGCCAGAAGCTGGTTCACTGCACCCATGAACTCACGCCCAGGGTCGCAGTTTAGGCCATCCAGAGTCCCACGCTTATAGATACGGCCCAGAGCATCAGCAACCTCTTTAGATTCTTTTGTGCCCAAAGGCTCAGCAGCTTTCTGTCGGCTGCCGACATCGACCACTGTGAGGTCATACTTGTAGGTTCGCTTGCCTACCTTGTGTTTGACAGTGTCAAAGGGTAGAAACAGGGGGTCAGCTTAATGGTACCGTAACATCAAATTTTGGCCGTGAAATATATGTATATATGAGGATGGTAGGAAAATCTGCCAGATGGCTTGCTTCTTCATCCAATCACGAGCTGTACCTTCAGAGACCTTCGCAGCAGAAGCTAGTTTCTTGATGGCCGCAATGCCTCTCCAGTAGCCCTTGGAGTTATAGTATATCTTCGATAGATGAATAGACAACTGGTCGGCCATGTTATTAGGAACCATAAGCGAGGTATTCCAGCAGCCTAATATGTCTCCAACGGCCAGCCAGAGGCCCTGGCAGCTGCTTGGACGTCGCCCTGAGGTTCGTCGGGTACTCCAGCACCTTTGCTGTGAAACGCATCGCGCACTTTTCGTCCTGCCGCCAGAGATCGAGCGACTTCTGTACGCTGTCAATCAGTACATGAGCCAGAGGACCAGACATCTTGTTGCGGCGGGAGCGGTAGCCAGCCTCTAGCATCGCGGAGTATAGCTCTTAGGGTAACCCCATCATCACGCAATAGCCAAGCGATATATACAATGGTATGGAAAAATAACTCGAACCTAGTTGCCCTTTTGGCCATCGTATAGTATGTCTTCCATAGACGAATAGAGAAATGAGAAGGGGCGTCTTCAATGACTAACTTACCCAGTCTGGACCATCCCATGGGTAAGCCAGAGACGACTGAGCTGTGATAGAGCATGATTACGAGCATCTTACAGCTGGGGTTGCCATGTTGTTATTTCATATGGAGGGGTTCGATAGAAATCTTCCATTGCTGAGCAGATGAGGCCTTAGAGGTGGCTTGTGCTGTTTTCTGGAGTTGTGGAGCAAGAGGAAGTGACGGCAGCTGCTGTTCAGAAGTAAATATATAACATACACTAGCAAGGCCAGATTTATATGGGCCAGTTGGTCTGCTTTCCTACACCCTGTGAAACAAGCCCTCTCCGTTCTGGTTGCCTCAAGGCCTCCTGCTGTCGTGCTGAAGCAGCAGCAACAGAAACACCATGGTGGTGTGATTCATTGGCTCCCCGAAGCTGTTCAAAGCAGTCATTCCTGTTTGACCTTTCTGGCAGCGGCCCAGGCACGCCCGGTAGCCACCTCCTTAGCGTCTATGCTTTTCATATGGTCTGTCACTCTTTCCCCCGGAGGTGTCTCCTCCGGTGGATTCGCTTGATGCTCCGAAGGAAGAGTCGGGTTCCCCGCCATCGTTCATTGTTCGAGGGCACTGCTGTCCAAATTGTAGTAAGAGCAGCGGTTAGCGGCTTTAGGAGCATGTCGTAGCGATGATAGAGTACACAGGATGTACTACTAATCGCATGTCCAACTAAGGAATCTGCCTTCAGGTCGCGCGCCATCGGAGGTCGTTTCTCGGGTGGGGTTGGAGGAAATATGCTGACCACTACTGAGTACACTTATAAGGGAGCCTGCCCTAACGTCTTCGTCATGGCCGCGCCTAATGCCGCTTCGTAGCGGGCGTAGAGCTCCTGGACGTCGTCCTCTCCCAACGAGTCAATTTGGTCCAGGGTCCCTGCCTTTCCAAGATACACTTTTGCCTGGTCCATCCGCTACCAGCGCAACGAGCCTTTCACGGTGCGGAGGCGCGAGATTGGCAGCATGCGCTTCTGTCAGCTCCTCCAATGGCTCCTTCTCTTTCTTTTGTCCAGCCGAGGTCTCAGTGTCTTCGTCGATTCAGTTTTTATTTGCCTGGCGAATAATTTGAGTTACAGACCGCATGCAATGCGCGAAATGTACAACTAGCCTTCTAGCCTTTGTGGCCGAGCAGTCGTCAATGATGTACAGAGTTGGCTTGATATGATAGGACTCGATATGACCCTACAGGCGAATATTGGGGCCGACGTACGTTTCAGGCTGAACGATAAGTCGATAGTCGTTGCCAAGTGGCTGTTGCGCCGTCTGTACCCTTAACAATGAAGTGTTATGACCTTTTGGTGCTAAACTGCAACTGAGTGAAGCTACTTGTCGTGTGCGACTGGAACTAAAAAAGAACGATGTTATCAGTCTGTTAGATCTAACTGATATCCTGGGATTCTCAAACGCAAAAGAACCGATGACTGGAATCAATGAAGGGGACAGACTACCCAAACTGACGCCTTACAGGGAAATGTTTGTCCACCTAGGCGAGCTGAGCGCGTCTGAAAACATGGCCGGAGTGACTAGCAATTATGTGGCTCTACTCTTCTGAGGGCATAAACTCCGGAAGGACGGCGGTGTTTACCAATCCACAGTACAAAAGACTGTCGGCTGGTCTTGTGCCGGGGCTTACTATAAAGGTATTAAACATTTCCGGCTAACCTGTAGATACAGCATACTTAAGTGTAACTTTACACATTCGCCGACGTAATGAACCCAGTGGGTTCTGGTTGCTCTAGCAGAACCTTATCGGATTTGGCATATATCGAGGCTCGAGATCTAACGGCGTCTACATACAGATGGCGCAACTGTATCGAGCATTGGATCCAGCATTAGATCCATCCCCCCCCCCCCCGACTGAACATCCGCATGAGTATAGATTACAACATATTAGCACTCTGAAAGAAGAGTTGGAATGTAAGAGAGATGCCAGAGCCGCTCTATATAAAAATATCACAGGACAGTCAACGCCGTTGATGGTATTGATACCGCGCTACTCACTGCCAGTATGGATCTGGGCGTCGTAGGTGTCAGAGTGTTGTCCACGATAATTGTGGCCCCTATAGCTATAAGCGTGGAAGGTGCGGCCTTACCCTGCCGCCTTCTAAGTGGGAGGGTAAGTTTCTAAACCGGCGACTGTCCGTCAAAGGCAAGAAACATAATGAAATTCGCCTACTGGCTGAGAGTGAGCTTAATTCAATTACCGATCACGGCTCTACAGCAATGACTGACGGTAAGATTTCGGATACCGAGTTTCGGATAATACTCGGTAAAGTCGAAAAATACCGAGAAATGAAACAGCAGATTTGAGTCGGTACAGCACATAACGCGATTTCATGAGATAAGAAAACGAGAGACGAGTTAGTACAGCAGGGGCGGAACGAAGCTCGTGCATTTTTCATGAAAAACCTGTCCGCTAGATGGACTTTCCGACACAGAGGTGGGATACCGGAGTGCGATATACTTGTACTATTACTCGCAAATCGGCTATAAGATGTGTCCATCGCCCTTATGCAATATACTCATTGTGAACTCAATTGGGGTCAGGTGGGGTGCAGCTGTGTATATTATGTACAAACTTTTTATAACCATACAAGACCAGACATACGAAATGTCCATACTCAGAGATAAAATGAATGATATAAATGAGTCTGGTAAACCAGACCTAGACTGAGATGGCTGATTCATTGAAATAAACAAAATTCAAACCCTACAGAACTCCGGCGAGGGAGTTCTAAGGTTTGAATTTTGTGTGCTTTGTCGCGCCTCACAAAACTTGTCACGCTGGAGAAAACTTCCCCCTCTCTAGTCGGTGGGACAGTTATCGCTGTGTTATAACACAGACTGAATTCTGTTGGCTGTACACTACATCTTATGCTACACAGGATATAACTTACTGTGTCGGTATAAAGTGGCTAGTCTCGCCAGCTATGTAGGTTCAGTGACTCCTACGCGAGCTATTTTTACATCGTAGTTCTGGGTTATATTTACTGCACATGGCTCTTAGCTGAGTGCTTGTAGCTGCAAGCCCGGTCTCTAACAGAGGATCGATCGGCCTATCGCAATTATCTCTGAGTGTGAAGGCCCGTTTGTCTACACGGATATTTGGCAAAATGTTGTGTACGCAAACACCACATGGCTTGATATGTAGCAGAAATTAGCCGAACCAGGGGCTGGGGACCCTGGATCGTGGGACTACTCCCATTAGTTTTTATCACTCGCCTGCGAAGGTGGTGGGCTCTTTTTCTGAATTCGGACGTCCGTTCACGTACATAACAAGTTATGCAGCTGGGGGCGTGTTTGGTGCGCAAAATAACCCGTCCCGCAGGCGAGTGTAGGGGTCCGGAGGGGCGGTCTCTTTTTGCTCTTTCGAACGCCCGTTTGTCTATATAGATAATTGGCAAAAGTTTATGTACGAGAACACCATATGTCTTGATGTGCAGCGGAAAATAGTCGGAACTGGGGTTGGGGGACTCCCAGGGGGGTGGGGCTACCAATAAAACGTTCAATCTCCTCCCCTGCTGCTTGTTCGCGTAGGTGTCCATGAAGAGACCAACCACATCAGCGATCACTTGGTATTATATATCGAGTTCCAATTTGTTTGAATAAAAGCACACACACAGACTGTTGATTCTCGGAAAATAATCGGCACCCTGTGTTTATTTACTTGTTTACTTGATGGGTGTATTACGTCGCAGACATGAATATTTCACTTATACCACGGCGGCCAGCATTACCGCGGGAGGGAATCGGACAGAACCCGGCGTAAACCAACTGGGCACCCTATGTAACACACTGACTAGAGTTTATGTAGTAGAAACGTCTCGCCCATTATTTTTCACAGTTAATCGACATTTCACCACTACTTTATATAGTATGACGCACTCCTATTCACGCCTTTATTTTTACAACCAACAGATGTGGGCGTAGGAAGATGTTAATAGTGTTACATCTATTGGCTGGGGCATCGCTCATAACAGCGGCAATTCTCGATGTCACCACAGGTTTGTACTGGCCAATATACCAACTTACCGACATGAATGTCGCTGTTCATAACAGCAGTGATCTATGCCATATCAGGTGTGTGTGAAGTGGTTTAATGACAGGAGTATCCCTGACAACTGGTGTCATTTTGCATGACACAAAACTGTGTAGGAACATATTAACAGATATCACATAGCGTCATCAATATACAACGATACAATATATTTTTTTATTTGATTGGTGTTTTACGCCGTATTCAAGAATATCTCACTTATACGACGGCGGTCGGGGCTATGTTGACCACGCTACATTAATGTTGCATACTATTTAAAAATTCTACTCATCCTTCACAAATTAATTTCAAAGTATTTTACTTCAAGGACACAGCACAGCGAAATAAATTAGTAATGAAACAGTAGCATACTTTAAGTGTGACGTAACGTGTCTTTTTAGTGTCAGTGTTTGTGGTATAATATTTAGATCAAGAATATTTCATTTATACGACGGCGGCCAGCATCACTTGGGGAAGAAAGCGGGCAGACCTTTCCACGTACGACCAGCGGTCGAATAATAAATTGCCTTCAAACCGAGAAGCGATCGGGAAACTTGAATTCACAGCATAGTAGTGAACAATGACTTACAATGTATTTCAGATAACCATGAGGGGCACATCGCTCTTACGGCCGTGATTATGCTGGGAAAGTTCAGTATTGCTGCATCATTCAGCTTGATCTTTATGTACACTCCTGAGGTATACCCAACGAATATTAGGTGAGTTGCGTATAGTTTTCAAATTTAACATCACATTAAATACATGTACTTATTCAAATGAAATACCTGCTTGCAAAATCGTATATACGATTGTATGGGGTGCGTTCCGTTTAATTTGTGGACGAAATCATGTGTAAAATTTGAAAACGGGAGATTTATTATTAATATATTAATCTTAAAATGGCTGCCTACAAAGATTGTACGGCGGTGGAAGAGAGATAAAATTGGTTGGTCTGCCACTAGTATTTTATTCTATGTCGAATCGAAGTGATTCTTAGACCCAAATTGGCATTTCGATCTCTGACGCAGAAAGGACACCGGAAAAACTTTTTGGGCTAGGTTTGGGCATTAGGGGATTCAGTGAAAATGGCTCTTAGCACCTCTGAACCTGGCACTCAGGAGGAATAAACGAAGCGGTTGTTGGTGGGCAGTGTGTGCTTGGTTCAAATGAGTAATCTTCACACCGTTGCAGCTGACACTTGAACAATGTATAAACCAACTTCTTGATGAACAGAAACGGGTTAGATTGAAAGCAATCCTTACATTTTAAGAGCCGATACTTCCACATGAATATATCCAGCTCTTGCTGGGTTCATTGAGTTTGATTCATATCGGAAATCCTGCACAGATAATTCTGTATCGCGGCCGGCGCGTAAAAAAAAATGGATAAAACAACCTTGATGGCTGGGGTGGGTACATTGAGTTGGGTTCATATCGACAATCTTGGTACTTTCTCGGAGGGCGCTTAGTGAAAGGGATAAACCAACATTGTTGTCAGGGTGTGCGGGCATTGAGTTGGGTTCACATCAACAGGCTTAGCACTTCGTCGGCGGATGTGTAGAGAAAGGGATAAGCCAACTTTTTTGGTCAAGAGCGAGCAAATTGATTTGGGTTCACGTTAATAATCTTAGTACTTCCTTGGCAGGCGCATGCAGAAGGAATAAACCAAGATCTTTTTGGACATGGAGTAGTTACATTGAAATGGGTTCATACCGACAGTCTTTAATTGTACTTTGTAGACGCGTTCCAGAAGGGAGAAACTAACGTTTCTGTCCAGGAGTGAGTGCATTGAGTTGGGTTCATATCGACAGACTTCGTACCTCCAAGATAAACCAAGATCTCTTGGGGGAGCAGTGGGTCTTTAAAGTTGGCTTGTGTTCATGCAGCACAAAAAATAAACCAATTTTTTATCGACTGTTGCGTATCTATGAGTTCGTTTGTCTGGAGTTACAGTGATGCACCACTATATAAACATATGACCTCAAATCGGGTTTGGTCTGCTACAATGAGATACCGTCAATATATAAATGAAATGTTGCTGTAAAACTCACATCAAATACGCGCACAAACGAACTCCACTGATATATATCTCTCAAATGAACACACACAGATTTGCTTAAAGCCGATGTGCAAAAAAGACAGCGATCACTTACTATTAGTGATTTGTCCTTAGCAGCTGACGATCACGGATGTGCTGGGTGTTAACTCTCCTTGTTCCCTGATTATTCCACAGGTCTGTAGGTGTAGGAGTGGTGAGCATATCTTCCCGTGTAGGAGGCCTTCTG
Organism: Acanthopleura granulata; assembly: GCA_016165875.1. Classification (NCBI taxonomy): domain Eukaryota; kingdom Metazoa; phylum Mollusca; class Polyplacophora; order Chitonida; family Chitonidae; genus Acanthopleura; species Acanthopleura granulata. Next base: position 30,349,585 of record JABBOT010000005.1, on the reverse strand, counting down.
TCTCCGTTCGCAGCAACTGTCGTAAGTTATGGCATAGAACCTGCAATTAAATCATTATGGTTGTGTTTGATCCAGTGTGGATTAATCATTTTTCAGAAGAGTTGCGGCTGCGGTTAAGATAGCATTAATATGATTTCACAAGGTTACTGATGAGCTTAAAAGAAATAAAACCTTTAAACAAGGTGTGCATCGGCCATTCCGTACCGATTCCAAATATGGCTTTAATTTTGTTCTCATTTTTCCACAGTGAGTGAAATGGAAATGAAGACTGAGGCCCAACGGTGGGCATTTTGGACCATATTAAACAGATTGAGGCACACTGACGTCCCATATTCGTTTTGGCTGCTAAACAGCCCAAAATTGCTAGGTGTCTACGTTCTGTGTGAATATACATGTAGTGTTACATTTGCATCTGTGTTTAATGTGGAAATATAACGGTTACAAGCATGTTTAGCAGCAAAAACAAATTTGTGACATCTCTGTGTTTTACCGTGTTCAGTATGTTTACAAAAGTCCGGCAAAATACCTTAATCCTTTATTTCCATTTCAACCACCGTTACAAAAATGGCCATAAAATAATGAAGATCATATTGGGAATCGATATGACATTGCAGGTGATTCGTAGTTTATTTAAATGTGACTTGTTCTTTTACTTTTATCTGAAAATAATATGGGACACGCTCATGGTGCTCCATTGAGCTATATATTACACAAGTATTCGTGTCATCCCCCAAATGATTAAAGCTTTTTCCAGAGCTTTGGTTTACTCCACATATCCAACTGGCCATTCTCTCATAGTGAAGCATTTCTTGATTAAGGCAATAAGTACAAATTATTCAGACACAAATAATGGAGGAATTCGGTCTACGCGATGGCGCATACTGTGACTGGGTCGTGAGTCTTGGACAATGGCTTCCCAACACTTCAGAGAGTCTTGGCTTCAGGTATACAATGACAGTTAAGACAAAACAAGATGTCATATTTTTGGTATGTTTTTTTTCTTAACTATAGCAGTATATATGATTTTAATTAAAGAATGGCTCTTTTTATCTGCCGAAATCTGCAGACTCATCACAGAATTGAATGACAAACTACATGGTGAAAAATTAAGAGCAAATAATATGCTCATTTTGGAATATTTGAGCTATTTACTCCACAAGTATTAGTGTCATCCCCAAAAGATAAAGGCTTTTTCCAGGACTTTGATTTACTCCACATATCCAACTGGTCATTGTCTCATAGCGAAGCATTCTTGATTAAGGCACTAAGTACAAATTATTCAGTGAAAAATAATGGCCGAATGGACAAAATCGCTTATAACTAAATGTTTACTGAATTGTCACACGGATCTTGTTCGGTTTTTTAGTGTTCCCGATTGTTTGCGGTATACATAAGCATGCCGAAAGTAAGTCTGGTATTATTATCATTATTTTTAATGTAAACTTAAAGTCCCATTACTGTTGTGTTAGAATAAGATTGGTTGTAAGCTTTAATTCTTAGCTTTCATACACCTTTAAGCGTACAAACCCTGAACATTTCTCATTTGCAGGCCCGTGAGGTACCTTGGCTGCCCGCCGCTGTGTTTGGTGGATTCTGTATCCTGGTGGCCCTCTCATGTCTCCTACTTCCGGAAACACGGGACAAAGACTTACCCCAGACTCTGGCCGACCTTGAGGAGCTGTATAGAACAAATAACTCCACAAAACATAAGAACATAACAGAACTAGAATTTCTGAAGTAGCGCTCTGTAATGAACAAAGTTTTTCTGCATGGCTACCAACTGTAACAACACTGTGCAACATCGTCATGATTGTGTGGACAGTCGTAGTCCGAATCTCCACTAGGAAGCCCCGTCTGGATATCCAGTGCAACACAGAACAACACAATTGTATTTGTGATCGTTGTTTGAAACACCAAAGCCACGAGCACAGTGGTGGGAAATAAATCTAGAAGTTCCTTGTCCGAGTCAAGGATTGGACACTTTTTTCACGTGATCCACGATTCAGAGACACGACCTATACCTCTCACAAGGTGCTGTTAAAGGATCAGGCGCGTCATTCTCAGCATTTCTATGGAGAAATGTGTTGGTAACATTAAAGTATTTTTAATATGGATCTGTGGTTGTGGTGTATATATCTTTGAAGTTCAGTGCTACATAAAACAATAATAAAGTATATCATTTTAAACTGTTTGTAACAATGCTCCCTCTGTCTCAGTAAAGAATTTTTATAAGATTGGTGTATTTATTGAATTGACTGATGTGTATAAACTAAACATTTCACACATGCTACGGTTCAGAGCAGATCAGTAATATTCGGTTGTTAATTTCCTCTTTATTTTACACAAAAAGAAATAAAAAAGAATGTTTCTTCCGACACTAGGGATTTTATTTGATTCGAATGAGAGCGTTGCTTCATGACACAGCTCAACCTCGAGGGGCTGGAAGACATTCCTAGGCCTGTAATCTCCCACATCTTGTTTTGGGAGTGTTTGTAGATGGTACCACGGAAGTACCGGCATGACGTTGGCAGATACATTGTCAGTAGGTACCTGAAATACCACGTCTTGTGGTTGGCGCCCTTTGAAAAAAACTGCACCAAGGCCACGTCGGGGATATTTCGTTGGTATGGGCAAATGACAACAAAAAATAAAAAGATTTGTGTAAACTAAACGAAATCTAACCTCCTGCATTCAAGTTAAATTTTGCTTAGTATAAAAGAGTCGTCCTAAATGTTTTCCAGTTTTGCGAAAACTGTCTGGTTTATGGAAACCTGAGTGGCTGGTGTAAACCATTGCCATTTATCGGGTACTAGATCAAGCTATTTTCTTCAAGCCGCTGCCAAATTTATCGGAGGCTGGTCAGTGTAACGGAATAAATACGCGAATAATAATTATGTTTCGTCTGTACACATGTTAAACTGAAAGACCGCTCAAAAATGAAGTTATGGTGAGTGGACAGACCATTAAAAACAGTGTCGGAAAATACCTTGACTTAATTTTTTCTATCAAATTAACCGCAGTCAGATGCTGTGATTGTGTGGTGGGTTTTACGGGCCACATTCATGATGTGGTTCACCTGTGCCTGTGTGTAAAAAATCTAGGACTGGAGAAAAGTGGCATAATGTCACTGGTGAACCACATTATCAATATAGTCCATAAAAAACACGATATAATCAAAACATTTGACTGCACTTAACTGACTTGAAAAAAATCTAAAAAATTTACTGCAGATATTTTCAGATACTGCTTTTAATTGTCTTTTCACTCATCATGACTTCATTTTTATGTGTTCTTTCCTTTCATCTTAATGTTAGTATTTTAATAATTATTTAATGATTGTGGTTTAACGCTACGTCACAGCGGCTGTTGAAATACTTGAATATATGTATATCTCTCGTGTGTTATTGATTAGGGAGTTCAGAATGTTTGCGTGACAATCTTTTGGGAAGTATCCGGAGTCTTAGGGAGCTCTCCATACATGTGGTCCGCGCTTGCAGTCATCGGATACATCACAACAGCGGTTTACTTCTGGCAATCCGATATAGGATATAAGCGGTCAGCTATTAAATATGCGGGACCTCTGTGACTAAGAGGGTTAGGGTGCTAATGCAGCGTAATGACCCAGGTGCCCTCACCATATGGCTGTCAATTCTAACCCAGCTCCAGCTGGCGTCCTCTCCAGTTGAATTTGGGAAGATTGGAAAAAAAAGACTGAACCACTTTATTGTGATATCCAATTCCCTTCAATTCAGGAACAGTCATGATGGAGTCGTAAATGTGTTGCCATTGTGGTGACGTGTGCATCGTAATGTTTTACAACATGTTCATGTAAATGCAACACTTGTTTGATGTTTAATCACTCACTAAACGCGTTGGGCGTTGGTCATTTTACGGTGTAGTTATTTTAGACGAGGACGGGAAACAAATATAAGCGACCACAACCATGTGGCTAGGAAACGCTTTTTAACTGCTTAAAACAAAAGTTACCAAAAATATTTATTTCAAAAGACGGCATCATACAGACCTAAACGGGCATAGCCATTTTTAGGACTTGTTTGCTAACTAAATTAAGTCACTTTTTCATGTGGAATTCTTACGAGGCCATGAAATACGCCATTTTAGAGAAACCGGAAACACGATGTGCCGGCACTCGTACCCAACGATATTCAGTATTAGAGGCGAAACACACATTTATCGTGTAAAATACAGCCCCCCTTACATTTACAACCGAAGGTAACGCATTGTGGCCTCCTGCTTGAGACTTTGGGGAATCACCATAAAAGTATTCCATTTCCACTTTATCGATGAAGATGACTTGTATATCAGAAGTTTCTCGCAATCAGAAGGAAAACGGCTGATTTAACTTTTATATGGCAAAATGGTGGACTGGGAATGGGCGACGTCACAGCGGAAGAAGATGCCTTCTTGAACTTTAAATCTCGATTCTTTATCGACACATCTATACATTTGGTGTACTCGAGTTTTTTCTTTGAAATCCACATTTCGTCTGGACTTTTCACGATGCCATCAGATACGCTATAATAGAAATACCGAAACACCTAAAACAGTGACGCCGTTTGACGTCAGCGAAAACAGCTGCATTTATCCGTAATAAAAATATCCCGCCCAGACTGGTTAAAACAGATAACAAGACGGTGCTGTCAATTTTTTCAATGTAAATACGATCAGAAACCATAAACAAACGTAAAAAAAAATCTTTACCGGTTTCCTGCCACCATAATGCCACATGGCGTGTAAGTATGATATCCTTGAATACGGCGTAAAATACCAATCAATCAAATAAAAAAATAAAATCTTTAATCTCAAACAAACAACGCCGAAAGCAGGGACATTAAACCTGGAAGTAAAAATTTATGAATATTATTTGAATCTTACGTTAAGTTCACAGTATTATGTCTTTATCCGGTAACTTAGGACAATAAGAGTGTAAGTTATTAATTCTTAAACACTTACATGAACAGCTAGAATAAAACTTTAACTCAGGTAAACTGACAAGAGCTGAGACCGGATTTCACCGGTGACGCGTGACTATTTGTCAACTGCCGTCGCTGCTCTGGTTTTATTCTTTGCTGTAGGCCTAGTCTTTTAATATGACTTGCCATCCAAGAAGCGACTTTAACGAAAATGTTAAGATTTAATTTTTAATGTGGTAAAATGCTTTATAAAATGCTCTCTAGTTGAAAAATTTCAATGTTAAAACATCTTTTTTGATGTTAGTAACGATTAACCGTATTTGAGACAGGGGTAAACAGCTGATAACTTCACAGTAACTATCTTTTTTTGCTCCCGAAATTCATGTCTCGTTTACACTCTGAGGCAGTCTGAAATCAACTGATCAAGTTTTTTTAACATTTAAAGCTATCACACTTAGCATTAGCTATGCTACGGTTAATGAATCGGTTTTCATTTAGGGTTAAGATTACATTTTACGAGTTAAAGTGACACAAAGGTTTGATTTTAAATAAAACAATATTGTCCTACAACAGTAATGCGTATTAATAGAATTCTCGCGCACACAACAGCTGTGACACGCGGTCACCCCACACAGGACCCTCTTGAGTATGGCGGCCAGTTCAGGTAGCGACAAAGGTCCGCTGGACAGAATTTTCGAATCACTCGGGGTTTGGGGAAGATGGCAAAGTGTCCAGATTGGCCTAATCTTATCACTGCAGTCCGTGGCTGTCTACCAGCTATTGTCGATTGTTTTCATCGGTGAGCTTTGTAATCGTGTTACTCTCCTGCCTCGTGCTGTTCCAGAGACAGCTGTAACGGCCCAGGGATAGTGTTGATGTGAGGGTCTGTATGATAAAACTCAGATAACGCCATCACAAGAAAAGTATACGGGTGTCCGGCACAAAACTTAGATTAGTCCGAAAATCACAGTTTCGAAAAGCTTAAGGTATTTCTCTTCTTTATGGCAAGTAATCTTTTGAAACATTTGATATCATTTTGCAACCAGGAAACATGTAAGCCTATACGTACGTTTGCATGCCTATCCGCCCATTTTGTAACCTACCATAATACACACATGGTTGCACACGTCGCCCAATAGCGGTGGCTACTTATTTATTTATTTGATTGGTGTTTTACGTCGTACTCTAAAATATTTAAATCATACGACGGCGGTCAGCGTTATAGTGGGAGGAAACCGGGCAGAGCACGGGGGAGGCCAATGACAACTAATGGCTAATCTGTAGACCTCTAGAGGCCTACATCTAGCTACGCAGTTTTAAACGGTTACGTAAAATGGAATGAAAAATGTAAATCAATATCAATATCTGATCAATGCAGCTGATATTTGTGACATGTTTCGTGGGGAACAGGATGCAGCCTACTGAAGGAGATATTCTGGAGGTCTGTCTACAAGCATATGACAGCTTTTCATAAGTCCTTTGCAACGCAACGTCAGACATGTTGCTTAGAACGGCTTAATTTATGACGTATATGCCTCACTCACTGTGACCTTTCGCTGTTGACGCTGTGGAATCTTCAACATCACTAAAATGATGTCATATGTCCCACTTCGGACTTCTGTCGGTATCCCATTGAATTCTCTATCATTTCAATTCAGATTTAATGCTCTTCCCTACTAATTACAAAACAATATTTATAGCTCCTTGCAAGAATTTACGGAAGTCGGCGACTTTATTGTCCCGATTTGAATTGTGCAATATTGAAATATTAAATATACATATATCAAGCGCCATCTTCGCCGCATGACTACTCGACCCTGCGATATATATATGCCTAACGAATTTATCTTTCATACAATGGACGCTGATTGGTAAGGATTTAGATTGCGTCAGAACAAAGCATGAAAACAGGCCTGATAATGTAGATGCTTGGAAATGGCAAAAAAGGAGACAATATATGTCAAATTGTATCGGCTGAATCAGAAGTGGAACTGAGGTAATTTATTTTGGAAGTAGTACATGTATATAGGTGACTGTATATGTGGGTATTTTAGGTTACCAGCCACCATTCAGATGCCAGCTTGAAACGAATACAACAGCAGAGCTCAACGCAGACAACTTCAATTCCTCCTGCGACGCTGTGATCTCGTACCTTAACGGATCGTCCGAGATTAAAGAATGCCCTAACGGTTATGAGTTCGATGCCCCGAAGCAGTCTACAATTGTAACAGAGGTATAGTATCAACTCCGTGATATGAAACTGTAAGATTTCGTTATATGTACCATTTCTCTCTGCAAATAAGTAAAACATATATGGTTAAGAACTGATTCCTTAAGTGAGCATACGTTTTATTTCTGCTCTAGGGGCCTCCGTGGCTCAGTTAGTTAGCGCGCTAGTGTAGCGTAATGGTCCGGGAGTCGTAGTGAGTCCACGTCCAGCTGAAGATGGCTTCCTTTCCGGCCGTGAATGGGGAGGTCTGCCACCAACGTGTGAATGGTCGTGCGCTTCCCCGGGCTGTGCCAGGTTTGCTCCCAACATAATGCTGGCGGCGTTGAAATATTCTCAAGTACGGTGTGAAACACCAATCAAATAAATGAAATGAATAAATATTTCTACTCTAAAATGAATAACTTACTGACATGGCCATTCCGGTCAGAACGTTTGTGGAAGGCCAATTTTCTCTTCTTTATGGCAAGTAATCTTTTGAAACATTTGATATCATTTTGCAACCAGGAAACATGTAAGCCTATACGTACGTTTGCATGCCTATCCGCCCATTTTGTAACCTACCATAATACACACATGGTTGCACACGTCGCCCAATAGCGGTGGCTACTTATTTATTTATTTGATTGGTGTTTTACGTCGTACTCTAAAATATTTAAATCATACGACGGCGGTCAGCGTTATAGTGGGAGGAAACCGGGCAGAGCACGGGGGAGGCCAATGACAACTAATGGCTAATCTGTAGACCTCTAGAGGCCTACATCTAGCTACGCAGTTTTAAACGGTTACGTAAAATGGAATGAAAAATGTAAATCAATATCAATATCTGATCAATGCAGCTGATATTTGTGACATGTTTCGTGGGGAACAGGATGCAGCCTACTGAAGGAGATATTCTGGAGGTCTGTCTACAAGCATATGACAGCTTTTCATAAGTCCTTTGCAACGCAACGTCAGACATGTTGCTTAGAACGGCTTAATTTATGACGTATATGCCTCACTCACTGTGACCTTTCGCTGTTGACGCTGTGGAATCTTCAACATCACTAAAATGATGTCATATGTCCCACTTCGGACTTCTGTCGGTATCCCATTGAATTCTCTATCATTTCAATTCAGATTTAATGCTCTTCCCTACTAATTACAAAACAATATTTATAGCTCCTTGCAAGAATTTACGGAAGTCGGCGACTTTATTGTCCCGATTTGAATTGTGCAATATTGAAATATTAAATATACATATATCAAGCGCCATCTTCGCCGCATGACTACTCGACCCTGCGATATATATATGCCTAACGAATTTATCTTTCATACAATGGACGCTGATTGGTAAGGATTTAGATTGCGTCAGAACAAAGCATGAAAACAGGCCTGATAATGTAGATGCTTGGAAATGGCAAAAAAGGAGACAATATATGTCAAATTGTATCGGCTGAATCAGAAGTGGAACTGAGGTAATTTATTTTGGAAGTAGTACATGTATATAGGTGACTGTATATGTGGGTATTTTAGGTTACCAGCCACCATTCAGATGCCAGCTTGAAACGAATACAACAGCAGAGCTCAACGCAGACAACTTCAATTCCTCCTGCGACGCTGTGATCTCGTACCTTAACGGATCGTCCGAGATTAAAGAATGCCCTAACGGTTATGAGTTCGATGCCCCGAAGCAGTCTACAATTGTAACAGAGGTATAGTATCAACTCCGTGATATGAAACTGTAAGATTTCGTTATATGTACCATTTCTCTCTGCAAATAAGTAAAACATATATGGTTAAGAACTGATTCCTTAAGTGAGCATACGTTTTATTTCTGCTCTAGGGGCCTCCGTGGCTCAGTTAGTTAGCGCGCTAGTGTAGCGTAATGGTCCGGGAGTCGTAGTGAGTCCACGTCCAGCTGAAGATGGCTTCCTTTCCGGCCGTGAATGGGGAGGTCTGCCACCAACGTGTGAATGGTCGTGCGCTTCCCCGGGCTGTGCCAGGTTTGCTCCCAACATAATGCTGGCGGCGTTGAAATATTCTCAAGTACGGTGTGAAACACCAATCAAATAAATGAAATGAATAAATATTTCTACTCTAAAATGAATAACTTACTGACATGGCCATTCCGGTCAGAACGTTTGTGGAAGGCCAATTTTGCAATAAACCCTTTCTCCATAGCTCTTTTGTGACGTTTCACCCGAAAGGACCTGACACGAAAGAAACTTTACAAAGCAACATGTCTTGCGATGCGTTTTATCAAACAAACCAACCCAAACCAAACAGTGTTCTTCTGAAGAATTGAAAAAGACATCTTTGCAACTGTATAGAGAAAAGTCAGTAAATTATTTTATAAAAAACGGTTCTCTATGTGACTCTTCCTCCTACAGTTCGCTTAAATACTCCCTGCAGTGATTACTGAACATCAGTCGAAAGAAGCTTTTGGGACATTACACGTTCACATGTCATACGGAAGACATACTAGTTCGTATCATTTGTCAACAATGTTAATTTTCATAAAAAAATTAATGTTCTTAGTGAAAAAATGTATTCTACTTCCTATGTCACCTCTCTCACCCATCAGCACCACCTCAGGAAAAAAGGAATAGTAAAAGAAGGCAAAAGAGTAATAATGTTCAAAAGCTGTAGGAGAATGTCGTTGCATAGGATGATGTTTCCAACCTTGCCTGCCTGTTGATAGTGGGAGCTTGTATGTAGTGAGGAGTACCTATCCAGCCTCACCCAGACGGTGCTCATTGGGGGCCAGGCTTTTGGGGCGACTTTCTTCTCGTACCTGTCAGACAAGCTCGGCCGCAAGAGGATATTTCTCTTGGTACAGTGGACCATGCTGATTGTTTCCACGATTACCATCTTTGCGCCTGACATAATCGTTTTCACCATTTTACGGTTCTTGACTGGAGCATTGCAACAGGTAAACGCAAGTAGATTTGTTCAGCATCATCGAAAGCGGCATTAGTGATTTAGATTAAATTAACTTGCACAGTGGGACAGTTTTTTTTTGTGCGGTGGCGACCCGGCTTCCGGTCAGATTAATTATATTTCTCTTGTAACATTTGAGTACTTGGCGGTAAATCGCCAGTGCAAAGGCAGCACTGAAAACAGATCACACGAGTTGTGCGCTAGTTGTTTCAGACGGAACAGGTTCTCCATTGACTTGGTCGATTGTGAGATGTAAAATAAGCGAGGAATACACTAGAACTTTGCTGTGACATACACCTGAAATGGTTTGAAAGTGCTCTGTGAAAACGTTTATTCTTGTTTAGATGATATCATTTCATGTGTATAAAATTAAATTGATGGTTGTTTGCAGAATTCACAGTTGGATGGAGCCTACCACCCACCCCCCACCCCACCCCCACACACACCGCCACCGCCACCGCCACCACAGCACAACCTCCCACTTTATATTTGGGATGTATCACATGTATGTGTGTTGTTGTAGGGCCTCGTCATGCTGGGTGCTGTTCTTCCCCTTGAGATCACCAGCATAGGGCACCGTGCCCACATTGTACTGCTCACTGGCGTCATCTGGGGGCTGTTTAACGGTTCCTTAGCCTTACTGGGCTACGCCTTGCGGGATCTCAGCTGGCGCTATCTGCAGGCAGTCTTCAGTGGAATGTCACTTATCCTGCTGCTGCCTAATACACTGTAAGAACTACACGACATTTCAGGTCCCATTCACATGTTCTGATTTGTCGATTTCTTAGGCTTATTTTACTGAAATTAGTCAACAAACTAAGCAAATGCTGAGAGTGCCCTTAGGAAAGTCCATATGGCGATAAGCATAGGAGCAGGTGTAGGTCATGTTTAAATTTACCTGAAATAATGGCATTTTTAAAAAAAATATAGCTCATTTTCTGTATTCCGCTGTATCTGTTTCATTTCATCATAAAATTCCACAGACCGCTGTAGATCGGAGCACTCCTTTTCTACTGAGAAAAAATGAAATATTTTTATTGTAACATAAAACTGCGGTCAAGAAAACCTAGCCTTGAAATCCAACTGTCGAGAATCAGTTGATTCTGTGTGCTGTAAACTACTGAAATGTTTTTGTGGACATTTAATTGCGTTTGCTTTACATCTGTGAGGTAGAAATTTTATTCTCTGGAGCAATTAATACATTTGACTTAAATGTCTTCTTTGAACATTTATGTGCATATAATTTATGCTATATTTCTTTTTATTCTCTGCTTATGTACTGTCCTATTTGTTTTTTCGTGATGCATTTACTTCTCCTAGCTTTCTTGACGAATCCCCAAGATGGCTAGTTGCTAACGGAAGGGGGCGGGAAGCACAACGGATTTTAAAGAAGGTCGCTAAAATGAACAAAGTTCACTTCGGCGCTGAGGATGATCTGACCATGGATTTCGACAGCGGGACAAACGCGACCTCTACAAATACCGATGACAACACGCAACGTATGGCCGACGAAATGGAAAATGTGTCATTCAAGAAGCCAACCTCCAAATACGGCTGCTGCGATATCCTGACGAATGGGCACCTCAGAAAATTTATGTTCGCCATGGTTTATATTTGGTGAGACAATAATGCAAAAAAACCGCTTGAACGGGAAATTGATCTGTATGACTAATTTAGGCAGGTTATACACACACACACACACCTGTTTTGAGCTTACCATATGCTTGCCACTGCTTCATATTCTACTTTATTTATGGAGTTACCGGCAGCAACATATTATACTTATGTCAGAGTTTGGTCACATGGGCAGTGTGTGATCATGCTACACTCATTACATTCACGATATCAACTGAACAAAAATGCCTTTCTTCTTTGACGGAGGAATCGTTTGCCGGCAACAAAAATGCCTAATAAGTCCAGCTCACTATGGATCATCCAGTGTCACTGTGTTAAATTAGTTTATAATGATAGCTGTGATGAATATGTTTTCTATTCCTGTGCTTGTAGGATTGTCGCCAGCTTTGGTTACTTCGGACTGAGTCTAGCCTCCTCTCGGCTAGCCGGGGACAGATTTACCAATTTCTTCCTGCTAGCAGTGGCGGATACTCCAGCGGCCATCTTTGCCTTCTTGACTATGAAATGGTAAAGGAAATTACAAGTATCGTTGAACCATACACATGTAATGTGTGCCTGTGTATGAAAGAGCTGATATGACCTTTAAGTTCTATTTTAGGGCCAGAGAAAAGTCGGTGTGACGTCATAGGTAACACACATTACCAAAAGTCTCCATAAAACCCACCATGAAATCAAAATATTGAACTGCATTTAATTTTTCTGAGAATTTTTTTTGTGGAATTAATGAAGGTATTTTAATTCATTCAGTATTCATTATTGTGGTGTTGGTCCCTTCAACCGGTGTGGGACCGCAGCATAGTTGTATTGGGAAGAATTGGTTAGTTTCAGTTTTCAGGGGCGATAACTCTAAGTGAGCACGCTGAGCTATTACAGAAGTGGTATATTCACATTGGATACGCATGTATAACATCAGATTGCTGTGTCAATTCAAGCAAATAAAAATGAGTGGTGCGTTAATCAAAGCGTAAAGCAGTTTGTGTGGACATTTATACATAAAGCAACCTTTGCATGCTCGTGGGTTTCCCCCGGGAACAGCTTGGTTTCCCCCCACCATAACGCTGGCAGTTGCTGTATATTCGTAAAACACCAATCAAGTAGATAAATAAATAAATGTACATAAAGAGGAGTTGTGTCTGGTGTTGGTCGGCTCAGTCGTGTGAATAATAACTTGTTCTGTTGTACGATACGTGCACATAACCATCCTTTCCAGTATATCAAGGGAAGATCAAGAATTCTCGAAATTGAATTAATCGCATTCAATTCAGGTTTGGAAGACGCCCTACCTGTTTTATATTCTTCGGCCTGACCGCAGTCTGTATGGCGGTAACAGTGTGCTTGACCGAGTTTGCCACAGGTAACTACTAACAATAATGAGTCTTACAAACTCCTTGAGTGCATGCAGCAGTTATTCAGATAATACACCCCAAGAGACTAAGAACTAATGAATGAACCAGGCAATAAACGTCTAAAGGATTTTCTGAATGTTGTACGCAAATTGTAAAGTCGTAAGGGCATAAAGGCCGAGTGCCATTTTGTGTCAAACACCATAATGTTTATGGCAGTCAATATTCGTGTCACATATTTGATTTGACTTCGTCATTTCTTTAAAGCACAAGGTACGTTTTAAGTAAATGTGTTTATTTTGGCCATTCACATTGCAGGAGCTATGGCATCAAAAGCGAATACAGCGATAGCCATCACGGGAAAGTTTGGGGTCTCGGCAGTCTTTGGAGTCTTGTTCATCTACACATCAGAACTTTTCCCAACTACAATCAGGTGGGTACATACGCACCAACCTTGGGATAAAAGCGAAATCCTCCGCCGGTAATGTTCAAACAACAAGAGACAGCGCAGTTAATGTAGGTCGCAATATGACATTTCAGTTACCGCCACAACCAGCACTTTATTAGACATGGGAAGCTCATGGAGAATTATGGCACATCATGGACATAGCGGCCCTTTTGGCCAGCCAGTCTACCATCTCCCAAACCCCGGTAGGCCTACTTACCATGACCAAAACCCGTTACCTATTACACCTGGAAATAAGCACAAACTGAACTGAATACAGAGATAATGCTTATTGAATAAAATTATCTCTTCTGTCCCGTGACTTAATACGAGAACTCCTATCCAGGGATTTCGAATTCAAGGGATACATAGCTACAAATGGAGCCCTGAAACAAAATTTATGGGTTTAAGGGAAAATAATGGACATAAAATTAAGAATAAAACTTTTATTGGGAGTAAATTTATGCATATATTCTGTCTCAGGTCAGAACTGTTTGGAAATGACGTCCTCGACGAGCCCTCTCTTCCCAAAGAACTGTGCTGACAGCTATCAACGTTGATGTCTTTCCCTCTCTTATATTGTAATGTTGTACGTGATTGGTTACCACGCACCAGAGTGAAGGCCGTGTTGTATTGAAGCACAAGAAAGGCATTAAATTTTGATGTCCTGAAATGACTGTGTGTAACGTGGCAAACAGCTGCATGGGAGTTTTCTACTTTCAGAGGTTTGGGCTGTGGCCTTGGCTCGTCGACATCGAGAATTGGTGGCATGGTAGCTCCATTCTTTACCCTATGGGTGAGTCAGTGCTAAATGAGAGTATACTGTGGAATCACCTCTATAAAGCATATGGCTGCTCACGTCTGTAGCTGTCGACAGCTACAGATGTATGCCATGCATACTGTATTAACCCAGTTGTCATCCACTTCATTGCATTTTACGTTCAACACGTTTTGTACGTGGAGAAAACAAAGGTATAAAGGTTTTAAAGTGTTTGAAAATACAAGTGTTTTATTGCTAACTGATGGATGATTTGTGATTTAATTGAAATCTATTTTTAGGCTTGCAGATATAGTGGCTGTTTTTGCCTTAAATATTGCACAAAGAAACCATGTGCTTATTGACGTATCATATAAAAATTTTTGCTCCATTGAAGAATATTTCACATCAAATCTATCTGCCGAGGAAACTACACCAAGCCCAGAACCAATAGCTGTCTTAATCCAAGCCGTTATCAAAGCTCTTGACATGTTAGCCGTTGGCCAGTCGGTACTTGATGCCAGTATGAAGTCTATGCTTTCTGGCCAACCGGTACTGGAGGCAAGTACGAAGTCTTAGCAACCTGGCCAACTGGTACTGGATGTCAGTGCCTCACCAACCAACATCTACCTGGCCAACCGGTACTGGGTTCCAGTACGAGGTCTCATACAATCAAAACTACCGAACATGAGCTGAGTCAGTCTACATCCCTCTGGCGTTTGAGTAAAGATTTCCTATCACAGAAAAGAAGTCGTTTTTCTCTGTTTTTAGATCACCACCTATCCGTTACTGTTACCGGGGGTGTTGGGTACAGGCTGTGGCGTCGCCTGTGTGTTTGTTGTGTTCCTGCCGGAGACCAGAGACAAGGAACTTCCACAGTCGTTAGAAGATATAGAAAAGTGGTTCACCACCAAATCGCTAGCAGACAAGGAGGAGAAGACACGAGCAGGATCAGAAGAATCCACAGTTAAGCTGTTATCGGACTTTGAATAGAAATATCAAATATGTTAATTTAAAACCTTAAAATATCCTGGTGCTCCAAAGATACTTGATCTCGTAGATGGTGTCTCTACCACAAACTTCAAGAGGGTACACTCCCTTTCAGAGCGCTTTATAGGCGTTCAGACTTTGAAGAGAATATATATATATATATATATACCATTGTACTCCTACGAATCTGTGCTGTCTTTATCAGATAGAAATGGATGGGTTTCGAAGATCGTGATCCTATTGGCAGAATGCTCTCGTTGTCTTTTTCTTTTCCAGCCGGTAACAGTGACAACCTAAACTGAAGTAGGTTAACCAAATTATCATTACATATATTTATACACCATATGTATAAGTATATTAAGCATATTTTTGAAAATATTTCCTCATGTACATTCCAAATGCATGAGCAATGTGTCTCCCAGTCTCTCGTCCCTCAGTGCGCATATTTACCGTCAGAAAATCCTCTCTCCAACGCTCGACTGATCGGTTTAAAGTTTGAGAGAACTGAATCCAAATGGAGCAATTATCCTGTAACTTTAACTGAGCAATGTGACACCATGTTAGAGCAGGCAATACGTGAATTACCAGTTCCATACCATATTTCCCTGTGTTGGTTTAATGGGAGAAGTGATCAAATATTTAAAATCAGATGCTTAAATTCCTTACCTCCATCTAGTACTGCAACACATATGTATGTGCAGCAGATGTTCATGTGCATGAAAAGGCAACTGAAGCATTCAGGGGCGGTAATTCTAAACGAAAACGTTAAGATATTACAGAAGCGGTATCTTCACATAAGATACCCGTGTTTAGCATCAGATAGCTCTGTCATTTCAAATAAAATCATAGACTCACAATTGTCGATAAAGTGCACTTTTTTCACTGTGATCATTGAGAGATGAGGGCAGGACATTACCATGTAATGGAAAGGCCACTCGCACTAACGACCATGAAACTTAAGTTGCTTTGAAATTTGTCTTTTGGAAGTCCACACGATTATAAGTAATTTTAGTATTTCTTTTGTGTTTTTATGTATTAGTTTAATATTTTTTTCTTTTCTTTTCATTTTAGAGATGTCTGAGATATTTGCCTTTTTCGTACTATTTTACATGCATATATTAAAATTTATGTTGAACAGATATTATTTATTTAAACTGAGAGCTTCTAAGTAAGAGACAAATCCATTATTTGAGTTCGTGTGTTCTTTCTTCATCATTGCTGAAAATACAGTCAATTTACCACCATTACCATACCTTTGATCCGTTGTTAATACAGTTGTTGATACTCTGTACTCTCTGAGTGTTAACTGCGCAGAAAGGAAGGCGTTCTTTTCGGGTGGATTCCGAAATGATGTCATCACTTCTTGTCTTTAGCATGCACAAGCCCATACTCCATGCTCAGCGCTGGCTTTACGTCACTGTTCAACCGAAAAACAACTGTGACCTTTTGGAACCAGTTCGTCCTACGCGGTGATGTCCTAACCATTGATGTCCTTAGTCTTACAGCTGAAATGAGCATTTCCAAAATTGCTTTAGGGGCCCGATGGAGTCCTGCATACTTCAGATAAAGAAAATGCATATGTACGAAGTTGTTTCTAGAAATAGGATTGCGGCAGAGCTCTTGTTTCTTCACTTCCTGCCACATCATCGTGACTCTAGTGAAATCGGTGACGTTCAACACTTCTGTCCAAAACCTGGTACATGTAGTGATGGCAGTGACGTAAAGCGAGAGTAGAGAGCGAGAGTAGAGAGCGAGAGAATGCCATCGCAGGTGCTCATTGTAGAAAGCAGACTCGTGACAACATGAATAAGCTAGGCCGCAAGTTTCTGGAAATTAATGACTTGCGTTCAAAACTTCGCATTATTTGCGAGACAATTTTTGATGTAGTCAGTGTGAACAATTCTCGTACATAAAATTCATCATGCATAAGGGCATCAGAAGATAGATGTAGATACATGCGTGTTGTAGACATTTACTTCAAATTCCGTATTCAAGTAATATCTGCGTTTCACACGCCTGCTATTTCAGGTCTTCCGCTATGTAAAACAGAAGACCATATAACTCTGGTACTGAAAAATTTCCAGGGCAAAAACAACACAAAAGTAATGATTAACTCAAATGTGGAGAATAATTTGAAGCAAGTTCATGAGTATGCTTACTAGAAACTCTCATTGTATGTTGTTGTCGAAATATGTACACGAACTGTTGGCCTATTTGACCCAGTTTCTGTGCGACGAGCCTGTGTACGCGGACAACCAGTGATACTAAACGACTACAGCATCGAGTAACACCAGACCAGGGTAATTAGTCCTTCATATTGTTACCATCAGAAATTTTTAGAGTTAAATCAAAGTGATTTTGTACTTTTAACTGAGCTATGTGAGATCACACATACATACTTAAACTAGTTTACATTGCTACTCCATGCCTTGGCATGATTTCCACAAAGGCCGTAAGATGTGTTTCAGAGATCCAGGCTGTTCTAGTCAACAATGGTCAGTCCATAGTGAACTATAATTACCTAAATGATCTGGCCTAAAATCTCTGGATCCTGTATAAATCACTCCCCACAACATTAAAAACTAAACTTCCATTTTTCACCGGACAAAACACGGGTCTCAGAGTTGGGTTGAACGATCCCGGCGTCTGCAAAATCAGAAAGTAATATTTGTCTTTGCAAAGTCGACCGGGACACACCAGTATAAGATGACGGATGGGTTCCTCTGTGTTGCAAACAACACACAAGTCCGAATCGCTTATCTTGACTCCTTCTAAGAAATTATTATCTGGGAGATGTCCTGACCGAAGTCGCAAACACAAGATTTCTGCTTTTCTGCTTGCAAAGACAGAATTGAGGCTGTTATGAAATTTGACAGGGCTAAATGAAGCGTCTGAAGAGCCCACTCCACGTGCCTTAGTTTAAATGATAACGACTTTACTTCCTTTAGGGCCTCGGATATGGACAGATTACAAGTGACATCACGCCGACTTAGGGCTCATTTAGTCAGACTATCTGCTCGTTCATTACCTACGTGAGATCATGTTAGAACAAGAGATAAGTGAATTACGGGGGTTTGTATCACTCATCTGTGGGTGAATGACAACCTTTAAACAGAACCTAAATTTATTTATTTGATTGGTGTATAACGCTGTTTCCAAAGAGCTTTTTACTTGTAAATATGACGATCGGGTCAGGTTGATTGGGTAAAGACAGTTTCAAGTCACCATATAAACTGCACGACTGGATTAAAGCGTTCATGCAACTTTCGCCTACCTGACAGAAATGTTAGCAACTTTGCATTGTGTTTATCATTGAAAACCGACTTGGCAAACTGCATGCACGTTGCGAGCTCAAATACTGTACAGCTCTCGCTTGTTTGTTTTCTACTTTTATTGATGTATTTATTTGATTGATGTTTGTTTTACGCATTCAACATTTTCTTATCGGACAAAGCCGTCGTTTAACTTATGATAGCAGGATTGGAACTTGCAACCCTAGTGGCCCATCCGCACTACATTTCTGATAAAACCCGGATGTCCCTTATCCGAATGACGAATGAAACTGAATGACGAATGACAACTCTATATTTAAATAATTAATGACCCCGTACTATAGGAAAACGAATGACAGTGATATCACATGGAATGACATAGAACGTGTTGTGTAAGGTGGAATGACCGGTGATATCAGGGTCATTCCATATGATATCAGCGTTATTCTGTGTCCATAGAACAGAACTTGATGCTAAAGTTTTTGTAGGATGGAGTGGCAAGTGACATCAGTGTCATTCCATATGATATCAGTGTCATTCTATATCCCCATAGTACAACTGGTCCCCAGAGAGCTGTGTAGGGTGTAATGACAGATGATATCTGTGTCATTCCATTTGATATCAGTGTCCTTTCATACACAGAGTCAGCTGGTCCCTTTAGTGTTGTGTAGGGTGGAATGACAGCAGATATCTGTGTCATTCCATGTGATATCACTGTCATTCGTTTTCCTGTGGCAAGGGAGCACTCATTATATAAATACAGTGTTGTCATTCGTCATTCAGTTTCATTCGTCATTCGTAATTCGGGACACCATCACCTGTCATTCCACCAACAGAAAACTCTGGGGAGCAGTCTGCAAGTGTCAAACAAACCACAAGTAAAAATGCTTTCGATCAAAGGGCTTTTCCGTGAGGATCAGGTGACAAATTGCGTATGCATGGTACTATAAACGAGCGAATTGCTGAGTTTTGCAGATTTATCGTTTGGGGTACTACATGCAGGGTACACAAACTGTATGCATTATATTTGAAGGTGATACATAGTCTGGTTAATTTTACAAAAAGAGTTTATTTCCTCAATGCTTCTGTTTTCATTTTCTGTCATAAAATGTTATTCAAATCCTTTATCGCTTCATTTAACTTGACTTTGGCATGCATCACTTCAAAATCATGAATTTCCTGGTGTCCTTTTTTCAGAGATGCTTCTGTACTGACAAAAACCGCTTCACACATACACAATACCCTTCCTTGCAGGGCTGTTATGCTATATTATCAAGCCAAAAATTAAAGCACGAGAAACTGAAGATGTGAAAACAACCCATTTATTTATTTGTGTTGGCCTATCGATATCTACTGGTTTTATAATGCAGTCATGTTTCACTTATTGTTTAATTCGGAGGAACTCACCATCACTTGCCAAATAACTATAACCAAGAATCCGAAGAAAGCTACCACAGCTACCCATCCACGCTATGAAGGTCGGCTCAGGTAGATGTGAAGAAAGTCAGCGTTTTGGTAAAGGAAACCAAATAATCCACAGGAAATCCTCCGCTCTTTTCCCGATAGAGACAAATCTCCCGAAATAGGTCGCCGCCGAACAAGGACGGTGTAGATTCGCTCGCAAAGTTGGGTTTTATAAACTCAACAACTTACATTTGTTCTGTATATACTGCTATCTTGAAGGTGGTAAGATTCACTCACATACGTGAATTACGTGAATTCATGTGTGCTATAAAAAGCATATTGTATACTTCGCTTTGTCTTCCTCTTTTATTACCTTTTGTATAAGAGTAGTGTAAATCAGAGCGCCGGGCAGATCTGCCATCTCTGAGATCTATAGATCTGTTTATGCGTCATTTGCCTTCCCTTATGTGTCAAGCTATAAGTAACTTTTCTGAACGCGTTTTTCTTTGTGTTAAAATATATTGATACAGTTATCTTTACAAATTCCCTGTGTCCTTTGCCACGATCAATCTGAATCACTAAACTGAGGGACTGTTCCACATCCGATGTCCAGGTATACATGCACGACAAGAAGATTTCACTGAAAATTGATCAGACTCCAATTTAGCATTGCGGACCACTTATTTTCACCACGGCCCCGCGATCAGTGCAGCAGGGGAATATATATATATATATACAGCCTAAGGTATATAAACACCAGCCACGAAACGATAATACATGTATAGAAGACTGAGAATGAAGCTGGAGATATTTATTTGTATGCCATGTGTACACAGAAAAACATGTATATATTTTTTACAGTTAATGCTTTTGGTTATATCCTTATTATTTGTACAAGATTTACACACAGAAATGGACCCCGCAATACAGAGAAACATCTAGAAACAGACGTTCATCGTGTTTCATGTGTTTCTGTCATTAAATCTATACAAAGGGGTTTCTGGCGCATATACAGGTACAATAATATTTTACAGAAAAGATACTGTCGACTAAGCCATACATATAAATGTATAAACACGTGGTTTGTCATAACTTTAATGTGAAGAAATACGCTGCAGAAAAGTCGTCAATAGACAAATGTGCCTAGCCTTCCATCTCTCGCTGTCATGGAATCTGCAGCAAGTTTTGCGCCTTCTAAGTTCTTAATCAAGACATCACATCTTACGTGTAGCCTGCACTTGAAAATGACTTCGTATTGGAACATGGTACACTGCATCATGTGGTCTGAACTTTGGAATTAAAACTTTAAATGATGACACATAATTTTACCGTGAACACTTAATAAAACCCTTCCGCCACCTCCATTATTTTTGTCCTTTATTGAAGAATATGGCAAATGGACTGTGATTATATTTAGTGTGCATTAAGTTTTGTAAAAATTCATATCTCAATACCTGACATAATTTCTGCGGTATACAGAATGCAGTCTACTGTATTATATTTTCGGTGGATGTACACTGTGACAACATTGCTATAGCTGCTGAAGGTATTTCCTCGCGGCCTCATGGAGGTAGCCATGTTCAGGGTATGTGATCAGGTCCAGCTTCCCGTTCTTGACGACGTACAGACGTTCGGGCCAAGCGGCGAACAGCTCGTTAAATCTGTTGTCCATAGTGTCCACAATAGCGGGAATTTGGCTGTCACAGTTAAGGTCTTCAGAGAAAGTTCCATGTTTGTCTTCCGACAACAGTTTCCTGAAACAACATATTAGCAATACGTCCGCCACAAATCAATTCTAGTCTTCGAGATCACTGAAAGCCAAAGAAAATGCAAAGCAAGATACCATACAACTGATTGAATTTTTTCTTTCAATTTTCAGTAGAACTTGTTGATTTGATATTTTGTTGCTTTGATTCGAAGATAAAAAAGACATTGCGTGCTAAATTGCTTTGCACGCTGTAATAGGGAGTGCAGATAAGGTCTCCGTGACATCTGTCCAAAACTGAGCTACATTAAGAATTTTTACTTCTGAATATCTTCCGCTTTGGTATTCCACACATACATCCAATTTGCAGATAAACCAATGTAATTTGACACCTACTTCACAATAGCATTCGCTATTCACAGCTATAGTTCCCATAATACACTCTTTAGCAGATATACACGAAGTGCAGGCGAAACAAGAAACACCTACATGTATTTACAAAAGCGGGAAACAAAACAAAGTTAGCCAACTGGATTCCAACATGCGATTCCCTCTTTCGACCTTCAGCCTAACAGCCCTGTGCTCCATATGGCATATTCTATTATGCTGTCGATCTTCCTACTACATACAACGTTGAGCGTCAACGGGTATACATTCACAGACACATGCTTCGGAACATATCGCCTTCGGCGTCTCGTTCTAAAATTTCAACTCTTCCGCATTTATCGCGCTAAAATGAACAACAAAA
Source organism: Acanthopleura granulata (assembly GCA_016165875.1). Taxonomy (NCBI): domain Eukaryota; kingdom Metazoa; phylum Mollusca; class Polyplacophora; order Chitonida; family Chitonidae; genus Acanthopleura; species Acanthopleura granulata. Next base: position 30,327,203 of record JABBOT010000005.1, on the reverse strand, counting down.
ACTAGATAAAGAATCATTATTTCCTTATTAATCCGTGCGCCTCGAATGGCTTGCGACTGCCCATGTGTACCTGAGAGCAGCGATCCTGTCCTGGATGGTCCGGTGCTGCGGCAATGAGCTCCGCTCCAACCCCAGGGGCCACTCGTCCTTAGCATGGGCCTCCAAGACGTACACCATGAGGAAAGAAGCTTGCCCCCGGTACTGCAAGAAAACCTCACGCAGGCCTCCGTTCAGCACAGAGACCTGCAACACAAACTTTCTCATAAATTGACCAGTAAGCGTAATCCACACTCTCATTCAGAAATATGCGGTGAAGGTACCATTTTGTTCTGTATGTTGATCATTAATTAACTGGCGTTTTACGGTCGTATTTATGCTAATATATACAGCTTTATACCCAATTGTAATACATTTAAGATGACTATATTGGCCTACAGTGTCCACCCTCTGTCACAGATTTATTCGAGCTAGGAAATCAATAGGAACGCAAACCTGGAATGGAGGTCAGCTTCTTGATGCAGCAAAGAGCAGGAGAGGTGTTCCATCCCACGGTAACAAATCGGTCAGTTTCAGTTTAACCTGGTCTGTACTTAGCAAAGCTACATCAGGACAAAGGTCGCCCACGCGGAGGTCACCTACCCGGCTGCGATCTTTACTCATGTAAACCACCAGCTCTCGAACCTGTAATTAGATACACACCTCAATGGACGCGAATCATAGAACTCAATATATACGCCCGTAATATAAACACACAAAGGTAGACTTGCTGCAACGTTTAAATCACAACTAAAAATCATGCATGCAGGGTGATAATTAAACAAAACGTAATAGCTACCACTTTTTGTTTTCACATGTAGTTTTTCTACTTTAGCCTACCACTACCTATTGCCATTGAACTATAGCTCCATGCCATTGAGCACGGTTTCCACTGAACACTGATTGATACATGCAAGCTTACAACAAGTAAATAGGATTTCTTTTTTGAGTAAAAGTGCCTGTTTCATACAGCTCATCTCTTGTTAAGCTGTCCTCAGGTTGTACACCTCTTACTTTAATACAGTCTTGAATACAAAGGTTAAATTTAATTAATTTATTCTTTATCCTAAGGTGTATGGCAGAAATTCGTTGGTTATACTGCCAATGCGTGCAAGTCTCATTATTGGTGCATGAGACTAAATATAAATCTGACAGATTCGGGAAAAAGTACCACTAATTTACGACATACCTCTTCATCGTCCCTATACAAATAGTTAAGGCATCTGTACTTGTGGATATTTCTGGGTGTGGGCTCTATGTTGTGTTCTTGCAGCACCTGCATTTGTATATTATCTTCTATAGTGCCCGGAGGCACTGATGCTTGGCCCAGTGAACCACTCGTCTCGTCATACAAGGACTGGGTTTCTCGCGAGAATCGCAGGTCGTTTTCTCTCTTCAACATTTTCATAACCAATTCTCTGTTAGATGTAAAACTACCTCCGTTGTCTTCTTTGGCCTTGGTGGAATCAGCTTCTCCGTAATATCCGAAACCACGCTTCCCACTTCTTCTTGAACGCATTCTTTTTGTAATATTGCTGCGTTCCCCTCTGTGTCCAGAAGACATCCTAGTCTTGGATCTTCTTTCCCAATTATCGGAGTCAGAATCCGACGATATTGCTTGACTGAACTGCTGACCTTGCTTTATTTCTCGTTCACTTGCCACCCTCCACCTGGATTTTCTTCCGTGATTGCTCTCAGAACTCGCCTTCTCATGCCGGAATACACGTCTTCCACGGTGTTCTGGGGATATTCTGGGAGGAGATCTTCTCCCATCGTCGCTGGTATCGGACTTCCCTGATCTCACATATCTGTACCCTTGTTTCCCGCTGCGTTCAGAGGACATACGGGATCTACTCCTCGATCGGCGACCCTGTCTGCCTGTTTTATTGTCGCTTTCGCTGTCGTCTGAATCGGAACTGTACCGTGAAGTTCTCGGAACACGGCGAGCACCTGATTTTTTGTCACCTAGAAAGTTAAGCCGGCGCTTTCCGCTGCTTTCGAAAAACATTCTTCGCTCCTCATGTTCTATACCTCTGTTAACCTCTTCGATCTTGTCTGACGCTGTGATGCTACTGTCGTGAGTAGACGAGTGCCCATCTTCCACAGAAGGCTTCCAGACTGTAGATGTTGTTCCTTGGACTTGGGAATGTTCAGGGGAATCTGATGTCAACGCTGAAGTAGTCCATCTTCGGCTATGCCATAAGCCATAAAAGCGATTACCCCTTTTACCGCTTGACGAAGACAGCATGCGAGACATAATGAGCTATAGAGAAAGCTCCAAAAAGCAAATTACTAGCACTCCTCCATCGTGTCGCAGATAATTAGGCCTATATTTGTCTGGAAAAGAAATAATGAAACAGAGCTGGAAGAAATGCTATCACTAACACTATAAGAAAACATATCTTCGAATTAAACCAGATTTCGAACTCTTATATAATTGGCGAAAGAAAGGGGGCGAGGAGGCGGAGGGTGGGGGGTGTTTAACTTGGTATGTTTAATTGTTTAATTGTTTAACTTGGTATGTTTAGGGGTTGAGTTCGCATTATTGAATCTTTGGAATTTCCAAAATTTATAGGAAGGAAACTCTAACTTTTTTTCCCCGATGATCTCTTAAATAATGTCGAAATATAGGTTGCGTGCAATAAAGGTCTTGTGAGTCCGCCGTCCGTCCGACATGTTGGACGACAAGCTATCGCTGATAGTTAGGCTCCGAGAGGCTCGCGTAAACACTGGGCTCAAACATAGAACCATATGGGGTGGAGTTTTCTCCGTATTTGAGGATTTGCCAACTCAGCAGAAGGAAGAACAGATACAGGAAACCAAACTCTGTTATTTATATAAAAGTTTTAATTAGTGACTGGATAGCGCTTAGTCCATGACCTGAACGTTCAGACTATGAAACCGCAGTGGTTTAATTGTCCGGTTGTGTCTCAGATTATTGACATCTGGCAATTAAAGGAGTCCCGAAACTTAGCTTCCACAAACTGATACGGTTATAGCGTAATTCAGTATTCATAAAGTAATTATAAATAGACCGATGTGTATTTCTGAAACAATATTTCATATACAGACCTAGGCCTACCGTGATTTGGATAAATTGTATATTAATGAAATGACATCGCCGCGGGAAACAATATTAAGCGCGTATTTTAATTTAAATTTCTTGTGACGGACCCCGTCAATACGTAGGTCTATAAATATCCATAGGCATGCCTATTCCTTTATGGTACATGTATTATGTAGGCCTATGTCCGCCCCTTTGTGCACTGTTTAATATGACCTCGGTTTATATCTCAGTCTTATCTTTCAAGTATGTAGACAAAAGAAACACAACATGTGTAAATGTGTGTTTTGGTTATTGCATGTACGTGTGTGATTCCATATCACATAATATTTATATAATGGTACTGTGTGTGACTGCATCTAAAGGCATGATATGTAGACTCAGGCATCTGAGTACGATAATGCTATTTGACCGTTTGCAGCCAAGTAAAAACAATGTCAGGAGAGGCGTTCAAGAAAGTCATTCTGCACAAGTATTACTAAAGTATTCTGAGAGTTGAAATTCCTCTCCCTAATGGACAGACATGAGTATCTTTAAATGGCACATGAGCAGTTTATTCAAATTAGAAAACTGAACTTCATAACAGCGTGTGCATTGCCAAGCGTCTCAGGTGTCAGCCACCATGGCGGCGCCTTGCTTTGAGGGAGGCTATGTCGTGTGTTGCACGCAACCTATTGAGACCATTAAACGCCTTTCCTTTGTTTATTTGATTGCTGTTTTACGCCGTACTTAAGACTATGTCACTTATCCGACGGCGGCTAGCCTTATGGTGGGAGGAAACCGTGCACAGCCCACAGGAACCCAAGATCATCCGCATGCCGGTTTCTGGCAGGCCGTCTTTCGTTTGGGTTAATTAGCATATATTATGCCCAATTCAGTAATGCTTCCAGATTATGACACTATGAAAATATATGTACGTCCACTATCCGCGGGTGGTCGTGGGTTTCCCCGAGCACTGCCCGCGGTTTCCTCCCACCATAATGCTGGCCGCCGTTGTATAACTGAAATATCCTTGAGTAGAGCGTAAAACACCATGTAATCAAATAAATAAATAACTATACTAACGTTGAACATGTTGTATCCCATATGTAGATCTACATGATATATACCGAGCATCTACACCTACTGCATGGTATAGGAATTTGCGGTAAAGCTTATTCCCAACCTGTGGATGATCATGGGTTACCACTGGGCTCTGCCTGTTTCATCCCACCATTATGCCGGCCGCCGTCGTATAAGTGAAATTTTTTTTCTTTTTTTTTCTTTTCCTTACGGTAGGTGCGGCGTAAAACATCAATTAAATAAATAAATATATAATTAAATGCGTTTATTCCTTCAGATCAATAGAAGTCCTTTGAAGGTATCCTTCACATACATGATCATTATATAGCTTGTATATATACTGAAGTATTGCTGTATATACCGCAATACATGTACCTGTGACCTGTAACGCTCGGCAATATGTAATTAATCTATCATCAACCAAGTACATACTGGCCTGCATGTACACTGAAATTCACAAATATGAATTTAAACATACCCTGCCGTTACCGCTTAGTTACTAAACTGCTTAAAATAATTTCTGTACATTACAAACATATACGTACGTGTGATTGTACGCCTAGCCGGAAAAAAGTCAAGATGGCAGCCCTGTGGATTGTGCAAGGCCCCTAGGTCAGCGAGCGTGCCTTTACACATGTTTGCATGGGTGAGCAGCTTGACAGTCGTTGCACTGGCCCGATCATAGTCTCAACGTCATATCAGCTATACTTGATCTGAGTGTAAGGTGACCGCTGTGGGACGTGGTCGGATATACGTCGCTGTGTCGATCTATATACATTTAGTACACAGAACGGCTTGCTGAAGAAAGCGAGCATGTATAAACGTGTAGCTCTAAGGGAGATAACCCTGTATGTGTGATCCACTTGGTTTAACAAGAAGGCGGAAGAACGTGACCCACTTTATCTTCACTTTAAATATCCCAGTGAGGAGCGGTTGGGGCAGGTGCGATCCCCTGACAGCCGCAACTATGGCTTACGGTCTCAGTGTAAGTAAGCATATTGATCAGATATACAGGGATCTAGGAGTGTGGGGCAAATGGCAGATCGGACAAGTGGCCCTGTTACTGGGCCTGCAGATCCCTGCCGCGTTTCAGTTACTGTCCATCGTCTTCATTGGTAAGTTGTTCAGTGCAGTTCTGTAACACAGACGCGTAGTTCCTGTTATTATACAAATCAACATTGGTTTCATTGTCCTTGTACTTGCCATTCGGGGTTTGTCAGGTCAAATAACACGTGCGCAATTTTTTAAATAAATATTTTTATGACAGCCTCATCCAAACATTCTGGTTATCCTGACAGTCTAGAGCGCCAACATTAACACGGCCATGCAATCAGGGCGCCACTATACATATGGGTTGTATGAAATGTCATACATACATGTATACGAGGCTTAACTGAAAGCTGGACGACACGTCACGCTTCAGTAATCTGATAACTCCGAACTTTTTGTCAAACTGATATTCTCCATTGTCCATGTTAGGAAAAAATGAGCATGTGAAATTTTTTAAATAAATATTTTTATGACAGCCTCATCCAAACATTCTGGTTATCCTGACAGTCTAGAGGGCCAACATTAACAGGGCCATGCAATCAGGGCGCCACTATATATATGGGTTGTATGAAATGTCATACATACATGTATACGAGGCTTAACTGAAAGCTGGACGACACGTCACGCTTCAGTAATCTGATAACTCCGAACTTTTTGTCAAACTGATATTCTCCATTGTCCATGTTAGGAAAAAATGAGCATGTGAATTATGCCCTAAGTTGATTTAATATTTTTGTTGTCAACATCAGTGTTTTGTGAGCCTATTACACTGTACATGACTTTGTACATCATGACCTATATAAAGATGATCAAGTGTTAAATATGTCTACATACCATGTGGAATTTGAACACTGTAGGTTCTCTCCATATTATTCACACTTATTAATTGATTTAGACTTATTGGTCTTTTACTCCGCAATCAAATATATTCTACCAACAAAGCTTAATATGAGAAATATTGAGTATGGCGTTAAACCTCAAATCAAATGAATACACGAATAATTAAATATAAAGAATATGACGTTTAAAAAGTTAAACAGGTGAAAGTGTTTGCATGGGGTGAATTCTCAGGCACCCCGTGTGTGCTTGAGCATTTTGGTGATATAAAAGGCAGCAATTAGGTCACCTTTTGAAGCGAGGCGATTTTATATGTGAGTATATTCTGTCTGATTCGTATTCTGCAAATAGGTTACCAACCAGATTTCCGTTGTGAGGAAACCAAGACAACCAAATCCCTGACGACTGGAGCACCCTCCAAACTACCGTACGGAACTAAGTGTTACGTCGACAATACGACCTCTGTCCCTGCCTGTCCTCATGATGTGCAGTATGACAAACACCCCAGATTGGAGACTATTGTTACAGAGGTACGGATCAGCAGAGAGCAAGATGTCGTGACTTTGACAGTAGTATGGATTTATTAAGGCAAACTCGCTTGCACACAAAATAAACACTATAGATATCTACCTCTTCCAGCTTTGCTGGTTTTGTTAGCTATAGATATATTTTATTTATTTATTCATTTATTTATATTTTTATTTATTTATTTGATTGCTGGGATCTTCCATGGCCCCGAGGTTAGCGTGTTAGCGCAGAGCAATGACCCAGGAGCCTCTCACCAATGCGGTCACTGTGAGCTTAAGTCTGCCCTATGCTGGCTTCCTCTCTGGCCGTAGTGGAAAAGTCTGCCAGCAACTTACGGATAGTCGTGGGTTTCCCCTGAGCTCTACCTGCATGGTTTCCTCCCAAATAAGTCAGTCAAATAAATAAATTTTTCATTGTGGATCAAAGCCATACTCAAGAATTCTCCAGCTTTCTGCCGAAGGAAACCGGAATACCTAGAAGAACTACATGTACCGGACTTTGATAATGTACTGACGAACAGATATGCACATTACATTTGTGCAGGAAATGTGGTCTTCAGTGAACCTTCAATAAGCCAGATAGCGGTTTCGAATTGCGTATAATTGTGCATGAACAGAACGCTTCATACGGTAGACAAACAAAAGCACAGGTCTATCTCTTAATATTACAGACATCGGCACCGGGCCAGTGTAAAGCTCAGTTCTAGATTTTTTCTGTGTTTTTCACAGAATTCCACTTGACACCGCCCTCGGGTCCACGCATAGTCTCAAATGTCACACATAGATATAAAATGCGCGAAATGGGCTGAATTGTGTGTGACTGCCTACGGTTACAAGGCCTTTAACACAGCCGCCAGGGCCTGTTTATCTACCAGCGAAGGAAGTCCGGTCATGCGCCGTCAAAACAGCTAGTTTATTTTGCACCTTTACGGCCCCCTGTCATTGATCGAATGTTGTCACTAAGGCACTACAAGCGGTGCATGCACATACAGATTTGTCAAACGCGACAAATTTTTGGCCCAGCATTATTATCTCCGCCCAGTCTTTAAAGAACAGCACAGGCGCATGGAGTGATCTCCCTTTAAATCGTCATCCACATATATGAGAAGGATGGAAAGGAGCGAAACGCCGTTCGAAACAATCCAAAACCCGTCTTAAGTAAAAACTCACCCATGACCCCAAACTTGCTCCAGTCTGTCTAAACTCATCCTTTGCCTGCGCAAACATCCAACCTTATCAGTGCGGGATATGCTGTTTTTCTAATTTAATGTCTACACTTAGCTTTTAAAGCGTACCGCACCGGTTGTATTCCGGTAGGCATGTTGTAATTTATTTAAAAACGAAAGATCGTTGAATACAGCGTCAACCACAAATGAAAAGGTAAACTGAATGCCCCTGACAAATGAGGGCATAGGTTCAAATCGAGCTCGGGCTGGTTTGTCGCAAAAGGAGTAATTGAATGCTTCAAACGAAGCGCTGGCAAGGGCAGCCTTTTGTCCATCGACCAATGTTATGTAACATACCCTGTAAAACGACTGTGTATAAATTTGCGCATCCACAATTGTGTATCAGTGGTGCACAAATTATGTATCACTGATACACACGTCATTGTGAATACATTACACAAACTGTGTACAGCTGGTGCACAAAAATTAGGTGAATGTCCGTATTTACCATAATAATGTGTACCATCCGTATACAGTAGTTTAAAGAGGGTACAATGCCTGATACTGTTTTTCTTCCTTGCCTGATTTAGTGGGACTTGGTATGTGACAGAAGTTACCAAACTCAGCTCTCCCAGACCATCTTAATCGTGGGCCAGGCAGTCGGAGCCTCGCTATTCACGTCGTTGGCTGACCGGTACGGAAGGGTCCGAGTGTGCGCACTATGTCAGCTGGGACTGATGGCCGTTGGTATCGGGACAGCTTTTGCTCCTAGTATACAGGTCTTCACTGCACTGAGATTTCCCCTGGGGGCTTTCCAGCAGGTAAACACTGCACATAAATAACTGTGCTTAGTCCTAAGATTAATACAGAATAAAATAAAAAAACATAGTGAAAGAGTGTGAAAACAAACAGGAATTAACAATATAACATGTCGCAACTAATCGTCGGCTTTCCCCCAGGCACACCGTTCGCTTAGTGAATAGTCAATGATAAAACGCTGAATGCCAAATTTTGACCCATCCATGCTACGATGGCTCAAAAATTGAAACCTCAGACATGTGTAGCCTGTAATGACGCAATGTGATAAGTATTTTTCCGCACGGAGAAAACGCTAGGCGTGTCAGTATTTAGAGGGACTATTTTTAGAGGAGGTGCCGTCATGAAGTGAGCGGTGCAGCCAATGTTAAGTGACAGTAAACCTGAAATATATATTTATTTTCATTGATTATTTATGGTGGGGGACACCGGATAGTGCCCTGGGGAAACCCACGACCGCCCACAGGTTTCTGACAGAACTGCCCACGTACGACCGGAGGTGTCAGCATTCCGAATGACCTGTTGGAACGAGAAGCCGCCACGACATGACCGGCGTAGCGTAATGTTAAAAGAAAAGAGAGCACTATACCAAATGTATTTATGTGTTGATAAAGAATCCTATTTTAAGTTCACAAAACGTCACTTTTTATGATGTAGGATAACCCATGTATCACAGTTCAAATTACTGGCAAAGGGTTGCCATGCTCTAAATTTTAGCCAGTCAAGAGCGAGATATTTCTACCACCAGAGGAGACATCTGTTTCCGCTGTGACGTGGCCCGTTCCTAGTTCAAAATTTTGCCATGTAGAAGTAGTATTACTCAAATGTTTGCCTCCTGATTACGAGGCAATTCTGACATAGTTTCAGGCCTTTTTTAACTAGAAAGTGGTAGTGTAATACGTCTAGTGTATTTTTCACATGGTCTCAACCAGGAAGCCACAATACGTGGCCTTCAATCGTAATAATAAGGGAGACCGTTCTTTGTACGACAAAGGAGTGCTTCACCTCTGATACCGAGGAGTGTAGGGTTACGGATGACGCGACATCGTATTTCCGATTTCCCGAAAATGGCGAATCCCATGACCTCGTGAGAATTCCAGACTAAAAGGTGATTTATAGAGTGACCAAGCACGTCGTAAAAACGTCTACGTCCGTTTAGGTCAGTTTGGACCTATTTTCTGAAATGCCTTTAGTTATGTTTTGTATTGTGTTTTTTGTAAGAGTTAAGCAGTTGTTTGTTTGTTTTTGTTGTAGAGTTTGGTAATGACGTTCACGGTGTTGCCCATGGAAATCATTCCCATGGACCAGCGCACCTTGATCCACCTGATATTCGGCCTGAACTGGGCAGTCAGCCAGTGTATCCTAGTGGGCTTCAGTTATGCTTTTAAAGAGGAAAGCTGGCGGGACCTTCAACTAGCCCTGTGTTCAGCGTCATTGTTCGTAGTGGTGTTGCATTATGTGTAAGTATGGGTAGAATTTAAATCATGTGAGGGAACCTGGCTAGATTGAGCGTGGAAGAAGCAGTTGAGTTCCCGAAGGCACCTCCGTTTAATTTCGCACAATCCTAAATTCCCTTACTAGTAAGGCACACCTGATCTGCTCATTGCAGTGTCCTCTTCTTTAAAGCAATCTAGAGCAAATCTGATTGTAACTCCCATGGCAATTCATTTCATATACATGTGATACCCATATGTAACACACGCAATTTAGCCTATCATCGCGATGTCCAACGTAGCACTTGAAGCGCTTGCAACAAATGGATCGTAAGTCTAAGTTGATTGTAAAACACAATGATCGCGGTCGTAGCCCTCGCTTACGATCGAAACCCTCTTGCACGAAGGGATTGCACGCTACAATCGGCATGACACAGTTGTAATTTTCTACAGTTACCCAATTAATTTTGACTACAGATACTTGCCTTAGACAGACAGCTAGTTATTATTTGTCGATTCAAAGTTTGCTAAGTTGAGCAATTTAATTGTCTCAAAAAGGTCTTTAGAAACGTGTTTCACATGTTTTTGTTGGTAGCTGCTCTACCACGAGGCGAGTTAAGGCAAGTAAAGACTATTGACTGCTACATTGTCGCACGCCACCTTTTATGTAGGAGTAAAATTTGGCCTACGATCGCGATCGTAACTTACAGTTACAGCCAATATACAATTGCTTTGTGCAAGTGGCGTGATTTATTTTTGCAGTCGATTTTAAAGCCAGTTATAGGGTCACAATCGATCGTAGCTACGATCTCCTTGTTCAAGGGCACCACCAACAAAAACCCTTACTTGCACAGACTCTATTCCTGTTCCTATTTCATATTACATGAACTCTAAACTAAGTTTATGCTTCTAGTGAAAAAGGCTTAGCTTAAACAAATGAAAACACTTCTTTTGAGGCATAGTCCGTTAACACCTATATTTTAAGAGTATTTTTCATCTAATATCGGAAATGATGTCATTGAACACAAATGGGCGAACTTTGTTATACGCCACCGCTGGTGATATAATACCGCACTTCCAAGTTAATGGTAAAGTTGCCCTATCTGTGTAATGTAAGACTGTTATTTTGATTCGCTCTCTTTCAGATTTATAGACGAATCTCTAAGATGGCTGTTGGCCAACGACAAGGTCTCAGAAGTGAAAAACATTGTGAAACAAGCTTCCAGACTCAATAATATCACTCCACCGGAGAAGGCGATCGACGATGTGGCCTCGCTGTCTGGGTCTGATATCACACGAATCAGTCGGCATTCGTCCATTCACAGCATCAGTGCCTACACCGGAAGATCCAGCTCTAACTTCCACATCTCTGAGGGGACCTCACAGACTGACGTGGCTCAATTAAAGTACAGTATCCTTGATGTGTTCAGACAAAGCCAACTTCGCTGTACGACACTTGTTCTCGCCTTTGCGTGGTAAGTATAAAGAATCAAAGATTACAGCGTGCACACTTCGTAACGCTTCTTGGCTGACTTTTATTTTTGTGGGTTGGCTTTGTGTTAGTGTATATATTTTCTAATAATTGCTGCGGTTATGTGTATATTTCTTATATACGTGACTTCTACATGTTTAATGTAGTGCTGGAGATGACAGTTGATATTAGCCTAAAACCAGATACTACATAGCTACTTTTTTGCAAGCATGTACAGATATATATGCTCTACAAACATCCTCTAGAAAAGCAGTGAGTTTCGTTCCGAACACTTATATATTTACAATATTCAGGACAGTCTGCACATGCCATTTCGTAAGATACAAAATACCTTAAACTATCTGATTCGGCATACGCATTGTTCATTCCACAGGATTGTGAACGCCCTGGTGTATTTCGGCCTCACTCTGACTTCAGCACAGTTGGGAGGTGACAGATTTCTGAATTTCTTCTTGATGGTGTTGGTCGAATTCCCAGCCGCCATCATTACGTATTTCACGATGAAACGGTAAATATTCTAGCTCTGATCGAGTTGTTTGCGCCTGCATTTTGATCAGCAAAATCAGGTAACCCTGTTAATAAGTTAATAACACAATAAACTGGCTTTATTTTGTTCGACGATTATTTTGTTAGCTTGACATTCTTTCTTTTTGTCTAGTCAGACTAGCTATAGTCTGGGGTGAAAGAGAAACAAGTTAAGCTGTTAAGAATATTTCTCACCACAAACGAGCCCTGAATTACTTATGTATTTTTAATGACATTTTAATCACATAATGTGGGACACTTGTTATTCATTTTGTTGACGCTTTCCATATGGGTAGACCTGGAAGACGGATGACTTCTATAATATTCCACGCAATGGCCGGTTTGGCTATGATTATAACAGCCGCCCTGAACGCCAAAAAAGGTAGGTATAGGTCAATAACATTGGATAATGCACCCGTCGTGTAACGTGATAAATGCATTTGTCGCGATAGTCGTTACATCGATGACGAATGCAAGATTCACCAAGGCCATTGCTGGAAGGAAAAGTTTCCACAACATAAGGTGATGATTTGTTGTCGAAATGGTCTTCGGAGGCCTCCGTGGCGGAAGAGGTTAGCACACCAGCGCGGCGTATTGACCGAGGTGCCTTTCACCAATCAGGTCGAGGTGAGTTCAAGTCCAGCTCATGTTTGCTTCCTCTCCGACCGTTTGTGCGCCAGCAACTCTGCGGATGGTCGTGGGTTCCCCCGGGCTCTGCCCGATTTCCTCCCACCATTATGCTGACCGCCGTCGTATAAGTGAAATATTCTTGCATACAGCGTAAAACACCAATTAAATAAATAAAATAAATAAATAGCTCCCATATCCTGTCGTTCACGACAAAAGAAAATAAGAGCCTCATTCTAATGCTCAAACACTTATGAAGCACAAAAACAATGCATAACTTTCGCTAAATATGGCGGGCGTTCGGTTTTATTTAGATTTAATAGGTAGTTAACGGTTGTAAACACACTTTCTGGACTAAGCAAGTCGTGTTTTCCACAGTGTCGAAGAATTTATTGATGTATCTGATTAGTGCTTACCGCCACACCCTAGATTATTTCACTTATACAACGGCGGCCAGCATTATGTTGGGAGGAAAGTGGGCAGAGCCCGTGGGGAAACCCAGGACTATCCGCGCATTGCCGGTAGACCTTCCCACTGCACGACCGGAGAGGAAGTCAGCCTAAGCTGGGTGCAGGAAGAAAGTGTCGAAGAAAGATGTTGTGAAACTTAATGTGAAAACTAATATCGTTTACATGTAACATCACTCCAAACGTACCACGGACAAGCATTTACACGTTTATCATTGCCCCAGTGAAAAAAAATTTTGCTCAACCCATGTTCGGTGATCTACTTGCTTAATAAAACAATGAGATAGTCTACCAGTTTCCTACCAAATCGAACCCCTCCTCGTCTGGCTATAGTGAGCTTGAGTGGTCAATGACGTCCGTTTTGCCGTTCATGAAGTTTGAAAACAATTTATCTTGCGACAATATGGTGTACATGCCTGTCCGTCATATCAACAGGGGGGAGAAGAGGGGGGGGGACCGTGGCTCAGTCGGTTAGCGCGTTAGCGCAGCGCAATGATCCAAAAGCCTCCCACCAATGCGGTCGCTGTGAGTTCAAGTCCAGCTAATGCTGGCTTCCTCCTAGGCCGTACGTGGGAAGATCTGCCAACAGCCTACGGATGGTTTCCTCCCACCATAATGCATACAACACCAATGAAGTTAATAAATAATTCCAATCAGCAGCTTACCAAAGGACGAAGGTTTTTCCCAGGCACTCCGATTTCCTGCCGCCATCCATCTGACCGCCGTCGTTTAAGTAAAAAATTCTAGAATATGGCGATAAACAGTCATCAGATTTTATAAATAATTTAAAAAGTTGTCGTCAGTACGCTGGGATATGCGTCTGCCGTATATATGTCTGAAGCTTTTAGATCAATCTGTTAGTTCATATGGCAATCGAATGGCGTGCAGTGTATATTTGTAAAGACATTGGTGTCGCGCTATTTAAGTGTAATCATTTTGGTTATTCTTGGTTTCAGACGAATCTTTATCACCATATGTGAAGGCTTTTTCAATCATTGGCAAGTTTGCAATCTCCAGCTCGTGGGGTTGTCTGTTTAACTATACAACAGAATTGTATCCCACCAACGCAAGGTAAGAACAAACATGGTGGCAGGGTTTGACTTGAACGCATATCTAACCAAGGGGTAGGGTGTATGGAGCTTACAGTGACTCTCAAATATTTACTCAGTGAAAACGGTTCAGTGTCTGTATACATATACATTATAGTAGAAACACTTCATCAGCACTTGCTTGGAAATCAGTAAACTGTTCGTCAACAAGGCGCCTGCCATGTTGTTATACAGTAGAAAGCATAGGTTTTACATGTATCTCAAAACCTTCTTTATCTGGTTTTTATCCATAATATATGGAGTTTAGGCCCATTGATTTTTCCAATAGAGTTTAGATCTATTGATTTTTCGAATAAAACCAGAAAACTCATGATTTCGTTTCGTTTCTGAGACTTTATGACCTTTGAGGAAATTTTTAAAGTGTTCAGTCACATAGTGTGTTTTTATTCAGGCTCTGGCCAGTGTTATCCATCAATTAATTTAACCGAAAAATTGTAAGTGAGATATTTCATTGATCTACTTTCGTTTACAGTGTATTCGTTCTTAGCACGCGATCTGTCTTGATGTTTGCTTTCGTACATTTTGCAATCAAGCAAACGGAATACGGTACCGGCCCTTATACATGTTATCTGAGAAGACAGCTGCCTTTTCGTTTCTTTCAGGAGTATCGGCCTGGGGCTGGCCTCGTCCGCCTCTAGAATCGGCGGAATGGTGGCGCCATTCACTAATCTCGTGGTAAGGTTTACCAACAAACGTTGACAAAGTTAACATCAGCAGCATTAGTTACTACTCTGTAAAACATGTATGGTTAGCGCGCTAACGCAGCACAATGACCCGAAGCCTCCCACCAATGGAGTCGCTGTGAGTTCAACTCCAGCGCATGCTGGCTTCCTCTCGGTCCGTAAGTGGGAAGGTCTGCCAGCAATCTGCGGATGGTCGTGGGTTTCCCCCGGACTCTGCCCAGTTTCTTCCCACCATAATGCTGCCCGCCGTCATGTAAGTGAAATATTCTTGAGTACGACGTAAAACACCAATCAAATAAATAAATAAATAAATAAATGAAACAAGGATAGTTACACGCAATTCAGCTGTAATGTAATGCGTATTAAAATGTATATTATACTGATTTTCAACAAAACAGGCTTGTCCCAAACAGTAAAAGGTCTTTGTTGTTCTCCAATTCAAACAGAATAATATCATATATAATCGAACAGCCAAATAAACTTGTATGAGTTTAAAGGTCATGTTCTGTCTCTGACCCCTCTTTCATAAATATTCTAATGGGGAAAAGTGTGGGAAAAGTGATGTGTATTCTTTAATTAAATGTTGTTTTTGATGGAAACTTTCCTGTCAGTTTAGTCGTTATCTGTTGTTTGACTGTGAAGTAATTTTACTTGATGAAGTGTTCCGAAACTGTACTAACTGTAGAAGCGAAATTCTGGATTAGGGGAGGGCCTGAGTCCTTTTACCCTGTGCAGTGTAGTCAAGTAACCTCTATATTAAGTTCATGCACAAATGCATGCATGTATTGAAGAAGTAAACTGAATGTAGACAAAGTTGCACACCACATTTAGTACGTACAGACGCTGCTAATTTCAACGGAAACCACTTAATCAATCAATAGGTTAAAAGCTTGCAATACAAGCAGACAATCTTTAATTCAACTGAATCAATCGACAGATCTGTCAATCATTTTACCATTGAATTCCCTTTTAAAACTGTCGCCAACCACTGTTTGGTTTAACCCCCACGCCTCTGTTGCAGTCGTACGAGCTTCGCTGGTTACCTGGCTCTATCTTCGGTGTGAGCAGCCTTATCGTGTGTGGACTGATGACCTTCATACCGGAAACTCGAGACAAGGAACTCCCTCAGAAAATGGAAGACATCGAATACTGGGATGACAACGTGACGTGCTGCTGTATAACGCCTACGTCATCCTCGTGCTAACAACCACATTCCCATATTATACCTTTTTCCAGTGGCTCAGACGGTCGGTGTGAGTTCAAGTCCAGCTAATGCTGGCTTCCTCTCCGGCCGTACGTGGAAAGGTTTGCCAGGAACCTGTGGATGGCCCAGGCTTTCCACCGGACTCTGCTCTGCTTCCTCCCACCATAATCCTAGCCGCCGTCGTATAAGTGAAATATTCTGGAGTACGGCGTAAAACACCGATCAAATAAATAAATAAATAAATGACTTTTTCACATGTCATTAACAAAACCATCATTCGTTACCAACATCATTGTTCATGTATACATCACATTTTATTTATGTCCATTGCACTTTTTTCCGAGATATTTCACGATATGTATTTAAGAAAATGTAATTAAACATTTCCACTTTCGCTCGTATCTGGGTTTTTTTTTATGTTCGTTGACCTCTTTTCATCCATCTTGCGTCGCAACAATAACCCTGGTTTGATTTATGCATTTATTCACTAAAATGATATGTACGTTGTATGGCTTACAGTTCATGATTATCTTTCTTTGAAAGCACCAAGAGCAATGTGATAGTATATAAACAAATAAATGCTAAGATAATTCGCCTGGGCCCAAAATGTATAGTTTCAATTAATGTGACAAAAATAAAGTTGTACAGAACTCAGTTCTCTGCAGCTGTGATACAGTACATGTGTGGCGTATGTAGATAATGTCCTGGGTTTTGGCGGGGTTGCGGTGAGAGGGGTAATGTGAACTGAGTAATGCAGCCTCATGAAGGATAAATCAATATAGTAACATGGTGTAATCCAGCTGTCACTAATTCGACTACGGCTTTTAGTCAGGTTAACCACGTACCAAGGGTACTGGGTTTCACTGGGCTTTTTGCCCAGTTCCGTTCAAAGATAAACCTAACGGTATAACTGAGGCATCCTTGCGCACATAGTTTGATGAAACCCTGTTTGTAATAAATCTGTGAAAAGCTGAATAGGCGTTATTGCTACCCCAGTTCAGTGCATACTCTGGAAAATTTTCCGTCATAGTGCCTTCAGGTCGGGAAGCAATGTCTTTGTTTACAGACACGAGAAAACTCCGCGATCCCCTTGGTACAGCGTGTAAAAAAAATTTTTTTTTCCTTTATTTGATCCGTGTTTTACGCCGTACTCAAGAAAACTTTACTTATACGACGACAGCCAGCATTATGGTGGGAGGAAACTGGGGCGTGCCCGGGGAAAACCCACGTACGGCCTGAAAGGGAGCTAGCCTAACTTGTGAAGGTATATCTGATACGATAATTATGCAGAATGTTCAAATTCGTGACGAGATATAGGTTCCAAACATACGACACGGAATTTATCTGGCTGTTACCTGGCGACAGGTAAAAAGCTGACAGTCAAAAGTAAAAAATAATATGCAACAAGTATGAGATTGATTTCGGTACATTTCTTTATAATCACATATAATGTGTTTTCAATTGTAACAGTCTTCCGAAGAGAACTTCAGTCAAAATGATGTTTTAAATTTAAGTTATGCTACAAATTATATTACCATAGCAAGTACAGTTACTTTAAATTCTGAACATGTAAATATTATTATACATACTTATAAATATACAAAATGCTGCTTTGTTGTATTCTCTACAGAATCCACAAGCATTAAAAATTAAATATTACATTAGGCTGTGTTCTGTTCTTGGTTGAGATGGATTGTTTCTTTCTAACAGCCAGAGAACGTCAAGTATTATTCATTACGTAGAGAAATATTCTGAGGAACATTCTGAAGAAAAACCTTCCGATTACAGTGGTAATTTCTCTATTATATTCTGGATTTCATCCAGATCCGGACGACTTGTCGGTTCACAGGCTAATAAGCTCGCCAGCAGGACGATGATGGTCTTCTTATGGGCGTTTTCACAGTCGGCCAAAACTGGGAAAATGATACGACGCAGCGGCAAGTTGGTTTCGTTTTGAAAGAAATCTCCTACCAGAAGGTAGAAGAAAAGGGAGCCCAGTCCCCAGATGTCCGCTTTGAAGGCATCGTAAGGCTCTCCGTTCAGAGCTTCGTTTGGGATGGCGATTGGGTGAAGATCAAACCGGTGGCAGAATTTCGTCGGAGGCACTTTTATGACGTGGGTGAATCCGGACAGCTTCACGCAGTACCATTTGTCGAAAACCAGGACGCTTCCTGGACGGATATTCAAATGTGCAATTCCGGACTTCTGCAAGAAGGTGGCCGCTGAGAGAATCTGCTGAAAGATGGACACTTTGTTCCAGACCGTGATATTGTCAGTTACTCCTGATATGGCTTCTTTCAGATTGCCAAAGTAAGCAAACTCCAGACCGAGGCAACAGGAGCTGACGCCTTCAATCCAGTCGATAAATCGCACAATGTTGGGATGCTGCAGACTTCGTGTTGCCCTGTAGGCTTTCACGAGACATTGTCGCGCTTCTTTTTTGCCATTCCTTCTCAGGTATTTCATGAACACGGCCTTGTGTGTTTCTCTGGATATCAAGTGAAACATATGGAAATTCGGCCCAGTTTTTATTAGTTTGTGGGCGATATACCTGGAAACTATCGTTTTCAGCACGGGTAAAGGCACCTCTGATTGTCCTTTCCAGGTTTGTCGTCTTCGTCGGAATGTCACTGTAATATTAATTGAACGAGATTAAGGTAAAGTTGAAGTTAAAATTAGAGTGAATCGATACCTTAAATAAATAATGTCTTGGTCCAGTGAAGGTGGAATAACGAAAGATTAATGTTAAATAGACGTGCCAATTCTGTGTATTGTATTTGTCCAACATGATTGGTAAAGGTGATACGTGTACCATATAGAAAAAATTAAAGCACTTAACATTAAGGAATTGGAAAGCATTTAACATGTCAGATTGCTTTATTAATGGCAGTTAAAGTTAAAGTTATTAGCTTTGATCTTAACGTACTAGTTTCTCTATTTGCGATTGCATGGATGAATAAACGTCAAAAATTTGAATTTATATTCTGGGTATGTATATATAGCATACAAATCTTACCCTGAAGGCGCTTGTATGCTACCACTGAGACCATCCATAAACCACTTCCAATAGCCAAAATGTTAAGGTAATCTAAATAATGTGAACAAAGTAAAAACACAATGGCGGTAATTAACTACTGGCATACATCACCAAAGATATCTGAACACCGAATTACAGGTTATTTTAAGAAATTTATGGTATGGTTAATTTCTTGAAATTCCAAAAATGCAATTTCTACAGTTCATTCGGTATATCATACTTTTTACAAACTCACCACTTAAAATTAAACTCACTACCAATTAAAACTGCGGCACATTTACAAAGCTATTATGTATAATATACGTTCGGTACCGTGGCTTCCTTTAGTCGCAAATTGAAGGCAGTATAACCATTTATGTGTTACCGCATCCATAATGAACACGATGGTAAATACACGACGTTATCAACTTACTGGACAAACCACATTCATAGAAACTGTTGAGGATGGCGTCTGTGGGCGAGGGACTGGGACTCGGGGAGGTAAAAACAGCACCAGGAACGTCAACAAAATAAGCCCAGGCCTTCTTGAAGCCCCGGTAAGATTTCCGTAAGACCTTTTTAGTCGTTGACCACATGCCCTTTTCATAGGCTTCCTGGAACCACTTTTTAGGTGTTGGACTCCTTTGCTGGGCTAGGAACGTGTTGATGTCACATATTCCAGACATTAGAAATCCATTCTCCTCAGGCCTGAATCAAATACAACGAACGGATGAAGTCAGCAATATGTAAAGAAATGGATAAATTTGGCAAATTTACACTAATCGATACATTAAAACGATACATTATCTGTCTTCAAAATATCTGCGTATATTTTAGCTTTCATTATCAAAATGACGATGAACTACCAGCTATCAGCTATTACATTTTGCAAAAAATCATACAAGAAATGTGGTGGTATCTCCATCAAATTGTTTTTTTTTTAATAGAAGCATACACATGATGTGTGCCACAGGTACGCATTAACAGCATCTCAATATGTTTCTTTCCTAAAGATCTTTGTATATGTATGTATATATGCATGTCTGTATGTATGTGTGTATATGTGTATGTATGTATGTGCCAAGTTGTGTACGCGAGCTACACAAACACGTGTAAACAAAAGACATATCCAACGCTCTGAGAGTCATAGATGGAAAATACTAGTAAGAAACTTTAAATATTGATTTAAACATTGTATCATATAACCTTAAAAGTACCATGCGCATCGCAGGCTGTACCCAAATCACAAAAAATATATTAGGAAGTGTCGTATTTCTCATACGTGTTATCTTACCCATTTCGTCCGAACAGCGATTCCCAGAATCCCGTGCGTGGTTTGCTACACAACTCTATCTGTCTGCCGCTAACGAACCGCTGAGCCTCCTCCAATACGTGGTAGGTTCGACCTACGCCATTAGACAGCCAGCGATACGCAAGGTAAGTGTTGTTGTCCTGGCAACTGTAGAGGTCAAAGAAGAGGCATTTATAGTAAGCGGTTGACCCGTGTTCCCCGGACCTGTGGCTCAAAGCCTTGTTTGACTCGAGTCAAAATTATAAAACTCGTCACAATGCGTACACTATTCCGTACTGCAAGATGAAATATTGATACATTCATCTCCAGGGTTATAGGATTTGTTACAGATCCCGATAATGAAATCTAAAATCATATTTCAGATTTTTGTTTTGGTTAAAAATAGCTTTGTAGGTAGACGTAATTGAAATACTCCAATGAACAAGCATATGTTGGAATTCTTGACACAAACTTTCCAATATACAGCCGATGGCGAAACAGCAGAGCCGAATTTAAATTAACCACTTTACTAAAGAGTGTTGTGGATTCTTTCTGAAGGTCACTGGAAGGAAAACCACAGCAGTGTACAGTATAGAGCCTCTTGAACGAAAATCAAACGTCATGCATGAGTAAGACAAATATATGAACCAATAACGCAATAACATAAATAAATTTATATATTTAGTAGTTTAGTGCTTTAGGTCCTTCTCAAGAATATTTTACTTATACCATGGCTGACAGCATTGCGGTGGTAGGAAACCGGGAGGTTCGGGAGAAAACTCACTACCCTCTGCAGGTTGTAAGCAAACCTTCCCATGTACAAGGGAGAGCAAGACATCATGAGAATCAATAATAATAATAATAATAATAATAGCAGCCATTCTAGGATACACATATCAACACAGTCAAAATTAAACTACTATTACTTCAATGTCACAAAAAATATAGATCGTTATGCGATATTTTGCTGACCTGCTGTCTGTAGTGGGGGCGATTTGTCAGTGTCGAGTGGAAGACACGCAGCTAAGCTTAATAGTGGTAAAGGTTAAAGATGGCGCAATTTTACAAAGTTGTAGCTGCGAGCGCGGGCTGTGGTAAGGACTTTCAGTGTAAATCGGGCGTTTGCATTTGAGAACTACATTATGAAACAAGCTATATCAAGGCATTTAAAGTTTTATAATACTTACCACAGAAAATCCCCGCCTTTTCTGGGATGTACGGGAATAAAAGCAACCAATCCTATGAATGCTGCACAAATACTGAGGAAAATAAACCAAATCAGTTGTGCGCGAGGCAAAAAGCTCATCTTGCTACGCCATTTCGAATGGAATCTCGTTTGTTTCTATGCTTGGCAACGTAGTAACTAAGAGTCCATCACGTGACGAGAAAGGAGTTTTTTGATTGGTAAAATATATATGCTGAATCTGTTTTGACGTCATAATAACCTCCCACACTTATTGTGATCATTCTTTCTTGTGCGCAAGCGTATCGTGTTTTACGTTGACCTATTATGACGTTCATTTTTGTACATTGTCTACTTTTGTTTGTTTTCAGTGGGGACCCGTTAAACGTACGGCAGAAGGTGTCATTTTACTGACGTCAAATGTTCATTTCCCGACTCATCATAATTTCGTCACATCAAAGAGAGCGTAACATTACAGTAGAAACCGATTGCGCTATAATAAATTTTTGATGTAATAATGGCTCAAGGTCCGGCTTCACGCCAGCGCCACCTCACGGGATTAAAACAATATGCAGCCTTTCCCTGAAATGCACGTCGCGTTTTGGCGGCACAACAGGAAACTTTAGAGAGACCTCTCTGTAATTTTAGAAAGTTCTGACGTTATAATGACCCGTGCCATTCAGGTTTCAAAAATGCATCCCATTTTGTGACGTAGATGACGGCCAAGTGAATGAATGGAAACCCGTCAAACGACTCTTACATATTTCACTGACGTCACATTACATTTCACAAGTGTGAAATCCTTTTAAAAGTTTGTCAAACGATCGTTAATATTTAATCGGATCTCCGACATCGTCGGTCTCCATGCCGCATCCCCAAGGCACAACTAAATGTTTAGGTTGATTTTATTTTTGGTTAACTCCATATTACGGATTTTTTTTCACATTTACGACGCCGGGCAGCTTTATTGGTGGCAGAAACCGGGGTTCTCGTGGGTAAACCACCGACCATTGACAGGTCACACCACTGAGGAACGTTACAACATGTGAGAAACACATATGTACGCCAAGACGGTTGTCTTAGACGTGTGGTCTTCTGTGAACGTTAAACTCGCCATTCATCAACTCAATTCAACTCAACTCATTTGGTCTTCAGTCTTTCACCCAATCGCTGTTGGCTATAGGAGCGTGGTTGACTGCTTATTGCCAATGATGAGGCCTATTTATTTATTTATTTGACCGGTGTTTTACACCGTTCTCACCTATATGACGGTGGCCAGCATTATGGTGGGAGGAAACTGGGCAGAGTCCGGGGAAAACTTACGACCATCGGCAGGTTGCTGGCGAGCCTTCCCAAGTACGACAAAGGAGGAAACCAGCGTCAGCGGGACTTGAACTCACAGCGATCGCAGTGGTGAGAGTAACTCAGGTGTTACTCTGTACTAGCACGCTAATACATCGGCCACGTAGGCCCCTGCCAATACTGATAGTCAAAATCTGGTTGGAACCCTCACCCTGTGTGTCATAGCGAGTCATGGGATTTCAGCGGTGCTATTTGTATAACGGGTACAACTTGAAAATAGCTCCTTGAACCAATTGTTGCATGCGTTCCATAAGGTCAGAGTCACTACCTTCTGACCAGGCATCAAAACGCCAAAATCAGTTTCCAAATGGCATGGAAGGACGGAAAATATAATGGCTGTAATTTCCATTTCTAGGAGCTGACAATTTTAAATTTCAGACAGAAACAAAACATACCCCTGAAGTTCGACCGTGTATATACAGGTAAAACAAAAAAAGGACATTTTTATTACGACAAATATGAGTTTACACCAATATAGTTGGTATTTGCAAACTACTTCATTAGTCTATGTTTTGTATAGAATATAGTCGACTTTTATAAGGGCAGTGTTATTAGCTTAATTAAACTATTATGGCCATGGCTTGACGCAATAGAGAGCCTACCCGGAATTTTATTTCAAGTACGCAAACAATGCTGCATGTGTCTCAGAGCAAATAATGTTGTTACAATGTAAAAAATTTGAAAAAAAAAACTTTGTTTTGAATCAGTGGTTTTGAGGGGTGTATATATAGATCGCACATTACTTTTCCAGATTATCTATTGTCTGCAATACATCGATGAGTTCAGGGCGATGTTTAGGCTCGTAAAATAGCAAACTTGTCAATGTAGATAGAATGGCTTTCTGGTAGCGCATGTCACATTCGTTAAGCGCGGGAAGCAGAATGGCTGGAACCGGCGTATTGGTTTTCTCGTGGAGAAAATCTCCCGTGATTATATAAAATAGCAGCGAGCCGAGCGCCCAAGTGTCCGCTTTGTACGGGTTGTAAGGCCGCATACGCACCAGTGCTTCCATGGGACCGGCCACGTGATGAAGGTTGTACTCCTGACACATCTCGTCCGGACGAACTTTAATCACATGACTAAATCCCGAGAGTTTAACTCTTTTCCACTTGTTAAAAACCAGGACACTTCCCGGTCGAATGTTAAGGTGTGCTGCCATTTCATTGTGCAAAAAAATCACGGCTGTGAGGATCTGCCGAAATACAGATATCTTCTCGGCGAGTCTGAATGGTGTTCCCGGTGATGCCATAGCGGACCTGAGATGACCGTGAGGGGTGTATTCTAATCCCAAAGCTCGGATGTTCCCAACCCGGATCCACTTTACAAACCCCACGATGTGCGCGTGTTGTAGTTTCCTTGTCGTCCTACATTCTTTGACTAACCCGATTCTTGCTTTTCTGGACGCCTTCATTCGCAGGCATTTTAAATATGCCGATGTCTTCGACTGTTTTTCTTCCATAAGGAAGTGGTGATAGTGGGGGTCGGATTTTATTCGCTCAATGGCATTATATTCCTCGGCGATAATTTTGATTGCTTGGTTGACATTTTCTCTTCGTTCCACAGTATCTCGACTGGCTTCAGTGGCTGGTTCAACCTCTTGACCTGGCATTCCACCTACACAAACAAGCTGTCCTGGAGAAACATGCCATTGCCTGTACCTTTCAGAAACTGCGTAAGAAAACAAACAATGGTTTGACAAATTGGATATGAATTTGTAATATGAAAATACTGCGATGCAGTTGGAAAAAAATGTAAGTTAAGCTTGATATGGCATATGAAACGGACGATATGATCTACGGCGGTGTCAGAGGCCCTCCCACATATCACACCATGCAAAATCTGGATAAAACCCACGACCATTCTCGAGTTGATACGACAAATCTCAACGCTTGAACGCAGATGAATAGTTTCTTTGTAATAAAACACATGACGTCGACCAACGAGATAGCCTTTGATAAATCATGATGATGTCTTCATGGCTCCTCTGACAGACAGTTGGTTACGGCGCTTTGACACAAATCCTCTACCCAATAGCCTGGAATCCACTATGTCGGTCAAACAGTCTCCAGTATAGCATGAAACACAACTAGACAAAGATTTGAATAAATATAAGTGTGCAACGATACTAAAATGATTAAACCTTACAATTTAGGTGAACAGGTATTCAGAATACAACTAATTTCGCTTACTGAAGTATCCGAAAACCTTCCGAATATGTATTGTCTATGGAAGCCAGCATATATCTTTGTCTTGACGTCTGTTTCTTGCACAGTACATAATATTTCATACCTCTAAGAAATTTGTGAAACATGCCCACCAGCATTACCAGTCCACCGACGGCAACAAGACCTTCAGGAAGCAAAAATAACCATAGGAATTGTTAAGTAACAACAATGTACATCAGACATAATGTACCTTTTCTTCGAACATCTGTGTGTAATTATATAAACTTGAATTGTTTTCCGGACTTCGTCGGAAGGAGTCTGAATCCTTGAGTTACACTAATGAAAATAGAATGTTCTTACTGAACTGTGGATTAATTCCCTCTTACATCAGTGGCATCGTAAACATTGATGCCTATGAGCTCATCTCATATGAGACTTGATTCCTTGCTTAAACCTTCGTTTATATATTCAGCCTTTTGTGGGGGTTTGTTATCAGGAGTTGTTTGTTTAAAGCATTTATCACTTACATTAATATTTTCCGACATCAAATCTTTCAATCTGTATTCTTAATACATGCATTAACTTTATTTAAAATTTGCTCAAGGATGAACGTAAAATGTGTCGATTTGTGTATTATGGGAATGATCACGTCATTTTGCCCTCAGGTAATTGTGTACTTAAACTGACCATAACAACCATTTAGGTTGTTAAATCAAATCATATTTGATTTGGCATTTTCCAGAAGATTTCCTCACCTATGAGACGATAAATGGCAGGCCAGTGTAACAGCAATCCTCCACTGTCCACTGTATCAATATGGCTGACTTCCCTGATTCCTCCGATCTTCTGGGTCATTAGAAGCGAGCCTTTACTAACAGCTATCATTCCCTGCAGGACGATTATTGACAAGTATTGAAGATATTGTGTGATCTCGTCAAGTGAAGGAACTTCCAGAGGCAGGCCGAATGAAAACAAAGCCTGTGACAACAATTCAAATGCAGGAAATATAATAAAATTGTTTGTTTTTGCAAAAGCATCCACGACAACAGGGACTGAGGTCATTACGACTTCGTAGAAAGTTTCGCACCATCGTCGAAGCCATTCTGTTATGAAGTGCACTGAATCCGACGTTACGTAAGATGTCCAGATGTTACTGAACATTTCTGTGATGTAATTCGGTAGAGAAGAACAACTGAGGCACAAAACACACATCACTGCTGAATAAAGCCGACAGCTTTCTCTGAGAATGTACGACATTAATTTGGCAATCACATTTAGTACCCCCGATTCCAAACTGTTGGACGCTATTTCACACAGTCGTGCGTAATTTTCACCAAATTCCACATTACTTATGACTTCCAAAAGCTGTGCCGCAGCTGCCCTCGAGCATTCAAAGGAAACGCTCAACAGACTTGAAATAAGAGTAAATATTCCGTACCCAGAATGAAAGAATGGTTGTCCTGAGTGGTCCTCTACGAAGTGGATAAAACGCTCCCACGTGTCCACCACGTTTCTTACAGCATCAAACAACATATTACCACAGCCAAGCGTGATTTCAGTGGCAGGTTCTTTCAAACTTCTCACAAACGAGATGACATCTGTAATTGTTAGTTCCAGCAGATAGGTGGCAATCAAGTCTACGGAGTACAGACCCACGTCAGCGGCGCCCATTTTTTCCAGATTAGCCGAAAAACGTGACAACTTTTTAACCCAAGGCGTCGGAAGGTGCTTCTTTGTAACCTCCATGCTTGCTCCTAAAACCGTTATGGATATCTTGGCTAGTTCTGAAAGCGTCCACAAACAACCAGTGACAACCTCCTCTGTCATGATTTCCACAGCTCTCCTAGCCTCTTTCCATGATTGACCCCCAGAGATGTATTTTATGATCCACATGGTATGGTGGCGGGTCTCACAAAATATGCTGAGAAGCAACCCGTTGGGACGAGGTCTGGAACAGAAGAATATGTTGTTAAATTTAGTTTTCTTCCAAAATGGTCAGGTTTGGTTACGATTGGTATGCTGTCATGTGGGATTCACCATATCCTGATGACGTCTGATATCATCCAGTTACAAGTGTGATATTAGACCTCCCTAACAATATGTTCATAAACATATCCGCCAAGAATACCCTGCCTGCCTGGTACTATACCTGCCTCTTTGGCCGTACGTGGGAAGGCCTGCCAGCAACTTATGGATGACGGTGGGTTTCTCCCGGGTTATGTTCGGTTTCCTCAAACCATTATGCTGGCCGCCTTCTTAGAAGTGAAATATTCTTGAGTACGACGTAAAACACCAACCAAATAAATAAATAAATAATACTATGCCTGCGATATGCCAAGTTCATCTAATAACAGGCCAGTCTTATCGTACCCTCTAAATCCGTACAAGCCTGTACTCCTACTAGACTAATACAAACGATTAGTACATAGAGAGTAAAAGCAGAACATCGACGATAAAGCACTCTAGGACGTTAGTGCAATGTAATGACCCAGGAGCCTCTCACCAATGCCATCATTAGAAGTTCAAGCCCACTTCATGCTCGCTTTCTCTCGGCCATACGTGGGAAGGCTCTGCCCGGTTTCCTTCCACCAATAAGGCTGGCCCCCGTCGTATAAGTAAAATATCCTTCAGTGCGGCGTAAAACACCAATCCAAAACACAATAATAAAAATAAAGTCACCCACATGTAGACCTAAGTTGTGAAATGTGTAATGTGAAAATATCCATCTTTTTATCATCCTGTAGGAACAGCGTACATAAATTCCTACGGCGACAAGAAATTATTCTAATTTCTGAAATGTCCAAACACACCGCAGGTGGGAAGGTCTGTCAGAAACCTACGGACGGTTTTCCCCTGGCTATGCCCGGTTTCCTCCCACCATGGCCTGGCCGCGGTCGTATAAATGAAATATGTTTGAGTACTTCTTAAAACACCAATCAAGTAAATAAATAAATACTCACTCTCTGTCACCAACGATTCGAGCCCACAACCCCGATTCTGTTTTGGAGCATAGTCCAGGCTGTTTGTTGTAAGCTTGGTCTGTGTCGTCCACAAGTGGAGAAAAACTGGGTGCATAATCTTTGAAATGATGAGAGATCCAGTGACGAAATGACATGTTGTCACGCTCCACTGCTGCCTGGCAACTGTAACCAAGTCAACGTACAGCAGTTCTTTCAATAACATTTTGCCAATATATATTTTCCTATATATCCATTGAATCTCGCTTAATGAAACCAGTTTTAAGGATTTCTTGGTTCACATATCCTAAACGTGCATCCGGACAATATAGCTTTGTTTTAGTACATTGTGGAAAGCATTCATACTTGTCAACATCGTTCCACCCGTAATGGGCCAGATCATTGTTAATTCTTAAGTAGGATTTCGTTTTTATTTATTTTAATTCACTATGTTTGTAATATTGTTCTGGGCCCGAGGTCCTATTTCACTACAGGTCGAAATTCGTAACTCAGGTCTTCAGTTAAAGCTTACGACATACGATCGTTTCACTGAACAATAATACCAATGCTTTACTGTGTACCGACTGGTAAAACTTAGGACTTGGGGCTTACAGTTAACATTTACGATTTAAGACTTAATAGAGATATGAGACCCGGTTTCTTGAAACATTTTAAATGGGGCAAATTGCTTAAGTATGCTTAAACATGTTTAACCAAAAAAAGAAAAAAATTAAAAAGTAGATATAAAAGTGAGAATACCAAGCAGCTAGATATTCCCTGCGTTGTCACATTTCCCACAAAGCAACATGAGAATATACATATCAAAGCTTGTTCAGTTAATAAATAATGTATCATGCTCTGAAAAGTAATAACGTCACTAAGCTCTCGATGTATCACCACTAAGAATTTAAAATGTTAACTGCCCTATCTGCTCTGAGGGCCCAACAAGTTATGAACTGATTAGAGGTCTGGAAATCTCTATCAGATTAAACTTGTATCATCTGCTTACCAAGAAGGTTGGTCTGTCCCCGGTGGGACAGAGGTCATTCCCGCCAGCAACAAAATAGCCATCCAAGCCACGCCAAATCGCAGAACCTCAAACATCTTGCTGCCCCATGTTTTCCAACCAGTAACACAAGCAGACCTGTGCGTATCCAAGGCCTTGTGACGTCACAAGAGGGACAACAAAAGTCGACGTCGAACGTGATACGAGAGAAGATGCGACGTCACAATTCACAAATTTAAGGTATTAATGAACGTGTCTAATGACGTCACACTAGAACTTATCATGAAGAGATGTCGATGGAACCTGATGCTTTTGCTCGACTGAATGGACAAAATATACAGGTTATGCAACTCGTAAACGACGTCATCGTTATTGGGGTGTGTGATGTTATGCCCGGCAAATTTAGGTCGTGCCCTCTCCTCGTTTTCTACGAGTTGAGCGGTATTTACTCGTTACGAATTTCCGAGTCATTATTTGGTTGTTTTATCCGTTTAAATGTGGAATAAATATGGTGCTACCTACTCTGGAAGAATTATTCTATCGTAAGTACAGATATTTGTTTGCAAAAAGTAGAAATTAAGCCAAAATACGTTATAAGTCAGTTGCAGGTGTTTCATGGGTACGATTAGAGGCTTACTGTACGGGGCTGCCGTTTTTATATGACTATGCAACTTTACTCCGGTGCTGAGATGTTACAGACAGCATATTGCTTTGTGTCATTCTTGATTTATATCTCTGATGATTTCATGAAAATATAAAATTAGTCTCATTTACTTCATGGGTCTTACTCGTGCTACTCGGCCAGCTTAACAGTTTTTCCGTGACACCGACACAGATCGTACTCGTACCTGGCTGACCAGTTTCTTAACCTCTCTAATAAGACTGATCAATTGCTAAACCAAGAATTCTCGTTATGACATGCTATAAAAATGTTGTAATGATTTTCCCGGTATACACGGGGTAAGCTGTTACACCTATCGGGGTAATTTGTTGCGGTATGTTGCAAATAGTATGTCTATTCTGCTAGGGTTACATCATGTTCCTGGTGGCCACTGCAGGCCCCTTTGCCCGAAACGTGGTGTGCATTGGATTTTTTCTCCGTATTCAAGTTTTGTTAGGTCTTGCGAATGTGTCGTCGATTGCTCAGACTGAGATGAAGCTGCCTTGTCGAGCCCTTTTTTTCTGTACCGTGTTAGACCATAATAGGACGCAACGCGCCGTATCGCGCCGTGCCTGGAAACCGTCATACGCCGGGACGTGCCGGGACCATACACCCTAGTATGGAAGCCTGATGTGGCCACTCGCGTTTTCGCAGTTTCGATCTTCTAAACGAAAGGTCGAAAACGTGAGAACGCGAAAGAGCGAAGGTCGAAACTGAGAACACGCGAAAACGCATTTTCGACCTTTCGTTTTAAAAGGTCTCAACTCTGAAAACGGGAGTGACCTCAACCGGGTCCATACCCTAAATTGTCATGAGAACCCTGAAAAAACGCGTCAGAACATGACAAAGTTTGAAAGGACCGTGAGATGCCTGGAATACACATGCTTCCCGTCCAACGACGCACCACCTATAAGTTTTGTTACAGCCTGTTATGTATTGTTGCGTTTTTGTTGTAGTTGTTGTTTTTTGTGGTTTTTTGGTCATCCCGTTTTACTACCGTCTACTAGGTTTTCATCCGCGCCGTGACTGCCGCAGTAAATTTTTTGACAGTTTAAAAATCTGACCCGGCATCCACGGCAGACGCGGCCTGTCGCGTTTGCCCATCCCTTCCCTCCGCGTTGTTTCACGTCCATCCTGTTTTGTTCACGATGGCTTGTGACCTGTAAACCTAGCATTAGGGAAGTTAATCTGTGTTCGAAATATCAAGCCACCATGAAGCCGTGTAAACAATTTTAAGGAACTTAAGTGAGATGAGCGTAGACAATGCAACTAGAACGTAGTATTTAAATATTTTATAGATTTTCAGTTAAAGAAAAAAATATAGATACGCTGAGCCTCATAATTATGATGCCATGATGTTGGCCTTACTCTGCCTTTTCGTTCACGAGCTGAAACACTGTTTCAGGATGATTCCGACGCCTATCAAGAATATTTCACTTATACTACGGCTGTCAGCAGTACGATGGGAGGAAACCGGGCAGAGTTGCAGAGACAGGATGTCCCGCCGAAGAGAAAGCCAGCATGAGGTGCACTTGAACTTACAACAACAACATTGGTGAGAGGAACCTGGACCTTCAGCCACAGACACCCCCAGGCTATAGGCCTACTTCTATCTATGGAATGTATCATGTGGCCTATGCAAATGTCAAATAAGAGGTATTCTTTTCTTGTCTTAAATGCTTTATTCAGTAGTTATATATCCATAGAAATAGGTTTTATGATTTGTAAAACTTAAACAGCGCCATGACTACAGTCGATAAACACGTCAGTCAAGCACACACCTTTGCGCCGAAAACATTTCCTCAGAAATAGCCACAACACTGCAATTTTTCCAGAATTATGCAGTTGGAAGTATCCCAAGAGTTTAACTCATAGAAACTTGTAACGATGTTGAAAGTTACATGTACCAAAGATGTCAAAGTATAAGTTTTCAAGCGGATATTAAAAACTTGAGCATTTCCTCATCTCTCACCCACACGGTGTGTCCCACTACATTACCCATACAGCGAAGACAACAACTTGATATGACGTTTATCATTTACTCTAATGGTTATTAATGTCACTGAAGAAGACCAAAGCATTCTGAAACTGTGTATCTTTCTGCATTCTGCATAGGAACGTTCTCAAGCCTCACCCGGCTAAGACCACCATTGTCCTATTCAACTTCACATTAACAGCTTATCGTTATCATTACACTATATATAATGGCCGGTTTATTGTCTGCTATCTTATTCAGATCACCATTACTCCATTCACTCCACTCTACTGGGTTAACATTCGCATTACTTTATTTTGAGCATGTTTGTTCAGCCTCTGTTCTAATCAGGACACTAACATCCTTGGCAGACACCCATCACTCCGTTCAATCCACTAACTCATTATCGGCGGAAGGAAGGGGAATTAAAACAATAAAAGTAACTGATACTCAGGTATATACTCAATCGGGAGGGCAAGAACATGACATGTGTGCAGTATGGCCCACATACATTGTATCAAGTTAATCGGCTCATGCTGATCATCACAGATTTTTCATTTGAAATTCTTCACATGTAATCCTTTCGTGAGTATTCCTTACCTCACAATGCAATACTAACGTATGTGGCGTGAACTGGAGAGTAGTTACTTACAATAGTATTTTCACAAAACAATGTTTTTGTCCGTGTCAAATAAATAAATGTGGTAATTTCGCATTTTCACACAGCTTTGCTTTCTCAGGGGCTATACACTGTTAACTAATAACAAGTCTAATAAAGTAAACTTTGGCCTGTATTTTGTACTATGGCCTAGAAACTTATTAGTGATTGTAGAAAGAAATGATTTTGCCGCAGAGTAAAAATGAAACGGATTTCCTTTAACAGTTAAGTTTAATTTTAACATGTACACGTATTTACATGTGTTTCTAAAAACAAAGAACACACACGAAATTTTGGCTATTCATGTAACATTCCATCTTCCGTGATAAACTACTTGTTCATGTATGATTGCTCTTTCACATCGGGGCAATCAAGGGACTGTACATCGGGCCAAGCATTACTCTATCTCGGCCCATTCGTTTGCCGTGTCTATTCCGGCCAGCTGGTACACCCGAGTGTACACATACACCCGGTCGAACAACCAACTGTGATCCGTAGCCAGCGAGATGTGACAATTGTCGATCTCTGGAAGACAACAGAAAAATTTAAAGTCAAAAAACTGTCCATTAGATAAAATATTTACATACATCGCGTTTTATTCACAATTATTTACTGAAACCAAGTGTTAGACCTTCCGTGGGTTTCCTCGGCTCTACCCGGCTTCCTCCCACCATAGAGTAGGCCGACGTCGTATAAGTAAAATTTTCTAAGGCAATGTATATATATACATAAATTATATAAAAGTTAGACTCTCCGTTTTACGTTTCTTACGTGTTTACTAGCTGGCTTATTGATTTACGTCAGTCTTCTTTGACACCATACTCAAAAATGTTTCACGTATATATAATTGCGGTCAACTTCATGGTACCTGGCGGATGGACAACGAATCAAACCACAAATTCCTATTCAGATATCTGCCGTGCAGAATAGTCCCGTTCATCTCCCGGTGACGCCTGGAGAAGTCTGTGACATACATCTCCCGAGATATCTAGAAGCCTAGCCCTATTCGTGTTCAGGTAACACCTTCAGAGGTTAGAGCGATATTTCTTCTCAAATGTCTACCAGTCTAGCCCCATTCTTCTTCCCGTGACACCAAATGAAATCCGAAGGGTATTCCTTCACACGCTGATTTCTCCCAGTCGTCTTCAGGGATCCCTGGGAAGTACCAGGGATCGTAACTATTTTCTCTTTTCTAACAGCGTGTCCCTTCTCCTCTCTATAAGAAGTTTTCTGCAGTAATCCTGCAGTAGTTGTGTACTACCTAAGTGCTTTCTGAGTACAAATGCACCTAGAAATGTGACGTAATTCAACAAAGACCAAAGAAGCACAAGGCATTGGACCCCTTCGTTAAAGGCAGGAAGCAGTTTTACGAGTTTTTCCCTTTCAAGAATAATAAAGAATGCATCATCCCTGCATAACGTGGTATAAAACGCCATTGAAGAAAAAAAAAATAAATGGTTTGTTTTTTACGAGTCAGTTTATCGGATATCCGTGAAATATACCTTCTGTGCTGAAGTTACTGTCGTTGTCCTCATCCGCGTCTGTGAGAGTTTCTTTGTCATATTCGTCATTTCACAGGAACATGTTCAGAATCAAGAAATCTTCCATCTCATCAGAGCTTATGAGTCCATCACTGTTGCTGTCCAGAATATGCTGAAAATCAGCTGCAATACGTTCGGCCTACAAGAACAGGAGAAAACAAAGGCTAATTTAGGGACGCCCAGATACACAGACTGGGTAGGAAATCCAAGCTACAGAAAAAGACTTGGAGGAATCACGTTTCCTCATAGAAACATACATGTAGTCTGTTTCACACATCTGTAATGGTTTTATATTTGAATTATGAATAATAACTTTAAAAAAATCCTATCTGCCTTCCACGAAAATCTCGCGCGAGCCACGGGGTCTTTTGAGGAAGGAAGTTCTCCTTATACTATAAGTTACCACCTATGAATTTATATAGAAAGAAAAATCCCACCTCCTTCCTTCCGCGTGCGTCTTAAATTACTCGATCATTTAAATTGTTGGGATACCTAGGCATCTAAATAAACAATAATCAGAGATACGAACTGTCATGTATGCAGTAAAGTGTGAAGTGACCTACACACCTCCTTACAAGCTGTCACTCTTATCTTGCTAAATGCCATGAGTCACGCGAGATTCCCGCAGAAACCGTGAGATTTTCAGATATGATCACAACACTTACCAAGAAAAGCCTGTCGACGTTATATCCCATTACTCTGAGTAGCACGTCCACGACTCTTTCCACTTGTCTTCCTCCTGCCAGATTTTCTAAATACGACGCCGCACGATGTCATTCTGTGAACAAAACAGTCAGTTAGCACCAGAGCAGGCTGAATTTAGCACCACTTTGGTTTTTCGTTATTCGAAATCGAAAAACGTGCTGACGTCCACATTAGAATAACGAAAAACACGGAAGAGCAAAAAGTAGAAGAGTTGAGGTCCGAATAAGAAAATAGGCACCAGTTCTATTACAACTGTCAATCAATCAATCAGTCAATCAATCAATCGATCTCGAATAACGAATAACGAAAAAGCAAAGCGGTGCTAACTTCAGCCTCTCTAGCACAAGACATCTGGTTAAAATCGTATAATTACGAGAATTTTTTTAAGATTTCCCTGATTAAATTGTTTTTGGGCTTTTGGTGACAATAAACGGTCAACAAAATAGATGAAAACTTTTGGAATGAAGTCTTGAAATGGAAATCCGAAAACATTGTTTGGAAATGAGAGATGACAATTTGAACACGATGTCGCAGTACGATGTCGCACCTGATGAACTTTACAATACCAGGGTATGATCAACACTGCAGTTTGATTTTAAAGGATATATGAAACGACTGGTTTTATTTATAATTACACATTTAGGATGTGTCCTAAAATATAAAAGTACAACAAACTTATGGACTTTTTTATGTGTAATAATGGTCTTAAACTGCAGGTTTTCTTAGGCTCTGGCGGCCAGTCCGAAAACTTAGTAGCTGCTGTGGGGACGTCAACGGTGATAGCTGCCAAACAAGCTTGACTCGCCATCGATGGCGTCATTTCATCAATCACCGAACACTGTCGAAAAATATCCTGAAAACACAGGTGAAAAATATCTTAAAATAATTTTATATTTCTTTATATCTCTTCAAAACAGTAATCTTCGTTTCAGAGCTTTCCATTAACCTATGAATTTGCTCAGACAAGAAACTGAAATCCCTTTTATTGGGTGCTTCACATAATATTTGTTCACAGAAAAATGTCTTCAGTAAATCTTACCGCTTTTGTCCACCAACGTCGATCAGACTTCCCACTGTCAGTACGTAACCTTTCGCCTCAGTACCTCTACCCTGATCCAGCCCAAGTCTTCCCACCATTTCGTCAACGTAGGATCATCCAAAATCATCCAAAGGGCTTTATACGATCGAAAGTCATTTGTGTTATATTAATCTGTTTATTTGTTTGATTCATAGGTGTTTTACGGCGAACTCAAGAGTATTTCAACTTCTTAGACGTTGGCCAATATTATGGAGGGAGGAAACCGGACAGAGCCAGGGAATACGCACGGCCATCCGTAGGTTGCTGGTAGACCTTGCCATGTGCGATCGAAGAGGCAGCCTGCATGAGCTCCACTGCCCGTGATTTTTTTATTCACCGTTGGCAATATTACGACCATTACTGTGGATCAAGAACATAATGGCCTGTACCATGGGCGACCAAAAAGGTCATCGTACAATAAAACTATATATTAAACCATTATATAGGCCTGTGCATTGAACACCAAATGTTAGCTTTTTGTCATAAGGTCATCGGTCATTCCGAGAAGTTCCAGTGTATACGTGAGCGATAATAATAATAGTAATAATAATACATGTAGTGATATATATATATATATATATATATATATATATATATATATATATATATATATATATATATATATATATGTATAATAACGGATGATTTGATACCTTGTTCGATTGTCGAGCAGCTCTGTACAGGTCTATCATTGCAAACCCCAGCACGGCTGGAGACGTGAGTAAAGCCGTTACTACCGCGGCTAGCGTCATCTTGCTCAGGGTATGTGATTGTCTGCAAGAAAAATATTCATAAAATTCAAATATGGGAGGACAACGGTAAATTCACCATTTTATGCAAGAGCAAACTTTACAGGGGCAGAGTATTTTATTCCGGCCTGACAGAAATAAATATTTGCAAAATCAACGTTACCAGCCTACTACATAATTGATATAGTCAATAAAACCAACCCAATCCAATCATATCCATTTCATTGAATGGAAAAACTAAAACAGTATGTAAAAGTAAATGTTCTTTTGATGATTACTTCATTTCAACGTGTGTCTTCATTCTTTAAGAAAAGAATAGTTCATGCATTTTTGGAAGCAGGGATATGTATATACGTACAAAGTTTGTTTCGAAGTTCCTTCGGGTGGGGGGAATTTACAGAACTACGGATCATGCTGATAAAGATCTCACACATATTTTTAAATGTACAAGGTTTAAATAAAAGCTTAAATATTAATTTTTCAATCTCTCAAAACAATTATTTATGATTTTGCCAGCATGCATTTGTTCATCTGGTTGTCGGTCTATATAACTCTGTCAGAATCTTTACGAAAAGAAATTCCCCGCGTAATGTAAGAAATTATGTGCACAGGCTTAGACTAATCCATTGTATTTTGGCGGCAAAAAGGATTCTTTACGATTCCCAGGTTGCACAAAAATGCGTGATTTTTTTTTATCTCGGTAATGTGTTTATAGCATAGTGTTGGACCGTCTTGGAACCCATCATGCACTTGTGTATATATGGCTTTGATGGAGGTTTTGAACTTAAGAACTGCGGTATAGTTTCTAGTTATTACTTTTCAATATAAGCGACATATTCGTTTTCTCATGGCTATGAAAAAACAGTTGAAATTTTGTCCAGTCTAAATTTTATTTCTATTAAGCGAAATTCCAAATACAAATTCCGTTTTCTTCATTTAATTCTGACTCAGGTTTGTGGATTAGGAGGATTACGCTCTCCCGGTCTTCTTTTTCGAAGTGCCTAATATGGTAATTTTCCTCCATATCTAATCGGAAAGTTTATAAAATCGGAGTGGATTGCCATGTAATCTTAACGTAAACTATTTAATTCTTAACCCTTATGTTTGTTCATCATTATTTCCTATAATATTTATAAATTCTTAATTATATGAAAAAATCACTTAAGGAAGAGAACATTAATTTTGTTTATTGCCTAAATATTTAGTATCTTATGCATTTAAATAGTATTCTATGTTGATTGTGTATAGGCCTGTGGGAGACCAGTGTCATTTCACAGAACAGACATTCCCTGAATAAATATATGAGTAAAAAAGTAAATAATTATGTGAAGAATTAAACCTAACTTTACCTCTGGCCGTGAAAATTCTAGATTCTACATGCATGTGCCTTCATATTTTCAGGTTCTATAGTATACTCTATGTAAAAGCATATTCTCTTTAAAATAGAACTGGGCAAAGTAGATTTTTACACACTCATCTAGATCTGTGCCTGTCTAGTGAAGAAAGAGCAGTTCATCAGCAGGCGTCGTTCTTAGGGGCCAGGTTATATAGACAGTTAATGTTAAAAGACCATTTATACCAGTACATAGCAAGCAGTAAACTAATGGAGATATAAACTGTCCAAATTTCTACTTACACTGACATTGTTAAAATAAACGCGTTGAGAGATAAGTGTCAGACATGGTGACATTCAGCAGGCCTGGGTGATGGGAAAGGCCGTTTTTATGCAACGGAAATTATACCAATCAAGTGCACTTTCATATATATTCGAAATATCTTTGTTGTTCACCCTCGCACTGGTACCTTAAAGTTCAGCCAGTCTCATTCAAATCAGATCGTGTGGGCGCTATATGATAACACGATATGACTTCTTGCCAGTGTTAAATATTTTCTGTGGGTTTATTCAAATCAGTGAGCTGCTTCTCGATTTGAGGCAAAAAACCCTGACGTGGCCAATGATCGCTTTCACAGACAAGAGATTTCCGATGACGACGGGATCAGCTGGTGTTAATCGTGCTGAATGCCACCGTTTGCGCGAAATTACAAGAGCGCTTTTGCTGGAGTTGAGAGTTGGAAAGAACGACAAAAAGCCACACGCTGACCGAGCGGTTATAATATGAACATGCACATTAGCTAGACATTACGTATTCCAGAGAGGCTCCCAGAATTCCTTAGAACACGAATAAACAATGACCCAGTGTTAGATCGTAGTGTCACAGCCAGAACCAAGGATCTGAGTCTAATGAGACTGAAATTCAGCTTTTTCCATGCTAACGAATTATTGGGAACCCGACCAACTATTGCAATCCTGATCGTCATGTTGCTTTTAGAAATATTCGAAGAGCATCATCCGAGTGCTTGGCAGCAACAAGATTATTATTACTTTATCCCTTTATCATGGGACTCTGCGCTTATTCAGAAACCCATAATACCACTCAACCAACTAACACATTTACCGGTACCAGGTTAAGATTCTCTCCGGGTGGTGTCACACTAAGAGTATAAAACTAGTAGTTGTTACTGCCTCGCTTGGCGCTCAGCGCTGATAGGTTAGAGCAAGGAAACAGGACTGGTCGGTCCTGTATCAGTTTAATGTGATTGGGTGGAGTGTCATGTCTGATGTCTTCGTAAAGATATTCCAGTGGCGGCAGCTCTTTCCCGGCATGGGCTCTCCCTGCCACTAGAAGACACATTATATGTACACACCAGAAGGAGGATTCTGGTGTGGGGCAAAACTCCTGTCAACTAAATGAATAAATAACATCAAAGAACCATTAGCTCATTCGGATAAACTTACCACGTTATTCATTAGGCAACTCATGCTTCCCGGGTTCAAGATTTCATTAGCCTTCCATTCATGTGTTAGTCTGACAATAGAACCGATTTATATCCTCAATCACTGTTAAAATTTGGAATTTAACACTGTTAAAGCTATCTATAACAATTCAGTTATAAGGGTTTAGTTACCTCCTTTATTGCAATTTATCGGCCTCCTTGCATACCCGGGGGGGTAGCGCACTAGTTCAGCACCATGACCCAGGTTCCTCTTACCAGTGCGATCATTGTGAATTCAAGTCTGATGGCACGAGGGAAGGTGCACAATTAAGCCACACAATTAAGTCGAGGGTTTGAACCAAACCCTTCCCGGTTTGCTCTCACCATATTGCTGTAAGAGTGAAATATTCTTGAGTGCGGCCTAAAACACCGATCCAAAAAAAATAGCTAAATAATACTACATGTTAGTTACTCTGTTGGCATTTCAGGAGTCTCATGAGACAGGGCAGATTGAGGCGAGACAATGGGGGTAATCTCGCAAACCGTCCTGAGTGAAGGTGGGACTTTATGGTAGTTGCACAGGTTTTCGTGCTGTCAAA
Organism: Acanthopleura granulata; assembly: GCA_016165875.1. Lineage (NCBI taxonomy): Eukaryota > Metazoa > Mollusca > Polyplacophora > Chitonida > Chitonidae > Acanthopleura > Acanthopleura granulata. The sequence continues at coordinate 30,287,384 of JABBOT010000005.1, read as the reverse complement.
CTAAAAGACGTCCGAGGAGTTCCAAAGGTGTCTGAATAATCTGTTATCGTAAAATCTCGCCTTTAGCCGCGTTTGTTTGCGGGGACCACCCTCTTGTCCCACCGCAACCTGCGTGAACTCGCGAGACTCCCGAACTGCCATCTCGACTTATTATCCCTCTCAGTCCGTATACAGTGTAATATTGTGTATTCAGCCTACTTGTACCACCACGGAGAATGGGTTGACCCGTTTGGTTTGGAAAACAGGAAAGGGTTAAGAATTTTACACCCGCACTAGATTCAGTTATAGTCTCTTTTGTGCTTTTCTCTTCACGGCAAGTTTCGCACCCTTCGCCTGACGTGCGAAGATGCTATGTATAGATGAAGTTTTTGGTGCGCTTGAGGAATGAGGAATAACCTGTTCTAATGACCATTGCACACAACTATACTGGATACTCCGCTTGTAGAATTTCTTAAATCTACAGTGGTAAATCCTGGATGATCTGCACCTCCATAACTCACCCACCTGCACTTTCTTAAAAATCACTCGGTTCCAAACTGATTCCTTTATGGACCATCAAACTAGTTCTAACCAAGGACCAATGGAGAAAAAGCGCATCTTTATGGAAGATGACAAAGGTCATCGTCGTATCTTTGCTTGCATTTGTACTAAAATGAATAAGATACTGACATAAATCGTGGCAGTTGTGTAAGCCCGTGTTCCATGAGATGAATCAACCAGAGTTAGTATGACGTCCTGATGTTCTAAAGTATTTATTGTGTGGGTTTTCAGCCCCAAATCAAGCCCCTTAACACTTCATTTTCAACTCTGGTCTAACCCGTTGCTGGTGTCCTCCACTATTGCATCCTGTACTCTTTTGTACTGCTCACCTGCATAACTTGGGGTTGTAATGATGAAGATTCCCCGAGGCCCCGGGTTCTCTACTTGAGCGTAGTAACTTAAAACAAGTTTCAGAAAGTGACAAAAAGCAGGAATGCTTTTTCTGGTTTATGTCGTACAAAGAGGATTTCTTTTCCCAGTCAAGTTAATTTTCCACATGTACACCAATTTACATGCGTTACGCTAATCAAACATAGCACACTAAAGCTTGGCAAATAATATAGCATTCAATGTTTATTGGATGTTTTGAAATTTCAACTTTCCATTGATGAAATTAAAATCCATGACCAACTAAGTGCTGAGAGGACATGTTCTTAAAACTTATCTAGATAGCGTAACTTCTAAATACATCATTTTTTATGTTATCATTTAACAAACCGCAAGAGCATCACATTTCCATGTATCTTGATAAACTATATACTTGTTCATGTACAATTGCTCCTTAACATCCGGGCCATCAAGGGACTACCTCGGTTCATCTGTCTGCCATTAACATCCGTGCAATCAGTGGAACGTCTCGTCCCATTCCTTTGCCGTGTCTATTCCGGTCAACTGGTACACCCGAGTGTACACATACACCCGGTCGAATAACCAACGGTGATCCGTAGTCAGCGGGATGAGAAAACTGTCTATCTCTGGAAGACATGAAAACCCAATTATAATAATTAAGGTCAGAGAACTGTTCATTAGATGAAACATTTACATACATCGCGTTTTATTCGCACTGATATGCTGAAACCAAATGTTAGACTTTCCGTAGGTTTCGATGGTTCTGTCCGGCTTCTTCCCATCATAAAGTAGGCCGACGTCGCCTAAGTAAAATATTCTTGAACACAGCGTAAAGCAAATATGTTAAGTAATATGTCTTACACCCTTCGTTTTACGTTTCTTACTACGGTGATTTGTTTACTTACTGGCTTATTTATTTATTTCACTCCTGTTTGACACCCTACTCAAGAATGCTTCACTCGTATAACGGCGTTCATGGCACATGGCGGGAAGACAACGAAATAAACCTCCGTCCACCGCCAAATACCTGACGCAACTCCCCCTCCTCCTCCTGACCGTACGCCTTTGACCACATTAATAATGATAACTGCACCACATGTATTATTTCCACTCAGATTTCTATCCGCCCATCTATTTCTGTCAGGGATATTGTTTTGTTAGTCTAATCTTTTTTTCCGGAGAATCCTGAAGAAGAATGATTTTCCTGTTCAGATATTAGCCATGCAGATTAGCTCAGTTCATTTCCCGGTGACACCTGAAGAAATCTCTGTGATATACGTCCCAAGATATCCGTAAATCTAACCCTATTCGTGTTCAGGTAACACCTTCAGAGCTTTGAGTGATATTTCTACTCAGATTTCTATCAGTCTAGTCCCATTCTTCTTCCGGCGCCACCTGAAAAAATCCGACTCACATGCAGATTTCTATCAGTCCAGCCCCATCTAGTCGTCTTTCAGTGACACAAGTCCCAGGGATATTCCTACCTAAATTTCATACAACTTCCGTGGAAAACTGAAGAAGTTCAAGTGATATTGCCTATACTCATATTTCTAACAGCATATACCTTATCGTCTTTATATGACCCATGAAGAAGTTTGAGTGAATCTCAAGTTTTCATAATATAGCTTAAGGCATGGTACTGAATGTTAAACTTTTCAGTTCTTCAGGTAAAGACCCTTCTGATCATCACACACACACGTATAGCAGAGTGTCTACTCAAAGGATGCTTGTATCTCGTGTACTCTTTATATGACAACATGCAAGCAAAAATTACATTACGTGTTCCGAAAACAGAAAATGATGAGAAAAAGGATTAGGTAGTGAGTTCTAATACAGCTTCTGTTTAGCACACTGGGATCGTCCATCACATTATTAATCAGGTACCTGAGAAAATAAAGTGTCGTTTACAGTTTTGTGCTTTTCTCCCCAGTGGGAAGATAACCCATAATAGGGAATAATTGGAGACTCTGAAGTGCTACACAAATGGGCCCAAATCGAACAGAAACACGCCGTTATCTGCTGTGACGCCGCAGTGTTTGTGAACAACCTAAGTGCTTTCCGAGCACAAAAATACCTAGATGTGACGTAATTCAAGAAAGAACAAAGGTGCACACTACTTTGGACCCCTTTGTTAAAGGTGGGAAACAGTTTTACCATGAGTTTCCCATGTTTCACATATAGAACCATACACAAATATGAAGTTATGTTGAGTGAAAGACCATACAAAAACTATGTACCTTCACTGAATTGTTTAGATTTTTCCACTAAGTTAAACTCGTTGTGAATGTGTGGTGGGGTTTATGGATTATCGATAGTGTGATTCTCAATTGGCGTCACACAATTTTTTGCTACAGAATAGAAACGCCGGCGTAACGTCACTGGTGACCACATCATCAATGTGGTCCGTAAAACCCACCGTACAATCCAAACACTTGACTGCGTTTTCTTTGTTGAAAAAAAATTCTAACAAATTCAATGATGGTATTTTCAGATACAGTTTTTAATGATCTTTTCATCCACCATAATTTCATTTTTTTCAGGCCCTTTACCTTTAAGAAATCTTGACCACAATAATTAGAAACTTTAACAGCATTCCTGCATAATTTGTTTGTTTGTACGAGTCAGACTGAAATTTTCGGATGTGCTGTAAGTTATACCTTCTGTGCTGAGATTACCGTCGCTGTCCTCATCCGCGTCTGTGAGGAATTGCTTGATCCGCTCTTTATACCATCGGAACATATTCAGGCTCCCGAAATCATCGATCTCATCAGAGCTTACCAGCCCATCACTGTTGCTGTCCAGGATATTATGAAAATCAGCTGCAATACGCTCTGCCTACAACAACAGGTGAAAACAAAGTTAAAGAAAAAAACTAAGGAGAATCATATTTCCTCATTAGAACATTGTCAGTAGCACTCATATCTGTAATGGTGTTAACTTTTCAAGGGGGAATAATCTCGGGATTTTACAAGATATTGTTAACAGATAGAGGCAAGGACTCTTTCCTTACATTGTACTTTACCACCTATGAATTGGTATCGAAAGAAAAATACCACCTCCTTCCTTTCTTGTGTGTCTAAAAGTACCCGGTCATTTAATATGCTGTGGTGCGTACGTATCTAAGGGCCTAAATAAATAATAATTAGAGGTACAAACTGTCGTGTATGAAATGACCTACATATCTCCCTGCCATTCTCAACTGAGAATCACTACTAAGCTGGCTGGCGTGCTCTCACATAGATACAAGCCATTTTGAAAATTCACATTTCAGGAAGACTGGGGAAGACAACTCTGTTTGATCAAACAAAATGCCATGGGTTTCCACAGAAACCTTGAATAGGGCTAATTGTTAAGCCTAGCAATATATCTTATGCAGGTATGCTAATGTCAGATTTGATCACAACATTTACCAACACAAGCCTGTCCACACTATTTCTCTTTATGTTGATCAGCGCTTCCACGACTCTTCCCACTTGTTTCCTTCCTGCCAGATTAACTAGATACGAGGCCGCTCGATGTAACTCTGTGGACAAAACAGTCACTGGGAAGATTACTAAAGCTGTTAACACTAGAGACCTGGTTAAGACCTTATCCTTATGGGAATTTTTCAAGATTTTTCTGCGTGTTTAGTTCTCGGACTTTTCATTTATGGTCTTAGATGATGCCTTCTATAAACCGCTCGCCTCCTGCGAATGTGACATACCTCCCACGTGGAAAAGTCGGAAAGTAACTTACTGTTAATAACTGAATTCAGTGGTTTATCATCATTCTCTCAAAAGGGGTGCTGTCGTACAACGGAAACATTCTTAAGTTTGCATGACGGGGATAAAAAAGAAACGACAGGCACTCATTATAAAGACCAAAGATACGGATGAAAATTTTTGGAGTAAAATCTTAATATGTAATTACGAAAACATTGTTGGAGCTGTTATATAAAAACTTAAATACGATGTCTCTGTATGATGTCGCACATTATGGTTTTCAGAATATCATGGTATGATCAACACAGCAATATATTTTTAAAGGAGATATGAAACGACTGGTATTATTTCTTATTATAATTTTCTTTAAATTATGAATTTTCCCAGACCGGAAAATGAAATTGTTTTTACTGAGTACTTCACATAATGCACCATAAGGTTCCTTCAGTAAATCTTACCACTTTTGTCAACCTGTTCATCATTGTCGACGTCGATCAGACTTCCCACTGTCAGTACGTAACCTTTCACCTCATTTCTTCGCTGATTGCTCTCTTGCATTCCTAAAATCTGGTCAACGTAACTTCCTAGTTCCGACAATGTGATCTTATTATCGTTGTTGACGTCCATTTCCTCTAGGAACACATTCACGATACCATCCACAGGTGACTGGAATACAGAATGGCTGAATTGCTGATTTTTGAAGACGTTGCTTTCGTTAATAGAACAAACCACATTTAAGCCAGGTATGTATCATTTGAATGGAAATTTGTGCAGATTCTAAATATGGTCTTGATTATTGTAGAGCATTCTTTTTTGAGTGATTAAAATGGAAATAAAGATGGGATTTTACGGTGGACTTTTTGACCATATTGAACAGGCTGAAGCGAAGCGACGTCAGAGATTCTTTTAACTGCTAAATTTCCTCTGACTACTATATGTCCACGTTCTACGTGAATGTATATGCAGGACAAGACCTGTAAATGTATTTAATATCGAAACATAACAATTACAGCACGTTAGGAGCCGTAGAAGAATCTGTGACGTCAATGTGCTCCAGCTTGTTCAATATGGTCTAACAAGTTCACAGTAGCACATTAATCTTTACTTCCATTTTAATCACCGTAAAACATGCCAACAAATATTCACCATATTTGGAGTCAGCAAAAAATGACCATTTGGGGGAAGCGTACTTTGTTGAAATGTAGTGATTAGAAACGGAAGAGACATTTCGTTGACATGGACCTGTACATACCAAGTCACTGGCATTAATGTTCTGATTTCTTAGTCACCGCTTCCAACATTGCGACCACTAGTAGCAATTTCCCAGTAAATGCACTCATATCATATAATATATATGTAATAGCGGGCAGTTTGATACCTTGTCCGGTTGTCGAGCCCCTCTGATTAGGTCTATCATTCCAAACCCCAGCACGGCTGGCGACGTGAGTAGAGTCGTTACAACCACGGCCCAGGTCACTACTAAAGTCATCTTGCTCAGGGTGTGTGATTGCCTGGAAGCAAAATAGCAACAAAATTTAACTACTGGAAGGGTCCGCAGCCACCTGCTGACATGTGGGTTCCCCCCGGGCTTTGCCAGCTTTCCTCCCATCATAATGTTGGCAGTCGTGCTATCAATGAAATATTTTTGAGTACTGCGTAAGACACCAATCAAATAAATAATTATGGGAAGAGCGAGTTCCTGCACAGGTACACAAGAAGGATACAGGACCGCGAAAAGGACATAAGTCTTTTCAAGTTTATTTTTTTGGCCGTTGAAAGAAAGACTGTTCTGACATAAACATTGGTTTTTGCGAAGTCACTGGAGTAAGGAGTAGCCAATAAATTCAGTTCAATTCAATTCAATTGCTTGAATGCGCTTTATTGACTGAGAAACAGAAAACCTAGAGGGGGTTACATGAACTAAACGGCTCTGATGGATAAGAAACGAGGCTGTATACTCACTAAACGTAAGAGAATAGCTCTCTTAAAAGGAACAGAAAACAAAAAAATATTTTATTTTATTTAGCAATGAGTTGATATTTACTACTAATATACCTTTTTTTCAAAGCGACAGCTTTGAAGAGCGGTGAAGCTGTACACCTTATATTGTGAATTAACCTTTTTCCTCTTCCGACTTTTCTTCTAAAGCACGATATTATATATCTATCTATCTATCTCTCTCTCTGTATATATATATATTCATCTCCGATGAACACTTTTTGCAAATGCCATTTTGTATTTCTAAAACACTGTTAATTTCCACTTTCATTTGTATACACTTAGACCACCAAATAAAGTGACAAAACCTATCTTCTCGGCGTGATATACACTCATCAAAGCTTGTACATAAATACCTCAGTGGTATTGTTCCACCATTTTTGATTGGAGAATTCACAAAATCATGTGACATTCATTCTTGTAACACCAGATCATCTGTCTCCTGTCGGAAATTTAAATCTGGAAAACGATTTGTTTATTTCATTGGTGTTTTATGTCAACAATGCATCGTTTATAATGGAGGGAAGATAGCAGGCAAAAACAGGGGGTAACTCACGACCATCCGCAACTTGCTGGAAGATTTCCCCTTTACGACCGAAGAAGTTTGCTGACTTGAACCCACAGCGACCGCATTATTGAGAGGGTACGCAGTCAATGTTCAATGCAATCTGAGAATTGGCACTCAATCTCAGGGTAATTTAATAGTTTCTCATGACGTATACTTGTTCCTCATGATCTCATATATTGTTCAATTCCTAAAACATTGGATTTTTTAAAATTTAATTGTGACAATATGTATAAATGTGTTATTACATAAATAAATAAATAAATAAATGAAACTGTCTCAGGCTATAAAAGGTCTAGATCAAACGTGTGCGTTAAACAGGACTTGAAAGTTTTCACACTGTAGTATGTAGCTCTTCACTAAAGAGCCGTATACGGGGAAAGGTCTGTCAGGAACCTACGGATGGTCGTGGAATGCCTATGGGCTCTGCTCGATTTCCTCCAACAAGGATGCTGGCCGCCGTAGTATAAGAGAAACATTCTTGACTGTGGCTTAGACTTCTCATCAAAGCAATAAAAAAGATTTACAAATCATGAAAAAGATTTAAACACTCACCCAGATCTGTGCCTCTCTGCGAAACAGAAGCAGTTCATCCGAAAGAAAGTTCACACAGGTCAGTTTATATAGGCTTGTCTAAATAGCCCAGGCTATTAACTATAGTAAAAGCCATTGCGGGTCAAGCAATGAACTAGCAGAGGTGAAAACTGTTATAACATAATTGCTACTCACAGTGACAGTGTTGAACTTCAGCTCCGTGAGACTTACAACTGTAGGGCACGATGACATTTCACTGAACATGGTGGGAAAGGAGTTGATAACTTTAGCCCTAATTAAATATAATTCACATTTTTGTGACAAATAACACTGGGAATATATCGTCATCTGATCACCAACACATTGGCATTTAATTTCAATTCAGCTCCAGAAACATGTTGCAAACAGTCATCCGGACTATACACTGAAAACACGTTTAAGCTTAGATCTGATATTTGTTCCATTCCTTCCCACTTAGCCTTCAGAAATACAGCTCTTGGGGCAAATTTTACAGAATTTCGTTATCCTTGGTACATGTAGCATGTCTGTGTTGTAGCTCCACACGGTAGCATCATTTACTACAAAATATCGTATTACCCTTGATGACAGTGGTAATTGTTCTTTTCTATTCACTAACCTCGAACTCGGTCTTCTCGAGAAAGCTCTCCTGAACATGCCAAAGCTGTACTCTACTTTTCCTTTAATCTACAGTATTGCTTATTTTATACCATCTAGTTATTTGGATAACAGAGACAACGGCCAGCTTTCACAAAGCTTCCTAAGTTTTATGACTTAAGTAGAACAGTTTGTTTATTTATTTGACTGGTGTTTTTCGCCGTACTCGAGAATACTTCACTCATACGACGGCGGCCAGCATTATGGTGGGAGGAATCCGAGCAGAGCCCGGGGGAAATCCACGACCATCCGAAGGTTGCTGGCAGACCTTCCCACATATGGCCGGAGAGGAAGCCAGCTAGTCTTGAACTCACAACGACCGCATTTGTGGGGGGCTTTGGGTCATTGTGCTGCGATAGCGCGCTAACCGTCTGAGCCACGTCGTGTTATCTGTACTCTACGCTCCTCAGTATTAGAGGCGAGACACTCCTTTGTTTCCACGTTTTGGCCTCGGGGTTGAGACCTTGGGGAATAACCCTAGACGCATTCCACTACCGCTGTCTTGTTGAAAATGGCCTTAAAATATATCAAAATTGTCCTGTGATAAGAAGGAAAGCAACTGACTTAACACTACACCTAAATGGCAAAGTGGTGAAGTAGGTACTGGTGACGTCACTGGGAAACACATGTCCTCTCGGGTGGTAGAAATATTTTGCCCTTAGATTAGTTACAATTGAGACCCCGACAGCTCGTTCGATTTTCACCTCGTGTTCGTTTTTGCTTACTTTGAACTGCGCTATCTCGAATATCATACATCACAAAAATAAGAAGTGAGTTTTTCAAAAATATGACTAGAATTCTTTATCCATAAATATATACAGAGTTGTCTTTTCTTTTAAAGAAACAATACCACCTTTTGATGACGAGCGTCGCTGTTTACCTGTCGTACGACCTCACGACCCGTGGAGAGAGCGGTGCCGGGACTATCGTACGGCCTCCCGATCCGTGGAAAGAGTGGTCGCTCATCTGTCGCACTCCCTCACAATCCATGCAAAGAGTGAACCTCTGAAACTATAGTTTGTTTCTTTTAACTTGTCGCCTATATTCCGCTCTCGTTAAACCAGGCTTATTCACCATGAAAATTACCTTTTGCCAGTGACATGAAACGCCTCAAGCTCTACACAATGATATGCTGGACATCCATATTATTGTTAGTTTTTGGCACCAAGAACTCATTGTCTCGGTGACGTCCCAAATATTAATAAAGGCAGTGGCATGCTAGGCAATGGGTGTGGAGAGTAATTTGTTTTACGTTAGCAGCAGAACATGCTGTTAGAACAAACTCCGAACTCTACACGACCTACATTCAAATGTCTAGGAATAGGGTGCATTGTTTCTTATAACAGAATTTCCTAGCATTTAAATCTAAAACCATATTGTCGTGAGGTTATATAGCTACTAAAAATAAAATATATCGCATTTCTTAAGGTTATATTATAATAAAAGTTGAAAACAATTTCGAACATGGAAGTGTCAGAAACAGGGCTTAGAGTAGGGTCGATCACGGTTTAGGTCGCTTATACCGCTGTCCATCAAAACATGCCTGACACCGCTCAATATCCAGCATGCCACCGGTTTCGAATAATCATGTCACCCGAGGAATTAAAACCTTTGCCTTGAAAACAAGCTTATAAAGTTTAACATTATGAATGACAATAAGTGTAATAATGTGGTTGTCCAACATATCATTGTGTGGAGGTTGTGGTGTCATTAACTAAAGGCAATTTCCGTACTGATTATGATTGATTTTAAAGAGAGCTTAATATTGGCGGCAAGTCAAAGAAACAGAAAATGGTAAATTCATTGGTGGTTGAATGGGGTTATGAGATTCTGAGTAAGATGTTAGTGTAATGAATCTCTTGTAGCTAAACATCATACTCAAATGACGATAAACTTAATGGAGTTGAAATGGAGTACAGGTGATCTGAATAAGGTAACAGGCAATAAACCAACGATAATGTATAAGGTAATGATTTATTTATTTATTTGTTTATTTCATCGGCAGTTTACTCAAGAATATTTCATGTTGTGCGGAAACCGAGTACACTCCGCGAAAAATCAACCATCCGCAGGTTACTGGCGGATTATCCCACATACAGCCGGAGAGGACGTCATCATGAGTTATACTTGAACTCATAGCGACGGTGTTGGATACAAAGTAATGATAATGACAAGTTAATGACTGTTAATGTGGAGTTGAAAGGAACAATGGTGTCCTCAACCGGGTAAGAGTGCAGAAACAGGCAGAGTTTGAGAAGGTGTTTGGCTTATTCATTGACATGTTTAGATATCACAATCAATGGCTTGATTACATCATGACTTTGACAATTAATTTCAGCGTTCACAAAAAAGGTGTTCATGGCTATGGGTCAGTTTGAATGTGCTGTACAGACAAATCTACTTCCCGCTATGCTCAACCGTTCATAAAAATGTAAGCTTCAGCTATTAGCGTGTATGTGCTTTTAAAATAAATAAATAAAACAATAAAGAGATAAAAATAGCTTCGGATTTGGCTTTCACTATCTATAATAGACCTATACAGTCGTCTAGAAAAAAGCGTTTTGAGTACCAATAGAACACACGACGGGATGGCACAGGAGCCTTGTATAGGAGAATATACAAAATGGGAGTCTGCCGATCTACATGAAAGGGTTCAAATCACAGTAAGAACGCATTGTTTCCTGTTGTGATTCAGCAGTATTTGTGTAATGCCTATGTGTTTTTATGCACACACACGTACTCCAGGAAAGAACAAAGGAGTATACAGCTTTGGGCCATTTTGTTGAAGCCGGGAAGGGGTTTTACGAGCTCCTCATTTGAACAAAACTAGGTACATACGCGAAGGATTATTATTTAATTGATAGATAAAATTTCATTACACGTAATCTTATTTCAATGCATGTAATACATCCCAGTGAAAATTGTTGTCAAAATGTGCCAAGCCTAAACTTCAAATTAAACTCCTCAATCGCTGGATGACATCAGATTATGACATGGTTAGACCTGGATTTCATACTTGGGTGCTATGTCTTTACTCATATTCGTACTGTTTAAATTTAACATTTTAGCCTTCGTATAGTGCTGTTGGCATATTTCAAAACCTCAAAATTACCACCGGGATTGCGACAGTAGGTCGTGTTTCTAATAGGAGGCCTGCATAATTGTATGGATTTATTTAGAAATCAAGCTGAGCTTGAAAGTGCAAGTGCGGGGGTCGGCAAACAACGATATTTGGAAGATATGTGAAAGTACATTCGATTGGGATAATTTCCGTCGGATATGAATGGCCTTTCCCACCACCCAGGCCTGCCGAATGAAATGTAAACGTGATTCACAGTTATGTGTCAATGCGCTGAAGTTCAACAATGTCAGTGTAATTGGAAATTTGGACAAGATTACACGTCCATTAGTTCACGGTTTGATCCGTCTTGTATAAATGAGCTATTACCATAGTTGATAACTGGCCCTAAATGAGCTTATATAAACTGGCATGTATAAACGAAGCCTTCTTATGAACTACTGTTTCCTTGCCAGACAGTCACAGATCTGGGTGAGTCTGTATAAACCTATTTTGTAAAGTTAAATCTGACATGATAGGTTATGAATACTTTAAAGTTCTATTCAACTTTATGCAAGTACATTCCAGATTTTTCACGTCTACACAGACTTTTAATTTTTGACGTATTTATTTACTTATTTAATCATATATTTAGTTCGAGGACGCCTGAAGTGGAACTGGTCTCACACAGGCCATGTTTCATACAGAATTTATAGAATAATGTGTAAATACATAGAACACCAAATATTCAGGCAAGAAACAAATTTAAATATTGTCTTTCTTAAGTAAAAAAAAATCTAATACTTTAAGAATTTGTGAATATTATATGAGACCATGACGAACAAATAAGACTGTTAGGAATTAAATAATTTGCACGAAGATTCAATGCCAAATCATGTCTTTTATCGGCAGTTAATGAGGCTCACTGTAGCTTGACGTACTTTTCCTGGCAGCCAATTATACATTGTAAAACCTGTACAAAGCAGGCTTACTTTTCCGCGGACACAAACTACGGGCGGCTGTCGACTCCATAAGGCTCTTCCCGGTTTCCTCTCGCCGTAATATTGAAATTCTGTCAAATGCTATGTAAGTCGCTTATCATATTAATAAACCGTTTTCCAGCTTTAAATTTCCGAGAGCAGACATATACTCAGGTCTGATAAGAATAACTTTCACGCGATTTTGTAAAATCTCTCCTAATAGATGTGGTGGAACATTACGACTGAGGCATTTATGTACAAATTTTGTGAAGTGCAAGTCACGCCGGGAAGAGGGTACTCCTTGGACAGCGCAAACCTTCGTCACAACTACATGCACAAAATGGGATTCGTATTTGGATTTCCCGCTTAACAGGCATAAAATTTACACAGGACAAAATTCCCAGCTGATGTTTATAGTCTCGAGAAAACGAATATCTGGATTAAATTGAAAAGTCGCAAAAGGTAATTATAAGGCTCAATCCTGCGGCAAAGCTAAATGTCCAAAAAAAAAAAAAACATGATGAGTTCCAAGAAATGTAAAACACTGTGTTAAGCATATTTACCCGGGAAAAAAATACGCATTTGTGTTCAACCTGGCAATTGTAAAGAATCCGGTCTGCCACCAAAATGCTAGGGGTTAGTGCTTGGCCGAAGCCTGTGGACACACTTTCTTACATTGCGAGGGGAATTTCTTTGCGCAGTTTCCTACAGATCGATACAGACCGACAACCAGAGAAAGAAATGCATGTCGACAAAATCATAAAAGATTTCTTGGCAGATTAATTAGGGAGGATCAATATTTAGGTTTTTATTTAAACTATGCGCATTTACAAATACATGTGAAATATTTATCACCATGATTCGCAGGTAGTTCTGTACATTCTGTACAATTGACTCCGAAACAAAATTCAAATGATTGGATTTAATTGGATTCGTGGACCATATTAATAATATATGTGGGGGCCTACGTGAGATGGTCTGCCCGCAACTTGTGGATGGTCGTGGGTTTCTGCACGGTTTCTTCCCACGGGAATTCTCGCCGCCGTCGAATAAGAGAAATATTCTTGAGTACAACGTAAAACACCATTCAAATAAAAAAATAAATAGAATAATATATGTCGCCAATAACTTCTTTTGCAAGTTTGAATAAAATACTTTACCATGTTAATAACGAAAAATAACGAATTTGGCGTTGTTTTCTCAGTGCTATTCGTAACACAGACAATCACACACCCTGAGCCAAATGACGCTGGTTTTCACCTGGGCTGTGCTTGTAACGACTCTACTCACGTCGCCGGCCGTCCTAGGGTTTGGAATGATAGACCTGCTTAGACTGGCTCGACAATCGGACAAGGTATCATATTATCCGTTACTATACAAATACAAATCACTACAGGTACGCTTACACTGGGACCCCTCGGAAAGATCAACTACCTGATAATAAAAAGCTATCCTCTGGCGTTAGTTTAGGCCTACACAATGACGCCATTACATGTGCTTCTGGGTCCAGTTGACATATGACGAAATGCCATAGGATTTCAACCCAACGTACAGGCCCATAGAGAGAAACTTACTCCACAGTAATGGTCGTAATATTGCCAACGGCAATTGAAAAAATCACCTAAGTCTGTGGGACCAAGGGGCTTATCCTTGAGTGAAGTCCGGGCGTTAAACACCAATCAATCAAATTAATAAATAAACCTTCCTGGATGCTCCGAAATGTTTCCTGTTGTCCAAACCTCTCAGCTGAGAGCAATTGCAATAGTGGCAATCTATACACTCCCAGATGAATTAATAACGTCCATTCTCATGCCAAAACAGCCCTCAAATCTAGTCTATGTGTAGATTAAGAAATGGAAGAAATTTCCATACCGTGTCTTGTGAATCAAAGATCGTTTACTAAATCAAAGGAACTGCCGGTAGTCACAAATCATTTACTCAATCAATGTGTGTTTCAGTCACCTGTGGACGCTATCGTGGATTTGCTCCTGAAGGAAATGGACGCCAACAACGATGGTCAGATCGCAATTTCTGAAATCCATTCTTACCTTGGTCAGCTTTGGGGAAGGCTTGGGCATGATCCGGACAGTTATGGCGAGGACAAAGGTTACGTACTGACAGTGGCAAGCCTAGTCGATGCCGACGACAATGGTCAGGCTGACAACAGCGGTAAAGTTTACTGCAGCGAGTTTTCTTTGAATATGCCTTCTGTAAAACGATCCCGGTAAAATAATTTACTGCTGAAAGGATACTTTATTCCAAAGATTATGGCTTTAAGATAAAAGAAAAAAGAATAGTAATTTTATGTTTGAGACATTTTTCTTATCTCTTAATAGTCCCTTTATTTTTTTGGCATATTTCCCATCAGTGGTAGGGAATTCTCGAAAATGACGTCATCTATTAACGAAACTTGCTTGATAGCCATCTCTGTTGACGTCACTACAAAAGCTAATCAATTTTCCGACTGCGCACAGGAGCCTTAGAAAAACTGTAGTTTCGTGCCATTTTTACAACCTAAGATTAAAGATGAAAGGCTTTTCGTAATTCTGTAATTCAGGACACATCCTGTTTAATAAGAAATAAAAGAATAATCGTTTCATGTACTCTTTAAAAGCATCCTATTGTGTTGATCTTGAAAATTTCCTGTAATGATAGGCCTAGCCAGGTCTCTGATGATAACAGTTTTAATAACCTTGCCGGTGACTGTTTTGTCTCCAGAATTACATCGAGCGGCATCGTATTTAGTGAATCTGGCAGGGAGGAAACAACTAGGAAGACTCTTGTCACTCAAGTACGAATGGGAGAGAAATAGTGTAGACAGGCTTGTCTTGGTAAACGTTTTCATGAAATCAAATTTGCATATATACACATGGCAAACGTATCGTTAAATCTTTTCACATTGCTAGTCAGTTCTGTTGGGAGACCTTTGTGATTTGTTTAGGTGTATAATACTGCAAGGGGGCATGTCACTTAACACTGGATTTGCATAAATTTGATTATTATTGTATAAAGCGTTATATAACGACACGTCTTAACATCTGAAATGCCCGGGTACTTTTTAGACACGTACAGAATGAAGGAGTCCATAGGTGGTGAGATACAGTGAAAAGGAGAAAGCCTTTTCCTCACTCTGTCGACCATATCTTTAAAAATCCTATCTCGCTCTCGTGAGATTTTCGCGGAATTTAAGTAAGGTCTACTTCATAGTACAATTCAGGCGTTAAAAATTTACACCTTCGAATGCTACTGATAATGTTCTTATGAAGAAATGTAATACCGCTGAGTCTTCTTCTTTAACCTAGATTATTTACCCAATCGTTGAATCAGACTTTGTTTTCTCCTGTCGTTGTAGGCAGAGCGTATTGCAGCTGATTTTCATAATATTATGGACAGCAACAGTGATGGGCTGGTAAGCTCTGATGAGATCGATGATTTCGCGAGCCTGAATATGTTCCGATGGTATAAAGAGCAGCTCAAGCAATACCTCACAGACACCGATGAGGACAGCGACGGTAACCTCAGCACAGAAGGTATAACTTACAGTACATTATAAAATTTCAGACTGACTCGTTCAAACCAGCTGCTTGCTTTAGTTGGTTTTCTTCAGTGGCGTTTTACACCACAATGGGCATTAATACTGTGAACATTCCTAATTATTACACAAGCGGTTTCATTGCTACACATCAATGCGTGATGATCAGAAGGGTCTTTACCTGTACAGCTGAAAATTTTAATATTCACTACCATACTTTGGCAAGAGAGGCGTCTTTTCATGAAGTACGCGAGGGATTGTGAAATATTCGAATTGTACTCTTCCTGTGTCATCTTCAGACCAACAAAGCTAGGTTGTCAGGTTATACAGAATATCAGTCGAACTTCTTCAGGTGTCACCGGAAGACGAATGAGTATAGGCTGATTGACTTTTAAGTATAGGAATGTCAATGGAACTTCCCCAAGTGTCACAGTAAGACTGGAAAATTGACTGATAGACTGACTGATGTTTGAGTAGGAATATCATTTGAACTTCAGGTGTCACGGGAAGACGAATGGGGCTAGACTGATAGAAACCTGAGTGGCAATATAAATGAAACTCAGACAGGTATTTCATACGGACAAAACGCACGAGACTCATAGAAATCTGAGCAGGAATATTACGGGTGGGGCGAGTCTGCTAATTACCTGAAAAGGAATATCACTCCGATTTCTTCAGGTGTCACGGGGAGACGAATAGGGCTAGGCTGATAGAATATAATGATAGAATCCGAGTAGCAATATAACTCAAACTTTTTCAGGTGTTACCGGAAGACAAAAGGGGCTACACCGATAGAAATCTTAATAGGAATATCACTCAAAATTCTCCTGGTGTCACATGGAGACGAATGGTGCTCAAATCTGAGAAGCAACATCAATGGAACTGCTTAGGTGTCACCGGAAAACGATTAGGCTGATAGAGCATAACCAGACAGAGAAAGGCAGGCGGATAGAAATCTGAGTGAGAAAAACGACCCATAGAATTCACGGTAGCAATATGACTCAGACTACTTAATGTGCCACCGGACGACGAATGAGGCTAGTCTTACGGAAATCTGAGTAGGAACACTGCATTTGGGGCCAGGCTGACAGAAATCCGAGCAGCAATATCACTCAAACTTCTTTAGGTGTCACCGGACAGAGAAAAATAACATGACAGATACAAGACAGGTGGATAGAAAGCTGAGTGGGAATAACACACGAGCTATAGTCTTCACTGCTGATATGGTCAGTGGCGATGATATTAGCTGAAAACGCCCTTGCTGGAGTAGTAGTTTAAGGCGCTGATTGACTGCCAATCTCCTTGCTGCGGTCGCTCCTTCAGCTGGGACTGTGAATGAGGCTCGTCAGGTAGCTGCAGGTGGTGGTTTAATCTGGCGTTTAATATGAACTTGACAGCTACGACGGCCGCTTCAGAACGGCGTCAAATAGCAATCAAATAAATAGTCAAATTAAAACCAATCGGCGGGTTTAACATTTATTTACTTATTTGCTTTACGCTGTAGGCCTACTCAAGAATATTTCACTTATACGCCATCGGCCTGCAAAGTGGTGGGAGGAAAACCCACGAAGGGGCTAACAGCTGGTTTCAGTGAATCAATGTGAATAAAATGTGGTGTATATAAATATTTTATCTAATAAACTCTTTCATTTCCTTCATTTATCATAATTAGTTTCTCTTGTCTTCCAGAGACCAACAATTTTCTCATCACACTGGCGACGGATTACCGTTATATATTCGACCGGGTGTATGTGTACTGGCAGGTGTACCAGTTGACTGGTATAAACACGGCAAACGAATGGGCCAACGCGTAACGCGGATGTTAATGGCTGGCAAATGAACCGAGACAGCCCCTTGACTGGCTGGATATTAACGAGTAATTATATATGAGCAAATCGTTTATCAAGACACATGGAAATGTGATGCTCTTCCCCTTTGTTTATGATAACATAAACAATAATATATTTAGATGTTAACCTACCCAAATAAGTTTATAGGACATGTACTTACAGCTCTTTGAATTGTTTTAACACTTGTTGACACATTTTAATCTCAGCAATGGAAAAATGAAACTTGAAAACATCCAATAAAAATTGAATGTTACATTGTTTTCCCAGCTTTTCTGTGTGTTCTTTATATTTTGTAAGACATGTAAGTACGTGTACATGTGGAAACTAACCTTAACAAGTAACAGAAATCCTCTTCATTAATACTTTGTAGAAAGTTACTTCGCTCATGTTTATGACCACTGTGAAAGTAATGCTGTGTGAAAAGGCTGAAAAGTTACCCCGTATCATTATTTACCACTGACAAAGACATGGACTGGGAAAATATTATATAGCAAGGTAATTACACTCCAGTATACAGCACCGGTGTAAGTATTGTGTAATAATGAATGCTCACAGACGAAAGCATTACCTATGAAGAAATTCAAGGGAAAAATCTGCCATGACCAGCGTGAGTCCATTAGCTGTATACAGTGTATGTTTGCCATATTGCATACGTCATGTCCTCCCGAAATTAGTATAACGTGCGTATATCTTTACCTGAGTATCAATTACCTTTATTATCATCCCCTTAGTGCAAACAACAGTTATCATCGCAGGTGGTGTGTCTGAAAGTACATTGAGCGTAATGGTTACACAAAGAGTAACATTTAATTTCAATATCTTTGGTAATTATTATTACAAATGCATGCTTAGACTTTTTTACAAATGAAAAATCACTAAAACAGAGACCACAATGTATTACTTTGGTTAGCTGAATATTCTTGGGAGGACGACGGAGAGAAGTGATCGAACATTGCACACTTAGGAAAGAAGGTGCAGCAATTGAACCTTTAGGGGTTCCATGTCGTTCTTCAGTGATGGCACCCTGTACTGATTCATATTAGTAGGGCTCAGGTTTAACACCCCATATGAAAGGTTCCAGGTTGTACCAGGATGTTATTAGACCTAATTGGAATTCACGACCGCTGCCTTTCCAGGGCGCTGACAATCTGATACACAAGATCATTCATTGCATATGAAATCGTCTTCAAGAAAGGATAGTACCCTAGGGTTCAGAATACAACGATAAGGTTCTTTACAGCACCCAAACTGAGCCCTCTTTTGTAGTGTGTAGAGCGAGACGATTGGGCGATACTGCAAAGCGATGGAAGGGGTGTTTCCCACTACTCTGCCATCACTTCGCACTATCATGGTTTAGTTTTAGAAAAGGACAGACCTTCATGGTGCCTTTTACGGTATGAATATAAACAAAAAGTCTTGTAACGGGACATTATGAGTTACTATTACCTAACAGTTTAAAATTTCGGTGGAATGTATGAAGAGGATGACACATACATTTAACAACATTTAGCAGGTTGTATAAATTTTACCCATGAAAGATGTTGATATATACTTTAAAATTTTAGCATTTGCATTTTATGAATGCAAACAAATGGTTTGTGAGAAATTGGTAAAATTCAGACGTGAATAAAAATGTAACAAAATCTTGAATTCAGAGAATTATAAGTTGTAATATTTCTTTAATTGATTAATTGATTGATTTGATTAGAGTTTTACAGGTACTCAAGAATGTTTCTCTTTGACGACAGCGATCAGCAATGAAGCAGTAGGTAACCCTGAAAACCCGCGATTATCCACTTTTTATCCAGCTACTTCTAAAGGTTACTGGTGCTTAGAATGTGGCACCATGAAAAAGGCTTAATATAGGCTAAATAGAATCTCAGCAGCTCCGGTTAATGTATTTGAACGGAATGATGGGTTACTTCGTAAGATACCCTTAACAGAACAATGTCCTGAAAGCGTTCTGAAGAGAACAACAGCCAAACAATGTGCTCAATATAAAGTAAACATTTATGGAGTAAAGAGAAGATGAAGCCGTATAACTTCCGTACAGTGTCACCAGTCAAGGTATTTAAAAGTGTTTTATTTAAAGAACAATCTTCTTGATAGAAAAATCTTGCTATTCTCATACTTCGCGTTGCCAAGTGGAGAAATGGTTGCTTGTCGATTAATGTATCAACGTAAAGCCCAATGTGACAGCTTTTGAACGAAAGTTGTTTGGTTGACATCGTCGGTGTAGATGTCGTGCCGTGTCTAGTTAATGTAAAGTGAGGGCTCATTCCGCCACCTAAAATTCATCTTATCTCTTCTAAAACAGAATTACTTAAATGCTGATCTGCCCCTGTTATACTCTTCTGCCAAGTTAATTTTTTACAGGTATGAACGAAACCTATTACCTAGCGTAAGGTACTGATCTTAAAAAACTGACAGATATTTGTTTGGTCACAACATGTTGATAGTACAAGGCAATCTATAGATGGATGTTATTCTCTTTCATTCTCTCGGACCACTGCCATGAGCCCTTTCCATACTGAATGTATTGCAGCGGTGTACCAATAAAGCTACTTTAGCCACGACTTTGTAGGAGATTCTTACTGGGTTGCATGGATGCCATGGGTGTAACATGTCAATGCGCTTGCAGACAAAGGGAAGGCAGATGTCTTCGAACTCTTCGGTCACATATCGGGCGTCTTGTGAGAAGGACGGGCAATGCAGATACTAAAGACATTATCCACAAACTTTAATAAGGTTGGTAATTTTATTCTATGACCTGTTGTGTTCTAAGAAAGATGAAACAGACAGTCCAACTACCTTCCAACTAGGCTGGATTGCTGAGTGAAACAGGCACACAGTCTAATATAGAAACAATGTCTTGAATAAGCCATGAAACTAAGCAACAAGCAGTATTGAAGGATGTAAACAATCGGTGGTGCACTTGCTGGGCAGTCAACCAGCAATTGAGGCAGTAGAGATTCAGTAAGTGGCGAAGATTGTACAAGATAATGTTCAGGACCAAAACATGTATGTTTGTCAAACAGATTGAAGAAAACAGCAGAATCAGATGTACATTTTTAAAAAAGCTAACACCATCTGCTATCTGCTAAAAGGAATTTAATTTTTAATGATTTCTTCACAAATTTTCTATAAACCTATGTCATTACGTGTGTTGTAGAAATTTGCAAGAATAATGAAGAAGCAAATACGTCTCTGAAGATAGTATTGTGTCTCCAACAGGAAATGGGAAATTAACCTACGCATGTTCAGGACTTTGCTGACAAGCAAATGATTTCACAAAAAGGTGAGACAGGTTTCAAGTCTTGCTGATACTCTGACATCTCAGGTCAGACTTCGGATTGCGAGCACTGGCACTTGCAACCGCACTGGCAATACGGACTTGTAAGCTACAGCTTTACACTGTGTTACAGTATATTTATGAGGTTATCTTAAAACAGTTTCAGGTCTGAGACGACCCTCTCCCCTCCGCCGACCCCCCTTCCCACGAATAACAGCAAAATCTTTCGAGTTCAGGTGTGTTCCCCTCGTAGCTTTCAGTTGTGAAATGGCCAGCGAAGATACGGCTGTTTTTGGTTGGTTTAAAATCCTGAAGCATTTTCCCGTAAATCCACGCCTTCTTGGTGGACAAATAGTCTGGACACCTGAAAAAACTAACTCCAGACTTCTTCGACGATTTATTGCACAACCGTACGCAGAACAGCAAACAACTTCGAGGAGAAATTCGATATGCTTGTTGTCACACGTGTAGTTTTCTTAACATTGAAATAAATGGCGCAGCCATGACAGCTCGTAAAGGTTTTACTTTTCTGACGTAAATATATTTAATCTTAATATAACAATATATACAGGTTTAGCTAATTATGAATCAATGCTAAATCTGGACACTGAAGTTGAAGTTAGGTGTACTGAATATAGTGAAGGTTGGTGGTACACTCCGAGTATTCTGTTCCGGATGAAACCTTGAACAAAGCGAGGGTCAGTGGTACACTCTAGATATTCCGTTATGGGCGAAAACCTAAACATAATGAAGGTTTGTGGTATACTCCAGGTATTCCGTTCCAAAAAAAACCTCAATATATGGCATAATACACTAATCAAATAAATCAAGAACTCAAAGCTTCAAAGTCACCCACATCACAGTACATTGTCCACAGCATTAGACTGGTTAATATTGAATACATTTTTGATCATGGTAACCGACATTTTTAGTGTATGATCCGGGGATAGGGCAAAGAAAATTTTAGTCAAGAATGCCAGACAGTGCCAAGTCTCGTTTTGATGCAAGAAGCTGTTGCTAATGCCAACTTGCAGTGGTGCTCGAAACGAACCTACAGTAAAATGGCCGCTGTTCTCGGTGCATCAAAATCACTGTCTATTTTTATTTATTTGATTGGTGTTTTACGCCGGACTCAAGAATATTCCACTTGTACGACGGCAGCCGACATTGTGGTGGGAGGAAGCCGGGCAGAGCCCGGGGAAAAACCACGACTATCAGCAGATAGCTGGTGGACCTTTCCTCGTTCGACAGAAGAGGACCAACTGGACTTGAACTCACAGCGAGTTCAGAGGCACACTACGCTCCACTAGGGCGCTAATCCCCTCGGCCACAGATGTCTTTCTTGGTTTAAGCAGACAAGAATATAATTTCTTTTGTAGCTAGTTCTGTTTGTTCTGATGTAACCGACACATGGACCCAGGTCTCAATCTGAACGATAATATCCCAATGACTGGCCCCGACATATTATATATGAAAAATTAAATATAGCACATTTGATTGTTATTACAATGACAGATTGTCTCATGAAAGGCAGGAATACAGTCCGAGGGCCTTGTTCTATCCCTGACTCAGATGTGTAAAAGAATAATAATACATGCTTAGTGAAGAGCGATAATTAGTGAATAATTATATAAACAAAACCAAATGTTAATGAGAAAAGACTCACAAAGAAATCGATCACTATAAACATCAAATTTAAATATACAATAGTGTGGATAGTGTTTTGTGTCACACCTTCTGTGTCGTAGATTACAAGACTATATCAATATTGTTAATTAAAAAATCGTTTAACCTGGATTTGAATAATGACGGGATATTGATTGTCAGACGGTTGGACGAAGCCCGTTGCACTGTCCTGGGGCTGCTAATCTGATGAAATATGAAGATAGTTTTAAAGTTAGGAATAGGATCTGGTTGGGTAATTATTAACATGAGATTGTCTTGTGAACACCTGTGTAAATCTGTAAGAAAGAGAGAGTGTCTGGTGAATGAATTTGTGTGTGAGTAGCAAAGGATGAGTGCCTGTGTATTTGTGCAAGTGGGAGGATTTTAGGTTTTAGGTTTAGGTTTAGGTTTTTAAATAGTGGAGCCGTATGATTAAGTATTTGTGCAACAGTGATGACGCGAACGATGCGTTTCTGGAGAGTTACTAAGGGATGGAGATGACTCATACATGTGTTGCACCATAAAACAAAAAAGTTGCATAGGAAAGATAAGGGAATGTCAGAAAGCAGTATAAAATAAGCACAGTGTTTTGGTTGACGTTTGCTCGATTGTCTTTAATAACGCCAATATTTCTGGGTACTTTCTTACTGATAAAGTTAAGAAGCGATGTCAAAGACAGTCTTGAATTAAAATATTCTCCCAAAAACTTATGTTCTTCTAGGCTGGGTATTTCAACGCCGTGCAAATACAACGGTGGTGGAAGTGCTATATCAGATGAGAAGCATGCATCTATATGCATGCATTTTCTTTTACTGATATTCATGGTCAAGTGGATAGCTGCCAGCCAATCATATATTTTATGCAGTTGCATAGACACAGTGGATACTGCCTCGGCGCTGATAGGCGCAGAAGTGCATTGGTGTCATCAGCAGATATCGTTAAGTCCAGAATATTTTATGATGTCGTGATGTCATTAATGTACCACAAAAATAATATAGGACCGAGAACTGAGCCCTGGGGAACACCGTAATTTACTTTACGGTCTTCTGGCATTTCATCTTAAAACTGAACTGTTTGGGACCGCCCAGATAGATAGCTCTCGAACCACTGAGCACTGTAGGCTCAAAACCCATAACGTTGGAGTTTTTGTAAAAGAATTTTGTGGCTGACAGGGCAAGGAAATACACGACAGAAGGTAGTTTGGCGTCTTTGGCTGTAAGTAGTAGAGTGCCCAGTTCGAAAACCAGATTGGTTGGACGAAATGATGTCACTGGTCGTCAGAAATTCATTCTTCATGTTTACAGCAATTTTTTCCATTAATTTTCTCAGACTAGGTAATACCAAGACAGGACGATAGTTTTTAATGCCATTGGTGTCACCAGTTATAAAGATGAGGGTAATCTTAGCAGATTTCAAAGGTAACGGAATACAATCCGACTTTACTGACAAACCAACTATATGTGCGACAGTTTTGAGATCAGACTTGCAAATGTCATCTAAGCCGGGGCTGGTGACTTTGGATTGTGTTATAATGGTTTCAACAAGACTGGTCGAGACGAGAAAATTGAAAATTGCTTGCTCTAGGTTCACCTAGAAAATCTGAAAAATGTTTAGAGCTTGGGGTATCTTAGAATCAAGACTTGAAGCAATAGTCGAAAAAAGTCATTCAATATACTTAAATGACACTGTTATCCGAAACAGATAACCCTTCAATATTATAACGTTTTGGCTTGTTCTTGCATTTATCACGTCCCATTAGATCATTCAATACTTTCCAAATTCCTTTGATAATGTGATTTTGATCATTAAATTTTTTGTTTCAAAGTAATCCTTCCGCGAAAAACGGATGAAGTTTTTCAGTTTATACCGGTATTTCCTATATTCGATGCGGGTCGGTAAATCAGCAGATTTCAAATACTGGCGATAAAATTTGTTCTTATAGGCCTATACATATATGTGTCTCTCTCCGGGAGTGTGGTTGAATGTATAAGCAAGCCTACATTGGTTGAAGGTGTTGTTACTGTGGTTGAAGCCGATTTTATCAAAAGTTGCCAATGTAGTCTATTAAACGGAGATAGCGACGA
Organism: Acanthopleura granulata; assembly: GCA_016165875.1. NCBI lineage: Eukaryota > Metazoa > Mollusca > Polyplacophora > Chitonida > Chitonidae > Acanthopleura > Acanthopleura granulata. The sequence goes on along the minus strand of JABBOT010000005.1, from coordinate 30,262,562 downwards.
AGTCATACAATAAAATACACACCAATATCAGAAATGATAAGGTGTTGTGCTTTACCGCCCATGTCGGACTGGTTGCGTGTCCTGACTGGAGAGGCGAATAGGGGGAACAGCGCAAGCATCATTTGAAATAAACTTGTCATCTGATATCCGATTAACGAATATAAGTTGTTAGAATCACAGTCGAGAAAGAGCCTTACTGAATAGTGAAAAACAAGTTAGCATCATCTTCGAGTAAACTTCTCTCGTGGCATTCGAATAACGAATTACTCGCTCGTACCATATATTCGAGCCAACAAGTTATTAGATATATACATTCAAATATCGAGCCGGAGGTTAACCTGTACATTTCCAGAATTCGTTATTCGCACACCAAAGAAAGGAGGAAGGAATTGGTCTGTAATGGGGTGTTCCGTCAGCCAATAATTGATGTTGTTTACGCCCTACTCATTATATACATAAAGAAGTATTCGTAAAAAGAAAGAAAAAGAAAACATATATAAATATAACTATATAATCAACATATATGTATACATTCGTTGATAGGTGACCGGAAAAAGTCGAAATATTAGTACTTCGTCATGACGACGATTAAGCGACTGGACATAGAGTAAGGCAACCAATGCGTGGTGTGCCGGGATAAACCTCGATACTATTCATCTTGCCAGGCATCTATGAACTTTTGCTTTATTGAACTTGAGATAGGGGAACACCGATCGTTATGTCAGGCAACGGGCTCACTGAGTTTAACCAGCTCATTACCACGAATACCGACAAGAGCCGGCACTCAATCAAATGACACTGAGAGGCCACGGTAATCAAGCGTGGTGCATACATAGAGTATTTCAAAAAACACAGCCATTTCGGATACTCCATTTAAATTACAAAGGATACGATCTTAGTGGCGCCTGTCACATTATTAGCCACTTTAAACTCAACAGGTTCTTTGTAAAGAACATACAGAATGGAAAGAGAGCCCTGTGAGAAAACACATCATACATTAGCCGAGTGTGTTTTGTTTCATTTATTTTCACGTAGTGTCACAGGGTTAAACAAAAATGTCGTTGTTGTCAGTCTAAGATGGCTTTTTCATCTGTTGAAAAATTTCATAGTGTTTCCAAATTCAAAACTGTTATGATATAGCCTTAGGTCAGTTCAAATATATATTTATTACCAACATCTTGCTAATCCGTGGGGTATAGGAAGATGTCCTGTAACTGGCCCATCTGGTTGTGTAATGACTGCGCTATCCTGCCATTTCTATAGTATACATATGAAGAAAGCGATATTGAAGTATTCATGCTCTTGATTGGTCTAATATTCATGATCTCTGCAGAGGGCGCGATCAAGAACAGCAACATGAAATATGCCGTTTTTTCTACATTTTCTTCAGTCGGAGGGGCACCAACCTTGACTGGTACAGGTTTAGATTCCTAGAATGAGCAGTGTTCGAGTCATAGACGAGGTATGAGGCAAGGTCGAGGTATGAGGCATTGTCGAGGCATGAGGCACTGAGGAGGTATGAGACATGACGAGGTATGAGGTATTGACGAGGTAAGAGACATTGAAGAGGCATAAGACGTGACGAGAAATGACGCATTGACGATGTATGAAACAGGGTTCAGCGCTATTTGATTACACGCAATAAACACCAAGACGAAGGTGTTAAAACCTCTACTTACATGTATATATACTGCACATGTATAAAGGTATTTTTACAGAATCAGCTTTTAGCACTTCCCAAACCAAAAATGTCAAGCGATATTACGCAATGTCAGTTTAGCGTAGATATTTTGCTCTACATGTATTGACACTGGATTTCAGGGAATAAAATCTCGTGGATAGCCCTTACTTTAAGAAAACCAAGATATAATAGAGGAATAACGGGGACAACTCTTCACAGCAACGAATGTGGCCCCCACAGAGCATGGTACTAATGCAACTAAATCTTAGTGCTACCAAACACGAAGAAAAACCTCTATTTGACGTGAGAAGGGCAATGACGTAAAGCAACAAAAGGAAGACAAAATATTCTAAACTCTTAAATTTAACGACGGTCTCGGTGGCCTGGTAGACTGTCCGCCTCGAGGTTGGGGGATCCGGGATCAAGCCCGGGTCGGGCCATACAAAAATTTTTTAAAATGGTTCTATGGAATCCTCGTCGTCATACGACTGAAATATTGGTAAGTACAACGTAAAACCCAGGCATACATACATGTACATACATACTAAAATTTAACATACCGGACAGCACCAAACTATGTTATGAACAACACAATACGTCAACTTCCGAACACCAACGAGGGTATTTTCTTCGAATAACAAGTCGAATAAGTCTAATTTATATTCAAAAAATTAGTTTGCAGCAGTGACACAATCTACTGTGTCATCACTGAGAAAAAATACTACTTGTATTCTTGTCAATTTTACAGCTTTTTGGTGTTAAAAAAGTGAATAGGCGTAAAACAATGTAAGAACAACTGTAAATCTGAACACAATTTTTTTAATGCTTTTATTTAGTTCCAAGAGCGTTTTCGTATAATGAAAAGACATTTAACTATATTTGATTTCAATTGTACAACAGAATGCATGTATCCAAACCCACAAATCCCCAGTACTCAACATCGTGTTGAACGTGTTGTCATACACATGTATGTATATATTTCGGCGGTTCATCAAATGAGAACATTTCTGTTTCCCTACCATTTAGTTACACACATGCATATATACAGATATAGAAGCAACTAAAGCTGTGAATCATCGGTGCTTATTATACGAGTTAAATGTCATGAGATATGATAGGCGATTTCGGAAGGCGTCGTATAAAATGAAACGTTTAAGGCGGTTCATAGTTAACTTAAACAAGTTGTACTCTGCTGTGCAACTGCAGGGCAATTGTACCATGTCACCCTTTCAAGGGATCATTAAGATACCCTAAAATGTGACATAACACACCAAACAGGAAAGCGTGCACACTATAGACCGTCCCACAACAAAAGGGGGAGGAGAGTTTCAATGTTCCACAAGCGAGATGATGTAACTATGCCTTGCCTTTTTATATTTGCCATAAATACTGTTAAAATGCATATATGTTCATGTCAGTTTGATTGTCTATTAACAGTGGGTCACAGCTAGCTAAAAAGAAACACCTCTATTTCTCTAACACGTCTAGAATCAGTGTGGTGCTCCGGCCCACACGTCCGCCGCCTGTTTTCCCGCTAGTTTGTGTACCCGCGTGTACACGTAAACATTCCTCATAATAAAGGGATAATCTGTTGCTATGTTTGACAGAAACTGTCGGGTCTCTGAAACATAAGAAGAATTAAGCAAGGGGTAAATATCTGAACCTACACGTGTTTTTTCATAAATATATACTCATTTGAAAACGTCTTCAAAAATGAAATAATTGTTACACGTAGTCATTAGTTGTCGGCCTGATTAACGATACTTCAATTTTTCATTTCTTTTTACCTTAAATTCTAAACAGCGACTTAGACTGCCCTTGACCAGTGGAACTCAGACTGCCTTTGTCAATACAACTAGCCCTTGACCAATGAGACCCAGACTGTCTGTGTCAAAACAACTAGTTCTTGGGTAGTGAGACTCAGACTGCCCAGATTGTTCAGACAACTAGCCTCTGACCAATGAGAATCAAACGACCTTTGTGCAGAATATTAGCTCTTAGCCAAGGAGGCTCAGACTGCCTTTGTCCTGACAACTAGCCCCTGTCCAATGAGGCGGGCTTTTTAATTCAGATCTCAAGGTCATCTGTTTTCTTACGTCAGTTTAATGCGGTACAACATGAGATGCGGAGATTTCCTTCGGTCGTTCGTCAGTTTCCTCTACCCATAACCTGGGCCAGTGGTGCACAGCCCAACTGCGTTATGCCAACAATCGTAAAGCAACAATCAAATAAACCAGTTCAGTTGAATGAATGAATTCTCTGGATAAAACCATACTTTTGTTGTTGTCGTTCTGACTATGTGTGTGTGCGCTTTTCTCTTTTCAGATATCCTGTCAATTTTACCTGACTGGCTGAGGTTCCCATCGTTGTTTGTGTCCGCGTGTCCGCTGAGTTCATCAATGAACGCTCTTGTCCAGCCAAGTACTACCAGATCCAGGAAAGATTCAACTTCCTCTGAGGTTACCCGTCCGTCATTGTTGCTGTCTAGAATGTGCCGGAAATCAACTGCAATGTCTTGGGCCTGCATGAACAGGAGAAAACAAAGACTGATTCTCGAACTGTGATAGTATTATATTTCACGGTTTACATGGAATGCTATTCTCTCCATTCATGGATATACACTTTGGCCATGATATGCTCAAGTCTGATTTGGCGGTACAAGACTTACCAAGGTTTGCATATCCAAATTCCTGTAGTTAAGCTTTAGTTCAATGCATCGGCCGACTTGAACAACTCCTGCCAGGTTTATTAATTTTGACGCCGCTCGCCGCAGCTCTGAAAACCAAAACGACACAATCAGCTTATACATGTGTACTCCATTTTCTTGTAACTTTTACGTAGGAAAACATTAAACAGAGGGTATTTTTCAGCTAAAAACAATCTGGGACCACACTATGCTTCAGCCTGTTCAATATTGTCCAAAATGTCCAACACATTGCAACATAATCTTTATTTCCGTTTTAATCACTAGAAAGAAATGTCCAACAAATAATGAAGTCCATATTTGAAATCAGCAAGAAATCTCATTTTAGGTGATACGCACTTTGTTTAAATTTGGTCTTTTGTTTTAAATGCGGCATTTCAACCGGCCTGTAGAGTGTAACAGGTTAGAGAAGTGTTTAAAGCCAGTCTGTAATGCTACCCTTACCATTTCTAGTGACCATTCCACTGTCGTCCACATCAGCCATACTGACCACTGTCAGCATGTAGCCCTTTACCTCCGCATTTCTCGACCGCACCGGTCCAAGACCCAGAACATGTTGGTCGATGTATGCCCCAACTTCAGACAGCTCGATCTCATCGTCGTTGTTTGCGTCAAATTCCTCCAGAGCCAATCGAACTAAAGCGTTGGTAGGTGACTGAAACGCAGATTGACAGATACATTTATTGACTGATTAATTTACAGATTCGTGTGATTTCTTAGTTAGGCCGCCTCCCCCCCCCCAACCCTTAGGTATCTGCAAAGTTTTTGTGTTTCTAAGATTTTACATGAAATCAGTAATATGTGAGGACACATACTGTTTCCTCTTTGTGTCCATCAATTATAGGGGAACTACTATCTGATTATATAATATATTTATATTGATATTCATCAGCTTTCGAGGCGGGTGGATAGCCTATTTCTGCCTGCTGTATCAAGGCGAGGCTAGGTTTTCCACTTTGTGCACCAGGTACAGGGGTTTAATATCGTATAGGATCTATCCTACAGGATTTTCAAAATTGACAATCTTTTGACATCCTTGCCATGCGCTGGACATCAACGATTACACCATTGTTGAAGTTTTAGCTGGGCGTGTACTGTAAGGCGGGGTGTCGTGTCTTGTGTCTTAGGCATAGCCCACCAGTGAGGTAACACTTGATATCTCGGCACATGAGCCGACAACAGGGAGACATCGTCCTGACATGACCAAAAGAGACGTTATCCTATAAGTAAACGAATTAAACGACAGTCTCACGACATATTTGTGATCAAGCCACACTTGGCTTCACGTTGGCACAAGTACATTTGATGCGAGCTACACGAACATATTTAAGATTAACATATATTTGACATCTGTGTCCTGCCTGAGCATTGCTGCCTGAGCCTTACAAGGAATAAGAACATGCTGTACATTAAATGTCAGCTGTTTGCCTCTTTTTAGGCCTCTAAGGTCCTGGCTCATTACTTAGGATGGTAGAAACGTTGCTAAGAAATGTATATACCCTGAAAGTCCCTTGAGTGACGTCAGATTGTTGTTGTTGTTGAGACGAGCCAGATAGTTGCTGAGTTTGGCGAGCTGCTCTTAGTCTAAAGCCTAACACTGTCCGGGAGGTCAAGACAGATAGAGTAACCAAGAAAGTGAAAACCAGCGGTGCACCGTGCATGATGAGTCCTCCCTGAAAAAAAAATACATATAGTATTACCTGTATGAAAATGTACAATTTACTTTTTATATTGACCTATATGACTGAGCGACATGGAAAGACAGTTGCATGTGAGCCATTAATTGCCAGGTAGATGTGTAGATTTTTCAATATGTCCCTGTTAATGCGCCTATTGAATATTTAATATATCATTCCTCCCTTTCGTGAGCACCACTTACTTGCAGCATTACTTTATTACATGAATTTTTCATTTGAGTATAACAGTGTCAGGGTGCCAGAAAACCGTTAATAAATAGCTAAATCCAACCTATCATTGGTACATGTGCCGGGCTCAAACCTTAGGTACCGCTGTTTGGAAAGAAAACGGAGTGCGCGAGGTAAACCACCGACAAATGGCAGCGGGGGACTTTGCACACCTTACTGGTGCAAGGCAACAGATCTTAAGCGACACACCACACCAACGGCCATACCAGCCTATATCTTTTATTGTCAAGAAGCTCCACAATTAAGCCAGGACGGGGTCGTGATGAATTGAGTTGGATCACTGCAAAAGTGCCATAGCGACGGTACGATGGAACAACATAGTGAGAAGCTCTGGTGTGAAGCTGTAAAGCCGTGGCTTCACCTGATACTATATAGTATCCATGTAAAGTATCCTCATATAGCTTCATATTATCTCTCACAACGGTTGTGAACAGGTCATGACGGAGTGGTTAAGACGTTTGTCCCTCGATTGATGCGAGGAGCCGGTTCAAACCAGGACTTGGACTAGGAATTTGTGAATCCTTCCGCACTTATTGTTACTGATTTCTACGCGCTTCATCAATGTTATCAGAGGATCATTTCAAAATCATCGCATAGCGTGCACCTCTAGCTACGGTTTGCTTCCAGCTTTTCACAGTTCTGTTGAAAAGTTACACGTAAGCCTCTTCCATAGGAACACATTTTTTTTTTACATATTTGAACAAAATTTCGTTCTTTGTTCTACTTTTGTAATCAAGAAAGATAAACTTACCTGTAAACTTTTGCGTTTTCTTTCAACAGCAATGTGCGTCTCTGTCTTGCGAAAAACTGAACCACTTTTGGAGAGGGCTTGGTTTATAAAGGCCAGCTAGCAGGATTATTAGTCACACGCAGTTTAGCTTTTGTCAACTTTATTGCTGTTTATGTAATTGTGCAGGGATATCCGTTACAGATGAACTATAGTACTGTTTAGCATATAGCGAGGCATTGGTCCCTCCTGCTCCGCTGTACGCAGTGACGTCATGAAATATAATATATATACGTGATGTGTATGCGGATATCCGTGTTAATAAACAACACTAACCTTCAGGAAAGTCATACAGTACTTAGTACTTCAAGTGAAGGAAAACACCAGACAAGTCAGCTGTTAGATTCAATGGGCTTCCCGGGGGAAAGCCATCCGCTGGTTACTGGTAGAACGTACAGCGACCGAATTGGTGGGAGGCTTCTGGGTCATTACGCGCTAAACCAACTGAGCCACGGAAGTCCCTTTATTTATTTGCCTGCTCTTATTGTTCGTATTGGACCACAGCCTTGGGTACCAATATTTTTTTCTCAAGCAGACAATTTGTACACCTCTAGTTCACAAAGTCTGCAGATGTTAAATTTTGTAACAATGTGTGTACGTGTGGTACACAGGCGTTTTTAGAGAGTACCTATACACCCTTGAAAACGATCACCATAGGACCCAAGTTAAAAACTTCTTGAGTCAGGCGCTAGGGAAAAGTGAAATCAATCAACCATTCAGTCAATCAGGCAAAATGGAAGCAGTCAAGATCATTCAATCAATCAAAGGCAGACCTTTTTGTATTGTAATGGATATCAAAGCTGTCGCCCTGCTTGCCGAACTGACCGGGACAGATATATTGTATAACGGTGATCTGGCAGCCTGTAAGTTCGACTTTCATACTCATATTATTTTAGACTTATTCAGATCGACCGAATGTAATTGTACATTGTAGCTTGTGTTATTTTAGGCCTAATCGGGATACCTCTTGCGATTGAAAACGAGTAACAAAATAGTGTCAGATTCTAGCTTTGACACTACCCACTGCTTCATGCTACATGTAACTCCTCAGGGATATGCATACAGAGACAAAAGACTATAAATATCACCAGATCAAAATATTTACTTCAGACTTCGAATGCTGCTGACGTCAGATAAAACACTGACCCCGGACCTCAGCTGAGCAATGTTTCAAGTACAAAGGGCGGGTCATTTTGTGACAACTGATGACCCAATACAGATTTCATGAAGACCAATTAGATACTGAGACAGCTTCATAAATATTAATAACGTATGAAAAAATGTAAATTGATAGTCTTTGTTATCTTGTAAGCTGCGTGTGTGTGAGTTATTTCTTTCTTATTTATTCTCTGATCATACTCTGCCCATGTCAAATCAATAAACTTCATACATGTTTGTCAGACAAAATTAGAATATTGATATCAAATGACTGGTAAATTCTAAAACAGAAATACACAACAAAATCAAAAATCACATGAAAACTTTTACCATACAGGTACACGTGCCAGTTATCAATGTTATACCACGTGGTCCACAACATTTTTGATAAGCCATTCTTCAGACAACAGGAAACATGACACTTTGACTGTGACGTACCGCGGTACATCTGTTTACAATGAAACGTCATCTTTGGACATCAACTCGATAGACGCTGGAAATGTATAACCGTACCAGGAGGAACACGTGGAGGTCTACGACCGTGGTACATGAAATATAGAGAATAATGCTTGATATGATTCCTCACATATCGATATATATGTACTTAATGCAATACCCATTTATTTGCGTTTTACGCCACAGTCAAGAATATTTCACTCATGGGACCGCGACCAGCATTACGGTAGGAGGAAACGATATCCGAAGGTATATGTATAGATAATATTATTTGCATGGTTACTGAGTGAAAGGATACGAAACTACATGAGGTCTGTAAGCATCGTATTGGGCGGGCCGTCAGCTGAGCACATTATGAGGCTTATTGGCAGCAAGCCAAAGAGTCCTTTGACTCCCGACCCCACCCCCACCCTCACAACCTCCAGCCAAATACACAGATCTTTACACCTCCTCTGTGAATTAGCATGGTTGTGGTCGCTTTCGGTCTATTTACCATGATGTTTCATCATTAAGATTCTGAACTTGCTTTGGGATTAATCGATTTTTTAAATACAAATTTAGCCCTCTGACTTGGTTAACAAGGAAAGCATAGGTTTTAATAAAATTATGATATAGCCTAGGCTTAGTTCAGTTCAAATGTATATTTATTACCAGCGTTTTACAATAATAATAATAATAGCACAATAAATTGACACAGATTTGGCTGTCGTTATTTCCATTTGCCTGTTGTTTAAATGTTTTTCATTTGCAAACCATGTGAGCGAGCAGTCCCTGGGTGCATAAGGGATTAACCTGTAACTGATCGGCCTTGGTGTGTAAGGACTGCACTCCCCCCACCTTGTCTACATTGTGCGTATACATATGAAGAAATTCATAATTTTTTTTTCGAGTTTTTGTGGCATTGATATGTTCTCGCCCTTAATTGGTCTAAAATTCAATAACCTTTGTGGATGGAGTGAAAAAGAACAGCAACATGAAATATGCCGTGTTTTTCCACATTTTCTTCAGTCGGAGGGACAGTATTCGAGACATTGACAAGGTATGAAACAAGGTACAGGGATATTGGACTACACACAGAAAACATCAAGACGAAGGTGATAAACCCTTAATTATATATATTCTGCATGTCTAACGGCACTTATACAGAACTAGCATTTAGCACTCCACAAACCGTGCAGAAAATGTCATGCGCTATTACACAATGTCAGTTTAGTGTCAATATTTTGCTGTACATGTACCGACATTGGACTGAAATGTCGTGGGTAGGCCAGGTTTTCAGATCAATGTAGAGGTATAAGGGGAACAACTCTTCACTGCAATGAATGTGAACACCATAGAACACGCTAGGCCTACAAATGCAACCAAATCTTGGTGCTACCAAAGACAAAGAAAGATCTGGATTTGACTTGTGAAGGACAGTGACGAGAGGGAAGAAAAGGGACACAGTCATGTATTCTAAGCTCTCTTAAATTTAACTATCACACTGCACCAAACTGTGTTATGAACAAAACAAGACTTCATAACACCAAAGCAAAGTATTTTGTTGGAATAACAAGTCGAATAAGTCCAATTTATATACACAAAAAATTACTTGGCAGCAATGACACAATCTGCTGTGTCATCACTCAGTAAACATATCACTTGTATTCTTATTCAATTTTACAGATTTTGAGAGTAAGCTTTCCGAGTTCTTTTTAGCATAGATATGCATGCACACGTAAATGCATTAAGTTTAAGCTTTTCGATTTTTAAGTGAGCTTTAGTTTTGGGAGTCTGGAAGCGAAACGGTGAGTCCTATGAGGGCATTTCTGAGGTGGTCAAAATTGTCATCGATTTATCGAAGTAGTTTCAGTTTCAGATTGTGTGTTAGCATTTCTGAAATGTTTTCTTCTGTTTGGGCACGTAAGCCCCATTACAACATTGTCACCGTGTACTGCCGCGGTGTTCCTACGCTGGCCAGAGATGACGTTGAACTCAAAGCATTCACATTGGTGAGAGGATCCTGAAACAATATGTCGGAATTTCCAGTTATTCGGTCAGGCGAACATTAAGAAGAATGTTTGTTTCGAGCAAGGCGATCCACTCACTGAATTCAGGCCAACTCAAACTTTTTTCACGAAGTCTGAGAACTTTTTTTTGGAAAAAAATAAAAACTCCAGGAATCTCCTTAGAGCGAGACTGACGTGTTATCAGACTGACTCTGGTCCACATGTCATGTAATCCGATGATGTTAAAAAACTTCACCTTTAGAAATAGGGTTTTGCACCACATTCACTGTATACTAAACTTCGGAGAGCAGGTCCTACTATGTAGTCAGCCCAGAAATAAGGACAGGGTGACTGGAGCCTTGATAAGGCATATCCTGGTACACCAAACCATTATTCCCCTGTTAAACACCGTGGATAACGTAATGTCATTACCAATAGGTCGCCGATTAGATTTACTGGTTAATAAAGCAGGCTACAAATCAAGAAAGCATACAGACCTTGCCATGTGACGAATTATCTACTTGTGAATATATACAATACAGGACGACATACAGCAACAAGACAAAAAATCAACAGGCGTAAAATAAATTTAGGAATAATGGTAAATCTGGATACAATGTTTTTAATGCTTTTATTCAATTTCAACTATGTTAGCCAATGGTTTTTGGCAAGAAAAGACATTTAACTCTGTATTTAATTTCAACTGAATGCAGGAATGCATATATCCAAACCCATAAGCCCTCATTACATGTGCTGAACCTCGTGTTGAACGTATTGACATATACTGTATACATTTCACAGCGTCATTAAATAAGAACATATTATTTACTACTGTTTACTTACTGTTTAGTTTTAGGCATGCATATGTACAGATATAGACGCATCTAATCTAGCGAATTATCGAAGTTAAATGCCATGAGATATAATAGGCGATTTCGGAAGGCGTTGTATAAATTAAAAGGCTTCTGGCGGTCTCCATTTAAGTTAAACACTTTGTACACTGCTATGCACTCCAGGGCATTTGTACCACGTCACCCTTTCAAGAGAACATTATAAGACAGGTTACAAATGTGACATAACACATAGATAGCAAAGCGTGCACACATTACTGCCCGTCCCACCACCAACCGCGAGGGTGGAAGTTTCAATGTTCCACAAGTAGGAAGATATAACTATGTCTTGCCTTTTTATATTTCCAATAAATATCGTTAAAATGCATATATGTTCATGTAAGTTTGATTGTGTGTTAAGAGCGGGTCACAGCTGGCTAACCATGAACACCTCAATTTTTCTAACACGTCTAGAATGAGCGGGGAGCTCCGGCCTTCACGTCCGACGCCTGTTTTCCCGCCAGGTTGTGTTCCCGCATGTAAACGTAAACATTCCTCAAAATAAAGGGACAATCTGCTGTTATCTTTGACAGAAACTGACGGGTCTCTGAAAGATAAGATCAAACAAGTAGGAATTATTTGAGTTTCCACATGTTTTTTTATAATTTTTTCTAATTAAGGCACGTTTAAATCCTTATGAAATATTGTGGAATACGATGTTAAACCCAGTGTAAGTTAAACAAACAAGCCACTAATGCGTGTCAAGGAAAGTGAGTGAGTGAGTGCTTGGAGTTTAACGTTGTGCTTAACAATGTCTCAGTCATATGACGACGAGGAGGCCTTCTGGTGTGTGCGTACCGTGTGTCTTCTTGTGGCAGGGCGATTCCATGCCGCCAATGTGCTGCCGCCACTTGAACGTCATGCCGAAGACTCCATACATGACATCCCACTCAGTCACTATATACTGACACCCGGCCGACCAGTCCTGCTTCCTTGCTCTAAGCTCTCAATACTGATCGCCAAGCGAGGCAGGAACAAAGTACCATTTTTAAAATCTTTGGTGTGACCCGACCCGGGCTTGAACATGGGCCTCTCGAGTGTCCAGGAAAGTGCTCGTACAAAGTGAATCTAAGAAGATTTTTTTGGCAGTTACAAAAAAAAAGAAAAAAAAAATACAGACATCCCAGAAAAACTAAATCTTAAGAGTATTTCTGCAAACATTTTATAGTATTTACAGGGGTCTGCGTGGATTAGCTCGCCAGCGCGGCATAATGGCCCCGTGCCTCTAACCAATGCGGTCGCTGTGAGTTCAAGTCCAGCTCATGCTGGCTTGCTATCCGGCGGTACGTCGGAAGGTCCGGCAGCAGCCCGGTTTTCTCCCGGGCTCTGTCCGGTTTCGTCCCACCATGATGCTGGCCACCGTCGTATAGGTGAAATATTCTTGTGTACGGCGTAAAACGCCAATCAAATAAATAAATAAATATAGGTTTTACGGACTACGCTACCATACAGCGGTTGGGCACTCTGACGTGACGTGAACTTTTTTCATTTCACCTACAGGCGGAATTTTAGTGAACATTATTTAAGAAATCTTAAAAACTTTAGAGTTTAGAGTGGGAAAACTTCTAGTGACGTCAGAGTAGATAAACATCAGCTATGTGGTTCATTATAAAGCCCACCACACATTTCAAACATTTAAAAACATTTTTAAGACAAAAGTGTTTACTGAACGTAGTTTTCAGTTCTCCGATTGATTAACCATACTTCAATTTTTCGATTTCTTTTCATTTGAAATTCTAGACAACTAGCCACTGACCAATGAGACTCAGACTGCCTTTGTCCAGGCAACTAGCCCTTGAACAATGACGATTGTGTTCCATACAAGATATCAGGATCAGCTGTTTCATGACGTGAGTTTAATGAGGTGCATCATGAGATGCAATGGTTTCCTTCAAGACTTCCTCCAACTATAAACTGGGTGAGTGGTGTACAGTCCAAATGCGTTATGACAACAATCGTACAGCAACATTCAAATAATTAAACCAGTTCAGATGAATAAATGAATTCTCGGATAACAATTGTTATTGCTGTTTTTTTTCTGTGTTATTTTTCCCATTTTTACTCTTTTCAGATATCCTGTCAATTTTACCTGACTGGCTGAGGTTCCCATCGTTGTTTGTATCCACGCCTTTGCTGAGTTCACCAACGAACATTCTAGTCCAGCCAAATACTACCAGATCCAGGAAAGCTTTAACTTCCTCTGAGGTTACCAGCCCGTCCTTGTTGCTGTCTAGAATGTGCCGGAAATCAACTGCAATGTCTTGGGCCTACAAGAACAGGAGAAAAAAGGCTGATTCTCGGACTGCAATAAAATAAGACAAAATTATCTTTCACCATTAATACAAGTAATGCTTTTCCCTTCATTCATGTATATGTACTTTGACCCTTATACTCTCATCGAAAAGTCTGATTTGACCGTAGGAAGACTTGCCAAGTCTTGCATATCCAAATTCCTGCTTTTGCTTGATTAATCTGGCCGACTTGTAGAGCTTGTACAAAACCAAAACAACGCATTCAGCTTATATGCATATGGATTCCATATTCTTGTAATTTTTGGATATCAATTTAAATAGGACGCAGCCAAACTAGTGAGTCGTGGGTATTTCAAATCAACCCCCAGTTGATCATAGTTTTCTGTATTACGTCAATATATTTTGTCCTCCGTTCAGGTGCAGGAAACAATGCAGAATTCTCGAGAAATGGTATTTTTATGACAAATTTTATCATAATAGTACGGTCATGTATAGAATAGGGCACACTTGGCCTGCTAAAGAGACTGGTGAATAAATAACCAATCCTGAAAGGAAAGAGATGGGCAATACACAACCACAACCGGAATTAATCATTTAATTAAGATACGGTGAAAGTAATTAAATTAATCATACATTGACCTTCATGCAGATATACTCTCACTTCGAGCTCAGCACAGCCATAGTTTTCCGCAATAGAAAATCATGGCAGTGGTAGTAGTATACTTTTAATACAAATTATAAGCTAAAGAGTTAAACAACATTGTGCGTCGTAATGTATCTTCTTTTTAATTTACTACCGTGCATCACCAGTGTTTAATGTACCAAAAGCCAGCCCAAGATATGAGAACATGTCAGGCTTTATGATTGGGAAAATCAAGCGTTAGAGCTTAAAAGAACAGACAACATTTAAACAAAGCAGGCATCATCTAAAGGATCATTTCGTGAAACAGTATTCTTTGCTGCTAAACATGCTGTAACCGTTAAATTTCGAAACTAAATACAGTTATAGGTTTGGCACTACAAATATATTCACGTTGAACTGAAACAAATAGTAATCAGAAGATGTTTAACGGCTAAAAAGAATCTGTGACCTTACTTTCAGTGCTTTCAGTATGTTAAATAATAGTGTCAGGCATGTATCGCAAGGAGGAGTGTCGGGTCTGGTGTCTTTACACATGGCCCACCAGTGAGCTGGCACTGTGAACACAAGGACCGACTTCATGGAGACACCGTCCTGACATGACCAAAAGCGACGTTAACCCTAAGCAAACGAACCAACAAACGAAAATCTCAGGAGACCTTCGCGTTCAAGCCATACTTGGCTTCACATGGCACAAGCACATTTGGTGCAAGCTACATAAACATATATAAGACTAACACATAATTGACATCTATGTACTTCCCAAGCATTGCATATTAAATGTCAGTTTTTTGTCTCTTTTTAAAGCCGTGGCTCATTAATTTAGATGGCTGATTCTTTGCTAAGAAATGTAGCTTGTATACCCTGAAAAAGCCTTGAGTGGTGTCAGGTTTCTTTTGTTGTTGGGACGAGTCAGGTTCTTGTTGTTGGGACGAGTCAGATGGTTGTTCCCAGGGCGAACCAAGGTCTTCTTGTTGGGACCAGCCAGATTGTTGTTCTTGAGGTAAGTCAGCTTGTTCTTGTTGAGACGAGTCAGATGGTTGTTCCCAGGTCGAGCCAAATTGTTTGTGTTGAGACGCGTCATATTGCTGTTTTTGGGACAATTCAGATTGTTCTTGCTGGGACGAGTCAGATGGTTGTTCCCAGGGCGAACCAAGGTCTTCTTGTTGGGACCAGCCAGATTGTTGTTCTTGAGGTAAGTTAGCTTGTTCTTGTTGAGACGAGTCAGTTGGTTGTTCCCAGGTCGAGCCAAATTGTTTGTGTTGAGACGCGTCATATTGCTGTTGTTGGGACAATTCAGATTGTTCTTGCTGGGACGAGTCAGATGGTTGTTGTTGGGACGAGTCAGTGGGTTGTTCCCAGGGAGAACCAAGGTCTTCTTGTTGGGACGAGTCAGATGGTTGTTGTTGGGACAAGTCAGTTGGTTGTTCCCAGGGAGAACCAAGGTCTTCTTGTTGGGACGATTCAGATTGTTGTTGTTGGGGCAAGTCAGACTGTTCTTGTTGGGACGAGTCAGTTGGTTGGTCCCAGGGCGAACCAAGGTCTTCTTGTTGGGACGAGTCAGATTGTTGTTCTTGAGGTAAGTCAGATTGTTCTTGTTGGGACAAGTCACATTGTTCTTGCTGGGACAAGCCAGATTGTTCTTGTTGAGACGAGTCAGTTGGTTGTTCCCAGGTCGAGCCAGACTGTTCTTGTTGGGACGAGTCAGATGGTTGTTGTTGGGACAAGTCAGATTGTTGTTGTTGGGACAAGTCAGTTGGTTGTTCCCATGACGAACCAAGGTCTTCTTGTTGGGACGAGTCAGTTGGTTCTTGCTGGGGCAAGTCAGATTTTTCTTGTTGAGACGAGTCAGAGGGTTGTTGTTGGGACGAGTCAGATGGTTGTTCCCAGGGAGAACCAAGGTCTTCTTGTTGGGACGAGTCAGTTGGTTCTTGCTGGGGCAAGTCAGATTTTTCTTTTTGAGACGAGTCAGAGGGTTGTTGTTGGGACGAGTCAGATGGTTGTTCCCAGGGAGAACCAAGGTCTTCTTGTTGGGACGATCAGTTGGTTCTTGCTGGGGCAAGTCAGATTTTTCTTGTTGAGACGAGTCAGAGGGTTGTTGTTGGGACGAGTCAGATGGTTGTTCCCAGGGAGAACCAAGGTCTTCTTGTTGGGACGATTCAGATTGTTGTTGTTGGGGCAAGTCAGCTTGTTCTTGTTGGGACGAGTCAGTTGGTTGTTCCCAGGGAGAACCAAGGTCTTCTTGTTGGGACGATTCAGATTGTTGTTGTTGGGACGAGTCAGTTGGTTGTTCCCATGGCGAACCAAGGTCTTCTTGTTGGGACGAGTCAGTTGGTTCTTGCTGGGGCAAGTCAGATTGTTCTTGTTGAGACGAGTCAGAGGGTTGTTCCCAGGTCGAGCCAGACTGTTCTTGTTGGGACGAGTCAGTTGGTTGTTGTTGGAACAAGTCAGATTGTTCTTGTTGGGACGAGTCAGTTGGTTGTTCCCAGGGATAACCAATGTCTTCTTGTTGGGACGATTCAGATTGTTGTTGTTGGGACGAGTCAGTTGGTTGTTCCCATGGCGAACCAAGGTCTTCTTGTTGGGACGAGTCAGTTGGTTCTTGCTGGGGCAAGTCAGATTTTTCTTGTTGAGACGAGTCAGAGGGTTGTTGTTGGGACGAGTCAGATGGTTGTTCCCAGGGAGAACCAAGGTCTTCTTGTTGGGACGATTCAGATTGTTGTTGTTGGGGCAAGTCAGCTTGTTCTTGTTGGGACGAGTCAGTTGGTTGTTCCCAGGGAGAACCAAGGTCTTCTTGTTGGGACGATTCAGATTGTTGTTGTTGGGACGAGTCAGTTGGTTGTTCCCATGGCGAACCAAGGTCTTCTTGTTGGGACGAGTCAGTTGGTTCTTGCTGGGGCAAGTCAGATTGTTCTTGTTGAGACGAGTCAGAGGGTTGTTCCCAGGTCGAGCCAGACTGTTCTTGTTGGGACGAGTCAGTTGGTTGTTGTTGGAACAAGTCAGATTGTTGTTGTTGGGACGAGTCAGTTGGTTGTTCCCATGGCGAACCAAGGTCTTCTTGTTGGGACGAGTCAGTTGGTTCTTGCTGGGGCAAGTCAGATTTTTCTTGTTGAGACGAGTCAGAGGGTTGTTGTTGGGACGAGTCAGATGGTTGTTCCCAGGGAGAACCAAGGTCTTCTTGTTGGGACGATTCAGATTGTTGTTGTTGGGGCAAGTCAGCTTGTTCTTGTTGGGACGAGTCAGTTGGTTGTTCCCAGGGAGAACCAAGGTCTTCTTGTTGGGACGATTCAGATTGTTGTTGTTGGGACGAGTCAGTTGGTTGTTCCCATGGCGAACCAAGGTCTTCTTGTTGGGACGAGTCAGTTGGTTCTTGCTGGGGCAAGTCAGATTGTTCTTGTTGAGACGAGTCAGAGGGTTGTTCCCAGGTCGAGCCAGACTGTTCTTGTTGTGACGAGTCAGTTGGTTGTTGTTGGAACAAGTCAGATTGTTCTTGTTGGGACTGGTCAGATTGTTGTTCCCATGGCGAACCAAGGTCTTCTTGTTGGGACGATTCAGATTGTTGCTGTTGGGACGAGTCAGATTGTTCTTGTTGCCATTGAAAGGGAAAAAATGGCCAGAACGTGTCAGATTGCTGTTCTTGGGACGATCCAGATTGTTGTTGTTCCCAAGACGAGTCAGATTGTTGCTTAATTTGGCGGGTTCCTCTTAAGCTAAAACCTAGCACTGTCCGGGAGGTCAAGACAGATAGAGTAACCAAGAAAGTGAATACCAACAGTGCACCGTTCATGATGAGCGCTCCCTGGAAGATAAAAATACATATAGTATTACTTGTATATATTTATGTAACATAATGAAAATGCAAAATTTATCCTACTTTCTGTGCGGACCTATATGGCTGAGCGAAGTGAAGAACCACTTGCGAATCACTGAGATACTTATGGCAATAACAGATTTTTTATTATTTACCTAATAATGTGCCTATTGAATATTTAAAATATAATTTCTCAATTTGGTGAGCATCGCTAAAGCCCTGCGCACACGTGATCCGTAAGCTTAGCAAAACACCCCTCCTTCCCGTTTACTCAGCACTTTGATCATGTGTGCGCTCATTTTTGTCTCGCAACGCCTCGGACAATGCTCGGACAGCGCTTGTGAGCAGTTCAAGATGGAGAGGTTAAGACGTTTTTAAATCGATAGAAGATGCCGGTTCAGACCCGGACTGGGCTGGGAATTTGTGAATTCTCTCGCTCTTATTGCCACCGATTTCTAAATGCCTCATCACTATCATTATGGCGAAACACTCTTACATCTCTCAGACTTGATCCCCCATCTCCCATGCTTTTTTCCAGTATCCGCTCTGTTCTTTAATTTATCTTGTATTCTGTACTTGGTACAATCGGCTATGTTGTTTCTTTCTTTTTGGCTTCCCACAACTTAATCTACTGTCATCGTATCCTCACATCTGCAGTAAAACCATTAAATTGCGCTGACATAGGAAAAAGGACCAGTAAAGTTTTTTTTTTCACCACCTGTTCCCAATCACATTGCACATTACGTAATAATATATGTTCACTGACTCTTCGTATCATCAGATCTGCCGGTAACCTGCCTATGGCCACAAGCTTCCACCAGGCTCTTCCCTTTTTCCTTCCTGATGCTGGCTGCCGTCGTATAAGTGAAATATTCTTGAGTACTGCGTAAAACACCAATCAAATAAATAAATCATATCATCACAGGGCCATTTGAAAATCATTGCATGTGCACGGTGTGGAACCACTATGGTTTGCTCCAAGATTTTAACAGTCCTCGTGAAAAGTTCAAGGCACACATTTTCGTTTAGATATTTGAAAAAAAATTTCTTTCCTTGTTCTGCGTTTGTAGTAAAGAAAGATAAACATACCTGAAGACTTTTGCGTTTCCTTTCAACAGCAATATGCGTTCCTGTCTTGCGAAAAACTAACCACTTTACGAGAAGGCTTGGTTTATAAAGGCCAGTCATCAGGGTGATTAGTTACATGCAATATAACTTTTATCAACTTAATAGGTATTTAATTGTGCAGTTTTATCAGTACCAGGTGAACTACAGTGCTGTAGCCTATAGCTAGGCATTGGTCCCGCCTGCTCCGGTGCACACATTGGCATGATGAAGCATAATGTACATGTACACGTCATGTATATTCGGATATGTGCGGTAATAGACAACACTGACCTTTAGAGGAAATTAACATTCATTACTTCAGTTTATGGAGATCATTACAAAAAGTCAATTATTTGATTCGATGTGTGAAAACAACAAAATTATCTAAATATTGCCTAAATTAAATCAAAAGAATGTATGCCTGTATTTTTGTAATGCCAGTAAATATCATTAGTATGATGGAGGTGATAGACATTTCTGCAAAGGGTACTAATTTGTAGATTTGCCTTCTTTCTGTTTACTTAGCAGTCGAAAATTTGCCTGACCAAATTGTCTTCCACCTCCCATATAAACTAAACTCTTCACGTCACATGTGGAAAAGATTGTCAGTAACTTGCCCGAGGGGATATGTTTGCCCTGGACTGTCCGGTTTTGCATACTATGAAAAAGACTGCCATGGATTGCATTAATTAAAAATTAATGGGAGACGCTTACAGGATAGATAAAAGGGCCGAAATCGCAGAGAAACATCGTTTTCTGCTGTGACGCTGCAGTGTTTGAGCGCTACTTAAGTGCTTTCTGAGCCCACATGGATTAGGTGTGACTTAATCCACAAAAGAACAAAGGAGCACACAAATCTGGACCCCTTTTGTTAAAGACGGAAAGAAGTTTTACGAGTTTCCCATTCGTTGTGGCCTCAAGCAAAAATAAAATCAATCAAGCAATTGCTCAGTCAAAGGCAGACCTTTCTATGCCTTTTGGGGTTTCAAAGTCTCGCCCAGTTTTCCACACTGGCCATCAAGGCAGAGTGAGGCTTGTAGCATGTGATTTCGAGTTCAATGTTCAAATCATACACGTCTTAACCTGTGCTGAAGTCAATGAACTCTGGACTTCAGGTCAGAGTGTGCCAAGCTGACATGACAAAGTTTTATTTTAAATAAAACATATAAACATATATGTTTTTACATATAGGTTGTATTAGCGTACGCGATACAGATACAGCTTTAATCGGTAGACCTATGTCTGCTGCCCTTGAAAATCGTAACAAAATAGTTTACAAAGTAAAGCCTTCACACTCGAGCTGAACTGTTTACATACTGTTTACATGTTTGCATACATTATCTGCCAGCCAGGAATTTCACATCTGGTTTCTCCTAAGAGGAAATGAACGAAACAAATGTTTTTGTAAGAAAGGGGGTATTGAAAGAAAGGTTAATAGTGATAGGGACACAAGTGATGATGGAATTGCTCATTACATGTATGTACACGTATTACCAAATGTAAAATGTGGAAACCGACATTCGTAAACCATCTGTCAACCAAAATGGGTCAAGAACAGCAAGACTATAGTTTCCAAACAAAACGGTAAATAACTCGGTTGCAACTCTTCATATGTCCAAAGTTGCGATCATACTCAACACGATGAACTTACGGCCCCTAGCCTCGGGTTAAGCGGAATTAGACACATTCAGAGGAGTTTCAGAGGTTCTGAACTCCGTCCGTATTGACTAACAACGCGAATGCATATTAAATACCGTAAATTGCCGAGTTCATCACTAAGTGTACTGTGTATTACAATCGGTGTTAAACAAAATGCTAGGGGTGGTATCTTAAAAAATCCTTCATGTATTGAGGTCAGGGTTTGCACACACGTGGAGCACTATAACACGAGGGGAATATTCCATAGCTGATTCCTTGTGTGCATATCAAATACCGTAAATTACTGAATTCCTGAATTAGTGTACTGCACATTAGAATCTATCCCCTACAGGCGAGCTCTTTGCCAGCCTTGCTACCACATCTAAGTTAGTCAGTATAAGACTTGAAATCTTTATAGTGTATGAATCCTGAATTGCAAGCTCATCATTAAAAATACATTAAGCTGTTAGATGTATATCCTAAATGGCCTAAAGTTTCGTTCATGACAAAGTTGTTCATTTTTCTTGATCCTGAGGGATCTGTTGATTATAGAAAGGTGATTTGAAGTTTGTTTGTAAGGTAGGATGATATCCACCTGTATAAAAGCAACTTTCATTTCCAGGAGTAATTTTTGATGGCAATTAAATTTTAGGTCATTTAAGGTTCGGTATTTTTAAATGCAGCCACACTTGCACAATCGGGCATCCACTGTACGTGATCTTATGAAAACTGTTAATAAAGGTAGTATCATATTCAAGTTCCGACACCAAAAGTACTATTATATAACATTTACTTGCCTTTAAAAATGCTCTTGCTGGGGGTGAAGGTTTAGTTTCTTTACGTCAACTGGTGAATATGTGTGTTGCCCTAGTGGCTGTTGTGTCCTGTTGTAAGGTACCTCTCGGACTGAGAGGATCATCACAGTTCCTTTGACATGGGCGAGTTCCCAGGGAGCTTCCTGGATGCCACCTACCAGGTCATCAAATGGAAGGCCTTCCACCCGACCAAGTGGTCCAACCTTTGTAATCACAACTGCGAGAGCTGTAAGTATAAGTGTACCTGCTGGCTAGCTGACTCTCTGGGGTAGTCTACAGGGGTAAGTTCCACATTCAAAATGAGGTCCAAGATTCCTTTGAAAATGAAACCGCTATTTAACAACTTTAAAGGAAACTTCACGTAGTGTTTGAATGATCTTCGTTTGAGTTACTTTTTGTCCTAATAGTTTAAGACCATTACATGTACTTGAACAGAATCTTCTTTTATTCACCAAATGTGCTGAGCGTAAACATAGCATTAGTTTCGTGTTGGGGGTTGAACCGAGGCTAATCATTATATCATAGTTTCAAACAGCATCCATATAACAAATGTGTACTTATTTAGAAATTTTAAATATGTGTATCTATAACATGTAATTCATTGCTTTATTACCTATGTCATTTGAATGAGTTATTCTACTCATCACCAATATTACAGTAACACGGTTAAGATGTGTGCCCTTTAATGGTCATTGGGATGCTCTGAACAGCTTGGCTTCCTACACCTTTTAAAATGACATTTTATCTAAGTAACAGCTCAGAAGGAATCATTTAAAAATAATTTGATTCCTGAATGTGTTGAATTTCAGCCCCACTCCCAGGTACTGAGTGGACGCAGACTGTTATTCTCTGTGCCAGATGAGGCCTGTCTGTCAGAAGAAAAACCATTTCCAGGTGACGGTTCAGACTGGGGTAGCAGATCCGTCCAAGTATGTGAAAACACAAGACGGCAGCATCAAGAGATCATAGTGAGTTCCTTGAAATTTGAAAATTTTCACTGAGTTTGAATAATTGACAGAGACATACTGAAAATCTTCAAACTTTTCAATCAGTAAAGCAATATTAAATGGTTAATTATGCATACAGTTATTGTCAAAATAAGAGCGAAAATAATTTGTTTGTGTCAATGTAGGTGTAAGTTTCATAAAGATATATGAATTATTTCTCTAGACCATACAGTTCTCCAAAGAAAATATTAAAATATTGCTTTCAGCGGTGGTTGAAGAATTAGGGCATATTTAACTGTATTAAAGCCATGTTGAGGAAGTTAGCACCAGTAGTTTTGAAAACTTACACAGGTGGATACATATTGCGTACATGGAAATAATTTACAGGAATTTGTGATACACATTACGGAATTTTGTTTCCTTAAAAAGTAAAACTAATGCATGAAACTGATACAACTATTACAGTTTTCCGTTCATACTGAAAAACAGTTGTCCTCATCTGAATCACGAATAAAACTGAATGGCGAATTGCAACACTATATCTACATAATGAATGCTCAATTACTATTGGAAAACGAATGTCAGTGGGGACCAGTTGTACTCTAGGAATATGCAATGACACTAATATCACATGGAATAACATTGATATCAGATGGAAGGACACTGATATCTCCTGTCGTCCCACCATACACAACATTCTGGGGACCAGTTGTAATCAAAGGATATGGAATGACACAGATATCACATGGAATGACACTGATATCACATGGAATGACACTGATATCACATGGAATAACACTGATATCACATGGAATAACGCTGATATCACGTGGTATTCCAATCACACAAATCAAATCTTGTCATCTGGGTTCATCTTGTCATTGGGTTATCTATGGAAAATCTCATCATCTGGGTTAAATGTCTGAAGAATATTCGGTCTGGGGTACATCTCGTCTGGCGTCATCTTGTCGTCTGGAGTACATCTCGTCTGGCGTCATCTTGTCGTCTGGAGTACATTTCGTCTTGCGTCATCTTACCGCTTGGGGCCATCTTGTTGATTTATGAAGCATTTCGTCTTGGGAGCATCTCGTCGTCCGGGGGAACCTCATCCACTGGTTAACAACTCGCCATTTGGGGGAAACTCGACCGGGGGCATCTTCTTGTCTGGTGGGCATCATGTCGTCTGGCAAATCTCGTCTGAAACCAAGCTTAGATAAAGAAAGAATTGTCCCCTCCCCTGTCCTAATATAAACATTCACTACATAAAATTAATAACGCAAAAAGCATAGTCCAATACTTTCAGGTTTAATTTAGGAAACTATCAATAATGGAAATGAATAATTAAACATTTCAAAATAATTAAATAATTCTACATTAAAACTGCAAGCACTAAACTATATGACAGCTTTTTTAATATCTATCTATTAACATGTGCTTATGTTAACTTTGTTCATCTTGTTGTCTTGGATCATGTTGTCATCTGGAGAGCATCTTGTCATCTAAGGGAGTATTTCATCGTCCGGGAACATCTCATCGTCTGGGTAACATCTCAACATCTGGGGAATATCTTGTCGTCCAGGTCATTTTGTCCAGTTGGTCAGCTTGTCGTCTGGGTCATCTTGTTTTCTGGGCTATATTGTCACCTGGCATATCTAGTCTGAAACCAAGCTTAGAAAAAGAAAAAATTATCCCATCCCCTGTCCTAATTTAAACATTCACTAAATCAAATTAATAAAACACCAAGCATTAATTTTTATGTTTAATTTAAAACGGAAATCATGAGTTAAAAATTATGGAACTAACAAATTAAGTATTAAAATAACTACACAGTTCTCAAAAAAAGCTATGAAGCTACTAAACTATATAAAAACTATTTTTAAAAGTAACAATCACCAAAATTTAATTATACAAATAAATATTCGTTTCCTGGGGTCATTTTGTCGTCTGGGGAACATCTTGTCATCTGCAAACATCTTGTCGTCTGGCAAATCTCGTCTGAAACCAAGCTTAGAAAAAGAGAGAATTGTCCCATCCCCTTCGCTAATATAAACATTCACTAAATAAAATTAATAAAAACAGAAGCATGGAGCATTAATTTTAGGTTTAATTTGAGAAAACTATCAAAAATGGCAATCAAGAATTTAAAAATTATCGAACAAACAAATTAAGTATCAAAATAACAACGTAATTCTACATTAAAACTTCGCAACAATTACCAAATTTATATAAAAAACTATGTTAAACTGTCAGGTAACATATAATAATAATAATTATGCATCGTCTGGGGTCATTTTGTTGTTGGGCCATCTTGTAGGCTGGAGAGCATCTTGTCATCTGGGCATTATCTCATCATCTGGGTATTAGCTCATCATCTGGGTAGCATCTAATCGTCTGTTACCACTAAACTTTGTTAATACTGTTTCACTGCTTTTAATCCAAGTAAGGTGGTGGCTGTGGACTGATTGTTAGAGGCACTCCCATCATCATAATGTGTTGGCTCACCGATGAAATTTGCCGTCATATGTTGTACATTATCGGTTAGGGACCAATGACTTCCTACTGTACTAAAGTAGATTCCAGGTGTAACAGTAACATGTGGTCAATTGATAGAGTACGTTTATTAAAACGATTTCATTCCTCAACATAATTAACAACAATTTATATCCATGCTGGGTGCCTCAATGGCCGAGCGGTTGATGTACTAGCGCAAACACTGGCTCAGAAGCCTCTCGACAATGTTGTCGCTGTAAGTTCAAGTCGATTTCTGGATAACCTCCTCTCTTATTATGTGGAAAGGTCTGCCAGAAAAATGCGAATGTCGTGAGTTTCCACCGGGTTTCCTCCCACGATAACGCTGACTTCTCTTGTATAGGTGAAAGTCTTGTGCCAAATAAATAAGTAAATAAATAAACATGACAGACATGCCATGTCGGCTGGCTTCATTGGAACATATTGCTCAACGATTTGGGCCATCGATTAAACATTGCCAGTGTAGATATGTCTTTAAATCGAATAAAGCCCACAAGTTTCTCGACAAGATAAACACATTGGCGCAGGCTTAAATCTGTTCTTTATCAATCTGTCTTTCTGCAATTCTGTCGGCAAAAATTCACCCAAGTGTGTCTCAGCAAGATTCAACTTGGTGTGCTTCAGTCCAGTGTCGGTTACCTCATTGCGAAATATGAAAAATAGATGAGTTAATCAAGACCCTTTTACCACTACGATGGATTTTGCCGACCGTAATAAGTGAAATATACCATTAATAGGCCTACTTTAACCTGCTAATACACGGAAACAACCAAACACTTATGGTTTTAAACAAGCTTATGATAACAAGGAATTTGATACTAGTACTAGATTTCTCCCCTTCACCATTTAGGCTGGAGCAAATTTCTTTCTAGGCCACTTTTCGACCAAAGGCCAACGGCCTAAAAGGAACAGACAACAGGCATCAAATGAGAAAATATTTACGTCACATTTCGCGTGCTGCTGACGTCTGATGGAAACACTTGCTTCAGCTGATTGGCGTAACACATACATGTACATGTAATGGGCGGGTCAGTTTGTGAAATATGATGTTCCAATACAGAACTCGGACATACCAATTAACTATCGAGACAGCTTTGTGAATTCTAATAGTGTGTGACAAATAAGCAAGGGCAGTGCAAAATACCGGCGAGGAGAATGGTTTAATGCAAATGAAGTGGATCTATACCATGAACGTCGAAAGAAGAACAAAAAGAAAACGAAAGCAATCACACCTTCAACATTATTAAAACAGTGAAGATGACGCTTAGTCACTTCCGATATCTTTTATTGACATGTACTGATAAAGATATGTCCCCTGAATTATTTACTCTGTACAAACGGTTAGCTGTATAACCCGAGTCACCCTCAATAATATTATCGCACGCGGAGATCTAAAGAACTGCATTTTTAACAAATAGAATGCTTAAATTCAAAATGCTTAAATTCCTCAATACAGCTTTTTTTAAAACAAACATGTAGCAAATCTGAGCCCTGGAAAGGACTATTTCTTCACTGGTTGTATTTATTTAATTAATTAATTAATTAATTAATTAATTTATTTATTTATTTGATTGGTGTTTTACGCCGTACTCAAGAATATTTCACTTATACGACGGCGTCCAGCATTATGGTGGGGGGAAACCGGGCAGAGCCTGGGGGAAACCCACGGCCATCCGCAGGCTGCTGGCAGACCTTCCCACGTACGGGCTGGGAAGAAGCCAGCATGAGCTGGAGTTGAACTCACAACTCATTGGTTCATTGGTTGTACTTTGGTGGATAACTCGGGTCTGGAAGCTGGGAAATAGGCCTACAGTGCATTGCTATGCAATCGCATATAATACATAAAACGTAAGCTGATAACCTAGCTTTATCCTGCACACTGAGTATGTTTTTCAGTCACTTCGTAGTCCTAATATGCCCATGTCAAATCGATAAATTTCATACATGAATATGTCAGGCATAGTTAGCAGATTAAAAATGCCTAATAAATCCTTAAGGATAAATGCGAAAGAAAATCATCCGATTAAAAATTGATATTCACTCATAAACGCCTTTGATAAAATACCATTGCCTATTATCACTATAACTATGTGACCTGGTGGACCACATTTTAATAATTCAGACCACATGAAACAACTCCTAAATTTAGTTAGATCAAGTTTAGTTTAAAAAAATAATATATATCAGAGCAAGGTCCGACCCCCTAATAATAATAAAATATAACAAAAGCCAAACAGGAGCGTATCTAAACTGATTTCTTTCAGAATGGCATCACATCTACATTCTCATGTACCGGTACATCAGTTTACTATGAAACGCCATGGGAACTTCACTGGATCGACGCCGGAATGCCCCTAATATCAGAGTGTCAGAAAGCACATTTGGTAGTCAGCAAACTCGGGGCCTACATATATAAAATATGAAGAAGTATGTTTTATATGATCCTTCATCTATTTATACCTAAGAAAATGTACATTTATTTTTATTTTACGTCGTAGTCAAGAATATTTCACCATGTGCGACCAGTATAATGAAGGGAGGCGCGCTATAGCGGATATGCTATGGGGCAAGCTCGGGAAGACCTCGATCATGTCAAGTATTCGAATAAGTAAAACTCATTCTCATACAATTAGTGTGAGCGGTGGGGTCCGCTCGTGTAAGTTTCATTTAAGCTAACGGTACATAAAAAAAGGTTACTCCCAAACAATCCTGCTTTCAGTGACTTCATACCAGTGGGGTATGGCCTAACGACAGGATGGAAAACCCGAATGGGACAAAATACCGGTAGGGAGGGTACCCAGGCAGAATAAATGCCGATTCAGAAAAACACACTGTCGCATAGATCGTGAAGTGATCCTTAGCTGTCGATACATACTACATTTGTGTTAATAAACATTGATTTTAGTGTATTGATCTTGACCGGACGGGAGTTAGTCCAAGCTGGCTTGAAGTGAAAATTGCCGTGGTAACGACAATTGAGATAACCAACCCTATGTCCGTACTGCACAGCAGCCTAATAAATTTCTCCTTTTTAACAAATAGTCACATGAAACTTCCTCATTTTAAAATTTAAATAAAAGCATTTGTTTTGATGAATACATGGGTTGGTACCAATTCATGTTTACATTGATTTCATTAATATTTGTGAGTTCTTTCTTCATTTTTACAGCTACCTTAATAATTTCAGTTTATGTAATTAATGTTTAAATATACATGTATTTCATTTTCACCAGGTACTGTGTTCGTAAAAAAAATTAAATTGAAAAAAAAATGAGGATGTGTAAATGATGAATTGAAAGTTGCCATTACTGATAAAAACGGGAACCCATTGAGATATATATGCAGTTCACGTTATTATTTAAGAATTCACAGTTTGATCCATTTTCTTATTACATTATAGTAATTCACTGCTGTGTGGTTTTGTAAATTTTATGTGAAATTTGGCATATTTTATTCCATATAAGACTAAAGCTGCTTAAAAGTTTCGGTTTTCCTAAGTTGGTATGTTTATTCATGTTTGGTTTGCTTTACGTATTTACAGACTGAAATTAGTTTTGTTTAGGTCAGTTTTGAAAAATATCCTAATTGGACAATCAAGAGAAAAATTCCTGTTTATATGTTGTTAAAAAATAATAGAAAATATCGCTTGTTGCTTAAGTGTTTATTTTACTTTTTTCTGCAATAAATTTGCACTACTGTGACAGGTACTCAAAGAAAACTATAAAATTAATGAACTTATTTATTTGATTGGTGTTTTATGCCGAACTCAAGAATATTTCACTCATATGACGATGCCAGCATCATGGTGGGAGGAAGCCAGGCAGAAATCCACAATCATCCGCAGGTTGCTGGCAGACCTTCCCACGTATGGCCGGAGAGGAAGCCAGCATGCGTTGGACTTGAACTCACAGCGACCGCATTGGTGGGAGGCCTCTGGGTCATTACGCTGCGCTATCGCGCTAACCAACGGAGAAACAGAGGTCCCTGAATGAACTTAAAGATTGCAATAAAAATGTTGAAAAGACGCAGTAAAATTGAGGATATCAAACTGCTAAATTGTGAATGCCGTGTACCAAAAAAGGCACTTGTGCGTTTAATCCACACCTGTAAGAAATCCACGCTTAATACTCTTGAATATCTAAATCAATATATTTATGCAATAAATTAACTGTGACACACGGATGGATATACACACTTATTAAACACTGTGGCTGTTGAAAATCCCGTCAGTATTTGCACAAGACGCACCTTTCCAGATGAATGTTTTTTCTTGTCTTTGGACCAGTCACATCTCTTCTTGACAATTTGGATCATCTCAAGAGCAGTGTCACAAAATTCTAAATGTTACGGTATGACTGGCTTTACATTCTTCCAAGTCAACGTCTGAATTGCTTCATTTATGTATTGAAGCTCAAAGAAACTTTAACAGGAATATTCCCAATATTTGTGGAGATACTGAAGAGATACATGGCATGTTTTTGCCATTTTTGGTTTCTACCACAAATGTCTTCATTTCAAATCGTTTTGATTAAACTGAGAAAAAAAAATAGATATTAGTGTGCCGACATGAATAAATTACCCCCCCCCCAAAATGCACCCACCAAATGTTTGTTTTAGAACCATGTATAGAAACAAATATTAAGCTCTTTATATGACAACAGTATTTTTGAAATCTGTATGGACAATTCCAGTTAAAAAAATAACATTAATGCTCTTTTTTGCGCTACCATGTCGCACAAATATATGCCAAACATTTAAAAAAACTAGTTTTGAAAAATTGTCATCCTCTATAACAAGCTATATGCAAATTTAACTGAGAGAACATTCTGCAACACAGACAGCTGAATGGACTTCAAAGAAAGCTGCCCAAGTGATGCTAAAGGAATGGTCATTGTGGAGGATTCCCCCCCCCCCCCCCCCGATTTCACTGCCATATGAAGGGATGGCAGTGTTAGTTGGACAATATCGATTAATCCCGACTAGTAAATTCACAATCTACTGTGTAATCCAAAACATTTCATCTGAGTAATAAATACACTATGCCACCTATATGCCTCACCGAATCACATCCAAGAATCACAAATTCTCTCAATTTAAACCAAAGATTTGTGAAAAATTTGCTGACGAAAATATAGGTTGTTAAAAGTTTAAAATGTGTGCAATGAACATTATAAGTTTCCTGAAAAAAAGTTCAAATATACCGGGAGATGTTATGAACTTTATCACTTCATAGGTTACCGCATTTCAACAAGTAGGTAAACTGCCTTGCTGAAAAGTTTTTCATGCGCCTTTGAAAGGAGCAAAATCTCACTTTTTAATTCATTGCAGGTAGGGATGTGTCGGGCTGTGATAGTCATCATCGTCTCAGTTTGGACAGAACCCCCACTTTATAAATTAAGGGCTCATATACATGAATGTTCATTTTCTGACATACTGACCTAAGGAGGAAATCGAGATTTTCATACCACTGAAATTGTTTCAACCGTCATTTTAAGGTGCTGAAATTGATGTTTTGTACCTTACACCAGCCCTCAGCATTTATGACTGTCTTCAAATATATAAACTCATGCTGGCCTCCTGCAGACGTCGTTAAAATGTCTGTTTCAAGTAATTATCTCAAAATTAAGCACATCCAAAAGTGCAGGGTAAGACTATAGTCATGCTTATTTGGAATGATTAATTCTACACTTTAGTTTTCGATTTATATATGAATTGTTTTCCTCAACTTACAAAAACCATCGGGCATGCCATCAAGTATCAGTAAGGAATTCTTTAGTATGATGTCTTATCTATCTTATCTATCGAACAGGTGTATAGTTACAGATTTCAAGATGTTCATGATTATTTCTTTTAAAAGGAATGATGAACATAACAAGGCTGAATCGTTTGAACCATTCAGTTCTGTTGTGAAATCATCAAATGGCCACTTGCTGATTGTCAATGACTGTGGATACAATACACACATCTTATGTATTTCATACTCAATAAAAACACTGCAATGACTGTGTCATATTATGTATGCAATTTTGGATGTACTCAAAAGTGCAATATTTAAAGACCTTGTTTTCAACAGAAAATGCAGTCTTCCCAATGTCATTCCATCACAACAGCTAAAACAGTTGAGTTTGCGGCACCAGTAAAATGACAGAAAGTGAATGAGGATTTCATAACTTCCTGAATATAAAGATATGGTCAATTATTAAGAGAATGAAGTTACTTGGCAGATTAAGAAATGGTTTTGAAATTAACTTGATTATCTCTCTTCACAATCCACGATATTATTTATTTATTTATTTAATCGGTGTTTTATGGCGTACTCAAGATAACTTTACTTATACGACGACAGCCAGCATTATGGTGGGAGGAAACTGGGGCATGCCCGGGGAAAACCCACGATCATCTTCAGGTTGCTGGCAGACTTTCCCACGTACGGCCGGAGAGGAAACCAGGATGAGCTGGACTTGAACTCACAGCGAACACATTGGTGAGAGGCTTCTGGGTCTTTGCCCTGTGCTAGCGCGATAACTGAGATAGCCAATAATGTCATTTGCACCTATTAGTTTTGCATCTGGGGGCTTCTGCATTTTGCATCTGTCGGTATAAGTGAAATATTCTTGAGTATGGCGCAAAACACCAATCAAATAAATAAATAAATAATTAATAAATAAATAAGTAAATAGTTTTGCATCTTATATTTTGTAATTAAAATTAAATAAGAATTTACTTTAACAATTATCAGTACTTGTTACATGTCCACAAAACATTTATTTTACAGATGATTTATTGTCTGGACCTTTTACAGATGTTCTCAGATTTGCTACATCATCAATGCCCAATTTGCACATGTGTTTTCATACTTGACAGCCAACACTGTACATGTATATCCCACTGTCCAGGGAAGTAGGAGTCACGAATGGTCATGTAGAAAATTGACGGACAGATATTATTTACATACAAACATATATAAATATGTACATACACAAATACATGTACAAAACGAGATTCCTTACTATGTTGTCAGATAGAGTAATTATGGATTGTAAATAATGGCGAATCAGTAAGCAAATAGATAAGGCTAAGTAAATTTAATCCATCATCAGCTTAACTGGTAAAAGAAATATGGAAACATATTTTAAGATCTATAGAGATTATTTCACAAATATTAACATAAAATTTCAACAACCCACCTTTAAGATAGATGCCAATCCTACTATGAATGAAAGGAAATGCCGGATAATAAACCCTTGTATGTAACTGATTAAAATAAAGTAAAGTAAATTTACTGATGAACTATTACCAGTCAACATATTTATGACAAGAAAAATTAAACAGCAAGATGCCAAAAGAATGATGAAAACTACTTTCCCTTGATTTTAGTTTTTCTTTAAATGAAGATGTTCAAGGTGATTATTTAGTTAATAATTAAATATTAAAAATAAATACAGGTCAAACTATGAGAATGAAAAGTGAGCAGTATTTACATATATGTAATTGATAAAAATAAATAAAAAGCAAATTTAATCAGGAACTGTTACCCACATATTTATACAACAAAAAGAGATATTAAAATAAAAAATCCGAAAGAAATAGAAACCAAGTAAAATAACGAAAGAGAGCAGAAAAGTGATGAAAATTACACCTTTGATTTAAAAGTTTTGAAGTTGAGGTGATTATACTGGTATAAATATTAAAAATAAATGTAGATCAAAAGTATGGGAAGGAAAATAAATGCCACGCGCAGTAAATACATGTAACTACTTGATTACACTTAAGTAAACTACTTTCCTGTTGATCAAGGGGTTGATTATCTCCCCTGTTTTGAAGACCGTGGTCAATGGTCTCTTCGCGTCGAGTTGCTGATGAACTCCCGTCCGGTCAAGATAAATGCACTAAAATCAATGATTATTAGGACAAATTGAGTATGTATCGACACCTACGAATCTCTTCTTTCCGAATCTGTTGAATTTACTACGATACACGTGGAAGTTTCCCTGCAATCGGTATTTATAGTTGCCTTGGTAAATTCTCATCCGATTTTTCTACCCATCCGGGTTTTTCTTCCGGTCATTTGGCTGTACCTCCCGGCGGGCTGTTATTAGTTACACTGTTACTGAGTCAAAGGACACAAGTTTCATACAGTTTTGTATTGTTTCACTTTGTGACCATATAACGAATTTTCGCGGAAGACTAAAAACTGAACTGAAATTTGCTTCTTGCAAAACAAAAGTAGCTTCAACAGTAATTTCATGTCGCGCCGAGGAGCAGTGCTGAGGGAACTGTCACGTCTTAACACTACTGACATTGTTCATTCAACATTTTTTGTGACGTTGTGTCGCTGGCGTCATTATGCTGTCACATTGTAACTGTTGCGTCATGGCGTTCTCCCGACTGTTGAATAATCAGCATCTGCTGTAGGGTATCGAGTTATACGTGTCGGTCAAGCAGAGGATTTTGTCTGAAGCGGGATAAATGTACATACCGTGACATTAAATAGCGAGATGTGTGGGAGAAGCCTCTTAACAGCTGTGTCGTTTCCTTGTTTGAGGTCGGCTGAACCCAACAGTTCGCAAATATTATTGCCTTGGTGCTCTTCGTGTACGGATATGTAGCTGGCGTAGAATGTAACTATAAACCTTTTAATCGCTGTAATGGAATGCACTGAAGTTTGTTTTCATAAAATGCGACTCAAGCCTGTGTGTAGGCCTACTCTAAGTTTAGCTTTTAGTATAAGACGTGCACTTTTGTAGCTGGTGAGGTAATAACAAACACAACGTTACGTACGCTACCGGCTGCAATGAACAAATATATAAAGATGGTGACATATATAGCGTTTTCTTAACATTTTGTGACGAAAACATTTCCAGCAAGCTGACAGAAACAACAGAACAATACACTCTTTCCACTGATTTGCGTCAAGTGTGTACCCTGTCCTGATTCTCTTAAAACGGACACGTACGAGATTCGGCGGGATTGCGCGAGACGAGGCCTATTTACTCCCAGACAGGAAAAAAGTACGTGGGCGTCGCAAATGAGTTCTGTGATTTTTGGACAATTATTAAAATTTTGTGCCTTCTATTCGCCAGGTACCACGGACACTTTTTAACTAAAACGAAGATGTGCGAAAGCTGAAGCTAAAGGGACACTGTGTTGATCATGTGGTGATATTCAACTACTTGACCCAAGTGAATCGGCTTCCGCAAATCGACTTGCGGTAAGGAAAAGGTGATAACGATAGATGTCCGTCTTGAAGAAACTAGGTGATTTGTATGCCACCAAAACCATTTTCCTGTGTCAGATCACCGAGTTGGGCATCAGAAGTATTCTTAGTGGAAGTAAATGGAGTGTCCGCATTTGGAAGAGAATGTGAAAATCAGCAGGCTTCCGATGAGAACAGAGAATACCCCGCCTCAGTTTTGCTGCTCAGGTAACGTGAATGGTCGTGGATGTGGAGCCTTTGTTGACAGACAGCAGAGTGTTTCCTACAGCACGTGACCGCCCCCCCACTCCAAAGCAGTGTTTCCTTTGACTACTGCCCCCCTCCCCCCAACTGCACAGATCTTTACACTTCTTCTGTGAATTACTGTCGTTCTTGTCGCATTCGACTTCCTTAAGGTAACTAGGAGCCGCATTTGGCTTCCATTCACTTGATGTATAACTATTAACATTTTAAACTTGCCTTGAGATTAAACGATTTTTTTTCTTTTTTCTTTTGTGTGCAAATTTAGTCTTCTAACTATATGCTGGTGTCAAGTTAATTTAGCCAAGGTAGTAAACGGTCTGTAATTGAATTTGATTTTATCTGGCCTGCTAATGTTAGTAATAGGCATAGTTGGCATTTTATCCATGTCAGTCAAGCTAGGGCCCTGTAGATACATTAATTCAACAACGTTAAATGTGCTGCCTCCATGTTTTATATTTCTGACATTCATTCGATCAGTAGACATTTAACGGGTGACGCATGCTTTCCTGAATGCAAAACATTTTGGCTGATAAAGTCGCTCTGTTGCTGTAATCAACCTGGTACTATCTGTAATGTATAACTCATGTCCTGTCAGTCAGAAATATTTGTAAAAATCCACATTTGGCACACTCATTTTCCAAGAAGACTTTCCCATGAAATGAAACATAAAAGTCGAAAAATAAAACAATATGAATCCTGGACTTTAATGCTAAAGAGTGGTGAAAGGGAAGTAACTGTGTAACATTTTGTTCAGTAGGCCATAACAGCACTTGTTGTTTGATTATGTTAGTCTGCAGCAACTTTATGTGGTATGTAAATTTTATGATAAAGTACCTTTAACACAATCATCATATATATATATATATATAAGTTGTGCCTAGTGCATGCTTCGTACAACCATAGATTTATACGGATGACTGTCGGCATGCAGTTCTAGTTCATGTAGTTGGTGTTTGTAATCTCATCTGGGCAAAATGAATAATCATCAAAGGCTATTTAAGCGTTAATTAAATGTCTGCTGAGCAGAGACAAACCAATATTTGATGCTGTGCTTGCCCTGGAGATTATGAAAATAAATACACTGGGGCTCCCTGGCTGAATCTGACTTTTGTTGTGCTGGCTTGCCAAACCAACATGCTGGGAGTAGCCCACACACAAAAGCATTGAAGGCTGGCTAAGTGTCAACAGATAATTTAGATGTCAGAATGTTAAATAAGGAGGGAGATCATTTAGCTGGCTGAATTACAGTTACAAGTATCAAGTTCAGGGCCCATTGTACATTGTACATGTAAGTTGTGCCTGTCTGATGTTATCTCCATGATAACCAAAGTGAAGATGGACATCACTGTGGTAATTGTTGTTGATGTAAGGCTTTGTATTACCAGGATCTTTGCCTGCACAGCAGAAGTTCTGGACAACAGTGTACACAGACATGGAAGCTCGTAATTGCTTTATCACATTTACAAGGAACTTAACACCTCTCCATGTCATCTTTTGAATTAGTAATGACTGAATTTGGAAACATGACAACCGAAGTTACCATGTACATGTTCATGCGTCCAGGTTAATGGTTCGTCTTTTGACATTTGACAGGTTTGCCTTGCATGCAAATTGTTGACACTACAATTTAATATTACAGATCGCACTGTTTAATCACGTCTTAAAAAGCTTTCCTCTTTTTACATTGTCATACTTGTACACTCTGTTGATAACTCCCACATTTTACCTAGCTGGGTCTAGGAATTGTTGTACAACTTATAAATTTATGTATTTGATTTTTAAGGAAAAATTAATTGTATATATGAATATATATAATATAATTTAGAACTAATAATCCAGTTGATGCCAATTCATAAACATACAGTTGATTTTTCAACAGTTCATTAGTTTGGAAGTACACAGCCATCAGAATTTGATCAGAATCAGGTGTGAACTTCATTGGTTTCCTATTTTGTTGTTATATTTTTTTAAAATCTTGGTCAATTTAATATTTTGGGAAGAATCAGACTGAAGGACGAAACAACACCCTATAAGTATTGATTATATAAAGTACATCTACAGTGCTAGAAAGCGCATTTTTACAGGCAAATATGAAAGGTCCTAAAATAATACCATATATTGGTGCTGAAATGTACCACATGTATTTTCCAGTATGTTATCTTACCTTCCAAGTGAAATGAGGCAAAATGAGTACATTTGCACTATGCATGCTCTATTCATGGACAAAATTTTAGGTCAACTCCATGTACAGTACATGTATGTATGACCCAGTGTGTGACACAAAGGACAGACCCAACTGACAGTGCCTTTGTACTTTACCACTTGGCTTAGTTTCAAACTATATACATGTATTAAAAGTGGTTAAGCTTATGTGCCTCTAAAGGGTACACTACTTTATAAATCCGCTGATGTTATTGTATGCATTGTATACACAGTAGTCTTCGGCAAAAGATCTTAAGTCTGAACTTGGTATCTGTGTAGCACATACATGTATCGTCTTGCACTGGTATGAAAAAAAGTACATTTGCATATGTGTAGCTATAGTCTGGCTTATGTTGCTCTGCTTTTTTTTTTTTCACAAAGATGCCATGTGCTCTACATGTGTAAGAAATATGAATAATGCCCTCTTAAAGAATGCAGTGTGAACATCCAAATGTCGTGATGGTGTACAAGTCACCATGCCAGGTCATGTTTATAATGGGCTTGAATGATACGTGTACATGTATATGCCTTAAAAGTGTTACACAACACTAGCGGTTTTTCTAACCAGTTTGCTTTTAGAAACCCTGTTTGAGCAAAGCAGAAAACTCAAAAAAATTTTGACATGCCGAGTGTATTTTACTCAATACCTTAATTTGTATATGCTCCCTTGGTACATGTATTTGTTAGCATATTCCAGTTAATCTGAGTAATGTGCGTTGCATGTGTCATGTACTGTTGATATGGCCAGAAATCAAAGTTGTAACATTGGGTTAATTATGAGCATGGCTGGCGAAGTGGACAGATATGTATGGAGTCCCTTTTTACAGTCAAGTTCATTGTGTGCAAACTTGTGCATGTTATGTTTCTTTGTTTCAGTGTGTAAGACAAACAAAAACCCTTGGGTGTGTCTTGGCTGTGGTATAGTAAGTTGTGGCAGGTGAGCATTTACATTGTATACTGCCTATTGTCTCATCTCATATAGTGTTTATAGTCATCTTAGGAATATATTATTGGTACAAAGTGAATGACATATTAAAATCTCTTTCTGCTTGTAGAATAATGTCTTTTGCTGAGCTACATATACCTATCTCCAGGCCTGGAAAAGTCATGGAATGTTGTACAGAGTCATGGAGCTCATTTAAAAAATTCAGATATGCTGTTAAGAACAACACAAATACATATGTTCTTCCAAATCAGAACAAACATCCCACGTTCATGTGCATGCCTGATGGTCCAGTACATAAATAGCTATGAACCTAAGTTTATACTGAAATTTGGTAAGGGAGATAACTTTTGTCCCACTTGATGTTATTTGAGGTTTAGGAACAATCTGACATACTGACAATGTGTCACTTGTACTGGGATTCTGCCTATGAAAAGTGAAAATGGTCTTGGAAAAGTCATGGAATTTATCCTTAAGTGGTCATGGAAATTCATGGAATTTGATGAGGAAAAAATAGCAAGAATCCTGAAACCATTATAAGCAAGACAGAGAAATGTTAAATATTTCATAGTACAGCTCTATACTGACGACTTGCATGCGCTTGTAATACATGTTACAAGTAGTTTGAGTGAACAACAGACCTGTGTTGATGTTTTTCAGCAGGAGTGTGATTATCACACCCCTTGCAGAAGACTAGGAGTGTGATTAGCACACCTGGATAATCTAGATTCACACTCCTCAGACTTTTCTTTAGTTAAGGTGTGTGTTATTCAGCATACCAAGACTTTGTTTGAGGGTTTTCCTGTGTGTGCGAGTGTGATGGCACACCACAAACATGAAGGCCTGCAGCAGAGTTTAATGATTCTGCGGTGTGATTTACTTCTGCAGTAGAAACAGTTTTACAGTCATGTACCCATAATTTATAATGACCCTTGAATACCGGCCATTGATGCAAGGCCTTGTACATGTACAGACAGCTTTGCATTTAGCTTGTTGATCAGTTTCTCTCGTGAATTGTCACATTTCTGACATTGCAGAAAATATTGTTGATGTGTATGCTAAGATGTTTTTCTAGCCAATTTCTTGTTGTAGTTACCACAATAAGAAATATCGGAAAATCGAGATTTAGACAGATTTTTGTATTGAGATTTCATGAAATAAGTTGAGCTTTTGATACATTTGTAGAGTTTTCTAATTTGTTCAGATTAAGTTCCTGAGAAGAAATTGGCTAGAAAAACCCAATATTTAGGCAGGAATGTCCTACTTAACATGTGAATATCTGCATATTTCAGATATGTGAATGCCCACGCCAAACAACACCATGAGGAACAGCCACAGCACGCAGTGTGCATGGACTGTAACAGCTACGCCACCTACTGGTAAATAACCTGCACTTACGACTGTCATTTTGTGTGTGTAGTACAGTACAACCACTTTCCAGTTTCCCTTTTGGCCGCGTGACATCCGCACATCTTAAAATCTGTTACAAATTTCATGGAAGATTTTAGAATCTTGTCTGGATGCTCCATGGATTTTTGGCATCTTTTTTACATTTACTAAAGAGAGATGATTGAGTGAAACTTCAGACCTCTTTTTGGCAGTTGTAGTTTAGAAACATGATGATCCGTTAAACATCTGAAGCGATAGTAACTGCATATTCAGTGCTCGAAAATGCTGGAAATTCTGGTACATGTACATGTAATTACAAATGAACGTATCCCTTCCGTTAAAGTATCAAATATTTTCACTTCTATCTATTTTTGCAAGGGTATATTTTCCAAGAAAGCCTTTGACCCTGCTTGATTTGCAAGCCGCCATGTGTGTTGGGTGCTACAGTACCTATCTGAACACACTTCACCGGCAGGCGTGCCTCAGCCTACCTGAAGTCACATACCTCGTACCTTGCTATGAGAATAAATACTACCAGGCAAGATATGTGGTTGTGTGGTTAGGGGCTTCTGGCTTGATGATGGATGCCTGCTGCTACACTTGGGCCTTAAAAGCTCGAAACAACAGCATTTGTAAAATAATTACTATATTAAATTTCACAATGTAGTGGGTTATTTATTTATAAGAATTGGACAGAGCTGTGAACAGGCTAGAGCACTGTCAGTATGACGAGGTGAGAGGGAAGGTCATACGCGATACCTCACATTTAATATATGAATTGCACTAACATGACAATAACCTGTTGTATATTATGGTTTGCGCAAAACGAGCACATTGCCAGTCCTTAGCAAATAGTGGCATAGTAATACAACTGTATTTAAAATAAATGAAAAGTTAGTGTGAGCTGGATAAGGGCTCCCAGCTTCACTGGTAAAGAGTTAGTAAAATACCACTTGACCACTGACTTTTCTTGACATAATTGCATCTTTTAACATTTAGAATAGAGACAAAAATTTCTACCCAGCAAATTCATTACTGTGCCTTGAAAATCTTAATTGTAAGCTCTTTTCAGGGATATCATTTAAGATTTTGCTGAACTCTTGGTGAAAACAGTTAAGGCAAAATGGAGTAAAATATAAGACTGCCAAAGTTATCTGAAAAACATCGGCCAATATTTTGAAATGATGGGATGCAAATGTTATGTTCGCTTTCTTTTTCCTTTAGAAAAGTTTTTAGCCATCCAGAAAACTGGTATGCTGAAATTAATTTTGTCTGCAAATCATTCAAGTTCAAAAGTGGATCTTTAACAGAGTCAGTATTTGTTGAATTTCGCAGTGCTTTATTTTTGCCCGTCTTCTTCCACACTCGAACTGCGGTAATGTGGTGTCACTTGATTTATTTGATGAAGCTTTCATCTTTCGCGATTTGTTAAAAAATATATCATAAAATACTTAAGATTTCAAACCTATCCTGGCCCCATTTCCTCAAATCATGGATTTACTGTAGATAACTTATTTACTTAGAAAAGTATTATATTTGTATAATACCTACTGTATTTACTTAGAAATAAATCATTATATACAGTATAAATTGCTGTTCATAAATTGGGAGTGTTGGCAATATTTGTCCATTTTGTTATGAGTTTATCTGGATCTGACAGTGATTCGCTCTGTGGGGTGATAAAATTTGTTTGTAGGCCAGGCGGTGCTAGAGGTAATTTTCTTTCAGAAGAGAGGGAGTACACTACAGTCCCTACTTTCAAAGAGAGGGAGTACACATTATAATCGTGTTGTTACGGATGTCGCTGATCAGTGCCACCCACCCAATATTAGTAGCATGTAAGCATGCTCTATGAAAAAAATTCACTTGGACATATTCAGAGTTTCTTTTGAAAGGTTTCTGAAATTATGATTACGGTACTCCTTGCCAAGTCTTTTCATACTTTTTCAGGCCTGTTTGTGATGTCATCATTGCCTAATTTGTGCGTGGAGTTTGCAATTTATAAAACACTTGCACTGCCCTTCCTTAGGTGCAAAGCAAGAGCCTACATTCTGTTAGTGTGAAGATCACATACCAGTTACTGTTATGGAGAAAACTTAATGACAGATTTGTATAAACATACAGAAATTCCTTGTTTTATACTTATTTATTTGATTGGTGTTTTACGCCATACTCAAGAATATTTCTCTTATATACGTCGCATTATGCATTATGGTGAGAGGGAACTGGACAGAGCCCGGGGGAAACCCACAACCATCCGCAGGTTGCTCACAGACTTTCCCACGCCTGGAGAAGATCCCTGTTTTATAGTTATGTCAATTTATAATTCCCCACCATTTGCAACTTGTCATAACATTTTGGAATACAGTAATGCATCTCTGAATCAGGATAAATGAACTTTCATGTAACTAAAAATTTTCTTTATTTGACATAAACATATGTGCTCTCTGGCTTAAGGTTTATTTCAGTAAACCATTCACCCCTAAATCATGCAGTCACTCATTGACAATTAAGTTTCATTTATTATTTGGTACCTTTACAAGTGCAAACTTGGGAGAAGATCGTTACAGAGTTTTAACCAGACATTTTGGGTTATTTCTGTGTAACACCTTTACGACCTTGTAGTCAATCTGTTTGACCTTGGTCAGCCCACCCTTCGTCTTTGTTATGTAACAAAATTTAGAAAGCTAATGAAAATGAAAGACCATGATATGCATTCCCCACGTCTGTGGCTGGTGATACACACGCCTTTGCTGTAGTGCGTAGTATCTGAAAACTGACATGCCGAGGAGGACGGTCACATAGTCTGCCATGGAGATATACTTTTGATGTACATAAGCTATTAGGAACTTAGGCCTACGTATAAATCTTCAGGCTTATTGAGCATGCTCGAGTTTACTTTTGGAAGTGTATCAACTTTTTTGTTAAGCATATTTCCCCCCGTACACCCCTTGTCTGTGGCACTGGCCAGGTTCTGTTTCTACCGCCATTTCATCTAGTCCAAAGTGAGATGCACCTGTCACTCTTGTTCAACGATCAGCTTTATTTCCGGACATAGACACACCCCTCATTCAGGGATAATTTTTCAATTCTGAGACATTGGTTTTATCACTTTGCTCTCTAAGGACCAGCATGACTAGCATGATGGTACTGACCGCTGATAGTGCGCTCTAAGTGGGAAGGCAGATAACTCACTCTTGGCTATATCGACAATGATTGGAATCATGCATTACAACAACATTTCTTTGGATGATCCGAGGATTGGCCTATGAAATTCTTTGGAACTTCCTAGGATAATCTGATATTAAATGGGAAGCAATCTGAGGATGTTCCTAACAGGGTCATCGGATTTAGGAGTGACTTTAAAGTGGTTGTACTGTATATGTTGTGAATAATAAAACTAAGCTAAAACATGATACGAAATATGCTGTCCAAAGTTATATACTATAGTACATGTGTGTGAATTGGGTGTTGTATCCTGCAGTTCATTTGAGCCATTGATATTTTGAGAAGTACATTGCATGTACTTGTTTATTTCTATAGATCATATGCAGATCTTTAGTTTCTCAGAACTGAGTACGTGTATAAACAGTCTTCCACTAAAACTCCATGATTGCTTTCTGACCTTCCATTGGTCAAAGCCATTATGTAATGTGTCACATATACTATATCAAGTGATTATCTGCCTAATGTTATGATTGACTGAGAAAAGGTGTAGTCCACTGTCAGTGGCATAACAATTTGCTCAAAATGCAGAGGCTGAAGATTTAACTTCTTCCTTATTTTCAGTTACAACTGTGATGAGTTTGTTGGTAATGATACCCAATCAGGAAATG
The DNA here is from genome assembly GCA_016165875.1 of Acanthopleura granulata. Classification (NCBI taxonomy): domain Eukaryota; kingdom Metazoa; phylum Mollusca; class Polyplacophora; order Chitonida; family Chitonidae; genus Acanthopleura; species Acanthopleura granulata. The sequence continues at coordinate 30,219,404 of JABBOT010000005.1, read as the reverse complement.
TGGAGAAGGTTAGAAAATGTATACAGACAATAGTTAGGTAAGTATAAAGTAATAAGTTACACAGTCTACACATCAAGCCATGCTGATGATTCTCTTCTAGCCAACCATTTGTGAGTCATTTACATTTAACTCTTACAGAGTTAAGATGCTTCAGGTGGAATTTTTAAGCACTGGTGTCAAAGTGTGTCAAGTAGTCCATAGTGGTATTTGAAGAGAAAAGCAAACATAAAGATCAAGCTGGCCTCCTCTCTGGCTGTAGATGGGAAGGTCTGCCAGCAACTTGCAGACGGTTGTCAGTTCCTTCAATATTGCTGGCCGCCGTTGTATAAGTGAAATATTCTTGAGTATGATGTAAAAAAAACAATCAGATAAATAATTAAATGAATAATAAAGATGTATATCATGAGACAGATTAAGGAATGTACATGTGTCTAAAACATCTGTGTACGTACATGTATGTTACATAGTTTTATATGCCTGTCAGTATTGGCATTAGCACTGTCTTCAGAACTGTTTCACTTGTCAGATGTCTTCACCAGAGATGAAGTCTTTTGAAAATGCATAATAACTTTAAAATTGACAGAGTTATGCCCCTTATTGTGATGTGATTTTTCATATCAGTGTGTCAAGAAGTTGAATTAGTACCCCCTGTATCTTTGGTAAATTAACAGCAAGCCTGATGACATTGTTATGTACTTATAGCCTTCCATGGTGGGCGTATCTTTACTTAGGTTATGAAACTCTTAATTCGGCTTGTTTCTGAACAAGTTCCATTGTGTAAATGTCGTTATATGGCTTTGAGGACTGTATTGATAATGTCTGGGGTCCATGACTTCTCAGGCTGTTTTTCCAACCACGACTTCAGTATTTAATGTAAAAATACACTGTAAGTGTTAAACAAGCAGGAGGAAGATCCAGAAGAAGTGTGCCCACTATGATGACATCCTTCCCCATTATTATGTTTCATAAAGTCACCTTTGAAATCCAGTGTTGTTTAATAATTCAGTCATGAAGTCTAACATATGGAAACTTCATTTATTGTTCTATATTCTTAGGTAGATGCATTTTTAGTTAGATGTATTTTGACTTGATTTGCTATTAATTTGTCTTGATTACATGTATATTATTCTCATTGGCAGTGCTCAGAATCATATAAGAGATAAGAACAGACGTAGGGGTTCTACAGAATCTTCAGAAAACAACATCCCGAGTAGGAAAAAAATCAAAACAGTAAGTCTTGGTATAGCAAAACACTCAGGTAAAATAGTGAAAAAAAAAATTTTTGAATTAAATTATTTTTTTTAAGTTACTTTGTGTTGAATGTATAAACAGGGTTCACACTCGTCCTGGAAATAATCGAGTTTTGGTGAGAGGTTATCAGAACCTTTAAAAATCATTGAAAAAAGGTTAATTTTGGTACATGTGTATTTATACAAATTTTGCAGTGTGTATTATCATGTTGCATGATGTTTGAATATACCAGTTAATGAACTACCAAAATAGTATCAAATAATCTGCAGGTTTGTAAAACTGAAGGTTATTAGACTGATCTGGAACTCATTTGGCTAGTAGACACAGAAAGCTTCTTGGAAAGCAACCTCAGCAGGAAATTTGCAACCGCTGAGTTGCTTTAAAGTCCGGTTGTCTTTAGTTTGTTTAGTGCAACATGTAAAGATGAATGTCATAATTCAAGTGAATGGAGTGTAAAGATGCTTTCTTGTTATATTTTCAATATGACCCTTGTGCAAATGTTATATTTTATTGTTGGTTTGTGAAACAAATGAAATCTGGAGTATGTTAAGTTTATTGTAGTGCTGTGTAAGAAATGAAGTATTGCTTGCTTGTTTTACAGGAGGATGGCAAATCTCTTAAACCTCGGTCATCTGGACTTCGAAATTTAGGAAATACATGCTTCATGAATGCAGTCCTTCAGTCATTAAGGTAACAGTGTACTGTCATGTACTGGTTTAGTTTTAGTGGCTTTTGGTTATCCAACACATCAATTCAGGTATGAACTAAATTGCAGGAACAAATAATTTAGGTATTTTTGGTATACTTGTATTTTTGGTCATTTTATTTTCATGTGGTCTTTTTTTGCTCAAAAAATTTTGCATACGTCTGTATCACTTCATGTGTGTTCATGTGCGTTTGAAATGTTCGGAATGTAAAGTGAACTACGTATGTGAATTAAATGTTGTGTTTTACATTCGTGTTAAAGTATCTCTTTGAAATGTCATTTGATTTCTGGCTCGTCATTTCAGTAACATCCAGCAGTTCTGTGGCTACATCAAACAGCTCCCATCGCTAGAGGATAAGATGTGCAAAGTTAAGAAAGTCAACCCAGCCAGGAAGTTTAAGGATGGAGATGCAGTGTTAGTCTGTTCATACTCTGAATGGTTTACAATTTTGAAATGGCTACTGTGCACTTGAGCTGAACAAGGCTGAACTATCAAGGCAGCATACGTTACACAGATACGAAGTGCACTTACATGTAGTTAAGCGTTACTTAACACTAAATGTGCTTTATGAAACTGGCCCATGATCTGCTGTGGTCTTTGCCAATGGAAATAACTTAATTTGTCTAGTTAAATGTCTAATTTTAGTTCTTCTATTAACTTTCTATTTGCATCAGTTGCATGAAAATATTCTTATGGAGTCATCATACTGCCCCTAGACTGTAGGATTGCTGATTCCCAACCCTACTTTCCCTATAACAAAGATGAAACAATAAAGAAAAAAGAAAGGATTTATAATTCTCATATTCTCATAATGACTAAGGGGAGAAAATCATGAATTACATGTGACGTGATTTGAGAGGTAATCATGAAGGAAATATACCAGCACAAATTAGGCACCCAGCTGGACCTTTAACAAGGGCATCGTACTTGTATAATTACAGTTAATGGTCAATATATCAGTGTGGCACTCCTAGATTTAAACATTTGTGCTGTGTAAATTCATGGGTGTAGCATGCAGTAAAGTAATTCACAGAAGTTCAAGTATGAAATTTATGTGCATTTTCCTGTTGAGACATTTTCTTATCCATCGTAAGTGCTCTAAGTGAAACATTCATGAAGGGATAAAATTAATCCTGTATGAATTGTCACTTTTTGTTTCAGGCTGCTGGTTGAGGAATTGAGGAAGACACTTGTAGCTCTCTGGCAGGGCAGCAAAGCAGCCATCTCACCAGAATCTCTCTTCTCTGTTATATGGAAAGTTGTGCCTAGGTTTCGGTAAGTTTATCATGTGGAGTTTAAAGAATACACAGTAGGCTAATTGCTGATGATAACGAATTATCGGTTCAGATAATAGTTTACCTTCAGTCTTTAATAACAATTGAAGTGGAAAAAATAAAGTAATTAATCCACTGTTATGTTTGATATGTTCTTTTACATAATACAATGTATGGATCCAAGTTTACCTGAGGATTGGTGGGATGTATGCAGATTACATATTTGAACAATCCTTGGGAGAACCATGATTGTTGTCAACAGTGCAAGAATAAATTCACAGCTTCTCTTGTCTTTACGTAGTGGGGCACGGCTGCTGCAAGACCTGTTTTTGTTCTGGTCGTGGAAAGCAACTCCACTGAAAATTTGACTGAATTTACCCCCAATTTTCCCCATTTTAAGTTGATAGCATCCCCTAACATTTTCTTCGTATCAGAAATGGTATGGATTCTATAGATGATTTGCAATATTCACATTCAGCTGTGTAGCAAAACCCTTTTTTTTTTTTTTTTCAGGAAAGTGGGGAATAGAATGTTTCCTGAATAGGTACATTTTGTTATCTAGTATAGATGATATGAGCTTGAAAACTTGACTTGTTAGTGCAAGTTATGTGCAAGACTGACCTTGGTGGCCTTTAGATTCATTGCACATAAAATTACCTATTGTTTGTGATAAAACTTTCGTGGAACTAATATTGATTGTGTCTTTGTGTTCCAGTGGTTATCAGCAGCAAGATGCCCATGAGTTTATGCGCTACCTCCTTGACCGTTTGCATACAGAGCTGTTGACTCTACTGCCATATCCAAACAGTAACAGTCCCTATATAGGCCCCAAAGGAAAGAGCACCATAGTTACTGCCATATTCGGGGGTTTGTTGCAGAATGAAGTCAACTGCCTTATATGTGGAATGGAATCTAAGAAACATGACCCATTTTTAGGTGAGCTCTCCAGAGAATCTGGTCATGCTTGTTGTTCGGCAGTTTTTTAATTTATTTTTTTTATTTATTTATTTGATTGGTGTTTTACGCCATACTCAAAAATATTTCACTTATACGACGGCGGCCAGCGTTATGATGGGAGGAAACTGAGCAGAGCCCAGGGGAAACCCATGACCATCAGCAGGTTGCTGGCAGATCTTCTCACGTACGGCCAGAGAGGAAGCCAGAATGAGCTGGTCTTGAACTCACAGCGACTGCATTGGTGGGAGGCTTCAGGTCATTGTGCTGTGATAGTGCGCTAACCGACTGAGCCATGGAGGCCCCGTTCTGTTATTTATTTATCCATAGGTTTCTCACACCCTCATTAGTTCTCTGAGACCTCCATTTATTCTGATTGGTTTGCTCCAAGTTTATAATCTCTAATACCTATAAATACTAGGGACCTAAAATATTCTGTGAAAGGGTCTAGATTCAGTTCGTCACAAAATGTATGCGGTAGTTTTCTTGCAATTTGGACCATGACAAAACTACATGTTTTGCCTGATTCTAAGGGTTCTGTTCATGGAAAGAATTTCAAAGCTTGCTTGATAGGGATGAAGATATCAGGCTTGAAAGATGTCAGCTTCAGGACCAAAAAGTAATATTTCGTATCTTTTATTTGCCAAAAGAAAGAAAAACTCTCTTTGGGCCAGTGCTAAGGGTTAGACACAATTGTAACTCACTTTAATTGTTAAATAAGACATAACCTTTTCTGTACAGTGGTGTGCATATACTGTATAACTTTCATTAGAATATTATTTTGATATTAATAAATGTTAGGGTCTGTTTTTGGTTGTAGAGACTTCTAACTGTAGCTCTCTGTTTGATTCACAGATTTATCTCTGGACATTCCAGTCCAGTTTGCCTCAAAGTCACAAAAACCAAAGGATGGAGAGCCAGTGTGCTCAGTAGCAGGTAATGACTGGTGTACAACATCAACTTGCTACACTAGATCCTCCAGATTTTGTCTGTCTGCTGATTTCTGGCTCTGAACATATTTACCACACATATATCGTACATGTGGTTTTACATCTAGAGTATATGTGTTTGTTTTACTTCATAGGTTGAAGAGAAAGAATGTCCAGTATGACCAAATTGTTACAGTACTTCCAAATAGAGGGAGGAACCTTACATATTGTGAAATAGAAACATTGTTTCAAATGTCCATAATTGTATTTAACTTGATTGAATTTGCATTTATATACTTTTGATGTTCTTACTATAAACATGAAAAGTATTCCCTGGGAAAAGTACTTCTTGCTGTTAATATTGGCTTGGTGTAAGCTTTAACCCACACAATTGTGTTGCAGATTGTTTATCCAGTTTCACAGATATAGAGGAGTTGGAGGAGTCAGAACTCTATATGTGCAGCAACTGTAAAAAACGACAAAGATCAACCAAAAAGTTTTGGATACGACGACTTCCAAATGTAAGATTAAACTGCTGTTAGGCTGTTCAGCAGTTACTGTTGTTAAACAATCACCGTGGGTACATTTTCACGAAATGTCAGGATAAGGATGGGCAGCTCAGGACATCATCAATTTGTAATTGTAGCATTTATGTTTATATTTTGTACTTGTTGAACTCAACTAGATTGTTTTTAGTCATTAACAAAGCAGTCATTGTTTTGTCGCACCCTCCGTGGCAAAGGGGGTTATCACGCCAGTGTGGCATTATGACCCCGTGTCTCTGCGGTCACTGTGAGTTCAAGTTCAGCTCATGCTGGCTTGCTCTTCAACCACACGTGAGAAGGCCCGCCCGCCAACTGCGAATGGTCGTGGGTTCCCCCTGGGCTCTGCCTGGTTTCCTCCCACCATAATGCTGGCTGCCATCGTAGAAGTGAAATATTCTTGAGTACGGTGTAAAACACCAATCAGATAAATAAATAAATATTGTTTTATTGTACCAATCTAACTTGAGTAAGACAACTTTCTCTAAGTAGTGTGTTGCACAAGGGATAAACTTGACTCTTCCAAACAGTTGTGGGAATTGTCTTATTGTTCTATTGCCTGTGTTTGATTTTTTCTGTGGAGTAGGTCTGTACTCGTCTGCAGGCATGGAAGGATGTGTCTTGTTGATCACTAGGATCTGACAGACCAGATGTAAAGTTCATGGTGGTAAAGTTTTACCTGGACAGTATATGTTTGATTGTTGAAGGTGCTGTGTCTACACATCAAGAGATTCCGGTGGAACACATGCTTCAGGGTAAAACTGGAGACTTTTGTAGACTTTCCTCTGCGTGGACTGAACATGAGTCGATACGTTTTGAACAATTTGGTATGTCAGTACTCTATCTTGGTAATCCTGTGCATTTTACTTTGGTGCGTACTCTTAATAACTCAGCACATGTGGCTAATAATCAAGTTAGAATTTAAAGAATGTATTATCTGCAGAAGATGTATGTACTTTATTTTGACAGAGCTTTAAGGCCTCTTGCTTCCTCTTTATATTTATCCGTGTCTGTGGTGATTCTAGTTCAGTGGAACACTTTCAGAATTACATAGTTAAAGTTACTGTTACATCTGTTGAATGACAACAGTTAATATGACGTGATCTGTTGACAGCATGAGACCCGTGGAAGTTACTCAGGGAGCAATGAATATGACCTAGCAGCTGTCATTGTGCATCACGGATCCGGGTATGTCTGGCAGCTCTGCCCTACATGTTCTACAGACTTGTGGTTAAATTTTTTATGTAATAATGCTAGAGTAAAGCTATAAATAACTGAAATATCAATTCTGATAACTGGTGTGTGTATATAGTCATCAGACCCAGCAGACATTTTCATTGTGTATTAGATCCACTATTGGCAGGTAGCATTTTCATCAATGACATCTTCTTGTTTCCTGTCATTACCAGGGCGGGCTCAGGACATTACACAGCGTATGCTATTCATGAAGGTTAGTGTACATCTTACACCCCTAGCGTGTGGATGGCTTCCTCTCCAGTGGTACATGGGGAAAGTGGGCCGGTAACCTCCGGATGGCCGTGGGTTTGCCCTGGCCTCAGTCTATTTCCCTGCCATCATTGCTTGCCGTCGTTGTATAAGTGAAATATACTTGAATAAAACATCATAAAATAAATCAATATTTTCAAGCCTGTTTGGACGAACAACTTCATTCCTGTTCTGCAAATATCTGCTTTTATACTTGGTAAATATTTCATAACTATAAGCAACTTTTTCTTACTTCATCAGTGAAATACCAGTCAAATAAGTAAAGAAATATACATCTGCCTCATGTTGTTTAGCAGAGATACCGTACATGTAACTCTGTCATTTCAAAATTGTATTATATCCAAATTATAAGTCCAATTCCTTTTTCTATGCCATGACATATTGACTGAATGAATCACTGTGCATCAAATATGGTCATGTTCATCAGTTACCTAAGAAAAACCAGTTTCACCCACCCGTGAAACTTATCACCGTTGTACATGCACCATTATTGGTAAATGAGCTGTTCTTGGATTTGGCATTAAGCACCAATATTTTCCATATGCATGTTTCAGGGCGGTGGTACCACTTTAATGACAGTACAGTGACTGCCTGTGAAGAGGAAACAGTGGCCAAGTGCAAGGCTTACATTCTGTTCTATGTGCGCAGAGAACTGAAGATTCCAGAATTTCTGAACGTTGACTCCACTGGACAGGACTTATAAAACCCAGCCGATTTGTGCTGACTACCTCTGGTTACATGTAGGAGAATGGCACCTGCAGGTGTCGTGTTGTTAGATAAAAAGCATAAGCGTGTTCAGTGCAACCAAGATGAGGTTTTAACGTTGAGCTGACCTGACAGGCAGGGTTGGAATGTGGTTATACTTGTATTGTGTAGATGTATGAACCTTATGATAGTGTGCTTGATGCAGACCTTTGGCTAGAATGAAGAGAGGAACACCTGAACATTTGGTCTGTATTGTTATATATCTGAGAATCATTGTTCACAAGCCTGTGCTACCTGTATCTTGTTGGATATTGGTTTGGGCAGGCAGGGAGCTATACATACCTGGTAGTATATCAGCTCTTGTGCAGGGGTATCATCGGGCTAAACCACCAGTGTAAGAGCAGGATTATTCAGGGCGTTATTTTTTACCAGAATCTAAATGGATTCCCATAGATTATCTTGGCCAGAATCCCCCAGAATCGTGTCCAAATCAATAAGAGCAAACAGATTTTGGAGATTCTAAGTTCATAACTTTAATGTTCTGAAACAATAGATACTTTTTTTTATTATTATTTATAATTAAACAGTGAATTTGAATTTGACTTTTTTTCCCCAGGTTCAGTTTTGCCTAAGAGGTATTATAGTAGTGAGCGGTGTCTGTCCGTTTGTCCATATTCCTCGTAAACGCTCTCTCTAGGACAGTTCATCCAATGTTCACCAAACTTACACCACACTAATACATTGGAATGAGGAAGCACCCTGTTGATATCCAGCGACCTTGACCTTTTTCTTCAAGGTCATCGGGGTCATTTAGGTTAAATGTTATAATATTCAAGTTAAATTTTATAAAAGGCTTCCCTGACTTATAAAACATTTATAACATGTCACTAGAACCCTTTAGCCCAAGTTTACCAAACTTACACCATACTTGCACTTTGGAATGAGGAAGAAATCTATTGATTTTCAGTGACCTTGACCTTTTCCATCAATTTCATCGAGGTCATTTAGGTTAAATTTTGTAAACAGCTTTATCTCTTGAACAACATGTCCCAAATTCACCAGATTTATAACACACCTACACAATTTTATGATTGGCTGGTAACATACATAATATCTCTTGGAATTTGTATCTATTTTATACATTGTACATGTGCTTATGCCGAGGGCTTTTAGGTGCATTGCACGGTATGTTTTACGAGAAGCCAAGTAGATTCTTGTACACTTTGTATGTGGGAGTCATGACAAGAATCTGACTCTGGGATTCCATTAGGAAGTAAAGCCCTGCTTATTGATAACTCCCACTGGACACCAGCATGTTGTACATTTGAGTTGCAAATGTTTTTATTGCTTCCAAGATAATGATCTTTTTCTGAAGAAATTAATATTGGTTTTTGCAGTTGATCAAAGCCCATGAGCGAGATAAATGCATCCACAGGACTGTGTACTTTGATTCTCTGATGTGACAGATACATACCATTGTACTGGACATAGATGAAATGAATGTCAGGGAAGTCTTGAGTGCATTACCCAGAGTTGATCAGTTCTAAAGGGCAACATGTGGCTCGCTGAAAATGAGGTAAACATGATGGTTAGATTTATAAAGTTGTTCTGCTGACAAAGTTCACAAATTTTTGTGCCTTTGTGAGTTAGTTAGCTGCCTTGTGTGGTATAATCTACTACTTCACCCCTCACTCCCATGTTAATATGGCATAGTTAACAAAGCCCAGGGGCCTGTTGTCTAAACAGGGTGAAAGTTGTGTCGAACGTAACTGTCATGAGACTACATGCTGTAGAGATACGTCCTCATGGTAGTTACCTTTGACATGGCCTTACACTGTCTTTGTCAAACGGGCCCTAGGATTGAAATTATTACAAAAAAGATGTTAGATGCTTCCAGGTTTGTTACATAAATTTTTTTTTTTTTTGAAAACATGTGTGCCTCATTTATAGCGAGTTACTTAAATTGAACTGTGCAGGCCATTGAGCAAGGCGAGGGTTTGGCAGAAGCTGGACAGTGGGAGGGGAGAGGAGGGGGAGTGCAAGGAATGCAGTTTATTGTGCCGGCACATCTGATTTGAATGTCAAGGGAAATGTCGAGGTTAGAAACACAGCCTTTGCCAGTCCATAGCTGTGAAGTTTGTATTGTCACCAAGCAGTATTTTCTCCAGCCATATCTTCATGTGTGTTCTTAATGTGTACTGTTTGTTTGCTTTCTTCACTTCACTGTTTCCAGAGTTGAGTTTTTTCATTCATTCTCATGTAGGGACGGTTTAGTTATACAATATTACTTTAGCTGCTCTTTCATTTGTGTTCCTGCAATATCTGATTGAAGGTTTAGAACACTACATGTATTGTGTTAAGATTGTTGATTTAGGCAGTGATGCGTGACCATTGTAAACAACTGGCAATTCATGAGTTTCCATCTGTCAGCTTTAGTAACTAATTTCTTTGTGGTTTCACTCGGCTTTGTGGAGATGTGTGCACTTTGCTACCATTTTGCTGCAGTCAGGAAAAAAGCTATAGTGACATGTTGGACGCTGGTCGTCTGGATCTCAGATAATATGGTTAGCATGCAGATAATATTTTTGACACGGTGCAATGGATTCATTACTACTATTACAGGTGTAATTCCACAGGATTCAAGGCTGCGGTTTTAAGTGTCGGCTTTCTGAACAGAATATATGCCTATTAAATGTATTTTCAAATTAAAGAGCAGATTATTGAATTTTTGGATTTTTTGGGGGCATTTTTGAATAGCAATCATGTACTGGTATGTAACTTTAGTGATAATGACCAAGTAGAAAAAAGTTGTAAATGCAAGTAAATTTAAATTAAGACCATTGTAAACTGATCACTGCCATTTCAGGGTGCATGTATTTTTGGGGAACCATTTCACTGTGTACGTTAACTTATATGCCTGTGTCAGTGCATGTTTGAAGTCTCAGCTGCTCAAGATGACAGCAGCTAGTTTTGTTTGCTTCTTGCATGTTTAGATCTGGACATGTACACTAGATTGATTCTCAGTACAGTTTTAAGTCATGCATGTATGTTCAATGAGAAACACTTAGGTGGGTATTCCTAAACACAACAAAGAGTACATGTGCATACATGTGTAGGTTCCTTAAACAGTAAGGAGTACAGTGTTGAAACTTTTAACCTAATGCAAGTTCTAATGGTTGATGAACACCAAGACTGTACTGGTCGGGTCAATTCATTGATGTACAGAGTTCATGGTGTAAAATGCAGGCAGGTCAAATTTCTCATTTGCTTGATGAAGGCGTCTCAAAATCTTCAGACAGAATGAAAATGTTTGATTGCAATAATCATGGTAGTTGTATCGTTCAGATAAATCGATCAGCTAACGCTCATGTTGTCATGTTCATACTCCCAACACCCACGTGATGATCCCTGTTGAAGTTCCAGCTGCTCCTTTTTGTTTGACATTCCATTAGTGACGTGGGTAAATCGGCTGTGCCACTCTCCATAAGACAGTAGTAAATGCTGTTGGGTTGCTGCTGTTGTACAGGACACACTGCTGGTACATTGTAGCGTAGACATGGCAAGTTGATCATTTCCAGGCAATGATGCAGTATGCTTGCTGCAAACTGTTGTTTCAGTTTTCTTTTCGTGATGTGCAAAAATGATTTCCAGTAATTAGTTTTACAACTGATTTAAGCCAATTGGTAGAGGACCACTGACCCTTGTTTTGTTTTTTTTGGGATTTCCTTGTTTATGTTCGTTGCCTGTTTCAGCCAAGTGTAGTTGTTCTTTTGTATTATTGACGTGAAATAAACTGTTACAATCATACATACTTGGTTGTCTCATTGTATCATAATTTATCTCGTATCAGATAAATTACTCTGCTTTTGATTGGACAGTAACAGTCATGTGACCATGTGTAACTTTATACCCTGCAGCAAATGTTTTATGTGTCTCACGACTCAACAGTAGGGAGAACACCATGACGTAACAGTAACAGTGTGACACAACAAATCACGAACAGCACAACATTAGTGGGCCAGGCTGGGTGATGCCTACAGACCCGCCATGTATCCTTTCACTCAGTAACCATGTAACTAATAATGTGATTCCAAACGACTTTAGGAAGGTGATAGTAAGTAGATATGCAAATCACCCAGATGTAAGACAGGTCCTCCCTGGGAAGAGACTACACAAGTTTCCATGGGAGTGTGACACCTGGTCCTCAAATCCCTTTCGTCCAAGGTAGGGTTTGAATCGACGTCTTGTTATCCTAGTAATGGGCAGACCAGCAGTCATGGTTTCTGCCTTGACATGGAGGTTTCATCAGTTGAAGATGCATGGTTACCACCTTAATTTTCATTGTCAAGATATACTAACCAATATAAAAACGAAGACTGGCTGGGATTCTCCAGTTTGTGTTGAATGTAAGACTGTTTAATATGCAGGATAGGCACTTGAATCAGGTAGGAGGTTATTATGAAATTAGGCATCAATTCGAACTTTTCACTTCCCAAACATCTGACTGATTTGTGAAATTGGATTACTTGTCTGTATTTTATTTCCTTCATGAGAAATGTCTTAAGATCAAAAAAAATATTTAATCAGTGACACAGGGTATAACTTACGCTGAATCATGCAATCATGCCCTAGATTATTCTTTTGAAGAGTTGACCTGAACCTTCATGTACACTTCACTGGACATAAAAAACACACTCGCACAAAGATGTTTCCATAAAATTAATATATTTATTATTTACACAAGTCGAACATGCAGGTACATGTGATTAGATACAACTTGTATGCAATCCCAAATGAGAGCTTACAGGTGAAGTTGCACACTTACAGTACTTGTATTAATATCCCATATTACTGTCAGTGTGGGCTCAGCATAATGTAATTCCCACACACTTAATTTCTGTACTCTCAACATTTTCACAGTCTGATATGTTTTCATATAGGACTTAAGAAAAGGAGCACACCCTAAGTTACCAAGTATTATCTAAGGGTTAATTATTCAGAGATACTTATAAAATATGCATCAAATTAAGTTCTTTACACAGAAATACAAAAAAGAAAATTTAAGAAAAATTAAGTACATAATACTAACAGGGATATGTGTAAGACTGCAATTTCTTTGGCAGGCATATAATTAATGGACGAACAAAATCTGATATGTTCTGGACCGCTGCTCTTACACGGAATGGCAATTTAACAATGTCAACACTGCAATGTACACATTTGTTTATAACTATTCAAGATAAAGATCCTGCAAGCTGACTGCATGTGTGGAATGTACATATAAAGCCATTTTTACATGTTAAAATTTGTTGTGTACAAACTGCCATGCACCTCCATTATCATATATAATCTAGCTAATGCACACACCAAAGGCAGCAGTTGATACAGGCAGTTTATTCTCAAGAGAAGACAAATCTTTGTCATTTGTGTGATACACACACAAACACATAAGTATAAGTCATAACCGATACCTTAACCACAGAAGGCTGATGAAAAAGAAAGTGTAAAATAATTGAGCCAATTAAATATTGTAGGCAAAATACAACAAAACGATAATATTTGCAGGCTATCAAGTAGAAAATAGAGTTATAAATAAAGCTAAATAGGATTGAAAGTAACCAGTGGTACATATAACAATAAATGCCAATTACTTACGCTTACTTTAATACTTGAGATTTGTCTACACAAAATACGACAAATCTGAGGTCCTGACACACAATACGAAGTGGGGCTCTCGGTACTATGTTAACAGTAGTCTCACAGAAATACAGAGTCTCCTTAACTGCCCTAAGTAACCTGCTAACAATCTAGTGGTGAAACTGTGCACAGCGTTAAAACGTCAGTGTGCAGTCCTTCAAAATGATGACACAAGTTGACTGAATTCTGACTGGCTATCGTTTTCTGCATGAGTTTCGTCTTCACTTCAATATAGCTGGACGAAATCTGCTGAGTGTGCAAATATCAAATTACGACGTGAATAATTCAGAATTCATGAACATTCAATGTCATCTGAAAGTTCCATTTGTTTATGTATTTTAAAATTTTCACTGGATGGTTGGGCTGCCAAGCAACATTAGACATGTTAGAGTACAGTAGGAGATTTCAAAGGGCTACATATTGCCTGAGCATATCAGATCTGACCTTCATCAATTATCCACAGTACATGTACACACAATGATGTCAGAAATACTAGGGACAAAGAGCTTGGGTTGTTGTTCCAAACATGTGGTGTTACATTGCATTTACAATCTGTGGAGATCAATAGAAAGATCACCCAATTCCTTTTTTCCCTTACTTGGTGCTCACACTGTACCTGGTATAATACACCAAACCTGGTACACTTACAAAATACCTGGTACACTTTCACCATATCTGATACATGTACACTTACACCAAACCTGGTACACATACACTTACATCATACCTGGTACAAATACACTTACACCATACCTGGCACACGTACACTTACACCATACCTGGTACAAGTACACTTATACCATACCTGTGATAAAATGACAGAATATTTCACCCTAGTTGGCACAATACAACATACACTCTGCTTGGGTAAATCTATAGCACAGACATGGGGTGGAAGTTTTCAGAATGTTCAAAATCTGAAAAGTTAGAAGACACTTCCAAAAGCTGATGGCAAGAGATAACAAAGCAGGCCATGTATTTGCATATAAATGTTGGGGGGGGGGAGGGGAAGTAGAGTAATCTAAAAAGTTTTAAAGTAATTTAGCCACCAAGCAGCTAACAGAATACCAGGGTTATTCCAGTAGGCAAAATATGGTTTGTATACTAATATCTGTTTAACACAGCCTCATCCTTTGGGCCAGACAAATCATTCTTTTTCACTTCCACAAGTTTCACTCAGGCTCAAACTACATTAACAACAAAAATAATATCAATGAAAACTTGGAAGACTGACATCTGACTGGTGCTACATCATCTGATCGGCACTACATCACTGACATAAGTAAGACTGGCAGACCATCATCTGATCGGCACTCTATCTCATCGACTGATCAAGATTGATGTCCAACATACATACAACTCACTTTAATAACAATATCACAAAAAACCTACATCTGGGCAAAAACGAGACAAAATCAGGGGTGTATCAACTGAAGAAAAAAACAAGCAGGAGTTATACAGTATTTAAAGAAAGAACTGAACATTTTTGTACATGTTGCCTCCTGTTTCCCCTTTTATACAAGTTAAGCCAATTACAATCCATTCCTTGTCCAAAAAGCTAAATTATGATGTGGGCATGAAATGGAATGTCTCCTCAGATTAGGATTTCATATACCCTATTCATGGTTGCCACATACGTTTGAGGTAATACATGTACATATAATCATTAGGATTACAGCTTACCTGGATTTGAGTCTTAACTACATCATCTATCCTTTGTTCCCATTCATCATCAAAGATTTACAGGTTAACATTAGTCAAACTATCTAAATGCAAACCCATGAAATCAGCTGAAATGTCCTCCCATCTCCACAGTGCTTAGCTGGTTACATGGAGGTTTAACTCGCATAGAGCAACCTCCATTCAAATCATTTTTGAACTGATACTCCTTGTCTACTAATATACATATAGATGCAGCTTACAATGTAACATCTAACACACATACTTTGGCTTACAGTGTATACCATTTTGTGTTTTAATATCTTGACATGTTTCCTTAAAAAAAGACAATAAGTATGTTACCTTTAAGTACAAGATGTCTTGTCCCCTAAAACCTTAATACCATTCTCATCGCCAAATATACCCTTCACTGTTTGGAGCCAATGAGCCAGTAATACTACGCCTATATCTGAACCACTGGACTCTTGACTCTTACTTTGGTCTTGCACAATGTCACAGTGTGCTAACATATATTGTACATAACAAAAGATTTCGTCTACCATTAGGTTGCCCATTTTTTGTGACTGTGAGTTGTATTTATCTTAAAAACATTCTTTCAGGTTTGTTAGGAAGGTAGTATGATATCCTACTGGAAAATGTAAGTTTCAACATCAAATGAAATATTTTGTGACATTTATTTGCATCTAAGCATGCATTTTTTTAGACAAAACTTTAAGATATTTATGTTAAATATATCCCAGATTCTGGTTAGGTGTTGCACTGTGATGTAAAAGCAAGAGATCAATGACTTTGTCTCTACATATATACGTACATCTGAAGAGTGGATCACTGGCAGTATAATAACACTCTACAATAACTATAGGTCACAAGGAGTTTTTTGAATTGCACGTAGGTGAAATCAGAAGCTGGTTTGAACAGAGAGCTGGCAAACGCCAAGCAGGACCCTGAAGCCGCTGACATTTATTGACATCAAATCTTCCCTTCTCATAATGATATCACATTGAAGACAGAACAATGTCACAATAGACAATGATGCATCGTAACATTGTAAACCATGTGTAATCATTGGTTGTTGACGAAGCAATGGTTGAATGTCCTGCATCATTCTAGCGCCACCTCTAGGGATTAAAAAATATGCCACCTTACCATTATGAGAGAAAGGGTATTCATGCATTAGAATCCAGTTACAATGATATTCATACAGATGATGGGCTGATTTATAGACCATAAATAGGAAGCTAATCATTTCACGTTTTTATGACAAACACTTACACCAGTTCAAGGGCTGAGTTAGAGGTATTCATTTGCCTATCATCTATTTCTTGTTTCTTAATGTTACACGATATTTTACATACCTACTGAAGTTACACACAAGAAAACAAATGTAAAATTCGTGTTTCAGAATGTCAGCAAATATACATACATAATAATAATTCTATTCACTTCACAGGAACCTCGAGTACATGCTTCAATTGCATCAATAAAATTGTATAATCAAATCTGGAGCTTTGCAAAAGGGGTAGATAACTCTTGCGTCTTACCATTTCCTACCATGAGACATTAGAAATTGCAGTCGTTGATATCGTAACATTATCAATCTGTTGCATTGACTGTACGGCATATTACACAATCATGACAATGTAACAGATCCATCTTCTATGATGGGCAAATAGAAATTTCCTCCCAAAACTTTAACAGTGCTATACCAGAAAACGAGTTTTCTTTGACAAAATGAAATTATTTCAAGGCAGTGATAATTGCAATGATGCTGCAAGATTGTTTGGTGAAACATACATGTTATGTACGTACTCAGAAAGTAAATCTCTAACTAGAGACTATCCTGATAATTCCATCATCAGAGACACAGACATAACTACCAGATCACAATCCACATGGTCATCCAAACCACAGTTGCCTGGAATCATTAGCACTTTGGCTGAACTCAACAGCCTGCCTTGTCTCTGCTCGCCAATGCAGTGGGGGAAAGTGGAATGTATGAAAAATGATTGATTATGGCACAAATGAATTTAATACAACAGGCATCTGTTTGAGATAAATACACAGCTCTGCTTGTTTTGAAATACACTGCATAAAGAGCTGTCAGAAATACTGCTGTACAGATATTAGCATGAGCTGTTTGCCACACATCACCCCCTTCCCTCCAACGGAAGTTTTCTCTTGTTTTTCGTAACCTGTTCACTCTAGGTTACGACAACTCATTTGTCATTATATTCTACAGCATGTCCTCCATTTAGGTAACAAAGTTGCTTGGGGTTTTGGTCAGCGAGGCTGCTTAGCCACACTGGATGGACATGTACATCAAACGCCAGCTGATAAAACAGCCTTTGCAATACTGAAACAATACTACAATAAACAATTATAAATATATAATTTCTGTTTTTTTTATCAACACTTTTTTTTCTGTTCACGCTGTTGTGGCATGCTATTAACTTTTCGTGTCCTCTTTTAATGAGGAAATAATCTGGTCGTGTAGAGTTTTCATGTCCGCCATTTTGTTGCCCAGCTGTGTGTGCAAGTGCATGATGTGTTGCGTCTCCTTCTGTTTTTGGCTCTTTGACTCGGCCAGCTGGCGCTCCAGTTCTTTCACTCGCAGGTTCAGGTTCTGGTTTTCTTTGTCCATGTTCTGCAGACACAGAGATAGAACATGCAAAAGACACCCAATGTATAAAATCAAAATACAACCACATTATCTGTGAATGTTTCTTTTTTCCTAACTCAGGCTAAGAAAACAGCAAGTACACTTTTTCTCCAACCACTGTGTATATGCTCTTTGTTACTGCTACACGTGAATGTCTCTTTTTTTTGTGAATTCAACACCCGATATATTAATGGTTGTGTATTGCTCCACCTCTTCATTAAAGCTGGCATACAGTAAAAGAATGTTACCTCTGCATCTGTAAGACCATGTATCCAAGGCTACCAGTGCTTTATAAAACTCAATCCAAGTTTAACCTATATAGATTTTGGTTTCATCACATATGAGTATGATCGCCACAGACCAACAGGATTATACACACTCCTGCCTTCCCCAGAAACCCCAACCTCACAGACTTCACAGTACACATATAAAACACATGGCTACATTTCAGACACACTGGATCAGTAAATGAACAATTACAT
Organism: Acanthopleura granulata; assembly: GCA_016165875.1. NCBI lineage: Eukaryota > Metazoa > Mollusca > Polyplacophora > Chitonida > Chitonidae > Acanthopleura > Acanthopleura granulata. The sequence goes on along the minus strand of JABBOT010000005.1, from coordinate 30,201,018 downwards.
GTAAATTTCTACTAAACATAAATACCCAAAAGAAAAGAAGAAATTCCAGAATTCAGATCTAATTATTTGGTCAGGTGTCATCAATTGCACTTCAAGACGATAATAGTTTACAACTGTAGTATTGCATGTACATGTACAGCCTAACACTTTATACACGAACACGTAACTAATTAGCATATCACAACACAATACAGTTTCCAATTATTATATATTATAGCCATATGTATGGTCTTCATTATTTCTGCATATGTATTTATTTATCTGATAGGTGTTAAATTTTATTAAAAAGATCTTCAGGTTTATGGGTGTAAGGAAATCAGAAAGCTAATGGTATTGCTTTGCCTTTGTTCTATACCTGAGAGATCTCCTGAGCTTAACCTGTAGCTATCATGCAGCATCTGAAGGCTTCAATTTATTTATGTATTTATTTGATGGTGCTTTATGCCCCACTCTAGAATATTTCACTTACAGTATGGCAGCCAACATTACAGGGGAAGGAAACCGGGCAAAGCCCAGGGAAAACCCACAGGTTGCTGGCAGACCTTCCCACATATGACTGGAGGGGTAGTCAGTGTGGACTGGACTTGAACTCACACTGGTGAGAGCCACCCGGGTCATTACGCGGCACTAGCACGCTAACCCCTCGACCACAGATGGCCAACAAGGATTCAGAAAGATCCGGCCTTATTGCTAAGGGGATGATAGGCAGTGGCTAAAACAATCCTTAACAAGCCGACTGAGCCAGCAAATGTACCTCACATGTGCATCACGCTGTACACTATGCAAGTTATTAAACACAGAAGATGTACGTCACACGATATTAGAGTACAGCGTAAACGGTTGTATGAGTGACATGAAGGCATAAAGTTTTAGTGCAGTGGCATATCACCACATGAATACAGACATGTAAAGCTGTTAAATTTGACCTGTCCACGTCTTGCTGTGCACAGGATTAACAGTACAACAAACCTGTCCACCTACCTGCTCAGATAACAACCATTGCTGTCACAGAGAAAAACTGAAGGTGTTACAATATACAATATGGTCTCCACTGGGAAATTGTCTTTCTTTTTAAATCCTCCATTATATTTATTTATTTGTTTGACTCGTATTTTACAGTGTACTAAAGAATATTTCATTTACAATACAATTGCAACCAGCTGTACGGCTGGAGGAAACAGAGCAGAGCCCACTTGGAAACCCACCATCCCCACGTTGCTGGCAGACAGCTGGACTTGTCCTCTATTATAATATTCTAATAGACTCCTGCATATGTGTGTGTAGGTTATAACGGTCCAAACTTCCTACACTGTACACCGTAGATCTTTTACATGACACATGCTCACTTTAAAAATTTACCTGGTGTTTCTTCCACAGCAGTAGGCACATTTAATGAGGAATCTATCCAGCCAAAAACTGTATCAACCACAATCACAAGAGCACTCACCTGTAATTTGGTTTGCAGTGTACTGTTCAGAGTCTCCTTTGTCATCAGGTCTGTTAACCTTTTATTTAACCTATCAATTTCCTGAAAACAAAACGAGTTGTGTTAATAAAGCAAAAAACATGCAGCAATTAACCAATGTTTAGGGCTTTTATACTTATACTAATAAGAGTGTTTTATTTCTCATCAGAAGTAATTTAAGACAAAGTTGACAGTTAAATACACGAAAACACCAGGTCACAAAGGCACATACAAAGTACACACAGCTTGTACGTACGTAGAAGATATTTCTCATGCTCTACATGTTCTATGTATTTGCATGATAAGACAGCGATATTGTGGTGCAGAGTATTATACAAGCAGTGAGTATGACATATTTACAAGCAGAAGATCTCGGGGCCTATTTCACACACAGAGTGTAAGTTATGTCAAATGTAACTGCCATAATGACACACACTGCAGAGATACGTCGCTGTAATAGTTACTTTTGACTAAACATTACACCTTCTTCGTAACACTGGTCCCAGATGAACTTCTCAGGAGTGCTCTTTGGGTTACATTTTAGTGGCAGTTAACCAGAGCACTGACCACAAAGCAGGCTAAAAAAAGGCTAATTTTTCATTTTTATTTTCATTTAACACCATAATCAAAAGAATTTTTCACTGAAATGATGGTTGTCCTTTATATGGATGAAAGACACCTGAGGGCCCAGGTTAAATCACCAGACTTTGGCAGGTTAATGACCAACTTTTCCACATGTGATGAACAGGTATCCACAAGACCATGCCGTTGAAGGTTTACTGTTATCTGAGCACTATATACAATGAGAGCTAGAGGCTCCTGGCTGGATTGGAGCACACATCTTGTGTGACCTAAGGTTTGGAAGGGTAGCATTTCCATGAGGTACAAGCAGCAACTATAAAGGTCAAGGAACTACGATGGTCATTTGACGTTCCAACCTGTTGTTTGACAGCATTCTCCTGCTGGAGGAGCTCGGTCTGACTGTGTAGTAACTTGACTTCTTGCTGTACAGTCTGTAGCTGACTGCTCTGATCTGCACTGCCCTGCTTCTTCTCCATCTCCAACACCTGACAACAACAAGAAGCTCACCTCAGGTACTTGTACATGTAGTTTACTAGTCATTAGCTGCAGAGCATCTGAGTCAGGTTTTGAACGTTACTGGTAAAACATTTATGAGACAAGGTAAAAATGACGATAAAGCAACCATCATGTGATGTCATTTTTATTTATTTTTACCAGCATTACGGTGGGAGGAAACCAGACAGGGCTCGGGGGAAACCCACGTCTATCTTCAGGTTACTTGTAGACCTTCCTGTTTGCAGCAGGAGAGGAAACCAGGACTTGAAATCGCACTGACCGCATTGGTTAGAGGTCCATAGGTCAATGAGCTGAGATAGCGCCTTGGACACAGAGTCCCCCTGACAGTTTTAAGAAGAAGCACACTTCTGTTCGCATGTATGTACAGTATTTTGAATGAAATGCTGATTGACTTCACTTTATATCGTTTACCGCATTTTTGAATCCAAGAGGCAGTTTTCAATTTACTGAATGCGCTGCACTACTGTTTGTAAACGTGAAAGGACTTCAGTATATGAAATAATCCTAACACCTATTGTGTGTCTGGGGTAAAAAAAAAAAACAGCTGATGCTTCACCTTAATCCCAAATTTTCAAACATTTTTATTTGAATATTTAACTGTTTTTCTTTAAGATGTATTTTGCTTTATAACTGCACTGGGCAACAGGCCCTAAAATCACAAAGCTGTTTTAGACTCATGTCAGATTTAGTCTTAACTTTGAAATGGTTCACCTTATGTATTTTTATTGGGATCCTTAGAGTTGTCTTAAGATTTTTAGGATGAAGCTGAAATTTAGTGTTCAACTTCAAATCTAAGGTCAGGAATAATACTAGAAGTTAAAAAATTAGACAGTTTTTTGATCCTTCTGCCAGGATCACAAACACACACTTCCTTCGACGACTCCTCATCCACCTATGACTCTTTATGTCAGTTTAAGCAAACCTTTTTCTTGAGCCTGGTGCTCTCCTCCTTGTAAGCTGCTAGTTGCTTCTTCCACTCCTCCACATTGGCCGTGCTCTCCTGTAAGGCAGTTGTCAGACGAGCATTATTGTTTTTCAGAGTCTGTAGCTCCACCTCCCATTTTTTGGCATTGGCAGAGCTGAAACAACACAGCGCCATGTACAAGAACAGTAGCATTTCTCGTTTTCACGCAGGAAGAAACTTCAGATACAAACATAACCCCTGTACTGTGAGCAAGTGAAACATTTCTACCACATGTTCTACACATGGAATCTCTGAACTTCAATTTACATAGAAGTAAGCAAATATATTTCACATTTACATTTATTTATTTATTTGACTGGTGTTTTACGTTGTTTTCAAGAATATTTCTTTTACATTCGGAAACCCATGACCATCTGCAGGTTGCTGGCAGACCGTCCCAAGCACGACCAGACAGGAAGTCAGCATGAGCTGTGCTTGAACTCACATCGATTGCATTGGTGAGAGGTACCTGGGTCATTGTATTGCACAAATGCACTAACCCACTCGGCCTCGGAGGCCTCCTCTCATATTTACAATCAAACTCCTACCTGTAGTGTGAAACATGAGGCTAGTATAAAGAAAATCCTGTATAATCAAATCTGTCAGTTACATGTACCTCAAAAAAAGGCAGGGGTTTACTCCAGGTACAGTACTCTGGTCTTCTTCACTCATATGTCTGATTGCCACTAATCCAGGTGTTAAAGATCAATGAAATAAACAGTCAGTAAAATCTCAACACTACAAGAGTCACTACCTCTGAGCCAGGGCTAGCTTTAATCTGTCGTTTTCATATTTAAGTTGAGCCTCCGGTGCATTAGCTGGAAGGCTAGGTGTTGAGGAGCCTCCCAGGGAGTTCCGGCGTTCTCGATGTGACCCGCTGTCTCCCTGAACCAGAAGAGAAACTGGTATAAGTACATGCAGATGTCTCATTCTCATTTGATTTATACAGTATATACATATACAAATGTACCTGGCATTTTGTACGAACACCTATTATGATCGCAATTAGATTTTACAGCTGCTAAACAAAATCACCCATATAAAGCAAAACACAGCAGAATGAAAGAGTGTATGTTTTGTTGTACATGTACTTTGTACTCCTGCATTCTCTTTGCGGCAGGCGATCAGCCCCTAAGGTCAAAGATTTGAATGCTGCACAACAGACACGATTTACTTTGGTTTCTTCCATGAATAAGATTGAATTAGCATTGTATATCGGTCAAAAATTTGTGAATAAGGCATGAGTCACTTATTATCAAGCAAATGAATCCAGAACGACTCCACCCTGAGTTGAGTGAGTGATAGGGTGTCACGTCGATGACGGAATAAAAAGTCTCACCTCTGAGTGGAGTGAAGAGAGACTGGAAGTCCGTTGGTGTAGCACCTCTTTAGAAGTGGAATCTGTCATGGGTGAGGCATCCCCATTGTTACCATTCACCTCACTACTCCGGATGGGAGAACCTTTTCTTGTCATTTCTTTCACTTCCTTAAATTTTTCTATGAACTGAAATTAAAAAAAAAAAGGATTAATCATAAAAATACTTCATTTCTGTATGTGAATGCAGTATTATGTAGAACCATTACTTTTACCCGGGTATTCAAATTAAACCACATACTGGTACATGTAGTACATGCAGTTACGTGTATAGGCCATGATAAGTGTTTACAAAACACATAAAGTATGGTACTTGTATTTGACCTAAAGTTTAGCTTTTTTCAAGTGGCACAATTTACTTGATCCTGACTGAGTCATCCACCTTGAAGCCCTCTTTAAAAGGTCAGTATGGTTGGAATAATTTATCAGAAAAACTTCAGTGTGAGCATTCAAATTTCTGAACGTGAAATTCTGCACACTCTTAATTAAAAAAAGAAGGACACTACAGGCAAAAAACTGAGAATCACTTAAGTTTGTGGACAGATGTATTTTGCTCACAAGATTAGGCCACACAATGAAACACTCATCGACACACAGGTGTAAATCAAAATACAAACAATTGCTGTGAACTGTGATATCTGACCTTGGCAAGATCTGCCTCCGTTCCAAAGCCTAGTCCATAGACAGTGTTGGCTCTGGGGTCAGACCACTGGCCAAACTTCTGGGACGTCTTGGTGAAGGTCATGGACGGAGTGATAGTGCTATTGATGATGGCCTACAACACAAAATTCATCAAAATTTATTTATTTATTTATTTATTTGATTGGTGTTCATGCCGTACTCAAGAATATTTCACTTAACCAATGGTGGCCAGCATTATATTGGGAGGAAACCAGGAAGAGTCCAGGGAAAATTCATCAATATTACTGAATTGTGAGCTAAATGTGCTTGCCAGCAATGATATGATAAAGCAATAGAATTCTTAATGATACAACAACGTGATAATGATATTCCACACACAATTAAACCATAACAAATCATACATGTATATATTCTATGTATCTACCATGCTCAAGACTGGGATCAAACCACCTCTTCTGTCCTAGCATCTTACATAAACTAAACAAATTTAATTTTTTTAGAAATGTACTCCTTTATCACTTTCTAAATTTGCACCAACATATACTTTGTCGAGTTTGTGAGAAAAAGAAAGCACTGCTGCACATCAAATGTAGAGCCCATTCATGGCAAGTAATATTGGATAACTGTGTGTGGATAAAAACATTGCAAGCTCTCACACCTTACACAGTGGCAAGTCCTTCAAAAGCCTGTAGCCAATGATGGATAACAAGCTTTACCAAAGTGAACAGAGAATACCTCAGGTGCACATAGCTCACATGTGAATGTGTAGCATGCTTGTTATAATGGTGTTAGCAGGGTGGTCTCAACAGATACATGTTGGCATGCATTGGAATATCGACAGTAAGAGAGACATCAGGAGTATACTGGTGGTTGATATTTAGGGTTTCAAGGTATGTCTGGGTGGAAGATAGTAATGAATAAGTGTATGGGCAGAACACAGTATTTAAGTTCCGGGACCTATCATTAAAATTCATGATGAGTGTTTTAATATGTAGTGTTATCTACAACTGAACAGCAAAAGCAATTAGGCTACCATATAAAAGTCTATCAGGTAACCACGGCATAAGTGCTAATAACTGTTTATAGCAAAAAAGAAATGTCAAAGGTTAGCAAAAAGTTTCGAGTATCAGCAGAGCATTAACAAAAATCACTAACCATGCAGCCTTGGGTTTCTCTCTTTTTTTTTTAGGGCCAACACAATAAAAGCTTACAGGCTATCTTTCAGATGGACTAACTATATCTACACGTACATGAAAATATGTCCAGTTTTTATTCAATATGTTGTACAATGTATACAATGGTCAAGTTTTGAAATATGTACAATGTATAAGGTTTAATGATGATTAACAAATACACTTCCATCCACAGGTACGTCATAACCATTAGTCTACAGGAACAAACAGGGCCAGCTCCTACTGTAGGTTCAAAATGTAGTATTCAGAATAGCTCCCTGTGCTAACAGTAAGACTCACTCCAAGAATTTTTATTTTACTACCAGGACCTATCTTACACCACTCAAAATGCAGTATTCAGAATAGCTCCCTGTGCTAACAGTAAGACTCACTCAAAATGCAGTATTCAGAATAGCTCCCTGTGCTAACAGTAAGACTCACTCAAAATGCAGTATTCAGAATAGCTCCCTGTGCTAACAGGAAGACTCACTCAAAATGCAGTATTCAGAATAGCTCCCTGTGCTAACAGTAAGACTCACTCAAAATGCAGTATTCAGAATAGCTCCCTGTGCTAACAGTAAGACTCACTCAAAATGCAGTATTCAGAATAGCTCCCTGTGCTAACAGGAAGACTCACTCAAAGAATTTTTATTTTACTACCAGGACCTGTCTTACACCGTCAGGACAAAAATGGAAAATAATGGAAAATACCAGAGTTAACATTAAATCTGATGTAACTATATGTATTAAACTTTTTTTTAGTCAAGTAAGCAAAATAGAAAAATCACATTTACAGTGTACATGTATCTCCTTGAATGTAAAACCCAAATATGCAAGCTGTGACCTTGATAAATGACGGAGGGCATGGTCATACTAAGTGGTGAACCATCCCATGTGCACATTTATGAAGAGGCTACTCGTCACAACATGAATATAAATGTACAGTACATGTACAGTGTCTGTAACATGCACCTCTCAATGTTTTCAACTAAGAGTGCCCTTTATTTTCTCGTCCTGTCAATTAGCAGAGGTGTGACTGTTCACACTATACGTTTGTTTCACACCTGGCCCTTACAGGCATATAAATTTACATTAACACATTTTATATATGTGCATGTACTGTATAAGTATATATACATTAATGTTTATGCAAAACAGAAAAAAAATAATTTTGTTATTTTGTTCTGCCACAACCTGTGAATGTACTGTAGATTAAAACTGCGTTACCACGATGACAAAGAGTATGATGTTTTGAATGTCTACATGTAAGTATACATAACAATTTTTAGTACACTAAGCAGAAGTTACATGATTATTAATATTTGGCACATGTAAATTACACGTACGCATAAATCTAGACATTTAATATGCATATATACACGTGCTGAATGTCTGACAAACCTTAGAGCCTTCGACACTGATGATGCGGTAGCTGTCCCTGGCGCTGTCATAGTAATATGACACGCTGACACTCTGTTTGGAGGCCGGTATCCAGTTCTTCTTTGTGTCAGGATCAATTTGGAAGACATGGGCCTTGGTCGTAAAGATAGGCTGCTCTCTGAAAATAGCAATCCATGATAATGTCAGCATACAGTGAATATTCAACCAGACGCCACAAACTAGTTCATGGTCTACACTTCCTTCAAGGTATTTTATTATTAATACATGTGCATTATGTATTTTTAAAATACACGTAGAAGAAAAATACTTCAGCACACATGCATAGACATATACATGTATGTGAATAATATATGCATATATGTCCAATTTTCAACATACATCGTGTATATAACATCTTCATTTATGTGCCTTAAAAAATCTGACAGGATAATTTTTATTAACATGACCTGGTGCATTTTACCCTTCAACAGAAGGAGATGAGAAAGTAGATGTGCCTAAGTGCAGTAACTGTATGTATGTATACTGTACATGTACTGATGAACTGTACATACATGTACATGTACAGTTTTTCATAATGTATATATGTGCATCTCTACAAAATGCTAAACGGAATCTCAACTCCACTCAGGCATGACCAAGGAATACTGCAGCCAACATGCTGATCAGAAAAACAAAGCACAAGTACGTGGTCACAAACATGCTCACGACTGGATTTCAAACAAACTCATGAATGCAAGCGTATGCTTACAGGGCAATCCAGAAGAACTTCATGTAAGATTTCTTTTTATGTGTACACATTTCAGTTTAACATTCATCATATAATGCTGAGTACTGTTTCATTCATGTTTGAATTTATGTATTTAAAGTACAAATTTTATAAGTCTAACACAAGGGTAACATAGGGGTTTTTCTGGCCACTTTCTTATTGTCGTTACGGGAATGAGAACCACAACAAGAAATATCGGGAAATTGAGTTTTAGACGAACTCTGCATTGAGTTTTCATGAAATAAATTGAGTTTTTGATAAAAAAAATATTTTATTCTGATTTGATCAAATGAGTTTTTTAAAATTAAAATTCCTGGAGATAAGAGAAACCAGACATTTTGCCAATTAGTGCTTCAGTTTAAATTGCAGCATACATGTAATTAAGTGGACCAAACAACTGACCTTCATGTTGACACCAACATAACGTTGTTTTAAAATGGTGCATTATATTCATTACATCAGAAGTCCAGTACAAAAAAAAAAGAAAAAAAGATAAACATCAACAGATAATGGAAACAGCCAGTCCCAAAAACAAAACAAAATGAACAAATTTAGTACCAAATGTAAAGAGATATGGCAATGCAGGTGAAAGCATTGTATTTACATGTACATGTAGTTATTCATTTGATCAATGTTTAATGCTGTACTTGCTCAACGCGTTTTATGAATGGGGAAACCTGAGCACCTGGAGTATTCAACAACCTGCGGATTTATATTAAGATTCCCACAAGCCACAACAAATAAATGTGTACATGGACAAATATACAGATCTTAACAGACAGCCACACGAATGTTGTCAACTGCTTATTGTTACCTGAGTACACAGTGGAGAGGGAGATTCCACAAATTCCCATGGCCATCCTTATCCAATTCAGATGTATAATGTATTTAAACTACATGTGTGAACATGTACCTATACATCTGTTTACAAAGAAGCCTATCCAAGTCTGACAATGCAAAAGTGAAGAGCTTACTAATTTAAGCTCCATGTACTGCACCGTTTAATTCAAAACGTGTTTTTGATGAGTTAAAATGCCCATGTTACAAAATTTGCCAGCACTATAATTTCAATGTTATGATTTCAAGACAAATGACATGCAGTGTCATGATTGCGTGTTAGTACAAGATTACACAAATTTGAATTGTCACCTGAGAATGAAAGAGGCCAATAACAGTAGTCTGTAAGTTTTACGTAGAAGTACTGTTTAGTGTATTGTACATATACAATGTACATATAATGACTATCTTCCTCTTGATTTGCAGATGTTTCGCTTGGTTTCTCATGCGAGATTGAATATTGATAATGTCTGAAGGACACAAATTGTAAAAAAGAACACTATATTACATGTACATCTGTATGTACATGCACACTGATTTGCCTTACCATTTAGTAAAGTAGTAAATTTGTCAACTTCAACCCCCAAAATATATATCCCCAAACTTTTACCACAACACACATCTTGGACTTTTCTCTATATCATATCAAACTCAACATAGCATGACCACCATTTGTTTTAACTCTTGCTTCTGGAAGTGACATAATAGCATTTTGCCACCTTGGTAACCAGTCCAGTGGGGTGGGTAGTCCCCCTGGCCAAAAATTTTCAGTTGTATCCAAAGCAGATAAAATTCTGATATATTTTAACTGGGTGCAAAATGACAGTACAGAAATTTATCATGTATCAACAACTTAGACTGTCTGTGTGGCAGTATTATCCAATCGGTGCTCCAGCACTCATCAATTCGGAACCAAATCTTGGATCCAACTTCTCGAATTGCACATGCGTAACATATACCAAATCTGCTCAGTTACATTATCATGTTTTGTGCATGTACTAACACTTGACACTGGAAAGGCAAGAAAAAGTTATAAGCTATCCTTCATCTCTGCATACACTGTACTCATACTAAGAAACAAGGTACAGAAAATAAAAAGAACAGCAGTGACATACGTGAACTGCACTAGTCAGTACACAGGAACCTTAAAGCATCTGATAACTTAGATTCCAGAATACAATGTACAGTAGTTTAATATCCTGGGACCTGTTCCACAAGTTTCTCAGACTAAATTGATTACAGAGCTACCAGTATACATGTACCATAGCAACTAACAAGACCATAATGCTTGAAGACTTAATATGTTGCCATGGTAGTTGTAATCAAGTTACACATCAGCCCTGGGCAACTTCCTGGAACAAGGCCCTGATCATACATGTACATGTATTCTGCATATACTGCATCTTCTGCCTGACAAGCTGGCTTGTTTTAGTTCAATGCCTGTACACTACATGGAAATTTGTTACAAAGACATGACAAACTCAACAGAGCTTCTGAATGTACATGCACATGTCTATCTCTTTATAATTGTTAGCTGTGAAACAAACAAGTGATGGGTTTACAATTATATTTAACAGAACTGGATTAGAATTATGTTAAAAGAATGGTTCAGATGCATGAAAACGAACTGTTAAAAATAATAAACAAATAACAAACTCAATATGCAATGATTTCAATAAATTTATAAATAAATGCTTAATGTAAACCAGTTTCTGTTTAAGAGCACGTGTACAGAAGTACAAAGACATGTACAGGTATTCATCCCGAACATATACATGTACATATGTACAAATGTATCCATGTTCAAATCAGATAATAGTGACACATACTGGTTATTCAAGAATGTGCTTCCTTTGCCTTGTAATCAAACCATACAACAGTGCACCCAATTCCCTGTTGATCATTTTCAGTTGTGCTAATATAACCAAAAAAATTAAATCAAGTTGAACTAATTATAAGCTTTGAGGACCAGTTGCTGTGGTGAGACTCACCTGTGGAAACAGTGGTCGCGTGTGCCATGCCTGTGGAAGGAATGTGACAATTTCCTGTAATGTCCCGATCTCTGAGACTTGACAATGACGGTGTGAGCCCGTCGGATTTTATCTTCCAACCTCATCCCCGCCTGATACTTGCACACGCAGTACACCGACGTTAAGTGTATAGTGCCGTACCTACAGCTTTGACAGGCCGAGTGTCATTAGATCTGATTACCAGGCACTGCGATGCAAATTGCCAGCAGACAAAACGCATACATGAATGCTGTGATTGCCAAAATCAACTGTATTAAACTATACAATGCAAAGTTGATCTAACTGATCAAAGGCAGATCAAGTTCACTTTCCACATATCCTCACTGTACCTCTTGACTCGCAGCAGCAATGACAGACCTGCACATGTGAATTACACATTATGCTACTGAATACAAGTGAAACTGAATATGTATACCACTGATAACCACATGCACACAAAGGCCTGACAAACTATATTTAACCATGTTTAGCATATGTTTTCAGTAAGGCCTCAGCTTTAACACAAAACAATGTCATCTGCTTCATTAGAGTAATACCACCACATGACAGAAGTCATTTTTTCTCCATAGTGAAAATTGTAGGTCCTTAAAAAACAGTAATTAAACTGACAGGTCCTTGCCTGTCAGCAAAATAGGATGGGTAATTTGGAGCTCTCAAACAATGTTTGTTCAAATTATGATCACTGGCAGGTTTACAACTGCATGAAGAATACATCTACATTGCATACACAGTTTTTCCTCTACAATGGGTGATGTTTTCATGGTATGCAAAAAAACCCTCTAAAAGCTATATTATGAAGAAAACCTGGAGGTTGTCCTTAAATACACATTAGTACATGTATGTGCTGTTTTAATATATCGCTTGATCAGTTCACACTTCTATCCATATGTATAATCTATGTATGCGTGAAACTCTGTTAAAGTTAGTCTACCTGAAACATACACGATACTTGCCTGTTCATATTAGAGATATCAAATAACTGACATAAAACACATGTACACATTATACACTAAGGCTACATGTGCATCTAGACCCCAGGTGTAGCAGTCCAATTATCTGTATTGGCCACTGAAGTGTTATATACACTGTAACATGTGCATTACAATGTTACATTGTACATGTACATACATACAGTATGTTCTTTACTGCAACTTACTTATTTGTGTGAGAAATTCAATTCCTTTTCTTTACAAGCATACCACTGTAAAATAATATTTTACCACTAAGTCTGAGTACTGCACTTCTGAATCTCATTTTGCAACCACTACTATACTTGTAAACTGCCAAATTTATGTTGCTGGCGACTTTAATTTAAAAATATCTGTTACTGAGATGTTGCTTAAGTGGTGTAATTTGTAACAATCATAACTGAAGAGTCCATGTACATGTAAGTAGCAATTCTGACATTAGCATTATATAGCTGTTCACATGTCCAATGAGTTTATAGTTTTCAGTTAGTAAATCACTCTCAGAGCTTATCGATCATAACCCGGCACAAAATCTGTCTTCGAATGACTTGCAAATCACATTACGCTGTTGGTAGATGTATGTGTCGCCATAACAAATGCTCATTATTATGGAACCTTGTTTGTATCATGCTGTATTACAATGAGAGAAAGCTAAACATCTCAAAAACAACAAAACAAAAAACAACAACAAGAAGTGAAGGCCAAGTTTACAACACAATGCACTGTTTAGTGGAAACTTATGTTATAAAGGGGACAATTAGGTAGACTTGAAGAGCCTAAGCCACTAGGTTCAACTCCGTTAACTCAACCTAAATGTAATGATTATATGCTGAAAAGTTTGACAAAATCTTGCAAACATAAGCAACTGTAACCACTTGGGCACCAAGCACGCGCTGATCAATCAACGAAACTCACAATATATAACTGGGTGCTTTAAGTACATTCAGCGTCTTCTGTATCTTTCACTGGCAAAAATGCATTTACCACCCTCGTTAGGATATAATTTACAAACTTTGTTGTTTATTCTTTTTTGTTTCCAGAGTAATTTCCTTAGACATTTGTTTACATTGATCAGATTTATTCAAACGAAATATCTTACATACAGGTCAATTTCATATTAAACATGTACATGACCCCTACGTACGTGAGTGGAGGAATGAAATTCTGCTATTAATATAGGGTTACATGAACTTTTCTCAATTCATGAAACTATACATGTACATGTATATCAGTGGCTTCTAAAGATTAATTCTGGTGAACGGCTTGGTATGGTAATAACAGACTGAGCTATATGTATTTCAAAAAATCAAATAAAATACAGGAGGTCAAAGATGCTCACACCTATACATGTATCTGTTCGCTGTTCTGCATCAACAATAAATACATGCACACAGCAAAGCTTATCATCCACATGGCAAGCTATTTTGCATCCAAATTTCACTCTAATAAATCCTGACACTTGTAAACCACTAGAGGCGGATGCTGTGCATAAATCGAAATGTACAGCTATTTCTACAATGTACATGACATGGACTGTACACATGTACAATAGACATGTGCACATGCAAGTACAAGTATGTAATCATACATGTATATATTTAGTGGACCATGTACATTTACATATCCATAAAATATCACGGTTCGGTAAAGTAGATACAAAATGGTCATCACATGTCAAATGACTTACACAAATGCATGTACCTATAACTACTGTGCTGTTCTGCATGGACACTATATGGCAATACATTTAGGTATTGAATTCTAAGTCTAATTCTAAGGCTTATACATGTATGTGCCTAACCCAAGAAAACACTGAGATGTGTTACCAAAACAGGAACTTGATACCAACAATACAAAATCCTTAAAATTTACTTGTGTGTGGGAAACCATTTCACATGAATTCCTGTCTCTGGAGATGTGCGATAACCTTTAGTACATGTGCATGTTACTATAACGCAGCACCCACAACAATAAGCAAGTCAAAAAATACTGTGTAATGAACTTAACAGCCCTCGGCCTTAGGCACATGTACAATGTACCCAATAGACACAAATTCCAAGAGATATTATTTATAATACCAGCCATTAATAAAATTATGTTGGTGTTGTATAAATTTGGTGAACTTGGCACAAACTGTTTAACACAGGGAGCGTTTACAAGCCTTTAATAAAATTAAACTTAAATGACGTTAAAAACCTTAAAGAAAAAGGTCAAGTTCACTGAAAATCAATAGGATTCTTCCTCATGCCCAAGTGCAAGTATGGTGTAAGTTTGGTGAGCTTGTGCCCAACAGTTCTACTGATATCATGACTTTTATAAAATTCAACCTGAAACATCCCCAATAATCTTGAAGAAAAAGGTTAAGGTCGCTGAAAATCAATACGGATTGGGCACGGATGGACGGACAGATGGTCGCTGTCAGTAGTGATACCTCTTGGCCAAAACTGACCGAGGGGTAAAATTTAACAAATGTTCTGTATGAAAAGTTTCATGAACCCATGCCCTGTATGACATGATTATGACAAGTGAACAAGAATGTGCATCACCATGGATTTATCTCGGTAACATTTAACACAAAAACATAAATTACCTAAACCAGACAATCGTATTAACATTACAGCTTACAACTCAAATCTTAAATGCGTACAATCTGATAAAAATCTTGGTCTTCATATTAATCAAATCTTTAAATGGAATTCCCACATTGATTGAGTGTGTGAAATGATCACAACCAAACTTAGTGCATTACACAGGAACAAACATATGATAGGGAAAAAATGCAAAAATTCTGTATTATAATTCCTTCATTCTCCCACATATCAACTACTGCTGCACGATCTGAGGATATGCCAGTAAGTACCAGATAGAAAGAATATCAAAACTACAAAAAAGAGCAGCTAGACTAATATTATATGCCCCTTATTTAACATCAACTTCCAAACTTTTCAAGCAACTCAACTGGCTTTGTATCCAAGACAAAATTTCTCAGCAAACATGAGACTACATGTACAAGTATGAGATACTAAAGAGAAAGTGCCCAACATACCTGAATACAATATTTAAGCCTGTCAACTCTGCAACTACAAAACGATCAATCTCCGATCAATCACATATGGTAATCTCCAAGTGCCATTCCCTTTCTCACAGTACGTCAAACAAAGCCTTTCATACAATTGTCCAAAACTATGGAACACATGAGAAAGGGAAATCTCCTAAAGTCTTCTGTAAAAAGTTTCATTTGACCATGCTTGAAAAACAAAATGTAAATGCTTAAAAACCCATTTTCAATATATACTATGTTAAAATTTTGATTGTAATCTGTCCTTTGCTGGTTGTGTTTGTTTTGCACAGCATCATTACTGAATCTGTGGCTACTTTTGATACCGTTATGTGTGCAAACTGTTCGTCTTGTCACTGTTAATATTTACTTGTAACTGCATGTTTGTTTTGTCACCCTGTCAGAGGGCCTCTGGGAAGAACAGTTTTTGTAACTGACAGAGTAAATGAATCATTTGTCACCCTCAGAAGATAAAGTTATATATATATATATACACACACATATATATATATATATATATATATATATACACATACATACATACATACATACATACACCATGGTAGTTTTGAAAAAATTCCTTAGTTTCAAAACTACCAATCAACATCCTCCGAGATGATTTAAAATTAAGCGTTAGCTCACTGGAAGCATCGGTCTCTTAACTCAGCAACAAGTTTCATGTTCAAATCCAGCTCTCACCGTATCAGGTGCAAGTTTAAGTCAAAAGGTTTGTCAAATTATGCCTGGAAAAAGATAGTGGTTTATTCCTGGCCTGTCAGTTTCCCATTACCACAAACCTGACAGCCATCACATGAATGAAAAGTTCCTGAGCATTGTGTTAAAGAAGACGAAAACCTGAAAACCATGCCTAAATCAGATGAAAGACTGTGAAAATTTATTTGCACATATAGTCTTTGACATTTATTTTGATTTTCTCTTCAAGGAGAATAGAAAATTAGAAAATATTTTTCCAAGGTGGTTATTTAGGACCTCCTCTTGGTATACATTGTCTTTGCATAACAGTTCTATAAATGACGATGTTACACAAGTTTAATAAATATATTATTATTCAGATTATATGCATATGTTTGAACAATTAATTTACATTCAAATACATTTATTAGACATGCATCACACCCTTATTAAGAACATTATTATGCAAAGACTATATACCCCAAGGTCCTGATTAACCACCATCAAAAATATTTTCAAATACTCCTGAAACAGAGAACACCCAAAAAAAATATTAACGAATGTATCTACATATAAATTTTCATGCTCTTTTATCTGATTTTTACGTTTTTTTACATTTTATTCTCCTTTAAACATTAATGAAACAAATGAATCAAATGTATCAAAACTACATGTACTACGAATACAATGCAAGATGAAGCTTCAATACATCTATGTAGAGATGCCAAAGATATTCCATGTAAATTCACATTATCTATTATTTTACAAACAAATACTTAGAAGTGTAATCATAAATGAAACACATATATGCTTCAAACTGTGATGCCTACCCTGGCAGCAATAGTTCCAGCAACAAGCGTATCTCCTTATTCCCTAACATCTTCATTTGCAACCCATGGGATTCCCGTGTGTACATGTGTAGTGGTAAACAAGTGTTCCTTAATCATAGGCTTCTAGTGCTTATACCTGTACATCCACATCCAGAAAAAACATGTACATGATACATGTAGAATCCACACTTTTACACTGACATGTGCATGGACCCACTGATTAGATGTCCATGTACATTTCCTGGCAAGCGTGAATCCAAGATACAAAAGAACGTAAGAGGAGGAACGGTCTGAGAGTCCATAACTAATCTATCGGCACTGTAAACAGTTTTTAAAAGCATTTTAAAAAACAGGTGCCAGCAACTATGAAGTCCGAACACATGTAGACTGCGTGCCAGGCTAACAGAAGGGCCTTGATATGAGGTGCCGTCACAAGTCCCTAAACCTGTAACATGTTTTTCTTGCACTGATCATTTACTGTTAGGTCCACAGGTTGACAAATAGCTTGTGATCACTATAACATGTACTTGTACATTGACTAGCAACTGATTGCTGTGATACAGCATGCAAACTACCTTTACATGTACACGTCCATATCAGTTTAATGTAACAAAATGAATATATTCCATTCATGCATCATGATGCTTGCGATTTTTAGAAATGATTAGCCACGCTGTATCAACAGGTGTTCAAGTTCAATGCTAATTAGAAGTTATGCATAACTAATTAATTACGCCTGATGGCAGACTCACACGCATCTAATATTAATGTGCAAAGTACTCCATGAAGAAAATTGATAGTTTTAAAAGATACATTTAAAAGATGTACATGATGATGCAGTACTGATATGTATAGCAATGGAAACATACGATATTTAGGTGTGCCATGCATATAGTACAGTACCTCTTTGCCACGGGAGCGGGCCATATGGATATGGGGTTAAATGACACACAAAACCTATAGATGATGTACATTCTTTCACATACATACAGATACATCCAAAAAAAGCTGAGTAGCAGTAAAGTAAAGAAGTTTCTGACACAAAAACCTACATTATTCAGAACCCTAATAAAAAGATATCATGGCCACAAAAAAATGCCACCACACGCCACATTGTGGGACCTTGATGATATATGTTACTTGGCACCTTCACATGGATGAGGTAAAATGGGGTACAGGGCTCCATTTTTCTCATTTTTCACCAGAATCTAAATGGACTCGTGTAGATTATCTCTGCTGGAATCCACCAAAATCTTGTCCAAATCTAGTGTCTCAAGACGGATCCAACAGAAGAGTTGGAAGCATAAAAAGCAAACATATTTTGGAGGATTCTATGTTAATATTTTTAATGATCAAAAAGCATGCATTTTTTTAATATAATAAAACAATAACAAGATTCCCGTACATTTTATTTACAAGACTAATAATGAGAATCCAGTTCTCTGATTCCTGTTAAAAGTAAAGCCCTGGGGTACATATATATATATGTACATATACGGAGATGGAACTGTACAAGTACTTCCCATATGTGATCAGTCAATGTTTCTTCAGGGACCTGGAATGCTTCAATGGGACAGACAGAACTTTACTAAAATCAGATGTATGCATCTACATTTGAATATAATGTACTGTACTTTAACATGTACATGGGATCTGGACAGGTTTCAAAGAGGTCAATATAAGAGACAATTATACTCATACTGAACTCGTCAGTGATTTCTGTAAGAAAAAGCTTAATCTAACTCTGGTACCACAAAGCAATGTGATTGGCCTGATGCTATATCCTATGGAATTAAAGTCTCCATAAAAACAGACAGTGCAAGTATGACCCTCAGGCTAGATCTCCTTGTCATCCTTTGAAGGAAAACTAAAAAGACCAAAGCACGTCAAATCAAGGCCAGGAGCAATCTTAACCAACACATGACACAATTCCTCTGATCAGATTGTATTCCAAATTGAACTGTACATTTCTCGGTGCCATCGGCAGTCTGTATTGATGTACTTTGTGCAGCAATTTACAACTTCATACAGTATCAACCTTTAAGATAGGTGACAATTTACCAGTATATTACCAGTACAGGTCAATAAGAAAGTGCCTGATACGTCAGTTTAACACAGACGACCACATGAAGAACTTGCGCACTAATGTGAACCTCAGCATCCTTCCTGTAACAGCCAGGCAAAATTTGCTACTCTGAACTATGGAAGCATGGGAATCATCTGTTACATGTATGTCAAGAAGTTTTTATAAAGTTTTTTATTCCATTAGGCATGTTACATGTGCATGGAAGTGAAAAAAACAATAGTCAAATTTTGTCACGTAATGTAATACGAACTTTGGCAAGGTACATGTACATGTATTTTCTATAAGGGAAGAATGAACATTGAGGATCATATCATCATGCAAAATCTACATGCCTTTTGTGTTAAATGTATGTAAAACTCATACTATTTACATGTAAGCCTTTTAAATCGATTCGCTTAGAATTCCTTGATACTTTGCACATGCAGGCAAAGTATTAGACTGAATTACAAGTCCTCCTCAAGAAGACTTACAGAAAAGCCTTTGAGCCAGGTTTAAGTCAATCCAATATATGTAAACACGCAGATTAATTCTTACATGTATTCACGATATTCAAAACAATATACATAGCTCGTAAATCAAAAATGAACAAATACAGGGACTACATCCTTGCGTCTGCGTCTCATGCCCCTGTATGTACAGAATCCCTAACGGATTTCTGTTAGTTTCCATCTTTAAGTAGCATACACGTACACAGAAGGTGACAGGTGAATGAGCTAGATGATGCTGATTCACGCACTAGCTTCGTTACTGACACCGCCATTGGCATTGAAAAGTTACATATAATAAATAAGAATTTCCCACCCATAAGCATTCAGTTTCTGTGGATTCTAGTTCAAACTTAACACAATGGTATGCACAACAAAGCAGCTGTACCAAGCGAAAAGTAGTAATAAATTACAAATTTGAACCTTTTGAAAAGCACTTTTGTGAATGTTTTATGGAAACCCGAAGAGATCCTTATATTCTTGGTTTACCAGCTTCATGACCAGAATTCACAGATCCCCATTTAGAGTACTTGTAAAGCCATGTCTTGCATAATGAGATTAAAATTCCAGAATAAGCACCATGCATTGATTTTGAGATAAGCTAGATCAGTGTCACTCTATATGACCATACTGAATATTTCACACTGGCTCCACATGCACCTAAAGAGCATCAACATACATGTAGGAAAATGAGGGTTTGATTAAGCATGCAGTTGGTTTGGGTGAGATTTTGTGGGAAAATTTGGATGTTACATGATCAGATGCAGTCATGTAATTGCTAACCAATCTAAAATGACATGAATAATTACTAATTAGGTTCTCAGTGCAGTTCCGTTGCAACACGTTTATATTAACAACAGGCATTTAAATTTGGACATAAACACACCTACTCAAGACACAAAAATTTAAAATATAATGAAAACACAAGAAGGTGGAATAATATGATAAATATGAACATGACAGAATCATCAAAAGGCAATTCACTGACCAATACAAACAGCATCATAAAATTAGACTTTTTAATGAAAACACAATAAACCTATCCAAATTGCTTGCCTTTTAATTTCCCTCATTGTGAAATACTGCTGCCAGGCTGAGGAGATAATGTGTTCCAGGTTGATTTCGAAGCTGGTTGTATCCTCCATGAGTCTCCATCCATTGAAGCCAGCAGTGTGGCCACCCAAATCCAAAGCTGGTTAATGTCCTCTATGCCAGGCAATCCCAGCTCTCCAGGGAACACTTGGGCCACAAGTGCTATTTGTTTATAATTACCACAGGGACAATTTTCAAACACTCCAGCAATCAGATCAAAGGTGTAGCCCACTGCACACTGAGCATGTACATGCCATCTTGGACTGCCAGAAGCTCAGTCCCCTGAGTTGCTGTGAGAGAGAGAGCAAATCTCAGACCACAGTCCACTAATAACATCCATGCCCTTTAACCCTTGTTCAGCAGCCTGGGGCCAAACTCTATGTTTTTGTTTTAGGTCTCAGTTGATACACTGTCATGTACATTCCATGCTGGCAAACATACAGCAGTAGATACATTTGTCCAGTACTGTATGCTCATCTTGTTTCTGACCAAATTACTGTCAGCTTGGCTAGGGTTCCTCAGAAGTGTTTAGCTACTTGGCTTGACAGTTATATACAATATTTGTCACAATTCTACAGGCAACCACTAGTGCTAATTTTTTTTCTTCAAGAGGCAGCTAACTGATCAAATGGACTCCAATGTCTGGCAACAATTCATAGTAAAAGGCTTGAAGCCAATCCAGACCCAAGTTATGGGTATCTTAATTCTTTCCACTGTCTAACACTACTATACATTTATGAAATTGGTTTGTAGATCTCTGTGGGCCAACTGTTCTTCCATGCTGTTAATTTAATGGCACTGATGCAGACATAAAATGATCCAATTTTCCACTCGGGACAATTTTCCCCCCAGTTACCACAGCCCATGTTTATGTGAGCCACCTTCACTTCACACAAGAGCTGGTCCAATCTCTCCTGATTTGCCAAGTCTACCAATCCCATACAAGTACAGTGTATATCTACAGAGCTCATCCCAGCACCCCTGGAGGAACACAGTGTGTCAGCATCATTGGGGTCTCAGGCAGATCTATAACCAGCTCTGAATGTCACTGGCCATGGATTTTGTACTGTCAAGAGGATACATCAAATCTGCTCTGAACGTTATCAGATACACAGACTATTAACTTGATTGCTGCTATCCATGTCACTATGGATTGAACTCCTTATTGGACAGACCACAGAAGATAGCTTGGAGCAATAGCACACAGTACTGGCACCACAATTTTACATGTACATGTAGTTCCTGGAGATGGCTTGAAGCAAAGTAGTCGCAGTATTTCAGATCCTAGAGGCAGCTAGAGCAAGAGGATTTCTGTGGATAACTCAGCCTATAAGGAAATGAGTATATAACTACAATGAAATAAACCTATCAAAAATCAGACTGATAAGCACAGTACATAAGTTCTATACAACAGGCAAAGAAGGGATATTCCATTTACCTGATAAGTGCATGTCTTCAGGAGGTTTCTGCTGCCTATTGTAACTCTTGTGAAAATAGAAGTGGTCTTCATAATGGAAACAGCAGCAAAGCATTATAATTAAAAAAGACAGTTTGCAAGGATTTGAATGATTTTTGACAGAATGTGTTGGATATAATTAACTTACTGTCAACGGTACATGTACATGGCCTTTTGTAATCATGGACATGGATATACTTAGAGGTACATGTATGAAACGAGATACACATGTACATGACATGAAGACAGAAAAAACGCAGATGTGTACATGCACCTGATGGTGACAAAACTACCATATACACGTACGTGTAGTATTGAGCAAGGATGATTTGAAGGCACACCACAGATTTTCATACATGTGTGTTAGGTAAAACATTCCTACAGTTTGCATAATCAAGTACACTGCCTGGGCATGTGTATCTTTATTCACGCAACAGAATAATCATATATTCTACACAGCATACACACATGTAGAACAGGTATATACATGTGTACATTTACAACACTGGTCCTCTGGGATTTTAATCTGTTGTCTTTAGGCATTCTGGTTATGTTTCACATACATGATCTAATTCCACTGGTACACAGCCAGAGCAGCTGGTCACCTTTCTCTCAGTTTTGTTCAGATCACAAATATTTACATGGAACATTTTTCTCGTGATTCCACTATGAACTTCCTAATCCCACATACTAATTCTAGTCTGTGGCAAAAGGGTATATTCAAACATGTCACTGTGGATCACAAAGAATTTAATAATGTACACAATACATAATACATGTATTTGCCCTACATTATATTGAAGTCACTTAATGCATGTAGTTGTCAGGTCTGTAAACACCAATAGCCACATGAATGTCTCAGGTGCATGTCCCAGGAAGAGTTATCTCCCTTGAAAATGTTGTGAAGCAGGCAACATTCTATGTACATAAGCCGAATCAGCATTGGAACCGTCTCGCAAGATTAAGGCTGTTTAGGCGAGACATGAGTGGGTGCTCTCGCAAACTAATACAAAGTAACCCTAAAAAATATGTGATTTCTGGTAGTCGCTATACCTTTAAATGCTGTTCTTCTTGCAGCGAAAACCAGAAATCATGTCTTTTATGTGTTAGTTACGTGAGTATCCACTCATGTCTCGCCCAAAGAGTGTTAATCTCGCGAGAGGGCTCCAATGCCTACTTGGCTTATTAAGTGTCCCAATCTGTCCCGTTTTAATGCTATCTGATAGCCACAATAACACTGCAAGCATTTTTTATGCGATCAGTCAAAACTGACAATTCAGTGTGCTAAAAACTGTCCTCTTGTCTCATCCCATTCTACATACCAAAGCAAGGCAGTGATTACACGTACACTTATGTGTGCATTATCTATACTTGGCTGGGTATTATTTCTACATGTACCTGCACTGATCTGCCTGTACATTCCAACATTTGCAACTTGTACATGTATATGTAGAGTTACTTTGTTGCAAGTAATCTTTCCTTGGAGCCTTCCAGGGAAAACACCACCATCTTCACAGGAATAAGAGTTAAAGTTGAGTATTTTGAGCAATTAAGAGAAGTAAAATCAGGCAAAACCCTGACAGTTGTCGAGCCGCACTCAGGTTATGGAAGCACATCAGGCTTGTCTGTACAGTCAGCATTACATGACTTTGTGTCTTGAGGATTATCACTTCTCACAATATTTATGTATTCAACAGTCACTCTGCAATCTCTCTCCACATATATTTGATAACTTTTAATATGGCGAAAAATTTGGACAGTATCCTTTGGACAACATTGATATTATGTTCTAAATCATGTACTACAGTAATGACTACATGTACAAGCATGTATACTATTTCAGAATGATCAAAGCTGTACATTCATTTACCTGTCATCTAACAATGAAAACACACATTCTAAATTAACCCATGAAGATATCATTTTCAGGGTGTTTTCAGTTGAAAATTATGAATTTTCTGTGTTTCAGCCAACAAGTTATGGCAATGGACAGCTACATGTATAACACACATACATGAACATGACATACAAGACCATGCTTGTCAAATTCTTTGTTGTAGGTACATGTAACAACCCGATCACAAAAATTAGGTTTAGCTGGTAAGGAAATATTTTTTTTTATTCTTGCTAATGAAATAGATATGGATTTTAAAGAAATTAACATGAAAAGAAAAATAAATAAAAAATTGCACATAAAGCACAGTGAAAACTTTCAGAGTACAATACCATTATGCTCTTTTCGGAGGGTTGGTCAGGTTACCCACAACAAACATATTTTTAATGATGGCCTTAAAGTTTAATGTAAATCTACATACAAGATCATGTATGAATTTATCAATGGAAGAAAGTATATGTAGAGTATTACACAACATAGAGAAGTTAACCCTAACTACTGCAATGTCAAATAATGCCCTGGATACAAGTGTATTGTCTACATGTATATTAGGGTACATTACCTGTTTTCTATGGACTTGCTGTTTATGAGTAATAAATGGATCCACATCAAAACCACTGGTAGATTATAATGTATAATATAACAACTACTAAAACGTAATACATATATACATTTATAATGTTGACACTACAAACTGGTATAATCAGATTCGCTGAGCGATGCAAATTATATTAGGTGAGAGTTTGAATAGAGATTTTATTCACAAACGTGTATGCGGTCATCCATGGGCACATGTGCATGTATATGTAAGATACTTACACAAGTCACTTAATACATCATGTATGACCTACTTGAACACTATATGTACTTGTAGATCTATGTAATGTTTTTACAGAGAAGACCAGCAGCTATCTTCTTTGCCACATGAATAAAATATTTACATGTGGGGTAATTGTATTTGTTTAATTTACTTGATACATGTACTTATTTCATTCCAATGCTCAATCATGTTTTACTTATACCACTGTAGGCAATCTAATGGGTGAAGAAAGAAAGTGCCCAGAGCAAGCAACTGTTACTGAAACACTGACAAACTTTCTAAATGTGTTACATACATGCAAAAGTTTAACTGGGTTTGCAAACTATATTAGTGGCAGCCAAGGTCTCACTTCAACTGAAAGAGGATTGCATGAATGACCTATGAACCTGAACTATATTTAGCGACACTTGCAGAGCATTTGAATTCAGTTGTTTGATTTATGTGAAACAAGAGGCTCACGAACATTTCCTTCTACATGCCGCAGTCAGGTTTCATGACTGTGTACAGATTAAACTAGAGTGCCCGACCTGGGATAACACATTTGTCCTGAGGGAACCTTTAAGGTGAACTGTCCTGATTCTATTTTTCAGTTCACTTAACTGAATTGTGTACCTGTGGTATAAAAAACAATGATGCAAACAAAAAAATGCATCTGATGAGTAGTTTTACTTGTAGAATATAAAAATATACTTAACACCAAAAATTCTGAGAAAAAAATCGCACATCGTTTGACTGCCCTTCAATGGCGGAGTATAGGCGCACTGTTTACTAGTGTATATGTTGGATACAAAAACCTCCACAAAATGGCTAGAGCATAATTTAGAGTGTTTATTCAGTTTGGAGTGGTCACGCCGCATGGCAACTATGCATTTTCATCGCACGGAAGGGTCGGATGGGATAACATAAAAACTAATTCCATAGTAATTTGGGATATGATTAGCTCACATGATTGCTGCACAGAATGGCACATTGCCACTATAACATAGTTTAGACAATTACCATGCTTCATGAAACTCAGAGTATCAGCCTTGAAAAAAATAGATATTTAAAAAATTTAGCAATTTTTATTCTTTAAATCACTTTGTTTTTTAGGATATACTGTGCTAATGTTGCGTGAAAAAATCAACCTGAACAGTTCACCTTTAAAAACCACAATCAAATCATCAAGAGTTGGATTTGAACCAAAGGCTACATTTGTCAGGGGCTTAAACCTGTTTTCCAAACGAGCCATCAAATTACAGCCCCACATGTACATTCATAGTGTAGACATATATATATACTTGCACCTACATGTACATAACCATATTGACATGTCTATACACATGTATATACATACACATGGAAACTACATACACATCCTGCACATTATAGAGATAGATGTACATGTGCATGTAATGCAACAACACTCAATGTGGTTCAGGCAAAGAAAAAACAATTTTTCTACATGTACCTGTATGTCTAGGTATAGAACCTATATGTGAATTTCACATACAATTCAGTGGTAAAAAGGGAATAATTTTCAACTAATACAAAGCTGATAGCCTTCAGTGTACATGTACATCGAAGGTTAATACTCCTTGTACGAACACATGTTGATTTCTTCAATCTCGGCAGGATTACAAGAGAACATTCCACTTATGTATGACACTAATACTTACTGGCTATCCATTCTCATGACAATTTATAACACAGCACGGCTGCCCTCATCTGCACAAGTCCACAACAGCACACAGGATGTCCCAGAATTTTGGAGAACACCACAATCCAGTTCAACAGCTTGCACAAAAACTCTCTGTACAGACTTAAAATTGCTTCGGGCTTTTTTGAAATTTCAGGTAAACTCAGCAATCCAGAAAGGGCAAGGGTTAACTACTGACCTTAGGCAACAAGACAAAGTAAGAGGCACATTGGACAGAAATAAAGGCAACTTTTTTTCTGCTTGTTCCTTATGTCGTATGTTGAAAGTCATCCATCCGGCATTTTAAGTGCACATGTAGGTCCGATTGTTTAACACCAAACAAATTCCTGTCAGCCTGGGGGCATGGACTGGCATTCAAGTGCTCTAATTTCCATATAAACTATATGCATACCACTGAAATATAAGGATGTGTGTCTGAGCAAGATGATACAGGAAGACAGCATAAAAATAGAGGGGGTTTCCGAGGGGGCCATGCACAGGTGTCATTTCCAAATTTAATATACTTGTACCACTCTGTCTGTTATAACCAGGGTTTAATAATATATAGAAGCTAAATGTCATATCTACTGTGCCACAAAAAAATTGCAGACATGCAACCTATTGGCCATGAATTAAGCCAAAGGCACTTAATAAACTAATCTGAACTGAGACAGAGCAGTTATTGTTTGCAAAGACTCATATTTGGGTAATGAAAACATCAACCTGTGATATCAAGCTTAATGAATCACTATACCCAGGGGGAATTTCTAGCATTATTAAGAAACTATTCATAAGAAATGTAAGTGTAACGTTCTATTACTAGCCACAAAGAGGTTTTCATGAGGAAAGTCAGACTAATTGCACACAGTATTTTATTACATGTGTATAGGCCTACATTATTCACCAGTTAATTTCTTTTCCTCGCTATGCATGTGTATAATCCATCAGTTGCACACTGGATTTACAATTACAACATGTGAAGATAGCTTATTTACATGTATGTATACAGTCATTCTTGAAAACAACCAAAAAGGGCCTGACCTGGGCTAAAACTATTATATGCTAACATAAACTTTTGCCCAAATAAATAAAGGGTCTTGGTTTCAGAAATGTTACAATATACATGTACATGAACTGGTATTAACATCATAACAAGATTTAGCAACCTGCATTGCATTTTTCATTAACCCTATAGATGTGATATTTCAGATTTTTTTTTCTTTCTTTGGTAACAGAGCTACAGATATACATAAGATGTTTTCTGATGAACAGTCAATGCCACAATCGTGTAGGTAAATCATCTGCGCTTAGCACAAGTATGGACATAATCTTCTCACCAACACAGAGAATTTTTGCAAAATACATGTACATACGTGGTAGCTGGACGTATCTTTCCTATTGTACACAGGTACATATCCACACCGGCTTATCAGAAGACTTCCCTGTGCCACATATACAACACCCCTTACGTAGGAACGCCAGAGTATAATATCTGAATCCCAATGAACACACACACAGTCCACCAGGCATACAAGTACACATAGATATTGTATATACATATATGCCCGAGAGATGGGCCTGGAAAAAGACGGCTTATCTAAAGGCACTTGTAAAAGAAATTCAATATTTATCCCAGGGTGTGGGTCAACCCTCTGGACAGTTGATGTCAAGATGTGGTAGTGTCAAGTTTAACCACCTATTTCCATTCATACTGAAGACTGTCTATCTTGTACATGTACATGTAATATATGGTGGCATGAGACTGTTATGTGAACCAAGCTTAACACACGCGATTACATGTGCACTGTAAAGTATCTTGGAAATCTGATTTTTGACAGACAACAACACAATTAATACATCAATTTAAAGGAAACAACAGCTCAATATACAGAAAGTGCTTGAACTCAATAATGTGAGTGTTCATATCTAAATGTAAGAACAGTTCTGGTGTATATGTATGAAAATATGTGCCTTTATTCAACCTTTTTGAATCTTTGCAACATGATAATTCAAGCATGTATTCTGAGGGCTTCATTCTGTGCAGACTGACAATCAACTACATCTACTGTGAAACCCTGAAACTGCCCAACCCAACCAATCTAGTTTTGTCTCCAAATTACAGGTGAATAGAGCAATTCCAGTGAACATGTACATGATTCATAGTGCATAAAGTACCAACAGTAACCAGATTAAAGATATAGATTATTCTGTATGCAAATGTACAAGTGTGTAAGATAAATGTATAATACAAAGGGTCTCCAAACCATACATGTACATACATTGTAAACAAATAATTCATTTCAAAGACGGAAAATTGGAATATTATATCTAGTATAAATGTACATGTTTAAACTATGATGCCCAGCTTTTAAAATATGAAATGTTCTATTTTAAGCTCATTAAATAGAGCTTTAAAATAAGTCACTAAGATTGGTGACATAACTTTACTGAGATCTCTTTCACTGATATGCATGCATATGTCCAATCAAAATGAAAAGAATGCATGTTAGGAATTTTAGATAAATTAATCATATAACTTACATGTATGTAGGTGTCAGAGCATACAGATACACATTGCATACATGTAAATTTCGTCATAACAATATTATTTGCTCTTTGACCCAACTGACACTTTAAGATCAGAATAAAAATTTGAAAGTATACCAGTCTGACAACAATGGATGTATTAAATTTCTATTAAATTTATACAACTTACATATAAATTAGAATTCCAGGTTATAAATCTGGGTGAAGCTTCCCTAAGAGCGATGTGGATGATTCAGCATTAAGTCATCTGTTTACTGATTTTAAAATAAAAGGATAGACAAACCTAATAAAATGTGACATAATTCTTGCGCTTTTTGCATGTGTTGAGGCATCTGTAGATAGATGTATTTAGAAATAACAAATTCCCAGCCCTACATGTAAAACATTTCGTATCACAGGATGGCAAGGTAAGAGCCTCCAGTCAAAAGCTGATATAATTTTAAGCTTTGAAAAAGGATATAATGAAAGCATACACATCTGAGAATAACCAGGTCACCAAAACTGTTCCATAACAAAAGAAGAAACAGTGTGACATTGGTCACACTGGTGGACAGGGATTTTCAGTCAAATGTTTCTATAAATCCTGTACAAATTTACACAAAACAGTCCATGTTGTGGCATATTAGAGAACTATAATCTTACCTGGATGTAACACTCATACAGTACAGTATATGCAAGTGCCCCAACCTGGATAACATAGTTCACCCTTCAAAATCTCATAAACTACAAAAGTTTTCTATCTATCTATTTATTTTATTTATTTCTCTGATGAAATTTTAAAGCTGTACACAACGTTACATGTACATCACTTACACAATGTACTGTGCTTTACAAGACACCAGACAAATCACCTAAAAACAACAGAAGAGCGAAGGAGAGCTGCATTTGAGCACATCATTCCGTTGATCAAGGTCTAATCTACAGTAGCAAGAACACTGCACAAAGGGTCATACATGTAGCCTACATGTACAGTGTAAGTTATGTAGACTGCCTCACTGTAGAAAAGCACACCACTGACTGTGCTTCACTTCGACAACTGTATGTACATTCAAGTACAATGTTCACATACATGTGTATCATCTGGAGAACTGGCTAACTATACAGGTACATTTAGTAACAGATTGACATTTTCTACATGTAGTGGACAAAGTTGATTCTACCTGTGCATACATCAAGTGCACATAGATACAAGTATTGAGCGTTTCAAAGCGCCAACAGGTGAGGAAATAAGCATCAGGCATTCAGTGCCGCTTCCACATGTAAATGTATGTTGCCTGACATATGTACACATTAACATGATAATCCTCATGAAGGTTAAGAGAAGTAAATCCTACGTACACATGAAGGTTTCTGGAAAGACTACCAAATGCATTGATGGATATACAGTAATGCATGTATTTAAAGTTCATGTGTTTGAAGTAGGCCTGGCTGTGCTCAATGAATGATCTAGCAAATGGTGACATGCAGATGGAAAACATTGACTTACCAATATGCTGATGGTTTAAACTCTGAGAGGATGTATCAATGGGCCAAACAATAAGCATAAGTGGTACAAGGAGAGGAACATTACATGTTAATGTGTAAGATTACATGTACATGTATGACACTAGGTCAAAATCAGATGACGAGTGTGAAAGATCATCAGGAAAAGGAAGATAATAGATAGTGAATGTTTTCCTGCTTTGACTACAGTTAGAAGCAGTGAAATCTTTAGTCATCTAAGAATGGCACAATTATATACAGCTTTAGTGCTAAATACGTCTTCTTCATTTTGGGGCACATGGGAGGGCTAGTTACATGTACAGTTGTGAATCCATGTGTAAACATACAAGTGCATGTAACTATGCATAAATGCTAAATTTTTCAACTTACATGTAATCAGAATGCTAAATTTCCAACTTATTCAGAGTGCTAAATTTTCAGCCAACTGACAAGGGCATTTTCAGCATGGAATTATTCAAAGAAAGAACCATTTCAAACTGTCAGCCTCAGCACTGCTTTGTCATTTTGGCATTCACTTGAACTTGGACACCTTTTAGCTAACGGGTATAAAATGATAGCCTGCATTTCAGAACTTGCAATGAGTTTTCTAAATCAAGGTACAGTATATCTAAATTATTTTCACATACAGGTATATCGCTACAATTTAAATTTCTCTGCATAGTTAACTGAGCTGTAATTTTGATCATTCACAGTCAGCCCAGGATTCAAAAGGATGTTCCCATCACTTTAACTTTCCATAGTAATACAAACCTAGCCCAGAGTTTTCAAATTTGCTGGCAGGCTATACAAAATTTGCAGTTATGATATAACAGTGCACCTGCATTTAAAACACTTTCTAAATTTTGTAAAACCGAAAAAACATTGACAAACAAACAGCCTTTTAGAGTCAGAATGCTGTGTTATTCACTTTCCATCAATATCACTGATGCTGTTGCATGTAAATGCAATGACTCTGAACTATTAGTGACTGGGAACAACCCAAGCCAGGGCCTCCTGAAGAAGATCTACACCAGCCCTAGCTGCAAAAGACTCCAACTCCTTCTCTTACACAGGCTTTAATAGCACCACTGGATTCTAGAAGCTTGATATTAATATTGAGTTCATACCCAAGGAAGGTTTAGGGTGTTTCTTTTGTTATCACATGTAAACAAATGATACCAATTACTTAAAGATCTACTTTCTTGCCACCATACGCCTAAAGAGGATTTAATATCAACAAATTACTGTCCTGAACATATCCTTGGTACATGTACGTAGTTTTCTAGATCACTAACACCCACCTAAAGACATGTATGTAACTGGTAACTTTGCCGGTGAACAGTTATGTGCATGTTCTCTTTGGTCATGGAGAAGTTAAATTCATGTCCAGAAGTGCACGTACGTTGGAAGATGGTTGCCATAATTTTGGAAAGTACTGTTTCATCACAAGTGACATCATTTTTTTTGTACTCACATAATTGTGGTAAGTGCTTATATTTTTGGCATTGTGCAGATATCTCTCGATATTGGTATGTACTGTAGCCTGTTAAGTTTTAAAGCTGATACATTCTCTATTCTAGGGCACAAAATTTTAATCATGTTAAGACCATGAACACCCATGACGCAACTGTATACCAATTAATGGACACCTACATGACAACAATACATCTATACTACAGTGAGTATGAACATATGGTGGCAGCTCACAGTAGCATGAAGGCCTTTATGTTGGCATTGTTTATTTGCATGAGACTTGCTCGATAACAAAGACAGTGTACTATTATTAAACTATTAAACCAATATAGGGCTACCAATGTGCATCGGCCTAAACCCTTGGTGGGAAGGAATTCAGATGACCAGTAGTCCTATAATGAGACTCCGTGTTCATATCTTCATGGATCCATTTCTACATATCCATACCTACATCTCAATAACAAGCATGTGCCCATCATAAATTTGGTGCTTGAGTAAAGACACATAGCTAAGGAATCGATCCTCATAAGCCTTTTCTCCTATCATGGAAATGCTACTGCTTCAAGCAGATGAAATCCTTTGTTTTGGAAAAGTGTAAGTTGCAATTAAATCCAAATCGCAACCAAGTCAGTCAGCCTCAGCTTCACTCAACTATGACCAGTAGGCACAGTATATGGTTGATCAGCATGAACGCCAAAGAAACCGTATCTGTATGTCCATCAGAAAAACTGTATAAAAACTGTGACTGTCAAGTTAAAATAAAAGCAATACAAATTTTTTAGAAAACTGGTTTGAGTTTTTATGTGGTAAAACATTTTGCCTTCAACTGCTCCTCATAAAATTTAGCCAGTTTGGCCAGCTGTAAGCGCCCTACCCCCTCCCCATACATATTCTTCATAAAATTTAATCAGTATAGGCCCAGCAGTCTGGTAATTAAGAAACAGCTAACATTTCTTACATGTTCACTCCCACCTCATTTGGAAAATTATGTCATTCCGTGAAAAGTGGTGGTACATTTACTGAATGTCCTTTGTTGAACTGAGTCTGACCAATTTGCAACACAGTTATATTGTATGGGACTAGACGACTAGGGTAAGAGAAGGAGTGGGAGTCATTTAAAGCCATACCAGATGAACAGCAACAAACGAGCATTACTTACCCATGTAGTTGAAGATGCTGCAAGATTTTCGGAACCAAATGAGATGCACATTTTTTAATTACAATTTATGGAAATCGCGAACGCACTATGTAACCAGCAAGTTATTAAGAAAATAAGGCCATATTTATCATTTTGACTCACTGTACACAAAATGCGGCGATCCAAGAACTCCTAGGAGACGATGATCGGCTGCCCAGGTAAATCCCTTGAAATTCACATTAAAATAGAATAATGATAATTCAAAATCCTCAAAATTAAAAAGAGGTGATCAATGTTATGATTCTACATACAGATATACAAATGTTTGTCGTCTGCTAACTTTCCACTTCTACACACAGCAACGAGGACAGCTCGCCAACGACAATATGTGCACCGATATGTTTCCTTTCCGCCGAATTGCTTCGATTTAAAGAACAGCTGGCCATTAACACATTTAATGGCTGAATATTTGAAAAGCACCAATTGTGGACAAAAACTTACCCCATGTTCATCTTCGGTACTTCAAATAATCTCACATAGTCGTCCGCAAACTTCACACACCACAACTCGCCATCGTAAGTAGCGGAAACAACGTGCACTCTGGGTAATGCTTTTCTCGCAATATCACACGAGAAACCACGCGATCGCTTTGTTCTCCAGGTGCCATGTTTGGAGAAGGAGGGGATTGAAACCATTTCCTTGATCGTTTTTGTAATGAACTTTTGACGGACGAATAAGATCATTTATTAATTCTGTACCGGTTCGCAGCTACCCAACTACACACAGAAGTCGCCAGTACAACATAATCTACGAAAATGGCGGCTACGGCCACAGTTTCTCCTGGTCCTTCAGGTAATATCTTGATAAATGACGGATGATGCAGCTGAAGTTTACGGATGTTACTGTCGTTATATATGTTGCTACCCCATCGGTTTTAGAAATGTTTTTGTGAAATTTGTTTTGTTTCTGAGCGGCCTGTGTACTCCAACATACTTAGCAAATCACATGTCTATGGCCCACATGCACGTGAGTTGTGTTTGCGAAACTGTTACTGTCATTTGATTTGTCAGTGGTTTTTATTTTAATGATGTGGCACTGGTAGATTTCTGTACTGAAACATGCCGGATGTTTATACTTGACATCCATTGGGAACAGTTTCAGGTCTTAATTTATTTGTATTTTTCACATATGAAAAAGCCAATGAACCTGCAGCTCAGTATAAATCAAAAAGATTAAAACTTTTTTTTTTTTTTTTTTTTTCGAAGTAGAAACCATTTTTTAAATATTGTGAATTTGGCAAGAGCCTGTCACACATGTTCATCTATGTTTAAGCCTTACCGTAATCATCTGTTTTAAACACATGTAAGAAACACATTCTGTCACAGCAAACCAAATGGTCAAGAGGTAAAGATGACAGGTTACTAGTTCAACAAGCTCCTTGATGGAAGTTCAAATGAGGTAATCACAAGAAACACAAAAGAAACACAGCTAGATGATTATGATGTGCATAGGTCACTTATACCTGTTTGTCTTGTGACAGTTTATATACTACAAGCATGAAATTCAGTGCATTTTACACTAATTTTCGGCAAACGAAAATCTCCATTCATCTTTTGTTTAAATTACTGGTATTGAGAAATCTGTAAAAATTCTTATTGATGTCAAAGTTACGTGGACATTAAAATGTAAACAAGAATGCCATTTGACAAGTTGTGATGTCAATAAATTGCTTCATTGCATATCACGAAACCTTGTTTTTTAAGTGAACAGAAATCGTTAAACACCACTTTATCTCTGAAACATTGCCAACATGCTGTTTTAAAGCCATAATCATTCATTCATTCAGGAGTAGTTTGACCAGACTACTTCTCTGTTCTCCTCAAAGAGAATTTTGCACTTGTGTGGAAGGTGGTCAGATTGTTTCTTTGTGAACTACATTCACTGTGTGGTATTGAGGTCAATTTTAAGAACACTGTACTTATCATATTTTCCTTTAGATTAAACCTGGTTTAAGTATGTGGGCACTCCCTGGCAGGAAGTTCTTAAGGCCTGTAGTGAATGTTGATGATTTTGACTAGGCTGATCCAGATTTCCTCCCTAATATATGTAGTTTGGAAGCTGTGGATTGTGCAGTATTCTTTAATATTGCATAAGGTGCAAATTAAGTGAGCGAATTTGTGGACTTGATGTGATGGCCATAGTTAAAGCATTACTTGACCCGAAGCAAGACACATCGTTCATGAAGTCAGTTACACACTAACAGTAATTCTTGACATGTACATGAGAATTTCAGAAATGCTTAGCATTATTCAGAAAATAGCGCTTCTAGCAGATGTTAGGTGATGTTTCACTGTGAGTTCAAGTCCAGCTGAGGGTGGCTATACTTCTCTGGTCTTAAATGCACATGGGAAGGTCTACCTACGTGTAATGACCCAGTGCCTCTCATCAATGTGATTGCTGTGAGTTCCAGTCGAGCTCATGCTGGCTTCCTCTCTGGCCATACATGGGAAGGACTGCCAGGACCTGTGAATGGTCAAGGCTTTCCTCTGACCATAATGCTGGCCGCCCGCGTAGTAGTGAAATATTCTTGAGTATGGCATAAAACACCAATGAAATAAATAAATAAATACTGACAGCCTGTGGATGGTCATGGCTTGCTTGCATGCTCTGCTCGGTTTCCTCCCACCTTAATGCTGGGCGCAGTCGTATAAGTGAAGTTTTTTTGAATATGGCGTAAAGTGCCAATCAATAAAATAAAACATTATAATCTAC
The DNA here is from genome assembly GCA_016165875.1 of Acanthopleura granulata. Taxonomy (NCBI): domain Eukaryota; kingdom Metazoa; phylum Mollusca; class Polyplacophora; order Chitonida; family Chitonidae; genus Acanthopleura; species Acanthopleura granulata. The sequence continues at coordinate 30,164,796 of JABBOT010000005.1, read as the reverse complement.
AATCATGCCATTCTCGGGTACAGCACCTTACAAATACCAAGTCTACAAATAACTATTTGAGTGGTGGCTGACAAAATTTCTCAAGTTGTTAGGGATATATTAAGCAAAACTCCAAAATTTTCTGTTAAATGCACAATCATTTTTTGACAGGTAGATGGCAACAAATTGTGATCAGCAAAAGCTGTTACATACACATGTATATAGGGCTACATGTAGACCTTGGAATGAATGCACATGTAAATACATGTACATAAAATAATGTCTTACAGTTTCATGAAGTGTATCTCTAACTAATTACCCTGCAATAAATCATAGAACTTTTACCAACTAATCACTCTTCTGTGCAACACTTTCTACAAATCCACGCAATTAAGGCTGTTTTCTGTATATTACGAAAAGAGTGGACACATGACTGTTTGTTTTGTCAGATTGATAGGTCTACTGTGGTATGACAGATGATTCTTACTATGAATCAGTCTTCGCACGACTCTAGATGTGTTCAAAAAATGGATGTCTGCCGCAAGTCGCAAAATCTGCGATAAGCACATCAATCTAGTCCTGTGGTTTATTCTGGTTTACTGGTGCCCTAAGTGGTAACTTGCAACAGACACAAATAAATGTGTCGAAATGGGGCCTTGGGGACCGTTGAAACTTGATTGCTAGTTTCCCCTCACTGTCTGCATGTGTTCTACTACCCACGTCATTTTTCCATCATTTCTGATTTTTTTCATTATTTACCCCTTCTTCAGTAACCTATAGCTTCATTTACAGAGTATGTTTTGGAACTTTGCTCTTTTTTAATCCATGTGACTCGCAATTACATATAGCATGAAACTTTATCCAGTCATGGTCTAACACTTGTTGGGGCGCAGTATAGAGGCAGGTAACTCATTACACTAAGTCTTTAGTACATAAAAGGAGGTGAAAAGGAATTTGATCTGTAGTCGCACGTATTTCCGGTTCTAGTGTATAAATAATGAATAATGAAAACTGGGACCCTCCTCGCATCCTTGTGAAAAATTCTCATGACGGGAAAGAAGCAATCAAGTTTCATTAGCTTAATCATGGATTGTTCCCATTTCTGCACCAAAAATTAGACTCCATTTGCTGACAGGAAACACCTTGCTGCCTACTAAAATCGTTATAACACTACAACAACAACATGACAGACTTTGGCAAAAAAGTGATAACAACATGGGTCATGTTCGCGGGTTTGCACTAAAAAGGTGGAACGTCTGCCCAAGACTGCTGAGTTATATTAAAGTTTCCATCTTTGTAGACTAGAAATCATTGAAGATAAAATTTCTGAAAGTGACTCAAGAAAATGGTGTGCTGCATAGTTTGCGTCTGTCACTAAAAAATAACTGAGAGGAGTACGGTTAGGATTGCTACAGCCATGGCCACTGGTCTGAATTGGCCAATCAACAAACACGATGTAATCTGTATTGAAATGACGACTTGGCACAACATAGTTGGAATGGTTACGTTATGCTGACATGTCAGTAAAACAGTACTACCAACAGTTTGTGTACTGGAACAAGCTCACAGAGGTGTGACAGGATGATCACAGGTAGATGCAGGCCAATCACAGGTAGATGCAGGCAGATACACAACTGAATATCTCCTATTTTTTTAACCTCCAGCTCTGAAATTCTACCAGACACAATGATAGGCATCAACAGGCTTGAAGCAGACATCGGCCGTTTTTGTACCGGACAATGCCCGAGTCGGGCGGCTTATTTGCAGGCTTGAAATACATACACCATTTCTCAGCGAAATGTGAATGTGCCAATGTGGGGGCAAAGTGAACTTGGGAGGGAGCAGTATGTGTTAGTGTCAGACGTACATTTTTCGGTTTCTGTTTGATATCGGGTCTTGTTCTTTGTTAGAGCACTTGTTTCATAGTTTTCTGCCAACATCTGTTACATCACAAATAAATACCCTAAAAGTGTATATTTGGCAGCAAATTAATGTTAATTACTTTTGGTGATGAAACATACATTTTTTCAGTGCGATTTCATAATACCTTCCGAACAAGCCTCCAAACAACTTTCTAAAATCAGTAAAACTGTCAGAAACAGGAGAGATGGGTAACTTAGTCATGGAGGAAATTTTAGGCCATTTAGGGTATTTTTGCAGTTTTGAGCCCTCTAAATGCCCGCATTTATACTGGCCACTTTGTAAGTCATATTAGGTCTTATTAATATCTGACCTCTGAAATGTGGTGCCTCAAATCGATTGTCCATCACTAGGGACTACAGTGTCTTTGTCAGATATGCCTGTAGATAAGTCATTCATACACCCGACATACTCCAGTCCCTGTACATGTTCACTGCCACTGTTATCAATCAGAGGCACATTTAATTACCATGTCAATCATGATCACTGTTAAAGTGTGTAAGTTCATGTACTGTGTGACATCCATTACCATACATGGTCAGGTTCAGAGCTGATGAATGATGCATGTACTGCATGGTGCATTGCTTTGTACTGTCATCTGAGGAAACACGGATGTTTGCTTACATATACATGTATAAATTGGCACATGATCCACAGAAATGGTGTGTTTTTTTATCTTTTGTAATGAGAGACTAAGAATTAAATCTGAACATGGTAATATACATGTAGTCTGTTTTTTTGCTGTCATATGTGGATTAGATTATAAATATCAATTCATCTAGACTGACCTGGTTTCATCTTGTGTAGGACATGGATAAAGCTTGTGCATTATCTGAGCCATGCCCAGCTGGCCAGGTCTCTCTATTTTCAAATGTACATGTATACATGTATGTATATTAAGTTTGTCAGTCAGGTTGTCCCTAGTGAGGTAGTGTACTGTATGTTGTCCAGTGTGCAATACTGCATGCAGGTGCAGCTACAGCGCCACACTACACAGGCAGGTGTTGATACTTCAGATTTAACTGTTTCTTTTTTTATATGCTTTCTGGGGTGGGGGTGGGGGGAGGGGGCACAGACTCTATGCAGGAATAGCTGTTTATGTGGGATCGAGATGTGAAGCCTGATCAAGATGCTGGAGCGTGTGAGTGCATGGATGAATAATTCATAGCCTGATGGGATAGATAGTGGAAAGGCTTAAAACTAGTCACTAGTCAGCATGTATGTATGGCAAACAGACAACTTATCTTGGGTCACGAAAAATTGATTGCCAAAGAGGACAAGATGCAACCTCCCCCTTGAAATGTCCTTAAAATTTCCCACCACACTAGTTTAATATACATGTACTCAGGATTCCGTTGCCATAATTGTACATGCAAGTATGTTTGATTAGGGTGATTCCCACAGAAAAGACCTTTTGCCTTTGTAGAAGTCCACCAAATTCTCCAAGCCCATTTTACTACAATATATGTGCATGGTGGTGTAATGAGAGTTCAGCTGACGGAATCCAGGAAGCATGAACATCATGTGGGTTGCTTTAACTTGTCATGGTTTCTTTGAAACATTAAAACACAGCTCATGGTGCACATGCATGTACGTGTACTTAGGACTGTTTGTTGTGTAATGTACATGTATGCCTGAGGACATGAAAAAGAAGCATTGTTGTTGATAACTGATGGTTCCTGTATGCTTATGGGCTCCAACTAAAAGCTTCACGGATGTGCTCAAGTTGGTTGATCCCACTATGATGAAGCATTGAGTTTTTGATGGTTCACTGATCAAATTGTGAATGAACATTCATAGAACAATACACATGTACATGTTTTAGCCTTTATGCATGCACAGATGGCAAGAATGTTATGGTTCTTATTTTGTTGATTCTCTTGAGCGGTTTAAAGTATGAGAAGAATGAACTTGTGTGTTTAAATTGTGTTGGACCTGTGCAGACAACATATATGTACATGTACTAGCACAACTAACTGGTCGCCTACATACCTTAATGTAGCGCCCAACATTGGTCCGATAGAAGTCCACAGGGATAATTTCACCACAAATAACAGCTCGAACCCTACCTTACATTTGGTATGAGCCGATTCACTAAGTCACTTGAAATCTAAAATTGCCATAGCCAGCAGCAGTAAACCATATTTCAACAATAATCCAGGCGTTCAAACTTTTTAATGGAACAATTCAAGCCAGTGCCTTGAACAGCCGTGAAAGTTTTATCCACCCTGCACATACAAGTGACATAAGTGACATAACAGATATATACATCAGTTTTACTGTGAGTTTTTTCTTAGAAACATTTCAAGTCAAGTATTAATGTATAATTTGGATTTTCCATTGTGGTATTAAACTGATAGTCCTTGAAATTGTGAGAAGACAATACACTTATGACTAATAGCATAGCCTTAATATCGATACCTTTTAAGGTCACCATTTCATTAATTTCTGCATAAACAAATCTGCATATTTTTCGTCAAATCATGATTGAACATAATCACAAAATCGATTGCAAATAAACACTTTCTATTTGTTGCTACATGTAATGTGTAAGCAAGACATGACATATGTTTCCTACAGTCGAGATTGATTTTACGACAAATTGCCATGGAGTGTGCCAATTTTAGGGACTGTACACTTGCTTCAGTCAGTCAGCCAGGATTCTGTATCCATTTAAGTAAATGAATGACATCGTGTGTACACAACTACAGTACCGGTAATGATCTTTTATGCTGAACACCCTAAAACGTCATTGAAGTGGTTTGCTCTCGTCATTTAACTTTTACTTCCTCAAAACAGCCCTCTGTGTAAATTTAAGGCGCCTGCTGAACGGCTGTCTATTAATAGATGATTCAGGTAAGAGAGCGTGACTCCCCGTGCTATTTATAGCAGCTTGCATGAAAATCCCTCCTCTGTAGTAGGCTGGAGATAAGTGTTGAATATTGATGTATTTTTCCTGACTCAGACCTTAGATCAACTGAACAGCCTCTGGATTTACCTGTCAAGAACCCATGTGGACACGTGTTGGCTTCTCTGTCGACAGTGTCAGGTACATTTATTGAGGCAGTGCTGATTAGAGACTCTCATTCTGTGGACCATATTTGTATATGTGTCTGTTGATGATCTTTTCCCCAAACACATCTGCTTGTTTACGGAAACTTTACATCTTCTGCTCTTTGGTGGACTTTACCGTTTGGAAATGCATATGGCTGTGGCGTATCCCTCGAGTGAGTACAACAGCAATGTAATATCAACAGTCAACAGTCATGTAATATCAAGTCAACAGTCATGTAATATCAACAGTCAACAGTCATGTAATATGCTGACAAAGCTGTATAAGAAGTGTACATGTATATTGTAAATACTTTTCAATCATTACAGCAGTTTTAAAGGGTATTGTATGCGTTCGGTTAATGTAAAAATGATTGTAAAATATTTCAGCGGTGGTAGAAAAGGTGGAAGAATTAGGGTATATGTAAACATCATGACGCACATGTATAGGAGTACATGCTCTGTGCTGAAGCCTAACTATTGACGTACCTTTACATGTAAGTCTCGACAAGTTTTTTGAGTGTGGCTGCTACATGTATTTTCTGGGCTCAAATCATGACGGACAGGGCTTGACTTCAGAAAACAAACTGTAGTTTGAGTATGAGATGAAATTTGGTTTCTTCTAGACTTAAACATGTACATGGTCAGACTTGAATGTCAGAGCCAAGTTGCTCAACCATTCTTTGAAGAAAATCATTTTTTTCTGTGGCACAGTCTTCAGTCTGTTTCACCAAGTTGAGGCTGGAATATGTGCTCATAATTTGAGAGATGTATATGTTCGTGTGTATCTCCTACAATCATGTAGATGACCAAAATTTGTGACACCTGTTTGAGTCAAGTTCAAATTTCTTTGAAAGTGAAAGATATGGCTTGAAGTTTAGTACATGTATATAAAACTTTTGGAGAGTTGCATAGTCAAGAGTACATAAGTATATGAATAACACATGCTCGATTGTGAAAAACAGTCAGTCAAAGCAGAAATTCTGTCTTTTGTGTAGTACATGTGTTGCTATTGAGATTTCCTTTGCCTTGTACTAACGCTGTGAATAGTACTCCTTGGCTGTTTACATTGTCCTCCTCATACACAGTCATGCCCTGGATATGGATATAGACTGATACATGTACATCGTTGTTTATTCTGGTTCATTGTCTTGTTTTGTTTCTTGTCATTGTCTCTCCTTTTTTTTTTTTTTTTTAATTCATTTACTTTTTTTAATTCATTTACATGTACATGTTAAGATGATAACTTAGGTATATTGTACATTTGCACGTTATTATGTGGGGGTGGGGGCAGTATTGCTTCATGTGTTACATGATGTAAATGTAGTTCTGCTGTACCTCCCTGTTTGATGTCTTTTCCTGTATCAACTGTTGTGGAGAAGTGTGAGAGTAGTCCTTACAATCTTCTGTATATATATCTTTGTGTCCAGGGTTTTTCTAACCAATTTCTTCTGAGAAACTCAATTTGAACAAATCAGAAATGTTAATATTTTTTCATCACCAGTGTATCAAAAACTCAGTTTATATCATGAAAACTCAATGCAAAATTTGTCTAAAATTTTCTGGTGGAAATGGTTAGAAAAATCCCAGATTAGGGGTACACATTCTGGTCCAAACTTGGTGAAATGGACTGAAATTAACTGAAATTGTCAGTCCATATCTCTGTGACATCAACACCTCCACCAGCCTATTTAAGGGATGCCTGTCTGCAGTGGCATGGCCTGGTATTTCCAGGGGTGGGGGCGGCAAAATCATGAGAGACAGGGTCATGACAGATGCCAACTCCCAATGTCTTAACCTAGTCCTGATCACTGATAGCTCTAATTCTGTACATGTACTATCCAAGTGTGTAGGCTGATCCAAACTGACTGTCATATAAGTGAAATGTTCATGAGTACATAAAACACCAATCAGATAAATAAATAAATCCTTTAAAATTACATGTATGTAACAATTCAGACCATTTCGTTATTTTCACATTGTGCTACGTATACATGTACCACTATATCACATTGACTCCCTCTTGACCCTAGTGGCAAACACATTCTTGTGTACTTGTACACATATCGAGCAGTAAGTACATACAGCTCATCTACATGCATATGGGAAAAATTTCCAAATGTCGATACGTGAACTTCAAAAGTTTTACAGGAAAAGAACCCTTATGTTGTACATGTAGGCTGCTCCCTCTGTGGATTTGTCAGTTCACTTTAATTATACATGTACATGTACAAACATGCAAATCTACATGTAGGCGTGACAGACTGGAGGTTATATAGGAGTACAGCACACTGACCATCAGGCCATCATTGAAAATATGTCTGGGCATAACCAAATGAGGGTCATACTCTGAAGTTATTAATAGAATTTTCAAAGAAGCGTTGTATTTTTCTCTTCATCTTAATTTCTTATAATGCCCATCATCCGGGCTGGGGTATGTCCAACAAACAATATTTGAAGTGTCACTTCACATGCATTTGTACAGGTACATGAACATCTCATCTGAACACGTCTTCTGTTGCTCTTGTTGGCATGCACAGTGCACACTATTGTCTGTTTTGGTTGTTGAAATGCATACCGAAATTATGCCTCTTACTTGAGGCCTTATAATGAAGCATTGCCATTAATTATGTGTACAATGCATTATTTAAATTCAGGTTAAAACAAATATAGCTGCTTGCACTTGCTAACTTCAGACTTTTTTCGGGGGGGGGGGGGGGGGATAAATGCATGGCTTTTAAATGTCTGTACATGCATCAGGGTTCTGGTTTCCTTCCATGTGTAGAAAAATTGATCCTCTGTTGACATGAGATAGCCTTGGAGACTCTTATAACACATGTGTTTTTCCTGTTTTTCATTTTGGCCTGACTTGTTTCTTGTTCACTAGATCTTACGTGTGTGTATTGTCTGTCACAGGTTCGGGCACCCCTGACAGTGGGAAAGGAGGACGCAAGAGAAAGGGCTTCAGTGGCAGAGAGTAAGGAAGTCTGGCCTTGGCCACCCGACATCCATGTGCACCAAACCCAAACATGGCTAACATAACATTGCAGTCCAGGCTCTGAAAAACAGTTGGTCAGGGCTAAATTTCACATGTACTTTACACAAAGCTCGACATAGAAACAAGTCTGTAAATAGGCCTTACTTCAGCTGAGCAGCATGTTCCAAACAACACAGGCAAAGTTCAGATAATTTCACTCCCCTTCAAACACACATCCTTTCTGTCCTCAAGTTCAAATGCAAACATATAGGGTTGACGAACTGAGAGTGGAAATCTGATGGGAATTCTGTGATTGAGTGAATGTAAATATTTCAAGTGGCTGATTTTCTTCAAACATGTGATGTGTTTATACTTGACATTACTTGTATTTTTATGTGTAGGTGTGCTCTTATTTGTTTCAGTGTTATAATAGATGTTCATAATTGCACCTTGAATACTATTATTCTTTGCTTTTTCATTTTGTACATGAACATTCAACATGCTTAGATATGTAGACATATGATACAGAAACTGGTTTGTTTCTCATACTGTGATACATGTAGAGATACGTTACATGTGTGCTGGAATGTTAAGAATTGGTGATTTGAAGAGAGGCAAATAAACGTTTAAAGTCTTGATTTTAGCCTAACAAACCAGTTTATGGATGTATAATTTTCCGTTACTTTTATGATTTGCAAAAAGCTAATCAGTAATGGTACATGTGCATGTAGTTGAAACTACATCATGTATAAGCCAGGGTTGCCCGCTACATGTGTCGATGTATTTGTGACTTTACAGTTCTGATGATGAAGACAGTCAGTCAGGAGCTTTTCCTCCTTCCCAGGAACAAGCAGACAAGGAAAGATTTGCCAGGTTAGTCACACATTCAGGTTACATGTAAAAATATAGAAATCACAATTCTTACATGTAATACTACATTGAACTATGCATACCTCTCACGTCTCTCCCCCCCCCCCAACCTTTTCTTTATTTTCCTTTCATTCTTTTATGCATTTGAGTTTTAATAGAAACGCATTGAAGCTATACATGTGAAAATGAATGAAAAATGAAGTCAGATAACTGATATCATCAAATACATTCTTTTTTTATGTTGCATTTTTTTTTTTTTTTATTTATTTATTTATTTTTTTCTTTGGTTTGTGATAAGATTACTGCAAACCCTTATTGGTCCCTGTCCACCTGTATGAAAATGTTTTCATGTATGGCTGAGCATGTTGAACTGATGTCACACATGCTACACTCTGCTCACTGTTTATCAGTGGGAGAATTCCTTTGTGCTGGCATTTGTGTGTGTAAATGGCTATTTTTGTGCATTCTGTGCTCATGTATGTCAGTTGTGACATCAGATCATCCTGTTAGTAGGCTACATATAAAATCTGATCATGAAACACTCTTTAAACCAAAAGTGAGCAAGCAAGTGTGTGGTAACTGGCATGTATACATGTAGTCCTTAATATACATTCAGTACTAAACTCTGAGTCAATTATCCATTTTTCCTTCAGTCACATATCAACATACAACATATGTCGAATTGAGATGTTAGGAGTTAAGTTATCGTTGAAATTGTAGATAAAATAAAAGTTGCGCAGTACATGAGTTTCAGGCTACAGTGACCAAGATTTGTTAAAATTGTCCAGGTTATTGTAGAATACCAAGTTTTTTTACTGAAAATACTGATACTTTCTCACAGAGGAAATGACTGCTGCACATATTGGATTTGGCCTTCCTCTTTTTATAAAATACGTCATTTGATCAGTTGACATACCTGTACTTTTGGTCAGTGGTTTGTCTCTGTTTTTAATCTTGTGGACTTTTAACTGCAGTCCGCAGTTTCCAGTTCTGCACCCATGTATGTGGGCCCCACCTACATGCACATGTAGTTGATTTTACCATAGCATGACTGAGAACCAGCTCATCAGTGTTCACCTAACCACACATTTTGTCTGTTCCTATAACATCACAAGACCCGGACATTGATCATATTGTACCTTGCTTGTCATATATATATTTTTGCTTGAGATAATAAAAATCATCCTCATTTTATGCATGATAAATAGCAGTAACTTTTCTTTCCCTGTATAAATCAGTTCTTTAAAGGTGAACTGTCTCAATTAATAAATTTTTCTGTGCAAAATTGGCATAGTATATTCTGGAGGTATCTGAGACAAAGTGATTTTAAAGAATGAAAATAAATACACTATTTAATAAATTTTTCTTCCAGACCTATAGTCTAAGTTTCGTGAAGTTTGGTATTCTGTATGCGTTTATCTGCCCTCGATGTCCCCCAAGTGTGTGATGTTATCCTGCAGGTATGCTGTTTTGTGCAGCAATCAACTGTGCAAATCACACTCCGAATTTACCATGGAATTAATTTCCGTGTTTTCCCATGGAACCCTTTCCATGCAACGTAACCATTTCCAACTGAATAAGCACTCAAAATTGTACTCTAGCTATTTTGAGGAGATTTGTTTGCTTTGTCATACAGGTTGAAAACATTGCGCCTCAAAACCAGGAATGACACAATTATGTCATGGAAATTTGGCACGCTAACGCCATTTAAGGGCAGACAAGCGCTCTGCGATTTTCTTTTCAGAATTTTAGGGATTAAATATATTTTTAGTTTCTGTTGGTAAACCACATCACCTGATGAATTTTTTCGCTTCATTCTTATGTATCACAGGTATATCATTGAGTTAAGTAAAGTGAAAAATAGAACCGAAACAGTTCACCTGTATTACATGTAATAGCGGTTTAGAAGTGAACATGGTGGGAGAAAATTTCATGTTAGGTAGTCTTTCACCATTTCAGACCAAAGTCAAGAGCAAAGATTGATGTGTCTGAGTTGATCCTGATAAATGCATTATACATGTAGTTATGGTATGGCCGTAAATAGTGTGGACTGACGGCCACCATTTTGTAACTTTGAAGGGAAAGTCACTGTGAGATAGAACGGAGGCGGCGAAACAAGATGACCTTGTACATTAACGAGCTGTGTGACATGGTGCCCACATGTAGTACACTGGCCCGCAAACCTGACAAACTCACCATCCTTCGAATGGCTGTCTCCCACATGAAGACCCTTCGAGGTAGGTGGGTGTGGCTGCTTTCCCTCCCCTCTCGCCACGGTGGGGCAGGGCCAGCAAAAGTACCACATAGGGTAGGGGTTAGACAACTGCATGTACATGTGTGTTGCATCCCGAGGCCACACAAGACGCCTCTGACTGTTCCCATTTTGTAAATTGAAGGGAGAGTCACTGTGAAATCGAGAGAAGACGACGCAACAAGATGGCGGCCAATATTAACGAGCTATGTGACATGGTGCCCGCATGTAGTACCCTAGCCAGAAAACCTGACAAACTGACAATTCTAAGAATGGCTGTGTCTCACATGAAGACTCTGCGAGGTGAGTATAGCTGGTAGACTTCCCATGGTTAATTGGTGACGGCCCCTTAATCATCCTTCCACTCCCACCCCCTCTTCCTGAACCCTGACTGCACCTTACAGTGAGTCTGTCCCTGAGTCTGAGTCTGATCGTCTGTACATGCAGTTCTTGACCCCCTTCCCGGGGAATCTGTTGTTGTATTTGTACAGTGATTTGTGATATAGGTACATGTATCTGTATATGTCGTTATTTAGTTGTAACAATTACTGATGATACATTTATTCATTTATTTGGTTGGTGTTTTGTACCGAACTCAAGAATATTTCACTTATACGACCGCAGCCAGCATTATGGTTGGAGGAAACTGGGCAGAACCCGGGGGAAACCCAGGACCATACACAGGTTGCTGGCAGACCTTCCCCACGTATGGTCGGAGAGAAAGCCAGTGTGAGCTGGTCTTGAACAGCGACAGCGTTGGTCGGAGGTTCCTCGCTCATTATGTGCACTTTTGGGATTAATGAACCATTTGTTTCTATGCCGTAACCTTAATAAACTGGAGGCACATGTTACAACTGTGTATTAATCATTTGGGTATTTACATGTATGTATGTTTCTCATGCTGGGAATAATCTGCTTTGTGCGAATATGAGCAACATTTTTGTATCAGGTGTTTTCTTGCCACTTTTTAAACATATGCATATATATTTAATAAAGCTGAAGTACTGTACGTATAGTGATAAAAATTGTGTGAATATTGGCATTTTTCCAGATTGGCTGAAATAGAATGCATTTAAAATTTCTGATGACATTGGTTGCAGCACTTAATTTATTATTTCATGCGAGTGTATTACACAGTAAATGCACACTTGTGTGTAAGGCAGTACAGGTTTATTTGAGGGGTGTCCTCATTAATGTCTGCTTGTTCTCATTGAATGTACGTACACGTATATGAAATCTGCAGGTTTTTTTTAAATTGTGTGATGTTTGTTGTGTTGATTAGGCACAGGAAATACAGGGGCAGACGGATCATACAAACCATCATTTCTGACAGATCAAGAACTCAAACATCTTATTTTGGAGGTAAATCAGTTCAGTGTTTGATTTTGTTTATCTTTCTGTCTGAACTAATCTTGCTTAATCTCCATGTCTTGTTTTTCTTTTTCTTGCTTTGAAACTTCTGATCACTTGAGTACTTTCAAAGTTTGAAGTTGATCAATAGAAATAATCACATTTACATTTGACGCTGAAATATTCAGTTGGTTTAAAATCAGCTTCATGATTTTGGTGTTTTTTTTGGTGTTTACCTGATTTACCTGGCCTGATATATTTGTCAAAATCTACGATTTCTACTTATTTAAAACCAACTATACAAACAAGTAATACCTCCCAGGCATTTCAAATCCTTTTGGAGCCTTGATGCTTTGTACATTTCGTGAAATAAGACTACTGCATTATACCCTTATGCTTGTGCTCTTTCCTGTTCACCAGGCAGCTGATGGGTTCTTGTTTGTGGTACAGTGCGACACAGGGCGGGTCATTTACGTCTCAGATTCTGTCACTCCGGTGCTCAATCAGTCTCAGGTGAGTTACCTCCCTTGTGAGCTTTGGGGCAAAACACACGAAAATTGTTTTTAAATTGTTTTTACTTTTTTAATGCCCAGGAAAGTCCTATAGTAAGGATGTGTTATGTATGAAATATATCCTCTTTCAAATGATTTTTTTGTGATGCAAAAGTGAAATGCACTGGTTGAATACAATAATTTTTTGGATGAAGATACATGCACATGGTTGGGTTAATATAGTTAGTTTATGATATACAGTGCATTTAATCCTAACACTGTATGATTCTCTTTGCCAGTTGACTGGTCTGTATGATTCTATTGTAATGGAGAGGATTGGTAATACACTTTACAATTCTGTTATAGGCTGACAGGTTTGGTACCACACTGTGTTATTCTGTTGTAGTCTGACTGGTTTGGTAACACACTGTATGATCTGGTTCACCCGGATGACATAGAGAAAGTGCGGGAACAACTATCCACGACAGAATCTCAGAACACTGGACGGATACTTGATCTTAAAAGTAAGGATGACTGACGACCGGCTGTTGACTATACTTGTATTGTGTCCTGTAAAATCAAGGGCTTGTTGTTTTGTAAATAGTATATTTTCATGTATATTACATGCATGAGAAACAAGATGTATATGATAATTAAATTATATTAAATAGAGAGTACAAGATGAAAACATGATAAGGTTACTTTTTCCAAAGAGATTGCTCTCTCCATTTGATCTTTGTTGCCTAGCTTTGTGTAGAAAGTTTTATAAAATAACAGATTTTATCACAATGAACTTTATGACATCATGAAACTAATATTGACTTAATATTTAAATTCATTAACCAGCAACGTTGTCCTTGTTTTTGCCAGCCATTTGCTATGGTTTAGCAGCTGTAGCCTTTATACTATAGTACAGTCTCAACATACGGGTTGAAAACTTTGTGTCCAGCGATGCTGCATGCCTGTAGTGCACATGTACTAATACTATGAGGACAAATCTTTAAGAAGTGCTTTAACATGTAATACTAACGTCTGCTATTTGTCTTTCAGCCGGTACAGTGAAGAAAGAAGGTCACCAATGTGAGTGTAATTTTTATATCTATACTTGTGTAAATATGTTTTTTCTTCATTCATTTACCCACAAACTCTTGCGAATGTCGTTGTCAATACACTGACAAGTATTCTGCTTTGTAGGTCATTTCATTACAGCTCCTTCAGCCCTATGTTTGCTTGGGTTTTTAACATTGCAGCAAACGTTTTGGATATACCATACTGACATGCCAACATGTATATCAATATTATAGTATGTGACATTTTAAGGAAACATATTCTTTTCTCCCTGTACATAGTCTTGCGTAAAAAGATGTTGAAGAGTGATGTTTAGAAGGTTGAGCCTGCAGGATGGCCTGACAAGCCTACTAATTAATCCCTCTTCTGCAGCATCAATACGTCTGTGTATGGGATCTCGTCGAGGGTTCATCTGTCGTATGAAGATGGGGAACATCCAGGTGGACCCAATGACAGCCAATCATACCGTGAGAATCCGCCAGAGGAACACGCTGGGCCCATCGTCCGATGGCTCGCACCACGCCGTCGTCCATGTCACAGGGTACATTAAGAACTGGCCACCCTCAGGTATGCGTCAGCAAGGTACCAGTATATCTCACTCATCTATTCTCTGTGCCAGGTGGGCAAGTAGGTCCAGAGCATGTCCTTGTTTAATTTGAAGAATTTCAAAAAAATACTCACTGGCCTGTTAATAAGTTTATCGACAGATGTACTTCTCCAACTTCCCTTTCCTCTTTACCCATGTAAAATGTGAAAATGTCTAACAGATAGAGGATATTGCACAGTGATGGTTGAATACCATAAATATTGTTCGAGTGAGAGGTGGGAATGATATCCCACGAGACCTGAAGCTATTTATTATTTATATTTTAACAATGTTTTGTGTATTTGAAGAATTTTTATGCAGTCTTTTAGCTGAAGGCCTGTGAATAGCGTGACGTCGTACCAGTATACATGATGTCTAGTATGACGTCATGTCTTCCTGTGTGAGATCGGAATATAGCAAATGACTAGACTTGTATTATGACATCATCCCAGTGAGCTCAGATTGGAATGTCGTAAAAACAAGGTGTTTCATTTTCGACATCATGGCTTCTAGATCATGGGTCAAGGTCACCAGCAGTGTAATATCAAAATGTAATAACAAAAGTGATATCTAACTAGTGAAGGTATCACTTTTATCTGTGAAGGAATTCCTGGGATTTCACTGATGTATAAATAATAAAATGTTTTGTCCCTCCCAAATGACTCCACACTGACCCCTATTACATTTTGTATGTTATAAAATACAGAGAAGAATGGAGATAAATGAACTATCTTTCACACAGTGACTGTAGTCACCAATTTGACAACATGAACTCGTTCAACCTCACTGTAATAAACGTGTAACTGCACGATGAGAACAATCCTGCAGGTAGATTTCTGTTATTTTTTGAAAACACCCCTGTGGTGATAGTGGTATGCTCCAGTAATGAATAACATGAACAACATGGTCATACCACTTTGTCCAAAGGGTTGTTTGCAAAAATGGGAATGGGAGAAGTACATCTGCTGAATGACCATGACATTTCACCAAGAGAAGTGCATTTGTGGAGCCAAATAAATATTGCAATGCATTGCTTAGGTGCTGAAACTTGCTTTTTTACAGTACAGTATTATCATCCCTTCCAAACAAAATTTAACCTAACAAAAAAAACCTTACCGAGAAGAAAATTTTGCCCTAGATCAATAGATCAGAATCAGATGTAAAAAGCATTAACTTTCCTGTTTTCATTTCTCTTTCTTTTATTTTATTTGGAAAATCAGCCTATTTTATATTTTGTGATTTAATTTCTTGCTATGTAAACACATGGCTAATAGCTGGCTTTGATGTGAGGCATGTGGCCATTATATGTATTGACAGTCGTTCCTCTGTGGTTGGTTGTCTAGGTGTGACGATAGAGCGCAGTGACGGGGAAGATTCCCACAGTGGCAGCCACTGCTGCTTGGTGGCCATTGGTCGGTTACAAGTCACAAGCACTCCAAACTGCAGCGACCTCACAGGACCTAACGGAGCCACAGAATTCATTTCACGACACAGTATTGATGGGAAGTTCACATTTGTGGATCAACGGTAAGCTTGTATCTCTCTGTGTGCACATGATGGCATGATGGATCCAGCTGTTTTCCCAGTATTTCCGTGAAATGTTGTTAACACCTGCTTTTGAGATCATAATGGTGTGGGGGCCTCAATAACAGAGGCTGTTAGCGTGCCAGTGTGATGTACCTTGTCACCGATGCGGTCACTGGGAGTTCCAGCTCATGCTGGCTTCCTCTCCAGCGTAGGTGGGAAGGTCTGCCAGCAAACTGCAGATGATCTTGGGTTTCCCCAGGCTCTGTCCGGTTTCCTCTTGTGTCGTATAAGTGAAATATTCTTGAGTACAGCATAGAACACCAATCAAATAAATAAATAAATCATGATGGTGTAGTTAGTAGAAGTGTCTTATGCTGAGAGTATTAGCTGCTAAGATTCCACACGGACATAGAGAATTTTGTAAATCCATATAGATGTTCTTGTAGTAGGAGAATTTATAGTTGCCTTGCTGGGTTTTTTGTGTGTGCAGAGTGACTCCTGTACTTGGTTATCAACCACAAGAACTGCTGGGGAAATCAGCATTTGACTTTTATCATCCTGAGGATCAGGCTCCCATGAAAGACAGCTTTGAACAAGGTAATGCTGGAAGGTTAAGAAAATCCTTCATTTATGTTTTTAGGTTTTCATTTTAACTTCAACATAAAATCACTCTCCCTGGGAGTCAAATTTTATACGTTCTTTATAGCAACATGGGCCGCTCACATGGCAAAGGCCCTGAAAACAAGCCTCCATCAACTATTTGTCCATTATTAAAGTTACTGTGAGTTTGCTCCTGTTCTCTGTTATCATGATACTAAAATATATTCCGCATCCTCCCACCATAATGCTTGCCACCGTTGTAGAAGTGAAATATTCTTGAGTACGGCGTAAAACACCAATCAAATAAATAAATACATATATTCTGCATAGGGCATAAAGTATATGATTTTAGAATTGGCCTCTTGCATAGCTCTACACATAGTTAATTCATATGATCTTCTGTTTTAAATTAGAAATCGAGTTGTTTTCATTGGTTTCTATTGCAGTGCTAAAGATGAAAGGTCAGGTGATGTCAATCATGTACCGGTTCCGAGCGTCAAATAGGGAGTGGGTGTGGCTTCGAACAAGCAGCTTCAGTTTTCAGAATCCTTACACAGATGAAGTGGAGTACATTGTATGTACCAACACCTCTGCTAAGTAAGTGAAGCACGTCATGTGTCAAAATATTATTGATTGTATATATTATGATTCGCAAACCCTGCAGCTGAGTAAATGAAAAAGGAAAAAGTAACCTTCAACGTCTAGGTACATGTATAAAGGAAGGAATCTCTGTACTGGGATTCCTCCACATTCAAGCACTGGACATAGCACTTGCTGGGTGCAGTACTGAAGATGGAAGTGCAGAGTCAAGTATTCAAAAAATGCATATTTACTTTCGAAGGCATATTAGGCAATGATGACTTCATAAACGGGCATTTCTTTAGTTGAGATAATACATCTCTCCCTCATTGTGTCACCCAAATTTTTCACCAAGCTGTTGTTATGTTGCATACATCTGTCCATACTCTCCAAGTTTCACTGAAGAAAACCATGCGATTTTGTGTTTCTTGCATACTTTGAGGCTTGGTAATGATGATGCTATTCTGTGAGAACAAATTTGGTTCACAATTAGCATCCACAATTAAATTTTACCCATTCCAATATAATACATTTCCCGGGCTAACAGGGATAAAAATGCTCATATAGAGTGTACAACTTTGTATCACAGGTGTACAGATTTGTCTCCCGACGACATTGTTGTAGAGAGGGCAGGGTGTACACCCAATAACTTAAGACGTAGGTGTTTTCTCTGGAATATCCCCCCTGATGTTGTGATTGTGTGGCAATTACAATAGCAGTTTTGTATGCGTGTTTACAGAAGTACACAGCAGGGTGCAGTTGGTGTGCCCTCAGTTACAGAGCCCACTGGTGACCCTGCGGCCGGCCTAAATGCCTTCCCTGCGCGTCACCTTGGGGCGGAGACTATGGGCATGGACGCGGCCAAGCCAGATTATCGCAGCTACCCAGCAGACGTGTATAGTAAGACAGCTATAGGATCTAGTCATATTGCAGGTGGGTGTGCCGTCGACTGCACATGCTGTGTTGTATTGTTGACAAATTGATACACTTCTTTGGGCATTTGTCAGTACTTTAAGCATGTTACCCTAATTTCCCTACCTTTTCGCATATGAAAGAGCAGCTTTCCATGCAATTTATGCACATTTTTAATTTGATTTTGGAGACAAAGCTACATTGGTTGGATTGGCCAGTTTCAGGGCTGCACAAAAATAAACAAATTTTCAGCTAACACTGGAAAGTGCCTTCAGAATATATCTGAACACCATGCAAACATGAAAGAAAGGTTTGAAGAATTACAGTATGATTCTTGAGTTCCTAATGACTTCTGTATAGGTGTAGTGGCATCACTCCCATATGCAGGTTCTGTCAGTGTCTGTGTGTTGTGAGTAGAGTGGAGGGACAGTTGTGTGTCATAAGATTCCAGTGTTTTCTTAGGTAGCCAATGTGTTAGACTGTTTTCATAGGTCGTATCTTGTTACAGATCCTTTTAATATTTGAGCCTATGGCAAAATAGCAATCTCTCCTTTCTGCTTGCTACATAAAGTAGTGAATCAAGAGAATATATTCTTCATTTCTTGTATGAGGGAGTGCAGTGTCCCAATTAATTCACATAGATTGTGTATTAGATATATAGGTTGTCTAAATGACCCTGAGGACGAGTGCTAGAGAACAATCTGCATGAATTCCAGATTAAGTAGGTTTGGTATGATAATGTATATACCCCATTCAAAGACATGCAGGTCTTTCCTTTCATCTGAGAGGGGTAGGTAGTCTAGTAGACTTTGTCATGACGGGTAATGGAAAGTAGTCTGGGTACCCTCCTATAGTATGGCTGGTTTTCCAGTTATAAGAGTATCTGAAATACGGATCGTGTCGTCATGTAGTTTACTTGTTCATAGATTTCATGCTTGAAAAAGCGGACATATTGATGTCTTCCGGACTCTGCTTATGCCATAGGGTATACTCATTACAGCGTTCAGGCCGTGAGTGTTTTTACAGGTTGAATAGACATGGTAGTATGTAGGTGTAGAGTGTGCGCCAGTCAGTCTTGTAAGGGATGTACTCCCATGGTGTAATAACCGCACGTGCTAGTTGCATATTTCGGACTAGAGTCCTTAGCTGTATTTACAGATATAGTGACTGTGCTAATCACACAGAGCTTCACAACTTCATCAGTCTTATTTATAGACTAATGTAAAGAAAATTCTGGAGGGTTTGATCGTAAACATGTTTACAACACAGATGCATCTTTCCAGGTTGTACGCTCTATGTACAGTGACAGTAAACTCATAACGTACACACAGAAAAATGTAAGTCAGGCACTGACCCGGTTACCACAAAAACATAATAAAAAAAAAATGTAATACATTATTTTAAATACAGGGTTTGTCACAGTGTGAAGAAATGAAGTTTTAATAGAATGTAAATGAATGATTGTTGATCAGTGAGTTTGTATGTATGAATTTAAGTACGCATTTAATTCTGAATGTGGATTTTGTGCAAAATGATAATTGACAGCTGAACACCTGCCTGCCTTCTAACATGTAAATCATGGTGTAAAGTTGTACAACGTGATTTCTTCTTACATGAATTTCATGCGTCAATAAGACCATTCATAAAAATAAAATTTATTATGTGTAACACCTCTGAAAAAAACTGTGTGGGTAGGGATTTTTTTTTTTTTTTTTAACTTATTTTCACCATCTTTTGATTGGCTGGATGGGGACATAATGCAGGACCCATCAAGTAAGGACTGAACAGAAATACATGTACTCCACGATAATGGAACTGTAGAACAAGTGGCATCTCCTTGTGACAGAAGTCCAGGCCTCCACTTTTATTCTTAATGTTGAGCAATGCTTTGAGCTTAAACATTAATTTAATCACATCAGAAATATGACTGAATGTAGCCCTGCGATCTCAGTGGATTAAGTGCCCAAGGTTTTAGACACCTAATAGTCCTGTCAAAGACCTGGAATATAAATAATATGTTCATTGGCTTACAACAAGGAAGCAGTATGTTTATTTAGCAGTGTTTGTAACAGAGGTTTTTGTCTTAAAGGTGGGGAAAACATAACAGTTGCGTAAAGCTGTGATGAAAGATTTCGAAAAGTTAGTTGTAAATGTCGTCTGGAATATTTTTTCTGTGAGGAAAAAAAGACACTTGAAAATAATTTTTCTGTGGCAGATATTTGGGACGATCTTTTGGTATATGTAGTCTTTGTGTAATAATGTTATAAATGTGGATGTAACATATGTTTAAAAAATATTTTTGCTCTAGAAGTTGTCCTTTTCAGCTAACAAATGTATTTAACCCCGGATTTGGGTCATATTTATATTTGTACTATAAATTATTATTTTTTATAAATATTATCATAATTCAGGTTAAATGCATATGTTTGGATGTAAACAACAAATGGTCGTTGAAATAAATTTATTAGACATGCATCACATCCTGATTTAGAACATTATTTTGTAATAGTGACAAATACTAAAAGTTGATCCTAAATACCCACCATGCAAACATATACCCTTTTCTTCTGAACCAAAAAATCAATAACAAAAAGACAAATTGACCATATTTTGCAAATATACTTTAATGCTCTTTCATCAGATTTTTGGCATCATTTTTGTTTTCTTCTCCTTCAATGAAGAATCAAATATTTGTATTTTCTTTTTAGGTTATTTTATCTCAGCAACCCCCCCCCCCCCCCCGCTAAAAAGGCAGGGGAAGTGTATTCCCCATAAAAGTACATTGCACATGCATGACTATGTTGGCTATAAACCCCCATGTAGGCCGTGGCCATGTGAGGCTGTCTTATCTATTTTAAAACAGGAACAGGAGAGCCAGGGCCATGTCACATTGCATGATGTGTAAAGGGTGAAACTTTGCAGTATTCTCCTTGCATATGAATTTCTGCCTTTCTAGAAGGCTTGTGTCTTTTTCAAGTGTCCCTGATCATCACAACTGTGTATCAGTGAAATGAATACTTTGAATTTTGATCAAAGTGGGATCAAAGTAATCAGTAGGAAAATCACCTTTTTAAAAAATGAGGATGTCCAGAATAGCTAGCATTTCTTTACCAGAAGGAGGGATCAGGAGGTTGCCTCTGAAAGGTTAAATGAGAGAACCCTAATAACTGAAGCTCTCATAAAAATGGGGGCTCTGTTGGGGGTTCTTTGATAACTCAAGGATTAAAAGACAAAAATCCAGTTTTCATCTTTTAAGTGTAAATTTAAAGTTCTAAATTAATCAGTTTCAGTTTGTCACAGTGGTTACTTGATCCATAGAGATATATATCCCTCTGAGGCTGAAATAATTCAATTCACAAATAATAAAGAGGGGTATCATAAAAAAAACTTTAATGGACTTACTGGCTGGAAAGTGTTCATGAATTTATGTTTAACAACCGAACCCGCACATTATGGCCGTGGGTTTAAAAGGTTGAGACTATCATTCAAACTAACACTCACCAACAAAAATTATGGTAACGGGCTCGTTTTATTTTCAGTTTTCTTCAAAATTGTTGCTAACATGACTCCTCAGAACAGCCAATAGGCCACAGCACTTAACAGTCAGATGGTGTATAGTGGTCACAGCCTTTGCAGAAAAGGCGCCAAGTGAATGTTTAATGGGTGTACTGAAGTTAAAATGTTTTAGTTTGATATTAATAGCAAATCACTGTTGAATCAAACCGATAACTTGAACCTAACCAGACTTTTGGCAGTTAGTAAATATGTTACTTCCCCTCAAAGTTTGGTTAAAACTATCTCCCTTGAATTTTGGCTGATTTTGAAAAAAAAAATGTCCTGCATATATTTTTTTTTCCAGCAAATTTTTGGGGTCTGTCGGGTTACAGCAAACACAGATAGTATTCTGTATGGCCTAATGGTGTTTTACTTGCTTTTTTGTAGCAGCTGAAATGTACCCATACAACACTACACAGTCTGGTATGAAGTACCCCAGCCACTCAGCCACAACTCCAGCCTCTTCTGTGCCCCTCCCTCAGTCCAGCACAGGCCCCACCCTACAGGCCCTGTCCCGCAGGAACCAGAGCCCAAGTCAGGCTAGTGCCTGGAGCTACAGCCAAAGACAGGTGAGAACAAGAGGGATAAACCATCACTCACTCAGATTAAATTCAACCCGGTGTGTTAATAGTGCTGGGTAAAATCGTGATCTTACTTTATGGACTAGTAAACATGTAAAGGATGGAAGTTTGTAACATTTCTCAGAAGAGCAGTTGTTTATGACTGAAGAGGCCTGTTCTCTTGTTTCGACTTTTAATAGCTATGCCAGTGGTTCCAGGCAGTTCATACAGAAGTGTTGGGGACCTCGGCCAACAGGTTTGTGCGCCAGTGCAGCATAAAGAGTCAGCACCAAAGCGATTGCTGTGTATTCAAGTCCAGTTCACCCTGACAGTTTCAGGGTCATGTCAGTGAAATATTCTTGAGTATAGCGTTAAACACCAATCAAATATATATATATATATATATAGGTGACAAGATGGAAGAGTTTTGTGGAAGCGCAGCTTTTAAGATTCACCCACAAACCTACCTTCTGTTTTACATGTGAAATGTTCACAAGAACATCTCTCAAGATATCTAACAAGATATACCGTGGAGCACATAATATAATGAACCTTCAGTCAATGTTGAATTGTTGTATACTTTGTACAGGATTACTCCAGCTCATCAGGATATAGCCAGCTGAGTCCAAATAACAATGCCTCAGGTAGGTTACGTGGTATTTGTGGGGCTTCTTTGTTTCTTCATCATTACCCCATTTGCATAATCTAAGATAGACACATAAATGGGTCCTCTTAATTGGGTCTGTATTTTAACAATGCATGTTTACATGACAACTGGTCAGAATCCACAAAGAAATGGATACACTGATTTGAGTCCGCAGGGTTTTCGCGCTGTGGTAACCACAACAAGAGATATCAGAATATTGAGTTTTAGACAAAGTTTGTATTGAGTTTTCGAGAAATAGAGTTTTTGTAACATTAGTGATGAAAAAATATTGAGTTTCTTATTTGTTCAAAGTGAGTGTCTAAAAAGAAATTAGCTAGAAAATTCCCTACTCTGAGCTTTCAGCTGTGCATGTTTACATGACAATTGATCAGAATCCATTAGTATGCTGTAGTTTACATTGTGAATGTGAGGTTTACTATGTCACAAATGGTTAAGGAATACTGAAAAGTACTTGCCTTTTGTGTTTTGAGAACACACAGGACAGTTTTGTACAAACGAAAGTGCAAGCTTGCCTAATATTTTGCTCCTGGTGCATAATTTGTGATTGTTTTGCAGAAGCTTTGGTTTTAAGCAGTTTGAGTTGTTAGCTTTTAGTTTTATTTTTTGTTTTTTTGTTTTTTTGTGGTCATTTGGAGGCTTTTTTGTTTATGTGATTGTCTTGCTTTGCAACTGCTGGTTTCAGTTGGCATGTTTCAGTTGGCATGTTTCAGTTGGAATCTGCTCAGGTGTTTCTGTACACTGCAGAGGTATTAATAGGGTTATTTAATAATTAATGCAGGAAATCATTGTGTTTCATATTCATGGAAAAAGATAACAAAACAAAATTTGATTTTTCTTATGGGTGTATTGGTGAGAATTACCAGAGGCCCATTGTAGAGGCATGAAAAAAATGTGGAGAAATTTACAGAAGTGGTTTCACCAAACTACTCAGTGTCAGTGTGTTTAATGAAATACACCAAGTGTTATGGTGAAATATTAGCCTCCTTCCATGATGTTTTCGTCATTGTTTTGTTGGGATTTATATGCAATGATTATGCATTGAATAAAACATTTAATTATGTCTGCAGTAGTGCTTTCATTTATGATCCTTTTGCTGTTTTGAGGATGGTAATGGTCGTTGGGTAGTTATTAAAATGGTGTAAATATAGAATAATGTGGAAGTTAATTATCAGGCAGCGGGTATGTCATTTGACCTGACCCTTGGGTTACTGCCCAAGAAATACGGACTGAACTGGAGTAAAAACCGGAATAGAGGGTGTGTGTTGGTCTCGCAAAGTGTTATTTTAAAATTCTGACATTCATCACAAACCTGAGTCCATCACCCATACTCCAAAAAATCACCCCAGATCTCTTAATTTGAAGTCGATGGAATTGCTCTCGATCAGGTCTGCTCTTGTGTCACGCATTTGACCTCGAGTCCTTGGATTACTGCCAAAGAATATATAACAGACAGGTACCTTGCCTGTCAAATTTTGCAACCTGTGCAAATTTGCAGGCAATGTGCAAGTCACACAGAAAGTGTCGCTTGTGGTTGGAAAGCATGCAAGTTTTGAAAGTCAAGAAGATTAAATTACCAAATTTGTCACACAAAATAAAGGATTTATACCTGAATGATTAACACAAGATATAGCATAGAAGCAAAAGTGTGTGAAAATGAGGCTTTTACAGTGACAAACTCAAAGGCACATGCACTCTCTTTCAGGAGCAAAACAACAACACCTCCATTTTACTTTTCTTTTCTAATCAGCTTTCGTAGGTGGCGGTTTTGCCACCCACAGCTACCAAAAATCACCACCTGCTGGATTCTCTTGAACACCCTGATATACTGTATATAAACTTTTGTTTCTTAGCAATCACATCAAACATTAGCTTCATAAGCTGAATTAATGGGATAACAGGATAAGAACATATTTAACTTTATTTTATAAATATTACAAAAAAAGTATATAGGTTACGCTTTTCATGGTTTCCTAACAAATCTCACGGGCAGTTTTTGGTCTTTCTGTCTCTTGGCGTTCTGTTTGAGGGTAACTTTAACAGGGGTTCTGCGCATATGAGCGCCTGCAGGCATTTGTTGGCTGTTGTAGAATATTGACAAGCATATTATTAAACCAATATCCTGAAATATTTGCAGCTTTCTGGACAATCTTAATTCTGTATTGAAAAAAATGTGTTGCCCAGCTTCATATGAATTCAAATGTTGAGTGGTAGAGAAATATGTGATTTTCAGTTCATTTACTTACTTATTTCATTGGTGTTTTACTCCACACTCAAGAGTATTTCTCTTACACGATGGTTGCCAGCATTATGGTGTTAGGAAACCAAACAGAGCTAAGGGGGAAACCTACGACCATCCGCGGGTTGCTGGATTTTCGGTTTAGTATACATGCATATGCTTCTTTAAAATGCCCCTTTGCCATCCTCACAGTCAAGTGTCTTATTCAAATTAGCAATTTTAACATACCAAATAACTGTTGATAGGTGTTTTCTATGAGGTTTAGTACGTAACAGTAAATTTCCAGAATATTGGTGTTAGCAGTTGAAAGATTCTGTGCAAGGTCCCAAGTCAGCTGACAATTGTCAAACCACAGTCAAGTGGTGACAGTTTTCAGTTGACAAAATACATTTAGCTGATGCCCCTCACCAGTTACAAGCAGTGGTGGTATATTCAAAGGGTCTAAAGCCTCCAGGTAGTATCGGGCCGAATGTTTTCTCCAGTACAAGCTTGACAAAAATTTATAATAAACTTGTACTGTATTATGATGTGTTGCCTTGACATAATACCAGTGGTACAAATAATGAAGATATTTTGGACTTGGTGCTCACACTAACTGACCAAATAGAAGTGGTAAAAACTTCATTGCAAAATTTTATTACCGAAAATCTCTTCAGTCTTACAGTTTATCACATTATGATGTTCTAGTGCATGAGTTGGGCATGTAAGAGTTGACATAAAATGGTGCACAGTACTGCTGCTGGATCCCCCATTATGGACACAATAACAGATAGGCACTTTATGTGTGGAGAAGACTAAGGAATTGTACTGGAAAACAAGTGGTCACTATTTAAAAGAAGAATAAAATTAGAAGAAGAGCAATAGACCCATTTCACAGCCATCAGGCTCTAGTTTATCCATGGTAAGACGAAAAGCTGAACTATTCTTGATGTTTCGTTATAAAGCATTCGTCCATGGTATTAATAAGTATGGAATAAGTCTAAAAATTGTTGAGATGTGGAATCTTAGAAGTCTTCCTTCTCCACTTTTTAACTTGTCTGAGCAACAATACATACAGCTAATTCGCAGTTTTATTTATTGAGAATAAGGCCTTTTAATTGTCAAAACCCCAGCATGACATTGCTGTTATGTACAAAAATATGCTGTGCTTACAGGCCTTACATTTACGTGCACTTAGTGGAATAAAATGCATTACAGTAGCAAAGAGCTTATGTAAGAACTGTGAGATGTTTCATGCAGAGGTCATTGCAAGCCCTTAGCGTTAACATTGTGTCTTAATAAAACAAAGTGGAACACCCCAGATCCTTTGCCGAATACTAGTTTGCTGTTGACACATGTTGATGAGAGTTAAATAATTTAATCCAGATAGAGATGCAATATAAGTTATTTCAAATAGATTTAACCCAGTTTGAGGATACATACATATACTTGCACCTTAAGCAGGAAGACATTACAGTTCACTGGTCAAAACTGGCTGAATGCTTATGCTATACATGTAATAGTATTTGTACATGTAGCTGATTGAGTTCCGGTATAGCACCATGCTGACACCATTCTCTTGGGAGGCTTGGCTTTTAGGCTCTAATGAAAGGCTGCATTTTTCAGATGTTGCAGACTTGCTTCTCTTGTGGAATATGTGAGCTCAGATCAGTTTGCATGCTCGCTGTAAAGCTTGTGATTGTGTTTGTCAGTGTACCTTATCTTCCGTTAATGAGCTGTGATTTTGATTTGATTTGCGCCATATTGTGATTTTGTTTGCCTTTCCTGGTTTTCTAGCTGGCCCGACTTACACTCAGTTGGGTAGTGGGCAGAGGTTACCTAGTGGCTCTCAAGCCTCCACCTATCCCTCCTCTGTAGGCAACACCAGTCTGTGGCAGCAGTGGCCCCCCGACCCCAACCAGCAGGCTGTGCAACAACAACAACAGCAGCAGCAACAACAACAGGAGGAGTTTGGTGACATGTTCAGGAGCATGCTGGATCAGCCAGCCACCGACTTCAATGATATCACCGGCATGTTCAACACCTTCACTGACAACTGAACGCTCGGGCATTATGTTAACTGGGTCACTGTTCTGTCCCCACATCAACCCCCGCCCCTCCAACCGTGACCTCCCTTAAGAGCGCTCGTACCTGTATTCATGAAGTTTTTAACCTGTTTAAAGTCAGGATGAAAGATTTTCAAGTGTTGGTGTATTTGAGTTTTGATCGTCAGTTCCAGAATTTCATCAAGATTCATAAATGTTCATCTGAAGGCCACAAAGTATTCCCATAATATTTGACATAATTGGTTACAAGGGCTCATTAGTATACATAGCAATGGATTACCTGATGTAGGTGAAAAGATTGCGTAATTAGTGCTGTACATCATTGTCATCCATCCCACCCATGCCTTCCATCTTCCCTCCCAGTGCTAAAGCGCGTCAAAATGCAGGGTCACGTCTGCCTCCAAACACTAGTGTTACTAGGGGTTTGGGCTCACTTGCACAAAGCCCGCTTAGCGTTACAAGTGCCTAACTACCTTGGCAAGCAGCACTGTAGGTATGGCAGCTGTGTGCTCGTAACGCTAATAGGGTTTGGGCAAATGAACCCAGGTCTGTCTGATGAGGTATATTTATATGGTATCCAGTGGTCTGTAAATGTAGATACCTGAGTACTCGCTACATTTTCATGTGGGTCAATGCCTTTCTGAGCTTGAGCGTCAGTTTGTGTGGGTGTAAATGTTAGTTCAGGGTTTATGGTACATTTACATCGCAATTTGAATTTCAATCAGTTTCATTTATACTTGCATGTTATGCTGATGTGGTTTTACAGATTGGAATGTTACCAGTTTTACTGGGGAAAAAACACACAGGATGTATTGTATTGTTCATGTGTGATGTTTTACAGGAGAAGTATTGTATGCTGCATACAATAAGCCATGGTCTGATGGGATTGTTGTTATTTGTAGATGTATTACAGATACACAGACACATTTCACTCTGTGTACTCATGCATTTTGATGCTTCAGGTTTATCAACTGATAAATTTGTCACATTGGACTGTGGAAGTGTGAATTGGTTTTATAATTTTCATTATAAATGAACACTGAAGAATTGGCAGTGTGATTTATACAATTCTGAATTTGTATAGCTGCTTGTTATTAAATTTCATTCACTCTGCTTGAAATTTACACTGAACCACCTAATTAGTGGAGGAAAGTGATAGCTGATTTCAGAAAAGTTGTATGTGTATTGATAATTGGTATGTGTAGTTTGTGGCGTATACTTTGTTTCGCGGGGTTGTGTTATTGGTCACTACTGTGGTTGTTCATACTAGTTGGAAATAGTTTTCTGCAGAGGAACAATGTTTCTGAAGTGCATTTACCTATCTTTTCAAGCTTATCATGCAATGAAAAAATAGCTTATTCCAAACTGCTGAAAGCTATGAATTCTCATCGCTAAACGTATTAATAATTCGAATTGATATTTCCTTTCTAATGTGCAGCTGTAACTAAGTCGACACTTTTCATTTTGCGTGTCATGAGTCCAGGGAACATATTTCACTTGTTACCTAGGCCAATGCCAGCCTGTGTACTTAGTGCTGAGCTTTAGAAGTCCAGCAAATCTAACCAATGTGAATCCAAGCTGAGCAATGAGGACCTGAAAATTTGTTCATGTAGCATTTGCATGACAGGTATAGTACATGTTACAGTAATTATTCTGCCTGCCATGTGAGTCAAGCAGTTGGTTAGCCAGTGTTACAGTACCATGGACATCACCCTGGCCATGTCACAGAGTATATGTACATATATACATGTATGTAATTTTGTCTTATATGTGCATTTTTTTATGTGTAAACAATACATATATTTTAGAAAGGGTTGTACTCAAAACTGATTATTCATGAGCTATACATGTATTGCTGTTTTTATTTATCGTACTGAATAGGTGATGTTTTGTATAATATCCTTACTTTGTAAATATCATATCTGCATTTATCTTAACATGGCCTGATGATTCACAGTGGAGCTAAAAAATTCTTCGTTATGTGCACAGAGGACCAAGTGGACTAACTGAATCGATATATATATAATAGCTATATAATCGAGTGTTGTTGTCGTTTCAGTTGTTCGACTCTCATGGCTTTGCCTTTACCGTTTAAGCTAGCCTGAGAAATACGTGTAAAGGTAGGCTGTGCCGTAGTATGGCTTAATCTCAGAAAACACGTTTAGTGGGGAAAAAGAATTCTTCATCCTTTCATTACTGAATTATGTATTCTCCACATATGTGGAATCAAAGCATTTTATAGTTCTTAAATTCTTTTCATACAGTATATGCTTTAAGCAGCACCTTTTCTCATTGGTTCATATTTTATCCATTTACATGTGCATGTTTTAATCATTATCATTGTATATTTACCAGTAATATAGTATAGTATACAGGTTTGTTAAGTTTTCTAGGGAAAGTTTATGTTTTTCAGTCTATTACATGAGGCATGTATTCAAGCCAAAGGTAATCACCAAGCCAATTGTCATCTTTGTACATAAGTTTATATAAATGTTTAATTGTGATGTGTTTACTTTAGCAATATTAGTCTACGTGTACGATATACTTCATTCTGGTTTCTTGTAACCATGCCATCACTGCAAAATCTCCAAATTCGTATAAATTTTTCAGACTTCTCTGCATAGATCCCTTTTACATCTCACTTCACAACATTTGTGATGTTTACTGAACCAGTTGAATACACTACATGTACCAGACTGAAATTTCAGCTCTGTCCAATTCCAGTTTAAATTCCAAACTGTGTTGTCTAGTTTGACATAACAGGCATGCATTAATGGAAACTCCCATTGCGATAGGCAAGCGCACAAAATCACCTCGAAGTTCTGTATGAAGATCCATGAGTTTTATCTTTACCATTTTTTTTTTGTGTTTTTCTCTTTTTTTCTTTGCTTGATGTTGCCAGAAAATGTCTGACACTGCTAATATTTCTGTTTACTCTCTGAATACATGTTTTCTCAGCAAGTCTGTAGTGCTACACCTGTTACATAGTCTGTTCAGGTTAACTTATAACAACAACAATGGTGTGCCATGTTAACTGAGAAGTTACCTGCCATATGGTCAGCTTGTAATGTAACACTTCTCATAATGTGATCGGCCTTTAAATGTGTAACCTAGTTCTTCAACATGTATCGTTCAACTTTCTTTTATACAGTAATGTTGGTTTCTGTCTTGCGGTGTATACCGTGTCTTGTTTTGGCAGGCGCCTGTTCAGATGTGATGTGTTCCATAGAGGCAGGTTTTCTAGGATGTCTATACAACTGTTCCTCCTCTTGTGTTTTTTTTTTCAAGATATGTACTTTCCTTTTGTGATACCTATATTTCAACCGAAAAATCACATGTTTGGGGGTCCGAATGTCATGTGTTGTACCTAAATGACCATGAAAGATTGTAAATGGGTAGGGACTTCGTACTGATTGGCGCCAAGGAGAGCTGGTCAGTGACCAATGAAAGAATTGTGGAATTACAAACTGTTCATGTACTGTTGTATTTCTTAAAAGCTTTCTTTATTTGTTTTTTTTTTTTTTCGCTTTTAAGTTGAATTTTAAGCTTTCGCACGCGAGTTAAGAGACAATCTACCTGTTTATTGTGGATTTGCAGCCTGGGATTATTTCCAGTGGTCTGGATGGTAAAGCAGACTCGAATTTGCAGCCTGGGATTATTTCCAGTGGTATGGATGGTATAGCAGACTCGAATTTGTAAAAGAATCTGTAATAAAATGATTTTAATTTGACATGCTGAAGGCAGAGTTAATGTAATTTTTGTCAAGAGAAACCTACGTGTTTCCCCGCCAGCTGCTGCGCCAGTATTGTACCCATTACAGTGCAGACATATTCTTGGAGATTTACTGTTTACCTGAAGGCCGAGAGGATTAGCGCGCCATCCCGGCGCCATACCCACGTGCCTCTCAAAAAGGTGATCTTTGTGAGTTAAGTCCAGCTCCTGCTGGCTGAATCTCCGGCTCTACGTGGGAGGGCCCGCCAGCAATCAGCGGGTGGCCGTCCGTCTTCCCCGGGCTCTGCCCTGTTTCTTTCTACTATTATGCTGGTCGCGGTCGTATAAGTGAAGTATTCTTGAGTACGGCGTAGAACACCAAGTAAATAAATAAATGAATAAATAAATTGTTGCCCAGAAATAAACCGCTCAAATCTGGACAACCTGTAGTCTGTTAAAAATCCATTGGTTGTGTCCTTTTGTTTTGGAACTGTTGTGAAGTCAGTCAACCAGATTCACTCCGATACAAACAGTCACAAAAAAACGACGTCACAAAAACTGCTCATGAATGATGAGCATGGCCACTGACGTCGCGACATGCAAGAGATAGCGCAAGGACATTTTCTGTACAGTGTTACCTTCGACAATTGTATCTCTTTATTTTAACACTATTTAATTTTTTTTTTCACGAGGATAACAGACTTATGCAATAACACCAGAAGCCAGTTTGCGAAAGGTGAAAACGTTGCAACTCACCTAAAAGACTTTTGTCTGGGGCGATAAATTTATTAAGTTATTTGATTGGTGTTTTAAGCCCTACTCAAGAATATTTCACTTTTACCACGACAGCCGGCATTATTGTGAAGGGAGGAAACCGGACAGAGCCCTGGGGAAACCCACGCTTGGATGATAGACGTCTGTGATCGGTGACATGACATGCGCGAATGCAGACCCATTTAGAGCACAACGGCTTGCAGTTTTCAGAGGTTTTTGCCAGTGCTCGCTTGCACGATGCGTAATGAATAAGACGTAGCATAAAACGTATTAATTCATTCGGCTATCCTGCACGAAGTGGCGTCAGCGTAACTACCATTGTATCCTGCCATGGTAGTTACATGGTATTTGTTTGTGTTTGTTTACCACTATACGCTTTAATTTAAGCTCGACAAGAAGTTCACTGGTTAGAGTTTTCAGATCAAACGTGAGACTTGGCAGGGAAGCGAAAAAGAAAAATTGATACCTTAAAAGTGAGCTTGATTCGCTTCAAACGGGATACACAGATTCACTCCGCCCACTGGAGATCCACATTCAAGCAACTCCTCAAACGCGAGGCTCAGGTTCAAGCAACCCCTTTAACTGGGGAATCCGGGTTTAAAACATGCACACTCCAAACGGAAGAACAAAAACCAAGCCGTTCCAAGAGTGGGAGGTTCAGCCTCATTCAGCTCCTCAAAAAACAGACCCAGGCTCAAGAAACGACTCAAACGGCAGACTCAGATTCAAGTAATGTCCCAACGGCAGACCCGGGCTCCAGTAACGCCTCAATCGCGAGATCCAGGTTCAAGTCACGCTTCAAATTGGAAATCCAGCTTAAAACCACCCCTGAAACGAGAGACTAAAAGTGAAGCCACTCACTTAAGCGATAGATTGTCTCAAGCAACACCTGAAACGGCAGATTCCGTTTCAAGCAAGGCCTTCAGCTGGTTAAAGCCAGATAAATAAGCGGGAGATCCAGATTTCAACCACGCTTCAAACGCGACATCTAGGTTGGAGGAACCTTTGAAATGGGAGACCAGGATCAAGTCACTACACAAGCGCTACACATGTTGAATTCAGGAAACATCTCAAACTGGAGACGTGGTTGAAGCCACACCTCAAATGGTAGATATAAGCTTCACGCCACGTCTCAAATTGTGGATCCATGCAGATTCAAGCCACACCCACAAACGCGAGGTCCATGCTCAATCCATTTTTTCCACAGGGGATTCAGGCGCATAGGCGTGGCAAGAAGTTTATAATTGACAATAATGATAATCTTCGTACTTTTCCGACGTGGCCTGCAGCGGTTCGGTTATACCGTGACTGGGGAAGGCGGATATGTCTGCTATATTTGGTTCGCGGTTCAAAGCTCATGCTCAGAGCAAATTTATTTGCCTCGGGATGGACATGCTGTAAGAAGGCACCCTCGAAAAGTGAACAGTGGTAGATAATGTTGAAAACAAAGTATAATCCGAGCTGCTAAGCTAAGTGACGGCTATAAATGAAATAATCTTAAACAAAACTTAAATTACGGGCTAATAGGCTTAAGTACAGTGATTTTTCCCAAGATGTTTGACAAGAGGCTCGTTAATAATGATTTCTTACATATTATTATACCATATATATGCATATAAGCCTTCTGCTGCTGAACTGGATGTCATGATTTACTATTTTTCATCAAGAAAATCATTCTGGGATGAAGTCTCATTATTCTTATCCTCTGCAAACCCTGGCTAACAGAGTTCTCTCCCTTACATTATATCCAGATATAAAGTAAAATACACGCTTTATTCGAGTTTAATGTCGCTTTCAGCATTATATCGGTCACGTCACGACCTCGTCTCCAGCGAGTCATGTGGTTCGCTTAATCGTACAGTTGCGCCTGACATTTTGCACCTAACATGCATCTGTCAGCGCCTAATCCACAGAAATGTGGAGATAAAATTGTGTATGTCCCCATGTTACACTGGACAGTCGTGTTTTGTCTTCTTGCGTAGTTAGCGATACGATGACTTTATATGACCTTTCTGCCCACATCTGTGGTACCAAAATCAGGTGGTTACGCTTTGACCTGTTTGGCCAAAATGAGGGATGAAATGGAAATTACGACATATCTAGTTTCTCAGAAATATTGCAAATTCATGTGTAACATTCATTCTATCTGCAACGCTCATATGAACACATTTGGGCTGACGTGTTTTAAATGCCATCACCCTGTATTAAATACGAACTGTTGTCATCATATATCTATGGCCTATGTGTTGTAAATCGAAGTGGCCATGGGATTACTTTTTTAAATTCACCCTGGTACCTCCAAACTACGGAAATGTTTTAGCATCCAGTTCATTCCGGCTTCACCTCAGGATCTGCATGCGGGCAGTAAGGCTTGCCAGATAGTGTATTGTGGTGGCAATGCTGTCGGGTTGGCTCTATTTACGGCACGCATAAAGCTGGAAACCGTCGTAAAAAGAGAAACAAAGACGAATAAGACAGTAAAGCACCGATTCAATAAATAATAAAAACCCACGTTGGGACAAGTGTCTTTTTGTGAACTCACGGGTAGTAAAATACCCCTCTCTTGCAGAGTTTGATTAGTGAAACTCTAGTCAGAATATCTTCACATCAGCAAAGTCTTTAGCGCCCTCAGGAACCACAGCGGCAATTCAGGCGTACAAATGTACATGCAAGGGGCCGAGAAATGCGCACAGTGGGTGTTTAAATTGGCCATTTATCAACTCGGTGGAGCTTTTACTATCTGCAGAGCTTCGACATAAGTGTTTAACAGCAAACAGCATTCTGCACTTCCTGTACCCACTTGTTTAGGGACGTGTTCTTTGAGACTCTCAAGATGGCCAACGCAGCGGAATATACACATGTTAAGTTAAAGATATCGTGAAACAATTACATGTATACGGATGTTTTATGTTGTTTTTGTTGTGCTTATATACCTTGAAATATATCGCGATAAAATGCCGAGTATATTTCGGCCGCGTGTATGCGCATATGAAATCTGTGATGATTGAGTGAAACCTCCCCACGGTTACATTACAGTACATTTGCTTGTTTATTACTTGACGAACACCCAAAACAACCTATTCATCTTTACCGGGTAAGCTCAGCATGCGGCAGGAAAGACGAAAGCATTGACAAAAATGGCCGAATAGACTGGTATACGGATGCTAATATTTTCTTTGAATTCCCCATTGCTGCCAGGGTTGCTCTGTTTTTGATCCAATTAAGAAGAAAGGTAACCTGCAAGGCGCGTGGCTTTAAGATGATTATTATCACTGCTGCATTGGCAATCTCTGTATGAATTTTGTTTAACAGCTAGTTCTGCGTGGTCTCCATCTCTTCAACATTTAGTTTATGACCGATGAGTGCATCTCTATACATATTTCAGCGTTACAACCTTGCGATGTTTTTTTTTTTTTTTTTTTTTTTGTAAGCCTACTTTTGTCAGTGTACAATTGGCTTAGGGCAACAACATGTGTCTTGTTTGCATCCAAGAAGATCCAACCGTTTTTATGCCAATTCTGGCTCATTGATTATTTTCATCCTTCACATCGCTCGCAGTCTAAACTGGCAATGGGGACAAAGCTTTGGGCAAATGAATGTCCTTCTGATTAATGTGGACAAAGTGTACCCATAATTCTTGCTTGTGATATTCCTTAATCTTCATCCATCTCTCATTTCATTTCCAGGACAAGATTGGCCGTCTATCCACAATGCCAGGGGAGGTAACGCAAAGGTCTCTTCACAAATAGGCGGTTGTTTGAGATTTGATTTATAGGGCACTGATTCTAAGGCAATGAATGCACCCTGTACAAAGGCCAAGGGAAACAAATTTCATTTAAATTTCTAGGAGGAGAAGGCAGGTTACAAGATCAAACATAACTGAACGCGGAGTAGCAGAGAGATCGATGAATGTCAATCATGTTTTAGCTCCGCTATAATAATTCCATTGTATGAACGGACTAATTTGTAAGGCATTCACGCCCCAAAGACCGCACCATAGATCAATAGCAAGGGGACTGTCAAAAGCTGTATTGGACTAATTTAATACATTCACTTGACTCCGCACCAACGAGGTTATTCTATAATAGACCATTATGAGATCCCTTGCACTATCTCACCCTAACAAAACAGTTCTTGTTCATCCCCCGGTGTCGCTAGAGCATGGACGTAGTAATTTCTCGACCTGTGCTGAACAAACCTAATAATTAATTTAATAAGTTTACATTATGGTATTTTCATGAACAAACGTAACACCACACTGATTCTGTTCATCCCAGACCTCCCTGGCCGATGTGTAGCGACACAAAGACTCAGACGCGGTGAATTTCAGTTCAGCTCATGCTGGTTTCCTCTCCGATCAAGGTCTGCCGGCAGCTTGCAGATGGTCGTGAGTTTCCCAATATTTTGACGGTTTACTCTCACCATGAAATTGATTCTGTTCGGTCACATTTCAGAAATGCATATCAGAAAACTAACTGCATATATGTTATGAAAGCCGAAACGGAACGTTTCACCGTAAAACTAACCATTTCATGTTTTTTCTTGTAAAATAATTTATGTTATGTTTTGTAATTGTTATTGTCCCTAGGTTGCATTTCATTTTCTAACGATTAAACTGTATATTCTCTGTTCATTTCAGTCCCGTGCTTGTGTTAATCCATCGGTTTGAAGGCCTATAGTAGGGGTCTGACTGACTCGTCCGAGGAAACTCTAAGTCAGTGTTTCGACAGGCTTTGTGTCCATTGTACTCTTAAAATCTGACGCAATGCAGCGAGATGTACCGCCTTACGTAACACTTTATAACTTAATTCGCAGGTACTGTGTAATGGTCCCATTGTGCCTTTGCATAGTACAGCCTCAAAATTATATGTCGCACATTTACTCTGTAATCAAGTAGTCTGCAGACCCCAAGGTGTAACAATCGAATTGAAATTATTGCGCAACGCACATCTGTATAGTGGTGCCGCTCTCGTCGTACAGACGTTTTGCGGAGTGCCATTTGGCCTTAACCTAGCTGGACACAGCATGTACAAATGGTCGAAACAACGGCCGCTGTAAGTTGTTACTTCTTAAACATTTACATGGAGAGATAGAATAAAACCTTAACTGCATGAGGTAAATTGACAAGAGACAGGATTTCACGAGTAGCGTGCGACCATTTTCCAAGTATCACACTATCGTCGCTGCTCTGGTTTTACTCTCTGTGCTTTTATATCGCTAAAGACTTCCTCGTGTCCATTGCTAAGAGAGTGCGTACTTTTCACGGACGGACCGAAACATCGACCAACATGCACGTGCAGCCTAATCGCGTGCCTAAAGCGGAAACATAATTCGGCTAACATTAACAAAATTAAAAGTTTCAATGTAGAATAAACATCCTTTTCAACTCAACTGAGGCAAGTGTTTTGACCTCTCTCGTCCAATGAAAAGTCGAACTAATAACAAGAATCCGCGGACGTCTTCGTGCCAAGGAATTATTATTCTGAGAAAACAGCAAATATGGCATGCCCTTATATGTATTGTTGCGAGTACGTGTGTAACATGAAATGTCTTCCAAAACCGCTATAATCATTGAATGTAGCATCAAGAGAATACTGCAGAAATTAAAAGAATAAAGCATGGCTGACAACTGTTGATAAACTTGGCAAAATATTGAGGAAGTAAATTCGGATCGCCATGGGAAGGCCTGCCAGCAACCTTCGAATTGTCTTGGGTTTCCCCTGGGCTCTCCCCGGTTTCTTCCCATCATAATGCTGGCCTCTGTTTTATAACTGAAATATTCTTGAGTACGGCATAAAACACCAATAAAATAAATAAACAAATAAACAAATAAACAAATAAATAAATAAATAAATACATAGATAAGTTCCAATCGCAGCCTATTATAAGGCATATCATGGATAACGAAAGGCATATTGGTGATGAAAAAGGCATTTCAATGATTTACAAATTCATATCAGTGATCGCAAATTAAGGTATCTCAGTTATTGTCCTAATAGTGATTACTTAAGGTATATCACAGATTAGGAAGGCAGTCCGTCATCATGAAAATCATGTCCATGATTAGCAAAGGCCTATCAATGATCACAGAATTCCTATAAGGGATCGAGGAAGATAGGGTATGTAAGTGATTAAGAAAGGCACTGACGGGGAAAGGCAGATTAGTGGTTGTGACTGACCTGTCAGTGATGATTAAAGTCATTACCACTGCCGCCGCTTTAGTGGTAACACACCATTAATAGGAGAAACACTTGGCCTGTGTGGGGTTCACAAAATTATTTCACGCGACGATATTACGACTATCATGACCGTTATTTTACAGTGTGAAAACCTAGAGGAGCTTCTTGCCAGGCCTTTTACCCGTAATTTTACGACAATTTTGTAACAGTGTGGGTGGTTATAAAATGTATAACAAGAAAAAGAAAAAGATTTATCAGTGATATAGAAAGAATCGGTGATTCCTTAAAGGTGACCGATAAAGGCAGATCGGTCAGTGTAACTCTCATAGAAAGATTTATAGAAACGTGACATGGTTGACCGATCACTTGCTTCAGAAAAAGTGCTAGAAAACTAAGGTGTCCATGAGTCTCTCCTTGAGGTTTTTAATGTCCAAATTTGTGAAATTAGTAGTCCAGATTACGACAAACACCAAACTGTTACACGGGAAAACTCCTTAATCTACACATGGAGTGTTGATTATACTGGATTAGGAAATATTTGGAGAATATATTTGTGATTTTTTTGGTCATCCACAACAAGGACAAATTTATACAAAGCGGCCATTAAGTCCAGATGTCTTTATGTATCCTGAGGGGATTCGTTCTGGCTTTACAAGAAGCCTCTATGTCCACATGTATTCACCTGCAGTGAGGGTGTTTGCTGCGTTCCTTCCGACATGAATATGGTAATTAGCGGTACTGAGTGTGCCTCAAAAGGAGAAGATCCCTCAGGGGAGGTTAACAATACCATTCACGTGTCTAAATACGTCAACCAAATGTACGCGACACTAATGCTAGAGACGAGTAATTGATTTCGGTGATCTCTATTTTGCTGGACAATTGGACAAAAATCAGCAGGCTTAAGTCCAAAAGAGAGCCCAAGTCTTAAGAGGACTCTGATTATAGTGAGGTTTTTGTGTGCCAGGCTAAAATCGTTACATTCTGTAATTACGGTCTATTCTGCATTCAAATCGCAAGGTGCCTTTTACGGGCAGCGTTGAGTCCATTTAGATGTCCTAGCCAGAGAAATGGAATCCCCGAGGATTTTTTTCCAGATTTGACATGTAATCAATTTTAGATATGGACCTGTCTTATTCTGGAATGATAGGATTAAGAAACGACAGGCCGATTTGACTATCTTTGTCACATTAGCGCGTGAAGTGGCGAGCATTTTGCGAACCCCAAGGTCTAGGCAAGGTCAGTGAGGAAGGGCAATCTTTGGTAACAAAAATGTCCAAATTAACGTTGCTAAGATACACATGATTATACTGGTGCAGGTTAGGTCATGAGCACCCCTCATGTGTGAAAATTTACATTTCATACAATCATACAACCATATGCCTTTAGACCTGTCTTAAGCACCTTCTGTGCTGCACGCATGCAGATTTACACTGAAACCTGGAATGAGCAGTAGCCAACTCATCACAAATATCCGTCTCTTATTTTCTTGTAAATCGTGTGTGAAACATTGCACATGTGCTAGAATTTCATATACCGTATCCGACAATGTCCATTCCACACTTATTTTGTGACAGTAAAATTAAGTTGTCTCAAAACCCCAATACCTAAATGGTCCAGCCTACGCGGTATACTGTAACAATGCAATCTTGAAACTTCCCATGGTAGTTCGTGTCGATTTCTTCTGGATGCTGGAATATGAATGAAATAAAAAATGGTGGGTGGTCATAACAGTTTCTCTATTGAGTTACTACATCAGTTTGGTGCTGACAAAAATTCGGCCGACAAGTGCAACGTAGTCTAATGCTGGGGACAGAGTTGAAATTCCGTTAGTGGTTGAAAGACATACTTCCCAATTTTTCGAGATTTTCTCGAAATGCGTTTCGTTGTCGTATAGGTGAAATATTCTTGAATACGGTGTAAAACGCCAATAAAATAAGTAAATAAAAAATTAAATATAAATTTATAGAAAACTAGTTTTATAATGCCTTCACACCTTCATGCTCTCAGTATAAATGTTATGTCTCTCCCAATACGAGGAATACACAGGAATGTGCCCCTTCATGAGAGGAATTTCCACGCAGATTTTCAGGATGTAACTATGGATATGCCTCCAGCCAAAAGCGTGGCGGGAAAACTTTGTTAATTTTACCAGTGTTCTGTTATGTTCCATGTCAAACATATGTGCATTCAAAGGCAATGTGTCTTTCTCCATCATCAATAGTATTATTTGTAGCTTTATCTGATTCAGACGCATGAACTTGCCCCAAGCTCCACTGAGCGACTGTTGTACAAATCTATCATACAAGAACCTATGGTTATTCCCCGTGTGGACGATACAGAGGGACAGAATTTCCTTACATCGCCAATGCTTGGGGGTAAGTGATAACGTTAAGCCTTTTACTTATACCCAGCGGCTTTCCACACCACGCGAAAACGTCCTTACACAACAGATAGGAAGGGTAGCGGTCACTAGCTTCTATGAAATCAGCAATGCCAGCCTACGCTGTTTAGGAAGCCATTAACTAGCCCAAACAATCAACGGTGGACTCGTGGGAAGGTAGAGATAAGTATTAAATGGTACAAACCATCAGACAATTATGGTAAACGCTGTCTGGCCGATGGCTTATTTTTGTTTAAACGGGGAAAACTCGGTCGTCTTATCTGCATTGTTTAGTTGCTGTTTACGAAGATAAAAAAAGTTTGTGTCCTATATAGGTAAATGAGTATATTTAACGCCGCTGTCATCATGGGCTTCCATTATCTATGGACGATAAATACCGTTATGTTTATGTACGGTATTTCTGCATCATTAAAACATCTTGTCGAACACAATACCCTCCTCCCCCCAAGCAGTTACAATTATCTTGATATCATCATCCAGTCATATTTAATCTGAACAGTCTACACTTAAACTCCATCAAATCATGATTAACCAGATACTTCGTTCAATTGCAATTATGTCTGAGACTGCCAGTTTTCTTCAAGTCTTTTTACTGCAATGTTCGGAAGTATTTCATTTTTCCCATGTGGACGTTAAGCCTTATAACCCTACACTTAAGGGAATGGAATAGGTACCTATGACATGGTTAAAATGATAGCTTTCCAGGAGCTCTGTCAGTTAAGCAATGGTTAGTTCAACTTAACAAGGCTAGTTTGCAGTGCTTGAACCCAGCGAGAGCCCGTTAAGCGGCCTGGCCTGAATTTCACGTTGTCCATCGACCATTTCCTTGACTTACATCCATTTCATCGTTGCAGAATATGTGAATAGACAGTGAAGACTATGTGTATTGCTATCGGTATTAAAATATATCTATATCTGTGCGTCGGTGCTGTCTGAATGCTCATATATAGCTTTTGCATACAGACTGTTGGGTATGGAAGGTACCAGCTAACCTTTACGTTTGGTGTGTTTTTTCCCCAACAGAGTGCCAATCAGGTCTGATCACTACAACATCCTTTGAAGTTGCGTGTCTATAAATACAACTATAAACCAAAGTAGTGAGGCGTGAAACGATCTTTGCGAGAGACCTTTCTATGGCGCTGACATTGGCCACAGATCAAACGTTGTATATCTCATATAAATAACAGGTAATGGGAAACCGGGTATTGTGGAGAGACGACAAACAGCCGCTTACTACCGCTCGCCGCTCGCTATCCGCTCACTGATTAATGAACTTCTGCGCTTCACTTCGACAGGAATACCTAGTGTCAACAGACCTGTAATGTGTCTGGTTCACGTGTCATGTCCACTGTTTTCCGCCTGGTATTACTGTATTTCACTGAGGCAGCAGTATCCAAATGGGGCGATGCCAGCATCAGGACCCTGTCGAGTGCTGTTTTTTGTTCCTACCTGCTTGCACGGATATCCTAGGTGAAACAATGATATGTTCCCATCTTCGAGTTGCTTTCGCCAAGGGCAGGATGTTTTCGTACTGAAATTTCCTCTTGCGCCTGATTAGCCAGGTGGACATTACCATCCTGGTTCCAGACACCGACGAACTGAAACGGAAGAGGTTGTGAACCCCAGAATATACATGACCTCTCATGGCTGCACTTATAGCAGCTTACCGAATGTCGACAAAATCCAAATATTTTAGCAAGAATTTATGTTATGCCATCGCAAAAAGTAAAATCTCAAAAAACGACCAAGTATGAAGTGCTTTTAATTCAACTTTCAGTTGATAAATTCTAGTATTTTAAGTATTTTGTTTCGCGAAAGGGGCTTGACTTACTTACTAAAATCTAAATGGCTGGCCTTGGACCCGTGAAGACGGCGCTAGTCTATCATGTTTTCACGGTTAAACGTTTTAATGTGACCACAATGAACAAAATATCGGGGTCGAGCTCATATGCGTTTGCATGAGCAGAAAAGGTCAGACGTATGACAAAGAAAAGCATACTGTTATTTATGCTGATTCTGACACCTTGGCCAGAACCAATGTGTTAAGTGACTTCCGGGCCATGGTTGCACTGTTTTCTAGGTTAGTCAGGTGAGTGTGTTTGTCCTGCAGCGAATACTGTTATGCTGCAAGCAAACCTCTCTGGATAATCGTAATTCATAAGCACACAATTCGAACATCGTCACGTGGAAAGGAATTTTGAAGTACAGAGGTAGAGCCTCATCTGGCGGAAAGGAATTCTGAACCAGAACATGGCTCCGGGGGAAAAGTTCTGAAGCACAGATCTAGAGTATAGTCTAACGGAAAAGTATTGTGATTGCACAGAACTGTAGCATCGTTTCGCTGAAACGCAATCTAGAGCACAAAACTGGAACCTCGTTTCGCGGAAGTGTATTCTGAAACACAGAATTAGAGCATTGTGTCACAAAAACGCATTCTGAATTGCTGAACTAAACTGTTGTCTCACAGAAAAAGCCTTCTGGAGCACAGAACTTTCGCGGGAGAGCTTGTTGAAGCACAGAACTGGAAGACAGTGTCCAGGCAAAGTATTCTGAGGCAAAGACATCGTCTCGCTGTTTTCTATACGTCTCCATCGATAAGGTAAATCAAGGCACGTTGTTATGTACAAGCATATTAACTAAATGTATGAATTTATGTTTCCTGTAAGAATGCAGAACATCCTAGTCCGTCATCTGGAAAAGTAGTTCATTAAATTCTGTTTCAAATTACACGCATCCACTGGCCATATCTGTGAGTGTACTACAGTGTTATGTTTACATTCCACTTATCATAGGCCGAAGGCTAAAACCGGTGCTCTGCCTGACGTTGTTTGTAATTTTATGCAGTCACCACATAGAATGAAATAACAGGGAATGTACACAGTCTCTATGAGACTCATATACAACAGCATAATGAATAATCTGTATCCTTCAGTCTTTCGTGTTATTCGTATCATATAGGACAGAAAGAAGCAGACCATGCAGACATTCTTTATGATATTCGTACTTCATACGAAAAAATAACATTCATGCCCTTTACGATACGGGTATCAAAGATACACTTAGAAAAGAGGATTCGGTTAAGGTGCTGTAAAAATTCTCATTTTTCTATTCTGAACCCTAAAATGCCATCCTGTGTAAACTTGCTTTCTCGTCAATGCAAAGGTTTAGTGATCGAGGATGGGGTTCTACTCTTGAACCCTCACCCTTCAAACAAGTCAGATAAATTCAGGGTTGTGGATATAAGGGAAGGAAATTCCGCACTTAAACTCCAAAACAAGTATGAAGATGATTTCATATGCAATGGATATTTAGAGTAGAAAGATAACACCATCTCGTGAATCTGGTTATCAGCGCCCTGGAGAAGACAGCAATCTTGAAATCCACTTAGGCCTAATAATATTCTCGTGCAACCAGTGCTAAACTGAACCTTCCTAATACGGTCTATATGGAACATTACAAGGTTCTACATGGAACTTTACAGGGTGCCACCTCAGAGGCAAGACATGGAACCACCTAAAGGTTCAATGGCT
This sequence comes from Acanthopleura granulata, assembly GCA_016165875.1. Classification (NCBI taxonomy): domain Eukaryota; kingdom Metazoa; phylum Mollusca; class Polyplacophora; order Chitonida; family Chitonidae; genus Acanthopleura; species Acanthopleura granulata. The sequence continues at coordinate 30,120,977 of JABBOT010000005.1, read as the reverse complement.
GCACCTTCTTTCTAAGTGTATATAGGGTGAAAGATATAGAGTCTAAATGTGCTTCGTAATACGAGCACCACGTGGAAGGAAATACAAGGATACTTTCATGTTCCTGTGATATCTAGGACCATGAGATAGACAAGTGTTTCACGAGTAACTTTTATTCAAATATAGCTAGAGAGAAAGGAGATACAAAACATAGCGCTTTATTTCGAAATGAGGAACTGTAAGCAACATATCTATATAGCCCCACTTAACAGTGGATTTCACTCCTGACAATTAAGCGAGCGTAATTTACTAAGATACTATTTGCCCAAACGAGAGGTTTGAACTGTATTTACATGATCTAATGATCTCATCCAAATTGTCAAGTAAAGGGAGAGAATATTTAGCAAATACCAGTGCATTGAAAATTGTCCCTTGCATACACAGTTACTTGTACAATTAAGGACAGTAAAACTTCAAAATATCATATACATGAATACCAGAAAATGTTAATAATACAATACAGGGGCAATGATGGAAATGTTCAGCTATTCAGGGGTAGATCTTTGACCTTCCCAGAAAGTCTCTGTTTTCCAAAGTTTAGACTATTCACTTTTATTAACACCTGTGTCTCCCAGTGAATCCTCTCCACATATGTAACTCCCGCATATAACTGCCGACAAAACAGAAATGTCTCACTGTCCAATAATACCATATTAAGCGTCTCAAAGTACGTGGCGTGCTTCAAACATTCTTTCCAATCAGACATTGCTTGTGTATAGTGTGTTGCGATTATTGCATAGGGTCATACACGTCCAGCGATAAACTGGCCCCCCTTTGTTACACATATACTTCGTTTGAAGAGGGATACATCTTCGTCCGGCGGTAGAGCTTTCATTCCTTCCCATCCATTTAGAGCGGTGAGAATCGAACTCTGTGGGTCGAATATTCCCTTGGCGACATCCTGCCCGATAATTAGTTTATTTCTACATCACCATTCCAGAGAGGGGCTCTTGTCCGCGTTTAGAAGCAAACTATACCTGCCATTGGCGGGAGTCGTTAGAGCTATTCAGAAAAGTCGACGGGAATAGGAAGTTGTGAGGACTCTTGCTGGAAGACTGCTAATCCTTTGGTACTAGAGGAGAGCACAGCGTTAACATTCGCGTGTCGTCACGTTAGGAATCGCTCGTTCACTGCAAATCAAAATGTTTAGTGAATTATGCATGAGAAATCTATATAACACAATCTGGACACACAGGAGAAAAACGTTAGTCTCTATTTGTAAAAGAAAGTGAAAACGCACTGGAGTCTCTTAAATATACGGAATGCCTTGAGTTTATACAGACCTTTTTTCTAACCGAGACTTTGTATTGCCGAAATCAGTTTAATGATTAAGCCATAGATGCACACATTATGGGGGAAGAAATCTGTGTGATGAGGATAGCCATGGCGTCATCGATCTTAAATAAGCCTCTTTCGCGGGTTTTGCAGATTGCCTAAAGACTCGAGGAAATGTATATAGTTTACTTTTAGATCAACTGCAAAGCAGGACGAATGACTTTGACCACGTTCCAATTATTTGTAATACTGCTTTGATTTTACGAACAAAGTATTTGCTTTTTTAAAATGTAATACTATAAATTAGTACACTCTGTAGAATGTAAGAGATTCTTAGTTAATGGCCTTCGGATATGCACCATATACTCCCATGAAGAATCACAAGGTAGTACATTCAGATGTATCACCTTTAAGTCATTTGATCAAAAGTATAAAAAAAAAACAAAACAAACAAAACTCCTCACTAAAGAGTACATAACTACACCTGATGCACCATGGTAATTTGTCCGTGTCTTCATGTATATGCAATAGCATTTCTTTTTAACCCATCATTGTATATGTCGGCGAAGTTGGCACAATATTCCAACATAACATTCGGCTAATGTTACAATGTCAACCGAATACCATTCTTCATGCTGCTTATTACCATAATTTACCAAACTTTTCGGACAAATGCCACCTATGAATGCAGCTAACGCACATATATTATAATTTCGTCGTTTCTGGGCGTCTTCATCCAACATACCAAGCCTATTAATCACAGATATGAACATATACACACTGGCAGGATTTGGCCACCTTTGGCTTTTACACAGAAAGCAATTGTTTATGAGTCTAGACAGAATACCACACTCAAAATATGCCCTAATAAACATCCTGTTAACGTACTAAAGACAGTGGAATTATTAGACCTCAACTAAGTAGCTGGTGTGGTCAAGTTCGGAACGTATTCTACCTTATGCGCAAATACGATGGAAGTGATGAACCAAACGGTGCAAGTGTTATCAGAATGCTTACCTTCATAGGAAAAAGTCCTTTTTCGTCTGCATTCAGGTGACTGCAAACAGAAAAGAAAACAACAACTTATTTTTAACACTGGTCTTTTTTAAAGAATTTCTAATCCAACATAATCCTTCCCTTAAAGAGTCTGTTAACTGGCTTATCGCTAGGCGACATGTCTCCAAGTTGTTTCATAATACCCAGAGCCATCGATTTACCGTTACGTCGATATATGTAGGAATGAAAGTTAACACATCCCAGCAGGTTAAGAGGACTTGAGTCTGGTAACGTGGGTGTAATACACAGAGCACCATAATCCTCAGAATCTCAGAAGACAAAGGACTCAGACACAACGTAACAAGATATGCGTCGACGCACGCGCCTTAAACGCACTGCAGGACCCCTGTGGTAAATGGATCGACTCTGTAATCGATTGATTGATTTGGCAGTGAAGTGATTGATAGAGTCAGGTCCACAGCCACATCCGTCACATTAACAATGTAACAGATGCTGATACGGTAACTCAGCCATTGCCAGGCCACTGAACGCTCAAAAACGAATGACGGACGGCCGGCTTGCATGTAGGCTTCCTGGTCAGGCTGGAGTTCAACATTCCTTGCTAAAGTTATTGCTGTATATTATAGCAATACCCCGATTTTTAAAGACGGTCTTCAGTCTACTTATATAATGTAACACGTCTGAGCTTTTTGATCCAATCTGTGCGAACGTAAAACTGTATATACACAATCACATTTCTAGGCATAATGGCTAAAGTTTTCACAACACATATTCCAAAATACATAGGAACATTTCGGAACGTTTTACCAAATTTGACAAAAATGTGCTTTTATGAACATCTTGGACATTAATGTTTTGCAATGGGAATCATCTAATTAATTATCTCTTAAAGTCTGAGGTATTCTGAATAAATGTGCATTGGTTTTCCCGCTGATTCCCTTTAACACTCACACTGCCTGCTCGAGGAAAATGTTTAAGCCCAGGGCACACCGCTGAGGAATTCTGAACGAAAACTGAAAAATTCCCTTGTTAAGAAAGATGTCATTAACCATTATTTATTTATTCTATCGTTGTTAAAGGCTATACTCAAAACTTTTTCACTAACGCTATGGCGACCAGCTTATGGGATAGAGGAAACCGGAACGCCCATAGTAAACCATAGACCTTTGGCAAGTTAATGACAAACCTTTTTACGAGTGATGTAAAGACTTGCAAGTCGTATTGTTGGAAAACAAGTGGCCTTGAACGAATGTACGACCGTAATGGGCACTAGGAGCACCTCGGCACAAGAAGGCCGCGTGTCACAAACCATACCCCTAACAGTGCATGTGCTGCTCTCTATGCACGTTTTACATCCCCGTCGCCACTAGTAAGCTAAGTGCAGAAACCTCGAACAATGCTAAGCTCACTTGAGTTACAATGTTGAGGTTTTTACTGACGCCACCAAAAACAAAACTCAATCTCAGCCTTTATTACTGTTTATACTTGATATATATGTGCGTTTTCCATATCGAAGGTATGCAGAACTTGATTTTAACGGATATCTGAAAGAGGTTTAGAGATTAATGTTTATTATAGGTAAGGGGAAAGAACATCAGTGAAGGGGGTTAAGTGTAAACAAGCACACGGGTATCTTGTAGGATCCAGTCGGCAAACATATCTGATGGTGAGTGTAGAGAGTGGCGTATAAACACTGAAAGCGGAGTACAAGGCCATCCTATTTATTGTATGTTTAGGTTTGTGATCTTGCTGGTGAAAGAAATATGCAATCAAGCTGTCACTGGCTACTATCGTCACATCAACATTCACGCTTCCTACACACTGCGATGAATTGTGATATAAGGTCATAAAGCAAAAACCACGCAGTGTCAAGTGAGGAGATAGTTTGTGCGAGGCAAGGGACTCGTAGATTTATAAACGTGTCAAGAATGTAAGACATCGAAGGAAAGATGAATTGATATTCAATATGAAACACACCCGCTCTTCGGTGATTTACAAGCCCTTCGATTTTGTTTGAAAGGCTGAAGGGAATCAGTGGTTGTCCTAACATGACACCTCGTTTCAAACACATCACAGAGAGGTGTTCTCACAGGCAGGGTGGTCTCTGTTCAGTGCTTACCCTTCAACAAAGTCTTCGTCCCGTGAAGTATTCATTACTCACGGACTGTCCAGACATCGCCCTGTTCAGACGTACTCTTTATGAGGTCTTCTGTATGCTCAAAATTTTCCTTTAATCAGCTATACCTCTTGTTTTCTACTTCTCCTCACATAGCCAGCTTGGTCGGAGCTATTCGTACAGAGCTTAACTGTACACTGCTTGTTTGGAGGAACCTCTTATACACCCTAGGTATACTGCTTGATTGTAAGCATTTCTCTTACACCCTAGCTATAACACTTGTTTGCAAGCAAACCTTATACATCCTAGTTATACCGCTTGTTTGGAAGCACCTCTTATAAACTAAAGCTATACCGCTGGTCTGCAAGCACCTGTCTTACATCCTAGCTATACGGCTTATTGGCAAGTACCTTTCTCACATTCTAGCTATACTACTTGTTCGAAGCTATTACTTGTACTGCTTGTTTACAACCATTCTCTGAAGAACTTTTCGCCACATTCCCAATTTCACTGAATATGCTTTTCCCGCTGGTTTACAATTTTCTCTTAGCACGATTTTCCATAGACAGACAAGCATGTGATCTGTAGTGTCAATTGGTATTTTCCTAAATGCACTTGAACAAATTAAATATTTCAATACGCCTATCTGTAAGATCATTATGTTTGTTTCTTGATGGGCAACAAGATTCTGTAACGTGACCATTCTCTCTCACTGATGTAACATTTCTGGAAATCCATGGTACAGAGAGATGACTTGGGAATCGACAGATGTTCAGTTGCGTGGTTGGTTTTGCCATAAATCCTGCAAAAGTATGCGGTCGATTTAGCAGGAATAGCCACTAAAAACAGCTACAGATAAATTCGCGCTAGAAGAAAAAGGCGACCTACTTAAGTTGTGCCAAGAAATGCATTAGCCAGACACTAATGTATTTTCAGCAGATAAAGGAAGTGTTGCAAACACAGAAAGACCGTGCAATAACAAATCAGGATGCAGGATATTCGCCTTCCTGAGTTTGTTGTTCTTTGCTCTTTTACTCACAAAACCAAGGTATTAAATGTGCAAGCCTGAATGTCCAAGTATTCAAGAGACGAACACATTCATTGTTTGAGAGTTTATGCCCAAACACTCCATAGACCGAAGTTCTCATGGTGCACAAAACTCATAGTGTAAAACGGACCCTAGCGATAGTATTGTGCAATTATTAATGCTAGAGCATTCCATAAACTACAACATTTGTTACACCCACACATACAGAACATTCAGCGAGCAAGAATTTATTTATTTGATTGATGTTTACGCCGTACTCAAGAATATTTCACTTATACGAAGACGGCCAGCGTTATAGTTGGAGGCAACCGGGCAGAGCCCGGGGGAAACCGACGACCATCCGCAGAATACTGGCTGACGTTCACCCGTACGGTCGAAGAGGAAGCCGGCATGAGTAGGAATTAAATTCACAGTGACCGCATTGGGAAGGTGCCTACGTATACACGAGACCAGGACATTTATAGATAGGATGTAAAGCCAAACACAAGACTGCATTGTCAAAGCGCGGATCATATAGGACACATGAAACATCGAAATGAGACATGATGGATGTCGCAATTAAGGTAAGGTGCACAATCGTAATTAGCTTGTTTGATTGCATGACTGGAGATTTACGTAGCTTTTAGTGATATTTCGATCACACCAATGCAGGGTCGCCTAGGAGAAAAGACTCAATGCCAACATATTTTTATGCTGAGATAGTGCTAATAACATCGATATTTCAAAATCTTAATCATGACTCCATATGGTATGTATGTATGTATGCCTGGGCTTTACGTCGTACTTAGCAATTTTTCAGTCATATGACGACGAGGAGCATGTACTTTCGGTTCCCCCTTGTGGCAGAGCGAGTCCGTGCCGCCGAAGTCCTGCCGCCAACGGAATATCTTGCCGAAGACCCCAGACATGACACCCGACCCAGTCACATTACACTGACACTGGGCCGACCACTATTGTTTTCTTGTTCTAACCTTTCAATGCTGAGCGCCAAGCGAGGGAGCAACAAGTACCATTTTTAAAGTGTTTGGTATGACACGATCCGGGATTGACCCCACATCTCCCAACCTTGAGGCGGACGCTCAAACCACTAGACCACTGAGGCTGTCAACACCATTTGGTATTGAACTTCGGATTCACACCACTTGTTTACACAATGGCCATTCGTAATTTTCACGTGATTATTTCATATGGCTTAATGGATATGAGCATTTTTGGATATGACTTAAAGGTCCAAAAGAACAAAACCCAAAAATTCCAAAATGATCTCTTCGGGGTTAGCATTATTCTAATTGAAGCAAGAATTGAGTTTAAGGTCTTGCATTGTGGTGACATTGCATGCAAGTGGGGATGAAATAAGGCTATACTGACATGCTAAAAGACTGAATGCACCGTCAAGTCAGCACAAGGTCTGATCTGATTTGATGAGGGATAAGAGAGGATTACAGCTTTGACAAATTTCCTAATTATGTTGAAACCAATTTTTCTACAATAATAAGAAATAAAATACCTTTAATTATAAGACCTTTTCCCATTCAAGGCCTTGACAGAAGATCATGGGCATCAGCTCGATATTTTAATTTCTCCCACTCCTTTTTGTGTAAAGTTCAAAATATGCGTGACGCAGAAGACAACAGCATGGAGAGTAAAACCACGATAGTGCGACAAATGTCTACACCTAACCGGTGAACTCCAGCCTATTCGTCAGTTCATCACAGATAAGGCTTTATTCTATAACTTAGCTACTTTTACGTAATAGATTAAATAGAAGCAGCTTACACCCCTCTCTCCCCGCAGCACCATGGCTTACGAAACAATACAATGCTGTTAATAGCAATTTATCAGATGTAGGTCACTTTTAGCAGTTTATTATAGACGTCACTTTTTAGTACATTTATAGAAAATTTCGCTGCAGCGATTCTTTTATCTGATTTATTTACTTATTTCATTAGTATTTTACGCCGATCTCAAGAACAATTGATTTTTATACGACAGTGGCCAGCATTGTGGCAGGAGGAGACTGGGAATATCGTGGGAGAAACCCATGACCATCCACAGGTTTCCATTTACGATCGCAGAGGAAGGTAGCCAGAGCCGGAATTGAACTCACAGCTGCCGTATTGGTGAGAGACTCCTGGGTCACTGTACTGAACTAACACGCTAAAAGCCAAGAGCCCCATCTTATTCTCTTTTTTAGTTGCATCTTTGCATATTCACTGCAGTGATTCTTATCCTTTTGGATGCCATATTAACATTTTCGATTCGTGTAACATATTTATTACTTCAATTTTATATTTCCGTTACTGGTATCCTGGTTACCAAAGGTTTGCTGCCAAGCGCACTTGATTAGGGTTTGAATCATGTAATCAGACAGAGGATTATAGGTTAGAAATTTCTCAAGACATTCTATCGCCCAGTTGCCTTGTCCACGTGATGTTACTTGAATTCCAAAAGGTGCAGAAGAAAGCTAGCAAAAGCAACGCAAGGGTTCCTGTCATCCGGCTTCCTTTCTATACATGTAGCCTACGACGTTTCCACAAGTGAATTTCTTCATCTAATAAGGAGCCGTATATCTGTGAAAAGGGAGTCATGTAGCGCATGGTAACAGCACATGGAATCTTAGACAAGTCCATATTCGCACTTCTTTATATTATTTATTAAACACCTCGTCTGAGGTGTCAGATTCGTTTGTCTCAGCTGAAAGTGCTCCGCCTACGTCTGGTCACTGCACTCTATTGTTGTCACACCATTGCTTGCAGACGAATTGTCAGAAAGGCACTAGCGCCGTACGGAGCTCCCATAAAACGGTCTGGTGGTCAACTGAGGCTAAGCAATGGCTACAGGAACTTACCTCAGATGGCAGAATGTTCGTTCGGATTGCTCGATTGTTTAAAGGCATTACTGGACGGAAATTATTCTCCATTAGCCGATCATCTTTTCCCCGGCCCTCTTTATGTACCGTTCTCAGAGAAGCCAGCTGAACAGGAAAAACAAAGAAATAAACAAATATCACATTAACAACATTGTAGCTATTTATTTGTTACTAGAGTGCTGCCACCGAGTGCCAATTGTCGGCTCTGATACCTAATTAGGGTGCTAGGTTTAGATAGTGTAAATGCCTAGAGTACTACAGAAATATATATCGATAAAGAACGGACAGTTCAGTGTGGATCATTGAAATGACTGTCCAGAAAGGAAGATGTATCCATCAAACCAATTGAAAACTACAAGAAAACTGTAAAATGACCAACGCCCAACGCGTTTACTAGGTGATTAAACTTCAATCAAGCGTGTTTAATAAATATACACATACATTAAAGTATTAACCGTAAGTGTCTTAAACACGCATACAGGCCTATACTATAATGCTATAATTTTTTAGTGTTTAATATCTCATGCATAAAAGTTTTCATAAGTTAAACATCGAAATTTACAGTGTATTTCTGACTAGGCTGAACAGATACAAACTGATGTCTTATTCGATGCATAAAACTGATCGTCATCGTAAAATTCGTAAGCATGACGTCAAGCAACAATCAAACAAACAAAATATTAAGTAAACAAATCGACGCCATCTAGATTCGAACATACGACTATATTGTAGGAAGGGCGGGTATATGGGATGGGTAGTGGCTTAAGGCCCAGTGACTACGGCTGAAGCCCCTTTTCTGCACACTTTTGCAAGATCTCCGACTGTCTTTGATAATTTGCTTAACAGATGCAGAATTCTCAATAATACATTTTAAAATTAGTTTAAATGAAACGTTCATGGACGTACACGCACAGTTACAAGATTGAGCAGGGAATTTTATCCTCCATTCAAAAAAGGTATTAAAATTACTTAAAATTTTTCGTGGAAACATGGGAAGTTAATATCTAACAGACACGGGTGTTCATGTTTCATAAAGGAAAAGGGATGAAAGTTGTGAGTGGAAGCGTGGTTGTTACATTCCACAGTTCCCGCTTCTTCTCCACAAAACGTGATGTTTACAAGGTGAGGAAATATTCAAATGGCACCAATACATTGTCCTTTGAGAGCGTGTTTAAATAAGCAGCGTGTAATTTACATGATCCTTGCACGTTATCCCATGGAAAAGTGACTACTGAGGGGCCCACTTGATTCACTGGTGCTTCCCCTTCGCTGTGTCTAACAATGAAAAAGGTCAAAGACGAAAGAGTGTCTATGGCTCTTGTAAACCGTAAAGTAGGATTGATTTCAAGAGTTCCTGCTAGGGATAATTGTCACAAAGTTATCCGCTAGTTGTCAGCAAATCGTTTCTAACCGAGTTATCTGGAACGCTGTTATTTGATTACGAGGCAAAAAGCCCGTTGCATTCTGTGGACGAAATTTTTAGCGAATATGCTTTGAAAAAACTAAGCAAAGAAAGAAACTTTTAAGATAATGAAGCCAGCTTCAGTGCTGATGATGCCTCGTACGTGGTCTTTATTTCTCACGCTATTAGACAGGATTGTCTTCATTTCTCAGCATTTAAACGTATTTAAGTATGGTATGAGGTGTAAAAAGAAAATTAGAAGGCCGTAGTTCAACATTTAAACGTTGCTGATGGTAATTTGAAGTTCTTTATAGCAGATTTTTTTTGTACCTCAATTTAAATTTTGTGATTGTTCAATTTGTTTTCATATTGTTAAACGGTGGACCCCCCCCAATTCCCATTCACCTATTTGGTGTAACATACAAATAGTTTATTGAAATTTTAAAAATAAATAAATAAGTAAATAAAATAAATATACTAAATGAAATAAGTATGAAATGGAAATATAGTTCTTAACCACGATGGTGAGTAATTATGCTTCAGTTTCCTATATTATAGTATAAATATGGTTGATGGTTCTGTATTCCTAGATAGTACAAAACAAGTGTTGCATCTACAATATTTGTGAATCGTTTATACTTGCTGTTCTTCGTAATCTAACCTCTCGTGTTGATACCAAAAAAGCTATCTTAACGATGATGACAGATCATTGTTAGAAACATACTCGCCTACAAATTCATCTCCGCAATTCTGAGAGGTAATTGTTTCTGGTCGTTTAATCGTAAATAGTGACTCGTAAATCACAGTCTTCTGAAGAAAAAAAGGCACTATAAAGTTGTCTGGATGCTGAAAACCTTACTTTGTAATGAAATGTTGTTAAAGCCGTTGAGGAGAAAAACGGCTACATCGTTTCTCTAATGGCAAGCAAATTAGTGGGGGATCTTGGCTGATAACGGGTATTACATTCTGATTAAGAAAATAATTGATCAGAAATTCTATGTATTTAAAATCAAAGCAGATGATGTTTAAGAAGAAAGGCAACAGCTGTTTTGAATATGTTCCTTGTCCACGTCGTGGCCTCTGTTAAAAAATCTCTAAACACAAAAGATTGGTTTAATTTTCGAGATACATCACTTTCCCTCTGTTGTCGTGAACTCCGTGAGATCATCATTTCTATACATTTTCAGATACTTGGGTTTAGTCTAAAATATTGCTAAGTCTGACACAGAACATTAACCAGTTGGTCAATTAATCCGTCGATTAAGCAGTGCGTGAGATAAGGCTTGCAATATTCTGCTCTCAATCTTCAACACCTTTGGTTAAAAGTGGTAAGAAAATGACCTTTGTTGTGAGGAACTGTGGTGAGTGATATGGCGGAAGAGATATGAAGATGTCTGGAAAATATAGGGTTTGGATGTTGATACACCAAGATGTCTGAATGATATATCGCGTGAATAGTGAGGTCTGGGGACGTATGAAGGCATATAGCGTGTGGATGATGTGTTCGTGATGGTTTTAGTGTGATCCGAACATTAATCTATCACGTTATTTAAGCATGATAGACGGTCCAAATCGTCACGTCATCACATAGTATATCGTTGTTGATTACAGCACTTGGCCTTATGTTCCGTAAACTGGTGCCTTACCTGAGTGGGCGTGACGTAGACAGGTTTATTGAGAACTATCCACGTGACGACCTCGTGACATCCCGGTGTTGTCAGGGAGCCTTCATATGTGATATACTGGCTGGTGTTAGGTATTAGGCCGTCAACATAAAGGCCAGAAACAACTTTACTGTCGCCTGTAAGAAGACAGATAAATCGTTTATTGTGGAGCAATTATCGTCTACCTACATCGAATGGAGAAACTAAAGTTTTCTGCTAGCTAAGGAGTTCAGGTTACATTTTTCAAAACGAAACATTAGGCTTTTTCTGTTTAGTCCACTCACCTTTATATGATATAGACTCCGCATCCTTTATTAGTGCGTCGAGATACGTATTGTTGTTGGCCGTTGATGTCTAAAAAAGCATAAAAATAAAATTCTAATTTTTAGAATAAGCTGAACGGCTGTAATATAATTCATTCAGGAAGCAGTTTTGAACAGTTTTTGAAACCAATGAATAGTTATATTTATAATCTAGTTTGATAAGTCATACTTTTTGCAATTGAAATTCCGCCCCTAGAAACTTTTTTACAAGAACAGGACTTCCTAATTTTGAGAGTATTCATTTTTAATAATATGAACAGTTTCAAAAAATCAATGGGAACCTTCTGCGCCAAAAGCAATTCGGATCGTAAATGTGCGGCCTATGGGTCATTCCGTTTTTACGTTTGATGACAAACTGGTGAAGTACATGTATTATTCATTCACTGCAAGCGAACAATGGTCAGCCTAGCTTGGACACGAGTAGCAATTGCTCGTGGAAGGCACAAAAATTGACAAAACTCTTTGAGGTCATTCTTATTGTTACTTTTTGGTGTTAAAACGTGCTAAAGTAGGCAACGTCAATTCTGTCCACAGGCATTCATCACATTACTTACCTGTCCTAACAAACTGATCACAATAACTCCGAAACTGGCAACAGCCGCTTGCTTGAAGCTTGAGAACAGATCTGAGTTATAGGCCACAAACTGAATCTGAAGGAGGAAGGAGATGTGGCGATGAATGGGGAAGTCAGCGACCAGGTTAAGTCATTTTAGGTATCAATTGATTTTGTTCTGACAGCCTGGTCCCCACATAAGCAGACTTGTGTCGGCGAAGCAGCGGGGCCATTCCAACTCTATCGGGTTTATCTAATGTATTTGTACAGCTACAGAAGAAGGCGTCTGATTCTGACACGCTGGACGGTTCTGGCTTTGTGAGGATCTAAACCTGCCACAGCAGCTTTCAAGCAGCATTAAAAACATCAGTGGGAAAGGCAGAAAAAATACCAAGAACACATTCCCCAACTCTTTCAGTTATTACGCAAATCACTTATCTAAGTTTTTCATCCGGCAAAGCTAGCCAAAAGAGCCTATCAGAAAGGGGTAAAAAAAAACCCCAAAACCAGATCATACCTCTAATGGAAATGCCGTTCCTGCTATCACATGCTCAGAACCTCTGTCGTCTACGCTTCCAAAATGAAATATTAAATGATTCAGGCGGTATCTGTAGGTCAGCGGGCCATCAATAAACACACCGGAGTCTTCGTCATCAAGGTCAAAGGTCAAGGTCAAATCTTGACCCGTGTTAACGAAGACGCCAGACACCTACAAGGCAGAGAAGCAGCATGTCATTTGTGAAGGCAAGGCGGACCTAAATTAAATTTTCTCTACCGACCGCGATTTGGCCTGCAAAGCATAGAACTGGAAATCATTTCGTGCTCATACAGAAGATCTTATTTTAAGCTGGGATTATTCAACCGGCAAAGATAATTCCCCTAGTCCTGCTACAGAAAAAGACAATTATTCGTATTACGACTCGTAAATCGTATGGCTTTATGGAAGTAGGTTTTCATCAGCAGAGACGCCAGAGATACTTGTATATGTATAACAGGGATACGAATTGTGTCATGGCCATCCTACCTACTCGACGAAGCGGTGTTAACTTTGCTGATTGTGGTAACAGCAAGTTAGTCTATCACACACTAAAATCATCTGTAAGGAAGTACATGTATAAGTAAAGGCACAACGTTTATGAACATTTCTGTAGTTCTCGCCACATTTCATTTTGTGCGATGAGAATCTCATCTTCCCTTCACATGTACTCTGTCCATATGCAAGTTTCTGTGTATGACAACATCTAAATTAATTATGATATTATCATTAGCAAAAATTCATTTCAAAATGGCCGCTGGATTTTCAAAATGAAATTTCGCGCTATGCTGCGTCAGAGATAAATCGCACACCAGTTATCTGAAACGTAATACTCTGTGGAAATTCAAACTTGATAAATGAGTCATGAGTTTCCAGTATTCATTAGAAATGTGCCATTTTTTAGTCCAGATACTCCAGTTACATGTATTTTCAGACATATTAGAATGCACTTGCCCTTGGCAAATGCACACAAGTGAGCTGTATTGGTGTCTCCTAGGGACACAAGCCCAGTTTGGAGGTTGTCGACTGCGAGCAATGGCTGTGAGCGAGAGACGATCATTGTTGCCCAGCTGTATGTGGTGTACACAAATCGATCCCCAAAATCAGGATTCTGTGCGACGTTTTCATACCACTGGAATTGTTATGGTGTCTCTTAGCGCCCTGCGGCAAGGCTTACAACAAACCCTTGCAATGTTTACGCGCTAATTTTAGCAAACAGTGCAATCGGGCAAGTCCATGAAACGTAAACAAATGAAAAGATCGCCTTAAATAGCATTCCTTATTATTAGTCGGTTCTCCTAATTGCCTGTAAGAAAACCATATGTGTCCAGTGTGTTGCGGTGGGAAATGACCGAACTAGCAACATGTAGTGTGTTACCAAAGCAATAAGAGGCAACACTTTACAGTTTGAGTGAGGTGCGTTCAGAGTACAAATCTTCAAAATGTACAAACATCTATTTTAATATATGAACTATACAAGGAATCTTTCCCCTCATAAATTATTTCGCTATCAAGCTGTTTGGGCTATGGTACATTCCTGCTTTTACCGTGGCGATTTGTGGACTGGTAACGGTAACGGTAACTGGTAATGTAGATTTCATTTATTTCAATATAAATTTGCTCAATCCGGTATGATCCCGAGCCGCAATCATGTGGGAAAACTTGCCTCATTTCCGGTTAGGTAAGTTCAATCCACCTCAGTAATGTAGAAATTCGGTGAGTGTACGCGTACCATCCGCCACATTACATGTACGTGTTAACATAGCTTTGAAGCAATACAATTTCCAAGCTAAACAGTGTTTTCCTTTAAAATTTGTGGCAGGGTTGAGAGACTGCATGCTGTGTATAGTGTACGGCGAGAAATACCTCATAGGGTCTTTTGTACGGCGTGAAGCACCACTCAGATAAATAAATAAATAAATAATTAAATAAATAAATAAATAAATAAATAAATAAATAAATAAATAAATAAAACAATCAGCGCTTGAGCGTTAACGGTGCAGCAAATTGTAAAACAACGAAATCAGCGGGCGCCACTATGCTCTACCCTGGAGGTGCCAGTAATGGTTTAATCTGTGCTTTGAAAGAGATAGATCTGGATGTAAGTATATATTTGTTATCAGAATCCCTAGAAATAAGGTCACAAAAGAAGAATGGTGGAATATTAGATGAAGATGTATTGTTGTCTTGAGGCGAGTTGACTGAGTCTTTTGTCAATGTCGTGAGCGTATATAATGCTTCACCTGTACTGAATTAATAATTAACAGTATATTTCCGAGCTTATGAATTACACATAATGAGAAATACTTACAAGTCTTTATCGTTCTCATCAATTATCCGTAAGAATCTATGAATAACTAACGGAATGGACGAGCGTCATCTACTGATGGTGTGTGACATGCCATGAGGATTGGTTGAGGATCGTCCACAAGCCAAGCCGTAGACTAGAGCCTTGACAGGCATACAGAAGGTAACGAGATCGTCGTGTAATTGTCTCGTAATAACTTCCCATTCTTCACACAAAAACGGGAAGTAGGCGTTTTGTGAAGCCCAGAGATCACCTGTCCACGTTCACAGCTTCACGTCCTCATTTTTCGCTCTGAATTGTTGTATTTAGGTGCATGGTACTACAGGTCGTTTCGGCTATCCATAACGTTTACGGGTCATGGGTCTCAGACACAGATCTATGTCATTTCCCACATCCTGATCTTGACTTTATATCAGCGTTATGAGTGCATTATATAGACCACCAGGCCACACACATCGTCACTGCGCCCTCGACGCAGGCAGAGTACGCAACAGCCACCATTACGAATCATGTGACTTCGTTGCTTGGCCCGACTTTTTCCAGATTAAGCGCATTTCCTTTTCTGCAATAGTGGTTAATTTCTTCTGATAATAATTAAAAGTCTTAATTAAAATAAAGATTCCCAGATACCACGTACGCCGTTCTAGAAAACACGGCATCTCCTTCGTTTTACGCCATACCATTCTCTGGATTATGCCGGGTACAGCGTCGACTCGATTCGAAAATGGCGGTTAGTGAAGTTCGGCTGTTGACGATGAACCAGTGAGCTTGTATATGCTTATTTTGATATTACGGTTTTCATTTTTCCCAATAATTGAATGATAAATAATCAGGATTACCTTAGCAGTTGAGGAAATCTGCTTTCGCGGAACAGTGCTTTGACAAAGTGAGGAAAACACACTCAAAATTACCAAGTTCCACGTTAGTGAGTGGAAGAGCTCAGATCTATATTTCTGGAATCTAAGATAAGAAGCATGAACGGATCTCAAATTTTCAAAGGTGTATGTGCTAAAGATTATCCCCAGAACCTTAGGCAATGCCTTTATTGACATGCATGATCTTTTGTGAAATATGTAATTAATGGCTCCACCTAATCGTGTTAGCCTTGTCATCTGATGACATGACTTGGTCAGTTCGTCAGATGAACCTACCACGGCTAGCCCAACCCTGTTAGTAGGTCTCTCAATGTGGTGAAGATTCCGATTGACTAAACCCATCCAAATATGATATTTCTCACTCATATAAAAGTATAGAAATTTGCAGAGAGAAGTAAATAATCTGATGTTATCAGATAAGGAAACTAAAATATATAGAGCCATGCTAATTCAAACCTTTACGATGGGTACTGTCTCAAGGTGAGCTGAACATTTTTTCCCGATTTGCCGCCACCTTTTCATTTATACCTCAGCTATGGAGACTCATCAATTGCACATGTGTTTCTCCAACTATCGGCGAAATATGACTGATAAAGCACTGTGAGAAAGCTTGTGATATTTCTCAGAAAGTTTCAGAGAAATGCTCGAAGGGGCGGGTAAAAGGCAGGTCATTCAAGTAGGTTAACTGACCACTCCCAATGGTGCAAAACGCTACGCCTGAAGGTCAGAGCATTCCTTAAGGGAGACCGTGTTAAATAGAGATAGTGGAACATACTAATAGCCATGTGCAGAGAGCAATATAATTATAGTATCTTCAACCGTGGCCGGTCGATTGCCGTCGGTCAGACGGACTTGTCACACCAGAGGCTTATTGTCTGTTTTCACAAAATCTGCCCACCTAAGTTTGTCTAGTGTCCGGAGCTCTGTGATGTCAGATGGGCTGGTTCGAGATAAAGCAGTGGCGGAGATTTCCACTAACGCAATTATGAGTTCCGCCAAGATGTGTCCTGCTGGGTATGTGTCACTGAAATAGACAGGGCCACTGTCCCTGGGTCTTCCTGGTCTGGACGCCTCATCGATCTGCCCCCAGATTACAGACTGTCGGCTCGAGTTAATATCTCTACCTCAAGTGGACATCGCCCTGGCCTAGCTCGCTGCCTTAACCTACCTATTGACATATACCCTTCAGCCGTAATGGAATCGATTTAACTTTTCTATGGAATTTTAAAACGTCTCATCCAGTGGATATTCAAGTGAAGAAGGGGGAGACAAAACTTAGCACAACCAGATGGAAAGCGTGCGTTTGAAAATCAATGTAGCTAATTGGTACGCTATGTACGAGCATGAACCTGTATTTGCTGAGCCAAGGGTTTTAGCTGTATTTGCCTACACCGTATGGTTTCAATCTTATTGAATTTACAACGGAATCGAAATTACATCCTATGAAATGTTTACTTTAAAATCCAATCATTGTTTCCGTTATCAGACGTTTGAATAGTGGTAGTACCACGGATTGTTTTCAAACCGGTTCCTGCACTTGGGTATTTCAGGAACGAAAATCTCCAACGTTTGCTTTACGTTCTTTTTGGCACTGGATGAATGTCACAATCTCTTATCGACAAATATACACCTAGTTCTGCTTCCACGTCGTGCATACAACAGAAAAGGACATGCCAGATGGCCCTGATTTCATTTACGACGTGAAACGCGGGGCATCTGTCTTAGCCGTCTGTTTCGGTCTGCTTATGTTTGAGTTGCGTGGTCTGAGACACTAACAGCGAGCCTTGGTGGAACCGTCGGTGAGGGGCTGCCCAAATTTCATCAGAAAGGGAGCTTTGAGGGCTGATTAGGCCATGGATTTATGGATTCCTGGAGACACTCCATGCCGTTAACAACTTCTCAGCTACGCCATGTTACAAGCTTAATTGGGATGGGCAAATTGTGATTAATTATTGTGAGGCTCTCACGATGCTGAGGGCCAATGTCATTGGCTTGATTTCTGTTAAGAATTTACGCAACTTCGCCGGCATGAGTGATGGATTGATTGGCTTAACTCTTCATATAAAATCCGGTAGTCTGATAACCACTTAGGAGATTCTGGAAGTTGGATTAAATGCGCATCGCTGCAAACTTATTCGATTTGGACAAGGAACAATCGTGTATATTGGCGTCAGAAGGCAGAGACAGAGAGAAGTAGTGGAAATGGAGAAATAGCGACACGACGAGATGCATGTCATGGCCGTGATTTTAAGACGCTGATTATAGAAAATGATGGACGAGAACAGTTATCCGCTCTGAAGTCACGCCAGCTCGTCCCTGATGCTCGTGTGAGATGCCATTTAAGATTTAGTTGACGTAATTAGGATATAATACTCTTCAAGCCGAAGAAAGTGTTGCTTCCTGAAAGGCTTGTGTCTCAAGAAACCAGCAGCAAGAGCTCACAGCGATCACATATGACCTGAGCCAGGTTTACTTCTGTGCTTGATTGAATCACTGCTTTTAACATGTCGCTCTCGTGATGCAAAACTGGTCAACAAATAGGATCAAATTCGCTTGTGCGTTGCTTTTGGCCATAGCCGTTAATACTGGTCTCTCAAGTTACCCAAGAAAGCAATAATGTGAGCTATCTATAGGTGAATTCGTTATGCCGTTTCGTTTTACCCGATGGTTAACGACACAACGAAAATCAAGGCCAACACGACTCCACAGAGTTCCATGTCCATTACAACTGTGTGCCTTGGAGGTGCGCACAGGTGCTCTCTGATAAGCACAGAGTTTGAAGAGCAATCCTAAAATTTCAACTTAAGATAAAGAAATGTTTTTGGTATTATTTACTTTTTTTTCTACGTTTGAGATTTAAATACATTACGAATATTTTACACATATGTATTCGTTCAGGTAACCTGAACGAAACTAGAAATAGCTCATATGAAACGCTAACATCCTCAATATGTATTTTTGGCAAATAAGAATGGAAGTAAGACAGGAGGCCGCTTAACAGGTTATGCGGAACAGGTAGTTTGAAAACAAACCCTGTTGTTCAAGAGCGAGCAATCCGGAATGAGGCAGCACACGGCAACGTACTCCATTGGTTCACAGAAAACGCTAAGGCAGAGAAAAAAATGCATTAACGCTGAGTGAAATTTCAAGAATTATGTGTCTTAAAGACGATGTCTTCTCGATGAGGTAGGATCGCTTTTGCAGTCACCCGGCAAACGTCATCTGTCTGTTACGTCATCTGTTGCCGTGTGGCCTGTAGGCGTTATAACTTAGCTTATAACGCAGAGCCGCAATGATGAGTTAGAACGTGGTTTGTTTGGCTTAAACAACCCACTCGTTAAGACATTCATGCTGCTGAGTCGGCTAACACATGGCTCATGTGGGTGTCCCCGTCAAGAATAGAACTGTCAAGGATCTAGGATGGTCGTGCCTTGGCTTCAAAGTAACGTCCTGTGTAGGGGGTTAAACATTTGCTCGAACTTTCCCTGAACATGCACAGAAACGGATCATTACTCAGACCTCTGGGGCTATCGGCCATCAGTCTCAGTCGTTTTGTAAAAGCCCAATATCAGAAAGACTTTCGCTTATGTTAGTAAACAAACACATCCCGGCCCTAAAAAAATTGCGCAAGAGTCCATTGGTTCTTTCACTAACGTCCATCTCTCTGAATCCTGCATGTGTTTCTAAATTGTGGAGTTTCCATGGGTCCACATAAAATCCGTTTGCTTACGGCGGTACTGCCTGTGCTTGGTCCCGTGAGACCCTCATGCCGGCCAGAAAATGTCCCCCTCATTTAATATAGATGGGATGCTCAAGTATGGTTCAATGGATCATTTTCTCATTTCAAGTCGTCATAGCTGGATATACATTTTACGTCAATTTATTCCACGACGCATGTGGCGTTTACCAGTGGGGAATATGATGTACTATTAGTGAAGCAAACGACACATGAGCTTCAAAGTAGCGAAATTCGAAGTCTTTCTGTTTTAGTACGGAAAGGATCCATTTACATTTCTATGCGACGTTCTCCGAAAGCTGCCCTTTATGACCAGTGTTGCAACGAAGGCAGGGGATATAACACGCGCACTTCACGTCTTCGATTTTTTCAGATCTCGTTGAGATCGACTTAAAAAGCCATAAACTCGATTTTTGCGCCTCTCGGATGTCGTCTGAGTCAAGTGCAGGTAGATCAAGGAGCCGTCCGTTTGAAAACCTTGTTAGCAATTCGACCTGTATTGCTGATCAATGCAGCTACAACGAGCTGTTGCCTCTCGAATCAGCATAACTGGCCTAATTCGAAACTTTTTTCGCATCAGCATTTGCTTGTGCAACGAGACACTCTTATTCTCGATACATCAAAATGCTATCTGGAACAGAGTCGAAAAGATAGGCTTAGCGCAGACGCGGGGCCTTCTTCATTGTCCGTTTATTGGCCAGCGTCTGGACTGTGGTGCTAAACGGCTTGTTCGTTATTTTACCACCGCCATTTGTCTATCGTATGTCAAAACAGATCTCTGGTTTTATCGATCAGTCACTCGTTATCCCGTTTGGTTAGTTTTTTGTCAAAAGCCATGCCACGGCATGTGGCCCGCACTGATTTCTCCATGCACAGTTAATCGCTAACATGCTACTTGGCCAAGTTTACATTCTCGCTAATTGACCCTGCGCAATTATTAATATCGTACATTGGCGGCTGATAGCGCCCATCTAATTGCCCTCTATACGTGCTGGGAATACACTCACAACCACGGGCAATCCCAAGAAGACGTCTTTTTTCCCACCCAGGCAAAGCAAGACAGTGTCGTCCCCTCCCCGGCAGGTTGATTGATGCGCAATGAGGGCCAGCCTAAACCAATATGGCTTATGATTAATCCTTTAAGCACAGGGACACGAGCAAACTTTTTGCTTTCTCTAGAAAACAAATGATATTCAGGGATTTTTTTCCTATTTGCAAAGATGTTATAGTGCAAGATAAATTGGAATATGTCAGCCTGGTATTCGATAATACGTCATCACGTATTCTGGCTGTGGGGCTGACATACATCAAGCGCATTTTAAAACTCCTATTATCTAAAAAATTACAGCGAATAAAATACATAGTGTAAGACATATGTAAGGCATTTCCTGTCGTTTATAGAAATGCTGTACAAAACAATAAATAGTCAGCAAGTGAACAAAAATTGTGTCTGGCTGACATGATATTTGTGATTCCATCCTCAACGAGGGCCCTCACAAACTTTGCCAATATTAACGGCTCTAGGCAATCGGAATTCATGACAGAGATGGAGGAACACGGGCGATTAGGTAGCAGTTATAGATTCAGTGAATGACAAAGTATGGCTTCATTCTGCCGCATATAATGTGGCGATTATAGAGTGCCCTGATATTAATATTAATTAATTACCCCTGATGACTTTTACTTTATTTGCTCATGGATTACGGAATAAGCAGGCGAATCAAGTCTTCACATAAATGTTTACGTGTATGCCAAGTAGATTTAATCGCACAAGACTTATTGTGTAAGATGTGATCCACTACAAATGCACTGAAGACTTGTCAACTGCTTAATGATCAGGGGTTAAAAATGAGAATACCAGCAGAGAGGTAAAATTTTATGTACAGTAAATCGTAAAGGGCAAAACGATCGCTGAAAGGCGACTTCTTGTCACTCAGACAGCTAGCTAATCTAAGATAATCAGAGTTTTCTAAATGATGAAACAGTTATAACAGTGTGTCCAAACAGGCAAAATATTTGATCAGATTGTCCAAAATGTTATAGGCGTAGAAAGGTCAGGATATCGATAATGGAAAGAACAGCAGAGTGTCCAATTATAAAAAGGAATTGGAACACAATTAGTGAGGAACAATGATAGCAGACTTGGCATCATACGTCATCAAATGAGCAGATCGAAAATGTTTCATTATGTGGTTAAGGGCAGTGGCTCGGTAAAAAAAAATCCGTTAAAAGAATTATTTTTTTAATATTGCAGATATTTCAAATCAATATTCCAAGTAGGTAATAACTTATTGCACATCTTGTGTTCTACACCTTTCACCTGACAATAAAAGGGTACATATGATGAGCTTATCGCAAAATCAGCAACGATCTTGATACGATCGAATTCGTATAACTAGTGCGAGTAAATTGATCTACTCTTAACTGGTATAAGATGTAACTTATTCATAACCGAATTAGGTGTCACACACGAGTCAGCAGAATGCTGTTTGCCTGAACTCAGGTGACAAACGATGGTTAACCTGATTATTAGTCTGAGCGTGGTCTAATGGAGTACGATGGAGATAAATCAGGCAGAGTAACCGCCGTCGGATTTGCCCTCTACTTGTATGTCGTCACGTCCATCGAATTACCGTGAAAAGTCACTGTAATCACTTTACATTAAGTCTGGTCTGCGTGCTTATGGATGAAATGCAAAAAAAAATTAGAGGCTACGACTTTTAATGCGTATCAGAATTTTCTAGGGATGAAATAAAATCAAGGGCTTGAGTGGTCCCCGTGGTCTAATGCGCGGCGTTCTGCAGAGACTACATACCACGGATCGATGTCGTGGTGGGTTCAAATCCAGGTCCCGCAGCGGCCTTTCCTCAGCAGATCTAACAGGTACCTGGCAAATCCAACATGTTATACGTACCCTCGGGCTTTGATCAGTTTTCTGTTTGTAGCAAGCATAATAGCCGTTACATGAATGAAATATACATGTAGCTAAGTACGGCTTCAAGCAACACAAATTGCATGTAGGTACAAAATGCTTCATCCTCAATGTGTTTCAATGTTCTTTCGTATAACTGTAAAGCTCAATCTTAATAATAATACCGTTTTTGAATATTTGATTTATGAACAAAAAAACATAGGGAAGAAGTAATGAAAGATTATTATCGGGCAATAATTTCGGCGATAATTTACAATAATTACACCCGGCATGGAAGAAAAAGACTATAGATAAGACATTGTGGCTGGGGTCACTTGTTAACTAAAGGCAACGACGGCAATGGAGATCCGACGTTATAGCAGATTTTGTTTTAGAACTTAGGCTAAGGCTGATGAAACACACCTCTGTTTGAGACAGAAACTGAGCCATAGTTGAAAAGACGCAGTCTGCCGAAGGTTTAGTTTTTATTCCTAAAAAAAATTATTTTTTTTCTCACATACATCTACAGTTCTTCGTCCTGAAAACCGCTTAGCCCTTGGTGGCAAGCTTTCGCTATACGATTTGGATTACTACGAAGTGATGCACCCAATAAGGTTACTGACCAAACCCACCGTTCAGTGGTAATGGCGGACAGCCTGCATCTTCTAATTTTGCACCCCCCCCTTCCCGCCCAAGGCACTCATCGTAACGGGCGAAAGCTTAATTCTGCTCCATAGAACGATGGTACGTGCGTCTCTGTAGGCATACAGGACAAGTGCATTTAAACATGGACTCTTGTGGTGCAGGCCTATATATGATTATTGAGTCAAGTTACAAGTATTGTAGCAGATAGAGATGAGTGTAAATCAACTTGGCAAACATATCGTCATGGTCTCATTTCCATATTGGATGATCTAGTTAACAATGTTGACAAAAACAAAAAGGACCAAAAAAAAAAAACAAAAAAAAAACAACCCCCACCCCACCCCCCAAAACTGAGCAAAAATCCCCTCTAGAATTTGAGTGAAATTAAATTGGAAGTTGCCTTACAGCAGTGGTTCACTAATATTCATGGCGACACATTATCATGGCAAACATACACTTGATTTCTACGTTCCGTTATGATAATATTAGGTAAAGAGTGTCCTGGAAATGATCGACTGATCTGTTGTGTTGAGCATGTTTACGGTAGGAGGCATGATATAATAAATGACAGGAGCTTAGAAGGTTTCCTGGGCAGTGAATAAGCTCCCGCTAATACCTCGGCTTATCTTAGCTTGTAGGCAGTGACAGTTCTTATACACCGTTATTTGTGTGCACTGGTGTGATTCAGGGGGCGATTCGAACCTTGTATTGACGTTGCATAACGGCCTAAGCCTATCGATTCTGTGGCAACTCACTCGTTTCCTCGTGAAGTTTAGCGGCCGTAGATTCGGGTCGTAGAGAAGCAGCTTTGGGTCGATGTCGATAGGAGATTGATACTTCCCTTTGGAACACAAGACCCATTCTGGATTTATGATTCCCCAAAATTTCGACCCTGAAAGGAAAAGAGGAAAACATTAAACCAAGGAACAGTACGAAAGGGAATGGATTTCCATCAGAAACTAAGCTATTCCGCTTTTTTCTTTCTATGCGGTTGTCGTATATGGATATTGGCGACAAGCTTTACACTGAGATCGGTAGTGTGTCTGCAGCTGCGGTCGGGAAGTGGGGCAGCATTCCATGTTACAGAACAATGAATCAGTGACTTCAAATCAGAATTTGCTCCAAGTACCACACACATATATTTCAAAAACACAAACTTGCTTCCAGTAAGCGCATGGTTCTTCCCTTAAAATACAACTAGATTTCGTTGGTTTACAGCTCTCGACAAGACGATTTGAATTATAATTTATATGTGCACACATCCACAAATGCAGTGAGTCGTAGAACTAATTGAAAAAAGTGCACACACCATTGTGTCCGCAAATATCAAGAAATGCCATGGTTCTTATAAATGGAAATATGCTAATAGGCACATTTTTTAATCTTACTGAATTGTCTATGATACAAAACACGCAACATTATTGCTATTGAATGACGTACATTACAGTGTTAAACGTTGTCTTTTATTCTCGATAAACAATGGCGTCAGGTAACAGACAATGACTTTTGCGCTAAGTACCTGCTGGGGACAAAGGCCGCGCCTGTGCTAGAACCAAGAGACAGAAAGAGAGAGAAAAAAATTAACAAAACAACAAGGGTTGACAGTGACCGGTCTTTGTGGCTAGGATGCATATGAATGTTTAATAAAGAAGCGCTTGTAGTGGCGGGAAATGAGCCCTTACGCATGCCACTGGAAAAAATACCTGCATTCATCAGTTGTTATCAAAGCAAATTTTATGGTAAACCTTTGACACGGGTGAAATAATTGCCAGGCTACATTAATGGCTGGTCCCGTCAGCCCTGGACCGACAGATGTGCGTTATGATCATCACCCGTGTTTCCTGGCTCTGAAGGGTTATCCAAACCCCTCACAGCACAGTCGTCGATTAGGTCGGACATCTATACAGGTCGGGAACAAAACGGGTTTGTTTGAGTGGTGCTGAAATAACACAACACTGTAAAACAATGGCATCTCTGTGCATTAAAGTCAAGATTGATTTTCTGTACATCGTTGTGTCTTGGTAGCCGTCATTATGTTCAGCGTACACAAAAAGAAAGGTGTTAGAGATTTATATGGCAACATAAAAGATGCCACTCTTGGAATCATTAGGATGGAGCAGCCATCAAAAGAAAACGTCGTCATCATCAAGCTACTCATGGACCTACCTCTTGGCAGTTTGGATGGTATCTTTGTCCAAAATTCACAATAGGCCTATCATTAACATAATGTGTCACTTGTAAGCAAGAAACGAGACCGCTCCTGTAAGACACAATCGTTTGATTATACGGAAAACAAGCAGACTTCAAACGGTCCACCTGAGTACTTGTAAATGTTGTGGATAAATGGATATCTGACAATGAGTAAAGTTACTGATTCGTCAAGTAATTTTTGCAATTGGACTTCGTAAAGTGTAAAGTTGTCGTAACATCGCATTTTGGGGTGAATAATGAATTATATGATTTCGGGTTAATAGTCCGGTTTGATAATATTGCAAAACACTGAAAACATTAAAACAGATTTAATTGCCTTGAAAAAATGTCAGTTTCTCTTTGAATACCTGCATTAAAATGTCGTGCAATTAGTAGCAACGTTAACTGCGAGCAAAAGCGATTTTTTTTAACAAAGATTAATGTTCTCGTAATAAATTTGAAAACCAAATTGCAGGTATAAATAAATCGTCGACAGGGTAACGAAAAACGTCTTTAGTTTACTCCTCAAGGCAAGTAGACGGCAGAAGTAGGAATATAAATCGCCTGATTTCAGTTGGTATTCAATGATATTTATGGTGTTATCTCTTCACCAGCAAGTTGATATCGTGCGTGCCCATTTACCTTATAAAAGTAATGGTGTTCGCCGACGCGCCGCGACTCAGTGGCAGTATACGCTAGGGCTAACAAATTATGTGCTGTCAGAATTTAACTGTGGTGTTGATTTATGCGATAGTGCCCGGTGTGGAGATAACGTATCATTTTGATATCGGTTCCAAGATTTCTCAAGAGTTAGGTTTAGACAAGAGCAGTTCATCTTCGGGTTTTCCTGGGAAGCGAAAGCTCCGGCGGGTATCGAAGTTCTACGATGACTGACACGCTCTCTAATAGAAATCTGTCTATATCTGTTGGACCTGAATGCCAAGTGAACGTCTCTTCCGACGCCGATGATAGCGTCGGTGTGAATTTGCATGACCAGTATCTGTTTACAATTTGCACCTTTATAGCCTTGAGGGTCAGTGCGATGGAAATAGTTCAGAAGGGTTCATTTGAGCGGCCGTTAGCCATGGGCCTTCCCAGACAGCAACGTTGCAAATTGGGAACCTAGTGAGACCTTCAAATGCTGACTTTCCGACCAAGCAAATAGTTTATTGAAAAAATACCACAATAGGACCCTTTGCCACATATTGCAGCCAACTAGAACTGATAATTTGCAATAAGGGGAAAGCTTTAATCGACGTCTGTGAATATAGCCTGGGTGCAGTGCCTTTATAATGGCTGTTCGCTTGACGAGTCGTTTGGTCCTAGTGGCCAGGCAAACCGGGGATCTAGGGTGGGGGAACATGTTTTTGTTATCAAGGCAACAGAAGAACAGACGACTGCGAGGGGCTGTTTTTTCTGTATACTAATGCAATCCGTTCGCCTTTAAAAGGCACAAATGTGAGCCTTAATGCTGGGCTAGATGTTAAAAGGGACACTGAATATAAAAACCAGCGACGCGCGCAGAAATTGGCGAGGATATATGAATGGAGAGTAGCCTTAGTTACATGACTGTTGTACAATTGCCCGACCCTCATATTTCTAATGTTCTCTGAGCCCGGGAAGGTATTGGGGATTATTCAAATAGGGCTTGGATGACGACGACTTGCTTTAATGGCAAGTAATTGGCCACTCTCGTTCCAATATCTCCAAGTCGGCTGATCTTCCGGGATGGCCTTTTGGACGCCAAAGGACCGGAAGTGACGTTAAGCGTATTCGGATTGCTTGCCTGAACAGAGCTGAAGAAACAACGAAGGGGACGGCTGATAACCCTCTCCCCTCCACCCCCCCCTCACACTTCCTCTCTCTTCCCCACTACACTCACCAGAGATTCCTTCGTAGCCCCACCATTCGGACCAGGTTGTGCCAGTGGCTGAAATGCAGAAAGATAGATATTAAATATTAACCGTTGAATTCTCTCATGGCTCATTATCTGACTAGCATAGCGCTATTATTTTTTCCTCGATTTCCCTTTCGCTGGCGTGATTAGAGCCTCAGGTGGGTGTGCTGTGGTGGATTGCTCAAGTGTGACACCTCACCAGGCCAGCGGCCTTCCGCAGCCCTGGGCCAGAGCAACGGCTGAATATTAAACCACATCCACTGTCGGAGTCATTTCCAATACAATCCACAAGGGTTGCATTAAAATTATGCTTTCGTCCATGGTCCCATTCTATGGCTTAACTCGCTGGACGACCACATGACGGATTGATGATAAACACCGCATTGTCAGCGGCAAGATCAAACTCCGGTAGTGAAGGTGGCAAGAGGAAACCTCCTGTATATACCGATCGACGAGAAGAATCTGTGACAATAACTCAACGTTCCTGTGTCTCAAATAAGTGGATCATCAATACTGTTGAAAAGAATAGAGCGAATGAATTCTTCGTCATATGGTCTACATTGTACATTTTGCGATTAGTTGAATAACGTATTGATTTTTTAATGGACTAACACAGCGACTGTCCTGCACGCCGAGCAATAGTATCTGACCAGCTGTTTGGTTAATTACCAAACCTCGTTGAGTGGTTACTCAACCTGAATGTGCTGCTGTGGAGTGGAGGAAGAACTATTGGAAGTTTGAACACCTACAAGAATGGACCAAGTTCTCGGCGTTCAGGTTTCAGGATCCCGCACAAAAGTCAAAAGATAATTGGTATTAGCATTGTGCACGCAGTCAGCAATTTAAAACTTCCAGATAGGTCATTTTGGTAGAATGTCGTTTACATAAAGCCGTCTGAATGCATCGTGGCAGTCACACACATGGTCATTTCTTACAGCCTTCTGATAAAATCCGGAAGATATACAAAATGTTACCGAAGATCATTTTCCGAGCCTCTTTCCAGGGCTCTGTGTGCATGTACTGTGATTTAGGCAACGAAAAACAAGGAATGACGCATGGTAGCAAATGCAGTTAGAAGCATACAATTATTCAGAAATGTCACAAAGTACAATATCAGTAGTTACAAGCATTTAAGCATTTCACAAATATTTATTTGAGATACATGTAATTTTATGTCACAGCCATGTGTAACCAAAAGATTATTTCTATATTCTCCTGAATAACTCTCTGCCTACTTATGTGCTGTGTCTTCCACTGTATTCCGAAAGATATATCTGTGTAGATCACAAATTCGTACATAGCTTCAAAGGTTGAAAAACAAATGTAGCAGTAGTTATTTTGCATATCTACATGTGGATCTCAATATGGATAATCATCAAGACGGATTAAGCTCCGGGGTCCAAAGGTGTGGCCTTTTGCATGCCAATGGCCACTGGCGTCAAGCTGAACTTAACACCGTTCCTCGCCACGCCTGCGCAGTAAGTTACCAGCTGCTCACACAATATAATATTGTGGAGCCTCCGTGGCTCAGTCGGTTAGCGCGCTAATGCAGTGCAATCACCGAAACCCAAACACCAAAATCCCACCAATGTGGTCGCTGTGAGTTCAAGCCCAGCTCATGCTGGCTTCCTCTCCGGCCGTACGTGGGAAGGTCTGATAGCAACCTGTGGACGGCCTTGGGTTTCCCCCGGGCTCTGCCCGGTTTCCTCCCACAATAATGCTGGCCGCCGTCGTATAAGTGAAATATTCTTGAGTACTGCGTAAAACACTAGTCAAATAAATAAATAAATATTATATCGTAAAATCAGGAGTGAACAAAAGATTGCAAAGCCCGAATTACTCTAGACGGGAAGGGTTCCTTATTGTCCGATGGATATAAATTCAGTGCCTTGCTAAAACAGTCCAAGTTTATGTAAGGAAAGCACCGCTTAAATTAAGCCTCCTTACATAGAACAAAATCTAATCTTTCAGTGGATCCAATAAGCCGTGGAATGCCGAGATCTAGTAGCGAGAAATAGCTTTTGTGCCGTATGTGTTAATGTCAGCACATATCCACGCGTGCACTTAACTAAAATCGAAATAAACCCAAAGAACATATTGAGCCCTCTTCACAATCGGCAGAATTAACTAATTTTTTTTAGCGTCCAAGTCCATCTTTGCGCAGTTCTATATAACGAGATTTGTGGGGGAAAATTAAGGACATGATAGTGTCCTGGGACTGCATTTCACACGTTTTCAAATATGCTTTCCTCCAATGGCATGTTACATACGTGCGCTTAACAGGAAGAAATAGCGGATGAGGATTTTCCTGTGAACTACAATCCTGGTTAAAAGCCTATTTGCCACAGTTTTATAACGGAAAGTTATAACACAAGAGCACGAACTGATAGAATTAAGAGACACGGAGGAGTGGTGCGTCATTTTATCGCCAGTAAATCTGAAAAATAGTAGCGAGCATTGGCATTATCCACCACTTAATGTTTCCAAAGGTTAAACGCTCACAAAGCATCTGTATCACACGTACCGGGGAAGTGTGCCACTTGATTACCGGAACCATGTATTGTGATTCTTTACAGGTTTCCATGACGGACATATAACACGCTCATACCACATATGATGTTATAAAAGTACTGGTAGACTATGAAAATTCCACATGTAAAAAGCTATGTGCTACACGGTTATATATTCTAGAATGCAACCAACGAAGACTATACTAATATAACACATTTACAAAAGACGATAAGAAAGTGGAGGCTCTTTCATAATTAAGTAAGGAAAGTGTGCTAGCTGCGCTTACTGCACACTTATAGACCTGTACAGTAACATTTACAGATACAAGACGTAAAGCAGACATTTAGGCAAATAAGCTCCGTTTTTCATAACTGTTCTTTCACGAAACAACTGTTTACCCAGTTAAAGACGAATTGTCGGTATCCTGGTGTTTTGAGTTAACGTTATGGAGGGGAACATTTATAACTTTTGCTCCGGCAGACCTGTGCCTTCACCTCGCACCAGCGGGTCCATTAGTCAAATTAAGTGAGAGCTGTCGGTTGACGAAGACAATGTGTTGGTATTACGTGAACAATAACGACTGTTCTTATCCACTGTAAGTGAACTTTTACCTTGTTATGAGTTATCATCGTTCACATCAGAAGCAAGTTAATAAATGCGCGCAAGCATTTAAAAAATTGGGAGAAAAAAACAAAACACTTACCCAATGAAATTTGAAGATATATCACCAAGAGTAGATAGCGAACTTTCTGCGTTGGAAGTTGTGTAAACTCGACTTCATTGGAATCCATATCGACAGCATTTCTAATACAACTGACTCAGAGCTGCAGACGGTCTAGCCAGGGTGTTGGAGGACAAAAAGCTCCCTAGGGGGGTTTCGGCACAGCAGTTAGGAGAGAATCTCCTGTCTCTGCATGAGGGCAACTTGTTTAGGGAAGCTCAGTAAAATCCAGCCGCGTTCTGCATACATATAAATGCACCAGGGTATTGGTTGAGAAGCCGAATGAAGCCCGTTGACACGGTATTAGATTAGCACGGGTTAGCTGGAGGTGAGAAGCGTGTACACTTCAGGGAATCTCCTCCGCACGGCCTTTGCATCCAAACTACATCTACCCTCCTTTCAAACAGCTGGTCTGCCTTCAACAAACGGCATGTTTTTCTTTCCATATTCTCGTTTCGATCATAAATGAGTATTCATTTTCACATTTCATGGAAAACTAGTTCCCCCAAAGACTCTGTCCCTAACGTTTCGGCCAATCTGATCAGTCCGCACGAAGTTGTCACTTAAGTTTGTATAGCTGGCACAGACGGAGAGCTGTAGCACAGGCTGTCAGCCTATCGAGAGTACGCGCCACTACTGGCCGTGCTGGTTCTGCAACGGACTATATGAAAGCCGCCTGGCGCAGGCTGCCTTTTCAGTGGCCCAATGGAATGAGCCGATTGAATAATCGGACAGCATTGGAAGCTTCTCTGGCAATCGATGTAGGTCTCTAATAAGATTCCCATGTTTAACTCAGGCAGGAATTGACTTTAAGCCATATTTCAGTTTATTCAATCACCGAAGATTGTTTGCCTCGGATGACAATATTTATATTCAATTAGCGTATAAAATTTCTCTGCTATCCGCCTATTTCACGCATATATTTATAAAACATCATGGATACCCCGTCATTGGCGGCCCACAAATATGGTTATTCCGACTGGTCGGCCACCGCAGCAATTGAACTATAGTTTATCCCTGCTCTGTGAATTGTTCAATGTCACTACCGTGTCGCCTTTATTACGTTTGCTATATAGTGTTACTTTTAAATGAGCTTAATCTGGGCTATAAAACAGAAACTGTAAGAAAAGCTAATGACACAATTTGGACGCTTTATTTCTCCGGTCTCCTTCAAATGCGGGGTTTATGGAAACCGGAAGCCGTATATAGAGCCGAGGGGTGGCGGGGTCATCTAAATAATATATGCTATTCTCCAGATGCTTTTTGAGCACGGATCCACGCCTTTGATCAGTGATACACAGCGGTGAGCGGTGGCGTGAATCAGCTCACAGTAGAAAGGTGAGATGGACTCGATTTCCTGATGTAAGCCATCATATTCGCCAGCATATGCCCACTGAAGGTACGACTGCACTCATACTGGGTGACAAGATAGTTATTGTTCGAACCACTGTTTACATTCAGTTCCTATCTTGTCCGTCACCATATAATCTGTATTTTATAAAGGGCCTCGCCCTTGAAATGTCGTTTCATAGCCCTTGGTGAAAAATCAAAACTGTGGTTTCATGAAACAATAATGGCATGGTAGAGTGAACGTTTTTAACGAGAAATTCAAAGATTTGCACTATCACGATCTCTTCACTTAAATGAAATCAATTTAATATTGCATTTGAGCCGTAGAAGAGCTTTTCTAAAACGGACCTCTGGTTTGATATGATAACAGCGGGTTAATGTAGCATGGAGATCAAACCTCATTGGGTTTCAAACTCTAAAATAGATGTGCAGCTATAGAGTAATGTATACTGGAAATGGGAATGAGTTTTGTTCAGTGCGGTTGACATTAAGCAAAGCCAGTTAACCTTTGCTAATAATAGTCAGACCCATGTAATGCGATATAGCGGCTGTTACACTTAACACGATGATTAGACACATATAGCCTCGTTTATGTGGAAAACACCAGCATTAAGGAGCAGACAAGCAATTGAACACGCAATGCACGGTTTAGCCTGTTACCCACAAAAGAGGCTTTAAATCAGCTGGTAATACGCGTGTGACCCATCGAATAGTTGTCGGGGGGGGGGACTTTTAAACTGATTTACTTCCCTGTTCATACATGTCATGGTGCCAGGCGACTCGAGAGAGCGGGAAAACAACGCCTAACGTGTAAACCTTGTACATGAAGCTATTTCCAGCTATAAATGTGGAGTGAAGGGGACCAGATTGGGCAGTATCGTAAGAATTTGTCGGTTTACGCGAGATATTAGGCCTATGCTAAGTTTTCAGTTCTCAAATGCTCAACAAGGCGTTAATTTCACCCATGGGAATTTTCTCCTCATTCGTTTCCCAGTGTGTCAGAGGTTGTATATCGTCAGGTACACACTTCTCCTAGACTTTATCTGGGTTTTACACACCTAAGTCTGGCCGAAAGTGAAGTGAACGTGATATAAGATAGCTATAAGTATAAGCTTTGGTTCTAGAATATGTCTGTTTAATTTCAGTCGGCAATCCCCAGGTCATCCTTCCATACAGAACTCACTTTTCTGTAGCATGTATAAGTGTGAGAATCAGGAAGGCAGGTGGAAAGGAAAGGTGGAAATAAAAGATTCGAAATGTCAAAATGATTGCGACCTGCAAAATTCGATCCAATTAATTGGTCGTCTGTACGACAATGTCCTCTGCATGAGGAAATATCACACATGACATCGAGTGTGATGGGTATCGGTGTAGTTCTTCTTACTTTTCGCCAAGCGCGTGGGCAAACCAAACTGAGGCGTCAATTTTATCTCTCCCGCATCGTGAGAACAACAAAGCTGGCTTACCCGGTTCAAACATGGGAAGACAGAGAGAGTTGGCCATGTCCCCATTATTGTTAATGTACAGCGATAATCTTCTCAGTCGGTCTAGGTTTCATTGCAGGAGCAGATACTCCAACGAACACACCTGTGAATATTATTGAGTCTAGATGGATGGAACAGGGCTATGTAAATGACATCTGTTTTCATGCCGATAGTCTGTTGTGGGATGCGTCGAAAGCTATGTACCACAGACAAAACTGCTGTGGAATAATCGATGTAGAGGGAAAGGTAGAAGCGTGTCGGCACTCCTCTTCTCGCGAACAGCCCGGCCTCGAACTGACAGACCATCTGGGACTTCAGCAGCGATTCCAGCAATCAGATTTATGAATACCCAACTTCCGTTCTGTGCACGCTCCTCTCGACAGTGAAAGCCGACTTTATTTCAGAACGTGGGCAAGAAGTGACGCGAGGCAAGCTTTCCAGGCCAATGTCAGCATGAAATGTTTACGTATCAAGGGAGATGTAGCATACATTGTCAGTCTGAACTATCGGATGGATGCTTCGAAAGTTTTACTACATTCGGCAAAACTCTCACTCTGTCATTATCAGGCAGGAAATGGAGCCTTATGACCGTTGGAGGTTTAACCAACTTTTTAAAGAAGGTGTTCGAGGGTTTACGTCGTACTTAACAATTTTTCGGTGATATGACGACGATTAAACATGGTGTTTTAAACGTGAGAAGACGTGAACTGAATTTGCTGCAGTAAAAATTCTTTCCAATACAGCAAAGACAATCTGTGTTTCCTTGAGTTATGACAATAAGGTGAAGGCATAGAAATGTTGGCTGAGGGTTGATATAGGAGACGATGGACAATGTAACAGCAGTTTATCAGTACGAAAACTGTTCCAAGTGATTATAAGTCATATATTGTCTACAATGTATACTGATTTTTCGTAAAGAAGTTAAATTTTATATTTGTTGCAATCAACACACAAACAAATCATTCTAATCTCTAAATGCTTTTCACAGGTTGATTGTTGGACAGAGATCACACCAAGATAAAATGTATACTTTTTTTATTTGATTGCGGTTTAATGCCATACTGAAAAAATACCACTTATGCGATGAAGGTCAGTTTCTATGGGTGAATGAAACCAGGGTGCATGGGGAGAACCTTTGGTATGTTGCTAGTATACTCATCCACGTGTGAGGTAGGCCTAGATTTTTGCCGGTAATATTGATGTAAGATATAAAGTGATGAATGTCTTTGCAAATAGACCGATGAGACTCGCACACGGCTTACTGATAAAAAGACTCAAGAAGACTTCGGAAGAGGAAACATCAGGATAAAACGTGTACAGAATAAGGAATTATGTAAAACTAGGATAACGTGCCCCGCGTCAAGAAGAGGTCAATAATCACCATCGTGTCCACGTAGGTAGGAAGCATCATCCGGATCTTTGGATCCAGACTAAATGGTATTTGTGTTAACTTATAGAGAATGTCGAATTATATTAAATACCATGATTGTTAGTTCCAACTTCATGATCGTGTCATATTGCAGCTACCTCGTGCAGAGCGCGGTGATGAGAGATTTCCCCTACCCAAACTGTTGCTGAGTTATTCTCAGGTTTTCTTTCCGAGCTGACATCTGACATGTCAGATGGGTGGTATATATGTGAGGACGTGGAGGATTCGACGCTAAGGCTACCGACGTTCGGGCCGATTGATCATACCTCACGGAAGAGAGACAGGCCTTGGTGGTCTGCAGTTTGACTGATGGGATAATCGAGTGAATGTATAATTACTGACATCAACGTCGGGAATATGACCATGTTAGTCTCTGGCCAAACCAGTCTGGTTGGTTCCTCAAACTATACAACTGTGAGTAGTGCTGATAATTTGGGAGCAAAACCATACTGTCCAGACAGTCAAGCATACTGAACTGTCATTGGGCACTATAGCACTATGACGTGGCACCAATGCTGTCGTAAGTTGGGAAGGTCTTCCAGCAACTTCAGGATGATCGTGGGTTTCATCCCGGCTCTGACCGACTTCCTCCCCCGATGACGTTGGTAGCCGTCTTATAAGTAATGTTATTGAGGACAGCGTAAATCAAATGAAATAAACAAATACATAACAATAATCGAATGAGTTATTCTGATGTAATGTGACTTCATCAATCAATGAATCATTCATTCACTGAAACAATTCATCCAAAATATATCGTTAATCAATCTCTGGCATTATACACTTAGTCGGAATGGCTTCATCTTCGTGCGTGTGTCTTCAGCTCAACTGTCACTTTATGTCTACAGTAAATTTCTATCACGTTGTCCCAGAAATAATGTTGAGCATTTTAATTTCCGGGTGTTCCAGTGCCCTTGTCGGTTCCCATTTAAGCCCAGGCTGTGGGAACTATTGTTGTTGTTTGGAATGGATTGAGGATCACGTGTGACTGGCACAAGCAGAAGGAACAGACAACTCTCACTGGCCGATTTACTGTTCCCTTGTTTAATAAAGCTATAGTATATTAGCGTTATGCGTCGTTACACTTTTCGGTGCTACCAAAAAACCGGGTGAAATAATAGATGATATGCGTTCTACATATCATTTTTTTCTTCCGGCGTATTCCTTGTAGGAAGGATGGGGTTTGTGGCTTTAAGAACAACACTTCGACAGGACTTGGCTGGTCAAATGTAACACATATTTAGAGAAATTCACTCTGAAGCTGTGTTCCACGGCAGCTGTAGTTACAAAAAGATATTTTCCAACATTTTACTGTCACATAATCTCAATTCCCTTGTCTTTGGTCCAGGAAGCGTGGGATAAGCGGTCATAACCAGGACCAAGTTTACTGACATTTCCCAGATGGTCAAAGCTTTCCCTCAAAGTTTCCTTAAATCCGAAGATTTAAACACAAAACGTGCACCTCAAAAATTATAATGAAGAAAATTATACCTTGATTATTTAGGTTGTCAATGCCTGAGTCAGCCAGGCACGTGTATATCGATAACTTTCAGGTCATAATACAAGAAGTATACCAATTGCCCTCATATAAGATGGTAGACAAAATTGTTCAGGAGGATTTTACAGCTGCGAAACATTCCCATTTAAACTAAACTCTTTCTTCTTTTTGACGAAAGCAACCCTCATATAACTGACAACATGTCTTTAATAGTTTATGAAAAGTGGGCAGATTTTCCATCATATCTTTTTAGATGTAATCATTACAAAATAACATGCTAACATGATAAACAGTATTGATATAACCTTGCTGTCGACCTGATTTCTGGCTCACTTAGACACCTGCCCAGCTGACTCCGTGCTCTTCTATTGGCAGGTGCTAGTAAAAACCAAGCGTTAAGCTATAATTGAGTTTCCCTGTTTATCGGTGGTCTATGCCTGTACTTATTTCGCCTTGCTGGGCAACTGAGTGTTAACACAAGTTTACTTGCCTAAAACGTTCGGAATCAACTGCGATGTTCGCCCCAGGGATGTTGCTGAGCGATCGGTTAAAAAACAAAATTACACAAAAATGGATAGTTTCTACTGATGTTTTAGCACGATAACATGTTAAGGCTGTTGGGAATGTAAGCGGCTGTGGTCAGGCCAGGGAGCCCAGCCCTGGCGACGGCGAGGCAGTCGGTGACCAATCTGCACTGATTTATACAAGACATCAAGGTGAACACAAGGTCAAATTAATCAATACAACAGGGCAATTATCCTCGCAGTTGTGTTACCTTAATGTCGAACCTATCTTTGGCTGGCCGCACTTGTGCTTCCTTGTTATCTATTAGTCGCCTTTGATTGGTCAATTCCGCGAAAGCCTAATCGCAAAAAGGAATGTGATGCAAGCGCGGCTTTGCTAGTCTTCGTGGGAAAGGTCGAGATAAACAGAAACAAGCAGTTGATAACAGAACGTACAATGTCACACTGCAAGCCATTCTACGCGTCACACTTGTAGAAGGTTGTGAGATTTTGTCAGCTATTAGACATTCATCAGTCAGTGCAGAGAACATGACACCGTACACCGATACACGCTATATTAACGGTATCACCATATTTGAAAACCACGCATGTTCGCAAGTGTTGCTATTTCCTACGAAGTCCTATAATCATAAAAGATAAATATGTGAAAAAAAAACCCAAAGCCAATGGTAAATAAAAACCTGCATATTCTGTGTGTCCATGATATTATTCGCCTGATGATGCCTAGGCTACGTAACAATATGGACCCTGCCGTGACTCTGTATCATTAAAGCTGACCTCAAACTTCGAACACGCAAGCAAGAAATGACAATGGCCAATGAGGCTGTAAACAGCAGATGTTGTTCACTTAATTTTTAGAGGAAAGCTGTTGGAGTCGGTGGAGCAGTCCGCAAGCAAGGGGTATACTGCCTATGGAAGCGCAATAATTACAACTCTCAGTTGACAGTTTTATGCGGATTTTCTTTTTTTGTTTGGCTACAGGCTGAAAGTACCATAGCGTTGCTTAATACCACTGACTTTGAACAAAATAGTTGTCTGAACGTCTTTCGGTGAGAGTGAATTAGTAAAAGAGAGCGGTTTTTGTGCACCAAAGAATAGTATTCATTTCTTCGATGTTCTTGTTTCAACTACGAAGCCGTCATTCTGTACTATCTCTCGTCACAGTAAACGGGGTCTTATTTTCAAATCTGTCATGACTGTCAACATTACGATATTAATAGAGTTCTCTCATGGGACACGACACACATGCAGCCCTATGAAGTCGATATCTTGGGAGATTCTCATGTTACATATAGCGTAAATGTCACCTCAGTACGAACTGGACATTCCTAACGGTTATCTCAAAAATTTGGTGCAATCTGCTGTTGATGAGTAACAGTTATGGCAATTTGTCTGTCTACATTTATGGTTGCCTTGGCAGGAAATAAACAGTCTACAGACATGCGGAATTTATTGGGAACCATATATATACGGGAACTCTAAACCGGGCTGTTCAAACTGGGTTTGGCACTAAATACTGGTTGAGTGGCTGATATTTAGTCCCGTCATGCATTAGCCCACGAGCTACGGTCTATGGTACTATTTACCTTGTTTACTCAGTTTTGAAACTGACAATAGAACAGAACACGTGGTATTCATGTATACACTAATTTTGCTTTACACTTTTCAGGATAGACAACAACATGCGCAAAACGTGAACCCAGAGAAAGAGGATCATTCTTCGTCCGCCTACATGAGAGAGTTATAATGATTAAACTTTGTGAGAAAAATATATGGGTATAGGCTACATTACGATTTAGTTGACAGAGACATTAGAAATAATCAGAAACGAGAAAGATGTGATACGAGGGTTAGTTTTACAGACGCATTTATCTTTCCGAAGTGATAAGATAGAGGAATTTCCAATACTTTCATCGTAGATATGTTTTTCAGTCCATGTGGGTTACCGATTTTATGTGATCCTCGCCCGTGGAAAATATCTATTTGCCGTCTTGTTGAAACTCGAGATTCTTGTCATACGTTTGGATAGATATATAAATATAACCAACATCAAAGTTGAAGTTTTCGAGGTCTTGTTTATGTCATATTGGCCACACTTTCATCTTTGATTTGGTGGATAAAAGTCAAACGGCGCAGGTGCTTTGAAGAGATTTTAATCAACGTAGTGTCTGGCAAAGAGTTAGATTCCTATGTGTGGGATAGACATGAAAACCGGGAAATATACCTGATTACTACAAATGCCCTAGAGGTGAAAAGTATTAAAGTGAACGCCCTAGTGAACAAAGGTCCTGGAATCCGAGCTGTTTTGTGTAGTTATTCGCATGCACATTGTCAAGTGTATCAGCAGTACAATACGTTTCGACTGCAGAACTTGTGTTAGAAGTAAAAGGTGGAATTAATACACATTGTAAAAGTGTGAATGAGCAGTATAAAATGTAACAGCAGTTCCAGAATTTTTTTTACAGTAGTTTATAAATATGAGCGACAAAGCTGTAAAGTACGCAGTCTTCTACTCAAATCCACTGGAGAGCAATCATACTCAGAATCGTCCACTTGGAAGGATTTTGCTGGGTTTGGAGATA
Organism: Acanthopleura granulata; assembly: GCA_016165875.1. NCBI lineage: Eukaryota > Metazoa > Mollusca > Polyplacophora > Chitonida > Chitonidae > Acanthopleura > Acanthopleura granulata. Next base: position 30,081,475 of record JABBOT010000005.1, on the reverse strand, counting down.
TCGGCTTTTACGCCATTCGACATATGTGTATTTGTACTCCATTTTTCTGCATATAGGACTTTGTGGGCTTGTATTTCGCCACTTGCTATTTTTTGAGATGTTATTTTGGAGCTTTCATTGTCCCTTTGTGCGATTACGTACATTTGATTCAGTTTATCCACAAAGTGACTTTGTGTATATTTCGTAGAACTGAAACATACATCCCCAGCTCGGCATAACGGATGCTATTGTCAACCCGTTTGACCTGGAAGATTCTACCTGGCCGTGGAGTGGGATATATACCATCATCGGCGTACCTACCCAATTCTGTTTGTCACTTAAAAGACTGCTATCCTTCGATTCGCGAATTCTCGAAAATCGAGAAACTGCGGATTTTGATGCTTGAATATTCCATCAGGATTTGGACGCTTTCATCAGTAAGAAATTATATATTTTTGTAATTATCTTTACTGTTTTGTATATCAGTTTCAGTTGTATTATTGATCTATTTGTTCAAATATATGTATTGAAGTTATTCAAATGTATTCGTGTTTCTTTCTTTGTGTAAGGCCTATCGCTGTCTTGAGAGTTGAACAAGCCATTTCTTTTTTCATTTTTTCTCTCCGAGACTGCAGGATGTAGGGTTCACACACTGCTGTTAGATTGTATTATGTAGGGTATACACACTGCTTTTAGATTGTAGGATGTACGGTGCACAAACTTCTGTTAGGTAGCAGGATCTACGGTACACATTCCATTGATACATGTAAGAGACCCATTTAGTTTGTCGTCAGGGTGTCCAAGGATCAGGTACATTTAGCATGCTTTTTGTTAACTCAAGTTACCATCTCGGTGTCTTGGTGGTTAGACCGTTCCCGTCGAGGTCGAGAGAACCGGGATTAAACACGGGTCGGATCATGCCAAAGATTTTAAAAATGTTACTCATTGGTGCGTTGCGTGGCGCTTGGCACTGAGCGATTAGAGTAAGGAAGCAGGACCCAGTGTCAGCACAATGTGACTAGGTGGGGTGTCAGGTCTGATGCCTTCCATCCTACCATCCTACCACAAGAAGACAAGAAATGCAAGAATACGAGGTAAAACTCAAGCAGAGATACACATTAATTTACGTTGATAGTTTTTGTGTCGTTTGTATAATGCTTAAGAAGAATAAAGTTCAAAGTATAGGTACTCTTGTTACGAAATTGTGTTTTGCTTCGCCTTCCCATTTTTCTGGCAAACTGTGTGTTTTCCAGTTGATAACCAACCCAACAGACCAATAGTTCATGATTACGGTGAGACGCAGGCTTGGGAATTTCCTATCGCTGATCCATCTCGGACAGACTAATCTATGAAGCAGAGATTTGTGAAATTACACAGTGCTTTTTTCAAGCGCCAAAGTGATCATCTTGTGACAGCTAACGCCAATTCAGTGATGAGAGCTTTTGTCGACTTAGGCTATAATGAATGGAGCGGACGGTAACAGATACAGCTGCACGAAAACAAGGTCATTTGTTTTGGAAAGACAAAGTTTAACAAAAAGCACTTCTTGTTGGGCGAAGAGTCGAGCAAATATCCCTCTGCTCGCTAAGATATGCCCGACACCAGCCATAACTCGAAATTATTTTTTTTCCTGTCATTAAGAGGAACCTACAAAGTTTGGATCCCAAATCAATAATCGTGTCGAGTTTTCCGTGCTGTATAAACGCTGTGCCTCGTGCCCTTTTTCAAAAGCAGGCTGCTTTCTGAATGTTTTATTGCGTTATAAATTATACAAGTCCCAGTTCGATGATCATTGGTTTAAACTTAACGGGAATGAGATTTGGGAGATAGCGATCTTATGTCCGAGTTCCCCCATCAGTCTGGGCATCTAGGGTTATTGCGCTTTACTGGCAATGTGAAATGTTCCTATATTGCCCGAGATTTGTGCTGATCAAGCTTTTCAAGTCCACGTATTTCATACCGGGCCATGTTGACTACACTATGATTAGAGGCTGCTTCACACACATCATTTGTAAGAACATAATGTAAGAATAGATAGGGTGAACACATGGAGTGTGCCTCAATTTCGAAATCAATCCATATTAGGAAATCTTAAGTCAACGAGTAAGAGAACGTCTTAATCGATCCCAGTCAATTAACCAACGTCAGTTCCCTCAAAAAGGCAAGTATGAGTAGGATTGATAACATGGGAGCAAAACTACACTGTAAGGACATCAGGCACACTGATGTGTCATTGGGAACTATGGAACTGTGGCGTGGATCTATAGCCGTGTGGCCTCGCACTACCACCATACCGGCAGAGATAGCGATTTCCAAAGCCCGTGACAACGTTATATCAGGTGATTTGTTTGATTGGTAGCTTGTCGGTGTTACATCTCATTGCCAAACAATGCCCCTAGGCAGACCTTGATTTATTATTAATATAAGAGTGAAAAGCTTCAAGCATCTTGCTCTATTTAAGTGAGAATGGAAAGAGGGTTTATTGGGATCAGCGAGTTCACCTTGGAGCACCTGTACGCTGGTGAGATGAACATGCCTCTTCTGTGATCACGGCCACAAGCTAATTGTCAGGCTGGCTGCGTGATGTCCAGTAGCGACGAAAACTCAACTTCCGGAATGTTTGAAGACGACATTGTGCTAATAGCTTAATTAGAGTCTGAAGAACTACAAGCGGCGAACCGTATCGGCTGGAAGCGCAACTAACATTTTGAGCATTACGAGTGGATATGCACCGTTAGCGCTATATGGTTTGCATGTGTTTCCAAGAAGTTGTGTAGATGCACATAGGTTCCATGGTATTGTGTGGCTAAATTAACGAAGGTTATATGAAACGCGAGAACCACTGTATGTCTCGTCCACCTGTCAACGCATCTTCGTTCTGTTCTGCTTCCAGTGGTACTTCATGACTGGAATCCATTGCGGGATCAGTTGGTCAAGGCGGCCACCGGAATACGGTCTTGGCCAATCCCGTTCTTTGTACCTGGGCTGCGGCTTTAAGGCAGTCGTTAAATATGGAGTCTAGCAAGGTGCGGCGGTTTCTTCCGGAAGGTTTTCGTCAATCTCGAATATTGTAGAAAATCGTGTAAGGAAACATATACCTCATGCTTGGGAATCGAAGATTCATTCAATGAAATTATTCATGGAAAATACCTAAACGGTTAAAACAACCTGTGGCACAGGATCTCTAAAGTAGCTTTCAATTTAAACGTAATCGAAGACATACCGCTGACACTTACTCGGAATGGCTTCGTTATCGTGGCTGTGTCTTCACTCTCAACTGTCACTTCATGTCGACAGTAAATTTTTAACACGTTGTCCCAGAAATAAAGTTCAACATTTTAATTTCCGGGTGTTCCAGTACCCTCGTCGTTTCCCATTTAAGTGCAGGCTGCGGGAATTATTGTTAGTGCTTGGAATTTATTGAGGATCACGTGTTACCTTCACAAGCAGCATGAACATACAACCCTCACAGGCCGGTGTACTGCTCTCTTGTTTAATACAGCTATTGTACGTGTGCAATGTGTGTCGTTACACTTTACAGTGCAATAAAGAACCGGACAACACGCAAGATTACAATAATATATGATTTGCTTTCAACTTAACATGTTTTTCTTGTAAATAGGATGGGATTTGTGGCCTTAACAATGTCACTTTGCCAGAACCAGTATGCAACTTGACTGTCAAATGCAACTATGAATTAAAGAGATTTTCCTTGGAACGGAATTCCGTGTTATCCTATAAAAGGTAAGTTTGGTGGTAACTCCCAGGAAGACGAAAACAACTTTTTTCAACAAAAACGCTGCACCTCAAAAATGAAGAAAATTATACCCTAATCAGTTATGTTCTCAATGCTTCTGTCATTCAGGTACGTGTATGTCGATAACTTTTATGTCATAGGAAAAAGAAGTCTGCCAGCTGCCCTCCTCGTTCCTTTACACCAAGCAAAGGCTTCAGTAAACTGCACCAAACTTAACAGAAATTCGTTTAGCTTAAATAGCAGCATTAGGCTTGGAGCCACTAGATCTGGTATGAATCGAACAGTTGAGCATCCACATGTCTCAAATTCTAACTTTCAGAAACCGGTCAGTGTGTAATGGAACTTGACGCGCGGACATCTCACTGCTGTTAGCTTGGCCTGTTTAACACCAAGAGAATCTCACAATCTAGATAGTTTTGTTGTCCCGGAAAGACTCCTGGTACCTATCAAGATGAGCAGCATTGCAAGAATTATGATTTGAAATTTGTGTCAAGACACACTGTGATCCGACCACAGAAAAGGAGGTGCATTACTATATGGAATACACCTTACAGTTACTGTATGTAATAACTGCTCCTGAATGCTGACGTTTGGCCACGTTTTAAATTTTTATTCCGTGGAGCTGGGTTTGTTAATAAATGGCATGTTTCAGAGCGGCTGTTACCGAATCCTTACACTTTTATGATTAGTACATTGGTTTGGTTTGGCAAGGCTTGGCTTTTATGAGACATGAAGTGACAAACAGTGGTTAGTCTCTGTTAATGTAAAAAGTAAGAAAACCCCTCCCAAACCAAATTTGCATGGAAATTCAACATTTACAAAGCATAGCAAGTTATCTTGTAAATGTTTCCAACGTTAAAAAGCGTAGAAAATCGCAGGAGTTCCATATGCATTCCTGTATTTCACACAGACCTCATACTGACACGATAAAAAAAACGATGTGTCAAGTTGAACTGTAAACGTCATATCACTCACATTAAGCTGAAAATGTCATAACACTAATGAAAAACGTTTTTCCCAGGAAGTCAGTCTAGGAAATTGGAGGTATTGCTCCTGGTTTCGTCGTCACTGCAGAATACTGTGTGTTTGACCTTTTATGAGATCCCAAACAACGTTGTTCAGAAAGATTTTACAGCAGCTAAGCATTCACAAATGCATTAAATGCATTCCATTTTGGATGAAAGCAACCCACAATCCACAAAACTGACGGCATGTCCTTTAATAGCTTATGCTATCTGGGCAGGTTTTTGATCATGTCTTATCAGAAGAAGTCATTATAAAATAACAAAACTAACAAGATGATCAGTATTCATGAAGTTCATCGTTGTTGTCCACCTGCATTCTGCTTCACTTGAACTCCTGGCCACATGACCGTGCTCTTTTTGTGCTAGATGCTAGCAAAGGCCAAGCATTAAGGTATAACTGAGCTTCCCTGTTTGTCGGTGGTCTATGCCAGTACTTATTTCCTAGACAACTGTGTGTTAACACAAGTTTGCTTGTCTAAAGCGTTCCGAATCGACTGCGATGTTCGCCCCAGGAATGTTGCTGAGCAATTCCTTAAAAACAAAATGACACAAAAATGGATGATTGCTACTGATGTTTTAGCACGATAACATGTTAAAGCTGAGGGGAGTGTAAAAGGTTGTGGTCATGCCAGGAAGCCCAGTTCTGACGACAGCAGGGCAGTCGGTGACCAATCTGCACTGATTTATACAAGGCATCAAGGTGAACACAAGGTTAAATTAATGAACACAACAGGGCAATTATCCCTGCAGATTTGTTACCTTAATGCCGAACCTATCTTTGACAGGCCGCACTTGTGCTTCCTTGCTATCTATTAGTCGCCTTTCATTTCCAACAGGAATGTAATGTAAGCGCGGCTTTGCTAGTCTTCGTTGAAAAGGACGAGAGAAACAGAAACAAGCAACTCAGAACAGCAATGTTACACCGCAAGCCATTTTGGCCACACATGCAGAAATGAGGTGAGTTTTGTGAGATATTCGAAGCTAATGGGACTGTATCATCAACGTTGATACTTTAATCAGTCTGTGTAGAAACCATCACACGCTACAGGAATACATGTTGGCGGTTGTCCTGACACGTGTAATAAATGCTAACAGACGAAAACTATGCGACATTCTGAGAATCCCTTGGGATTGTGCAGTAATTTAATTGAAGCTTAAAAAATATCATTCCGATTTGCTAGGATTTGAAATCAACCCACATTCGCAAGTGTTGCCATTTCCTACATCATCCTACATTTATAGAAGATAAATGTTTAGAGATCTGAATAGAAAATAAATTGCTTGCATATTGTGGATGGCAATATTATTATTCACCTGATAATATCTACTCTTCGTAACAACATGGACCGTGCCGTGACTCTGTATCATTACAGAAGATCTCAAACTAAGAACACACAAGAAAAAAAAATAATAATGGCCAATGAGGCTGTAAACAGCAGATTTTTTTCACTTAATTTTTAGTCAAAAACTGTTGGAGTCAGTGGAGCAGTCCGTAACATCAGTAAACACTAAGCTGTAGGGTTACACTGCCTATGGAAGCGTAATAATTACAACTCTTAGTTATTAGCGTTAAGCAGATTTTCGTGTTTTGTTTGGCTTCAGACTGAAACGACTGTGTTTGGTCAGGATTCAAACAAGGCAAAAGGAACTAGCAAGACTATTAAATTTGGTCAAAATAGTACTGGGGACGAACGTCTTTCGGTGATTCTAAATCAGTGCAAGATAGCGGTTTTCCTTGCATGAAGAAATGACATTGATTTCGCCCGTGTTCTTGTTTTCATAAAGAAGGTAACATTCTAATACTGCTTCTCGTCACAATAAGCTGGCTCTGTCAACTGAAGGCCGTCAACATTAAGATATCGATGGAGTTCTCTCATGGGACCCGTCACACACGCAACACTATGAAGTCGACGTCTTGGCAGATTCTTACGTTGGGTGTAGCGCAAATGGCACCTCAGCGCCAACTGGACAGTGATAACGAATACTGCAGAAATTTGGTGCAATCTGCTGTTGATGAGTAACAGTTATGGCCATCTGTCTGGCCGCATTTATGAATCTGTGGTCTAGAGGGCATCAGTCCACAGACATGTGCAATTTAAACTGGATCATATACAAGCAACTTTTAAACGGAGCTATTTAAACTGGATTTGGTACTGATCTTTCGCGCTCTTTACCAGATTCCACCATCATCTTGATTCTGCAGAAGAAGGTCATTACGTAGTGCCACATAGCTGTTAACTCTGGCCTTTATAGCCATGTGATGTCGCCGACTTGAACCACAATGGCAATAGAGAGGGAGTTATAATGAGTTTGATTCCCGCTTTTCCCAGGGCAGTTTACTTAGGCTTTGGGAATAATGATTATGATTAATGGCCTGCCAGCAACCTGCGGATGGTTCTAGGTTTCCTCCCACCATAATGCTGGCCGCCGTGATATAAGTGAAAAATTCTTGAGTACGGCGTAAAACATTCATTAAATAAAAAAATAAATATATTCAACATACCAAAAGTTGCATTTGAATTTCAGAGGTTAACCAGAGTATCCACATGTCACTAAAATTGGAAATCAAAGTCACAAGTTAATATTTTAGTCTTTACATTAAGACGCGCCATCCATTTACTGCAAAGAGTTACACCTGACAGTATGCGCTTGGAAATTTCCTATCACTGATCCATCTCGGACAAACTAATCTATGAAGCAGAGATTTGTGAAATTACACGGTAAGTGACCATCTCATGACAACTAATATCTACCTAATGCTGACAGCTTTTCAAGACGTGCTCTATAATGAATGGAAAAGTCGGTAACAGATACCGATGCATGAAAACAAGGTCATTGGTCTTGGAAAGACAAAGTTTAATAAAAAGCACTTCTTGTTGGGCGAAGAGTCGAGCAAATATCCCTCTGCTCGCTAAGATATGCCTGACACCAGCCCTAATTCAAAATTATTTTTTTTCTGTCATGTAAGAGGAACCTACAAAATTTGGATTCCAAATCAATAATTGTGGCGAGCTTTCCTTTGTTACATAAACGTTGCTCGCTTGTACACTTTTTTTTCAAAATCAGACTGCTTTCTGAATGTTTTATAGCGTTATAAATTATGCAAGTTCCAGTTCCAGCATTATTGGTTTAAGCTTAAGAGGATTGAGGTTTGGGAGATAGAATTCTTACATCCGAGTTCCTCCGTTAGCCTGGGCATCTAGGGTTTTTGCATTTGACTGGGAATATGCTCTTTTACTGTGAAAATTACCTATATAGACCGAGTTTTCTGCTGATAAGACCAAGAATTTCGTCCCCTTCCTTGGTTTCACATGCCGGCTACACAATGGTTAGTGGCTCCTTAACATAAATTATTTATAAAAAGATACTAAGAGAATAGATACTGAGCATATATTGTGAACACATGGAGTGTGCTTTAATTTCAAAATCAATCTAATGGGAAATCTTAGCGGAACAAAGACAAGAGGGGCCTGATCCCATTATCTCTTAAAAAACTAGAGGATGTGGCGTTAAAAAAGAAAATAAAATAAGGAAGTGTTCACATTTTCAAAGATCTGGTATCCTAGAAGTAATAACTAACTTCAACATTTTTATTACGATAACGAAATAATGGCTTAAAGTCTGTTCGGATATGTTGGTTGGTGAGGGCAGCCATAGTGCTTTCATTACATCAGAGCTCTTTTGAAAATTAGGGCAGCTATAGTGTCTCTCTCGTGATTTCTTATCTACATCATAAAAGGGTGTAAACAATGAAATCAAACTAGCTGACATGAGCTAGTCATATTTTGATCAATTGTACATCAGTGATATTAAATTTATTTATTCATTTGGTTGATGTTTTACGTCGTGCTCAAGAATATTTCACTTATAAGACGGCGGCCAGCATTATGGTGGGAAGAAACCGGAGTCCGATGGAAACCCACAACCATGCGCAGGTTGCTGGCAGACCATCCCACGTACGACCGGAGAGGAAGCCAGCATGAGGTGGACTTGAACTCACAGCGATCGCACTGGTCGGAGGCTTTGGGTTATTGTGGTATAATAGCGCGCTAACCGACTGAGCCAAGGAGGCCCCCGGTGATATTAAAGCCCATGATGATGAATCATGAGCCTTCCACTTCAGACTTAGAAAAACTGAAGGCATCTAATGAGGTAAGTGAGGAATTTGAAAGCGATGACGTTTGGAGACCGCAGGTTTATGTTTGTGTAACACTTTAATATAGGCCTATTGCAGTCAGAATTGGGATGGGTATGCTGCAGGAAGAGGCATGTAAGCTTAAACAAGGCTGTGTCAGGTGACCAGGGTGGGTTTATAACTGACGTAAATTTAAAAACTAGTCCATCTACTTTCCAAAAGTAATGATTAAACTTAGACGAATAATACACCATCGTGTACCTTACGTCTACAGAAGAAAAAAAAAATCAAGTGGCGTGCTGAGATTGCTCAGTGAATGAAGAGATACTAAGGTTGCATAGTGAATTGAGAAATAATGATTCTTCATCTAGTCATTGTTGCTAGTTTTACCACAGTGAGTGTGGAAATGCTGAAATTTTAGAACTCGGCTAGCTAGAGCTATGGTAAGCCGTGGTACATGCAAGAGGCATCCATCGGAACGTTGTCTGGACTACGGTACCCACTTTGTCTGTTCTGTTGCGGCAGCGCAGAGCCACTCAGGCGGGCATGTTGGCTGTCTACGTCTCGACTGAGAACTGAACTTTCACCCTGCACAGTTTTAAATAAGCTTAAAACTGTGTAAATACCGCAAAGCAACTTTGAAAATTACTAAATTAACCCAGAGTTAAATGGCAGCCTATGAGGTATTGGTATATTGCCTTAGACATGCATATTGCTGCTAATCCCTGATCTTTTTAAAGGCTGACACGTTTCCAGGATGTATCAAACATGGGCGCTCTCACTCACTAGTTAAATAAAGGTCGATCTGCCAACTACGATTTAATTTATTTATTTATTTGATTGGTGTTTTACGCCGTACTTAAGAATATTTCACTTATACGACGGCGGCCAGCATTATGGTGGGAAGAAACCGGACAGAGCCCGGGGGAAACCCAAGACCATCCCACGTACGGCCGGACCGATTTAATATTGCAAAGTGTGAAAAACTTGAATATATATATATATATATATATATATATATATATATATATATATAAATAATTAGTATTTTTAGAGAGAACAAGTAACGATCTTTTCACTCAATACTGTGTCATCCTTTCATTTTCGTCTTCTTTAAGCCATAATCATTCATTCATTCATTCTTTCACTTAAGCAGAACCCATCTGTAAAGCAGCCATGCCATTTACTGTACCTATTCCACTCTGCAACCCGTCCCAAAGACAAACCCTTTTCTAACAAACAAACTATGGATAATTTACGGCGTAAAGGTTTACATGTAAGTAGAAAGGTATATATCATATTGCGAATCTTTGGATTCAGATTAAATGACACCTGTGTTTACTGAGAGAAATTCCTATTATAGACAATAGTATTATACATGTAGTACCCAAGCCGTGATCGTGTGATATTCCAGCCAACTCCTGCAGAGCATGATCATAAGAGATTCCCGCTACCCAAATTGTCTCTCAGTTATTGTAAGCTTTTCCTTCAAAGGAGGGAAAATGGCTACCTCATGGAAGTGAGACAGGTCATGATCATCTGCAGTTTGACTGATGGGATCATCGAGTGAATGTATAATTACTTATCAACGTAGGGAATATGACCATGTTAGTCTCTGGGAAAACCAGTCTAGTTTATTTCTCCAACTGCACAGTTATGAGTAGGACATAACTTCGGAGCAAACCTATACTGTCGGGAAAGTCAGGCCCTATGAATTGTCTTTGGGCACTATGGAAATGTGGTGTGGATCTATAGCCCTGCGGCATGGCAGTTGGCACTGTGTCGGGCCACTATGGCACTGTGACCGGGCACTGCCACCCTATCGGCAGAGATCGCGATTTCCAAAGCTTGTGACGGCGTTGTAGGATAGGTTGCTCATCGGTGTTACATCTCATTGCCAAACACTGCACCTGGGCAGACCCTGATTTATAATTAATATAACAGCGAAAAGCTCCGAACACTTAAGTTAGAATGCATTAAGGATTGACTGGGGTCAAGGAGTTCACCGTGGACCACCTGGCGTTGTTCGTGTGATTGTCAGGGTAGCCGCGTGATGTCCAATAGCGGACAGGTGACCAAACGCAACATCAGGTATGTTTGATTGTGACATTGTGCAAATAATTTAATTAGAGCCGGAAGAACTACAAACATCAAGCCGTATTGGCTCGAAGCGTAACTCTCACGTTGGGCTGATGTGATCACCAGCCCCTCTCATGCGTTGTGTTGCTAAATCAATGATACTTATAACAAACAGGAAGATCATTATATGTTCTGTCAACATGTCAACGCCTCTTCGTTCTGCTCTACTTAATTCCAGTGACTGGAGGGTATTGCCAGGCCTAAGGTTGAAGACGTCCTTCGGCCTTGACAAATCCCAGTCATTGTGGATGGACTGCTTCTTTGATTAGTTGTTGAATCATGAACCTTGCAATGTGCGACGGTTTCTTCCGGAATTTTTCCGTCAAACTCTAATACTGCAGAAAATCGTATAAAAAAATATATACCTCATGCTCGCGGATCGAAGATGAATTGATCTTAACCACATGAAATCAATAATCCTAAAGAAAATAAATCAAGAAACCAGATGTAAACTTCTAAAACTAAAAAATAACATAATGAGTTATTCAAGTGTGATACGACTACACCAATCAAACCAGTAATCCATCTATGAATAAAAAAAAATGAATCGACGAATCTATCAACAAATCACTCAATGAATCAATGCATATATCGATCAAGCAATCACTCATTGAATGAAATTATTCATTCCAAATATCTGTATGGTTAAAGCCACCTTTGAAACTATATCTGCAATGCCGCTTTCAAATTAAAGGCAATCGGTATAAAAGAAGAAATACCACTAACACTTAGTCGGAATGGCTTCATTATCGTGGCTGTCTTTATCTCACAACTGGCACTTTATGTCGACAATAAATGTTTAACACGTTGCCCCAGAAATAAAGTTCAACATTTTAATTTCCGAGTGTTCCAGCACCCTTGTTGTTTCCCATTTAAGTGCAGGCTGCGGGAATTATTGTTGCTTTTTTGGATTTATTGACGATCACGTGTGAATTTCACAAGCAGAAGGAACACTCACTGGCCGAATTACTGCTCTCTTGTTTAATAAAAGCTATCGTAGGTTTGCGCTAGGTGTCGTTACAGTTTTCAGTACAAGCAAAGAAGCGGGTAACACGCAAGAGTAGAATAACATATGATTTGCTTTCAACATAAGATTTCCTTCTTTTGCTGTTTTCCTTGCGGACAGGATTGGTTTTGTGGCCTTAAGAATGTGAATTCCATCATGGAACTTGGCTGTCAAATGCTACACATGTAAGGATAAAACAGATAATATTACATATTTGTCAAAGCTTAATTTTGAGCTAGTCATAAAAAATACGCCTCAACTCAGTTCCCTCGTCTTTGGTACAGAAAGAGTGGGCAAAACAATGACAATCATGGGCAGGTTTTGGTACATTTCTCTGACAGTCGCAGCCTGCCCTGCGGGGTTTTCCAAAATCTTAAAATTTAAACGCAATGACTGTATTTGAACAATGAAAAAAGTCTTATCTTGTTTAGCTGTCAATACTTCAGTCAGGCGGGGTATATGTATGTATATATAACTTTTATGTTGCAATAAAAGACGTCTGCCACCTGCTCTCATCCCGCTAAGTCAAACCTCAAGCAAATTGCCTTAACCTCAAACCGTAGTACGGCAATAGAAACGTTGCCACAAGACCTGTTATTTATCTGATAGTTCAGCATCCATGTGTGCCAAAAGCTATCTGTTTTGAATCGGTCAAGTGGAATTGTGTAAGTGGAATTGACTTTCGGATATCTCACGTTGTTAGTTTGGCCCATTTTACACCTCCTAGAAAGTGTCAGTACTCTCTTGGTGCCCAACAGGTGTGCAGTGCTGCAAGGATGATTCTTTGGCATATGTATCTTACGGTTAAGACATAGTATTGAAAAGCTCGCAAAAGCAGACGAGCGCAACAGAGGCCGTTTATGTCCCTCGCTATGTGAAATACACCTGCAAGGCTCACAGTTACTGGCAAAGACAGTCGCTCGTATTTTTAAAATGAAATGGTGGGAAAATGACTTCATTATTAAAAGACATGCCTTAAAATGTTTGCTACCGAATCAATGCATTTTATGATGCGAATACATTTTTTTTTGGTGTGGCAAGGCTTGGCTTTCATGGACATAAATTCAGATTTTTTGGTTACCTTCTGTGAAACTTTAAGGAAAAAAACAGGATATTTGTGTGAAAATCCGACATGTAAAAAGCATTCCCAGGTTCCTTCCAGATGTGTGCCATGTTAAAAGGAGTAGAAAGTCGCGGGAGTGGCATATGTATACGTGTCATACCCAGAGATGTTAGACCACGACGATAAAACGACATGTGAGACATTACACGAATGATACCGGTTGTATGGGGTTAAGAAATGGAAGGTATTTATCCTGGCCTCGTGGTCAGGACAAAACATTGCGTGATTGACCTTTTAGGAGATCCCAAGTGGAGTTTACATTGCGAAAGATTTCCAGTTAAATTAAACTCTTTTTTCTTTTTGACTAAAGAAACTCGTAAATCATACACCTGACAACATGTCTTTAATAGTTTTCCAATCGTATCTTTTTAGAAGGAATCATTACAAATTAACGGGCTAACAGGATGAACAGTATTCATAAAAGTCATCCTCGCCGATCTGGTTTCTGGTTCACTTAGACTCTTGACCACCTGGCTGTGTTCTTTTAGTGCCAGGTCCTAGTAAAGGTTAAGTGTTAAACTATAATTGATGATTGCGATGCTATCATCTATGTTCAAACACATTCCTTAGTCTCTGTAGAGAACATGCCATAGTGCGGGGATGCACGTTACATTCTGACAAGTCCTTGAGACTATGCAGTGTCCAGGTGCATAGCATGCGGTTATTTTACCTGAAGCTTGAAAAAAAATCACTTCGATGTGTCCTACATATTGCTCATGATGAGGGGATTTTTACAGTTGTGAGTACATTAACAGTATGATAACGGTATCATCATATTTGAAAACAACCCTTATTGGCAATGCTACAATTTTCCAAAGAAGTCCTGTATTCCTCAGGGATAAATATTTTATAAACAGGAAAAAAATTTAATCCTAAATAAAAAGCCTGCACATCCTGGAAGGCTATGGTGTTATTCGCTTGATGATGCCTAGGCTACGTAACAATATGGACCATGGCGTGACTCCGTATCATTAAAACAGATCTCAAAATTCGAACTCGCAAGCAAAAAATGGTAATGACCAATGAGGCTGTAAACAGCAGATGTTTTTCACTTAATTTTTACTTAAAACTTGAAAACTGCTGGAGCCAGAGGAGCAGTCCGCAACATCCCCAAGCACTAAGCTGTAGAGTTACGCTGCCTATGGAAGCGCAATAATTACAACTTTCAGTTAATAGCTTTAAGGGGATTTTCGTGTTTTGTTTGGCTTCAGGCTGAAACGACTGTGTTTGGGGAAGATTCTAACATGGCGAATAAAACTAGCAAGACCATTTACTTTGAACAAAAAAGTACTCAGGCTGTACGTCTTTCGGTGACTCTAAATCAGTGCAAGATAGCTGTCTTTGTTCATCAAAAGTAGCATTCGCTTTTCCGATGTTCTTGTTTTACTTAAGAAGCCATCATTCTATACTGTCTCTTGTCACAGTAAACGAATCAATCCATTGATGTCGATATTTTGGGCGATTCTCATGTTGGATATAGCCGAAATGGCATCTTAGCGGCAACTAGACAACCATATCCACTATTTGAGAAATTTGGTGCAATCTGCAAGATTTATGTAAGAGTTATGGCCATTTGTCTGCCCACATTTCTGTGGTCTAGAAGACAACAGTCCACAGACATGCGCTACTTATACAGGACCATGTACAAAGGGCCTTTAAACTGAGGTGCACAAACTAGGTTTTGCACTAAATACAGGTTGAGTGGCTGATACTTGGTCCACATAATGATGTTAAAAGACCTCCAGAGAACCTACTAACGATTGCTCCTGCGATGTCTTCACCCACCTGCTGTGACTTATGATACTATTTAACTTTTTTACACAGTTCCGGAACTAAAAATAGAACAGAAAATGTGGTAGTTATGTGGAGATTAATTGTCCTTTCCCTAGTTTAGGACAGACGACACTAGACACAAAACGTGAACCCAGAGAACAAGGATCAATCTTTCTGAGTCTACTTAAGAAAATGGTAGTCAATGATTTGACAATGCAAGGAAAATATATGGATATGCATTTCCCTCTAGCTGAAAAAGAAACCAAAAAAAAAATGTCAGAAACAAAAGCAGAAGTGATACGAGGCTTAGGTTAACACATGCACTTATTTCTCCGAAGTCATTTTTCCTAACGATTTTGAATTTTACAGTCTATGCTAGACGCAAAATCACAAATTGTCCTTGTTGGTTACATGTTGCATGTGAGCGACCCCGGTAGAAAATGTGTTTTTACGGACTGCTGAGACCCGAGATTCTTGTTACATGATCGCATAGATACATAGATAACCAATTTGGAAACTGAACCTTTGGAGTCAAATTGGCCAGACTTTCATCTTTGATCACACAGCCACACAGACACAGGTGCTTTAAAGCGGTTTTAATCAACATAATGTCTGGCTGAGAGTTGGAGTCTTATGTGTAAGATAGATTTGAAAACTGGAAAATATACCTGCCTATTATATAGGCCCCAGTCGTGAAAAATCAATCAACGGCTCAAGGAACAAAAAGCCTGCAATCCTTGCTGTGTTATAGAGCTGAATACCTTTGTAGTTCTTCCGATGCAGATTGTTATTTTCATCGATAGCGCATGTATACAGTGTGTATCCACAGTAGAATGTGTATCAAGAGTAGAGTGTGTATCCACAGTAGAATGTGTATCAAGAGTACAGTGTGTATCCACAGTTGAATGTGTATCAAGTGTTCAGTGTGTGTCCACAATTGAATGTGTATCACTAGTACAGTGTGCATCCACAGTAGAATGTGTATCCAGCGTACAGTGCGTACCCACAGTTCAATGTGAATTAAGAGTACAGTGTGCATCCACAGTAGAATGTGTATCAGTAGTACATAGTGTATCCTCGGCACGATGTGTATCAAGAGTACAGTGTGTATCCACAGCTGAATATGTATCAGTTGTACTGCGTGTACAGTACAGTATATATCCACAGTAGAATGTGTATCAAGAGTAGAGTGTGTATCCACAATAGAATGTGTATCCAGCGTACAGTGCGTACCCACAGTTCAATGTGAATTAAGAGTACAGTGTGTATCCACAGTAGAATGTGTATCAGTAGTACATAGTGTATCCTCGGCACGATGTGTATCAAGAGTACAGTGTGTATCCACAGCTGAATATGTATCAGTTGTACTGCGTGTATCCACAATAGAATGTGTATCAATAAGACAGTGTGTATCCACAGTTGAATGTGTATAAAAAGTACTGTGTGTATCCACAGTTGAATGTGTATTAAGAGTACAGTCTGTATCCACAGTTGAATGTGTATCAATAGTAGAGTGTGTACCCACAGTTGAATGTGTATTAAGAGTATAGTCTGTATCCCCAGTTGAATGTGTATCATGAGTACAGTGTGTATTCACAGTCGAATGTGTATCGATAGTACAGTGTGTATCCACAGTAGAATATGTATCAGGAGTACTTAGTGTATACTCAGTACAATGTGTATCAAGAGTACTGTGTGTATCCACAGTTGAATGTGTATCAATAGTAGAGTGTGTATCCACAGTTGAATGTGTATCAAGAGTACAGTGTGTATCCACAGTTGGACGTGTGTCGCGAGTCAAATGTGTGTCCACAGTTGAGTGTGTATCCATACAACAGTATGTAGTAGTGGTTGTGTTTGTATCAGCTGTACATGGGTGTACGATGATACAGGAAATCGGGCCCAGTATGGAGAAAAGCCATAACCATCAAACTCGGACTAAGAAGCAGTTTACCGAAAGTTTCATCTGAATGCACAGGATACCGTGGGCCATTTAAAGGGTACATTTGACAGCATAGTGCACACATTGCTGTGACGTGCATTTTGTGGTCGAGGACACACAATCCTGTTTAGAGCATGGGAGGTATATATTACGCAATATGTGATCGTTGTCAGGGAAATCGGTCAGGTTTCTTTCTTGTACGTGTTAAGTACAATAATCACCGTGACAAAGCAGTATCTGATTAAAGTTATACATGGATTGTACACTTTTTGAACGAAAGTGTCATCTGATCATCCGGTAGAAAACATTTTGTTGTGAGGCGAATGGGATATTTCCAACAGTACCCAGTATAGTATACACTCCATTGGTATAGACATGGTCGAGGATTATCTCTTTGGAACATAGTATATAGTATTCACTTTTTGGCAAACACTTGCGTACACTGTTAGACTGTTGATATTAGGATATAGGGTACACTCCCACCTTTACTGGCAATATGGTCTTTCCGTGTGAAAATTCCCTGTTTTGGCTGAGATTTTTCCTGCTGCACCTGTCATTTAACCAAGATACATCTCCAAAGTGGTGCCCTAGTACCAAACATCCCATTCTCTGAAACATCGTATGCCAATGACAATCCATTCCTTATTTATACAACCATTTAGGAGCCCCCGTGGCTCAGTCGGTGAGCGCGCTATCGCAGCGCAAAGATCCAGTAGCATCCCAGCAATGCAATCGCTGTGAGTTCAAGTCCAGCTCATACTGGCTTCCTCTCCGACCGTGCGTGGGAAGGTCTGCCGGCAACCTGCGGATGGTCGTGGGTTTCTCCCGGGCTCTACCTGGCTTCCTCTAACCATAATGCTGGCCGCCGTCGTATAAGTGAAATATTCTTGAGTACGACATAAAACATCAATCAAACGAACAAACAAATAAATAAATGTAACAATTTAGGTCTAACTTAGAGGAACAAATTAACTTGTATGTAGGAAGGTGGGAAGCATATTTCGGATCTTTGGATCAAGCCTAAGTGACACCGCTGTTTACTTAGAGAAATTCATATCATAGTAAATAGCATTCTGGTGCATGTTATGCACTCTCCAAAGGTGTAGTACTGTATTTTAACTAAAAATTCATTCTCACACATCGGGCCCATGGTCAATAAATTTATCTCTTGAAGCAGTTTAAAATTAAAGGAATGTAGGCTTCAACGCGATCTTAAGTGTCGACAATGTGTAGTATAGAGCTAAAATGTAACACAAATGATCTGTATTACGGAAAGAAATGATTAAGTTTCTTAAATCTGCGCCAAAGGCATGGTCCTATTTCACAGACATATAACCGTAAAAGTCACAACTTAGTCATATTACCACGAAACAAAACGATATTCGGGATATTTTAGAACGTAATGTGTAAACTGATATTGCTTCAATGCATTGCTGTAAAACAGAATTATGTCTAAAATTTTCTGCAATTTAAACGATGAACTGTCACATGAAACACAGTGCTTCTATATCTCAAAGAATTTATCCACTTATAGGAAATACATCATCATCAAGTGTATTATTTCGAATTTGAAAACTAAAAATAAACAAAAAGACAGGTATGCCTTACGGGAAATCAGGTCACAGGTGACCTCATATATAGGTGAATTCCCAATGTCGGCCTAGAGGTTAAACCTCTGCCAGCTAAAAATGTAACACGATTATGTTCTGTTTTAGTTGGAATTTGAATGGCACCAGATGTTTTTCTTTTTAATGTTACATGTACATCCAGATAAAAGGTCGGAAGATTCGGAATCAGACCCGGATCGGGTCAAAGCAAACACATACCATAAATCGTGTTTGTTGCTACCTCGCTTGGTACTAAGCACTGAGAGGTTAGAGTAAGGAAACAAGACTGGTCGGCCCGGTGTCAATATAATGTGACTGGGTGAAATGTCATGTCTGGTGTCTTTGACATGATGTTCCAGTGGCGCCAGCACTTTGGCGGCATTGAATCGCCCTACCATAAGAAGACAAAGAAAGCATTTACATTCTAATGATTCGTCGTCGTCATACGACAGACAGATTGTACGACGTTAAACCCATGCAAACATACATACATTCCAGAGAAAGAACGCAACGGAACATTTTGTAGTCGGGTAGTCTGCCGAAGCTGATAGGGAGATTTCTGTCATATTTCTAGATTAGCCTTGGATCTCCAGGGGCGACACACATAGGATTTGTCATCTTTGTAACTGTAAGATCAGAAATTAAGAGAAAAATCTGTGCACAGGTAATTTGAGGTACCGATAATTCCCATGACTGTTGAAACCGTCGGTGTTAGCTGCAAACATAACCGCTTTTCCTTGCTTAGAGTGTAAGTATTCTATCTCGAGTGCAGTGTGAGATAAACACTTGACTATACGTTACAGCTAACAATAGCTAGCCTGAAGTCTACCAAGTTTAGAAGTAAATGTAGTGTATATATCGTGATCTTAAGAGATTCCCACTACTCAAACTGCCGCTGAATTATTCTCAGGTTTACTTTCAAAGCTGACATCTGACATGTCAGATCGGCGGAATGTATGTCAGGACGTGGAGAAGATTCGACGCTAAGGCTACCGACGTTCCGGCCGATTGATCACACCTCACGGAAAAGAGACAGGCCTTGGTGGTCTGCAGTTTGACTGATGGGATAATCGAGTGAATGTATAATTACTTACATCAACGTCGGGAATATGACCATGTTAGTTTCTGGCCAAACCAGTCTGGTGGGTTCCTCAAACAAGATGGTTATGAGTAGGACTAACTACTTGGGGAAAACCTATCCTGACGGGATACTGAGGCACACTGGGCCGTCATTGGGGACTAGTGACCTGTCGAGTGGCTCTATAGCCCTGTGGCGTGGTAGTTGGCACTATGACGCAGAACTTTAGCACTTTGACCAGGCACTACCTCCCTACCGACAGATATCGAGATTTCCAAAGCCTGAAAACAACGTTAAACCCCAAGCACTCACTCACTCACTCGCTACAAAGCCTGTGACAGCGTTGTAGGAGGTGATTTGTTTGATGGGTAGCTTATGGGTGTTACATCTCATTGCCAAACACTGCCCCTGGGCAGACCTTGATTTATAATTAATATAACCGCGAAAAGCTTCAAACAGATTGGGCTACTTCAGTGAGAATGTATTAAGGCTTGACTGGGTTCAGCGGGTTCGCCGTGGAGCACCTGGCGCTGCTCACGTGATCATGTCTCTTCTGTGATCACACTAATTAATTGTCAAGGTAGCCGCTTGATGTCCAATAAGGGACAGGTGACCAAAACTCAACATCAGGTATGTTGAAGGGTGATATTGTGCAAATAGCTTAAATGTGAACTCTCCCGGTTAATTAATGTTTTCGCAAAAATTGGCACAGTATATGCTAGAAGTATCCGAAACATGGAGCGGAAGGGATTGAACGAATATAAGTTGCCAAATATTTTTCTTTTTCAAGATTTTTTTCAAGGCCGACCCCTTGAGTCTCGTGAAGCTTGGTATTCTTTACATGCATATCTACCCTTGATGTTCAAGTAATGTATGACGTCATGCTGGCGACATGCCGTTATTTACAGCAGTCAGCTGTTCTAATCACTCTCTAAATTACGATGGGATTAGCTTTCATGCCTTCCTATCGGACTTATCCATGCGAAGAAAAATTTTCTCTACATTATGATCTAGACATTTTGAAGACAAGTGTTTTGATCTGACCTAAATCAGTGTTTAAACCGGACATACCACAATTACGTCACGTGTATTTGACACATAAGTGCCAGACAAGCTATGTGCTATTTTGTTTCACGGAATGTTTGGAGTTAAATATATTTCTTTTTTCTACAAGTGAAAATACTCAGCAAAGGCATTTTTTTTGTTTCCATCACTTTTCTTATCTCACAAATATATTATTTAGTTAGGTAAAACAAAAAACAGAGCCGGCTCAGTTTACCTTTAATTAAACCCTGCAGCATTACAAACGTCAAGTAAAATGAGCTGAAAGTGTAACTACCAGGTAGGGGAATCTTAGGGATCAAGAGAGGCTGTCCACCGTTACCATGCGCCATGTGGCTCCCATGTATTCCCAAAGACGTTGTGATGATGGACATAGGTTTGATGTCTGTTCGCTGTCAGCCCAACGTGATCAACAGCCCCTCCTTATCAGTTTGTTGCTAAATTAATGGTGCTTATGTAGAGAGTGATTCATCGTTTAGCGAAAGCCCGTTCAAGTCTAAAATATTAGAGTGGTACGTCATGATTGGAAGGCATTGCTGGGCCAGTGGTTCAAGACGGTTCATTAAATAATGAACCCATCATTCAATCCATGATTGAATGAATAACACAACAAATTAATCAATAAATCAGGGAACGATCCAATCCATCAGTCAATCAATCAATCATTCATTCGGTGAAATCTATCATCCAAAATAGCTATAATGTCAAAATATTTTTCAGCATTTTATATCTAATCTCGCTCTCAATTTAAACGTAATCGGGATAATCGAACAACTAACTCTGATACTCTTTCGGAATTACTTCATTATACAGGCTGTGTCTTTACCCCCAACTGTAACTTCATGTCGAGAGTAAATTTTTAACGTAGCCCCAGAAATAAAATTAAGCATTTTAATTTCTGGGTGTCCCAGTGCCCTTGTCTGTATCCATTTGAGTAAAGGCTGCGGGAATTATTTTGCTTGTTGATTGAAGATCACATATGACTAGCACAAGCAGAAGAAATAACAACCCTCACTGGCCGATTTACTTCTCTCTTGTTCAATAAAGCTATCGTAGATTAGCGTTAGGAGTTGTTACACTGTTCAGTGCCACTAAAAATCCGGGCAACACGCAAGATTAGAATAATATATTATTTGCTCTCAACCTAAAATTGCCTTCTTCCACTGTTTTCCTTGCCGACAGGATGGGTTTTGTGGCCTTAAGGACGTGGATTTCAGCATGTAACTTTCCTGTCAAATGCTACACATATAAAGAGAACTTCACCCTCAAGATATTTTTCAATGCTAAATTTTCAGATAATCCTAAGAGATACGCACCAATTCAGTTCCCTTGTCTTTAGTCTAGGAAACATGGGAGAACCATTCATAAGCCATAGGCAAGTTTGTGAGCAACCCCCAGACTGTCAAAGCTTTCGCTCAATGTTTTTCAAGTGTGGAGTTTAAAACACAAAGACTGCACCTCAACGACGAAGAAAAATATACGTTGATTAGTTAGGTTGTCAGTGTTTCATGCAGGCACATGTATATCGATTACGTTCATGTCATTGTCAAAGCAGTCTACCCATTGCCTTCGTCCCTTTACCCATATATGTAAATAAACATCTGAGAAGCAAGCAAACAAGCGTTTCAGCAAACTGTACTAAACCCCACAGAAATTCTCGTAGCCATAAAGCACAGCATTAGTGTAGGAACAGGAAGCGTTGTTATTAATCTGACAGTTCAGCATCCATGTCTCAAACGCTAGCTGTCTGTCTAGGCGTGTGTGTGTAAGTGAACTTGACGTGAGGACATCTTACGGGTGTTAACTTGGCATATTTTACACCAAAAGGACCTTAACGACCTAGACAGTTTTATTGTCTCGGAAAGGCCTCGAACTCTCTTGGTGCCTAACAAGGTGTGCAGTGTTGCAAGAATTATGATTTCCCACTTGCAGGTTTAGGGTCAAGACACACTGTTCAAAGAACAGCATGATCCGACCACAGAAAAGGGTGTATATTAGTATATGGAATACATCTTACAGTGACTGTATGAGATAATTGCTCGTGAATTACGACGTTTGGCCACTTTTTTAATACAAATCAATCAATGTCACCGAATGAATACATTTTACGATAAATACGTTTGGTTTGGTAAGATTTGGCTCTCAAGAGACATGAAGTCCTTTGTTAAAGTAAAAGATATGAAATCATCCCCCAAAGCAAATTTATGTGGAACTTCAACATCTATAAAGTATAACAACTGTTCTTGCAAATGTTGGCATCGTTAAAACGCGCAAAAAACATGAGTGATGAGTAGCATATGCTTTCCTGTCACCTCCCTCAGCCTCCCTCAACACCATGTGTCAACCTGAATCTAAACGTGATATCAATAACATGGACAAATCCAGAGAACTGTCCGGAGAATCTGAAAGTTGAAACAATATACAGGCGTGAAGATTTTCGATAGTTTGATACCACCACTCTCACGGATTGTACCTGGACACTTCATGATGGCATTATAGTTCTTTATCAAGCTGAGAAAGGCAGTGTACCAATCAAACACGTTTTGCCAGGCATGTCAGGCTAGTAAGGGAAAGGTATTGCTCCCGGCTGCGTTGTCACGGGAGAATATTGTGTGTTTGACCTTATGAGAGACCTTAAACCAGTAGGGATTTTACAGCTGCGAAACATTTTGAATTAAATTAAATCATTCTT
Organism: Acanthopleura granulata; assembly: GCA_016165875.1. Classification (NCBI taxonomy): domain Eukaryota; kingdom Metazoa; phylum Mollusca; class Polyplacophora; order Chitonida; family Chitonidae; genus Acanthopleura; species Acanthopleura granulata. The sequence continues at coordinate 30,058,157 of JABBOT010000005.1, read as the reverse complement.
TTTGTTTGATGAAAGCAACCCATAAACCACACAACTAACAGCTTATCAGAGGACATCGTTTGAAAATAACAGGCTAACGTGATTAACAGTATTGATATAGGTCATTCATGTTGTCGACCTGGTTACTGGTTCACCTGGACGCTCTTTTCGTGCCAGATTCTTGCATAGGCCAAGCGTTAAGCTATAACTGAGTTTCTCTGTTTGTCAGTGGCGTATGCCTATACTTATTTCGCCTTGCTGGACACGTGTGTTAACACAAGCTTACTTGTCTAAAACCTTCGGAATCAGATGCGATGCTTGCCTCAGGGCTGTTGCTGGTCATTCCTTTTAAAAAACAAAATGACACAAAAATATATACATCCTAGCACGGTAACATGTTAGAGCTGAGGGGGAATAAAAAAGGCTGTGGTCAGGTCAGGAAGCCCAGCCCTGAGGACTGCGGGGCTGTTGGGGACCAACCTGCCCTGATCTATACAAGACATCAAGGTGAACACAAGGTCAAATTAATCAATACGACAGGGCAATTATTCCCGCAGTTGTGTTACCTTAATGCCGAACTTGGCTTTGGCTGGCCGCACCTGAGCTTCCTTGTTATCTTTTGGTCGCGTTTCATTGGTTAGTTCCACGAAGGCCTAATGGCAAAAAGCAATGTAATGTAATGGCTGCTTAGCTAGTGTCCGAGGAAAAGGTCGAGAGAAACAGAAACAAGCAACTGATAACAGAACGTGCCATGTTACACCAGAAGCCATTCCGCGCCTCACCCAATCGGAAACATTGTGATTTTTGTCAGCTATCTGAATCGAAAGAGGCACTATCATCTACGCTTATATCAGTCTGTGTAGAGAACACATATTCGCTGGTGGTTGCCCTGGCACTTGTATTAAATGCTTTCAAAAGAAAACATTCTGACAAATTCTCGGTGCATAACATTCGGCAATTTTAATTGAAGCTTGAAAAAAAAATCATTTCGGCCTGTCCTATATATATTAAACAGTTGCCTCTGAGGAGATTTCGGCAACTGTGAGTATATTATCAGTATGATGGCGGTATCAACACATTGGGAAACAACTCATATTCGCAAGTGTGGCTATTTCCTTCGTAGTCCCTCATTCATTAAAGATAAATGTTAAAAAATTGCAAATAAAAAGCCTTCAAATTCGGGATGGCTATAATATTATTAACCTGATAGTGCCTACGGTACGTAACAATATAGACCATGGCGTGACTCTGTATCATAAAAGCTGATCTCAAACTTCGAACACGCAAGAAAGAAATAATAATGACCAATGAGGCTGTAAACAACAGGTGTTGTTCACTTAATATTTGGTCGAAAACTGTTGAAGTGAGTGGAGCAGTGCGAAACATCAGCAAGCTCTAAACTGTAGGACTACAGTGCCTATGGATGCGCAATAATTACAATTCTCAGATAATAGCTTAAAGCGGATTTTCCTGTTTTGTTTGGCTTCACGCTGAAAGGACTAAGTCTGAGAAAGGCTCAAACATGACTAATAAAACTAGCAAGACCATTAACTTTGAGAAAAATGTGCTCGGAACGATCGTCTTTCTGTGAATCTGAATGAGTGCAAGATAGCGGTTTTTTGTGGATCAAAAAATAGCATTCATTTCTTGTTCCGATTTTCTTGTTTTAATTACGAAGCCATCATTCTGTACTCTTTCTCGTCAAATAAACGGGTTCCTGTTTTCAAATCTGGGATGACCGTCAACATTAAGATATCGATGGAGTTTTCTCATGGGACAAGACACACAGGCAGCACTATGAAGTCGATATCTTGGGAGATTCTAATGTTGGATATAGCAGAAATGCCATCTCGGCTCCAACTTGAAAGCAATAACGGATATCTGAGAAATCTGGTGCAATCTGGCGGTGATTGGTAAAAGCTATCACCATAAGTCTGTCCAACATGTATGAATCTCTGATCCGGAGGGTAACAGTCCACAGACATGCGCCATTTATACCGAACCATACATAAGCAGTTCAAACTGGGTTTGGCACTAAATACAGGTTTAGTGGCTAATACTTAGGCCACAGACTGATGTTAAAAGAACGCCAGGGATTCTAATGATAGATGCTCCCGTCATGTTCGCACCCACCAGTTACAACCTATGGAATTATTTAGTTTCTTTATTCACTTCAGAAAATGAAAATAGAACAGAATCTAGATACTAATTGTGATTTTTTAATATTTGAGGAAAGAGGACATAAGGCGCAGTAACACAAGACGTGAAATCAGAGAAGAAGAGTCAATCTTTCTCAGCCTATATACAAAAGTGATAATGATTTTTCATTACTAGAAAAGAATATACATGTATGCGTTTCCCTGTAGCTGAAAGACAAATCAGAAATAACCAGAAAAAAACAGAAGTGGTAGGGGAAATAGTAAATCATCTAATCAGAAATTTTCTTTCGCCTCATCTTTTAAATCACGGGAATCATACTACGATTTTTCATTTGACAGCCTATACTACACCCAAATCACAAACTGTGCGTGTGGATTACATAATACACACGAGCCTTACTCGTGGAAAATGGCGCCTGTTGAAACCCGATATCCTTGTTACGCGATTGCATGGATACAAAAACATAACCAATATGGTACTGAAGTTTTCGAGACCTTGTGTAAGTCAAATTGGGCACTCATACATCTTTGATCTTGTACATAAAAGTCAAGTTACGCAGACATAGGTGCTTTGAAGCGGACATGGTGTCTAGTCGGGAGAGAACAGATATAGAGGATTACTATGGAAACCAGGAAATGTAGCTGCCTGTTACAAACGCCCCAGTTATGACAAATAAGTGAATGACCTCGTGAACCCAAATCCTGCAGTGCGTGCTGTGCTATTGGGCTCAGTCCTGTTGTAGTTAAGCCAATGCACATTGTAATGGGTGTCATCATTACAGTGCACACCCGCAGTGTACATCAGCAGAGCAATGTGTGTCAAATGTAAAAATTGTATTAGAAGTAAATCGTATATCAGCAGTACATTATGTAACGGAAGAGTATATATGCATTAACAGTCCAGTGTGAATGAGCTGCACAAAATGCTACAGCCGTACAGTGTGCATAACTTGTACAATGTGTATTAACAGTTAATGATGTATCAACAGTAGAATGTGTATCACTATTGATTGTGTATTAACCGTACAATGTGTATCAGCAGTTGAGTGTGTACCAATAGTACAATGTGTATCAGCAGTCGAATATCCACATGTTAGTGTGCATCTACAGTACAATATGTATCGACTGTAGAACTTGCATTTGAAGTAAAACACGTATCAGTGGCACACTGAGTAACAGAGGAGTAATAAGCATTAGCAGTAAAATGAGAATTAGCTATACAGAATCACCAGTTGAATTCATACCAACAGAAGAGCTTAGTTTAGCAGTACACTGTGCGCTCTCAATACAATTGGTATCAGAAACAATTAGCGCATTAGCAGTATAGGCATATATAGTGAATCAGAAGTATAACGCGTATCAGCTGTACAACGCGTGTAGGCAGTATAAGCGACACAATGCATTCTTAGGTTTGGGACAAAAACAAAAGTGAAACAAGGTAACAGGGTGTACACCCCGCTGTTACATTTCAGGATATGTGGTACACACTCGGCTGTTATACTGCAGGATAATGGGTAAGCAATCTGCTGTTAGACTGCAAGATGTAGAATAGACAGTCATTTGTTACACTCAGGATGTAAGGTACACTCCCTGTTGTTATATTTCAGGATGCGGGGTGCACATTTCGTTGATACATGTAAGAGAAGGATGAGTGTGTTACTGTATATGTAATCTTCTGTGCGTACATGTAGCATGCTTTTTATCAACTTACGATCGTATTTTTCTATGATGAGTAAAATGCTTAAAAAGAAAGAAGTTCAAATTTTGGGTACCCTTGTTACGAAATTGTATCTTGCTTCGCTTTCTCTTTTCCGGACGAATTGTGTGGTTTTCATCTTTGGTAACTAACCCACTAAATCAATAGCTCATGATTACGATGACTCGCAGACCTGGATATTTCCAGTCTCGGACAGCTTAATCTATGAAGCAGAGATTTGTGAAATTACACCGTATATTTTTATCAAGCGTCAAAGTGACCATCTCATGACAACTAATACCTATTCAATGCTTACAGCTTTTGAAGACGCGCTCTATAATGTACGGAGCGGTACAGTTACAGATGCATGAAAACAAGGTCATTGGTCATGGAAAGACAAAGTTTAATAAAAAGCACTTCTTGTCGAGCAAATATCCCAATGCTCGCTAAGATATGCCTGATACCAGCCCTAATTTTTTTTCCTGTCATGTAAGCGGAACCTACAAAATTTGGATTCCAAATCAATAATCGTGACGAGTTTCCCGTGTTACATAAACGGTATCCGCTCATATCTTTTTTTCAAAAGCAGACTGCTTTTAGAGGATTTTATTGTGGTATAAATTATAGAAATCCCAGTTCGATACTCACTGGTTTAAGCTTAAAGGGACTGAGATTTTTGAGATAGCGATATTACGACCGATTTCCTCCATCAGTCTGGGCATCTGGGGTTATTGCGTTTTACCGGCAATGTGCTCTTTTAATGTGAAAATTCCCTGTGTTGGCCGAGATTTCTACTGCTGAACCTCCCCAGCGATATGCTTAGAGGTTGCTCCACATAAATGACTTCTAGGAAGAGAATCAGAGAATAGGCACAGTGATTTTCTTGAAATTTCTTAACACATGGAGTGTGTACTGGAAATTTATCCTTGAATAAAATTATACCCCAGTGAGAGGGTCCTAAGGGAGAGTCCTAATTCACCCCGGGTTCACCTAACCAAGGGATATTCTTAAGGTGGTGCCATGCAATTGACTGCCATTATTCCACAATACAACCATCTCACTGACAATCCCTACTTCTCAAATTGGCACCAAGCCACGAACAAGGTTATGTGGGAGCGAAAAATCGAGACCTGTTCCCAGCCCTCAAAGCGCTACCAAAAGCTGCATGAATCTCCTAAATCAACGCACGACGAGTGTCGGTAGGACAAAAAAATTGTTTCTAAAATTATAAAGCGTTATATGATGGGGCGTTGTGCATGCTTCGAATCATAACCACGTATGCCTCTGATAACAGTTGCTAAAAAGTACAACTTTATTATTTCAGTATTAGGGAAAATGAGTTTTGCAAACTATGGAACAACTATTCCCTCATGCACATGATATATATGCGATCGAGAAAAAAAAATTGATGAGTAGTTTGGTGTGGAGGACTTTAACTTCCACGTGAGATATATAGGAATGAACGATACTAGAGTTTGGAGACAGAAACTTACAGAAATACAGAAGCAAACTTTAACTTTAGTAGTCTAACTGGCATAATATGCTTTCTCACGCAACCTTCGTGTTGCTTAAATTACCAAGCAATGACACTGCTTTTTGTAACAGTCGTGATGAACGCTTACGCTTAGTGATTGCTTTTAACCTGGTCCCCGAAGCCCTCAAGTCCACGTCTCTAATATGAACGCCTAGGGGTTAGTAGCCTGATAAATTTCCCCTATTCTACTTCACTGTGTTAGAATTAAGGGTCCAAGCTTGGCTTACAGCAACAGCACCTGTCGTTAGCGAGATTCCTCCATACAAAATTTCCGTGGTAATTGCAGACGCTATGAGGGAAAATTGGGATCTGAGGACCTGGTAGTTGTCCAGAGAAACTATTCACTCAGAAAGGCATTTTCCGCATTGCACCCTGATTATATCACCAATGATAATGTCTACTGTTTACCGTTGTCTAGTTGCCTCGCGTGACCGGTGTGCCCCACCCGACCCAGTTATTGAAGCTGGGGTGGTTTTTGACCTCTTCGATCATCAGTCTAGCATGTGAATATCAAAGGTTTATTGCTACATGGACGGCACGTAATCGTACAGAGGAGGTAAACCGAGACTACTGCCATTCGTTATTAAGTCTTTCGCGCATGTGCATGTGCCTTAACAGAGAATATGGGGAATAGGACGCAGATATGTAAGTAATTGTACCTTTGATGATAGAAGCATGAAACTTGACACACAGTTGGAATATACCTCAACTTACATTTTTGGGCGTACGGCCATTCTGAATTCGCCTCGTGGCGCCATTTTCCAAAATTGCCGCCATTGGCAATTGTAGCGACTATTTGCGGCAGAATATGCCCCTAGCCATGGTTGAAGAAAAGAATATTTGTAAGTATTGAAGGTTTACAGAAGGAGTTTATACAACTGTACACGTGCAAGCGTGTCAAATACTTGCCCATTAGCATATAAGAGTCCATTGCGACCATCTCTCAAGATCCAAGATGGCAGGCATCAACTATAATACAACATTTAATAATTAAACCAAGCCCAATGGAGGATAAGAGACCTGCTTCATTTGCTTCACCCGCGTAAGTGTTCCCTATGAGAACCAGAGTGTCAAATGTCGTACTTCTTTCATCAAAGGCACAATTCTCCCATATATCTGAGCTATCCGCCGTACCAGAAGCAATACAGTCCTACATATATGCGCACTATACATCAGTCGGAAGGGCCAATTTCTTTTATTACGTTCTAGTATAACAGACAGGCTTTATGGCAGCCCCCCCCCCCCCCACTCCTTTCATTAGGTAGTGCAGCTACCTTCTAACCCCCTCTGCTGGCCTTTTAATGCCGTTCTGTGCCTGCAGCGAGGATGTGACTCAGTCTGCGTTACATGTATATAAATAAATATGTCGAAACACTCTGCTGTTTTGCGCCTGCTGTTGAAAAAGCGATTTCACAACCTCAGGACAAAGATTCTGCTGGGCCGCTCTTGTTAAACGCCTCCGAGAGTTTCATTACCTCACAGTGCTTTGTGTGAACCGTGGGATGCCTTTAGGGAGACTTTCTATGCAACATCCTTCGGGTCTGTGACAGGAACGTATAGCTGGAGTTTGGGGCCAAATGTCCATTACTACGGTAGAGAGTTTGAAGATAACTTCAAGTACTGTCCTTTGTTGGCATTTTGGTGGCCAAATTTGGGGAAATACGTTTTAAAGACAACTTATTTTCCAGCAATATGTCAGCAATAAGTCTCATATTGTGGAGTTCGCGTAATGATCCCATGAATGAAATGATAAGATGTCTACAAGAAGGCGATCAAACATAGCTACATTTCGAGAGGTGGAATATAAACAAATTCATGGTGTGACAGTCTCCTTTACTCTTGTGACGGACATATTTACTCGTGTCACAGATGTATTACATCGTGTGAGAGACATAATTACTCGTGTGCCTGACATCTTTGCTCTTGTAACAGACGCCTTCATTTGTGTGACAGACATCTTTACTCGTATGATAGATGTATTAACTCGTTTGAAAGACGTATTATATTATAATATATTAAAGGAAAAAAGTTTAGAGTCATCCAAATGACTCTAAACCGCATTGCGTTCAAGAGGAATGTATTCCCTGTATTCGTTTGTACGCAAAAAAATACAGATCTGTTACTGAGCTTTGTTTTCTCGATATAATAGACCTAGTTAAATCCATCTTCAGTGAAAGGAAAAAATTAGAAATGGATCGAGACAAAGTAACGCACCTGACAACGTGCTCGAGAGAACTGTGACAAATTTCGAAAACACTACATTTTTTATACCCGTGTTCTAAAAGTCCATTACTGCCTACCTCGCTTACGTATCTAATACTGTGACGTGCAATAAGAAATTATTTTGGACAGCCTTAAACATTATCATCTAGAATTGATTAATTCTGCCGATCTCTCTGGAAATGTCAGGAAACTGAATGATTGGCAACCAGGGAGAAAAACTTAAAGGTTACGCTATTAAGGCTTGTCAAGTTTTAAATGAAAATTTAAGTACTTGTTCTTCATTCAATTAGAACCATTTAACATTTCCGACATAAGGATTCTCTACTGTTAGATCATCAAATTAAAGCTTGCCACAGCAAAAAAAACAAACTACAGCATGAAAATCTAAAGACAACATACTTAGAAGAAAGGAAAAGCTTCCCAGTAACCTCGGCTAAGAAAAAAGCTGATTCAAAGATGAAAACTTTTGGTTCTGAATGGTGTACTTCTCCTATCCAGCCAGTTTGAGCATAGAAAATATAAAACTAAGGAAAACTTACTCTACTGGATCACACTTTAATATTCTCGATAGTAGAAAGTGCATAGAGTAACTCAGTGCATCCCATTCAGCTAACGACAGGTAAGATGTTTACATCTACACTGTGTATATATTAGTAGACGATATAGGGATTAAATGTTAACCATGCAGACGCCCAATGGTCATCTATCCTACATGTAGGTATCTCACGTGCATTTAGTGGGAATATTGTTTCCTGGCAGTAAGATTAAAGTGTCCAAAGGGAGCACCGGTCAATAATAGGCAATAGAACCTGCGCTGTACGCATGGACAGGTTTAGAATTGAAAGTAATGCTATTATATTACTCATGCTGGCTTCCTCTCCTGTCGTACGTGGGAAGGTCTGTCAGCAACAGGTCTGCGCAAGGTCGTGGGTGTCCGCCGTGCCCTTCCCGGTTTCCTCCCTCTATAATGCTGGCTGTGGTCGTATAAGTGAAATAATCTTGCGTAAGGCGTGAAACACCAATCAAATAAATAAATAAATAAATAAGTATTATATTATGATTTCTCAAATAACACTAAAGGGGTTTTAAGAAATGCATGCGATGGCCTTTACGGACGGAATATGCATTTACAGTTTATCATTGGTTGGAACGTATATATTTCTGTAGTTTTATTTTGTACTGTTTTCTATATAATAAAACTTGTTTTTGACGGAACAAAAGCCATTTTGTCCAGAATTGTTTTACCTACCATCGTGACAAAACATTACAGCGATTTAAGCAAAATATGGATTTGTGGTGGTATCGAATGGTTGCACACAAAAGTTTGGAGATATGGGGATATGCATGCTTTAGACTAAAAATAACCAATTTACTAAATGAATAGTAAGATAACTCATTGTCCTCGTGTCACCTGTATTCATGGTCAAATGGCACAGGAAGTATTACAGAAGGCCTACTTGGGAATGTGTCTAGCAAGGACGACCCTTTCAGTAGACAGCAGCCTATGGCAGGATCCTTTTACCACACAAATGGTTCCGGCTAGACGTGTAAAACGCTAACTTTTACCATACACTGTATTTATTTCTAGAATACCACTGGTCAAAAGTTGTCTATATGTCGCCGGTTCGATAGTTGAAGTGAAATTACAGGAGTAATTTAGCAGCCTTGCGGTAAAGGTCACAGTGGCAAAGTAGTGTTTGTGTTGTAATTGAGAAGTGGTTCAAAAGGCGCCAAAATAAACTAATGTCAAAGTAGCCTAATGAATTAGACGTTGTATGCTACAGATACAACGCCCGACAGAGGTTCATTTGAAAACGAGGGTTATTTTCCTCCATGCATTTAGACGCTGCCTACTCTAAAATCTGTACGTCCCTCAATCAGCAATGATCAGCCGAGGAGATCGCATGCCGAAGCGGTTTCAAAACGCTTGTGTTAAGCTCACATCACTTGTTTTAGGCAGCGGCTGCATTATTAACTACTTTGCCGATCGCTAGGTATTTTTGTTTATCGTAAACTCTAAACACTGTGGGAGTTTTCCGATTTTGAGATACCTATGTACTAGCATGAATCCTGCACCGAAAAACTCTCCATCACCGGGATTACTGGGTTTTCTTGCCGGTTGACTGAACATGGGGGACTGCGGGAATTTTTGACCGAAGCAATGGTCTAAAACAACCGATATGACTAACAAAATCGTCTGACTGAGGGACATACAGATTTTAAAGGGTAGGCAGTCTCTAAATACTCACAGGAAAATAACCCCTGTTTTTCAAATGGACCTTTGCTAGACGTTGTATCAGTAGCATAAAATGTCTAAATCATTAGGATAACGTGACAGGCAGCGGCATTGAGCGATGTTCCAGAGGATATATGCATACGCAAAATGTATTTGGCAAAGTCACTACATAAACTACACAAAGTCGGAGGATGGGATACCGTGTTACGTCAATGATTATACCCTTACGGCACAAATACAGTGATAAGGATATGTCGGTTTACCTTCAATCGGAAGATAACTTTAAAACGCATTTATCTGTCGATTAATCTGAAGAAATTATAGCATGAGCAAAAGTGTATTTTGCATTTGCACAAATCTTGGCGGAACCATCTGCACCACAAATATCCACACTTGATAAATTACTTACGTACAATACCGTATACGACGAGATATAATTTACCACCGTGGACATGATTGCAAAGAGAGACATAGTAATCAAATGGTTAGGTTGGTTTGTGCTTTGCGTTGTTCACGACTGTGTGAAACTGAAAGAAGAGATTCAATTTATCTATGTATCCATATTAGATTGTAGTACTTTACGTAATAATGGACTAACCTGGTACTGACCGATGTTACAGACGGCTTTCCCGCATTGAGAAATACTGAAATGGGCTAGAAAATGGCACTAGCTGAAATTTGCACTTTTGAGGTGAAGGGGCGAGTGCTGAGAAGTTGCAATTTTGGGTAGTCGTTTTTACTAGCACTATGAGTTTGAAAGTGTGTCGGAAATTTTCAGCTGAAAGGGGGACCAAAAAAATGCACAAACGGAAATTCGGTCTAAATTGGAAAGCGGCGTACTGTAATCTACTTCTTATAGTCATTGTGCTCATTAATGGAGCAGGAATTGATTATTACGTGTATGTCACACCTACTAGAGACAAGCACATCAAACAACTTGTGAATGTAGCATTCTCTGATCATAGTTGCACAGGTAAAATGAAATTACACAAAATGTAAAACCAAAAGATAACTGATAATGTCATAAACTTTCATCCCAGCTATAGCGCAATGCCCCCAAGGATTTCTTAGAAACAAATACACTGCACAGTCTTCCATATTATGATGATTAATGTTGACATAAATGACACAACAAAAATGAAACAGAAATGGGATAATATAAAAGGCTACAGCACAGAGAGTGAAGTTCAAGCGGCGACAACAGTGTGGTAGTTGGCAAGTGGGCAAACGTTACCAGTGAAATCCGGCCTGCTGTCAAGTTACCTCAGATAAAAGTTTTTTCTAACTATTCATGTCAGTGTTAAGAAGTAACAACTTAAACTCCTCTAGCACCAAGGCTTAAGCAATGTCTTTTATCGATATAGATTTTCATGAAGTTGATTTTACACCTGCTATTTTGGATTGACGGTATTAATTTTGGTTACCATGGTATCTATATTTCAGTATACTTGAAGGGAAAAGCTAACATTCCCACTACAACACATCCAGTTGTTCAAGCATCCTTTACTGACTTTTAGGTAAACATTCTTGGCATGTGCCTGTATATCGCATTGCATGCTGGTAGATTGCTACACTGGTGAATTTTCAAGTCGTTTGCAGGTGAGCATGGGATGCGCAAGTCCAGAAGAAACCACATGGCAATTTCTCTGTAACCGTAATTTACTGTAATTCTTTTACTCTTGGTACAGGTGTGTCTCGCAGAGATCCAGTAGTTCTAACGAGGTGTCGTTCTGGCCGTACTAGTCTGACACCCAATTTTATTATCGATAGGAGTATTGCTCCCGAGTGTGTCCCATGTGATGGTGGATACGGTATTGAACATTTCCCTCCAGAGTGTGCAGTTTGCCAATACCCATCAAAGGTTCTACAGAGCTGACTGGTTTCCAATAGATTCACAGCTTTTAAATATGGAAACTCACCGGCATGTATCATAATATTTGCAGAGTACATTGTATTCTTATAGGCTTAAAAATATTGAATATGGTTCTTGTACTTTTCAAAATATTTGTTGTAGTTATTTTAAGTGGTCTTAAAAGTCTGCCTTGTTTTGTTTTGATTTGGCCGGATGTCATTTTCATGCCGAATCTATTTATTTATCTATCTATTTATATTTTTTTATGTTGTTTTACCCCGAACTGAAGAATATTTCACTTATACGACGGAGGCCAGCATTAGGGCAAGAAAAAAACCGGCCAGAGCCCGAGGAAAACCCACGACCATCCGCAGGTTGCAGGCAGACCTACCTACGTACCCTTGCTGAAAGACAGAACAGTACTGCTAATATGGCGTCAAATCCTACCGTGAAAGCATTTGGTCAGTACTATGTCTTTTTCCGTTAACTCTTTACTCTGTATCGAGTATTCGCATTATTCTTTAATTAACAAAATGTCAGTTTTTAATCTATTGCTGGCATTGCGCGATAAAAAAGTTAGCCATGTTTGCCGTCTCCCATAGAGATTCCTGCAGCATATGAAATTGGATTCAGACAAAAAATTAGTAAAATTTCGTTTCTACAGATGAGGACAAATATGAAATGCTATTTGAACAGCCACACCAAGCAGTGACAGTTCGATGACAGTGGTGAAGGGTAAACCAGAGTTAGATTTCTCCATGCGGCTGTGATAAATAAACATATCCAGTGTAAAGCCAATCACTTCCTTTAAATCTATCAGCATTTTGAGCACATCGGTCAATGCAATGAGGTTTTAGTGTTACTGGGACACGAGTGACTTTGATGACTGCATTGCTTAATCCTTTCACAGTTAATCTGTTGACAAATGTGCTAAATGAGCACAGAGGAAGTTTGTTCTGGCACATGTCAGATTGTGGATTATCAAAACACATATTTGCGCCTGGATACTAAATCATGCTGTGAAGTAGCCGTGCAGGAAATGGTAATAATCCTGTGTTTTGCATATTAAGCAGGATATGTGGCTACTTTCCTGAATAATGGCGATCGTAAGTCAAGGATAGCTCATTGCTCATCGATAATCCACGTCTTCGTGGTCAGCTAGGTCATCACCTCTGGTCATTAAAATCTGGGACCCGGCAATTGAAAAGCTCAGAATCAAGTCCCCTGTCGTTTTAATGAAAACTTAATGACATTTCTTCAAAGATTTCGTTGTAGATGTATGTACCCACTATACAGTAATGCTTGTTGTTTTCATCGCGTAACCGTGGTCTATACAGCTGGCCTGTCAATCAACACAACGAATGCACCGGGCGGATGAAGTATCCTTTGATGTTTGCCACAATGACACGGACAAGTGTAAGTTAAGTTGCAGAATCTTCTTCACATCTTGTTTCCTTCAAACTATTCCACTTTTGTGAAATTTAAAGTAAAAAGACTCCGAACAATAAGAATCCGAATGATTTCAAACGGCTTTCCTTCCTTCAGGACTGCGTGAACCTAAAAAAAATAACCATACTTAAAGTTTTTCTTTCACAGTAACCAAACTTTCTAGCTATAAAGGACATGTTGTAAATCTTGAATTCCCCTCCACCCACCCCCACCAACACTGATCTGACTTTTTGTTATTTATTACGTAGCTCAAGACGCGGCAACATGACAAATGGCTGGAGCGTCCGGGGAGACTTGCTGATTTGGAGTCAGGCGAAGATAGGACGTGTCGGACATATCTTGTCAGACGTCGTGTCACTTAGCGAGATTGAGATGAAAGATGTGTTTTGTATGATGCTTGGCCGTGGTTCCGCTGGCCTTTGCCAGTTTGCCTCGGAAGAAAAGAGTGATCACATGATCATGTCACTGGCCCAGGCGGAGGCTTATATTAGTCCGACTCGGCTGATAAATTTTTTGAAGGATTGGAGAATACACGTATGGAAAGGATGGCCCTTCGTGTACTCCTTAATCTTAATGCCGTGAAAAGACTTATTAAAACCGGTAGCAACTAACAGAACAAAAACGGTGTTAGGCAGAATTAAGAGACACCGAATTGTAACCTGTTATCAAAAGAAGAAAAAAAACTAAATTTCGTCTATAGTCTTTCGTGCTTAGTCCACTTTGCATCATAACGAAGGACATCATGCAGGATCTCCAGAGACATAGTCACCATCGTTTTTTTTCCCACGATTTTAAAACTGCCAAAGAAACTGTTTGTTTTATTTCAACTGTTTCCAAGAGAAATCTATAGTTTTACGTGCTGTGTGTGCGTGGACATTAAAGTGCTTCGTTCCTTTTTTCTACAATGTGTTCGAAGAAAGCCAAATTACCATAAAGTGAATGATTGTATCATATAGTTAAGGTACTGAAGCTATAATGTTTGGCAATGTTATGTATACATAAGTTTCCTTTAACTCATTGGGCTATCACAATTGTTTTTGCTCAAGCACCAAGCTACACTCTGTGGATATTTCGCACCAGTCACAACCGAGCGAACGTGAATGTTTCACATGGTCGTATTTATTTTATTTACTTGATTAGTGTTTTATGTAGGCGGTTAGAATCAGACGAGGAAATATATGGCTATAGCGAAAGAAATTAGGACGGATACATGTAAAAAAAAGCTGGAACTGACGTAATGAAAGCTCCATAAGCGAATGAGTTTAATCTGTGTTCAATCAGCGAGTCGTAGTCACATTTCACCTGTTTATGTAATACTTGTACAGCCGTTTTCTGCAGTTTTGCTTGACCAAAAGCTTGAGGACCAACTGGTATCCTATTTTTATGCGTTCAACCTATAACAGCCTTGGTGCCATGTCGTCCAAGCCAGCTCACCATTGGTCCAACGTTCAGAAAGAACCAGCCTTAGCCAATTATTATCTAATAATCTGGTGACCTGTATGTTTTATGTGAACGCCTGTAACGAGAACAAATCCTGGATGTATTTTTGTCTCAGGGATGGTGAAAGTAAGCCGAGTATTATCACATGTTGTACTTAATACGAATGCAAATGGTTGGTTTTTCCTCGGCCACCTCCTGCAGAGCCTCTGGCAAACGTTCCTTCGTAACGGTGAAGCCATAAACCCCAGCAGTTTGTAGGTTTAACCCCGCAAGGCTTTCTTCAAACTGCGAAGGCCTTTTTTACGGTTGACTTCAACCACTGAGTGAGCTTTTGCAGATAAGTAGAAGGTGACAAAGTGCTACATCAACCAAACACCACACTCTGTCAAGTACACATGAAAGCCTTTGTCTAATGTGCATGGTATTTGTCTTTTACTCAAAGCTCTTATGCCATTTCCCGGAAAGAAACATGGCATGTGCTTTTGTAAATAAACGAATGTATTCGCATTTTGAATGTTATTACCGCAATATGTTTTTATTGCAACGGATGGCTGTCCAGTAATACGTACTGAACTGAAAAACAAACGTGTAATGCTTGAAGAAAAGAAAAAAAAGAATGTGGCTTCGAGTATGTTATGTTTTTTTAGCTATAGCTCATTACAACTAAAAATAACACGCCAACCCATTCAGTTAGACTTTTCCCTGTACTGGGTAAGGATTAGTCTTCGTGTATCCAAGCAGTCAGCACGACAATTCATGGAAAACAAGTCTTCTGCCCTAAGAACTCAGGAAATCTGGGATGTTGGATTGTTCACAAAGCGCAATGAATAGCTGAATGCTCAGGTTAAGGCCTTTAGCCCTGACGCAGCATTTCACGTGGCAATGGCATTGGTCGGGCACATTTATTGCTTACTTAATTTGCTTAACCGGAGATATTGTATAGAGAACCATATTTCCCACCCCTCTATTACCGAGAGTGAAATTGCCTGTTGGATGAGAGGGCAAACCCGTGCACAACTGACCTTTTCTTAACGTCTTTACATATCTCGGTTTATGCGCACTTTGTATCAAGGGATATGTATGGACTGATTGAGGATTTGTCGGCTAGATGAATCTTATGGCAAAATAACCAATCATTCATTCCTTGACCTGGCTAACCGCTTCACTTACAGACTGGTTGGATGTTGCTGGCATTGCCTTTTTTGTGGTATATTTACTATTATTGAATCAGCACAGCAAAACAGATGATGTACAGCATCATACTGAACCAAACCTTCCTCTGTGTCAAGTCAATCAATCAATAACTCTGGAATCAATGAATCTGTGCGTACCCAATCAGTGGTTTAATGGGTACATTATAGAAAATCCTAGACGTTGTCAGAAAGTTTACAGTTTATAGGTTTGCAATCTGCTGCTCATTCTCGTAAAATCTTCCCCTTTGTGTGCGGTGCAGTTGATTAAGTGATTTCAAATTCTACACAACGGAAAAATACAGCACAATCCACTTGATGTATCTCTGGGTGCTACCTGAGAAGCGTCAAGTGCAACACCTCTCGGAAACGCATTTTACCTCATTAAGCCTACGACAATTTTCTTTTTAATCAAGTTTTCTGCTTTTGCAGTGGACCAAACTTTTTAATATTTGGGCA
Organism: Acanthopleura granulata; assembly: GCA_016165875.1. Lineage (NCBI taxonomy): Eukaryota > Metazoa > Mollusca > Polyplacophora > Chitonida > Chitonidae > Acanthopleura > Acanthopleura granulata. Next base: position 30,041,940 of record JABBOT010000005.1, on the reverse strand, counting down.
CGCACCATATTCCTACTTCAGAGTCTACCAGTGACTGAAATTAGCAAAAATAATTTTCTGCTTTTTATATGCTTTGGGATTCTCAGTAACTGATTGGAGTAAGATTCAGCTGAAATTTCCCCAGCCTTATATCAATGAGGTCACTTGTTCGACACCAACACGAAAACGAAATCTTCTCGTTGGAACACCCTTAAACATGGCCTCTCTATGACGTAATTCGAGTACAACGTATATTAAAAACCAATCAGAAAATTAATGAAATTAAATGCCCCCCCCCCCCAGCACAGGTAGTTTTGCAAGTAGATTGGGTTGACTCTGTTTTGTCAGCATTTCGACTTCTTCACGCCATTGTGACAGTTCACTCTATAAACCTGACTAAAGTATTATATAAAGTTATCGTGTCTTTACATGACAAGCGGTATTCAAATGTCTTAATTTAATTTTTTCCCCCTGATATTCCTGTATACTAGAAATGCGGTTGTCATAACGGGGATCTTGTCAACCTGTGGCCTTTACATGAAATTCTGGAGGAGAGGCTTCATGGGTTAGTGCTTCTTCAGCTTTTCCAGCTCTACACTTGATATAGTATGTTCGCGTGGGCGTAAAATTCTGCCTGACAAATTTGCATAGGCCTATTGGATGACCAAGACGAAGGAATCAAGCACATCTTCGCCTAAAATAAACGATGTTGTTGAAGTGAGGAGTACAACTGTGCAGTATGGTAGGAATAACTGACACATACGTTTGATTGGTTAAAATCAGATTCCCAATGAAGACCTCTGGATCATGGGATGTGGCTGTGTTCCATGGTGTGTTCCTTACTCGCAGATTTTCTGAGTGTATCGGCACGAAAAGAAGTTTCGTTCAACTGAAGTGTAGTGGCATTGCTAACATATGTGTTCACTAACACACGGGAGTAGGTTCATGACCCTCAAAGCAAGTCCGTGATAAGGATGTTACAAACGTCCAGAATGAACGCCCAGTTGTGACCTCGTAACAATTTGGGTATTTTTTTCTTTGATAGGTGTTTTTCTCAGTGCTTAAGAGTATTTCACTTATACGGCGCCTGCTGGCATTTTTTTCTGAGGAAACTGGACAGAGCCCGGGGACAACCCACAATTATCCACAGCTTCCTGACACACCTTCCCGTGGATGGGACCTGGTGTCAAGGCTGACTGAGATACCGCTGCTTGTTACATGAGGACTTGTATTCTGAACTATTGGCTGAACTATTGGAGAATTCTGAGGCTGAGCAAAGAAAAAGGGAAAAACAAAAACATTGGGCTCTGTATTACACACATTACTTCAGAATAAGTCAACATTGTAAACAAGTCTATGCTTTAGGTGCGAGTTTTGCATTTAACATTATTTTTGGATATTTCAGAGCGGCGGTGCCATCTTACAGATACATTATCTCAATCTCGTCATTACCCTACACTGTTACCCAAGACTACTACCTGACAATACTGCCCGATTCTACTACCCGACACTGTTACCCGACATAACTGCCAGACTCTGCTACCTGACCCCAGACGTGATGTATCACACAGTCTTAGTATACTGACACCCGCGCGACCAGAACTCGGCCTTTCATTGGTAAATGCTTAGCCGATTTTTCCGCTCAGAAAATACCAGCTCATCTCGGCCAAAGCAGAACTTCCTGGCTTCTGCAAGGGGATGCTGATAAGTACATATTTACAAAAAGTACCCCATGTAAAAAAGACTGCCACAAGCGGTATCATTTTCCAATAAGTTTGTTAACTGTTCTGTCAGGAGATAACATTCTATATTGCTTATCTCTTATATAATCTTGAATTTCTATTGCTACAGGCAAGTTCGATAAGCCCGTCTGACCAGCGCAGCGTACAGCCTATTCTCAGAGAGCTAGTTACACTGGGAACGACTCGGCTTTATCTCATACAAGACCAACTGTTCCGTGATGAGGGGACTTCAGCCGTGTAGAGTATAACTCGGCCCGTCGGCAGCTTCCGGTGACCACGTCTGTACGGGATATTGCTTTCATTGGTCGACTCGCAGGTTATTTCGCTACACGGAACATGTAAGCCTGTTAATATCGAAGCTATGCTCTAAAAGGTTGACTGAGGTGCATATTTTTTTTTATATCGAATGACATCGATATCGATTGGTGAGTAAGGCCTTTGATACGTGTCACTTTATCCAACAGTGCTTACCAGCGGTTACTGGCGGAAAAACAGTCACATGTTAGCGGAGAGCAGAGGCCGTGTCTGAGGACAGTCTTAGCTGCTTGTCACCCCGGGGCTGCTGGGGGAACAGGGCTAATGAATAAAGTGGTCCAATCAACGGGCTTATTTCACCACTATTCGTTGCGGTGAGATGGCTTTCAGGTTATTCTAAGAAGGAGATTGCGCAACATTAAAACAGGTTTCGAAATGTCAAGCAAAACTTGTGCATATATTCGGAAAATGAGATAACAACAATCAGCCCAAATTCTAGTCGAGTCCTCTAAGACTTTAAAGTTTGTATAAAAACGTAGCAACACCTCGCTTAACTGGCACCCAGTATAAGATAAATATTTATTTACTTCATTGGTGATTGACGATGTATCAAATAATTTTCATGCGAAGGTTTCTCTGCTATTCCTGTCCGACAAGACACCGTCTTTCATGGTCTTTGTGTTTAAATCAGAAGGTTTCTTGTGCATCTAGACAAGGAGCAGCAGCTTCGAGGCTCTGTTCTCTTTTGGTAAATCACAAAATAAGCAAGAAACAAACCAAGTCTCAACCCCCCGGCAAGCAACTGCCTTCCGTGGGAAGGTTCAACGGAACTCTCGAAATTAGTACTACAACCGGATTAAAAACACGGAACATTTACAATTTGTGCGTCATAAAATCTATTGGTAAGCCCACACCATTTAACCATAATAACATTTTACTGCCAGAATATGTGAATAAAATATTCCTTTCCCGCACCAAATGCTCCCGTGTGCAAGCTGGGATTTGTGGCCGAAATGATTCACAGAATGCACTATTGCAATTTTAGTTTCTGTGAGCTAAGTATATGCTTTTACAAAGAAGGATGCTTTTCATTGTTCACCTCTTATATATATATACCACATATATACAACATTTGCCCAGTGAATTGTAATAAGATTTTTTTAGCTGTTAGGTGGCGAATCTGAGGGTAAATGTTAATTGAAGTAAACAAGCAAACATTACTAGTAAATGATACAGTCACAGGGTGTTTTCTGAGGGCACTCTCGAACTTAAAGTTCCCCGTCCTGTTCGGCTTGACACATGATACACTAACTCTTAAATTCTTAAAGATTTAAACATCAAAAAGCTTAATGATAAATGATAGAGCTAAAAGTTTACCCCTTTGATAAAACTGGACGGTACCGTGCGATGCGAACACCAAGAACAAATGTTTTTAAATAAGTAAGTAAATAAATAAATAAATAAACAAATAAACTCATTGTATTAACTTGCTCATGAAAAATAGTTAGACTTTTCTAAATACAGAGACCCACATTCTTGTTTATCATATGTTTGTTAATCTTGTTTGTCAAATTAATAAAAACCACAATCCCTATTTTACAGCCTTATGTGCGAAGCGACTTGGGTTTGTACAGTGAAGTACTTTTAACAGTTTTCGATGTTAATCCCTACCTGAAATGAGGAAGCAAAGTCAACACACGTAGACATGCTCTACATTATTTTGATTTGAAAGGTCGAGCATGCGCAGCGAGCAAGATGTCATCCTGGTTCACAATATTATCGTTTGAGTTCGCCAGGGTCGGGAACCAGGATGGTATTAAATGTGCATCTGGCTAGTGACACTCGAGAGGAACTTTGAATACAGTAACAGACGCCTGGTGAAGAATACAACTCGTAGACAGGAACATAGCATGGGGGAACCAGGGCATAGTGGTTAAAGCTTGTAGAAACCAAAACAGCACGACCTCTCAGGATTCCAGGACTATGTTAGTTTTGAGATCTCGCATACGTCTTATACGGGGTCAGCAGGGAGCGATAAACAGTGTAGAGAAGAGTGCTGGCCACCCAGCGTCCAGACGTAGGCCTGGTCATTAGGTATGTTACATCATGGTAATCGGATTAGTAGGTCAGGGAGCCCATAATTACGGTCCGGCGGGCTTACCCTAATGATTGTCGGGTGTCAGAGGCCAAGGCGAGACCCATCGGGCACGGAAGCTGTGTTTCTGATCCCACAGGATATCCGCACAGCTTGACATTTAATTCGGCGTAAATGAATTACGGTATTGTCCACGCTAATCATGTTGTAGAGTGTGTTGTCTAGCAGTAGTCGAGTTACCTGCTTTGTCTCTACCTCGTGCTGGAACGGGTCTTAACGTGGTGCAGCGGGGAACATGCACGTTGGAAGCATATGATTTGACTGTTTCTCTAACTAATTGGCTAAATGGATTGATTGATTGATTGATTGATTGATTGATTGTTTGATTATCTCCCTCCCCTCAGATGTGCGCCTAACAGCTAGGGCAATGTGACTGATTTTACTAAACGATACAACTGAAATGATGAAATCTAAGGAAATGTACATACAAGCGATATCAGTTCAGAACAATTAATAATACATTAAGTACAGTACACCAAGAGACAGTGTGCAAAAGTCACATAACGGACAGTAAAACCGGTTTATTACTCCAAATGTCTCGTGACTACATATGTTATTATCACACTCCTCTACCAATCTTTATCTATTTATAAAAATTTTGTTTCTGAGCTGCCATGTATGTGTTTGTCTCCTTAATTGTCTCCATACTTAAGGATTTTTTTACTTACACGATGGCGATGGATTTTAACGGTGGAGCAAATTGGGGATAACGAGGTACACAATAAGTCACCGATAGCCTTTCCCATGTGTGACACACAGACATGACAACAAGTGGGCACCAATGAACGTTAGACTGGTTGCACGAGAGTGGTGGACCGCTTATGATACCCGGTACAGTGAGGATATTGTATCTGATTGGGAAGTATCAAAATTTATTTGCCTATTGGGCTTGCCTCTTACCTTGTGTTCAAGAACACGCCATGTGACCAAGCTTATAATGATGAATGTTTGCAAACGCGCACAGACGCATTTTACAAGCAAGTTAGGCGTAATCATCTTCAAGATCTTGGAAAATTATAGTGACAGCCATTGGCGAGTAGGTTATCACTCTCTAACGGCCAGGGCAACCCACACGGCTTGTGGATAGTCGAAACAAGCAGACAACTTTAGTTATCCCCACGGAGGCTGGAAGTTGAGGCAATACGATTGGCCTAAAACAAGCCATTCAGTGAGACGTGGCCGCCTACATATGGCTCTCGTGTATTATATAACGGTTACTGCAAGGAGTGATTGTGATTTTATCACTTGTCGTTAGAAGATGCCCTTCTTGACAATCAGCTGTAAAAATGTCTGTATCGAAATACACTTTTGAATAGTCTCATAACAAAATATTTGTGGCCCTTTGGTTGAACGGAAGTAATTGTGCGCATATTGGAGTAAATACGTTGTCAAACAGCTTAACTATCCTCCAGGGCAAGATTCGAAGACGAAGACACATTGCTCAGTAACTAGCAAACTGTTAAGGCCGAAGAAAGCCCTCTTCAAAAGTGGACTGGAAATCCCAAGGTCATATGAGCAGACCAGATGTTAAACGTATAGTGACGTACAACTTTGTGTTTGTCATTGGAGCTCTTTATTCTAACAATATCTACCCTCGCAATTACATACAGCTTTAAGTTAAATAGTACAAGACGAAACCAAGACCTCTATTATCCCCATCGTAACGACTGGCGAGATAAAAAGGCAACCACATGCCATTTTTAGCCGCCGGATTGGCATTTTAAACAAGCCGTGTTGCTGTAATTTCTTTTTTCCTACCCGGCTTTCAAAATGGTTATTAATTGATTTGAGTGGGTGTGACAAGATAATCTGACTATATCATTCAGTATATTTGCAGTCTCCCATCGTTGGCGCACTGCTCTATTCCGCGTGACAGCATGTAGTTTGTTAAGGTATTCCAAAATAGGGGCAGCGAGGGGGACCGGGTGGAATATTTTTTGGTAGCTAATATGCAATGCCAACACAATGTAAAAATATAAACAATACCTTCATTTGTAATTCTTAGCATTGATAGGTTATTATTACTGGGATATGTTTGTGACTTGAAACATTACTTGGCTCTCTCTGATTTATTATGTGGATTTTCCCTTAACTTTGAGTTGTAGAAGTTTGTTGGCTTGCACTGACGTTACTCGCAATCTTATACGTTGTAAACATTTCTATGACCTGGTAATAGATAGGTAGGCAGACAGGGCCGGCTTCCACGGACTGCATAATGCCAGCTTGAACAAGATTAAACGTGTTTTTCTGATATTTATCTCCACAGAATGCAGATATTTGGCTGATCGTGTTGCTCTCGGATTACCAGATAAATACAATGGGCGCTGAAGCAAAATGGAAGTATTACCGCGTCAAAAAGGTTAATGTCATAGTGGATGAAACAGGCCACAGCGGACGGGTTGTTTTCGCAGTCCGCAAAGAAGGATAGCGGAACATTTATCTGAACACGGAATTATCTGCGCTTCTCAATAACACTCGGACTGATGGATCAGCTTTTAATAATCAATTACTTAAACTACTGTGCCATTTATTTACAAAACAATCTATCAATGACAGCAAGGTATTCAAGTGTTGGTCTCCTGGAATACATTTAAACGGACTCTCATTATTGCTTCTTCAATAAGAGACAATACTAGGAATGAATGGCTTCGAGTGACGTGACGCCAATACTCGCCAGTTAGGTGGTGTGTGTCTTTACGTGGGGAGTAGTGGTGGTGGCGGGTGAGGGGTGGGGCTCGTGTAGACCACAGCCGAAGATTTTAGAGCACAACGTCAATAGGGAACCGGATGTTCATGGCACTACTTCGTTCCACCCTGTTACAATTATACTCCATTTGCGTTGTTTTATTCTGAAGTTATGGACTTAATACTTCACGTTAACTGCTTTGTGTATTGCTCAAATAAAGTCATACTGTACCCAGACCATGGTCAACAGAATGTCTGTTACAGACGACAAAGACAAGGCCAATGTGCATTGTAAAAAACAGGGTTAACGTCAAAGATTACCAAGCAAGTCTATGTAGATAGCAAAGAATCCTTCAAACAGTGTCTATTTTCTTCTTGATAATGACTCTTCCAGAAAAGCTGCGGAGCGGCATAAATTCAGTCCATACCAAGAACAATGCTTTGGTCACCATGACTCAACGGAATCTACGCATAATTGTTTCATTGTTTATTATAAATTTGTGTTGTATTTTTGCACAAATCTCTTGGAGGGAGCCGGTTATAATATGGACACTCCAGTGCTACAACCAGCTCCTAATATGTAAATTCTCAACTCATTTCCAATTTCTGTTGTTTCTACACGGACATGTATCTGCACAAGCTTGGGGCTGATCTATATGACTACAGATCGTTCAGGTTCCTTGTTACTGAATACAGGCACGGTTTGCGTTTTGTTCATGCTGCCTTGCATTCTCTTGTACACGTTCCTCCTTCTTATTGTATTGTGTGTATGTAGATGGGCTGAATGTGTGCTGCACATTTTTGATGTAAATATATATGTAACAGCTGGCAGTCTTGACACGGTGTGCCATCGTGTTCAGCTCCTCTCTCGGCTTTAAACAGTGATTTTCACGTCAGGTTACCTTTGGGGCCTGGTTTCGGATGGAATCCATTTGCTTATTACGTAGGCTACTGGTAATAGCCACACTGGGGAATATTTTACTTACAGGAGAATGGAACAGCTTTATTGGTTAAGGTGACAGGCACGAGCCTGGGGCAAACAACGGCAACCTTACCGAACATCTGATAAATACTCTGATGTTATTATTTATAAATATATTTGCCTCTCGCTCATGCCGTAACTGAAAATTGCTCACGGCCTCTCTTGGTATGATATCGATCTGACTCCTTTCTTTATTAAGTACGTTCCTCTGCATGTTACTTGAGTTTTGTGTTAAATGCGAACTGTTTGGAAAGTTGGACATATACATGTAGTTAGTAATTTATTACGGCTAGCCATCTATTTGAGTATGGACAACGCACTGATTTACTCAAATGCAAGGCGCGTATATACCAACAGACGCCTTTGGTTGGAGGCCAACACTGTCATTGCTTCAATGGAGTCATTATGCTGTATACTTACAAGTCAACCGATCATCATAATAAAAGCTTTCCCTCGATGTATAGCGACTGGATAATTTCAACCAAGAAAAAGGGACATCATATCTAACTATACCGCTTCCATGCCATAAAATTAACTGTTGTATACACTGTAAAATGACCAATCCCCAGCTTAAACTGCAAACAAGCGTGTTTAATGAATATATAACATAAGTGTCTAAAACACGTATGTAAGCCTATATTATAATATATCATATCCAAGTATTTAATACCTGATGCATAAAAGTGTTTAAAAGTTAAACATTGAAATTTACAGTGTAGAGTGTAGTTAGTTGGAAGCATTAAGCCAGGGTACAGATGTATTTCTAATTTTCACGTACATCTATTTAAAAAAAATTACTCTTTAGAAAACTTTACCTAAAATTTAAATTTTAAGGTAGTCAAATTCCTGGCGGCACTTAGTAAATTACCTGGAGCTTATACAAAGTCTAGGCGTTGTTACATGTTTGACGGGCCGTTTATTCGTGGCAATGTGTTCACGACGGGGTGAACAGCCATTAATCAGTCTATATTACAGGCGTCGGCCATCAGAGGTTTGAGCTCGAAGAAACCTTTTTCTCTTGGTTGGCTTCAATTTCTTCTAAATTGTAGCCCGTGGCTTAAGGACCAACAAGACTCATCGTATTAAATATTTTTCACAGGAAAACCTCCAAGCTTAGATCAAAACGCACAGACCTTAACTAAATTTAGATGACAGTTATATATGTAATAAATTAAACTTCAGTTATTAAGACAGGCGAGTTTGATGTTAGAAAAACATATGAACCATCACAGAGTCAATCTGCTGTGCCTCGTTGAAGTAGGTTTAAGGAGGATATGGAAAGTTTGTGCATGTTACATGACGTGTGATTGATGAGATGAATTCAAACTGCAGAGTTTCATATTAGCAGCTAATAGTTCCTGATGTCCTTCATCAAAGCTCAAGGAGAACACGACAAGAAAACTGTAAGTGAGCAGTTTGGAAAGATGAGGAAACAACAGGAGAGTACATAAATACACGAAAAAATGATTGGCATGAGAGAGCATTACGGTTTTCAAGTTGGTCCTTACATGAACTATTGTCATCGGTGCAGGCCTATGGCTCTGTATGGACAACCGCTCATAGATACCTTGCTTTATGTTTTAAGTATTCTCTTGTTGTCGTACACATTTATCCCACATCAAATTCCATTTAATTTCCGTTCATTTCGTGCGTAGATACTGTAGTCTTTATGCATGCATTCAGTGGAGAGCTCCCTGGCCAAGTCGCTAAGGCGCTTGGTTTTCAAGCAGTAGCTCACATGAGCTGAGAGATCAATTCCATTCCCAGAGCAGAAACTTTCTTGACTGTTTTCGTGGCCCCTGTGACATTGTGGTACTCTCTTGTGTCATCTCTCATGGCGTTCCTAGGTAACCGCTTTCTTTCCACCAATATGACACGTCACACGTTTAGCAAGTTCGTCAGTATCTTGCCAAATGTTGTTTGTTCACTCCGCTTGCCTCCACCCATAAAGTTAACAGCCATTGTATATGTAAAAAAGCTCATTAATGGAACTTTAAACAACAATCAATCAGGGGCCTCTGTGGCCGATGGGGATAGGGCCTTAGTCCATCGTAATGACCCAGGTGCCTGCGGTTGTCTCCTGTCGGACGTGGGTAGCTCCGCCAACAACCTGCTGATGGTCGTGCCCGGACCCCCACCCCCAACCCCACCCCGCCGCTGTTGTATAAGTGAAACATTCTTGAGTACGGCACAAAACGCCAATCAAATAAATAAATAACAGTCAGTCAATAAATCATAATGCACTCAAATCAATGTGAGTTGTCACCGTTCATGTGACGCTCTAGCTTACAAAGCCGGATAATATCTGACTCTATATTCATCACGTGACATCTTCCTGATCAAGTGGGTTGTCTGCTCGAATCCACTTCCATAATGATCCACAGCGATCCTACACAGAGCTTTTGTCTACTATCCGATAAAGGAAAGTGATTCTCACGGTTTTGCGTGGAAATGGAAAGTGATGTCCCACTTAATTATGTCCCACTATACCAAGAGTGAGTGAGCGAGAGCTTGGGGTATAACGTCGTACTTAACAATGTTTCAGTCAAATGACGACGAGGAGTCCTATTGGTGTGTGACTATGGTATATTTTCTTGTGGCAGAACGAGTCCATGACACCAAAGTGCTGCCGCCACTGGAACATCGTGCCGAAGACACCCCACTCAGTCACATTATACTTACACCGGACCGACCAGTCCAGTTTCCTGGCTTTAACCTCTCGATGCTGAGCGCCAAGCGAGGCAGCAACAAGTACCATTTTTACCAAAGGACTCTTCAAGTACTCTACCATCTCCCTGTTCTAAGGATGTCAAGGAATACAAAGACCACCAGATGGGAACTTTCACCGACTAAATTTTGTTTCTGTTTTATGTCACCGTTTTTGTGTATAGTTGCGCTCATAAATCAAACAGGTTGGTCACAACCACTGCAGCCTAACAGCACAGAATGGTGTGTTTTCACACAGACAGGAGGCCGATTGTGTAGTGGGAAATCCTCAGAGAACATGCCCACAGCACACTCTCATGACCGATGGTAATCTGGTTTTGAATGTTGTTTCACACCATACTCAATTGTTGTGGGTTTCATGGGTGAATTAGGAAGAGAAAGAGTACGGGGTTAAGTGCCGAAGAACTGTTCAACGAGTGACGTAGGCCTATGTCATATAAGCCATTTCACGATCTCGAGCAGGACTGTAACGCACATGTACAATTGCCTAACCTCGTTTTGGAAAAGTGTGTAAACAAATCAGTTTGGCCTATCTGTTAACAATAGAGCGAGCACACTGTCACTGGCGTTTTTTTGGGTGTTTTACATGCTATTTCCTACATTTTACCTGGACATGTTTATGGAAAGGCAGGTTGTTTATGGAAAAGAAAATGCTATGGTTTAAATAGCTTGAAATCAGAGGCAGTGCCGTTGATGTAACGTTTAGAGATAAAATGAACTGGTTCCTTTATGTGTCATTTTGAAAGCCAGACTTCTTCTCCAGGCTTTTGCGCATGCACATGACAGGCCTTTTCCAGGTGGTGGGGTGGTTTATTGGTGGAAGACAAGCATTCTCCACCTAACTCCATGCAATAAATCACTGTAGATAAATTACTGTCACCTAGTCTTAGAGAAAGGGCAGGTGATCCTTTGACCAATAGTGAAATTCAACCCACGTTTCGCTGATCTGACGATTGAAAGACATTAACAATGGCAGCATTGCCCACTTGCTTTCTCAGGCTTACTTAGTTATTTAGTTAGTTAGCTTTTTTCATGCAACACTCAAGAATATTTTACTTATATCACGGCGACTAGTATTATGATGGAAAAAAAAAATAAGCCCGGAGCCCGACGACCATCTGCAGCTTGCTGCCAGTTCTCCCTACGTACACCATGTTCTTGCGGTCAGGAAATCGCATGTAGGAATGTTATGATATGACTCGAGACAATGTTACTCTACAGTTTGTGCTGAGATCTGTCGTAATATTAATATGAAGATGCATGTCTTAACAAAAGTTTCATTAAGTCACTGGAGCAAATTCTGATGCCGTTTAGAGATGACCAGATATTGTTTAAGACATTCTTTGTTTGTACATGTATATAGTTGTCTTGGCTTCTGCATCATAGAGGATAAAAACTTACCACGTGGTATTTTTCAAGTTTTGAAAGTAAGTTGCCACCGTAACTTGGAATGCATTGTTTGACACTTTAATAGAAAAACATGATTTATACGTTGTGAAAAACATTAACTTTAAGGTATCAAGAGAACGTGGCTTGCGCTTAGTTATCATGTCAAATTTCACTTTTAAGCGAAAAATTGGATTGAGCGGTCATCACGTATTTCTCAATGTATTAATAATTCAAAGGATAAAGCATAGTTGAGAAATGGCATGTCGACCTCCTACCACGGTTCTGCTGACTCACACACTCCTCAAAGTATTACCCCTGACCGTCATTTTATTACATTGTTGTTGTTTTTTCACTCATAAGCACTGTGTGTCTCATAACAACACAAGATTGACGTAAATATAAAAACGTAAATGGAATCGAAAATCCTCAATATAAAGTTATGAAGTGCGTTGTGAGTGGTTATTTGATGCCTAAGTTTGCCGGTGAAGCTGAATGTTGTACAGATATAATTGACAGACTGGGATGGCCTCCAAGCACAAATCTTCAAGAACTCCAATATAACTCCAGCGCTGATTGAATAGCCAATACTAATCTTGGGTTCTCTCCTGTTGAATTTGTTGTAAGAGCATCAATCATGAAATCCACTAAGCTTTCATTTGACTTTTCAAAGAGGCATTGAGCGATAGACCTCGTTGAATGCTGTGGTCATAGTGGGACTCTCGAATGTTCCAGCATTTAATGCCATTTCATCGGGGGAGGCCAAAGTACGAACAAAATTCAATCAAAATAATGATATCTATAACGTGGTTATATTTACAGTCGCTTAATAAAATACCCGGGTTTTCTTCCCCCAAATGACCACTGACCCACAATTAACCTTGCATTTGAGCCTGAAATCACGAATTAGGCGGGTCTGTATCTCTCCACGACAACTGCAAATAGAAATTACTGAAAGTCAATCTAACGTCGAATTTAAGACAGCTCTTGTCCTTTAATGAAACCTCCAGCGATGTAATCTAAACTGTAAGTAGTTATTCCACAGTGATGGTGATCAAATAGAAACTGATGATGATAATTCGGATGTCATCTATTCCTCTATTTCATTAGAACAAAAACAACAAGCAGTGCAGTATCACAAGTGTATGGGCAAAACACAATTAGAGAGATCTTAGCGAGCCTTATTGTAACGTGCGATATAAGAATCTATATACAAGGAATTCCTTAATGTAGATCGAGAAAATTATGAGACGCATTTTACCATAGCTATTTGGCCACAATCCCTAAAATCACGTTGCCACATAATCTGACACAAAGTTACATCTCGCACCCCATTCCCCACAGGTCGCACTGTGAAACAAATAGCCACTCATCCTCAGCAGCGTAGGAAATTAGCAACGGGTTATTGTAATTGAGGTGTGATGGACAGCTAGGGCTTCCTTTAATGCGAGAGCTTTTTTTCCTTCTTCATTCCAGACGACATTAATCTCTGGTGACAAGCGCTGCATGCGTTTTTCCACCTCCTACCTAAATAATACATTCAGCCCTCGGGCTCTGGTATTCCCGTCAACAAATTGGATAGAAGGACAAGAAAAGAGACGGTCCTAGGACATCATGGGTAGATGCCAGTCGAGCGTTTAACAAGTGGATCGATAATTCAATTTTCCAGTGGACACGGAGTCGGTGTCTTAGATTCAGCTAAGTGCGCCGTCTGTTTGTTATTTATTTGTTTCACGTTCACGCGGCTTGTACTTCCGTCAAAACATTGAATGACTGACTGACTGACAGATTGTTTGTCTGAAAACCAACCTGTCGCCAGTGCTGACACAGAGCTGTAGTAGGTCATATATGTGACTATAAGCATTCAATTAAAAACTGCACGATTGTATAATATGTTGACCGATGCAACAGCTTCAAGTTAAATAGTATTTTATTTGCTGTATTTATTCACTCTTGCAATTTTGCTACTGTTTTTTGATGTCTTATATAAGGTGAATGCCACCTGGCCTTCAAGAAAAATGTGCCAGTAAGCAAGGGCATCTCAACAAGCAGCGGACAACATTTCCCCGAGGAGAAAGAAAGCAAAATATAAATTCGGTCAAATTATAATGTCAAGGAATAACGGAAGCCTTGGACTTCCAAAACTTAGACATTTCTCCTGCTTGATGCTCCCAAAGGTACTGTTTTGTTTTTTTTTCATAAAATTTCTGCAACATCGCCAATTCATTGATGGATAAGGCTTTAAAATCCATTTCCTCTTGTGAAGAGGCATTAACGCCACAGACATCGATCAAGTCGGCCGCTGATTACGTGGTGACAATCTAAGTGCACAGGGAAGGCGCACTGTGGAAAATGTCTCTCTCTGGTGGCAGTCCACAAATTTGGCATAGTTTGTGTTGAAGTTTTCCATTAAGTTTCACGGTTACTTTTTGCTGTTGATCACAGTGAAATCTATTTCAGAAATGCTACTGTACAGTACAGGATGTGTAGCGCGCATGAACAGTGGCACTCTAATGGTTAAAACGCGTGTGAACACTGTTGTAGTAGAGATATATGAACATATGCTCCGTTCAAGGCATTATGGTGCATCATGACCACATCTGTTAAATCATTGGTGTAAGGTTTGTAGGCACACTTGTAAGTCCGTTTCCGATTTTTTGTTCATGTCCAACTTTTGCGAGGTGGTTAGGTTTTTGGGAGATACCGGGGTTAGGACAGACATGATTTCTATCAGGCAGGCTGGAGAGTGAGAGCAGTACAGTTCTACAGTAGGGGAGTATAGCGGGTTAGAGACCACAGATCCTTCATAACACGATTTAGGCTGCCAGGAAATTTGTGAGTTGAGCCATTGTATTTTCCTGATTTTGACTTCCATATTTGCTTATGTTGTTGTTACATTTCATATCATGACTAAAATTCACACCAAAAGGGTAGGGATACCATGTCAGTGTATCTGACTTTTAGAGCAATTCCCTGGTCGAATATATGGTGAAGCTGAATTCCTCTAGCGTAATGTTGCTGTTCCTTTAGCTGTAGCGTAAACGTTGCATATTTGTTTACATTATGTTTGTTTACATCTTCGCCATGTTGATGCATCTATCTGAGAGTGAAATTTGTTTGGTTCTATTCAGCTTGAACCGCACACAGGATAGGGATTAAATAAAGAGTGTGTGTGCAAGACAGTGACAGTCTGTTGATCTTTATGGAAGGATTACAATTGGTGTGATCTGACTATCAGATTATTGGCCAACGGGGGCGCGCGTTCAAATCCAACTCCTGCTGTTTCGCTTGATACTTTAAGTCAAGAAGTTCTGGTTGTACCCGGCAGAGGTCGTGGGTTTAATCCGGGTGCTCCGGTGTCCTCCACCTCACACTGAGACATCTAAGTGAGAATGAGACAGATGATCCTCTATAGTGACACGAGGTCGGAAGATCCGGGATCAGCACCGGGTCGGGACATACCATAGACTTTGAAAATGGTACTTATTGCTGCCTGGCTAGACGTTCAACATTGAGAGGTTAAAACAAGGAAACAGGACTCGTCGTCGCGGTGTCAGTATAATGTCACTGGGTTGGTTGTCATGTCTGGTGTCTTCGGCATGATATTCCAGTGGCGGCAGCACTTTGGCGACATGAACTTGCCCTGCCACTAGAAGACACACTATTTGTACATTCCAAGGAGTCATCGTCGTCAAATGACTGAAAATCGTTTAGTACAACGTAAAACCCGGGCATACATACGTACATCATATAGTGACAACGTGACACGCGGACATTGTGTAAAATGAGTGTGACGGATAGTTTTATGTTTATATGCCAGGTGATATCAGTGAGAATTTCACAGATGTTCATAGTGAGAACGTGATATATATAATGCCATTGTGACGGACGACAACAGCGGATTAGGACAGGCGTACGAAGGATTCGAGAAGCTATAAAAAGACCATCCCACTCGAAGACAAAGACGTGCCATTTTCGCAAAGACGTAGCTGGCATCGGCGCTAACCTCATTATTCCGAACTTTACGTGCAGATCTCAGAACTTCGGTCAAGCATCATCCGGACTGAGTATAACAATCCAATAGCTTTTTTATAGCATGAAAAAAATATTGTTAATTTGAACATGATTAAATTATGACGAATCAATATCGGAAGCGGGGAGGTGACACGAAGACACGAAGGGGCTACCTCAGAGCTTTGACAACCAAACCAATTTGAAGAAATGAAAAACATCTTTCGTTTTAAAATGCAATATATTAATCCAAGTGACGGCTCTCACTTCCGGGGAAAGTATTGCCATTTACCTCTTATTTCTCTGAAAACATTTTTACATAGTCATCAGAAGAATTTTTTTAGCAAATAACCACGTCATGTTCAATCAAGGAGCTTAGATTTGTAGCCTTCATTACTTGAAAATTGCGATACATAACCAAAGGCAGGTTTCGATACAAATTAAAAGACATGTTTTTTCTAAGAATGTAATTGTGAATAACAAAACCCAGTAAGGGATTGACAAAACATGAACCTCTCTTTTATTTTGTTGTGATACCCGTGAAGGCCATTTTTATCGTTTTAATACTCGACAAAACTACAGCATGCTCTTGTGAATAACGATTTATTATTCACATTATGCCGTCTTCATTTTATCGTAAAAACCACTTATGGGTTATTTTTAAGCAAGCAGAAGTTCATATCACTGCCAATGTTTCAGATTCATTTGGATGTTTTCATGTCACTGTGGGCAACCCTCGTCATGGTTGCGGAAATCAGCATGATCCAGCATTTTAGCAACAAAATAGCATTCAACCTTTCAATACTTTGAATCAGATTATTATTAAAGCTTTCGACATATTTAATCTGAAATGTATGCAAAAGTTTTTAAAATGTAAGGAAGTATGTGCCGAACACATGGCAGTTGTAAGAGCCTTTTTGCCTATAAACGATACACACCGGAAACAACATACAAAGCATAGACTCCAAATGTTTGTTACTTAACAGTTTTAAAATATGGACTGGCTTAGACCTGTATATTGGTAGTAGGATAATAAAGACAAAATGACAGACTATTCCTGATGTTATAATCTTCACTGTAGAAAATGTCTGGCATCTCAACCAAGCGTACCATCTGTTCAACGGTCTGTTAAACCGAATATTCCACTTATATTTCTGTTTTACTTTTTCACTGTCCCCTGAGCGCTGACCACCCCACGCATAGTCCTCTATATCGATCCCCACTTTTTCCACCCTGATGCCCATTCCGTGTTGCAACGGCTACAGAACCAGTGTTTTCCTAAGCAAACTGATAGGTTCATTTTTATCGCATCACTTAACACATCAGGGAAAAATAGTATTATTGAAATATTATTGCTTTGGCAAACTGCGCGTGGCGACACAATTTTAGCACGGTTACTGGTTTTAACTGTATTAGCTGTAGTCTCTCGGATATCGAACCAGTATGTAGCCCACGTAGTACTGCAACAGTCATACTTGCGCCGTGCGTTGACATTGGCAAAGACCGCTTCTTCTGTACAGGCACATTTTACCCAAAGCGAAAGTGACGATATAGAGTTTCTCCAAGAGACTACGGTAGCAGACAGCATTGTTCTCGTGACTTACTGGACAGGGTCCAATCTTTCTGAAAGGATCGCGGGTGATAAGTGAGGCCCATCATAATTTCGACAGTGGTCGTTTCGAGGTTACCACAAGCTTTATATCTTCGCGTATGGCAGTCACGTTTGGCGTTATGGCAGCCAAGGTTTGCTGTGTAAATGAGGCCGAAACGACGTCGTTCTCAGGTTGTAAGTGTCACTCTGATGAACTATCCAAATGGGAAGCCTCTTAACAGAACGCGAGAACAGTTGCTTGTGCTCAGAACTTACACTGGTCATCTGTCCTAACTACACATCCTTTGCACTGGTCATCTGTCCTAACTACACATCCTTTATTCCACAATTAGCTTAGCCGTATAAATCCGAGGCCAGAATTGCTATTAGCCTAGCCAGCCAAACGCTCTTTTATTCGCTGAACACTAGCTCATATTGGTTGATGATAAGGTCCCTTGTTTATAATATTATCTTTTTGGATTCTGTGCTCTCGACCGAAATTGGTTGATTTTGGGGACCTACAGACCAGGTGTGTACTGAATGGGTTTTATCTAGCGCAGACAGCAATATGCCAAAGAGAAAAACATGGGTGTCAACTCAAGGAGAAAATGTCGTGATGTAAGCGACAATACGACTTATGAAAAAACAAACAGTAAAGGAGAAACAAAAATACACAAACCTACACAACATAAAAAATTACAAACAAACAAAAAATAACAGTAAAAACCCTTAAAACCCAATTACGTTTAGCTGAAGATGACGCTTGACACACACGCCCAAAAATCGGGCGGGTTTGATTTGGTGGATTTTACTCAATAAATTTTTAAAAAATATATAAAGGACAATTTCAAAGACTGATAAACCGCCGTGTAGTTTGCAAAGAATCAAACTTGCTAATGCCAGAGAAAATGACTGTTTATTTGTGTCAAATCATTGTGTATTATTTTCTTTGGCATTAAATATATGATGAGGGCATCCATAGCCCAGTGGTAAGCATGTTAGCACAGAGCAGTGACAGAGGAGTGTCATGCCAAAATTAAGCTGTCTAAATCCAGATAATGCTGATTTCCTCGCACATGGGAACATCTGTCAGCAGCCTGTCGATGGTCATGGGTTTCCTTCGGTATCTGTCCGTTTTCTTCTCACTGGTCGCTGTCGTATTAATGAAATATTGCTGAAAAGAAGAACTCTATATGCCTAAAAGTAAAGCCGTAAATAGGCTAGCTTGTCCATCCACAGCGTTGCCTTCTCCCCAGTTTCATGGACCCTACTTAGCTAAGTATTCGGTTAACTTCCATGACAACATATGTTGTAGAGATAGGGAGTGCACATAGCTATGGGCTTCTTAACACTAATTATGCTTCATGAAAACGGGCCAAAAGGTTTTATAGCGATGAAAAAGCCTACCGCTTCTGCTACGGCATTAAATCGGGATTTTGTAAGGTGCCTGTGGCTGGTGAAGCGGTGTCCTTTCCATCGTCTCATAAGCCGTATAATCGTTGTAGATAGAAAATGCCTGTGAATGCGGTGTTAAGCCTCTTCTCAAATGCAATGACAAATAAAGAAAAAAGTAACTGATATGGCAGTAGTGATGTATCTGTGGTTCTGCCTGGGCCTACGGTAGAAAGGTAATGACATATTTTTCAATGTAAATCTCTGATGTGTATTAAATGTTTCTCCGAAGTCTTTAGCATATATTACACGAATGTTTCTTTACATCCAGCGTTTATAAGGGATAGCAGTAGATTACATACATAGTGTTTCAAGAAGAAACGTATGTGTGAATAATTATAGAACACTGAGTAGCACGTATTCCTGAACTATTCATACTGTCTTGGGGATATTGAGTAGCACGTGTTCCTAAACAATTCATGCTGTCCGTACTGTCACATAATACTCACATGCACCGGGCCAACCAGATCTCCTTCCTTGTTCTAGCCTCTCAATGCTGGGCGAGGCGAGTCTTTGTCATGACCCGACCCGGAGTTGATCCCGTATCAGCGGACTCCGAAGCCCACGCTCTGAAAATTAGCCCACCGAGGTGGCCTGCTATCTTCGTTGAAAAAGGCACTCAGCTACTGGGAAATAAACCAATGGATTTATTCAGGAGAAGACCATAAAGCACAAACAAGGAGAACGCGTGTATAACCCAGCCTATAACGAAAGCCTAAATCTCCCTAAGTCATTTCAAGGAAAAAAAAAGAAAAGAAAAACAAGGGACGTAAATTGAAGATATTGAACGAATATCAAATTACTTTCGACAGCCAAGTTTCAAGTTAATGAACATGCCCAATGGAAACGAACCAGATCGTATACGTATGCAGACTATGCGTCAGTTCTTTTTAACTCCACGTCTGCTACACTTGCAAAACTGACTTGATGCCACACTGTATATCAGATGTGATCAGTGCCTTTCATCAATAAGGCATTGGTAAGTTCGTGTATCGCCATTTCATGGTTGAATACGATTATAAAGGCAGAATCTTTGTGTGTGAAAAAAAAAATGAGTTTGTGGCCTTGTTTACGGCAAATAAACCAATGCCGTCTCCAGGACATACATTCCAACACACAAGGTTGATAGAACGTTGCATTTCATGATTTATGTCACTTCTCAAGGCAGAGGATCCTGAACACTGGGTTTAGGGTGTAGCTTTTTAACTCTGGTAAATACTAAGTTACAGTATCATGTTTTATGAACTGTTAACTGAAGGTGCATCTGACATAAGCTGTAACGACTTTTCAATGTTTACATATGCCATATTACATGGGGGAATGTACGACTTCACACAGCTTAACATGTGATCATGAAACTTTTCAAGGCACATTACGAGTGGTGTGTTTTGATTTTTTCCACCATATATCCAGTTTATTCACATAGGGAACAACACATATCTTTAGACTACTTAACTGAACATCGTGCTGAAATTTTAGATGTTTATTATCGGCATCCGTTCATTTTAATCCCATCACCAGAAGGTCACTTGAGTCCACTTTTTATATTTTTGGTGTGAAGAACCTAATCTGGACGAAATGTACTTTCATTATACCAATTTGGGGAGAACAAAATGAAAGGAAATCACAAGTGTCCAAATCATCCTGAGATTAGAGGCACCGTCATACTCACGCTGTATTTTCCAATTACACTGGTGCCAAACAGCTAAGATCTCCGTCTCATTCGTTTATTTTTTTCCTATACTCCGAAATGATCACCTTCGTGTTCTCTAAGTTTTGTTTCGCGAGCTTCTTCTTCTTCGCCGTCAAAAACACATTTGTTTATGCTATGTCCCTGTGGAACAAAAATGTTTACGATGGAACAACGGCTTAAATTTTATTTTGTTGAGAGGAAACAGCCTTAAAGCAGACACGGCAAGCTGATTAACCCACACGACTGAAAGCTTTTTAAGGACTTTCTTTCCCTATTACACACATAGGTTGCCCTCACCTGCCTGAAAAGCCCCGAGCCCAGCTCAACTTTGCAATCCACTCTTGTTCTGCGCATGTCAGGGCCAGTCTAACGGAGTATCACATTCCTTCAACATTAAAATAACACAGGTAAGCGTACAACACATACTTCAAGAAATTTAGTTTATTTATTTGGTTGATGTTTTACGCCGTACTCAAAAATATTTCACTTATACATGTATGACGGCGGCCAGCATTGTGGTTTTGGTGGTGGGAAGAATCCCGTCACTTGGAACATGAGGTAATATAAATAGCACAGAAAGACGCTACACAATGGTCACAGTGATCCACTGGACACTGGGAACAGTCCAGGAAGACTTGACACTCACTATTGTTATTGATACACAAGGCAGTGTGAATACTTCAGGGAGATTCCATTTGCTTGTTCTGCACATTTAGCAAAGGTGGTACACTATATTCCAATTGATGCACAAGACAATGTGAATAGCATGATAAAAAAATAACTATAGTTCGCTTATGTTTAAACATTGCCGAGTAAAACTACATATTTGTACGTCAGCTACATGTTCATTTTAACTTTTTATACATAAAAGGAAATGGTGTTTATATCAAATTATTCATTTTCATAACAATCAGTAAACTTAAATTGATTCATCCAAATCACCATGCTATTACCATGAATGATCCCCGCAATGAAATGCGCCATGAACACACGAAATGCGAAGTTCAGTAAAACGAGTGTGTTAGAGTGCATGTGTTGAAAACAGTGGCGCATATAATGCTTTTTTAAAAATATCTTCCCAGCAAATTAACAAAAAGAGGAATGTTTCAAACACAAAAGGAATTACAGATATCTTATTTCTCCTTAAGTCTCAAAAATAACGCACGTGAAATTTTCTGGTGGATTGCAAACAGATAGCATTTTATATGCCTTGCAGTGAAGTGGCTTTGAGTTTATAAGTTTGTACATGTATATCTTTAGCAATGTATAGAGCCATATCAGTTACATCAGTTTTATCTTCTGTATTACACAAGAATATGTAGGGTTATGTCTGATCAGGTTTTCTTTCACCCATGACAGTGCTGGTCTAAAAGAGAAAGCCTATAGCTTATTGTACAGTTGATTCCCGTTGCCTGTTGTCTTAGGAGATTAAAGAAGTGCTCTTTCATAGTAAAGATCAGAAGTGGTGCAAATATTGCCATAAAAAGAATGAAAACCCATCCTTCTCCTTGATTGAAATTTATTCTCAGACCGAAAAAATCCTCTCGGACCTTCTTTTACTGTTTACCGATAATTTGCTGAACCCCTTTGCTCTTGGTGCGTTTCAAAAGGCTGCTAAGTGAATGTCATTACCAAACAAAACTGCTTGGCACCTCAAATACTGGGCATATAATGAGCTTTGCGTTAGTGCACTTCACTGTGCTATCTATGGCATCGCTCTGTAGAGATAAAAGCTTGATACAGGAGAACAAATGATGGCCGTATTATTTTCTGATCGTGGCAATTACACAAGAAAACGGGTCCACTTAACCACTATTGTTGGAAAAGTTGGATCGAAAAAGATTTTTTGGTTCTCTGGGCAATAAAAAAGCCTCGAAAAACATCTAATCTCCGCTGACTCTGAAGAAAGTCTTTGGTCTTTTTATGATTTAGTTAAGAGATTTGAGAAGGGCCACACTTAAGAAAAGGAACGCAAACAACATCTTAGACGATTATCACGAGGGCAATGTTTCGTTTATAACATAAAACAACAGGAGTTGCAGGAGAGACAAATAACTGTTATAACCTTTTCGTCTTTTTTTATATATTTTTCCACATTATTTTGTGTGGGTTAAATTTAAGGAGTAACCTGAAAAATAAACTTAGAGAAAGTTTCAAACTGATTACAAAACTCATCAATGATAAAAAGCGATAAACACAATAGCCTTGTGGACATTATGATGTGAAAGGTACCCAGAATTAACGATCTTGTTAGGCACATACGTAAACTATCCTCTTCTTGATGAGGAAAAATAAGTCAACCAGTTTTGATGTCCTTTGTATCACCTACCTTCTAAGTGAATAGAGTTTTGTCGTTCACCATATGAACGGCATAACATTTTTGTGATTGACTGCTTTGAATTATCTCTCACCGCAAGCGATCAAGGGGCCATTGATGTGGGAGTTGTCCTGGAGAGGTTCCACCGTCCAGCCCCTTGGTTTTTTTTAAAGAATAAGGTGTCATTGTTGCTGAGCACCATTATTCTCCACTGGCATCACCAGAGCTGATGGATCGATCACTTCAGATGAAACTTATACTTCGACCGGCACTAAATACCACACCGAAGCGACGAGCTTACAGATGAGTCTGGCCACCCCAGATCAATGCTGTTCGTGTCTTTAATGACTACGCTACAATATCGTTTCAAATACTCACCAGTGTCCTGCAAATTGACCCATGTCATCAAACTGACCCGCGCGTTGTTCTAATCGATCTTTATAACGGATGGATTAATATTAGAAAAGACACCACGATCGAATCATGCTTGGACAGAGACGTTTGTTTGGGGATTTTGTATTTTTACTTTAGAAGTTGGTTACGCTTTCCATTTTCCAGCGTTCCGAATATCAAACTTTTGGTTGTTTTATTTATTTAATTTTGGCTTAACATTGTATTCAAGAATTTTTCACCTACATCAGAGATGTCAGGTTTGAGAATGAAACTAACATATTTCACCATAAACCTGATTTTATTTGATTCGTATTTTACGCCATACTGAAGAATATTTCACTTATACGACGGCGGCCAACATAATTGTGGGAGGAAACCTGGCATATTCCACAGGATTTTACGATCATTCACAGGTTTCTGACAAACCATCACAACCAAGAGGAAACCGGCCTGGTTGGAACCAGCGGGTGTTGGATTCGAACAAGCGTCCTAAATTCCCCAGCGGACTTCTTTGGCGTGGACCTTTATTTGACGTTGATTTGCGGTGGTCTTTGCATGACATATAATGAGGTAAGTTGTTCATTCTCTCGTTAATTGCCTGTCCGCTCGGAGTGAGACGTTCAACATATAGATTGATCGTTGGTAGACATTCAAAAGCGTTTGGTCCATACATAGATATATAGTTATCTTGATTATCTCCTAATGACTGGTTCTGTCCACCTCAGATTCCAATAAAGGCGCAATTACAAACCAATCTTTGGGTGGCGATAATTACCCAGATGTCAGAAGATCCTCCACTCAAAGTCTGTCAATTTGGGACCTAAGTCGAGATTCCAGTCGAGTCGAGGTAGGGCGATGGCTGTTCTCGCCTATCCGGAGTGACGGCCATGCCTGTTGGTTATTCCGAGGAGATCTGGTGTGAAAGCCGGGCAGGGACAGAGGGAATTAGAATTGACTGGGACATGTTTGTACGGGCTCTGCACAAGGAATTTGTCCACGGCTTGGTCGCAGCCAATGCCGTCTTTATTGATTAGAGTTGTCCAGATCCGGCTATTGATTACCAGAACATTCCATCTTATTGTGACCTACAGAGTCACCATCACTGACCACAGCATTCCTTAATACCAAATTTGTTCCTTATAAGATCAATAATGTTAGCGGCTACAAGACCAAATCCTCGGTCTTCCTACACTCGCGCTATGTGACTTCGGCAAGCAGCTTATGTCAATATTTGCTGTTACTGTCCAAGCACTTACTACCCTGTCAGCATTACCCTCTGATATGCTGTATGTACTGGGAGCTGACCGCTTACAACAGCGCTGGTAGGGCACTACAAGGAACCCACCAAAACTCGCTGATTTTTCACCACAGGTGAATTATGGAAGAATCGATATGATTACATCTGCGCCTTGATTAATTTAGAAAACAATTACGGCTTATTTAATCTTCTGCAGACAGGACGCATGAACTATTTTTAAATCTATGTTTGTCGCCAGGCGGAAACAGTTGAGCAATTATTCTTTTAGATAGATTTGCTCTCCATCTGTGGCTTTAATGCCTGCCTTGTACCCAGCTCGGAGAGCATCCTTAAGGAACGCTCGCTAACCAGCTGTTACTCTCTTATCCATCTATCAACGCCGTCGCTATGTAATTCCACAGCGTAACACCCTTGCCATACAGCCTAATTGTATCCTCTCCGCGTAAGGCCTGAATAAGTGAACCAGTCACATGTGCCCCACACCACCTTTCACCATGATATTACATCAATCCATTACGTGTCTGCAGACCGCTAAATCGGTTTAATGATGTGCGTAAAGAGCTGGTGGTCAGTCGATAATAGTTCGATCTAATTCAAAACAAACTAAGCAAGCGTCGATAGTTTAAAGGAGCTACTGCTAGAATTTGCTTAACTGCGTCAAAAACAGTTGTTTATTTCTGTAAAAAATATTCGCAATAAAGCTAAAGCTCGCCTACATGTACAAACCGATTATTCACCGCCTCTCGGTCGCATCAGCTGATATTATTTATTTGATTGTTGTTTAACAGCATGCATATTGGCGAATTTCTCTCGCACATAATGGCGGCCAAATTCACGGGTGGAGACACCTCAATCGATAATACGTTTTGCTCCCATAACCATAAATTAAACTTGACATATCTATGCATTAACCGGATTTAATAACTATCTGGGTCGAGGTTTTGATGTGGGCTGGGTGAGGTAGTAATGAATTATTAATACGTTTTAAAGATTGTTCTGAAACATATTTAAACTCTCTCTTCTACATCAGGACATAGCTGAAGGTATCAATTAAAAAACCACCTACATTCGGGCAGGTGGTGAGTGGATGTGATAGGAAAAGACGGGTGCAACTTGTTTGAGAATTAAGTAATCTCTTCCAGTAGCACAAAAAAACTTCAAAAAAAACTCTCAGAAATATTCGCCAACACAATGTGCAACAATTTTCCCCAACAATGTCCAACACGCACCAATGTTGTGAATTACTTTAATGTCTGAGAAATGCTACTTAAAGTTCATCAACTTTTTTGACTCATTACTGGGTTGAGTCGACCCATGACTGGCGGAGACAGAGCACTTCACGCAACTAGACCCTTTGGCTTAATTTTGATAATAAATCTAATACAATATAGACCTGATCTTTTGGACTTGCAATACAGATAGCGCCCTGGATAGATTTTAAATCGGTCAGGTGGACATTGAAGTTTAAACAATTCATATTGTGCCCTGATGTAGGATAACATAAAGTTTGCTGTAACCGAACTTAGACTAAGCTTAGGATTTGTAATTCGGCTCAGCGCTCTGTGTAAACAGACGTACCGGGAGTAGTGGTGGAAAGAGGCCTCGGAAGAAAGTCAATCTGGTCCCGAATGAGGAGCTGACAAAATTGGACGCTTTTCTCCCGAGAGCGCTGTTTATTGAGCAGACAAACACTCACCACTTACAGCCAATGCGCCGACACTTACTGCTTTCTTCCCCCATAAAACATTCGCTATTCGATTTTCGTGGGAGCTGAATTTATCTGACAGTAAGAAGAATAAAGGCAATAAAGCTCACATTAATTTTCCTTGTCTGATTTCAGTAGTCTGAAAGCAAGGAAACTCTACTTCAGGTGGACCGAAAAACAGCAGGAGAAACTAGAGTCAAATTACTAGTTTTTTGGATAGACTAACCCAACAACAACTACTGGAACATTCCCCTTTCCCTTGAATCGACCCAGTCAGTTAAAACTATGGCTGAACACATAGGCGACGGCTGTGCGATCGCTGAGACGACGGTGTTTAGTTAGTAGGAGAGTTGCGTGAACTGAGCTGATTATGATGAAGTAGACTGTGATTGATGTACAATAGTAAGACAACCTAATTAGTACAGACTTTACCCTTGTCTAGTCCATGTAAGTGACACTTAACGGTTATTTAAGAACGAGACTGGAGCACGCTTTGGCTTAGAAAGTTTGATTAACGTTTTCAGCGCTGTACTCTTGGTGACAAGCAACTCTTTCTGGATCAACACGTCTGCATCAGAGGCTACATAACTACGGGCATGTTTATTCCATGTTGATGTATTGCTTACCTCAAATGTTACCCATTTGAGCACCCAGGAGACAAAGATATATAGAACATTGATCTTCACGGCGTTTGGGGTTATAAATATGCTACAGGTTTCTCTTAAATCACAGCAGTGGAATCATTAAAGAGGACAAATAGTGATAGGCTTCTAGCTACACGCGAGGACTGCGTTTGTGACAGTTCTAGTCATGAGAAATTTGTCAAATTCCGTAAGAATGAGATGGTATGATAGATTCCTGTTTTAAGCTCCGTTAAATGGTGTATCACGCACGCCGAGTGTTTTGTTGCCGTGACCTGTGCCTCACAAATACCATCACTATTTGCTAACCTTTGCTTCTGAACCTGATTTATGTTGACCTGAATGGAGATTGGTTTCCGATCCGAAGTCCATAGAGGCCAAACTTTAACGAATGAAAAGCTCGAAACATTTCTAAATTGAAAGAATTAGATAGGAAGACGTCAATATCGGCACTGACTTACTGGTTAATCACTCATCTATTAAAGTGACCCATTATTTGAGCTTGTCGTAGATATTTGTACTAGACAAAGAGGAAAACATCAATCCATTGGGAAACCGTTAAGATCTGAGGCTATTTTAAATATGTCAAGGTCATCACATAATTTTCATATGGTAACAAGATGGTGGTTTGAAAGCTAACGTACTTGTTCCTAGAGAACGGAAATCGTGCCGGCGAAAGGGTCGAGCTTGTTTTATCTTGTGCCAGGCAGTCGCGGGAATATTGGGACACGGTAGTTTTATCTATCTGTGTTATTGAATCAGTAGCTAAATTAAAAGAAAAAAAATCAAGACAGAAAGGTGATGACTGGTATTATGGTATTGGATGCATGTCCCGTCCCCCTAGCCAGAAAAGCAGTTATATCTACAGGAGAAAACTACTTTTAAGTGTCACAGGCTGAGTGCCATATGAGGGCACTAAATGCTGTAATTTATCCTCTAAATTATCCTGACAGAAGTCGTTCGATATAGTGACCTGCGCTATTAATTTCATGGAAGATGAATAATTGTTCGAATGAGTTCGATAATTTCATATCACATAGAATATTAACATGGTCAACCCGCAAAGAGGCTTGTGCTGGGCCTGCCGATATTTTATTTGACAAGTTAGAGCCTAGAGGTTGGAGTGGAATTTGATCGTTGCGAGATCGACACAATTCTAGCCGTGACTGACCATCGATGATGTGCCACATGACTCTCGATACGCTGTGAGCTGCAGATTTTATCTCACCATATATCGAGTTAAAGCTTTCACGTTAGCTGTTACCTCCTCAAGAGTACAGCCAACACTATCATGTCACGTCATGCATACGTTAGATTTTCATGACAGTAATCGACATCGTTTCTGTACATAGTTGTCTACAATGAGTAAAACAGAATGCTATTTAGGTGATAGACAGTGTAGAACAAACAACAAGGATGCAGTAAATACTGGGTGACAGACAATGGAGGGTAATTAACAAAGGATGCAACAAACACTGGGTGACAGACACTGAGGAGTAAACAATAAAGGATGCAATGAACAATAGGTCACAGACAATGGGGAGGTAAACAACAAAGGAAGCAACAAATATTGTGTGACAGACAGTGAGGAGTAAACAACAAAGGATGCAATGAACAATGGGTGACAGGCAATGGAGAGTAAACAACAAAGGAAGCAACAAATATTGTGTGACAGACACTGAGGAGTAAACAACAAAGGATGCAATAAACAATAGGTGACAGACAATGGAGAGTAAACAACAAAGGAAGCAACAAATATTGTGTGACAGACACTGAGGAGTAAACAACAAAGGATGCAATGAACAATAGGTGACAGACAATGGGAGTAAACAACAAAGGAAGCCACAAATTCTGGGTGACAGACAATGCAGAGTAAGAAACAAGGAAATGCAACGAACACAGGGAGACAGGCAGTAAGGTGTAATGAAGAAAGAATGCAACGAACACTGGTTGGCACATAAAAGAGAGTAAACAACAAAGGAAGCAACAAATACTGGGTGAGAGAAAATAAAGAGCAACCGACAAAGGAAATGCAACGAACACTGGGTCGCAGACAGTTGAGAGTAAACAGCAAAGGATGCAACGGACACTGGGTTTTAGAGACAATGCAGAGTACACAACAAAGGATGTCACGAACACTGGGTAACCGACCATGGGGTGTAATCAAGAAAGAAGGCAATAAACACTGGTTGGCACACAATGGAGAGTAAACAACAAAGGATGCGACGAAACGTGGGTGACAGACAATGGAGAGTAAACAACAAAGAATGCAAGAAACAAGGGAAATAGACGTTGGTGAATAAACGCAAAAGAATGCAACGAACACGTGGGTGATGGGCAATAGATGGTAAACAACAAATAATCCTATGAACACGGAGTGATAGACAATAGAGCAATAAACCAAGACTGCAATTAGCATGGATTAATAAACAACCCCAAACGACATTGTGTTCCGCTGCACATTAGAACCAGTCTGCTCTAGGCTCACGATGACATAAACCCGAGTAAATATGTCATATCAGGTATTTATGCAAACGCATAGTCAGCTATTCCAATGCATCGATAATGTTCTTAACACAGATATCTAACAATGACTCAATAAAAGGTGGATTACAAACGAATTTACAATATAATTTGCATTCCCTGCATTTAACATTAATCGAGTAGTTCAATCCAAAGCGGTTATGGTCATAGCAATATTTCCGAAGAGTCTGTGACTTGCATCGATAATTTAAAATCTCAACATAAAGTATAAGCTCTACCAGCTAAGCATTTCCATCTTTTAATACATGTACATCTGATATTACGGCATCTCTCACTAGTAATTCATTTGTTCTAATCAGTAGCATTTGTGTATTAACTTCGGTCTTTGTCCATTAGTTATATGTTGTACCTTGTGTCATTGGGTGTTATATTTCAGGGTCATTTTGTCCTCTGGTGTTTTTCCTTTCGATCTTTCGTACCTTTGGTCTTTCGTTCCGTATCGCAGGGTCTACAGTCGACCTTGAAAGCCCCAGGTTAGAATTGAGTTCGTCTTTGGCAAATATTTCCGGGACGGGCAGATCCCAAGAGGCAGGTACACAATTCGCTTGGTACCTAACAATCGTAGTTTGTGCAAAGCCTGCCCTTTGGTCAAAATATATCACGATACCTCAGTAATCGCGCTAATAAACTGCAGTTTTGGCGAACTCTCTTGCGAATTAACAGCTGAGGACTTCTTCGCCCTCTGTTGGCTAGTGCCGCATGATTTGCCTTGGATTCGCATGATCTCGGAGGCATGTGACTCTGATTGCTGTTTAGTATGTTCAAGAATATAGATAAAAGAAATGGAAATAAAAAATGGTGAGGCATGCGGTAGAGAGTTGATGTGCTTGATCCTTACACGAGTTCGGACAATGAGTGTGTCGGCTGTTCAAGAGATTGTCTTATAGGCCAATATCTTCACTCTCTGTCGTACAAGGCCAGAGGAAAAGAAAGTTATTCCTTAGGCTGTAGTTACTACATTCTCAGTAGGCTACAGGACCAAATAGTATCCTGGAAATCGGTCCAAATCCCATGTCTGCGCATTATTCCCATACCAGAGACACTGCCTAACTCCATAATAGTCAACTAAATCTTCCACCATGGATATTCCAATCGGCTGGACAACCTCGGTAGTTTGCCCATTAACCAATTTTGGGCTGTATAATTTTGTCTCAGACAGTAACATAAAGTTTAATAACTTGTCTGTTATTTGCTGGACTCCATCTCATTCATACCCGTCTTCGAGCAAATTTGTAGGACGCGGAAAACATGGTGAGATTTGATAGGGAGGCGTCGAGGAAAGCAGACAATGGTCTGATGCCTCGGGATGACAACCAAGCTGAAAATGGACAGCTGAAGTGATGGAGTGGTTTTCAATTTCACTGCCAGTCACCAGTGTCGTTTTGACCGCTTTCCTCGGCATTCACAAGGCTAAAGCCTTGTTGTCTTTTCACTTATAACGAGGATAGGATTGTCTTGTGGAACAAAAAGAAAAACCTGCCACTGACTTCAAATGACAGTATGATTAAGGAAGTTCAGAGTGAGCGTTTTGGCCCGTGGAGAGTCTTAGGAGGTGTTATTGTCAGAAGGAGGAAAAATATATGTTGTTCATCTTCCGATTGGAGATATATAGTAACGCAATTAGTTGAGATTATCTCGCAAATGCTTGACTAGAAAACAGTATGGAGGTGGAGATCAGGGTAGAAAGGAGTCAGAAATCTCATTCTGATCTCCTCTCTCTTGAGAAGCTTTTAGCAAGAGGGCTTTGCCTTAGCTCCCAATTGCACACCTTGCATATTCCAACAGCGAAAAGACCAACAATGCTTTCCCTCCACAACTGAACGCACTTGGCCTCTTACAGTGCGTGGTGTCTTAAACAGAACTAAACACTGGTCATTGAAATAAGTACACGAGCGGGAGATCTAACAAAGCCTTGATAATGTTTTTTTTGCACTTTAATATAGCGAAAATGGGCGGTATCGGCCGCGTGGAGATGACAAGTCCTTGGGAAGATTGACCCCAGGGCGCCGCAAAGGCCTGATACGAGACGAAAGAGCCTGGGTCTAATAGAGTTGAGGAAGCTGTTTTAAAACTTGTATACCACACTAAAGGAACTCTCGAATCGTTCTTCAAGCTATCCGTCTAACTCATATATCGCCAATATGCGCACCTGGGCATTCCGCCCTGTAAGATATCCTGTATGGAGATCAAATATTTAAATGCTACTCTACTTTATATCTAGCAAACCGTTAAGATCATACAGCATAACTGAGATACTAGAAGATCTGTACTCAGTTATTCCTAAGAAACTGATGCAATTAATCAGATTAAAAAATTATTGTGTAATTGTGTATAGCGATTACTATATTCATATGAAATGACTAAATATGTGCACGGTAGCCAGCGGTCACAGTTTAAATGCTCATGTAACGGGCAAATATCCTTCAAGAAAGTAGAAAGGAATGGATTCACCTGATGTGAAACATTTTACTGTTGTTTAATATGTTTTTTTTACCCCTACTTCATTGATCCGACAATTGTCACCTTTGTATCTGGGAGATATTAGGAAGAAACCTTACAGGTACCTGAGGAAGCCATCTGCTGCAGGAAATCCCAGCAAAGGTGGACCCACCGGTTTTACGAAACGAATCAGGAAAGACACTGCTACACTCATGCAGGCTAGTGTTTGACCTAAGTTTTGCGAATGATATTATGTTGACATAGGCATAGAACTGAAATTTACTGAACAGACGACGGTTGCTTTTGTGACCTGAAGACACTAAGACGAAATCTTACTGACAATTGAAGAAAGCTTGTGACATAAATCCGAGGCAAATTGCACCAAACCAGGACCCGAAACTTCTCAGGCAACATAAGGCTATACTGATGTAGTGTCTGACTTAAGCCTTGTCGGGAAACAGACTACGTTGGACATAGGCATAAAACTGCCGCCGGTATTAATTCACTGGACTTGAGGCTTCACAAAACCAGGCTTTGTAATCCAGCAAGAAACCTCAGAGACAAATGCTAGTTGTGTATATGAAGGATCCACTTTTACCGATCGTCTGTCCCTCACAATATCTCATAAAACTTGTCTAAAGCATTCTGTCTTGGGAATACAACTCCCTCGAAAGAATTATGCTTTATCCTTTTAAAATTCTTTATGAACGAATGCTTTATCCGACAATCGATTTCAGTGATTGTATTTGTGGTTTCATAGTACTGAGAAGTTTAGCTAACGAGGGAGACTTTCATGTACGTCGATATCAGTAGCCACGGTTTAAAAAAAAGTATATTTCAGAAACCTTGCTTTTGGCTTTTTTTATCTACTTCCGACGCACACAGCCACCTGCTCCCACAAATAACAAATATCGCGCATATGTGTATTATCTAATTATAATGTTAATAAAAACTATATGAAAAAATCGATTTGATTGAAGACTGCAGAAATATCAAATATGGTGTCTGGAGAAATAATGCGGTTTATTATTGTTTACAAGTGGTAATAGTAGATTTTGAAAAACAAGTGTTTATGGTGTTTTGTGAGCAGAAATAACACATTTCCAAAATAATGTCAGTTATGTGGATCAGAAAAGCACACAAGAACTTACACGTCATGGGGAGTTTGAATCTCTTAACTGTAGGCTATTTTCCCGGATCAAATGTGAATCCGAATACAGTAATGTAAGAGGAAATTAGTAGAACCAAGGCTGCCACTGGAGAATGAAATTTGAAACTTACGTCGAAATGACGGATGAAGTGAAACGTTTGTTATTTTTATCTCTTGCAGAGATTTTTTCTGATTATTTTGTGGCGAGTAAAATGTTCTTGAGTTTCTGGATACGCAACTCGTTGATTCAAATTTAAATTTTCAAGATGCTCCTGTCTGAATGTCTGCGGTGTATTGAAACATTATCTTGGTGATGGCGTTTGTAGCCTTGTACAGGTAGTCTTTAACGTCTTCCTTTTGGCCGTTTAAACCTTTTGGAAATGCTTGATTCCCACTAGAACTGCGTGCCCGGTGAGCTCCGTGTTCGAGGTAAACCTGTGCGTTACACGTGGATATGTTCGTCAGTAACTCGTCCATTGACGATGGTTCATTCTGGCGCTCGATTTCCTCCATTGATGAAACTGCTATCTGTCATCAAGTGTAATATTATTGTTTTGGGGGCCAAACAGTAGTGGATCGGTAAATCAACCAGTGAATGTCTCTGGCCCTCCCTTAACACAATGATAATTTTGTATCATCAGACACCTGAATTAGCTCAGCTTGTTACTTGAAAATGCAACTAAGGCACATTTCATTTATTTTAAATCTTACAAGAGTTCTAAATCACTTACAGATGTAAGAAAAGACTAGACGAGTGGCAAAAAATATCATTTTTGTTGCTAAGGAATGTCATTGGGCCATGTAACTGAGCCGGTAATATCCTCTACCAAAATTGTCAAAGATAAATGTCGCTCAAGTATTCCCCATGCAAATATAGACCAGCAAGTGTCCAACAAACTAAAGTTTCCCCAACTATGTTCACCACGTATCCATGTTGTTGATTGCTGCAATGTTTGGGAATGGAACTCAAAGTTCATCAACTTTTTTTGACCATGTATAGTGCTCAGTTGACCTATCTCGCTTTGTAAACACACGTCCGGGAATAGTTGTCTTAGGAGGAAGTCAATCTGGTCCCGAACGAGGAGCTGACAAAATTCGACATTTTGCTCCCGAGAGCGCTATTTATTGAGCGGACAAACACTCGCCACAAATGTGCCGATACCTACAGCTTATCTATCCTCTTAAAAGATTCCCTATTCGATTTTCGTGGGAGATGAATTTACCCGACAGGAAGATGAATAAAGGTAATAAATCTCACATTAATTTTCCTTGTCTGATTTCTGTAGAGTCAAAGCAAGGAAACTCTACTTCAAGTGGACTGAAAAACGGCGCGAAAAGCTCGAGTCCAATTACTTGTTTGATAAACGAACCCAACTACTGGAACATTTTCCGCCTTGAATCGATCCAGTCATCGTTAAAACTGTCATTGAAAACATAGGCGACGGTAGCGCGACCATTGAGGCGTCGGTGTGTAGTTAACAGGCGAGTTGTGTGAACAAAGCTCACTATGATGAAGTAAACTAATGTGTGAATGTTGTACAATGGTGAGACAACCGAATGATTATAGACTTTACCCTTGTCTGGACCATGCAAGTGACACTTCATGATTGTGTAAGAAAGAGACTGGGGCACTTTTTTGTTTAGAAAACTTGATTAACGTTTCCAGTGGTGTACTCTTGGTGACAAGCAGCTCTTTCTGGATCAACCCGTCTGCAGGAGAGGCTATACTACCCTGGGCATGTTTATTCCATGTTGATGTATTGCTTACCTCAAATGTTACCTCTAAAGTAGCATCACAAAATCATATAGAAGATTAATCTTCACGACTCTTTGTGTTTTAAATAAGCTAAAGGTTTCTCTCAAATCACAGCAGTGAAATCATTGAAGAGGACAAATAGTGATAAGTGTCTAGTTACGCTCGAGCATTGTGTTAATGGCGGATTGTCCCGCTCCGCATTTTGGCAGTAGACAGTTAGGTTTTGCATGGATCGGGAAGAGCGAAGGGGGAATGATCGACGACATGTAGTTCGGATAACGTTCCCTTTATGAATGTTTGATTTTTTGAGGCGTTGTAACTGAATAATTGAAGTAGCATTAGTGTTGTCATGTTGTAAATCAATAATTGTCATAAGGACTGTGAAGTAACTATCTGATGTAGGCGTGAAGCAAACTTTTGCGGCCATAACGTTTGTGAGTACATGTCACATGCAATAAAAAAAAAACATAATGTTGATGTAAAATACCAGGAATGTGCTGTAAATATGTACTTTTTCATTGTTTGATGCTTTATACTGTATCTGTAGTATGTTGTTTAAGAAATATGAGTAGTGTTTAGTGTATATATATGACAATTACGTGGAAAAATGATTTCCAACATAAAACCTTGTTTTTAGGTAAATTGTCCTAAATGTTCGTATTGCCTGATACTTCATAAATAGTAAGATAATTCAACGTTTGTTTGTTTTCACTCCAGCCTGAACCTGATAACATCTGGTAACATCTGATTACAACTGAGCACAACCAATCGCAACTGATTACCAGTCTCTGTGTAATAGTACAGAAAGCTGTCTACATATGGTCACGAATGATGGTATAATAAAGCCAGATATCAGTGTACAAAATCCCAACGGCCATTTGTGTTGAATTTATCTTCTACAATTGCGTTTGTCACACTTCTAATCATGATGAGATGAGGAAAACTTCTGAGCCTGGAGTAAGAAGTCGCTAAATTTTTAAATTTATTCTGTGAGAGAGAAGTTGTTTGATATAGTGGCCTGTGCAATTAATTTGATGGAAGATGAATACAGTTCGTTAATTCACATAGAATATTAACTTAGTCAACCCGCAAAGAGACTTGCGCTGAAGCTGTCTGGTATTTTATTTGAAAAGCTAACGAGCAAAGGAGTTGTAGTGGAATTTGATCTTTGTGAGATCGATACAATTCCAGCCATAACTGACCACCAATGATGTCCCACATGCCTCTGCCTCACTCTCGCTACACTGGTGAGCCGCAGATTGTATCTCAACACACATCGAGTTAAAGCCTTAACGTTAGCTGTTATCTCCTCAGGAGTACAGGTAACACTATCACGTCACGTCAAGCAAACGTTGGCTTCTCAAGACAGCAATCGACATCGTTTCTGTATATAGCTGTCTCCAAAGAGTAAAACAAAATGATGTTTAGGTGATAGACAGTGTAGAACAAAGAAGAGAGGATGTAGAGAACACTGAGTGACAGACAATGGTGAGTACGGAACAAAGAATGCAATAAACATGGAGTGATGGACATTGGCACATAAGGAGAAAAAATGCATTGAAGACGAGGTAATAGAGATTATAGAATAAGCAGTAAAGAGTGCAATGAAGACGGCGTGATGGACAATGTAGAGAAACCAACAAAGAATGCAAGAGACATGGGGGACATGGACAATGGATGGTAAACAAGAAATATGGGGGACACGGGCAATGGATGGTAAACAAGAAACATGGGGAACATGGGCAATGGATGGTAAACAAGAAACATGGGGGACATGGACAATGGATGGTAAACAAGAAACATGGGGGACATGGGCAATGGATGGTAAACAAGAAAAAATGTGGTAAACACGGAGTGAAAGAAAATGGCGAACAAAAGAAGAATGCAGTCAACGCTGAGTGATAGACAATGGCGAATAAACAACAAAGAATACCCTGAACACGGCTGATAGACGAAGAGAAATAACAAAAAAGAATGTAACACAGACAATGTAATAGACAATGGCGGAACTATTGGTGTGATCACCGTGTGATAACCTTAGCAGAAAGACAACAGAGAAGAAATAACTAAGGCTGCAATAGACAATAGGGTTATATACAATTATCATTAAAAAGCAAAGAATGTGATTTACACAATATGATAGACAAATGGGAACAAGTGAAAAGAATGCCATAGCACCGTGTATTAGACAATGCAGAAAGAACAACAATGAATGCTACTTAAATGTTGCAACCGACAAGAGAGAATAACCAACAACATGTAATCAACAAAATGGAGATTAAACAAAAAAGCATTCGGTGTTAGACAATAAACAAGGGCAAAATATAAATAGCACAGGGAAATAGACACTAGAGATTAAACAATACAGAACGTTATGGAGACAGTACGTTAAACAACGGAGACTCAGGAGAGATAACGAATACCACGAAATGAACGTTCGGTGACAATAACAACACCGAGAACGAGGACTTCTAATGGCTTCGTAATGATCGCTTTATTAAACTCGACACTTTAAAAAAAGTAAACAAATGTCCACACATGTAAATAAAAATTGTTACTAAAGTTGATTAGATAAAAAAGAGCAGGTAATCTCAGTGCCTTGCCACTTTCCCGCCATCCACTGACGCTGATTGCAATTTTCTTTCAAAGTACACAGTTTATTTAACCCCAAGTTAAGACAAGATTTTGGACACCAGCCCAGAGCTGGACGGGGATATTATTTGGCACGGAAATGACTGACATGTTTTCGGGTTGAACATCCTGTGAAAATAAGTGCAGCCATTATTGTGTCTCATCGGTGCAACGATCCCATCATATCGCCTGACACTTTGTTGGACAATGCTTACGGTTGCTGTCCTTTTACACGAGGTGGCCTGTATCTGGAGGCCGTCGGCAAACAATGGAAATGTAAACACACTCTAATGAGGACGCCCTGTCGATCAAATTACCAGAATTGGAAATACGACACTGTCTTTGGTTGCTTGATATAAGTGTGAGGGCGGATTGCACAACTCGACCTTGGGAGTCCCCAGCAATTACGCTGCCCAAACACCTAGGCATGCCCTGGGTAAATACCACGGGCATTCATATGAATCAACAAACCTAATGGGAGAATTAAGGCGTGGGATATTTCAATTGTTATCTCGACGGTGGTGCAAAATAATATTTAACGTTTTTATTCACAATTTTCAGTCTATTAAACAGAAACGCATGTTTTTATTTTGTGATGCTGTGGTTACCAAAAGTTGAAAATTAAAAGCGAGCAGAGAGTATACAAGACATCCTTATGGCGTTACGAGCGCTTGCGGCGGGGCAATGATCGATGGAAATTTTAACCCAGAGACGGTGCATAGACACTAGAGGACATAGGGCGCAACTGACATTAGGCTCTGTGAGACAAAACAACCCATTGGACACCAGACTTCGTGACATACATCGCTCTATCGGCGTTAGGCTATATGAGACATAGAGACCAATCGGCGTTAGGCTCGGTAAAACGTAAGACCCATTGAACTCTACGATCCGTGTGACTCAGGAGCCTCTCACCTATGCAGTCGGTCGTGGGTTTACCCCGGGCACTGCCTGGTTGTGTCCGATCATTATGCTGGCCACCCTCGTATAGGGGAAATATTCTTCAGTAGGGCGAACACCAATCCACAAACAAGAAGCAAATCTAGGCTACGTGAGACAAAACGCTCAATCGAGGTTAGGCTTTTTGAGACATGAATCCTAAAAGGGATTACTCTTCGTGAAACATAGAAACCCATTGGACTCTCTGTGAAACATAAAAAGAAATCGACATTACGGTCCAAGTGACACAAGACCCAAACGGCATTGTTTTCAGCAGCACATAAGAACTAACTCTGCTCCAGGCTAAGTGTAACAAAAGCCAGAGTATATATATCATATTAAGTATTTATGCAAACCCACAGTCAACTATTTCTAAGCCTTAGTAATAGGCAGACACGTGTATTTAACAGAGAGATTTAACAATGACTGAATAAAAGTTTGGTTACAAAAGAATTTACAATATAATTGTAGTATATCCCGCATTTATCATTCACCGAGTAGGTAAACTTCATGTCGACCTGGAGAGGTTATGGTCAGACAAATGCTTCTGAAGAGCCTCCAAATATACTGAGATATGAATATCATTTAAAATGTGAACATAAAGTATAAACTCCACCAGCTAAGCATTTTCATCTTTAAATACATGTACGTCTGATATAACGGCATCTGTCACTAGTAAACCATTCGTTCTAATCACTTGCATTTCTATATTAACTTCGGTCTTCGTCCATCATTTATATCTTGTATCTTATATTATTACGTCTTATGTCTCTGGGTCATTTTGTCCTGTGGTGTTTTTTCCTTGAGTCTTTTATACCTCTGGGTTTTTTGTTCCGTATCCCAGTGTTAACAGTCAACTTGAAAGCGACAGGATGGAAATGAGTTCGCCTTCAGCAAATATTTCCATGACGGGCAGATCCAAAGAGGTAGGCACACAATTCGCTTGGTACCTAGCAATCATTCTTTGTGGAAAGTCGTCCCCGTGGTCAATCACGGCATTATCACGACATTAATCGCCTCTACCTGACGGGTGCTGACGCGAAATTCCAAGTCCGATTTAACAGCGAATAACCTGAAGTGACATCTAAGTAATCGTGCGAAAACACCCCAGTTTTCGCGAACAGCTGTGGGCTTTGCTCGCTCTCTTTTGGCTAATCCCTCAAGATTTGCCCTGAATTCGCATGATCTCAGAGGCATGTGACTGTTTAGTATGTTCAACATTATATAGATCAAAGAAGTTGACAATGTACCAGAGGCCTACAGACAGAAGTTCAGCCTGTTAGGGAAGCGGTTTGATGAAACTTACGTTAGGTTTGCTAAGCGTAAAGAAACACTGTTTGATAGCTGGTACAGGGATCTGAAGTTAGATCCTTCTTTTAAAAACTTAAGGAAGGCTGTTTTTCTGGAAGAATTTAAGAACAGTGTTCCTCATGAGGCCAGCGTTTACCTAGGCGACCAAAAAGTCAGGGACCTTAAGACTGCTGCTAGAATGGCAGATGAGTTAACTAATCAGTTTAGTAGGCAGAACTTTCAGCCTAAATTTCAGAAGAAGTGGAATTCTGATAACAGGGCAGTGAGTTAACAATTAGAGATAGGTAGTATTGGTCCTATCGTTAAACCACAAGTTAAGGAATGTCTGCGCATTATTCCCATACCAAAGACATTGTTTTACTCCATAATAGGCCACTAAATGGATCTTCCAATCGGCTGAAAAACCTCGGTAGTTTGCCCACTAATCAACTCTGGGCTGTATAATTTTGTCCCAGGCAGCAACATAAACCTTAATAACTTGTCTTTTGTTTGCTGGACTCAATCCCATTCAAATTCTTCTTCAAGCAAATTTGCAGAACGCGAAAAACATGGTGAAATTTGTTAGGGAGGCATCGAGGAAAGCAGACAATAGTCTTAAAACCAAACTGAAAGTAGATGACTTAAGTGATAAAGAGGTTTTCAATTTCACTGCCAGTCACCAGTGTCGTTTTGACGGCTTTCCATACCATTCCGAGACGAAAACATTTTTCATTTATGATGAATTTAAAATTGTCTTGTGGAACGAAGTCTTGCCACTGACTTCAAATGAGAGTTTGATTAAGGAAGTTTAGACCGTTGTGGTCCTTGAAGAGGCTTAGGATGTGTTATTGACAGAAGGAAGAAAAAAATATATGTTGTTCATCTTTGCGATGGGAGGTACATTGTAATGCAGTTAGTTGAGATTATATCATTATGGCCTTTACTGGAGAACGGTAGAAGGAAGGGGTAGGGGAGAAAGGAGTGCTAAGTCTCATTTTTTGCTCTGGTGTCTCTTGAGAAGCTTTTAGCAAGAGGGCTTTTTCTTAGCTCCGACCTGTACACCTTGCATACTCCAATAGCGGAAAGACCAGAAATGCTTTTCCGCAACAACCGAACGCACTTGGGCATTTGGTGAACGTGATGTGTTAAACTAACATACCATAGAAATAAGCTATACGTGCGCAAGATCCAACAAAGCTTTGATAATTTTGTGTTTACATTAATCTAGCGGAAGTGGGAGACACTGACCGCCTAGAGATGACAAGTCTTTGAAAAGATTGATCCCGTTGTGCTGTAAACGCCTGATACCACACGGAAGGTTCGTCGTTTGATAAGGTGAAGAAGCTGTTTACAACTTCTACATCACATCAAAGGCACTCTGGGATCGTTTTGTAAGCGCTCCCTCATATATCGCCAGTATGTATGCCTGAAATCGCGTCCTGTAAGGCGTCCTATATGGTGACCTCTGCAAACAAATATTTACACCCTTCTCCCATTTGC
This sequence comes from Acanthopleura granulata, assembly GCA_016165875.1. Taxonomy (NCBI): domain Eukaryota; kingdom Metazoa; phylum Mollusca; class Polyplacophora; order Chitonida; family Chitonidae; genus Acanthopleura; species Acanthopleura granulata. The sequence goes on along the minus strand of JABBOT010000005.1, from coordinate 30,000,719 downwards.
ATTTATCCCTATGTCAAGGTAACTTCCTATAGCTAGATTCTAGAAGATCACTACTCAGTCATTTCGTATAAGAAGAACACGACAAAGCAGACTGAAAGGTTGTATGTGTATAGCGATTATTATATTCATATGAAATGCCTAGTTAAATATACTTTAGTCGGTGGCAAGAGTTTAAATGTGCATGTGAAGAACATATTTGAGCTTTCAAGAATGTGGAGAGGGCTGAAATAATCTGAAACACGACACTCAGCCTAAAGCAAACCTGGACTGGTTTCAGGAAACTCTCAAGCAACATAATTCTACCGTTATAAAGTGTGTATGTTCAGTCTTTCGGGGAAACACACTATATTGGATAAAGCCGTTAAACTCCTGACGTTAGGCAGCTTGCTGAACTTAACAAGCTTCGGAAAACAGGAACCTGGAGTCCAGCAAGAAACCTCTAACACAAAGGCTAGTGGTGTCTAAGTCATGTTTTAATCCGCTGAAACCCTTTTGAAACGAATATTTCAATCTTACAATCGATTAAATTGGTTGTGTTTCATAATCCTAAGAAGTTTTACTAACGACGGAGAGATCCAAGCACAGCTAAATAGTCGCTACTTAGAAAAAAATACCTGTTGGACAACGCGGGAAATGTTCTGAAGATATATAAAAAGAGACTTCCAAGCGCCCTGTCTGTGGTTTACCACTGACGATACGTCAGGAATAAAGGTTGCCTGTCACTCTGCTCAGCATGTCATTTGCGTCTGTTCTCCAATGTGGTTTTGCTTTTTTTCTGAAATATTTATTTTTTGAAATAATCGATGATTATCTGTTGTGGATCCGATTTTTTCCGAGATATTTCAGAAACCTTGCTTTTTGCACGTTTTTCTACTTTCAACGCATACAGTTACCTTCTCTATATTTTCTTCGACTGAGCAAAGTTTGGGTAAATTTTTTTATAGATATTGTCCGCATATCGCAAATACCGTGCATACGTGTAAAATTTAAGTGGCAATATCGATTTTGTTTGAAGGAAAAGACAACATGAGACCAAATGTGTATATGTATGGAGAAAGAATCCTGTTTATAGTTCAGGAAACGTCAAATTTTTATTTTTCTGATGTATGATAACCGAGATGTTGAAGTTTAAAGCAAGCAAAAACGCCCGAGTAGGGGAAAATCAAACGGGCTCAGTTTTAGCCAATGAAGGGCGTGTGACGTGAGCAGTACGCAGTTTATCATTTTGCCACATAGAAGTAGTGTTAAATCAGTTGTTTTCCTCGTGACTACGAGACAATTCTAGTATACTTTAAATTCATTTTCAACGAGAAAGTGACTGTGGAATACGTTTGGGGTTAATTCACAAGGTTACATTCAAGAGACCACAATGTGTGACCTTCGATTGTAGTAATAGACGGAAAAGCGTAGGGTACGGATGATGCAACATCATCTCTAAAATTTCTCTAAAATGGCGTATCCACTGGCCTTGTAAGAATTTCAGTTTAAAAGATGATTTATGGAGTTACCAAATACGTCATAAAATGACTAGGCCCGCCTAGGTCTGCTTAACCTCTCTTCTGAAATAACTTTCATCACAAGTTTTATTGTCTTTTACTTTAAGACTTTAAAATATCTTACATGGTTCCCAGAGAAATAATATTGTTAACTGTGTTTACCGTGTCATAACAGTTGTACATTTTGCAGATCTGCTATTTAAGGTACTTCGTAGAAAGAAAGCACACGCTTAGAAAACAAAGTTAATTATATTAATCAGAAAACAGACATGGGGTTTAAGCGTCATGATGAGTTTGAAATTCGTAATTCTTGGATGTTGTCCGAGTCAAATATGAATAGAAATGAAAAATGTAACACGAAATTGAGCAGACTCAAGGCCGACATTGGAGAGTGAAATTTGAAATTCACGCCGAGAATGCCTATGAAGTCAAACGCTTGTCGCTTTCATCTCAGGCAGGGACTTGTTCTACTTATTTAGGCGGATGAGATGTTCTTGAATCGTTGGACACACTACCAGTTGCTTCAATTTTACATTTGGCTGATGCTCGATAATTCGATTTCACTCAGAACAGACTAAACAAACATTCATAGTTCAGGGGAGCAACAGCTCGAATTTCGTTAACTGCGTTGAAATATTTATTTATTCCTCTAAATATATTTGGAATAAAACTGAAGCTCGGCTACAAACCAATCATCCACCGCCGATCGGTCGCATCACCTGGTATCAGTTATTGAATATTGTTTAACAGCATGCATATTGCCAAGTTTCTGTCGCGCATGATGACGGTGAGTTTCCCGGGTGGAGAAAATATGACCTCAATCTGTGAAACGTTTTGCTCCCATAAACACAAAATAAACAGGACATACCCAGGTATTAACTCTATTTAATAACTCTCTGGGTCGAGGTTTGGTAATGATTTATTTTGACGCTTCATGGCTTGTTCTTAAGCATGTTTTTACTTTTTATTTTCACAACAGGACACAAATAAAGGTGTCCATCACGGAATCAAAAGTAGATCACACAGTACATCTATGTTCTGGAACGTTACCTTTCGGTCAGAGGTAGGTGGATGCGATAGGAGAAGACGGGTAGAACTTGTTTAAGAAGCAGGTAGTCCCATCGAGCAGCAGTGTATTTTCCATCAAAACCGCCGAAGAAATATCCCTCAGAAAAGTAATTCTGGTAATGAATCGAACACAGTATCAAGACAAACCTGACCTTTTGGACGTGCATTACAGCTATTTCATTCTGGATAGACTTTGAACCGAACAAGTCGACATTCATTTATTTGAGTGATATTTTACTCAAGAATATTTCACCTATAAGACGGAGCATTATGGCCGGAGGGAACCGAGTACAGCACGTTGCAAACCCACGACCATCCGCAGGGTCGAAGTTAAAGTTTTAACCTGTTCATCCTGTGCCCTGATGTCCTCTACGGTGAACATAAACTCTACTGTAACCGGATTAAGCGGGAGATTTCGAATTCGGCTCAGCTATCTGTATAAACAGACTTATGGGGAGTATTGGTGGTAAGGGGCCTAAGACGGACGTCTATCTAGTCCTGTATGAGGAATTGACCTAATTGCTTTTCTCCAAAGAGCGCTATTTGTTTAGTGGAAAACCACTCACTACTTACATTCGACGTTCCGATACCTACAGCTTGTCTACCCCCTTAAAAGATTCCCTATTCGATTTTTGTGGGAGCTGAATTTATTTTACAGTGAGATTAATAAAGGCAATAAAGCTCACATTAATTTTTCTTGTCTGTTTTCAGTAGACTGAAAGCAAGGAAACTCTACTTCAAGTGGCCTGAAAAACAGCGGGGAAAACTAGAGTCAAATTACTAGTTTTCTGATAAACGAACCCAACTACTGGAATATTTTCTCGCTTAAATCAACCCAGTCATCGGTAAAACTGTCTTTGAAAACATACTCGACAGTGTTTATTTAGCAAGCGAGTTGCGTGAAAAGAGCTGATTATGATGAAGTAGACTAAGATGTGTATGGTGTACAATGGTGAGACACCGAAATTATTATAGGCGTTACCCTTATCTGGTCCATGTAAGTGACGCTTAGTGATAGTTTATGAACGAGACGTGAGTGCTTTTTGGTTTAGAAAGCTTGATTAACGTTTTCAGCGCTGTACTCGTGGTGCCAAGGAGCTCTTTCTGGATCAACACATCTGCATCAGAGTGTTCACAGCCCTGGGCATGTTTATTCCATGTTGATGTAATGCTTACCTCAAATGTTACCTTTAAAGGAGCATCCGGTAGAAGGTTGTTCTTCACGGCGTTTGTGCTAAAAGTTTGTTTAAAAAATCGAGAATTGTGTTTGTCATATTTCTATTCATAATGAATTTGTCAAACTTCATAATGACAACATATTATCATGGCTTGCTATTTTAAGCTCTCTTCACTCGTGTATTACACACGGTAAACTTTTTTTGTAGCTGTTAACTCGGTCTCGCAAATACCTGCTCTATTTCCTGACCTTTGCTTCTGTACCTGATTTATGTTGACCTGAGCGGAGATTGCTTCCGCTTTTAAGTCGATAGAGGCCAAGATTTAACGAATGAAAAGATCGAAACATTTCCAAATTGAAACAATTAGTTAGTAAGATGTCAATATCGGCATTGACTTACCGGTAAATCACTCATCTATTAAAGTGACCTATTATTTGAACTTTTCGAGACATTTGTACGGGGCAAAGAGAAAAACATCAATCCATCTGGAACCCAGTAACGGCTGAGGTTAGTTTAAAGCTGTCAAGGTCATCAAATAGCTATCATACGGCTAGTTTATGGATTTTGCGCCAAAAATGTACATGGGCATCTGTTGTAGTCTGTCGTATTCATCTGCATGAGCGATGAGTGGTTCAGCACAATATAACCTCACTATAGCGTTTCAACCCCGAAGTTGGTCAACTTCAGAATTGCAATGAGACCTTGAAGACTTCAACGTTACAGATCGCCTGGCACCTGATTCCTCCTCCCTTTCACAGCGGATTCCTGGTATTTAGAGCAGGTGTTGCTGACCGCAAGATTGAGCTTCAACTTTGACATGAAATGACACGAAGCATTCAAATGAAGCTATCGCCATCTGGTGAGGAGACTATCGCTTGAAAGCTAACGGACTTGTTTCTAGACAACGCAAATCGTTGCGGCGCAAGGGTCGAGCCTGTTTTGTCTTGTGAAAGGCAAAAGAAATTGGGACTCGGTACTTTTAACTATTTGTTATGGAGCCGGTAGCTCCTCAAATTAACGAGAGAAAGATGTTGACTAGTTCTAAGGTATTGGATGCATGTCCCGTCCCCTTAGCAAGAGAACATCGAAAATGCTGTTATATCTACGTTCTGGGAAAATTACTTTTCAATCTCACAGTCAGAACGCCGTAAGAAGACACTGAATCCTCCAGTTTATCCTGTAAGAGAGAAGTCGTTCGATATAGTGGCGTGCGCAATTAATTTGATGGAAGATGAATAGATTTCTTTCATTTCATATCACACAGAATATTAAGTTAGTCAACCCGAATAGAGGGCTGTGCCGAGGCTGCCCGATATTTTACTTGTCAAACTAACAAACCTAAGATTTGGAGTGGAATTTGATCGTTGTGGGGTCGATACAATGCTAGCCGTGACTGACCCTCGATGATGTCCCACATGCCTCTGCCTGACTCGCTACGCTGAAGGTTGCAAATTTTATCTCATCATATATCGAGTTAAATCTTTAACGTTAGCTGTTACCTCCCCAAGCATACGTTAGACTTTCATGACAGTAATCAATCTTATTTCTGTAAATAGTTGTGTCCAAATGCTATTGAGCAGATATACAGTGTAGAACAAAGAAGAAAGGATGCAGTAAATACTGGGTGATAGACAATTAGGAGTAATTAACAAAGGATGCAGAGAATACTGCTTGACAGACATTGGAAGTGAAGCAACAAAGGATGCAACGAACAGTAGGTGACAGGCAATAGAGAGTAAACCACAAAGGAAGCAATAAATATTGGGTGACAGACAATGGAGAATAAACAACAACAAAAAATGCCACGGGCACTGGTTGACAGACAATGTGGAGTAAACAACAAAGGGTGCAACGGAAACTGAGTGACAGACAATGGAGAGTAGGAAACAAAGGGTGCAAGCAACACTGGGACAGAGACAAAAGGATGTAATCAAGAAAGAATGCAACAAACACTGGTTGACAGACAATGGAAGGTAAACAACAAAGGAAATGCAACAAATACTGGGTGACAGATAATGGAGAGTAAACAACAAAGAATTCCACGAACACTGGGTGACGGACAATGGGGTGTAACCAAGAAAGAATGCAACCAGCTCTGGTTGACAGACGATACAGAGTGAACAAGAAAGGAAGTAACGGACACTGGGTGACAGACAATGGAGAGTAACCAACAAAGGACGCAGAGAACACTGGTGCACAGACAGTGGGGAGTAAACAAAGGATTGAAAGAGTGCAATGAAGACGTGATAGACAATGTAGAAAAACCAACAAAAAATGCAACGATCACGGGTTGATAGACGATGGATGGTGAACAACAAATAATGCTATGAACACGGAGTGATACACAATGGGAAACAAACAAAAAATGCAATTCGCATGGAATGATGGACAACCCCAAACGACATTGTGTTCCGCTGCACATAAGAGCCAATCTGCTCTATTCTCAGTGTGATATAAGCACGGATGTATATATATACGTTATTTTAGTATTGATGCAAGTCCGTAGCCAGCTATTTCAATGCCTCGCTCATAGACACATATAAGTATTTAACAGAGAGATCTAACAATGACTGAATAAAAGCTTGGTTACAAAAGAATTTGCAACATAATTAACACTTCCTTCATTTAACGTTAACCGAGTAGTTCAACATAAAGCGGTAATCGTCAGGCAAATATTTCCAGACTGCCCTCAAATACACTGAGAGATGAATATAATTTAAATTGTAAACATAAACTATAAACTCTAACAGATAAGCACTTTCATCTTTAAATACATGTACATTTCATATAGCGGTAACTCTCACTAGTAATCCATTTATTCTAATAAGCAGAGTTTTTATATTTACTTCGGTCTTCTTCCATCATTTATATATTGTATCTTATGTTATTAGGTCTTATGTTTCTGGGACATTTTGTCCTCTGGTGCTTTTCCCTTCGATCTTTTGTACCTTTGGGTCTTCGTTGTCTTACAAGCTAATACCTTTACTCTCTGTCGTACAAGACCAGAGGAAAAGAAGGTTATTTCTTAGGCTGTAGTTACTACTTCTCAGTAGTCTACAATGCCTAATAGCATCCTGGAAATCGGTCTGAGCATTATTCCCATACCAGGGACACTGTCTAACTCCATAATATTCCTCTAAATGGATCTTCCAATCGGCTGGACAACTTCGGTAGTTTGCCTACTAATCAATTCTGGGCTGTATAATTTTGTCCCAGACAGCAACATAAACTTTAATAACTCGTCTTTTGTTTGCTGGATTCCATCCCATTCATACCCCTGTTCGAGCAAATTTGTAGAACGCGGAAAACATGGTGTGATTTGTTATGGAAGAGTTGAGGATAGCAGACAATGGCATGACGCCTCGGGATGACAACCGAGCTGAAAATGGGCAACTGAAGTGATGGAGTGGTTTTCAATTTCACTGCCAGTCACGATTGCGTCTTGACGGATTTTCTCGGTATTCACAACGCCAACGCCGTTCTTCAAAGGGGTTATAAAGGGCTTAGAATTGTCTTATGGAACACAAAGAAAATCCAGCCACTGTCTTCAGATGACAGTAAGATTAAGGAAGGAGGAAAAAATTATACGTTGTTGATTTTCCGATGGGAGGTTCATAATATCGCAGTTAGTTGAGATTATCTCGGAACGACCTTGACTAGAAAACGGAGGGGGGGGGCATGGGATAAAAGAGTGCTCAATCTCTTTTGGTCCTGCTTTCTCCTGAGAAGCTTTTAGCAAGAGGGCTTTGTCTCAGCTCCGAATTGTACAACTTGCATGTTCCAACACCCAAAAGACCAAGAATGCCTTCCCGTGACAGCTGAACACTGTTGGCCTCTTGCAAAACGTGTGAGCGTTTTGATCCGCGCAGTGTCTTAGGATGCGTTATTGTCAGAAGGAAAAAAAAAGTATATGTTGTTCATTCTGTGATGGGAGGTAGATAGTAACGCAGTTAGTTGAAATTATTTGGTTGGAAATACGATAGGAGACGGCATGGGAGATACGAGTGTGAAAACCCAATTTGTCTTGCTGTTTCTTCAGAAGCTATTAGCAAGAGGACCTTGTCTTAGCTCCGAATTGTACACCTTGCATTCTCCAATAGCCGAATGACATACAATGCTTTCCCTCCACAACTAACCACACTTGGCCTCATGGAAAACTTAGTGTCGTAAGCTGACATACATCGGCCATTGAAGTAAGCTATATATGCGCAAGATCCAACAAAGCTTTGATAATGCCTTTTTGTGTACATTAATCTAGCGGAAGTGGGGGGCATTGCCTGCCTAGAGATGACAAGTCTTTGAAAAGAATGATCCTGTTAAACGCCTGATACCACACGGAAGGTTCGTCGTTTGATAAGCTGAAGAAGCTGTTTACAACTTCTACATCACATCAAAGGCACTCTAGGTTCGTTCTTTAAGCGCTCCCTCATATATCGCCAGCATGTATGCCTGAAATCGCGTCCTGTAAGGCGTCCTATATGGTGACCTCTGAAAACAAATATTTACACCTTTCTCCCATTTACATTTATCCCTATGTCAAGGTGTCTTCCCATAGCTAGATTCTAGAAGATCACTACTCAGTCAATCCGTAAAAGAAGAATACAACAATTCTAATCCAAAAGTTGTATGTGTGTAGTGATTATTATATTCGTGTAAAATGACCAATTTAATATGGCCACAGGCAACATGTTTAATACGGATATGAGAAACATTTGTGAGCTTTAAAGAATGTGGAGAGGGCTGAAATAAACTGATGCACCACACCTTGCCTTCGTTTACTTCTTTTTAAACTCTTCTTCACTGAATCAATGACTGTCACCTTTGTAACTGGAAGATACCACGAAGAAACTTTCTGCTGCAGGAAACTCCAGCAAACCTAGACGGGTTTCTCGTAACTCTCAACCAACACAATGCTACTGATGTAAGTGTTTAACTTTAGTCTTTTTAGGAAACACACTATGTTTGACATAAAACTGCTGACGTCAGACATATTACTGAATTTAACAAGATTAGGAAAACCAACTTCCGGAGTCCAGCAAGAAACCTCAGAGGCAAAGGCTGGTGGTGTACATAAAGGATGCATATGATCGGTCGACTGGCCCTCACCATGTCTTATAAAATTTATGTAAAGCATTCTGTGTTTGAAATAGCTACCTCTGAGAAATCACGCTTATCCTGTTGAAACCCTTTTTAAGCCAATGTTTTAATGCTAATTCTTTAGAAAGAAATACCTGTTGGACAACGCATAGAAATGTAGTTTCTGAAGATATATAAAAAGAGCGCCCGTTCTGTGGTCTACGACTAACGATGCGTCTAGAATAAATGTTGCTTGTCACCGTGCACAGCATGTCATGTGCGTCTGTTCTCCAATGTGGTTTTGCTTTTTTTTCTGAAAGTTTATTTTTTGAAGTAATCGATGATTGACTGTTGACTGAAATTTTGCTCCGGAATATTTCAGAAATCTTGATTTTTCCACATTTTTTCTACTTCCGACGCATACAGTTATTTGCTCCATACTTTCTTCGTCTTGGCAAGGAATGGGTAAATTTTTGCTGGATTTACAGATATTGTCCGCAGACCGCAAATACCGTGCATACGTGTAACAATTAAATGGCAATATCGATTTTGCTTTAACAAAAGACAACACTAGACCAAAAGTATATATGTATCGAGAAAGAATCCTATTTATAGTTCCAAAAACTTCACTCTTTGTTTTTTCTCATGTATGATAATCGAGATATCGCAGTTCAAAGGAAACAAAAACGCCCACGTCGATGGAAAATCGAACGCGCCGCCACCCTATCCATTTAACCAACGAAGGGTGAGAGATTTCTACCTCCCCAGAAGACTTTTGTTTCCGCTGTGACGTCAGCATTACGTAGTACACCATTTTGCCACATAGAAGTAGTGTTAAATCACTTGTTTTCCTTGTGATTGCGATACAATTCTGATATACTTTAAAGCCCCCTTCAACGAGAAAGTGACAGGGGAATACATCAGGGATTATTTCCCACAGTCACAACCAGGAGGCCACAAAGCCTGACCTTCGATTGTAATAGTAAAGAGGACTGTGCGTCGCACACAAAAGAGTGTCTTGTCCCTGATACTGAAGGGCGTGGGGTACGGATGAAGCGACATCGTGTTTCCGGTTTCTCTAAACTGGCGTATCCTTTGGCCTCGGAAGAAATTCAGATTAAAAGATGATTTATGGAGTTACCCAGCACGCCATAAAAAAAATAACCATTCCCGTCTGTATGTATGGATCCCTCTTCTGAAATAACATTGGTTATATTTTTTGCTGTCTTTTAAGACATAAAAAATCTAACATGTTCTCCAAATAAATAATATTGTTTATGGATGTTTATATAAGAAAATTGCGCAAAACAAGTATTTAAAGTGTTTTGTAAAAAGAAAACATATACTTAAAAAATAAAGTCGTTTATGTTAAACAGAAAAAACAGACATGAGGTTTAAACGTCATGATGCGTTTGAAATTCGTAATTGTTGGATATTGCCCGTGTCAAATATGAATCAGGGTACATAATTTAACAGGAAATTGAGTAGAATCAAGGCCGCCACTGGAGAGTAAAATTTGGAAATTACACCCAGATGACCGATGAAGTGAAACGCTTGTCGCTTTGTTCTTAGGCCGAGATTTATTCTAATATTTGTGGCGGATAAGATGTCCTTCACTCATTGGACACACTAGGCGTTGGTTCAATTTTAGATTTGGCTGCTGCTCAGTCGATGATATTTCGATCTAACTCAAAACAAACATCCATAGTTCAGGGGAGCATCAGCTCGAATTTAGTTAACTGCATTAAAACGTTTATTTATTTCTGTAAATATATTTGGAATAAAACTGAAGCTCGGCTACAAACCAATCATCTCCCATAAACACATATTAAACGCGACATATCCAGGAATTAAATCTGTTTAATAACTCTCTGGATCGAGGTTTGGTAATGAATGATTTGAACGTTTTTTGGCTTCTTGTAAAACATATTTTTAGTTTTTACTTTCACAACAGGACAGATATAAATGAGTCTATCAAGGAATCAAAAGTAGAGCACACAGTTACTGTATCTATGTTCTGGAATGTTATTCTGTCGGTCAGAGGTAGGTGGATGCGATGGGAGAAGACGGGTAGAACTTGTTTAAGAAACACGTACTACCTTCCAGCAGCAGTGTATTTTCCATAAAAAACGCCGAAAACATTTTCTAACTTACTGTGTACCAGACTACAGTTTCTCCAAAGAATGTCCAACACGCATCCATGTTGTTGATTACTGTTATGTTCGGGAACTAATACTCACAGCTTATCAACTTTTTGGATAAAGTATGGTGTTCTGTTAACCCATGATTGAAGGAGACAGGGCATCTCAATTACCCACACACATGGGATTAATTCTGAAAATGAATCCAGCAGAGAATCAAAACACAGCTGATATTTTGGATATGAAGTACAGCTATAACATTGTGGGGAGAATTTGAATCGAACAGGTCGATAATGATTTATTTATTTGATGGATGCTTTACGCCGTACTCAAAAATATTTCACTTACACTACGGCGGCCATGATTATGGTCGGAGAAAAGCTGACACAGCGCGTTGGAAACCCACGGCCATCGGCAGGGTCGACATTGAAACTTGAGCCTATTGATACTGTGCTCTGATGCCCTGCAGGTGAAGATAATCTTTGCTGTAAGCGGACCGAGACTAAGCTTAGGATTTGGCATTCGTCTCAGCTCTCTCAGGGGTGCAGTCGTGGTAAGAGGTCTCAGAAAGAAGTCAGTCTGCTCCTGTATGAGGAGCTGACGAAATCGGAGGCTTTTCTCCGGAGAGCACTGTGTGTTGAGGGGACAAACACTCACCACTTACAGCCAATGTGACGATAGCTACAGCTTTTCCACCCCCTTAAAACATTCCTATTTGATTTTTGAGGAGCTAAATTTATCCGACAAGAAGATGAATGAAGGCAATAAAGCTCACATTAATTTTTCTTGTCTGATATCAGTAGACTGGAAGCGAGGAAACTCTACTTCAAGTGAATTGAAAAACAGCAGGGAAAACTAGAGTCCGATTACTAGTTTTTTGATCCACGAACCCAACTACTGGAACATTTTCCCACTTGAATCGACCCAGTCATCGTTAAATCTGTCACTAAAAACATAGGTGATAGTGCCTCGACCGTTGTGGCGACGGTGTTTATTTAGCAGGCGAATTGCGTGAAAAGAGCTGACTATGAAGAAATAGAGTAAGATGTGTATGGTGTACAATGGTGAGACAACCAGATCATTACAGACTTTATCCTTGCCCAGTAAATGCCACTTAATGGTTGTTTACGAACGAGACTGGGATACTTTTTGGTTTAGAAAGCTTGGTTAACGTGTACTCTTAGTGACAAACAGTTCTTTCTGGATCAACACACAGTCAGCATTAAGTTGTATAGGTCAGATGTTTCACTGCACCGAGCATGCTGATGTATTGCCTATCTCAAATGCTACCTCTAAAGGAGCATCCGGAAAACAAAGACATATAGAAGGTTGATCTTCACGGAGTGTGAAGTTCTTTACAACACCGGAATTGAAACAATAAACATGACAAATAGTGACCAGGGTCTAAGTATGGCCGATAATTGCGTTTCTCACACTCCTTGTCATAATCAATTTGCCAAAATCCATAAAGATGAAATATTATAACGGCTTGGTATTTTAAACTGTTAAATAATGTATTACGCACAGTGAACTTTCTTGTTCCTGTGACCTCTGTCTCCAAAATACCGGCGCTATTTCCTGACCTTTGCTGCTGAACCTGATTTATGCTGACCTGAACGGAGATTGGTTTTCGCTCCGATGTCGATAGAGACCAAACTTTATCGAATGAAAAGATCGAGTCATTTCCAAACTGAAACAATTAGTTAGTAAGATCGGCAGGACTTACCGGTAAATCACTCATCTATTAAAGTGACCTATTATTTGATCTTTTCGAGACATTTGTACTAGACAAAGAGAAAAACATTAATCGATCGGGAACCCAGTAACGGCTGAGGTTAGTTTAAAGCTATCAAGGTCATCAAATAGCTATCATACGGCAAATTAATGGATTTTGCACCAAAAATGTACTTGTACAGCTGCTGTGGTCTGTTGTATTCATCATCGTGACCGATGAGTGGTTCAGCAAAATATGACCTCGCCATAGCGTTTCAACCCCAAAGCTGACCATCAAGTTCAGAATTTCAATGAGACCTTGAAGACTTTAACGATACAGATAGCCTGGCATCTGATTCTTCCTCCCTTTCACTGAGACTTGTCGGCATACAAACCACGTGTGGATGCCGACGCGCTTTAGCTTGAGCTTTGATATGAAATAACAAGAAGCATTCAAATGAAGCTAGGAGAGGTTCGTTTGAAAGCTGATGGACTTGTTCCTGGGAAACGGAAAACGTGCCGACGCAAGGGTTTAGTCTGCTTTGTCTTGTGCCAGAGAGTCGCGGAGAAATTGAGTCACGGAGCTTTTATCTATTTATGTTATGGAACCAGGGGCTCGTTAAATTGAAGTCGGATGACTGTTTCTAAGGTATTGGATGTATGTCCGCCCCCTTAAGAAGCGAACATCGAAAATGCGGTTATATCTACTTTCGGAGAAAAATTGTTTTTTAGGTTTCAGTCTCACGCACGGACTGAGCGCTGTGAAAAGACAATAAATTTTCCAATTTATTTGGTAAAGTCAAAGTCGTTCGATATAGTCGCCTGTGCAATTAGATTGATGGAACATGAATAGAGTTAGTTAATTTCGTATCAAACAGAATATTAACTTAGTGAACAAGCAACGAGGCTTGTGCCGAGGCTGTCCGATGTTTTATTTGACATGCTGGCGAGTCAAGGAGTTGGAGAGGAATTTGATCGTTGTGAGATCTATACAGTGCTCGCTATGACTGACCATCGATGATGTGTCGCATTTCCCTCAGTGACAGTAGCAACACTGTAGGCTGCAGCCTCGATCTCACCATATATTTCACTATAAAGCCTTGTCGTTAGCTTTTACCGCCTCAAGACTACAGCTAGCACTCTTAGATCACATAAAGAATGCGTGGGCTTTTCATGACAGTGATCGGCATTATTTCTCCAGATAGCTACGACCAAAGAATAAAAAATGCAATTTACGTGTTAGACAAGGGAAAACACACAACAAAAGATATAACTAACGCGGGGTGATAGACAACGGAGACCAAACAACAAAGAATGCAATGTACATGGTCTAATTCTATTTACCTGTTAGACAGTGTAGAACAAACCACAACGGATGCAGCAAAGACAGGGTGATAGTCAATGGAGAGTAAATAAAAGAAATACAATGAACATGGGGTGACAGAACATAGATTAACCAGAAGAAATACAATAAACATGGGGTCATAGACAATGGAAAATAATCAACAAAGAGTGCAATGAACTTAGTTTGTCAATATTAAACAACAAAGAATATGATTAACACAGTATGATAGACCACATGGAATAAACAAAGGAAAGGCGATAGCACGGTGTGACGAAGAGTGGAGAATGAACAACCAAGATTGCTACTAACATGATGTGACCGAGAACAGAGATTAAACAACAAAATATGTAATGAGCTTTTGGTGATAGACGATGGAAAATAAACTAAGGCAGAATGCAATGAACGAAATGAAGGCAGAATGTTAGACAATGGAAAGTCAGTAGAGATAAGGAATAAAACACAATGAGGTGTTGTGACAATAATAACATTGAGAGCGATGACTTGAAAGGAACTCGTTATAATCACTTCATTAAAGTCGAAATTTTAAAAAGCGAAAGTGCAGGAATGTCCCCACATGTAGATAAACTTGTTACCAAATTTGATTACATGAATACGGTAGGGTACATCAGTGCCCTAGAACATTTACGCCATCGACTGAGGCTAGTAGCGATTTTCATTCAAAGTAACCAGTTTATTTAATCCGAACATAAGGCATGATTTTGAACCACAACCCAGAGCTTAAACGTGAATATTATCTGGATCTTAAATGACTGAAATGTCTTCGGAATGAACATTGTGTGGTGAGAAAAAGTGTCGCTAGGAATTGTGGCAGAGTGGTGCAGGAATCTCATCATTTCCCATGACCCCTTGTTACACAATGGTTGCTTTCGCTGTTTTTTTTTTTTACGAGTTGGCCAGCAATTGGCCGTCAATGGCAAACACTAGACATGTAAACACACTCTAACGTGGACGCCCTGGCGATCAATTTACCAGAATATGGAAATACGACACTGTGTTTGACTGCTTGTGATATGTGTGAGGGCGCGCTACACAACCCGACGGTGGGAATCCCCAGTAATTACGCTCCCCAAACACCTAGATATGCCCCGGGCAAATACTACGGGTATTCATGTGATGTTTCAGCTGATACATCCACCGCGACAAATAATAATGGAAGGCATTTTATTTATACTGCGCTTTTTGACGCAGTGGTTTGGAAAAGTTGAAAATCGAGAGCAAATATAGTGTACCGGTAGTATACAGCAATGTGCGTACTTCGGGCGGGGCAACTGCTTATGAACGTTTTAGGGTAAGGACAGTGTATACATGGAAGGGGAGGGGTCTCTATAGGGGAGTGATACTCAATAGCACACATTATGCACTTTGCATTTGACTCTGTCGGACATAAAAGTGAATCGACACTAGAATTCGTGAGACAAGAAGCTCAATCGACATTAGCCTATGTTAGTTAGGCTTCGTGGAACAGAAGACCTGTTGGACTTTAGGCTCCATGAGACATGAAGCTGAAACAACGTCAGTCTTTGTGAGACATATAACCGATTCGGGATTAGGCCCCCAGTGGGCTCTATGCTGTGTGGAACATAAAACCAAATCGATATCATATTCCATTGCACATAAGAACAAATCTACTCTAGGCTCAGTGCGACATAAGCCACTGTATATATATTATGAATATATATATATAGCAAAGCCATACTAAACTCTAGTGAGAGATTCAACAACAGCTGCATAAACCTTCAGTTACAAAAGCATTTACCATATAGTTACCATCTCCAGCACTGAACACAAACCGAAGAATTCATCTTAATGACGGCCTACAACGGATATGATCAGGAAAATATATTTGAACAGCCTCAAAAAGAAATCTTCAATATAGTGAGATATGAATATAATTTAAAATGTGAAAACCAGGTATAAATAGTAGCAGGAAAGCATTTGGCTCTTAAAGTTCATGTGCATCTAATTTAATGGCATCTCTCACTAGTAAACCATTTGTTCTAATAAGCAAAGTTTCTATATTAACTTCGGTCTTCGTCCATTAGTTATATAATGGATCTAATGTTATTAAGTCTTTTGTCTCTAGGTCACTTTGTTCCCTGGTGTTTTTCCTTTCGATCTTTTGTACCTTTTTGTACCGGTTTTTTTGTTCCATATCTCAGTTTCAGCGATCAACTTGAGAGCGGCAGGTTAGAACTGAGTTCATCTTCAGCAAATATTTCCGACGTTGGCCGTTTCCCAGAGACCGTCAAACGATTCCTTTGGTGCTTAACACTCGTTGTTTGTGGAAAGTTTGCCCTGTGGTCAAGAGATATCACAACATCAATTGCTCCTACCTGACATCTTGCTGACGTAAAGTACACAGGCCGATTCAACAGTCAATAACCTCAAGTGATATCTCAGTAATCGTGCGATTACTCGCCAGCTTTTGCGAAATACAGCTAGGATTCTTTCGCCCTCTGTTCCCGAATTCCGCACGTCTTGCCGCCGATTGGCAGGATCTCGGAGGTATCAATGTAACTATGATTGCTTTATAAGATGTTCAGGATTTTACATGTAAGTCAAAGGAATAAAAATGAAAAATAGTTAGTGAAACCGTATTTTTGGTATGTGGAAGGATGGATTTTGTTTGATTCTTAAACGGGATTGGGCAATGAATGTGTCGGCTATTTAAGTGGCTCTCTTACAGGTAAATGTTTCCACTCTCCGTCGCACAAGCCCATGGAAAAACGAGGTTATTAGTCTGCAGTTAGTACTTGTTCAGTAGTCTACAATGCCAAATAGTGTCTTGAAAATCGCTGCAAATCCCGTGTCTGCGAATTCTTCCCACACCAGAGACACTGTTTAACTCCCTAATACTCCACTAAACGGATTTTCCAATCGGCTGGACAACCTCGGTAGTTTGCCCACCAGTCAATTTTGGGCTGTATAATTCTGTCCCAGACAGCAACATAAAGTTTAACGACTCGCCTTTTGTTTGCTGGATATCATCCCATTCATATCCCTCTTGTCGTAAATTTACAGAACACGGAAAACATGGTGAAATTGTAAGGGAGGCATCGAGGAGAACAGACCATGGCCGAACGCCTAAGTATGACCACCGAGTTGAAAGTGGACAACTGAGGTGATGGAGCGGTTTTCACTTTCACTACCACTCACCAGTACCATCTTGACGGCTTTCCATGGTATCCACGAGACAAAACCATTTTTCAGTTATAATGAGTGTAGAATTCTCTTGTTTAACGAAAAAAAATCCTACCACTGACTTCAAATGACAGTATGATTAAGAAAGTGACCGTTTTGACCCCTGTAGAATCATAGGATGTGTTATTGTTAGAAGGGACAAAATTATGCGTTGTTCATTTTCCAATGGGAGGTTAATAGTAACGCAGACATCTGAGATTATGTCGCAACGGCCTTGACTAGAAAACGGTACAAGAAGGTGGGGGGGGGGAGAGGACACGAGAAAAAGGAGTCAGAAATCTCATTCTGCCCTACTCTCTCCTGGACAACTTTCAGCAAGAGGGCTTTGTCTCAATTGTATTGAATTGTACACCTTGCATACTCCAACATACTCTTGCAAAACGTGGCGTCTTAAACTGACATACACTGGTCATAAGATCTAACAAAGATCTAACGAGCGAATACGAGCGAGATCCAACAAAGCTTTGATAATGCCCTTTTCTGTACATCGGTGTAGAGAAAGTGGGAGGTGATCAGCCGTGTGGAGATGACAACTCCTTGAGAAGATTGATCCCAGGGTGCCGCAAAGGCCTGATACGAGACAAAAGAGTCTTGATAAGGTGAAGAAGCTGTTTTAAAACTTCTATATCACACCAACGGAACTCTCGGGTCGTTGTCCAAGCAGTTCGTCTGACTCATATATCCCCAGTATGCGTGTCTGGGAATTCAGTCCTGTAAGATATCCTATATGGTGACATCGGCAATGAAATATTTAAATCCTGCTCCACTTTAGATCTATCTAGGTGTTAAGATAATACAGTGTAATTGAGATACTAGAATATCAATACTCAGTTAATCTTAAGAAATTGATGCAATAAATCAGATTCAAAAGATCCATGTGTATATCGATTATTATATTGATATGAAGTGACTAAATATGTGCACGGTAACCAGCGGCCACAGTTTAAATACGTATGTGAAGAGCAAGTTTGTGCCTGCAAGACAGTAGAAAGGATTGAATTAAACTATTATGGTGTTCAGTACATCCATGAATGGCGAAGATATGGCACTTCAGACCCAGACCCAATGGATTAACCTTGATAAAGAATCGAAACTAAGATAGGTCCTATCTTTTTGACATGCAATGCAGCTAGCACTCTAGACAGAGTTTGAATTGGCCAGGTGGACATTGGAGCCTAAAACTATTTATATTGTGCTCTGATGTAGGGAACTTGCTGCTGTCAAGCTTAGGAGTTGGAATTCAACTCAGCTCCCTGTGTGAACATACGTCCTGGAAACAGTAGTGGTAAGAGGTCTCAGAAGGAAGTCAGTCTGGTCCCGAATGAGGAGCTGACAAAATTCGACTCTTTTTCTTCAGAGAGCGCTATTTATTGACTGGACAAATACTCGCGAATAACAGCCAATGTGCCGATACCTACAGCTTATCTATCCTCTTAAAAGATTCCCTATTCGATTTTCGTGGGATATGAATTTACCCGACAGGAAGATGAGTAAAGGTAATAAGGCTCACATTCACTTGTTGTTTGATAAACGGACTCAACTACTGGAACATTTTCCCCCTTGAATCGATCCAGTCATCGTTGAAACTGTCATTGAAAACATAGGGGACGGTAGCGCGGCCGTTGAGGAGTCAACGGTTAAGTGTAGTTAACAGGTGAGTTGTGTGAACAAAGCTCACTATGATGAAGTAAACTAATGTGTGAATGTTGTGCAATGGTGAGATAACCGAATCATTATGGACTTTACCCTTGCCTGATCCATGTAAGTGACACTTCATGGTTGTGCAAGACTTGCCGCGGATTCGTATGATCTCGAAGGCATCAAAGGAACTATGATTGCTGTTTAAGGTGTTCAAGATTATATATGTACGTCAGAGATATAAAAATTAAAAACGGTCAGTAGACCTGTATTTTTCTTATGTGGGAGGGTGGATTTTGTTTGATTCTGACACGAGCTTGGACAACGAAGTGGTTGTCTCACAGGCAGATGTCTTCAATCTCTATTGTAATAGAAAAACAAGATTATTCCCTGGGCTGTAGTTAGTGCCTGCTTAGTAGTCTACAATGCCAGAGAGTGTCTTGGAAATCGGTCCAAATACCGCGTGTGCGTATTATTTTTATATCAGACACCGTCTAACTCCATAATACTCTACTAAATGGATCTTCCAATCGGCTGGACAACTTCGGTAGTTTGCCCACTAATCAATATAGGGCTGTATAATTTTGTCCCAGACAGTAACATAAAGTTTGATAACTCGTCTGTTGTTTACTGGATTCCATCCCATTCACATCCCTTTCCTTGCATATTTGCAGAACGCGGAAAACATGGTGAAATCTGTTAGCGAGGCACCGCGGATAAGCAGACAATGGCCTCACTTCTCGGGATGACAACCGGGCTGAGAATGGATAGCTGAAGTAATGCAGTGGTTTTCAATTTCACTGCCTGTCCCCACTGCCATTTTGACAGCTTTCCGCGGCATTCACAGGCCAAAGCCTTATTTGGACTTTTAATAGGGTAGAATTGTCTTGTGGAACCCAAAGAAAATCTTTCCACTGACTTCAAATGAGAGTATGATTAAGGAAGTTTAGAGCGACCGTTTCGGCCCTTGTAGAGTCTTCGGATGTGCTATTGTCAGAAGGAGGCAAAAATTATACGTTGTTCACTTTCCAGTGGGAGGTTCATAATGTCACAGTTAGTTGAGATTATGTCGCAACGACCTTGAGTAGAAAACGGAGGGGGGGGGCATGGGATAAAAGAGTGCTCAATCTCATTTGGTCCTGCTTTCTCCTGAGAAGCTTTTAGCAAGAGGGCTTTGTCTCAGCTCCGAATTGCACACCTTGCATACTCCAACAGCTAAAAGGCCAACAATGCTTTCTCGGACCAACTGAACACACATGGCCTCTTGCACAACGTGGTGTCTTGAACTGACATACACTGGTCATTGAAATAAGTATACGAGCTGGCGATCTAACAAAGCTCTGATAATGCCCTTTTCTGTACATTAGTGTAACGAAAGTGGGAGGTGATCAGCCGTGTGGAGATGACAAGTCCTTGAGAAGATTGATCCCAGGGCACCGCAAAGGCCTCATACGAGACAAAAGAGTCTTGGTCTGATAAGGTGAAGAAGCTGTTTTAAAACGTCTATATAACTCCAAGGGAACTCTCGAATCGTTCTTCAAGCTGCCCGTCTGACTCATAGAGCGGCAGTATACGCATCTGGGCATTTTGTCCTGTACGGTATCTTATATTGTGACCGCTGTAATCAAATACTTAAATCCTGCTTCAATTTACATCTATCTAAGTGTTAAGATAATAGAGTATAACTGAGATACTAGAGATATAGTACTCAAGTATTCTTAAGAAACTGATACAATAAATCAGATTCAAAATTCCATGGGTATATTGACTATTATATTCGCTTGAAATAAATATGTGCACCCTAGCCAGCGGCCACAGTTTAAATATGTATGTGAAGAGCACGTATGTACCTTAAAGAATGTAGAAAGGAATGGCTTAAACTGAAGTGTCCCATTTTACCTTGGCTTAATATTTCTTTTCTAACTGTACTTCATTGATTCGACGGTTGTCACCTTTGAAGAGATGTATCAGAACACAACATTTGCTGCAGGAAATCCCTACAAAGCTGGATGCATCAGTTTTACGAAACGTCTGTGGAAAGACAATGCTACACTCATGTAGGTTAGTGTTGGACTTAAGCCTTGTTGGGAATAACACTGCACACATAGCATAAAACTGAAATTTACTGAACCGACGAGGGTTACCTCTGTGACTGGAAGACACTACGACGAAACCTTACTGGCACTTGAAGAAATCTTCTGACATAAATCCGGGGCAAATTGCACCAAACCTGGACTCGAAACTTTTCAGGCAACACAATGTAAACTTCTGTAGTTTCTGACTTAGGTCTTGTCGGGAAGCCCACTATGTTGGAAGTAGCCATAAAACTGCCGACAGTAGCAATATACTGAACTTAAGAAGTTTCACAAAACCTCAGGCCCTGGAATCCAACAAGAAACCTCAGAAACAAACTCTAGTGGTGTGAACGAGGAATCCACTTTTACCTCACAACAACTCATAAAACTTTTGTAAAGCATTCTGTCTTGGAAATATAGCCCCCTCTCAAATTTGATGTTTTATCCTTCTAAAATCCTTTATGAAGTTTAGTTAGTTTAACTAACGAGGAAGGCTCATGTGCGTCGACATAAGTAGCCACTATTTAAAAAACTACCTACTGGACAACGCAAGAAATGTAGTTTCTGGAGATATATTGAAAGAGACTCCCGAGCCCGATGCCTGTGGCTACCTTTCACCGTGTTCAGCATGTCATCTGCGTCTGTTTTCCAGTATGCTTTTGCTTCTTTCCTTTGACATTTTAATTTTTAGGAATAATTGATGACTATCTGTTATGGATCAGCCTTTTCCCCGGGAAATTTCAGAAACCTTGCATCTGGCACTTATTATGTACCTCCGACTCATCAAGACACCTGCTCTACATTTTCTTTGGCTGCACAAGAAATGGGTAAAGTTTGTTGGGTTTATACATATTGTCCGCACATCGCAAATACCGTGCATAAGTGCAAAAAGAGTAAAAACTGTAAGACGATATTGATTTTATTAAAAACTTCAATGACCACGGTGTGATGATCTTAGCAGAAAGACAATTGGTAATAAATAGCAAAGACCGCAGCGGACATGAGATCATAGACAGTCAAGGTTATATAAGACAAATAAACTTAACAGAATATGATAGGCAGTGGGGAATAAAGGAAAGGAATCCCATGGCAGGGTGTGTTAGACAATGGGGAATGAACAACAGTGAATGCCTTTGACATAATTTGACCGACCAGAGGAAATACGTCAGCACATCGCAAATGGCATGATGAACGGCAACGGAGAATAAACATCAAAGAATGTAATGAGCATTTGGTAAAAAACAATAAACAAAAACGAAATGTAAAGAACACGAGTAGGCTGATATTGGAGACTAAACAATAAAGAAGTAAATGAGTGAGTGAGTGTGTGAATGCTTTGGGTTTAGTCTCGGACATAACAATAATAATCATATGACGACGAAGAGTCCTGAATATAGTGTGTTTTCTTGTGCGGCCGTCACTGGAACACCATGCCGAATACACCAGGCATGACATAACAACGCTGTTTCTTGCCCTCACCTTTCAGTGCTGAGCGTCAATCGAGGCAGCAACATTTTTAAACTCTTTGATATGTCAAGACCCGGGCTTAAACCTGGGTTTCCTGACTTTAAGACGGACGCTGTAACCACTAGATCACCGAGGCGGTAGAACGGCGTTAGAAGGCATTATTTTTCATAGACAATGGAAAACCAGGAGAGATAGTGAAAAGCATGGAATGAACACTATTTGACAATAACAATACTGAAAACCATGACTTCAAATGCCTTCGATATCATAATTTCATTAAAGTCGAAATTTTAAAAAGAAAGTAAACGAATGTTCACATGTAGATAAACATTGTTACCAAAAGTTGATTAGATAAAAACGGCAGGGCACGCCATCAACTGAGGCTAATCGCAGTCTTCATTCAAAGTAACCAGTTTAGTTAATCCGATGTTAACACAGGATTTTGAACACCAGCCCAGAGTATACATGCGGATGTTATCTGGAGCGGAAATGACTGACATGTCTTCATGATGAACATCCTGTGTCAGAAAAAGTGTAGCCAGGAATTGTGTCAGACTGGCGCAGCGATCCCATCATTTCGCATGAAACCTTCTTACACACAATGGTTGCGGTTGCTGTCTTTTGCCACGAGCCGGCCAGTAATTGAAAGTCGGCGACAAACACTGGACATGTAAACCCACTCTAACGAGGACGCCCTCAAATTACCAGAATATGGAAATATGACACTGTGTTTGTTTGCTTGTTATAGGTGTGAAGAAGGGCTGCACAACCCCATGGTGGGAACGCTCAGCAATTGCTCTCTCCAAACATCTACACATCCCCCGGGCAAATACCACTGGTATTCATGTGAATTATTACACTTAATATAGAAATTACTGCGTGGGATATTTCAAATGACACCTCAACAGCTCATATATATAATAATGGAGAGCGCTTTGCTTACAATTTTCACATCCTATTAAACACAAATTTAGGGGTCTTTTTTTTTTTTGCTCTGACGCTGCGTTTAAAAATTGACAACGAATGTAGTGCATAGAGATCATTACAACTTTTAGCGTGGTTGAGGCGAGGACAGATTCTGCATGCTTCAACGTAAGGATGGTGTTTCCGTGGAAGGGGATTAGTCTCAAACAAAGATCCGAGCAATATAAGACATGACAAGCTGCAATTAGTATTAGGCCTTGTGAGACATACAGCCCAATGGACACAAGACTGCATGAAATATAAAGCTCAGTCGAGGCAAGCCTATACGAGACATAGAAACCAATCGGCATAAGCCCGATTATATATTAGGTATTTATGCCAGCTAATATAGTCAACTCCTTTAATTTCTCAGTGTTTTATTTACTATGTGAAATATTATGCATATAAACCATGTGATATCTCCCAGTATTTGAAACACGCATACATGTAAATAATACTCAGTTATACGTGGCTGCTCTGTCCGGGTCAGCCGGAGTCTTATGGCTACCATCAAAACTGAGGCACATACATGTGATCAGAGGGATCCATCAACGACTGCAATAGGTTGGATTACAAAGGCATTTACAATATAATACCACCTGCTGCATTGAACACGAAGAACTCCACCTACTGTCGACCTGAAAATATTTTTAAACAGTCTCACTAACGCAATCCTAAATATAGTGAGATATGAATATAATTTAATATGTGAATACCAACTATACGCTCTACAAGGCAAGCATTTGTCTCTTCAATTACATGCACCTCGGACTGAGTACGATCAACCAGAGAGACTTTATATTAAATGCGCTGATATTCCTCTACAACCTAATCTTGTTTGCGTACATACACCACTTGTTAAAATTGAGCTTACCAACTCCACATTTCTTCACACCGGCTACAAATTGAAACTGGTGGATGGGAAGGGCCTAAAACTGTACTTCGTGAAAGAAAATGTGTTGAATGCAATGAAGTTGAAGATGAATCTCATTTTTTATTGAAATGTGTAAGTTTTTAACTTCGAAAGCAATATATACCTAGATGTTACAGGGAACATCCTTGTGAGTAACAATATGCTGAATTGTTAAAAGCTGTCAACGATGAGTTACTTAGAAGTGTATCCCCGTATGTATTCAAAGCCTTCCCTTTGCACAGTCGTGCTAATTATGACGGGTAGTTTTCTCCCACTGATTCAGTGCTTCTATTTTAAATGTGTATGTATGCTGTACAAAACCACCTGTCCAGCATCGATGTATGTATATTGTTAAAATGTATGCTCATGGGCCAAGTGGCCTTTTGCAATAAACTTCATCCATATACCGGCATCTCTAACGAGTAAACCATCCGTTCTATTAGGCAGCACTTCTATATTAAGCTTGGTCTTCGTCCATTAGTTATGTGTTGGATCACATGTTATTGGGTCTTATGTTTCTGGGTCTTTTGGCCCTCTGGTGTCCTTGCCTTGGGTCTTATGTACCTTTGGGTCTTTTGTTCCGTATCCCATTGTCAACAGTGAACTGGAAAGCGACAGGTTACAACTGAGTTCGTCTTCAAGAAATATTTCTGACGTCGGCACATCGGAGGAGGCAGGCACACTATTCTCTTGGTACCTAACAATCGTTGGTCTGTGGAATGTAGTTGTGGTCAAGACATATCACGACATTAGTCGCCTCCACCCGACAGGCACTGACGTAAAGTACAAAGGCCGAATTAACTTATGATAACCTGAATGACATCTCCGTAAACCGGGCAACGCATGTCAGTTCTTACGAACTCTCTAGAGAATTAAAATCTGAGGACTTGTTCGTCCTCTGTTCGCGAATCACGCACGACTTGCCTTGATCTTGGAGGCATCCCTGTGACAGTGACTGATGTTTAACATGTTCAGGGTTATAGGTCAAAGAAATGAAAAAGAAAAATTCTAATGAAAACGTATTTTGCGTATAGTAGAGAGTAAATTGTGTTTGATTCTGATACATGAATTTGTCGACTATTTAAGTGGTTGTCTTACAGGCAAATGTCTTCACTGTTTATGGTGCAAAGTCATGGGAAAACATTGGTTATTCCTTAGACTGCAGTTAGTACCTGCTCAGTAGTCTACAGTGCCAGTGTCCGTGCATTATTCCCATACCAAAGACTAAGACTGTCTGACTCCATAATACTCCACTAAATGGATCTTCCAATCGGCTGGACAACCTCGGCACTTTGTCCACTAATCAATTTTGGGCTGTATAATTTTGTCCCAGACAGCAACATAAACTTTAATAACTCGTCTTTTGTTTCCTGGATTACATCCCATTCATATCGCAAATTTGCAGAACGAGGAAAGCACTGTGTGATTTGTTAGGGAGGTGTCGAAGAAAGCAGACAATGGCCTCACACCTCTGGGTGACAACCCAGCTAAAAATGGACAGCTGATGTGATGGAGCGGTTTTCTATTTTACTACCAGGGACCCATAAAGTCTCGATAGCTTACCACGTCATTCACAAGGCCAAAGCTTTTTTTCATTTCAGTGAGCATTATCAAGGAAGTTTAGAATCTTAGGATGCGTTGTTGTCACAAAAAAATTATAAGTTGTTCATTTTCCGATAGGAGGTTCATAGTAACGCAGTTAGTTGAGAATTTCTCGCAACGATCTTGAATGGAAAACGATAGCAGGAGAGGAGAGCTGAGAAAGGAGTGTGAAATCTCATTTAGTCTTCCTGTCTCTTGACAAGCTTTTAGCAAGAGATCTTTGTCTTTGCTCCGAACTGTACACCTTGCATACTCCAAGAGCCAAAGGACCATAAATGATTTCCCACCACAACTAAACTCACTTGTTCTCTTATAAAACGTGGTGTCTTAAGTTGACATACACGGGCCTTTGAAATACGCTATATGAGTGCGACATCTAACAAAGCTTCGATAAGGCCTTTTTGTGTATTAATGTTGCGAAAGTGGATGATATATGCAGCAACCGCCTGGAGATGACACGTCCTTGACAAGATTGATCCTTGGAACCTTCAAACGCCTGATACGACAGTCTTGATTTGATAAGTTTAAGAAGCTGCTTTGAAACATCTACCTGACAACAATGGCGCATTCCGTTAGAGTCAGATATCGCCAGCATTTGTGCTTCACGTCCTATATGGTATAATACAACATTTAGACCTTCCTCCCATTTACATCTATCCCTGTGTTAAACTAACACCGCAGAGCGGAGATACTAGAAGATGACGACTGAGTCATTCCTTAAAAATGGAATATTCTCGACGTTAGCAAGTTACTAAACTTAATAACCTTCGTAAAAACGGGCTCTAGAGTCCAGCAAGAAACCCCAGAGGTGCTAGTGGTGTGTATGAAAGATTTATCTGGCCGATCGACTGGCTTTCACAATATTTCATAAAAATTTATAGCTTTCTAAAGAAACTGATGTTTTGTCCTTCTATAACCCGTCCTAAGCAATTTGCTCTCATCTGCAACTGTTCTCAAAACTTGTGTGTGCTGTTGCATGTTCATAGAGGTTTTGCTAACGACAGAGCGTTTCATGTACATTGAAAATACCTAATGGAAAACACAGGAAATGCATTTTATTTATTTATTTGATTAGTGTTTTACGGCGAACTCAAGAATATTTGATTTATACGAGGGCGGTTAGCATTCTGGTGGGAGGAAACCGGGCAGGGCATGGAGGAAACCCACGACCATGCGCAGGTTCCTGGCAGACCTTCCCACGTACGCCCGGAGAGGAAGCCACCATGAGCTGGACTCAGCAAATGTAATTTTTGCAGGTATATAAAAAGATACTTCCGAGAGTAATGTCTGTGGTTTACGACTAACGTTTCGTCTAGAATAAAGGCTACCTGTCACCGTGCTCAGCATGTCATTTGCGTCTGTTCTGTAAAATTCTTTTGCTTTATTTCTGAGTTTTTTATTTTTTGATATCATCCATGATTATATGTTGTGGATCAGTTTTTCCCTCTGGATATATTTCAGAAACCTTTCTTTTTAGCATTTTTGATATATTTCCCACACATACAGCCACCTGCTCTATATTTTCTTCGCCTAGACGAGAGATAAGCAAATTGTGCTGGGTTGACAGATATTGTCCGCAAATAGCAAATACCGTGAATACGTGTAACATCTATTTGTAATGTCAATATAAACTACAGGATAATATCGATTTTATGTAAGACTGCAGAAATATCTGACATGGTTTACCGCTGTTTACCGTATGGTGACATTAGGACATTTTGCAAAACAAGTATTTAGTGTGTTTTTTAGGAAGAAGTAACACACTTCCAAAATAAACTCAGTTATGTGGAATAGAAAAGCAGATATGAACTTGAACGTCATGGGGAAATGTTGAATGTTGAATTTTTGCCGGGTTCAAACATGAATCCGAATGAAAAATGTAAGTGGAAATTGGATAGAAACAAGGCTGCCACTGGAGTATGAAATTTGAAATTTACGCCGAGATCACCGATGAAGTGAAACTCTTTTCACTTTGATCTCATGCAGAGAATTGTTCTAATTTTGGGGGGGGGGGTTGGTGGTGGTGGTGTGAGATATCTTTGAATTTCTGGACACACAAGACCTTCTTTCAATTTTGAATTTACCTAGGAATTTTCAAGATTCTGCTGTCTAATTGTCTTCAATGCAGTGTTACAACAACAGGTTGATGGCTTTTGGAGTCTTGTATAGGTAGCCTTTAATGCCGGCCTTTTGACCTTTTAAGCCTTTTGAAAATGTTTGATTCCCACTAGTATTGCGTGCCCGGTGAGCTCCGTGTTTGTGGGGAAATTGTGCGTCAGTAACTTGCCCAATGACGGTAGTTTTCGTCTGGCGCTCGATTTCCTTCGCTTATGAAACAGACAACAGTTATAACCTTTAATAGTATTAATTTTGGACCAACCACTAATGGATCCGTGAATCAATCAGTCAATGTCGCTGGCTCTGCTTTCACACAATGGCAAGTTTGTATCATCAGACACGTCAAGTAGTTAAGCTTGTGCTTGAAAATGCAACAAAGAGGCATTCTGTTAATTCTGAATCTTGCAAGGGATGCACCTCATTTTTACCGATGTAAAAAAAAGACTTGAAAAGACTATCATTTTGGTTGCTACAGAAATATCATTTAGTCATACTCTAATGTCTCACAGGCATGTAACTGAGTCAGTAGTTCTCTCCGCCAAGAAAGTAAAAAGGTAAGTATCGCTCACAAGCCTTCTCCATGACAAAGTTAACCAGCACAATGTCCAACAAACTAAAGTTTCCCCAACAATGTCCACCACGAATCCATGTTATTGATTACTGTAATGTCCAGGAAATACGACATGAGACAAAAGTTCATCAATATTTTTGAAAATGTATGGTGTTCAGTTGACTCATCAGTGGCGGAGACAGGGCACTTTACACAAAGACCCTTACGAATAATTTTAATAATGAATCCAAACTAACATAGGCTTGAAACCTTTGCACATGCACTGCAGCTAAGCGTTCTTAATAGGGTTTAACTCGGCCGGGTGGACATTGAAGCTTGAAGCAATTCACATTGTGCCCAGATGTAGGTGAACATAATCGTTGCTGCAACAGTCTTCCGGGGCGCAGTGGTCAAGAAAGGCCTCGGAAGAAGTCAGTCTGCTCCTGTATGAGGAACTAATAAAACTGGACGCTTTTCTCCCAAGAGCGATGTTTCTTGAGTGGACAAACACTCGCCACTTACAGCCAATGTGTCGATACCTACAGCTATACTATCCGCTTAACAGATTTTCCATTCGATTTTCTTGGGAGCTGAATTTACCCGACAGGAAAAGGAATAAAGACAATAAAGCTCACATTAATTTTTGAAATTGAATTGAGAATAGATTGAAAACAGGCAAGCTCTACTTCAAGTGGACTGAAAAACGGCGGGGAAAACTGGAGTCAAAGTACTAGTCCTGTGGTAAACGAACCCAACTACTGAAGCATTTCCCGGCTTGAATTG
The DNA here is from genome assembly GCA_016165875.1 of Acanthopleura granulata. NCBI lineage: Eukaryota > Metazoa > Mollusca > Polyplacophora > Chitonida > Chitonidae > Acanthopleura > Acanthopleura granulata. Next base: position 29,971,371 of record JABBOT010000005.1, on the reverse strand, counting down.
ACCCAGTCATCGTTAAAACTGGCGACGGTGGCGCGACAACTGAGACGACGGCGTTTGGTTATCAGGAGAGTTGCGTGAAAAGAGCTGACTATGATGAAGTAGATATGTGAATGATGTATAATAGTGAGAAGCTAATTATTACACACTTTATCCTTGTCTAGTCCATATAAGTGACACCTAATGGTTGTTTAAGAACGACACTGGAGTACTTTTTGGTTTAGAAAGCTTGATTAACGTTTTCAGCTCTGTACTTTGGGTGATCAGCAGTTGTTTCTGCATCAACACATTTGCTGCATCAAGTGGTGTAGGTCAGATGTTTGACCACCTTGAACATGTCTATCTCATGTTTATGTATAGCTCACCTCGAATGCTACCTCTAAAGAAGCATGAGGAAGACGAAGATAATGAGAGGGCTGTCCATCACGTTGTTTTAACCACACTTAAGATTTCTTTGAACCTCAACAACTGCTGCACTGAGGAAGAAAAATGGTGATATTGGGTCAACTACGCCCGATATGCGTTTGTGACACTTCTAGTCATCATGAATTTGTCAAATCCATAATTATGAAATATTATGATGGCTTGCTATCTTAAGCTCACATACATCATGTATTTCACAGAGTGACCTTGTTATGTTGCTGTGACTTCTGTCTCACAATTATCGGCACTACTTAATGACCTTTGCTGCAGAATCTGCTTTATGTTGACCTGAACGGAGATTGGTTTCAGCTCCGAAGTCCATATGGGCCAGACTTTAGAGAATAAAAAGATCGAAATATTTCCAAAGTAAAACAATTAGTTACTGATATGTCAATATGAACATTGATTATCGTCTACTAAAGTGACCCATTACTTGAATTTTTTTAGATATTTCTACCAGACAAAGAAGAAAACATCGATCCATAGGGAATTTAGTCAAGGCTTAGGTTATTTTAAAGCTGTCGAGATCATCAAAAAATTATTATACGGCCAATTGACGGATTTGGGGCCAAAAATGTGCGTGGGCAACTGTTGTGGTCTATCGCATTCATCAGCGTGAGAAATGAGTGTTTGAGCAAAATATTAACTCGCCTTAGCGTTTCAGCACCAGAGTTGAGTACCGACTCCAGAGATGCAATGAGGCTTTGATGACTTTAACGTTACCTGGCATCTGATTCTTCCTCCCTTTCACAGAGGATTGTCGGTATACAGACCAAGTGTGAATGCCGACACGTTTTACCCGCAGCTTTGATATGAAAGAAGCATTCAAATTAAGGTAGCCACATCTCGTGAAAAGACGCTCGTTCGAAATACAGTGGAGTCGTGCCAGTGCAAGGGTCTAGTCTATTTTGTCTTGTGTCAGACAGTGGCGGGAAAATTGGGACTCGTTAAATCAAAGACGGAAAGTTGATGACTATTTCTACGGTTTTGGATGCATGTCTGTCCCCCGAGTGAGAGAACATCCAATTTCCAGATACATCTATGTTCGGGGAAAAACTACCTTTGTGGTTGAGGCCTCACGCGTGCCGTAAGAAGACAATAAATTCTCAAATTTATTCTGTAAGGAGAGAATTCGTTCGATATAGTGGCCTCGGCAATTAGATTGATGGTAGGTGAATAGTTTGATGTTTGATGCTTTGTTTGAGAAGCTAGCGAGATTAGGAGTTGGTGTGGAATTTGATCGATGCAATTTCAGCTATGACTGATCATCGATGCTGTGTCACATTTCCCTGAATGATCTTGCTACACTTTGGTCTGTAGTTTTTATCTCCCCATACATCGAGCTAAAGCCTCAAAGTTAGCTTTTATGTCCTCAAGAGTATTTCTAGCACGATTACATAACTTCAAGCATGCGTTTTCTTTTCACGACAGTGATCGCCATTATTTTTGTACATAGCTGCGTCCAAAGAGTAAATTTACGTGATAGACAATAGAGAACAAAAGACAAAGGACGAAATGATCGCAGAGTGATAGACAATGGAGAAGAAATAAAAGAAATGCAAAGAACAATGGGGTGCTTCACAATGGAGAGAAAACAGAAGAAATACAATGAACATGGAGTTATAGACAATAGAGAGGAATCAACGAAGTGTGCGATGAACACGGAGTGATAGACAATGTAAGGTAAGCAACAAAGGATGCAACGAAGAAGTGTGACCATAGTGTGATAACCTTAGTAGAAACACAATGGAAAATAACCAAGAATGCCATGGATATGGGATCATAGACTATCGACATTAAACAATAAATAATTCGATTAACACAATATGATAGACGAAAAGAAAGTAATAGCATGGTGTGACAGAATATGGAAAAAGAACAACTAAGAATACTACGGACATGATTTGACCGAGAACATAGATTAAACAACAAAGGATGTAATGAGCATTTAGTGATAGACAATGGACAATAAACATAGACAAAATATAAAAAAACTCGGGAAATTAGACACTGGAGAACAAAGAATTAAACAATAAAGAACGAAGTGAAGGAGGCGTGTTAAAAAATGGAGAATCAGCAGAAATAAGGAATAAAACGGAAAGAACGTTAGGTGGCAATAACAACACGGAGTACGCTGATTTCAAGACCCCGTTATAATGACTTCATTAAAGCCAAAATTAAAAAAAAACGAAAGTGCAGGAATGTCCACTCGTGTAGATAAAAATTGTTACCAAATTTGATGAGATAAATATGGTAGGGTACGTCCTTGCCATAACACTTTCAAGGCATAGTCTGAAGTTTATGACAGTTTTAATTCAAAGTAACCAGTTTATTTAATTCAAACATAAGACAAGATTTTGGACACCAGTCCACGAGATGCGGATATTATCGGCAACGAAAATCACTGACATGTCTTCGGGATAAACATCCTGTGTCAAAAAAGCTTAGCCAGGAATTGTGTCAGAGTGTTACAACAATCTCATCATTTCCAATGACTCCTTGGGACATTATGGTCACGGTTGCTGTCCTTTTACTCGAGCTGGCCAGTAAGTGGAAGTCGGGCTGAACAACTCGACCGTGGGAATACCCAGCAAATACGAGCTCGGGGTTGGTGTAACGCTGCGGTTACCGGCAGATGAAAACTCTGAGTGAAAATAGTGTGCAGTTTGTATACAAAAACACCCAAATGACTCTATGCGTGCTTTTGGGCGGGGCAATGGTTCATCGATGTTTCAACTTAAGGGCGGTGTTCACGTGGAAGGGAAGGGTCTCAGCCAAAGATCCGAGGCACGTAAGACACTATAGAACACAAGGCGTAATTGACATTAGGTTCTGTGAGATATAAAATTGAATCGACACTATAATGCGTGAAACATAAGGCTCAATTGACGTTAGGCTATAGGGGCATAGAGGCGCATAGGCATTGGGCTTCGTAGAACATAAGTCTCATTAGGTTAAGCTCAATGAGACATAAAGCTCAATCGACGGTACACTCTTTGTGACATGAAACCTAATCGGGATTAGGCTCTCTAAATCATAAAAACGCAATGCACTCTAGGTTCCGTTAAACATAAAATGAAATGGAAATGGACACAAAACCCAGTCGACATTACGTTTCTCTGAACATAAGAACCCATCTACTCTAAGCGGGGTGTAACATAACCCTGAGTATACATATTATATCAAGTAAATATGAAAAGCCTTACTCAACTATTTTAACGTATCAGTGTTTGATTTGGATAAATACTATGCAAATAAACCACGTAATACTTCGATATATTTTTGAACAGCCTACAAAATTAATCTTCAAAATAGTCCGATAGCAATGTGATTTAAACTGTAAATACCCAGTATTACCAGGTACATGTAAGAAATTCCCTCTAATAATATACGTATATCTCATACAATGGCATCTGTAAATGGTAATAAGTAGCACTTCTATGTTAAATTCGCTTTTCGTCCATTAGTTATATCTTGAATTTTTATGTTATTGGATCTTGTGTTTCTTGGTCTTTTTGCCCTCTCGTATTTTTCAATAAACTTTTGTCCGTTTAGATCTTTAGTTCTATATCCCGGTGTCAACAGTCTCCTTGAGTTTATGCTACAGGTTAGAATTGAGTTTGTTTTCAGCAAATATTTCCGATATCTGCAGATCCCAAGAGACAGGGGCAAAATTCATTTGGTACTTAACAATCGCTGTTTGTGGAAAATCTACCCTGTGGTCAAGAGATATCACGACATTAGTCTCCATTACCTGTCACCAAGCGACATAAAGTACAAAACCCGATTTAACAGGCAATAATCCGAACTCACATGTCAGTAATCGGATGAATACACACCAGTTTTCACGAACTCTCCCCCGCGGTAACAGCTGAGGACTTGTTAGACCGTAATCTTGCAGACATCAGTGTGACTACGGTTGTTGTTTATTTCGTTCAGGATTACAGGTCAAAGAAATGAAAGTAAGAAATGGCCAATAAAAAACATATTTTCCGTATGGTAGAGAGTAAATTGTGTTTTGTAAATTTTTCGGAGATTTAAAGGACTCTCTGGCAGGTAAATGTCATCACTCTCTATTGCACAAGGTTATTGAAAAAAATGTTATTCTCTAGGCTGCAGGTAGTACCTGCTCAGTAGTTGTAGGTACTAAAAAGGTAGCGTGGAAATCGGCCCAAATCCCTTGTCTGCGCATTATTCCCATACCAGAGACACTGTCTAACTCCATAATACTCTACTAAATGGATCCTCCAGTCGGCTGGACAACCTGGGTAGTTTGCCCATTAACCAATTCTGGGCTGTATAATTTTGTCCCAGACAGCAACATAAACTTAAATAACTCGTCTGTTGTTTGCTGGATTCCATCTCATTCATACCCCTCTTCGCGCAAATTTGCAAAACGCGGAAAACGCGAGAGTTGTTAGGGAGGGGTCACGCCTCGGGTTGATAACCGACCTAAAAATGGACAGCTGAAGTGATGGAGCGCTTTTTAATTGCACCTCCAGTCATCGTGCCGTCTTGAAGGCCTTCCACAACGTTCACAAGGCCTTTTTTCATTTGTAATGGGGATAGAATTTTCTTGTGGAACGCAAAGAAAATCCTCCACTGGCTTCAAATGACAGCATGATTAAAGAAATTTAGAGTGACCGTTTTGGCCCGTGTAGTGTCTTAGGATGTGTTATTGTCAGAAGGGAGAAAAAAATATATGTTGTTCATTTTCAAATGGGGGGCAGATAATAACGCAGTTAGTTGAGATTATCTCGGAGCAACCTTGACTTGAAAACGATAGAAGGAAGGGACAGCAGAGAAAGGAGTGTGAAATCCCATTTGTTTTGCATACTCCAATAGTCAAAAAACCAAAAGTGCTTAGCCACTACCACTGAACACACTTGGCCTCTTGCAAAGCTGCCATATCTCGGCCACCGAAAAAAGGTGTACTTTTTGTGTACATTATTGTAGAGAAATTGGGAAGTATCAGACACATGCAGATAACTAACCCTTGAGAAGATTGATCCAAGGGCGCTCCAAACGCCTGATGCGACACTAAAGAGTCTTGGTTTGATAAGTTGAAGAAGCTGTTTTCAAACTTCCACATCACACCAAAGGCATTCTGGAATCGTTCTTCAAGTGCTCCGTGTGATACAAATGTCGCCAGTTACACAGGGCATCGCGACCAGTATGGTGTCCTATATGGTAACTTGTGCAATACAATATTTACCGGACAGGAAAACGAATAAATATAGGTTTCACATGCGCAATTCGACTAGTTTGGGTCAAAGATCTGGCTCCGATTGAAGAATACGGCCACACAGACAGTCTAGGTTGTTGATATGCCATAAATTTCTATACTGTCATTTTAAACCCAGATAAAATATGTCAGAATTTTGTCTGCTTTGGATACAACTGAAAAGTTTTTGCCAGGGGGGCAACAACCCCTCCTACCCACTCTCAACCCCAAGAAGGTTACCAAGATGACAAACTCCTTTTACGTTACTCCCAAGAGAAACAGTTCAAAAAATTGGTAGTCACGCTGTGTTAATTTTTGGATATAATGTAGAGAAAAGTCTAAGCTGTGTGTGCTGATATGGTATACCACGACGCGAAAGTTTAGGGATATATATTGAGAGATGAAGTTGTCACATTTACTACATAAATACCAAGGAAAATCAGTGCGCTCGTGTAACCTATTGGCAATAAAGTTCACATTAATTTTCCTTGTCTGATCTAAATAGACTAAAAGCAAGGAAATTGTGCTTCAAGTGGATTGAAAAACGACGGGTAAAACTCAAATTAGGGAACTAAATTACTAGTTTTCTGATAAACGAACCCAACTACTGAAAACTTTTCCCTCTTTGATCGACCCACTAGTGCTGTGCCTGAGGCGACGGTGTTGAGTTGGCAAGCGAAATGCGTGAACTGTTTGAGTGAGTTGTTTAAGAACGAGACTGGGGTACTTTTTGGTTTAGAAAGATTGAATGATGCTTTCAGAGCTGTACTCTTGGTGACGAGCAGTATTTTCTGGATCAACACATCTGCATCGGAAACTTCACAACCCTGGGCATGTTTATCCCATGTTGATGTATTGCTTAACTGAAATGTTGCCTCTAAAGAACCATTCGGAAGATAAAGACATGTAGAAAATTGATCTTCACGGCGTTTGGGGTTTTCAACATGCTAAAGGGTTCTCTTAGATCACAACAATAGAATCATTAAAACGGACAAATACTGATACGCCCAAGCCTTGCGTTTGTCACACTTCTAGTCATGATAATTTTGTCGAGAACCATAATGATGAAACATTATGATGAATTCCTATTTTAAGCTCTGTCAAGTATTGTATCACGCAGAGTACGTTTTTTTTGTTGTCGTTGTTATTTGGGGTTTTTGTTGTTGTTGTTGTTGCCATTATCTCTGTCTCACAAATACTGTCACTATTTGCTAACCTTTGCTTCCGGACCTGATTTATGTTGACCTGAACAAAGATTGGTTTCCCCTCCGAAGTCAACAGAGGCTAAACTTCAATGAATGAAAAGATCAAAACCTTTCCAAATTGAAGCAATTAGTTAGGATGATGTCAACATTGGCATTGACTTACCGGTAAACCACTCGTCTATTAAAGTGACCCATTACTTGAACTAGTCGAGATATTTGTACCAGATAACGTGGGAAGCATTAATCCATTGGGAACCCAATCACGGCTGGGATATTTCAAATTTGTCAAGGTCATCAAATAAGTATCATACTACCATTTGCTGGATTTTGCGCCAAAAATGTACATGGGCAGCTCGTGTGGTCTGTCGTATTCATCTGCCTGAGCGATGAGTGGTTGAGCACAATATGATCTCACCTTCGCGTTGCAACCCCAGAGCTGAGGATCGACTCCAGAATTGCAATGAGGCCTTGATGACTTTAACGTTACAGATGGCATCTTATTCGTCCTCCCTTTCACAGAGGCTTGACGACATGCAGATCATTAGCTTCAACTTTGATATGAAATAACAAGAAGCAATAAAATGAAACTAGTACCATTTGGTGACGGGGAAGATCGTTTGAAAGATAGCACACTTGTTCCTGGGGAACGAAAATCGTGAAGGCGCAAGGGTTGAGCCTGTTTTGTCTTGTGTCAGACAGTCGCTGGAAAATTGGGACACGGGACTTTTATCTATTTATGTTATGGAATCTGCAGCTCGTTAAGTTGAAGACGGAAATATGATAACTAGTTCTAAGGTATTGGATGCATGTCTGTCCCCTTAACAAGAGAGAACCTCCAGAATGCAGTTATATCTACCTTCGGGAAAAACTACTTTTGAGGTTGGAGTGTCACACACGGGCTGTGAGCTAGGAAGACACTAAATTCCCCAATTCATTCGGTAAGAGAGATGTTATTCGATATAGTGGCCTGTGCAATTAGATTGATGGAAGATGAATAGAGTTCGTTAATTTCGTATGAAATAGAATATTAACTTAGTCAACCCGCAAATAGGCTTGTGCCTAGGCTGTCTGATATTTTATTTGACAACCTAACGAGCCTGGAAGTTGGAGTGGAATTTGATCGTTGTGAGATCGATACATTTCCAGCCATGACTGACCAGCAATGATGTGCCACATGTATCTGACTGACTCTCGTTAAGTTGTAAGATGCTGCATGTATCTCATCATATATCGAGTTAAAACCTTAAGGTTAGCTCTTACGGCCTCAAGTGTATAGCTAGCGCTATCACATCACGTCAAGCATAAGATGACTTTCAGAACAGTCATCGACATAATTTCTCTAGAAAGGAATGAGTTTAACTGAAATGCTATAATTTGTCTTTATTTAGTATTTTTTAAAATTCTATTTCATTGATGACGAATGTCACCTTTGTAGCTGAAAGACAGCATTTTAAACCTTAAGAAACCTACTGTAGTAGGAAACTAAAGGACACCTGCACCCGGTTTCAGGAAACGTCTCAGGCAACACAATGGAACACTTATGTCGTCTTTGACGTCAGTACTTTCGGAGAACACACGGTTGGACATAGCCATAAAACTGCAGACTAAAGTTATGCAGCACACCTCTACCCAGAACTGACAGTTGTGTTGTGTTTCACTTCTGTCTTGGCTAGTAACATGCCATGTTGGTCATAGGCATAAACCTCCGGACGTTAGCAGCTTACTGAACTTTTGCAACTTTGAAAATCCAGGCCCTGGAGTCCAGCTAGAAACCTTAGAGATAAAGGCTAGAAATATATATAAAGTATCTATTTGACTCATCGAGTGGCCTTTACAATATCTCACAAATCTTTTGCAAAGGTATCTGCCTTGGAAATATGGGTACCTCTAAAACCTGATGTTTTATCCTTCTAGAGCCCTATTTAACGGAATGCTTTCATCTGACAACTGTTTTCAGGACTTGTGTTTGCTGTTGTATAGCCCTGACAAGTTTTGCTAACGACGGAGAGTTTCATGTACACTGAAATAACTGCCGTGAAAAAAATACCTGTTGGACAACGCAGGAAATGTAATATCTTAAGATGTATAAAAAGAGACTTGAGAGATACACTTCTGTTGATTACGACTAGAAGTCCAGAATACAGGCTACCTGTCACCGTGCTCAGCATGTCATTTGCGTCTGTTCTCGAATATGCTTTTGCTTTTTTCTGATTTCTGATTTCTGATTTTTTTTTTTTGAAATCATCCATGATTATATGTTGTGGATCAGCTTTTCCCCCGGGATATTTCAGAAACCTTTGCTTTTGGCATTTTTTATCCACTTCCGACGCATACAGTCACATGCTCTATATTTTCTCCGCCTTAACAAGGAATGAGCAAATTTTGCTGGGTTTACAGATATTGTCCGCATATACCAAATACCGTGCATACGTGTATCATCTACTTGTAATGTAAATAAAAACTATATGAAGATATTGATTTTATTTAAGACTGCAGAAATGACTGATATGGTCTGTGACATGGAGAAATAATGCTGTTTACTGCTGTTTACTGTATGATGACATTAGTACATTTTGCAAGACAAGTATTTAGGGTGTTTTGTACGAAGAAATGACACACTTTCAAAATAAAGTCAGTTGTGTGAAACAGAAAGGTAGACATGAACTGAAATGACATGGGGAGTTTGAATCTCGTAATTGTTGGAGTAAAATATGAATCCGAATGAAAAGTGTAAGAGGTAATTGGATAGAACCAAGGCTACCACTGGAATATGAAATTTGAAATTTACGCCGAGATGACAGATGAAGTGAAACGTTTGTCACTTAGATCTCATGCAGATATTTTTTCTAATTATTTTTGACGAGTGAGATGTCTTTGTATTTCTGGACACACGAGGACGTAATTCAATTTTAAACTTCCTTAGGAATTTTCAAGATTCTCCTGTGTAACTGTCTGCAATGTATTGGAACAATGACTGATCGTTAGCGTTTGTAGCTTTGTGTAGGAGGCCATTAACGTGGACCTTTTGGCCTTTTGAGGCCTTTGAAAAGGATTATTTCGTCGAAATGGTCATCACTTACTCGCTCAGTGACGGTGGTTTTCTTCTGTAGCTCTCATTTCCCCCACTGATGAATTTGGCAACCGTCATCAGGTGTATTATTATTGATTATGGTGTTAAACACTAGTGGATCGTGAAATCAAGCAATGAATGTCACTGTTCCTGCTTACACACAATGTCATATTCCGGCCAACGGACATTTGAATTAGCTCATCTTATAGCTGAAAAATGCAACAAAGAAACATTCCAGTTCGTTCATTTCTTAAAAGAGATGCCCCGCATTTTACAGATGTAAAAATAGACTTGACGAACGAAAAAATATCATTTGCACCGTTTTCATTTTGGTTAAGAACTATCATGTCGCCATAATGTAGTGTTATACACCAATGATCCACAGCACAATTTAATGTGTTGAGAGGCTAAATTGCCAAGAGAGTGACAAGAGAGCGCCTGTTGCCTCTTACATGGAACCAGGCCATTGGTAGTGAAGGAACTAGGGCTCTGTATCCTACCCAGGAGCCATCTGCGTTTGCAGAGTGAAAGAGCGTCCTATGTCCACCTCGCGAAGGATGCCAGTGAGTGTTCCCTGAAAAGGACGCTATATATGTAGCGCGTGCAGTAAAACAGCCACTTGCGTACTCGAGGTGAAGGTATCATCACTGTTCCTACTTGGATCCTCTACTTGAGATGACATCATGCTCTCCAGCACTATTTGTCTGTTTATTTGATGGGCGTTTTACGTCCAGTAAGTTTTCACTTATACTACGACGGCAAGAATGATGGTGGAGTTAAACCGGGCAGAGCCCAGGCGAAACCCACAACAATGCACATATTGTTGGCAGACCTTCCCAGATACGAACGCCGGTATGGACGCAAACAGGAAGCCAGCATTGGCTCTTAGGTTACTGTGCTGTATTGCAAAAAATCATTTTTACCTAAATATTCGGGAACTGCACTGTATGGACAGCATTGCGATTCAGAAAACGGGGTCAACTTCTTCAGTATCAATTACACAACACATGTGGGTGTTATTTCCCTTACTCTAGTCTCCAGCCAGAAACTGATAGCACAGACTATAATACTTCAAAGAATGCACAGCCATTGACTGTTTATTACACAGCATTATGCAATCTGCTTACTGCTTCTTAGATTTGATTTACAGAAGCGTATAGCAAGTTACTTTGTGTCTTATTCAGGTCAAAGCTTTTGCAAACTGACATGCTCTTATGATGTTAGCAATGTGCTGCGAATCATTACGAATCTCGTTACAGTTTCCGTTCTAAACAGCTACAATAAGTTAATGGGCTGAATCCAGTTGCCAATATAACGGTTTAGGACAATCAAAAAGAAATGGATATGCTGAATTTTTTTTTACTCGAATAAGCAAAGAACAAGCTTTTCAAGCTCTTAGCTTTTCTATCTATATTTTCTCTCTTATAAACATCTTATAAACAAATACACGCCCAGACGAAATCAAAACAAGCTGGGATTCGAGAGTGTAATCTATTTGCTACAGAATCTAGGAAATAACTCCATGTTGTCACCACTTTTTACACTTTTATCCAAAAATCTGTAGCAGTTGCAGCTTTCCCCTTCCTATTGTGTCATAATTTAGGCTATGAAGGTACAATACTTTACCATACAGATCTTCGTTTTATAGGTGGAGGAAACCTGAGTTCCCACGCATGATAAACGTTCCCACACGTGGCATACACACTTGCAAGTTCTCTGTCCAAACCTGGAGATATAAGATTTATTTATTTATTTGACTTGGAGTTTACGTAATACTCAAGAATATTTCACGACGGAGGCAAGCATTATTGTGGGAGAGAAGCGGGCTGGGCCCATGGGAAACCCACAATCATTCGTGATTTCGGTGTGATTATGAGGTGAAGCAATAGCACATGTACATCGGCGATGAGACGTCTCTGTTGCGAGATAAAGACACCGTCGTGATACGACTGAACCAAATAAGGAACTATAATATTAAAACTGTGCATTACAACTCATTAAGATAACAAAGATAACAAGCATGAACTTATCATTGTCTTAAAACTGACACTACTACAACTTTAGAACGGCCGTTCAGAACATTTAAAGTTGTTCGGCCGTATGTGTGATACCTTCCTACTATGAACGCTTGAGGAATACTCTTTAAAGTGTGGACTATTGGTATGCTTTAGTCAAACTTGACACTCAGGAATTATATCATTCACATTTTTTTCCATATCCAAACGCTGGCCCTCAGAGGGAAAAGTTTCGGATTAATTCCTGGCGCGAAAAGCAAATGTTTAGCGAATGAAATCATTGATCGCATAGAGCGGTAAGTTACACAACGCAAGCCGTTACCTCGCCGTTTAAAATCGACCGGCCCATAATCGAGATGTGACGCTAAATGCTAGCTGGGGCAAACAGTCTTTAATGAGCAGAATAGGCGCCAGACATTACAGCTCGGAAGAGCGCCAGAGGATTGGACACGTCCCTGAAATATAGCTGGTACTCAGCTAAATGCTCATGTATTTCATTAAATTCAATGTTGACGGAACGGAAGATTCCGTTAAGTTGAGAGCTTTGCTCGGCGGCTTTACATAGTGAATCCTCTGTTCAGTGTTTGCGCTGAGCATCCATAACGAACAATGTAATAAACTGTTTTAACGTATTAGGTCCATGGTCACTGTTTTGGGCCTTCTGTATTACAGGTTGCCCAAATTTACCTGCCATCCATAACGACGTTGTTTGTCTGCTAGATAGTCTGTATGCTGTTCAGGACTGTATTAGTACAGTGTTAGAAAAGCCCGTGTTTTTGCCTCACCAACTCCGGTATTTCTGCGAAAGTTTTACGAATACAGTCGCTTTAACGAAAAGACACCCGTGATAGGAGAAAAAAGTGATCTCTGGTGGTTAATTCACACATTACTTCACATGATGATATTACCGCCATACCTGGCAGCTTGCTGCCAAACCTTTTACCCGTAATATCACGGAAAATTTATAACAGTGTAGAACCTCAACTGCCGGGCTAAATGTCAGAAGACGTCTTGCGCCCCGCGCCGCGTGCTTTTGAGAATGGAGTTGCAATATCATCACCAAAACCAGGTCGTCAAAAGCCAAAAAAAGCCCGCACCTATGAAATAAATATTTTAAAATTGTAAAAGTGTAATCATTTCTGACGCTTATTAGATGAATGACAAATTTCCCAAAGGAATTCATTCTGCGCCGCAAGGTACCCGCTGGGTATTTTATGTTATACTGTGCTACTTCTGTACAATACAATTTTAAAATGAAACTGCATTATTTATGTCTATCAAAAGCAATATACGGTTAGAAAAACAGGATTTTCAAACATGCAATATTCCGAAAAGAGAAATAAATGCTTGGAAAGAATATACAAGTATTAAGACAAGAAAGAGTCACATTTTAAACGCCTCGTCTGTTGTAAGAAAGGCAGGTGAATTCACACAAAACTTTGTTATTTGGCAAAGCCAAAAAATGAAAGTCACAGATATAGTGTCAGTCTATCTGGGAATAAACAATGCACAACTTTAGATCTATATCTATAGCCTTCTGGCGTGTGTTTTACTTCTGTGCGTCCTTCCATTGCGTTATACATTATAACATGGCCTTCGGTCATGTTTGTCAGAAACAATGCAAAGCCGAACCAGGAAGCAACAAAAACGTGGGAAAACTTTTCCTGCTGCACCTGTTCTGCCAAACCAAACCCTTTTTACACTCAGGATTAATTTTATTCTCATGTTTTATTCCGTAAAAATTTTTCAATCGATAAATATAATTGCTGAAAAAAACAACAACTCAGAGCTGGAATCTTCTTAAAAAACCTAATCAGTTTTCCGTTAATTCGAACTTGGCCTTTGCTCACAGGGGTTATTCATATTTATTAGCAGTAATCCTCAGTGATGGGCAAACTGACATTCTCCTGTTCATGTCTCATATCCATTCATTCACAATTGAAGATCTAAAGGTGAAAAAAGTAGGACATGAAATTGAATACCTAAGACTAATTAAATACACTGGCACCCTTGAATTTTTATGACTGAATTCAAGAATCCCATACTTGATGACATAAATGTGTTTCAGATTTTACCGTGATGAATTTGCCTCAAGGTCAAGAAAGATGAAATAAGACTCGGTTCCACGCCTTCCCTCAGTTTGCTCATATCTGACTAATGTTTATAATAGTCGGATACGGTTCTACGCTTTCTCCACTCTGGAGGTATTTTTCTGATGTCATTGGTGGATATGGCTCTTCGTGTTCTCCACGGGGCAGGTATTTGTATCATAACATAGATGGATATGGTTCTAGGTGTTCTCCACTGTGGAGGTATTTGTCTGATGACATTGGTGGATATGGATCTTCGCGTTCTCCACGCCAAGAGGTATTACTCATATTAGAGGTATTACTATTACCAGGTATTTGTATCATGACAGAGATGGATATGGTTCTAGGTGTTTTCCACTGTGGAGGTATTTTTCTGATGACATAGGTGGATATGGTTTTGCGCGTTCTCCACTGTGGAGGTATTTTTCTGACGACTGTAGGTGTACATGGTTCTGCGCGTTCCCTCAGTGTGGGCATATTTGACAGATGATTGTAATGGGTGGATATGGTTCTTCTAGTACTTTCAATGTAGAGTTACTGCTCTCACGACTATGAGTGGATATGGTTCTACTCGTTCCCTCAATGTGGAGGTGCTGGTATGACGACTATAGGTAGATATGGTTCCTCGCGTTCCCTCAGTGTGAATGTTTTTGTCTGATGACTATGGGTGGATGTGGGCGTTCCCTCAGTGTGGAGATTTTTGTCTGATTATAGGTGGATAGCATTCTAGATGATTCCTCAGTGTAGAGGTAATTGTCTGATGACTATAGGTGGATATGGCTCCTCGCGTTCGTTCATTGTGGCGGTATTTGTCTGATAAATACTGGTGGATATGGTTCCACGCGTTCTCTCAATATGGAGGTATTTTTTTGATGACTATAGGTGGATGCCCGATCTAACAGAAAGCTATGCAAAGGGAGAATGTAGATGAGATTTTCATACTCTCCAACATACCGCAGACCCTCGAAGGGAAGAATTGATTGCGGTTTTACTACAACAGTTTCATTTATTTATTTCATTGGTGTTTCACGCCATACTCAAGAATATTTTACTTATACGAAGGCAGTCAGCATTATGATGGGAGGAAACCGGGAAGAGCCCGGGGAAAGCTGACGATCATCCGCAGGCTGCTGTCAGACCTTTCCACGCACAGTCGGAGAGGAAGCCAGCATGAGCTTCACTTGAACTCACAGCAACCGCATTACTACAACAGTTTTAGGTATTAAGTTTCAAAGGTGTATTTTTTCCAATAAAAATGCTCTTACAAACGTGTAAGATTCTGGCTTACTTTGGCCCAACATATTGTCAAACATTAAATGAATTTTAAACGTAATTCGAGCTAACACAATTAAAATCGTTGGGAGTTTATAACTCTAATTATCTCTTTATTCGTGGACATGATAAACTTGAAAAGTTCTCTCGTAAGTCAACCTTCGTGACACACTGTCTACTCTATGTCAGCTCAGCCGATATATTTCCTGTGATATTGTACCTTGCTTTAATTATGATGTAATTCCGCTCAAGTGTGATAAATCTCAAGTGCTATACGCTGGCAGCTCGACTCTATCATTACTCGGTGACAAATGTTTATTGCTGTGCACTAATATTCAATTTCGGAATACGTCTTCATTACTGGAGATGCGTCCATAATAATCCAACACCTTGTGACATATCTACATTATTGTCTTATATTATGTTCCCTTTTGTAACGTGTGTAAAGACTTCTGCATTGTCGACATTTTAAAGTATACAATAGCTTATGTTTTGTTCATCGAACTGTGAAATACAATGTTTAACATCATGATGAAGAGTTCAGAACAAATCACCATTTAAGAGCTCTGAGTAAGAGCAATACATTCTGGTGGGGGGGTGGGGTGGGGGTAAGCCTTTGTCTGCCGTGCTCTAGCTGGGCTTTAACGACAACCCTACTATATAATATTTAATTGGCATAGTGCAGAACTAGTTTATCAAATTCCTTTTCCGTCATTAGCTCCTTGTTAGCATGCATTGATTAATGACAAACCACACAGGGCTTGATTTACAGTTTAGCTAGAAAATCACTCGGCAAATCCATTTTGCTGATAATTGTGTAATTAGCAATCGAAACCAGAACAGAAAGGCGTAGAAACTGGCAACATACCATGTAACCCAAACAATGGCCGAGGAGTTCTCAGTACTACAAACAGACGAGCATATCTCTGTGTGTGCTTAGTGTTTCAATCGCTCGGTGAAATATAGATCGAATGCTTGTTAATATTACCATAGTCAATTCTCTTGTAGACTTTTCACACAACAGTGTAAACTTGCCTACAGGAGCGATATTTTTTCCCTTGTGAGAATACCTTGTGCGTTGCAATTTTGTCAGTAAAGCCTGCTCCCGTTCTGTATCTGTGTAACCAAACTGAAAGCTGTCACAGTGCCTTGCGAAAAGTACATTGTGTCTCTTTCCAAACTAAAGTTTTGGGGCTTTAATTAGTTGGGGTTTTTTTTCAAGTCGTCCAGTGCATGATACATTTTTAAAAAATTATCATTCGGTTTCCTCAGAAATCTATCAATCCATACTCTCTTCTATCATATACAAGTGATATTTCCAGCCTGAAAAGTTCCATTGTGTCGCTGAATTACATACATATTTCACTGAGGCCAAATGTTGGTTTCTATGCCGCCAGAGCGATTAGTATATCTGCTTGTTATCAACGCGTTTCCTGACAGTGTGGCGACTCAATTAAGGCAAGACATGCATTTGAGCAGTTCCCTGTCTCTTACCTTCTCTGGGCCTTTCTTCTCTTCAGCCAAGTCCTCTTTGTGCTTCCAACAGACACATTAGTACCATCTCCGCTTAATACTACCTAACTAGAACATGAATTGAGTTTTAGCCGTATTGGGAATGTAGGCTCTTCGGCGGACCTTCCTCTTACCGGTAATGGTGAGCCCAATCGCCCCAGGACCAAACAAATCTCTTAGTAACGGTAAATTACACATTAGCCGTCGGCGCCTCCACACCTTAAGAACAACCTTTAAAACCTTTAAACGTGTATCTGTGGAAATTCAGGGTCTCAATTGTGTGTCATCTGTTACAAGCCTGGGGAAAAATGGAGGAGCATCTGTGGAGAATTTCAGACACTTTATCATACGTCCACTCTAGCAAGGTGTGGCGAAAATGATAGTCTCCTGTCTATGTCTTACTATTTCTGATAAGCATCAGTGTGTACTGATAAGGAGGGAACGATGGATCATGTTTGAAGTAAATCTAGAAGCCTGCAACAAGAAGTCTAAACACTCAGGTTTGACACCTAACTTTAACCCCGATCTGGTTTCTAGCAGTAACGAACACGCATAGGATCCTGAACCTCCAAAGCATAAGCATAAAACACACCAGCTGCTGACACACCGTTAAGAATTGCTTTTAGTGATATCAAGATTGATTAGGGGTTGTTAGCCTGGTAATTACATAACTTGCAGCTTAGGGATGCAATTTACAAAGCTCATTTAGATACCACAACTAGGATATAAACTTGCTTTTATGATTAATATTTGCATGCATTTAGTCCAAAGATAGTCTAAAGCGGAAACACAACAGTTGGGTAAAATCAGCCCTAAGCCAGTGCGTATATTAAGTGCCACTTTACCAACCAATACATCTTTATATTTCACTCTACATAGTTGTCTGTTCTTCATCTCTAAAGTTGTAGAACTCAAACAACATCTGCCGATGGCCTGATTTAGCTTGAAACTCTTCTACTGAGGAGACGTAAATAGCTTTGCAATCAGAGGTATAATTCGAAAAAAATGTTCATAGAATCATTTGTCATTCTGCACACTTGTCAACAAAAAGCCATTTGTGCGTCTTATGAGTTACGTAGCCACGATAGAGTGATAAGTGCTTCTCTGTATGCAGATTTGGTTACTATGCCATTTAACTCGGATTTAAGCGCCTTCGCTATTTCCTGTGCACAAAAGAATGACCAGTTTATTTTATGGCTTCTTGCCTCCATTCATTGGTTACACGTGTTTCACAAATCATTCGGATGTAATATAAGCCAATGAGGCAACTCCTACAGAATAACACATATAACTCAGAAATCCTTTCGTTTCTTTCACTGACTGGTGACGTGTTCAATAATTTTCACTTATAAGCCAAAAGTAAGATTCCTGGGCTGTTGAAAACGTTGTGAGCGGAGTTACGCACCTGACCACCAATTTTAACCAGGCACCTGACAAACCGTAGTGCCCGGAGTAAACCACCGACCTTCATCAGGCACCTGACAAACCGGAGTGGCCGGAGTAAACCACCGACCTTCACTAGACACCTGACCTCCCGAGGTGGCCGGATTAAACTTCCAACCTTTACCAAGCACCTGGCATACCACAGTGCTCGGAATAAACCACCGATGTTCACAAGGCACGTGATAAACCGCAGTGCTCGGAGTGTTTAGAGCTTGAAACACTTACATGAATAGTTAGAAAAAAAAACGCCTAACTGAGGTAAATTGATAAGAGGCCGGATTTCACCATTTACCATTTTGTGAACTATCTGTCGTCGCTACTCTGGTTTTACTTTCTATGTTGTAGTCTTTTATATTTTACTCAGTTTGGTGATAAAATAAGGTGTTTAGTATGCTCTCAGAAATGTAGAAGGTATTTATGAGTAAGTTGTACATGAAATAGCCAAATGACTACATCCCAACATGGCGAACAAAAACAGTTCAGCGGTATATGTCATGTACAAATCACCAACAAGATCCGGCAAATTGGCTTTCGCGATAGATTTACCATTACCACGGAAGTACAATTCCACCAACCAACGTCATCAGATTGTGCAAAAACGTTAGTAACTGATTTACTGGACTGACTAGAATGACTAAAGGCCAGACAACAAATGTGATATACAATCTGAAGTAATCAATCTTAATGAAGGAAGGCATCGGGTGTTAAGCGCCTAACACGTACACAGGAGACAAAAAATGGAAAGGCAATCGAAACCGGAGAATAAGTGGATACAAATATGTATTGAAGACGCAATTATTGAAAGTGAATATCCCCGGATCTTAGAGAATCATCGCGCCTAATATCATCTCTAGCCAAGCGCTAACGAAGATGAACAGCAAGGAGAAGTCAATTGTGTGATACACATTTCTATTCTTTTGAATCCCGATACTTACTCAATGAGATTTGAATAATTATGCCATTCTTCTCTGTAGTTTTTTTATTGAAATTGATGCACGAAAAGATCAATTACGTTTTAATGATGTATAAAGAGCGAACCGCGGCATTATGTTTTCGCATAAGTTGTCTTTTGAAAAGTTCATATTGACAGATTTGTCTAAAAATCACTCTTGTATAAGGTTTGAACATTCTGTCATAGAGGATATTAAGATTTACAGTGTAAATAGCGTTTCTAGTTTGGCTGATGTGAAAAATGACTTTATGGAATCAAGGTCGGATTGAAATGATTGTACGTCACGTTCCGAATGGTCCACGTTCTACCCTGGAAATATGTCGGTTTTGTTTTTTCTCAAAGAGTAAAAGTGTCAAACTTTCCAGTAAAAATATCTGTTCCGTTATAAAAATTAACTTGTTAGCACCTTTTTACTTTATGTGTACCAACGTCCAACGGGAAGGGAATAGTGAGGTAAATACATCATTAGTTATTCTGAGAATCAGAGAATCCGCTTAAGTGGAGCATCATTTGCTCATCGAAATAGGATCATCGAATTATGACTGCTTTTTCAAAGAATAAGATATCAAGCTTCACGTCATATGATGAAGCCATCTGCGTCACTTATTTACGTGTTTAAAAAGATTGCGGAAAAAACAAGTGCATCTATTCCCCTGGTTATAACAACGAAGTCTTTTTCTGCTAAATATGTTTGCCTTGAGGCCATACATTTTTACAGTTTTCCAATTTGGAGAATCCATACAACGATTATGAATAAAAAAGAATGGAGATTTATTCTTCCATGAAATTCAGATCACTGGGCCAGCAGTACTCCAGCATTCCGGCAGGCCGGATCTCCGAGTGGTGTTGGGGCGTGCCTGCCTTTCAGAGCTGGAGACGCCCACGAATGTACCACACTGTGAAGGCACTGAAATCCCCTTGGCGGGCATAATCTAACCATGTAAATATTGTACCTCGTCACCAGCGCTGATTTCATGGGTCGGAAACATTTCAGTTAAGTAGACGTTGGGAGTGTAGCTAAAAGCATGACCTTTATAAAAACATGCAATAGGATTATCAAGTACAGGCCTAGCATAATTTCTTCTAACCCCTTTATAAATGTTCTTAAGTTCTGTGTAAGACATTATTCAAATAAAGAATTTCAAAACAACTGTACCGTTTTATGCCACCATTGCTGCGTCACCTACATGCGGAGATGTGACCATTTGATGAGTTTGACACCACCTTATGTGCGCCGAGAGAGGCACTAACAGACGTTATCAGTTTATATTCACACACTGTGGTCGTCACCTACTGACGTATTCATCACAGGAAGTTAAGATCAGATGGACTTGAACTCACAGCGACCACCAACAGTAAAAGGCTTCATTGTGTGGCGCTAACACACTAACAACGCGGTCCTTGATAACTTGTGAGTGCACTAAGAGAAGCTATGATCGTCTTTATGGCAAAAGGTACGCCGCCGTCTTACTGATTGTGTACCAGATGGTGTTCCATACCTACATATTTACCAACGTTTGTATACTCGCGGTACACTTAAAAGCGATCAAATCAGTGTATACTATCAAGTGTGGGGCGTCTCACGCTCTATTTTCAAGTAGATAAGGGAAGTGGACACCTGTCATCTAAACCTACATCAGACATGCTCAAGTCTTTCTGTACATTTCTAGTCTTACAGTCGATGCCGTGTGACCTTTGTAAAACAAATCTGTCTTTCTTTATGACACTGAAACTAGATGACGTCTTATTGGAAAGGCTAAATTCCGCGATGTTTCAAGGGATTCCAGACCAATGTTTCTTCACAGGGGGCTGGAACTCCGCCTAGGTAAAGTACCTGTACTTCGCTTAACGCAGTCAGGGAGTCAGCTGGAGAACATCCTGAGTCCTGCTATTCCAGCCACTCTTTGACCGCTTAAGCCAACAAAGACTCGTCTCATCCTAGCTAAAGAGAAAATTAACTAGCCCCAATTTTCGGGGACAAATAAAAGCAATCATTTATGCTAAAACAGCCTTTGGCATAATCAAAATAGTATCCGTAGAAATTTTGCTTGCCGAACGTTGAAGACAGCTCTTTAGATCACAATGAAAAAAAATACATCCTGGTTGTGATTAACTGAAGTTAGAATTATCTTCATAGAATCCAGGCTTATTAATAAAGATTTCCTCAAATCACCTATAATTTATTGTCCAGGGAGGGTGTTACTTGTAAAATCGCACAAATCATTTCACGTAATGATAGACTCAGAATAGAAATAACCCAGTGGCGGCTTTGGAAATCATTTCTCTAATGTTATTCAGCGTAATAATTCAAATGAACAATCTATCAAAATATTTAAATACAAAGGACTCGTCACCGTTGTTACATGATGCACCAAGTCATTGAGTATTTGTCAAATTCAGGGTACATACAACAAGCCGACCTGTCCCGTTGTATTAGCTAAGGCTAGTACATTCTCAATGATGTTTGGTCTGACTCCGGGCCATTGGCTAACTGACGTCGTTTTCTCAGAGGACTGCGGCTTTTAGCCAGGCAGTCCATCCGCTGCCATGTGCTATGGTTTTCTTCTGGTACTGTGACCGAGGTCATATAGGCAAAATATTCTTTTATGGCGTAAATCATCGACTAAATAAAATAATGAAAAGTACAATAGATATGTTTAATAATATTGTGTCATGACGGACGTCTTTCACAATAATCCACTCAAAGATCATTCAAAGTAGGTGTGATGGTCATTCATGGTCATTCTGAAAACACGGGTTAATCAACCTGACTCTAAGAATCATCATCATCCAAAGTAATTATACCTTTAAACCGGGTGCAAAATAATTACAGGCATCTTCCCATGAAGACTCCACCTACCGAGGCTTTTAAAAATGTATATCTAATGGACTGAAATATATCAAGGCTAAAATACATGTAAGTAAATTGCTGTTTCCTTCATGCATAATACAAGACTACTGGAGGCTCACACTCAATTTATAACCCTTTGATTCTGTTTTCCTGTTGCTATCCCGCCGTGTTGGCAAGGTTCAACTCTGCAAATGTTACCAGCATGATGGGACCCCAAGTCTGTCACATTTATTTTGGCTATTAAATCTCCGGTTTTGGAAAAATAAGCTTAATTAAGCTAGTTAACAGCATATAGCTTTTTAATCTCCAGCTCTATTTACACAATTTCTTTTTTTTATTTTTACGCGTTACAAAAGAACATTGTTGACGTACATGTAACTTCAGTAAACTGTTTCCTTTCACGACATAAAATGGATGGCCTAAATGCGATTGTTGCTTTGTATATCTTGGGGAATGTGTGCTGAATGTGAGACGTTTGCCAGAATGCAATTAAATTTAATTTTTATTACAGTATTTCACAATTACTTTACAAGGATATATAGATTTAGCTATGTATATATAAGTTTGTAACATTTCTCTGACTATCAGGCCCCAGGCCTAAAGTATACAAGAGACTTATCAGATATTTATCTTATCATTATGTAAGCGAAAAATTATTAAACAGGGCATTCTATAAGATTCAAAAATATGAATAACTTTACACATGAACATCATTAAATCATTGCAGTAAACCTACTCACTCACTCGGATTGAAGCTTTGCCCAATAATTTGACTTAATGTAGTCTAGTTTTTATTGCTTTGGCCTTTGGCTGAGGTTTTTAGAGCAGTTGGTATGTCCGCAGGTTTGCTGAATGTGTTTGGTTTATTTCGGGCTCTTCCTCCAACCAGAGAGTCGGCTTTTGAGTGAAAAGTCTCAGTACGGCGCTAAAACAACCTACTGAATACATTATTCCTTCTGCTACTGTTAGAATTCAGCATTTATTCATGCATTGTTGAGCCAATGCCTGTAGTTGATAAATTTTGAAAAAGATCTTTCTTACAAGTTTAAACATTGGGGTGTGTACCTGTAAGTCTGCGATCCTTAGAGGACCAAGTCCATCTTGGTCATAGATCCGCCTTACTTCCAAGGGTACTTTCAGTCATAATAAAACAACTCGTGGTGTTATTATCCCCTTGTTAGCCAAAAAGATTTCATTAAAAACCAGAATTCTTTACAAAATCGACCGTACATTTCTCTGTCTGTCCATACCCAAAATTATGGCATCTTTTCCACAGTTCTATTTACAAAAAATGTTTGTTCAAATTATTGTTTGTATTTATGTAGTATGTAACGGAAAAGCAAGACCAAGAAAATCGAGATCATCGGACTCACCACTGTTATACACACCATCGAAAATACATTTGCTTATTTTTACGTTTGAATTTATTACTTTATCCCAGTTCTAACGTGAAATTTAGGAGTCGTATTTTTTATCATTAGATGTTAGTGACATCACACGAAATCAGCTTAGTTTTACTTTCGGATACTGAAGAAACTCTTGATTAAAACAATTGCGTATACAAATACATTATACAAGGAGCATTAATAAATAATAAATAAGTATCTCAATGTATTTTAAATACAATTAAAAGAGGTTTCCCCGAAATTACCAAGCTCATGTGATGATGCAAACTAATTGTTTTTCTTGTCTTTCCCTGGGGGGATATTTATACTAACGGTCTTGTTTCTGCTATCACCAGTTACAAACGATAAGTATACCTAAAATTGAATGCATTGACAATATGACAGATTGCCGTCATATTTACTTTTGGTACTAAGATCTGATAAGGGCTGTCAAGGTTAGACTTGAAATTCTTTACGTGAGCATTACATACACGAAGGGATGAACATTTAGTGAAAGATAGCAAGTTTCTAGTGGAGAGAATGAGTTTACGCCGGAAATAAAAAAGGTAATGAAGAGTCTTTTTTGTGACAATTGCCTGTGTCCTTCCAGATCACGCCTAGCTCTCCAGGAGAATTCAACAATAATGATCACCGTGAACGATAATAACACATCTGGTGGAATTGAAAGTTCAACTCTAAGAGTTCTATTTCACCACGGGTCGGGATTGTTTAACCCAAGGCAGATAAACAGAGCTGTTAGCTATTATCCTCAAATCCACCATAGGCCCAAGGGGATATTATCTTGGGAACATTTAGTGCGCGGCAAACTGTCTCGTGAAGCCGGGCATCACTCACAACCTTAATGGCGAGCTATGCTTGCCGCAAGATTTGCTCTCACCTTTCGTCTCCTTAGATTGAAAATAGGAAATTAGCCCATTTACTCGAAATGTCCCCTTGCACACAGATAATGGTGGCTACAGGAAACAGCATTGGACGTCACCCGGCAAATAGCGTACGTATATTGTGTAACACAGGGCACGGTAAAACTAACTGATAACACAGTTTTTCTATGCCTGATGGAAACCCTGGAAATTTCTTTTCCCTTCTGAACTTTGCACTGGTTACCATTGTGTTTGTACCCTTCAGCTGTGCTTGAAATGACAAAACACAGGCTCGTGTAACAGCAAACCATTCCCAGTTTATGGATGGAAAAGCAGTTATCACGACAAAAAATGCGTCTGAATGAACCAGTTTAAGTTTACAAGTAAACGCTCAAAATGTTACTCATTAATTTATATGTGTACAAGTCGTGACCTGACCCAGATGTACAACATTCGGCCTGATAGGTCGAGAAAAGTAAACCTTCATAAAGCATTGTGAAGCCTGAATCAATCATGATTTTAATAAAGAAATGTTATGCTTTCTCGATGTCGCTGCAAAATGCTAACTGTTCAACTCAGCCTAAGGTCACTTCTAATCTTAAGGGCATCACACCCACTTAGATTTACATCTCATTCACCTAAGATCCGTGTGAACCGAGGGCCTCATCTCCAAGTCACCAAAGTAGATCAGCACAAAAAGTGCTAAAAAAAAGGACCCAAAAAATCAAGAGTTATCTGAGTGCCGGATGGAGGAGGTCGTGGCAAATCGCCATTGCTATTAGCTGTTTTTAGGCGTAACTTGCTGTGAAAGTTGATTTTAGCTTATTGCCACTCATGTGGATACAAAGGCTGCCCCTAAACCCTAAGCAACACGGCTCATCACCTCGAAAATCAGCCAAGTATAAATGACCTAACTATTCACGACCGTCTCAAGCAAGAATTCCATCAGCACCATTTGTTCCGGGCCTCCAGCCAATTAATTGATATTGATTGACACTTCCGCCGAGTACCATTCCTCCGATGGAATTACCAGACACGAGTGACATGTCCACAAGCGGGAAGAGCCGCAAATCTGCCCAATGAAGGAACTCTCCACGATCTCGAGGCGTGTCAAACATTCGCCCAGCTGTGCAAGTGTTTGAACTGTTACAACATCGAAGAAATTTCACAGAAGACACACAGTGAAACCTCTAGACAGAATCACATTTTGGAATCTAAACACTGCATGGGTTGCTCACGTGTTCGTGTCTCCGCTCTCTACCTGTGGCAGTGACTAGCCCTTAAGAAATGTGTCTGCGATGTCTGAGTTTTCATTCTTAAGCAACCTTAGATGTTGTGCCTTTACGATAAAATGTTCTATTATCATTGATGTCGGAATTCATTCCACTGAGGAAGCTTTCACAACAATAGTCCCTTTGACATCGTTATCAACATCGTTATCACGCTAATCTTCATCAACAGGACAACAATATATACTCTAAAATTCATGTTAACATTTCCTGAATAAAATAATAACCAGCTTGAAGCCTAAATTCAACATCTACAGAACACTGACCAAATACCTCGCTCTCTGGTTGCCTCGTTCCCTCGTTGCGTTGCCCCATGTCACAAAATATTTATGAGAGACAGTACAGTGAGTGAAACCAGAGCAGCGACGACAGTGTGGGCAGTAGGTCACACGTAACCGGTGAAGTGTGACCTCTTGTTAGTTAGCGAGGTACAGAAATTTGTCTGGAAACATAACATAGGGGCCTACATACAGAGTAATAAGTGAGGACCTAAAGGTAGTGTAACTGGTTTAGTTGAGGTATTTGATTTACCCACTAGTCAGCCGACATTTTGTGAGTGTGATGTCTAGGCGTAAACCTCTACGTCCAGGCTGTCTAAGATATAAACCAGTCCAGACTAAGAATCCCACCGTGAACTGATAGATACCGCGGGGTAAAGTGTGCCTGCAATTTAGCAAAAGGTGTGAAAAGGTAGAGACCAGCCTTACACAAGTTGAAATCGACGCCATATTCCCACGAAAACTGAGCCAAATTAAATCAATGTAGAGAGAACTTCGTAAGCAAGGTGGTGGTTATTCTGATAGGTTTGCTGGAATGTCTGTCTCACATATCTTTCTCCATCCTGTCATATAGCAGAAAACTGAAATGTTTACTGACAGTTTATTTATTTATTTGACTATATTTATTTGGTATTTAATGATGCCATTTTCACTTACATTTCACTTACACGACACAGGCAGGATAATATTTATGTCTAGAGAAAATATGACGCAGCTTGTGATATTCTTTTATTTATTTATTTGATTGGTGTGTTATGCTCTTTTGGAGAATATTTCACTTATACGACGGCTGCCAGCATTATGGTTGGAGGAAACCGGGCAGAGTTCTGGGGAAACCCACGACCATCCACCAAGTTTGTGATAAACCACCGCATTTCGGCACATGCCTGACAAACCTTCTAATGCAAGATCGCAGCCCATCCTGTAGGGAATCACGGCTTAAGTTATTTAAACTGAGACAGTTGTGACCTGTGGGTGTTATGGGGAATCTGCCCGGTTCCTCCCACCATAATGCTGGCCGCCATTGTATAAGTTAAATATTCTTGAGTACGGCATAAAACACCGATCAAATAAATAAATAAATAAATAAATAAATCTTATGGGGAATGTTCATCATCGAAACAAGTCGTTTCTAAGTTGTGTAAAAAAACCACTCCATTACACCGCAAACAGTACTTGTGAATTGCCTGTTGGCTTTAAGAGCACATCTGCACAGAAACAGTATATACATTAGTGAAAAGAGCAAAGGGGCACACCACTTATGCCGACTTCTGTTGGACGGATCATAAAAATATGTTTTCCATTGAACCATCACCCGTTTAGAGTGAAGCTGTCTACGTCATGTTACAGAAGGTAGACAACTCAAAGGTAAACTTCATACCTTAACTGTTTCTCTCGGTGATTTCCCTTGAATAGCAATCTCTGGTTAGTGTATTGGATATGTTTGACGCTTTCTTTTTGGAAAAGTCATCGTGAAAAGTTCGTAAAATCGTCAAAATCCCTGCATGACTCTTCTTGCATTAAAGTTTCTGAGAGACAACCGACAGAGCTTGGTGTAATTTACCCAACAGAAACAAAATTTAAAAAAAAATAGAACCTGATCGGTCTAAAAGGGGTCTAGTTATTGAGTAGTGCAACTGCAGGACCATAAAGTATATGATGGTCTTAAACCGGAAGCTTTGTTAACTCTCTTTCATGTGGTCATATTCATGTGGTGAATTGTACATATGGAAATGTTTGAGCTGACTTCAATACTGGGTTTTCATAAACCTTTACTTCTGGAAACAAGCATTTTAGGGCATTACATTGTGAAAGCAAGGCACGCTTCTTTGAGCTGACAGAATAGCTGGGTCAATCCTATACTAGAACAAAAAAAGACATTTTTTTTCCCTAAAATTTAGAAATTTAGGATACACTAAACATGTACAGGTCTACGCATCTGGAGAGTCAGGTAAACTGCCAAAGTTCAAAACAGCAACAAAAATGTTGGGGATGGATAAAACATCTCGAAAGTTTATCGGTATCATGTACATATCTGCCCAAAAAATTAAGCAATGGCAAATTATGTTAATTTATTTCACAAAACCGCCCCTTGGAATAATAAACCGTTACAAAAAGCTTAAAAGGGAGAGATTGTTGATTGGCAGCTGTCAGAAATAGTCAGCCTTTTGAGACAGAAATCGGGGACCCTATATGTGGGCAAGACTAGGTATTTCACCACCCCACCCCCCCGCAACAAAAAATATAAGCATAGTAAGGCATAGGAAAATAATAATATAAAATTGCATGAGTTTTTAATGACAAAATCTAAATTATATAGAAAGACTTCATTATGCATTTACTTTTAAGAGTATTCAAATTTTAAATCATGATAAATATTCATATTTCACAATGACCCATAAGTCTCTCATCAGTGTGAATGATGTGATTTCACAACCACCTTTCGCCGACGTAGGTCTACTTCTTCTCCAGTCAGAAGTAATAAAGTTTGGCGGCAACCTTTATATGGCTGTGGGTTTCCTTTGGACTATGTCCGGTATCTTTCCACAATGTTTAATACTGGCCTTCGTCTGTAAGTGAGTTATTCCTGAGTGGGTGTATAATACCTTTCCAATAAAAAAAAGTTCTTTCTGTAAGAGTTTTTCTTGTTATATTGTAACAGCGTTATTTTAATCTAACGGTTTATAATTTAAATATCCATTTTATCCTTAATTTTACCTCAGAAAAGAAAACTTTTTTTATTTTAACCTTCCTAGTTCTATATGCTTTTTTTGCCCCATTCATGTCCTGGGTTCGCTCTTAGAAAATGGTTATGTTTATCAGAAAGAAAAAAAAAACAGCAGTCGTAATGTACTTTACATTGCTTCAACCATGAACACTTGAAGTTATCCTCTTTTTGCGGCATTCAAACAGAAATTTTGGACAAATTTCTTGTCTTGCTTTTTTCAAGGTAAATAAAATCTACTTCCAAATTTTCTTCTCACTGAAAATCCTTACCACTCTGTGCTTTATCAACTTCATAACTTGGCAAATGCCACACTACTGACTTACCAGCAGGGGAAACATGAGGACAACAAGCAGTGCCATCTGTGATGTCACTTTCACATAGCTTAGCTTTGTTTTAACCGTTGCCATTTTTAACTGGGTGATTTTTAGACTGCATGCTACCAAGGCTAATGAATAGAAAGTTGCAGTCAACTTCAGTGCTATATATGATGACCCAGGTTGTTGTTAAAGCCAAAGTAACATGTGTATGGTTGGTGCAGCTGGGTACGGAAGGTTGGGCCATGTATAATGTGACGACGCCAACGATCAATCGGCCGAATAACGTTAATAGTTTGCTTTGAGAGCTTTAGCTTCATGAATTCCTGGAGTTTTTATTTTTGTCCCAAAAAGTTCTCAGAGTTCGCGTAAAGAGTTTGAGTCAGTCCGAAATTATCGTGTGGATCGTGCTGCCCGCAGCATACATTCTTTTTAATGTTTGCCTAACCGACTCATTGGAAATTCTGGCATATGGTATCATGGAGCAAAAGAGTCCTTGCAAACAACACAAACCAATGTTAGTGTCAAAAAATTATCTGAGCTGTAATGCATGACTTAATTACGTTTGTTTTGTACAAAGACAATGCCGTCATGGGGCTTACTTGCCTCAAAACAAGAAAACCTTTCAGGGATGCAGAAGCAGACCCGTACAGTACGCACTAAAACTGGAACTACCTCGGTAAGTCGGTAACAATTTTGCCCACCTCAGAAATGCCTCCACAGGACTCTGTCCGCTTGGCTTCTAGACTCCCAAAATCACTTCTAAACCACTCTGATTAATGACCACAACAGATTAAAATGATACGTGGGTTTGTTGTCTGGTATGCACAAATGGCGTATCTGAGAACAAACAAAGCTTCATTGTGTTTCAGCGTGTATTTTGTTCTCGTCAGGAGTTCCAATTATGGTAAAAGTTTTGATGACGGGCATTACATGAAAGTTGGTAAATCAATCCTCATGCATTTTAGGCTGGTGTGAATTTAACATCTTTGTTCGTTTATTATTCCATAATTCCTCAATTTCCCGGCTATCCATCGTCGATTCAAATGACCTGTGCATGTTGCAATGAGTTCGGCGATAATTATCCTTGTCGAAATCTTTGAGAGTTCCACTTCAAAAGTTTGTATATTTATTTCGTTCATCGTGTAACGCTACACTCGAAACTTCTTCATTTATATGATGGCGGTGAGTTAGGAAACTGCGTGTTGCCCAGGGGCACCAACGGTCCATATATACCACACATGCCCACCATATTGGGATAACTGATCTTCAAATAACGTTAGACTATCGGCCACACAAGAATCATCGCTAAGGTCCGATAATCGGCGAGAGAAAGGAAATCGAGAAATTTCTTGTCGAACGTCGGTTTGAACCCGCTTGTCTTGTTTTAAAAAGGCAAGCACATTTAACCACTGTAGATTTCATCTGTCCCATGGACTACCCATTAGCAGAATGATTACCCGCAGTTTACATAATGTGTGTACAGTTCAGCAGTATTTATCTTAGACTTGACACGCCAAGATATTTCTAAAACACCGCCGACGTGGCGTTAAGCCATGATCATTCATTCATTGTTAGTCTTGACTGGAAAAAAGCACTTAAGTCGAAATTACCTACGTTAGATTGGTGTGTATTTTGGGGGATGTTAACAATGTTACTCATGTCTGTCGGGTAACCTTATGCATGAGTTTATTGCTTCCTGATAATGTTACAACCATGATTTCGCCTGTCCTCAGTCCCAGGTATCACTATATAGGAGAGGGGCTACAGCTTGAAAAATTTACAAGAATAATTTTATACGCAATACGGAAAACTAGCCTCTCATGCTACTATGTTCTAGCTTCCTATATAGGCATAACCTTAAAGATGTGGAAAACTTCTCCTTTTGGGCTATAGGAATCCTGACATTATTCAGTATACGTTTTTCTATCTTATTATCGAGACGGCACTAATCATCGATTTTCCCATCACTGTTAACATGTCTGTCCTTAAAACACACACACACACACACACACACACAAATATATATATACATATACATATATATATATATATATATATATATATATATATATATATATATATATATACATATACATATACATATGTATTTATATATATATGTATATATATATATATGTATATATATATGGAGAGAGAGAGAGAGAGAGACATTGACAATAGCGTTAATTTCCACTGATACATAATTATGCCGCTGTCCGTTACCAAACAATTTATCATATACTAGTATATTTCAAAACATGTCCGTGTGTCCGTGTCCATCAATCCAATGTGCTTTGCCTTCCCATTCAGGGATTGTAAGCAGCACAAAGAACACATAACCCCAGCGTTCACACATTTACAGCATTCGCCAATAGTTTCATCAGCGCTATCGCTGTTCCTTGACCGGTTTGAGAATTTCCACTGGTGGGTGATACGGTGACCAGACATGATCAGCGCTTACGCGATCGTACGAGGAACATATTATCAATAAATGTAGACTTCACCTCACTGTGGTAGAGTTAAACTTCCAGTCAGTCACCATCATTAAGCCGTTCCTGTTAAACAAGAACTTGTATAAAACTACCGCACGTTGAAACTTTACTCGCATCATCCACGTCTGTCTCACGTGACCAGGTGACGACAGCGTGTGAGGGAATTCCCGTGGCGTAGGAATTGGTCAGCGTTCCGTGAAGTGACTGTATTTACTGTATTGGTTTAATTGAAGTAGTTTCCATTTGAAAACAGAAATTTGTGAACATAATCGTATTGGAGATGAAGAAATTTTACTCATTTCTAGAAGAAATCCGTCTCACAGGTTCTATAGTTGTGGCAAGTCAAGTTACCCATTAAGGAAAAACCGTGAGCTTTTGGACCATTTTTCACGTAAAAATAAAGGTACATGATACATAGATTATCATAAAAGTGAGTACTACACAATGTTGTATCAGTTCGAGTCTGAGTTCGGCCTATCGTATCAGCTAAGCTCGAAAGAGACATACACTCTTATGACAAACTCTATATACACTTTTTGTGACCATTCTAATCAATACAGTTTCACTATATTCAGAAAAAGGGAGTGGACAGAAACAAAAGTTACCTACTGTGAGGAGTTGCGCAATATAACTATACAATATTCCCCTGTGAGTCCTGAAAATCAATGAAGCCCACAACCGGAAAAATTTCATGATGCCTCTTGGATAATCTTTACATTCAAGATTACAACGATGGCATAAGGCGCGAGCGTCTTCACTAATGGCCTTCACATTCAACAGAAGGGAAATCCAGTCTGAATTCCTCTAGGCACATTACTCACAGGCTGAACGATATATAAAGGACACATAATAAGTGGTCAAGTTTTCAGTAGTCCTCGTGAGATCCACATGTGTGTAGGCTATGGTACACGTCAAAACATTGTGCTAGCATTCGATTTGCAGTAAAATGATCTCATCAATTCATTCTAATATTATAGATATAATACATACAAGTCGTTATTTGATTGTTGTCATATATTTTAAGTTGATTGTAAGATAACTTTTTTTAATATGATGACCGTAGCGCTTTCTCCAGAATGGATATTGATTGTAATTCACTGCCGGCTCCTTTTTTCCTCGATTTACATCAAAATAAAACACTTCTATCCGATGTTCCTTCCAATATAGTCGTAAACAGCTAAATTTATGAGATGAGCAAATCTGTTCTTTCTGTCTATGAATAAAATTTCTCAGTGTTTCTGTATAATCTTTTTTAAAATTGTAAATGTTCGAGTGAAATTTTATTCTTCGAGTGTATGAATAAATTAATACTGTTTCACTCAAACTAATTGCTGTTTTATTAAAAAAACTTTAGTATGTAACCAAAATTCAGTGGTGTGTGTAATTGAAACTCACTGTTGTGTAAATAAATGTACTAGTATCTGTCAGTGAATGAAGGATGTCAGTGCATTAAGGGTTCAATTCTTGCCACGTGTTATTTCCGCCGCGCAAATAATTTTTGGTACCAATAAACAGCGGATGGGGCTGTTATCACATCGTAACGTTCGTTGTAGACCACTTGTTTTCGAACAATATAATGTGCATATCTAAAGGTCATGTGTGGGAAAGGTCGTGGGTGAGGCAGTATATCCCGAATACTGCCATTTCCTCCATTCAGAAAACTTTATAACAATCGTGTAAGAGAAAAATTACTGACAATGCCATTTAAATAGATGTACCTCAGACACACAGGCAAGTCAGCGGGATATCGGTTATAGTTGTTAAATATAGATCCAACATTGAAAAAGAAACTGAGGAATCTCTACTTTCAGTCCGTATATGAGCTTTCATGTGCTGTCAGATATGATTGGCGCAGTCATAAGTTTTCTGTATTGGAAAGCCATACAATCTTGTTGTAGTGTGGCAGGTGTTGTGTAGTGTAAGCAAATGCTACCCAGTTCACCTATATCAGTATTACTCTCCAGTATTTATCCGTTTACATATGATCTCACTATCACGGGGCAAATCATGAAGCACGGACTGCTAATCATTAAACATGCCTAAATACCGCAATATCAAACTGCTCCTCAAGGTACAACAGTGCTATCATATTGTATTGTGTTAATACAAACTGAGTATTGTGTTACTGTTATACAACAAATCTTCGAAGGAACACCTTGAATGGCTCCGCAGGGGGCAGCCTGTCCTGAGAGTCATTTTTCACATGCTTCCAGCCAGATCAATAGTCAGCATCATTTAGAGACCTAACCGAACCCATTAACGCTTCGACCCAAGCATCACAACGGTTCGATACAAAAAGGTGAGAGGACGGGCTAATGCGGTTCCTCTTCGGCAGACAAAACAGTGAGGTGTAAACGCATGGAAAGCGACGTAAATGCTACAGATGAAGTGAGAATGCATATGCTTGGAATATTTTTGCTGATATCGATGAACAACCATATCTGTTCCGGTAGGGAAATTCGTCTTGGGATGCTGAGTCCAAGACAACACGTACGGCTGGGTTGGGTTGACAACGCAGCTGCGGCTACCATAGCAATTGAAAAAGCCCAGTCGGAAGGGATCCTAAACAACTGTACTATGCGGTAAGCGCTTTGATTTCTTGATCACTTTGCAAGGAGGATCCGTCAAATTATGTTCACTTTTGGTTTGCTTCACAACACACCCTGTGGTTTTGCTAAAGTTTTAAGACGTTCTTACTGTTGTTGTTTTTTAATATTTTTACGCAAACAAATGACTGTAGATTTTTAAGTTGGCGATCGTTTTTACGTATGTCATGGTTTACTATTTCACTTTAATTTTCCCTTCGATATGTCACGACCACCAAATAGTATGACATCTATAAAACCATGCCCTGTAATTACGAACGGATCAAAATCTATACTTTGTTAATCCCCAACATGTGCGGCTTGGTATAGCATAAAGAACAGATTAATTACGTGTTCGTAAAATCCCAGCGAAAAGATCTTCCATGAATGGCGAACCTTCCCTAATGCATAAAGCAATCACCACTCACTGATCAAGTAGCGGATTTTAAATTAACATCGAACCATAATAACGGTGTTTTTAGACCATCTATACTGCATTTAACGGGCACTCCATGGTTCCTACAGTGCTGTGCCAAGGAAAAAAGCACTCACACGCACTATCTGTTGAGAATTAAAGCTTGCAGAATACATTTATATCTGTACCGGGATAATGTTTATGCTTTAATAAGGCTTGTTGTGTAATGCGTTTATTTTGGTCACAAAATGCTACTTTCTGCGGCAAAGTCATCATATTGGGTCAAGACCTGTAGTACACATATGGAGTCATAAGCTGTACAGTCAGATCCTAAACATAACACATCTTACATGTAAGAACTAAGACTTTGCAACAAAGTAAGGTTGTTAAATTTGTCATTTCGTCTGACACTAAAAAGTTGTTGTTTTTTATGTCGATGACTATGTATCACGATCGTTTACTTTGTGAAGCGGTTCAAAGCAAGGAACTAAACTGACAAACAAAATTTAGTTTAATTGTGACTGACTTAGGGATAGCAAGTGTCGACTTCCTGCTAAAACTCTCAACGAGTATAGCGACACGATACGATACATGTACAATTTATTGATATGACTTCCTCCTTCTGAGTCCAGTGAAGAGACATTAGGTGATAAATGTGAACACCATTTCTCATCTACGGCTTCAGTGAGGACCTGTCAAACGCTAGACAAGACCTTGACGCCATTCCATTGAAGTCAAACGTCCTTTTCCCAAAGTGACGTCTCATTAGACAGGACGATGTTGCAATAGAAACTCCTACATTCTAGCATTGTAGACGTTGCAGCTATGGTACAAGGTGCAGTTTCCAATTATAGCGTCACTTCACGGCATTAAAAATCTGGCACCTCTCCATAGCTTGTTGAATTGAACTGACCGCTTATGGCTTGTGTATAGATCCTTGTTCAGCCCGTGTTCCGTTGGGTGGGAACTCCTCTAGTGTCGACCGTGGACTGTTAATATCATTTTTGCTTATATCTGCCACATGCTTTACGTACATCAGCACAGTACGCCGAACAAAAATTCTTCGTTAAGTCCCTTATTTTGGGGATGGTGGATTGTCTCTCCGTTGATATAAGGGATTAACCCGTTATCAGGAACGAAATTATTTATTACCTGAAACGGATTAATCCGTTGGATAGAGAATGTGCCATCCCACAAACAACGGGTTTAACAGAAGACTACTGGAGATATAAAGCAAACTACCTTTATTTCTTTACCTCCACTTAAAGGATATTTTAAGGCAAAGTTCTAGCTCATATGGTCAAAGGGCTGGTTAGATGTGCCATCAAGCCCTCGACCAACAAGTTCGCGTTTTCGGGTCTGTTTCGCGTCATGCGAAATGTATATAAATATTTCATTGCTCTTGAAGGACATATCTAAAGAAGTTTTTAAAAGACACGGATTCGGGTCTAAGGCTAAAGCTACGTTCACACTAGGCACGGAAAATGGTCCAGGGGTCGTAAAGAATTCCGTTCCAAATTTGTGGCAAATCTGCATGGTAGTTGGCTTGCGGGCCCATTTTTTTCCGGGGCGAGGAAAAAGTCGTGAGCGATTTTCACTATTGACCAGTCAGCTTTGCTAAACATGGCGGCAAGTACAAGTCGCGCTGAACTGCTGATTCATGAAGTAGGAAGGAATACACTGTTGTTTTATCTTAGAGACTGCAATTGAAAAGATGTAAGAAAAAAGATGGATGTGCGGAGTGCCGGACATGAAAACGGTAACTTCATTACATGTATTGCATTTGGCGGGCTACTTTGCCTCGCATCGGAGTAAATTTTTCGTAAATTTCTAATTACATGTTGATTACTAATAGTATTATCTGACGATCCATAATTGCTAAATTAAGTACAGATCAGTTTATTCAAGAAATCAATTTACTTAGGGCACCCAATCAGTGTTCTGAATTTTCCGTATGTGAATGTAACCCTCCGAAAACGTTATCGCTCATAAATACGGTCCGGGCCACGGACCGATCTCCGTGCATAGTGTGAAATGTGTGACACCAGGAGTAACATGCGTGTAAAAGGCTGACAAGTCAACATACGAAAAGATGAGCATATGTTGCATGGACTCACAGAAAGGCCCTCAGAATTAATGGCAAATGAAGAAGGAGTTAATTTACCAAACAATCTAAGAGCAGATGGGTCAAACAACGGAGCATGTGGCCAACATTGTAGCGTGATTAAATTATCCAGTCACGAACAACGCCGTGGGTGTCGATGAGTGGCAACAGGGACAAAATAATGCTACAATCACCCACATCTCCGACTTCAGCCTCGTGAAGTCTGTCGTGATGTACCTTGTTAAGGACATAATTATTATTCACATAAACAAGAACAACCTGCTAGTTATTTCATAGGGGTACTAGGTCATGTCGTTCAAAACAAAAAGACTAGCTCTTCGCTAACTTTCAGAGTGTGCACGGCTGGCCATTCAGCTAATAACCTAGGGAGAATCTTACCCGATAACAGCTGCCTCTCGTATGACGTAATTGATCGAGTGCTAATTTGCGCAACTGGTGCAGTTCTGTGAGGTGAAAGATCGAAAACATTTTGATATTTTCGAAGAGTCAAAATATATGTCGTTGCACAAGTACATGGTATAATTTTAATATTTGTGTAGGTATCACTGTTCTGTGGGAAGATGTGAAGACCTTAGCGCCTCGGCTGTGTAAACAAGTACATAAGCAACCCCAAGTGAAACAGTGTCACAGCAGTATTGGACCTACTGTTGTAAATATCCGTACAACATTTGACTGTGGCCAGAGTATGTTTTTTGTGTGGGTGGGGTGGGTGTGGGTGAGGGAGAGTGGTCGAGGCATGAGGGTACACAGGTATGGTATTTATCTAACATCAAGGTCTGCTGTGTATTCCCAGATTTAAAAACTCGGTGTGCTGTAATGATTAAAGGCCATCAATCATAAAACAGTTCACAGACATTTTAAGTGTTTATCAATTATGAGTTGTATTTATCTATCAGATAATTGTGTCAATTAGCGCCGTGTACTGGCTTCATTCAGATCTCGTAATTATTCTCCTGACTGGCATCTGCTCGATGAGCAGAGTGTAACTGCCGCTGTAACTGATTGTCACCTTCGCGGTGATCACAGAGTAATTGCTTCCGTAACTGATTGTCATCTGCTCGGTGAGCACTGTGTAAGTGCTGCTATAAAACTACTATAAAATAGTTTTTTTTAAATTTTACTGAGACTGTGATCTTCTATAAACTGAACTTCCTGGAACGTTGCTCAAAATGGGCATGAAACATTCTGAGAGCTTCATGCTCATTATTTTCAATTTTTAGTTTAATCTTTTCTTACATTGCAGGGTTTTTATTTTTAAATTTTATTTCTTATTGCTGGTCTTATTTTCTATTTAAATTTCTTTCATATATTTTGTTCTGCGTCGATTTGCTTTAAATTTCTATTTCCTGGCGTTGAAATTTTGTTTTTATATCTTTGAACTTTTTTTAGATTCAGAACTGTGTTGAGAGGTTTTCACTTGGAAAGTCGCGTGAACATCGCATCAGGGTAGACCGTCGTTTGAAAACCTTCCAGGAGCATGTATTTTCTATTAGCTTGTTCCTGAAGGTTTTGTTCATTCTGTATCATTATCATCATGTTTTAGGACTGGCAATTGTAGGTGACAACAATCAAGCTATATATTGACGAATACAGTCTATCTATGTATTACTACAGTCGTTTTGGTCACTGAAAGGAAAAACTCCTTCTTAAATGACTTTCGATCAAGAAAAAAACTAAAACTATCA
The DNA here is from genome assembly GCA_016165875.1 of Acanthopleura granulata. NCBI lineage: Eukaryota > Metazoa > Mollusca > Polyplacophora > Chitonida > Chitonidae > Acanthopleura > Acanthopleura granulata. Next base: position 29,933,137 of record JABBOT010000005.1, on the reverse strand, counting down.
ATTATAATCTGTAAATAGCTCTCCAGCCAAACAAAACAGCGTTAACAGCAAAACGATGAAAGACACATGAGCCACCGGATTAGAGCTTATGATCAAAACTATTAAAAGATAGCAGTATTCACTTTCACTATGAATGCTCCTTGGCCGTGCTCATCAGTAAATTACGTGTAGGCTGTTAACTTACATACACCTATAGCTCTACGAATAAATACAATGGATTACGCATATATGCTGACATTACCTTTTGTCTGCAGTGTAATATGGCGTGACGACAAATGCGGGGCGCTAGGTGGCGCTGGTAGCACCTTGCTGCTGAAGGAGCAGGATGACGTTGACGTGTTTATTGGGCCTCCTTGCTCTTCCTGTACGTACATCGTCATTGGCTATAGATTTATGTACTGCAACTGTCTTACAATTATACGAAGACATATTTACAAATATGACCCGAAAAAGCTCGTTTGAACAATTATGGACATCTATTAATTGATCACAGAAAAAGAGAAAAGTATTAAATATGAATCAATAAATCAAAACAAAGCGATTTGCAAAACTAATGTGGTTTTCCAACAGTATCATTATTTTTATTCTGTAACACGCAGCATTTATATTTTGTTTTGTTTAAAATAAGATAAAATACAACCTGTAAGGAATTGCCATTTGTGTTCTTGACCTAAAATGTCTTCCTTAACTGAGTTACTCAGTTTCACTATTGGTCTTAGAAAGCTATTTTGAAGTCTTTGTGGAAGTTTGGAATGTTTTTGTTAGGAAAGCATAAAAATAATATTTTATGATCTTTATTTGTCTCTAAAGGTGTACTTTTTGGAGAACAATTAGGAAAATACAATATCACCGATCATAATGCTTGGAAGTGTGAAGGTAATATTTGTCCTCTATTCTTAATTCGCAAAACTTGAATTTATGTCCACATTGGCAGCAACGAAACCATCTGGACTTTTAGCAACAGTTTGGAATCTACCCATGTTTTCTCCGGCGTCTACTGACCCTGTGCTCGGCGATAAAACCACGTACAGAACCTTGGTTCGACTCGGTCCTCCCTTCAACAAGTTAGGGAAGGCTCTGGTTGAAGTGTTCCGCCATTTTAACTGGTCACGTGTTGCCTTGGTCAGCAGGCGGAAGACTGACGAGAGGCGGGTGTTCTGTGATTACTCCTCCCGATCGGTTGAGCAGCAGTTTCCATTGGCCGACATAATAGTGACGGATAAGATCCAGATCTCGGATAATCTCGACACAGACACGATTGACGGGATCTTGACACGCGTTCAGCAGCGAGCAAGAAGTGAGTATCGTCTACTGATATACTGGAAAATATTAGAACAATATTGGGGAAAGTGTAAAGTGTTAAAGTTCTGAGATCAGATTCAACATTTCCCAGCCTAGCTTTCAGAACTGCAAATCTGTTTTTGTCCTATCACCAGTGGTGTCCTCTACATTCCTAAGACAATAACTTCAAATTCGACTTGAATGAAGCCAAACTTCGCTAACCGCCATTTTCCATCCGGGTAAGTCTAAACTGGTGGAATGTGTGCTTCAACCCAGGACGGCATACACCAGGGTCGGGAGTGAGTTTCGGCGTATAAAAGTTGATAGGAGCATGATGTGACACAGCTTATGGCGAGCAGTGTGACGTCACGGATACTCACGCTCTCGAAGTGCAACAAGTGTTTTCCGTGTAATCGGCTTGACTGTTGACGTGTACCGGTATATTAATTAACGGTACCAATGAGAGGTCAGGTGACTGTTAATAGACGCTGTTCTGTAAACTCAGGCAGGGGTCTGATTAGATCTCATCTGATTTAATGACCCGCTAAGGTGCAGAGGTTCCATGGCACGCGTTTCGTGATTATCGCGTGGGGCCCATGAGGTGGGGGAAGGGGGCTGAGGATTCTGTCTGCTTCCCCGTGTAACACAGTTGACACAGATGGGTTTCTACGTTCAGCTCGTACTTCTCCCCGCGGTTGAGCTCATAACTTGGCCTCTTATTATGTAAGTGAATAGGCCCCTTGTGGTTACAGAAACTTTGAAATCACGGAAATAAATGTATGTCAAACTGGGACTAATAGCAGTCACTGTTTTGCGTTTCATTTATGTCCAAATTTTGGGATTGATTTTGAGGCAAAATATGGGTTTGTCCTGTTCGAATAATACCATAAGAGGCGGCGATACTGTATACAGCAGGAGACATGAAACATCAGAGGGTTCTCTTTGTTTACCATTATTATTTCACTCAGTACCTTGGAATAATTACGTACATTTACAGTAGTCAGGAAATTGATGAACTGTCCCCATGTTTTTTCTGAAGCCATGACCTCTAAGATAAGCTATCTCCCTGAGCTTTTCATAACGGGTGTTAGAGAAAGAACTTAAGGTCCATTTGGAACGACTGGGCTTAAATAATTTGAATGCATTTTATGAAAATAAAATAAATACAATTCTTGTCTACAAACCAAATAAATTGGGAAAAGTAAACGTTTCACGTGAAGTAAGTAGTGAGAATGATTACTTACCAGTACTTAGAGTTATTACTCTGGGTAGATTTAGCTTTTAACATTTTATACGTTTCCGTTTTGTCTTCTCTTTGCGCAAAACGGTGGACCCTCTTGTACCACATACCCTGTACTCCCCTCAGATTTGCTTAATCTCTCGTTACCTAGGTAACTTCTCTTTGTTAACACGTGAGAAGTTATTTCTTCTCCAGGTTTCTATTAAACAAAACAACCATTCAAAACTAGTATGATATATGCATTTTTAAATTTTACAAAATGCGACCTTTATCATAAAACTGGCACTTTGCAAAGACAAATAACTTACAAATAGCTGTGCGAAAATCGCAAAAGCAGATGAACCGGCAATGTGCTATAGGTATTTTCGTTTCAAGTTTACCATTTTTGCACCATACTCAGTTTTTTTCTCTCTCTACTAGCACAGAAGAAGCTACGTTTTCTTCCGGTCTCCAATAAAACTCCTTTGGATATAACATGGACATATTGTCACATCTTTGCTTCAGTCATAATATTGTGCACAGAGAACCGGATTGATCTCAGGAACATCTTGTTACGGGCCCACGCGAAAGGCATGACAGATGGCGACTATGTGTTCTTTGTGCCCGACCACCTACCCCCTAGTAACGTGGATCGGCCCTGGATCACTAACAGCGGTATGGATCATTACGTCAAGAAAGCATTCACCGCTGTATTCCAGGTAATCCACAACATATAATATACTTATTTTATTTCTTTCATTGATTTGTATTTTATGCCGTACTGAAGAATATTTCACCTATAGGACATCAGCCAGCATTATTGTGGGAAGAAACTGGACAGAGCACGGGGGAAACCTACGACCATCGACAGATTGCTGGCGAACCTTCCTACGTACGGCCCAAAATATAATATAGGTTACATATACTATGTTATAACTCGTGCACAAGAATATGTCACTTATTTGACGGTGGTGGTGCATGATGGCAACAGAACACAACCCAAAGAAAATCTCCGGATCTCATCATGCAAGTGATGACATTTGTGACATAAGCATTTATTTCTTTGATTGGCAATAAATATACTTAATTGTGCAAAATGAGTTCTAGTAGGTTCAGTGTTTTCATCCACTATTCTGTAAGCTTTTTCATTTTCTTCACGGTCCAGTGTAACGGAAACACGTACATGCTTCAAATGTCACAACCAGCATACTCCCATGTTACAAATCTTACTCTCGTGGCAGTGGTGGATAGATCAAAGTCAGTACATTATCCGTTGTTGGGTTATGAAATTATCCAAATTATTAGTTTGCATTACTTGTACCTCTTGGAATTGACAAATTCCCCTAACATAAAGTAGCAACCATTTGCTTTGAAGGATGTGATTCTCACTATAAAAGCGGCCTTGCTAATCCAGGGTTATTCTCATGGTGTATTCTACATAGTCGTATGGAAACTTCTACTATCCTTTTACAACGAAACATTTTATATTTGTTGAACTTTTCAGATAACTGTGGCAGAAATGGCTGGCTCGAAAGTGGAACAGTTCAGAGATTTGGTTCCCATAAAAATGGGCCAGCCGCCCTGGAACTACACTACCTCTCGTCGGGTGAGTACCTTGTACGCCACTGTGTGGCATCTACACTGCCCAGCCTCAGCTAAGTTGATATGTTTTGACGGATACCTGACACCCGCGACGCTCAAGAGTTGTCTCTTCTACAGATGGGATACACGTATCGTGAATTATCAGTTCGGGAAATTAATATACAACGATTGTTGTATTGATGCATCTGTCATAAAATAAAACATTTAGGACAATGCAAACATCAAGTCACGGAATTGCCCAGTGACAGAGCTTATACTAAATGCGCTTTAATTAAAAAATAAAGTTCCTGTCGTTGATGTCTAGAGGCGGTTGTACAGTCAATAACTAATTCAGTATTTTAGATCGATAGCACCTCTATGTGTAATTCTAAAGACCAAGGGTTATAGAATAACACTAAAGTGGTCTTTAAGAAGCAGCCTTTCTTTTTTCATACTCTAGGGGTCATTATATTCACCTTTTCTTCACGACGTCGTCTATCTGTATTTGTTGGTGTTGAATGAAACACTGGCAGAAGGCAAAGACCCACGAAACGGCGCCCTGATGTTCGAGAAAGCAACTGGGAAGATTTTTGAAGGTGAGAATATAACCAAATAAAATTTTTATAACTGGAGCCTTCGACGTCGAAACATAAAAATGCTTGTGATTTCAGTCAAAATTAGACGCTTTATTATTTCGTTTAACGGGGCCTCTTTGCGAGGGGGTTAGCCGTCGCTGTGAGTTCAAGTCCAACCCATGCTGGCCTCCTCTCGAACCCAACGTGGGAAGGTCCGCCAACAACCTGTGGAAGGTCGTGGGTTTCCCCGGGCCCTGTCCGATTTCCTTACACCATCAAGCTGGCCTCCGTCGTATAAGTGAAGCATTCTCGAGTGCGGCTTGAAATATCAATCAGATAAGCAAATAAATATTTTCTTTAGTTTACATCAAAACAATTCCACATTACCGTTGTTTTGTACTAACTTGAGACCAGCCTTGCACAGATGTTCACAATTATAACTTCTGTTCCCATATCCAAAAGTAGAGTACTGCTTCAGAATGTAACTGTGAACAACGGCACATGGCTATTTATTCATTTGGTACCAGCATGGGGATAGGGTAGTTATGCCAGCATGTGGATAATGGATATACATCTCGGGCCAATAGCGAAGCAATGCGAAAACACCCAGTTAACTTCGTATAAGTATACATAATAAATATACAATTAATGTATCTTTAATGTATACATCGCGACCCGCAGACAAAGGGCTGAAAGTGTTGTGGTGGTACGCTTCAGGACGGTTTAAAGCTCTTCACGGAAATACGAAACATGCTTTATGCGTGAACTACATATTGTAAGTTATGTCTGTATTCTTTTCTTACAATGACGGCTTTCTGTTGACAGTAAATTCAATTACCCCGGTTACCGCGTAGGAAAATGCCCATTTGATGGATTTTGTGTCAGTGTTCCTCGTTGTGAAGACACGAATACGTCAACTGTCATGTAATAGTCGTCAGCCTGGCAACTAAACCCAGGATTGGCCCACATAAATCGGTGGTTTTTGATAAAACTTTGCAAATAAACAAGTTAGGAAATCGTTTATATCTATAGAGGCTGGTGTCAGTGCCTTTGTCCTTTAGATGCAAGCCATGACAAGTTTTATCTGCCATTTGTGCTTAAATGGTATTTAAGATAATTGATCCGGACACTTAGTGTAACGGGACATGTCCGAAAAATTAAGCAAAATGCTCTGACCTTTAAATGCGAAATTAGTTTGCCATGTAGAATGCAGTTCAGCCCATTAAATATGGCCCCATTGGACTGACTTAGGATGACAAATGAATACCATCTATTTTAAAACATGCCAGCCGACCACAGATAGTGAGAGCATCTGCTTTGCTTTTACATGAATGCAAGTTGATAGCCTATTGAGGAGCGTTTCTGGAGTTCTATTCATATCTATTTACAGGGTAATAATCAATCAAATAGTTCAATTGTTTCACGCAATATAACTGTTTCTACATCTGTGTCTGACATGTTTATTCTGGTAAAAAAAAATCTGAAAAAATCAGTGAAGATATTTTCCCATGCAGTTTTTAATAGTCTTTTCACTCACCTTAAGTTCATTTTTCCGCAGTCTTCCCCTGTAAGCCTATTACTTAATATTTGTTTACCCAACTTGACTACCAAATGCATTTATTCCCTCTGATTTTAACAGAAGGATTTTGATTCAGATTATACTATCATGTATACCAGCCTATGTGCTACTCTATTGTATATGGTCAGTTTAACTGATTTATAGTTACAGACTATGCGTGGGTATTTCTGAGAAAGCCTCGTGTTCTGTTCAGTTCCAACGGTTATCAAGCTTTACGATGACAAGATAAAGATCATTCATTGCGTTAATACACACCATGGTAACTAATGAAACGCAGAATCAGGCGAGTTTACATTCCGGCAACAGCGAAGAAGTCACGTCGACATGAAAGATAGATCATTATGGAGAATAAAAGAAAACTGCTCTGTCTAAGTCTCCTTAAACAGTGACTGCCTTACGATTCCGCGAGTGTGACACGGCTACGCCGTCGGCACAATAACCACTGTTGCAGCTATCAGACAAAGACCGACTTTACTGGGGTAGCCCTTGATAGTAGAATCATGACTTGACCTGCACTGATATTAATAATAGTTTAAATTTCAGAGAAAACTGCCTATTTTATATGATTCTGTTCTCTTATCGACATGAACAATCCGAGCAATTTATTTTTTATCTTAATTCATGCCTTAATGGATTGAGTGTGAAGCTATTAAAGCTGTAGTGAAGAATATCTCATGTAAACAATGGCTGTCAACTTGGGAAGAACCCGTAGCTCCTCAGTAAACCACCAAGTAGGCCTAAGCGACGAGCACTCCCTCGTGTGACAAACAGATTTTACCCGCGGAACGAGCTCCGTGCAGATAGTTATAATCAAACTCCGTGTAAGACCACACAAATGCCCACACGGGCCAGACCGAGATATGATCTTGTCCAAGAGACACCCTTACACATATTACTTTCCTGTAGATCTGTATTTCCGCTTTGTTAAGCAAAGCGAAAGCGTGCAAATCTTTGTCTTGTATCTTATGTTCCTGTTTCAATGATCCCAACACGAGCTCTAATTAAGCCGCAGATGGTACACTTGTGTAACTGCGGTGTGTTTTTGCCCATGGCTAACGTACACTGTGCGCATAAACCATTGACCATACAATAAATGTCTTGGAAACCTTGAGCAGAGATTCCTTTGTAAGCATGTTTTCTTCTTAACGCATCGTGAACACAATGTATTAGATCGACCCTTAACCATAAATTACCGGAAGATTCCAAGGTTATAACTCTAATGGGAACCAAAATGAAAATTTTTTGTAAGACAATATTTTCAGAATACCATTTTATGTGAATGTCTACAACTGCAGAAAGTGTTGTCATTGCTGCGCTGGAGAGTAGGGCTCACGTAAATATGTTCATGCTAAACATTTAAATGTTAATCCTTTCGTCTGTTCTCGCATGTGGAAATTGTGGTTATTTACTTGAGAACTGAACGTATGACAGACTTGTGTAAACGGTATTCTTGTGGGTTGCATTAACAAGTTGCAGTATGCAGACAATGCCTGCCCTGGGATGGTATCTGAGAAATTGTGCTTTCGAAAAGAAAAGTGATTCCCAGAACATTTCATATACATATGTTTTACAGATATACATATTTCATATACATATGTTTTACAGGAATTATAAGCTCTACAGAAGTGATGTTCAACGACTGCGGAGCACGAGCTGAGCATCACTTGTCGAGAGCTCACAATTCCTCAGATACCACCCCACGGTCTGCACTATATGTTTTACTATACTGACGAAACTGGAATAACTGACCTGCTCTGCTGAAGCCCTAAACTGTTGGACTTTTGCGCTGTCGCTAGCTGAAAAAGTCCTCGTCTGAGTATTTATTTTATAATCAAGTGGACGGTAGAGAGCTGATAAAGGGAGATAACTGTTTAGAATAAACGAACAAGATCGTTGACCATTAGCACGTGATCGTTGCACATTGCCCCGCGACCGTTGTACATATACATCATGTTTTGCGGAGTGTCATGTGACCGTATATTGACCAATGGAAACGCCCTCCGAGGTATAATAATACTAGCTATATTACTAGCTCAACACGCACTTTTAGTTCAAAGACTACTCAAAAGATTTCTTACCCACGAATCTCACATGAGTTCCTAAGTTTGAAGTGTTGTTTTCTGTAATATTCACAAAGTATTGGCAATTATCCAAAAGACAGAACGCAAGTTATGGCTTTTGTGATTCTCTAACATTTCGCGTGTGAACATTTATGGATTTATTCGTGGATTGACGATTGGCAGGCAAGGTCATTGACACAAATCACAGGAGAGGTTTTGTGACATGATTACAGGTATAACAGGCACGGTCAAGGTTGATTCTAACGGTGACAGAGATCCAGATTACTGGGTCTGGGACCTTGACCCGGATGGAGATGCTTTCGAGGTCAAAATGGAGGTGAAAATGACAAGCTCTGCTAATCAGGTAAATAGAAGAGTACTTTGTCCTACCTACACGTTGGTGTTAAAAACACTTTTGTCGCCGGGAGAAAGTGTGTTACAATTTATTTATTTGATTCTTTCAATATGCCTTAAGAGCCTTTTCACTTAGTGACTTGACGGCGGTCAGGCCATTGTGCTGGAGTACCCGGTGTAAACTACCAATATTTTCCGGATACCTCACCAAATTACCTATCCGTCCACCCCCGAAAAAAAAAAACGCAAACAAAAAATGTAAGAGATCATGTTAAAAAAATGGACGAAAGTTGATTTTTTTTTTCAGATATACACACCGAGTTAAAAGTATGTAAATACTGGATTTGAGGATGGTCTTTATATCCACAGCCGGGTCCACTGATATCACAGAGTATGCCATCGTTTTAAATAGTCTGTAAGCAAAGACCATTATCACTGCGCATCCATGGCACTAAATTTATGAGCCAGAGTACCTTAATATAATGGGAGGCCTCCCTGGCTAGCGTAGCGTAACGACCCAGGTGCCTCTCACCAATGCGGTTCCAGTCCAGCTCACGCTGACTTCCTCCTCAGTCGTACGTGGGAAGGTCCCCCAGCAACCTGCGGATGGTCGTGGGTTTCCTCTCGGGCTGTGCCCGGTTATCTCCAACAAAATGCTGGCCGCCGTCCTATAAGTGAAATATTCTTGGCGTAAACCACCGATAAGAAAAACAAATAAATATAATTGCAAACATGACTGTGATGTAACTGGACTTTGTTATGATCCACACGGCTCACATGAAATACTTTTAACTCAAAAAAAATCGTCAAACTGTGTCATTGAACAGTTTTTTATTCTCTTTTCCTTTGATATGTACACCAATTTAACGTTTACTTTTCTTTTAAAAACGCCACCGAACACGCGAAATCTCAGATATAGTTTTGGACATAGCTGGTAAGCGGTCCAAGCATTTTCCGTTTTTTGAGACTTAAGCCCACACGAGTTTAGATATATATGAGTAATTTGTCGAAATCTCTGATTGGCGTCGCTGAAAATAATTCTAGCTATTTGAGGATTTTCTCTCTCCTTATGGTTCTGTTAAATATAAACTTAGAACCGCAATATGCTTGTACCCGTTTCAACACCACAGTTTTAGAGGACGGCTGATATAGAGATAGGGCCGGTGTCCATGTGAGTGACACTCCCTTTGTGAAGACAATCATTCGGACTAGAATCATCTTCGGGTGACTGCATGTCATTAACTTTGGATTAACCTTACTTGAATTATTAATGTATCGCCCATTGAACGCTATTACTAACGAACCCATGTTAATCCTACAGATTAATCCTGCGGTTGTGGACGTACAAGCCCACTTGCCTGACCTAATCAATAAACAAATAACTTACACATCACATCAGTGAACGTCCCTCTTAGAATCCAATCTGCCTAGGGGAACAGAAGTTTGGTGTGATATTTATGTACGTTATCTTTACTCCTTAATCCTGACTACCGTGGTGAAGTACTTGCACGTTGTTAATTGCACGCGACCATGGGTTGGTGTTGTTGCCCTCAAGCCAATACCAAAGTACTAAGAAAGTAATTTATTAAAAAATAAAGATTTCATAACATTTTCTTTAGTGGCGATGTGCCCTATAGTATGCATGTAAAGAGACATAAAAATATTCATTGAGTATGTACCTTGTACGAGCCCGGACAAGTTCTGTCGTTGTTCGAATTCAACACAAAGAGGGCGGGCCATAATGAACGATCAACACCGCCACAACAACATTTGCACTTACCTATCGAGCAATGTAGTTTTCGGACAACTGACCACCAATTACAACACTAGACTTGCTTGCCAACCTGCTGAGCTCTCTTTTAAGCCTATTTTTGGCCTATCCTCTTACGACCGAGCCATAAGTCCTGTTACACGTGTCATCAGTCACGATTGTTTACATATGCAGTATACCGAGCGCTGTGCGCATGCTCCAGTTCCACTGAATTTTCAGCCCCTCATTTAGATATTCCGACAGAATTTTCAGTTCTCACTTCTATTTTAATATTTTTAAACATTCTCTTAACGTATAATGCTGGGAGTAGGATTAACGAAAAGCTTGTAACATTTACTTTTTGAGAAAAATATCTAATGCTCATGTCATTGTGTAATAACGCAAAATACGTAATATTTGGGCGACCATGTCACTTTCAGTAAAATATTCCAGCTATATATCGTTTTCTTGATATTAACAATTTTATGCATGTAACACTGAATCTTCGCATATACATGGTTTCTCCCTTAAAAAGTTTCAATGATCAATTGTATTTGAAAAAAATTAAACACAATTACTGGTAGAATCTTAGAATCGGTCGTTTGAGCGGTTCAGTTTAGTTTAAAGAATTTCCGTAATATATAACTGCCATATTGGTTTGTAATTCTTCAGGAAGGAATGGACGCATGATTGGAAAAATGTGTCTTGAGCAATTTCAAATTCGAAACATTTCTATACCTGATTGAAAAATCTCGTTGCTAGAAAGCTGAAGTACAGCAGACGTGGTATTTGGTATTCACGCATGAATAGATACTTTATTCTTTCACATCTACTCATTTTATTAAATATCCTGAACATTAAAAAAAGCTTTGTTTTTTTTCCTTATATTCGACATTCAACCTTTGCTGGTGTACATGTACGGTGCATATATTTTGAATCACTGTGGCGTTAATAAGGAATTTCCAAGCCAACTGGGGAGCCATTGTTTTTCAGTCATTGTTTTCAGGCACAGTCACTAATGTTAAACTTGCAAAACTAATTTCGGCCTTAACAAAGGGGTCCAAAACCGTGCGCTCCTTTGTTCTGTCTTGGATTACCTACACGTCACACTTTTAGGTGCACATCCTCTCCGGCTGTACATGGGAAGGTCAGCCAGCAACCTGCGGATGATCGTGGGTTTCCCCCCCCCCCCCACCATAATGCTGACCGCCGTCGTGTAAGTGAAATATTCTTGAGTGTGGCGATCAAATAAAAGATATCGATCTTTTTGAGTCTCCCATTATTGTGTTAGTATCTGACCCTCTTCTCAGATGCTCATTTTGAAAAGCAAAGGATAAGCAAGCATTGGTGACGTCATGCCTGAATCCACTGGAAACAGCGATACTCGTGTCCTGTGCTCTAGGATGGTAAAGCTGTATTGATCTTAGCACGAAGTTAGATTGCTCCTGCTAATGGCCTACGTCCTCGTCTTATCCACGACCTTCACCACTGAGTTGCATCTTTGTCGTGGGAGCTTACACGTTCCATTTACGTCGAAATGAAAACGAGAATTTATTAATCACACAAGTAGAACTGCAATCGATTCTGTAGATAAGCCTATGTCTGTCCGACGCCTATCTCAGGTTAATCACCCCGGGGTCAAAACTTTGCTCTGTTTACCGTAAACGGCACAGCACAGCCATGGTTGGGCACGTTATGAGGCCTTGATTTTGTGACCACGTCGTTCCACCAGAGTGTGTTATACATCAACTGTCCCCTCTAATGGTATTGTTATACGGCTCAGGGAAAATCACATGCATTACCACAGCAATACTCAAGATAAATCCCATATGCTCTCCCCAGGCACATTGAGAAAGGCGCTAGTAAGGTTTGCATGGGTTCATGAGCATAAATGTATAATGATACTACATACGCACTCTGTTCATGTTCAAAGCGCTTTTTGGCTTGTTTTTTTACAGTAAGCATAGCGAAACCAATACATACCTTTACCTAGTCCAGCTAGAACTCTACCATATATCTATACCATTTCCTTTGTCACTGACAAGAATTATGATTTTACTCACAGCGTTTTTCACTTTTATTTTAGATTTTTAGTTTTGTATGAATACTAACTCTTAGTTGTGTGTTCCAGTATCATATTCCGCCAGTTTGGCATGAGCTTCACGTCAGGATTATCACTCACATATCGCAGGGCTGTGGTTTTTGGCACCTCCCTCAGTATTCTATTGCTTTTACACCGACCTTGTACATTGAAGCATTCTTTGATAAATCAACAAGGAAGCAGGTCTATAAACGTCAAAGCATGGCAATTGTTTCCTAATTTCAGTCCCCGAAAATTATTACATACAACAATGGCAATGATATCAGTCAGCAGTCGGAAACGTATATTACTCTAAGTGTATGGAATATGTAATAATTCGTACTGGGATTCACTGCGTTGATGTGCACAACTCAAACGAACACGTGTTTATTTGAGAGAAACAAAGATGAGCACATATCGCATCTCCCCAAGAGTTTCTTCTGACACCACACGAGTTCTTCGCAAAAATCATTCCACTCCATGAACACAGACATGGGTAAAAGAAAGTGAATTCTTTGTCTTGAGCTAAAATCTGATTATGTGACACCCATGTGCTGTCCCCCAGTAATTTGCTACGTTGTGCAAGTGTATTGAAAGAAAATAATCTTTGGGAAAAAATATACTTTGACTTTGCGTAAAGTGTTTGCTCCGTTCTATAAGATCAGTGACTGGTCTACTGTTATATTAAGATGTTGGTCAGAATGCATCTACAACAGGGATCCGGGTTTCACCCTCATGGCTTTGTTTAAGTTTCATCACAGAGTAAGGCAGCCTATCAGCCGGACTTTACGTCACAGTGACCACTGTTAAACATTCTTTTATGTTTGTTTCGACAAGATATAGAGAGTAATGATTATCAAGGTTCTCAAGGTGCATGTAAAACGACCGTTCATTACGTGCTGTGACCGTTGTTGTTATGGGGCCCTAACAACGTTTTGAAACCATTTCGGTTAGACGTATTTGTTATTGTGAACACAACCACCGAGGGTTTGCAACATATGGCCAGTTGTGTCTCCAGACGTTAGTTTAATATAATTTATTATTCATTATGTCATTTGTTTTTACCAGAAAATAAACTTCCTGGGTCAGATAAAATGGGGCACGGAAGGCAACGTATTTCCTCCAGATATCCCATCATGTGGCTTCTTTGGAGAGCTCTGCACTGACGGCACAATAAGTATGTCTTCCCTGCAAACCTTTCCACTTCATTGTAATTCCTGCCATTGAATTAAACAGTAAGACCATTTCATGTGTCGGTAGTGGAATGAAAGTAAAACGAGAGGGATAATTTGTAAATGTAACCGACCGAAACAAAGTTTCAGTTATGCATACCCGGCCTCGCTTTGATCTCTTCTTTTGCTCTTATACAAACGGCATATGTGTTTTCGCCATAAATTAAGTGGGGTATTAAGTATTAAAACAATGTTTGTATGCAGCTGTTAATTGATGTCTTCCTCTTCAGATAAGGACATCCTGATCGTCTTGGTTCCCATCGTGATCTGCCTGTCTATATGCTGCATTCTGGCAGGAATCATGTACTATAGGTATGTTAGTATGGGGACTGGTCAAACTGTTTCTCAAAGTTAACAAAATTAAAGTGCCATAGAGGGAAATTAGCTACATGCAGATACTTGGCTTTAAACTGAAATGTACTGTTAACGAAACTCATGACACAAGCATAGTTCTATAGATATAAAAGTATTTGATCATCGCCAGTAGATGTGCTCGTTGTTTGTTCCACATGGCGCACGGAGATACAGCGGTCGTGCAAATTTGAAAACAAACTATATTGTATGTCGGTATTCTTTTCAAATTTGCTCGAGCACTGTATCTCCGTTACCAATACTGATAAGTATGTAACAAAACACTAGATATTCATGTGAAATTGAACAGTAAGGATGGCGAGACTGTATACTGGTCAAAGATGGAAAATAATTGCAACGATCAGAGGTGGTATATGACATGAAAATCTATTGCCCGTGTAACAGTGTTAGATTATCGGTTGGTACCGAAACTATTGACGTCAAAAACTTGACGACTGAGCTTAGCTGTGGTTTTTATTTATTCATTTATTTATTTATTTGATGGGTGTATAACGCCGTCATCAAGAATGCAGTACTTCATTTATACGATGGCAGCCAGCATTATGGTGGCAGAAAACCGGGAACAGCCCGGAGGGATCCCACGACCATCCGCACGTTGCTGGCAGATCTTCCCAAATACGGCCAGAGCCGAACTCAGGCTTGTAAGGCGTTCCCTTCCTTGTAAGGCCAGTACCCATGTATTAAGGAAGGGGTAGAAGATACCCACAAAAGAGTTCCAGTGATGGCGATTGGAATCGTCGCAAGCCTTCATTAGCCCCATGATCAGTTAAACGTTCGTTATAGAAGCACGGTGGTGTGAGGAGTGTAGAAGTTATAGGCTATGCATGTAGCTTTATGTTTCTGGTGGCAGAGTTTTTTGTTTGGAGAAAATATCAGACTCGACTTGTTACAAAACATATCCGGCCGACCGTTGAGTATGAAGGATGTGTTTCATATGGATGCCAACTGAACCCTGTGACAGAACACGGGGTGCTTAGTGAAAGAAAACATCTGAATGGCATGCTTCAACCCAGGATAGAGCGAGTCAGTTCTACAACCATCTTCTTAGCAAGATTACGCTAGCTGGCATAGACCTAGGGCTGTAGAGTGTCATTATCGGGGGCGGTGGGGGGGGGGGGGGGAAAAGGATATCTAGGACAGCATCCGATTCTGCCACGGCCTACTTCAGTAAGTTGTCCTTGGCGGATTTTACCCTGAAGAGTGCTCAACATGTGCACTATGGAGTTCAGATCCGGACTGTTAAATGGTCATGGGAGAGTTACATAGCCCCCCACATCCGGGCTCTTGAAGCGTAGAATCCACCAAAGACAACTTGTTGTGCAAGCTGTGGCACGATCGGATGCTGGCCTTAACCACGAAGGACAGTTAGTGCCACAACAGGCTCACTTTTGCCACTACACTGTAACATTCGATGTGTTACTTATAATGCACTTATATTATATTACACTTTCATGCATCAGATGTTAAACATTTGGATATTTTAGCACAGTTTAGGCTTATATACGTGTTTTGGACACTTATTTTTAACACTGATACATATGTGTATATTTATTAAGCACGCTTGTTTGAAGTTTAATCACCGATGAAACGCATTTGGCGTTGGCCATTTTACAGTGTATGGGCACTAGCACTGGTTAATGCATATGGATCTTATTTGCGCCCCCCCCCCCCCCATAATCACCTCTCCAGTGTGGCAATGAGCATATCAGTAACACGCCTTTGTTGATATGCATACTTCCCGATATATGACTGATGGTGAAATTTTGTCAGCCATTGGTCACAGAAATAAAGCTCAAAACCATTGTATATTACCTGTTGTACATATATCCTGAAATTAAAGATTTTCGCCTAGTCGTCCATGGAGAACAAGTATCACGGCCAACATTTCAAATCTAGTTCAGATCTATTTTTAACACTATACACAGAGACTGCCGATTCCTGAAAAATAATCGACACAGGATGTAAAACACTGACTGTCGTTTATGTAGGACAAACGCCTCGCATCTGTCGATTCTTGGAAAATGATGACCTCGGTGCGATTATTTTTCAGGAATTGACAATTACTCGTTATTTCTGTATTATTACATAGTCATTCTCTGGTAAATCGACTCACATCAGAACGCTTGACTGAGATTCGCCATGGCTGATATTTTGTTAAATATACTAGAAGTACCATGTTTAGGCATCCGTTTCTATCAACATTATGGGCCTCATATGATCATTTGATTTAACTCTTCTGTTGTCACATAATTATATTAATCTCTTTAACAGACGTTTCCAGCTAGAACAGGAGCTACGGTTAATGCTGTGGAAAGTGAATTATGAGGACATCATCTTTACACAACGGACAGTCAGTGACCGAAGAAACAGTCTGGTATGGCTTGTAAATAAGTGGCTTATTTGGTGCACAACACAATGTTGCCCCTTGCGTGGGAAGGTCCGCCAGCAACCTGTCCTGTTTCCTCCCACCAAAGTGCTGGCCGCATAATGATATAAGCGAAATATTCTTGAGTACAGCCTAAAACACCAATCAAATAAATCAAATAAATCACTAAGTTGTTCAGAAGTTTTTGAACTGGTAATGTGTTTTACTGCTCCAAGTGGACAAGAAAAAACTGAATAAGAATTTGAATCTTTCTCACCCAAAAGCACTTGAATGCAAAATATTGCAAAAAGTAGAGTAATTTCCGAACAGCGGCGACAGTTAACTGATAGTTGGCAAATGGTCAATCGCAGCCGGTGAAGTTTGGCCTCTTGTTATTTTATTTCAGTTTTATTCTGGCTGCTCGAGTAAGTGCATAAATATTAGCAACTAACGCTTCCACTTTGGCCACCACGGCTTAAGCAGAATTAGTTAAAGAAATGCAGTGTAGTTTGTGTGACTGTTCTGGAATCCCTGAAAATGCCGTGTTACCATCACATATGCATTATAACTTGAGCCCAAATTTCTCCTGATATCGTTCAACATAAAATGTTGTGGAGACACCTCTTCGGCAAATCGTCTACTAAGTAGTATCAAGTGTCATGTTTAAAGCAATTTTTGGCTCATTTCCAAAACTAAAAACATGTTAGGCAATCTGTTCACTGATATAAAAATAATATAGGAATGAAGGACTTGTGAGGACGTATTTACAGTCAGTCAGAAGTTCATGTTAACCAATTTAATGCCGCGAGAAGTCTAAGAACATTGCCCTCAGATGTGGAGAAAGAATGTTTACTTACGTACAAGTTCCTATTCATGACTGTTACAGGTAAGCATTCACTCTACACTGACGACCGGGAGCAGTTCCACACGGTACACGGTCAATGGAATAGACGGCCAGATATTCTCCCAAATCGCTACATACAAAGGGACGGTGGTATCGTTGAAAGTTGTAACCAGAAAAATAGTCAGCGTATCCAGAGCGGACCAGCTGGAGCTAAAAGCTGTAGGTACCTCAAAGAGAAAGTATAATGCAATATATACTAACAACTTCTTAAGACATGGAGGGAATAGAACAGAATGGCGACGACAGTGGGATAGCTGTCAAATCGTCATGCGTAGCCATTGATTTCTACCTTCTTGTGAATTTATCTCAGTTATGGATTCCAATGAATCCTGTAAATGCTTGAGCATCAGCAATTTACTTGTCCCTTACAACCTTGGTTTAAGCCGAATATTAAGCGGTGAAATAAAAACAAATTGCAGTGATGTTAATTGTAGTTTATTAGAGGTCACTTTCGAGAGAACATTTACTTCACAGCTTCATCGATATTTTGTCACATATCTTATTACCGTGTACTACCTATCGGATTTTACATAATCAAATAGCCCGACTGTCGGCTTTCGCTGTATGAGGAGATATAGAAATCACTGTTACTTTCTTTCGATTCCGGAATGTGTGAAATGGGATTCATTTGCTCATCTGCCTCTGAGAAAGGCTTTTATGCGGATTATTTTATGTAAGCATATCCACAAACACAAAATCAAATGAGTTTTAAAGTGAGAAATTAATCTTTGCAATCAGGTCTTTGTGTGACAACATGAAAGTTGACATGATGTCTGATTCTCCTTGCATGTCATTCAGGTCATTTGGGTTGAGTAAATATGCTTTACAGGCAAAAGACATCTTGATCTATTAAGGTAGAATTCGATTTCCTCATCAGTGGAATCAAATTTATTACATCTTTGATCGCGATTGATGCTCTGCTTAACTTCACCAATGTTGAGTTGCTTCCATTGATCATGTTAATGTTATTGGTCTCTCATTCCACACTCGGTTTTACCATGGTTTTTTTTCTTTTTTTTTTTTAGATGAAAGACTTGAATCATCCGAACGTAAACGCATTCGCGGGACTTTGTATTGATGACCGGTTGTCATGCGTTCTCACAGCGTACTGTTCAAAGGGTAGCATCCAGGTAGGCCATTCAAGGGAGCAATGGTTGAACAAATACTTTCATCAGAGTCTCAATTACACCAACAAAAGAACTCTCACAATTGTCTTCGACTCAACCACGCCTCGTTAGAGATTACATGTACACACATGTGCATGTGTGACTTAAACAATGGTTACATTAGCATATAAAATGTTTATACTATGAGAAGAATTGGTCGTGCAGATAGCATAAGCACCAAACTATTAACTTTTAACGGCCTCCGTGTCCGAGGGGATTAGCGCGCCAACGCGGCGTACTGATCCGGGTGCCTCTCACCAATGCGATGGCTGTGAGTTCAAGTCCAGCACATGCTGGCTTACTCTGCAGCCGTAGGAAGGTCCGCCAAGAGTCTGCGGATGGTCAGCCCGGTTTCCTCCCAACACATGCTAGCCGCCGTGGTATAAGTGAAATATTCTTGAGTAGGGCCTAAAATTTCAATGAAATATGTAAATAAATAATAAATAAATAAATTTACCCTCAATAAACCATTCAAGGTTAATGGAGGGTTTAGCGTACTAGCGAAGAACAATGATTTAGGACCCTCTGACCAATACGGTTGTTCTGAGTTCAAGTCCAGCTCTTGCTGGCTCCGAAGTACGCGGGAAAGTTTGCCAGCAACCCGCGGATGGCTTTGGGTTTTAACCGGGCTCTACGTGGTTTCCACAGCTGATATCACACCTAATAGAGTCATATTATACTGAAAACAGGATTAGTCATTTTGAATGAATCCAAACTTTAAAACTGTTATTTACTGGTTATGCCTCGGTACAAATTTCAGACTGCTTAAATTTCCTTTAACTGAACACTCAGTAATTCTGCCAACTATTCCAACCCAAACATACGCTTTTAACGTTTGGGGTAAATTACAGGTAAAATTATAATTTATGATGAACAAGTATTACACCACAGCTACTTATACAGCGGCCAAATGGTGATTACACTCTACTTGTATCCAATCTAAGTTATACACACATGCCTATTAAATATATACTGAATGTAGATGCACTGTATTGTTGTTCACTGTACGAAAATTACGTGTTTTTCTACACTGAATGAATGCAGTACGCGCTATAGATGGGTCGGACCTGAATACTTCTTGTCTTAGTCTACACTAGTTGAATTTGTAATGCTACAGTGAATACATGTAGATTAAACATTTGTTATTAATTCACTTAATAAACCTACAATACGTAATGTCCATAGTCAATGTAAATTGCTCTCTGTCTACATGTAGGCTCTACACAAAAAAGTGAATTAAGCACTGTCTGTGTTTATACACTGAATGAATGTCTATATACATTCAGTGAATTTAGACTACGTATAGCCTGCAGTTTTTGCGCTCGGAATCAAGCGCAAGTGAAATAAATAAATAAATAAATATTAATGATCAGCGATTTATTTGAATATCTCTGACTATGCCATTCACTGTACCCCTGCTGTATTCTCGAATACGTACGTCCTGACACTGCAACCTGTCAAAATAAATCGACATCCCGGGTTAATTGTTCAAAGCCTAACGGCCCTTTAATCAGTTGGAACCCTGTGGAGATATTAAGTGTAATCGTGACTCTGGCTCGTGTCCCTGATTGGAAAATTGTGTAATCGGTACAGCGTCAATTATTGGAAAGTTATTTCAAGGTGATTTCACCACAGTGCAATGTTCAAAATCATGTACAAATTCGTTTGATATGACTTCCAACCTCTATTTTGGTTAGGTAAGCCCATGAAGTGGAAATCTTGCACTGAACTTATTAGCTCATGTGGTTGTTCCAGGGACCCGTTTTACAAAACAGTCGCAATTTGAGCCCAATGTGATTTCCATGACAACATATAATGACATATCTTACCATGGTAAATGCTCTTGACACAGCGTTGAGACAGCTTTGTAAAACAAGCCCAAACTTGAGACATTTTTTCTTGCTTGTCCGTCTCTTCATCCGATGAGCATTTCCGCCTGTAGTCCTGCGTGGATCACAAAAATATTTCGTGGCTGAAAGACATATTTATGTCCACTCGATTCTTCTTTGTGAAATAAATCACAATTACCTTACTAGTGTGACTAAAAGTTATATATTACCCATGCATTTTTACGAACCAGCCCGATACATTCTAAGCCCTGCTATGTGACTGTAGATATGAGAAGAATGGTAATTTTCCCGTAATGTTCTCTTCCAGGATATTATTGAGAATGATGACCTAAAACTGGACTGGATGTTCAAATTCTCCCTCATCAGAGACATTGTCAATGTAAGTGTCAGTAACAAAGCAAACCTCAATAAGAGCATCGGTGAGATTTAATCAGAAGTTGTTATGGGGCACATTATATCAGATGTGCTAGATGTGACCATGAGATATATATATATATATTAGGAAGGTGCTGTCATGCAGGAGTCACATTATGTCATCGGGTAGATGTAGTCATGAGATAATTGTCACAGGCTAAATGCTTTCCTTGTGTAAAAATCAATAATTATATCAGCAAAAATAACTAATAATATCAGAGCCAGGTATTACAGGATTTCAGCCAAAACACCCTACTGGACAAAGCCACTGAAAAGCAAAGACTAAGTGTGATATTATGCATCCCCGCACGTTCAATGGTCTGCGTGATTAACGCTATTGTATATACAGAATGTCTCCCTCCGTCAAGGTCTGCTTTCCTTTGGAAGCCCTTATGGTTTGATATCTCTCTGAAATTGAACATCTACGCCACCTTTATGCGGCGATGGCAGATGAATACTATACATTGGCCTTTTCTTAATCTTCACTCAGTTTTGCTTTCCCTTACATCTACAGGGCCTTCAGTACATTCAGGATTCTCCTCTCAAATGGCATAGTAATGTTAAGAGCAGCAACTGCGTAGTTGACAATCGCTGGGTTGCAAAGCTCACCGATTTCGGGATGCCCAAACTTCGCCAGCAAGACACAGATATTGCTTACCAGAGAAACAAAGGTACTCTCACTGACTATTTATTTCTTTGGAGAACCTTATTTTCTGATGAAATTATTCCAAAAATACAGTTTCAACTGAACATCTTTGAGGGCTGGTTAAACTTAACATTACACAAAACAGTGTATACTGTCATCCCTAAGACGTGCCCCTTTATATATCTTCTGTCTACATAGACTTTTTTATCAACAAACTCCAAATCTGAATGGTCCCTGTTATCCAGCTAATGTTCACCTAATGTCGAGCAACATGCGGTTGAATAACACACGTGGAATATGCCTATACTCTTTTTACTTGCAGCTCTCCTTTGGACCGCTCCCGAGTTACTCTCAACCGAGACTTGCAACATGACCAAGGCTGCCGACATCTATAGTCTGGCAATCGTAATGTATGAGATTGTCTTCAGGAAGGAGCCTTACGACATGACCAAACTGTCCCCGGAAGGTATGCCTCACAAACATAAAGTCTTGGAGGTTTTTGGAACTAACGGTTATAAAAGAGCATAATTTGTACACCACAAGAAAATTGATAACCCAATGATGTTTTTGTTTAAAGGCTTATGTTTTTCTTAATGTATCTTACATGTTGCAGGTGGCGTTACTATAAGTACTTCGAATAGGATGCCAATATAGCTTTCACTACCCTGACCTCCCTGTAGGATAAGTAGCATCAAGAAGTTGCTTGTCAGACATCAATGGAGAAATAACGTTAAATTTAACGAAGTGATCCACATACTGTACTTCACTAAACCTAAAAGTCTAAACACTCTGTCAACAGAAATAATAGAGAGAGTAAGGAGTGGGCCCCAGGGTTGTAATTCCTTGATGCGTCCTAACATGAATGACTCAGCGGCAAGCGATGTGGAAGACGAGAGGATCCTCCAGTTGATTCAGGCCTGCTGGAGCGAAGCGCCACTCAAACGGCCTAATGTCAATGAAGTCAAAAGCTATCTCAGAAAGATCAACAACGGAAAGTAAGTGGATCCTTGATTTTCACAAAGAATTTTCACTGACCTCAGAGCTTTACGTTGCCCTCAAGCACTCAGTTTTTTCATTACAATTCGATGTATTTACAAACAACTTGTCCACTGGGTATTAACACATGCATGCAGAATGGTGGATGAAATCGATAACTCTAAGATGTATCTACATGCAGCTCTAAGCTGAAACAGAGATGCCACAGGATAATCTGATGAAATAGCGGGTCAGATTACCTGTGCTGCGAGGCACTATGAGTTTAGAGATCCATTAAAACATAATATCTGGAGTCACAATATTGCTGTGACACAAAAACAATAGGGCGTCATTGATAAATCTTTACATTTATACCGCATAGCAAATCGCCTTGCAACATTAAACCATGAATGATATCCGGCTCAAAATAAGACGGTAAAATTATTAGAGCGCCTGTATTTATGTCTTGGGTTTGCGCGAAATTCACATATCTTTTCAAAGGATAACTGACAATACAGGTTTGTGTGAAATTGGATTGTGTCAGGCACAATAAAATTCTGAAATACAGCAGATTGATATGGGAGACACACAGTGTGCAAGTTGTCTGAATCGTCGGCAATCCAATAATTGAACCAAGTGACATTCGCCAATAATGTGAAGCATATCCCCACTATGTGTCCAAACATTTCAGGGACTGGTTTCACGAAACTTCCCAAATTCTGAAGCAAAAGTGCTTTGCTTGCGCAGCATCATTATCGTAGTTATGCAGTGCTTGAATTAAGTTCTGGAAAAATATATTTTGGCTTCACGAGAAAAACGAACATTTAAAACAATTTAATGAAGATAAAAAGGTTTTGTAAATCCGCTACCTGTATTTGAAAACGTGTAAAATATGCTGTGATGAGTACGAAAATGTGTAAGAAAATGGAGTATTTCAAGTTTTCACGCGCCTTATTAACTCGCTGAATAACTCGGTTCCAGCCTGGGGTGACATTCTCAGTCATAGTTGGGATTTTAGTCACAGGTAAATAAAGTCAGAATAAAGTCTGTTGCATCCGCAACACAAGAAGATAGGCCAAGCGGACAACGTTAGTGTCCGTCTAGTGAGCTTTTACAGACAAGAGACGTTTAATAAATTACAACTGACATCACTGCATTTCTTTACCTAAAGTTGTTTAATCCATGGTGTTAGGGAGGTGTAAGTTATCTCTATTTAACCATTTACATTGCGAGTTACACTGAACCCTAATTGAGGTAAATTCACAAGAAACCGTATTTAAACTGGTTACGTTTGACCATTAACCAACCATTTCACTGTCGCTGTTTCTTTGGTCGTACTCCCGATTCGCCGGTTTTACGAAGAGAGTGTAACGTTACGTCAAATGTAGCTACCATGTCGACGTATCTCCATATTATGCGTCGCCATGACAATTACGTTTAACATAACCTACACCCTCTTTGTTAAACATCTTCCATCCTGTCATGTTGGATACTGTTATACTGTACGACAGGCGGGATCTATCTGATGTGTTATTAGAGATAAATCTTAGCGTAGCTGTTTTTGTGAATAATCTGTATAATATACATTATACATTTAGCAAGAAGGACATCGTGGACAACATGTTGAACCTACTAGAGAAGTACGCGAATAACCTAGAGGGGATTGTACAGGAGCGCACGCAGCAACTGGTAGAGGAGAAGAAGAAGACAGACCGGCTCCTTTACAGTATGCTGCCTCAGTGAGTCATCATAAGTGTATGCAGACTAGTGTCCCCTGTTTGGCCTTTCCTGTCTTATCTTGAGATGTCTGATTATTTCCTGTGCTGGAGGTTTTAGTATAAGTTTAGTACAGAAACAGCAGTTGAGGTGACATATGGGACGTTATGGACATTCTACACAAAGAGAGTTTAGAGTAATACAAGTGTTGATATTGGGAGAAAATTAATTTGCAGCAAAATATATTTTATAAGTTTTGGAAATTTCTATCGTATTACAAAAGATGTATGAAAGGACTCTGGTTTCTCATATCTTTTTAATCCTTTCAGCTAACCTGTCACAGGAAACATCCGCGAAAACTGAAATGTTCTGAAAGGCGTTCGTGGGTGTTCATAAACAATCATTTATTTAAGTCAGTTCTTACTATATTTTATCTGAAAATTTCTTTTTCTAAAAGGCATTCTACTTCATAAAACCCGCGTTGGTAAAGCGAATGATATAAAATCTGAAAATATGTAATTAAAAACTTGGAGGTAGCTTGGTTTGTCTATGGCTGTTCGCGAGTAGATTATATGGTCGTTTGGAATGGCATTTGTCTTCTGACCACTCTGGCTAATCCCGCCATTCGTAATTTCTGCCACACCTGCTTTAGTGAAAAGTGATTTGTAATTCAACAAATAGACAAATAAGCATGAAAACTGGCTCACGTTCCCAAGCCGCCTTGGGGCCCAATTTGCAAACAGGATGTACATTATATCATATGTAACTGTCACTACAGCGCATGCTGCGGAGATGTGTGGCCATGGTAATTACGTTTGATGCGGTGTTTCACCCTCGTCATAAAACAGGTCCACTGTTTAATTTGAAAAACGCGGAACACTGATGTATCAGGATCCATTAGGGCCACTAATTTTAATATTCATTTTATGTGATGGTATAATACTTCTTTTCATAGGGCTGTTGCGGAGAGACTCAAGCTTGGTCGGGTCGTTCAACCGGAACTGTTCGACTCTGTAACGATTTTCTTCTCTGATATAGTCGGCTTCACGAGCCTCTGTTCCGAAAGCACACCCATGCAGGTGGTGGATTTACTGAATGACCTGTACACTTGCTTTGATTCCACAATAGCAGAACATGACGTCTATAAGGTGGGTATCGCGCACTGTGCGTCACAGAGGAATGTTAATGTGTCTGTTACTTGCCATAGGTTGGTTTAACTTCCGAACACACGGTTTCATCACCCATAAAACTGAATCCTGTCATTTAAAGGCGAGATTCCCGTGTGTGGCTTAAAACAAAGAATAAATCATTGAATCAAGATGCTTTCAAAATGGCAAAAAGGGACTTCTAACAGCGATAACATTAAGACATGTCGCACATAATAGATCCTTCCATTTAGAAAACAAACTTGAAACTGAAACGTGCTCGAAATCGTATTTCATTCCCTGAAAAGAGAACATAATGTGTTAAGACTAATGTAAAGACATCGTTCCATGACAGGTAGAGACGATAGGTGACGCGTACATGGTGGTCAGTGGAGTTCCCCTGAGGAATGACGGCAGACACACGATGTGCATCGCTGACATGTCTCTGGATCTGCTCAGTGCTACAGTAACCTTCAACATACGCCATAGACCTGGCTTTCAGCTGCAGCTAAGGGTGGGAATACACACGGGGCCATGTGCGGCAGGTAAAGATTAACCAAGTCTGGATTGATTTATTAACCTTCATCTTGATGAACTGATTAATGAATACGTAAAATGGAAGTACACGAGATACATGAACCTTCTTTCTTACGTTTTGCAGTCCACTGAGGCTGTGGTTCTGTACGAGAGCAGAAGCTTCCATCAGCTTCCTTTCTAATGTACTGCTGTTTTGTAATGTTAAAATAACATCATCATTTCCTGCCTGCTGCTATGAGGCCTTGCCGTTGAATTACGACTGTTTTTGCCAGTCGTCCCATTCCCTGTTTCAACTGTAGCTTCCGTGTAAGTGACCTACAAAGCAATGAGACCAGCAAGATATATGGTACACGAGATTGTTCATTTTTACTTTGGTTTATGTGATATGAATCTTAAGCACATCGTCACAGGTTACTTTGTTCAGCCGTCAGCTATCAGCTGTGGCTGATTTCAATGGCAGAACATGGCTTGCTATTAGATGCCCGGTCCAATGATATATCCTCTTCAAATCCAGTTAAGGGTGGTGGCAAATTTGTGAAGGGAGAATTAGGGGAGCATCCCATTTCTATATTATATGTATATTCATATGAGCAATAACCGAGATTAAATCCATGATGATATACTCTACTGTATGAAGAACTATCAGCATATAGCTATATACAACCCTAATCATAATGAATACCATTGTGCCTCGGAATTCGCAGAGTAATTCGCTTTGCACTACAGCATAAATTCATATGTTACAGACATTGTATGAGAAAATGAATGTATACTATTTTTACCAATGTTAAACGTGTAGGCCTATTTTATGCAGCAGGTGTACAGTGTTAAGTATAGTAGAACTCCTCATTGGCAGGATTTCACATTTTGCCTTGTGTAACCGAAAATAGTGATAAAATATGGCCATATGTATGTATATTCTGAAAACTAATCTGAAAACTTTAATATTAATCAAAATAAAGAAAAACTTTGAAAGAAAAAACATCTTTATTTCAACGTGCTATTTTTTCACTAATTTTCGAAATTTTGAACCTTTTTTTGACAGATTGGACAATTTACTATTTAAACCAAAAAAAGGCCCCGCAGCTTTTTAATATTCATCTGAGCTTTTCCTGAGTAATTATTTAGAGTTAATTTTTTAATTTTTTTTAATTTTGAAACTTTGATGTTTTTCTATTAATAACATTCAAACTAGGAAATATATCAAATGTTTGTGGAAATGTTTTTTAGCTTAGGTATTTAGCTACATGTGTGCCAAGTTTAATAGCGTTATGGTGAAAAATAAGCGAAAAATGAAAGTACTTCACCACGCAAGAAAATTCGTCAATAGTTCGTTTTGCCAAGTAACTTTGTTCAAGAATTGCGCTGCCTCTAGTTAAAATGTAAACATATTAAGCTACTTATGTGAAATTTTAAACTTCAATGTGCCCCATAAAAGCACAAATTGGTGTTTTGTCTTAACAGTTCTGAACAAAACCTACCAGAATGTGTTAATAAACCCCTCCTCTAAAGCCCCACCCCTTCGGATGATTAAGACTGGTGTTGTAATTAGTAAATAGGTTTTTTATAGCAGGAGGCAATACACATTTACTAGAGGTATGTCTGTTCTCTGCAGGTAACCTCCTACTGAGCTAATCACATTTATCAGGAAAACACAACTGCCGTGGTTCACATCATGTTATAATCTTTTTCAAATTTAAGGTATTTACAATTCAAATTTTGTTTTCATCTGTATCTGAGAGGAGAGGTAGGGGATGGAGAATAAAAATGTGAAGTAAAAAAAAAATTAACCAAATTTCATCCCTGAGGGGTTCTGGTATCCTTACTGCATCTTATACATCATGCCCCAAATATCTACCAATTTGTTCAAAGTAACAAAGTAGAGTTTACCGTCTGAATACATTGGCAGGTGTAGTAGGCCAGACAATGCCTCGATATTGTTTATTCGGAGATACGGTCAACACAGCATCAAGGATGGA
Organism: Acanthopleura granulata; assembly: GCA_016165875.1. NCBI lineage: Eukaryota > Metazoa > Mollusca > Polyplacophora > Chitonida > Chitonidae > Acanthopleura > Acanthopleura granulata. Next base: position 29,905,357 of record JABBOT010000005.1, on the reverse strand, counting down.
ATCTAACGGCGAAGGTAAGACTGACTGATGCTTGTTTGATCTATTTATCTGACTATTGTTTAAAGCCGTGCTCAAGAATTTTCATTTATACGATGGCTGTCAATTTTATGTGTGGAGGAAAGTGGAGTGACCGGGATACCCACAGGCTTTTGGCAAATTTATTAAATACTGACAAAGTCCTAATTTGAGAGGTACAGACCAATTGTAACCACCATGGTCCCACGAACAGTGGAAGTGGGGAAATCTACAAATTCTGTGCCCTAGGCTTCTGTGCCATGTAGCTTGACCCAGACCTTCTGTGTCCATTCTCTTGAAAGGCAACACTTTCTTTACTAATGTTGTAGTGTGACTCGAAGATGATATGAACAAGAACCTGCTATGTAACATGTTGCTTCCGGTATTGATTTGTGCCTATGAGGACGATACGAGACAAAACAAAAGTTATTTAAATATTGAAAGAATCTAGTCACGTGCAGGTATTTAAGGAAACAGGCCGCTGACACGTTGGATTGATGAGGATCGGTTAATGGTCTATCGGATGTTGCTAAGTGGATCGCGATCTACAGAATTACCGATAACATGTTCTTTTATTCAGGTATTAGGGTAATCTGACGAAGTAGGCTTTCAACCATACGTGTATTGATGGCTACAATGTGAATAATCTGCAAATAACGGTTTGTGCTCTACAATAAGTAAAATTAATCACCAGTAGTAAATTTTAGTACGATTTTGTGCGATTCTCCTTATACTTTGGTAACCCCCCGCCACTTTGTGACAAGGGTCTAATGACGACGATTCAGTGTACTTTAATTATCTTCAACAATCAACTATTTGTACAGATGTACATCATTCTCAACTTTTTGTTTTCTTAACGTGTCTGATCAAATTGTTACCAGTTTCTTTCTGAACAGCTTATAGAGGGAAACGTCAACTGTATGGTCTTATCATGCTCGTTTTTTTTAATTTTTTAACTTTCGGTTGGAAAACACCCCTGATCGTTACCGTGTTAGCTGCTCTGATAAGATGTTCCGATCGAAGCTAAAGCATTTTAAGTATCGTGAAAGGTCTTATTCATGAATGCGGATCCTTGACTTACTTCCCGGGAACACAGAAATATTTAATCATTTAATTCTGAGAGAAAGTGATTTCTGATCATTGCCAGTTTGCTTCACACCGAAGCCCCTGTCTTCCCCACCCTACCGCCACCATCGTATCATTAGCGGACGTTGAAGACGCCCTATGCCGAACTCTCGTTAGTGTAAACATATATATTACACGAAGAACACGATGGTCTACATGTATTTTGATCTACCGCATAAGATATTGTCTTATCACTGCTTGTACCTTACTTGTGTAAAACGTTAAGCTTACCAGTGGCACGATACAGGATGCAGCTTGCACTGCCCAGCACTGTCACAGCTTATATACCAGTTGTAGTGACCAAGTCGTTTTATACATTTCCACATACGTTGTGTGTTATTCCTCACGTGTAATTGACAAACTTAAATATCTAACTCTGACCAATATCTTAAACACTTCCGACTGTAAAAATAAATTTATTTGGTTATTTATGAATTTGAAGTCTCAGCTATTGTACTGTTCATTGTGCTAGAACAGTTGTCAAGAGGCATGTAATGCAAGTTAATTTTAGCCTAATGTTAGAGATACCGAATAACAGAGTTGACATCAAAGGCTAATTAATAGCAACTTTTCTTTGATCTCGGTTTGTTTCAGAACAAAGACACTAACACCCTCAAGTCACTACAGAACACGAAACGCTTCAATGAATAATTTACATAGTTTGAGGAAATTTTCTTTTTGTTCTTCTGCTGGAAATGACAAATGAATTTGTCAATAATTCATGATATATATTTCTCAGACTTTATATATTTTCTATACTGAAACTGTTCTCAGTAGGCGCTCTCTTGTAACCTGTTCATTAAATGAATCAGTAAACATCGCTTATCGTGTTCTAAATGTTTGGATTTTATTATATTTTCAGCCTTAAAAATTCACGTAAGCCAAGAATCGTACGATGCCTTACGAAGTATTGGGGAGTACGTGTTTTCAAAACGTGGAGAAGTCAGCATGAAGGTATGAGGGCTGTGAAAATAAACTCACCCTGAGTAATATGCCTGGTTTGTTCAGCTCAGAGTTCATCTAATATGATGCACAAAATATTGAATGTATGTGAGAGTTCCGCACATCGACCACACGTTGGAGTGAGTGCAATGTTCCATATGGCTTGGTGACGAGCTGAAATGCAGGTAAACCTGTCGCCGTATACCTCTGCATCAGCGACGGACTCTTCGCTGTTCTGTGCCATTCGATACATAAAACTGGACACTGAATTACAAATTTCCCAACTTGACATTTTCCCATGCAATTATTGCCATGGGCAAATAAACTGAAATTGTGTCCGTTTATAAAGAAATCATTATAGGGTTAATTACATGTGCCCCAAAAAATTTTAATGGCTTCTTTATTTTCCCAGGGTAAAGGTTTACAAACAACCTACTGGCTTTTAGGAAAACATGGATACCGCCGCCCTTTACCAATACCCTGATCTTACCACCAGATGTCGCGCCTGCGCCCAACACAATGTGTGCCTGATATGTCTGTTTATACTAGAGGACTATTATACCAGAAAAAAAATGCAAGAGGATTGCACCTGGAGCAGAGACAAGGCTAACGTCAAGTTGATCAAGGCATGCCCACTTACTGTCGTGTATAGCATAACATCAACACCCGACGCGAGTTAAACAACAATGCAGTCGATACTAACATTGAGGATATTTTAACAACAGCGAAACCAAGAGTGAAACCCTTGCTGCCTACAGTAAGTCGTGTACAAACTGTTTAGCATATTGTTTTCTTGCTCTGCCTGGATACCTGTTTGTTGATGAACAGATATCGCAGTAGTCAGGTATTACCCCACAACCCCTGTCAGTCTGTATAGCCGTCAAATATACGATATATCCATAATGACGGCTCGAGCTCATCCAAATTATATTTGATTGAGAGAGAGAGACCAGTAGATGCCACACTTGTGATCATGTTACATATATACATGTAGACAACGGACAAACGTGTACTGCCGGTTACATATATAGGCAATGGACAAACATGTACTGTCTCTCACATATATATAGACCTTTGACATACATATAGACAACGCACAAACGTGTATTGCCGGTTACATGTATAGGAAATGGAGAAACGTGCACTGTCTCTTACATGTATAGGCCTGTTACATATTTATAGACAACAGACAAACGTGTACTGACTGTAACATATATAGGCAATGGACAAACATGTACTACCTGTTACATATTTAGGCAATGGACTAAGTGTACTCACTGGCTCCCATTCGATACATACATATATACCACTGGCAAATGTGTACTTCCTGTTCCCTGTTCAATATACACGCATAAGTAGCGGACATTTACGAAAGGCCTGTTACATATATAGACAGCTGATAAACATGGACTGGCCATTGCATATAAAGGCAAATGACCGATGTGTATAGTCTGTTTTCTGTAACATATGTAAATACCGGACAGATATGCAGCACCTGTTTCCTGTTATGTATATATATACAGACAGCTATAGCAGACGTGTACTGCCTGTTCCTTGTTACATATGTACAATGTAAGTGCTGAACACGTGTGTACTGCTTATTTCCTGTATTATACGGCAGTCCCGTACAGATGTGCAAGGACTGTTTCCTGTTACATACATATGACGATGACAAATGTGTACTGCCTACTGCCTACCTGTGAAGAGAACCAGCACATGTATACTGCCTGTCTTCTGTTGCATATACAGCTGCATCAGTATCGTAGAGATGTGTACTTCTTACATTCCTGTTGCATATATAAGTTGCAGGCAGATGTGTATTCTTTTATTCCTGTTACATATATAAGTAGCAGGCAGATGTGTACTTCTTTTTAAAATATAACAGGAAGTATTTATGGAATGCCTTCAGATTATTGCGTTAATGTAATTAACTATGTAACTGTACTGCCTCAACCCTCTGAAGCCTTATTTATTGTCAAGTATATGTATGAAGAATAGTGGTATTGCCACAAAATCAAGACAACGATGAAAGCTTTCATTTTATATCCAGCTTAACGCGCAGTATTTTCTATCAAACATTACATTAGGTATTCGGATAATTTAGTTTCGTTTTTCAGATTGGAATAAATTGCAGTTGCCCTTAGTTGCACCGTTATCTCTGACATGTGTCACTTACATAATATACTCTTTGTACACAGCGGCATGGCCATGGTGTTCCATTTCTCAGGTCGGTTGGACGGATGTGAAAATATATGAAGGTTTTTTTTAAACAAGCAAAGGGACCGGAAATGTAATTTAGAAATAATGAATCCAGTCTTGTGATAAAGGAAATATTGTATGTATATAAATATAATATGTGTTTATAGTTTTTGCCTCTCAGTTTAATTTGCGATCCTCTTTGAAAAACAACCCAATGCATAATGTGTGGTTCTGTTGTTGTCTCCTTCGACTTGGATCGAAGAAGGCGTTGCTAGAGGGCGTTGCTAACTTGGTTCAATATGACCGTATTATGTACGAGAGCTATTTTAGCATGGCAATTTTTCCCAAAAATCATATCAAAACTTAAGCGTTTAAATAATAAGTCTTTGCGGCGGCGGGAGGGTGGGGTGGGGAGGAGGTTGAGGTTACACTGTTGAAATTCGGGTGCCTCGCATGTTAAATATAAATTTTGTATCAATAAGAGCTTGACAGACATGCACTGTTGAAATCCATGTATGGTTTGTGTTGGGTTTTCCTCACTCAGTAAACCAGATGTCCTATTAAAACATGTTGATTATGATTCTATATGCATACATCATGTGTTCCAGGTAATCAGACAATTGTTATTGCTCTGTTGATGATCACATTCTTCGGAGCTCATGTGATGTGTTCATCTCACACCAATTTATTTATATATTTATGTTTTTGATTGTGTTTTTTTATGCCGTACTCAAGAATATTTAATTTATACGATGGCAGCCAGAAATATGGTGGGAGGAAACTGGACAGAGCCCTGGGGAAACACACGACCCTCCGCAGGTTGGTTGCAGACCTTCCAGTGTAGTGCTGGAGAGGAGCTGGACGTGAACTCACAGCAACCGCATTGGTGAGAGGCTGCTGGGTCATTACGCCACGCCAGCGTGCTAACCAACTCTCACACCAATAGTTCATTGCTGACTTCCACAACTAACATATCAGACCTATGCTTTCCTGTATTCTTCGGAGCAACCGTCATGTTTATCTTTATTGTGGACATATTTGGAGGGTGTATTTCTAGTGTTGTATATGTATTTATTATCCCACAAGCAAGTTTCTGTGCCAGTGGTGCATTTTGATCGGCTAATCAAATTAGTCATATTAAATTCAACATACCCAGTTTTTCCGGTTACGCTTCAGTGACAAAAAAGATGTGCTATGTGTCAGAAGAACAGCTTCGGCTAAGTATTTATAAGGTATTATGTCATTAAATACCACATTCTGTGTTTTTCACCAGGTAATTATAAATTCAAAGCGTTTTCATAACTTTCTGCACTCCAAAATCCGTCGCCAGTCGATCACTACATTTTAATGTATAAAAGAAAAGTAAGTCTTACCGTGACGTCGGTTTTTATTGAGAAACACAGGCTAATTTAAGAGCAAAACAGGCAAACATAATTCGAAATAAAGCGCATGCTGTACCAATACTCCGCTTGTAATCCTTTCCCAACGAAGCTCCCCATCAGCAATAAAATCATAGCTGTCACGTCTGATTATGTAATCACATGGAAGGCCATATGGCAGCGTGCCAACAACAACGTGGAAAAGTTTTGATGCGGAGCGCCATAGATCTGATGAAGTGATCATAATATTTCGTCCACTTTAAACTTTCCAATATGTCCAACAGAAAGTTGCATCTATTTCCAGCTCCATTTAAACACGAAGTGTCATTCCCATCTCTTCGAAAGAACCGCCGATAAAACAATATAGACTTCCCAATTTTTCTTTAAGGAGGGACACATGATTATTGTGAGAAAATTGTTATTTTAGTGATCAAATAGCCTACCAGTAAGTTTGTTTAATTGTCTACTTCAGTTTTAAGGGTAGGCAGGCCTACCAGTGCTGGATTTATCTTCTTTCCAAACGAATGGTTATGGAGTTAACAGGCTTGTGGGATAATAAATTCGTCAAAAAGATTTGACATGCTATGACCCTGCTGAGTCCGTACAACCGTTAACGTCTCGTACGAGACTCAACAGCGTCAGAGCATGTCATACACCCTGGTTAAAAGCTTAATAAGTGATGATCTGCTTCGGTTTTCACCTCTTCCTAATGTGTCCCCATTTGCCAACTATCACAATGTCGTCACTGCTCTGTTTTGATCTCTATGCTGTAGTCTTCTATATTAAGAACTGTTCAGGCATGTGGCCAAGATAAGTCCTTACTGTGTATATATACTGTATCTTTTTGAGACAGGGCGAATCCATGCCGCCAAATGTCTGCCGCTACTGGAATATCATGTCGATAACACCAGACATGACACTCTACTCAGTATCATTACATTGACACCGGAACCGGGCCGTTCCTGTTTCCTTGATCTTACCTCTCAGTGATGAGAGCCAAGCGAGCCAGCAGAAAGCAACATTTTTAAATGATCTCACCCGGGATTAATCCTGGATCTTTCGACCTCGAGGCGGACGCTCTAACCACTCAGTCACTGCGGCGGACCGGGTCGATAATAGTACCCGGCCTATACTTCACGGCACTGTTGTAATGAGTATTTTGCCACTGAAAATCATTGGTCTCGAGACTGAATTTGACTAAATTAAGCGCCCTTGTCATGCGCACACACAAACTCCTTATTCAGTTCGGATTGGTTTGGCGATGGCTTCAAGTCAAGAGAATCGTCAGTTATATGGCGAAGGGATGCGTTTTGTGAACCTTGCTCACCTTTAGCTAGATTCCTCCAAACGTAAACGTTTTTGAGTACGATGTTAAATCTCTATTAAATTAGACTAAGTAAATCATAAAAAGATTAGACACACATCAGTGACCTTCAGACAAGTTTATTTAAAAAGAATGTAAAATACTTTCATCACAGCTATAAATCTGTAAAATATAGCACAATTTACAAATATAGAACTGTTTCAATAACACTATACATTATATAAAATTTATAAGCCTCTAATTTTACAATAGACTACGGCACGGCAACACACTTTGATAAGGTCGAGAGTTGCCAAAGCGCATGAGATATTAATTATTGCTGAAGAATAGAAAGTATATCAGCATACTTGCCACGTTTATTAAGGACAGACAGATTGATTTAGTGAGAAATCCGCGATACTAAAATCCACATGAAACTGTCTGGAAACAGAATTTCCAGGCTGAAACTCTTTTGCGCTTCATTATAGAGAAGAGACGAACATAACTTTTAAATTGTAATCGAGAGGAAGGACTGTTCATGGACTAAGCCCACACATACATTCAAACGTTTCTTGGATGAGTGAGGTCAGTCGGAGAGTTAAAAGACGAGATACCTTAGGTTTGATACCCGGGAGAATACAGCCACCTTACCACTAGACAGAAAGGAAAATCGACTTTGCGGTGGCACTTTGAGAACGTGTAACTGCACAAGAAATGGGAAGACGATCACTGGCGGAATAGGGAGTAACGAAGAACACTTGGCAAAGACTTGTTTTACACAACAAAACGGCGGGGATTCGCTATAAGGTGTCAGTTCCAGCCGTTTAAATGGCCGAATTCCTCTCTTTTCCTAAACTATTCGAGTTTGATGGAATTAAGAACTCTCTAGAATTTTGTCGAGATTTCTTTTCGTGACAAAAATACTTAATACTAGTGTTTAGACTGAGACACCTCATTCCACTATTCGGTGAGCTCGGCGGTCGGGATGGGCTCAGGTCTGTAACCCTCTACGACCACTCCATCCGGGGTATAGGGAGTTCCCCAGTCATAATACGGATACTGTGGCGAGTACTCTTCGTTCCCCCTTGTGTGCTCCCAATCCTCCGTGCCCCGGATGTTCACTTTACCACCCACACCCTCGGAGTAGGAAGGAGGGGCTGCAAACAAGACATACACATACATGATCGCATGAAGAAACGAACGCTATGGCAATGTCGCCGGTATCTACTTATGTGTCTTTCGGTTTTAGAGTTTATTCTCACTGAATGTCCACGATAGGAATGTTTCGCAGGTGACGACTAAACTAAACATCAAAACGGAGACGTTTCATGCAAGAACCACCTATCTAAGCAAAATGTTATATATAAAAGGAAGAGATTCTTATGGATGTGCAACTTCTATTTATTTCGTCTTGATGTAGAAACTAACATCGTTATTAAGCCAGTGACTTTATAACGATGTAATTTACTACATCTACATCTACAAAGTCATTTACAAATAAATAAATGTTGCACATCCATAAGAATCTCTTGCTATTATGCTTTTCCATTTTTTAAATGCCACTAAAAAAAGTTAAAACATCTTACGCATGCCGTCTGGGAAGGCAATAGGTGGGAGACCGGAGTCCCCTTCAGGATGGTGCATGGGTGCGCTCTGCGCAGCCTGGGGATTGTACTGTTGAGCTATTGACCAGTGGGGAATGGAACCAACGATAATCTCCAGTGCCACGGTCAAGTCAAATGATAGCCCTGAGGGATCCACAACAAGCTGAAAAGGCACAATTGTCATCATTTACATGCAGGATAATGTCATAGTAAAGATAAAATAACTCACCATGAGAGAATGCCAAAGTCAACCAAGGAGTATAGATCCTGCAGGCTTCTACATGTGTGATGAGCATGGGTGTATTATTGTACAGTGTTAATAACAGTAAATGACAACACACTCTTGTTACTGCACGTTGATGAGAGAAATATATTCATGTTGCGGTACGGAGCGCAGGCATTTCCCGTATGAACATTTTCCTCCATTGGACAATTCCCTTAATTGTCCACAGGGAGACAGTTCAAGTCCAGTCTTGGCTGGCTTCCTCTCCGGCCGTATGTGGGATGGTCTGCTAGCAACCTGCGGATGGTCGTGAATTTGTCCCGGGATCTACCCTGTTTCCTCCCACGATAATGCCGGCCGCCGTCATATAAGTGAAATAATCTTGAGTACGGCGTTAAATATAAATCAAGCAAATAAACAGATCGGGCGACATGTCCTTGATCCGTTGCCATACAGTGTTAATCACAGCAATTATATTCACAACACGGCTCTGTTGCTCTCTACTGATGTGAGAAGCATATATTCATGTTACTTTACAGTGTTAATTGCAGCAGTTATGACATGTTATGAACCCCGTCTTTAAAATAATGTCCAATAAAATAATAAATGTATTTTTTTATTTTGTCTTTGCGCTGAACGGGTCACGGGTCTGACCTACATTTTCCCCTCTTTGTACGTTACAGCCCACACTGGAATTAAGTCGCTTGTTCTCGACCCTTCTGTGCTTATGAGTTTCGTGTCATTGTACTTAGAGCGTACATTCTGGAAAGATGTACCCATGTTGTAAACATGTTTACTATCAAACCGTCCAGAATTTTCTGTACATTAGCCTATAAATATGAGCGACGAAGTCAGAAATTTCGCAGTCTGTTACTCATGTCCATGTAAATATTACTCTCGTCCACATAAAAGTATTTTGTGGAATTGGAGATATCGGCGTTCATGCCATTCGACATACTTTATTTTGTACTCCATTTTTCTGTACGTAGCACTGTGTGAGCTTGTGTTTCGCAATTTGCTATTTTGTTTGAGACCTTTCTTTTGGAGCTTGTATCTCTCATTGTCTACTTGTGCGTATGTTTCATCCCAGCTTACCCAGAAAGAGACTTCGCGTATATTTCCGAGGAGTGAAACTTACATCGCCACTTCGGCATCACGGACACTATTGTCAACCCGTCCACCCTGAGAAGTTACACCTTCACGGACAATTGGATATCATCGGCGTGCGGTACCCTACTGTTCGTCACTTACAGGACTGTCATCCGTCGATTCAAGAATTCTCAAGAGCTCTGTATTCTACATTTAAGTGGACTCACTCGCTTGATATCCCATCCGGATATGGACGTTGTCATCAGTAAGAAACTATATATTTTGTAAGTAGCTGCAATGTTTGCTATATTATTGTCAGTTGTACTACTTGTCTGTTTTGTTCAAAGGTATGTATTGAACTTATTTAAGCGTCTTCGTGTTTTTTTTTTGTTTGTTTGTTTGTTTGTTTTATCATGTGTAAGATCTATCGCTGTCTGAGAGTTTAACAAGCCATTTGTTTATCATTTTCCTCTCCAACAGTGATCCCTTACATGACAACACAGTAAAAGGTTGAACACCGTTCTCTCACCACTAAATAGTACTGGATATCGATGATATTGCACCCTTGAAGGCGGGAAGGTGGAATGGACGGAAGTCGGATTGTCTCCCCGGACCAACTATCCATACCGCCTGGGGGAATCTCGCCCTTCCGCAAACGCTGCAATTCTCTTTCTACACGCCGAGTTTTCCCGCAAGCTTTGAAAATAATAACCTGCATAATACATAAAATATTCGAATTCAAATGTGATTAATATCAAATGTGATTAACAAAGGGTTGAGTGCACGGTTCACCACAACCAGCAGCAATAGCCCAGCCCGAGGGTTGCAATTTCCTGTTATGAAGTCAGCATTATGTATAAATATGTAAATAATAGAAGTTCGAAGATGCCTTTTTTGAGCCATAGTTACAGTTTGCCCTATGTCCGTGTGTATGGACTTACACATCTTTACAACAGTGAAATAAACCACAAAATATGAATAAGGCGCGTTCATACTTGTACACTGGCCAGCTGTAAACCCTAGAATAGAATTATTTGACCTGAACCTAGGTTCATATACTAAATAGCCTGTGCTGTTGAAAATTGATTATCAGACGATACAATCAGTGTAAAAACCCAGATAGATATCAAGGTTATTCATCGTGTAAATCAGGAAGAGCATAGGGCTTGTGACCAAGTAGTACAGCCTTATTTCCGGTCAAATATTGCCCAGCAATATAGGCCTAGATCGCTCACAACCAATGTAACACCGGGCTATATTTAAAAACCTGGTGCAGCTGCTTTACCAGTTTGGTACTGCACTTGCAAATAAAACAAAAATAACCTTACTTTGCAATATGTTTGCGCATGCAGTCACGTGCTCTTTAGCTTTTGACCTGCCGATTTACCTCAGTTAAGGATATCGAATATTTCCAAGGCCGCGTGGGCCCGAGATTTGAAGACAATGCTCATAGATACCCCTGTACTGCCAGTCTTGAAATATTTGGTAATTTTTACAAGGCAAGTACATGTAACTGTCTCTGACGTAAAAAACAGAGGACGCTCTGACAATGCTTTGGACCATCCATGGCCGAGCCAAAAAAATGACAAATCTAATGTCAGAGCCAGCACGGATAATTTCAGAATTTATGCCACAGAGTTCAATAAATATTCAAATAATTCAGTATTTTCATAGTTTTCCACACACGTCGGATCAGACATAAAGGACACATACATGTACGTCAACCGCCTTCTATACCAATTCTTTCTATACCAATGCACTTATCCTGAGTAATTTAGTATAGGGCCTGAGATATTTGCCTGCGCGGGACACATGTGGACGTTGCTGTTATCAATCTCAAGACTTTCTTAAGGGTCTGATAGCTCTGCATCTAACCCTACAATTGATATCAATCAGGAGATCTTGCCTGCATTAGTTTGATGAAGCTGTTGTCCATTTTCTTGTTCGCCTTGTTGCAGATTTCGGCGAAACATGGTATGTGCTCTCCAGGGACATAACCCTGTCGGTTGAGTTTGAAGGAAGCAGTTACCGGCCCCGATTCGCAGCAGAGACAGCACATTGTCTTGGAGTTCTCACCATGGATTCCCAACTGGCAGATTTCGGAAAACATTTTGATTTATTTATCTATTTATTTATTTATTTGATTGCTTTAGCTCTACACTTAAGAATATTTCACTCACACGATTTCGGTCAGTTTTGTAGATGGAGGAAACCTGCCTCCCAGGTTGCGTGAACGGCAGATATTTGCCAATTAGCTGGCAAACTATCCCAGGTGTGAAGTACAAACACGCACACTATAACATTGCGGACGGCATAATTGTCAGCAAGACAAGGACAAACAATGAGAGCGGGGGAGTCAACAAATTGCATGAATCAGCAAATTCTATGGCCATGACCAGGGTTCGATCCAGCACGCGCGCTTGATAGCCTTTGATCACTCGGCCACGGTCCGCTCTTAAACACATACATCAATGAGCCATTACCCCATAAGATAAAGGGTATAATTACAACGCATGGCATATCCCAGAGGTGCAAGCATTTTGAAATTATGAATTTTGAAATATAAAATAGTTATAGTTTTTTCTGGCCCACCCATTGTATATGTATGCATCATATACCAAATACAGTTTCAGTAGCATCACATAGCAAGGCGCAAAAAGACATTATGGTGGAACAGAACATTTCCACAAAAGAAACATATCTTACTATTTTGTGTTAATTATAATACAACAATATCAGAGAAAAAAGATTATATACTTGATTTGGTAGAGACAAAGTTGGCCAAAATGGATAGAGCATTAACTTAGTTCATTCATATCAGAAAAACTCTGTACATAATAGAAACAGGTTCCGTTAAAATCAACCTACCATTGTTTGTGGTTCACGGTTTAAATCCAGTAGATTAACAACAGTGATGGCCACCAATGACTTGTCGTCAAATTTCCATGGCTTGTCAATAATGGCGGCGATGTGATAACGGACTTTGCCAATACCACCCTCAAAGGAAGACGGTGCTGTGGGCGGGATTTGAAACTGAAACGGATACGTATACTTTCCGGCCGGGTGTTCTGGATTATCTCCCCCTTGGTCTGGTGCTGAGAATTTTGAAATCAGACACACGTTTCGTGTTTTGTGACTTTGTTCGAAAAGCAAATCAGAAAAGAATAGAAAACCAAAAATATAAGGTATTTTGGTTTAAGATTCCATTTATAGCAGTAGAGCTCATACCTGGTTTCTGATGAACGTAGAATTAAAGTTATCTAAATAAAAATGACCCACACTACCCTATTTAACCGACTATCCCAAGGAATTGCCCTATACACTCTAGAAAAGCAGCAATTTTTCATGGTTTATGGTTGACCGGATGTCAAGGACCACACTGTCGTCTCTGACCTCAACTTCTGACATGAACTTTTCTGTATTATTTTTCAGAAATAAATTTGAAGAAAGTATTGTGAGTCACACACATCACCCCGATCACAAAAAAAAGAAATTACATCTAGAATGGTTAGGGGCTTTTTGTTATATATCTGTGAATTACATGGTCAGCCGTATTTCTAGAATGCATCTGGCTGTATGTGGAAATTTTGGTTTCTAATGTTTAATCTATGTTTGCCCGTAGCCGGAATTCTCATAATAAAATAGCGTGTTGTTGTCTCATGTTTGCATTTTTTTTCCTTCTTTTTTATTTTTATTTATGCGACAATTTCCTGCATTAGAGAGCTACTGGGAACAGCTTCATTCACGCTGTGGACTTGCCTTTGCCGTAGACCACAATGATCTTGTTGATGTAGATTTCGTGTGCCCGGTAATGGCGAGTTCTTCGGCGCCTGTTCTTTCCACTTCCGGTTGTGTGACTTTCTGACCAATGGACATCCGCCCTTCCTGACACGTGTACTCGAATCCCTGTGAACAAAATTACACGCCAACACGAGTACTGATATCTTTCATTTTATTGTTGTAAATAAAATTGGAACCATTCAAGTTAACACAAATTTAATCTTCATTTAAACTGTCTTCTACAGTCAGGACAGCTCTCTGTCAAACTTCCTGGAAATTAACTACTGTTGACTACTATAATTCACTTTCATATTTAATCCTGAATCGCCATCTGAGGAGACGAAAGCCTTTAATTTGACGGAAGTTCCCTAGATCCAATGACTGATAAGATTGCTTGCTCGAATGCAACTCTATGTAAGTTTAGGCCAGGAAGATTTCCAGGAATCTAGGGAAGTGATGAATGTATGCTACAGCTATGATCTACCCGACACGACAATAACGATAATGAGTAGACGCCATCCTCGATTCTACAACGTGGCCAGATTGTCACTTCTTGCCTCAATGTGTCTTTTTTAATGGACTTCTAGTCCCCTGCTTGAGTAGGACTGTCCGTTAACAAGTATTTATTAAAAAAAAAATCTGCCTGTGAGTTAATTGACGTCGTGCAATTAATCATTAACGCAGCTGCTATACTCATGGGCGGAATTAGCTATCCATTGGAAAGGACGCAATTCCACTAGTTAAGAACTCCATCTCTGACGAGTAAAGTGTGCTGGGGCAGTCAAGGAATTTACTGCAGAGACGTTACGAGTGGCGTGCATAACCGACATGAGGTGGAAAGTAGCAACCATTCGTTTATTAATTAGCCTAATGCAAAATGTAAACTTTGCGGTGGATCAACAAGACAGTTTAGAACATGTATGTCACAGTAAATCACGCAGAGTATCCCTGTTGTGTTATAGACCTACATGCGGGTGATTAAGCTTCAAATAACCGTGTGTAAAAGATGGACACATATATTTCAGCATTAAATATAAAGCGTCTACTATAATGTTATACTTTCCAAGTGTTTGATGCATGAAAGTGTTTATAATTTAAACATCGACGTCTCCAGTGTAATCGAGATCCAGGAGTCGTAGAGGCGCCGGCAGCTCTTGTGTAGCAGAGGATGCGGCCTAGGCAAATACTTGCGACTAAAATTCTAATAAGAAGCAAGTATAAAGTAAACGTGTTTTGTTGTTTGTTTTTTTTTTAATATTAAGTGTAATATTGTTAGCTGACTGACGGAGATAAACTTCCAACGTTGCCCAATAGATAAGAAATGGTGGGTACCATCTCATTCAGGTAACTTAGCCCTAAACCCGTTTTTCACGATCTCTGGAGAATAAAACTATTTGAGGAGGCCGGTATAAACTGCATATTTTCACAGAATATTTGTCACAGCCAGTTGCGACAAATGTGGAGAAGTCGTTACGTGAAATCGCCTCATCAGCGAACATCATGGAGAAAACGTTCACACTCTAGAGCGACAGGAGATGGATAAGTTTGGAAATGTGTCATACAGGATCAGAGATTCATTTTCAACTTTGTTTCATTAGTATCGCGATGTGGGATACATTTACTTCATATATTTGATTGGTGTTTTATGTCGTACTCGAGAATATGATGTGTGGTATTCGTCTATATGCAATAAACAGGAGGATCCCTAGTGTCGTCATATATGTTTAGGCCCATAGTCCTACAAAATATAAATATTGTTGCCACACTGGAACTTCATCCAGTTACGGTGCACTGACACGAGCACAACCTCGGGCTCTTCCCTGCATATGATAAGCGTCATACAAAAATACACAATCATGGTTAATTTGGCAGCGAAATCAAGGTCGAACGGTCTTCCCAAGAGGCTCTAGCCACACGACCACAGTATATGTTCTCTCCTAATATGGGACGTGCTTCTTAAAAAATAAAATGGCCACTATATGGCTGCAATATTGCCAAAGTGGGAGGTTGCGGTTGGTCAGCAAGCGGGACGGACGTTTTTTTTTTCCACTTGTAGGCTGAGCTTATGTTGTTGTTGCACTCCAGTTGCTTGTACCTCACTAAATCTGTGTAGTTTTCAAAGTAAATGTATATAGTTAAGTAGGTTAGAGTGATTGTATATAGTAAATAGTGATTTTGTAGCATAAATGATCTACTGTTCTGTGAGGTTATCTAATTCTTGTACATTGCACTGTGACTCTTGAACTAACAAGGGTTCCCTTCGTCTTTCACCTTGGTCTCTGAGTCGCCCCAGAAACACCCCTCCTTTTTGCTAACTGTCTTGTAAATAATCTCACTGTGCTTGCACTTAGTTTATTTAGGCTACTGTTAGTCATTTGAGCTACAATGGAGGACGATGGCGACGATATGGACTTCACTGAGGTGCGACCTTCAGGTCGGGGCAAACGGTGCGATATAAAAATGACAGTGAGGAAGGCGAGGGCGGAAAGAAAGCACGAGAAGCTGAAACAAACTGTAGTTTAGATGTTGTCATGTCTGGTGTAGGTGGATTCCTTGTGTGCTCGTTGAATCCTGTAAAATTTGGTGAAGCCTTACATCAAGTTGTTGGGAGGGTGAAGTCCGTGAAAAAACTGCCATCACGTGACTTACAGGTAACATGCTCTGACAGAGGCCAGGTCAAGCGTTTGCTTAGGCTGACTTCAATAATGGGCAAAGCCATACAATGCTGCCAGCCATCCATTTCGTCATGAAAGGGTGTCATATATGGTGTTGGAGAAAGTGTAACAGATTTGGAAATCCAGGTGGCTTTACGTAAAGAGAAATGCATTAAAGCTGAACGGATGAAGAAGGATAAAGATCGTCAGGTATCATCTTGCATTTTGCATTATTATGATCGAGATGACCTTCCAACGGATGTGTTCTTAGGATAGGAGAAATTTACTGTAAAGCGTTATATCCCCCCTGTGTTGAGATGTTTCCGTTGCCAGCGCCTAAATCATACGTCGAAATCTTGTAGAGGTTCCTCTCGCTGCTCCCGCTGTTGTGGCTCTCATGTTTATGAGCAATGTCCAAACATAGCCTCCCCGAAATGTGTCAACTGTGGAGGTAGCCATAGTGCTGCTTATGGCGGCTGTCCTGCAAGGAAGGAGGCAAGCAAGGCTCAGTATATCAGAAGTACCGAGAATGTTTCGTGCTGCGCAGCTTTAAAATCTGCCCGCAACGCTCGTCCCGAACACACTTATCCCGACCATGTACAGTTCGACAAAAACAATGTAGAGTGTCCCCAGGTACCTAGAGGCCTTGAGCGTGTGTCACATCCGAAACCACCCATCCCTAAACCCATACCACAAACTAATTCTATTGGCGTACAGACTGACAATAGCATAGCTTTCCAGACGGACTACTGTTCGGATGTTACTCTCGCGAATGTTGTGGCAATGATAACAGAAATTTTATTTCATTGTGCTAAAGTTCCTTAGAACTCGGGAGGTATCAGTTTCATCGCTGACTGTGCTCGTCGCCATCTTGGTAGTGAGACCTTCGTTCCCTCAGAGCTTGTGGCTCTGCTGAAGCAAAGGAAAATCGCCGATAAATAATGGATTATACAAGAAAACTAAAAATCCGTGTGTTTGTATTTCTCACGATGGCTTTCTGTATACTGCATCAAAACATTTAGTCTCTGCTTGCTCATGGTCAAGAATTCAAAATTTTCTTAGCTGATCTTAATGTTGAGCCTGATGTAATTTGTCTCCAAGAAACAACCTAAGTATAACCCTACATTCCTAGGATATGTCATGAAAAGAGCTGACAGAATTGGCTTGGTCAGAGGTGGGCTGGCTATGTTAATGAAAAATGGTATTTCATTCACGGAAGTTTGCTTCCCAGAATTTGGCAGTGTTGAACTCCAGGGATTTCAAATTTTCCCTACAGAGGGACGGGCTGTGAATGTAGTAAACCGATACAACGCTTGTAATAGGCTAGATATTTCTGAGCTCAGTTCCATATATATCGTCTGCTAAGGGCCCTAAAATAATTTGTGGTGATTTGCACATAATGTGTTGTGGGGTACCTCAACAACCGATAGCATTGGTTCTGTTGTTGAAGACTTCATCGAAGATAATGATCTAATTATGTTAAATGACGGATGTGGAACAAGACTCGACGTCCGCTCGGGCAAGTTATCTGCCCTTGATTTGACTTTGTGTTCCAACGAGTTATGTCCTGGTTTTCAATGGTATGTGGACTACGATTCACATAATTGTAGTGATCACTACACTGTGGTTGCTGCATTTGGGTATCACCACACTATAATGATGTAGATAACCAGCCTAGATGGAAAAAGAGCTGACTGGAATACCTATGCCATTAAATGCTTGTCATCAGTGAATGAATCTGTTGTTTCTGACAACATTGATCAATTTACTGACAACATTATAGACGCTATCAACTCTGCAGCCAGTGTCTCCATCCCGAAGCCTTCAGGGGCGGTCTGGTCGAAGTCCCCAGTTCCATGTTGGAAGACTGAGTGTGCTGATGTCATACGTCAGCGTAAGAGAGCTAAGAACAGAGCATCTGACACCAGTCTGATCAACGATATCGTTTTTTATCGGAAATGTAAGGCTATTGCGCAGCGTACAATCAAGCAAGCCCAGAAAGCCTATTGGCGAAAGTACTGCTCTGGCATTACTAGTTCAACACCACTAAAGAGGGTATGGGCCTAAGTAAAGCCTGTAAGTGGTGCTAAGAAGTCTAATAATATCCCTACATTGATATCTGGTAACTCATCTTGTGTTAGTGACTTTGATAAGTGTAATCTACTAGCGGAAAAGTTTGCTCATGTTTCAAGTTCTAGCAACTTTGATTCTGATTTTATCAAACACAAAGAACAACAAGAGCTAATCCGTAGTTTTGAAAATGTTTTGTTCGATGATCTGGCCATTAATGGCAAATTTTCTCTCCTAGAACTCAAGCAAGCTCTGAGTGGGGTAAAAGGATTCCACACCAGGGAAGGACAGGGTATATTACTCATGTTAAAAAGCCTACCTGATGAATGCCTTAAAATTATGTTGTTGTTGTACAACACTACTTGGTCAAGAATGAGTCTCTTCGCGTGGTGGAAAACAGCAACTGTGATACCTATAGCCAAGTCAGGAAAGAATGTTAGAGAGCCGGGGTCGTACCACCCAATAACATTAACATCAGTGCTGTGTAAGACGATGGAGACCATGGTAAACTCCAGGCTTGTGTGGTTTTTAACTAAAGATAATATGCTTTCAGACGTGCAGAGTGGGTTTAGAAATAACTGTAGCACATCAGATCATTTAGTACATTTAGAGTCCTCTGTCCAAAAGCCATTTTTAAACAGAGAATCTGTCTTGGCTGTGTCCTTGGATATCGAGAAGGCATGCGACTTGATATGGAGAAGAGGGTTACTCATCAAGATGCAGAATATTGGTATCGGAGGTAAAATGCTCGGATGGGTGAAAGGCTTTTTGTCTGAGATTTATACGAGTTCGAATTGGTAAGGCCTACTCAAATCCAGTGAATATTGAGAATGGCACTCCTCAGGGTAGTGTAATATCTCCCACTCCTTTCAACATTGCTATAAATGATCATCCCTCTGTCCTTCATCCAATAATCCTTTGTACTCTTTTTGCAGACGACAAAGCTCTCTGGTTCCAGTGCCAGGATCTGAACGCTGCAAAGTGGCACATCCAACAGGCACTAGGCGTAATAACACGATGGAGTAAGCTTTGGGGATTCCGTTTTTCGTGTATGGTTGTGTTCACGAACAGAAGTATTTTGCCGCACATATCACTTAAGCTCGGTAACACCAACATAAAGCTGTCTTCATCCTTTCAATACTTGGGTGTCACTTTTGACACCAAATTGACCTGGCGCAAACACATTGATAATGTTGTTCTCAAATGTAAAAAAGTACTTAACTTGATGAGGTCTATATCTGGGAAAAGCTGGAGAGCTGATTAAAAATCCTTACTCTTCATATATAGGTCGTTAATCCGATCCAGGGTCGATTCTGGATGTGAAGCTTTTAATTCGGCCTGCAATACTTTAAAATCTAAACTTGACTCTATCCAGTGTACAGCGTTACGAATTTGCATTGGGGCGATGAAAACAACTCCTTTAAATGTTCTTCAGGACCACTGCCAGGAATGGCCTCTCTCAATTAGACGCAAACAGCGCACAGCAAAAATGGAAAGCTCTCTACATAATTCAGCCAGTTCAGTGTTTTCACCATCTTGTTATGATTCTCTCTATAATGCCAACAAAAAGTCAGAGCCTTTCAATGTTCGTGCCGAGGATATTTTGCAGAGTGTTGGGGTCAATATCGGGCGTTTACAGAAGCAATGTATCCCGCCATCTCCCCGCTGGAAGGCCCAACCACCATCTGTATACATGGACCTGCACTCTCAGGTCCAGAGATCATATTTCTGTGATTTCTAACGAATACGTAAGCAACAATTGGTCTGCATACATGCAAATTTATACCGATGCCCCTGAGTGCCCTGCTACTGGTAAGGTTGGGGCTTCGGTTTATGTACCAGAATTGCGATATGAAAAAGTTCTCAGATTGTCGGATAACCTGTCTGTATATTCAGCAGAACTCTATGCAATTCTAAATGCTCTGCTCTTTTGGATTTGAGGCCAATAAGAGCTGTTATATTGACAGAGTCTCTGACGTCATTTAAATGGGCAAAATGCTACCCTATCCTGTACGAAGTAGTTTCTCTGTCGTCCTGTCTGTTCTTGGCTGGTTTTGACATTTGCTTCGCTTGGATTCCTGGGCACTCTGTGGGGCCCGGTAATGAGCGAGCAGATAAACTAGCCAAACGAGCCCTAAGGCTGTGTGATGTCACCTCTAATCTCAAACTGACCATATCCGAGGCCCTAAATGAAGTAAAGTCATTGTCATTTAAACTATGGCAAACTGAGTGGGACGACTCAGAGAACTTAACCCTGTTGTCACACTTCATAACAGCCTCCCTTTTTCCTTTTCTAGCAGAAAAACAGAAATCCTGTGCTTCCGACTTCTGTCAGGACCCCTCCCCGTTAATAGCTACTTAAAAAGATTCAAGGCAAGAGATTGAGGTTTGTGTGATGTTTGTAAGGACCATCCATCATGTTTTATTCGTGTGTCCGCAGTACACTGCTCAGAGACAAATTTTTCCTGACCTTGTAGACGTGGGAATTATTGGCGCAACTCTGAGGACTGTGCTCTGTCCACCGAGAAATGCAGGTTTGGTTTTCAATGCCGTGAGGAATTATTTATGTAGGATCCACAGATTTTAGGCTACAGCCTTGTGGCAGTAGTTCTCTGTGGATTGACTATGGTTGGTTAGAGCAGCATAAATCCCTGGAACATACCCTATTGCCTTGGCGCAATTCATTCCATGGAATGGAGTCGCCATTTAATCCAATATATGTATGTATGTATGTATGTATGACAAGGTGACGTTAAACCAGGATAATTCATTCATTCTTAAAACTAAAGTTCTTTCTTTTGCACTTGTTTGTGTCTTTATATTCATTCATTGTTCTCTTTTGTGTGTGTGGGGGGGAGTACTTTTGTTCTTCGAAAATGGATTGTATGGGGTGTACGCACGTTGCACAACACTATACCACCCCTACGCCCCCCATGACGACGGTTGTGATTCTATATGCCTACACATACTGGATCACGCTAACAGATGCCCCTGAATACAAAGCAGAAATTTAGTGAAATTTATATATACAAATAATTAAAGTCGTCACCAATAGATGACCTATGCATGCGTTTACTTTGTATACATTTCTAAGCCACGTTGTCAAAGGGAGATGTGGGAACTGTAACAGACGGAGCCTTTCCAAAAATACAAGTCTAATACATTTATACTGTATACTGGCGCCTATATAGTTATATACAGATTAAGCATGGATTGTGTGATATAAACGTCTAGAACTTGTCGCTGCCTTCTCAGGCATGACCTGAGGTTCATGTAGTCTCCAGTGCTAATAAATACATGTGCCTAAGAATTGGTTACTATATTAATGGCTGACTTCAATCAATAAGCCTACCTCGCATACTCATGGGCTCCTCTAGATCCACTACAACATGGCCCTGCACCATTTGGCCGCTGAAGAAGACAGGGCCTTGGGCTGACACAACAACCACAGACAACTCCCGTAACTTAGGCATGGTCGCTTCGTTGGTTCAGTATCGGTGGTGTCTATTTGCTGGCTATTCGCCGGGGTTTTGAGAGCTCCTATACACTCAAGACTTGGCTGATACCACTGCCTGCTGGCTTTGGACAGTTCTCTCTGTGTAGAGATTCCCTTAAATTGAAGAATTGTCTTGTACCGTTATTTGCTAGACTTGGAGGGCTCTCCGTATGTGGTGATATCGTTACACTCGAAACTTGCCGTACACTGTTATGAGCTGGTCTTAAAGAATTCGCCACCCGTAGAGATTCCGTGGCACCCAAGACTTGTCTTGCGCCATTATTTACTGCCCTAAAAAAGTTCTCCACATGTACATATTCTGTTACATGGGGATCTTGGGCGACTTGTACGGTGCCTTATCACGGCCGTCTTGAAGTGTGTTTTAGTTGTCAAAATACAGGAGTGCATTGCGACACGTGAGTCTTGCGCCAGCCAAATCTTTTGTAGTTGACAAGCCCCCGTGCTTGCTGAGACACGCCTGACTTAGTGCCTGACCTGGTCCGAATTTACTCTGCATTCTGCTAGTAAAGGTACGTACACTAGAACCTGCGAGCGAGGTCTTGTGGGGTTAACAGTTTAGCGGCGGTGATCGATAACACAGATAATTTGCTGTAGTATTAAAAGGCAAGGTGCGAGACTCACGGAAAGACATGAAGTAACAGAAAATGAATATACGGTCTTTAAAGGCAACAGGTGGTCAATGAGGCTGATGTCAGGTGTATGAAGATCACTGTATTTTGGATGGTCTTTCGGCCTCTAAGAGCTTACCATTCCACAATATTTATATGTATATTTCACATGCAATAATATTTCCTTGAAGAGTAGACGACATTTCTTAGTCGACACGCTACGTGATAGAATTAGGGTAAAGGTAATTTACAACTAAGTTTCAGTCAGCTTTAAGCCCAGGTGGTCTTTATAGTAAAAATGAAACAGAACTTTTCTATTAAAATACTTGTTATGCGCACTAACTTGTGTTGTAAAAATACTATGACCGCACTGTAAGATGACC
Organism: Acanthopleura granulata; assembly: GCA_016165875.1. Lineage (NCBI taxonomy): Eukaryota > Metazoa > Mollusca > Polyplacophora > Chitonida > Chitonidae > Acanthopleura > Acanthopleura granulata. Next base: position 29,882,466 of record JABBOT010000005.1, on the reverse strand, counting down.
AACGCCCCTCGTGTTTAATAGGTGATTAAATGTCAACTAAGCGTGTTTAATAGGTGATTAAATGTCAACTAAGCGTGTTTAATAAATACATACATATATTTAAGTGTTAAGCATAAGTGCTTAAAACAGGTATAAAGGCCTATATTATAAGGCTATAATGTCCAAGTGTTTAACATCGGATGCATAGAAGTGTTTATAATTTAAACATCGAAATTTACAGTGTATATAAGTGTATGACAACATAAGTGTATAAAAGAGATAGTGTTAGATCAACAGCGTTGCCGAACAACGACCCTTGCTGGAGTTGTTTGCGCTTGAAAACAGGCATTAGAAGTAGGTCACAAAACCCTTCAATCACAAAATACGCGTTACCAGCTTACCTAGCTCTGGTCGTCTTGAATTCACTGTGCTTAAATTCGCTTACATTATCTCCAACACCAATCCGTTCGAGGCTTTCACATGAGCAAAACCGTCACCAGCGAAGGCATAAGCTGGGCTCTTACAGCGCACACACGCTTTGCTGATCAATCGTCGATCTCTGGTTTTACTCTCTCTCTGCTGTAATCTCTTATATTGTATTCCTGTATAAACTGGGATTCTGCTGAATGGACTAAGCATCCCCGAAGCCTGGTCCCTTTGCATCGTTTTCATGTTATTGCGTATACATGTGTTAAATGTGATGACATCACGGCACTGTGAATAATTCTAGACCAGCGGCGTCTAATAAATTATATTTAACATCACTGTAATTTTTTAACCTAATTTTGCTGAAGACATGCTAGGGGAAGTGTAAGTTATTACATTAAAACACGTACATAAAGTGTTAGAAAAAAACCCTATAGTAACTGAGGTAAACTGACAAGAGGTTGGATTTCACCTGCAACGTGCGATCATTTGCCAACTATCACACTGTCGTCGTTGATCTGGTTTTACCCTCTGCCCTGTAGTCTTTTATACTGGATATCACTTGTAAATGTTTTCATCCATGCTGTCGTCATAAAACTCGGGCTTTGTTGACCTTCACGAAATAAGAGTGAGGTGTTTTTGGTATACTATGTAACAGAATCAAACCTTTTAGTTATTTGTGAAATTGTAATTTTTCTGACAAGTTCTTGTATCACATTCACTTTGGTGTCTGTATTTCTGAATCTCTATTTTTGTACCTGCGTCTTTATTGTTCTATTTCTATTTTGTAATACTGCGTTTTTATTCCTTTGCTTCAGGTTATATTTCCTCTTCTTCTAATTTTACAGTTGTATTTCTGTACAGGTGTAATGTTTTGGAGTGTATTCAGTATTATGTTGGTCGTATCACGACGGTGTGTCCTTGAAGTAGGCTGGATTCAGTGCTGTCTTACTGAATCGCCGTGCCGAAGACACCAAACACGAGGCCCTGCCACTCGCATTATACTGTCACAGGGTCGATTAATACTTAACCTATTTTCTGTGTCGCTGAGCGCCACATCATCTAGTGCTCTACCGCGATTTCCGTTTTCATAATGAGAGGCTTACCTCGAGTCCGGGGTTGAACCCTTTATGTACGGTTCACGAGGCAGGCGTTCGATTCATTCCTCCACTGCAACTGGTGCTGTTTACGTACACAGAAGTATGGTATCTGCATTCCAGAAGGTGACACGTGGCAAGTTTAACAATAACTTGTCTAAAGTTGCTGGTTTTCACCGTGTTTCCTACACCCATAAAACTGACCGCCTTGGTACAAGTGAAACATTCTTGGGTATGTGGTCTTAAGCAACATTCCAATAAATACAAATCATTGATACACCCCCTCTCACTGTTCATAAATGGTTTTCATGGCAAGAAAAAGCGAAGGTTCTCCTGGGAATGTTGTTTGGTAGTTTTCCAAAGGTCTGTGGTTTATACTAATACATGAACAATAAAGCTGATATTTTCTGAAGTTCTGAATGATTGAGTTAATATACCGTGCATTCTAAGATACGAAAATCCTGTATTTGTTTGTTATATCAAGATATTTTTCACTGATTGCCTTTTTAACTGTTTATTCATTTCATTGGTTCGCAGCCTCACATGCAATTATACACACAGACGCTGGAGCGTGATATACCCTCGTTCACCCAGCACGTTCTCCGGCCGTCGCCATAACGACCGATGTGAATGTGCTCCCCTGAGGTGCACGTCATCGATCCGTGCCAAATCACTTGGAAGTCCGTGTCCAGGATGCCACTGGACCGGATACGGTCAAAGATTGCTTTCCCGGAGTCCCAACCGTCAAGCCAAAAGTCGGCAGCACGCCCAACGTCGTGCTGGATGGAAAGATTGTGGGTGACAAAGGCAGATCTATACAGCACTGTTTTAGGAAAAGTTTGAACTGTTTTAAACCATTATTATTCGTATTCGTATAACGGTGGTATTCAATTTTGATTTACGATCACAATGCACATATGTATGCTGCTGCCTCACTGAATCGGCATACAGATGACAGTCGACATGACACGTGAATCTACGAGTAGATATACAGCCTATCGCAACTGTTGGTACAACTCAGGATATTATTAAATTAACAAATTTATCACAGTCCCTACGCCGAGCCATGAGATGCTAACCTTTAGAAATTTTGAACATTGTGTTCGGAGTGAAGTAAACGCTTTTTGGTCCATATTGACGTCACTGTGGATGAAATCCAAAACTACATATGATATGTTAATCAACTTACATGAGAATGTCCATTTCCGTGTCTATCTCCACTGGTCACCCACAATCTTGTGCCGAAATAGTTAGCGATTTCGTGCAGCTTTTGTTTAACAATGGCGTCAGAGATATGCTTTCCCCGGAAGTCTACTGTTCCAAGGCCGCTGCCAATTGCTTGAGATGTAACAAAAGGGAAATAAACAAAAGAACTTCTTTACCTGGGAGATATTTTACAAACAGTGTGTTAGTTATGTCAAACGTAACTGCCATGACGACATATACTGTAGAGAAACGTTACCATGGTAGTCACGTTTGAAGAAACGTTACACCCGTTTCGCAAAAACGAGCCGCTGGTGAATGTTTTTCGTTAATTTGCCAGTTGATACTGGATACATGAAGGTCTCTAATTACGTGTACACAGGAATTTAACGAAAAGAATCCTGGCGAAAATATAGCTTCTAGATAGATAGACGACAGGCAGTGGTTTATTTTCTGTCGGTAAAAGGGGTGTTTCATTTGATAGTGTAAATCACGTGGTAGGCTGTTCGCCGTGCACAAGGGGAGATTACAATTAAATCTAAAGGTATGTCCCTGTCAAGAATAGTGACAAAGGGACTGGCATACACCCCAAGGGTTTATCGACTGTGTACATAAGGTAAAGATTACATCATTAGTTCTGGAGATATCGTGCGTTATTGTGGGCCGTTGTTTATTAGGGAGGCAATGGATTGCTCATTTTCTTCTACATGTGTCCAGTGCCAAGATTAGTGCCATATTTGAAACCGTGTCGAGAGTAAACTAGTTCTAATGTGTAGGAGATTTCATCAGTGGATCAGTCCGCATTTTCAAGTTCGAATCCAGGGCTCTATGCAACTGAACTAAATGGAAACTTCCAACATCTACTGATGTAAGCATCGAACAGCTGTTCCCCTTGCTACGTGTGGCCACATAGAATAAAGAGAAATGGTGTAGATATAGTAATATCTCCTGAGTGCAGTGTAGTGGACGAGAAACAATGAAAACCAGACAGCTTCAGCATAATTTGTCTTCAATGAAATAACGACATAACGAATAAAAAACAGAAATTCTTCTAGAGTTTAAAACTAGTGAGATAAGACATGGCTAAAATTTGCTGTCCAATAAAGTCCACAGATGGGAAGTCAGGAATTAGCCAAAGTGAGTTGTCGCTCCGAAGATCTACAAGAACTTTATGCGCATTACTATTGATCTAGAAGGTAATGAAAGAAATTATTCATTCCCCCGTTCTCGTTCTTCGTTGGGGCCAATAATGAGTCGATCGAGCTCGTATATAGGGCAATTTGTATTGCTTTGCTCGCTTTGGAAAACAGTTCGGCGTGTAAGTCTGTGCGCCAAGCGTTGAAATGGTCATCAGTAGCTTGCCGAAGGTCAGTGGTTTATCACGGGCATTTGCTTTTCCTTCACCCAGAACAGGGACCATAATGGTACAAGTAAAAATCCCTTGCTCACGTAGTCAAACAGCACTTACATATACAGATGAGTAAATCCTGGCCTAACCTGTGATGTTACCTCTGAATGGGCAAAATACGTCTTACAAGGGATGTTCCTTTAAAGACACAATTAAGCCATCTGTAATTATCTTAATTGTCTGTTAATTGTAGATTCATTTAAATAACAAATAAATAAATTAAATAAACCAAAGAAAGTATACGTACAGCTACAGCGATGTGCACTCTCAGAAGCGAACACCTTCCCATCAATCCACTTTTCCTACAGAACAAGTCATCCATTATTGTGTTCAACAAGATGAAGAATTAAGAACACCTACTGTATATATGAATTTAAACCATATTTTAAGAAAACGCTAAAAACCATTGTTTTTCACATAACTGGGAAAAGTTTTCATTAGAATTAAATATTAAAGAGGGGGAAATAAATAAAGGGTATAAGTCTAGAAAGCCTTAATGAAAGACCATGCAGCTAAAAATAACTTCAGTTTTTTCTTTTATCTTGGCCTTTCTAACCATGTTCATTTGATTTTATACCATTGCTTTTCTTGTAAGCCTATCTGCAGGCAGCAGTGGGTGCATAACTTAAAGTTATAGGTGGCCTGTACCCAATTATGATGTCATCTTAAACATAAACAACCGACAGTACGTGGGAAGGTCTGCCAGCAACCTGCGGCTGGTCGTGGGATTTTGCCGGGCCCTGCCCGGTTTCCTTCCACGTTAATGCTGGCCGCCGTCGTATAAGTGAAATATTCTTGAGTACGGCGTAAAACCCCAATCAAATAAATAAATAAATAAAAATACACGCAATTTAAGGGGAACGAATGATGCCATCGAAATGAATCATATAAATGATTTTTTCTGCAGTTTACCTTTCCCTGGTAAGACACGGCAAAATATTGAGATTCTCCACACGTCAGTCGTAGTCCCCAGTACTTCAGACACGTCCCAGATTTCACTGTGCTTACAGACTTCCCACAAGCTAATTAGGATCAGATATAAAGATAAATCTCGATATTAACTCATTCCATTGCCCAGCTCCTTCAGCTAAACACATATATAACTGAATCTGTTTATCATCATCTTTTCATCCACGTTTGATTTTACAGTTCTCGAAAACTAAATATGAACATATCTAAAACAAATCATATATGTCACCTAATTGAGTCTTACTGAAATAGAGACTAAGTGACGTTGGTTTAATGACTATATATATATATTTCAAGTATAAACCCACATCAAGTGAAGCATTTTATGACTTATAGGCGTACTAATATTACTATATTGTCGTCACACTTGAAAAGTTGAATCAACTAGGCGAACATTTTGCACATCGACTCATCTCATGGGCAATACTACAGGCAACGTGTCGTGCACGGCTAGTGATTAATGGAGTGGTATATTATCACTCTCGAATAGAATGGACCTAATACTGCCTTCGTCGAGGTGGCGATCTCCACCATTTTACATGACCATCTCTTAATTCGCCACACCTGGGATCCCAGATAAGAGTCACGTCACATGCTGAACGTTTTGATGCTTTAATCCCACTATCTTGCATTAGGCTGGTCGGACCTCACAGCATATTCAATGAAATAGACGCTCTGTTTTTTTTCTTTCATAATCACAGATTCCTCTCGTCCTGCAGCATGCTCAAATAAACTTTTTACGAAAACATCTGCATAGGTTTACACTATGCAAATGTGGAAAAAATCTTACCAAGATGATTTCAGTCGAACCAGCTGGGTGCAGTGGTCACAAATGATATAGTCTATAATTCCGTATACGTGTACGCGCAATTGAAGTGATAGCCCTACAAGCTTACCTTTGTCATAGACAGTTGCTCCTGTTGTAGAGCAGAAGCAGGCGCCCGCTTCCGGATTAGCCCCCAATATGTTATTCGTCTCTGACAGAACAGGAAATTGGGATTTAGCCTAGAGGTTTACCGAGGCAATAACAACATAAAACACACACAACTTTGATAAACAATAACACATGCCTTCTTTTCAAAAATGAATGGTAAATTCTTGTCATCTCTTTTCCATATTTATATTGCACAGACAAAATGCAGATAGGAAAGGAGTGCTTTAAGATTCTGTGTATGGCTGTGGCATGCAAACTTACTGCACTTGGAATCATCACTTTGTTCCAAATCATGAGCTTCCAGCCATCTCTCCTGCAACCGGTAAATTGGATTTATGGGCACTATGGAGAACACATGGATCATCTGTTATAAATTTACAAGTTACGTATACGTATATGGACTCAAAACGTTCTACATTTGGGGGTGTATATCTCATAGTGTGTGATCAGTAGTCCTGTGTTTGGCAGGAATTTTCCTGGATTCAGGACAGTACATATTCTCATAATTAGGTGATGTCAGGCTACTGTAAGTGAAACCTATAACTTAATGTGCTATAGACAGGGAATAAGTTAAAGCGTTGACACCCGAAACACCATGCTGGTCAAATGGATGTGAGATACCTTCGGGTCATCGACCATGCGCCGGTTTTCTCATGTAGCCTACATATACAAGGGGCATTATACTCGTAAATGCATGGATATGCAAATGTCTCCATCGGTAGATCCCATAAATCAACTTAAGCACTTCCTGACCATACCTTGCCAGAGATGTCACACCGGAAGTATTGGTTGTTCCCGCATGTCAAGCGTAGTCCATAATATTTCAAGCACTGCCCTTTCACGGCCTTTTCCACGGGGCTTCCACAGCCTGTAAATACAACCGACATATATCGGGAAAATGAAAGCCATCGATTTATACATTACAGTATTATGTCTCTGCCACAAAGATGACAAGAGACGTGCATTATAGTTGACAAACGAATGTTTCGACGCCTGAGAACAATCTTTTATTTTTTCACTATTTGTTTCACGCGCGTCTGTAAATAATATTTCACTTATCTAGTATTAAAACACAATATCATTGGCTTGAACGTGGGCAATCTAGCGCGCTGCACCTGGCTCGTGGAAATCGACCCAATCATATTAAATCATGAATACGTTGGCATTCATATTGTCACACTGAGCTTGGTAACATACTTGCTTTTAAACAGAGTGTCCATATCGGATAGATTTTCATGACAGCGTTCAGCACACGAAGGTAATGTTTGAAGTACGGGCCAAAACTATTTCAATGCCAGCCTAATATGAGTTTCCAACTGAGCAAAGTGACTGGTGGAACAGGATCTGTTACTTCCGAAAGTCGTGTATCCTGTATTTCTGGGGAACAAAAGCAACCGTGTGTTCTTCCGTCGTCTTCTCCAGGAACAACACAGCCTTCTGCGTGGAGACTTTATTAGCGTATTTCTGTAAAGTGTCAGAATTTAGGATAACAATGCAAATAGGTTTGTCTTTACGTCGAAGATATGATATTATCTCTGCACAAGATACCATTTTGTTGTCTTCCGGTAAGTGATTAAGGCTATCGTCTTTCGCAATTATTTTAAAAACTTGTATAGATTTCGAGACCATTATCGCGTCTCAGTGGGCAACTTTAGCTAACAATATAAGTACATGTACACAAAAGCGTCTTGAACGCTTTCATTGCAGAGTATATACTCATGCATGTTTGAGTTTGCTGTTTAGAATGGTAAAATCAGGTTATTATTCCTGAATCTGTTGTCAGACAAATGCGAAGGTACCTAATATATCTGAAACGGTTGGGAATATGGTTAATCGTTAGATCAATGCTTATACTGGTCTTGAGTTATTCTTGAGTATGGCGTATAACACCAATCAAATAAATAAATAAATAAATGACCTGGTATCAACAATGGCGGAATCCTGCTGTTATGGGTCAATATTATTACACCGTTATGCTTAACCGTGCAGGACCTAATGCTTCTGTGCCAGCGTAAATTTGGCCCTTTCATTGGCGGAGCTTAATTGATTATGTTATGTACGATTGCAGCCATTAGATTTATGAATGGAGAAGAGCCATAATTTGTTATCTTGTGTTTCGGGGACCCAGGTGACCGAGTGGTTAGCGTGCTAGTGGAGCACAGTGACTCAGGAGCTTATTGCTCGTAAAGGAGAAGCCATCTCAGCAACTTTCGTACGGTCGCTTGATTTCCCCGGGCTCTGTCCGGTTCCCGTCTATTATAATGGTGGCCCCCATCGTATAAGTGAAATAATCTTGAGTACGTCGTAAAATACAAACAAAAGAAAAAGAAATAAAAAAACAATTTGTAATGGGTGAATGAAACCAAAGTGTACACAGTAATCTGTTGTCCTTCGCCGGTTTCCTAACAATCCTCTTAACGTAAAGCACTGACCGAACCATCCAGCGAATGTTGATTCCGAGCATGTGGCCTCTCGCAACGCTTGAGTCTTTTGAGCAGCAGAGATCTCCCAAACCTATATCAAGATGGCCCCAAACACCTTTCTTAGGATAGATAAGCCACGTTAACTCAAGACCTGGGTTTGTTAAACGATTCAAGTGCATATGATTTAACGCAAGTGTGTTTGATTTAAAGCTAAACTACATGCACAGTGACATTACGACTGTCTAGACTTGGTCACGACAGAGCAGGGTCTGGCATATACAGTTATGCAACCAGTTTGTTCAGCCACAATGTACATGGGCTCAGATATTTCAGTCATATCATGGCGCATTACACAGAAAACTGATGGCTAATAACTGGTACAGCTTGACAATATCATTACACGCTGGAAGTTGATGGTGTTTAAGCCGTACTCAAGAATATTTCACTTATACCACGGCGGCCAGCATTAGGGGAAACCGGGCAGAACCTGCGGGAAACCCACGACCATCCGCAGGTTCCTGGCGGACCTTCCCACGTGCGATCGGAGAGAAAGCTAGCATAACTTTGACTTGAACTCACAGAGACCCCAATGATGGAAGGTCTCTGGGTCATTCCGCTGCGCTAACGCGCTAACCAGTTGAGCCACAGAGGGCCTCTCTTAATGAGATACGGACGGGCTACAGAAAAAAGGGCCCAGATCGAGGTAAAAACAGTTTCTTGCTGTGATGATACAGTGCTTGTGTACACATATACCTAAAGGTGTGAGGTACTACCGATAAACAACAAAGGATTACGCAGTTTCGGAACATTTTGTTAAAGGTGGTAAGGGGGTATATTCGTTTAAACGTAGAAGGCTTGTTTACGTGTTTACCTTTGTCGAAGACCTGGGCGATTGACGACGTCACACATAGACAGGCATTCGTGCTCGGATTGCTATTGAAGATGTTCGCGTTGGCAATGCCCAAGTAGATGGCTCCAAGGCACAAGTTGAAAACATACGGTACGTGCGCCATTTTAGTTCTGCGTGCGCTAGTCCGATAACAGTGACCTCACTGACAGCCCGAGAAACACAGAGATAATATTTACCTTCGTCACTTATAGAAGTTCGGTGCAAACTTTGCTTGTCAGGTTATCAGCTGAATGCGGTAAAAGATGAGAATTTTCACATCTGTATCGTAGCTATGAGACTTACAACATGAATGTACATCTATGAAGCAGCATTTTTCTTGTAGACCCTTGAACTGCTGGTCAATCCGTATCAATAGGGACCGAGCAATATTTATCAAGATAGAATGACCGGTGCAAAACAAGGGTGGCAGGGGCGTCTCCACAGTCAAGAATCGAAATGAGGGTTTCCATTAAGGCCATAACTTTTTCTTCACCAGAGTTGAATATAATAAAAGCACATATTTACCAGAATCAGTCTTTGTTTAATTTTGGGCAATTTTCCAACAAATATATTATTAAGTTTGTGATGACCAATTTGCCTATGCCTTAAACCAATAAGTAAATGTATGAATTTGTGGGGTCACACTTTTACAGTCAAACTGGTTGGGAACAGTGCATTTGGGTTTTTTCTATTTTGGGTTTTTGTTTTAGTCAAATTATGACTTGCCCCTGCCCTTCTTCCTTGATAAATTTTACCGGGTCCCAAATGTGAATGAAATACTAGTTTTAAAGGTGAACTCTCCCGGTTGATTAATATTGTCGAAAAAATTGGCACAGTATACCCTAGAGGTATCTGAAACATGGAGCCGAAGCCATATTAATTATAAAAATCGCCAGATGTTCTAAAGAAATATTTTTTTTTCAAGACCAATAGGTTGAGATCGTGAAACTTGCTATTCTCTACACTCTTATCTGCCCTTGATGTCCCAGTGGTGTGAGACGTCACATTGGCGATAAGCAGTTTTGTGCAGCAATCCTTTGTGCTAATCACACCGAATTACGATGGGATTAGCTGTCATGCCTTCCCTTCGGACCCCTCCATGCAAAGAAAAGGCAGAATTGCCATGTGACGCGACCATTTCGAACCAAATAAACACTCTAAATTATGCTGTAGCCATTTTGAGGAGGCGTGTTTTGATCAGATTTAAACTAGTGTTTGTAAACCCGAAATGCTACAATTACGTCACTAGCGCAATTCAGGGGCAGAATTTTTTAGTTAAATATATTTCTCTTTTCTACAAGTAAAAATCCTCAGCAGATGGATTTTTGTGCCCATCATTTTTGTTATATCACACATATATTATTCAGTTAAGCAAGTTGAAAAATGGAACCCGGTCAGTTCACCTTTAAGGGCAACATCACTTGTGGATAACGTGGCCCACTAGTGGGTTGTCATGTGAAATGCAGATTCCACTAAGGCAATATACATGTATAAAGATGGTGTAATTGACCGTTGTACAAGTGCTTGTATGCATGTGTTTCAAAGCGAAATCAAGTAAAGCAGTGGATAATGTAGATCAGGCAAAATGCAATATAAGTTAAAGAGAAAAGGTACATTATCTATACAAAGAAATCGGGTCATACTTTTTTATTTACTTGTTTGTTTAATGTTTTATACTCAGCGATATTTCTCTTGTATGGAGGCGATAAGGTGTAAGGTTGAATGAAACAAAAGTTACGAGAAACTGATTTACGAATTTTTGTGAAAGTGGACTCAGAATGTTTTACACGGTATCGTATGTTCCTAGTCATTAACTGTTGTGTGCAACTTAGTTTACTGGTATTTTTTTTCAATGCTGAGTTAAGGAATCTAACAATATACCACAAATTCCATGAAATTTGTAACCACTTCGTCCAATTTTCATTTTACAAGAGGCCGTAAGTGTTATACATCATTATTTAAAGCAAACATTTCACTTTTCGTTTCTCTAATGCAACCCGAAATTTGGGACGCCTACTCGTCACAACAGGCGAGCGACAAAACTTACTTTCCCGCCAATTTTACGAACTGAAAAGGACTGAAAAATTTTGAGTACCCAGATGACGTTCTAGCTCACCCAGGTTGGTAAGATATATATCGAATTAATGGCCAGAATCCGTAGAATTTGAACGAGTAAAGAAGACCCTTGTGCAAATACCTAAACATTAATTATTTGTTACTTCAGCGCTTACGTGTTTATTTTTTTTTCTTTTTTTTTTCTTTTCTTTTTTTTTTTCATGAGGCTTGTAATTCCGTCACAAAATTTTGGCAGTAATTACGCAAAAAATCATAAATACGCAGTTTCGAAGCAAAAATATAGCAGTGTTCTGAGAGAATGGTTAGGTTTATCGACTGATAACTTTATTTTCAGCGAAACGTTTCTAAATTGTTGTCTACATTGCGTGACGGAATTACAAAGTTCCATGTTACGTAATTACGTTTAATGTGTCATTCGGTCACAATAACATTGATATATAGGAAATTTACGGCTTGATATATGTTAAAGTTATATTTTTGTGTTTGTGATTTTTATTTTTACACATTGACTATAACTTAATAGTCAATTACAATATAGAAAAGAAATAGAAAATTCACAAAATCTGTGAAAAAATTGGTTGAAAAATGGAAGATATATTTATGTGTTTGTCTTAATTTTCAGTTTTACTTTTTGCTGTAGATTAATCGTCAGGTATGGCGAAAACAGCAGCAGAAATCCAAGGAGAGAGACGGGTGAGATTGAAAACGGATTCCCGGACTGATGGGGAATATAAGGAAAAGGACCGAAATAGAAAACGAGCTAGAGAGATCAAATGACAGTCAGAGAAGCATAAACTGCGGAACCGGGTTCGCAATGCAGTGAGAAATTACCGACTGAGAAACACCAGCAATTGACATTTTACCACAAGATGTCTCTGTACAGTTACATAGATCTACAAGTCTGCCGCGTCTTTGGGAAAAGCAAAGAGAAAGGCCTTTAAAGCACCACCCAAAAGCCCAAACAAAAGAGCTGCACTGTTAAGGACGCTGGCGACAGAATCTTTGTATGCGTATTTTGTACCATCCCCAGTTTATGGCCGCAGAATTCATGCTGATGTTCACTAGAAGTGATCGACCTCTATCAGTCGAGAGCAATGCCCGATAAAGCTTATTACGTCACATTAAGAGACGATATGGGCAACAAAACAAGAGTTCATAAAAGACATCTCTTCTTGACGCTTACCGAGATCTACCAGGTGTTCAAGGCAGCAATAGGAAAATCACCCTGTATTGTCGTGCGACCGAAATAGGTGCAACTCTCCTCACAAATGCCTCAAAATATTTGTCGATGTCATTATCACAGTAAAGTCATACTATTGTTGGAAGCACTCCATCGCAAATTTCCTGAAATTCTACCTATGTGTTTCAGAGAGGAACTCTTGACGAAATTCATGTGCTCGCTGCAAGGCGATGCATGTATGTCTGACACCTACCACACCTGTGACGGAAAACCTTTTAAGGTTAATTTCGCGGAAAAGGTCGAAGAGAACAGACATGAATGCTTGAAATGGTTTCAGTGGGTACAGGAGAAGGACAAATTTATCCAAAACAAAGAGAAGGAAGGAACTGTAGGGGAATCTCTGTTGCCACAATTCCTTTGGCACTGTTTCATAAAAAAACAAACCAAGCAACAGCGTACGACGTGGAAAAACACCAGTTAAACTCCAAGACAGCTCTACGTGCTTATTGCAGATGGCTTTGCCGAGAACTTTCCCTGTTCGTGGCAAGATGAGATACACCCCGCACATTGGCGTCCAAGACAAGTGACCCAGTACACGGCAATGATTCACCATCGAAAAAGAATTCTCAGCTCCGTCATTGCCAGTGACTGTGGAGATCATGACAAAAATGCTGTCGCTGTTTTCACCTCGAAGCTCCTCGAAATAATCAAGACCGAACGGCCGACAGCAAATGCCATTCGCATGTGGAAGGATGGGCGGTCGAGTCTTTGCGCTTATGCCTGGTCTACAAGACAGGTATATTTTGACACTTACCTGGAACTTCTTCTCGACCAGCCACGGAAATATAAGTCCGTCACGCAAAGATTTTCGAAATTATCGCAAATGCCTCCTTGTACGAAACAAAACTTTTAGAAATATAACGTGTAGGTATCTTACCTTTGTTCTATAACAGAACGTTGGATGTGGTAGGTCAAGAATTTTGAAGAGTATTAAGAAACACTATAACGCGTCAAACTCCAGGTTACTTTAATGCAAGTCACGCCAGTGTGACAAGAATTTTAGACTTTATTTACGGCACACTGTTTTTAAATCTGTTCATCGGGTCTCAAAATACGCATGCAATACACGTTTACTAACCATTTCCCTCAAGTTTTGTTAAAATACGGTTCAGAATATGAAAAACCCAGGTAATTGTCTAATTCCGTCACGTTGGAATTGATGACATATGTGGAATTTAAACTTTGTATTATTTTGTTACTTTTCCTCTTTAAAGAGGGCGCACTTTACGTAGGGTGTGCCAATACACCACCAACGGACAAAACGCGCACTACAAAGCCACAGTGGCAAACCTTGAGCTTTCATATACTTCTGGATCTTGATTAGAGATGCCCGTAAATTTGACAGTACATGTAATACAAAAGCGTTTCCCAGGGAGTTAACTTCAAGCGAAGTTACCGAACTACTGCATGAAGCAGTTATCTCCCATAGAAGGACGGCTATCTATATAATGTTGTCTCTACTTACGTATGTTCATGCTTTTACTTTAGCCAGAAACCGGAAGCAAATAACATAACATGCATCATATAGTGCAAATAAAACCAATGTACCTCAGTATCTATCTGCCTCTCCTTGTGGGGTCTCCTATTTGTCAAAAATAGGACATCAACCTTCTAAATAATAACGAGGCCTAATGCAGAGTAAGAATTGGTCGGTTCGGTTATAGCATAATTCGATGCACTAGTCTGTGTCTTTAAATGTGTTCCTTGTGGCATTTATGGCCTCGCTGCAGGCGACGCTGTGATTAAATATTTAAAAGACCATTGTTAGGTTATTGTATAAGAAAGTCTATATTTAATGTGATCGCGAGTTTTAACTGTTTTTGCATTTAAGTTTTTCGTGGCTCTATGCTTCATGCTAGTTGTTATGTTGGATGTTATCATTAATTCACTTGCCGAATGTCAACTTTCCAGAAACGTTCTCGCCCTGAAAAAAATACTGCTACTTACGCTCAATTTTGAGTTAAACCCTACTAATTTATTTATGTTTCACTTTATAAAGCTGCATTCAGTTGTGTGGTGGGAGGGGAGAAACCGGAATCCCAGGAGTAAACCAGACTTATTTGTTACTGTGCAACACACAGACTTTCACAGGGACGCCATTTATATCTGTATATAAAATCTCAGTCTCAATGTCAAATTTTAAAATTCTTATTCAGCGTCGGCTAGTTAACATTAATCAATGTTGCTCATGCCCATTCGATAAATAACGGTTACAAAGCAAGAGAGCAGGGGTATATAGATGTACAAATTATCTCCATATTTCTTGTCTGAAACATTGTTCTTGAAGGCTTTGAACCTCATCTAGGACCGCATTGACGGTCCTCCCTGCCATCTCGACAGCTTCTCCATGCATTATACTTGGCGGTAGTAATACACTCTGGACACTCAACAGTCAAACCAAGATACCTGCCTTGGTTTAAGTTCCATCGTTTTCACCACCGCTTTAAAGTAAAAGACACTTCATGACTGGGGCAATGTTCATTAAATAGACTATAAAATTCTCTCTTGATTGTCAAAACCTGTTTGCAATTGTATGAATTCAATGCTAAATTATCTTCCTTTGAAGTGTGGAGTATTGTGCTGCCGACTGGGGATCTGAAGGCGGTCGTGCTATTAACCTTATGAGGGATTGACCAATCAGAGAGCTAGGAGATATCAGCTGTATGTAAGCCATGACGTAGATTTGATTGTTAATGTAACATCTTATAACACAGGGACAGCACACTGTTTTAATGTTATATGTTTGAATTATAACCAGTACATGGGTGAAGAACACAGCAAAATATTTCTACACCGATGTGTTGTGAGGGAAGTAACTATCTTGACCATTTCATGTTACAAATTGGCTTATATACTGAAGTTTCCAACACAACCCTTGCAGCTTACTACAGTCTCAAATGACAAATTTTCTCGGAACAATTACCTCACAGCCCCGACAGAGTGGCTGCGTTTCATGTTAGCTGACAGAGCACGGCCAGATGTCAGTTAGCTGTCGTATAGCTGTTAGAAGAAATCCTTTACTGAAATAAACATAATATTGTTGAAATTTTTTGGCAAACTTAACTTAGAACATGAGCTGCTTTCACTCAGATGAATAAATAAATAGGCACATGTATTTTGTAACTTGCAACAAACTCCAAATGACTGCGAGTTTATTAAACAATGCAGATTGCATAAAACCACAGATTGCTTTGTGTTTCATTTTAAAGATAAGTATATCTGGGATATATAGACTTGAGAATACACATGTATAATGCTTGAACGAGACACATAAATAATAATAATACAAAAAAACATTCAGCGCATAGCTTAAGCAGAGAGACGTGCATAAGTATTATTATTTATTTTCATACACAGGTCAAGGTAAACAAAACTGACGAGGAAGCAAACACAAATATAATCGAAAAAATTGCGAAGACCGTTCATTTTTACACTCGTTGTGGGCAAATAATTTGCAAAAGTCAGTCAGAGGTTATTGCCAGTATGCATAGACATGTAGGTGTACATTTGTATGCCTATTGCATCTTCCTTGTTGGCAAGATATCTGGAGAAGAAGGCTGTACGAAAACCAAACCCATATCACATCCCCGTAAGGATAAGACTCGGAGACCAACTGAATTTGCATTTGACTGGTTGATAATGTTGTTGGCCATCTTTAATTTAGCGAAAGTCAAGAATTTTCTTTTCTCACGTGCTGCTGTTAAGTGTTTGATACCAAACTCGCTTTGTCTCATCAAAGCATTGCGAGCCTTTTACTGAAAGGTTCAAACCTGAGACAGTGATTGGTGAATAACCTTGGAGGCCATCATAATTTTTCCTCTTAAATAACAGGGTAAGATTTTTGTCATTATAATTAAGCTTCAATATGATGCTCATTTTTTTTCACTGAACACTAAGCACTGTGTGTCGAATGATTTTTCAAGACTAATGGGCTTAAATTGGCAATATTTACTAAATTGTACTAAATTGGCAATATTTAACATGTTTTGGGGTATGGAGAGTCGCGATCAATGTGAATTGCCATATATTCCAAAACTGCACAGCGTGTATTCACATGATCCTTACAATCTGTCACTGGAGAAAGTCATAAATATAGCTATGTTACTTGAAAATACAACTAACTGCATCGATTTTAGACGATCTTAGACCACATTTTGCACTTATTTATTTATTTATTTATTTTTTAGGTATACACACTATACACGGTTATACGGTTGGTAATTCCCGGAGTGCGTTGCCTGACCAACTGACTTAGAGTAGACCGGACTTAAAACCGCGATCAGCTAGGTTGGTAACTCTCACCATGGACAGGTTCTGCTGGCAAAATTGTAGCTGTGATAGAATCTTTATCTCAACCTGTACATAATTTATATATATATCTATATTCAATTGTTGTTAGAATTGCAGCAGAGGAATCTCCATCCCTGAAATAAATCTGTGTGATACTACTTATTTAAAAAAGGATCCGGATTGTTCAGTTTGGTCAGTGTATGTATGAGGCATGTCAGTGAAGTGATCACAGCGGGAAGCCTTGTGTCATATCACCTGCGGTGACCGTGGTGACATCTGGATTTCTCACCTGGACTTGTTCCCCGCTGGTAGTATACTTTGAGGAAGGCTCGATAAGCTGGTAGACAAGTTCCTGCATGCATGTTAGGCCATGTGTAAATTGTGCAATGGTTATCAAGCAAAATTAATATCCTGGAAATTTTCACACATCTCGAAAATAATCTTTCATGCAAACATGATTCAAAAGACCTGTATACGGGTTACTTGTTTAGTTTTATATACGGTGGCGTCGTTGCTTGACCTGCATGTGATTAACACACCATGTGATTAACACACAATAGAGATTTGACAAATATCAAGTCTATGCCACATATAGAAGGTATATATAATATTATTCCTGGAACGGAATATTCTAGCTGGTGGATAATTAATGCTGTATTGTAAACGCCAAAACTTCACACAGCTCTGCAGATATGTTGGTATATACATAATAATGCATGTTTTTTTTATTCAATTAAAACATAAAATTCCCTGATTTATCCATGCTTTAATTTTAAAATATAAAAATTTGGTACATGTATATCACAGTGTGCGTTCATAAAATTGAACGAGTAATCTACATGTCGTCCATTGCACCACACCACTTCCTGAGTAGGCGCCAGTATTCTCTGCAACGTTGGGGTATATTAGTACAGGCCTATATTGCTCACATCTTTCAGAGGCATGGTCTTTCGGTAGAGCAGGCTACTTGATCTGTGCATGGCCCTATACTTTATGGCCTCGAATCGCAATATGCATGTTGAAATGTCGTGAAGACAAAGCCTATTTTTGGCGTTAATATTAGATGCTGAAGTGATTATGTCATTCTTAATTTGTGGCCCATTTGACTTGCACCCTTATATCGACATTCCCATTGTGATATTCCGGATCGTACACGGAGCACTCAGCACTAGGAGCACTGAGTGTTTTAAGCATTGCCTAATGAGTGGAATTTCTGTTGTTCTTAGCTAAACAAATAGCTAGCCTATATGTAAGTAGACCTATTGAAGTTGATGGCGTTCTTCCGCGAGATGAGTCCGTGATAAAGCCAATTCGCGGTTGTTCTCACCACAACAAAAATAGTTTCAATAGCATATCACAGCATGGCTTGGTGTATGCCAATATTTTATCACGATATTAGTTCTTTTTTTTACTGTTGGGATTTTATTCATTTGTTTTTTATTTCATGGATTACCCACGGAATCTGCATATACATGCAGTCTCGGTTCCCATTCATGAGAATCGACACACATTCCGTAGGCCTACATTAATTCACACACAACATTGTATTACACTCTACTGAACGTTAAAATTCTTGAAAAAAGTGGCTATGCTGTCAAAATTACACTGACGTTAAAACAGTCTGCATCTGGCTAAAATAATTACCCCTTGGTATAGACTAGGTCTAAATAGACCTACATGTACAAGTTAATTCACTCAACATGCGTGGATGCATTCAGTTTCACAATGGATTTAATAGCGGCATTCTCGTATCGTGTGTTTTATAGGCATTCATTCTGTAGTGAAGTGTACATGTAGGTCATTAAACTGTGTGTAGGAAGCCATAAGCCGCGTTGAACGAATGATCAAAGCCATTAACACATCCTAATATGGAGGAGAAATTCTTGCTGCCTCCATCAGCACCGAGAAAACAGATCCAAATGACCAAACCGTGTCATGAAATCATCACTTATAATTTATCTTTATCTTTTCTGACAGTCAAAAGTAAATTGATGGACTAAAGACGAAATAGATTAGAACTGGGTAAATATATATATGTTCCTTAACTGAAAAGAATTTGGTAAATGCCGACATTTTAAGAGCAATACGGTGGATAGGCATGTAGCCCTAGGCTGGTGGCGTGTTGAAACTCTATCTGCTGGAATCCCACGCAGTGCGCGAAGCCTGCACGCGCGGCCCAGGTGATTCCCCACCTCAAAACGAGGCAACTAGGAAGTCCATCAAGATCGGAGAAGCCGGCCAGAAGCCAAGTCGCTTTTTTGTCCGTTCGCGCAGTCAAAGACGGGATTTGTACAATCTCTGTGCGAATAAGTGCTGGGAAGTTAGTCACGATTGAGTGGGGTGGTGGATATTTACCGCAGGAGACGTGGGTAACCGTCTGCAGAAGGGCAGGGCTCGTACAGAATTGGGTCAAGCTCGCACTCGCCCGGTCTAACCGTCAGCCCGCTCCATCTTGAATGTTGACACAGAAGGAGCAGTAGATAGCGAAACACAAGCGGAGTTAGTAAGGGCCTGCCCGCAAGAGAAGTTTTCACCTCCAAAATACTCGACAAGATGTTCAAGAAAATCGGAAACAAGAACGATGTGCAGCAGGAGTTCCAGTGTACGATCAGATTTCTGGACGACTCGGAGCCTATGCAGATAACATTTCGAGTGAGTACTAACGTAATACTAGTGTTATAGATTGAGCAAAGCTGCTGTGTTTCGCCCCATAGCAATGTTGTATTCAGCTTACCGACCGGCTTAATTACGCATAACACACGATATAAAGTCATTGTTTCCCAGATTACTACCCACCTTAAGGTTTCCAACTGTATCTGTGATGTTGCTTGATGCCGCATATGCATCCTTCAGATCGCCCGAATTTTGTGGTAAATGGTTCAATTGTGTCACAGTTGAGTGATCACCGAGTTAACCCCTGCACACACGTTCATAACACTGAGATGTGCTGCTCTGGTCGTTCATATAAACTAGAAGCCAGTCACGCTGACGGACAAAGAAACCAAATTCAAGTACCTGGTTCCCCAATAAGATTTTTGATACCAGTAATGGATTTTTTTGTGTGTTGTGCCTTTTGTGTCAGTGCAACTTCATTATATCAATCCTGCATCTTTACATGGAATACTTAATTTAGGCTGTCAATCGAAATTTTAATTGCCAGGTTTGTCTCAGTCTGTTTTTACAGGCCTACTGAATTTTTATAGTGTTCATTATGTACACATTAATTTTGGTAACATGTAGGCGAAGTAGAAACAATATGATCGTTTATTTTGTACGGCTGCAAGATTGTTCTTGTAATTTACTAGGCCAGGACACATATCATTATTTAGAGATAATCTATTTTCATGTACCTGTAGGATTTATTAAAGGTTAAAATAGATTCATGCTTAAAAGTGCCAAAATAAGGTCATTGAAAGGAAGGAGAAAATAGAAAACTATTTAGATCATTAACCAGTTAAGAAATACAATAAAATATGATTGCAGTCCATGAAATTTAATATTTCCTGGAGGCCAAAGGCATGACTAATTTAAATGTTAGGTGCAGATTGTTTATAGATATATGTTGAGTTCATTATTCAAGTTTTGAGCACTGAATGGTTTGCTTTCTCAGGACACATCAGATGCCCGTTTACAACAATTTTATCAACATCATACATTCTAAATTCTATCTCTTAAAGTAACCCAATTTTTTTCATTCATAATTTTAGCTCTTTCTTTCACCATTACAGTGCATAAGTTTTACAATCATAGTGAATGTCCAAAGAATTCTGTTGGGCTCTTTTCTAAATTTTAGAAAATTTAGGCACAATTATCTATGTTGGATGGGTTATGAAATTGTTGACATGATTACTTCTCTTCTATACAGTTGAGCTTCATGCCTGTACTTTTGAGATGTAGCCAGCCAATGTTATGTGACAGAAATACTTGTGAAATACATGTGTATACTGAACAGATTATCAGATTCTTTTCAGTACCATTTTTCATGGGGACATAAAATGAACTCTTATCAATACTTTTCCATAACTAATAGAAACAGACAACCGATGGTAATGCAGAGCAGAGTAGGAAACGGGTGGGGTGAGTTTAGGAAATTCCACACTTCAGTAACAAGTATGTCCGCTGTTTGCCTGTTGCACTGTTACACATTCGTTGATGCATAGACCTGATGATATGGTCAATTGTGACTTGCTGAATGTCTTTCCACTCCCGTGCGAGGACCACACTCAATTCTGCGATGTTACTGGGCACTGGAAGTTGTTGATGAACATGCCGGTTGAGGACATCCCACAAGTGGTTGATTGGGGACAGATCAGTTGAATACGCTGGCCAGTTGAGTTCATTTTCGGCCAGTAGAAATGCTCTACATACACCAGCAACGTGTTGATGGACATTGTCCTGCTGAAATGTTACCTTATGGCGTTGGACCCTGAAGTGGTCTTTTGCGTCTCTGAGGTGAAATCGAACTGTTCGAACAGAAATTCAGTTATTATGGAGCTCGACTGTTTCAATAGCTGTGGCAGCGGCGACATGTACCCTGTGCCCCCTACTGTATTTTATTCAATGCTGAACAGCTGGTTTAATCCTCGAATTATCCAGGGAATCCAGCCTGTTCTGCTGTTAACTGTACCTCCATGTACACTACACAGACAGCCTGGCTGCATTATCGAATGTTGTGATTGCTACTACAGGCTTTTGCTGTGTAGTGTAAATTTAATGAACAAGTGTACTAATGTACAGTCTAACTGTCTGAATCAAGTTCAAGTGCGTGGTATGGCACTTTACAAGTAAACTGTGCTGACTGTTTCAATAGCTGTGGCAGCGGCTGGCCTGAAAAGGTTGCGGAGGCGGAGGAGGCCAAGAGGGCGGCCTTTTTCAGGGGTCATTACGTGTGGTCGGTGGGCAAGCGGGTGATTACCTGTCATGCAGAATTCTTATGACGTCTTCTGAGATGACTAATCGTTGACGCATTATTGTTAAAGGCTCTGGCGACAATTCTAAGCATCATGCCAACTTTGACCATGCTGCTGGGGCGCTCTCAATGGTTTTGTGGCATCGATGCCTTTTGACAGAACTTACAGGAGGCCTTTTGTTCACCTGAGAGTAAAGAGTGCCAGGGAAGACCTTACAGATCACTGAATACTACAGATAGGGCCACACCTGTTTTACAAGCCAAAATGGCGAACAATCTTGAAATCGACAACAGTTTGGTTTTGGAGACTGGAACATACACGGGTGTAGGTTATTTGCTCTTGTCAAGCTTTTGGTACTGTATTGACAAAAATTACTGCATTATGTTGTGAAATGTTACAAAAACAAAAGTGTGGCCTTTATATTTATCTTCAGTATAAATACACACTTATCTATTTATATTACCTGCAAATTACCTGATAATCAATAAGTCTTTGTTTACACCATATCCTCAGGACACCTGCATGTGCAGACATGCATGTTCCACATTTATCAGACGTTCTACGCTACTGTACAAAACACACAGCAACAACAGACAAATACATACATGCAGGCTGTAAATTTTACTTGGCATTGTTCTTTTTTTTCGAAAGTGTGATTCTAATTCTGTGGGATAAATGGTCAGGAATACCAGTCTGTTCTCTGCCATTGCCAGTTTTAAAGATCGTGTTCAAGAAAGTAAAAAGAAATGGTACAAACCCCAGCTCGACTTTACACATTAGAGGAATGCATTTAAGATTAGCTGTAGGTCAGTTACTGTGGCCAACTTGAGGTGCACATATGATATGTGTATGTGGTAGTGTGTCATGACTTGCAGAGGCGTCAGTGCTTGCAGAAGATGGACAGAGATTGCTAATAGCCTTGTGCCTGCTGTAGTATGGCAACTGGGAGTGCTGTTATCGATTCTCCCATCATCTCTATTATTATATCCACTTCCAGTAGGTCAGGGGTAGGCACAGTGTATTGTAGCAGCCCAGGGTGCTGTCCTATGTACTCCCTTGAGAGCATTCAGGGCAGAACTACATGTACCATGTGGGACAGCTCTGAATAATAGAAATCTGGACCAGGCTTGGCAGGGCACTGCAACCCTGAGGTCTGTGTACCAACCCTCAGTGCATTTATATGTGAACTGGCGGAACACACACAGACAGGCATGAGTGCAGTAGGTGAATGGCATAACACCTGTGCCTACCTTTGTACATGTGCACGTACTAAATTATCCCAGTGTTACAGTTGTACGCGCAAGATACATGATATATTTGTACATGTAGCAGATCTCCTCTGAATATCTGAAAATCAACTTCTTGGCATGTATAAGAAATGGTTTGTTTGAATCCAAGTAAATTGTGACGAAACCTTCAGGATGGCTTTTGCTTGAGAAAAGTATGGTTTGTATTGTTTGTCATCATTCGGGGTTAATTCCATTTGGTGCTTGAAGCTTCCATATGCGTGGTTGATTTCAAAGGACACGCAAACTTGTACGTGAACACAAGACTGCTTTGAATGAAAGACTATACAGGTCACCTACACTTGGTATGGCCAGCTGTACTATGAGCTTTTTAATCCTGTAGAACTGTGGAAATCTCTGATTTTGACCTGTACTGCTGTATTGTATTACTGACCTGTATCCTTGCAGTCACATGGTAGAAGTTAACTGCTTGTAATGATACAGACACACATATAGAGTTTAAATACATGTATGTACATAATGTCCAGGAGTTCATAGGTGTAAATTACTGTCAGCTGTAATATTTCACCTCTCCATAAATGTGACATTGGACTTACAAGTGCTGTAAAGGAATGGCATTGTCAGAAAACCCCATTCAAATAAATAAGTGAAGTAAACCTGGTTGTTAAGTACCTATGCTCTTAATCTATAAGTGTTTATGGTCAGTCTGTGATTAGCCAACATGAGCATGTCTCTACTTGTATATACAGTCTGTGTTGTAGGTCTGTCTAATATTTGCATACTTGTACATGTATGTTTTGAGGAGAAGTTTACAAAAAGCTTTGCATGAGCACTTCTATTTCTGGCTACACCCACTCAGGCAAGAGTCACACATTGGCTGTCTACCAGTCAGTTGTAGAGGCATGTGGGCCTGTAATACTACATGTAATGGGCTTATGTATACCTCAGAAGCACCAGGACAGACTTGTACATGTATATAGAATCATACATGTACATGTCCACGCCACAGTTTACTTGTAAAGTGCCATACCACGCACTTGAACTTGATTCAGACAGTTAGACTGTACAATAGTATAGGGAGGATAAATTTTATTTAAATATGTATCAATGAAATCAAAGAAAAACCTAATTTCAGTTGAGGTTTTTCTACTGACATTGCCCTGAATTTGTGATAATTTCTTTTTTTTAAATCTCCCAAGAAGCTCTCATACACTTGTTCATTAAATTTACACTACACAGCAAAAGCCTATAGTAGCAATCACAACATTCGATAATGCAGCCAGGCTGTCTGTGTAGTGTACATGGAGGTACAGTTAACACAGAACAGGCTGGATTCCCAGGATAATTCGAGGATTAAACCAGCTGTTCAGCATTGAATAAAATACAGTAGGGGGCTCAGGGTACATGTAGCACAACCCCCCCCCCCCCCATCTTAATTTTTCACAGGTACATGTACATACACATATCAGGGGTGATGTTTGTGTGAACATCACTGCAGTCACCCTCTGACACAAAGAGGCTACCAGTACCATTGTTACCCAGTGAGCCGTGAACATGAGTGGGTATTAGTAAGATGTTATTCTTTAAAAGGCACATTTTGAGTGAAAAAAAAAATTACAGCTGCCATGGTTTACCTTTAAAATGTTATTTATCTGAACAATAATTCCTTGAATATTTTTTTTTTTTGGTATGTGTTTTTTGTTTGTTCAAATAAATCATTGGACTGACATAACGCAGATGAACAAAAATATGAATATAGCACTGACTGCAGTTGTATTCGAAGTGAAGTACATGTACTCTTGAAGAGAACATATTTATGGACACAAAATTATCAGTCCGTAAGTGCATGAAATAGTATGTCCATGTGAAGTACATGTAACTCATGTCATGAAGTCATGAATGAGAATTGTACTCTGTGTAAAGATGGACGATTAGCTCAAAGTTACAGGTATAGACGTATGTATGGATCTGTACACCAACATGATCTATACCTAAGTCAACATGACATTCGTGGAGCCTGCTTCAGGCACGAAGACTAGCGTGGCTTCATATACATGCGCTGTACTGTATGGGCTGAAACATCTGTGCCAAAATAAGGAAATCTGGTCACAGGCTGAGATTCAGTTTTACACAACGATTTAACAATGCCTGTGACAAAGCCTATATATATAATTGACAAGGTGTTGTTTTCCTTTGTTTTATTTGATGATCAATATTTTTCATCCACCGCATGTTGTTTTGGTCAGAGATGATGGATACCTTGTTTTGGTTACATATGAAGGATGCCAGCAATTGTACAATTTTGAAACTGTAACCAGCAAGGTTTCACTTCGAGATTCATATTACAAACTTGTGTGATTCATTTATTTCCAAAGTGTGAAATTGAATGTACCTGTGCAGTAAGCATGTGTGAAATCTTCCGATATTAGCTGAAAAAACTTTGAAGCCTGAAGGTAAAAGTCTGTCTCTTAATCTAGTGTTGCCCTGTATACAACAAGTAACAAACAATGTTTAAAATTTGACTTACAAGTAAAGATTGTACCTTAAAGATTGTATCTCAGATGTACATTACAGACATTTTAATGTATGCAAGCAGGCCACAACATTTTAAATTCCAACCAGAGATGGTAAAGTAGCATAAATTTAATGTATATGTGACATCCATGTACATGTACAGGTGTGTCACACTTTTCTCTCAGGGTGAGTCAAACACAGGAGGGACATCTGGCCTGTCACCCAGTCAGAATATAACTACCCTGATTGACCGAAAAATTCGCCCTGAGAGTTCTTTTGATTTCAGAAAGCTGTTTTGAGGTTTGTGTGGAAGGTTGGATGATATCCCACTGGAAAAATGTGCATTTCATCACCAGATATAATATTGTATGACATTTATTTGCCCCAAAAGAATCACTCTTTGTAGCGAAATGTTAGGTCACATACAGTACAGTACACTGTAGTTGTGTATGTAAATGCTTCAGGACATCTACAGTCAAAGTGACTATCATTTTACATGAGTGTCACACCATAACATCATAAATTTATGTGCTTTAAAATGCACACAAAACATATGTTCATATCAGTTGTTTAAAAAGGAATATTTATACATGTACAAACACACTTTAAGTGCTCACTGTACACTGAACATACAGTAAATTGCATTGTTATAAGTGGATCATCAAAATCATGCGTTACATGTAGCACAAGTGCATGTACATATACTGGAATATTAAAATTCTCATGTACATACATGCTTCCATCAGCTTTTCGTCATGTTCAGTACGCACGTTCCCTTATTTACAATGGTATATCAATGCACATATCCGAAATGACATCAAGTTTCATCCGTGGTAAAGTTACTTGTTTATCTTCATTCTGAGAGTTCTGCTGATGTTAGGAATGTGTTATGAAGTTTGAAAGTCGGGGTGATATCCTACTGGAAAATTGGAAGTTTTCCAAACCGAAAACAGCGTGACTTTTTTGTGCTTCTGCAAATGCCTTTGTGTGGATGAAGTTTTATACCATTTACAGTATGCATATATGTACATGTACTTGCATGTGAGTAAGAGTTGTGCGATAGTATGTACAAGTATACATGCATACATTCTGTGTGATCACATGGTTGTGGAATACAGTCAGGGGTAGGGGAGGAAGCCTCTGTCAGACCGGTGCACCTATTATGACACAGTGTACATGTAGAAATCTGATTAGAGGTTGTAGGCGGGTCAGCGTTACCAGTGTGTCATACAGGGTTGATAGGTGAACATTACAGTGGCTAATGAATCATGGGATAATAGGCTATGCTTAGCCAACTATGTCAGTCAACTTCATGTATGTGCAGATGCATAACTGTAATCTACTACAGTAAGCCTTTGTACTGGATTTAATGAGGCAAGGAAGTATTTGTGTCTATGTCTCGGCATTAGCTGATTCTAGATGTCTTCATGTGTATGACTTTAATACAATCATCTGCTCTATGATCTTGTCATCATTGCCTACAGGTACATGTATGTCTGCCTTCAAGAGGCCTACATTGGTTTCTGTTCATAACAATATGTACCCAACTCTGTTGTGGTTCACCTAGATTATGTACATGTGTATTCATAACAGTGGCCAGTGGATAGTGATGAGAAATGGTGGAGTACCATCCTTGTGGTAAGGTGCACCAAAGAAATGAGCATATACATTTTACATTGAAAACTGAAATGTACCTGTAAATGGACAAAAACTATACTTCTCATTTGTCAGTGTATAAAGTGAAAACACTATTCTTTGACAATGTGTTAGCTGCAGATAATTAGACAAGTCTGTGTGGTTAATTAAAATACAACCTGAAAGTTCCAAAATTGACATCAATGCACGTTTTCTTGCTTTCATCCATTAAAATATATTTACAACTGTGTGTACATATGCACAGATATGATGATGTTGAACACCCATTGATTAGACAGTGTCTGGCCATTTCTAATAAACTTCTATATGTTACTTCTGCATTGTCAGAGATGGTCAAGCAATGATTGTAGCATCTGTTCGAAGTTCAGGCTGTCCTGTAACAGAGATGCACATACAGATAAACTCACTGTATTCAGCTACATTAAGCTGATTCAAGTGCCGGAAAATAGTGTACGACTGCGTATATTCCAGTTTGGACGAATAAAACTTTTACTATTCAATGTCTTGGATGCATGCATTAAGCAAAATGTGCAACAACTATCAGATACATGTTCTGGTAGCCATTTGTGGACATGATCAAGCTTTCCCCACTGCTAATTATAGAAGACCGTGAAATCTGTTTGAGGTGACCAGTTAAGTTGGTTGTGATCATAACTCAGTGATGTTAGGTTTAATGCCAGGCAATGGTACCCATAAGTACAGGGAATATTCTAGCCACTTTCTCGTTGTGGTAATCACTGCAAGGAATATCGGAAAAGTAAGCTTGAGATAATGTTTACATTGAGTTTTCATAAAATAAATTCATTGGTGATAGAAAAAAATATTGTTTTTTGATGTGTTCAAATTGAGTTTCTAAAACGTAATTGGCTAGATAAAACCCTAAAGTAAATACTCTACATGGTATATGTACAACATGCATGTCCAAAATAGTGTCTATATGTGTTCCAGGTTTTAGAATTGTACACAACCACACTACATGTACATGTATGCCTCGGTGCGTGTGTTTGTTTTCATATCATATCATATCATAATCCCTTCTACTGCATGGTCAAGATTACATGTATCTTAACAACATCAAGGAAGTGTACCATGCATGTGGCTTAAGATGCGCTCTACTTCTTTTCTTTACCCGCATTGTACATGTTTGGTGGCATTTTTGTGTGTGAAGGCAAAGGCTAAATTATGCACAGTTTTCTTCATGTGTGAAATGCAACACCAAAGGGACTGACTCACTAGAACTTTGTACTGAGAGGGCAGCATGGCTGGACTGGACAGTGACTTGGCCCGAAAGGTACTCTTAAATCCTGCCAAAAATAGACAACATTTATTAAGGCATGCTAATCTTGCCACAAATGGAAAGGCAGAGTACTGCAAAGGCATTTTAATCCTGCCACAAATAGACATCATTTATAAAGACATTTTATAGAGGCCATTTAATCCTGCCATAAATGGACAGGAGCTACATGTACATGTATAAAGACTCTTTAACGTTGTCAGAGTTTGGCAGGAACTGTAAATTAGTCCCAGCTGCCACAAATGGAAATGAATTATAAAGGCTCTCTACTCTATCCACAAATGGACAGGAAGTCAGGAACTATAAAGGCTTTATACTCTATCCACAAATGGACAAAAACTATATGTATAAAGGCTCTCTAGTGCTCTATCTACAAGTAGACATCCACAAATGGACAAGAACTATATGTATAAAGGCTTTCTAGTACTCTATCTACAAGTATACATCCACAAATGGACAAGAACTATATGTATAAAGGCTCTCTAGTGCTCTATCTACAAGTAGACACCCACAAGTGGACAGGAACTATTTATATACATGTAGTCTGTGTAGTGTGTCCACAACTAGACAGGAAGTACATGTATACAGGCTCTCTACTGTTTCCACAGTTGGACAGGAACTATTAAATCTCTCTTCTCTGTCCACTAATGGGCAGGAAAGGCACTATAAACCTAGCCACACCCTTGATCGTATGTGGCAGTATTCACCTAACCTAAATGACGCAGTTCGCAGCACTTATCACTACACTTTTCTGCTTTATATTTCATGGCAGAAAGTATTGTCAAAGAGCAAATATGGTTCCTTAAAGCTTTCCTGTATTTAGCCATTTTGTCTATAAGCTTATGTAGTACTTCATGTTTGTTCAAGTGGGAAGACTTATAGCAAAGTCTGCGCTCTATTTGCAGGGCTGTGACATAGTCCAAAGGCTAGATGCATGCACTGTATTGCACCTGTTCTGTATATGGTTATGGATTGTGCTAACAGCGCTGACCTACATGCACATCCTACATGTGGTCTGTACAGTTAGTGTGTGGTACATGTAAGTCAGTACCTCAAGGCAGTGGAATAAGTGTATGTGTGTGTTGTGAGTAGTTATATTCATACCCAGAGAGTTTACATTCGTTTCAATTGTTATTGTGCTATGAGCATGAAAAGATTCCAAATCAGGTTGCATGTACATGGATTGTATATATATGCTATTGAAATCTACTCAAATTTTTATTGGCTTAAGATGGAATTTATTTTCTTATTTTTCTCTTCATGTTGCTTTATGTAAAATCTTTATCTATTTCATTAACAAGAATAATAAAACAAGTATTTCCCCACTGACTGACCCAATTTTTTGCAATAGAGTTGTGTTACCTACAACAACAACTTTTTTAAGGATGGCCCTGTATATCAGTGTAGTGCCCAACTGACCTGTTCATTGCTATTGCTTCATTCAACAGACCTGGCAGTAAGCAGCTCTATTCTTATACAGCCTAATACTGTATGTGTAGAGCTCACTGAAGAATTAATATTAAACTTTTCGTATTAGTTGTAGCCGTATATATAGGTAAAATTGTATGTGTGAACTGTACAAAGGTTCAGTACATGTTGATCGGTGTGAACAGTTGGCCGTGGAATATTGATGAGGAGATGAGCTGTGAAGGGTGAAAGCTGTGTGGGGATCTGTGAGTCATTTGCCACAGCAATATACACTGTAGCCACACTAGGCTGGTGCAGTCATCATGGAAATCTGCTAGCTGAAACTGCCATCTGTCTCCCAATGTGTCCTACATTCTCATAGAAAGGTTATTTACAGTTGACATGTGAACAAACATGATCACATACATATATAATTATGCCGTGTTGCACATGACTTTTGTAAGGACTGAAGTACAGGCCGTACATTTGCATACATTTGTCATTTAGCCTTTGTGTACTGTCCTTTACTATTGTAGTACTTTATACTGAGGAGCAAATAACAACAGAAATAGTGCCTTAGGGTTATGCACATTTGCAGTGTTTTGCATTGTGCGCATTAGTTTATACTGTGTGACAGTAGATTTGGTTTGGCCTCTGTTTGTTTTTTTATTCAGGTGTTTTCTTAGAGGATGTATGATCTACACATATATGCTATAAATGTTTAGAGAGGATGGGAGATCTGGGGTCAGTCCTGGGTTGGGTCCTATTAGATTTAAAATGGCACTAGTTGCTACCCTGCTTGGCGTTTAGCACTGAGAGGTTAGAGTAAGGAAACAGGACTGGTGTCAGTAAAATGTGACTGGATGGGGTATCACATCTGGTGTCTTCGGCATGATGAGTGACGGATGCACATTGGCTGCATGGTCTCATCCTGCTACAAGAATACACGGTATATATTCATTCTAACGACTCCAAGTCATCATGTAACTAAAACATAACTAAGGTAAATCCCAGTTCATATATAAAAATTAGCAGCATTGTAGCATACAGCAGAGTGAGCTTAGAAACACACTTACAGTATTAATCCATTATCTTAAATGATACATATCTGGCACACATATACATGTGTGTGGTCTATGTTTGTGTGAAGTTACGTAATCATGAATCACTTTAACTTGCACTGATCAGCTGACATAGTATGATTTGTTTCGCTGATGTTTCACATGCCATTGTGTTCAGGACAGAATAACTGCATTGCACGCACGAGTCATATTATGGCATTTGTCACTGTGGGAAGACCACTTATTGAAGAGCACAGGTAACAGCTAATGGCAAACGTCTGCAGACTATTTACATACAACGTGAACTGTACATGCATTACATTGCATTTGTCATTGACTCTCATGTGTTTCTTTCATACTTACTGTAAATCTTCAACCTTTTCAATCATGACGGCGGTTTATAAAAGGAAGTGTATGCACACAGTTATTGTGAAAACGAAGCCGAAAGTGATTTGTTTGTGTCACCACAGATATAATCTTCATAAAATGATGAGAATTATTTCTCTAGACCCAACACTTATCTATGAAAGGTTGAAATTTGGCTTTCAGCAGCAGTTGAGAAGGTTGAAGAATTAAGGTAGTTATTATTCGTGCATGTATGTATTATATACACATATACGATGTATGTGTGCATGGACTTGACAGTTGAAGGCCTGTGACATTCTTGGATATGTACATTCCAAATGTAGTACATGTGTGTGTGGTAGTATTTGACATGTTTGTATTATTTTCTCTGTCTTAATATCTAGACATTCAGTGAGGAGAAATGAAGTACAGTGTGCAGTAAAAATGATCGTGTGGACTATAGATTCTTCTCTTCTTCAGTACCACATACGTGTAGATGGACAGTTTCAGATGATATTGCAGGTATTCCAGCACATGGAGATGGACATGTGTAGGGCATGTGCCATCAAAAGCTGCAGGAACACAAGATAATGTTGTTGCATGTAGCCATACTGTCAGAAGTCAGCTGTCCGAATCCTGACTTTTTCTCATGCCTTCATAGGTTTGTGTGCTGAGGCACAAATATGTGAAATCCTATAGTTACTGGAGGTAGTTCTTCACTGAATTGTTTACTCAGACATACCATTACACTAACAATACATTACACTCCCTCTGTGTCATCAATCCTACCCTTTGCCTGATGGAGATTGTGAATGGGTATCACTTTCAGCTACCTATCTATTAAATGTCTACCACCAGGATGACACGTGTTAGAGTTTGTTAAAATAAAAGCCAATGTACATGTATAAAATAATGCCACGACTGTACATGTATCAAATTTCTATGTTAGAATCTTGAAAACTTTTTGGTCAGACTCATTCTGCACATTGTCTAATGCTTTGCTATAACCTTTGGCTTCAGCTGACCATTTATGTTTTAAAATCAAGTTCCCTTTGAAAATTGGAAATTGTCTTTTCATTGGTGAGGTTATTCATATTTTGATGTCTGATGTAGCTCTAAATTTACAAGAACTCAGAGCACTGAGTTTATGGCCAAACCAAAATAATTGTGAAGACAGTGTGTAACATCAGAAGAACTTATCCAACGAATCTGAACAGGAGAAAAAATGATATTTACCATTGGTTTAGTTTTGCCTTTTGCATGAAGAATACAGGGGAAGTTGTATACATGTACATGTTAATGAAGGCCATAAACTGAGAACATGTCGTGTTCTTGGCCAATGATGTATCAGAATGTCATCACTGATCTGACCTTCTGGAAATGTTCATATTCTGAGCTTGGAACAGGTTCAGCTCAATTTGTTTCATGAAAACTCAATACAGAATTTATCTAAAACCCATTTTTCCATATTGTTTTGTTGTGGTTACTACAAGGAGAAAGTGGCCACAAAACCCCAGAACAGTAACTACATGTGCACAGACGTTGCATTGAAATTTGCATGGAGAAGGTTGCAGAGCTCTTTGCATTTTCGGTGTGTAATACAAGGTAAATGATCTGGCTTGTGTTGTGTAATTAGGCTTACAGCCTGTAGAAATTCTTAGCAACACCTGTGAGTTGTGTAGTCTGACACGATTTATAGGGTTGTAATCTGCAGCAAGACCGCTGTTACTTGCAGGTCTGTATTGATTTTGCCTAAGAGAATCCTGTGGCAATCTGTTTAGTGTTTCTTCTCCATTCAGAAGTCAGTGCTTTCATCCTGTTCCATATTGGTCCACGGCAAGTTGCGTACACAAGTACCTTGTCTGTCCTGGCAGCACCCAATAAATCAAGTGATGAACAATTCCATGTACAGGTTCTATAACAGCAGGCGGCCTTACACAGCGCAAGGGAATGATTTAAACGCAGTTATAATTTGCAGTGCAGCCTGCATTACTGGGTGCACCAACAGTTTTTATGCTCGTATATCTGTACCTGCAGTTTATAATAGCATGGGCCTCATTTATCTCCAGCAGAACCTGTACAGTGACGATCTTCATGTATTTATATAAGGAAACAGGAAGTGGGATATATTTCAAGCTGAATACTGCTGTCAGAGCATCATATATGATGAACGATGAGTGGAAAATCAAATGAACTGGGACTTTAGGCTCTTTTGTGTTTTGATGTGCATCAGAGTAGCTTTATGGACTTGTATCATGTATTGTGAGAAGGAGTGTGCGTAGGGCTTAATATTTGAAATATCACCCCTTGGAATGTCTAACTTCACCCTACTAGCCAGGGTTATACACCTACACGTCAGATACATTTGATACTAGTCAGTCCCACCCTAGAAGTTAGGCATTGTTCATCTTATCCCCTTGTTTACTCACTGTATGTTCCCATAGATACCACAGCGACAAACAGTGTTACACCAGATTTTCCTGGTCAGCTTTGTATTTGTTTGTCAGACTTGTCAGGTTGTTACTGGTGGCCATGGCAACAGCTAAGATGCAGACCCATGCAGTCTTAGCCCTTCGTCAGTTTATGGCATATTTGGGTGATCTGAATCTGTTCCATGGAGACGATATCAAAGTTGGGCGAGTAAATTAGCTTTGGTGCCAGTATACTGTATCTTTTACCTGTACATGATTTAGATGTACAAATTACAGATTTCTCCTACTTTTGGGGTGAAATGTATTTCTTGACTCCATGTAAACACATTCACATGTAACATATTTTATTGATATTTTGAGACGATTTTTCTCCTGCTGTATAGGCAACAATACATTATACAGGAACGTTCATATGCCCTGTGATTTTTGCGCTAAGGCTCATTGTGAAGGAAAATTGTCCCACCGGGATGTACTATAACTGAGTGCATGGAGCCTGCCTGTTTGTGGTCATTGTCTTTCTCCAAGATCCGTGTAACATTTTTTTTTTTTGAAACTTTTAATTTTAATTGTACATGTGGAATATCATGTACTGAAGGGTCTTTACATGTCATTATAAATTCATCTACATAGTCCTTTTTCTTTTCTATAAGATATTTCATATGAGTATAGATCTGCAAGTGTGTGAGGTACCAAACACGAGAGTACCAGTCTGACTGGTATGCGGGTCTCTGGTAGCTTTTCCTCCTGTAAACTGCGTGCCTCCACTCGTATGAAAAAGGTTTTCTATAGATGCTGGATACATTTATTATTTGAAAACTTTAATTATAATGCTATTTTAACTGATATAATGGATATAAAGCTCCAATCTGCTGTTCTAAAAAAAGAACACAAATAAAAACTCAGTAATGAAAAATATCATTTTTATTCTTAACCAACAGCTGGAGCAGTTTCTGTACGTCAAAACATATTAAATTGATCAGCTGTAGTTCATACATGTACATGTATGCAAGCCCATATTATGTGTATGAGTTGGAGTTCTAATGTATGAAATTTTCATATTCAGCCTAATGAATGCCTTGACATTGCCCTCACCAGCATACTATTCATATACATGTTATACACATGAGTACACAAAATAAAGCTGTAACATTTCCATTCCTGTAGCTGCACATTGTACTTAATCATTAAATTAACTATCACCAATTCAAATATTTGTTATTTTATTAACTGGGTCATTGGGACAAGTAAGCATGTACCCAGGTTTATGGGTGTTTACACTAGATATATTCCTGTCCGATGTGGATATGGCGGTCAAAGCTTTACCTTTCAGTATGATTAACATTCTGTGAGACTTTGTGCTTTATGTTTGCCTTTGGTTTCTTATTACAGAAGGAAACAGTTGGACAATGGTTGGTGGATCAAGTGTGCTCCAAGTTAAATCTTGTGGAAAAGGACTATTTTGGGCTGAGATTTGTTGACTCAGAAAAACAGAGGGTAAGTTTCCTTATGTTTGTTCTGACCAGTTTGTTGGGTAGACTACAATGGCAGATGCCACAAAGAGGCTTCAGTATTAAACTGTGTGATATATTCTGTGCCTACTTGTATATGTAAACATTTTTAATTTAGTGGCAAAAGATCATGTGATCATACTGTGTTAGTTTTGTCAAGCCTTTGGAAGTACATGTACAATAGATTATAAATGTGTAGCAACACTGGAACAGTAGGCAGATTTTTTACAGCTGTATCCCACAATGGTGACTTTCTCCTCACTCCATGATAATATATATCTTGAATGGTTTTCTATATGTTCAAAGAAAAAAAAAAGTAAATGGTTTAACCCAATACCTCAAACTCCAGGTTGTAACACTATACATGTATATATTTTTTGTGAGGGGATAAACAGGTAAGTGGTCAAAGATATCTGATGTTTAAGATTTTACAAATATTGTGAGAAAGCCTTTTTTTACATGTATCAGTGTTGACTAGGAATGCTTGATGCAGTTGACTTGTTTTGTTTTGTTTGACAGCATTGGTTAGATCCATTAAAACCAGTTCACAGACAGCTGAAAGGTGAGCAGAGTATGTGAATTTTAATATTCAACTTTTTCTTAATAGTTCTCGACACACATTTTCCACACAAAAAATGCAAACATGTCAAATATGATGAAACTGAATGTGGTTTACAGGCATGACTAAATTTGGTGTATAAATGTGTGTTTTTTTTTGTACAAGTTTACATGTAAAAATATAATAACATATAGTACATTAACTTGTATGATTTACATATGTGAGTGGTGTTTAACAGTACAGAAGCTTTTGTAATCATTGGCGTTTGGTGTACAAGATACATATATAATCAATTTCGCATCAGATTTGGGTAGTACATATAAATGGTCACCAGGTTAATACATTCGTATATGTGTACATTTGTTTACGGAGGGGGCTTCCATGGCCAAAGGAGTTAGTGCAGTGTAATGACTCAGGTGGATGACTGTGAGTTCATGCTGGCTTCTGGTCGTACGTGGGAGGGTCCGCCACAACCTGCAGATGGGCCAGGGTTTCTCCCAGGCTCTGCCCGGTCTGCTCCCACCATGATGCTTGCTGCTGTCGTTTCAGTGAAATAAATTTGTCTAGTGCTCTAAAGAATCAGTACTTGTATAAATTCAAGTCTGCTTTTAACAAATTTTAAAAGTTCTTGTAATTATGAGGAACCATACTTTGGTTAATATTGTGCCTTCCCATTTGTCACTTTGCGTAATTTTTCACAGGTGTGAACCCCACGGTGCTGTGTTTTCGTGTCAAATTTTACCCAGATTGCCCCTCTAAACTACATGAAGAAATAACAAGGTTAGTGATCTTTTGTGAAATTCATATACATGTACTTGTCATAAGATGAGAGCTGTGACCAAATGATGAAAGATGTGTGATGACCTGAATTGTTTCTCTCAGGTGCCTACAAACCAGGTTGGCAATAAAAATGTTATGGTTCATACCAATGTGAGAAATAATGTAATATATCTTGACCGAGAATAATTACATGTGCTTGTTTCATTTTAATAGCAACTACAAATATGCATCTGCCTGCATTTTTAGTTTCTGTAACTTACCCATCTCTGTTTCACTTCAGATTTTCTCAGATTGATTTGTTCAGCATTATCAAATAACATACATATAAAAAGTCAAATTAGTGAATTGACTGTTTTTCACTTTACCAAGTGTCTGTGCTTTCTTTGAACACCATTCCCTTTGCTTTCCTCTGTACAGATATTTTTTGTTCTTACAACTGCGTCGAGATCTCCAGCATGGCCGGCTTCTCTGTACACCCACAGACGCAAACATCTTGGCAGCTTACATCATCCAATGTAAGTACCCTTTCTCTGGAAATGGCATCTTTCAAGTGTTATCATTAGTTGCTCATTGTGTTGCTCTCGTCTCTTTATTTGCATAACCTCTTATGATCAGGACTCATAAGAATGTATATTTGTGAACATTGTACATGTTTATGTAGACATCTTGTATGTAGATATTTGAATTTCTGACAAGCACATGACAGTGACATTGAATTGGGTTTTCTTGTCTTCAAATGTTAAATTGCAGGTGTTCAGTTAGCTCTTTATTGTAGCCATTCATTTAAAATGGTGAAGTCATGTGTGAAACAAACACCATTGTTAATTCATGGATATAAAATGGATGAAGAACCTGTGGAAAATTCACATGTTGTACGTTTAGTGCCAGTGGAAGGCCACAGCATAACTTCAGGTCTGGGAATCACTTAAAACTTCCCTTCTTCTCTCCAGTTTGGTTTCTTTTGTAATAGCATAATGTGCAGTGTAGTTTGCCGTGTAAGTTGACAACTAGATGTACATGTATATATATATATCTGGAAAGTTTCATACCTTTTTACTGTTTGATCCATCGGAGCAAATTTTGACTTTGTAGACACGGAAAAGCCTGTATGAAAAGACGTGTTCTATACTCATGTTTGAATAATCTGTTTCCACTTTGAAGTATGTTGATCAAAAGTGTAATCTGTTAAGGAGTTTAGAAACCTTTAAGAATTTGGCTGTGTTAATGCCTATGAATGTGAAGTGTGGCTTTGACTGTTATGCCAATGGCAAGTTGAAGTCTTCGTCGTGGTAGTGTATATGTACATATACCCTTTCCGCTTGACATCACCTATACTGTTAGAGACAGTTTTTGTTAGGGGATGTATGTAGATGCTCAGCCAGCTGTTTGTTTGAGGAACCTCTTGGAGGTCAGGCTGTGAATCTTCCTGTAGTGTACACTATGTATAGTCTGGGAGGGGCAAGGTGGTTATTCCTGTGTTGTAGCCGTTAACCTTGGCAGTTGAGTTGACACCATGCCAAATTGTCCCAGAAGAAGTGATTACACTGTGAGCTGTGCTGAGGAAGCTGTATTTTGGTGTCTGCATGCATGCACCTTTAGGAGGATGCTTCTGAGAGTGTTGTATATGTACCAGCAGCCTAATTGCCATGACAACGTACTCTGTATCTTTTCCATGAGCTTAGGGCATGGTGTATTATACAGTCATTTCAGTTCTATGAAAATTATTTTTGACCAGTCTTGCCAACAGAATCAATTACATGGAATGTGCCAAACCATTGCTACATGTAAGTGTATATTAAACACATAACAGAACACACAGTTACTTGTATTAAGTTGCATATACGGGGAGGATATTTGCCAAAGCCTGCAGTGCCTTTTATGATATTAATTAATGTACAAATTTATGTTCAGATAAAGTGAAACACAGCGCAAGGTCAGAGTAAGTTTGTCCAAAAAGTTGGGCAATATTATGTTTATTTCGGTAAAGTATTTCTTCTAACAGCTACTGCAACAATGGAAATTGACATTTAACCGTGCTCCGTCGGCTAACATGAAACGCAGCCATTCTGTGTGAGCTGTGACGTAATTGTTTCAAACTTGGAACACTCTTGTCACCTGAGACTGTAGTAAGCTGCTGGAGTCGTGGTTGAAACTTGAGTATATGTCGAAATTTATAACATGAAATGATCAAGAAACTTACTCCCGCCACAACACAATGGTCTGGAAAAACTTGGCAGTGTTATTTATACATGTACTTGTTATAATTAAAATACATAACATTGAAACAACATGCTGTCCTTATGTTATTACATGTTACATTAACTGTCAGCTCGGAAGATTTGCTGATATCTTCTGGCACTCTGATTGGTCAATCTCTCACCTCCAGACCCCCACTATGCAGCAAAATACTGAACAGTTCAAGCAAAGATAACTCAGCAACAAATTTATATAAATTCAGACAGATAGGTTTTTGCATTCAGAGAGAATTTTGTAATCTTTTTAATGAACAGCGTCTCAGTCTTGAGGTGTCTTTTACTCTGATCATTCAAGTCTGTTCTGTAACCTATGAATATACATGTTATACTGAATCTGAAACGAGTGTTCCATGGGCCAGTGTGAAGCTGTTTTGCACGGAGTACGGCATTTGGTGGCATTCTGTATTGGTTTCATGTAGTGAATCCCATTGCTTTGCACTCAAGGCTTCAGTCCTCGGGCTTAATCAGTGTTTAATGCCCGGGCAATATAATGACCACCTGCACCCAGTTGCTGGCAGCATCAAGGCTTGGTCTTACAGACAGACAAACCTTCCGGCCACTTCATTGATCAATGCGTGCAAGTCGCCAAGATGAATTTATAGCCTGATTAGTCTCACCGTGGTGCTGCGGTCTGATCAATTTAGGTTGCCGGCTTGTAATGCAGACTTTCTCCATGTCTCCCCAATTCATAGATGCTCTTTCTTGTCGCCTATAGATAGCACAGAACGTATTGATTAGATTTGAGGTGATTGTGAAGAAAAGGGGCTCCCTACCCAGTGGGTTAGTGGAGAAGAGTTACGTTTGCACAGAATTGAGGCTCTCTAGAATGTGTCATATTTGGAACCAGCTAGTGCAGCCCTGTCTGAGGTTCTCTATAGTCTGCGTAAGATGCAAAATTTCTGTGTCCTGCAGTTCTTCTGTCTTGGGATGTATTATTGACAGGAGAGCCATATTTGAGTAATAAAATTATTCTTTTTTGTGTAACCTTGCAGTATGCCAGTATAGCTTTACTTAACCTACAACCCCAGGAAATTGTGGGTACTTCTAATTGCAGTTGTGACAACATACCCACAAAAGCTGGCACATTAAGAATGGAAGTGTGCCAGCATAAAGCATGTATACATGAATAATCATCGCGTACATACATATGTGGTGATGAATCATACGATGCGCAGTGGTATTGATTAATGCATGTGACAACTGCATACTGTACATATAGTTAGAATGTACCTGCAGAGACATCCTTATGCAATGTCAGCACTAAAGTTACACATGTGTTTATGAGGCTTGAAAAATTTATAAGGCATAACTGTGAAATGATAATTGTAAATGTTGGAGCACTCTTGTTGCAAGTACCTGTATATGTATCTTCCCTCAGCCTTGATTATTTGTGCACATTTTCTTTCTGTGCTCAGGAATTTTTAAATAATGACCATGTTCAGATGGCTTGCTGTAGCATGCTTATTCAGAACCACAGGGTTAGACTACCTTGGTGGTCTGGTAGTTAGAGCGTTGCCTCGAGGCCGAAAGTTACAGGTTCAAGCTCGGATCAGGACCAAAGACTTGCTGTTTGGTGCTTCCTCGCTTGGCGCTCAGAATTGAGAGGTTAGAGCAAGGAAACGGGACTGGTCAACCCGGTGTCTGGTGTCTGCGGCATGATGTTCCAGCACTTTGGCCGCATGGGCACGCCCTGCTACAAGAAGGGTTAGGGTTAGGATTAGAAGTTTAATCTAGCCCTCGGCCCTTTCACTATTGTTCCCCTGCTGGTTAAAAGTGTTGTTAGTAAATAGCCCAGCTCACTAACTGTCAGGCTCACTTTAGAACCATGTTTGCATGTTAAAAACAAGTCTGAGAGACTGATTTGAATTCATTAATACAGGCCATGACTTGCCAGAAACTGAATGAAGATTACGAAAAAAAATAAATAAAGGCCTTTAGTTCTGTAGGTTTTCCCACATTTATGGACACAAGTATACAGTATGAGCAAATAAAATAGGAAGGAAGGGTACACGTGGGCATGTACTGTACATTGAACTGTAAAACAGTACTGTACTATAATTATTAATAACTGATATCCAGGAGTGTGTATCAGTCCTGTGTACACATGCAGTTTCCTTGTCACTGACCCATGTGCACAGTTCACCAGGCAGGCAGGACACTTGTGTGTGCAACGAAAATGCAATTGGAACGTGACAAGCTGTTATTGGAAGAACTCAGGTTAGATGAATTATTGAAGCCACTTGGACTTTGCGCTCACTGTCTTCCCCTACAGCAGTGTATGGTTTATTCACGTCACCCTGTGCGAGCAGATGAGATATTGCGACTGGAAGAGGGACCAGTGCCAATCAAACCAGCTAGCAGTTCTTATTGATCTTTGGGGTGGCTGATTTAATTTGCGCTGAAACGAACAGTTAACCGTCTACAGACTCCAAGCATCATTCAGAATAGAATAAAATTAGCAACAGGTTATGTGTCAGCCAGCTAAGCCAAGTGCCTCAGCTGTCCTGCTGCGCTAGATACATGTACATGGAAAGCCATGTAGATGTACAGATCTCTTACTGATAATTAAAGCTCAAGATTTTCTGGCAGAAAAAAACATGCCTCGCCATTGTAAATACATGCTACATGTGCATGCTTCATTACAAAATGCATTACTGCACAGATGCAGAGAGAAATTTCAGTAGCAGGAAAACTAGGACTTTTCAAATGTAGTAGTCAGTATTGAAACATTTGGCATTGCTAACTTTATGTCTTTTCACTCAACTGTGGTACATACAGAATTGGGGCAGTGAGTACATGATGTTTGTACATCGCAGTTGTGAAACATGCAGATTTTGTACATTCGGAGACAGGTCATGCATTTCTGTCTGCACATCTCAGGTGTAAAACATGCAGATTTTGAACATTCGGTAGACAGGTCATGCATTTCTGTCTGCACGTCTCAGGTGGGAATCACGCAGAATTTGAACATTCGGTAGACAGGTCATGCATTTATGTCGGCACGTCTCAGGTGTGAATCACGCAGAATTTGAACATTTGGAACATATATAGATATTTCGTGCATGTGTGTCTGTTCATTTTTCAACATGCAGTTATGGAACATTCAAAATGGAACTTTTTGAACTACTATTTATTTATTTGATTGATGTTCCGTGCCATAGTCAGGATTATTTCACGCAAACGACAATGGCCAGCACTGTGGTAGGAGGAAACCAGATGAAAAGCCCGGGGAAACTCATGGCCATCAGCAGGTTGCTGGCAGATCTTCCCATGAAATAACCGGAGAGGAATTAAGCCAACATGAGCTGGACTTGAACTCACAGCAACCGCATTGGTGAAAAGCTGTTCTAGCAAATTAAACACTTTAGCCCTTCATGCTACAAGGCCAAGGGATGAATATATATAGACGAAACATATACACATGGCACTACATGTAGCTGTGTTTAAACTGGCTCTGGTAGCCTTCTTGGGTAGCTGACAGAGAAAGCCAATACTCCTGAGTACAATGCACCAGTGATGCATGTTTCCCACACCTTCTCTTTCAATTACACACCGTGGGATTTTGATCATAGCTGAATCAGGAATACCTGTATATGTCATGAAGTTTGTCAGAGATAAGTCATGACTATGCATCACTGAGGCATCATAAAACCTCTCCCACTGCTTCATTTTTTTTCCAGCTTCTTTTGTCATTGAGCATTTAATGGTCATAGTTGACTATAATCTCTGTGTTTACTTTAAGAATAACACCTATGTTTTGAAAGTTAAAACACATTCCCTCCTTATGATCTAATAAAAGTGATCAAGCTACAGCTTCTCTGTCTTTATTATGCCATACTTATATGGTTTCAGCATCAGGTTCTGACATGATTTAATTAGCAAGTAGCTCTAGTTCATGCGTGTGTAATATTCCAATAAGACTCCAGCTGGGACTGTGCAATAAATTTATAGGCTTAATTTGCCTACATTCATTTAATAATCCATCCTGTACTTGAACCCTTGGTTATTAAAAAGAGTGTGCATGGTAACAGATTGAGGGGGTTCCATGTTGGCAGCCTCACAGCAGTTGGACATGATGGAGGGATGGTTTCAGTGGGGACACAGTGGTGTTTGTGGTGGGTGAAGGGTTGCAGACAAACAAGCTGACGCTGTTCCCAGCCTTCAGGCCACACCCTGAATTAACTGTAATCAGGTTGAGTCACTAGACTCTGGCTTCCGCACAGTGGATCGCCTCCACATCCCTTGTTCACATTTCCCCAGATAGGAGTTTATATCACAGGCGTGGGTGGTAGGCTCACATGTAAAGACTCGGCAGGAGCAGATTATGCAAACAAATCATTCCTCTTCATCCCCACCATTAACGCAGGTTTTCAATCAATGAATATTTTTTGATGCCACATGTATGTCATGAGTCAGTTGAGGGAAGAACTCAGTGGATGAGATCGTCAATAAACTTGCTATCAAATGGATTATTCAGTCACTTGAACCGATATTATTGAAATATGTGATATACATTATCCATTGAACATTGAAAGTTTGATCACTAAAATGATACGTGATATATGGAGAGCCTTAATTTCCGATTTCCTCCTAATATTACATGTATGTAAAAAGTGCTTTGGATCACACGGAAGTCCACTCATATGTCCATTTACAAGAATATTACACAGACTTTGATCTGTTAGACAGACACTGTAATGAGATTTTAATAACCCAGTCTGATTTTAGGCGTGTATTAAATTGGTTTAGTTTGGAAGCACATATGTATATCTGTCCCATTACCACAATACGTGAGCACTGATAAGTTATCTCCCCTGAAACCTATGTTTGTTGTTCTACTGACCATGTTGTCAGTTGACCTTAATAATTACATACAGATGTAGCTGTGACTTGTAAGCATTGTGTCATGGACATGTAGTTTGCCATCCACAACGCCAAACTTCAGCATCATTATGCAATATCTGGTAGCCATAAATCATATGTTATGACAATAACCATTATAGTGATTGTCAGTGTGACTGTAGGCGGCTGGAAACAAGTCAGGCTCCGTTCAGACCGCAGAGGTACACATAGAGAAATATTACTCATATATGTTTATGTAATCATGCACATGGTTGTGAAATAACGCAGCAGTGATTCTTTTTAAAATGGTTCTGTCTGGGAGATCTGGGATGCTGTAACCACCTGGACTCTTGTTCTGTTGATGGTGGAAAGGATTGATTTGTACTATTCTGCAACTGTATCTTGTCATTCATGTATTTTTCCGACAACCTGATGCGTGTAGGTTAAGATCATTATTATTACATATGACTGTAAAGTAAACTCGTCTCATTTTTTGTGTTGACAGCGGAGGTGGGTGACTATGATCCAGAAGACCATCCCCCAGGATACGTGGCCGAGTTCAAGATGTTACCCAAACAGAATACCAAGATGGAGGAGAAGATTGCAGAACTTCACCAAACGCTTGTGTACGTCATCTCACACGTGTATCAGCCTAAGGCAGTTATAGTTCCACTCACTTGGCAAGGAAACAACCCTAAGTGTGTCCTGTGTGTACAACGTAATTTGTAAACACAGAGTTGATATATTTGAGTATTTAAGTTCACACCGTTTCGAGCGTCTCAAAGTATTAACATCATAATTATTATGGGTCCCCTGGTACCAGATTGATGGGAAACCCCCAGTTCACTATACTTTGCAGGAAATTCTGGAAACAACCCAAAATGTGTTCTACAGTGTATATGTATTTTGTAAACACAAAATAGATTTATTTGTATTTTGAAGTCCACACCATTTTCAGTGCGTGTGTCAAAGCATTTAACCTCATAATTATTATGGATCTGTTGGTACCAGATTGATGGGAAAACTA
This sequence comes from Acanthopleura granulata, assembly GCA_016165875.1. Lineage (NCBI taxonomy): Eukaryota > Metazoa > Mollusca > Polyplacophora > Chitonida > Chitonidae > Acanthopleura > Acanthopleura granulata. The sequence goes on along the minus strand of JABBOT010000005.1, from coordinate 29,837,695 downwards.
ATTTACTACCTGAGTAGTACATATCACAACCATCTGAAAATTTACCATATTGTATTTACACAAAAGATATATTTTTATTGTATTTAAAAATGTTATTTTCAGAGGACACATTTACAAGGGTAATATTGTTTTGGTTTACTGACCATTTTTTTCCCTGAAACCATCTTAAGTAATGACACTGACGGAAAGTGATACACATGTACACTAGAAACTATAAGGTTTCAACAGTACTTTCTAAACTCCATGTTAACACATTGGTAAACTGATACAAAATGACAGTAACCATATTTTAAAAACATGGTTATACCCTGGTATGAGAAGTATGTGTCGGAATGCACTGGTTGACCTGCAAGTATTTTTCTTCTTGTTCTGGCAGGGGGCAGGTCCCGTCTGAGGCAGAAGCTAACTTCCTGAAAAAGGCCTCCACCCTGGATACATACGGGGTAGATCCCCACCAAGTTAAGGTGAGTTGAGCTGGGCTAAACTGGGTGGCCAGTTGCCAGATGCTCCATAAATACCCCATCTTGATGGTTCACATATGGTTTTGATGATAACTTGAGTATAGCCTTGTGTTAGAGACATGGAAAACTGGGAATGCATCTTAGCAGACCTTAGTCAAATGGGTTTATGTTTGTACACTCCACGTCATGTACAAGGCTCAGAAGGACCGAAAACTGTAAAGAACCTAAAATTTTGTCCTAAAGTGAGCATCTTTAAGGCAAAGAAATGTCCTCAGATTCTTTTTCTGTTAAGGAAACTTAGATTTTTCCAGTATGGTATCATGTAACTTTCCAAACAAAGTTCCTGAAATGGACAAAACTCTCAGAATCAGGAAAAATAAAGAATCATGGACGAAATTTTAGGTCATTTAGGGCACACTGTAAATATACACTCTGATTGCACGACTTGGATCTCTCAGTAGAAGAATGTGTACATAAAATATGTTTTTCTACAGTACACATATCAAGTACAAGACTGTTCAGTTACTTCATTGGTGGCACAGTACATGGAAAAAAATACACATACATATCTATGCACATCTTACACTACAGGAGAGTGCAATAAAGCACTTTCTATGCACATGTAGTTGCATAGGGATGTTATTACAGGTGCATAAAATACACAAACATGTACATGTAATATGCATGGTACACTTCTAGGACTGGTACTGGCACATGTAACTGATGATTGCTGCGAGAAATACACATGCATATATCTGTAGTACATGCACAGTGCAGTACGCTCTGTCATATGAGTGAAATATACCAGAGTACAGCAAAGATACCAATCAGTCTGTCAATCATGATACTCTAGATCTGAATGGATCTCTTTCTAACCTCACCAAATATATACAGGTAATTCACGTGGTACACCCCCAGTGCGAAACTGACTTGACTGATAACCCTCTGCTAGTTGATGCATCTATGTTTAACCTTGAATGTGCACAACAATCACATAAATGTAGTGCAGTGTACAAGATTGTATGCCTGAATTCATAACATACTATTAGTGGGGTATGAACTCAAGGCATGCTGTTAGTGTGGTGTCTTAAAGTGTACATTGAGCTGTGGGGTTATTATAGTGATAGTAGCACATGGTCCATATCATTGCCGAACATTGCAGGATTACCTATATGCTTAATTTCCATATACTTGTTGGCTGAGAACGTTTGATGCATTTTATATTTCATTTTATACTGTGTGTTACTAGAAGCATCCTCAGTTGTAAGAGCCATGAGGGGTCTGTACATGTAGAGCTTTTGATAGCAGAGCCAAGTGTACATTAGAGAGAGATGATAATGTCTGAGATAATGGAGTTGTTTATTTGCCCTGCAGGATCAGAAGGGGAACCAGCTGTATCTGGGCATCACACACCAAGGCGTCCTTACATTCCAGGGGAACAGAAAAACACACCAGTTCAAATGGTACATGTACTCTATATCTTTTCAACGTACACAAGTATAGCATGTTCATTCTTGTAGACATTCTATTCTCAGTAGTATCTTTAGGCCTTAAACTTAACTGTTGTTTCATGTGGACAGTGCATTCTGTAATATCCATGTTAGATCTACACTGTACTGTAATTCTTCAACTTTTTGGCATGCTCGCAAGGTGTTTATTCAAGCGGTTTCTGAAGGCATTTTTCTGTGTTAACTGATAAGATTATACTTTTTGTGCTTCCCTGAAATTGACCAATCTATCCAGTGTAGTTTTGTCTTGAAAATCACATGGAAAATGTGCATAAATTGCATGGATTGTTGCGGAAAGGTTGGTTGGTCAGATTTCAATGACCGTTGGTAAAATCATGAAGATGTACCTCATTGACACAAGCATAATAAAACTAGGAAAACATTGTGAGATACGGCAGTCTGGAAGTGCCAGGATCCAATCGTTGTCTCAAAATTCTACATGTACGATTAAGCCATTTCTTAAAGCATTATTCAGATAAATCTTGACTTCTTCATTTGTTAAGCAGCTCATTCACAGAGATCTGGGATCAGTTTTAGCTTGAGACATGTGGCTACCTTTATAGTGATATTTGCCTAACACATGTCTACCATCTTCCCAGGTCTCAAATTCACCGCATTGCTTACGAGGGGAAAATGTTCATCGTACATGTGGCAACCAATGAGGTAAGAAAGTCAGACGCTGCCTGCGCGTTCCCGTCTATTTTGTAACCAAGGGCAACAAGTAAATTTGCAAAGAATTTCACAGATATATATATATAGACCATCTGAAGGTCACTGATGTCTTTCGTGAAGCCTCCATGTCGGCTCGTACTGGCTGGCATGTGATGGCTCCTGCATTTGTTTGGGCGTATCCCTTGGCAACAGGTACATACACTGAAGGAGGGATCTGTCCGTGGGAAAACCAGGTCTGCTCCAGCCAGACGTGTGCGATTGCAAGTCATCAGCTCTGTCATTTCTGTCTGCTAGGTATTAGTCTATGATGTAAAAGGTGCAGCTTAAGAAAACAGTAAAAGATATGAGGAGCGGTGAAGGCTGTGTACTTTGGTATGAGAGTTAAAGGCAGTGATGTCTCACTGTGCGAGTGTGCAGGGAGTGGTGTGTGGAGCAGAGAATGGGAACGGTGGTATTATGAATCATTAGATCCAGATGGGTTATAAACAACCAAATCTCTGCTGTACCCATGTCTTCACCCAGTTGACTGAACTTCCTTAATAAAGCCTGTATAAGCCCATGCTACATTTTACCGTAAGTCCTCCAAAAGACAAAAAAGTTTTGCCGTTTAAACACTCATGGACATGTGTTAAAATGCAAGCAAGGTGCTTGAGGCTACAATTAAATAAGCACACATCAGCTTAAGCTTGTTAAGTGTTTTGCAGGTCAGAGATTTAGGATAACCTTTACATATATATGTATTTGTGTATGTGTGTGCATTTCCTTGTTTGTATGCCAGTGTCGTGACTAAAACAGATAGATGTATTTGTGTATGTGTGTGCATTTCCTTGTTTGTATGCCAGTGTCGTGACTAAAACAGATAGATATATTTGTACGTTATTAATTAATGGTATTATTAAACATGTGTAGTGTACATGGATTGATTAGAAAAGTCACATTTCAAAGAATATACAGGTATATAATTCAGATAAATTATTTTCTAGATAAACATATATTATTACTGATAATGATGAAATATTAATGGATTGAGCATACATGCAGATTCCTGGTTACATGTATATATGCAGAGTGTACAGTACATACATGTACATGATACATGGATCATGATGAAAGGGCTGCAAGGTGTATCAAATCATGTAAGATAAGTTTGTTTCGAGTGTCGGATGTGTGCTGCCTGTTTAAATGCTGTGACAATTAACATTAATTACCAATACAACCATGACACTGTACCAGCAGCTGTATAACAGGGTAATGTTACTGATGTACCAGGTAGACGATGATCAGATAAGAGTGCTGTGTGGTTTTACATACAATATTATGTAAACCTCTTCTGTTTTCTCTCTGTGTTACTAACCTTTTCCAGGATGAAGCTCTGAAAAATTCAAAGAAAGTAAGTTTCTGTGTCTTTTCACCCTTTCTCTCCAAGTTTTGTTGAGTTAACACAAATACTGTAATTCTTATTTGACTCCATGTTCATGTCAGGTGTCTGCATGATTGGTATTTTTTTATGTATTCCTTTTTGTGACTTTGATCTATACTCGGCGCTATGAGCTATATTTATGCCTATATTTATGCAGGTTTTCACACACACTGAATGGCTATGCACCAGGGTTGTTAGCAATAGTTTGAATATTAATAGCAAACACTATAAAAACTACTGATCTAGTTACTGCATTTAATGCTTGTGCCATACATCAGAGTCTGAACTGTAAACAGCTTGTGCTCATGCACTCTGTACCATTGATACTTACAGAAATGAGTAACATTTAGCGAGTGAATGATGGCATTAGACCTCGAATGTTGGTGAGATTTGGATTAATTGTAATCAGATACTGAGGAGGCACTGACAAGCCTTTGTGGTGGTACGTTGTACAGGCTAAGCTTGATCTGGGAAAGCCTGGCCATGTTTTTTGTTTGTCAGCACACATGCATCTGTTACACCATAAGATTTTCTCCCACAGCTGTCAGTCTTGATGCACTCTGCCTTGAACACTGGTCAAGCTTTATTTCCACCATGCAGAGCACAATCCCCTGCAGCATGAACTGTGTCCAGTTGGGCAGATTGATATTACCTTATTATCATGCACTTCCTTTATGACCATTATGTATATCTTTATTTACTTACCTTTTCCCTCATGTCCATCCACATGTATCTCGCTCCAATTTTTTTCATTTGTACTGACATCTGTGCATGTCACCATTTCTCCTGTTTTTCAATGACATCAGTACAGTCTCATTAGTTTGGCCATTTGACATGTTTTGTGAAAACCATCACAGAACTCTGGCCGCAGTACCAAAGTATCTAATGTCTGTCCCAAAGTATTCAAACATCACAGAACTCTGGTCACATTACCAAAGTATCTAATGTCTGTCCCAAAGTATTCAAACATCACAGAACTCTGGTCACAGTACCAAAGTATCTAATGTCTGTTCCAAAGCATTCAAACATCACAGAACTCTGGTCACATTACCAAAGTATCTAATGTCTATCCCAAAGCATTCAAACAACAGAACCCATAACCCCAAGCCATCCATCAGCCATTGCCATCACAGGATGCCAGTGTCCATTTAGTGTTAAACCATCCATAGGCCGTACACATTACAAGTTGCCTGTGTGCATGCAGTGATTGACAACTGTCCTAGTTCTGAGTGTCCTGTTTCATGTCACATCCATCACATCTTCTGGGTGTCCAGTTGTAAGCCAGTTTAATCACATCCATCACATCTTCTGGGTGTCCAGTTGTAAGCCAGTTTAATCACATCCATCATATCTTCTGAATGTCCAGTTTTATGTCAGTTTAATTACATCCATCACATGTTTTAGGTGTTCAGTTTTATGTCAGTTTAATTACATCCATTACAGATTCTTGGTGTCAAGCTTTATGTCAGTTTAATTACATCCATCACATGTTCTTGGTGCCCTGTTTATGCGAGTTTAATTACATCCATCACAAGTTGTTGGTGTCCAGTTTTGTGTCAGTTCATTTAAATCCATCACAGGTTCTTGGTGTCTAGGTTTAAGTCAGTTTAATCACATCTATCACATCTTATAGGTGTAGGCATGCGGCATGCATCACATCTTCTGGAAATCCAGTTTTAAGGCAATTTAATCATATCCAGCACATCTTTTGTGTAAGTTTTAAGCCAGTTTATAATCACATCTAACGGGTATTCAGTTTTAAATCCATTTAATTACATCCATTAGAGGTTCTGGCTGTACAGTTCCTTCACAACCATCACACTCTTTGCATGTCCAGTTTTAGTCAGCTTAGTCAAAGCCATGGCATGAGCTGTGTGTTTGGTGTCAAAACAGTGTAATATACAACTGCATTTAGGTCATTATAGCCTTCATATTTGTCTGTGTCACTGGCCTTTCCCAGGTCAATAGCCGGTCACTGTGGTCATATGTACTGGATGTCACGCCAGTGTAATACAGGAACCCTGTAGAGTACAGACATCTTCATGAAGGAGTGACTGTATATCAGCTGTTATCTGTGACCAGGTGGCAACTGTCCCAGTGTCATCACGGCTCCTGCTAACTCCTATATTAGCCCTTGCGCCATAAAAACCTGTTACAAGGAGAGCCACAGAGATGTTGTATGGTCACTAGAATACCAGGTCATAGCAAGTTCAGGTACGGGTATCCGTGTCATAATTTTACAAGGGTTTCATTGAATTCACGCAGCAGTTCTGGAATTTTGTTAGATTTCTGAATTCTTGGGTGCATGATGACTTGATGAACATGATGAATGGTAAGCACTACACCCTAAGTATTCACCAGTGATATATATATACACAACAGTAGAGGTTAACATTAGGCTGCAGGTGTGCTAACGGAAACAGGTATTAATCTTTGAAAATTAAATTACTTAAAACCAAAGACTTTTTGGTTATATTGGTCACAGGAAATTAAATTTATTCACAGTTGATGTACCTTAAATGCTGCGCTCCAGTGGCTGTTTCGTATTCCATCTTGAGTCCTTTTTTTCTCTCGCTTTACCATGCTTTGTAACGTTGAAGTTTATTTTGTCATCATGATATTTTTGTATAGTACTGAATGTATTGGATGTTAATTCCTTATGTTCACGCAGACCAAAATAAATCACCAAGTGTTGTTCTGGAGAAAGGAAATGCATGGTGGTTATGTGGCTAGTATGAGGACTAAAATACACTAAGCATTGTGTTGAGAACTTACTAATCGAGCATACATATTAACGACAGTAGATTTTTGGTTCCGTCCTGAAGATGTCAACTCTAAATTTTCCAGAGAAAACCTTGGTTATATTGTACCAGTACATGTACGTGTAATGACATGCATATTTGTTGCACCGATCAGTGTTCATATGGTTAACATGTATTGTTCTAAAACTTACGGTGTATGTATGTGTATGTGAGCTTTTTGCTACACAAATGAAGTGTAATATTGAGTAGATTTAGTACATGTGTGTTATAACATACTGATGTGTATACATGTATATACATAAGCTTGATTGAGGGCTTGCTGTAGCGTGTGTTGCTGAGAGTGCCATGTTTCACTGTGAATGATCTGTTTGTTTCTCTTGTAGACCAGCTCCCGCTCAATGCTCTGTACAGGGGGAAACATGGTAGAACCTTCTCTCCTTTGTTCCCATCAACAGCAGTTCTAATTCTCATTTGTTGGATTTATTTTCTCACAAGCCAATCGTTTGGTGATAGTCTCCTAATGTCCCCATACATCTATGTGGCAAGCGCAATGATGGCTATCTACCTTGTATTATTTGTCGCTCTTGTTTGCCTGAAAGTGATCCGTTTATTTATCCACTAAGCTATTATTTATCCACAGCCTTCAGTAGTTTTATCATCTTTTTTTTTATGCATGAAACTAGGAAGAGCTTATTGACCTCAGGAACTCATTGGCTTGTCCTTTACCCACAGTTTATCGGCACGCATGATAGAATGGGATGGAAATCGCTTTTTCATCGATCATTTACTTATCAATCAGTTTGTAGACAAGTAATAAACTTGACGTCCCTCATAGATTCAGATTATCTCAGTAATTTCTGTGATCCGGTTTAGCGATGGTGACAGTTATTAATGACTTAGTCATTATTTACATTTATGAACTGTGTCCCATAATGAATCACCCTGATAAAAAACCAGAGGCTACTGGGGCCTGTATCATTGGAAGTGTAAAAGAGGTGTAGTAACATAGTTCTGAACTGGCACTCCAGTGATGGTTAGTGTACATAGGCTGGACAGTAAACTGTTCTGCAGTAATTAGTGGGAGTGTAGCTGGGACAGTGAAGTTTACTGTAGTTGAGGACTTTTAATGTACCCTGGCCCAAAACTGTGTTGTTACTTAGGAAGTGTTAGTGTAGCTGGAGAGTAAATTGTAACAAACGTGGGAAGAGTTTGGTACAGAGAGTAATGAAACCTGAAGAATATAAAAACTGTGCTAAATCTAGTGAGTATTATTGTAACCTGAACAGTGGACTGTAATGTATGCTGCACATGGAGCTTAGGGATTGTTACTGTGGCCTGAACAGTGAACTGTACTGCATCTAAGGGAGTGCTAATGTTGCCTGAACAGTGAATTATACTACAGCTAAGGAAGTGTTACTGTTGCCTGGACAGTGAACTGCACTGTACCTTAGGGAGTGTTACTGCTACCTGAACACTGAAATGCAGTGTACCTTAGGGAGTGTTACTGTTGCCTGAACAGTGAACTTTGCTGTGGCTATAGATTGTTTATAATATTGGGTCCGAACATGAACATATATATAACACTCCAGAATTTCACAGACTTTGCATTATTAATCAAAGCTGCTTTATTGAGACATGTGGCTCCTTGGGAAAGAGTTGAGTTTCTGTGTAAGGTCAAGTGTACATGTACATTAAGTATAATCATTGTGTCTTCTTACGGAGGCCACGGACCTTTCTGGTATTGAAAATATCTGCATTATCTTCACTGCAGTCTGTCCTGGTAGCCTGTCAATTACTTGTACTTATATCAGAAAATACCCTTTCTCCAGTGACAAGTACATGTACAGTGTGGTCAGTAAGTGTGGAAAATCATGATATAAAAATTTGCTGCTAAACTTAGGATACAGCCTACAACCAAGGGTACAGATACACTGAAGCAGCCAGACGAGTCGTGCCACCCTGCCAAATATGCCAAGGTCTTGTTTTTGTGAAATACTACTCTTTTATGCTCAGTTGTTAAAAGTACTTGGATGTCGCTATGGCAACTGAATTGCAAAAGATAATAGCTAGTGAGGCCTGGAGATTGGTTTTTGAGCTTATCCTTGCTCTGTCTTTAGATGTGTACACGTATGTATGGTTTGTTGATACCGCAGAAATATTTCTGTCATTTAGTGTTTGCATGCTGCCTTTTTACGTCCAGAACTTTGGCGCCTTTTTCATTTCCTCGCCTGTGTTTTTTCGAATAATTTAGCTAACGAGGTGAAGTGTGGTGAAACGTCCTTCATAAGTGTAATTTCACCTTGTGGTGTCTTGTTTTCTGTGGATATCTGTGGCTCTTGAACTGGATTGTGTAATGTGGCAAACTCTCTGCCAGTGTATATCTGTCTAATTGAACAAGTAAGTTAAACTTGTGTATAGGGCTGTAGCAAGATGAGACAGGAATAGACCACTGTTATGATACAACCCAAGCCTGTGGAGACTGTGGCCAGAAAGAAGTACCATGATGTCAGAAACGGTCATTGCTGTGGCCACCTCAAGGGTTCTCTACTGACCAAGCCTGATAACGATGGCCAGAAATGAAGCCATATCAGACAACAGTATTCCTTGAAGTTTTTGAGCTGAACAGATGACAGGATATATAACTTTGCATTTCTTCTTTCTTTGCTTTTTTGTAGATGTATGTATTGGTTGAGTCATGATCTGTACCTGCATGCTTGTTGTACAGTTGGAGAAGTGTAATTTCCAGGTGGCTGGTTTTCACACTTGACCACTGCCCTAATTGTGTTAAACCATTACATAAGGTACATGAAGTGGCATGGAGCGGAAGAAATAATATATTGATGTTTGTGTAAGATGCAGAACTAAACTGGAAAGGTTTAACCTGACTTCTAAAAATAGACAGTTCAACTTGACATACTTTTGCTAACCACCTCACTGAATGCCATAACTCAGTGTACTAACTACAGCATGATGTACACAGCCAGTTCTGCCAAGCTTTGATTCTGTTGGGAATCAAGCCAACTTGTATTTCCTCCTGATTTTAAACTGGAAAAGTTGTTTTTTTGTGAGATTTGTTAAATTGACTATGTTTTTACACTAAACATTTTTTATGGGGATGATCATGGGTTTCCCCCAGGTTCTGCTCGATTTCCTCCCATCATCATGCGGGCTGCCGTCGTTCAAGTGAAGTATTGTTGAGTACAGCGCCAAACACCAGTCAAATAAATAAATATAAATAAATATATTTTATACACATAATTTTTCTGTGTTAATGCAGAGAAGTATTGTATACCTAAACATGCATCCAAAAACTGTTTATGCTACAGTTAAAGCCTGCCAACAGGTTTATCTCTTTCCAACTTCTGATTTGCAGCTGGCCCATAACACTACGATAGTATATATGTGTATATAGTATCTACTTCCATTACATTCTGTTGCTTCCTGCAGTTCTTTAAAGTAGAAAGGACCATGAATGAAGAGAATGTTGTTGTACAATTGTCCATATTTATATCCTGTTAAGTTTTGCTCACTCTGTATATAACTAGGTTTGCTTAATTTCAGATGACACTACATGTACAACTCGGTGTTCAAATATTAATTCACCACAGCCATGCACTGATATAATGTTCTGTTCTTGGTTGGTTATAATGTAGCTTTGCAAATGGCAGGCTGAAGTATTGACATCGTACACACATGTATATAGCGTCACAAAGCTTGTATGTATATGCTGTAGAAGTGCTGACTTATATTATTATACCCTCTGAGATAGTTCTGTGATTAGTCAGTTGTAACTTGGCTTGTCTTAATACTCGAATGAAGATTTGTATATTTACTTCTTTATAGGTGTGAAACATTACAGTTAAAGTGACATTTACCGGCTAAAAGTATCATTGTACAAAGCTTCTTGTTCAGTTCAAGCACACAGAACTTCAATGTCTATAATCAGGAGTTAGTTGATAGAATGCATGAGGGTGGTCACATTGAAGGATGAAGCCCTTGTAATGTCTGGGGACACAACTAGCATTGCTAGAGTTTTGACTGAACATCTTCTGCTAATATACAGGGCCTACACGATTCCTTATGAAGTTGGAACTGAAATGCGATGCTAACTATTGATACAAGTGCATGTACCGTATATATTTACCGCACTGGAATTTTATTGTGTAGACAGCCAGTGTTGAATATGTCCTGGAAAGTAAAAGTGTTTGTTTCTTTTTTTTCTAGAAAAACCATGCAGTAGGCTTTAAATGCCCATCAGTGCCTGCCTGTAAATACTTGTGGAAGTGTGCTGTGGAACAACAACTCTTCTTTACGTAAGTTTGAATATACCTACATGTATTTGACTATTTTAGCATGCAAAACTCCTGAATCCAAGCAGATACATGTAAGAGGTACTGTATTTGAGTCTTGCACACTGTATTAGTAGGAATCTACCCACATAAGCGTACATGTACATGTATGAAGCCACTATGTATACATGTTATGAAATAATACATATCCATGTAGTTAATTGACTGAATACACACTTCTGGGAAAATAGAACTCGTCCACTTTAGCCAGGATTCATTCAGTAATCTATCTATCATACACCAGACATCAATCAGTTCTACTAGTGAGCAAAATTTGGATGCTAATATGACAAAAATTCAGACAGTCAAACTTCAGTGAATGGCAGACTTCTTTGAATATATCCAGAGAGAAAAGATGTGGTGTCAATGAATGATGTCCAGTTGCTAATGCCAGCATGCAGGGGGAAAAAATATGCAGCATGATTGCCTCAGCATTAAAAGATAGGTGGCATAGAAGGTGTATAATAAATGCTTATCTTGGTCAGTACTTCAGCATGCATGATGTTTGTGTATCCCCATGCCTGTAGCCTGAAACACCTGTACAGTTGTGATGTTTACATAACAGTTATTTATCTGTGTTAAGCATATGACCGATGAATCTTCTTTATACAATACTCTACTTACTCTACCTTTTCTTCCTCCAGCTTATCCTCGTCCGTCAATGCCCCAAAAGTGAAATCAGGAAGTGGCTTCTTCAGCAGAGGGTCAAAGTTCAGATTCAGGTAAGATAACAATTACATGTGTCATATGTGTGCCAGAAAAAAAGTTGAACACATGGCATTGAAAGAAAGTCTGTTATGGATCAGGTAGCATTTTGATGTTTTATATTTACATGTTGTGTTTTAATCTATTAAGCATTTAACGTAGAAACAAGGTATGGATCATTTAAAAGGGAGGTAATCGGTACCTGCACATGTATGTGGAACTTGCACTGCACCAGAATACCCGTTGTCACTCAGCACCTAGTGACGTGAAGTTGTAATTGAGTGGATAATTCATTTCTTGCTGATATTATACTTTTATGATATGCATACTTGTGTGTACGTCACATATGTGCCACTCCAGTTTCCTGTAGCCAGTAAACTGACTGTCATCGTATAAGTGAAAATTCTTCCGCATGTATTGCCTTAAACAAGAGAACAAGAATATAATAGATAAACAACCATAGCAGCTGCAGGATGGGATGGTTAGACCTGTGAGAAAACATGCTGTTAAACTACAGGACTATTACAGGTATCAGGGCTTTGTACTCACAGAATTGGTGATCTCAGGCCCTGATCTAGCTATTGCTGGGCAGCTACCCTTTTTTGATCCCAAAGGTACAACGGATTGATTTTGAACATTTTTGGACTCGAAACAATCACCCTGAATTAACCTACATGTTCATGTAGCTTTGGCCTCGTGTCTACATGTATGTATATATATATATGCTTGTACTGTTAAAGCTGTTACCTCTCTGGCTGCATGTGGGAGGGTCTGCCAGCAACCTGTGGATGGTTGTGGGTTATAATGTTGGTCTATAGGTGAAATATCCTTGAGTACGCTGTAAAACATCAAGTTAATAAATAAATAAATAGAGCTATTGCTGATTTGCACTGTTGTGTAATAAGGTGACTTTAGACTTACAGTATTGGTGTTTCAGCTCTAATGACATGTGTGCTTGTATCTGGCTGCCCAAGTTGTACATTTCATAACTCTAGGAATGTCCAAAATATTGTGCGATTACAAGGTAGGTAGTCAGGGAAAGGGGTCAAGGCATGATTCATTTCTTGCTAATTTTATGTGCAAGCAAAAAGAAGTCATAAAGTGTGTCTGAAGTCTAATATGCTGTTTTGTTTTGCTTAGTGGTCGGTGTTTGAGTGAAGTTTATGCCGCCAGTAATAACATCAGGAGAGAAGAACCCCCATTCACCAGGTAAGCTATTCCATTCATGGACACAAACTTGATGGACAGATGTTAAGTTTGTCATGTACATGTACATACAACTGGTAATCACTTACATGTAGTTTTGTCTCATCATAGCAATTTTAGCTGAAATACATCACATAAATCTTGAGTATGGCGGAAACCATGAAACAAATATTAAAATACATGTAGCTTTTCACAAGTTCTCTTGTGGCACAGTTTTGAAAAAAAAATCAAGTTCATAGGATTTTTGAAATGTATTCTTACAAATTGGTAGCTCAAACATGACCAATGATTATTTAAATTTCAATTAAATTTGGTTGAGTATAGGTGTTTGACTAAGATTGTTGAGGTTCATCACTTCAGATCTGCATCCAATCCAAACTTTGCTCGCAGAGTAAGCAGTAAACAGTCTCTGAAAAACACCTCATTACCGGCAGAAACTATCAAAGAAGGTGAGTGAAGGGAGATAAGCGAGTTTGATTACGCACAAGGTGCCCAGCAAAAGGGAGATCATCTGTGTTGTATTTCCCCAAATGTTTTTATATTCATTTACATGGGCAATTTGTACATGTCTAAAAGCATGTCTGTTTATGTTTTATGTCTTGATCTTATTTTACATTCTTACATGTATTATTTTTTATCACCTGTTTGCACCAGGGTAGTAAATTTTAGCATTTTTGATGTCCCTCTTAAACATTTTGGCATGTCACTGGAATACAGTGGTTGTTTTTGGTTTTGTTATTTAATTATTTTTTCAATTTTATCTGTATAGAAATTGCATTTATTAAAATTTGCATATTTGTTTCCTTTTTTCTTTTTTCCACAATTTGTAGTGTGATCTGATGTTTCCTTTTGAGGAAGCTTTACTTGGCTAAATTGAACTATAAAGTAATTTATTGTCTGTTTGCTCACAACTAATAAATTTATTTGTTATTTTTATTTTGTTTATGTAATCTTTGTACAATCTTTCATAAAATATTTTCTGGGTAAACATGTGTGGGAACTTTTTCCTGTATGTTTTTTTCTTCATATGCTCTCTGTGCACATGGTAATAGTTCATATTAAACAATGTTTGTCTCCAGGCCTCAAAAGACCTAAGGGTGAGTGTATAATTTGTATCAACACAGCTGATTGGTTTTCCACTGGCTCATAGTGAATTAGCACCAGCCTGTTTCATAGGCTGACAAGCTCACATGTGTTGCTTATTCATGAAGCTGGGCTTTAAGTTGTTTCCATTGGCTGTTTATGGGCTGGTTTTTGTATTCTATTGGCTGTGGTCGTCATGTCTTTACACTGGCTCTGTCTTACCTGACCTTCTCATATGGCTGACTGGTCACTTACTCCCTGTACACACCCCACTCTTCATTCCTCCAGCTAGCGTTGACATGCTGAACATATTGAATTGAGGTGAAGATCTCCTGGGATGCATTGTATGTGGAATACATCTGACGAAATCACCAGCTCAGTCATCTTCTCCACTTCATATGTTGTCCTCTGCAAGCTGTTTGTTTTTATTATAACATTTGGGAATGCTTCTGAGTCATCCTAAACATGTTTCCCCCAGGTGGAGTACAATGGAATGAATCGGGACGCAAGTGCAGCTTCAGATAAAGACAAAAGTTATTTCAAGCACACGTACTGTACATGTACAAGTTATGATTTATAAAAGCATGTTTGGGATTTAACAGTTATATCAATCATAGCTCCGAGTGGTTATCGATTATCAGACAGGTTAGGGTAAATTACACTTAAATTTTTCTGCTGTCGTTAGGCACAGAACGTTTGTCAGCCGTCTCACCCCATTGCATGCGACTGGTCATTATTACATGTACATGTGAGGCCACATTGCCAGACTTTTTGCTGAATGATTTGTTTATTTTATTGTATAGTTGTTAACCTTTCTACTGAAGAATTTTTGAGTAGAAGAAATTTAGCAAAGCCAATGTGAAACTATTCGGCAGAAACCTAGAAACAAATATATAACATGTCAGAAACCAACAGATGAAACAGCCATAGTTATGTTCAAATTTTACCCTATTGGTCAAGAACTAGAAAGTTTCTGCAGATGTCTTAGATTCTTTCAGCAAGTGCAAGATTCCTTCAGTGAGTGCAGGTTGTGTTATAGCAAATGAATAAGCAACTGCACATGAACTGAAGAAAAAAGAAAGAAATGAGGTGGGATTAGGGTTCTGGGTGTACCGAGGAAGTGTTTGTTCTTGAGTGCTTTTATTTGACATCACCGTTAAAGTAACCTTACATTTTCATTCCATTCGTTCCTGACTTATCTCAGTATCATCATCAATTCTTGTCGGCATGCCCACTTTAGTCTGCATGAAAAGTGACAGTCAGATAAACCTGTGTTCAGCACATGCACACGTGCAGGCTGCATGAGGACTACCATACATGTAGCACAGACTCTATAACACAGCCTGATATAACTTACTGACAGAGGAATGTTGATGTAAACTAACCAAAAACCAACAACTACTGTACTTGTGGAAAACTGTATCCCGTTATTTACAACTAAACTACTAACAGCAGGGTTAAGCCCCACGGTTATACATGTGAGCAGTGGTACGAGTCCTCAGTGGAACAGTCTTCTTCTGTCCCAATTGTCACCAAGTTCAACACATTCTCTCCCAGTTTTAGATTACATTGGGTGGATTATAGAATCAAAACTCTGAAATACATGTATTATGATTCAGTTTTATTCTGATGAAACAGTATTGTCATTATTTGGGATTCACACATTATGTGTGTAGTGCAGATTCTAGGACTGATAATTACCAGAAACCCTCTGGGTATCAAACCAATAGTGATCAACCTGAAAATTGGACACATAATGGCCAAAAGGACATCAACCATCAAGACAGGCCTTCCACAGATACTAGATGTGGTATACCTGCAGACTTCATGACCTCCAAGTATTGTGTTGTTGGCAGTTCAGTGCCAAACTCTGTTGCGGTTCAGCCAATTTTCAATACTAGAATCTGTGCTAAGCCCAGAAATTTGCAAAAAATAATACTACTCTTAAATTAACCACTATGTGAATGATATGATCATGAACGTGATAGAACAGTTATTATGATGAAAGTGCGTCAGGTGGTTATATATGCCATGTTTTATTTCGCTTTTGCATGAGGAGAAAACATACATTTCTTGTTCAGAGGTTTCATTTTTTGTTCTATGTCAGCTCAGTCTGTTTCTTAATTTGTATACATGTACAACTGTTAGAAGCCCATTTCATGCTATATTAACATAGCCTTGTCCAGGTGTAAGTAGTGGCACACAAGATACTCCCCATAGTATGCAAATGCACACATGGTTTGCAGGCATGGGAATTTCCATTCAGTTGTTTGGTTTCAAACTTTCTTTGTTTCATATTTGAAAAACAAAAGGCAACTGCTTTTTTGAGAACAGGTGATTGCCAATGTAACTTGCGGGTAGGGTATGGTATTTTCAGACTTGCTAGGCAAACTGCAGACTTTCTTCTGACCATGAATTTCCATGGCTTGGTTTTGGCAAACCGAGAAAGATGCCTGGATCCCCGTGGTACATGGGTCATTATCATCTTGGCTGTTTCAGAATCCGCTGTTGACGTGCCACAGACAACAAAAGCTGAGGTTGTCAGGGATTCCATTCCGCGATCAGAGCCCATTTCAAACTTCCAGTCCCCTGCCTTGACAGAGACAAAACTGCCAGGAGATCCTCCTGCAGAGGAAGTGACTATCAAAACACTAAAGACAGAGCCTGTAGCAACAATGGAGGCCCCAGCTAACAACTCGTATTCATCAATGCCCGTATACGAGCCGGATGACACCCTGGAAGACGAAGAGGAAACAAAACCCAAAGACCTGGACATGCAAATTCGGGAGTTGGAACAACAGTGGGATATGATCAAAAATGAGCCCCAAAACCACATTGGCAGCAACAATGTGGCCGGGATTACCAAGACTGAGGCGAACCACACTGGAGCAGCAGCCCCAGCACCATCGGCTACTCCAGCTAAACCCAAGAGCGGAATTTCCTGTGTGAAGATTTTGGGATACACCTTCTTCTTTGTGGTGTTTTCTCTAACGGTCAGCTTGGCGGCAGTGTGGTACTTTGACATCCAGCATCCATATGCTGATTTGGCCCGAGAACAAATCAGCCGTCTTCAGCCTGTCAAGGATTATGTCGATGATAGGCTGGGGTCATGGTTCAAATCGTAAAAAGACAACTACAACAACAACAATGCTATTTCATCATTTTGCACACCCATTCCGCATAGTAACACATAGGATGACTTTGCTGGTGACTTCCAGAAAAGTTTTCACTAACTTGCACATTTGGCAAACTTTTATTTTTATTTCAGTTTTGGGAAGATTATAACCCTGGAGATGTGTCTTTTTTTAACCTGTTTCACATAGCCTCTGGTTACGTTTGTAAACATTTTTTTTACTTCTCAAGGTACTCTCAGTGATCTTTATAAAATGGAAGAAAAATGTATATATTTTTACAACAGCACTTTGTATTTTGTTTTAATAGAAAGCGGATGGTGATGCCTGTTTGTGGTAAAAAGTCATTTGTCCATGAATGTTTTAATGCAGATAAATACTTTTTCTCTTTAAAATGAAATCACAAAATTACGTGCAATCCAAGAACAAATACATGTATGCGCTAGTGGGCAAATTGGTGACAACCAGAAAGGATTGTGGTAACACATTGCGAAGGCAGCTGGCATCTACATGCATATGACATCTATAGATGATACTATTTTTGTCTGCATTTTTACAACCTCTGAATCTGCTCTCCTCAGGTGAGTGGCCAGTTGTTTGTACAGCATTGTGATTAACTTTTAGACAACAATAGTATATGGTGAATAAAACTGCTGTGTTGTGTTGAGTACACATTTGTCTACAAGACAGTACATGTACATCCCTACCTGAACAGGTTCCAAACCATCGTCATCATCATTTAATAGTAGATTCACTGTGCCTATCACTTCATTTCTTGTTCTTTATCAGCCATTCTTCTAATACTATGCATGTCACTCTTACATCCTCACTCTTTTTTTCGGTTGAGGTGTGAGAGATCGGAGAGCCAAGGGTCTAGGATGAGGTTAATTTTGATCCTAGGCCTATTGCTGTGCTACAGTCATTGTATGATATGTATGGTAAATAGTGCATGAGAAAAACAGGAAGACATGCACAGACCATGTATGTAATGAATATTCATGGTTATCATAATGTGCAGAGGAAGCAATGTATGAAGTCAATTAGATATGCAATCTTGATAATGTTCAAAAGCAGGATATCTTTACGGAAATCATTTGTTTCGTTTGTTTTGGAGAAAAAACACAAAGCGATGTATATGTTACAAGCATGGCACTGATGGATATTGTGAGGTTATTGTGAAGTTTTGTTGGCGGAGTGAGGGTGGTACTAATCACTAACAGATTCTCCTAAAACTTAGGTCCCTTTAGCTAGCTCATTGGTAGATACTCTTGCAATAGGTCAACCCCTAGTTGTTACCCTTTTCGGTGTTGTATTGTTCACTGTTTCGCATCTGCATAGCTAACGCGGAAAGGGTTACTAATTTGTCGGGGGAAAATTAGGAAACGATGATGTCAGATTTTTGATAGGGTTCATTCTTCTTGATGGATTTTGGAAGCAGCAGGTTCAGTAAATTAAGGGCTATGGATTCGTTTTCATTTTTCCCATTCTAACAGATGCTGGCTGAAAGAAACTAACCACCAAAAATTGTATTTGAGACTGAAGCAGTGCTTATATACAGAAAGAGCAAGAGTTCATTGACTGTTGCCCCCAAACGAAATCGCCACTTCCTGTCTTAACATGTAGACATTGCGATCCTTTAAACCCTAATAATTGCATGTTGTTTGTGAACCTTGTAAAATTTTTTTCGCATTTTATGTGTACCATAGATGGTTGGCCAGATTCTCCTTCCAACATTGATATCCTATGTTGTATATCTTTACACTTAATTGTTATTGTTTTAGCTTGATGGTTATGAATACCATGGAATGGTATCATTATTGTTGTTTTCTTACCAACAGGTCTTACTAGATACAAAGTAGTGTCATCCCCAGTTAGATAATGCTGGCAGGGCTAGCTGGTGTTACAGATGTGTGTGCTGTTGATTTTTAACATCATCATGGGCAAGATCATCATTATGCTAATGTATCCCCTGATGTTTTTAAACATCACCTTCAGCAAGACTATGTTGATGGACCGAGATGTGGTTTTATAAATACATGTATGAAGGCTAGAGATTGTGACACTTGTTTTTATCAGGAACATTGCAAGTTTTATAAACCTTACATAAAACAGTGTGATGATATGTAAACTCTGCCTTAATGTCTTGTACATATTTTAATGCTTTTATTGAAATCATAGTGATGCTGATAACGCCAACATATCATTGGGAAGCACATCTTTGTTTGGGCGGATTGGTTTTATGATGAAGTCTTGTCAGGGTTTTTAAGTTCTGGCCAAGGGAAAATTTTATTGAATGTACCTTTTACTGTGTTATTTATCACGCTTACTCTGTTACGGTATGTATGTAATTGTTGAAAGATTTTTCTGTTTGTTTATATGTAATGATCTCTAGTAGAGTTTTGGGATATACTGTAATTTAGAGCACAGAGCTACTCGGTTTATACTGAAGATGACGAAGTACTTTTGCATAATGCAATGCTTTTATAGTAAATGGGCATAAAGGAGCATTGTTGGCCAGAACTTAATGATCTGCATGTAAAGTATACCCTATTCACTTCGTGTGTTGTCTTCGCCATCATTTTTTCTGCAGTTTGTACAGAAAAAAAAGAAGTGAAAGGGCTGTTAGTTTCCAGGCAAGCTTAATATTAAATGTTTTAGCGGTCCTAGACTGAAGGTGCATGTATGGTGTGAAAAAAGGGTCATTGTGCCTGTTCGGTATTCTTATGACGGGGGGTGTGGAAGCCTTGATCACACCTCTTCACGAACACCAAAAATGTCGTCATAGAACAGGTGGCATTTAGAAAAAATTTATTAGCTGACCACTGTGGTACGATACAGTGTTTCTAAGCTCCTAACGATTAGTTGTGTCAAACATTGTTTCGACGGTACTGTATATACATATATGCCGGTATATAAGATGGCTGTGCCAGGCGTCAGTAAGATGTATTCTAGTATACATGTACATGTAAATCTTAGTTTTAATGTATCATACAGTTCTCGATCTGTTGATGATTAACTCAGATTTCTGTTATCAGTACATTCAAATATAGGTTTTGCGGTGAATAATGACCTTCTTACTTTTCAAGTTCAATTATCTCCTGGAAGAACTATGTTGATTTTTGTGTAGGTATCTATAGATATATATATATATATGTATGTAATCGGCATTTGTTCTTTTGTTGTCTGGGACACATCATCCGTGGTACAAACAAGCTCCTATTCCAGAAATAGGATGTCCATATTTAACGACTGGTACTGGCCTTATTTGGTCCCGTTTGTTCAATAAATGTCAGGACAGTGCAATCTTGTGTTTCATTACTTATTTTATCAACAACTGCGGCCGTCCTTGACGTTTCTGTGATAATCACAGAGCTCAACGAAGTGGGTTATGGTTTCATCGGCGTTTGTTTGTCTGTGAGCAAGCTTACGGAGAAACTTAGCTATTCACGGATTTAGATTTTTGTTTCAGTTTTTGAACAGGTTAGCCATGTGCTGTAAACTGCAGAAACAGAGGGCTGTCCTTGGAATTTTGACAAAGAAAACGCGTCTACAAATGTATGCAAATGAAAAGTAACATCCGTCTGAGTTATAGGTGGTCTTGCGTTTGTATGCCAAGTCCGTGACTTGTATGATAGTGATTGATGCAGCTGACCACAAATATTGCACTTTCACGAGAGCGCCTAGTTTCCTCGACGGCGACTATGGCCAGTGCTCGGGAAACTTTTCGGAATCTGACATGCTTACACCCTCACTTTGAGTACCCTGATTGTTCAAACCATAATGCTGGCTGCCGTCGTATTAGTGAAATATTCCTGAGTGCTGCGTAAAACACCAATTAAAAAAATAAATAAATCAGTTTGATTACTAGATTTGTGGAATGAATTGTCTCCAGCGAACATCAAGAAAAGAGCACTTAAAAACGGTCCTTTACAACCTCTTGATTCCTGAGGTGCATACTCTGGAGTTGAAGGAAAGCAAAGCTCAAAGCTTTGTTGTAACAGGCTCGAATTAAAACCAGTTCAGGACTTTAAAAGTTCAGGTTCGGCTTCCAAGATGGCAACACACCAGTGAAAATAGCTACTCTGCGGTTGGTGTCGAAGAATACAACCCGATCCCAACAGTCCCCATGTTTATTCTGCTGTCAGCAGCTGAAGAGCTATAATAGAAGCTGTTATGAATGAAATCATTTTGTTGATATAATGGTCCATCACAGGCTGCGCAACGCAGGGCTCCATGCGTTCCATCTCGGTAAAAAGAGCCCCCTCAGGGGCGACTTCTGTGCTTCTAGCATCAAACTATCAACCTAAAAGGAGCACGCGGGACCTAGGTTACAACAAGTAGTGCACCATGCACGTGTGGCCATGTGCGCAATCACATGTTCGGTTAAGCACAATTGTCAGCCACCTCTAGTCATCACGTGTATTACAGTTCGTCTGTAACTTGCTAAATTTAAAAATTGTGGTTTGTGTCGTGTATGCACTATGGTTTCCTCCACCCAATAAACAGACCGTTATCGATTCGCTTGAGTCAAAAAATAAGTATACATGTACATGTATCTTTAAACAACAATGAAGTAAATAAGTAGATAAATAAAAGCCCGTCCATGGCTGGCATACTTAGCGCTTACATGTGCGTGTTCACGACTATCTCAGCTTACAACAAATCCCCCAGCATCACTCTCATTGCCGATGTGGCGTTAAGCCACTGATCATTCATTCATTCTTGTAGCATGGTGGTCTCAACGCATTCATATTTTGGGCTTACATCATGATTGTCTCCTTACTGCCAAGTCGCCGAAGCGCTTATGCCAGGGCGGCCAGAATTATGTAAGGAAGAAACCAGTCAGTGCTCGGGGAAAGCCCAGAACCATCGGTGAATAAATATTGCGTATCCCATAGAGTCCTAAGTACTCCGGATTGAAAACTGATCTATAGAGATACCAAGTCAGGAAAAAATGCTTTGGCTGTTAAGGTCTGTTTCCATTCCTCGTCTGAAATAACTACGCTTAAATTCCAAAGCACCAGAAGGGCACCTGAAGAACCGTCACTAGATTGTAAACATATATGCACATGTGCATGCAGATACAGCCTACAGAAACACTGCTTGAATGGCCCTGATAACAGAGAATTATAATAATGCTGCACGGGTTCAATTCAGGAACAGTTAAGTGACGAAAACACATGTAGAAAATACAAGATGACAGTATGTAAAATATGACTAAAAATCAAAATACACCTATTCACTTGTCTTGCAGAGTTTTCTAATAATTAACAGCTTTCGGCCTATACACTCACATTCATGTAGCCAAGTCGCAAATAAATGCTGTAAGGGTGCCACTACCGGAGAGTAAAAGTGATAAACAAATGGCTTGTTTATCAGCTCAGACAGCTTTAGGTTTTACACATGATCAAACAAAGAAACGGGAAGACAGGTGAATAAGTTCAATACCTATATTTGAACAAATTAGATAAATAGTACAACTAACAATAATAAACAACACAAAACAGATAATTACAAAATGTATAGTTTCTTACTGATGATAGCGTCCAAATCCAGATGGGATATTCCGACTTCCAAAGACAAGTCAGTCTGCGCAAATATAGAATCCATAGTTCTTTGGAATGCTCGAGTCCTGCAGTGACGAACAGCAGTGGTCACGGTATGCCGACGACAGTTTCATTATCCACCTCCCCGGACAGGTAGAACTTTTCAGGTTGGACGGGTTGACAATGGCATCCGTTATGCCGAGCGGGCAATGTATGTTTCAGACATACACAAAGTCTCTTTCAGGGTAAACTGGGATGAAATGTAGGTAATCGCACAAAGAGACAATGAACACTACAAGCGCCAAAAGAGAGTAGCAAACAAAATAGCAAGTAGCGGAACACAAGCTCACAAAGTGTTACGAACAGAAAAATGGAGGTCAAAATGACATCTGCCGAGTGGCACGAGAGCCGGTATGTCCAAATCGCACAAAATCCTTCCAAGTAGAGGAGAGTAAATATGACTGCTCTCAGATGAACAAATGAGTAACTCACTGCGAGCTACCCAACTTCGTCACTCACATGTATAGACTAACGTAAGGAAAATTCTGGATGGTTTGATTGTAAACATGTTTACCACATGATTACATCTTTCTAGAATGTACGCTCTATGTACAATGACACGAAACTCATAAACACAGAAGCCTCGAGTACGCGCGACTGAATTCCAGTGCAGGCTATAGTGTACACAGAGGGAAAATCAAGGTCAGACACTGACCCGGTTAGCGCAAAAACAAAGTAAAAAAATATTTATAGCACATTCATTTAAAGACAGGGTTCGTAACAATGTATAATGTTAATCAGACATGTGCAATCTTTCCATTGTAATCTTTGAACTTCAGGCAGGCCTATTCTTGCACACCTAAGACCTATTATAGTCACACTGCAAGTGAAAATACATGTGAACCGACAAGCTGAGCTACCCTAATGAGACCATCAAATGACGCACCGTAACTAGAAGATTGTGTTAATTGCATGTATGATCCACACATTAAAAAGGCCATATAGATGTAGGTCTGCGACGTGTATATACGTCTGGACCTGTAATCACTGTTCTATATATAGTTGATCATACTGGTACCACGGACAGTTCAGATAATAAACTACAATATATATTTACGGAGTTGGCATTCATTCGTTTCTCTGTTTAGTCTTAATTTTACTGGCACGCCTGTAGTGGCGCGCTAAAGCCAGCGGCCGCGGCTAACATCGGTCACTTGACGAGATAGTTGACGTTAAATCGTCGATATGGTGATCATTGTAGTCATGGGCGTCTGCGGCTCTGGAAAGTAAGACATGGATTTGCACATGAGTGCATTTGTATTACACAAACACTGCATACATGCCACATGAGTGCATTTGTATTACACAAACACTGCATACATGCCATGCAGAGTTTACATGTACAGTTTGACCTCTTGTTCTCCGACTCAGGCCTACCTTTTACAGCGCATGTGCTACTGTCTGCGACCAATTTATTTCTTCATCCCTGCCAAATCTAGCAAATTTTGAACCATACCTTTTATCAACGCTAAGGTAACTGGGTTCATGGTCATGAGGTATATAATGCTGTCAGCAAAAACAAGAACTCGCTAGGCCTATCAGCCTTCGTTTTCATAGTAGGCTACTTGATCACTACAGGCCCATGTGCATTCGCATACATTTGTCAAATTGGTCTTGTGGTGGCAGAGATGTTAAGCGAGCTTACAAAATTTCGCGTTGTGAGGAGTGTGATATAGCACATCAAAGCACTTTTGATAGTCCGACAGCGGTACGCGGTCCACATTGTCTACGATTGTTCATGCTGTAGCCCAAGAGGGGCTATACCAACTTTATACCCCACTTGCTTATAATAGCACGTAGGTCTACGTAGATCTGCTTTAAGAGCCCATGCAGCGACACGCAAAGATGGAATGGTATAGTGTACACATTTAGGCTACATGTGGCTGTAGTTTATTGTAGAGACGTCTGCGCTGAGCTTGTAATACACATGATATTAAATGAACGCTGTATTGCATGACTTGTAGCTGTGTCGAAGACAGTTGTAGGCCTACCAGAAGTTCACTGTGGGCTTACACAACAGTACGCCTATGTGTAATTAGATCCTTTTGCATTGTTTTCATGTTATTCTCTATCATATATACTTGTATTAAATCGGTAGTGATAGCACAGCATTTTGGGTATTTCTAGACCAGTGATTGACGTCTAATAATTTTTGCCCTGTTGCGCCTAATTCTTCGGAGGTGAGGTAGCGGTGAGGTGTTAACTTTTTTCCCCTCAATCACTTAATTGCACATGAACACTTACAATAAAACCCTAACAGAGGTTAAGTGTCAAGAGGCCGGATTTCACCGGTAACGTGTAACCAACTTTATTACGGTAGCTGTCCTTCTTTGACTCTATCTGTGCTTTTGCGTTATCATATGGATATGTTCTGAATATTATATAAGCTAGAAGTTAGCTCCCCAGGCACGCATACATGTACCTGTGTGCAACTGTTAGTTTCACACATTTAAAATATGATACCAGTTTTACTTGTGGACCATTTGTGGTAGAAAAAAAATAATTGTGGTATGACGGCTGGATTTGATGTGGTTGACGGAGCCTAGATGCATGTCTCAGCCATGGTGCCTTTGAGAAGCCACACACTGATAAATGGGACCGTGTAATCGTCTTATCAGGGGCTTCTATAGTAACAGAGAGAACAATTGTGATATGATCAAGAGTATGGCAGCATTTCGATATGACGCCGAAGGAGGAGCTAAACCTGTAAGGGTTATAATTGCAGAAATAAAATTTGTAAATTATTCCAGATGTCTGTAAGAAATAGGTATCAGTAAAGGTTATGCATGTAACTCAGTTCCAGCCAATGGCTTACAGCGAATCTTTTATGGATTGTCAATAATTAAACGAACAAATTAACAAGTGGATTAGACCTGTTTGGTTTCAAGTTCAAGTTCTTAGATGTGGACTGAAAGTAGGCCTGCATGAATATATGTCTCTAAAATTCTCCACACATTGTTACATATGCAAGTCTTGTTGTAGGACGACAGTCGGCATGGCACTGGCACACATGGTAAGAAATCTTGACTGCTTCACGCATTTGATTAGCTGAATACATGCGTGTTTATTTCAATTAAAGTGCATGGCATATTTCTACATGTTTATGTACTTCTAATAGTGCTTGCAACAGTGGGTCCAAAAAAATGTCATCGCTTGGGTAAGATTGATCAATAGACTGAACAGCTTAATTCATAATAATTGTTTCATGTAGAAAAGCTTGAGTAGGAAATTATCTTGCCTTGTAAACCGTAACTGTCGTATGTACGTAGGTAAAGCTCACCATTTGAATGGTCAGTCTTCTCGGAAAAGTTTAATGTTTCTTCTTGTTACGATGTATATTGTGTTTTCATTCCGAAGCTGGGCTGTGACTTTGCCGACGCTGACGACTTCCATCCCGAGGCTAACAAAGACAAGATGGTTAGAGGGTCACCTCTTACAGACCAGGTTAGGTTGAAATCACCTGCCTTGTGTTTACATGTTTTGTGCATGAAAATGGTAATTTAGTCACGCATTCCGCTTTAACATAGTTCTGTTTTATATGGGGCTTTGTGAGGCCAGATGTTGGGTTTTACCTAGGAGATCTGTCAGGTATATCTTGCGAAGGACCGTAACTCCGACCCCTCAACCCCCGTTCCTGCCTCTCGAAAAAAATAATAAAATGAATGTACCGCAACCCTCACCCCAGGTTTGTCTCTCGGTTTATATTTCCGTAATATGCGAGTGTGAAATACAAGTGAAATATTCTTGTGTACGATATAAGTAAAATATACTTGTGTACCACGTAAATTTAATGAAAGAATCTACCTTGTATAAGAGAGGGAATATTTCAAAACCATATGTGGAATATATCTAGATATATCTAGAGCCTTTTAAAATGATATATTAGAAGGGCTTCCATTGGATTTGTGTTCTTTTGACAGGACCGGCTTCCATGGCTACACTCTATACAAAAGTTCATTCAAAGGTAATATACCCACATGTTGCCGAGAAAGGCTGCAGAAGCTTACCCAATATTTTTCAAAAAAAACACACTGCACAATGTTTATTATTGACACTTGTGAAGAGAGCCAGTAGTTTGCACAATGTCTTCTTGGGGCGTAATAATATGTTGGGTGCCACGTTCGGAAAAAGCAATGGTAGACCAAGTGAATTATAATTATTGCGGCCAAATCATTATGGCTTTAACCTGCAGGTGGTTGCTATGCCCCCCAAAAGTTTTAAAATTTGTCATAGTACACTCTACTCATGCCTTTCGTAATTAGCTTTTTGCATTAATACTTTTGAAGTTTTTTAAGATATATAAGTACGAAGTTTTACAGTTAAGCGCAGTAAGGAATATAACACACTATTTAACATCCCATGAAAAAGCCTTCGTTGGGAGGCGAGATAATTTCGAGATTAACCGCTACAACAATGTTCTTACGATAGCTGAAGGATAGCACCTAGCTTTCTATTTCCTTTTCTGCATAACCTAAATGTGTTTTGCTGTCTTTATCAATAGTGAATGGCATCATATATTTTAGACATATCCAAGTTGAAAAGAGAAAGCCATGCGGATTTCATTTGTGAAATGTACTGAATGGGCTAAGCTCCAGGTAGCTCCGAAGCACTTGCACTCATTACGTTTAGGGTGTGCTCATTGCGTTTGCGGTGCTTTAAACGTACGGAGTACAAGAGCTTCGGAGCTAGAGTGAGGCTACATGTATTTCAGAAGGCAGTATCTAATTTCAGTCAACAGAAGTCTGGTCAGACGACTGTAGTTACATGCTCAGCCTTGAAGAGATCTTACAGGGACATCCTTACAGCCAGGGAGACCACCAGTGCTCTGGGATACGGGGAGACGGTCACAGCCCAGGGGCGCGGGCAGGAGAGGGTGATTTTTGTATTCTTAAAAGGACCTGAAACTTTGTTGAGGGAGAGAATGTCAAAGAGAGAGGGTCATTTCATGCCCTCGGAGCTTCTAGTCTCTCAGCTGGAGACCTTAGAGGAACCAGGTACAGACGAGCATCATGTCGTTGTGGACATATCGCAAGATGTGGAGTCATTGGTTAAAGAAGTATATAATTACCTAACACGCTTAAGCGACTGACAGCTCCAGCTGTTCAGCTATGAGCGAGACTTTGGATTAGGTTGTAAATGAACCTACTATTGGCGGTGTGAATATTTGGAAAATTGTTTACAGGTGTGCACATGGTCGAGTATGCATAGTGTCGAATTTTGGTTTGTGAAATTTGGCATGTATAGGTTACGAAATTGGTACAGATAAAGTCTCACATGAACATCCAAGCTTTTTTATTTTTTTTTATCATTCACACTTAGGTATATCTCATTTATACTGGGGTATACAAAATTTAGTGGTATTTCATTTCATTTCATTATTCGTTTACATTATTCGTTTATGGTGAGCAAAAGTTATTGTGGGAAAGTTCGCCAAATAACTTGCAATGCTCGGCCTAAATGTCCCTTTCAGACACCATCTACTTATAGAAGAACAGGGTCCTAAGCGAAATTCCTTGCAGGAAAAAATTAAAATTAAAAATAGCATTGTCAGATACACTGCTGAAAAAGATATCTAAGAATGACACTTGCTCACAGTTGCGGATATTTAAAGTAAGAAATTTAATGCATTCAGATGTCTGAATTCCAAGGTGGGATGTATGGATCATACAACCAGTGACAGGAGACTCGAACACCACATCATCTTTGTTTCTTAATACTGACCTGTCAATTTTTGTAAACCCTATTCGTGTCACGCCCTACATCTGAAATACCGACCATATGGTCCACAAAGACGACCGCACACACTTCAAACATTTAAATGCAAATAACTCTCGTACAAACATTTTAAGCAAGTAAATAAAAGTATTTTTAGGCATTTCTTTTGTGTTGTCCCACTATTCTTCTGACGAATCTAGCTTCATCTTCTAGCTTTTACTTTAAAACGACAATAAGGCGAAAGTGGCGACATGACCGCTCGCGTTTGTCGCATGACTTGCTTCAGGAACGCACGCACAGCATGCATAGATGATATCGTGAGCGGCGCAGAGCAATGATAGCCCGCTTAAGTAACACACTTGTCATCCTCACCTACTTTGTCAGCATTTATTTTAACACATTAACGTGTTAATAAAGTTTTACAGATATGCGTTATTTTATCAACACTTTTATTTGGTGCGCAGTGGATGTATCTTATTGATTTCATTTGCTCATTTTCGGCCATGGTTTTTGTAACCAAGCAACAGATCAGGGGCCAATCTCACAAAACTTCGTAATGACGATTGTCATGACTTTTTCTTAAATGACGTTGTCTTTAGGTTACATCGCCATAAGGCAACGTCATTTCGGAGGAAAGTTACGAAAAACTGATTTACAAAGTTTTGTGAAATTAGTCGCAGAGTTGGGTTAGCTTCACAACCTGCAGAGGCATGAAAACTGCCTTTGAGGTTTTGAAATGATTCACATTCAATGCATTTAATGTGATAGTACAGAATGTAATCTTCCAGTGTTTGGTGTAACAGCGTCTTTAATTAGTGATCGTACTCACATTTGTAAACAGAAATTGACCTGTTTTAGCATATCAGTCATACATGTATTCTTGTGGCTGTTGTGTGACGTCATCACAACATACATGTAACTGAGCGGAAGAAGCAAGCACAACAAATGTAAGTAAGACGGAGACATTCTACTAGGAGTTATCTCTAGCGATGTAGTCAGTAATAAAGCCTGTCTCGACGAGCACAGCACCTGTTCTGTTTGTTAGATTCAATTCAGAAAAGTTATTCCAAGGTAACCATTGTCCCTTTTGTGAAAAATTCAAAATGAGGTTTTAACTGATTTTTTTACGATACTTTCACAAACATCATGGAGCCCACAGATCACTGTTTGGAAAACGTGGTCCTGCATAGATGTAATTGCTATGAAGTGAGAAACTTTACTGACTTTTTTGCGTTTACATCATCAGATGTGCTATTCTTCGGTGGATGTATACGTGACAAAGTTAACAATCTGGACTATAAGAGAAAAAAATGTTATCGCAAGTAAAACAGCAAAAGTCCAGAAAAAGCATTCCGGTCCTTGACAGTAGTTATCCGTTCTGCCTAATTGAAGGTTGTAATTGTCATAGAAAAATCCAGTCATTACTTGCATTGATAGTTCAAATACAGCTACCATGGCCCACATAGCCCCAGAAATGAACGTGTAGGACGGCCGTCCGAACTGCACGACCAGAATGGCGAGCGGCAGGAAGAGTACCGGCCCTACTCCAAATCCAGAGAGAACAGTGTGTATGTAGACCGTGGTGGGGGTGAGGTAGAACATACCGAGAAGCAGGCCCATCCCAAAGATGACGTAGGTGGAGTAAAGCAGCCAGAAACCACAGAATACAGTGGGTACTTTGTCAAAGATAAGACCGTAGATTAATCTCGTGACCATAATACACACGGACATGACTGTTACTATCCGGAAGGAATCCACCTTCCCGATGGAATCGGTGATGGAGGTGATATTGTTAAGGACGGTGTAGCCAGCCGACGAAACAGCGATCGTTGTCCAAAAAGTCATGTGGAAGAAAGGAGATCGGATAACATTCCCGAAAGACGGAACACGGGTGCCTTTATACGCTGAGAAGTTGAATGTTTCACATGGAAAGTTGCTGGCAACTGGGTAAAGTGCAATGTAGCACAGTCCCAGTAAAACGGCAAACATGACAGACAAAGAGAGGAAAAATCCGGCCATGTCGTCGTGAAAAAATAATTCAAAAAGACCGGCGAAAAATATTTTTCCAAAACAAATGGCCGAACCAAATGCTCCAATAAATTTTCCTGTATGTCGTTCTGGAATAATCTCCAAACAAACACGAGTAACCACCATGTATGCTATACCACCCCCGGTTGCTGGAAAAAAATAAATACATTAACCGGTTTTAATATGACTGTTTAATTTTGCTTTTAGAGCTGTATTCATTAATGTTTCAATTATGTTAGACGGTGGCCACTTTGATGGGTGTATGGTACATCAAAATGGTTGTAAAAAATCATCATGCAGGTTCAGGCGAAAAACAGGCTAGCAACGTACCACTTAAACTTTCTTTCATGTAGCAAGCACGATGGGTATACTTATGCACTGCGTTTGCCAAAAGGCTTCATGGAAACCAACTAGTCCAGCCCACAGCTTATTTCAACCAAGAACACCCGAGAAGTTGTACAAGTTTACCCATCGTTTACTGAGCGTTGCAGCTTTCTCCACTCTTAGCGTTTGAGAAAAGTGGACAAGATTCTCTTAAACTATTATTTTAAAACTATATGTATATCTGTATCGTATGAAATGCGAAGATGTGAGGAACCCGGTTGTCAGTACCATCGTGCCGCTCGAGGTTGAAGAAATGCGATGATAGGCACGGTGGCACGTTGACACGAAGCGATGGGACGAAGATATGAAGCCGTGATAAAATGACCATCGCTTAGTACTCTCGTCCAATCCCTTAGTGCCCTGGACTTATCGCTTAGTGCCGTGGTCATACCATGGAACGATGATACAACGATAGCCTTATCTTTCATGATTCAGACGCCTGTTTCACGCAAATAAGTACAATACTTACACATCCCAAGTTGTATAAGATAAACAAGGGATGGCCAGGAATGGAAGAATGTCCTGTGCCAAGCTGCCGAGGCGAAAAGTCCACTTGATGCCGTTACTATCACCCACGTGCCCACAAACGTGGTGCAGTAGCCAAAGTAAGCAGTTGTTAACATCTCGAAGAAAGACAGTCCAAACCCAACACAGCTCATGGAAGCAGTGATTTCCACTGAAAAGACATTAACCAAACAAATTCAGGGGCAACGATTTGTGATGAATTGTAGATGTTCGCTTCATTGTAAACACGTTTCTAAAACAATAGGCTATATCACATTTAAGAAAAATCTATTCATTTAGCCTTGTACTATTAAACCTTTTCATGATATGTGCAAAAAGAATGATGATAGTATGATAATAACTTGGCCACAAGATGTACACGTACATTTTCAGTTCTGAAATGTTCACATCTGAACATTTCTTTTGACTCATTTTAAACATGCTGAATGTTGCTCTGCCGTCGCATGGCAAAACGTAGCAAGTAACATATACATGTAGGTCAAAAATATAATCACACAATATGACTCCTAAAAAAAGGCACATGTCTCAGCATTAGGATTTTGTAAAATACGCTGTACTGTTATTAGTAGTAATATTACTATTATCTGTAATGAAGAGGTAAAAGGTAGCAAGTACTCATGGAATGATAGTTTCCCGTGACAAAAGAAAGTGATTCAGGCCAATCGTAATGTACATTATAAACGATGCCAGCCAACCAAAAGCATTGTTACCAACAGAACATGGCTTGTGAAGATGACCGCAGCAGGCCATTTAATCGTGGCAAACGTTATGAAGCTCACAGACTTTTTGTCGAAGTAAAGAAATCGTAAGAAAAACAATATTTTTGGTAAATTTACGGGATTGCTTAAGTGTATTTTGTTTTAACCGACAAAGCAAGAACGTTCTTTGCCAAAATATCAAACCGGTGGTTGTGTCCTTTGCACTCATTTGCCATGGAAGGGCAGAAATGTATCAGAAAAGTGCTCATAGATCCCAGACCTCACCCGTGTTAAGAGTAGTTCATTCATGTGACACATGGTACACTTAAAAGATGACAGCACTAGACCAAATGTATACGCCCACGCCAGTTTAGGTTTGTATGGACCCCTCTTCTGCAATAACTTTGATTACAGTATACTTTTAATTGTCTTTTCTTTTAGGCCGTTTCCCCTTGTAAAGCAATGTTTCCTATACGACGTTTGTTGTCACACGCTTGCACCTGACACACATGAGAGACATGAACCCCTCCACCGTGTTATGTGTTCCGCGGGATCTTGTTACAAATATTAGCATAGTGCTCACTAGGCAATTCAAATTTAATAGCTGAGATCGACTCTATGTACATATATTTACCTTGAGTCTGGGTGAAGTTGAACGTCTCCTTCAGAATGACGGCATACACATTGAAGGACAGGTCGATTCCATTAATAATAGCACACAGCAGACCGAGGGTCAGCCTTAGCAGCAGAAGTAATTTGTCTGATGAATTCATCTCTGGCTTACAGTTTTGTCTGGTGAGATCACCCCTGGCATGTACGCTGTATGATGAGATCACCTCTGGCTTGCAAGTGGTCCTATGATGTCTGGATTATACTTGGTCTGATGAAGTCATCTCTGAATAAACGTTGACTGCTGACGTCATTTATAATTAAACATTGTCTGATCAGGTTACCTCTGGTTTTACTTTGTCTGTTGAAATCATATATGGGTATACGTTGTCTGATGAGATCATCTCTGATTATACGTTGTATGAGGTAACATCTGGATTCTACATTTACCGGCCCTTTAACTTTTACATTTTCGGACGAAACTGACTGATGAGGGTTTTATCATTTTATTCTCTCTGAGGAAGTCATTTCTCGTTTTCCAGTAAAGTGATCTCTTGCCTATAATTTGTCTGATGGGGTCATCCTGGTTTATAGTTTATTTGATGGGGTCGTTACAGGCTTATAGTTTGATTGCTGAGGTCATCTGTGGCTTATAGGTTGTCTGATGGAGTCATTTTGGCCTATAGTTTCTCTGAGGAGGTCATTCTGGCTTATAGTTTGTCTGATGAATTCATTATGGCTTATAGTTCGTCTGATGAGATTATATCCAGTTCATAAATTGTTTGCCAGAGAGGCTTTCTCTGGGTAGCTACTCGGTGAAGAAAATGAAGTCAGACCTTTATTATTCTGCAAAACAAAATAAAACAAGTCATCAAAACGTCGAATTATGATAAACAAGGTTGTCGTGGCGATGCTGTGTATTCCTCACTCGAAGTGTCAATGTTTTACACTGACGTGTATTTGTTCCGCTTCCTTTCCTTGGTCGCGAACGGCGTGATTTTAATACAGCCCTCGGCTTGAGTGTGAAGGGCGCGGCTTTGATATCACAAAATGAACGCTATCTGCCACTGTAGATACCGGAAAATTCGTATTCAGGGCCTGCATGAACTCTTGTATTAAATTTGGGGGAAATACGCCGCTTCAGTACAGGGAAACTGTTTGCTTCTGGGTTAAGTAGTATCTAATGCGAACATCTATAGTCTCAACATGTAGAAACCTTTATGTGGAAATACCTATCAAAGCCATCTTCAGCCTCTAGTCATTTGCCCAAAACTATTTATTCACATCACCATCTATTCTGTTAGGGCTAAACATACAGTTCCGGTTTTCAAATCACTGAAAATTCTTCCTCTGTCATGTATAGGAGTCCATGCTCCAGGTTTCGAATAACACACAATTTGGTTTCATCCTTATCGACTTACCTTTCGAAAACAATCCACCTACCCCAACAGAACCCACACTACATCGTTCTATAAAACCAGGGTACATGTAGCTGGCTCTCGTGAATGGAACAAACTACCAAAGTATTTTAAAAAACATTGATAGCCTACTATTTCACTTTTTATATCAAGACTCAGCGACTCCTAAATTAATAGAGAAAAGGTTATTCTTAATTAGGTGTTTTGTTATTTTGGGGGTTTTTCTGGGGCTCTGCTTGTGCAAGAACTGATCTATGTATTTCATATATACGATACACAAAACGAAATAAAATAAACGAAACAAGTCGTGTAGCCAAATTAACACAAATGATGTCTCATTAGGATTCAGTAAACTGATACAGG
Organism: Acanthopleura granulata; assembly: GCA_016165875.1. Lineage (NCBI taxonomy): Eukaryota > Metazoa > Mollusca > Polyplacophora > Chitonida > Chitonidae > Acanthopleura > Acanthopleura granulata. The sequence goes on along the minus strand of JABBOT010000005.1, from coordinate 29,803,052 downwards.
CACAAATTCCATCTGGAGATCCCATCTACATTGGCACAAATTCCATCTGGAAATCCCATCTACACTGGCACAAATGCCATCTGGAAATCCCATCTACATTGGCACAAATTCCATCTGGAAATCCCATCTACATTGGCACAAATTCCATCTGGAAATCCCATCTACATTGGCACAAATTCCATCTGGAAATCCCATCCACATTGGCAGCAAATCTACACAAAATATGGCCATATACCTCGTATGAAACTTATAGTTAGGATTACATAATTCCGTTTAATAAATTTCCACAGTCACGAGTGCTGAAAACCATTAATGTTGTCACAGTGCGTAAAAAAACCATAATGGCAATGGGCTCAAATCTTTAGACAAGCATACCTACGGACTGTTTTCTCCGCATGGGCACATGGTGTTAATGTGAAAAGAATATAGAAGTACGAATTTAGCACAAGCGCATCAAAACCTCAACTCGGGTAAAAGACATTTACACACGTGATAAAGTCTGTCAGTACCTTGGCAAAAGCTGCCGCTCCAGTGCGGGCACTACACCAAAAATAGATAACATTTGTAGAATTGAAACCCAATCAGTTGATTCAGTGCAATATACACAATTAAGATTATCGAGCTGTACACACGTGCCTCCAAAACACGGTTGTAATTCATCAGTTGGTCAATTGCATTTTACAAATTCTGATGATGTGGTCTCAATTCACGTATACCAATCAAACCCTTTGCCATCAGTAATAATCAATGAGCAGACAATGCTGTTTACTACAGACGTAACTTATGAGACCATATGCCAGCCCAGTTTTTGTCTCAAGGGACCAAGTCATATTCAGAAATTTAGAAGTCCTATTTCGGAATTACTTAAAGATTCTGCGACGCCATTTATGCCCGACTGCCTGCGAGGGATAGACAAGCGTGTGACACACTCCTCGTCACGTCTAGCTAAAGTGATAGGGCCTAAAAACAATAACGCCTGGTGGGAATCTGAAAACCCCACAAATTGGACTTCTCCAAAGCTGCACGAGCAGCTACGACATTTGTGAGATTCTCTTCTATCAGTAGGTTTCAGCAAATCTCAAATTTGGTTTCGTTTCTCAACGGTAATAAAGGCCAAACATCTGCACCTGTGGCAGAGAATCGGAAGACGGCTTTATGAGTGAGGACTAGTATGCTTCCTAAATCTAGCTAAACGACCATATCGTTGGGTTCCAGTGACAGAGTCAGTGCATAGTCATCCGAACGCGACACGTCAAACAACTTTGGATGTGATTGGCTCTTTCCCCCTCCTGCGAGTGGGACTCCCATCTTGTCTAGAAACCTGAAGCATCGGTAGTTTTAGAAGAGCTGCGACAGCTGCGGCGCGGCATTTCTCATTATTGTGGAGCATCGCAGTGTTCAACGATAGCCCCGGGACTCGCGTGGGAAGTTACGCCTCGGGTACCCCTTTCACTTAGTATCCCCGGACAGGGTTTGAAGATGTATTCGACTCCGGTAGGTCTAATGATTACTGCGGTATTCCAGCAGGCAGTGGGCCATATGTGTCGCCAGTTTCTCCATCTGTTAGAGATGCCAATGACAGAACTGGATCAGTGCCGGGCCATAGTCAGTAACAACAAAGAAATATTCCAGCTTAAAAATGACCTACCTTTGCAGCACAATCTATCGCTGGGTGAATTCATCCAAGCCATTATAATTTTCAAAAAAGTTATATATGAAGCATACACACAGAGAAGGGTTGAATTTGATTTTTACCTTACGATATCATAGATATATCAACTAAATTCGGCGGGAATTCTACGAATATCACATGGCTCTATCCGTCATAGCTGAAACTTTCTTACCCACTACGAGTCTCAAGGTAAATTGGTCAATAAAGGACCATATCTAATTTACTACCGTAAAGGTAGGCTGCATGACGAACACCTATCATATTTGTCAGCAGCCGTCACACTCAACTCATTTTTCTCTACAGATTTGTCGAAAACTTAATTATATACATAGTTGGCCTCGGGATAAAATCAAAAGTAATGTTGGGCTTTTTTCTAAATCCGCAATATTTGTAACATCTTCAATGAGAGAGAATGTCAGAAGCGTGGTTGCCAGTTTGCTCATCTATGAAAAGAATGCAGACAAGGTCATTCTTTCAAAAACTGTCCTTCTCAAATACCAGTTAAGTTTGTCATAGAGAGAAATTCGCATAAAAACGAAAGACCGTCAAATGTGTCTATCACCAACACCTATCACAACATGTTTCAGTTTCAGGCTACCACTCCAAATGACCTATGTAAACTTGCTGAAGACCTCTCCGATTCTCCCGACAGGGAAATGGTTCACTGCGTGATTAGTGGCTTGGAAAATGGGTTTGATACGGAGGTTAATAATCCTGCCAAAATTAAATTTGAAGCAAAAAACCTGTTACCGGCTAGTCATCTTGAGACTATGACAGAGCTAATTCAACATGACTCTACAATGTGTACTTGTCCTTCACAATGACAATAACGCACATGCTTTTGACTTGTAACTAGTAAATTCTGAATACCTGTGAATGCTTGGACTATATCATCAGTATACATTGATCTTATATACATTTGCTGTCTTTGGCCTCGATAAAATGTCATTGTCAATGATCTATACTTGTGGTCGTTGTTTCATGCTCGTCAGCTAGTGAAATCTATACCTCTTACTTTCATGTTGGGGATGTCAACAGTTACACAGTTTGGAGTATCCAGTGAAGTTATTTATCAAACTTCCTTTTAAACATATCCCATTTGTGAAAATAAGACAGTTTCAAAATGTGTTATATCAGCTGACATCCTCAGCTCATTCGTGTGTACATGTACACGCGTACAAACTTAACTGTACGCCTCATGCACAGTTCATGCAGCATTTCATGCTTCTACATGTAGCTCTTAACAGAGTCCTGCAAATACGTTCTTCCGTATTTGTGATGTTACTTGTTCCATCCATGGACACGAGTCATTGTCCTGTCACAGTGGTTACATGTGTGGGCGGTGTTAAACATCCTGCAGAGCTCTGGCAACATGCGCTCATTAGCTTATGTCGTGCCTTGGGCGTCGGCGTTCAGTAACAGAGAAAGCAATATTAAACAATATGTTCGGGGTGGTATCTTAAAGAATGCTGCATGTATTGAACTCAGGGTTTGCATACAGGTAGAGCACAGTAACACGAGGGGGATATTCCATCGTTGATTCTGTGTGTGCATATTAAATATCGTAAATTACTTAATTCCTGACTTAGTGTACCGCATGTTAGAATCTACCCCCTGCAGGCGTGCTCTCTGGTAGCCTTGCTACCACAACTAAGATTAATGTTACACTGCAGTCCTCGTGGCTGGAAGTTTGCCAATTTAGGGATCTAATAAAGAATGTTCATAACAAGTATATCGGTGACTGTGTAGAATGACATATTCATGCGTATGGCGATAAATGTCACGCCAACGAATAAATAAATAAAGAAAATCTGCCATGTTTTATACTGAAGATCATTAAATGGAACAGTCTTTCATTCTCAACCCAAGCGATACTAATGTATATGTAACTTAACTGTCTGTGTGCAGAAAGATTAACTACATTTTATCCCGAGAGGGATCGTCCATGAACCGTGGAACGTCACGCTTAAGAGCGCGAGAAAGTCTTCAACTTATTTTCAACTTACCATAAAATCTGACTTGCATCCAGTAAAATCGTTTTATTCGGATACGTGGACATCGTTGACGTTGGTTGTGTGAAGAAGTTAAATTGGAACACGATCAGTCTGTCCCAAGAGCTTATCTGAACTGTACGTTACCACGAGGTCTGGGCTTTATTGTGCATGACTGTTTACACAAATAGCATTAGTAACTTCTTTAATGTAGATTGGGATGATTACCTATTACTGTCTACATTATGGTGGCAATGAAGTAGGCAGGTTGTGACATTGGTGTGGTGACTGTCTCTCATTATCTGAGAGGTCACGGCTGCAGTTAGCACCTACGCCTTTCTTCATTGGTGACAATAAAGTAGTGAGGTGCCCCCAGGTTGATAACATTGGTAAGGTGACTACCCCTCCCTATCCGTGAGGCCTAGACTAGATTGGGTGGGTACACCTTCCTGCCTGTACATAGGTGACATCAGGGTAGATGTAATAATAGATGCTCAACATGTGTGGGTCCGTTTTCGGTTATAGATGTAATTTGAACTAGGTTCAGGTTTGGGAAAGAAAGGGTAAAAAGATGACAGCCAGCAGCAGAAAGAAGACATCAGATAGAAAGCAGTGAAAGTCATTGTTCACTGATATTTAATAATATAAGTTTGTGTGCATCTTGGGAACAGCCTTGACACACCATGGTGAGCAGCATGAAAATTCCGATGAACCTGCCAAGAAATTTGTCAGTAGTAGTTAATGTGAAAGTTCATCTAGCGCTGTTGTACACGATGTATGATTACCGTGATTCTAATTTTCGTAGCCCTCCGTATATATGTAGTAATTTGTAATTCTGGATCGTGAACGTTCGTATGAATATGTTTCACATATCTGAGGCAAGTACTATTGTATATTTACAGCTTGAACAGGTAAAGTGGGAAACAGGAAATAAAGAAATGGAGAGTACCTAGTCCAAGAATCGTGGCAGAGTTTTACCTGACTTTCACTGAGAGTAGTGACGGACCCTCTACATTTGTGAAATTAGGGTAGTGACAGATCCTCTACATTTCTGACATTTGGGTAATGACGGGCTTTCTTCATTTCTGACATAAGGGCTGTGATGGACCTTCTACACTTCTTACATTAGGGCAGTGACTGGCCCTCTACATTTCTGACATTGGAAAAGTGACGGGCCATCTGACGTTAGGGTAACAATTACGCATTTGTGACACCTGGTGATGACCAGCCTTGTACATTTATGACATTAGGGTAGTGACAAACCTTCCACATTATAGTGACATTTGCTGGGTAATCACGGCATCCTGCTACCTTAGATATTAATGTGACACAGTCTTGCAGTCTTCCTATGATCAGGGATGATAACAATATGGTTAACATCGCTAACTTTCTTCACCATCTGATATGGTCCACTAAACTTGTTCTTAAGTGGTGCCTGGGGCAGGTGCAATAAAACCAAAACCTGGTCTCCACGAGAAAACTTCTCGGCTTAGTTTTCTTGTCATAGTACAGTTTCATTTTCTCCTGAGAGGTCCTCAAATTACCTCGATCTGTTTCCCAGGCTTTACATAAGCTATCACGAAGCCGGGAAACATAATCTCATAAGTTTCCTTCTGTTTACTGGACCAAGATACACTCTTTCATCAATGCTAAAGGAGCTCCATCCTCATGACCTTACACCAACTCAAATGGACTAAACCCAGTGAACTCATTAGGACTATCCTTAGTGGCAAAGAAATGGAAATAATATAATGGAAATATACAAATGGAATGCCTTTGACCCAATCTTCGGGGTATTCCAACAATAAGCTCGAAGAACATTCTTCATGTATTGGTGATATCTCTCCAGAGCTTCCTGGGATAGAGGGTGGTAAGCTGTGGATTTAAGTTGATTGATCCCCAGTTGATACATCACTTGCTGAAATAACCCTGACATAAAATTTTACCACTGGTCAGATTGTTTTCCTTAGGTAAATCAAACTTGTTGAAGAACTGTAACAGACAATTAACTATCTGAGGAAAAGTTACCCGTTTCAGTGGGAGAGTTTCCGGAAATTTAGTAGCTATACCCATAATAGTCAAAAAATACTTGTATCCTGACTTAGTTCTAGGCAAGTACCTTTCCTTTTAGGTTCACCTAAAGCAGGAATGGGATCCCCTGGTAAAGCAGACGTGCTTAACTCCCTTAATTCAGGATCTAACTGCAGTTGTTTAACCACGTCATATCGAGAGAAATAGGGACTGTCTAACTCCTGATCATCCTCTACACCATCAATATCATGAAAGAAAGTTTCAGCCAAATTAACATTACCAGCTGAATCCTTAGTGGTAATATAAGAATTACCTTCCTTCCCCCTAGCTCTTTTCTGTGACCTGGTAACCACGCATAAGGGAAATATATCTGTAAATTCCTTTTGTAGGTCTTCTGTATTTTCATCCAAAACAGGAACGCTACAGACATGACACTCCTTGACTGAATCTCCTGCTAGATCATTACCCAGCAAAAGGGAAACACCTTCCACAAAGTATTAACAACCCCTACAGTTACTGAACAAGTAACCAAATCAGAAGTAAAGGTAATCTCCCGTAATGGAACAGACATAAAATTCCCATTAATATCCTGGATTAAAACAGGACTGTTGGCCTGATCAGAATGGTCGAGAATCACATCTATCAACATGAAAGACAGACTAGCCCCAGTATCCCTAAGTATGCACACAGGGGAGGTAACTCAATTACAAGTAACAACACTATCCGACACGAAACCTAAGTATGTCTCTGGAGTCTGAAAGACTTCTTTTGTGGTTTATAGGGTCAACACTACCTATCACTTCCTTTGACCTCTCTGCTTTACAACTGGAGTTAACAAAAGCTAACGCTGCTCTTTTCTTTTCACTATCTGACAAGTCGATGGTAGTTGCCCTGGGCTTTTACGATAGTGGCAGGTAGATGGACTTATATCTTGAGGTTTGGACTGAAAGGTCAGCTTGTCAGAAGGAAACCCCATATTTGACTTGGGCTTATCACCAATCTACTTGCCAGTACTAAAATATGAAGTCTTCTTATCAGAGTTCCATTTCTTCTGAAATTCAGGCTAATATTTTTGTCCATTAGCCTCTTGATCTTACTCATATTTATCAGCCAAAGTGGCTGCGGTCTTGACGTCCTTGACCTTCTGTTTATCTAAATAAACTCTGACCTCATTATGAACGCTGCTCTTAAATTTCTCCAGAAGAAGATCCTCCCCCAAATTCTGAAAAGAAGGATCTAACTTCAAAGCCCTGTACCAGCTATGAAAGGGCGTTTCTTTACCTCTGGTAAACTCCACGTAAGTTTCATCAGACTGTTTCCTTAACTGTCTGAACTTCTGTCTACAGGCCTCCGGTACAAAGCTCATTAGCAGAAAAGACCACTACCTTAACTGTTTTTTAATCTGAAGACTGATCTACTGACAAAGTGGAATGGACCTCTACAGCTTTACCTTCAAATGTACTCTGCAGTCACATTGTCCGAAACTCGTGACTAACAGCTCCATTATCACTACCGCTAACCTGGAACTCCCTCAGTTTGAATTCGTTTTCTAACCCTAACTTTCTCAGCTCCATATCTCTTTCTCTTTCTTGTATTTTTCTCTTTCTCTTTCTCTTTATCTCTCTCTTCTTTGTCTAATCTTAGCTTTCCATCTCAAACTCCTCCATTTCTCGCTCTCTTTCTCTTTCCTCCCTTTATCGTTCTTTATGCCTTTCTTCATGTTCCTTTTCTAACTTAAACCTTTTCATCTCTAATTGAAACTTAGCCAACTTTACATCACCAGCTTGACTCTTAATAGCCAAAATATTGCCCAAACCTAAGTGTTAGCTAATAGCATCCACCACTGGCTCATTCAAACTTGTCGGCTATTTTCCTGAAATCTGCCTTCCTTAACTCAGACAACTTAACAACTGACACATCTTCACCAGCAAGGAACGAATTTACATTAAATTCCTCAGCCATAATGACACAATATAATGTACAAAGAATGTATATAAACAGATCTAGAAAAGGTGAATCTCTGTTTGATTCAAAACATCGCTACACAAGGTAAAAACGAAAATGCTACAATCTGTCACAAACAGGTTTTAGTTCCCGGACAAGCCCCAGTATGTAAGTGTCACTTTCAGGGCAAACTGGGATGAAATGTACGAAATCGCACAAAGAGACAATGAGCGATACAAGCTCCAAAAGAACATCTCGAGCAAAAACGTCCCAATGAATGAATGATTGAATGCTTATTGTTTAACGCCCTACTCAAGAATATTCAAAAACGTCCCACAAAATCCTTCTAAGTGTACGAGAGTAAATATGACTGCTCTCAAATGAACTTGAGTTAAATGACTGCTTTCAAGTGGACATAGGTAAAACGACTTCGAGCTTTATAGACATAACGTAAAGACACTGGCCCGGTTAGCGTGAAAACAAATTTAAAAAATATAATATAATATCTCATGTTCGGGGCTCGTAATATCTCTGACACGAGAAAACCGATTCACTTTAATATCTTTATGGATACAACATGCAGAAAAGTGGAGGTTCATCCATATATTAATATAAAACATGTCATATGGAGCCAATTTGCTGAGAGGGATAATAGGACAAGAGGGGACAGAGGGATAAAAGAACAAGGAAAACATAATGATGTTTCACAAAGTGACATTCACATTCAGTCAACAGCAGATTCAGAGGCAGTCTATTCTCGGCCGTCAGGGTCTTCACCTCATGTTGAATTTAACGTCGGGAAAATACATAAAACTTTAACAGATATGACTTCTTTGATACATCATATCATCTATCGTTGAAAACCTGAGCACATCCCGATTATTTTTATAGGACGCGCATGCATGGCTCACAACACCGGTGATACCTTCAATGTAATTAATCAGACGTGTCTTAATTATGGAAAAAGAATATAGCACTATTTTAACTTTCGATATGGAATAATGATATTGGTGATTTAATTGAAAGGTACATATTTCGTAGTAATGTTGATATATTGCACATGAAGATGGTAAAGCATGAAGCAGGGATATCAGAAAAGCAAAGGGAACCAGATATACTGAGTATGAAGGTTCATCAATGTATGAAGGAAACATGACCCTACAATTGTCAACCCAAGTTCGTAGGCCTCAGTAATGGTCTTGGGGCAGACAGATTATGTTGCAGTGCTAGAATTTTTGAATATGGCACAGATAGACAAGACAACCTGAAAATACACTGTCGTAACACTTGTATTGACAGTTGTAACAACTGCTGGACAGAAGTGAAAATGTGTGGACTGACGTACACCATACATGTACAACTGTAGCTTACAGACCAATACAGAAACTCTACATATGCAAATTGTGTGAATGCAAAAAAAATCTGTGCACAGAAATATGTTAAATAGTGCACTGATAAGCATAAAACAGGGATCTAATTTGAATTATAAAGGAAGGTTCAGAACATCAAAAATTTTGCAATCTCATATCCTGCAGTGACTCTCTTGGAAGAATCCTTGTACTGCGAGTGGATTCATGTTCCCACTCTTCATGAGTGTGTGTATAGCCACTGCTGCATGAACTAGGCAGAGCAAGTGAGTATCCAGCAGTCCTAGTTAAACACTTGAAGGTTAAAACCAGGCCCTCATAAAGGAGTTGATCAGTGTTTTTATGTAACACTTTGAGCACCCAAACTGACTGATGAAGGGCAGTCAAGCTGTGACCAATCCAGATGTATGTACATGTACTTTACATAGAGACCAGGCATCTGTTCAGGAAGTGCCACTACAGTATGTATCTTACAATAGCACCAATATTCCCATGTAAAGCAACACCTAAAGTTGAAATGTTTGTGAGTGAAATAGGGGATATATGAAAACATCCATCGGCTAAGAATTACACTAAAATAAATGCAATGGCTTATAGATTCACATGCCTCCAAAATTGTTATTTACTCATCTGTGCACGATTGGCCATTGAATGATTACTTACTGAACTGACCCTTAGTTAAAATATTTCACACATATTCTTGGTTGCAAGTCATCATCTATTAAAGTAAAATGTTATCAAGAAGCAGTTTCGGTGTTTCTTAAAACACACTGGACGAAACGGTGCAACTTTGGGACTAAAATAGACAGCTGAAGGACAATATCAATCATCGGTTCTTTGGTATCCCAGAGGCAGCGGATGAGTCGCATGTTGTTCTTGAGTTCACTGAAAATGAAATCCAAGCTGAGCCTGCCAAACAGTACTTAAATCTGGACAGAGCTCACTTTAAGGGAAGAACAATGTCCGGTAAACACAGGCCGCTGATTGTTCAATTACTTACATTCAATTACTTCTCTGACTGCGAGAGAGTTCGGAACTCTAAATCTAATCTGAAAGACACTTCATTTGGAGTAAGTCGTCAAGTACCCAGGAATGCATACCTTGCACGAAAGAAGCAGCCCGATTTCTTCAACCAGGCTAGGGAAGCCGGTCTAATGGTATTTTGGAGAGGCGCAAACTTATGCGTCGACGGAATCCTGGTTGCTATTAGTTTTGCAACTGACGTCCACCGTAGTCCCAAGCGGTGGGATCTTTAGACACTGACCAGCAGATTACAGACGGAATCCTGGACATCTCATAAGCGTAATGTAAGTTTCAGTGGATACAAACATTTTCATACATTTGATAAATATAGACACAAGAGGCTTAGGCGTAGCAGCGGTGAACTATCGTTTATTTCAAGTCTGTCTAACGGAATTACATTCATTAAAGAGAATGAGTTTAAAATTGGGTTTAAATGTTATTTCCCACCTGAAAACTCGTCCGTATACAGAATCCAAATCAGTGATGTTTTTGGTTAATTACAGTGCGATGTTGACTATTATATGGCCAGAGACAGAGGAACGACAGAGAACTTCCTTATGTTGAAAGAGAACTTCCTTATGTTGACAGTAAAGTGTATGATTCGGATACATATCTACTTAGAGCAACAAAAGACTCTGTTATCAACAGCTTTGGGAGGAATTTATTGGATTTGTGTAAAACTACAGGTTTAATGGTCTTGGTTAATGTAATTGTGTACAGAAGACTTCAGTTAATTTCAGAAATTTTCAGTTGGTGATCTAAAACAGTATTCCATATATGCGCCTGTAATGTTTTCCCTATTATGCGATTTTGATACATTAAAGACCCAAAGATAGTTACTTATAATCAGAAAATGAAATGGAACGACAACTGTGCGGGAAGTTTTTGCAATGTAGTTACAAATAAACCGAATAAATTAAAATGTACGGTTGATTCATTAAATGAGTTGACAGTAGATGAGATAGTCAGTAACTGTACACGAGTATTACAATCTTACTTCTTTAGCTGAAATGAATTAATTGTTACAGGAGTATCAAGATTTGTGACAGCAAGAAACAGAAATGCTGACTGGTTTAAGAAAGAATGTTATGAGGCGAAACACAACTACATCGATGCATTGAAACAAGACGATAGATCCTTCAGTAATGGTGAAAGAATTATTCTGCACTAACGAAAACGTATATACACGCTTTTGAAACAAGACAATAGATCCTTCAGTAATGTTTACAGAATTATTCTGCACAAACGAAAACGTACATACATGCATAAGAAGATATACAGAAAGTCTAAAAACGAGTATAAGAGGAAACAGATACAAGAGTGAATTAAAAAAATGAATTTTGGAAATATTTTAAATCGAAGGTTAATAGACACTGGAGTGAAAATATTCATGAAAAACGAATTTTTCATATCGCGTATTACTAACTGTCTCTAATTTTGACAAAGTTATTTAATGTGACATTTAGCTGTGGACAATTCCCAGCTCTTTGGTGTGAAGGTATAATTATACCCTGACATAAGAAAGGTGACTGTGATGAACCATTCAATTACAGAGGCATAACTTTGATAAGTTTTTGTGTAAACTGTATATAAGTGTCCTAAATGTTAGAGTCATTAATTTGGAGCTTAAATATGATAAAAATACTGATGTACAATTTGATTTTAAGGAGGGGACTGGAACCACTGATATTTTCTTTACGCAATATTGTCTGGAATTATTTACTTCAAGGAAAAAAGATTCATTCAGCTTCTGTGGAATTGCAGAAAGCGTTGGATTGCATAGACCAGAGGACATTGTGACATGAACTAGTGAAACTTGGAGTTAAAGAGAAAATGTTAAAGGCTTTGTATGCTCTATATTTGTGGGTAAAATCGTGTGTTTCTAATAATGGATGTAAAAGTGAGCTTTCTTAATGTAATTATGGGCTACGACAGGGTGAGATTTTGTGTCCTATACTGTTTGCTTTATTTGTTGAAGATCTGGGACAGTACTTACTTATGAATACAGAAGGCAACCTAATGCTTAACGAATTGTCTGTCGAACTACTTTTGTTTACTGATGATGGTGTTTTATTGCCGGAAACCGCTAGTGAGTTAAAAAACAGTTTATATGCATTGTATACTTATGGCCTACTCAACAGTAAATGAAAAAAATAAATAAAAAGTAAATAAATAAAACAAAAACTATGGTATGTAGGTGTGATAAATGGACATATAATGGTGTAGAGTTAGAAAAGTTAGAGCTAGAATGAATTCAGTTTTCATGGTGTTGTGTTTTCCTCAAATTGTAAGTTTTGTAAAGCTGAAAAATACGCTGTTGATAAAGGAACGAAGGCTGTACGGGTGTTATTCAGTAAAGTTGAACAATACCCAGTTGATGTTAATACTGCAGGAGTCCTTTTGATTCATTTGTTGGGGGGGGGGGGCGTTATCATGTATGCGTGTGACTTTACCAAACATACAACTTAAAAATGTGTTATTTTTTGACATAATCAGAACATCTGGAGAGAACACAGGTGCTAGAAATTAAGCCGACCGAAGACACCTTAATGGGTATTATCCTCAAACTATAGCGTTATATGAATGTTAGACTACTGATTTTAACAAGGTGAAAACAACCATTGACAAATGAATACGTTTTCATGAAAGCATGTTTGTCATCACATATAGTTCATTATATAAAAGCAGTGAAACCTACTTTCATCTGAATATTTTGAGCACATATGAATGGAACACATCAGAAAAATAAGCCTGTCACCATTTCGCAAATGTAGTCGTCATAGTTACACTGGGCTGATAAGCTAATGTGGTATGAAGCATGAAAACTTTGCAAAACAAAAGTCAGAATTTGGGATTCAACCTGCCAGACAAGTGTTTTCTCAAAGGAGGAAAATAGCAATAATTGGAAGGATTAGAAATGTCCTTGTTGAAAAACAATCCGTGAAGTGGACAAGTGAACTGTAAACCAAAATTAAATCAACCAGGTTCACTTCGGAGTTTAACAGATAACGCTTTTCCCGCGTCGTTTAAGCATCAAATTCCATGCTATTTTAGTTGACTGTGGAGGTAGCCATGTATCCTAAGGCTACAATATGGGCTGTTGTCCCTGTTGGTATTTTTCAGTTCTAAGGTACTTTGTGACTACATCACTCTCTCCAGCTATGTAGGCCTATACCCTGCATGGTGACTTAAACCGTTTATCCAGTCTGAAGAACATGTGTACCTAACAGAGGATAATTCTCACTGTCCTGATTATCAGTCAGCTGCTTTCACGCAATTCTTAGCGTGAAAGCGCTCGGCTGAAACAACGTACTAATCCACGGGCTGGTAACTCACACAAACTTCTGTATGAAAAACTCCAGACCATAAGAACAAAACGGGATGAATTTTGTACAGTCACACTCATGTATTTTAGCTGCTGTCAGTGAGGTAAAATTAGCAGTAGTGTGAATATATACTAATTTAGTATATACTAAATTGCAAGTCATGCACACTACATAGGAAAGAGAAGCAGAGTTAAGCTGAGGAGAACGGGGATGATCCGTTGACAACTCCAACTGTGGAGTTGACAGCCAGGAAGCATGTGAATACAACACTACTGGAGTAATCACATTTGAAATCTTTATTTGAATGTCCTGATACATACGTTTTTCGTTATTTAGACATTAAAATCTTCATTGTTTCCCTAAATCTCAACATGCACAAATGGCTCAATTTTATTTGTATATTCATTTAATGTCTGCTAATAGCTATATGCAAGAATTTTTCACTTATTTTGATGATGTGTGCCATTTTAGAGTGATAATCAGAACTGTGGTGTAATGAGTCATGCATTATAGCATTGTTGTTTAACAGTGTGCTCCCAGTAACCTAAAATAAAGCAAGTTTTCATTACACACGAACTTAAAACAACAGAGACTGATAATAAATATGTGGCACAAAGCAAAACTGTTTTCTTCTTCAGACCACTTCTGAAAGATAAAGACGCAGACCATAACTAGTCCCTCACTCTTGGTCTTTGACTTTGACGCTGGTAATCAAAATCACCAGCTATTTCCTACTCAGAAGACGTTCGCGATCGCTATAGCCAAGCCCCTGTTATAGCCGCCTCCCCTTGCTGAAACCACCTGTCCTAGTGAGTAGTACAGATACATGGAAGGCTGAAGAAAGCGTCCCAACACTTAGGGGGATGTGTATGAAATTCGGTGAACGATCTTGTAAAGTTAAACGATCTTGTAATCACCACTAAGAATTTGGAGAATGATTCAATGACCCCTATCAATAGAGTGAACGGCTCTTCAGTTATAATAAATTTCCGTGTAACACAGATGTACAGTAGGCACATGCTCAGAAAGCTGGCAAACCTGGGAAAGTGTATGTATGTATGGTCGAAATTTGATGATGATTCTATCAGTATTTGTAATGTGCACCCATATATGTTGCATTTACCGATGAAATAGATTGTCGTCGACTCTGAGTCTCTGACTGGGCCGACACTGGCAGGTCCTTCTAAAGTGAGAGACAACTCAATAATGAAGTTGTGATATGTGAAAAGAGCATGAAAAACTGTGTCTGAAATTACCTTAACTGATTTTGTTAGATTTTTTCCAACCAAATAATAGGCAGTCAAACTTGTATGAAAAGGCCTGTATGAGTATAATTATTTCTGCAGTAGGCTACCTTCTGCACGTCTGATACTTGGCAGGAATTTACAAGTTATCGTGTGTGTGTGTACACAACAAAATTACAGAATGCTTGTTCTCTAAGCATCCTGAAATGAAAGTACTCATTGTCTGCATAATATGTAGGCTTGACATGGTAATAAACACGGCAAGCTTAAAGCCATGCTAGAAAAGGGGCTCTAGAAATAGTGATGTACACTTTCATTTTCGGTCACATAGGTTTTTGATTTACTTTTGCATTTGTTTTCTTTGTGCTTAGGCGGTGTTTACCTCAGGGGTTGCTTAGTTTCCCAATGAACATCGGCGAATTTCAGATGCTAACCTGTTCAAATAAATATGTTCGGAGATAAAGACTGTACAAACTGTTCATGGTGTTCAAGTACTCCCGAAGGTTTCGCCACAAAATTAGTAATCAAATTGACAAGGCTTGTTGCATCGTTACGTGAACCAGATGTGATTGTGTGTGATTAGCGATCCTGCTGTGCCAGTCGTTCTGCTTGTCTCGGTGTCCCCAGAGGACCGAGCACGTGTGCCCGCCGACAGTGAGTGAACTAGAGAAATGCTGTCACACTATGCCATGCGTTCCGAATTTGGGCCTGATTTAGTCTTTATTAATGATAAGTAACTAAATAGTAGCTACCGGAATTAAAACTGTTTCGCTAAACGAATGAAAAAATAGAATATTAAAGAGACATGGCCCTCCAAAATTTGGACTTTTAAGCAAATTTTGATTGCGATGTCTTAATGAAGTTTTGAAGTTCGTCCATAAACTAAATGAGTCACGTTTAAATTAAAAATATTCATTGAGTATCTAGCTTGTACGAGTCCGGAGAAGTCCTGCCGTTATTCGAATTCAACACAAAGAGACGGGTCATTTTGCTTCATTAATATTCAACCGAAAGGATATCTACAGGTGTTCGGGATCCGGAATGTTCGGAATTTTGATACACACAGATACATGTAGAGTATAGCAGCTTAAACAGTATTGACAAAATGTTACCAATAATCCTCCCATTAAACTATGCGTCAGAAACGTGTGTCTGCCCAACGTTTAACATAACTACAACAATAAAAACATTTGCACCCACCTACCAAGCAATAATTTTGCGACAACTGGCCAGCAATTGTAACTAGTCTTGCTTGTCAATCTGCTGAGGTCTCTTTTACGCCCTTCTTGGCCGATCCTGTTACTAGAGAGCCGTAAGTCGTTCTTTTATGCGTGTCATCAGCCACGTTTGTTTACATATGAAGTTTACCGAGCGCCGTGTGCCTGCACCATTTCCACTGAATTGTTAGCCGCTCATTCAAATATTTTGGCAGATTTTCGAGCTTTCAGTTTTTTTATTATTTTTAAACACTCTTAACGTACAATGCTGGTCGTGGGATTAACTAAAAACTTGTGATTTATATTTCTTGAGAAAAATATCTAATGCTCATGTCATTCTGTAATAACGCAAAAATCCCCGCTATTTGAGCGACTATGTCCCTTTCAAAAGGTTTGTAGTTTAATATAATAGACTATCATTACCGATACTAAGCTTTCGAGAAATGATACGTTTACAATCACATTATTTTTTCGAAATGTTGCATGCCTCCTGCAATCCTGCAATTTTGCTATAATACCTACGATCGTGAGCCTATTGCATATGAATATGTGTGCATGTATTATCAGCCTGGACAAATACAAATTCACGTTCAACTTACCCAATTCCCGTCTACCAATGGGCACAGTCCGTCTTAGTAGTACGCTACTACTGTATCAAGAATTAAGATATTATAGAAAAACATAGAGAAAGCGCGATCTTTAAGAACTTGTTCCGCTCTAACTATCTTTGATTATAATTATTCCCCAACAGGCTCAATGGAAATTGACAAGACACGACCGCTCTCCCTTTCTTAAGTAACACAGCTAGATTGGCTCTGATTGGTGAAAATACATCTAGGTAATTTCGTTTTTGTGTGTGTTAACACAAAATAATGAAATCATACCTTCACTTTGCATGCTAGCGTCCCTTTGCATGCTAGCGTCCCTTGACCGTTTTCTTTTTTTGTGTGTGTAAAGACAAAATAATTAAAGTGTACTAAAATTTGAAATGTGTGCACTAAAATTTTTAAATTTTTAAGCACTTGATAGCATCAGGAATACAGATGGCTGTGATACGTTCTGTTACACACGGCTGCACAATGAAACAGAGCAAGCTACTTCATGCGCTTTAGAGAACCTTGTGCACCTAGGCAGTACATACCTCTGGTCAACTGAAACATGACGTCAAGCCGAAATTTCTGGTTATATTTGTCAAAACCTACGTAATGTACAGCAATCATTACACTACGGGTAGCACTCGTTACTCGTGATGTAAATGTAACATTTAATTATTACTTAAAAGTAGCAAGAGCTTCCCTGAATGTAACATTGTAACATAATGGATAGCAAATGCCAGCTCTTGTGTAATAATTATTATTTAATGTGTAACAATCACCGAGTGCTGCCTGTCCATTATATAATCTGTATTACACCATAGGTAGGCCAGACCCATGCGTGTTTTGAGGATTGTATCGAGGTGCCCATAACCTGAGAAACAGGAACTCAGACGAGATGCCCAAGATGAATAATGACGTCTCTGCTCAAATATATTTTTGGTTTCCTTCCCTTATCACGTACGGCCAGGTGGTAACCATACACTTCAGAAATCCCTTGACGTAAAGATGCGACTGAATGGGGTCACTGAATTCGAGGATGAGATCTCATTGGTGAGGAATTTGTGATGTACACAATAACTAACACCTTAGGACCAGACCTATATCTAATATAACCTCATACCAATCTAACAGTGAATTCGACTCTGTGTAGATGTTAACTTATTACTAAACAGTAGCCTATACATTAGTATATCAGTTTAGATCCATTATTTAGAAATTTCAAATTTTAAGAAATTTTATTACAGAAAGTGTACGAAATGGGTATTTATTTATTTATGTCTTTATTTCATTGTCGCTTCATGTCGAACTCATGGATATTTCACTTATACGACGGCGGCCAGCATTATAGTGGGAGGAAACCTTGAAGAGCCCGGATGAAACCCACGACTATCCGGAGGTTACTGGTCGACCTTCCCATGTACGGCCGGAGAGGAAGCCTGCTTGAACTGAGCTTGAACTCACAGCTACCGCATTGGTGAGCGGCATCTGCATGGATCATTTGGCCGCGCTGGTGCGCTAATTGAAGCTACCTGGTATAAATAGCACTTGCGTTGGGATGTATAGCAAGGACTTGTAAACACATAATACTAGTGTATCTATGCGCACTTCCTTGTGCTTTTCTTCGGAACGATCGATTTCTACCCTTAGCTATATGAAACAAATATACCAGATGTGTGTAACGGCTTTATAACGCTTTTGTATTAGATACGTTAATGTCACGATACTTGTTACAAAACTCGATTGTCGTGTACATGAGTGGCAGTTCGTGGCTACAAACAGTCAACATTGCTTTTGGTGGCGTTTTGGGGCGTATAGCATAAGAAGACAATGGCTTACATTCCAGCACTATGACGTAAACTTGTGACACGAGAGCAGTGACTAGAAGGTTGAAAAATATATGAATAAGCCATATAGGATCAGCCTCTGTACTTAGTACTCCATAATTTCAACGAGATGGCAAAAGTACACTGGGACATGTCTTTCTTATGGATATACAACTTCTTGGTTTATAATCACGACGTTTCGATGTAGATACTAACATCGTTATCAAGTGATAACGATCACTTGATAACCAAGAAGTTGTATATCCATAAGAAAGACATGTTCCAGTGTACTTCCATCCCAACTTCTAAATGCCACTTAAACAAGAGATGGCAAAAGTATGTATAGGCCTATGTATGTATGCTTGGGTTTTACGCCGTACCCAGCAATATTTCATTCATATGACGAAGAATGTGTGTACATTTACTGTATATATACTGTTATGAACTCCGTGTTGAAAGTATTGTATAATATTTTTGCGTTTGTTTTCACGATGATCAGATCTGTGTATGACCTACATTTTTCTCTCTGTGAACGTGACAGCCTGCACTGGAATTCAATCGGATGTTCTCGAGGTTTCTGTGTTTATGAGTTCGTGTCATGGTATATAGAGTGTACATTCTGGAAAGATGTACCCATATTGTAAATATGTTTACGGACAGGCCATCCAGAATTTTCTTTACGGTAGCCTATTAATGTGAGCCACGAAGTGGTAAAGCTCGCAGTCATTTACTTACGCCCACCTTGTGAGCAGTCGTTTTGCTTGTGTCCACTCGAGTCATATTTGCCCTTGTCTACTTAGAAGGCTTTTTGTGGGATTTTGGAGATATTGGCTTACACGCCTTTCGACAATTTTGTCATTTTGTTCTCCATTTTTCGGTATTTAGCACTTTGTGAGATGCAACAAGTAAAATACCATTTTCTAAAGTCTTTGGTATGACCCGACCTGGCATTGATCTCCCGATCTCGAGGCGGACTGTCTATCCACTAAGCCACCTACGCGATCAAAACAAATGTCAAGCCAGCCGCCGTGTAGACCTGAGAGTACGAGATTGCCGCGGGAGTAATCTCACCACATACCGGAAGCTGGTCAAATCCACATCTAAACATCTGACATTCCCATCGCTGCTCACAATGTTGTAATAGTAATCCAAAGATGTTATAAAGTAATATAGGATCTGTATCTCCACTCCGTCTTTCTTCCATCTGACTTACATCCGATAAACCCTTATACGAAAAGATGGTGTCGGAATGGAATCGCTTTGCTTTAATCTCTTTAAATTCGTGTGAACATATTGGTTGCATGTGCCACTGGTGCCACGGGATGCGAACGGGCTTTTGATGCTGATTCTAAATCTCCTGGAGCGTAATTACATGTGATAATTCTACAGCTGATTTTATGGCCCTTCTCCGTGGCAACACGTGTCACTCAGTTTGTTACTATGCCCTTGAGTCATCAGTCACACACCAACAGATCTTTCTGAAACTAGGCCTATTTCTGAAGTGTCAGTGTCATGTAGCCTACCGTCTTATGATGATAATTAACGTTCAAAAACCCTTCGAAGCATGGTTTAGCTGACTATATGTCCAGGCTTGCCAGAAGGTTTGTTGCTAATATTGCTACTTTCGTGACTTCAGACATTGTCCTCATAATAAACATGAAAGTCTAATTTCGAAGCTATGGAAGCCCGAAGGACCATAGTGTACCGATGACGTGAAATATTACTGATGCTTCCTGCCACAACACGTTGCATTGAGTTTGTGACTGACCTACTGTATTGTGTTAAACTCATGAACTATCCACACCAAGGGCGTTGAACGATGGTCTGTGGAAGCCTGGATTGACCACGATGATGAAATCAAAAGCTGAAGAAGAAAGCTGAAAGTAAACTGGACAAAAATGGCTAAACCAACGAATCTCAGAAGCGCCACCGCGTATGACATTTGCGGAAATTATTGGCGCCTCGCCAAGTACATTGAACTGGGATTTTGTGATCATCTACTTGTGTCCAGCTCATGAGCTATCCATACTATGGATGTTGGATGATAACTTTCGAAGACTTGACTGACCATATTAATGTGAGATAGGCAGAGACTGGCGAGGAAACTCCGCTGCTTCATAGTGGGTACTCTCCACGATCTGGGATGAGGCACAGTAGTCCTGCAACTTGAGAGGAAATTTGAGGTCTAGCTGAAAAACAAAATGGAAACAAAATTGTAATTTCTATGAAATTGTTTGGGGACTCGCAGAACAACATGACAAATGCCATTTATCGCTTGTATATAGGAATCGGCGCTTTGGATATCTACAATGGCTTCCATTTTCAGTCAGAGGGCGATAGTCAATATGGAACAGAGCCTTTCTCATGGCAGCTTACTATCTTAGTAAAACCACCGTTATTCACTAGAGACACAGCTTCAATGACGTATCTTAGGTAGAGAAAAAGAATATTGACACTACACTACTCAGGCTAGCAGCTTGGGATCTGAGTCGGGATTGAATCATGTGAATGACGTCAAATAGAAAGTTTTTTTCAGGAACCAAAACTAACTGTCAAGTGTTATATTTACCGGTTTATACAACGGCTCAAGTCAAAACGTTTTGCTAGGGAACGATTTAATTATTTATTTAGCCGTAGGCTACTCAAAAATATTTCACGTATACGATGACGTCCAGCATAACGGTAGGATGAAACCGGCCATAGCCCTGGGGAAACCAACGACCATCAGCAGGTTGCTGGCAGACCGTGTTGGTAACCAGCGTGAGCTGGGCTTGAACTCACAGCGACCGCATGAGTGAGAGACACCTGTGTTACGCTGCATTAGCGCGCTACGCCACTCGGCCATCGAGGCCCCGTTAGAAAGCGACGATATTCATGTGTAGCACACAATAAAAACACAAATCTTCTATGTTTTGAACATACTTTATTGTGGAAAAGACAACAGGATTGGAGACAAGTTATTACAGCTTAAAAGCTTCTCTCAAATACATAGCTCAGAGAAAATTGTGGTGACATTTGTCACAAAACCAGAGAATATATTAGAAAATTATAAAAATGGGGCAAGGTATTAGCTTGCATATATCATTTGAGGTAGCTGACTGAATAATTACAGTAAAAATATTTAAAGGCGAATTGTCCCGGTTTTATTTTTCGCTTTACTTATGATATGCCTGTGATATAATAAAACAATGACGCAAACAAAAAAATGCATTTGATGAGTATTTTTACCTGTAGCAAATAAAAATATATTTAACACCAAAAATTCCGAGAGAGCTTGTCATGGCGCTAGTGCGCCAAACATGCGAGACGTTATTGTAGCATTTACAGTTTTGAGGCGTTAACTAGTCTATATGTAGGATAAAAAAAGCCTCCTCAAAATGGCTAGAGCATAATGTAGAGTGCTTATTCGGTTTGGAACGGTCACGTCACGCAATTATCCATTTTCGTCCGATAGGATGCCATGAAAACTAATCCCATCGAAATTCGGTATGCGATTAGCAGAGTTGATTGCTGCATAGTATGGCATGCGGACGCTAGGACATCGTACACTATTGGGCCTTGAAAAATATATGATTTTAAAAACATCTATGCAAGTTTTTATTCTTTAAATCACTTCGGCTCCATGTTTGAGACACCTTTAGGATACCCTACGCGAAAAAACTGATGAACGGTACATTTCACCTTTAACTAGGCTTTCAAAAGGAAGAGTATTGTCTAAGATAAAAGGAGGAAAACAGAAGTCAAAATGAGTACAGAAAGTACAGATATATATACACAGACGTGCGCGGCCAAAGAAAGTCCCATACAAAACACACACAAAAAAGGGAGAGAGAAAAAAAAAAAAAAGAAAATTACAGAAGCAAATGAAAAGGAATTTACAAAAGTGAGCAGTCAGGTACCTCAAGGCCGTTATTTTCTATCAACATAAGTGTCACAGCTGTAAGTGATATATCGTTGTACTTATAGAATGAACTTTTGGTTTTGTGTTTGTGTTAACTATCATCACCTGATAGCAGGTCTTGTGTTGAACACAGGTATATTCCCAGGAAAGGAAAACATGGACAATCTAAGAAATAATTCTCAGGATACTCGCCCCCCCCCCTCCCCCGAAAGCATATCGGACTAAATGTTAAATTTCTACGATACAGATCAGCATTAATTTTGCTTCCAGGGTGTCAAATAGACCTACTTCATCTTCAGTTACTTTCAAATATCCCGAGATGACGATGATTATTTGATTGAGTAAACATCGGTGCCGGTGAAGTATATACTACAGACACTTTTCTCCTCATGGAACAACTAAAAGCAATTATGTTAAATTTTCATGCCATTCATGAAATAAGAAGGCCTCAGCTATGGACATTTTCAATATCATCGTATTCTTTATAAGAGTAAAACAGAGAAGAGAGTGCATATAAACTATCAAGAGCTCATTATGGACATCACAAATATAGACTAATGAACAATAACGGATTTAAACAGAGCCCAGGGGAACTCTGCCGTGAGGTAACTCACATTAGATTTTGCATAGCACATTATTACTTTCTGGTTTCTGTTTATACATGTAGGTAGTTTCCAAAACAGTCAAGTAATTTTCCAGATCTTATTCTATTGTAACTTGAATTATGAATCGCAGAATAGCAAACATGGGCCTTCGCCTCTGTCAACTGATGAGCAGATATGATGACCGGTTAAGTTTGTTGTTGAATGCCCTGGACAAACGTGGACTAGGTATTTATGGATGAGAATTTTTTGATTGTGAGTGAATTTTTGAACATTCATATTTGAAAACTATCCCAACATAACCCAGAAGAGCGATAGGGCAATAGTTTGATATGATATTGGGATCGTTCTTTTTACTGACTGGCAAAATATTTGAAATTTTTTCAACATGTTGGTACTCTACCAGTTTAAAGTAGCAACTTGAAATACGTAACATAGTGGTTTTCATACAGTCTCGGCGCCCGTTTGTGGAAGAAGTCTTTTTTAACATCAAGTACTTTCATAATGTCTAGAATTTAATCTGGAGTAATAGATGAGTTGTCAAAGTCATCAGGACAGAGAGATTGGAAGTCAGTCTGATTGTCATGAAGTGAAGAACCCGTAGCAAAATATTTGTTCGAAGAACACACTACATTTACACAAACTAGGCATCATATATATGGCCATTTCTTGCTGATTCCAAATATGATGTTCAATATTTTGGTGCATTTCTTTACATTGATTAAAAGGGAAATAAAGATTACGGTGCTACCCTGGACTTTTCGGATAATACTAAAGCATCTGGTCCAAAGAGTCCGCTGTAGCACCACAATCTTCTTTTCCTTTTTAATCAGTGTAACAAAATGCCAAAAAATAATGAATACTTATTTGGAATCAGCACGAAATGGCCTTTCAGATAATGTATACTTTGTGTAAATATTATCTGTTCTTTTAAGTACTTTTGCTTTTTCAAAAGCAGTGTGACCAACGTTACCATTGTATCATCTAACGGAGGAATTTCAGATTCGGAGAATGATTTACGTGTAATTACTTTATTGGATGAATTCTAATGTATGTTCGATATTAATATAGGAGCTAAACTGTATATTTTGTCACATAGTTTACCTCACTTCTGACATATTTGATATTTTCCAGCGTGATGGTCAACTAGTTCTATCGGCTTTCTTTTAGGTACGATCACGTCTCCGCGTTTGTTTTCTATCAGAATTATACCACGGTTAACAAGTATATTTCGCTCTCATTGTCATAGTTTGAATAAAATGCAAAGTTTTCATAAATATTTCGGATTATTACATTTAGACTGTAGATTGCGTATCCTGTATGATTTTCCATTTCAAATTCTGATAGTCAGCTGGATTATAAATCTACGATGCCCCTTGTTTTATAGATGTCGCAGGTTGTATATCTGCATATTTGCCATTATGATCGCCAGTATAATTTTGTTTATTTATTTGTTTATTTCATTGGACTTTTACACTCATTTTGAGTTCTACTCAAGAATATTTCCCTTATACTATGGCGGCCAGCATTATGGTGGGAGGACACCGGGCAGAGACACGGGGCAACCCACGATCATTCGCAAGTTACAGGTCTGTTCTTTTAAGTACTTTTGCTTTTTCAGAAGCAGTATGACTAACATTGCCATTGTATCATCTAACGGAGGAATTTCACATTTGGAAGATGATTTACATGAGTAAATTCTAGTGTATGTTCGATATTAATATAGTAGTTAACCTGTGTATTTTTTTCCCCGCGTACGGTCGGAGAGGAAGCCAGTATGAGCTTGAACTCACAGTGACCGCATTGGTGAGAGGCAGCTGAATCATTATACCGCACTCGCGCGCAAACTCCCTCGGCCACCGAGGGCTCTCACTAACAGAAGTGTCAATCAGTATTACTCCACGATGGATTACATTAATAGTTTGGGTAGTCACTACTGAGCCGAACAACGGAGCCGACGACAGAATTCACTAGGTAACGAGGATTTAACAGATCAGCATTCAGATCTCCAGTTATTATTAACCTGCCCACAAGTATTTACGTCATGTTCAACCATTGTTGACAGCCTGTGCACAGGATACAGGGCAGAATTGCATGGTTTGTGTAAGTTGATTTTAATTATATCCACAACCTGTAAGTCTACATCTACCTAAGAGTTCGCTCAGAATCCAAATTGTCTTAATTATGTTGCTCTCTAATTCTGGGTTTTAATTAGACTACGTTCTAAGCGTCGTGAGGTAGGACTACTATTCGGATCAAGATGACATCAAGATAACATCCCAAGAATTAGCCACATTAGGCTTTGTGTAATTTTCGTACCGATAGATACAATTTTTACACCAAACTGCATGGCTTGGGATACTGTTGGACAGATTAGTTTCAGCAAAACACCATCGTCTTCAGATACATCCTGTACATAACGCAGCTTATTACGAATCTCACGAATATTCGAATGAAATATTCGAATAAATTCAACGCATTCCGGACAGGCGATTCTTTCAATATCACCGCATAATAAAAACGAGTTAGTATGTAGTTGTAATAAACCCTCAATCAGGTAGCAACACTGAAGGATGACAAGAGCTGCTACTATCCAAGCGTGCATTATAACGCCCAAATCATTTAAAGGAAAATAGCCTGTAAATGTGATCGGACATGAGTTAGCTACCTTTAATTTCACTACACTTAACAATAATTATGCACTATATACAGGGCCAAATGTGGGTTAGTGTGATAGGTAGGTAACTTTCAGAAACTGTTGAAAAAAAGATTGTAAACGATTGCACAGAAAAAGCAATCAGTCAAAGGATATGACGCATATTTATTTCACTGTAAAAAAGCACCAATGGTGCACCATAAAATGCACTTAAAATAAATAGTTTTGCTTATGAAGAAATGTAAGATGCCAGCAACATGGCAGACATTATTGTGAGAGATAGTACACTTCAAATAAAGCGTCTCATTCAGCGCTATGAAAAAACAACCAAATTTGAAGGACACATATACAAGGTGTAAGGGCCTCGTATAACAGATGACTTGAGCTGTCCCTGTTGTCGACCCGAGTCAATAATGTGAACCAACATACCAGCTCAAATATGCTTATTACACTTTGCGAATCACAGCTGACTTGAGCTGTCGGTGTTGTCGCCCCGAGTCAGTGCTGTGAACCAGCTCAAATATGCTTATAATTATACTAATACCTGCAAATTTCACGAAACTCGAGATGTATAAATACATTCGTGCCGCAACAGACATGGTCAAGTAAATCTGGTGTGGTGGTGTGCACGTCATACATGTACACATAGCCCCAGTCGTCAGTTGAAGGATTATATGAAACATGCCACTCACGCAGTAAAACGCGATCGACGCAAGGCTTGTGTCACATGTACCCAGGTTTACCCAACTTATGGCACATGTAGTCAGATTTATTCAACTTGTAGGCTAACACATACAGCCAGGTTTACCAAACTTTTACCACATATAGCCAAGTTTACCAAATTCATACCAATATAGCCAAATTTTCCCAAACTTGTACCGTATGTAGTCACGTTTACCAGAATATACCACATGTAATCAGGTTTACCAAACTTGTGCACCCTTGGATTTTGTGAGGGTCCTTACTAACTTTCTTTGTCAATGTTAATATTTTTTTTTTCACTGGGGCCATTTAGCTTAGCACATCAAGTGTAATTTGAGCTTTCAAGGTGGATTTTACTGATAATGTACATATAGGTCGCCAATGGTTTGGCATCCACATTTAAAAACAGATATATATATATATAGCTCTGCGAAAATAAGGTCACATGACTTTTCCACAACAGTACATAGTACACTGGGAAATATTAGTCTGTAAATTAATTAAACACACACACACACACACATATATACATATGTTTAATTTAAGTGTGTTTAAACAATTCATAATTGGTAATGTAGGAAGGAGACTCCTGGTGAAAGCAAAACCTCGTGATGCGGAACTTGCACTGCGCGGAAGATTAATTAAAACACACACACACACACACGCTCCGCGCTCGCTGACACTGTCTACAAATAAAAGAACCTCGATCAACCCGCCCTGTAAAACACAGGGATTGAAAATCTTGCAAATGAAACTACACCGTTAACATAGGCAAAATCGCTATGCTGCCTCCCATTCATTCTGATGTTTATTCATTTATTTTATCAACCAATCTTTGCCTTCGTCTGTTCGTAAAAATAATAGCTTTCGCCCAAACTTGAAAATGCTTTTAAACGCTTCAGTAAGATTAGCACTTGTATTGGTTGGAATGGGAACTACCCAAGCATATTTCGAAAAAATATTGATGCATAAGAGCAGGTAACGGTTGGCAGAATTATACCTGGCAAGTGTACTCATGTCAAGCAAATCACTGACTGTCTATCGGACCCACGATGACTCTATTACGGGCATAGAGTCGCTGAGCTGGACGATGAAGTGTATACGTCTCCTGTCCAGCTAACCAAGTCTTTACACCATCACGTCACACAGCTAGATCATGCTGACGTGCTTCCCGTAATAAAGCACCTACTCCGCTATAAGCAGCTGTTCGTTTGGAATGGCACTCTCTTCCTCCGTCGGCGGTCGTCACAATGGATACGTACTTTTATTTTATAGCCATTTCACTAAACACCAACAAGTTGCATCAAAAGTGATACAGACAACAGGAGATGTAAGCATCCAGGACGTGAGAGTTATTAATTCCGGTTTTATATATGTTGTAGCTGCCGACTTGCGCTTGTAAGTTTATGAGTTTCGGTATGACTTGACGGTAATAGCATTTATCTGTTGGATTAGAATTTTCTAAGCGGTCACAAAGGTCTTTGGTGAATAGTTGGAGAATAGTACACCGTCCCTCGTTCACAAACTGATCTTCAAACATAGATTCCACTTACCCCTTATATACTTCGAGATCGCTCACTGAATCAACAAGTTCTTTCCAATCTAAAACTGTCGATTTCATTTTAGGAGTGTTATCACCTATCTAGCCAGTGCAATAATAATGAAATACTGTAGAGTTCCGTATGCCTTACACTATCCTCGACATAAATATACATCTATACTGACCTTCATAATTTAAAAAGCGATATTTTCAAAGCACATGCTCGTATACAGCGAACAGAGTGAGATTTGGCATGAGTTATCTCCCATTGACCGTGACTGAAGGATTTTGATGTTTCAAGAGGAAGACTCTTTCCACCATATCACCGTGTAAACATGACGTACAGTAGGCCGTGAATAACCCCAAATCAACATAAATCTTTCAGCGCATGATAAATAACAATAAACATCAATCGGATCAACACTGATCGGAGCAACACCCACCAGATCAACACCAATCATTTGGGTAAACTGCTACATCATTACATTACAAACACGCCCAACGATATTTATAATATTCAACCTTCATTGTGCGATACGTACAGAAAAAAAGCAGAACTCGCAAACTGGAACTATTAGTTAACAACAATATTTTTCACCAAATCTGAAAATTCAATAAATCGTTTATATAATGGTTTAGTCTTGTTATACTCTCCGAGTCCACACGCCCATTTCCCTGCTACCTATTGACAGTTGACACCGATCTGTTGCCCAAATGAATACCCGTGAAATTGTCGAGATTGAGTATCTTTATATTTCCTCTGCGACTTGAGTTGAATCGAAATCGCCTGGGAGGAGAAGGAGGTGGTCTGAAATAAATAAATAAAAGAAAAATAACTCTAACTGTGCATAATTCACTATAAAATCACATGACCTATCCACAAGAGTACATAATATACCAGTACATAATATACCAGGAAACTTTAGTCTGTAAATTAAATAAACATATATATGTAGCTCAGCGAAAATGAGGTCACATGACTTTTCCACAACAGTACATAGTATACTGCAAAATATTAGTCTGTAAATTAATTAAACACACAAACACACACATATACATATGTTTAATTTAAGTGTGTTTAAAGAATTGATAATTGTACATAATGTATAGGAGGGAGATTCCTGGTTAAAGCAAAACCTCGTGATGCGGAACTTGCACTGCGCGGAAGATTAATTAAAATTCACACACACATACACACGCTCTGCGCTCGCTGACGCCGTCTACAAATAAAAGAACCTCGATCAACCTGCCGTGCGAAACACAGGGATTGAAAAGCTTGCAAATGAAACTACACCGTTAACATAGGCAAAATCGCTATGCTGCCTCCCATTCATTCTGATGTTTATTCATTTATTTATTCAACCAATCTTTGCCTTCGTCTGTTTGCAAAAATAATAGCTTATTTCGAAATAGTATATATAATTTATATTGTATAGAAATATTACATTTCGAAAAAATATTGATGCATATGAGCAGGTAACGGTTGGCAAAATTATACCTGGCTAATCTACTCATGTCAAGCAAATCACTGACTGTCTATCGGGCCCACAATAACTCTATTGCTGGCATAGAGTCGCTGAGCTGGACGATGAAGTGTATACGTCTCCTGTTCAGCTAACCAAGTCTTTACACCATCACGTCACACAGCTAGATCATGTTGACGTGCTTCCCATAATAAAGCACCTACCCCTATATAAGCAGCTGGGCTCTGGGGGGTCATAATGTAGCTGTTCTAAGACTTGAGCGACAGTATCCTGAGGTTTTGTTTTATTCGCTTTTTTCTTGGCGTTCGTTTGGAATGGCACTCTCTTCCTCCGTCGGCGGTAAGTCACAATGGATAGGTACTTTTATTTTATAGCCATTTCACTAAACACCAACAAGTTGCAGAGCGGTATAGCACGGTATAACTTCACGGTAATATTATTTATCTATTGGATTAGAATTCTCTAAGCGGTCACAAAGGTCTTTGGTGAATAGTTGGAGAATAGTACACCGTCCCTCGTTCACAAGCTGATCTTCAAACATAGATTCCACTAACCCCTTATATAATTCGAGATCGCTCACTGAATCAACAAGTTCTTTCCAACCTAAAACTGTCGATTTCATTTTAGGAGTGTTATCATCTATCTAGTCTGTGGAATAATAATGAAATACTGTAGAGTACCGTACGCCTTACACTAACCTCGACATACGTATATATCTAAATTGACCTTCAATATTTATAAAGCGACATTTTCAAAGCACATGCTCGTATACAGCGAACAGAGTGAGATTTGGCATGAGTTATCTCCCATTGACCGTGACTGAAGGATTTTGATGTTTCAAGAGGAAGACTCTTTCCACCATATCACCGTGTAAACATGACGTACAGTAGGCCGTGAATAACCCCAAATCAACATCAATCTTTCAGCGCATGATAAATAACAATAAACATCAATCGGATCAACACTGATCGGAGCAACACCCACCAGATCAACACCAATCATTTGGGTAAACTGCTACATCATTACATTACAAACACGCCCAACGATATTTATAATATTCAACCTTCATTGTGCGATACGTACAGAAAAAAAGCAGAACTCGCAAACTGGAACTATTAGTTAACAACAATATCTTTCACCAAATCTGAAAATTCAATAAATCGTTTATATAATGGTTTAGTCTTGTTATACTCTCCGTTTCCACACGCCCATTTCCCTGCTACCTATTGACAGTTGACACCGATCTGTTGCCCAAATGAATACCCGTGAAATTGTCGAGATTGAGTATTTTTATATTTCCTCTGCGACTTGAGTTGAATCGAAATCGCCTGGGAGGAGAAGGAGATGGTCTGAAATAAATAAATAAAAGAAAAATAACTCTAACTCTGCATAATTCACTATAAAGTCACATTAGTTATCCACAAGAGTACAAAATATACCAGTACATAATATACCAGGAAACTTTAGTCTGTAAATTAAATAAACATATATATGTAGCTCAGCGAAAATGAGGTCACATGACTTTTCCACAACAGTACATAGTATACTGCAAAATATTAGTCTGTAAATTAATTAAACACACAAACACACACATATACATATGTTTAATTTAAGTGTGTTTAAAGAATTGATAATTGTACATAATGTATAGGAGGGAGATTCCTGGTTAAAGCAAAACCTCGTGATGCGGAACTTGCACTGCGCGGAAGATTAATTAAAATTCACACACACATACACACGCTCTGCGCTCGCTGACGCCGTCTACAAATAAAAGAACCTCGATCAACCTGCCGTGCGAAACACAGGGATTGAAAATCTTGCAAATGAAACTACACCGTTAACATAGGCAAAATCGCTATGCTGCCTCCCATTCATTCTGATGTTTATTCATTTATTTATTCAACCAATCTTTGCCTTCGTCTGTTTGCAAAAATAAAAGCTTATTTCGAAATAGTATATATAATTTATATTGTATAGAAATATTACATTTCGAAAAAATATTGATGCATATGAGCAGGTAACGGTTGGCAGAATTATACCTGGCTAGTGGACTCATGTCAAGCAAATCACTGACGGTGTTCCGGGCCCACAATAACTCTATTGCTGGCATAGAGTCGCTGAGCTGGACGATGAAGTGTATACGTCTCCTGTTCAGCTCACCAAGTCTTTACACCATCACGTCACACAGCTAGATCATGTTCACGTGCTTCCCGTAATAAAGCACCTACCCCTATATAAGCAGCTGGGCTCTGGGGGGGTCATAATGTAGCTGTTCTAAGACTTGAGCGACAGTATCCTGAGGTTTTGTTTTTACCGCTTTTTTCTTGGCGTTCGTTTGGAATGGCACTCTCTTCCTCCGTCCGCGGTAAGTCACAATGGATAGGTACTTTTATTTTATAGCCATTTCACTAAACACCAACAAGTTGCAGAGCGGTATCACACGGTATAACTTCACGGTAATATTATTTATCTATTGGATTAGAATTCTCTAAGCGGTCACAAAGGTCTTTGGTGAATAGTTGGAGAATAGTACACCGTCCCTCGTTCACAAGCTGATCTTCAAACATAGATTCCACTAACCCCTTATATAATTCGAGATCGCTCACTGAATCAACAAGTTCTTTCCAACCTAAAACTGTCGATTTCATTTTAGGAGTGTTATCACCTATCTAGTCTGTGGAATAATAATGAAATACTGTAGAGTACCGTACGCCTTACACTAACCTCGACATACGTATATATCTATATTGACCTTCAATATTTATAAAGCGACATTTTCAAAGCACATGCTCGTATACAGCGAACAGAGTGAGATTTGGCATGAGTTATCTCCCATTGACCGTGACTGAAGGATTTTGATGTTTCAAGAGGAAGACTCTTTCCACCATATCACCGTGTAAACATGACGTACAGTAGGCCGTGAATAACCCCAAATCAACATCAATCTTTCAGCGCATGATAAATAACAATAAACATCAATCGGATCAACACTGATCGGAGCAACACTCACCAGATCAACATCAATCATTTGGGTAAACTGCTACATCATTACATTACAAACACGCCCAACGATATTTATAGTATTCAACCTTCATTGTGGGATACATACAGAAAAAAACAGAACTCGCAAACTGGAACTATTAGTTAACAACAATATTTTTCACCAAATCTGAAAATTCAATAAATCGTTCATATAATGGTTTAGTCTTGTTATACTCTCCGTTTCCACACGCCCATTTCCCTGCTACCTATTGACAGTTGACACCGATCTGTTGCCCAAATGAATACCCGTGAAATTGTCGAGATTGAGTATTTTTATATTTCCTCTGCGACCTGAGTAGAATCGAAATCGCCTGGGAGGAGAAGGAGGTGGTCTGAAATAAATAATTAAAAAAAAATAACTATACATGTGCATAATTCACTATAAAGTCACATGACCTATCCACAAGAGTACATAATATACCAGTACATAATATACCAGGAAACTTTAGTCTGTAAATTAAATAAACATATATATGTAGCTCAGCGAAAATGAGGTCACATGACTTTTCCACAACAGTACATAGTATACTGGGAAATATTAGTCTGTAAATTAATTAAACACACACAAACACACAAACATACATATACATATGTTTAATTTAAGTGTGTTTAAAGAATTGATAATTGTACATAATGTATAGGAGGGAGACTCCTGGTTAAAGCAAAACCTCGTGATGCGGAGCTTGCACTGCGCGGAAGATTAATTAAAACACACACACACACACACACGCTCCGCGCTCGCTGACACTGTCTACAAATAAAAGAACCTCGATCAACCCGCCCTGCAAAACACAGGGATTGAAAATCTTGCAAATGAAACTACACCGTTAACATAGGCAAAATCGCTATGCTGCCTCCCATTCATTCTTTTGTTTATTCATTTATTTTATCAACCAATCTTTGCCTTCGTCTGTTAAATAATAGCTTTCGTCCGGACTTGAAAATCCTTTTAAACGCTTCAGTACGATCAGCACTTGCATTTTTTGGAACGGGAACTACCCAAGCATATTATAAAAATTATTGATGCATACGAGCAGGTAACGGTTGGCAGAATTATACCTGGCTAGTCTACTTATGTCAAGCAAATCACTGACTGTCTATCGGACCCACAATAACTCTATTGCGGGCATAGAGTCGCTGAGCTGGACGATGAAGTGTATACGTCTCCTGTTCAGCTAACCAAGTCTTTACACCATCACGTAACACAGCTAAATCATGCTGACGTGCTTCCAATAATAAAGCACCAACCCCGCTATAAGCAGCTGCTCTCTGGGGGGTTATAATGTAGCTATTCTAAGACTTGAGCGACAGTATCCTGAGGTTTTGTTTTTTCCGCTTTTTTCTTGGCGTTCGTATGGAATGGAACTCTCTTTCTTCGTCGGCGGTAAGTCACAATGGATAGGTACGTTTATTTTATAGCCATTTCACTAAACACCAACAAGTTGCATCAAAAGTGATACAGACAGCAGGAGATGTAAGCATCCGGGACGTGAGAGTTATTAATTCAGGTTTTATATATGTGGTAGCTGCCGACTTGCGCTTGTAAGTTTATGAGTTTCGGTATAATTTCACGGTAATAGTACTTAACAATTGGATTAGAATTCTCTGAACGGTCACAAACGTCTTTGGTGAATAGTTGGAGAATAGTACACCGTCCCTCGTTCACAAGCTGATCTTCAAACATAGATTCCACTAACCCTTTATATAATTCGAGATCGCTCACTGAATCAACAAGTTCTTTCCAACCTAAAACTGTCGATTTGATATTAGGAGTGTTATCACCTGTCTAGTCTGTGGAATAATAATGAAATACTGTAGCGTACCGTACGCCTTACACTATCCTCGACATACGTATATATCTATACTGACCTTCAATATTTATAAAGCGACATTTTTAAAGCACATGCTCGTATACAGCGAACAGAGTGAGGTTTGATGAATACCCGTGAAATTGTCGAGATTGAGTATTTTTATATTTCCTCTACGACTTGAGTTGAATCGAAATCGCCTGGGAGGAGAAGGAGGTGGTCTGAAATAAATAAATAAAAGAAAAATAACTCTAACTCTGCATAATTCACTATAAAGTCACATTAGTTATCCACAAGAGTACAAAATATACCAGTACATAATATACCAGGAAACTTTAGTCTGTAAATTAAATAAACATATATATGTAGCTCAGCGAAAATGAGGTCACATGACTTTTCCACAACAGTACATAGTATACTGGGAAATATTAGTCTGTAAATTAATTAAACACACACAAACACATACATATACATATGTTTAATTTAAGTGTGTTTAAAGACTTGATAATTGTACATAATGTATAGGAGGGAGATTCCTGGTTAAAGCAAAACCTCGTGATGCGGAACTTGCACTGCGCGGAAGATTAATTAAAACACACACACACACACACACACGCTCCGCGCTCGCTGACACTGTCTACAAATAAAAGAACCTCGATCAACCCGCCCTGCAAAACACAGGGATTGAAAATCTTGCAAATGAAACTACACCGTTAACATAGGCAAAATCGCTATGCTGCCTCCCATTCATTCTTTTGTTTATTCATTTATTTTATCAACCAATCTTTGCCTTCGTCTGTTTGCAAAAATAAAAGCTTATTTCGAAATAGTATATATAATTTATATTGTATAGAAATATTACATTTCGAAAAAATATCGATGCATATGAGCAGGTAACGGTTAGCAAAATTATACCTGGCTAATCTACTCATGTCAAGCAAATCACTGACGGTGTTCCGGGCCCACAATAACTCTATTGCTGGCATAGAGTCGCTGAGCTGGACGATGAAGTGTATACGTCTCCTGTTCAGCTCACCAAGTCTTTACACCATCACGTCACACAGCTAGATCATGTTCACGTGCTTCCCGTAACAAAGCACCTACCCCTATATAAGCAGCTGGGCTCTGGGGGGGTCATAATGTAGATGTTCTAAGACTTGAGCGACAGTATCCTGAGGTTTTGTTTTTACCGCTTTTTTCTTGGCGTTCGTTTGGAATGGCACTCTCTTCCTCCGTCGGCGGTAAGTCACAATGGATAGGTACTTTTATTTTATAGCCATTTCACTAAACACCAACAAGTTGCAGAGCGGTATAGCACGGTATAACTTCACGGTAATATTATTTATCTATTGGATTAGAATTCTCTAAGCGGTCACAAAGGTCTTTGGTGAATAGTTGGAGAATAGTACACCGTCCCTCGTTCACAAGCTGATCTTCAAACATAGATTCCACTAACCCCTTATATAATTCGAGATCGCTCACTGAATCAACAAGTTCTTTCCAACCTAAAACTGTCGATTTCATTTTAGGAGTGTTATCACCTATCTAGTCTGTGGAATAATAATGAAATACTGTAGAGTACCGTACGCCTTACACTAACCTCGACATACGTATATATCTATATTGACCTTCAATATTTATAAAGCGACATTTTCAAAGCACATGCTCGTATACAGCGAACAGAGTGAGATTTGGCATGAGTTATCTCCCATCGACCGTGACTGAAGGATTTTGATGTTTCAAGAGGAAGACTCTTTCCACCATATCACCGTGTAAACATGACGTACAGTAGGCCGTGAATAACCCCAAATCAACATCAATCTTTCAGCGCATGATAAATAACAATAAACATCAATCGGATCAACACTGATCGGAGCAACACTCACCAGATCAACATCAATCATTTGGGTAAACTGCTACATCATTACATTACAAACACGCCCAACGATATTTATAGTATTCAACCTTCATTGTGGGATACATACAGAAAAAAAACAGAACTCGCAAACTGGAACTATTAGTTAACAACAATATTTTTCACCAAATCTGAAAATTCAATAAATCGTTTATATAATGGTTTAGTCTTGTTATACTCTCCGTTTCCACACGCCCATTTCCCTGCTACCTATTGACAGTTGACACCGATCTGTTGCCCAAATGAATACCCGTGAAATTGTCGAGATTGAGTATTTTTATATTTCCTCTGCGACCTGAGTTGAATCGAAATCGCCTGGGAGGAGAAGGAGGTGGTCTGAAATAAATAATTAAAAAAAAATAACTATACATGTGCATAATTCACTATAAAGTCACATGACCTATCCACAAGAGTACATAATATACCAGTACATAATATACCAGGAAACTTTAGTCTGTAAATTAAATAAACATATATATGTAGCTCAGCGAAAATGAGGTCACATGACTTTTCCACAACAGTACATAGTATACTGCAAAATATTAGTCTGTAAATTAATTAAACACACACAAACACACAAACATACATATACATATGTTTAATTTAAGTGTGTTTAAAGAATTGATAATTGTACATAATGTATAGGAGGGAGACTCCTGGTGAAAGCAAAACCTCGTGATGCGGAACTTGCACTGCGCGGAAGATTAATTAAAACACACACACACACACACACACGCTCCGCGCTCGCTGACACTGTCTACAAATAAAAGAACCTCGATCAACCCGCCCTGCAAAACACAGGGATTGAAAATCTTGCAAATGAAACTACACCGTTAACATAGGCAAAATCGCTATGCTGCCTCCCATTCATTCTGATGTTTATTCATTTATTTTATCAACCAATCTTTGCCTTCGTCTGTTTGCAAATATAATAGCTTATTTCGAAATAGTATGTATAATTTATATTTTATAGAAATATTACATTTCGAAAAAATATCGATGCATATGAGCAGGTAACGGTTGGCAAAATTATACCTGGCTAATCTACTCATGTCAAGCAAATCACTGACTGTCTATCGGGCCCACAATAACTCTATTGCTGGCATAGAGTCGCTGAGCTGGACGATGAAGTGTATACGTCTCCTGTTCAGCTAACCAAGTCTTTACACCATCACGTCACACAGCTAGATCATGATTCGTATGGAATGGAACTCTCTTTCTCCGTCGGCGGTAAGTCACAATGGATAGGTATGTTTATTTTATAGCCATTTCACTAAACACCAACAAGTTGCAGAGCGGTATAACACAGCATAACTTCACGGTAATAGTATTTATCAATTGGATTAGAATTCTCCAAGCGGTCACAAAGGTCTTTGATGAATAGTTGGAGAATAGTACACCGTCCCTCGTTCACAAACTGATCTTCAAATATAGATTCCACTAATCCCGTATATACTTCGAGATCGCTCACTGAATCAACAAGTCCTTTTCAACCTAAAACTGTCGATTTCATTTTAGGAGTGTTATCACCTGTCTAGTCAGTGGAATAATAATGAAATATTGTAGAGTTCCGTACGCCTTACACTCTCCTCGACATACCTATATATCTATATTGACCTTCAATATTTATAAAGCGACATTTTCAAAGCACATGCTCATGTACAGCGAACAGAGTGAGGTTTGGCATGAGTTATCTCCCATTGACCGTGACTGAAGGATTTTGATGTTTCAAGAGGAAGACTCTTTCCACCATATCGCCGTGTAAACATGATGTACAGTAGGCCGTGAATAACCCCAAATCAACATCAGTCTTTCAGCGCACACACATACACACGCTCCGCGCTCGCTGACACTGTCTACAAATAAAAGAACCTCGATCAACCCGCCTTGCAAAACACAGGGATTGAAAAGCTTGCAAATGAAACTACACCGTTAACATAGGAAAATTCCCCATGCTGCCTCCCATTCATTCTGATGTTTATTCATTTATTTATTCAACCAATCTTTGCCTTCGTCTGTTTGCAAAAATAAAAGCTTATTTCGAAATAGTATATATAATTTATATTGTATAGAAATATTACATTTCGAAAAAATATCAATGCATATGAGCAGGTAACGGTTAGCAAAATTATACCTGGCTAATCTACTCATGTCAAGCAAATCACTGACTGTCTATCGGGCCCACAATAACTCTATTACGGGCATAGAGTCGCTGAGCTGGACGATGAAGTGTATACGTCTCCTGTTCAGCTAACCAAGTCTTTTCACCATCACGTCACACAGCTAGATCATGTTCACGTGCTTCCCATAATAAAGCACCTACCCCTATATAAGCAGCTGGGCTCTGGGGGGTCATAATGTAGCTGTTCTAAGACTTGAGCGACAGTATCCTGAGGTTTTGTTTTTTCCGCTTTTTTCTTGGCGTTCGGATGGAATGGAACTCTCTTCCTCCGTCGGCGGTAAGTTACAATGGATAGGTAAGTTTATTTTATAGCCATTTCACTAAACACCAACAAGTTGCAGAGCGGTATAGCACGGTATAACTTCACGGTAATATTATTTATCTATTGGATTAGAATTCTCTAAGCGGTCACAAAGGTCTTTGGTGAATAGTTGGAGAATAGTACACCGTCCCTCGTTCACAAACTGATCTTCAAACATAGATTCCACTAACCCTTTATATAATTCGAGATCGCTCACTGAATCAACAAGTTCTTTCCAACCTAAAACTGTCGATTTCATTTTAGGAGTGTTATCACCTATTTAGTCTGTGGAATAATAATGAAATACTGTAGAGTACCGTACGCCTTCCACTATCCTCGACATACGTATATATCTATACTGACCTTCAATATTTATAAAGAGAAATTTTCAAAGCACATGCTCGTATACAGCGAACAGAGTGAGGTTTGCCATGAGTTATCTCCCATTGACCGTGACTAAAGGATTTTGATGCTTGAAGAGGAAGACTCTTTCCACCATATCGCCGTGTAAACATGACGTACAGTAGGCCGTGAATAACCCCAAATCAACATCAATCTTTCAGCGCACTATAAATAACACTAAACATTAATCGGATCAACACCAATCATTTGGGTAAACTGCTACATCATTACATTACAAACACGTCCAACGATATTTCTAGCATTCAACCTTCATTGTGCGATACGTCCAGAAAAAAAAAACAGAACTCGCAAACTGGAACTATTAGTTAACAACAATATTTTTCACCAAATCTGAAAATTCAATAAATCGTTCATATAATGGTTTAGTCTTGTTATACTCTCCGAGTCCACACGTCCATTTCCCTGCTACCTATTCACCGTTGACACCGATCTGTTGCCCAAATGAATACCCGTGAAATTGTCGGGATTGAGTATTTTTATATTTCCTCTACGACCTGAGTTGAATCGAAATCGCCTGGGAGGAGAAGGAGGTGGTCTGAAATAAATAAATAAAAGAAAAATAACTCTAACTCTGCATATTTCACTATAAAGTCACATGACCTTTCCACAAGAGTACATAATATACCAGTACATAATATACCAGGAAACTTTAGTCTGTAAATTAAATAAACATATATATGTAGCTCAGCGAAAATGAGGTCACATGACTTTTCCACAACAGTACATAGTATACTTGGAAATATTAGTCTGTAAATTAATTAAACACACACACACATACATATACATATGATTAATTTAAGTGTGTTTAAACTATTGATAATTGTACATAATGTATAGGAGGGAGACTCCTGGTTAAAGCAAAACCTCGTGATGCGGAACTTGCACTGCGCGGAAGATTAATTAAAACACACACACACACACACACACGCTCCGCGCTCGCTGACACTGTCTACAAATAAAAGAACGTCTATCAACCCGCCCTGCAAAACACAGGGATTGAAAAGCTTGCAAATGAAACTACACCGTTAACATAGGCAAAATCCCTATGCTGCCTCCCAATCATTCTTTTGTTTATTCATTTATTTATTCAACCAATCTTTGCCTTCGTCTGTTTGCAAAAATAAAAGCTTATTTCGAAATAGTATATATAATTTATATTGTATAGAAATATTACATTTCGAAAAAATATCGATGCATAAGAGCATGTAACGGTTGGCAGAATTATACCTGGCTAGTGGACTCATGTCAAGCAAATCACTGACTGTCTATCGGGCCCACAATAACTCTATTGCTGGCATAGAGTCGCTGAGCTGGACGATGAAGTGTATACGTCTCCTGTTCAGCTAACCAAGTCTTTACACCATCACGTCACACAGCTAGATCATGTTGACGTGCTTCCCATAATAAAGCACCTACCCCTATATAAGCAGCTGGGCTCTGGGGGGTCATAATGTAGCTGTTCTAAGACTTGAGCGACAGTATCCTGAGGTTTTGTTTTTTCCGCTTTTTTCTTGGCGTTCGGATGGAATGGAACTCTCTTCCTCCGTCGGCGGTAAGTTACAATGGATAGGTAAGTTTATTTTATAGCCATTTCACTAAACACCAACAAGTTGCAGAGCGGTATAGCACGGTATAACTTCACGGTAATATTATTTATCTATTGGATTAGAATTCTCTAAGCGGTCACAAAGGTCTTTGGTGAATAGTTGGAGAATAGTACACCGTCCCTCGTTCACAAACTGATCTTCAAACATAGATTCCACTAACCCTTTATATAATTCGAGATCGCTCACTGAATCAACAAGTTCTTTCCAACCTAAAACTGTCGATTTCATTTTAGGAGTGTTATCACCTATTTAGTCTGTGGAATAATAATGAAATACTGTAGAGTACCGTACGCCTTCCACTATCCTCGACATACGTATATATCTATACTGACCTTCAATATTTATAAAGAGAAATTTTCAAAGCACATGCTCGTATACAGCGAACAGAGTGAGGTTTGCCATGAGTTATCTCCCATTGACCGTGACTAAAGGATTTTGATGCTTGAAGAGGAAGACTCTTTCCACCATATCGCCGTGTAAACATGACGTACAGTAGGCCGTGAATAACCCCAAATCAACATCAATCTTTCAGCGCACTATAAATAACACTAAACATTAATCGGATCAACACCAATCATTTGGGTAAACTGCTACATCATTACATTACAAACACGTCCAACGATATTTCTAGCATTCAACCTTCATTGTGCGATACGTCCAGAAAAAAAAAACAGAACTCGCAAACTGGAACTATTAGTTAACAACAATATTTTTCACCAAATCTGAAAATTCAATAAATCGTTCATATAATGGTTTAGTCTTGTTATACTCTCCGAGTCCACACGTCCATTTCCCTGCTACCTATTCACCGTTGACACCGATCTGTTGCCCAAATGAATACCCGTGAAATTGTCGGGATTGAGTATTTTTATATTTCCTCTACGACCTGAGTTGAATCGAAATCGCCTGGGAGGAGAAGGAGGTGGTCTGAAATAAATAAATAAAAGAAAAATAACTCTAACTCTGCATATTTCACTATAAAGTCACATGACCTTTCCACAAGAGTACATAATATACCAGTACATAATATACCAGGAAACTTTAGTCTGTAAATTAAATAAACATATATATGTAGCTCAGCGAAAATGAGGTCACATGACTTTTCCACAACAGTACATAGTATACTTGGAAATATTAGTCTGTAAATTAATTAAACACACACACACATACATATACATATGATTAATTTAAGTGTGTTTAAACTATTGATAATTGTACATAATGTATAGGAGGGAGACTCCTGGTTAAAGCAAAACCTCGTGATGCGGAACTTGCACTGCGCGGAAGATTAATTAAAACACACACACACACACACACACGCTCCGCGCTCGCTGACACTGTCTACAAATAAAAGAACGTCTATCAACCCGCCCTGCAAAACACAGGGATTGAAAAGCTTGCAAATGAAACTACACCGTTAACATAGGCAAAATCCCTATGCTGCCTCCCAATCATTCTTTTGTTTATTCATTTATTTATTCAACCAATCTTTGCCTTCGTCTGTTTGCAAAAATAAAAGCTTATTTCGAAATAGTATATATAATTTATATTGTATAGAAATATTACATTTCGAAAAAATATCGATGCATAAGAGCATGTAACGGTTGGCAAATTTATACCTGGCTAATCTACTCATGTCAAGCAAATCACTAACTGTCTATCGGACCCACAATAACTCTACCGCGGGCATAGAGTCGCTGAGCTGGACGATGAAGTGTATACGTCTCCTGTTCAGCTAACCAAGTCTTTTCACCATCACGTCACACAGCTAGATCATGTTCACGTGCTTCCCGTAACAAAGCACCTACCCCTCTATAAGCAGCTGGGCTCTCGGGGGTCATAATGTAGCTGTTCTAAGATTTGAGCGACAGTATCCTGAGGTTTTGTTTTATTCGCTTTTTTCTTGGCGTTCGGATGGAATGGAACTCTCTTCCTCCGTCGACGGTAAGTCACAATGGATAGGTACGTTTATTTTATAGCCATTTCACTAAACACCAACAAGTTGCAGAGCGGTATAACACGGTATAACTTCACGGTAATATTATTTATCTATTGGATTAGAATTCTCTAAGCGGCCACAAAGGTCTTTGGTGAATAGTTGGAGAATAGTACACCGTCCCTCGTTCACAAACTGATCTTCAAACATAGATTCCACTAACCCTTTATATAATTCGAGATCGCTCACTGAATCAACAAGTTCTTTCCAACCTAAAACTGTCGATTTGATATTAGGAGTGTTATCACCTATCTAGTCTGTGGAATAATAATGAAATACTGTAGAGTACCGTACGCCTTACACTATCCTCGACATACCTATATATCCAAATTGACCTTCAATATTTATAAAGCGACATTTTCAAAGCACATGCTCGTATACAGCGAACAGAGTGAGGTTTGGCATGAGTTATCTCCCATTGACCGTGACTGAAGGATTTTGATGCTTGAAGAGGAAGACTCTTTACACCATATCGCCGTGTAAACATGACGTACAGTAGGCCGTGAATAACCCCAAATCAACATCAATCTTTCAGCGCACGATAAATAACACTAAACATTAATCGGATCAACACTGATCGGAGCAACACTCACCAGATCAACATCAATCATTTGGGTAAACTGCTACATCATTACATTACAAACACGCCCAACGAAATTTATAGTATTCAACCTTCATTGTGGGATACATACAGAAAAAAAACAGAACTCGCAAACTGGAACTATTAGTTAACAACAATATTTTTCACCAAATCTGAAAATTCAATAAATCGTTTATATAATGGTTTAGTCTTGTTATACTCTCCGTTTCCACACGCCCATTTCCCTGCTACCTATTGACAGTTGACACCGATCTGTTGCCCAAATGAATACCCGTGAAATTGTCGAGATTGAGTATTTTTATATTTCCTCTGCGACCTGAGTAGAATCGAAATCGCCTGGGAGGAGAAGGAGGTGGTCTGAAATAAATAAATAAAAGAAAAATAACTCTAACTCTGCATATTTCACTATAAAGTCACATGACCTTTCCACAAGAGTACATAATATACCAGTACATAATATACCAGGAAACTTTAGTCTGTAAATTAAATAAACATATATATGTAGCTCAGCGAAAATGAGGTCACATGACTTTTCCACAACAGTACATAGTATACTGCAAAATATTAGTCTGTAAATTAATTAAACACACACACACACACATACATATACATATGTTTAATTTAAGTGTGTTTAAAGAATTGATAATTGTACATAATGTATAGGAGGGAGACTCCTGGTTAAAGCAAAACCTCGTGATGCGGAACTTGCACTGCGCGGAAGATTAATTAGAACACACACACACACACACACACGCTCCGCGCTCGCTGACACTGTCTACAAATAAAGGAACCTCGATCAACCCGCCGTGCAAAACACAGGGATTGAAAATCTTGCAAATGAAACTACACCGTTAACATAGGCAAAATCGCTATGCTGCCTCCCATTCATTCTGATGTTTATTCATTTATTTATTCAACCAATCTTTGCCTTCGTCTGTTTTCAAAAATAATAGCTTATTTCTATATAGTATATATA
This sequence comes from Acanthopleura granulata, assembly GCA_016165875.1. Classification (NCBI taxonomy): domain Eukaryota; kingdom Metazoa; phylum Mollusca; class Polyplacophora; order Chitonida; family Chitonidae; genus Acanthopleura; species Acanthopleura granulata. The sequence continues at coordinate 29,759,082 of JABBOT010000005.1, read as the reverse complement.
ATTTATATTTTATAGAAATATTACATTTCGAAAAAATATCGATGCATATGAGCAGGTAACGGTTGGCAAAATTATACCTGGCTAGTGGACTCATGTCAAGCAAATCACTGACGGTGTTCCGGGCCCACAATAACTCTATTATAGGCATAGAGTCGCTGAGCTGGGCGATGAAGTGTATACGTCTCCTGTACAGCTAACCAAGTCTTTACACCATCACGTGACATAGCTAGATCATGTTGACGTGCTTCCCGTAATAAAGCACCTACCCCTCTTTAAGCAGCTGGGCTCTGGGGGGTCATAATGTAGTTGTTCTAAGGCTTGAGCGACAGTATCCTGAGGTTTTGTTTTTTCCGCTTTTTTCTTGGCGTTCGTTTGGATTGGAACTCTCTTCCTCCGTCGGCGGTAAGTCACAATGGATAGGTACGTTTATTTTATAGCCATTTCACTAAACACCAACAAGTTGCAGAGCGGTATAACACGGTATAACTTCACGGTAATAGTATTTTTCAATTGGATTAGAATTCTCTAAGCGGTCACAAAGGTCTTTGGTGAATAGTTGGAGAATAGTACACCGTCCCTCGTTCACAAACTGATCTTCAAACATAGATTCCACTTACCCCTTATATACTTCGAGATCGCTCACTGAATCAACAAGTTCTTTCCAACCTAAAACTGTCGATTTCATTTTAGGAGTGTTATCACCTATCTAGTCTGTGGAATAATAATGAAATACTGTAGAGTACCGTACGCCTTACACTATCCTCGACATACGTATTTATCTATACTGACCTTCAATATTTATAAAGCGACATTTTCAAAGCACATGCTCATGTACAGCGAACAGAGTGAGGTTTGGCATGAGTTATCTCCCATTGACCGTGACTGAAGGATTTTGATGCTTGAAGAGGAAGATTCTTTACACCATTTCGCCGTGTAAACATGACATACAATAGGCCATGAATAACCCCAAATCAACATCAGTCTTTCAGCGCATGATAAATAACAATAAACATTAATCGGATCAACACCAATCATTTGGGTAAACTGCTACATCATTACATTACAAAGACGCCCAACGATATTTATAGTATTCAACATTCATTGTGGCATACATACAGAAAAAAAACAGAACTCGCAAACTGGAACTATTAGTTAACAACAATATTTTTCACCAAATCTGAAAATTCAATAAATCGTTTATATAATGGTTTAGTCTTGTTATACTCTCCGTTTCCACACGCCCATTTCCCTGCTACCTATTGACAGTTGACACCGATCTGTTGCCCAAATGAATACCCGTGAAATTGTCGAGATTGAGTATTTTTATATTTCCTCTACGACTTGAGTTGAATCGAAATCGCCTGGGAGGAGAAGGAGGTGGTCTGAAATAAATAAATTAAAAAAATAACTGTACATGCACATAATTCACTATAAAGTCACATTAGCTATCCACAAGAGTACATAATATACCAGTACATAATATACCAGGAAACTTTAGTCTGTAAATTAATTACACACATATATATATATATATATACTTAGACATTATGAGACACACGGGGCTTTTCTCTGTGTTAAACCTTTCTTCTGGGGCATGCAATTAAATGTGGGGCTTACAAAAAAACCGGTATTTGCCAGCCCTCTGACAGCCCCCACAGGTCACCCTCGTTCACCATGCCCATTGAATAAAAAATTGGATTTCACATGGAAATAAATATAGTACTTGACTCGGTTACCTCCCTTAGGCCCGGTAGCCGATAGAGCACAGATACGGGGTGTATTAAGTGTTAGTCAACGCAATTGCCTAGTTTGTGAGTTCCTTATATACCCAATAATTATAGCTTCATATACAGCCTATAACTGCGCCCTGAACACATATACTAGATCTGTAGGTGTAATATAACATAAAAGACTACAGCATATGGAATAATACCACAGCAGTGACGACGACGTTCAATTGGTCAGTCGTAACTGGTGAAATATAGCCACTTATCACTTTATCTCAGTGCGTTTCTATAACTCTTCATGTGAATTCTTAAGTACCAGGAATTTACACTCTTTCTAGCACCATATTAAGCGATGTATTCAAATAAAAATTCAGGCCACCGACCGGCACAACAATATGCAAATTAACCTAGCAATGGTCGCGAGTTTTTCCTGGTTTCGCCCGATTTCCTCCAATCATAATGCTCGCCTCCGTGCCATAATTGAAATATTGTTGAGTACGACGTAAAAGACCAATCAAATAAGTAAATAAATAAATAAATAAACGTAAAGCACAAAATCAAATTTCCACAGACCAGTTTCATTTAGAAAAATGCATACAGTTATTAACGGTAGAGAATAGACTGAGCAATCGGAAGTTTCTAATGACATCGGAGAGACATGACTTAAGCAGAATTACTTGTAGGGAAAATATTTATTAGACGTAACCGGCTTAGAATTACTCCAAATCGAACGAAAATAGCTTATAGGGACAATCGAGGATTGATACGAATGTACATTATACGTTCATCAGTGTAATTAGCAAATATAGCCTAGATTTGCCGTCGCATGAAGGTCCTCGCTACAGGCTACAGATACAATCAGGGCACGTGCTCTGCATTCATAATTCAAATGTAACTGCCTTGGTGTTGTAGTGGTTAGAGATTCCAATTTGAGGTTGGGAGACTCAGGTTCAAGCCAGGGTCGTGTCATACCAAAGACTTCAAAGAAATGGTACTTGTCGTTACATCGCTTGGCGCTCAGCATTTAGAGCTCAGAGCAAGGAAACAGGATTGGTCGGTCCGATGTCAGTGGAATGACTGGTGTGACTGGGTGGGGTGTCATGCCTGGTTTCTTAGGCATGATGTATCAGTGGCGGCATGGACACGCCCTGCCACAAGAAGACATACTATTTTGCACACACCAGAAGGACTACACGTCGTTATATGACTCAAACAGTTTTAAGTAAGACGTTAAACTCCAAGCGCTCATTGACTGACATTCAAATGTACTATGTAAGGAAATATTCCTAAGTAACCCACATTTTAATTCTCACATAAATCCCATATATGAGTATAGCAAATACATCTGGCATTTCGTTTCGCGCGTAATGAAAGTATGACTCCAAATACCACATACTTCATCCCGATTTATCAATTTGTAAAAACTCCACATCTGTAATTCACGTGTACACCTATCAAAGATAAGCGGACATTTTATATCGGTCTCATCTCCGGCATTCAATGAATTTTCCTATCTGAAAACTCCCTCCTTCATACGAAACGTAATAACAACTGCACGCTGTGTCTACTACAACCGTGTACTATATGTATACCCCGTAACGGCACATTGTGTCTACAACAACCATATGCTACATGCATATGTCTGATAACGACATTTTGTGTCCTGTACAATCATATACCAGGTGTTTATGTGTCTAAGTTTTATTCTGACTACTACAATCACGTATAATATGTGTATTTCCCCTAACTGCACTCCCCTAACTGTATTTCCCCTATCTGCACATACAGTCATGTACTACACATATACCCAATAAATACAATCTACAGCCATGTAGCACATGTGTACGCACATACCCCATAACTTCTCTCTGCACAGTACAACCATGTAATGTATGTATATACCCAAATAACTGCATACTGTATCTACTACAGACATGTACCACTTTCATATACCCCCATAACTGCACTCTGTATCTACTACAGATAGGTACCACACTCATACACCCCACAACTGTATTGCGTGTCCACTTCACCCATGTAATGTATAATACATCCCATACTTCCACTACCACCAGGCACTCAGTGTATGTGCCAACTAAAGTAATGTATTATATGTTTATAGCCCACAAATATTATATATGTCCACTCCATTCTCACTACTCACTATTTTAAACCCCTCAAATTTACTGTATGTACCACAGCCATGTTACGCACTCTTTGTCTGCTAGTCATGTACTATATGTTTATACCCCTTAACTAGATTCTGTCAATGCGGTCGCTATTTCAAGTCCAGTTCATGCTGGCTTCCTCTCCCATCGTACTTGGAAGGTCTGACAGCAACCGGCCGATGGTCGTGGGTTTCCTCCCGGCTTTGCCCGGTTTCCTCCTACCGTAATGTTGGTCGCCGTCGTATTTAAGTGAAATATTTTTGAGTACGGCGTAAAACACCAACCAAATAAATAAATAAATACAGCCATATTCTATATGTACATACCACTTAGCTCCACTTTGTTTACTATACAATCCATCTACACTATGCTAATGCCCTAAAAACTTACTGGGCACACAAGAGCCATATTATATGCATAGAGCCTGTAACTGCACTTTGTATTAACACAGCCATGAGCGATTTGCATATACACCATAACGACATTCTGTGTCAACTAGAGCCAAGTACTGTATGTTCATGATCCACAAATTTCCTGTGCACCGCGACAGCCATATACTATATGTGTATGCATATACCCGATAAATCCACTGTGTGTCCGCTACAACTATGCACTATATATATATCACCATACCTGAACTCATACTTGCGCAATAGAGCCATATGGTGTATTTATATGCATCATAACTGAACACTGTCTATTGCAGCCATGTGCTACACGCATATACCCCATAACTGTACTTCGTGCCCTATAAACCAATATACTATACGTTTCTCCCCTCAGTGATTACTGAGACTGTCTCGATGCTCTAGTGGTTAGAGTGTCCGTTTCGAGGCCGGGAGATCCACCCTCAAGCCAAGGTCGGGTCATACCAAAAACTTCAAAAATGTCACTCGTTGTTGCCTCGCTTGGAGTTCAGCTTTGAGAGGTTAGGGCAAGGAAACAGGACCGGTCGACCCGGCGTCAGCATAATGTGACTGGGTGGGGTGTCATGTCTGGTGTCTTCGGTATGATGTTCCAATGACGGCAGCACTTTTGCGCCATAGGCTCACTCTGCCACAAGAAGGCATACTGTATGCACACACCAAAGGGACTAATCGTCGTCATCTGATAGAAACATTGTTACGTTAAATCCCAAGCATTCACTCTCTAAATATTTTCTCTCTGCCACAAGCATGTAAAATGCGTAATATATCCAATAAACTGCACTCTAGGTATACTACGACCATGTGGTTTATGTATACACCCAATAACTGCATGTCATGTACTATATACATGTATGGTAATACCTTTTCAGGGTGCCTCCTTGACCGAGGGGATTAGCGCGCCAGCGCGGCATTATGACGCCGTGCCTCTCACCGATGCGGTGGTTGTGAGTTCAATAAATAAAATGATACCCCTTCATTTCGTTCATTCTGTCTACTACGAAGACATGTACTGCATATACATGTACATATACATGAATGTACCTGTTAACTGCATTCCGAGTCTACAGCCATGTATATACCCCGCAAGTGAACCCTGTGCGGACATAACTAAAACTGTACAACGGTGTTTTGGTGAATCTATATGTATTTATTTCTTTGATTGGTATTTTACGCGGTACTGAAAAATATTTCACTTATACCAGCATTATGGCAGGAGGACACCCGGCAAAGCTGGGGGGGGGGGAACCCACGACCAACCGCAGGTTACTGGCGGACCTCGCCATGTACGGCCCGAGATGAAGCCAGCATGATCCGACAATCATGTGCTATATGCATACTCTCTATCAGTGCAATCTTTGTCTGCTAGTCATGTACCATATGTTTATTCCTCTTAATTTATTTCTGTCATTGCAGTCGCTATGAGTTCATGTTCAGCTCAAGCAGACCTCCTCTCCGACCGTACATGGAAGGTCTGCCAGCAACCTGCATATGGTCGTGGGTTTGCCCCGACTTTGCCCGATTTCCTCCTACCGTAATGTTGGCCGCGGTCGTATTTAAGTGAAGTATTTTTGAATTCGTCGTAAAACCCCAATGAAATAAATAAATAAACATAACTTCACTCTGTGTACTCTACAGCCCTGCATTGTACATGTATTTGTCCTCTCTTTTCACTACAGCCAGCCCCATAATATAAAGTAGCATACTGTATGTTAAAAGTGCACAACTCTAGTGTTCGCTACAACCGTTATGTATTTAATAACTGTACCCTTTGGCCACCGCATTCCCTACATCGCATGTAACCAGGAACTGAACTCTGCATTTACTACAGCCATGTGCAATATTAATATACCCCGTAACTGCATTATATGTCCACTAGAGCCATTTACTATTTGCATATACTCCAAAGTTACACTCAGGGTCCGCTGCAGTCGTGTACTATATGCTTATGCCCCTTAATTTTTTCTCTCTCCAGAACTGTATACTCTATGTACATACTAGTATAGTATATACACATTTCAACTGCAGTTTGTGTCTAATACATCCATGCAGGTGCTATATTCATATACCCCTTAACTGCACTATAAAACTCACACTTCTGCATATTTTACTCCCAAATTTCACACGATGCAATAGGAATGACATTTGAAAAATTAGGAAATTTTCAAAATTACATTTTTGTGAAAATTTGGCCCAGTATGGCCATGCATCTCTGTTTCGGTATCTCGCATCGTGTAATTTACGCGTTTACCACAGGACGAAGAACTACAAAAGAAGGCCCTTGGCCACTAATTGCTTTTGTTACATGTACCTTAGGGTGTCTTCTTTCCAGTGGTACCAGTCACGTTTCGCTTTTCTCCAAATAACATAGTATTAGGGCCATAAAGCATTTTCCTCCATTAACCACAGTTGAGGCTCACAAAACAATCATTTGGCTCTGAAATCCATATTTTTGTTTATCTCTCCCCCTTTCCCAATTTCACAGGTTCCAGTGGTTTGACATCCCACAAATTAGGAAATATTAAGAATTTGAAATCTGTGAAAATTTGGACAAATGTGGCGTTTCATCAGTCGGTGTCCTATCTGTTAACATGAGGGCGCAGTTTCAGTGTCCGACGGAGGTTAAGATGGATTTCAAAATGAAACCTGACCTCGGATTCATAATCTGCGACCTCATGCTGGCTTTCTCTCTGGCCTTACGTGGGAAGGTTCACCAGCTACCTGCGCATGGCCGTGGATTTCCCCCGGACTTTTCACTCGTATACGTAAAATATTCTTGAGTACGGGGTAAAACACCAATCAGATATATAAATAAATAGTCTGCGACCTTGAATATTCTTTATGTAAAAGTTTGAGGCGAATCGGAGACAAAAAAATTTTCGGCCCATTTTTCTCCCATAAGAATAAATTGGGCAAGAAAAATGGGTCGGGAACTTTTTTTCCCACTTGACCTCAGACTTTGACACAATAGTAAATGGAGCTTAGCAATTCAGAAAAGGAAGTGAGTTTTGATCTTGACCTTGACCTTCACACTGACTTTCGATCTTCGACAATCTCAGTTAGACCTCTGACCTTGACCTTTCGATATGTGATGACACTATGACCTTGTCACCGTTAGCGACCTTGATCTTTAACCGACGGGCCAGGATTTAAACAACAACGCGTGTATTCAGAATGGGTTATCGAAAAGTACGTCAAGTTCAAAGATCAAAACCAAGGTCATCCTTCGACGCACAGACGTCGGGATTATCAAGTGCTAAAAGATCAAGATCGGAGGTCAAGTTAGGATTTTTTAAAGAATTTTCATAGTCAAGACCAGCGTTTCAATCCTTGTATTCGAATTCAAGGTCAAGGTCAAATATCACCTCGGATTAGGAACTGCCAACTTCGATTACATCTTTTGAACGCCTTGTTTCCCCGACTTCCGGCGGCACAGACCACCTGAATAAACAAAAATCACCTTGACCTTGATCTGATTGACCTCTAACCTTGATCTCCCAATATGTTTGTTCTGTAGTATCTGTTCATGTCCGTACTACATTTGGACCAAATTGGAAGGTAAGTAAAGAATTTGGACTTTTGGACTCGACTTTCAGATGGACCCTTTTTGACGAAATTTGACGAAATCTGACAGACTGGTAAACCTCAGCATAGTCTTACAAATGGTGCCAAATTCCTTGGAATGGACCGAATTTTGGGCCACATTTGGGTCGATTTTTCGTTTCGAGTCGGACATTTTACATTTTGGGACAGAAAGTTTTGGGGGGCGAGGACGAGAATTGGGTCTGTCTAGTCTGTCGAATTCGACCTTGACCTTCAAAAACTGAAGGGAACGTGTGACCTTGACTTTGAAGTTTTTTTAAAAAATATCTTGGTGTTTTCTTTTACATGTTTCATCTTAGACCTTGGCCATTCGGTATTTGATGACCCAGTCACTTTCTGACTACTCCAGGGCTGAAAATAATGGGTGCGTTTGGATGGGGGTGTTAAGGTCAAGATCATCTGAACTATCAGAGGTACTCCATCTGATTACTTTAAAAGTTTTCCAGAACCCCGTTGCCGAACTGGGCTTAAACTATACGCTACTGGACATGGTACAATTGTCCCCAAATTACATACATGCATGAATACCCCCCATAACCGAAGAACCTACATGTTCTCACTGCACTTTATATGTACTCAACCATTATGGACATTTATATACCCTATAACTGTAATCTTTGTACATTATATATGTATACTATTTGTACATTGTAACGTAAACATTTTCTATACATTACGTGCAATGACCTGATATACGAAGTGTGTATACTAACTGTATTCGTTGTATCAAAATATCGTGTTGTGTTACTTGACTGCACATCAAAATGCACTTCGCGTACACTGAAAACATATTACATTCGTATTATATTTACTTCGCTCTGTGTATGCACTATAAGTATATATGTACACTATGTGCAGAAGTTACATTTTACCAGCAAATACGGTCTAATATCTTTTTAACATCATCGTCCGACTTCATTCGAAGTTAAAGTTTTAAAAAACATCAATCAACCCTTCCTTCCCAAGTGTCGACGGATTGTGGATTTCTGAAAACAGTTGCTCATCCCTTATTTAAATCTATGCGTGTTACAACTTTGGACTAAATCGGTTGGCTAAGAAGTGTGTACGCCCGCAGTCAAGAGGTTACTCTGACAGGAAGTATAAAAGTCTACGCATGTATGCAGAATAAATAAATTTTCTTCAGTAAAAATGCATTTTTGGGATATATTGGTGTACACAGAAAAATATGCGTTTCACTAAGTAAATGTTAACTTGTCATAAAAGCAAAGAACTGAGTCTAGGAAAAACAAATTTGTAAGAATCGTAAAAATGAAATCAAAGACCAAAAATTTGACTAAATTAAATAAAATAGTAGAAGTGCTAAGTAGTTTCGGCAGGGGTTAAACATCGTTTGTTGTCGTAGTTATCGTTGTACACATAAGCATAGCGTAGCATAGCATCTGCCCCGTCTCTGTGCTTGGCGATCACAGCGCCTGGCTAGGTATGTACATTTCAGTTTGCTCGACACGTGAGGTGCGGCCACTCCCTCCATTAACCCGCCAGATCTGCCCCGGTCCAGTTCAGTTATGAGAGCGAGTGAGGGCAAAGTGGACGTGGCTGGTAGGCGTTGTGACTATGAACGTACGAAGTTGTGGTCTAAATAGTCAGAAAAAAAATAATCAGAGTTTTGTGCTGTTTTCTTGAAAGCAATTCACCAATTCAAAGCCATAGCCTACAGTTCGGTAGTAACTTTCCTGTGCGGGCATCCTAAAGCCCGTCTCTTCCTTACGGACATGCATGGTTTAGGCCCGGAAAGAAACTGGAAACCGCGATATTTCTTTAACGGTTGAGTTTGGCCTAATAGGAGTTGCATTGATTTGACTCGCAATGTCTCAGGGTACATGCGTGTGCAGAAATTTTGCTGACATTGCTCCTTGGCTTTCGACTTGCATTATATTTGTTATAGCACGGGGGTATGGCGGAATGCTGTCGGGATGGTTGAGAATTACCCTGAGAAGTACATGGGAATTTCAGCGCAAATTTTCAAGTCAATGGGTCAATGATAACCCGATTGATTTCAATAGGTGTCCCGCAGGTGAACCTGTGTAGACCCCTAATAAGTGGAACAAGGGGGAGGTTCACACTAATGTAATACTCAGGGTAATTGTCACTGTTAAATCATCAGTCAGCTGAACCTTCTTTTATTACTATCAGTGAGATTTGAATGTTAGTAAATAAACAAATGGAAAGTACTACTTATAATTATCGATCCGTCAAGGACGCTCGTGAGGCCATTTGCGCAGCGTAACGTTCGATAAAAGCGGCTTGTCTTCCAATAATGTCATGAGCATATCTTCGGGTCAAATGTGAAATAGTTTGTCAGTAATTTGCTAAAATTTGGTGGTTTCCTCCAACCATAAAAAATAAGCACCAGAATGAAAAATCTTTGAGCATAGTGTCAAAAAACAATGAAATAAAGACATAAATACACAGTTTCGAAAGTAGGAAGCATCCGCAGAGTTATTCAGTAGGAGTCACATACATACAGTTCATTCACTCTGTAACGTACAAGTAATGTCGAAGGAAAATTTAATGCTGGGGATAGTATTGTATGCAGCTGTGATTACTTTTGTTTACTGTTTTGGAGACTTACTACTTGTGCCATGCGCACTGAGTACAAACGTTTATTTTTGGTTTAGGTCAGAACGTGAGCGCTTCTGACAACACGTGTTAGTACCGATGCCTGAGTGAGGCCCTGTGAAGTTCAGCGGAAACTTTAAGGTCAGTAACATGTATCCATATATTCCCGGTCTCCACCAAAAAAAAAGCTTGCAGGCATCGTACATTTCGAGGGAAGTTCATTTATGTTATTATCGACAGCTATATAGTCTGATATAGGCAAAAAGACAACCTGGCTAACAAAATCGTAGTGAGAAGTGAAGTAGCATAATATTAGATATATATATGTATGTATGTATTGAGCGAGGATTACAAATACTGCGGTACTCTGGCTGAAGTGTTCACAAATTTGTGTCCACTCGACTTAACAGTGAAGTTGTTCTCTTACCCTCCCTCTACACAATAGTTTTCTGTAGTTTTCTCTCCTATCGGCAGACGGAAGATTCTAGATGCAAGGGATGTTGGCTAATTTTATTTCACTGATAGTGCATATAAACTGGGGTGTACTTCTTCTTTCTTTAACTTAACTTGCACATTTTCCACATTTTTCCGCAAGTAAGTGAGATGGATGAAACAGCCGAGCTGGTCTTGGTTACATAACAGCTATAGCGTGACCGTCGTTGTGGTAGAACATAGCGGTGTGTTGAGCATAGCCTTGCGAGTCCTGTGATAGCTTGTTCAACTGGCTCTTCCATCAGTTACACTCCCTCAGGCGGGAAGACAAAAAATTTGGAGGTAAAAGCAGAAGTTCTTGAAACAAATGTTTTCTGAATTTTTAGAGGGCTGGTAGAATAAACGTAGTCAACATATGCTATGAAATTGGAAAATTATGAACAAAATGTTCACTGCAAAGATCAAAAGTAATGATTTTATCCCACTCCTCCCCCCTCTCCATAGTTCTGTGGCAGAGGTGAAGTGCAATAGCCTCTCGGCTTGGTGAAGTAGCCTGGGTTGACATTGCTGAGTTGTGAGTCCACGATCTTGTACAAGACGGAAACTAAGGTCGAACGAAGATCTGCAAGAGCAATTGATAAAAAACGGGCCCTGGAAAACCTGCAGTATGTTCAGAGTCATCTGGAATCGTCCGTTGATCCAGAAGGATTTTTGATTCGGTACATTAACTGGTATATTGGTAAGTACGATTAACTTGCCAACAAGTAGACTCTTAAATTGAGACATGTACATAAAATATGCAGATCTGTTCGGCTATAGCCTTTGTACATGTATGCAGGGTAGTCCAAAAACTCCTGCTGAAGGATGCGTGTTGACGGCTATATATTTACTGACCATTAGTTTGCACCTTACCCAGTATTAAAATATTTTGTTTTTGTTTTCTTACCCCTATGAGAACAGAGCGGCGAATAAAGGGTGACTCTGAGACTGAGAGGGGAAGTAGCATCATGAATGGGGGGAATGGGAAGGGGAGAGGAGGCCTATAGGCAATGGCGAATGCAAGTGTTTTGGAAATTGAATAAGGATGTTGTTCATTTGATTGCGGTTGATATCCACTGTTAGTCTTTGAGCACACCTCACAGACCTGTGTGAAAAGCAGATCATTCAATTAAATGACTCGTGTCCTCAGCCACATGCATGCCTGTGAACAATTGTGGGGTGTATGCCAGTGGACAATTGTGGGGCATATGCCAATAGAAAGTTGTGGGGCGTACCTGTGGACAGTTGTGGGGCGCATGTCTGTGGACAATTGTGGGGTGTATGGCTGTGGACAGTTGTGAGGTGTATGTCTGTATGAGAATTGTGGAGTGTATAGCTGGTTGACTGACAGATGTGTAATGTTTCTGGGGTGGACAGTTTGATGGATAATAGTGGGGTGTATACCTGATGAAATGTTGCGGGATATATACATGCATGGTTATATGTCTGATGGACAATAGTAGATGCATACGAGGTGGACAGTTGTCCAGTGTACACCCGTGCACAGCTGTGGCGGTAGTGGTATGCATGATATGCAGTTGTGGGATGTGTATTTAGGCACATGTCCAATAGTTTTATTATATTTTATTGTTAAACCTGTTTTAAGTTTTGATGGATTTTATTGACAGAACTGTATTTTCTGATCTCTGCCCTGGAATTTTCGTCACTGGACTGCTGGAGCCGATACAGTCAATAATGTTCATGTTTTTTGACCTATTTGCTATTGAATAACACTTGATCACTTAGAGTGATCTATGTGATCAAGCATTCAATGATGTTGCCAAATTCTTACTCAGGCGGCTGAGCACAATTGTCATAGCGCAGTTATCAGTTTCTCTATATATTTTGATGCCAGTTCAGGTATGGCATGGTGGCCTGAATAAAATTTTTGCACTTTCTGAGCATATGTGGTCAAAATTTTGTTGTCTTTTATAATTACTAGGCTATATTTATAGGATGTAGTATCTTTGGATCTGTGAAAGTCATAAATAGTCTGTATAAAAATATTGGAAGAATCCAGGTTATATATTCCTATCTTAGGCTACATTGTGGTTTTATAACCATGGAAGGCATATAGCTGATTTGTCCCATTATATTTACATCCTTCGTATCTAAACATTTTAAACATCACTGATGTGTTAGACCTATTCCTTTGGAAGAGATTCATGGGTTCAGTCCAGAATCAGGTCTGTAGATATATTAATGATTTTTCTACTTTGGAGCTTTTGGTTGACATTGTCGTAATGATCCGATGAAGCCACACTTTATAGTGAATCAAGACATGCGTATCATTGTAACGAGAAGATACCCAGAAACAGACACCATCATGATGTACATGCTATTGGTTGTATTAGTTCTGGCTTCAAGTGCAAAGCTGATAATGGAAAAGCTTGTAGATACTTTGATGGTTCTGTTAACTAACATTGGAAATTGCATGGGTATGTCTGTTCACTAACTGTCATAAAAACGTTTATGATAGAGGAGAGTATGGCCAAGTTGTCAGGACACTTGCCTTTGAATTGCTAGAAAAAATGTGGTGTGGCTTGAGTTTCTTATTTCAGGAATTTATAGATTCAAATCCTATCACTGCTTGTGATGATCAGGCCTCAGTGATGATAATAAAGTGATCGGGAACACTTGTATGACTGTTCATGCAGTCAAGGTAAATTTACATCTTGCCAAAGTTGGGCAGTGGTTTAACTCGTGCACTCCCCAGTTTCCTACACCCAAATGAATAAATAAATGTAATTGAGAGATGTAAGTATGCTTGTCAATGACTAGAATACCCAGGGTGTGGGTTCAACCCTGGATATTTCAGGATTCTCAATTATCTATGGGGCCTTGAGACAAACAGCAGTCAACAACCATTCCTTGGATGTATGCGCAATCTAAAGTTTGTTGAAGACCAATTGTTTTCCACCAATTTTTCTGTCTACATGAACGTTACATGTTTAAGTTCCTCCTTAACTTGTCAGAGGTTGATTATCTACCTTGGGGGCTCAGGTATAACAATGCATTTGACTGGTGAATATTTCATTGTTTATGACGAAAACCAGCATTATACCTGGAATACCATGCCCATCCACAAATGACTAGCAGACAACGCACAGCCAGAGAGGAAGCCAGTGTGAGCTGTATTTGAACTGACACGCATTGGCAGTGGAGAGGGACAGCTGGATTACCGTGCAGCTTGGCGCTAGCACGTCGGCCACAGAGCCCCCTCCGCAGTATAACAATCCTCCTGTCATAAAACTGACCACCATTGTATACATGTAAAGTGAAAAACTGAGTAAGGCGTAGTGTGAAACAACATTCGAATTATAATTAAACATGCAGGTTTATGACAGAAGAATTAGTAGCCGTTTTAATAACGGGGCATGTGTAACCGTGCTGGGAATGGGCGACAATTTAGCTGGGGATGCTATCTCGCCATGACTCCACTTTTCTAGCTGGTACCTTGCCCGGGTTCTCCACCAATTGTATCCGAGCTGGTTGTTGGTGTTTATTGACCACCAGTTATCTAAGCTTTGAAGAGGCTAGCTTGGTAGGACCGACAGAAAAGGAACACAACACAGAAGTGGAGACATCTTTTTGTATTCTTGGCATCCTGTCCTGACTGGAGACATAATACAATAACTCTGTAACAGTAACTCCTGATGACTCTGCCTTCAAGACTCTAACTACAAGGCTGCCCACAAGATTGACCACAACAACATGGTATAGTTGAAGGCTGCCATCTATATTGAACACCATCTGGCCGTGTTACCTGGTACATGTGGTAAGCTGATACACAGATCTCCCTGACCATACTGACTAGGGTGACTCTGGGTGTCTGCCCAGCGCTTCACTAGGGCTGGTCTTTGATAGCCCCAGCTTGGACCTCACAGAGGACAGACCCTGCCCTAATGATTTGCACACCAACCAGAGCCTAGTTGTGTTTTCTACAGAAGTAATCTCTCATAATCTCGAAATATTTCTTTTCCTAAACATGACATTTCAATCAGTTTAACAGCATAATTTAGATTTCATAGTAATACATTACTGTCTGAAAGATGAATTTTAAATAGTAAATGGTACTTAAGTTTTAAGCCTTTCAATGTGAAATTTCTGCTACAGAAGATAAAATCTTTTTTCATTTTTGCTATTTTACATTTCATCACAACAACTTCCTACGTTTAATTATTTCTAAATAAAACTACAAAACTAGATAAATCTACTGATACTAAATGCATATTACACAAATGAATACAAAGGTTAATAATTCTCAATTAAAGTTAGCCCCTTAACACACATACTGTATCTACATAGTAATCAATACCTAGACTGACTCGACTCTACTACACATGTATATATATACCCCAGAGGCTGGGTTGGTTTTATTTTGTAGCTCTTAAAGAAACTATGGGGCATATATCCAGGTATGGGGCATACATGTATATATACTATATATACCTTACAGGGAGGCTTGAGTTTTCCTGCTGATAACCCTACTGCAATCCCATAAGTGCCACAATGTCTCTATATGTGTATATATATATATATAAATATATATATATATATATATATATATATAAATATATATATATATATTGCAATTTTTATATTTATATTTATCTCTTTCGAACACAAGTACATATTGTATGAGTAAAGTTGTGTGACATGTGATCGCTTCTTTCAGTGATTACATGCACTAGTTATAAATGGTCCTCGTAGTATACCTTGATCAGAATGAATAAAATCAGGGATCATCACATTTCAGCTTTTAGGTGACGATAAGAAAATCACGTACATTGACTGATTTATTATGGAAAAATAACAGGTGTAAAAAGAAAAAGAAAATTCTTCTCTGTTGGTAAACCTTTCACATCTTTAAATGATACCTAAACGAAAATGAAAGTAATTAACTGAGGCTCGTAACCGTGTGCATGCTTTAAGGGCAAATGACTCAGAGGCATACACTCTTAGGGGGCGACAACTTTGTCATGAACCCGGATGCGTACCAGAGAGTACATGTGTATTGTGTGACACTTTACGTAAGTATTTGAAATATTTACTACCTTAACGTGTTGAACATTCAACATAAGTTTTATTAGAATGACTCGTTATGTACACTTAACCAGTTATCTCATCCCAAAAGCTTAAATCTATACAGGCCGACCCCTACTTTGAGTTTAGAACCCTGTCGGACCTGTGACGAATACTGGGGTCCCCATGATGGCTGCCTTCGCATCATGGCAATACTTATTCCCTCATAATCGGAAATAGTCGGTGTTGTACTTCAGTCACAAATTTGAATTTGTAAATTATAAATACACATACATACAGGCCTGTATGTAATTCGAGGTGTCACCTGACGACATTAGGGTACCAGGCAGTATACGGTATGAGAATGGCCTATGACCTGTAATTTTCAACGCGGATGACATTTACCGTACTTTGACTTCTTATCAAGCCAATATTGCCCTGGTATTATGAAATAATGAATTGTTCCTGCAGCATGGAGGTTGATATGATGTGCTTTGATCGACTTCTTTTCAAGTAGAATTAAGTCACTCTTGGATACTGTACGTTAAGGTTTATTAAAAACAAGATAGAGACCTAGACAAAACTGACATAGGCCTACTATATTATGAACGGAGATGTATAGTGTAGGCCTATAGCTTCATACAGATCTAATGATATCAGGTCCATTTAAGTACACCCGTCTGCCTTGTTTGTAATCGTTTGTACATGTAGGGTAGGTCAAGGTATAAAGTATGCATACTTGTAGCTGTCATATGTCGTATTTACATGGTTTGATAGCTTCTGGTGATACATGTAGGCCTAGTTCTTCTCAACAGCTTAGAGCTGCTGTAGAGATTTCGTTTCTTCAAAAGCTGCCTTCTCATGTTGCTCAAAGCACGACTGCATTGAGTGTTCAAGGAAGATCGCGTGGACGTGTAGCGTACATTTAGGCCTGTCAGTGGTGTGTGGATTGATTGCAGTATGGTGAGAGATATAGGCCCATATTATGTGAACTAATAATGTGATATTCACGCTGAATGTCTCATTCGCCAGGCCCTGACAGATGTTTTATTATCAATCAATCAATCAAAGGCCAAACTGTCATGCTGAATATGTCACATACATAAGATACCGGGTGTTTTGTGTTTTAGGCTCTTTGATTTTCATAACATGGAAAAGATTCTTATGGATGGAGAACTTCTATTTACTTGTAGATGATGTATCGATGTGTTCGGACAGGTATACATTTAGGCCTGTGTGTGGTGTATGCTTATGTACGGCTCCTGTCTCCCCGACTTTGTCAACCCAAGTATTTGTTAATAATTTGTTTGTTCTGTTTATGTGTTAATACTACTCCTGCATCTTGACATGTATATCTCAAGTACATATATATGTATACAATTGCTCATTTCTTACTCCCCTGATAATAATGCTAGTTACTACACTGAAACCTGTTCTATGAATAGATAGAAGTTGTACATGCATAAAAATCTCTTCCATGTTACACAAATGTCATTCCCAACTTCTGAATGAAAGTGTTAATCTTTGATTTTCATTTCTCTGATCTGTGTTGGACTACAGCATGCATTATTGGCTTCATCTTCATGTGCTCTGCAAATGTTAAATCATACGAAATTGAAATAGCTACAGTTATCATACCATTTAAGCTCGCTGTTAGGAAGTAGGGTGAGATATTGTGAGTGTGGGAAGAAGTGCCATCTATGTCGATGTCTGGCTAAGCCTTTGTGATTTACGTCAGTTGTCGGTTAACTTAGGTTAGAATTTAAACTGAAGCACTTATTGCCAGCTGCCAGGTTACCCGACCGGTGTTAGAAGTTTCAGTGAGTTTTTGTAATATTATTTCTTTACCTTCCTGTCTAGTGGATTGATGTGCAAGTACTGCACCCTGCTACTCTAAATATTGCATCTTTATTATAACAGACCGCCATCGCTGACGTATGTGTGGTCACAAATATCTATGTCGGACTCATCCTCATCGCCAGAGATATCTTCAGACCAGGCGAGATCCTTCTCACAAGGGTTGTCGCCACTGACTGTCAACCGTACAGAACCTGAGGCAAAAAGGACAGACTCTAGTACATTTTCAATCTCGATTCCTGAGGCATCTCCAATGCCTGGGACGTTGCCGTCACAAAACAGTTCAGACATTGCTGGGAATCATTCAGTAATGTTAGAAACCTTGAACAGTCCTCCTTTGGAAGGACTGGGACCAAAATCCTTGACGACTTTCGTGAGGAGCATCAGTCATTCTTCAAATTTCACAGTGGGTAACGTCACGCACTGGCATGTGGACCGCCAGTCGAATATCACAGGTACGTGATCAGACATACAGAATATAACTGTCACTGGGTTCAAATTTCTCTCAACACCATGCATCTTTGTCTTTGCTGGCGTTTTGCTTAACTAAAATTAAGCAAAGTATTTAGATCTATTTATTTGTTTGATGACCATCAAAATGCTGTATATTTCCCGTGTGAGGCAGTCAGTTTCATGTTTGAGCGCTTGTGCACAAGAAAACAACATGCACTCACAGAGTTTTTGGAAATAGTGACATCAGCTCTTTAATACCTCTATAATAACGTTACCATCATACTTTGAAGCAGAATCTAGTGACTTTAGTGCGTTTTCCTGGACGATCATGTATCTAGTGACTTTAGTGGGTTTTCCTGGACGATCATGTATTTGTAATGTACAGAAGATCATGTATTTGTAATGTACAGAAGATCATGTATTTGTAATGTACAGAAGCAAGTGTGATATGTGAACTAATAATTAACTCAATGTGCACATTCCCTTTTCTGTTTGTTTGAAAACTGCATCCAAATTGCACGTGTCCTAGTATTTTTTGCAATCATGGTCACGATCATGTTCAAACTTGTAGGACCTCCTTTAACAGAAAAGACAACAAAAAGTGTAACCAAAGTTATGTCAGAAGAGGAGTCTACACAGACATAAACGGGCGAGGACATTTTTTATGATGGGCTTGGTAACTCTATGAAATATGCCATTTTAGGTGATGCAAACGCATTGATTTTCCTTACTATTTATGTAGCAAAGTTGTCAACGTCAGCCCCCAAAATATATATTCTCAAACTTTCACTTGGTGGTATACCATACCACCATACACATGTTGATCTTTTCCCTACATCATATCAAAAAATTAAAAAACATTGCTTGACCATCATTTTTTGAACTGTTGCTCCTGGAAGTGACGTAATAGCATTTTGTCACCTTGGTAACCTCCAGGGGGGGAGGAGGGGTAGTACCCCTGGCAAAAGTTTTCAGTTGTATCCAAAGCAGATAAAATTCTGATATATTTTAACTGGGTGTAAAATGACAGAATAAAAATTTATAGTGTATCAACAGGCTAGACTGTCTGTGTGACAGTATTATCCAATGGGTGGTTAACACTCATCAGTTTTGAGCCAAATCTTGGACCCAGATGGTTGAATTGCGCATGTGTGTCCTTTGGCGAAACCGGAAACAGGATGTCATGTTATCCGTACCCTACGCTGGTCAGTATTTGCGGCCAGACACCCCTTTGTATGCGAACTATGGTCTTATTTATTATTACAATCGAAGGCCACGCATTGTGGTCTCCTGTTGATACCTTGTAATAATTCCAGATGTATTCCACTTGTTGGAAATAGCCTTAAAGTATATCAGAATTATCTGATAATCAGAAGGAGAACAGCTAATTTGACACTTCCTTTGCATGGAAAAATGGTGAAGTGAGAACGGGTGATGGCACAGCATAAACAAATGCCTTCTCGGGGTGGTTGAAAATTCGCGCCGTTGATTGGTTAAAATTGAGAGCATGGCGGCCTGTTCAATTTTCTCTACGTGGGCATTTTTACTTTCATTGATGTGCGATATCTCGGTTATCGTTGATCACAAAAATAAAAACTGGGTTTTTTTTTTTTAATTTGAATGGGTTTATTATCAGTGCATATGTACATTTGGTCCAGCGTTGTCTTTTGTTCTAATGCTTTTTTTTGTAATTGCAGGGAAATCAGAAGCTTACACTAACTACTGCAAGAAGGAAGATGATTTATTTGTGGAAACAGAGGCTTATTTTGAAGCCAAAGACATGATAGAAGAACACAGTGTGGTTAACATACTGGGAGGCTCTGGAGAAGGGAAAACCGCACTACTTAAACACCTTACCTTATATTTCGTTAAACATGAGTTCACTCCCTTGGAGATCACCAGGCCGGACGAAATAGAGGAGAACTACACGGAAGATAAACGTTTCCTGTTTGTTTGTGACGATCCTTTTGGAGGCCCTTATCTGCAACAGGACTCTGTGAATAACTGGGTTAAAGTTGGTAAATCTGTGGAGAAATACCTACACAGTGGACTTGTCAAAGTTGCATTTGCTTCCAGAAAAAACATCTGGGCAGACTGTGCTAAGTGTGTGGGAGATCTTCAACTTTTCCGTCATAGGGTTGAGATGACATCGCAGAGGTTAACATCGGAGGAAAAACGACAAATGCTCACGCTTCACTTTGGCGAGAAATTTCAACGCTTGTCTGAATCTGACATCATCTCCATAACAGAATTGGAGTCACCGATTGCCTTTCCCTATTGCTGTAAACTTGTGAGTAGCTGTGAGTTCAAAGACCTCTCCTATGATCGGCTGCTTAATACTTTCAGGAGACCATTTGTTCTTCTTGCAAAAGAACTTGGCAAGATGTTGGAGAATGCACCATGGAAATTCTCCGTCCTGATAGTTATCATGCTGAGTGGGGGCGCCCTTCCGTGTGACCAGTTTAACATTAGCGATGCATCTCCAGTCACCATAGACATGGTAAACTGTGCTCTTGATTCCAGTGGTATCGTTGAAGCCACACGTCCTTTCGGACAGCTGAAAAGGTGTGCAGAGAGTCTTGTCGGGACATTCTTAAATCATGGTCAGAATGCAAACGAAGAGGATGTGTACTGCTTCTGCCACGATTCTTTGTTTGAAGCGGTAGCTATGGAGTATGGTCAGGGGAATATCAGCTCATTCCTGAGGTTTAGCGACTCAGAGTGGGTTGTGTCGGTGTGTCGTCCGCAGAACTATGAACGTAATTATAATGAAGCTGCCATTATTGTCCACAAACATCAATACAAGAAACTTGCTGAGAAGTTTACCAAACAAGTGTTCAAAGGCAGCGCTAAGGTCTCAAAGGTATTCAGCAGTCCCTGTCTTCAGGACGAGGTATTTCAACGTGCATGGATCGACGTGATCAAAGCCACAGGAAAACAGAACGAGTTTATGCAATTGGAAGACTGGAGAGGGATGTCTGTGCTGTACTGCGCGTCTTCTGTGGGGTCAGGAGAAATAGTACGATTCCTGATGGCAAACGGGGCTTGCTGCAAATGCGACAATCCGTATTATCATCCTGTTGTTGGCGCTGCACGTGGGGGTCATATCAGTGAGCTGTCCTTATTGCTGGACGAAAATACACCCAGAAAAGTGATAGAAATTGCCGTGGAAGATGCAGCGTACAGTGGCTGCTGGGAAACCGTGAATCATCTGTTCTCCATGGAAACAGACATTTGTAAAAGCGTTGTGGGAACAGCTCTTTTTGCCGCCACCATCAAAGGGCACAAACACGTAGTGTCGTTCCTAATGAACCATGGTCCGAGCGATGAAGATGTTGGAAACGCTTTTGTTGAGGCTTGTAAGAAAGACCATTCTGCTATAATCCAACATTTTTTCTGTCTTAGAAAAGACGTTTGCTCCTCAAGAGTTGACGAGGGATTCATTGGTGCTTCGGAAATGGGTCACGTCGACGTTTTGAAATCTCTATATAAAAAAGGAGTTTGCAAGGAAGCCATTGAAAAAGCCCTTGTTTCTGCAACAAACTCCAATCGGGTAAATGCTGTCAGGTTTATTGCAAGCCAAGAATTACCGGAGAACACCGACATTCACCAATCACTAATTGCTTCTTCTTCTGTTGGTGATCTAGAAATAGCGGAGTTTTTATTGGAATTCAATCCACCCGATACTGCAGTAGCGAAAAGTTTCGTTGAAGCCTGCCAGTTTGACCATATAGGCCATTTGGAACTTCTTTACCAGCACAATCCCGAGGTTTGTAAAGCTTGTGCTGTTGACGCAATGGAAAACGCAGCCAGGGGAAATGCCATGAAGGCGATGAAGTTTCTCTTGAGCCTTGATCCGCCAAAAATTGCCATTGAGCGAGCTGTAGTGAGTGCGGCCAGATACGGCAACCCGAAGACGATAAAGTTTCTATGCTCATTGTCCGGCGAAATACCAATGAACACCTTAGAAACTGCCTTTCTGGTAGGTGCGCGAAAGGGACAGTGTAAAATAGTGAAATATCTGCTTCAGCAGGGTGTCGATATAAACGCTGTGGACGAAAATGGCAAGAGTGCCCTACAGCTGGCGTCTGAGCATTGGAAGACTAACGTTGTAAACCTCTTACTCGCCAAGGGGGCTAAGATGACTGATAGTTCATGAACAAGTGCCAAGAACTTTTGTATTGTTTTGCTCAGGAAAAGTGCCTTTCACTTTTTCAACTTTGCTATCTATTCCTCCATACTCGTTATTAATGACTTGGCTGTACCAAGTGTATTTGGTTTTCACCTTACCTCATGCCATTTTAACTGAATTGCCAGTGTAAATGTAAATAGTGTAAGGTGAGTGAGGAAAGTATTGCTTAGTAAGGATATATTAAGGTCATTGAGTGTAAATACTTTTACTGCATTTCAGTATTTTGATTTGAATGTTTTAAAATGTGTTTTTGAGTTTCTGTTGAGATTTTCTCCCAATGTGGCTCAATGTCCATTGTATACGCAATACCCTTTAAGTGTATACAATCATATTTTTTTTCTCAAAACTCAGACATATCTGTTTCTCAATTAGGGTATAGGACAGGGCGGATGAATTCATGACAAAGGGACGCAACTCTCTGGCTTAGCCCCGGATTCAATTAATTAACTAAATACTTATGATTCTGTTATGTGCAATAAACATTTTAATCATGAGTATAGTCCTCATTGAAATTGAAAGACGTAGACTTAATACACTCTGTTCTACTCTGCAGTGAATATTTATATGTAAGGTTAAAAGTCAGACAAAATAAATTTTTGTGATATATCGAGACGATTGTAAACAGATACGTATTGTTTCATGTTGGCACGCAAGGCAAATTGATGTAACAGGCTCTTTAATGTAACGCTATATGTTTTCATAATATTTTGAAGGAAAAGGAGGCATTTTATTTTGCTCCTTCAAATTTTTCAAGTGGTTCACCTTTAAAGGTGAACTCTCTCCGTTCTATTTCTCACTTCACTTAAGTGCATGATATACCTGTAACACAAAAATTCATCCCAAAAAATGAGTAAAGCAAACAAATCTGGTGATTATTTTTGCTTTTAGAAACTATATAAATATATTTCACATTTTAAATATATCTCAAAGCTTTTGAGGAGAAAATCGTACATCGCTTGTCATGCCTTGAATGGCGCTGTTGTTCCAAATAATCGTGACGTAATTGTAGCATTTTCGGTTTAGAGGGGCAGTGTTTACTAGCCTACATACCGGATCCAAACTTGTCTCCTCAAAATGACTGGACCATAATTTAGAGTGCTTATTCGTTTAAAAATGGTCAGGTCGCATGACAGTTATTTATTTTCGTCACTTAGAGAGGTCGGATGGGAAGGCAGGAAAACTAATCCAACGTAATTGGGTGAGTGATTAGCACTGTTGATTGCTTCACAAAACAATATACCGCCACTATGACATTATACACTAGGGTGTCAAGGGCAGATACATATAAGCGTGTAGAGAATACCAAGGTTGACGAAATTCAGCCTTTTTTTCTTGAAAAATATATTTTGTTTGAATATTTAACGATTTCATTCTTTAAATCACTTCGGCTCTCTGCTTTAGATACCTATAAGATATACTGAGCCAATTTTGCACGAAAAACTTATCAACCGGGGCAGTTCGCTTTCTGCATCATGTAAACGTCGTCAGTGTGTCCTGCCCAATAAACCTAGTCTGTAACACATTGTATGAAACATATGCTCATTCCAAATCAGAATGTCTCCGGCAGTGCGAAAACCATCACTGATTGATCAGTAAAAACGAGATAAAACAGTAGGTCCAAAAACAAAACAAGACAGCTGATTTCAAGCTTCTTAAGGGCCCACGTTGACCGTAATTTCATAATGTTTTCTAATTCTATTTGTATCGCACCAGCTGCACTGCATTAATATCCCATAGACAAAATTGCCTGGATTAAAGCGGGTTAGATTTATAATGGAGTAGAGAGTAGATTACGTTCAAAACAAAAGCAAGTGTTTTTAGTTTGAGATACATTCGAAATCAGTATTTCTGGAACCATATGAAATGGGCTGTTAAATTGGTGACGAGGAGCAGAAGCGTATTCTGTATGGCTTGAATTAAAATGGGTCGTGGAAAATGTCATTGTCAAAGGGACATTAACTCTGGCTTAAATAAAATCATTTAAAACAGTAATGCCGATAAAATGTTTCCTGCTCATGCTGGTTTTCTTTCTGGTTACACATTGGAGTTTCTGCCAACAGCCTGCAGATAATCGTGGATTCCTCCATCTCCGAACTTTGTCTGGTTGACTCCACCGTAGTGTGGACTCCTCGCTTTTATTTATTTATTTATTTATTTATTTGATTCGTGTTTTACGCCGTGCTCAAGAATATTTCACTTACACTACCGGGGCCAGCATTGTGGTTGAGAAAACCCACGACCATCCACATGTTCCTCCGCCGTATAAGTGAATTATTCTTGAGTAAGCCGTAAAACACCAACCAAATAAATAAATAAATAAATTCGCCTTGTGACCGAAGGTGTAAAAGCATTGAACTGATAGGATGTCTAGTTGTGAAATTAAGCGGCTTTATTTTGAAAATCCTGAACTTCTATGATACGAAAGGCCTCGTACATTTGTAAACGTTGTGTCTCATTTACATACCTTAAACTCTACCTTTACATAAAATTCATATCCTCGCAATGCCCTCGCTGGGGGCCTCCGTTGCGAGGGAGTTAGCGTGCCAGCGCGGCGTAGTGACCCTCTCACGGAGTGTTTTCAAGTCCAGATCATGCTGGTTTTCTCTCCGGCCATACGTGAGAAGGTCTGCCAGCAACAGCGGATGGTCGTGGAATTCCTCGGGGCTCTCCCCAGTTTGCTGCCGCCGCCGCGTAAGTGAAATATTCTCCAGTACGGCGTAAAAAAATCAGTTAAGTAAATAAATAAATAAAGTAAAATAACCAGTCCAGCAGAATGCTATGCATGTGCTTCTCTCTATAACACCGACAATTTGCGTAATGAGGTAGCTAACGGCTTTCTCCGGAAGTGTTTTATCCTATGCAGACGTGGTCTTTTAGGTCACGGTTAAAATCCAGCTTCCGTTTCACTGGTCTCCGGTTTATCAGGCGAGATGGGTTGGTTTCCATGGGTGTTAGCCCGTAAGTCTGCTCATTGCCTGGTTTCCTTTACCAACGCACCTCACCTAGGCAGTTAAAACGGACATCGTGGAATAATTAAGTGGCTGTGTAATAACATGTACGTCGAGTCGCTCATGGAAGCCTTATTTCAGGGGACTTTAACTGATGCATAACATACTGTTGCCCTCGAAAAGCAGCCTCATTGTACACAATTGCAATGAAGTTTTCCAGGTTTGTGCCATCCAACTGTATGTACTAGGCAGGTGTGTATGAAGATGAACAGATATTCTCTGATACCCAAGCGTATCACTTGCGTGTAAGGTCGTGTCATTACAGAAGTCCTTAAACAGAAGAGCCTTTGTTCGCTGTTGGCTATACAAATATCATTAATCAACACTTAAATTTGTATCATATCAAAACCTGACGAAAACGCAGGTTCATTCAACCAGTAGGCAGTCGAACATGTAAGAGTGAAATGCGTCGCATCTCTTCCAGTTGCCCTATCTACCATTCTCAGACTGCTCGGAATCAATAGATTTGGTCGGCCAGAATTCGTTGCGCACATCATTGAGGCTATATATAGTGATGCCAGCTAGACTCCTTCATCGCTGAATGGTAAGGGTGCCTTCAGGGACAAGGTAGGGCTTGCACCGCCAGCCAATTCTCCGGGTCTCCGGGGCTGCACCACTGGAAATGAAGCGTCTATAATCTGTAGATGTGCTCGTACTCAATGTGGAGACACTGTACACAACGTCGCTGCGGTCTGTAATTCTTAAATTGACGGTACATTCACATCCTTCTTTATAGCCACGGCCTCTTTACACCTGCCTACTTCACCGCGGGTTTCTATGGCAACGTCGTCTGATATCCGAAGACTACACCTATTTGACAAATTTGCACAGATCACAGGAAGCCTGCTGATGGGTTGTCAATCAGTGGTTTGTTGCGACACAAGGTTCTGGTTAGGGTCAGCTTGAAGCACTGCCCTGACGGAGAGTCGCGAGGTACACGGACTGTCTGTGAGCAGAACATTCATTCCTTGTTGATAGAGATGGCGCGGTACTATCCTGGTGTTCCATGCACTCGATATGGATTCTAATGCAAGTACAGACCGGCAGAAATCGAACCTGCTGCTTGAAGAGCTGAATGGTTGTCCAAGATCCCATCATGACCGCTCCTTTCGTAACGTTCAATCTCCAACAAGTGGAGGGAGTTTTCCAAGGTGGCGGCCGAATCCGAGGAGCACTGTGTCTCGTACTCACATCGCCAATACTAGTAGCGGGTATGTATGTTTATTTACTGGCCTTTTGCTCTATTTTTACCACACCAAAATACTATAGCCAACGGATTTGTCGCCTGCTTGGTCTTGCAGATATTATCCTTGCTGAATGGGTCTAACAATGTTAAAACCATATAAGAGTTCTGAATTCCGAACAGACCATATATATAGGCTACCTACGTGATACCAAATAAGAAGAATTCCAGTTCATTCTACATCGAATATTGACTTTCTGACACACACGTATAATCCTGCCGCTATATAGAACGTGAAATATTGACATTTTAATGCCGGTTTTCGCGAGCCTAAAGCTACAAAATTCATCTTCTTGAATCGCAATTATATGGTAAACATTGCGAGAAAGCAATGCGTTCCCACTCAATTGTTATTTTATAGTGAAAAATCGAACGCCATATCTATAACCTGGGATTCTCGCCAGCTTCAATGCCTGCAATATTTAAGCAATGGCTTGCATGACCGACGGGCCTGTCTTTTCCCCTCTCTCTGGTAATGTGAGTGAGATTCTGTAAGCATTATGGATTTATTCTACAGCACCAGATGCAAGGGAATAATATATTACACCTTACAATTAATCAGGCATTCCGGACACATTCCGTGTCGCTGTTTTTTTTCCCCCTTCTCATCAGTGCGCTGCTGACACGCACTTAGCTCTCCATACCGGAGGGTTGGGCGAGGCATCAACTTCCCGCTAGGGGTCAGATCCGTTAGATATTCCATGTGCTGATGGACAGTAAGTCGTTAGCGTTACATGGTTCAGTAACTCGTTGCCAGGTGCAAATTGCAAGCTGCGGAATAGGACAACTGTATGCTACCGAAATAATACGGGTTAAATCCCCGGTCAGTGCCAAAAACGTACCGATAAATGGCCAGAATAAAAGTTGCACAGATCGAAACTCACTTGCAGGATACCTGGTATACATATGTCCCAAACATCAGTTATTTATTTGTTTTATTATTGATAACATGACAATTTTATATGAATAAAAACTTTATATTATTATCCAATTAACTTTGTTATGTTATCTTCGGAATTTCACAGTTATTTCTCTGGTGTTTAATGTCATCACCAGGTCTGTGTGTTTATGGCTGTAGGAGTACCATTTGCCAGGTACCTTTCAAAACCGGTGTCTTACAGGCGCAGTTAAAACAGTGTTCGATTCGAACTCCTGACCTGTTTGGCCAAGAGCGTGCCAGTTGCGGCCAGGACCCCAGATATCACCTTCGTGTGCATCTGGATTTCTTGCAGTTATACGTTAAGACAAATCTTATACCCGTTCCGGCATGGCGAATCTCCCATGAGTGGCATGCGACGAATCTTATACACACGCCCTGTAAACAGCAATCTCACACAACTGGCGTTAAGACGAATCTCACACGCTTTTTACTGTATAAGATTAATGTCACACGTGAGCTATATGGAAAAATCTCAAACGCGTGCCGTTAAGACCAATCTTACATGTATGTTGTACAGACAAGTCTCACACGTGTGCTATAAAGGAGAATCTCACCCGTGTGGTGCAAAGCTAATCTCTCGCGTGGCGTAAGACGAATCTCACATACGTGCTGTAAAGAGGAGTCTCACAGGTGTGGTGTAAAGACGAATCTCAAACGCGTGCCGTTAAGACCAGTCTCGCATTCGTGAGGTGAAGAAGAGTCTCACAGGTGTGGTGTGAAGGCGAGTCTCACATGCGAGTTGTAAAGACTAATCTCTCCCGTGACGTAAGACGAATCTCACCTGCGTGTTGTAAACGCTAAAGTTATAGGAAGTCCATCAAAAGCGAGTGTTATAGCTGTCCTTCATGCAAGGTTATATATGTTATATATAAGGGCACATTTTTAAGTGCATACTGTTTGTCACATTGAGTGCTTTATGCCATCTATCTCTGCACTGATACCATAACCCTTTAACAATAAGGGGTTATCACGTTCGATTCCGTCTACCCGCTGTGTTTGTGTGTACAGGTTTACATGGTTCTTGGAGAAATTGCACTGACTTATTGATCTGCTGGATGTCTTCTACCTTTCTCACGTGAGTGGTGCAGTGATTGAAATATATTCTGAGTACAGCACAAGATGTCAGTGAGCTAAAAAAAGTCTACATTTATTTTATAGATGGCTAAATATCAAAGGATGGTGCATCACATGGCTAACTAGAACAATTCCCACAACTTGTTTGTCCGCTCAGTTGTCCAAGATGTACAAACCATTA
Organism: Acanthopleura granulata; assembly: GCA_016165875.1. Lineage (NCBI taxonomy): Eukaryota > Metazoa > Mollusca > Polyplacophora > Chitonida > Chitonidae > Acanthopleura > Acanthopleura granulata. Next base: position 29,730,135 of record JABBOT010000005.1, on the reverse strand, counting down.
TAACTAACTGACGTCTTATCGCACTAAATCAGGGTCTACCGGCGTTAAGGCATGACTGTTCAGCAGATGTTCAAAATAAATATTCAGTAGAACTGAGATACATGAAATGAGCCAGAAGCGATATGATGGAACAATGGCGCGATTGGAGTGGTGGACCATTTCACTGATGACTGGAAGTGCGCCAGCTTGTGGAGGAAGTCTGTGAAAATCTAAGGTTAACAAACAAATGACTACGGCTACCCGATGCTTTGAAAAACCTGATACAAAAAAGGACTTCCAACTTTCACCTGCACTGAAAAATTGAAGTACCGATGCGGTATTGCATGTTTTACCCACACTTCCACACTATTACAGCTATACGATGGCCACAGAATGTTATTTCAAGGAATATATATGGTCAGAACATTTAAGTTTAATTATTTATTTGATTATTGGTTTAAGCCATTCTCAGCAACTCTAGACATGCACGACATTGGCCAGCATTATGGTTAAAGGAAACTGAACAGAGCCTGGGGGAACCCACAACCACCCGCAGCTTGCTGCCAGACCTTCCCAAGTAGGCCTATGACCGTAGAGGAAGTCAGCATGGACTTGAACTCAGAGCGACCGCATTGGTGAGAGGCGCCTGGATCATTGCGCTGTTATAGCGCGCTCTCCCCATCGGGCACGGATGCTCTCAGTGTTGTTAGATAAATAAAAAATAAATTTAAATAAACTAAATTACTATGTCTACTATTACTACTAAATATCAGAAAACGACGATAATTTCTTTTTCATCTTCGTTATTGATACAACTTGTAAACAAGGAGCGATAACTCTCTTCCTAGACAGTCGAAGCGAAAGAACAACAACGGGTGGGTTTTTTTGGATTCTGAGCTTTGAAAAGTCTTTCATGTTCTGAAAGAAGCTGATATATACCTATTCTTCTCCAATCAAGAAATAACCTTTCAAAAATTGGACATGTAACACTTTTAAAGTCGAATATGTTTTCTCCTAGTGACCGTGGGACATGATTACGGATTTCAGGCTAACTTTCAAAATCTAAGACAAAAAAGAATAGTTGCTGGCCAAATATTTTCATGGTGAAACGGCCTAGACGGAGCCCACTTTAACAAAACTTCGTAAATCAGTTTCTCGTAACTTTTCTCGTAAATGACATCCCCTAATGACGCCATAATTTAGACAACGTCTCTTACGAGAAAAGTGAGGAAAAATGTGATTTAGGAAGTTTTGTGAAAGTGGCCCCAGAATTGCTGGCCGGTGGAATTTGCCGACTGACTTTAGCCTTTAGATTTTGTGAAACAGGCCTCATTGCTCTTCTCAGTGCGACCATTCACGATGTATCTGGTACAAGACTGGCATATCCCATTTTAGCTTCGATAAGCAACTCCATACGTCACTGTCGGCTGGCTGGTCAAAATACACATCGAATCTATTAACATTGGCCGAGTGGTAAAACGCCTGTTATCCTATCTTAGAAGCATACTCACAAAACAAGGGGCCTGCGTGCAAGATGACATGTACCTTTTTCCAACTGTCATAGCTGTCGGCATTTTGGCAAGGTTGTTTCATGACTAGTTAATCTCAAAACGTAGTGTTTTGATACGTGAATCCAAGGCCACTTGAACTGGTTTTGAATGAGAGTTTTAATCTAAAGTGTCGAAGGTTTAAAATAATAGTCTTAATTGATGAGAGTACAGGAAAATTCCCCCACCCCCACCCCTAGTTTTTCTAGGGTAGACCCCTTTTATCTGTAGGCAATTTGAGTTTTCTGTGTATTATTCCCCCACTGTTTTAGGACAGATCGTGTTCCTTCTGATATTAGGGCCATTGACGGTTCATTCAGGATCGAGACCGAGACTTGTAAATACACCTCAAAGCTATCAGACATATACATGTAAACACGTGCACACTTCTGGATATGTACCTTATAAGAGAGTAAAACTAACAGAAGTGTGATTTCATGCATGGGAAATGTAATATATATGTTTTGGAATGGTTTTCGTCTCGGTGATAGTGCAGACCATTACAGTCGTCATCCAGGGATGCAAACGTTTTGCCACATCTTCTACTCACGTATCCATTTCAAACATACATTACAGCATTGCTTTCTGCAGCAGACTACAGTGAACCCCACAACATGAAAATTAAAATGAAATTATTATATTTCTTATATCCAATAATTTATCGAATAAGCGCCGAGATAACCTGGCGAATCTGGGCCGACTTAAAATCGTAACATGATTTTGTTTCCGTTATTTGACAGGGGTCGAAGTTCGTTTCCATGGTAGCGCACGCGCGTGTTGGCGAGAAGTGGTGTACAGCGGGACGAAGTCGACAGAAGTGGAACACGAGAAGGAGGAAATCTATTTCGACGATCGATTCTGTTTGTGGGGCAAAGGTGAGAGGGAATATACGTCACGTGGAATCACATTGTTTTGTGACAGCCTTTGCCTGCATTCATTTTTCACTGTATCTGGCTGCTGTTGTGGCTGTCATAACGTAATGTGAACCACTGCTTTTTAATTTGAGTTTAATCTACTACGTTCTCAGGGCTTTTAGGATATTCTCCTGGTGTGAAAATATTGGTAATTCCAATGATTTGTTTCGGGTTTTCTTTTCAGTACACCTTTTAAACAGCAAGATGTGTAAGTTGGACAGAGGGTAGCCTCCCAGAACACCATAGATTGTCTGCAAGCTCTTCGAAATAACGACTGTTGTGTTTGAAAATAGATCAACGATTTCATGCGAAACTCCCAGGTGTTGAGTAAATGAAGGTGTTTTTTACTCTTTCCGTTTAGACGTCGCTCTCATTAGGTTTCAATTTCCCAGCCTATCACAGCTTTATTATTTCTCATTCGCTGTTACTTATTAGGTGGTATTTACTATTTGTGAACCTTCCCCTACCGATAGAGAAAAAAGATTGTGGCGACAAAGCCTGTATTGCTCAGCGTCATTCAGCTGATGAGTGTTTTCAGTTCATTTCTCAAACTTTGAAGCACGGGTTAGTAGAAAGTGTAAAATGATACCGAAAATGATGGCTCAAATATCTGCGCTGTCTGTTAGATTATAATTGAAACCTACAGGAATTCTCCACTCTCCAGCAACTATTTCAGCACCTTTGTGGTATTAATAATGCTGTACGTTTGCATTAAATCGAAAATCCTTCGCACCAAAACTCCGCGCAGATCAGGTTATTGTTTTAAGTGCACCCGTGGTTGTAGATAGTCTGTGACATGGTTTTAGCACCAGTGTTAGATAAATCATCTAGAGACCAGTGTCATGAAATGAAAGGATGGTGTTTTATAGCACCATTCGTGCCGCATTCCGAGATAACGTTCCACGGAACAATGCTGGGAGCCGCGGTTTTAGAGTAATGGATAAAAACTACAGCGATATAGCGCTGGCGTACAAACGTATGCGACGCGAGTACCATTACCTTGCTGTTTCATAAAGGCTTTACATGCGCAGGTGTATATTTTTATTCCCCTTTTCTGTATTTTGACGACACAAGACGATTAAGCACACAATAGTACAACAACAACCCGTAGGCAAGAAATAGGTGCTATAATATGCTTTAGACACTCTATGAGTTGTGGTGACTGCTACAACAGAATTGATCAGACATGAACATTAGCGTTCAGACAGGGTTTCAACTAGCTGAGAGACGTCAATCCTTCACGGCAGTCTCCATGTTGCTAAACATTAATCATTGTTTCCTGCTTGCAGCAGCACATGGTTCGACCTACAGTGAGTGTTACTATTTCATTTCTGGCAGTCATTCTCTTCGTGGTGACATCGTACATGTATAACGTGCTGAATAGATTTGAAAATCCTGAGCGGATTGTGGTTACTGTGTATCATCTCTAAGGCCAAGGCGGACACACCTGTACTGCTGATTTACGGAGCCTTTCAGGGTGTTTTCATTCGGTTTCCCGGCTATTTTTCAGCTGCACCTGTCCAGTGTTTCCTCACTCTATCAGGCCATCGTAATACATAAACAAGTGATTGGTAACAGCTTACTTCCACTGAAATAACATGTACTGCGAGAAGAATGTCTTTTTTTATAGCATTCCATTGTGGATTTATTTTTTAAATAAGGTGAACATTAAGTCCGCCGCAACATATGCAGAGAAAAAGGTATCACATAAATTTATGTTTTGAAAACTTCAATAATTTACCAATATTATCCCTTGGAATATCATTGCTCTCCTCGGCTCTGCTTCTACTCTCTTCTCCGATCCATTATTATCTCCTTAGGCGTCATTATTCTCTCCTTCCTTAGTCCACTTTACTGCATTCATGCAAATAGCTGACAATTATATTTGCCAATAAGTAACACTTTTTCCGTGCAGTGAGCTTGGATTCTTCTGCTTAGTCTGGCGAGAATCAGTGACCATCAAAAATGTTCTTCCCGGTATCTATGCAAGAAAGCGGGCCAGTATTATCCAAACTTTGCGATACTCAGAAGATAATTCTCATTATAGATCGAACTTGACCTGGTGTTTTCTGTGTAGAGTTCGCTACATTGGGCTGGAGGATGTGCGGTTGATCTCAAGGGTTATCATGTTAGTACATATGGAAAGAGTTGGCACTATCCGGCTCTGCCAAATTAGCCTACCTCCCACACACTCGATTTCATCTGAACTGGCCCAGGCGTCCACCCATCTCATTTCCCCTATCTGCTGCTCGTGACTTCCAACAACGCGTTTGTTCCGATATGAAGGGATTTAGTTGCCCTACATATTATAGGCCGCAATATCGATTGTTGAACCAGACGGTCGAACATAATGGAAAGAACCGTGTTTATGTGTGTAAGAAAATTCAGCGACATAAGCATAATGCCATGGGCACCAGCCACATATTACCAGGAGACACGTTCTGACGACCGGGAGAAATGCATGAGTGTATACGTACATGTATTGGTTGGCAGGTGCCTGCTTATGCGGGATTCATACTGACCAGCAGATGTACTATACATACGCGTGCTCACGCACCGATATATGCGGGCCACAACAAGATGCTGCGGGTCCAAGGGTATAGGACTCAAGCACATTCTGGCGGCAAAAGTACAACTGCGTGTATAACGGTTTCATACTATCACACATTACCACTGTCATTCTTTATACCCTCTCGTACCGACCTGTTAATCACAGCATTTTCTGCCTTTTGGGCCTCATACTGACTGATGTGCTCTGAAGTGAGGGCAGATGGCCGCACAACAACTGTATGTGACCAGATAATAATAATCAGATTGCTGTCAAAGCTTTTGTTTAACACGTGGACTTTCTGGTGATTGGGATTTTCCTTCAGCATAAGCTGGAATACTGTTGCTGGCGATTTTCCAAGAGAGGAACATTTAACCTCAATGACTCATGTTATCGAATAACTCAAAATGGCTAAACGTACACACTTCCGAGTCAGTTGATCCTCTTGATTAAACCTGACACCGTCGGGAATTACGCGATTAATACATTGTATTGTACACTCCGGTTTAAACCTGACACCGTCGGGAATTACGCGACTAATACCTTGTATTGTACACTCTTGTTTAAACCTGACACCGTCGGGAATTACGCGATTAATACATTGTATTGTACACTCCGGTTTAAACCTGACACCGTCGGGAATTACGCGACTAATACCTTGTATTGTACACTCTTGTTTAAACCTGACACCGTCGGGAATTACGCGACTAATACATTGTATTGTACACTCTTGTCACATGAACTTTTGGGTGGCCGTTTATATTAGAATTGGATCACAGATGTATTCTTACAAGAAGTTCACGCGCCCTCCCGTATCTTCACACGTAGAAAAGTTATCCAGTATGTCCTGCTGAACGTCGGTCGTTTACCGCGTGCACTGTGGTTTCCTCCATCCCTATAATGTGCTCGATACTACTTGACAAATGAAAATTTCTTGAGTGCGGCGTTGAACAACGGGGAAACTCGTGAAACTCCTTCCAGCTTTTAACAGAGGGGTCCAAAGCAGTGCGCACCTTTGTTCTTTCTTGGATTACGCCACACTTCTTGGTGCATGTGTGCTCAGAAATGACTTAGATAATACACAACCACTGCTTTTCTCTGTAATTTGGATCCTTTGGTGTAGCCTGTCATTGTACCCACTACTTTCAGATATAGGCAGGTGGAAAGGGCGTATACGCCTACTGGAATTGTGAATCGATGTTAGCGTCGAAGAAAGGGATTAGATACCATCACAAACGTATAAATCCTTTTTCCATCATCGTGATGAAATCTGCATAAATTATGTATTTCTCCGTCACTGCTCTACGCAATTTGTATCTTTTCCAACAAATGGGGCTAGTTTGTGGTCAACAGAACGATAAGTGGAAAAAAAAAGAAAAAAAAAGAAACAAACAAACAAAAAAACATTTAATGTATTCTGGCTCAGAAGCTATGGCTACGTCACCTCTAGTGGTACCAGGATGGACTATACCTTATTGTAATTAATGTCGTTTTTCTTATGGGGGCAGCAAGTCTCGTAGCAAAGGTGCTCAGGGATGAATCCATGTTTTATTGAATAATCAAGGTTTTTCTAGCCACTTTGATAACCATATCGAGCAATATCAGAAAATTGACTTTTGGACAATATATTGAGTTTTTGATACATTTTTGACGAAAGGGTATTGAATTGCTATTTGTTTATAATGAGTTTCTAACAAGAAATTGGCAAGTAAAACCCCGGCTAATATAATTATATGCTGAATGTTATTAGAAATCCTTCCATTCGGAAAAAGTGAGAAGTAGCATGCATATGACCATTACACTGAACTTTGAGTTGTATGTATAACCGTCATTCTGTCCACGACTGGAATGCGAGATTACATTCAGACATCAACATCCACCCTCATACAAGCACTCACGGACTCTAAGCTGCATGCATGGAAGCTTGTGTTACACTCAAGATGAATCCATGCACGCACCCAAACACACTCGCCTACCATACCAGCGCGCCACCATCAGCCACCACACTTTCCATCAACACCACTCTCTAATTTAGTATTAATCAAGGTGACAAGTGAAAGTCTGGCCAGGCGGATGAGCTGGATATACGCTTACATCACAGGTTGTTTTAGAGGCTCGCGCGAGATCGCTCTTATATACCCTGGGGATCAACAGGACTTTACTCAGTAATGACGGTTGGGTTCATTGACGGAGCGCCCCTGGGGTAAACCTCATCAGTGCTAAATGAGAGCAAAAGCTATAATCGCTATCCGGAGAATGCACTTGGCCTATAATACCTTTTTTTCGCTCATTTCTTGATATAAGATACAGGCAAAACTTCAATCATTGAAGTTTTGTCACTTCCGTTTATCCTGGCCGCGTATTTCAATGCACGCCATCTGCACATGCATCTTACATAGAATCCAATTAATACTTTTCATGATGAAACACCTGGTTTCAAATTAAGATTTTGCATTCAAGTGTATGTCTTGTTCTATATCGTCCTGAAAATTTGAAGAAAATTTTCAGTAAACCCTGTAATTTTCATATGTTTCTTTATGCCTATTTATTACTGTTTTGATTGATGTTCGAAAGAGTCTGTCAACTCGCATTCCATTTATAACGTGGAATCATTTTACATGGTCTGTATCACAGTTTAGCACATTGTCAACTTATATACAATGTATTGTTATTTTCTTCTTATCTCAGACGCTCCCGGTTTATTTATTTATTTATTTGCTTATTCATTTATTTGATTAGTGTCTTACACCGCACTCAAGAATATTTCACTCATACGACGGCGGCCAGCATAATAGTGGTAGAAAACCGGGGAAACCCACGACCATCCGCAGGTTGCTGGCAGACCTTCCCACATACGGCCGGAGAGGAACCCAGCGTGAGCTGCAAACATTTCTGAAGACAAAGTGAATAACTGTGTACTTGTTATGTCATCGTGAATCATATGTCAACTCTCCAAAAATCTCGGAATTTCGAGAAATGAACAAAAGTCTTAATTTGTTTCCGTTTCTGTCTTATTAGACAAATACTGACCGCTATATTAAAACAACCTCGCCATAAGCTGTCGATTATTTCTTTATATGCATGATATACATATTGTCATCTTTGGCATGGTTAAGCAAAAGTACGAAGGCTATGATACAGTCATGATTTGTAATACAAGGGGAGACAACCGAGTGTTATAACGAATTCTTATGCCGATGCCATTGCCATGGGCTTACATGTACATGCATGTTTTTTAGGCCTACTCGTTAAGTGCAATTAGAGCACTTGCCTTGTAATCACATACAATCGGCATTCAAGTCGTTTTTGTTGGATTTATTTACTAAGGTTCCCGTTTTGATCAACTTTTCAAATGCCATATTCACTTATTAAATACTCATCTCAAAACCGTTAAGTTTTGTAGGGATTAGTCAATTGTTTCGATTTAAAAATATGGCCAGACTCCTTCTTTACCATTTAACGGCTCAGGTTAAGACTGTCAGTTTTTATATGCGCCAGCGACGGTTACCGTTAACATAGTTAAGTTAAATATAAATTTACATTTCTTTTGAATTCTTAGTAAGTCAGCAGGCTGGTTGGGAGACGAGAGAAGTTCTGCCGGCCGGAAAACACTCATTCCCTTTTCAATACCGTCTCCCCAGCAACGTGCCCTGTTCCTTTGAAGGTATAAACGGATGGGTGCGCTACCGCATGCAGGGGCTGGTCATCCGACCAGATGGAGAGCACTTGTGTACCGAAAGCTTGTTCACAGTTCTCCGTGAACTGGATCTTCGCAAGGAATCGCTCAGAGAGGTATGTCTCTCTCACAAATTCACCAGCATATTGCGTATATTGGTGTTAAGGCTTAAAACGTGTGGCTTTTATGACCTAGTGTGTAGAGCGTCCCCTAGAGGTTGGGAGATCCGGGATCAATCACGAGTCGGGTCGTACCGAAGATATGGTCGCCGAAATATTAGGTATTTTAGCGTTGTTACAGAATGACATGAGTATTAGGAATTTTTCATAACAAGTAGGCCTAAAAGTTACAAGCTTTCGTTAATCCCACCCTAGCATAGTAAGTTAAGTGAATGATTTAAAAATAACCAAAAAAAAAAAAAAATAATAAAGAAAAGAATAAAAGACCCCGAAAACTAAGAAGTATTTGTATGAGGGACTGTCTGGAGCAAGCTACAGCCCTCCATGTGTAAACAAACGTCGCGGATGACACGCGCAAGACGAGGACTTACAGGTACGGCTCGCTGGTAACAGGAACGGCCAAACTTAGGCGTAAAAGAGAACTCAGCAGGCTGATAAGCAAGTCTAGGTTTGTAATTGGTGGTCATTTATCGCAAAACTACACTGCTTGATAGGTGGGAGCAAATGTTGTTGTTGTGGCGGTGTTAAACGTCGACCATGGCCCGCCCTCTGTATGTTGAATTCGAATAAAGACAGAACATGTCTGGGCTCATACAAGCTACTCACTCACTGAATATTTTGTATTTCAACGTGACTGATTTAGTTATGAATGAACTTCCAAACTTCGTCAAGACGTCGCAGTCAGAATTTTTTTTGAAAAAATCCAAATTTTGGGCTACCATGTCTAATTAGAAATGGTACTTGTTGCTGACTGGCTGGGCGCTAAGCACCGAGAGGTTAGAGCAAGGACACAGGACGTCTGGTCGGCCCGTGGTCGGCATAATATGCATAGGTGAGATTGCATGTCTCTCATGCACTTTGGCGAGATGGACTGTCCCTGCCGCAAGAACACACAGTGTATTCTTAGGAGTCCCCTTTTTCATATGCCTGAAAAATTCCTAAATACAGCTGTATGGGGTAACACCAAAGCATACACAATACGTGGCTTTAACCATGATTTTAAACTTCACTGGCGCTCTGAAATCTTCAAAAGGACAATCCCTTGTTAGAATATATGAATGTGAAGGGTATCTCCACGCCTTAACAGTATGAAGTTGACGAAATTGACACATCGTTGGTGTACCATAGTCAGTAATGATTAAAAGACAATTCTATATGTTAAACCATAAAAATAGATGGCCCAGGTTTATCATATTGGGGGTAGAACTATGCTGTGGATTTGCACTATTTATTTTGCCGTATTGGGTTTAGTTTCCCGTTGAGGAAATTGTCGTTGTTCGAAGCTCAACAACGCCAGTGGACTGTAAATGTGTGAATACATTACTGTGAACAGCTGTTGAAATGTTTCTATTCCATGGTCACCAGATGCTGGAGGACCACGCAGAGAGGACCGTGAGAGGAGCTTGTTGTCGGCCCGGGAGAATTTCCTGCTCTGTTTCTCTTCCTAAGCGTTTTTATGTCCCCGGAGAAGCTTTGTGTGTCACCGCTAATGTGGATAATTTGTCTGTGAAACGGTGTGGGCAGTGTTACTTACAGGTCAAACAGGTACACATATATACCGAGTCTTTCATAATAGCCCTGTAATGTCAAAGATCTCGTGTTTGGTGTACTGATGTGTAAAACTGGCACACGCATCAGGTTTGGAGCAAGTAAAAGGTCAAAACATTCTGCCTTTTATAGCTCAGGAGGCCATGTTACGAAATTTATGTCATTTGCAAGAATTCCTTTCACCTGTAGGTATCCATCTATCCATCAACCTGCTCTAAGACTAAGGCGTTTAAAGAGAAATGAGTTTTAAAATGGGGCGTGAAAAAAATTAATCCAACTTCATGGGCAACAGTGTACATGTTGTCGACGGGAAGTACACGTTTTGGAGTTCTGTGTATGTATCAGGTTGCTTTCTTGCTGCAAGTATCGCAAATGTTGTTGATACACGTACACCTGGTTTAACTTCACTTCATCAAGCAGTATTTTTTATGTTTAGTGTTAGTGGAAAAATAAAAAAGCATCAGCTTTACTGCAGATTGTCGAGATGCATGACTTATTAGTTACGCCTTTATCGTGTTTCAGTTGGTGACTTATGGGGGAGTTCACCGATATACTGTTACTATGGCAACGTCGAAGTTAGTAGACACAATCCGACCAGGGCAATGCCGGAAGTGGAAAGATGACAGTTTAGTCGTCCCGCCATCTTGCCCCAGCGTTGTCGAGACGAACCAGCTTATCACAATAGCTTATTGTGTCTCGGTGAGAGCAAAGCAGTTAATCTCCAAATGATTTTCCGCCCGCCACCATGGCGTTGTTTTCCACCGGGGTGCTTTTGCTTTGGTTTTAAGCCATTAAAGGGAATTGCAACGAATTCTTTTTGAGTCAACGAGCTAGAGTATAATCAAGGCCGATATATTTACAAACCTTAACATAATGAGATCAATCAGACAAATATACATGAAACCATCAAAACTGACCTTGATAGTATAGCACACATTTGTTTGGGTCTGTATTGGTTGTTTGATACTGATCACCTTAGTTCTTTGTCTCATTTACAAATTAAAAACTATTTGGTAATGGCTTAAATGTGTGTTTTTGCAGTTAGAAGTCTCGTTGCCAGATTCGGACCTTTACGCCGCAGTGCCTATTCTTGTCACGTCAGTTCCCGATTACAGCCTGGGATTCGCTTCCTGGACTTATGAATGTGAGCCGAAAAACGTTTTCAACAATGATAGCTTTTCCGTTTCATTAATACTTGACATACATTAATAAAAAAAAGCCTGCAGAATGAATGATTATGGGTTAAGGCCACCTCGGAAATATTTCAAGCAATGTTGAAGCGGGAAAGCCTGTTGGGAGTGAGTGACTATGTACCAGGATATGTAGTACAAATCTGTTTATAAAGTGTTCCAAGGATTTAACTGCTGGAGATCTGCCAGCAACCCGCGGTTGGGCGTAAATGTGTTCCGAGCTCTTCCCGGTTTACTCCCACCATAAACTGGTCATTTATACGCGTGCCACATGTTAATTAATAACTGTAACAAAGGACAGTGAACGCGAAATTTTTGGAAAAAAGTTTCACAAACTAAAAAATGTTTTTTGCTTCCATAACTATTTCACTCACTTTATTTGACTACATTTTGAATATTTTAAGAGAACTTGTAACAGTCTTCCCAAAAGTAGTTACCATGATCTGAGGGCCATCTATGTTTTTTCCGAAGTACAAGATGTCTGGTCTCTTGACCACGGTTATTATTTTCAGAAATATTATCTGGGAAAACGCGTTGATTTATTTATTTTATTTGATTGGTGTTTTACGCTGTATTCAAGAATATTTCACTGATACGACGGTGACCAACATTATGATGGGAGGAAACGGAACAGAGCTCTAGGGAAACCCACGACCATCTGCAGCTTGCTCGCAGGCCTTCATACATGTACGTACGGCCGGAAGGAGAGAACACACTGAAGAGCACACTGTATACATCATGGTCGAAACGTCATTTTTTGTTGTTTTCTTACAGTGTCGGGCCCATGTTTACCGGAGTGCAGACAATCTTGTTCTGAGCCGTCAAAGAAGCAAGTAACGGCCAATGGAACTGGAAATGGACAGGGGAAATTCTGTCCCAAGTATAAAGCATACCGCTTGGAACGTGAAAAGAGCATGGTAGTGAATTTGGTACAGAGTCCCGGCGTAGTCCGAAGAGAAAGTGTCACCGCCAGAGGGAGAGAGAACCCTGTAGATAATTCTGACGAATGTGCTATTTTAATTGGACGAAGTGATAGAGCCGAATCTTACGCGTGACGAAGTACGAAATAAATTTTCCGTAAACTTGTCACGGCAGTAGTACATTGGCAGATAATTCTGTATTGAGTCACAGTGAAATCTTTGAAGCTGTGGATCCCAATGGAAACAAAAATTGGCAACAATGATCATTCCATCAGAGATGAACGAAAACAACGAACATGCAAAACGGATCATGCAAAGACACTCTCATCAACATATATTTTGGTTGTGTCACAAGTGTAAACATGAACTCTTCATTGTTGTAGCCAGACAAAGGAGATCTCTTTGAAACCGAAGTCATTACCTTAACACCTATGTTTCCTTCTTGTGTACAGAGGTTCATTTGAGAGAGCTGTCCTTGTAACATGTGGATACGGTGCATTGTAACAGGCGTTCGACTTGACCATTCAGGTCAGTGAGGAAACATGTATCTGCGGCTATTTACCGTCACGGTCGTAATGAACATCCATTGCGAAGAAATTCTTACTCGTCTAATCTAAGATGTACCAATTTTGAATAATTTCGCCAAAATATGAGAAAAAGATGTTTTCTGGGATTTTGAAAGGCCACTGAACAGTACGTCTGACGTTCTGTCGCATCAGAAATATTCGGCAAGCACAAAAAATACGTATTCCAGTGAATAAAACGTTTGAATGGAGAGTGTAAAACTCTTCAACACATTCACCCATTTGACACATATTTGGTTACATGCTTAAATGTCACATGTTTTTCGATGATATTATTACACGTTCTTTATCACTTCCCAGTAATCTTCTCCTCGGTGGGTACATGGCCACGCCCGACTCTTGTTCTTCTTGTTCTTGACACAGCAGTTTTCGGTTTTGTCATATGCAGTAATTTTGTGAAAATTAACACATTGATCGGAATATTTTCCGATCTGACTGATGGGAATATTTTCATTTTATTTTTTTCCGACCTGCCGCCAGGGATTTTTTATATGTGGATAAACTGACAGCTGTGTTGTAACGCTGTTGTGATTCATTCAACAAACTTTTTATCACTGGTAGTAAGCAGGGATAATGTTTGGTGTTTGGGGAAGTTCTTTTACTTGTATCGACATACCATGGACAGATGAGTACAAAAGTTCTATTATCATACTGATTATTCCAACAGCTCATAACACAGCTCACTCTCGCAAATACTCATAACTGAATGTCGCCTGTTACAGTGAAACAAGTGTGTTATGTCATCGTTAGTCATGTTGTATACCTGTTTGCGCCACGTCTTAATCACGTGATGTGTGATACACTTTAGGGTCATTAATTTTTCATTGTTACACTTACAATAACATCTATTTTTATTTAAGGTGTTTAACAATCTACCATTTTTGTTAGTTACCAGGCTGAATTTATATGTAAAGCAAAAGATCTAATTCCAGTAAACCCCATTAGATAACATATTTAGGTAAGCCAAGATCAGTCATAGCATATCGTGCATGCCATTTTGGACCATTTTGTCTATGACTAGGTCCATGCATCGACAGAATATATATTAACACATCATCGTTGCGATGTGTGACTTATAAATATACATGTTGCCCAAGACCATTGCAGTGACAAGACATCAAGCTATAACATTCCTTTCAAACTGACAACTGATGCTTCTTGTAGTTTCAGAGTTTCATTTTCAGTGGCTGTTATTTAACAATTACCTGAACCCTGTCATTTGTTTGTGTTTACCGGATGTATGTCTGCATATTTTTGATGTCACAAATGATATACTACAGAATAGTAAGCAGACATATTTCGGTATGAATTGAGTTTTTCTACTTCATTTATCTTGCCAATTTTTGTTTACTCTGTCGGCATTTGATCTTCACTCCTTGACATATTCAGTCACCGGTATATATATATATATATATATATATATATATATATATATATATATATATATATATATATATCTGTGTCTACGCTGATTATCGTTCCTAGTAAAAAGTATAATATTTGTGTTAAATCACTTGAGTACAACGACCACAATGGAGGTTTTTTTAAGTCTTTTATTCTCTCCAGACTTTCCTACATGTGACACGAAGACTTTCGCTTGTGATCACGGAGATCGGAGGCCCGAATGCAGACCCAGTTTCCTCCAACATGCTGACTGTCGTTCTTTAAATGAAATATTCTTGAGTAGGGCATAAAACATCAATCAAATAGATAAATAAATATAAGTGAAAAACCCTTGAGGATGGCATTATACACCAAATGCATGAATATATTGGAACGCACAACACATATAGTTTTACTCAGAGCACGTGGCATATATTTTACGCGCAAAACTAACGTAGGCCCACATGTAGGGTATAGGCGTACGAAAGGTGTAAAATGATAGAGTTAGGAATACAGTACGAGTTCCGCCGAGTAAAGGCACGTATTTACAAGGATACAGCCGAATCGTGGGTTGATTAGCTGCACGGAGTGGTCTACGAGGTGGGGTATCGAGGCGGATGGTTGTTTTGTCTCCCTGGTGGGAATGTAGTGGTCTAGACTGGTCTACGCGGCTGCAATAGAAGCCGGGCGGTCCATTTTCTTTTGCGGCGTTGTCCGCTCCGCATCCAGGTTGCAGAGCAGGCGAGCGCGCCCCTTTGGCAACGCTTCGACACCGCCGAGGGCTTCGACCTGTTTTTCGAGGAAGTGACCTTAGATCGGCGTTTCCACGTCCGTCGTGGGCTCTTTGTCCTTGCCGGCTGGAACCAGGAATAGGGTGCGGGGTGCACCGCGGAAGGTTTTCGAGGCATAGCCCCGGCATATATATTCGCCAGGTCGATCGCTTTTGTTGTGTCCTTGGCTTCAGGGCAGGGGCCTCCAGTAGTGTAGCACGTTGCGCGGATTCTTGCAGCGCAGCCGCCACGCGCTGGTACTGCTGTTCTTTTGCGGCCAAGGCCTACAGGTTGGCTCAGCGCTCGGGGTCTGGCGCGGTTGCAATGCGATTTGGGTTCCAAGAGATAGTGCGCCCATCTCTCGACTGGAAGACCCTGGCCGGTTCTATTTCGATCTCCAGCCCCGCGAGCCTGCCAGCGCCAACCGGAGGGAGCCAGAATGTTGTTCTCGTGTTCCGGCTGTCGGTTTAGACTCGAACCCTGTATAGCAAACTCTCGAGTCCATTCGTTACCCAAACAACCTTTGTGTTTGCTTCGCGGACAGCCTCGCCGGTGGCGCGACACTCCGTGTCTAGCAAGACCACCGGGGGCTTTTTCTGCCACTGTTCGGCGGGGCCAGGTGGATGAACCAGACGGTGTCCCAGCACAATTCATTTGCGGGCTCTTGCGAGGTCTGCGATCTTGGCGGTCTGGTCGCCCAGAGCGTCTTCCGCTTGGGCACAGGTCTGCTGCGACACCTCTGCGTATCGCCTATTCGCGGCCACCGGCTGGGGAAGGCGTTCCATCTCTTCGACTCGGCGTCGCTGCTCTTCCTCGTGGTCTCGTCGTTCTGCCTCTAGACGAGCCCAAGCACGTCGCCGCCATCCTTCGGCGTACGCCGCATCCCGGATCTCTTGGAGACGCTTTTGACGGCTCGAGGTCGAGAGCGTGGACACCTTACGGCCCTGAGCTATTTCGGGAACCTCGTGGAGGTGGAAGCTCGAGGTGTCTCCGCCCACTGCAGGGCACTTGGTCGCCTGCCAGACCGACGAGACCGTTGTCGCAGATGACAAGAGAGTCGAAGGTTTGGGGCCGTTCGGGTGTAGCTGGGCCGGTCTCTTTGGTATAGCGGAGGTGGGCCAGCTCTACACCTTGCTCGTTGTTTGGTCCGCAAACTGCCAGAATGTCATCCCGGAAGATAGGGCAAGCCTGGAAGCTAAAGTCGGCCGCGACCCACTCTACTGTCCTTTCTCATGTCGCATCGTTGTCTGCATTGGCCGTGGTGGGTCGGACCCGGACACCCGAGACCCTGCCCGTCGTCGTGTGCGCATACCGGGCGACGAATATCGTCATTTGCGGCCGGTCGGCCAGAACAAGGCACCTGACGTAGAGAGACACATCGATACGGATGCATCCGCGGGCCTGCACGTCGGGGTGCAAAACGGCGCGCTGAAAATGCTGGTTCGGGAAATTGACGTAGTCGGCCAGGTGCGCGCCAGTAGGCTCGCGAACCTTGCCCGCATCGAAGATCGAAACGACCTTTCTGTAGAACTTTTTGCGGACCGTGTATCTTGCTTTACTTGTGCGCACCCAAGTGCAGACGTGCTTCCGTACGCTGTCGGTGTTTGCCAGTATGGTGGGAATGTCTTCGCGCATGGCTGCAGATAGGTCGTGTAGGACGCGAGACCTGTGGAACGCGCATAGGTGTTACTCTAGCATCTCCCTGTCGAGGAACCCAGCGAAGTCTCGCGTGTAGTCGATGGAGTACAGGCCGTAGACATGGGCCAGCAATTGGCGTTCGAAGGTAGGCAAGGAGGCGTGCAGCTCATCCATGGGTATTTCGGAAATATCCACCTTTGCCACGAAGAGGCCGGCCAGTTCGGCTCCTGGATGTAGCCCGCGCCACTTCGTCTGTGCCTTCCTGTTGGTATCGAACTCGATGCGGACGACCTACTCCCGAATGGCACTGCCTTCCGTGTTCTATAGGGTCGCGAGGGTGTGGACGATGGTCATCTGTATGTGGCCACGGCTGGTGTCGTCGGGGGCCTTCCCCATACTTTCGCACACGGAGGTGGATATCGGTGTGACGGTGTTCTTTGCGGCGCTGTCCTCTCCAGGCGTGCAAGAGAGGCGCCCGCCACGGACTGAACAGTCTTCGCGCCATAGGTAGCCGTAGACGTCGTCGACAAACTTCGGAAGCTCTTCCAGTGGGTGAAGGTGTGTGTCGCCCAGGTTGCCGACCAGATAGTCGACCCGGACGATATCTGGCATAATATTGCTCTCGTACGTGCTTTCCAGGAGAAGGTGAGCGGCCACGGCTTTTTCGGACCGCAGGCCCATGGATTGGAAGGTTGCTTATACTACCATCGTGGTAGCTCTAACTTTCTAGGTATAGCTTCGGTAGCTCGATATGCCTTGGGTTACCACTTCTCTAATTCAAAGTTTTGGGCTACCCGAAAAAGGTAGCCCCGACAAAAAATGCGCTACGGTAAATGACGGCCAGACTTGCAAATTCTTTCTGCCATGCCCGCTTATCACACCGGCCGGATGGGTGTGTCAGATGTAGCCTCGTCTCTAAATGGGGATGTCAATGGCGGCCAGACGTGCAAATTCTTTTTGCCATGCCCTCTTATCACGCCGGCCGGATGGGTATATCAGATGTAGCCTCGTCTCTAAATGGAAATTTCAATGGCAACCAGACGTGCAAATTCTTTCTGCCATGCCCTCTTATCACACCGCATCGCATTTCGATATCCACACGCGAGACAGAGCCTTTCTTTGTTAGTAACGCCTACCCCGCAAATTCGGCAAGGCTGTGTGCATGAGCCCTTACGAAGCCTTGTTAGGTGAACCTTACAGAAATCCCCAAGGCAGCTTTTACTGCAGAGCTCTGTTGAACTTAAGGTGAGCCAGTTACATATGTTGTGTCCCTTGGGCATGTTGATTGCACTGGTATATCAGCAATAGCTGGGGTATCTCTAAATGAAACCCCTTGCCGGCGAGGGGGTTGGGCCGCCCCTGGGGTTTTCCTATATAGCTTGAAGACCGAACCTATTTGAGCTCCGACCAACATAAATAATTACTATTTTTTACGTATACGAACGGACTCAGACCTACATTCACAATTGCCAATTTTTTATGTAGGTGAAACTCTGCTCCGAGCGGGAAGATGGGCAGGGAGCTTCCATGCGGGGTGGGGCGGCTCCCATGAAAAAGTACATTCGCCGTCGCTGCTGCTTGTGGCAACCATGATTGACCTTGCAATGACCTTCTGCAATCAGGCAAAACGTGCTGGATATTAAATGATCAAGCGCCACCGGCGTGTAAAGTTTCTTTGTCTCGGAAATTTTCGCAAATGGGGCCGCCCAGTTCAAACGCAGAGGTCATTTACCAGAAACAGCATTTGTGAGAAGTGCAGTTACGCTGGACAAGTGCGCTAATCTCTATCTTCTGTATTATGTAAGATGTGGGTGGGTCTTGTCTGATGGCTGTATGCTGCCACTGGGTAGAGTGTCCTGAATGGTGTCAGTATACTGCCAGTGGGTAGTGCATCCTGAATGGTGATGGAATACTGCCACTGGGAAGAACGTCCTGAATGGTGTCAGTATACTGCCGCTTGGAAGTGTGGATTGTCTGGTGTCAGTACCCTGTGGCTCAGTAGGGCCTGGCGTCTGGTATCAGTTTAATATGACTGGGTAGGGTGTAATGTCTGTTGTCTGTATAGTGTCACTGGGTAGGGAGTCCTCTCTGGTATCTGCACATTGTGACTGGATAAGGTGTCGAGTTTGGCGTCTGTATGCTGTGACTGGGCAGGGCGTCATATGTGGTGCCTGTATGCTGTGACTGGGAAGGTTTTCAGGTGTGGTCTGTGTGCTGTGACTGGGTAGAGCATCCGATCTGGTGTCTGTATGCTGTGACTGGTAGGGCGTTGTACCTGATGTCGATATATTGTGACTGGGTAGGGTGTTGGGTCTGAAGTCTGTATGCTGTGACTGGGTAGGGAGTCTTGTCTGGTGTCTGTATGCTGTGACAGGGTAGGGTGTTGTATCCAGTGCCTGTATATTGTGACTGGGTACCGAGTCGCGTCTGGTGTCTGCATATTGTGACTGGGTTGGTCCTGGGGTTTGGTTTCTGCATACTGTCACTGGGTACAGCATCACGTTTGTTGTCTGTACTGTGACTAGGAAGGGCACTTGCCTAGTGTTTGTATGTTGTGACTGAATAATGCGTCTGGTGTGGTGCCCGTATACTGTGACTGGGTAGGGCATCGTGTCTGGTGTCTGCATACTGTGACTGGGTACAGCATCACGTTTGCTGTCTGTACTGTGACTGGGAAGGGTGCTTGCCTGGTGTTTGTATGTTGTGACTGAGTAATGCATCTTGTCTGGTGTCCGTATACTGTGACTGGGTAAGGTGTTGTGGCTGATGGCAGTATACTGTGACTAGGTTGAGGAGTCGGACCTGGTGTCAGTATACTCTAACTGGGTAGGATGTTGTGTCTGGTGTCAGTATACTGTGACTGGGTAGGGCATCGTGTCTGGTGTGTGTATACTGTGACTGGTTTTGGCATTGGATCTCTGCATATTGTGACTGGGTAGGGCGTCGTGTCTGGTGTCAGTGTATTGTGAATGGGTAGAGGGTCATGTCTGGTGTCTGTATGCTGTGACTGGGTTTGGTGTCAGGTCTCTGCATATTGTGACTGGATAGGGTGTTGTGTCTGGTGTCAGTATGCTGTGAATGGGTAGGATGTCATTTCGGGTGCATATACTGTGACTGGGTAGGGCGTCTTGTCTGGTGTCTGCACGGGGGTCATGTCTGGTGTCAGTATACTATGAATGGGTAGGATGTTGTGTCAGGTGCCTATACTGTGACTGGATAGGGCGCTTGTCCGGTGTTTGTATGTTGTGACTGAGTAATGCGTCTGGTCTGGTGTCCATATACTGTGGCTGGGTAGGGCGCTGTGTCTGGCGTCAGTATACTGTGACTAGGTTGGGGAGTCGGGCCTGGAATCAGTACACTCTAACTGGACATCATGTCTGGCGTCAGTATACTGTGACTGGGTAGGGCGTTTTGTCTGTTGTCTGTATAATATGACTGGATAGGGCATCGGGTCTGATGTCAGTATACTGTGACTGGGTAAGATGTTGTGTCTGGTGTCCTTATGCTTTGACTAGGTAGGGCCTGCGGCCTGGTGTCTGTATAATATGACTGTGTAGGGCGCCGTGTCTGATTTCAGTACCCTGGTGTCTGGTGTCAGTATACTTTGAATGGGTAGGGCCTTGGGTCTGGTGTCAGTGTGCTGTCAATGGATAGGGGGTCATCTGGGTAGACCAATGTCTACAGTGAAGATCCAGTGACGACACTTCTAAGAAAATTACCATCACCCAATGTCAACCGCATCCAATTTTTGCCATTTCCACAATGCCAGTAACAATCCAATTAAAATATTTATCAGACACAACTTCGATATCCTAGTCTGTAGATTTATTTGTGGAGGTAATAAGAATACATACATATAATATTTACAAATGTCAATATATGAAAATACATAGTAAGTAAAACAAGGACTGAGCTGTGAGAAAATGGAGAAAGAAAACATAAGACTGATTTAAATAAATCCAAAAATATACCTTTGGTGCTAGACAAAGTCACTTATTTTTATTAAAGAAAGTGTTCCGATCAAATGTTGTGTGATAATTCTATTCCCGGTAATTGAGGTTTCCATTACCTGTTACACACAGCCGAAAGAGATATCTCCCTTTGTCAGTGACTTCACATCTGGCTTAAGTTTTGAGCCTCAATTTTGAGAGCTTATGTACTTTGAAACAATAGTGCATAAGAGAAACAAGACTGCCATTCAAAATGTCACAAAGCATATTGCAGTTATACACGCCAAACACAAAGTGTTACTGTTAAAGCGATTTGTATGTAGCCCTAAACAAAACACCGGTTCAAGCGAAATGTATAGTATACCAGATTTGTGTAACTTTTATGGCCACGTATGATGGCATTTGTAGAGAAGGCACAATCCTGTCACAGGAATATGATGTGGTCTAACTGTGGTTTATTTTATGCCCTATACTTTTTCTTCGCAGTACTTTTTGCATGTTTGCATGTACAGAGTACACAGGTTATGCTCTTGTGTTAGAGTAAATAGAGGATAGCCTACATTGTAGATATTTACATGAATATTTTGCAAACAATCAGACGAAAACACAATGTAATTTAATGACAAAATCACTGTCACACTTATTACAACATGCGAGTAATAATATGAAGGTTATGTAAACATGACAAAAAACAAAAAACACATTGCAAATGTATTAAAATAATGAAATACCAACCCCAAATTACCTGGGATCAAAAGATTTGTTACTTCAATATACAGAAATGTAAAAAAAAAAGAAGCATACTGCATGTGTTACAAACAAGTTACATTTGACTTCTTAACATATTGGTTTAGTGGTGTTCCCGATTAAAATCACCGTGTCCTCCTTGACAAAATAATTAATAACACATGAGAAAAATGTGACATATTAGGCTGCTTGAGTCATTAATGTGAATCGTACACAAACATATATTATCAGACAATTCTCGACTGTGTTAAAATCTAGATATCTGTAATGTAAAGCAACTCATGCTTAATGAGAGGAAAATCATGTACAAAGGATGTCCAAGTTTTTCAACAGTGTTAGCATCTGTACAATTTTCAACTTGAATTTTCAATGGTCTTCCATCAACGAATTTCCTGTGCAAGGGGAGGTAACCGACACACTTGACACAGTGCTAAGTGGAATGATGACATTTCTATAAAACGCTATAAAATAAGGAAATTTGCTCTTCACTTCAATAAATTTCTTGAAAAATCACTGATGGTTAAATCATTACTGCATATTCACTCCAATATCGTCCATCCTGTAAACAAACAGAGCTGATATGAAAAGAAAGAAATATAAGCAAGGGAATGAAAGGAAACAGAAGAAAAATTCCTCATCAGGAGACAGGTGATTAGAGTGTATCTGAAAATACCTCCACTTGTTTAACTCCACTAGTGTTAAGAATTTAAGTGTCTTTCTCCTTTAGGAAGGCTGTCAGGGTACAATGGTTGGGTATAGGCACTGGGAAACCATCATAGCTGACATGCTGATTGTGGTATGGAATGTGGTTTGCTACATTGGATGTGGTATGGTATATGGTCTTGCCTGCTGGATGTGATATGGTATGTGGTCTCATAGGTGGACATGGTGTGGTTTGATGTCTCGCACAGAATGTAGTGTGATATGTGGTCATGGCATGTGGTCTCCTATGCTGGATGTTCACATGTAGGCTGGAATGTGGTACGGAATGTGGTCTTGTATGCTAGTTGTGATTTGGTATGTGGCCTCCCATGCTGGATATGGCATGGTGTGTGGTCAGGCATAGAATGTGCCACAGTATGTGGTCATGGTATGTTGCCTCGCATGCTGGATGTGGTATAGTCTGTGGTTTCCTATGCTGGATTTGGTCTTGTATACCAGTTGTGGTATGGAGTGTGATTTTGTATGCTGGATGTGGTGTGGAATGTGGACTCATGTGCTGGGTGTTGTATGGTGTGTGGTCTCGCATGTTGGAAGTGGCATGCTGTGTGCTCTCATATGTTGAATATAGTATGCTGTGTGGTCCATTATGTTGGATATGGCATGGTGCACTATGTGGTCTCGCATGTCGGATGTACATGTAGCATGCTCTGTTGTCTCTTATGCTGTATGTTGTCTCCTATGTTGGATACAGCATGTTGTGTGGTCTCATATGTTGGATATGGTATGGTATGTGGTCTTTTATGTTGGATATAGCATGCTGTGTGGTCTGGAGTGTTGGATATGGCATGTTGTGTGGTCTTGTATGTTGGATATGGTATGGTTTGTGGTCTCGTATGTTGGATACAGCATGCTGTGTGGTCTTGTGTGTTGAATATGGTATGGTTTGTGTCTCGTATGTTGGATATAGCATGCTGTGTGGTCTCGTATGTTGAATATGGTATGGTTTGTGGTCTCGTATGTTAGATATGGCATGCTGTGTGATCTGGTATGTTGGATATGTTATGGTATGTGGTCTGGTATGTTGGATATGGTATAGTGTGTGGTCTTGCATGTTGGATATAGCATGCTGTGTGGTCTGGTATGTTGCATTTGGTATGGTTTGTGGTCTCGTATGTGAGATATAGCATGCATTGTGGTCTCATATGCTGGATTTGGTATGGTATATGGTTTGGTATCTAGAAAATAACATGCTGTGTGCATTTTGGATATGGTTTGGTGTGTTATGTCTCGTATGCTGGATATAGCATGCTGTGTGGTCTGGTATGTTGGATATAGCATGCTGTGTGGTCTTGTATGTTAGATATGGTATGGTTTGTGGTCTGGCATGTTGGATATAGCATGCTGTGTGGTCTTGTATGTTGTATATGCTGTATTGTGTGATCCTGTACATTGGATATAGCATGGAGCGTGTTCTCGTATGCTGGATTTGATATGGTATGTGGTCTGGTATCTAGAATATAACACAAAATGGTATTTTGGATATGGTACAGTGTGTAGTCCCTTATGTTGGATATAGTATGCTGTGTGTCTCACGTTGGATATGGTATGGTTTATGGTCTCGTATGTTCAATATAGCATGCTGTGTGGTCCATTATGTTGGATATGGCATGGTGCACTATGTGGTCTCGCGTGTCGGATGTACATGTAGCATGCTCTGTTGTCTCCTATGTTGGATACAGCATGCTGTGTGGTCTCGTATGCTGGATTTGGTACGGTATGTGGTTTGGTATCTAGAATATAACATGCTGTGTGGTCTTGTATGTTTGATATGGTGTAGTGTGTGGTCTTGTAAATTGGATACAGCATGCTGTGTGGTCTCGTATGGTGGATATGGTATGGTTTGTGGTCAGGTATGTTGGATATAGCATGCTGTGTGGTCTGGTATTTTGAATATAGTATGCTGTGTGGTCTGGTATGTTGGATATGGTACAGTGTGTGGTCTGGAATCTTGGATATGGTATGGTTTGTGGTCTCATATGTTGGATGCAGCATGCTGTGTGGTTCATTATGTTGGATATGGCATGGTGCGCTATGACAATGACATCAGCTCTTAATACTTCACACCAATGTTTGTGATGAAGCATTTTGTTATGCATAGTGTTTGCTTGACATGAGATGTATACACATGGAATGAACTGACAGTGAGCTCATACATACTGAATATTTTCTCTTTGGAATCCAACATTTTCGTACACTTCCTGTCCCTGCTCAGGGATGGGCGGTGGGGGACGTCGCGGCTGACGCCGGCTCTTCAGGAAGCCTTTACTCAGAAGGCCTGAACGCCTCTTCACGTAACGGGGGCGGTCATCATATTGCGACATCTACAAGACACGTACGTATAGTACAGACATGCACACAGGCAGTTCTTTTCTTGATTGCTTTTTTGTGTTCAAGCATTTTCATATAAGTCTGTAGTCAGGTTTATGGGTGAGGAAACCGAAAATAGTGGAATAAATCACTGTCCTTCTGCAGCTACAAAGCAAACATCCTGATTTAAAGCTGCAGCTTTAAATCTGTATTCAACCATGCGACTGCATTGATCTGTATTCAAACATGCGACTACATTCATCTGTATTCAAGCACGTGACTACCCTGATTTGTATTCGAGCACGTGACTGCATTGATCAACTCCTGTCATAAAGAGTCGAAGTGAGCCAGTGCTAGACGCATGTGCAAACAGTAACTTCTGTAAACTCCCACATAGAGACAGTTGTCCGACAAGTTCTGAACATAATTTACATCAAATACATAACGTACTAAAAACACGTACATCTCTCACCTGATTCCAAACAACAGCCGAGAGTTTCACGCTTGCCAATACGACTTCCTAAAGATCTTTGTGTCACGAAAAGAGTCGGTAATGATAAAACACATAAAGATACACGCCCGTCACAATTATTGCAAATTTAACATTACGCTGCCTCGATATACAAATATCACCCATGTGGACGATTGCTGGATTTATAGCTTGATTGACTCAATTCAATATCGTACTCAAGAAGTTTCACGTTATATGTTGACTGTCAGGTAAGTGGAGGAAAAAAGAGTAAATTGCCGGCCTTGGCCAGGTAACCTGACAACCTGAAAGACTTCAAACCATGCCGAAAACACCAGACAGGAGGCCTCACCAGGTATCAGAATATATATGTCAGACCAGTAACCAATATGTCCTCCTTGTTTAGGTCTAGATGTATCCTGATCTTCGTCTGCGACCTAAGTCAAAGCAAAGAATCAAGCCAAGGTGGACTGGAGCAAGCATTGTTTCAGTGCTCACATCAATGGCATTATCCATTTGCTCATCTTCATCATCTTCAGTGGCAAACTGAACAGATCTCACTCTCTTTTCCGCTTCCATCCCTCCACCATTGGTGCTCGGCTCAGGGACACGCTCATCTCGCTTAGCATCGTCTGAAACGGGCAACAGATGCATTCAAGGTACACATATAGCATGTTACCTGCAGAGCTACTTGTAACGTACAACCTACAAGGTTTGGCTAACCTGTATGCTGTATAAGAGACGATAGTGTAGGGAGTTAAACAAGAGCAACAACTAAAGTGTGACAGTTTGCAAATGGTCACAGGTTACCGACCTGTTTTCAATTAACCTCAGTTATGGATGTTTAGTAACTGTTCAGGTACAACAACTTACATCTCTTCTAACACCATGGCTTAAGCCATGAATTGGAGGGGAGGGGGTGATTCTTCAGAGGTGTTTCATGCAATTTATCAGAAATCACCTGTCTACAATTATTCAAAATGCAGTGTTGTCATTACATTTAATACATGTACACAATAACATGAAAGCAGAGAAAACGGGTCACGCCCCGGGAATGCTTAGTCCACCATGCTGAGAGAACATTTAAGCTCTTCTGTTAGCAGCACGTCATCCCAAAGCAGTTGACATACATACGCAGTAGGTCAAATTTGCTGACAAAACTGGCAATGTCCCAAGACGTTTCTGGGAGATTTTATGGCCTCTCGCGATATCCAGAGCCTGTGACATTTGCTTTTTTTAAATTTTGAGTCCATAGGTCCAACTGAATCTTTATTTTATTACTCGATATATATTAAATCTTGACCTTTAGTTTGAAGATAGAGGGTTTCAACTCACCAATTTCAATCTCCTCATCGAGGTCTTCCAGAGGGTCCGCCCCGAAGAAGGTGACAGCGGCGTTGTGGGCACACAACGTCATGACGAAGATGATGCCCCCAAGAATGATGGCAAATATACCTACGAAAATAAACATGAGACAGGCAATCACTCCAAACATTGCCACATTGTCAAGAAAATGACAAGAGTTTCTCTTTTCTCAAGATAAACATGCAGTACCTTGATCAGACAACAGGGTTGTTTCTGCTCAGGTAGTTTTCATAAAGTATTCTTAAAACATCTGTATAGGACTGAAATCTTTAAATTTCTGTTTCTAGCCAAGTGTCCAGAACGTCTTACGAAGAGGATTAAACATAACTACCGTGGCCACTTATCTCTGCAGTGTGTGTTATCATGAAAGTTGTGAGTTTGGCATAACTCACACACTCTTTGTGAACCCTTTGAGAACCCTGGGATGATTCTTAACATTTATGTTTCTGTGCCAGACACACTGCATCTTCCACCTCATTTATTTATTTATTGATTTATTTATTTCATTGGTATTTAACGACATACTCAAGTTCAAGTGTAACATCCACATTAAACTTACCCGTTATTAAACACAACAAAAAGCCCCAACCATATGTGAAATTCAGCTTGTCTTCACTGGTAAAAGGAATTTTAAGTTCGTTTGGATTCCGAATGGTGGCGAAGAGAATGTTGGCAACCACCATACAACCGCCTGTGATCATCAGTAGGTATGCACCGTAGCGGAGCAACACGAAAAACAGAATGTTTGCCATCAACCACGTGGAGAAGGATAACCTGTGCAAATGAATATGATTAAGAATCAACTCTCAGTCTGAAATTCACATACCACTCGTACAATATGAAAAGCCCTTTGAAGTCGACAATGGAAAGATCCATTCCAAAGTTACCATACCATACCATAGTTGTATGCAAGAAATGACATATTATTATATATATAATAATAATAATAATAATATGTATAAATATCTAACAGAGCTGGCTAGAGAGACACAGTCATCAGTTTCCGTGATACAGGGAAGGCAGTCAATATTGAAGGCATGACATCTAATTCTAATTTCAAACTCGTAGTTTATGAATAATTTTCAGGTCAAATATGCAACTGTTTGCATAATAAAGATGGACGTTTACACAGCACTTTGTCCCGGATTAAGCGGTATTAGATACAACTGTGATCCGCATCACCAGAAACCCTGAACACTCTGTCTATATTAGCCAACAACAGCGTTATACTTGCTGCAGAACTCAAGAAACTTAAAGTGAGTTCGTAGGATGGAGTATCTGTGACACACTAGCTGTTTAATAATTTTTAGAATGGATGATGTTCATACTGGATTGAAGCTTTCCTTCCATCTTAATGAGAGAGAAAAGCTGTGAGAGTTTCATTTGTTTGCTTTCATGCAAAATCTCTTTCTCTTTCAAAATTGCTGAAAAATCGGTTTTCAGCAGCAATGTTTGATTCGATTATAGCTTTTAAGGAATCTCTTTATAATCCATGAAGAATACAATTTAGAGAAGTACACGACTAATTATGGTGTTGTTGCATACCATAACATGATGTGACTGTACCAGCCCGCGGTCCGATAGTGACGTCCCCAGCGAATGCCTTCCCCATCGAAAGTGAAGTATTCAGCTATCCACAGAATCGGATAAGGCAGTCCCCTAAACTGTGCCGCTCGGAATTCTCGATTTATCCTTGCAGCTGAAAAATGAATGAAAAAATGTAATGGTGCCTTCGGAATACAGCCCTGTGATGAAAAAGATATGATTACGTCTAACTGAATACTGTGCTTAGATTTCTATATGCTAAAGAATATCAACTGTATAGAGCACTTCATCCATAAATGAAAATCTGGTACAACAAATACACATTTGCAACCACCTAAAAATAGACAAAGATCACCTATACTAAGGTGTAAACCATGAAAGAGGCTATCAGTGAAGGAACATGCTTGGGTTATCACTGGACTTCACAGTGGTATGTTACTGTGAAAAAGCATATGTGTACTGTTTTGTACACGTCTGTTTGTGAAGCTCGTGAGGTAATGAAGATGTGTACCACAAGAACATCAAAGGTAAATATTGACATTCAGGTGCAAATTTGTTACAATGAATGCCCACCAGTGGTACACATCTTGCTTTTAGAGAGTACGTTCGTAAGTTTTGTCATAAGTTTTTGTGATAAATACATAAAATATTCTGACTACATACCAAATGGTCCGAAGCCTATTCGGCCTTGACCCCATTCCCAGCTGAAGTGTTCATTGTAATTGATGGTTTCATTCAGCTGTCGTTCAGGGTCACCTGTGAGAAAACAGCGATTCCTTCAATTTCGCCACAGAAAGGCGTTTTTGTGAACTATGATGAGCTCAATTTTAATTTCCTGATCAAATTCATTTGACATGACTTCGTAAACTCTTAGCAACAAATTCAAGTCATATTAAACATAAGGTTTCATGTGCAAATACCAGGGAAAACTTAAAAGGGGTGTTTGAGAGTTTTGTGTGCCGTGTGCAGAGTTCATTTCTTATTTCCCTAACAGATCTGTTTAATATAAGAAAACACACAAGTTCCTTCCAAACATCCTTTTGGTTGTAGTTGATAATATTTGGTAGGATTTGATAAGATAAGATGACACATTGAGGACGCTTAGTTGGTACACGTACAAGACACAAATGTACATATCACTGGATCAGGAAGGTTGGACCTATATCTCGCATACAGGAATGAATTTGAAAAAATCAGGAAGTGTGTTTACTTGACATATAACAGTATTTGGCTACATCAGATATGACACTAGTGGAAATAAATCATTAGCCTTTTGTTATATGATCTGGAAAGCGCTAAACCTTGTACACATTTGACTGGCGTTAAACGCTGCGTTGCAGACTTCTTCACTCGTGTCACGCCGGTCAGATTTATGGGTGGAGGAAACCGGCCCGGGGAAAGCAGTATAATTCATGCGTCAGGCCTATAAGTTACTGCAACTTTGTCACCTGGAATGACATGTATTACCTTTCAGGGTTATATTGATGCCTCGTAGCCCGATGTGCACCCCAATATCTGCGTGAATTCCCTTCCGGACGCCAGCCTTGTACTGAGTCTCTACTGAATAGATCTCTGCTACCTCCCAGTCCTGACTGAAATTTGTGACTGCAAACCAAAGGCACACATACACTGCTACATCGACTTACACACATGTATCAGTGTGAGACACAGGAATAGTACAAAGTCGTAGTTAAAAGTATAAAGTTTTCAGTAGGTTTTTGTTTAGTAATTTATACAGATGTCTACAAACGGGTCTGAATACGGGTCTGCCAGCAAACTCTGGATCATCACGGGTCTCCCCCTCTATGCCGTTTTCTCCCACCGTAATGCTGGTCTCCCCCAGACACTACCCTGTTTCCTGCCACCACAATGCTGGTCTCCCCCATTCTCTACCCTGTTTCCTGCCACCAATGCTGGTCTCCCCCAGGCTCTACCCTGTTTCCTGCCACCATAATGCTGGTCTCCCCCAGACACTACCCTGTTTCCTGCCACCATAATGCTGGTCTCCCCCAGGCTCTACCCTGTTTCCTGCCACCATAATGCTGGTCTCCCCCATTCTCTACCCTGTTTCCTGCCACCAATGCTGGCAGTCGTTGTATAAGTGAAATATTCCTGAGTATGGCACAGAACACCAATCAGATAAATCAAATAAAACAGATTACGCCCATTTAAATCTTTTTTTTCCCTTGAAATTCAATGTTCCCCATGCATATCGATCAAATCACTGTAACTGTATATAAAGTGGAATTACTGTGAATAAAAGGTGAATCATACAAGTAAAAGTATGATATACACTGTAGCTGTACATAGGTGGTTCCTACAGCTAGAGGATGGCTGATCTGGTGTGTACAGAATTGTAACATACATCTACACTATAATCGGCCTCAGGCCATAAACATATTAATATTTTTATCCAGGCAGGGAAGACCAAATCTACCAAGAACGAATGGGGTATGCCATGATTGGCATGTTCAAAAAACAAAAAACAATAGTACAAACACCAATATACATATAGCATGGTAATTACAAATTGTAAAACTGAATCAGGTCGTCAGATGAAGTTAAAAAATAAATACTCTTGATTTTTCCAAATGATACCTGCCATCTTTTTTCCATGTCCTTGTGAACTTCATTGATGTGTAGATGGCATTCAGAATATACCATCGACCAGACGTCGAAGTCAATGTGACATGAGTGTATAAAAACCGTCCTAGGAGCTGGGGAAAAAAGCCTTGGACTCTGTCATGTCGCGACCCTGACTGCTGTTAGCTTGAGACATCAAGCAGTTTATTTACTTACCCAGTATGACTATTCCTATGAACAGGCTGACAGACACACGGACAAACGTGTACAGCTTCTAGAACATAGATTAGAAATGCCAGGTATAGAACAGAGAGGATGTGGTCATTAACACGTTTGAATATACAGGCCATAATTACGCGGCTATACACACGGCAGGTAAATAATCAGTGGCTTCGCCAGAAAAAAACCCATCAAGATACAAAACAGAAAACTGTTATTTTTATGGGTCTGCACAGACCGGTAGTGGATTTATCTCTTTTCGTTGATTTAACTGGACTTTTGTTCCTTTAAATTCAGTTTGTATATTTAAATATTGATAATAATAATAAATCAATAAAAAACGATACCAGTTCATCTTACCTCTTTACCAGGAAAGCCTGGAAGAATAATGAAGAATGAAAATGCTAAAATGATGATACAGAAGGCCAGTCCAGATTCCACCAAGTCAGCCTGGAATGGAGTCTTGTTGGAGTCATACAGCGTAGGGCCACCATCAACTCGGAATGCCTGGTACGCCATTGTGCTTTCAAATCTTTACCTAGGCTCGTGTCTGGAATTGGGACAACAATGAACTGTGAACTGTGTTATCAAAACATTACAAGACGGGTTCAACCCCATGCACTACCCAGTTCCAAGAGACAAGAGCAAAAATGTTCAGTGCAAAATTTCACTTGGGCTTGTTGCCCTTTTATAATTTCACATACGTACATGAATAAAACACTTTCCATCTGTTGGCATAATGTATAGCAGAAGTTAGAAAACGGCTCTTCTGACACTGAATTTTTTTTCAGGGTGGTGGGGAAACCCACAAGCCGATCTCGTCCACCTCTTTAATCTCCCACCTACCCACCCTGACATCCACTGTTCCTCACTGAGTGTTGAAGTATTGATTTCAAGATTCAATATTCACTAACATTCTACATTTAAACCATTATAACTGAAGTAGGATTCAGATCCATAGGGCTTGCTATATTGCTCTTTTTCTTAGTTTTACATTGTGAAATATGATGACGCATGTCGACATGTAAATATTTGATATTAAAATTTCGGACACATATTTACACCACTACGTGAGTAATCCAAACCTGAGAGTTAATCTGATCCAGTATGTAAGTTCGCACGTTTATATAAAACATATGCCACACACTCTCAAAATGATATAGCGGTTTGAAGTCTGATGTGTTAATACTGGCTTGATGAAACAAATTAATGTAAATAACTCCCAAAATTTTAAGGGATATATTGGTGTGTATGAATGTATGTTGGGTTTTATGTCATGCTCAACAATTTTTCATACCAGCAAGCCTTATCAACATATTCAGCAATGAAGTACATGTAAGGATGCAGCAGTCAGGGAAGGTTAATCCAAAGCTCCGATCTTGGGTCAGTTCATAACGGTGACTTAACTCCCTTTGGTTGCACCAACACACTATGACAGTAAACAGGAAGAAGGTGTTATCTGACAGCTAAATCCGGGTAAGGCATTAACTTTAACGGACTCGAGGATGCTGGACATACATGCTCTTGCGTTAGTTAAGTGTGATATTGAAATAATTGTGATGCAGTAGCAGCAAAGGGGACGTTGATAATTTGGCGATAATAGGCTGTATGGTATGCGATATAATTGTTATGACAGAACCCATGTGTCATGAATCAAATAAAACCACGACTCTCTTTGTAAGACCTTTATGTTAAAGAGCACTTAGCACAGGTTTATCGTCGTCATGTGTTGGTCGTACCCTGGCGGCCCCTGGAGTGGCATGAATAGGGTGATTGCGCAGCGCAGCCTGTCAATAACAGCACTATAGGTCTAGGATACCGCATGTGACTTTCTATCTAGTAACAGTACACCATAAACCTGACACCAAACACCAAACCCTTACTTTACAAGGACACAGCTCTTCACCACATAAGCTCCCATGTGCATTGTACCCTAAAGGAGCAACATATACGTAAAATGTACAGCGGCGTTAACCTTTCAAAACTAAGGCAGTTTGGTGGCTAATTGAACTGCTCACCAAGCTATTAAATTTGTAATTATTAAGTGTTCTCTTTCTACAGTTTTTTTTCTGCCTGATTTTTCAATTTCTGTATCATCCTATTGATAATCAGACAGAATTCATGACAAGTCTAGATGCTCAATCACAGGATACCATTATGTATGCTCATTTAGAAATCAAACATAAATGCTGTTTTAATTTCATCTCTCATATGTAGCGTAACATAAAGCTCAATTCCGTACTCAACAGCTCAATACAGCTTGAACATACAAGGTTAACTTAACCTGTTACTTGGTAACCCAGCGCGTTAACTCCAATTGGACTCGTAACACAGTTACACACAAAACCAAATCTTTGCCTCTTTGTACGCGATGCCGATTCTACATGTGGTATGTGCCCTGAAGGATGGATGCCTCAAACCCACTAGGTAATTCAGTACCAGTATGTTAGATGTAATGAGTTACTGATAAGTAATGACACTACAGAGTGTTCCTGTGTGACCATATACACGTATGGGTAGGTAAAAAACCGACAAAAAGGAAAAATGGTAGCCATTAAGTTATTCATTAACATATACAGGCCAAGAGCCCTTGAAATCAAGGAGATTTTTGTGTCTTGAATGGTGGACTTGTCTGCATGTGAAAACAAGCGGTATTTGGTGTATCCATAAACATTAAATGCACTTGGAAAGTTACACTGGCAAAGTAGCTAAGAGATTTATGTACACTGAATTAAATCTCCAAAAATGTAAATTACTCCTAAAAATGAATTTTGAGTAATAAAATAACCAATTCTAGTTTATATCGGATGAATTCTGATGGGTGCAAGCTGTTTTTCAGAATTAAACAAGAATGGACCCTGCAATAAACTGGGATGCCCAGCTGTGCTAAATAAATATATGTATATATCTGCAACATGACAGTAGTGACTGTAGTTTGCATGTACACTTCAATGTTAGCCATTTAGAAAACCTTTGGTGAATCACTAGGTATTTCTTCTCGTATCCGGTAAATTATTATGACAGCCTGAGCCTGTTGCATTTCTGTGTTCTGGTATATATAACCCTTATAGGCTTAGATTTGAACATAATCGCCATCAAGTTTTCTTTTTAACTTTTGATCTGATTGTCTTGTAATTTTAATTTTTGCTTAGTTGACCATTAAGAGGTTGTATGAATTATCATTTTATTTCTTATAAATCAACATTCCAAGTTGACATATTTTTTCCTGGCAAGTAAGTTATTGATGCATGCATAGATCGGGCTGGGCAAGGGTAATATGCGCAGGTAACACACGAGCAATATGCATGGGTAGCACACAGATAATATACGTGGGTGATATGTGGGTAACATGCAGGTAATTTGCATGGGTAACACGTGGGTAATATGTGGGTAACACTTAAGTAATATGCATGGGTAACACACGAGCAATATGCATGGGTAACACACAGATAATATATGTGGGTGATATGTGGGTAAGATGGAGGTGATATGCATGGGTAACACGTGGGTAATATGTGGGTAACACTTAAGTAATATGCGTGGGTAACACACAAGCACTATGCATGGTTAACACACAGATAATATACGTGGGTGATATGTGGGTAACATGCAGGAAATATGCGTGGGTACCGCACAGGTAATATGCATGGGTAATACGTGACATATCCCACATGCAATTCCGCATTACCGCGTTAGAATGCTGATCATCAAGCAGTTAAAACTTGGTAAATCAAACTTGACTTCCTTAGTAGCAGCTATGTATAACAAGAGCGCGCTATGCACGAACAGGAAGCTTGTCTATGATATCAGCCAGTACACACTTGTAGCCTAATGGATGTCTGACTCACAAGACAAAGATATAAGCAGTCCGATACACAAGGTATCACGCGCTGAACCTTGGTGAAAACTTTACAATGTTGGCATTGGTATTTCACAAAATAAACTACTTTGATCCCGACTTGTTACCATGTAACAGGTGTAAGGGCGTTTTATGACTTTTATGACTTTTATGACTCTGTCCCAGCAATACACACATTCAGACATGTGTGACTGACGTATACATATAAAGTGATAGGGGTGTTATACACAGCACAAAGTAATTGTCTTTGCCAGCTTGCTGGCATTTCACATTTAAGTACATAAATAACACATATTACACAACCAGGACAAATACAATGAATGCGTATAGCAATGGAAAATACATAAGATATTGTAAATTCACCTTTCTAGTTGTGCAACTTAAGTGATTTGAACATGAATAATTTGGTTTAGCAGATTTTATTATTTAAAAAAAAAGAAAACGCTTAAATATGTATATGGTGCACTAAATGACCTGACATATACATAGCGTCATTGGGCATCTTAAAGAGTGTATTACATATAGCTGAATATTAATATATCCATTCCCTTGTAAAGAGGGGAGACTTTGGACTTCTATTGAAATGCGTATTTGTTGATTTATAGCTTGTTAACATGTAACGCAGTGGAATGTAGTTACTTCCTCCTTCCAAATGCAGGCGGGTTGGACTCTTAGTAGCGCTATCACAACAAACAGGCCAGCTGGATGTGAAGCAAATACATTCATGAGGATGTCACTTGAATGCACTTAGAAGCGACACGCTTCACCTAAAAAAAACCTTTAGAAAAGTGCTCTTTCAGTAACAAGGAAGAAATTGTACACCTAGAGTGACTATGCCATGAATCTGTCCATGGTACGACGCCTGTATATGCCAGCATGTCAGCTTTCTGTTGCTCAGTGTGTGGCATTTACTTTAATTTGCGGTTTTTGGTGCTTTGAAGTGAAGCCTTGCGCTAAATACAAAACTGAAGACTTTCTGGTGTAATATCTGAAATAAGGTAAACAATGTATTTGGCAACGTCATGGCGGTCAAATTGGAACTTTTGGCATTATTGTGACATCCTGGGAGAACAGGGTTCTCTAACAGCCACCGCCCAAGCATTGGCACAAATCTTCATGATTAACAATAGTGACACTGATATGGATATTATGCCATAACTGGTACTTTTCACAGAACGACTATTGGTGTATTATGTATCTAACATCAGTGTATCACACACCCACCTATAGATTATCATACATTCACCACTGGTGTATCAGACGATACCACTGATGTATTATATACCTAATATCAGTATCTGACATCAGTATATCAGACAGTCACCATTGATGTATCATGTCTCGAACATTAGTGTATCAGACATCCACCTCTGGTGTATCATGTATCGAACATCAGCATATCAGACATCAACGACTGGGTTATCATACATCCACCACTGGTGTATCATGTATCTAAAATCAGTGCACAGACATCCACCACTGGTTTTTAATATGTCCATAACTGGTGTATCATTTATCTAATATCAATGTATCAGACACTGCTGCATGTTGAATTTGACATCAGTATACCAGAAATCTGCCCTGGATTATCAGACATCCACCACTGGTGTCTTATGTATCCCACATCGGTGTATCAGACATCCACCATTGGATTTTCATATATTCACCATTGGTGTATCATGAATCTAACATCAGTGTATCAGACATCCACCATTGGATTTTCATATATTCACCATTGGTGTATCATGAATCTAACATCAGTACACAGACATCCATCATTGGATCTTCATATATTCACCATTGGTGTATCATGAATCTAACATCAGTACACAGACATCCACCATTGGATTTTCATATATTCGCCAGTGGTGTATCATGAATCTAACATCAGTGTATCAGACATCCACCAGTGGTGTATCATGAATCTAACATCAGTGTATCAGACATCCACCATTAGTGTATCATGAATTTAACATCAGTGTATCAGACATCCACCACTGGTGTATCATGAACCAAACATCAGTGTATCAGACATCCACCATTGGTGCATCATGAATCTAACATCAGTGTATCAGACATCCACCATTGGTGCATCATGAATCTAACATCAGTGTATCAGACAACCACCATTGGTGCATCATGAATCTAACATCAGTGTATCAGACATCCACCATTGGTGCATCATGAATCTAACATCAGTGTATCAGACATCCACCATTGGTGCATCATGAATCTAACATCAGTGTATCAGACATCCACCATTGGTGCATCATGAATCTAACATCAGTGTATCAGACATCCACCATTGGTGCATCATGAATCTAACATCAGTGTATCAGACATCCACCATTGGTGCATCATGAATCCAGCACTGGTACATCAAAGATCAGTCCCTCTGGTGCATCAGACAACTACCGCTGGCATATCAGACATCTATACTGATGGTATATCAGGCAATTAAATACCAATGACGTATCAGAAATCTCCACCGGTGGTGTATCATACATCAATCCCAGTGGTCCATCAGGCAACTATCACTGGGGTATCAGACATCTCTACCGATGGTTGGACAGACAACAACCTTTGGCATATCAGACATTTATAGCAATGGTATATAAGACAACAACCATTGGCATATCACATATTTTCCCCATCATGTATCTAACACTGGCCAATCATACCATTACCATGTCTTTATAAGGTATTTACCTTTAGTCGACCATACTGTTACCATCTATTTATCAGAAATCTACCATTCGTTTACCTTACCTCTACTACAGGTCCTCCATAAGTTTACTTCCTGGTATTTTTTAAATTTTTAAATAAATGCTGTATGGAAGTTTTTAAGCAATGATCTCTCTAATGATGCTATTTAGGAAAATCTTTGCACAAACTATCCTTTATTGCTTAATATTATAAATGATTTATTTATTTTATTTTTATTAAACACTATATTCAAACCTATTCACGTATGGTGGCGTTACTAAACACAGAATCTTGCACGACTTGTATAGTTACATTTATAACTATACATATACTCAAAATTTCTGATTAATAACATCTACACGAAAATCCGCGACATGACAAATCATGAGGAGATAAGCTGAAAAAAAAAGTTCCGCTTTACATTCACCACACGTTCTACAATCTCTGTATTCATTTATTTTTATTGGAGTTTTACGCTGTGTTCAAGAATATTGCGGTCAGCATTACATAGGTACCCTTGTTTACCATATGACACGAAACACGATAAAGTACCTAACAGCAGATCCACATGGAATCAAACATGGTAATGATGTTTTTTACAGACCTACCAAAATGGTTGTCAGCATTTACTGCAGATTCATGTGACACCAAAGAACTCATTTTCATTGCTGATCTGTGTGACACCAAACAAGACATCCATATTTTAATATCAGAGATATGTGTGACACAAAACCCCAAACAGAGCACATCTTGTGTTGGGGTGTTTCAAGGGGTCTTTTGTGTTAAATACAACTATTACCCCATAAATGTCATGTACTCATTTATTACATGTATGGAGATGATTTCTTTTGCATATCGACATTGAGCAAAAATTGCCCCGAAGCTGAGGACATAATCCAGTAATTTTCGATTGACTTGTATGACACCATGTGAGCTGGTGATCAGCTGATTCACACTGACTTACATTTGACACCTACACAAGCCACATTTAGCAAAACAGTGGATTGTCAAACCCAGTACAGGTCTACAAGTAAACTACCCAAGTCCATTCACAGGTAGGTAATCAATAATAATGAACATGGAAGAACTGCAGCCACTTTTGGCCCACAAGAGACTACATGACACCGACATCTTTAGCCTACGTGGTTTCGATATCTGTGCATGTTACATCATTAGCGGCCATTTGTTGCAGGAACTACCTTAGGCCTACAAGAATCTAAACTGTGCTGATACCTTCACCTATTCAAGATATACACAGATTCATTATGTGGGCATAATAAAAGGTCTCCATAATACCTAAATTCACATGCACGTGTACAAATGATGTACACATCGATCTATTGATAAATGCCCTCCTACAGTGCGTCGGTTGGCCAAAGTAGGCCTGTGAAAATGTAAATCAGGAACACATCTCCGAGCGACACATATCACGCGTAGTAAATCAAGAATTGGCCGCTTGTTAGTGTACCAGAATTGATCTACGTAAACCTAATAAATGTATGCCACCAACACCTTCTATCTACAGACAGCTGAGCGATGTGTACTTTTCTAGGAGCGGGCATTTCCTTTCCACGACTAATATAATTAGTAACAGTAAAGTTTCACAATGCAAATTTTCTCCTTATGGAAATTTCACATGACATTCCGTCTTAGACATACACAGAAGTACGTTCTTACCGTTTATCTGTATATAAGTGTATGTAGGCCTACAGCAACTGAACGTGTCCGTGCGGCGCGCGACCAGTTTAAATCTACAACTTGTATAGCGCTACTCAGGTGACAGGCAAGGGTATAATTCACATAATTATACTTACATAGGTTACGTAGAAACACAGCTCCTCTTTCCGGGAGTTGAAAAGTCTTTGCAAGTTTCTTGTCGGTTTTCGAAATGTACAGTTTCAACTTGGCTTAAGGTAAAACGTGCACAAAACGACTACATCGAACAAACTGTTTACTTCCTGTTTGAATCCGCCCATGTTCCGGACCGTCTCCTCTAATATTTTAAAATGGACTGACCCGTGCTATTGGACTGAGCGTTGTATTTCAGTAAGAAGGGGTGATGCGCACATGAGCTCAACATACAATGAAACTCATTTGTAATAAACTACCAAAACTAATATATGTAGTTTAATCGTGTTAACCATCCTGTGGTTTATCCGTTGAAAACCAATATCGCATGTTAGCAAAGAGATTCATGTCTCGTTCGGTTAAAGCAGTTGCATACAGATATGTGCGCAGAATGGCAGTTGCTGGTTCTCTGACACACACATACACACTATACATATATATAGATATATATAGAAGACAGCTCTAATGCAGACTCGGCTTATTAATGTATCCTGGTGGAGAATCCGGGTGTCGGCCAGTTAACACTCTCGTGACACCACTCGGATACCCGAGGCTCTCAAACTGTTTAGCGGTCGTACGTTGTGTTTGCAGACTACAAGTGCAAGTGCATTCTGATCGTTGTTATATCTAGTGTTAGATTAGCCCCTAGTATATTAAGTAAACACTATTTAGGCTTACTGAAAAGCAAAATGCAGTAGTGGCACAAAAGCTCGTACTATTTCGCGTAATTATGTGAGGCTTCCATTACTCCTCACAGCGCATTCGCTGATCCGAATATTCACTTTCAGCCCAAGAACGTTTTGTACAGAAGTTTTGAACAATGTCTAGGGTCACTGGGTTTCTAGTGATCGATGAAGAGGCAGGAAGTTCTATTACAAAAGTCTATCCACCTCAACTTTCCATTAGTATTTGAATATGAATTTATATTATTGGTTCTTTCACTTATAGGCGACGAAGGCCGCCAGCATTATGGTGGGGAGAAAACGGACAGCTCCCACGATCACATGCTGGTTGCTGCTCACCTTCCCACGTACGGCCGGACTGAAAGTCACCGTGAGCTGGACTTGAACCGATCGCATTATTTCATGAGAGACACCTGGGTCATTAAGCCGCGCTGGAGCACTTAACCCCTCTGCCGGGGTTTTCATTAGCAGGCCTAATTTTACTTCATACATACGCGCTTCACTAATTATATGCAAAGTATACAAAACTTGACTATAATGAGCTTCTAAGGCATTTTAATTGACGAATGTTGTTTATCGTTTCACATGTGGACATAAATCTGTTAAAGTAAAACCTCAAGTGCTGCAGCAGACTGAAGGACAAGCTTCTCTAGTAATGGAAGTGACGTAGCCTACAGACAAGATGTCCCTGACACAATAAATATATGCCTACAGTATTTCACTGAAGTCAGACTGGCATTCCGCCGCTTGACTTGCGCCAGCACATTTTAGTGCTTTCGTGTTTCCTTATCTTGTAACCACAGAACACTGGTCATATTAATCTTGTTGGGCATGGAATATACAATCTGTGTTGATCGTCCAGGTGGGCTGGTAGCTAGAGAGTCGGCCTCGAGGTCAGGAGACCCAGGATCAGTCTCGGGGCGGGTATTACCAAAGACTTTAAAAATGGTACTGGGTTACACACTCGCTTGGCGCTCGGCACTGAGAGGTAACAGCAAGGAAACACCACTGGTCGGTGGTGTCATGTCTGGTGTCTTCGGCATGATGCTCCAGTGAAGGCAGCACTTTGGCGGCATGGACTCGCCCTGCCAAAATGAGACACAGTATATATACATTCCAATGACTCCTCGTCGTCATATGACTGAAAGGTTGTTGAGTACGACGCAAAACCCTAGCATACATACATACACAATATGCGCTGTCCTTTTCATTAACCTAATCTAAGTGGGGAATGTTGATCATTGGCCACCTATGTTAACCTGCTTCTACCTGCGAATACAAAATATTTGTCGCGTATGGTATACTGTTGCAAACTGAGAATGGAGAACATGTTCTTTTTTATGATCTGATCCAAACTGGTAATAGAGTTTATTTATTTATTTATTTGATTGGTGCTTACACCGTACTCAAGAATATTTCACTTATACGACGGCGGCCAGCATTGTGGTGTGAGGATAGCGGGCAGAGTCCGGGAGAAACCCACTACCATTCGCAGGTTGCTGGCGGACCTTCCCACGTATACCCGAAGAGGAAGCCAACATGAGCTGGAACTTGTAACAGTGAAGACTGGTCTTATATACATGTGCTTGGGGCCTCCTTGGCCGAGGGGTTAGAGGGCCAGAGAGGCGTTATGACCCAGTGCCTCTCACCAATGCGGTCTCTGTGAGTTCAAGTCCAGCTCATGCAGGCTTCCACTCCTGGCGGCCGTTGGAAGGTCCGCCAGCAAACTACGGATGTTCTTGGGTTTCCCCCAGGCTCTGACTGGCTTTCTCCCACCATAATACAGGCCGCCCTCGTGTAAATGAAATATTCTTGACTACGGCGTAAAACACCTATCAAACAAATAAATAAATAAACATGTGTTATGGTGTTTTTACTAGGAATTCAGAATACCTGTCCCCATTAATAACCTGAATTAAAGTAAAAGACACCTCATGACTGAGTTTCATTAAAAAGATGATAAAATTCTCTCTTCAGTGTAAAAACCTGTTTGAAATTGCATGAATTCGTTGCTGAATTATCTTCGTTTGAAGTGTGGAGTATTGTGCTGTTGACTGGAGATCTGATGATTTTAAGATCACGAGAGACTGGCCAGTCAGAGAGCTAGGAGATGTCAGCTATTTATAAGCGTTAATCGTCTGAGTATTGTGTGTTAATGTTATGAGCTTTACATGTAACAAGTACATGGGTGAACAACACTAAAAAGTATTTCCAAACCATTGTGTTATGGCGGTGGTAAGTTTTCTTTTCATGTTATAAATTGACATACATACTTAAGTTAAAAACACAACCCTAGCAGCTTACTACAGTCTCGAGTCTTTCGCTCTTGGAACCATTATGTCACAACCTTAACAGAATAGTGGCGTTTCAAGGTAGTCGATGGGACACGGTCAAATTTCCGTTTCCGCTGTCGTAGTAGCTGTTAGAAACAATACTTTACTGAAATGAACATAATATTGTGCAACCTGTTTGGCAAACTTGGTTTAGAAGAGCCGTCTTTCACTTTAAAAATATACGAACGCCGATTATATTAGTCGCCAAATTGAAGTTAGGAAGTGAAAAGCTGGCTGATCCATATATTAAACTGCTTCAACGTGGCAATACATAATGTTCTCCCTTCATACGAGCGTCTTCAACCTCTTATTGGGGGCCTCTATGGCCGATAGGTTAGCGCTCTACTGCACCCTAATGACCAAGGTGCCTTTCATCAATGCGATCACTGTGGGTTCAAACTCAGTTAACGCTGGCTTTCTTTCTCGTTGTACAAGGGAAGGACCGCTAGCAACCTGAGGTTGGTCGTGGGTTTCCTTCGGCCTCTGAACGGTTTCCTCCGATCGTCGTATGAGTGAAATATTCTAGAGTACGGCGTAAAGCACCAATCAAATGAATAAATAAATAAACCTCTTATTGCCACCAAGGCCCACGTGAAGGCGAGGCAAAGCAATTATTCCCTGTCCAAGAGTGGGATTGAATCCTTACTTCCTGTGTTTGCCGATTGAAAGAAAAGCGCTATTAACCATTTAACCATGACAGCATACATTTACATGCACATACATACACAATACGTGCAAAGAATTGTTCAAAACTGCATTTCAGTCGTCTCCCCAGGAGTCGACAATAGAAAGGTACATCTTAGCTACGATTAAATTAAGAAAAGGAAAAAAAATGTACCATTTCTTATTCTATAGTTTCACGTCGTTGTTAAGGCTGAAGTTGCCAGGTGAAATGTTACGCCATTTTATGTGATTTATGACAAGAACACGGTAATCTTAAAAAGATACATTTGTATTTAAGGCTTTTATAGTCTGTTTCTTTTGTCGAATCTCCAAATATAGGGCTTCTATATGCACAAGTCTCCATGTCATTTCATCGGCCATATTTGTGTAGAGCGTGGTCTAAACTAACTTAACAAAGAATGAGAACCTTAAAAACGTTACTGAAAGGAAATCTCGGAAAAAGGAATGAACAAAAAATAACGAGTCATTCAAGTGACAGCAGTCGACTGGTTCATCTAAACAGGTGACGAGACTGCGCGCCAAACAAAGTACCTTTCTTCGTGACAGCAGACGAAAAGCTATCATTCACGCACTGAAAGGTACGGACATGCTTTTTTCCATTATTCTTGACATAGTGTACCCCACGTTCACGCATTTTCATGCCGGCTTAATGGGGGCGCCTAACGTTACTTCCTTTAATTTTGCCGTGTCTGATTCCCTCCGTTTATGCGCAGAAGAACACTTTGGACGTCTAGCTTTTCTGTGTGAACACAGCTCCTGTATTGTATCCACTGATTGCAATATCCATTTACACCGGCTATCTGATTACAGCATACATCAGCTAGTGGGTGACATGCATGTGTTAGTTTGGACCTGTTTCCTTAATGTGCCCTCACACTGATTCTAACCAGGCCTATAATTTAAATTTAAGATGAAAAAAAAATTGCTAACATATTCACTGGTACCATTTCTAATGGTCCACACTAGAAATGATGCCATGTAATCTATTTAACTGTACTTTATATGATTTTCGAGAATAAACGATTGGAAACACGTATTTATTTGAAAGACTCAAAGTCTAGCAGTGTAACCGGCCATCTTTTCTGATAATCCATTAAGAAAGATGATTAGGCCTTCCTACACGCTGGATGGCTGTCGGTCAAAGCGACGTGGCCTATTTCAAAGCAAATCCGTGTCAAGTCAAACACGAAGCATACTATTTTCACTACACTCACACTATTTATTTATTTGATTCGTGTTTTCCTGCCTACTCAGAACATTTCACTTAGATGGTGGCCAGCATTATTGTGAACACATATTATTAAAAACCAATAACCATTCGTCATGACGAGATACTGCACTATATATGCTTCACGCTCTCTGCATTAAATACATGTATGGGCATATCGTTTAATGTGATGCACTTCTGTATTAAACCATAACACCACTCTTAATGTGATGATGGTAAGCATTAAACATGAGCAGCTTACATGTAATTAATGTGATGCACAGTTCTGTGCTCATGCCTTTCGAAGACAAACTTCCCGCCCAGTGTGAAGTGGTTAAGCATTACGGAGACGGTTAATACGAAGTGGATCTGTATTATGTATGAGCTACACTCTTAATATAATTTCGTTTAGCGTCAAACATGAACAACCAGCTTAATATGATATGGCTCTGTATTAAACTTGAACAACCCGCTTGATGTTATGTCGTTCTGCCTTAAACATACTCAACCCGCTTAATGTGATGTGGTTCTGTATTAAGCATAAGCAACCTGCTTAATGTCATATGGTTCTATATTAGACGAGAGCAACCTGCTTAATGTGATTTGGTTTTGTGTTAAACTTTGAGCATCCCGCTTAATGTGATGTGGTCCTGTATTGAGCATGGGAATCCCACTTAATGGGATGTGAGTCTGCATTAGACAGGAACAACCCGCGTAATGGCATGAGGTTATCTATTAAATATGAGTTACCAGCTTAATGTGCCGTGGTTCTATATCAAACATGGGCACTCTGATCAGCTTAATGTG
This sequence comes from Acanthopleura granulata, assembly GCA_016165875.1. Classification (NCBI taxonomy): domain Eukaryota; kingdom Metazoa; phylum Mollusca; class Polyplacophora; order Chitonida; family Chitonidae; genus Acanthopleura; species Acanthopleura granulata. The sequence continues at coordinate 29,685,224 of JABBOT010000005.1, read as the reverse complement.
CCGTGGTTCTATATCAAACATGGGCACTCTGATCAGCTTAATGTGCCGTGGTTCTATATCAAACATGGGCACTCTGATCAGCTTAATGTGCCGTGGTTCTATATCAAACATGGGCACTCTGATCAGCTTAATGTGCCATGGTTCTATATCAAACATGGGCACTCTGATCAACATTCTGGGGGACAGGATCACAAAGCTGTCTTAGACTTAGACAGACTTCGTCTTAAATTGTGATATTATTACCGAACCTGTATTTGAGCTTAAATGCTAACTTTCATTTCTGTTCAGAAGATCTAAAACCATTAAATTAAAAATTGTTTTGTTGAGCTACAAATTTAGGAGCGAAAACTCTTTTAAAGTTCAGATTAAATCTGACTTAAGTCTAAGGAAGCTTCGTGATTCTGAGTCCAGGATTAAAACCGATCTGTGATATACATAGTGCATTGAAGATGAGCACATATCTGTGATACGTCAAATGGATGATCAGAATTTATGTGGAGCTGTGACATGTTCAGTGGATGATAAGGATTAATACTGAGGTGTGACATGTTCAGTGGATAATCAGGAATAATTTGGAGCTGTGACATGTTCAGTGGGTGATCATTATTTACATGGAGCTGTGACATGTTCAGTGGGTGATCACTATTTACATGGAGCTGTGACATGTTCAGTGGGTGATCACTATTTACATGGAGCTGTGACATGTTCAGTGGGTGATCATTATTTACATGGATCTGTGACATGTTCAGTGAGTGATCAGGATTTACATGGAGCTGTGACATGTTCAGTGAGTGATCAGGATTTACATGGAGCTGTGACATGTTCAGGGAGTGATCATTATTTACATGGAGCTGTGACATGTTCAGTGGGTGATCATTATTTACAGGAGCTGTGACATGTTCAGTGGGTGATCATTAGTTACATGGATCTGTGACATGTTCAGTGAGTGATCAGGATTTACATGGAGCTGTGACATGTTCAGTGAGTGATCAGGATTTACATGGAGCTGTGACATGTTCAGTGGGTGATCATTATTTACATGGAGCTGTGACATGTTCAGTGAGTGATCAGGATTTACATGGAGCTGTGACATGTTCAGGGAGTGATCAGGATTTACATGGAGCTGTGACATGTTCAGTGAGTGATCATTAGTTACATGGAGCTGTGACATGTTCAGTGGGTGATCATTATTTACATGGAGCTGCGGACATGTTCAGTGGGTGATCATTATTTACATGGAGCTGTGACATGTTCAGTGGGTGATCATTATTTACATGGATCTGTGACATGTTCAGTGGATAATCAGGAATAATTTGGAGCTGTGATATGTTCAGTGGGTGACCATTATTTACATGGAGCTGGGACATGTTCAGTGGGTGATCATTATATACATGGAGCTGTGACATGTTCAGTGGGTGATCAGGATTTACATGGATCTGTGACATGTTCAGTGGATAATCAGGAATAATTTGGAGCTGTGATATGTTCAGTGGGTGATCATTATTTACATGGAGCTGGGACATGTTCAGTGGGTGATCATTATTTACATGGAGCTGGGACATGTTCAGTGGGTGATCATTATTTACATGGATCTGTGACATGTTCAGTGGATAATCAGGAATAATTTGGAGCTGTGATATGTTCAGTGGGTGATCATTATTTACATGGAGCTGGGACATGTTCAGTGGGTGATCATTATTTACATGGAGCTGTGACATGTTCAGTGGGTGATCATTATTTACATGGATCTGTGACATGTTCAGTGGATAATCAGGAATAATTTGGAGCTGTGATATGTTCAGTGGGTGATCATTATTTACATGGAGCTGGGACATGTTCAGTGGGTGATCATTATTTACATGGAGCTGTGACATGTTCAGTGGGTGATCATTATTTACATGGAGCTGTGACATGTTCAGTGGGTCACCATTATTTACATGGAGCTGTGACATGTTCAGTGGGTGATCATTATTTACATGGAGCTGTGACATGTTCAGTGGGTGATCATTATTTACATGGAGCTGTGACGTGTTCAGTGGGTGATCATTATGTACATGGAGCTGTGACATGTTCAGTGAGTGATCAGGATTCATATGAAGCTGTAACAAGATTAGTGTAGAGTCATGATTAATATGGAGTTGTGACACATGGAGTGCTAAGGATCAGTGCAGATATGGGACAGGCTAAGAGTCGGTTGAAATTTGTGACCTGTTGTATCAATACAGATTTGTGACATGCTTAAAATCAGAGCAGATCTGGGACATGCTAAAGATCAGCACAAGTTTGGAACACGTCGAAAATCAGCACAGATGTGGAACATGCTAAGAATCAATTGAATCATGCTAGGGGTCAGTCCAGATCTGGGACATACTAAGGATCACTTCAGATCAGTACAGATCTAAGACATACTAAGAATAACCTCACATCTGGGACATGCTAAGGATCAGTTCAAATCTGGGACCTCCTAAGGATTAGTGCAGATCTGTGACATGGTGAAGATCAACACTCATCTGGAACATGTTAAGGATTAATTCAGATCCGTAACATGCTAAGGATCAGTACAGATCTGTGCTAAGAATCAGTACAGCATTGACATGCTAATTAGCCATACGGATCTGAGAGATGCGAAGCATTAATACCAGTGCATGCATGTAGTTGTGACATGTTAAGAGGCGACACTCCCATTAGTACAGAGGTTATTATCGTGTCAAAAGGCTTGGGTCACTTCTACAATGCAACAATCATCCAACTGTTCCACTTCAAATGAAGATCACAACGGCAAATTTTTGCATTGAGTTTCAACCGATCACACGATTTAAGTAATCTTCTGATCGGCAAACATTACTTATCAGACTGTTGTAAAACGTTGTTTAATACATATATTCGTTCTATTCGCTGTAAGGTTGGATAGTTGTGGTTATAGTTGTTGCAACTACATGTTGCAATGTTTAGGCCTAAAGCTGAAAGATGTATTTAGTCTTGAAAACTCCAGATCTGCGGGATTGCAGACACGAACGATTCAGTCTTCTACACAATTCACATGTCGTGATTCCAGTGGACTACGTGTATAGAGTAGTAAGTAGGTTCAGGCGGAGATACCTTCCTTATGTCGCCGAAACATACCAAAAGCCTGTGTGACGAAAGACACTATACTTCCTGATTGGTGAGTCCCGGCTGCGCAGAGACAGTTTTGTGTGATAAGTACAGCGCCCCAGTCTCAGTCAAGATATCGTCTACCTACTCTGTCTTGGACTCGAGTTAAAAAGATTTTAACTTTCTCAAAGAATAATTTGAGAAAGGAGTCACCCTTTCTCGTTGAGCAGTTTTTCCTGAGAGTAGCCGATAAGCCACGTTCTGTTCAATGCATACATGAGCCGACAGTTCGTGGATCGTCAGTATGCTGTACCCTGCCTTCCTCTGCATCGTCTGCTGGCTGGTGTGCACAAGGTGTCAAGGTAATGACTTTTCTATTAGTTTGGTACAGTACTTGCTCTTATCCCACGGTAGGCTTCTTGCTTCAATGATCGGCTGAACAAATTATAGAAAATATATGAAATCCTTTACTTTGAAGCCTGATCATTAAAATCTATGTGTGTATCGTTCATTGAATCCGACTCACGATAAACTACTACATGTGTTTAATTTGAATGTAACTAGTACGCATGTAGTCCCACATAACAACAGTCCCAAGAAACGGTGTCGAGAACAACTTGTACCGAACCCAAGATAACCAGGCCACACACGGCCATTATCTGTCTGGGTTATACTATCTGTCAGCATATAACTGTACATGAAGTTTTTTTAATATTGATAAAGTTTTTCCATGTCTTCCAGTACGTCAGGAAGCAGTTAGAGTTAAATGTAAGGTTGTAGCTGAACTATAGTCATACAGCCTGTAAAGCCTGGTAATGCACAGCAGGAAAGCCTAGCCTGTAAAGTGTTTGTTTCCTGTCCTGAGTACAGTTTTCCACTGGGAATGAATCCATACTTTATACCTTACAAAGAAAACAAAACTGACCTACATTAAAAACAAAGAACGAATGTAAAATTTCCGTAATTATTCCTTGTGGGGTCTAAAAGCAAAATATTAAGGCGGAAAGGAAAACATTCAGGCTTACCGTGATAGTAAGGTGATTCCTAGTTTGGGGATTTGTAGCATAATATATGCCAAGGAGAGTGTAGATTTTATTTTCAGAGATTTTACTTTGATACCAGCATTCTGCTTATATGAAAGGTGTCTGAAAATGGACCTATATTTCATCGTATAGTGATACTAGCTTTTGTATTCTTTTGTCATATTTCTGTAGAGTTTATCATTGATTTCTCACATGAAAACAGCACTGGACTCCTTGGAGGGAAAGGAAAAGATAAATGAGGAAAAAATTGCAAAAACCGTCTTTAACAAGTGTGTACTAATTTGTCAGAATTTCGTTTCACACGGAACCAATATTGTGAGACTTTCTTTACGGACCAGTGTTTGGTACGAAATGCACCCCGAACCTCCTCCACAGCTATACGTATATTTTCAAATTGCTCTCACTACACTCAAAGTGCCAAACACGGCCTTTGTTTGGGAGCCAATTTGTCACTTCCGGGTTATTAAATGACTCATGCTCCGAATCTTTGGAGATGTCAGTGAGTGGTAAGCAAGGAAAGCAAAATTAAATACGCAAGTATTTTTTTTCGTAACCGAAGTCACGGGTTATCATGTCAGGTGTATAGCGATGGCAGAAAATATTAAATATAAAATACGTTTTAGGCTCTCATCCACACATTTCCTCTACAGGTTACACAATATCTGTGGACTGTATCAGCCCAATCCTACAATCTTTGGCGTCATCTTATTAATCTTAACATCGAGGGCGCTTTGCATTGTATCTAAAAAAGTTAACAAAACAAACAAACAAATAAAGCGTTTTTTCAAGAAAGGTTACAAAGGTGTCCCCATGGTATCACTGACAAGGCGGGAGGGCAAAACATGTGTACATGCGGAAGATGTGACAAGTTTATGCGTGGTCGCTACCTTCAGATACTTTACCTGAGCCCTCCCTCAGTGGCCTTGGAGAGGAATGTACTACGTGTTTATGTATGTATGTATGTATACGTCCAAACGTTCATCCAAACCTACGCGTATAAATATATATGCGACTTCACACATTAAGCCGATTCTTTTGCAGATGACCACCACAATGACTGATGCTTATCTGTGCACAAAACGTCATCCAAATCCCGAGAGAGATGGAGAAAAAAATAACCGCAGGCAGAAACATAACCTCGCTTGGCAGTGGCTTTTAAACATAATAAAACAGTTAATCTGATGAAATATACAGATTATTCGTAACACAACCTTGATGATAAAATTTTGACACCAGAATATGACTGATAAAGTACACCTTAAAGGCGAAATATTAGCCTGTGTTTCTCAAGGTAGAAAGTCTTAAGGAACAAATAGTTTAGATAAATTTTCTGTGATCTTTCTGTGGATGATAGATACTTACCTTCTTCTTTCCTTCCTCTCCTTGGAGAGCTTTTTCCACGTGCAGTATAGTAGCATGTAAATGTGAGATTGTGTCAGTGACTAAATGGAGTAAAAATCCTGCCACACATTGCCCACGTTATACTCCATTTTGAAATATTTCATTTGAAAAACCAACATTGTGTACTCACCCTCACGTTTCATAATGTGAAGATCGGGCGAAGTCCAGTTTCACAGACCTCTACTGACCTGTCTGCAATAAAATATGCAGTGAAAATGACGAGAGAGACGAATATCACCAACAATTGTGTCCACATTTTGCGACAATCCCGTGGGAAATTAAAGATTATATATTGGAAAAGTGGTCTACCTGGATGGTGTAATGACTTTAAACCTGACCAAACATGTACATTTATTGCCTTCTTGTTTATTTGTTGATTCACCAACAACACCCACACACACGCACCCACACACACACAAATATATATATATATATATATATATATATATATATATATATATGTTTGTATATATGTACCGATTTAACAACGTATAAGACTCGCTGATGGTTCTTAAAGGCTTCTTAAAACATGTATACAAGTGTTCTGTAAAGGAGCTGTTTTAACTCCGTGATAAAAATGAACATTGACTACTAGGAATTACCTATCGGCGGATAAGTAAGCATTTATACCACACTCTCCCATGTGGACGTTCCTTTGGAATATTATTATAAACCGACATTTATTTTTGTTAGGCCTGTGCTTCCAACCTTATCTTTTTCACTTCGCTCTGAATACACCGTGTAAACGTATTGGTACCTATGCCAGTCATACATGGCCAACATTCAGTCACGAGAACTACCTGCTATTACAACTTCACATCTATACATTCAGTACTGCTATGTATAGAACTCAACCATACGTGAAGCATTTTCTATTCTATTCAACTCTATTGAAAGCAGGTATCAAATATTCCAACGTCGCGGAAACGCTGGTACATAGCATGTATATCTAATCTACGCTGAGTTGACTCGGAACGTTGATTTATTGTTCGTATCTACAGAGCTGAGTTTCTGTAACAACAGGGGTATCTTGGATCTTATGCTTGTACGGTTAGGAAACACTATACCGTGATGCACGTATTCACACTGAACAGTGATCATTGGACGATATTGCAGGAGTTCAAGTGTGCGTTGGTATAGGCCAGAGGAGAGTACTTCGCACTGTAGAGCGGCCTGTGTGTAAGCAATGTGGATTAGTGTACAGCATGGGATGATATTACAGTGTTTAACCGTTTTTCCCAAGTAGTGAGTTAAAGACTCTCTCGGGCGTCTATAGATATATCTAGACGTGAATGAAACGGGTCGTAAGATGTACATGTGGTATTATGTGCCCCATGACACAGTACAGACTGTGATCCCAAGGCAGGCGATATATATATATATATATATATATATATATATATATATATATATATATATATATATATATATATATATATATATATATATATATGCATTGGCGTTCTTACTTTCTTTATGTACATGTAGCTTCACCTTTCTATCCTTTCTCCGAATATGTGCAAGGTTGCCTTACTTAAACTTCATTTCTCTTCTTCAGCTCTTACTATGTATAAAGTAGCACGCATCCTTAAACACACCTCCATGAGCGATCTTCTGAACCTCGAACTTACAGAGCTATCAAACAATAACATACTTAGCAGACTTTACTGTATGGCGGGGACTGCTCTCGACGCACTGAAATTTATGGTCAAGAGATAAACTACACACTTCCTATGCCGGTGTTGTCTGTTACATTATGCAGAAAAACATAGTAACATTGTTATGGAGTAGTTCGAGGCTAGTTCAAACCAAGCTCAAGCTGGCTTCCTCTCCGGATGGTAGTGGGTTTCCCCTGGACTCTGCCAGTTTTCCTCCCGCCATAATGGTCGCTGCCGTCGCATAAGTGAAATATTCTTGAGCACGGCGTAAAACCCCAATCAAATAATAAATAATAAATAGTTCCCGACTTGGTACGTCATATTTTCCTGCGACTTAATATCAGGCGACAAATAAGCTCCTCACCTGATGAATTCTGAATCACCCAGCATAGAACCATATATAATATATTGTACTATCCACAAACCTATTCAGGGTGCCTCCATGGCTTAGTAGGTTAGCTCGCTATCGCAGCACAATTACCCGAAGCCTCCCACCAATGCGGTCACTGTGAGTTCAAGACCAGCTCATGCTGGCTTCCTCTCCAGCCGTATGTGGGAAGGCCAGCCAGCAACCTGCGGATGGTCGTGGGTTTGCCCCGGGCTCTGCCCGGTTTCCTCCCACCATAATGCTGGCCGCCGTCGTATAAGCGAATTATTCTTGAGTACGGCGTAAAACACCAATCAAATAATAAATAAATAAACAAACCTATTCATGTCCTGTTTCCGAAATCTTCGACAGTTTCCAACACTGGACTTAACATGGCCAAAGGTGTTCCTTTACAGATTATCTGAGTCTCTTTCAAAAGATTTAAAATGGTTACAGGAAAGACATCATTCTCTGCGTCCACTAAAGTCCTATCAACTCAAAATGTGGATGCTTTCCAGCGCTGAAATAGGGTTCACAAATAGCCCATTTCCCAACTATTTCCTGTGGTGGTTGATAGCGCCCATTGTAGACCGCGCATTCCGCTCCCCCGCGGAAGAAATGAGAGGCGCGCAGGCACGGATCCGCGCACTACGCGCCCTACGCGCCCTTCGTGACCTTCTCAACCCCTCAGAAGGCATGGAAGGCCCTGAAAGCGCAAATTTTATGAAAACCACACTGATAGCGCGGATATCTGCGCCTTCCCTTCCTTCTCCGCGGGGCCGCAGAAGTCGCGTTTTTTTTTTTTTTTTTTTTTTTTTTTTAAATCCGCAGTCTTGGAGGGGTCGCGGAAGGCACGGTCAAAAATGGAAGCTATCAGCCTGCATAATTTTCTGATCAGTACTTTTGAGGTACAACAATCTGTTCTCCTGGAGGAAGACTGATAACGCTATCAGTAATCAGCCAACAACTCATAGTAGACCTCCACAATTTTTCACAGAAAACGCGCTGACCACAACAGGTAAGACATCCTCTTTTGGGATGAATTCTACAGTCTAACTTTGATAAGAAGTCGATTCCAAGAAAAGCATCACACTCTATGTTCGCCACAGCAACTTTTGTAACAGTAAGTTGAGACAAGATACCAATATGAAGTTGAGCTGTGCCAAGAATCCTCAGCGATGACGTACTTGCACTGAACAATATGAGACCTGTGGGTTTCAATGATGGTCTGTTCTTGACTGGCAAATTAAAGTAAACATGTATAGAAACCAAAATCACACATGAACTAGTGTCAACGAGAAATAAAGCTTTCCTATTGCTAACATGTCAAGGAACATACATCTCATAGTTCACATCTTCCAACCCTACTTCGGTAATAGACGAAATATTGTCTACACCTACTGACTGGTTCACAGCGTCATCAGTAAGGTGTGATATACTTCTCTCAGGATTTGTAGCTGTAACTTCGGTAACTGTTGTCGGGAATGATAATTCAAAACATCGGCGAACACCATTTCCCGACTGTTGAAATCTATCCCCATCCCTGCTTAATGAACAATTCCTCTTGTATCGTCCAGTTTTACGACACAAGAAGCGTTCCACGTCCTGTAAATTTCGTTTTCCTAAATGGGAATAATTCCCACCCCTTTGAGAATAACGACGGTTTGACATCTCTGCTAGTTTTCTCTCTAGCTCATCAATTCATGATTGTAATTTTTCATCATTGCCCCTCTCTGAAATTTTCCTGACATTTCCACAACGGTTTTTCACGATGTTCCTCAATTTTCCCGCACCCTTCAGTTTCTAATGCCAATGTCACTGTATCTTGTAAAGTATCTGGTTTGATCTGTTGAACTTGCATTTTCATTTTATAATCTTCCAGAGTATCAATGAAATGTGTCTTAGCCAGTCTATCCTGGTGTTCAGGTGGCATCCCAGGATACGCCAAAGTGAAGAGTTTCCGGGTGGCCTGCCCTATGTTTCGGAGACCCTCCCGTTCACCGCGCCCTTTCCCCCTTAACTCTGTTGACAGTCTCAGACCGAGATGGTCAGCTTGACCTCTGGGACCAAATCTGTTATCGAGAGCTGCCACTAAGCTATCATAATCACGTTGCTTCCTTTCAGATAAAGTACAAGTCAGTTGCCTGGCAGCTCCAGTCAAATGGGTAAACATATAGTCAGCCTGTTCATCTTTACTACAACAGTTAATTGTACATGTGATTTTGAAAACTGTCAGGTGCTCTTCCCAGTTAGAGTCACCATTAAAAACTTCAGGTTTCAAGTGTTGACAATTTCGGCAATACAAGTGGTGCATCGCTAATACCAAACCCACACGGAAATGACCTTGATGCCTATCACTCAGATCGACGCCGAAAGAAAATGTCATCATCAATGGGAGCACATGAAGGTGCGGATCACGATCCATGACACGAATCCAAAAAGTTCCAAGAAAGCTATACCAGTTCCGTTTGAGTTTGTCTCTGAGTTTGAGTCCAGAAAAATCCGAACCATTGCCACAAGTTGTAGCGGAATTTATTTATGCTTGTATTTCCAGTTTGACTTCTCTTCAGGTATGTAGGTATTAATGAGTACGACACTGATAGGAAATTATATCTATTCGATATATTTATTCCCTGACGATAACTGCTAATGGTTTTCGAAACACTGAGTCGTCTGTTGGTACATAGTACTATAAGTATTGTATGTATTTGTGAATAAACCATTCACTTCATATAACTGTTCCCTTTTGGCTTGGCCGCTCAGTTGGTAGAGCGGTGTAGCTAGACACAATTAAGTCGTGAGTTTGATTCTCACTCGAGCCAGTATTTTCACCAGTCTCGATATATGAGTGTAGGAAATCACATCAATTCCATGTATTCCCTGGAGATGATTCCAAATCAGGATTATCTGCTTGGAAACACCGATATTATTTGGATTCGATATTTCAACTCCCGGATTCGGTTATTCCGCGCGTACGGTATATGAGACTCCTTTTCTTCATATGAACAACAGATTCCGGGCAAATCAGATGATGATAATTTTTTTATTCAATTTATAAGAAGCCAGTAGTTGAAACAAGTACCAAACCATCAGATGACCTATGGATCTGAGTCCCATTTAAACACTGTACAGTGTCACCAAAAGTCCCATGGAACACTGTCCCTGGTTGTGGTATCAAAGTTCAGTTTTGTGTTCTGATATAAAGTCTGTATTGTCCACAGTTGAATTCCCAGTTAGTCTCCTTTAGGAGACTGGAGCAGGATTCTTGAATTCGTGAGACTGGAGATTCCCAGATTTTTGGGACTGGGATTGATTCCCAGAGTTCTGACACAGGATTCCGGGTTTCCTGAGACTGATTCCCACCAGGTGTCAAACTGTTTCAGAGTTCTTAATTTAGGGCACACTTCACTGTTCTTGGCAGTGGGACTGTTTCCCACTTCACGGTACAGGAATTTTCCCACTTTTACCGAAGTAAACGATGTCTACGATGCTTTCCAGAGGATCTTGATGTAGATTCCTGATGGATTCCAAGGCCATCTAAGAAACCCTGAAAATTAGCCTATTTTTAGGTTTCCACTTGGTGTGGGCGGAGACAAACACCAAAATGAGAGATTTTGATTGGTCAGTAGACCATTTTCTGACAGATTGTAAACAAAGATGACGGACGGTGACGTCATCGCGTTCGTAATCAAGAACTTCAAAGAACTGCCCTTTGGATGCCAAAGTCGAAATACCAATGTTAGAAACGTCCACATTTTCATCCATATAGCTCAAAAAGTATAATCAGTTTCAACACAAAGGTAATAAGTGATACATTTTTTTCAAGTGGTAGTAGGAATATCCCCCCCTCCATTTCTGAATTTGCAGGTTCTAGTAATACCCTAATTACCATAAAAGTACAAAAATGGCGAGAAGACAAACTTGTGATTCCGAGGTTAAACTGAACCGTATATGTCAGTTTACTACATGAAATAAAGGCCAATATACAAGACAGGAGTTTTCTTGGTGAAAAGACAACACAAATTTCCAGAAAAATTGACATTAATGAAACTAAGAGTCGAGGAATACTTATAAATTAACATAAATATACATGAGCGCCTAAGCAACTCTCACAATTGAATAGGTTGTAAACTTCCTATGACATTAAATTATCATAACTTTAGAAATTTTCGAAAGAAATGGGGTACAATGCCCTCAGACAACAATATCAGCACTACTTTTCGGAAAATACAGGGAAACTCTCAAAAACTATGAACAGGAAATTTATAATCCAGAATTTATTTCCCCTAAATGCCGCTACATTACTTATCACATACCTAAATCAAATGAAACGTAGGACGAAGATTCAGGGTGATGTCTCGGCACACAATAAAAGTTGTAGCCACCGTGACCTATAGGTTAACGTGCTTTAGCACAACCAAATGACTCCTAAAATTCATTATCAATGTGGTCGCTGTCAGTTCAAGTCCACCTCATACTTGCTTCCTATCGGGTTGTACGTGAGATAGGTTTGCCAACAACCTTCAGGTAGTCGTACCATAATGTTGTCCACCATCGTATCAATGAAATATTCTTAAGAATCGCGGCAATATGGAATCAAGTAAATAAACAAATACCATCAAAAACATAAAAGCAGTTACGTAGCATTTACCCACGGTTTAGTGATATTTTTATTGTGTGGAGTTTTCACGTTGGTTGTTTTGTTTTGATTTACCCAGAGGAAGAGAGGCCCCAAGTCGAATATCCACCATACGATGGCTTCTTCAATAACCTGAACATCCCTAACCAAGGGGCTATAGGTGAGTATGTCCTGATACCGACACACCAACCTAAACATCCCCAACTAAGGGACTAGGTGAGTATGCCCTGAAACCAACACACCAACATTAACATCTCAGCCAAGGGTATGTATGCCCTGAGACGGATCCCCCTACCTAAACATCCCCAAACAAATAGGTTGTATGTTCTGATACCGATACACCAACCTGACCATACCCAGCCAAAGGACTATAGGTGAGTATGTCCTGATAACGACACACCAACCCTAACATCCCCAACCAAGAGATCATTGGTGAGTATGTCCTGATATCAACACACCAGCCTGAACATCCTCAAGCTAAGTACTATAGGTGAGTGTGTCCTAATAAAGACACACCAACCCTAACATCCCCAACCAAGAGATCATTGGTGAGTATGTCCTGATATCAACACACCAGCCTGAACATCCTCAAGCTAAGTACTATAGGTGAGTGTGTCCTAATAAAGACACACCAACCCTAACATACCCAACCAAGAGATCATTGGTGAGTATGTCCTGATATCAACACACCAGCCTGAACATCCTCAAGCTAAGGACTATAGGTGAGTGTGTCCTAATAAAGACACACCAACCCTAACATCCCCAACCAAGAGGTTATTTTTTGAGTATGACCTGATACCAACACACCAACCTTTAAATACCCAACCAAGCGGCTATACGTAAGTATGTCCTGATAGCAGCACACCAGCTTGAACGTCCCCAGCCAAAGGATAATAGGTGAGTATGTTGTGATATCGACACCAACCTGAACATACCCAACTACAGGGCTGTAGATAAATCTGCCCTTATACCGGCATACACCTAACCATCCTGAAATTTTCCAACCAACTGGCTATAGGTAAACGTGGCATGAAACCTACACACCAACCTGAACATGTCAAACCAAAGGTCTACTACAGGTAAGTATGTCCTGAAACCGACCCACACTGTACCAACCCAAACGTTCCGAATTAGTGGGCAAAACAGAACTGCAATAGTATTGAATTCATTTATTTGTTGGACTGTCATTCAGAGCACGATTATTACGACAAAAGACAACAGATAGTGTTGAGGAAAGAAATGAGCCAGTGTGCCACTTTTGATACATTGTACTTGATTAACCAAGCCATTTCATTTGTGGCTACATTACAGTTACATGTATGACCTAATCAGACAGTAGTCACCGGCAAGCTCATACATACACGTATATACTGTTCTTTTAAGGTTGTAACACGAATCACACCATCGCGGTGTGGCAAAACGGTGTCTTTGACCCATCCTATCTTAAGTTCTTTGCATTACCCTCACCAGATAGTCACTTGATTCGGATGAGCACCACGGCTTACTCGGATGGGGTTTATGAGCCCGCAGGGGAGGACCGGCCTAATGCACTCGAGCTTAGCCAGACGTTCCACAAAGGTGACAACACCGACGGATCCCAGAGGAACAGGACAGCCTTCATGGTCTTCTTCGGTAAGGATGCGACCAACTCCAAAATTTGTCAGCGGAAAATAATTAGCGAACGATGAAGAGATTTGCTTCTTAACTGACTAATTAATCCCAGCCAAGGACTAGTCATAGACTTCAGAGTAACAAAGGGAAACATGATAGAGCAAGTGTTACGTGGACAAATATAGGGGCTAAATTGAAATAACATTTTTTTTTCATGGGGCCGATGAACGTTCTGACACATATGACTGGAGCAAAGTAACAAATGGAGGGAAAGGTTGTTAACAAGGCAATGGCGGAACAGTTTAATAAATACTTAACTCGAATTTAGGTTTTGATTTTGTAAAAAGGTAGGGAAGATATGAGAGAATGCTGAACATACAAGGAGAGAAACCATGGTGGAAGTGTTCATTGAGTAATTTGATACTTAGGCCAGCAAGTGGTAGAGGAAATCATGGACGTCCAGCGGCCGGGGTGCCCGCCAGAGTTTCTCTTTGTTCCTATCACAGAGAACTATACACGATACGCGAACGCCAGTCTGGTGGGGAAGAAGATGCCGCTTTTGCGGACTAGGCACGACCAAAGCACGGGGCTGTCTCCCAACAATCCCCGTCAACAGGTGAGCGACTCTTGTGGTAGTCATTTCACGTGGTACGTGTAGTCACATCAACTGGCGGTCATTTCACATAATTGCGGTATGGCCTGCTTGTGTGAAACACTAGACCAATATGTGACACATGCACATATACCCAACACATGAAAGACTTCTTTCTTTCCATGCAGCTTTATGGAACTTGAATGGATAACAAATTATTTTCCTGATGCAATATTGCTTTGCTTTGTTGAAATAAAGCATAAAACCATACGAAATCACGCAATGATGGATAATATAGACTATCGTCCACTTAATGCACATTTTCAGCATTACTTGACGACTGCTTTATTAAAACTTCAGCTGAACGAAAACACGCCATATTTGGATGGTAGCCTGTTCTATGGACCAGCTAAAGCGTGGGCGGATTTAATTCGTGAATTCGACGGAGGAAAGTTAAAGTCTGTGGATCGTAATGTGGATATCAAGAATAGTTTCCCGGCCGAGAACGACATCCGTCTGCCCATGGCCAATCCACCGGCACCCCGTGAGGCCACAATATTCCCCGTCAACAGATTCTACCGTAAGTATCCAAGGTTTCACGCCACATCCCTTGCCCGAAAGAGAACTTTGTAATGGGAGGTCTATGCAGATGTCTGAGTTGTTTATGAGGCGTGGAATTCATATAGGGCGAACTTAGAATGAGGTTGACAGGTTATCAGGTTATGCTCACGTGTTAGTCCTGTTATTATGACAAAAATTCACACTGAGATGAGGGATTTCGCATTTCATGAATTGTTTCCCTGTTTTTAACTCAAGCGGGCCCTAACAGAGCTGACACCTCTGTTTTATGCATGTCTTTAAAGTACGCTCTCAGCATTCTGTTTGTTTGATTGGTGCTTATGAGTTTTATTCACTCGATGTAGACGGAGAATTATGGACAGATACCAGATTCATGCGACATCTACTGTAGCTATAACTAGGTTGTGGCTGTTCTTAGAAACAACTCCCATTAAGGGCTGCATTTAATATTTAATAATAACTTTAAATAATTTTGTCTGCCTTTATTTCATTCAATCTGAAAACAATATATGATTACCTCAGTTACACATTTTGGGAACATTTTCATAAAACCCATAACCCCTATCGCCCATTGCCAACTGGTTTAGTGTTTTCCTCCTACATTTGCAAACAATATCATCCTTATCTGTCGGCAGGTCTCGGAAATCCTCGCGGGAATGAAAACCCATTCCTTTTGACTTTTGGCATCATCTGGTTCCGGTGGCATAACAAGGTGGCAGAAGACCTGCGTGCAAATCACTCCGACTGGGACGACGAGACTTTATTCCTGGAGGCCAGGAAGCGGGTTGTTGCTCATCACCAGGTGGTGCATTTACCGCATACATCCTGCTTCATTTGCTTGTACACATGTAGTTTGAACACGCGTGACATTTTTTTTTCAAGAGCTCTCATAGGCGTCCAGTCACACGCGAGGCTGCCCATCACAATTTATTTATTTGTATATTTATTTACTTGATTGATGTTCTAGGACCCCCGACAAATGTATCTGTTTGCCTTTATTTTGCAAAGATTCTTTTGTTTCCGTATTTGAGTGGCATTCTATGTCACATAAGATTATTCCACTTATATGACGACGGTCGAATGTAAAGGTAGCCGAACATGGGCAGCATGGAGCGAAAACCACCTCGCTTCACCAAAGCCTGTTTACCACAAACTAAAGGCGATATCTCTTCATTGGTTAATTGGCAAAGCTCTCCTCGTCTTCGGAAAAATGCCTTTGAAAAGAATACTAGTAGAAGTAAAAGGATACAACATTCAACAAGTCGACAAGGTTTATAGAATTGTTTATGGAAAGAAAAGTAATAGAAAAGCCATGCTGCTGTTGTTGCAAAAATTTTGCTTGTCTAGCTGGAAAAAGCCTGCCCGAAAAGAGACAGAAATCTGAAATCCTTGTCATCTATACGTGACATATGGGAGCAAACCACAAGTGCCCATGCGTGAATTTTTAATTTCATAATATCACCTTATCAACCAGGTTTTTTTCTGGAAAGGTAAAATTTGATACAATTTTTAACCGAACGTGTGCATTTACATTTCAGAAAATCGTTATGTACGATTGGCTGCCTGAATGGCTACAGCTGACGGAAAATAGGACCAAATTTGAGATTCCTAAGTATAAAGGTAAGGAGGCATACGTACCTTAGTATTCTTACAACGAAGACCCTACAAGCCAAGACCACCCTATTGCGCATGATTGCACCGAGGAAAATATAGAGCAAAACACAACTAATGTGACTCTAAAGCAATTCTTTTTGATATTTTTCTATCCTCATTTCTGCTCACGACGACAAAATAACATTCCGAAATATTAAATCCAAATGATATCCGTTTTCCTCAGCTATATTACTTTAAGCATTTTTCAAAATATCAATTTAAATCTATTTTAATGGCAGGAAGTGAACGATCTACTATAATGTGTAGTTACCTTTCAACGGTTTTTCCCTTTATGTACTGGTAAAACTTCGATAACTTCTATAGATATTCGTTTAAATAAACTATATCTGGTTTAAAATAATTGACCATGTAAATGAATGAGTGAGTATGGTCTAACGCTAACGTCAGCAATATCTCAGCAATATCTTGCAGAGAAAATGTTCAAACCAGGAATCAAGTGATGGTTTTCGATGCGATGTGGTGAACACTCCAAACCACACAATTAACAGTGGGAGAAATAAATACGACAGTATATAAGTAACGAGAACAATCATGCGAATTTATCTCGAGCAAACTATATTCATTATTATTCCATCTCCAAAATACTTAGCCTGTAAATACCTGCTTGGATGAGGCGGCAATGCTAGCACTTTGACCAATGGCACTAACTTGATTCCCGTTGGGTTTTCCTGTAAGTCAGTTTTTAAAAAAACGTAGAAAACACTTGGATGCTTTATGATTTTGATCTGTTTAAATCTGATGTGACTGTAAACCTAGTTCTTCGTAACTATTATATAAATACGTTATTGCTTTGATAAAGTGTAACCATTACTGTTTTCGTTTCTGTTTACTGTTTCTGTTTCCTGTTTTATTTTACAGGTTATAACCGAAATGTGAATCCGGCAATAGCACAAGAGTTCCAGACCGCAGCCATGAGGTTCGGTCATACCCTTATCCCACACGGTGTGTTCAAACGAACGTAAGGATTTGTTTCACTCCAATTTCCGTTATAACCGCTAGTAAACTGTTAGCAAATTTGAATGTACTGAAAGAAAAGTAAGTAGGGCAAGCTGACATGCAGGCAAAGTACAGGATGTTCACCATGTTTGTCTCTGCCAATGCATCCGATTATCATGGTGACATTCTACTGCAATATGGCAGGCGTGTCGTGTCGACCTGCATTAAAAATGCATGAGTATATGGCTAAAGGCCACATGGGAAATATTTTAACAATATAGTGGTGACCTGCTTTAAGAACTAATATAACGTGGCTTGTAGCGCCACGTGGGAACAAATGCAGCCATATCGACATGCATTAAGGTAACACAAACTGGCAACGTTGTCAAAAGCACAAAAGTATCACCTGTCTTGCTCAAACAAGGCTGACCTCGCCTTTGTGACATAGGGTCTCCATCCTTCATAAAGCTACGCTAACTTCTATCTTCGTCGCTCACAGACAAGCTCAGAGCAGCCAATATCTTAACCTTGGCTGTAATCACAAATTGCTTGATCTGCTGAGTGAGGAAATGCAAAGCCATAGATTGTCCATGTGATTGGCAAGGACTGTTGCTACGTGTGAAGGATAATTCAAATAGTTTTCAAATTTTACTTTGCCCTCCATGTATAGACGTTTGAAATATGCAGGTTTTAGCCACTGCAATTCATTATACGTGAAGTATTTTTTTCTTATTTCATTCTTTAATCTTAAATGAATTTCACAAGCTGTCAACTTTACCACATTTCGGAAATCCTGATGACAATTGTATTCACTGCAGATCTAAAGATGGTACTTGTAATTTCGAGAAGACAACCGTGAAGACTGGAACAGCAGGCAAACACGCCGTACGTCTGTGTAACGCATACTGGAATTCCCGGGTGAGCATTATACGTGTAAGGCGTATAGCGGTTTCGAGTATCGCAAAATTGCCGTCATACGGTAGACAAACAAAAGCACATGGCCATTCATGTCTGTCTCTTAACATTACAGACATCGAAAACAGCCCAATTTAGAGCTCATTTCTAATTTTTTCCTGTGTTCTTCACAGATTTTTCCACTCCAAATAGCTCTAGAGCCCACGCATAGTCTCAAATGTCATACAGACCCATAAAATGCACGAAATTTGCTGAACTGTGTGTGATTGCCTAGGGTTACAATGCCTTCAACACAGCCACGAGTGTCTGTTTATCTACTAGCGGAGAAAGTCCGATCATGCGCAATCAAAAGAGCAAATCAGATCAGTCGACTATAGGGCAGTTCGCATCTGTTCTGACGACAGCTTAAATAAACAACGGATCATTTTATCCGGTCTTAGATACATGTAATATCTTAGACAGTTAGATTTGTTACCTCTTTGCTTACACATGGTTTTGTTGACTGAACGACCTGGGTAAATAAATGAAAAGAAGCCACGATGTCAACTCTCAAAAAAGAAATCAGAATTTGGAAGGTTTCTGTTGATTAGATTAATGATTTTTTAACAGTTGTGCCTTGTTTGCCTTGGTGGCCGTGGCTATTTCTACATGCCAGCTAAAACCTATGGCACCTTTGCGTCAATACATGACGTATGCTTAGTGCCCAAAGTTTTCATTCTTACTGGACCACAACAGATTTAGTTATAAGTTCAGAATATGGTTATCCCGAGAGAGGTCCAGGTTTTGTTATTAATTCCAATCTTTGAGTTCTTGCATTTTTCCAATGAAAACTTTAAACTTGCGGCCATAGGAATTAATATTATGGGCAATTGAAATTAAATGTCATTCCAGCATAAAAGATGAAAGAACTGTCTTCACCTTTAATGTGGACAGAGTTGACTGGTAACCAAGTTCTGAAAACAAGTCGGGTTTTTTTCCATGGGTCCTTTTAACGAAAATAAGTTCTATTAAAATTTGAAATATAAAGACGCAAGAAATCTTTCGTTTCGACTCCTGACCTTCCCGTGTTTCCTTGTGTAGCAATATAGAAAGTCTGAGAACTCACACTGAAATGGCCATCCTGATGATCCACACTGTTCTTGCCTTGTATCAACATAAAAGAGATCACCACGACCCTAAAAGAAGGAAATATGTTCTGTCATGTTTGAAATTTAATTTTAACAGGAAGCTGTCGATGAAGACATGGATTCTTTGATCATGGGCATGGCATCACAGATAGCGGAGAGAGAGGACGGGATCATGGTCAACGATATTAATGGTGAGCCCAGCAGAGGTTGTTGTACAGGAACCAGGTCGTATATTAATATTTTGCTTTAATATCGTAACACTAAAATGCCATGTATAAACTTAATATGGTTATCGTCACGTACGGCAGTTTAGCAGAGGCTGAGGAGGTATTGATAAGCATTGATGATGTCAAATGAATACTTTTGGCAGTTCACCAATTGCTCAATTGCTTTAGTCTAACACTACCTTGTCAAATTGTCATACTAACACGTTTAGGTGCTGTATGCAACACTTCCAGGACCAGCTCTAACGTTATACGTTACAGACTGCAAATAATCATTACCGGAACGCGGAGTAACAGTGTAAGGTGGTAACGGTCATGGTCTACCACATTTACAATGAAGTTTAATAGAGCCTCATTCGTATAACCAGGCTACAACTCCCCACACTTAAGTACTGTTGAACAGACATGTTACAATGGTTATGAGTGACCTACAAGTGCTCCCACACAACATATCCTCAGATTGCATAATAAGATTTAAATATTTCTTGCGGAATGAGCTGTGGTGCTTTAATGGACGTGTTGTGGAGTTTACTTTTAACTGCCTATGGACAACAAATACGTTATCTTGTATAATCGTATGTGTTCCCCATACGTCAATACATTAGATAAGATCCAGTTGAACTTCCACTTCTCACAAGGAAAATCCAAGGCACAGACATTTTTTCCAGAGGGCATTTCGTCTGCCCAGAAACTGGATGGATCACCTTACCCACATACTCATGCAAAGAGTCCTTAGAATATATATATATATATATATATATATATATATATATATATATATATATATACTGTGTTTTCTTGTAGCAGAAGGAGTCCATCCTACCAAAGTGCTGACGCCACTGGAACATCCTGCAGAAGACACCCTATGACAGTACTCCCTGTCACATTATACTGACACCAGGCTGACCAGTCCTGTATCTGTTACCTCGAAGTGCAGAGCGCCAGGCGAGGCAGCTATAAGTACCATTTCAAGTCTGGTAAACAGCCACCCGAGTTTGATCCTGGATTTCCTGACCTCGAGACGGACGCTGTTATTATTGTTATTATTAAACCTCTGTTATTATTGTTCTCAGGTGAACTGTTCGGGCCCCTGGAGTTCACCCGTCGGGATTTGGCAGCCTTGAATATCATGAGGGCACGTGACCATGGGGTGCCAGATTACAACACCGTTAGAGAACATTATGGTCTCAAGAGGAGGAATTTCAGTGAAATCACAGACAACCCTGCTGTAAGCATCAATCTAATCTTACCAGAATTACACCGCGCAGTCTATCAGTGTAATTTTGTGCTTTGTATATGCACATGCAATGATCTTTCAAAGTTGCCCCGTTAAAACACACGCCTATGCCATGGCCTCACATTCAACCTTATTCTTAGGTTTATGTGTTATATACTGTGAGTGTTCAGGGGTTTTAAATTTCCATCTATATTATATACGCTTGAAAATTCCGACGCACTTGAAAATAAAAACATGCCTAGAACCGAATATTTGGGGTATTTGTACGGGCGATGACTCAAGTGTGGTGCCACAAATCAGGTAAGATAACCATGGCGGATGGTTGACCTGTAAACGTGTTTTGTCTACAATTACTTATTTCTGTTTTTTGCTCACCTTTGCAAACTCGAGGATGAACATGTTAACGTTATCCAGCACAAGGGAGGTAACACATGCATGTCGTCCCGCGCTCAAGTGGATTTGAGGTGAACAAAGTATCTACTAAAGCCTTGCACGTGTACATTTGTTTGACTTTTTGGAAATAATAATGTCAGCAGTTGCTACCAAAACAACGCGTAGAATATAAAAATGTTATTATTCATTCTTTTTGCAGATAGCGGGTCTCTTAAATGAGATTTATGGAGGCAGGGATGATAACATAGATTTGTTCGTTGGGGGTCTGTTAGAAACAACTGATGATGGACCCGGGGAATTGTTCAGAGAGATCACCTTAGAGCAGTTTCTCAGAATTCGAGATGGTGACCGCTTTTGGTATGAAAATTGGGAATCTAATGGGTAAGGAATTAATTGTGAATTTCATAGCTCCAAGATATGTAATAATAGATCCTACACTTGACAAAACAGAGTAACTTCTCTTGGGTCTCTTTCGACATGCAGAATAAATAAACACAAATTAATTGAATACAAAAATATACACATTTAAGAAATAATCGTACGTGTTTCAGATTGTTTACAAAAAGAGAAGTTGACGAAATTAACCGAATAACAATGTATGACATAATCACAGCCGTGACAAATATCCGACCCCAAGACATTCAAAAGGACCTGTTCGTCTTTGCTGCAGGTAAGTGTAAGACGGAAAAGCGATTCGAGACTAATCCAGCATAGTCTATAGACAGGGTCGCAAGAAAGTGTTATGAAAATGATTGATTCATTGCAGTCATTATGAAATAATACACATTTCAAATACAACAGCAGAGTGATGTCCTTTATGTCGTGGCGTTATTGTTTTGCGGCACGGTAGCATCAATCTGAATATAGAAAACTATTAAATCGATAGCGATATTCAGTGGGTACATGTAGTTATGTATAAAACAGAATACTACCATGTTCAAAGAATGAGAAGTAGCCCTGCCATGCCGGTGAACTTACTTTGCGTCACTGTGTTCTGATACTGACGAAGCTCGAAAACTGCGCACAGATAGCTGAAGATGTGTTTTGTGAAGTAGTGTTCGATTTAATCGCAAGCTCCACCGATGCCTTTTAATAAACGCTTATAAACAGATCGTAAGAATATTAATCCGTTCCGACACGGAAGACGTAGCAGATTTTTTCTGCTATAAGTTCAAATTTATGGTCTTTATAACCCCTAAAATCAAGCACATTAAATATTCGAAAACATAAGCAGAAAACCAGTGATATATAAATTCATCGAACGACACGCATGCTCAGGCATACGGGCACTAATATTGTGTCGTGCGCAGAACGAATGGTAATAAGTATGACTAATGTTAATCGTACAACATGTCCATGTTAGACATGTACATTGTTTAATGCATAATCACATAAGTGTTTGAAGCACATGGCATGTACTTTTGCTCCATAGGCGACCCCTGTCCACAACCCTTCCAACTAGACCAGACCCACATAGAGCCGTGTACAGAGATCAAACAATTCGACTATTTTACCGGCAGTGAAGTCTCATATGCCTTGTCATTCCTCTTCCTGGGATTGTGTGTGCCATGTAGGTATTACTGTAACATTTAGAGTTAGTCTGCTTTCTAAGAAGTTCAGCATGCACACGAGCCAAATGATGGTCTTTTCCACCAGCAACAATACTTTTCTACGGCAGTCAAGTTGACGGGTAGTGATACCCGTGCTCAACCGGAGAAGATCACCGCCCTTAACAAAGTAGCAAGCTACCCTCCTTAAAGCCGCAGCGGAACCTTTGGAAGCATTTTTCCCCAGTCCAATTACACCTGCCAGGAGAAAATGAATCCGTCAACGAAGGCCATGGAACAACGTAAATGAACACAAACCTCGTTTCACAGCTATTTATTTATTTCATTGGTGTTTTACGCCGCACTCAAGAATATTTCACTTATTTGACGCCAGCCAGCTTTATGGTGGTTGGAAACCGGGCAGAGCCCGGGGGAAGCCCATCCGCAGGTTTTTGGAGGGCCTTTCCAGAGCCGAAGAGGAAACCAGCGTGAGCTGGACTTGAACTCACATCGACCGCATTGGTGGGAGGCTTCTGTGTCATTACGGTGCGCTAGCGCGCTAACCGATTGAGCCAAAAATATTTTTAAAAAAGTATTCAAAATAATACTCCAGCTTTCAGTAAAACGGGGGCCCGTTTTACTGAAAGCTGGAGTATTATTTTGAATACGTGTTACAACGATTTGGTTACCAATTTCAAATTCAATACTTAATAGACCGATGTAAACTTATTTTTGATTCTTTGGTTCATAAAAATGTATCAGTTACATTATGGGGATTGACACATTCGTTCAAGTACAGTTTTGTCTTCCAGATATAGATTTGAAGACAGATTTGATTTGTTGGCAGTGACAATAGGAATATTGCTGTTGTTGGCAAAACGGAAGAAGAATCAGGTATTTCAGACCCGGAGGATGACGTTGTCACGTGGTCAGGACAAGGAAACGCTAAGAGGTAGAGCCGTCTTTAATATGTACGTATTTACTAACTGAACTAAATTTGGATACGCCATCATCGACCTTTCCTTAGGCATCGTCACACTCCTCTCGCTGAATGGCAATAACATCGATGCCATGCATTAACTTATCGACACACTAATATTGACGCATTCGCAAAATTAAAGAAAAGAAAAAAGCTATCTTTCATTGCATTTGTGGGAATAGAATGAATATTCACACGTGTCAAGTTTGTTTAGCTATGAAAATCGAAACAATAAATTTCGCCGTCTGGACGGGATCAAACCGCATGGAATGTAATATCGCGTGGTTCACTTTGACTACGAAATAGATCGAAGAATGACCGGTTGTGATGAGTGGAATACATTTATTCCCGGTCTTATGTGGGTTGTATTCAGAACAGGATGACCCGAGAGGGCAGAAAACAGAGCTTATGCAGCTAAGTAACAACGAGTGTCTGCCAAAATACAATTGCCGAATAGAAATTTATGTGAAAGGAAATACGACAATCTATACAACGGAGTACGATACGTGAGGGGCCAGAAAACAACGTTTATGCAGCTAAGTCTACACTGAACATCCCTCGGGGTTAGGCTTATACACCTAGCTAACCACTGCAAATCTACACAACCAGTCAGCATCCAAACTCACAAGTGCACTGTTTGTCAGGAATGCATATAAAACACCCTCCATATCATATGTCACAAAGCTGTTGCCTGCAGTACCCAAAGACAGTATTACGCTGCGAAATGGCAGCTAGATCTTTTAGCGAGCATTAGTCAAAATCGATTAACATCAGGATGGATGATGGCATTGAACTTTAAGGAAAAATATGTTACAATAGGAGGAAGATCTGCTTGTGACAGTAGCATTACACTTGTCAGTTTGTCGGAATGAGCGTTCAGGAGAACGCTTTTGGCACGTTTTATGGCTTAGAATATTTTACTGAAAGCTGATCAGCCAATGATGAGATATTTGCAATATAATAAATATAATATGTCCTTGTCCAAGAAAAATAAACAACATTAGTATAATGTGCATTTTCTTTATGGACCCAAGTCGAATCAATAAACGTCTTTACTTTTTCTGTTTCTGTTTCTATTGCGATGATATATGTTATTACTGATGCTATGTTGTTTTTACATGTGTCGTTCTGAGTGAATCATTGGATAACTGAAACAACGGATTAGATATTCATTCGTGATCGTTTTTGTCTCTCTCAGCGTCAGAGTGGGTCGGAACGAAAGCTGGAGAACGGAACGTGATCATTGAGTTTATGACAAGACGACTGAAGATCCACGTCATGGATTCCCGGAAGAACAGCCTGAGACTGCTGGACTTGCGCAATGTCAAGAAAATCAACCTTTTTGAGGCATTGGATGGCGACCAGACTTTACTACAGATCAAAGTCCCGGGTGAATCCGATTTGGTGAGTCAGAAAAAGCCTTCATTGTTTCATGCGTGTCCTTTTATGTCATTTCACGACGGCTGCAAGCAGGCAAGTCCGGAGGGCGACATATTTGTAGTGCTGCCTCAGTGGAATGACATTCCTAAGACCTCAATGAATAATTACAAGTAGTAATACAATGGTTGGTCTATTGCCTTATTTGTAGGGCAAAGTGAAGCCGTGCATATACAAGAATTGTCCGTTTAGAATTATTTCCATGAAAATTCAAAACTTGACTGATCTTGTAAATTTTAATAATATTTCATCAAAATACGGAGCTAGCTGCAGGCAGAATTATCATGTGCTTCCAATCTAGTGTGTGTATACCAGAAAATAAGCGTGTTTAGTATAGGATTAAATTTCAGTTTGTATGTGAGCATGTACAATGTTTACGACCTGGTTATGAAATAATAAAATTATATGTACAGTATTATTTTGAACTAGTATACATCCAGAGTGTGTCCAATGTGGTGCGTTTTTTTCTAGATCTTAAATTTCGGCGTATCGTCCCAGAGAGAAAATTTCATCCGGCGTTTGGAGGAATTCCTTCGATCCATTGGGGTGAATCGAGATAAACAGAGTACAAGAGAGAAGATCATTTATCAATCAACTAACACTAAGGAAATTCGACAACGGTTCCTGGCTAGGGTCGTCAAGATCGTTTGTCTGCAGGTATGTAAATTCGGCGGAAATTTACTCACCGGCATACAGTTCGCCCTTTCCCTTCCATACAGGTAAATCGTAAGTCTTACACACGTCATGCTCATATAAGTAATGTATATTCCCTAAATGCAAATTTGCATGAGAGATTTTAGGGCGTATTGAGTCAAATCCAATCAGCCCTATCATAATCTTCCACGTTGTTTTATAGAAGAGGGTTGCGGCTTTACCGTGGGCTCATCCTGGTTTTCTCCCATTGTACTTCTTGCCGCCTTCGCTTAAATGAAATACCCCTGAGTCCGAGTAAAACACAACTCAAAATAAGTAAATAAATAAACCTATAACTGATTAACTAGAAACACATTGTTTCAAGGACTTAACTGAGCTAATCATATGATTGGTTTCCTTCCTCTCAGGTCTTTGACAGTAAGACGAGGTCCATGGAAATTGACGATGACAGCTTGAACGACATCATCAATGTTGAGATCACCCGCAGCGAGTTTGCCGAGGCCATGTCGCTCAAACCTACCTCCATATTTGTGCGGAATATGTTTAAGCTCTTGGATAAAGACAACAGCGGCTTCTTGTCCTTCAGGGAGTTCAGGGACTCTTTCATCATCTTCTCCAGAGGTAGGTAGAGGAGATATCGAGGCGTCGATTCAAGAGGAGGTCAATCATAGTGTCCTGTGTCATCATGTAGCACAACTTTAGAGGTAGTTGTTATGTGACATGCAATAGATGTTTAATTATACCCTTCATCGTCAGAGATATGACGACGTGTCCACCTACGCTGTGCTTTATACAGTATACACAGCAGACCAGAAACAAGACTGTAAACATAACTCACGTGGCGACCAATAGTAAATCTGATGTAGCACAATTTATAGCGTTACAGCCCACATCACGTGAATTTATTCGGTGAGGTGTAGACAAACGCGTAGAGCGAAGAAAAAGGCGAGCAAAAAGGCATACAGGAGGTATAATAATGAATGTTACCCCTATCCTATTTACAACTATACATGGTTCATATGTATAATTTATAACTAAGGCGTATAATGTTTTCATTTTCAGGGGATGCCGAAGCCAAAACCCGTCTCATATTTGACATGTACGACGTAAGGCGTCTGCAATATCTCTCTCCAAAACAGTTTACTCAAATGATCGGGTGAGAGTTTTTTGTCGCAAAGTTATTTACCTCTTTTGTCTGCTTGCCTACATATTTTAGATCTGTTACTTTGGTACGTAATGACATAAGTCTGTCCTGTTGCAACACTTGTGAATGGTTCGTCTATGACCAGTGCTCCTGCCAATATACGAGGTAGTTGACCAGTACACTTCACGGCGAACACTGACTTCAATGCTAAGCAAATCAGATTGGTGAATGCCATTTAGAAATGGTTTTAATAATAGCATTATATATTTTGCTTGAGACTCACGGTTGACGAAAAGACCTCGGTATGAAGGTAGAAATCTGCAGCGGATATATGAAACAACATAAACGGCGATTCGTTGAGTTTTCATTATTATTAATGATATCATGGTTAAATGGGATAATATTTATTGTTTTTTGACTTTTGACGACTTCTTGTGGCCATTTCTGTGAATGATGTTTCAGATCAATGTTGGAGTTGGGAGATGCCTCTCTCGAATCGGCACAGGTGGAGGACCTGACCATGTCAATGCTGAGGGATGCCGGACTACAAGGCAAAAATCGGCTTGTATATGAGGACTTTAAGAAGATCTTTAATGACTACGAGGACACCATTGGACAAGCTACAGTCTCCCTGGAAGGTATTCCAACTTCTTACCCGATGCACAGATTTCGAGCATGATTGAGTTTACCCAGAACACAATTTATTTCTCACGTTAACACTTATGGACACAGAGTAGCCTGTATAGTTGCAAGGCCTAAACCGTCTTAAACATGTTCATGACTAACCTGTTAGACATTACCGCTAAACATTTTGAGAGCATTCTTTCATGACCTCCCAAGCACAAAATCCCGCCTATCAGTAAAATTCAATATCTTCCGTGCAAAATGATACCCATCGAAACACAGAAAAAAAAGGACTGTAATAAAATCCGAAAGTGAGTGGTAAAACATTGCAACAACAACAGAAATGTCAGTTGTGGTATGCATCCTGATGTAACTGGGTTCGTAAATGTTCCATTGTTTTCGAGAGCTGGCTATATAGCTTGACTGTGCTTTCTTACTTGGTTGGCAGACATAAAAGCTTTACCGTATGATTCGTTCTTATTTTTTTAGGCCAGCTTACTTACTAAATAGTTTTATCAAATAGCCGAACTTGTCATCTGACTGAATTTTCTTCCTTGGTTGATAATAATATAGCTTTAGCGTGACACTAAATAGGTTTACCTTGTGACTCAATAGCCGACTGACTCAATGACCGACTGTTAAGTTGTTTTGGCTGGCTGCCTGACTTGATTCCTTAAAGGATGTTTTTTTTTGGTTAACAGTTTGACCAGATGGTGTTATTATATGACTGGTTGATTGACTGACTGCCTTTTCTTAAATGACTGACACACTTATTGGATAGCTGACAATGACTTCTCTTATATGATTTGATCTCTTTGCTGTCTTAATGAATCCCTTGACATGAATAAATAATGGTTTCATTATCTGACAAGACTGATTGACGACCAGGAATTTTTGACTGACTTCTGGATGGTTCAACTTTCAAGTCAGATTCGAACAAGGGGCCTTAGAAAATAAATTTTCCTACACTCAGGTGTGGGAGGCTAAGGTTTTTAAAAATGTTATATATTTATTTATTTATTTGAGTGGTGTTTTACACCCTACTCATATATTTCACTTATACGACGGCGGTCAGCATTTTGGTGGAAGGAAAATCGAGTGGGAAAACCCACGACCATCCGCAGCTTGCTGGCAGACCTTCCCACGTACGGCCGGAAAGGACGCCAGCCTGAGATGGACTTGAACTCACAGCTGCCGCATTGGTGGGACATTGCACTGCGCTAGCTCGCTAACCGATTTTATAGATGTGACACAGCCTGAGGTGACTATAATTCAATAAGACAAGCTTCCGCCAGGTTGATGATGCTATGTTTCATGTACTGGGTTTCAAATGTGACGGGCGTGAGACAAATAGTTATCCTAACTCCCGAAGTGGGCTTTCGTGTATAGCGCAGCTCATTTGTCAAACGATGTTAAATATCAATCGAGGTATATTCTTGAACAAACAAGCTGTGCACTATCTCCAAATGCGCTTTTCCGAAGAATTTACAAGGTTTTATGGAGAGCTATATGAAGCGCGATGAAATTTTTCTGCTGTTGATAAGTGATCTTGTCGTTTTTTCAGGCATTGAAAGAGACCAACAGCCCGTAGGAAAAGGAGCTGACCTAAAATCGCGCGTCAGAAGAACAATTATACAGCATAGGTAATGCATACCCTAGACACTAAACTGAAGCTTCTCGGTGCCTCTTACCAATGCAGTCGTTGAGAGTTCAAGCCCAGCTCACGATGGCTTCCTCCCCGGCAGTTCGTGGCAAGATGTGTCAGCAAGCTGCAGATGGTCCTGGGTTTTCACCGGGCTTTGCCCAGTTTCCTCCCACCATAATGCTGGTCACCGTCGTATCAGTGAAATTGTCTCGATTACGTCGTAAAACACCAATCAGATAAAAAAAATAAATCAATAAATAAAGTGAAGCCCTTCTTTTTCATATTGTGGTAGATGGGGAGCTTCAGTGCAATAGCTACGGAAATTGGGTTCGTGACATGCATAGCTGTTTAAATAATGATCCTTGGCTAAACATTGCAGAAAGAAAGGAAGGGCTTCAATAAAAACACAATTTCAATAAAGCTATAGCCTTCCGCCGCCTTTTTGGGTGTAGCTATTCATCACATCTTCGATATGTTGCTAACTGAAACCCGGTTTTAAACGAAATTTTTTTTTGAAAGAACCGCTGATGGAATCAACCGGAAAAAGAGGTTCTCAACAGTGCGGTTACCGGCATCGCAAAAGAAGGAACCGGAAACCGAAATTGGGAAGAAATTACATGAAGTCACTCGCTACATCTCCAACTACAGACTGCAGATCTTCTGGGTGACTCTCTACACGCTCGTGGTGGCTGGGATCTTCATCGAAAGAGCCTACTGTGAGTGATCCTAACCACTACATATATCCAAACGCAATGATGATTCAGCCGATGGGGCTATATCTAATGATCAAAAAAGTTATTCATACCATTTAGCACTAAAACTTCAATCGAAAGGTTGTCCTGATTTTTAGATTTTGTACATTTTCTAAGTTGCTTGGTGGTTTGTGTTATTTGTCGTTTTTGGAAGCTGGTCTTGCGATTATTGACCCGGAACGCTCATTTTGGTTGACGGCTGGTATACGAATTTCAGTTTCGACGCCTAGATGTATAAGTTTCCAAGATGGCTGTTTATGCCCTGGGCTTATTTATTTTTGCTTAAACATTTGTAGTGATAGAGTCACTATCCATGAACACAACTTGAAATTCCAGTTGATCAGACCCTACACTGCTTGTATATGTACAGTGGTGTTGTGTGCATGGTTAGATGCAGATCGGTAGGTTAAGTATTCTGAATTCTGAATTCTGAAGTCAAGTTAAACGTTTGGAAATCATTCTATTTGTCAGATTACTCCTTCAATCGGGAGCACGCCGGATTACGAAGGATCGCCGGTAATGGCGTGACGGTCACTCGAGGAGCTGCCAGCGCCATGATGTTCACGTACGCCAGCCTGCTGGTCACCATGAGCCGGAATACCATCACGTTCCTCCGCGAGACTTTCCTCCATCGCTTCATTCCTTTTGACTCCGCCATAGCCATGCATAAGTACATCGCCATGGTCGCTCTTCTATTCACTGGTATGTTTAATCACAATGTTTTACGTATTGTACTCTGATGTTTTGTAGCCATTTTAATATCACACGAATGGAACTGTTTAAAGCATTCACTCACAAAGTTTCCAGTTAACGCATATAACAAACGTCTTTTGGGAAAGTTTCACACCATAGCTGGTCTTGGCATTCAGATATGCTTGTAAGTCAAACAAGACACCGAAACTGTCATACATTCATGCAGGAGTGAACAAATATTTTGACCGAAGTTAATTAACTTGATTTGCCCAGTTTCATCTAGCCAGCTGCTTCGCTCAAACTGAATAAAACTTGTCCAGTATCCGTACCAACATGGTGATGTGTGTGCGTTAGAAAATTGCAATGAATTTTTCCTTAATGAGTTACCAAGAGACAATGTCCCAGTAGTTATTGGTAGCTTCCGGTAGCTCACTCTCTTGAGTCCAGTTCTGTGCATGATTATCGTGTACTAATAGTTTTGTTCAGTTTCAGTGGAGTTTTTACCATTCAGTAACTTATCCGCGGCTTACCTTGTTTTCCTACAGCGGTACATTGCGTTGGTCATGGTATCAACTTCTATCATATCTCCACACAGAGAGCACCCGATCTTAATTGCCTGTTCCGGGACTTCTTCAGGCCGTAAGAATCCTTTACCTGTCATCTTGATCATGGTTGTTACATTTAGTTCAGACCCGAAAGTCAGAACCAGTATTACATCACTTACCTGAAACATGAGTGTAAAGAGAAACTGAGGAATAGCAAACTTGTGTGCTGTACAACATTCAGAAGAAATTCAGGGGAGCATTTTAGAACTTTATACATCATTGTTGTTTTGATTTATATCATCAGTTATGTGACGATCTTCCGGGTATATATGGTAAAAACGGCCGAAGCCAAATATCTACCCGTTTATCCTGGGAAGATCGACACATAACGAATTTATCACCATGAAGAGCATTTTTCAGACGTAAAACTCGGAATACTATCGATGCTATCCAGGCCGGGCCTTATAACTGCCATCACGGTGTTAGCTCCCTTGGTAAAACTCAAACTCTTTACAGTTCTTGTCGGTAAGATCAGTGCCTTCCGACGTTGAAAAAATGTTGTAAAAGGTTTTGTTCTGAAATGATGTTTATGTTCATTGACTGTATTGTTAAACGTCAGAGTTGTCAAGATGGTTACTGCGACGTTGTCGTGCATGAATCTGCAGTCATCAAAGTCGCAGTACAGCTGATTTAGGTCCAAGTCAAGGTCAGGGTTAGCGGCAGTTAAATGAAAGGCGCGAAGAAAATGGGATGACAGCAGATCGTTATGGATATGACTCTTTAGTGATATCTCTTTAGAAAGAGAACTTGTTGATTTGAATGGCCAACAGGCAGGCCTACACCGATTAACTGGTCGATTACCTGGCCAGAGATGAAATTGACCATCAGCCGACATTTGTGTCCCGGCACAAGAGGAAGCGGGAAAACCTTCTGACTGCTCTTTTCAGTATGGTAGGAACGAACAGTTACAGCAAGATGCTAATTTGATTCTTTTTATCTTCCGGAATAAAATATTTTTTCCAGCGTCTTTTCATTAGTGTGAGACGTAGAAAGCTTTTCCCGACGTTTGACGTTATCAATGCAGACGACAAAAAGTTGTTTTTGTCTGTGCAAAGCTGTTTCCCTTTCCCTTTGCATTTTGCGTCGGCGCGTTTTGCCTTGACTCCGGGAATATAATCGCACGTGAGGCCTTGACATCCGGGGGTATATGGACAGAAGTATATCCCAGCAATCCCGTCACGTGCGGCCTGGTATTTTGAACATATCAACCAATCAAATCAATAGAATGTTCTCTGAATGGTGATCAAGATTTCCATGGGCTTGGGCTGTAACTTGTACGAAAACCCGTATAAAAACGTGATACGAAAAAACTGTCGTTACATGACTATGATATATAGCATAGTGAGTAAAACCATAGCACACAAACAGTGTTATATTTGGAAGTAAATCACCCGTAAAGTACGGTTTCTTGTCAGTTTACCTCAGTTAGTGTTTCATTATGATTTTAAATGCATGAATAGACTTACACATCCAAAGACACCTTGGCTTCAGCAAAATTGGGTAAATGCAGGGAGGTTATTTGTAATATAGTAGACGCCACTGGTGTAGAATTCCACAAAATGCGATGGTGTCGTCACATTTATTGAACAAAGATAAAACGATGCAAAATGACTAGGGCCTGGGGACACTTAGTCACCCAGCAGATCCATAGTTTATGCATGAATACAGTAAAAATGATGACAGCACAGGGAGTAAAACCATAACGGTGACGACAGTGCGATAGGCTTAAAGATAGTAACAGAGAGGTGAACAGTGGCAAACTCTCTTCCCCAGGACAGGTGTAAATTATTTATGCTTATCTGCAGAAAATCATGGGAACATTGGTTTTGCTTATAATTGTGATTTATTTGCTTTACAGGACCCATGTACTTGCAAAGTTCCATTACTGGCTGTATCAAACAATCACAGGTTGGTATGGATTTCGAAATACTCTACCATCGCAATACTAACATTCTTAACCTATCACACAATAATTCAATATTTTCGCGGCAATGTTCCACCTCATGAATTCAGTATTTATAAGTTAAGGGCATTTCTCACTGATTACTAACATGAAAAAGTACTTTTTATTCCTTAAATTATAACATCAAATGCCCTAAGAATATTTTATTACTTTCTTTCAGTTTCTTTCACAAGAAAGGCAGAAAAGAAGAAGAAAAAATATAAAGTATTACGAATTTATGATGCAAATATTATTGAGAATGTTAGATTATTATGATTCTTATAAGTATGACGCTTATCACTGCTCGAAAGGAATTATTAACTCAACGATCATACGATTTGACCTTCAGGCTTCACTGGCGTCGTCTTGACCTTGATCGTCATCGTCATGTATGTATTCGCCAGTCAGTACTCTCGCCGCCATGTCTTCAAGGCCTTCTGGTTCACCCACGGTCTCTACATCCTCCTCTACATATTCATGATTCTTCATGGCAGTGGTCGGCTCGTGCAGGACCCGCTGTTCCATTACTTCTTCCTGGGACCCGCCATTTTGTTTACTCTGGACAAAGTGATCAGCTTCAGTATGAAGAAGGTGGAGCTATCTGTGGTCAGAGCTGAGCTGTTACCTTCCGGTAAGCTGGTCATATTTATTTATTTATTTAATTTTTGTTCTACGCCGTACTCAACAACATTTCACATATACGACGACGGCCAGCATTATGGTGGGAAGAAACCGAGAAGCGAACTATTATTAAAGTCACATGTATTTACATTAAACAGATACACAATTCGCATATTTGGTGACGGTTGACGGTAGTATACATAGTTGGCCTCAGATAATTATTAATTTTCCATAAACGATAATGTTAAAGTTTTGTGCTGTAACCCAAACGCTGGAAAAATATACACCAAGTTTAAATCCATAAATCACACGGCATACATGTATATCTCGAATAGCCGAAGCGATAGTAAGATCATTTCAATTATTGTTAAGAATGCTAATTTGAAATCTATGTTCGGTGCCTGGATATATATTCACTAAAATGGCGAATATCGTCTTGGGTTTCAAACTGTACCGCTTGTTTCTTCGTGCAGATGTAACCCATCTGGAGTTCAAGCGACCTTCGAACTTTGACTACAAATCCGGCCAGTGGGTTCGCATTGCCTGCACAGAGCTAAGTGAGAGCGAGTACCATCCCTTTACTCTGACGTCAGCACCGCACGAGGACACGCTCAGCCTGCACATCCGGGCTGTTGGGCCATGGACCAACAATCTACGCAAAACATACGACGTTAACAACAGGGACAACAAGCCGGTGCCAAAGGTATGTGTCTATCCACCCTGGACCGATTTGTCGGTTTTGTAAGAAAGAAATCTTTTGTAAATTTTTAAGCATATTTCGTTGCACCCAAAGTTTTCTGTTTTTGAAGCAATAGTAGTTTTCAGAGAGGCTGTTCCGCACCGTTTTACTTACTCTGTCGGTAGGAGATGATTGGTCTACTCTCGTGCAGGATTTCTTTAAAATGACGAGTGGTATGGTTAATATTATAATACCCCGCCAAACGCTGTCTTTTGAAATAGACGGTGGAAGAAATTGCAGTACATACTTAATCCGGATTATTTGCACCCGGACACACCTCACTCTGCCGTTATTCAGTAGGGTCATCATACATATCAAACATGGTTTCCTTCTTAATGCCTACATGTATATGAGTTGATCAAACTAAACATTACCTTTTTGGCATCTGTGTCTGAACTTCTCTTCCGGATCACTGTTTTCGTCTTTATCCTGTTGCTCAGCTGTACGTGGACGGGCCGTTTGGGGAGGGCCACCAGGACTGGTATAGGTATGACGTCTCGGTACTGGTCGGCGGAGGAATCGGTGTCACGCCCTTCGCCTCCATCTTGAAGGACATTGTCTTCAAATCGAAGACGGGTGCCAGGTTGCATTGTAAAAAGGTACGTAATTCCCAATTTCTTCCATTTAAAAGGTGCCAGAAATTCAGCTGTATGGAAAATCGCTCATACTGAGTACCAAAATTGCCTTTAGAGAGTGACTTGTAACACCACAGACTCAACACATCGACATGTTGAATACTCATACTATTTCAAAGAAAATACAATCAAAACACTTTTTTGATTCAAAATGTTAAACTCGATAAGGTTATTTTGAACATCAAGAACTCATTGCCTCGGGTGACGTCATAATTCTTTAGAAACCTGTGACAGGCTAGACAGTGGACACAGAGAGTAATCTGTTTCACAATTATAGAAACAGCCCACGCCTTTAATAGAACATACCCTTAACATTCACAAAGCTTACTCTCTACTGTCGCAGGGAATAGATCACATTGTTTTCATAAAAGAATTGCCGAGCATTTAAATGTCAAGCCATAGCGTCATGAGATCATATAGCCACAGGAAATAAAACTAATTTTATTTATTAAAATTATATTATGCTAAGCCTTGTGAACAATTTTAAACATGGCAGCGATAAAAACAGAAGTTACATTACAAGTCGCTCACAGATTTGGTAACGGGTGTCACCTGCTCGACTTCGCCTATTGTCCAGCAAGCCACTTGTCTTTGAACAATTACGCCGTCACCGGATGCATTGAATTTCTCATCTGGGATTGGAAAAAAAGTGTTCCAACAGCAGTTTCGTTACAGTAAAATGCGTCGCCAACATATCGATGCGTTGGTAGACAATATGAGCGAATAGGCGAATATAGGCAACAAGTTGAACGAAGGAGACTATGGTTATCCCTCCAAACACACAAGTGCTTTCTGTTTTACTGGACGAATCTTGAAATTATTACACTCTTAATTATACCTAAAACGAATATATTTATCAAATATTCGTGTTCATACGACTTTACATTGCCCCATGTTAACCAGCCTACATGTGATGATTTTGGTATATGTACACTCTTTGGAGTGTGTAAATCTGAGTCAAACCATAATTATATTCTGTTTTATAATATTGGATTTGAATTGTTCTCCAGGTGTATTTCCTGTGGATCACCCGTACTCAGAAGCAGTTCGAGTGGATGACGGACATTATTCGGGAGGTAGAAGAACTAGACAGCACCGACCTGGTGTCCGTCCACATCTTCATCACGCAGTTCTTCCAGAAATTTGACCTGAGGACTACCATGCTGGTAAGAGTCAGCTTGACTAATGTTGTAATGCAACAGTCCACATCGTTATAGATTTAGACATGCGTATGTATATTATCGGGCTGACGCGGACACAGTTTTAGTACATGGTATAGATTACCACAGAAATATATAGTCAAGGGGGATAACTCTAGTATGCACGTCATTCCGGCTCGGGCGTACTGGTGTGCATGTATTTTGGCCCTTCCTATGGTTCATATCACCATTATGGTGTATTTTTGTATATGACAAAATGATATACAAGTATCTACCTCATTACGCCTAGGATTATATAACGCCCTGAAGGAACGCTTGTCTGATACCGTACATTGGACAAATATGCCACCATGTGAGACAGTCGAAGTCCATTTCGTCTGTCAGTGGAATACAGAAACCTTGACGCTGTTTGATTGCCTGTTTCAGTACATTTGCGAGCGCCACTTCCAGAAGGTTGCCAACAAATCCCTTTTCACCGGCCTGCGCTCTATCACTCACTTCGGACGTCCCGAACTCCACACCTTCCTGGATTCGCTGCAGGAAGAGCACAAGAACGTACGTAATATTTCATGTACTGAAAAATATGAAAAATGCTTCAACATGTGAAATATAAGACGTGGAAAAGCTAAAGATATTTACAGATATGGAAAAATATGATGGAATCTTACTTTGTATGCAACGCACAACTATGATATCTTGCGTTATTTCTCGAATTCGGTAAGGATGCCATTTAGAAAGCCAATATTCAATGTGGAAAATCTATCTCAGAGAACTATCACAATAGGTTTTTGCTGTAATGTATTCAAACGATGCGCGCCACATTCAAAAAACAAGAGGTGACAACTGAATTTGTATCATTTGAGTCTGTAACCAGCCTGTATTCAAGTGCGCAAGGTTCATAAATGGTAAATTTACACAACAATGAATTAGACAAAGGTTAATTTACATTGCGCTATCTCCCTTTATGTTACAGGTGAAGCAGTTTGGAGTTTTCAGTTGCGGTCCTCCGCCTATGACTCACAGCGTGGAAAGCGCATGTGCAGCTCTCAACAAGCAGTTGGGAGCCACTTATGTGCACCATTTTGAAAACTTTTAGACGTTTTAACATTAAACTTACCTAAGATGAGTGTATCTATCCACTTTCATTTGACGAGTAATTATATGCTCAACAAAGACATCATATAATTGTTCAAATGATCATGTATAATATTCGTGCCTTTCTGAAATGCCATTATGTTCTTACGATCGGAGTTATGTTATATGGCGAACTGTTTGGACAGAAGACCAGCTCGCTGAAAGCTAACCCATAAACATTCCTTAGACGATGCACCATTTGCTATCAACAGTAAGGAGCACACAGAAGGCTCCGGGGAGATTAAATTTAGCTTATGCGTGCATGCAATAATTGGAAGTGCAAATATTTTAGAAGTGGACGGCAAAAACTGGTGTTCCAGCTTTTGTGCTGACATTGCATGTAGTACTTGGCTTGCCAGTGTTATTATGTATGTATATAACTTTTACACAAATATAATCGCATTATATTGCAATAAACCCGTTGTAGTAAAAAGCCATTTCACAGCAATATATATATATTTCAACCATGTAAAGAAATTCCTACGTGGAATAAAAACCATAGTATACATTTGTTACGACAGAAAACTTTAGATAACAATTAAGCAGAATCAGCATGTTTTATATTAAACTTTATATCTTAAATAATTAGATATTATATTTCCTTATCATAATATATATTTGTACCCTGTAATAACTATGGTGATGTTATTGTATCTGTCATGCTGATTGAAATATGATCGACTTGTTTTGATTTTGATTACGACAAGCTACTCTGATGGAGTTGTTGAAGATATCCTTCATGTTCTCGATCGTGAGGTACATATCCGAAATTCGCAAGCACCCTGCATATTTTTTGGGGTTTTTTTCTTTCTTTTTTTTTCGCTTCTACACATAATTTTTGTAACATGTGATACCTGCCACGTGGTGGTTTATCAAGTAACATTGTCAATTGACTTGCATACCCTTGTATCTTGCAGCTTATTTCCTAAAGTTCC
Source organism: Acanthopleura granulata (assembly GCA_016165875.1). Classification (NCBI taxonomy): domain Eukaryota; kingdom Metazoa; phylum Mollusca; class Polyplacophora; order Chitonida; family Chitonidae; genus Acanthopleura; species Acanthopleura granulata. The sequence continues at coordinate 29,646,489 of JABBOT010000005.1, read as the reverse complement.
GCCCTCTTGCCTCAGGTACATTCCATTTCCTTTAAACATAAAGAACCAAATTAAACACGTAAGGAGTAGAATTTTTTGATTTGTCAAGAAAAGATCAATAAAATGTATCTTTCAGCTTTTGTCCTCGTTAAATATATATTAATATTATTATTGATATTATCGTTGTCGTTTTTGCTGTGATTTCACTTAAATGAGCTGAGATGACGGTCAGACGGTCAGTTTCACTGATGCCGGTAACCGATGAGAGCCCTGTGGAAACCACTGGGCCTGCACTCTTAGCCAAGGCTTGTGGTCTTCAAAAAATGTCAAATATGCATGACAACTGGCCAAAACATTTCTGGTATAATCTGAGCTTGGAGCCGGCTATGTATTAGCGGTTACAGATCGTGGTCTAGTGGTTACAGGTCGTGGTCTGGTGGATACAGGTCGTGGTCTAGTGGTAACAGGCCGTGGTATAGTGGTTACAGGTCTTGATCTGGTGGTTACATGTCGCAGTCAAGTGGTAACAGGTCGTGGTCTAGTGGATACAGGTTGTGGTCTAGTGGTCACAGGTCGTCGTCTAATGGTTACGGGTCGTGGCTTAGTGGTTACTTTTTTTCGCCTGTCCATCAAACGCTATATGACATGTATTTTGAGTAACAAAGCCTGCTGTGAGTTTACTGCTCACAATATGGCCAGAAAGGGCCAATTAAGAATGCAATGTTTCCAGTTCATTTTACTCGGTTGGCAAAATCTAAAAAAATTAATAAAACTATGTTCTCGCCCAGTGAGTAATACACTTTCATCTGACATCATCTTCAAATGCTGTTGTCTTTGCCTTGAATACCGTACGTCCTTTCTCCCGTACAACATTTTCTATCATGGCAAATATCTGGTTTGTATAAAAAATACCGACTATCACATGTGTTGGATAAAACTAAATGAAGTATTTCAAAGGTAAATACGCAGTAACCCACGACTGTGAAAAAAAGGAATGTCCGATAACAAATATCAAGAAAGAGTCCTGGAACAGACGACCAGGTTGCCCCCTCCATTGCTGAAAGCAGTGATTTCCAACAAGAAATAAGAAAGTTTTCAGGCTACCTTTGAGTTGCTGCAGATTGGTATATCTAACGAGAAATACTCCAAGATGTATGGGAAAAATGAGCTGTTATGGTGTCAGAGATGTAACAGCTCGCTGAATAGACTGCATGTAACAGACACGATATCATCACCCATCAACCTCGTCTTTCTCCTTCCACGACTCGACACGACGATCACCTCGTGTGAAGGCGGCTTTTTTCGTACGAAACAAACAGTAGCGTTCAGGATAGTAAGTTCTGGCGTACTGATATTTTGAGTAAATATTTTTATGTAAATATTATGCCTGATTTTTCATTAAAAACTAAATAATGTTGATGCTAACACTCATGGGAATTCTTTTTCTTGGTTATTCTTCTCTCGCCGGAGAGTCTGGACCTCTCCGATCCAATACTTTGAACCTGATGTACTACATTGTAGAGAGTTCGGAGATCTCCCACCTCTCCGCTCTGTTGAGGCAGCTTGATTGTGGAGTATCATGTGACAATCATGACTACCAGAGGGAAGTACGAAATATTTTTACGACTTTTCCTTGATACATCTTTTTATTTGAAAATAATTTAATTGAAAGAGATTTATGCCTCTTGACCTGTATACCAATTTACTTTATTGATGAATATAAAACAGAGTTATAAATACTCAATGTTCATGTTCGCCTGGAAAGTTCGAAGAGTGCAGTTCGGATAGTTGGGAGAGAGAAAAAGAATCAACCCATTATTTTCATGGCGCGGTAAGCCAGATAGAATAATATTTGATCAGTAACACGGCGGATCGGTTGGAAAAAATATGAAAAAATCCCAAGAACATGATAATATCGGCAATCAGGTCCCGGAAAGAGCTGAAATTAAAGAAAAAAGAACGGACTATGTGTACATCCCTAAGAATGACAGTTATAAATGACTCCAAACAGCTTTAATCAAGCGTTGTACAGATCTCTAATTACATGTACATCAGCTGGGTTTGAAAGTGAACACGTTGATTTCGCCCTTATCATAGGCTGGCACAAATACTTCTTCGTAGCCGTCTCCATCTACATCTGCAGACGCTGTGCTTCCCACCGGACCGGCACTGACCTCCAGAAACGCGGTCATCTGGTAATCCCAGCTGTTCGGCTCGCTCGATGTTGGAGTCAGGATGTAGGCCTTGCCATTGTCGTCTCCAGACAGAATGATGGATGGTCGGCTAGCAACAGAAGAGTATATGTGTGACTTGGTCAAAATTACTTTTTGGACCTATGTCCTATAATAACATTAATGAGGCAGCCAACACTTTCATCTCTATTGGGCCCAACAATGAGCTCTAAATATGTATTCCTAATTTTAATCTCGGTCGTATCCGGCTTGAGAAATCGGCTTCTTTTAAAAGCACACCACGTACCGGCCTGAAGTCTATAGCTGTTCAATTGAGTAATGAGCAACAGAGCAATTTTTGTTCACACATCACTCATTCAAACGTCTAGCCTTCTTCCACGGTGATAATTTTCTGACATAGTAACAACGCTTTCATCTGGTCAGTTCCAGGCTTCAGGTAAATATATGCAAAAATACATTCACGTACCTTAATTTGTTTACGCAAACAAATTCAATACATACAAATATCAGATATCTTACTCTGGTCTACATGAACCATGATGCTATTATTGTGGTGTCAATTTTTTTTGCATTTAGTAACTATCTTAATCTGTAAGGAAGCATCCAACACATCTAACCTGACATTTAAATCGTTAGTTTAGAGCGCAAAGGAACAGTTGTAACATCAGAGCTTATACAATATCACCCCGCCCCCCCCCCCCCCAAAATGACCGAACTCAACAACTATTTACTCAAGTTCAATTGTTTTTTTGCAAATGTATTAAAATCTGCTTATTTTACAAATATATCAAAGGTTTCATATACAAATTTTATTGGTTTTATCTTGTACGTTTCTTTCTTTTTCATACAAACCAAAATTCTAACTAAATGCTAATTGCCATTAACCCCGAATGGCTGATCAGACTTACCTACTATTGTTTATAGCCTGGAGAATGTACGACGACCCAGGCGAGGACTTCCCTCTACCAAATCCTTTAGGTTTAAAACCGCTGGCGATCACGTGTTTTTGAAATTGTCCCGTTCTATAAGTATAACAGAAAAAATCAAATTCTTATAAGCCATGCCATGAGCCACATGCTGTACGAAATATGTTAACAATATTTTCGAAACATTATTGATTTATTCATGTATTTATTACGAGTGCCATTTTAAATTACATGTATACATGGTCCTATTGGGCAAGTCATAATGGTGCGCGGGCCAACTCAGATGACATAGCTGTCTTTTGTAAAAAAATCAGTTTCTTCTATTATTGTATAACATCGTTTGATAAAAGGAAGTCTGTTTATTTAATGTAACGCTTGACAAATTGGATATTGACAGATATTGTACACAAAAACGTGGCACATGAATGTACATACATGTCTATATTAACGCACAAATAGTTCAGGCCTCGATTGCTCTCTGCTAATATCGAGCAAGAATTCTAGTAAAGAAATTAGGAGAGAAAACCAGTTTTCTTCATGATTTGTTATCTCCTAGTATATCGTGAAGGTGTGACATCAGCATTAACCAGAACCTGACCTGAAATCGTCGGGAAACTCGTACACAATGAGCGAGCCATTGCGATCATTGCTACTGGTCGCCAGCAAGTCATCCTTCCCGTCACCATTTACGTCAGCCAGTTGAACGTCAAAAAAGGGACCGATTTCAAAGTTGTCATCGATCACACGAGATTTAACCTTGTGGGATTCAAAATATTCAATGAATGGTCCCCAAACAATATTAGTTATTTTACTGTATTTCAATGTTCACAGATAGTTTAACTTTAGACGTACACAATGAAGTTTGCCCTCAAGGAGATCAGTTATCTGTACAGATATGTGGACGAACATGGAATTAACCATCGATTGCAATGGATTTATTTTTAATAAATAAGTACACTCAAGTCTTCAGTACCCCGGTAGTGAAAAAATCTTAACTAATTTGGACGTATATATAGCTGCTATGTTTGAATGCATAGGCTCCAGTATGCATGTAACGTTTCTGGTTTTAATGATCTAAATTATATTTCATGCAGCCATTACCACATCTGGATTTGTCCACGTGCCATTTGACTCTATCCAGTATACGGAAAGACGCCGGAAGAAATAACCAGGTATCAGAATTGTGTCCAGTTCCCCTCCGGGAACAGGAAGCCTGGCTGGAGTCAGGTACACATCAGGGCCACTGGCAATCACGTGTGGGGTCCACGTAGTCTGGAAAAACGGCGCACCGGGATTTTTATACCACAGCAACTGGCCCTCAAATCGGCCTGGATGACAAAAATTCGTACCATCAGTGGATATTTGTGACCCAAAACCAAAAATGTGAAGTGTAAACGCCCTGGAGTGCCATGTCCATTTTAGCTAACCCTTTAAAGTAGGGTGACACAAATATGATTTAAGTGAGCTGATTTATGTTCCATACTAATCATAACAGCATATGACATTTACACAAGGCGGTTATATTATCCAACCAGAAAAATGTTGGACCTTTGGTCTCAGAAACGCTTGTAAAGATTGGCCGAAATGTACATGTTTATTGCTTTATCAAATTAAGCAAAGCGATGAGATATTTATAAATCTAACAAATGGAATGAACTGATATGGAATTATTTCATTTTTTCCACAATCACATTATCTATTAATACTTCCTGAAGTCTAGTTTAAATGATTGAATCAAACACACCAAGATCCTTTGAGGTTGCCCTGCACGTGACAGCATCTAAGAGCCCATCTCTGTCCATGTCTTTCCAAATCACTTTGTGATAGAACCACTCAGTCTTTCCATCGTCATCAGAAATTTTATACGGCCCCTGAGCTGGATCAGATGTGATGTTCAGAATGCTGATGGAACCTTTCTTTTTGAAGGGAACCAGGAATCCGTCCGGGATGGCGACCATGTTAGGGCCGAAAACCTTTTCTGTCATAAAACAGTGAAGCGTAAAATGAAGTTGAATCGTGTATACAAAACTAAATGAATGAATGATTATAGGTTAACGTCATACATTGGCAATGTTTCAGCCATATAGTGGCAATTTATATCGTGTCTAAATAAGTCAACAATGTAACGTTGTCACGTTGTTGAGAGATATGTTGAATATTAATACTTGCGGATTATATAGTGAACACTTCGTTAAATGAAAAAAAAAAAAACAAACAAAAAAAAAAACAAACAAAAAAAAAAACAACAGAAGAACAGGAAAAATGAAGAGACGATGAGTAAAAGTACCATTAAAAGCTGTACCACAAAAATACCTTCACTGACTTTTAAACATTTGTTTACACCAAATTAAATGCAGTCAAGTGTTTTGCTTGTATTTTGGGTTTTATGGGCCATACAGATAATGTCCCCCAACAGTGACGTCACAATACTTGTTATACACCTTTATATTCATCTCCGAATAAAGTTCTTGTAAACCGTACTCCTGTAAAATGTGCATGGAACAGCTAATATGACCTTAAAATTCTCTGTTATCAATAAGGTCCATAAAATCCACCATACAATCAAAACAGTTGACTACATTTAATTTTATACAAAAAATTGAAAAACACTTAAAAATCAGTGAAGGTATTTTCAAATACAGTTTTTAGTGTTAAAAATCCTGTCAAGCCTTTTTACTTTCCATTGCTACATTCTTGTGAGGTCTTTCACTTACAAATAGAAACTACACTTCAGTAAATGTAAACACAACTCCACTACAATTTCTACCACTGCAGCGCGGCCGCCCGTGCCAGTATGGGAATTCCAACAAAGGGCCAATACTCTCCTGGGCACAATTACATGATAACATAAAAATCTGTATATGTATCGTCTATGGCTATGATGTATAAGTTAAATAATTCCTGAATCCTTATCCCTATGCAGATCACCACCAAAATGTGACAGACAGCTGTTTAGATTTCGTTCAAGGTCACGCTGTGCACGAAATTGCCTGCAAGTTAGTGTGTAGCATTTTCTGTGAAGTTGCTGACAGGCACATTGTGCCTACATCAAGACGTGTAATAAAATTCAAGCCAAACTCGTCTGCTGGTAACAGGAATTTGTTAACGATAACGTTCACGTAGACTACTCACCCGGCACACCGGAAACATCGTTGGGCCAAGTAACCTGTTCCGTGAGTGTTTTAGCAGATGCACCAGCCAGACTGCCCAGAATAGTACCTACCCTCGGCACACCAAAAACATAATCCTTGGAGAAAGGAATTCCGTCGAAACTCGCTGCCAGCAGCGTGTATCGAGACGCCGGTTGAGGATTTGTTGGATCATTTTTGAATAATGATAAAAATCCTGGGTGCTTTGCTGATATTTTCCCTAGGAGTCTGGGAGTCTGAGAGTTTGTTGTGCCGAGGAAAGTAAGGACAGCCAGACCGAGGCATTGCAGAACACTTCCAGCCATGGTTGACCTCTTGGTTGTGGTTTGTGCGAATAGATTCCTTCAGGCAAATTCAGCAGATCACGTGGCCACTGATAACGAATTCCATATTCCGAATTGTCGCCAGATGTAGCTCGTGTCATTTTTATCACTTATCACCTCTGTCGAGTACGGAGCCGTAAAAGTGACATGATGCAAAAGAAAAATATTGGTATTAAAAAAAAAACAAACACAGCATTTAAATTTTCCCTTGTATGTGTGTGTTTTCTTAAATAAGTCGATCGTGCACACATCTCCTCTAAGTCGTGCTCTCGAGATGACTGACCAAAAAAAACGCACAGTTATCTCGTGCTCACGACATAATAAATATGTCGAGAATACGAGATAATTGTTATGTCGTGCTCTCAACTTAGCAAAGATGCCGTTCGCACGACATAATAAATATTTCGTGCTTATTTCATTATGTCGTGGGCACGCAAGGTCTTTACTGAGCCTTGCTCACGAGAAAACTATGCGTTTTCATTTCTTAATTATCTCGAGAGCACGACTTAGTGAAAATGTTGTGCGCACGACTTATAAAAAAACGGGGAAATTTAAATACTGTGTTTATTTTTTATTTTTATTACCGATATTTTTCATTTGCATCATGACACTTTTACGGTTCCGTAGTAGAGTGGTTATCGTGAAAATCCACGATAAATACATATCATTTTTATTGTATCGTGGGTATATCACCACGGGGTATACACTAGATGGTTCTTGCGATAAGGACGATGCTTCGATACGTCATCATGGCTCACCACAAATAACGTTTTCGTGGCTCAACAAGAATTACGGAAACATGGCTCATCATAAATTATTGTAACTCTGTTGAATTCTGGTTGCAGGGAAAGCTGGTGATGGTTTCATATTTTTGTGAACAGAAATGAGATCGCGAAATGTGACCTGTTTGAGGGTGGTGGTGGAGGTGTGGTGGGAGTGTTTAGGAGGGTGTGTGAGGTTGGGAGGGGAGTGAGTGTGTGTCCGGTGATCTGTAAGATGGGTACCGGTTGCTCATATCTCAATCTAATCACACTAGCGTGACTAGAAAGCTTCAGCCTTTCTTCACCGGAACTACTTCCGTAATTGGGCGTTGTTTACACGGTAGTCCTAGCAACACTTTCTGTATATTCCACATCCATTTGCTATGTTATGGTTTATTGAAAAGTTAGTAAATACCACGCACAACACGCCGAGTGTTTGTCTTTGTCTCATCGCGTAACGCCACCGATTCATTTGCTGTCAGGATCGATTTTGGAAATTAGGCACAGGTGGGAGAACAGATAAAATTGGTTCCGACGGATGGAACAAAGCCGTGTTTGCCAGTTATCGCCAGTGGTACCATGGCAGTAGCTTACATCAATTAATGTTAGATCCAGTGAGCTAGGAGATGCCCAGTACTGACAGGCATTATGAAAAACTGACTGCTGTGAGATAGCCAGCGAAGAATCCTGGTAGTGTTTATTTAGACCATCGAAATTATGGATAAAACACGGAAACGAAGTTTGAGCAGAACGCCTACCAACATTTCATTCGTCTCCGAATCTGATCTGAAGGAGTACGAGAAAAGCCGAAACTCTTTGAAGGGTCGCTTCCAAGACTTCTGCAGTGACACCAGTTTCACGCCTGTATCTCACGTGTATAAAGCCGGATCGCCAGGAAAAAAGGTGGTTTGGATTTTCGTCAGCCTGTGCCTAACTGCGTACATGTCATTCCAGTGCTCAAAACTGATTATAAAATACCTGAAATATCCCAGTGAAGTTGGCATGACTCTGGCGTTTTCTCCAGAACTGGACTTTCCGAGCGTAACTATCTGCAACTTAAATCCGCTTCGGCATAGCCTACTTGAACGCAGCAAGTACGCGGAGGCTTTTCGTCGCCTTCAGGACGACGGCTCGGAGGACATTCTGTATCTATCAGCACACCACAGCATGATGCCCTTTGACCACAGCGAAGAATCATCGGAGGAGATGTTTTCAGGACCAGGTCAGTCTGACTCCTCCCGTCCCTAAGCTTATTCAACCTTCATGGTCTGACAAACTGCAAAACAATTTATTTATTTATTTATTTAATTGGTGTTGTACGCCGTACTCAAGAATATTTCACTTCTACAACGGCGACCAGCATTATGGCGGAAGGAAACGGATCAGAACCCACCACCACCCGCAGGTTGCTGGCAGACCTTCACAGGTAGGGCAGCTGCAACACAATGCCAACATGTTTATTTAAATGTGTCCAACAGGAACACATCTATATCTTTAAACAGGCAATTTTCTCTCTTAACAAAATACCATCTAACATTATCGTGTTACGCTGCAAGTAATTGTTCAGCAGCAAAGTAGCTTACCAGTCAAATTCACGAGACTGTTGCACTATTTTCAGTACACTTGCAATGCGAAATTATAATCAAAAACGAGGACAGAATGGCTCGTGTGATGGACATAATTTTCTTACACTCAAGGTCAGGTGAAAATGCAGGCGTGAAACACAGGACTGATAGTTACGTGAGAATTTGCTATCTAGGTGTCTGTCCTTTTTTCCAGCGGTCCAACTGTTTGCAAATTAGATAAAGTGACGAAATATTAATAAATATAACAAAGGGAAATGAGCTAATCAGCGAACACTCGCAAAACTTCTTAAACTTATTGTTTTTGTGAAATACGCCATTGAGTTCTGATTTAGTGTTGAAAGGTTTAATACTGACAGGTATATTATCGTGACGGGTGTTAATTGTTTCAAACGTACTTATTTTACTTGCTTACACAGTAAGCCATAGGCTTCTAGATGTATTAGGGTGAGATCAATAATTATGAGAACATTTAGTGTCGCCAGTTCTATGTCTGAGCGAAAAATGACTTCAGATCGATGATTTAAGGTTTAAGATGACAAAAGCCATGATTTTGGAGTGTACGATTGATAAGATCTGTGACAGTGGAATTTTTGATTAGTAGATGTATCGTGATAAGATGTTGAATTTTGGGATCTTTAAATGTAAGATACATGGTTGTGAGATCTAGGATTGTGATATCAAGGATTGAGGCATCTGGGTCTAGGTAAGATCCTCCGGCACCGGGGGGCAGCCGGGGTAAATGTGACTAAAATGCAGGAAACGTCAGTCACGTCAAACAGCATTCTCCTTGCTACTTTCTATAAAATATTCAGTGCTATTTACACGTCTTTTGGACCATAAAGGCCAATTGAAAGTCCATGGTACTTAATAAAAAATATGTTAAAAATGGTACTCAAAGTAAATATATTAAATCGTTACTCTGATGGTTTGAAAAGGTTACTAAGTGAAACGCATCGATGGATCTTCACTAGGCGCGTCCATAGGGTAAATGTGAAAATTGGAACGGCTCGTGACCATTAACAATGACTTCATATTACACAAACACAATCCAGGGCGTGCGTAAACCCCTGTATTATGTGTGTGTCATTAGGACATTGTGCTTCACAGGAAATACATCATCACGTTCTTTTCCAAGTAAGAGGATTATTGTCCAAAAATGTCCGACAAACAGGCCAGCTAAAAGGTTGTGTTTGGAAGCCGGTTAAGGCCATCATCCTGTCATCCATGGAACGACGGAACGAATCGATGGAACGATACTGCGAGGAAAAAGAACCGCAGAGCGCAGTCATACAACAATATTACGTTTAACTGATTGAACGACAATGCAAAGCAATGAAAATCAGCTAGCATCGTCCAATAGGTTCTCAATATCGTCACATTGTTTCGTTAAATTTTTCCGTAGCTTGGTGTTTTAGTCCATCGCTTCGTTCAGCGTTTCATCCCTTCGCCATTCCTTCGGTGATGGAACGATAGCACAATAATGGCCTTAAACGACTACTTGTGGGTTGTTATCTCGGGTACTCGGTGGCATATTATTCTAACACAGAGAAAGAAAGAAAGTGGAAACTGGGCGACAGGGCTGATTCAGTTCTGCAATTTGATTCATCACAGACCCATATTAACAACAAACTGCATTGTACATAGTTATCACACACATAAGGAAAGCAAACATACTGACGGCGAACAAAACAAAAGTTAGAGACTGTTGTTAAAGTCCAAACATGCTACACACAAACAACAATAATAGCCGAAGGGTGATGCATAAGACAATCAAGAGGACAGCTGGGTGTTTCCTTTGTTTACTTGTGACTACCCCTGTTAACAATCAAACCTCGACCTGACCAATTGTACAAAGCCGGTGATTATAACCTCATGCCCTGTCGGGCGTTGTTTCAGACATGGTTTGGTGAAACTAATAACGACATCTGTGAAACCCGGATATGGACGTGTCAATTCAGTAGTTACAAGTCCAATTACCAAAATAGCCTTCCTCACAATTAAACCACCAAAAAGAAAAAAATACGGAAACCAATAAAAGTAAGGACTTTGGTGGACCTCAGTTGTGTCAAGAGAATCAGTTAACGGTTTTTACTGAAACGGGAGAGACGCAGGGAGTGTTCTAGGTGCATAAATGTCATCGTTTCCATATGATTTTCATATGATTATTACTTAAATATAATGACAACACAGCATTTTGAGCAATTCTTGAACAATGATGTCTAACAAATTGCAATTAACGTCGGTGCATTTTTAAAACTAATTCTGTAAAAGCCATGGCGTTAGGAGGATGTGCATTGTTCTTTTATGCATTTACATGAACAGTTAGAATGAAACCTCTCTGATCGATTTCTCCTGTTACGTGTGGCCATTTGCATTGTCGTCGCTGTTGTACCCTTAGATGGAGTATAACTGAGTAACAACTTCTAACATCAGTTGTCAATACGTTTCTGCCAAAGGCCCCTACGGGACTGACTCAACGCCTTACTACTACGTATCAGAAACTATGAACCCAGAGGGGCCGGAGGGATCTGAGGGACCCTGGGCATCTCAGGAACCTGGGGGGGCCGGGGTCGGGGGAGGAGAGCAGACAGATTCCCCACAGACGAACCCACCATCTGGAACAGGGCAGCCAGGAATGGGGCCTCAATGGACTTCTGGTCCTAGTACAGCCGGAAGCGCCACTGTGTTCAGCTCAAGCCCCACTGCTGGGAACAACGGTCCGCCTAGTTCAACACCTCGAACGCTACGACGCAGGAGAAGAACTGTCAATGGTACAGTGCGTGAGTATTGTATATGCTATTCCCAAAATGGGACACTTTAGTGTTAATAGATACCAGTGATTATATGTAATTCATCTAACACTTAATCAAACACATTACTGTTGGCACAATTAAGAACAACGAGAACAGAAACAAAACAAAAAAACAGTTAATTGAACAAAAGTGTGCAACGATATTCCAGAAATACGTATCTAAAGTACGACCAGAGAAACTAACCGTGATTTAAACTGAATTCTATCGTACGTACCTTTGCGAGACTATACATCTAACACTCCGAGAAAATAGTGTCAAATTCACTGCGCGCTGAATGGTCCCTAAGATATATAATTAATACCGACTCGGAGAATGGCCGATATAGTCGACGTATTAAATATCGTATTTTGCTCATTTTGTTTTTAAGAGACAGGGACTAATTTCACCTCGATGATTTCCAACACATCGTACAACCAGTGGGAGTTTCTGGGAGATGACAATGCTGATTCCTTCTACAAGAAAAAGTCCTCACAGCACAGGGCCATGGACATGGTGTCAGATATCGTGGCCACGATGAACCCAGAGGAAGTGTCCATGTTAGGGCACCAGAAACGCGATTTCATCATGGGATGTAAATGGCAGGGCTACTCCTGTTCACCACGGTATTGGGGTTTATATTATCACATCACAACAGCTTTTTGCCAGCCCATGTCACATTCTAAAGTTTGGCTAGCAGCGCTGAAAAAATATCCTACGCTTCAGGTCAATTTGCATGCATTTTTTTTAATAGGATGTACCAAAAGCTAAAAGTTTCTGAGTAAACTGTTTGTTGATGTTAAGGCAAAATTGCGATCGCAGTTATAGATGTGTCCCATGTATGCCGTGCGTGCTATTCTCTAGTAACTTAATGGAGAAGTGATACGAGTTCCTGTGTTATTTTTTCGAAATTTCCGATTCAGGTATGTAGTAAACGGAATCTCATACTTGAGTGGCCTCCGAGACGCAGATGCCTCTTATCAACGCTATCGCTGTGTGTTAAAGCCCAGCTCATGCTGGCTTCCTCTCCGGTCGTGCAGGGGAAGGCCCACCAGCATTCATAGCTTGACTGTCTGTATGTGGCCATGGGATTATTTTCAGGGAGTAATCTTCAAGGTAGACAGGTTACATTTTATTTGTTAGATTGTGCTTAACGTGCTTAATAAATTGAATTATCAGTCATGTTGTCGTTCCATGCTTGTCAAGCTATATAGAATGGTGCATAAATTAATTAACCTGTGTGCTGTGCATTTTACTTTCAGAAATTTCACGTCATTTGTGAACTATAAGTACGGGAACTGTTTTACATTCAATGCTGAAGTCAACGGTTCAAATCCCACACCGAATCTCAAAACCAGCAATCCGGGACCGCTGTATGGTAAGTGCATGTAGAAAACATCTACCAGGGGTTTAAACTCTTCTAAACAATTCTACTTAATATTCGTTTTCCTTGACACAAAATGCATACCCAACCTGTTTAGTGGAAACAAACAAACAAAGTGAAGAGGTGGACGAAGAAACGCTTTCATTTACCATCATGTCACACCATGCATTGGCGTTACTCTGGAGCATACGGACAAAATGCAACTTTCCGACAAGCGCGTCATTGTGAATTATTACATGTATACCTTGATGAAGTTTATTGTTCTGGATGTGTAAAAGGTACACATTCTAGTTTTGCAATTTACACATATATATGTGATAAGACCTTTAGGCAATTTTTTGTGCGTATAGTGTGGGGGGTGGAGGGCGGAGCAGGGGTGTAGAATATATCACAAGGTACAGAATGCATCTTTTTTGTCGTTAATGAGAGCAAATCGGATATGAATGAATGATTATGGCTTAACGCCACATCGGCAATATCTCGGCCATATCGTGGCGAAGATCGGATATGTGATGTGCTATTGTGGAAAATGTCACTGTAATTTTTAACTAAGGTAGCTAGCACAGCACAGGCCAAGCGCATTATTGATACGATGTTTTTAGAATGGAGAAAAACGGGAATGATGTGAAAAAATCACGGACTTTTGCAAGTCACGGACGAATTTTACGGCATGTAAATTAAATGTATTAAAATGGTACACGATTTGGATATCGATTTTATTCATCTACCCAGAGCATTCATTACGTGTTTTCGTCACCAATGAAAACTGTTGACAACTTTTCTTTGCATTAATCCGTAATAATTTTTATATTTTAAATGTTTTCTTAGTTCTTTGGTAGTTTGTGCTATTTGTCGTTTTTGCAAACTGGTCTTGCGATTATTGACCCGGAACGCCCATTTTGGTTGACGGCTGGTATACGAATGTCGGTTTTGACCCCTAGGTTACATACATGCACACAATGTTGGTGGAGGACAAGTTACCCTTAAAAAACGTTAAAACTGGTTAATGCGCACAGAGGTCCTAAGCGATGGGATCTGCGGACTCTATGTTTACATCAATGTTGTATATCCGTGTGTAGGTCTAGAGCTGGAATTGTTCATCGAACAGGACGAGTACGCACCCTCGGTATCCCAGGAGGCTGGGGCCAGGGTGGTGGTGCACACACGGGGTAAGGTGCCCTTCCCAGAGGACGAAGGGTTTACTGTGTCCCCAGGGTTCCTGACGTCAGTGGGCATGCGGAAGGTGGGTATGATAGGATCACGTGAGTGGACATACCAACTGAGTTCATGATACTGGCACATGCGTGGACATGTGGGTCAATCTTGCATAAATGAACAGCAAACCGACTACTACGGCAAAGGACCCACCATCTTGCATAGTACGAAATTGCACAATTTGCCCGATTTGAGATTTATATTGATCTTAAAAAGGTTTTTTGAAATTTGTTTGGAAGGTAAGGAATAATGTCGAATATTTCATCGAAGTTCGAGCACTAAAAGTGATATTTTATTCCATTTTTTTGTCTCCAAAAACTCTACCTTTTGTGGGGAGAGAATCCTTTACAGTATTCGTCTCCAGTATATCATACAACATCTTACGTAAGCTACAAATTTTCACAGATCTAAGTCTTCTTCATCTTTCTCTAATTTCACAGCGAACGATATATATCTTCCAAAATCTTCTCTGCCCGGGAAGCCTTCTGTACCCTTCAGGATGGCGTGTATACTTATCCCAATTTTAGTATTAGTTAGCCACACATGTGGCATATTTTTTCTCCGAATTTTCGATTATATTTTTCTAAAATGCGACAATGAATGCCAACTCCTAGCCACCTAAATTCCGTTGTAATTCTTAAATATTTTGTTGTACTGCATACATGTACATTGCTTTCACGTTAAAACATGACGGCTTAGTGCTGGCATATTTTCGTATGTAAAGTTACTGTTTCGGTCATTATTTTGTCATTTGACGCCTATCCCATTATTTCATTTTCATTCAGCTTAACTATGGCAAATTTCAGCGGTCATAACAACATGTGCCTACCACCTATGAATATTACAATATTCATGTTTTTGTTTCAACATTCGACGGCGTACAACATATTTTGAGCATTGTTTTATCGATTGGCATGGGACACATGTCGAAGAAGCTGTGCTATTCCCACGTGTGCATCTAGGAAACTGTAACCGAGGGGTTAGTGTGCCTTGACTGGGGTGCAAAACTCCAATCAAATAAAGACATGAATTAGAGAACTAGCCATTCATTTAATGTGGTAAATGGTATCTTTCTAAGGATCATCATCATGTGCAACTTTAACCCTCAACGCCTCATAGAACCATAAGAACAACAACAAAAACCAGGAAAGTGGAATCCTGCACCTAGTCTCAGAATGCAAACAAGCAAAAAAGCCTATGAATATAAACAAACGCGCTCTCAGTGATAACGGGCGAGTAAGCCTGTGTACACCCCATCATGGCTTAACACATCGGCAACCAAATTTATGTATTTGCACTTAGTGAGAGACATATATACTGTGACATCGATGCACCGGCAAGTACATCGGAGGCGTGGTGATCCACAAGCTCACGTTTGAATAACCACTTCAAAATCACCAGGACGGAATTATTTCCTGCTTTTTCTCGATCAATGGGTGTTAATTCAAACCATTATTCCATTAATATATTTCATGCACGGCCTGTTTACGTATTTCAGGCCTTACTAGAGCTTGCAAAACTAATGGACTCTAATTAATTACACATTTATCGTGACCGACCTTTGTTGAAATCTAATGTCAGGAGGACAATATTCAGTCAATAGTTCACTTTCCAAGCGCAAATTATGAGGATGGGAATGTTTACTCCATAAATCACATAATGTAGTGGCAACCGTATCAATGGGACTCGTAGGAGAGTATCACAGTTAAAACGAATCACATATACGACAGAATCTGCAAGTTGTACCCTCGTCACATTTGCAAACTACCTTCATCGCTCTCATTTTTTCTGGCACCTATACGACAATATGCCGCCTGGGCCCATTGCGCAGCATAGCGTTCTTTGTAGACCGCTTGTTTCCCACAAAAAGGTATAATTTGCGTATGTGAGTTACACATCTGACAATAACATGCCAAAAGTTGTAGATTCCTCACGGGTATCCCGATTTTCCTTACCATGAGAGTAACCGGCATTCTACAAGTGAAAAATGATTTGAATATGACCTGAAAAAACAATCAGCTGTCCTACAGATTAACCAACTGTGTTACAGGAATTCATATTAAGAATGTAAATACTGAAATTTCCAAACTTGTATAAGACTTCGCGATACAAACAATATCGTTAGCAAGACTCGTGTTACGAAAGCAAAACACATGAGTCTACATGTATGCCACATGTTATGGTTATTGCAATTTTGCCCCTGATCACTGGTTGCTTCATGAGAATAGAGAACAAATAAAGAAAATGTCTCATTTTATACGTACGTCATTTTTTTACCAATAAAACTCACAAAAATACTTCGCCATAACTTACATTTTTCGTAGCCATTTCACAGCTATACCACAAATAACATCATTCATGAAACAAAATGTTATGAGAAATTTAACTTTTGCGATGTCGTATGAAAGTTACACGTTGCAACAAATTCCTCCTCATCTGTTTCAGACATCGATCATTCGTTTGGGTACACCTCATGGTAATTGCACCGCGGAATTCACAGGTCTGAATTCGCTGTATGAGAAAGAGAACCCAGTGTATTCCAAGCAGGCGTGCATGAAGTCTTGCTATCAGACGACGCTCATTTTGCGATGTGATTGTGGACTGGCAGCCTATCCGCTTCCTGCTAATGTATCACTATGTGAATCAAGACATGGTACGTATCCTGTGAACCATTAGATGTAGTGACCATTATTTTGATAACAAGATCTTTCTTTCGCAAGTATTTATATATAGCTGTCCCCCAGTTCCATGTAAAGTACGATGATTTATTTGATTCTTTCTCAAGTTATTATGTATACGCGCTCCATTTCCATGTAGAATACGAGGATTTACTTCAATCTTAAAGAACAGGCCTTTAAATAAAGCACACATCGCCTAAAATGCTATTTCGTGCCGATTTAAAATATGGTCTTAATTATTATCATTTTTTCGGTTTTATTTTTTTCTTTTACATTGATTAAAATGGACCTGAAGACTGAGTTGCTACAATGAACTTTTTTTGACCATACTGAACGGGCTGGAGCACAGTGACGTCACAGATACTGTTTTGCTGCCAGATATCCCCCGATTGCTATATGTCTACGTTCAATATGAATGTATATGTTGTACTGCACTTGTGTCTGTATTTAATGTGGAAATATAACAGTTACAACATCCTTAGCAGCAAAAGGGAATCTGTAACGTCACTGTGCTCAGCCTGTGCAATATGACCTCCAAAAACCCATTTTAGAGAATGTTTTTTTGCCTTGTTGACTTTACAAGAATGTAAAGAAATAATGGAAAACGTCTAAGGAAGCTGCATATAATGGTATGTCAGATGATACTACTGTATATTTAAAGTTGGTCTCTTCATTTAAAAGTAGATAAGTGTTGCAGAATCTTACGTATGTCCATTGACTCACCGTGCTGTGGGATCTCTTGTTTTCCTCCAGCTAACTGTTCCGAAGATGTAAAGCAGCTGTACATTGCCAATAAGCTGGGGTGTGACGAAGCATGTCCCCTGCCCTGCAGGTAGGCCCTCTTATAACACCTAATAGTGGTCGCTGTGAGTTCCAGCTCATGCTGGCTTCCTCTCCGACCGTACGTGGGATTATCTGCCAGCAGCCTGAGGATGGTCGTAGGTGCGCACCCATGTGGAAAGGGGTGCAAGACACATTCCCAGAAAGATTGAAAAATTAATTACTAAAAGTGTTGAAAAACTTAACCGTCGTATTCCACTGGTAGAGTCCAAATGATTGATAAATTGGCACACTACTGGGGATCCCTCCATGATTGTAAAATTTGAAATATTGAATTAATTGCCGGACATAATGTGTATTTAATCATCTGTTCTTGATCTCTTAATGCTGAAGAATTTAGTAGGTAGGCTATGAGCCTTCAAACATAGTAGGAGTGTAACCAATTCAAACTTCTACTTGCTGCACTTAACATTGCTTACGTTCACAGAATCATTGATCTAGTTGTTGTAGAATGATTCACCAATACCTTATACAAATGTAGCTGACTAAAGCCAATGGCGCTTATTTGTTTGTTTGTTTGTTTTTTTGGTTTTTTTTTTGCAGTGACGAAGCATATACCCTTACGATATCGAACGCAGTGTGGCCCGGCAGAAAATACCAGGTGCACAGTCACTCCGTATTTAACTTCCAACACACTGTCGATTTTTTTCGGAAGAATAAATGTGTCATCGATATTTCGGGCAATTCGCTTGTGTATATAAAATCGGAAACAGCTGTCCGTCGCACTTCGATACAGTGTGTGCGTGCGCCCGTGTGTATGTGTGTGTGTCGACATACAGCATGGACAAGAATCGGTGCTCTGTTCAAGGGACGGTAGAGACGTGTGATCCAAAGCCAGCTGACATAGTTGTACTGTATATGCAGCCGTATTGTTGTGGAAACATACATCTCTTTCCCTTTATAGTAAACGTAAGGATATGTTGTTTATTAGATGGAATGACCATGTGAGAATAGAGAAACTCTGTATTTCTGTCATATGTATAAATGAGCAGAGCGGATGTCTCCAGAATTAGATGACTTAGAGTATGGATAGTCTCGTTGCAAAATACCTCAGAGTCCTGCTGTCATGGCCGTCGTCTCCTGACGGGATGTAACGCCACAAAGACAGGATGGACCGTTGCGAGACAATCCATATTGAAATTCGTACATAGCATCACCTGATTGCTGTGTGCTTGTCTCTACAGGGTGATCTGTTCAGTCGAATGATGAAGTCCAGCACCAAGCTCATGAGATCCGCCTCTAAGAATGGCTAGTAAGTATACATGTAGCCCTATATGTGTGGCAGCTTTATATGTGTAGTCGCGTAAGACACGGTTGTAACCGAAAGGTAAGGCATAAACCAGAGATCCGAGTTCAATTACCAATCGAATCACCATCACAAATCCAAGACATCCAGATGTGCGAGTTGAGGCATCAATCACAGGAGAGTACATATAGGAGATAGTTTGTCTTAGAGCCAGTATGCAGTGTGCGTTTGGATTGGTGGGGCGCCACATCCGGATGTCCTTACCATGGTTTTACAGCTAGGCAGCAATATGAGTATGTATGTTGAAAGTAACGTAATCAAAACAAGTAAAGAAACGTAATAGTCAGAGAATCTATTATGTATCCCCAATACCTATACCGCTCTCAGATCGCGTGTGTCCATGAACCTTATGTTCTCTCACAAACTGATCTCGTTTTTCAGCAAATACGATATAGCCAAGTTGGAGATATTCTACCAGGAGCTGAACTATCAGCTCATTGAACAGAAACCTTCATACGAAGTAAGTGCTGTAGGTTGATGGTTTTACCTCAAATTATAGTGAGGTACAAGGTCTATACGCAGATTCACCTTATTTTCCAAGAAAACTGGGTTCCGTAATCTCTTACGGCATGTTCGCTACATTACATGGGGATAACTATTTACTGGCGTGGCTAACATCTATGATATCGAGTAAATTGTGACCCTTATCAGCCAGCTTAATGACCCGTTCTGAATGCAGAACGACTTTGTGTGGAAACCCAAGAGAAGTGTCTAAATATATAGAAAACAAAGAGGCCTTTTGGTAGGGCTTGGACTGATCCTTCAGATAATATTCTCTTACATGTCTTATTCACACGTAAAATTTCATATCCACTTGTTGTGTATAAAATGTATTTAATTAGCATTCTCACATTTATCAGTACTTATTATTCAGTGATGGTTTTGTTCCTTCAGTTTGAGAACGTGATCAGCGATCTAGGTGGACAGCTGGGTCTGTGGCTGGGTGTCTCTATTCTCGCACTTGGCGAGATTCTCGACTTGTTGGTGTCCGTCGTTCACTTTTGCCTCTTCAAGATGACTAGCGCTTCTCAGCACAGACCCGGGGCAACGCCAGTATACCCTTATAGGCCACCTAAAGAATAGGTCGACCTGTATATTCTCACCGTACCTTTGTATAGTGGTTTGCAGCAAGTATACAGGTCTTCGGTAAACAGATACAACAATTATCCGTCACTGATCTCCTGGTCCAAGTTTGAACATCGCTGCATAAACGTCTTGTGCTTACTTAGCTGTCGAGCATATATCCTTTGAATCCAAGATCTTGTGCAGCATTTCTTGTATATAAAACATGTATAAGTATATAATTATAGCGTGAGGTTTTGACAATAACGGATTGCCTTCCACCTTGATATCAATTTAATGCCTATTATTACCAATAGTTATATCTTGAAACAGTGTTGGATTTACGCTTGGTTGGGTATTTGTTTCAGTTCGCAAATCAGCAAACAGTAGATTCCCGTTGCATAGGAGCATCGAGGTTGCTGTGTGCATATGATGGTATTTTTATGCATTTACCTGTTATCAATTTGTTACGTGTTGTAAATGTTTTAGGTAAAATTTTGTTTACCAATAGCGATCGATGAACTCTACGGCGGAGGGTGACTTGAGCCATAAATCATAAAATGTTTTCCGTACCGAAGTCAGCACGCCAACACGGCTTTTACGATATTCGTCAAATGTTTCAGTACAAATGTTGTTACTTCAGCTTGAGTTAAAGTGTGTATCACTTCCTGTGCTTTGGTGAACTACGGTATTCCAAAGTCTGCATCACGCAGTCTCGGCCAGTATATAGACAAAGTGATAATCCTCACAAGCTCTCAATGCAAATGTTGTTGCTTTAGCTTCAATAATAGAGAGAATCACACCTTGTTTCTTTAATAATCTATAGATAACCTCCAGCGCGCCTTGATCACATGATCGTAAACCGATGTTCATGGGAACAATAAAACCAAAATGTACCCTCTTTTAATCAATAAACTGTTCAAACACGAAACTTTGTTTATTGACACTACTGCGGATATGTACGTACGTCGAAGATGAGAGGTAAAGGTTGTGTCTTACTAACATGTGCAATGCATTTATTACACAAATGTAAACCTATACAGAAACCTTGAATGACGAAGTGGTGAACCACTGTAAATGTACACACGTAAGGTAGGACCGTAAGGTTCCCGGGAAGAATGGAGCTACCCATGCTCTCCAGTTTTATGGAACAACTCGGGAAAATTATATAAATGTCCATGCTTGAACAATTAAATGAAAAGGTTTGGATTTGCTGCAGATTCGCCTGCAAATCCTCACGGTCGAACAACCATGAAACTTCTGCCATCACGCGTTTTTAATATATGTTGTGTATTGTAGTTAGTACCTGTTCAGCCGGTCCGGCCTATAGATCTTATCTCCATTCGAACTATAGACTGGACGACGGCCTGCTCCTACATTAGACCGACGTCGTTCAATTTCCCTGAAAACATCGTTCATCCTGACAGGACTGGGGACATGTAACATTGGAGCATGATTGTAGTTCGTGGTGCTTTCCCTTCTCCATATGTTGCAGGTATACCCTTGCACTGTACTGGGAAATTCTTCTGTTTCGGCGTGACTTATCAAATCTTCCAGGTTTAGTCGCGGTACAATTAACTCATGTCGCCTTGTGTCGTTCCGAGACGGCACTTGGCCACCTTCGACATGTGACTGCTCGGTTGTACCACATGATTCCTCCAGAGAGTTGCGCTTGCTCACGAGTCTGTTTCCGCTGGCAACTCCGGATTCTCCTGAACTGTTGTTATTTCTCCGATACCGAAACGTACTAGTTCGAAGCGGAAGAATGGGACCCAGGTTTCCCCAGTTCTGTACCCCAGATCCTGTACGGGTCAAGGGTCGTCTGTTGCCGCCGAGACGCTTCTTGGGGGTCAAGTTTCGCACTGATTTACTGTCTTTTCGGTATACAACGTGGGAAACGGAGGGTCTTTTCTGAGACTTGGACGTGTCAGCGGGATAAACAGATGATGATGTATCATGACCGAAATGCTGAACGTACTTCTGCATCTTTCGCCTGAAACAAACCAACAGCAATTCTTAATATGGAAGTTAATAATATGCTAATAGTATCGATATCAAATAATTACTGTTAAAGAAAGGCTAATCCCAGGTATGCTTATGAATGGGGTGACTGCCATTCTCTAGCATGGCGTTGAAGAAAAGACAAATCAATCAGTAAGTAAATAAACAGTCATGATACACATGGTTAATTAATATCATAATCGTGACCGAAGTACATTTTCCACTCTTTAGAGGCAGTCAACGGTGTTTTGTGTCCTCCATCAGTTATGCGTCCTGGAAACATTGGCATGATTCATGCTGATCATTAAATATTTACAAGAAGGGTACAAGAGAAACGAGGATTACTGACGTTTGGTTTTGTCTTCGGCAGCAGGACGCACATCCCACACAAACCACCCACAACAGCTCCAGTACAGTGACGAGAGACAACCCACACAGAAGTGCGGACGCCCCCCCTAGCTTCACCATCAACGCCGTCACCTGCAAGGCATTGTGTCACAATCGTGTTCAGATCGAAATTGTATTGAACAAATTAATATGTTCAATGGAAATTATTATAACGATTGTGTTATGATGAAAAATGTTATGCAAACCGAATTCAAATAGAATCCATTTTGCACATGATGTTAAAAACGGAACACTCTACTGGCATCGTGTTAAGAGAGATGCACTCTTTAACCAGAGAATTCTGGTTAAAATAGAAAAGATTTTGACAACTGGAAAATATTTTGTCGATCTTACCAAAAAAAAAAGAAGAAAGCATCACGCAAAAGGCATTATAAATGTACGGAAACAAGATGCAAAACGTGTTAAAATGGAAAATATATCAATCACATTATTATGAGATTTCTTTATCTACAGACAGCTCGTACTCTTACATGCGTACATTACTGACTGCATAAATACAGTTTATTGAATAAATCATAAAAAAACCAGTTGGACTGTGACCCTGACCGTCGACAAATATAACAAATTATGGGATTTTATCCGAGCAATATATATCTTTCCGACAATCAGTGACATATACGGTTTTCCCCCGATAAAACAAGCACAATGATATATGACTTCAGTTGATCATATCGGGTTTGAGCTATTTTAAAGTTGAAATACATGTGTATAATATAGACGCGTCCTGGAAACTAAAACCACGCTCAGAGTGTGGCAAAGAAAACTCACAACTTTATATACCACAGGGCACACGTTTGCTCTGAGCTTGTGTTTTGTTTTGAACGATTATCAGTCTAATTTAGAGAATTGATTTTACAAGTAAAGTTTCTTTACTGGACACCACCTGATTTTATATAGTAAACTGGAGGATCGAAACCAAATCTAAAAATGTTATGGTACTTTCAGCATTTAAGCAAAATGGTATTCAATACTAATAACATAAACACCATTGCTCTCAAGATAAACTGGTGTTGATTTAAATCAAGTCCTTCATTTGCTTATGCGGTTCGCCGTGCTATTACGCAATGAGTTCAGACACACTGAGCCCAATATAGTGCAAATCTGGCATATTAACACTGGTCTCTACAATCACTCAGACAATGATGGTGTGCGAAAAACAGTGACTTGTCGATGGAAAAAAAGTAACAAATACAATATATTCGATATACAGCTCTCACTGTGATGCATAAATGTATTTTTGCTATATCATGTATGCTAAAATCTTTCCGTAGTTTCATTTCATACTAGTTTATTGGCCTGCAACTTTGCTTATCTCCTTGCGGGAACTGAGTTTGGTAACCTCGCTGTACTGGATCATTTGATATCAAACCTGTATAGCTAATGGTATAACTTGCCCAGCAAAACACGCAGTAAATGATATTACTGCCTATGGCAGTAATCTGACAAGGTAAATATTCACCTTTCTGGTATTACCTGATCACACTTATTTTGATAACCTATATCTTTAATGCCTTCGTCAATCTAATGAAGCGGTAGCTTTTATTCACCATGTGACATCTGATTGAGTACAGATTAACAAGATGTGACTTTGTTCTTGGCATCTGTACAAACGTGGGCCTTGCCTGCACGTGGTACTGCTCTGTTCCGCATAAACAATATGCCCGTCACGGACGGTTTGATATTGACCAAAAATACACACACGCCAAACCATATCCAATAAAGCCATTCACTGGTAAATGGGGCTATGGGCTTGCTTATAACAACGGACTAGTCTCTGGATAGCTATACAAGGCTGATGGCTATCTCATTGTGCAGAAACTGACTGGGTAAATTCCAGTGTCTATAAGTGCTTCGATGGGCGGGTAGAAAGCTTCACCAGCGATATCAAAACGCTATAACGCTGTGAATAGTTTGCTTAGTGCTTATATCGTCCAATTAATGGCGCTTAATTTCAATCAGCTAATGAACTACATATGAAATATATGAGAGCAGAGCACCAGGTAAACATTGCCCACATGCAGTCAACGTATACAGGGGATTCTACCAAACCGGATAATACAGCTGTAACCTTCATTATAATTGTGCCCAGGGCATCTCGTTATGAATCATTTATCTTATAACGACACGGTTATAATCAACTCCGTTCCATCAATTACGAAATTTATTTACCAGGTTTTGTGAAAGGAAACCAAATCTAGTTGCGATACACTTAAACCACTCAAACACTTAACAGACAAGTCTCTAAGGTTTACTACTGGGAAGGGGGACTTCTCTCAGACAAAAAGAGCAAAGCATACCTACAGCATAAGTTTCCCAAATATTATGACTGATTCTTATATTTATGTCTTATTTTAACAATTTTCCATGTGATTCATTATCCATGACATATTTTAAACAAATAGTTTACAACGGATTCAAAATACTCAGACACGGGCAGGTGTACGTGCATGACGTTACGTTAATATCTTAAATGATATAATCTAAAAGCCTTCGTCGGCAAAAGTTAACACCAAATTCTCAATTACATCTTATTTATGTATTTCAGAGCATAAGCTATGTAGTAGAGTATAAATAAACTTTTGTAAGAACAGTTAAAATGTGGGCTAGAAACGAGAAAGAAAAGCAAAACAAAAAAAAAAAACAAACAAAAAAAACAACAACAACAACAAAAACCCCCACGAACATCATCCGAATCTGGCACAGTAAACTTTGCTTTGCATATCTTTATATATGTGACGCCTAATTCCTTTAAGTGCCTTCTTTTCTGGTTGGGACCTCAGTGGCTCAGTAGGTTAGCGGGCTTGTGCCTAAGACCAATGCGGTCTTCTGAGTTAAAGTCCAGCTCATGCTGTCTTCCTTTCCAACTCTACTTGGGAAGGCCCGCCAGCAAACCTGCGGAAGGTCGTGGGTTTCCTACGGGCTTTGTCCGGTTTCCTCCCACCATATAAAGACGGGCCGTATATAAAATATACCGGAAGATCTTACGAAAGGCCACGTCCACGGCCTTGAGTGAAATCGAACCTTGAATGTACATGTGTGTATGACAGGAATGTGTGTCCGGGTTAACCGACTTTGGAAACGAGTGTCGCCAAAACGGCTTCTGAACATACACTTTTATACTGTAGTTGTCTACGTGATTATTGATTACTTCGACAATTCCATATTTTCGATTAGGTGCGGTTAGCCTATGACCGGCAAAATACTGGATGCCGTCTGTGAATATAAAGTATTTATGAATGTGCAGGTAATACGAGTCAGTAGTCGTATCAATCAATTATACATGTGTTTATGTATAATTCATGCAAGTACTCATGCACCAAAGCTCATAATGACACCAGACTGACATTCACTACCCTCCTGCCCCCCACCCCCACCCCTCTAGATTGTGTCATTCATGAACTGGGACAGTTTCACTCAATCAGCGTCTCACACCTCAACTCCCCAGATCAAGCTCCTATCAGATTTTAGTATTTATCCCTTATAACCCCTTCCAGAAATTAACCTCTGCCACATGATATCTGCTAAATCCTCGGTGTGATACGCTATGAATATACGTTCAATGGCATAGTTCATGTTCAGCTTCTTGTCGCCTGATATTAGATTTGATAAAGGACTGGTGAAGGACCCGTGAAAGTACTTTGGGTTGGCAGCGGTTCCGAAACCTACCGTGTTCCAGCTTTGAATGTCTTGGTCCGCTGAGCTTTTTATCCCCGGCACAGACGGAACCCATGACCATTCAAAAGCCTCGTCACACTCTCCTGCCCATGACCGTTCAAAAGTCTCGTCACACTCTCCTGCCCATGACCAATCAAAAGCCTTGTCACACTCACCTGCCCAAACTCTCTCATTAAATGAATGAAAAGCCTTGAGGATTTCCTTGAACAACGTAGAACAATCAGTCAAGCAATCCAATCAGTGGACTCAACGATTATCCAGTGCTTGGGCGTCGGTTGATTCTGCAGACCATGACTGATTCTCGAGCTCTGTAACTATAATTCTATCTAAGACCAAGGCTGTAATTACAGAATCTAACGGCCATACATATCAGGAGCACACTCCCCGTGTCTGTTTTCCATGGAAAATGCCCTGTAAGGCATAACGTGATAATCGAGTAAAAAGGAAACATAAATGGAAGATCCAAGAAACTTAAGCAAACTGTCACACTTACGGATATTTCGGGTGTAATTTCAATGTTCTCAGTGAAGGATCTGTCCAAACTGATCGTCACCCGAGCAATATTCTGTCTGCAGCAAAAGACATTATTAAAACATAAGAGAGAATGTAATTAACCACGATAACTACACATACTTGTCCGGAGATAATATTTTACAAGGCCACATGTATTTGCGTTGGAGATAGTTCTGGACAAAAAGTGAACTTAGGCACAGTTTACGCGTAACGGGAGGCTCTGGTGGGGGAGGGGGAGGGGGTACACGGACGGGTCCAAACGCACCCTTTTCTGCGGTGATGTTGTAGTGTTTGTGTAATAAGTACTACCTACGTGCTTTCTGAGCACACATGCACCTTCCAACCAGTCTCTGCCTGTCCGCATTTGGTCTCCACGATACAGGACTCTGCGAGGAATATTTAGGACAGTATCCTCCACGTTATGTTCCATTGTCTTCGCCATGTATATCCATCCCCTGCACAGTATGTACGCAGAACTTCGCCCTCTCGGCATACGTCGTATTAATGAAGTTACCGTACTGGCGCCCGTTTTACAAACAGGGTGTAAGTTATGTCAAACGTAACTGTAATGACAACACATGCTGTAGAGACACGTCGCCATGGTAGTTACCTTTGACGTTTAGCGTTACACTATCTTCCTAAAGCGGGCTCCTGAGCTATACGACACATCATAACAGGATATTGCAGGCTGTAGCTAATTTTCTAATTCGATGCCATAGATTCTAGACATCCCACTAAATAGCTACTCCCATGTAGTGTAGTAAATAAGCCATAGTAGAGTATATAAATACATTGATACATAATTATATGTGCGTAAATAAATATTTTTTTTTTATGTTTTTAATACTTATTCATCAACAAGTACTGCCTGGCGTGCATCGCCCTGTTGCGACAGACAACACCATTACAAACCAATCCTAACCCCAATCCTAGAAGTGTGACATAATCCAAGAAAGAACAAGGAAGTACACTGCTATGGACGGTGAAGGCGGGGAGGGGCTTACGAAATTCCCAGTTTTTTTGGTTCTGGGAAGGGCATTATTTTGTTGACCTTAATGTGATTCTCCTGTCAAATTGTAAGAGAAGTTACTCGTGATAAACAACATCACACGCAAGCCTCTATAACACCTTAAAAATGATCAAAGAATAAATTAAAGTTTTAACATATTTATAGTTTTTTCAGTATTAGGTACAAGGAAAACATGTGTCATTAAAATATAAAGCCCAGTTGAAAACAGCTTAATATTTTCGAACCATAAACACATCTGGCGAGTCGCAGTACTTGTAGAAAAGACAAGAAAGGGTCTAGGACATTTGCCTGCAATGCTATCATAATGGGGAGACTCTGGCGGACTACGTGAAAGGGTCCAGTTTGCAGAGAAACACATCGTTTTCTGCTGTGACGCTGAGATGTTTGCGTACTACTTAGGTAGCACACATGCACATAGAAGTGTGAGGTAATGCAAGACAGAACAAAGGAGCACACGGCTTTGGAACCATTCATTAAAGGCGGGAAGCAGTTTTACGAGTTTTCCATTCTGGCGTGTTTCCTGTGACGAGGTACATCTACTTTAACGTGGAACAGATGTTTTTTTGACCATACTTACCTTATTACGGCTTGGTTCCATCTAAACCCGTGTGACGTCATCTCAGTTTTAAAGTGAGCCTGAGAACATATGAAGGAGAGAGTTGACTGCTGTCGTCATGGACTATCGTGTTTGCAAACTACACCTATTGTGATACCCCGGCCCCCCATCTACATTTAGATCTATTTAAGTATTTACTTGACTGTTGTTTAAATCCACACTAAAACATGTTGCACTTACTCCTCGTCCGTCATGTTTATGGCTGAACGAAACCAAGATGCCCGGAGTAAAAACCTCCAACTTCTGGGAATTTAAGGACGAACTTTCCCATATGTGACGTACAGATACGCACGTCAGATTTGTGGAAGACAAGTGGTCTTCAACGAACGTCTGATTCCCTGGGCAAAATATCACCTGAGCGTCGTTGACAGTGTATTACCACCCAGATCACACAAACAGTCAAAGCGGAAGTGTCAAGTATTATAAGTTATGAGTAAAGTATTTTAATGCTAATTAAAATCAAGGAAACCTTGTACAATATGGCCAAAAGCTGACAAAGGCATGTAGAATGTAGATGTTGAAATTAACGTACCATAGACTTCTCTGACGGCCACTTCAATCTGGAGGGCACAGCTTTGTAGACAATCTCTCTGAAAAGACAAGCAGTAATGAAATAGTGGCAGCATGACAGTCGTCACAGTGAAATAATTTCATAAGTCAATCTACAGAAGCAGGTCGACGGATAAAGCAGATAGTGTTGTTTTGGGTGTGGACCTTATTCCGTCTAACAAATGTGGGTGGATTGTTCGCTGACACTCACCGACAATTTTCCGGACATTCACACACCAGGTTATTCGTCTTTTGGAGGGAGCTCACCACTCCTGTGCAAATATCTGTGAATAAATATAAAAACCAAGCAAATATGCTAGAACGTACGTGCTTGATTTTACACGCCGCGGTGAAACGAGAACCGTGCATGGGATTGAACTTGAGGTCATAATTTGTATGCAACACAAGAGAAAGCGATATATATTTTTTAGGCTCTTATGTATGGTTTTGTGCTATTTCGTGTTTTCTCTTTTCAGGCTTGTTGATGCCAGTGCGAAATTACGAAAATAAGAGAATAAGATCACGAAAACGACAAGACACGAAATCGCCAAAACACCATAATGCGAAAGCACAAGAATGTAAAAATGGGAAAATATGAAATTAAGAAAGTTAATTCATTTGAGAATTAATTAATCAGATTTTTAATTCAGTCCTATTAATGTGAAAATAAGAAAATAAAAGAATAAAAAAACTTTGACTTGATGCTGGTTTGTGCCACTGACAGGCCGACAACATCATAAAACCACAGGGGGAAATCGTAAGAACACAAACACATGACATCGCGAAAATACGAAATTAAGAAATTTTATACTTCACCCATGCACATCACGCCAGTGCCGACCGCTTTCACAATCGATATGTCAGATGATGTCATTCTCGCATGTGCATGCGCAAGACTGTTTGAGTGAAGCATAAAATTTCTTGTTTTCTTATTTTTGCTTGTTTTCTTGTTTTCTTATTTTTGCATTTTCGCATTCGCGTCTTATCGCATGTTTACATTTTTGTATTCTTTTGTGTTCTGGGAAATAAAGAAACCACGAAATTGTCAAAAATTAGACAACATACTTATGTATGCAAACATGCATTCATAAACAAAAATACAAGCACATTCCTTATAGAAAACTATAAAAGCTCAAAAATTTGTAAAAATAACTTTCATTTGGTTTTTACATTTCATAAATATATATTTCCCAGAGGATCTACACAAGTTAAATAAACACACTCACAGTCGTCTCTGTTTCTGGTAGCACACCGTCTGCCGGTTTGGTCATCAAAGTCATGGCTGCATCCACATAGTGAGCGCACGTGGCGGTGGAAACAGGCTAATCTACAATTCTGAGAGAGAAACGAACAGTAAAACCATGCATATATCAATTCATCGTTGCATTATCTTATGAAAATGAACGACCATTAACGACAGCTTTTCTAAATATAAACAAAGAATAATTTGACAAGTAATACATTCTTTTAATTTGTGGCCAAAATTTACTTCTGTATAAAATAACTTAGAGTAACTTAGAAAAATGACTGTAGTCAGTAACGCTTACCACTACAAACTCTACACATTGATATGTTGGATGTCCCTATCTTTGCAAGGAAATTGTAGTTAGAATACTTTTTGTAATTCATAAGGAAGAACTCTTTCCATAATATTGTTTTCCTGGCGAACACCCCATTGCATGACGTCATAATTATTCAAATTACGAGAGGCCCGCTGGGTTATGAGTTCAGTGTATTTTAAAGGACAGTTACAACACTTACTTAACATTTGATCGGCTTAACTGAGCTCCTGGCGCTCCCAGGTTTGAAAGCGTTTTCAGTGTTTAGTAAAACATAATCTCAATAAAAGAAATTTACTTTTAAATTATCTCCTGGAGCCATATGATCTCACGACAGTATGACTTCATATTTCAATGATATGAAATTCTCTTATAAAACAAACAACAACAAGCAACAGGCTTTTGGATAATAATGCTTTCACCCAAGGCAACGAAGTCCTCGCTTCGAAAACACGCTTAAGGTGTTTACTATATCCAAGACATCGATTGGTAGTGGAGAACGTGGAGTTACGGAGCACTTGAGAAAAGCGATTCTGGCAGAGAGTATAGCTGATTGCTAGGTGGTAAACGTGCCTCCTTGGTCATAAACTTTCACAAACCTGTAGTGCATATCCCGCCTCGTACTTGCACGGAGACGGTTTTCGGATTTCTTGCTGAAGAAAGCAAATCATATAATCATTAAAACAGCTGTATTAAACCTCTGCAAAAACATTTGGCGTCGTTGTTAAGTTAATGGTACGTAAGTTTTAGGCGAACAAAACTGTGTTAAACACCAATCTGAAGCTACGTATGTCGCCTGCCCTATTAAAAACTTATCTTTCACATATCTGAGCTGTACGCACTGAACGCTGACATCATAAACCATCTGGATATCTAGGGTACTGAAACACACCAGTTTAGGTGTCACTCTTAAATATGAGAAACTAGAGCTGTTTGGCTTACTTTAATTCTTTGTGCCGTGGAAAATTTCCCCCATTTTGACAAAATAGAGCTCAACTTCTCATAGTTCAACAGTTCTAATAATTACCCGTCGGACTCGAAGAGTAGTCCATTCTCCTGGTGAAACAATTAATGGAGATAATTCTGAGATAGCGTCGTCTACTTCGTGGGTGAAAACGAAGGCTCCAACAGAAGGGTACAAAAACCTTAAGTACTCATCTGCCTGTAGGTTTAGAACGAGTGTCAGGATATCTGTAATAAAACAGCAACAAACGATTTTGCAATCTGAAAAAGGCTTTGACTCCTTGATCTTTGTTCTGGTCTTTCACACTGGCCGATTAGATGGCCGAAGAATTGCAGTGGAACCTTTGATTTCTCAAGAGGTGCTTTGCAATGCAAAGGACTATGAAGTCATTGCAAACGCTGACTCCGCCATATTAGACCCTCATGCCACTCAGTATGGGTTTAAATGACGTTTGGAAAGCATAGCCCTCTGTTGAAACATGAATGAATCAGGAGAGCAAAGCATGAATTTCTTCACGTTTTTATCAAAGCGGCATAGCTTGTGAACGATTCCTTTCAGGCCAATAGACATACAAGTAGATACATGTAGATGTATATTTCCGTAGTTATCACTCACATCTCAGATATTCAAGCAAATATCCGTAATTATCACTCGTATATTACCTATCCAAGCAAATAAACATTTCAACCCCACGGTTGAACAATCATCATTCGCACTAAAACAGTCTGAATAAGTTTACCAATATATGCATTTAAATCACTGTCGATGTCTTTATTCATCAGTTTTGTAGATTGTGCATGGCCTGATGTCCTTACCTCTTGATTTACTGGCTGTCTTTTCTGAATTCGTAATTGAAACACATCGGCCGTATTTGTGGTGAATTGTTTCTTTTACATCACTAAAATTGAAAATATACAAATTGATTACACATAAAGTTTCCGAACTATTATCATTTATCCAAACATGTACAAGGACTTATGTTCATATCTGCCTTAGCAAATGTGTCACGTGTTCCCAAGATAGGCCGTAACCAAGCCAAAATGTGAAACACCTTACAAAGACCAGCTGGTTAATGAAACAGAACGCGAATATCTCAATTAAGGAAAGAATTACCTACAGAAAATGCCCGTAAGACCTCAGACCGTGTTACCTCGCTTGGGAGGGACCATTAAATCAGCGTGTCCGTGGGCAGACTAAGGCTTACAGAGGCAAACTACACGCCACGCGTGTACGCATTTTATTCATCAAACCTTTGATTGTAATAAACCTATTGTTTGGATAAGATTTAGTAGTCAACAAAGAATTGCTTTAGAGGTAAAGAAAGCATTAAATGAAGTAAGGTAACGTAACACTTCATCTAAAACTGCCTTGTTTTATATGCACGTTTTTCACTGAATTAAATGCAGTTCTGGAAGTGTTTGAATTATAAAATGGCTTTCATGCAGGGTCCATATCAGTAATGTGCGTCACTAATGATTTTTCCCCAATTTTTCTTGCTTTGAAAAGGGCATATAATATCAGATCCCCCTTTTTGTTGACAGACACAAAATACACAAATCACATTTAAAAGATTTTTATTCTAATTTGAACATGAAGGTGTAGAAAAACTTGTGTGACATCATTGTTGACACACCATGTCAGGAGGTTCCATCAAGCTCACCTTACAATCCACAAACCGGACACTGTTAAATACAGTGAAATAAATCCATGAAAAGAAAAGTTTTCCTTGCGACACCGTTTTAAATACCTTTCTACTGGTGATTACATCAACTTTTATATTTTCTTTCCCGATAGCAAGTCTTCAAACGAGTTTAAAGTAAGAATGAACAGGCCTTAAAAGATATCAATAATAAAATGATCAAATAAGCATGAAAGGTGAGTATGATTCATTAGATATTTGTTGTCTGTAAAAGACAATAACGGAGATAAAGGATCAAATATACACGAAAGGTGAATATGATTCATTAAGTATTTGTCGTCTGTAAGAGACATTGACAGAGACATAGTCCTGTATGTACGGTTCTCTCCTGTAGTCTTACATGTACCTACAATTCCATACATTGACTGAGAGTTTAATATTGCTTGTACTTTTGAACAAATGTAATTTTATTTTTAACTCTTACGTTGCCTTTTGCTGCAAGATGTATGTAATATTTCATAAAATACAAGGACGGGTGAACAAAGTTAGCGAATTTATTTATAAATTCCTAAATTTAAGACCACAATTTGATCACGTTCATTCTTCTTCTGACGCCCGTTCGTCATGTGAGCTATTCCATGGGGTATGCACAACACGACATTGTCTGTGTAATACACAAGCGTGTACATGTATATGTAACGAGAGGAAACAATGATTAATTCCCTTAATAAAGCTGAGTGAAATAAATTATGTCTCTCTTTATGGTACAGCCAGGATTTTAACCTTCTCTTGGCAAATCAATGCCTAACATCTACAGCCGCAGGCACTTGAAGAGTGCTGTATACCTCAGTCTGACTAACCGACTGATCGTAGTTAAGCACTGTACTCAACAATATTTCATTCGTGGACAAAACTGGAGTGCTCTTAGTAAACCACCGACCTTTGAGGAGTATAGCTGAACACTTTTCCCGCATATGACACGCGGATTTTGCGTAAAGTAAGGTCGCTTAGTCTGCATTGTCGATCAGGAACAATGTAATCTCAGGCAGTTTCTTCTCAAGGCCAGTTCACTGACATGGCCGAGATTGAACCAGCATGATCCATGGACAACCATGTCTGTGCTGAGCATAAGCGGCGGGCTTCAATGCACTCGTAGAGCAAGAAATCATGCAGTTAATGCTAATTAAATGTCATATAGGCCTATATTTTAGACCCTGCTCGCCTCTGTGGCTTGACTTTGTACTTTAGTGTTAGTAAAGTACTGAGTCAAGCCCCAGAGACACTCAGGGTATATATTTTGCTGATACATGTACATCATTGATTCCTGCGGGGGTAAAATCTTTGTCTTATGCACGCAAAATACCTTTCTTTCAGTAAGTCCTCCTCAAAATGTCCCCACGCCAGCGTATCAAGTGGGTGGTGACCAAGGCTTTTCAGGTGTGATGGTGTGGGGCGGACAGCGTCCCTTAGCTCGGTGAACCCAGTGTGTGCTGAGAGTTTGTACAATTCCATCCAATCTGTGTTCACACTCTGGAAGTTCTCAGACAGCTTTGATATCAGCTCGCTGATATTGTCAACACCCATTTGCAGCGTAAAGTTGTAGAGATTGGGGTTTGAGTAAGTCAAAGTATTGGCTACTTGAGACTCGGGCGGTTTGAGTTCTGGACTAGGCTCGGGTGGCTTGTTATCCAGGTCTGTAAGATTTTCATACACAGTGCCGGAGAGGAGGGACTTCCGGAGAATATTAACATTGCACACGGTGACGGCAGGGAAGTGCTGATCATTTCTGCCATATGAAAACACTGCGGTATGTTTCTGCAGGATATATTGCGAGATGAATATATACCCCATAAAAGCAAAAGTTCCGCATCCCGTTAGAGTTACAACAGTCCACACGAATTTACTGCATGAACTGCTGTTCATAACAACGAATGGAAAGCCATGTAAGCTAACACGGAGCGCCATACTTTGACCTAACTTGCTTCCGACACTAGTTTCCATATGTGTACCAGTGTGATCGTCCTTACCCATTTCCGCTAGACGGCCATCTTCCTTCCAGTTCGTTGACTTTGCGTTACAGCTGGCAGACTTTTTGTGTCTTATACCCGAAATGTAGCGCTCACACTTGTCTTGCCAGTGTTCCTCTCCATCTTCCATTATAGATAAGTGGAATCGAGATGTTTTCAAAATATTACAACTGTTTCCGCGGGAAGGACAGTATTAGATTACTGTGTAACGCGATGCAAGACGATACTGGCAGTGAAACTGGTCAACAATAAGGCCACAAACGGCGTAATGTGGCTCTTTGCTTTAAAAGTTACGTCTAACTTTTTCTATCAAGACTTGGCCGATTTGGACGTGTATATGCATATGACTATACCTGTTTCTATTATCCACTCCATATGACATGGCTGTCGACTTATTTGACAGTC
The DNA here is from genome assembly GCA_016165875.1 of Acanthopleura granulata. Lineage (NCBI taxonomy): Eukaryota > Metazoa > Mollusca > Polyplacophora > Chitonida > Chitonidae > Acanthopleura > Acanthopleura granulata. The sequence continues at coordinate 29,610,913 of JABBOT010000005.1, read as the reverse complement.
CAATAGGAAGCTATCTTGATTCGACATGGCGTCTTCATTTGTCCTTGCGGTGTGTCCGAACTCGTACATTCCTTTATTCTTTGTAATTTCCTCTCAAGGGGTTTTTGACCGGGATCCCCGGTCACAACAGGTAATGTACACGCATGACGGGGTGGCAGAGCGGAGAATCTCAGACCCCACGCAGCGTAAAACGGTATAGAAGGCACACTAATCCTGTTCCTTGGCTATTCGCCCCTGCCTATTCTCTGGACACCAACCAGCGAGACGTTATTGCTCCAGCTTTTTCTCCGAGAGACGTTGTGAAATGAACAGATTAGTCAGAGAGATTATGGCCAGCTATTTGTCATACAAGGGAGCAATAAGCAGATTGTGTGGAGATGAAAGGATTAACGGTTGCTTTGTGGGCCGCTATTTGGAGACAAAAGTGGCGTACTTTGTGGGTGGCAGCGGATCACGCGTTAACAGGTCTGATGGACGGACGGGTTTGACTGCATACATGTAACTCCACCTGCGTTAGAATCTGAATATGTACCCTCTATAACAAAACCGTATACTTGTGGTAAGACTTGATTTCTTCTCTTTAAATTAAAGACAATGTCCGCAAACATTATCTGAAATAGCCTCGGTATGTAGTAAACTTGCGTTACCTTGCAGGGAGAGGAAATTGTCAGCTGGACCTGATACATATGAGAAGCAAGTTTAGTACGTAAATGTACATATACTTGTAGTTATGGCTATAACTTTTTCTGTGACGAAAATTTGCGTAGTTCTATTGAAACATCAGTGAACTGTTATTTAGTAGACATACTGCACACAACAGACCTCACCCACGCCCACCCCTCCCACACACAAACACACACACCACATCGCCACAAATGAAAACCTCATCACAAGTTTAATAAATGTATATGATATAATGCGCCACGAACTGCATATCCTATTATAGGCTGCATATATAGCCTACAGTATATAGCTTACGGGTGCATGGAAGGTACTACTTGAGTTGGTGGGACCAGAACTACTCCGATAACATACCATCGCCTTTAATTGCCGAACGAGGACATGCAAAAAATCTTAAATGAAAGTCACAGGCGAACCGACGAGAGCTGCATTCGAGCCTGCGACCTCAATGGACACGAAAACGCCCATGTGGGCTGGACCTATGAACGTAGAAGTACGCTACTTGGGCATCAGCAATGAGCATTTCTAGATACAAACGTGAAGTTATACCTTTAATATGGTAATAGAGTGACAGTTAACGAAATTGGGCGGTTGACTTAGCTGCTTAGACACGAATCCTTACCTAAACATTAGACATATGGAAAGAAAGCAATGACCTACTAGAGTCCTATAGTTCCATAAAACGCCTGGCTTCAAAACTGTGCCATGCGTCGCCTTGTAAGGTATACAAATCATTATTCACCACGGCTTCCAAAAACTGATAGCATTTCTGCTAAACGCGAGATACATAGGCCTACCCCGTTTCCACCTGAAATCCGCCTTATGTTACCATACAGTTTCTTGTCACACTGAACTGGAACCGCTCAACATGTCTGTCTTTTCACTTTGCACTTCTAGCTCCGTCAAGGAGGGCGGCATAGACTGTAAAATGTTTATGTACATGCAGGTGTAGGTCTACATGTGTTTGCAATTTGTTTTCTCCTGGCAAAATTTAGAAAATGAATTTAGCCTTTAATTGCTAAGGAAAAGGACGACCCGCTTAAATTTGGAATTAAAGCTGGATATTTTTTTCTCATACCTGGATATAGGCCTACCAGTTTCCTTTTCTTTCTTTTTTTATTTCTCCCTCCCCACCTACTTATTTTTTCTTTATTTTCTATCTTGTGATTTGTCCTGACTGATATCATCAGTTAGTCTATATGTAAATCCATAATCACAACTTGACACAATTGTTCCGCCAACAACGCCTTGCTCGCCCCCAACATGGGTACACGATCAAGGGGGAGACCACTCTAACCGACCTTGCGGGCAAGGATGGCAGCTGTTAGAGGCTTGGGGAAAATGTGTAATACTGTGTTTAGATCGGTAAGACAGAGGGAAAATGTGGAATATTTTAGTCACATGGATTCTTACAGTTTGTATAAAAACGTGGTATGCACATTAAACCCCAGAACACCCGGGGAATTAACGTCGTGCCTCAATGTCCTTGACTTCTATGGGCTGTTAAGATTAGACCGTGCCCAGTTGTCGCCATGACCATGAGGTTATACACCGCTTTACTTGTCGTTTTTTATGAGGGTTTTATGAGAAGGCTGGGATTTTCCAATTCGTATACGTTTCATTTTATAATAAAACCGAAGTGAACAGTTCATAACAGTTATTCGTGGGCGTGCCTGGGGGGGGGGGGGGCTGGCACCAGAGGCATCAAGGGAGCAGTCATTTGTGTAAGACTAGTTGAGTAGTAGAAGATTTGTGAGAAAATTCATGTTACCCCAACAATAAACCAGGCCGGAACATGGTGGCCCCCCTATGCTTTGTAATCATTATCTCCTTCGTTCGGTCGAAAAAAGTTTGTGAAAACATTGTTTGGTTGTGTTACAATGTCTTGTTTGATTACAGGGTTTGCAGCGAAGGCTGATCCACATAGCAGAGAATCAGGTATGTACCTTAACGGAGGGCCTACTTGAGACTAGAATGTTGACTGTATAATAAAGATTATGGTAACACGTGCTAAAGTTGAGCATCAACATGTATTTTGCCATGGTAATTCCAGATAAGTTTATAGCCTATTTTGTAGCATTGTACAACAAACACTGGTCATTGTTTCAATTATGGGCGTAATGTAACACTAGAAGCATTGTCTGCTGCAGAAATAGAAATATATTACACATAAATATGTGTCCAAAGTTCTGTAATACAGATTTTTTCCTTTGTTTTTATGCCTAGGCTGCCTGGAAAGTAGGGAAGATAAACCATGTGGCAATAGCCGTGCCTGACTTGGACAAAGCCTTGACTCTGTATCGAGATGTCATGGGGGCAAATGTCAGCGAAAAACATGTGAGTTGTGAAATGTGTGAAGAGAACACAACACATATTCTTATCAGGCATTAGGTCTAATGTGTATACTGACTTTAATTTAAAGTACAGAAATCTGATGATCAGTTCACTACAGCTCCCTATAATTAGTTTTCTGAATCTTTGTCTTATTTTCCAGGGCTTTCTCTATCCACTTTCTCAGAAATATCGGAAAATTGAGTTTTGGACAAATTTTGTATTAAGTTTTCATGAAATGAATTGAGTCTTTCTTATATTGGTGATGAAAAAGTGAGAAAAAATGTCGAGTTTTATGATTTGTTCAAATAGAGTTTCTAAAAAGAAATAGGCCAGAAAAGCCCCTAATTTTCAAATTTTGTAGCTGAGCATTGATTGCGTCCCTTATTGAGCTTTACCTAATGACCAGTAAGGTTCCATGTATCAATCAAGCTAGCTGTAGCTTTGAACAAGGGCTTTGTCAGGTACATGCCACTGTGCAGTGGTTTACCCCAGGCACTCAGGTGTCCTGCAGTCATATATTCAGATACATGTAAACCATTTAAGTTTTTACACCTGTAGGATTTTCTCAGATAATGGTTGATATATTATTATCAGATCTGTGTGTATTATTTTTACAGTTTACACTACTTTTATAAACCGCTCATACATAGGAAGAAGGTCGGAGAGCATCCTAGGGATGGTCAGGGGTTTTCCCTGGGGCTCTGCCAGGTTTCCTCCCCAAAAATTGCTGGCTACCGTTGTATGAGCGAAATATTCTTGAGTATGGCATAAAGTAGCATTCAAATAAGTAAATAAATAAATAAATCTTTTTGTAAATTATGCATAAGGTGTAATTTTAGTGTCCAATGTTTGTACAAATAGGAATTACCAGACTGCATATGCAACATGACTTTAAGCATAAAATTATGAAGAAAGCAGCAATACATAATGATGTAAGCAGAGAGGTTTTTGTTGTAATGCATTGTAAATGTAATAAAATCGTTACGTTTCTTTTTCTGAATTTATGGATGTCTGAAAACGTTTGAAAAGATGTATATACTTCATGAATAACAAATGATATTTTCCTGGCTTTGTGACAGCCTCAGCCAGAACATGGCGTGTACACAGTGTTTGTTAAGCTGGGGGATACCAAGATAGAGGTGAGCGAAATACATATGCATCTAGTCACCGAATGCTTTATCACCAATTACTTCATGAATATGTATCATTTATGATTGTCGACATGCATATGTTAATGGCTACAGAGCCTAGGCATAAATGGCAGCATGTAAACTTTAGCAAATTTGTGAACAAAAAAGGTATAATACAGGCCCCCTTTTTGAATTTACATCTTAGATCATTATTATGGTAATTTTCTCATTACTTTGGTTTTTAGGGTAAAAGCTGTCTAAAGAAGTTATGTCTGTTTTCATGTTACACTAGATTTATGGAACTTATTTGCATATAGGTTTAGATTCAGATTAGTGTTCTTTGTTGGTTACAGCTCCTTCACCCTCTAGGAGAGAACAGCCCTATTGCTAACTTCCTGGAGAAGAACAAATCTGGAGGAATGCATCATATCTGTTTAGAGGTCTGTAGTGTATATAATTGCTCTATACATCTAATGTCCATACTACCTACTGTATGTGTTATGAATAAGTATGAAGCCTCTTCTGTCCAGGTAAAAATCAAAAGAAATACTGGTTTTTGAAGGTTTTTCTTCAAAGGAAATTCCAAGGTAGCTCATACCAAATTATATTAAAGATAATATTATTCCTTTTCATGAAAAAGAGAAAAAAAAAAAATTGAATTACAAAAGCATTACTGTCACATTGGTATTCCTGGCTTTTTATTTATTTCTTTATTTTTAATTCCTTATTTTTATTTTTATTTTTATATTGACAGGTTGAAAATATCCAGACAGCTATGGATGACTTAAAGGCTAAAAACATTCGTCTGCTCAGTAAGGATGCCAGAATCGGAGCTCATGGAAAACCTGTAGTGTTTCTTCATCCAAAAGACTGTAATGGTGTCCTGGTGGAACTTGAACAAGCCTGAAACAACATTTTGTGAACATTTTGTGAATGTCCTTTGCCGGTGGGATTCACCATGATTTCAGTTCATCTTACTGGCTCAAGAGGAGATATTGCTGTTGTTTGTAAACCGAAAAATTATACAGTGATATTGGGCTTTTGCTAACATTATGATCAACCGAGTTAGCTTTCTAGGAGAAGGGAACATGATCTTTGTCTGTAGCTCTAGTAAAACAGAACTTAAAGTTTCACTGAAATTAGCACATCGTGTCGGAGGGCTAACTATAGGGTGCTTTACTTGCCAAATTGAAACCTATCATGGAGTTAACCGTAAGTGATATATTGCAGGATTGGTGAAGTCACATGTGAATACAGGAGGTGTGCACAACGGACATCTTTGGGTCACTGACATGCTCTAAGAATACAGTACCTAGCAGACCATCTTTCTAAATTTACATGTGTGATAAGATAGGGAGGTCTGCCAGCAACATGTAGGTGACCGTAAGTCTCACTGTTTCATCAACTTTATGCTGGCCATCGTGAAATATTTTTGATTTACAGGCTTAAAACGCCAACTGAGTAAATAAAGAAATAAATTTACAACATTAACTGAAGCAAATTAAGCATGCTGAAGGAAGGCTTACTTGTAGCACGACACAAGTGAGTGTCAGCTGACGTAGATAGTCGAAAGACAGCCATCTTATAACCTGTCCCTGTACTCTTCTAGCTGGCCTAGGTACAAGGTACAACTGGGCCTAATGCCACATCTCAAATGGTTATGAATATGTTAAGGCAAATCTGAGACTAATATCTGTCATGTGTTATGTAACTATCAAACTGATATTTCTTCAATGAGGTCGCTGTGAGATCAATCCCAGCTCACGCTGGCTCTCTCTCCGGGCGTACCTGTAAAGGTTTGCCAATAACTTGCGGATGTTCGTGGGTTTCACCCGGACTCTGCCTGGTTTCCTCCCACCATGATACTGGCCGCCGTCGTTTAAGTGAAATATTCCTGAGCACAGCCTAAAACACCAATCAAATAAATAAATATAAACTGATATATTAGCCCAAGGGTAAATATTACAGATATCTGAAAAAAGCTCAATTTTTACTTGTAAAGCACCGTAAAATTTTTCCCGCTTTTCAATCTCCCTGCGCATACTAATTACCATGAAGTGCAAAATTCATGATGTGTCGTGAGAAGGGACATCCCATAGTTGATGCGATGCTTGTGAGCTCTATCTAATGGCTCAGAACAACTCCGCCAATTCTCCCGGTACACGAGTTTCACGAATATTGTCTGTGAGTAATATTTACAACAAATAGGCGTTCTTCTTTCTCCATTTTTATGTCAAATAAATGTCTTATCTTGCTTGAAGTCTCGCAGCGTGTCTTCATGCTTTGAACTGTGAGTTCACGTTGATTTATGGTTTATTTTTTATGCAGTGATGATGGTGAAGATCCGCGCTTCACAATTAACGCTGTCGTGGCGTGTTTCCTTCAATTTTCCCCCTATATTCAGTTCTCTGTCAAAACACTCATATTCACTACCAAAATTGACATTCGACAAGCTCTACGCATCGATGTGTTGAACGTCCATATTACTGCAAAGTAAATTTAGTCAGAACAGGTTTTCTAATTCATCATGTTAATCTATATAAGCTGCGTTTTCGACACAAAGAACTCATTCAAATAAGTGCCGTACAGAGTAATTGATGTGGACAGTAATTTATTTTATAATAGCGGTACCCTACGCAGTTAGAACAAGCTACGGACAATGTTAAAGCCTACGGAGAACAACATTGTTTGGGTTTTTTTTTTTTTTTTTGCTTTTTTTTTGTTTTTTTTTGTTGTTGTTGTTGTTTTTATCACAGAATTTCACAACATTTAAATCTAAATACTTACTGAATTGAGATCATAAAGCTAAGAGATAAACTAATTTTCATTTATTATGTGGGAGGGGGAGGGGGAGGAGCATATAGTGATTTTTTCCGTCCGCCCCTCCCTCCCTCCCTCAACTTTGTGGCCTATCCCGGCAACTATTACACATAGGATTCTCACACTCGCAGGCAGTGTGCAAAATGACATGAAGTTGTGCACTCCCAGGTTGGTTTTCTGTGTTTCGATCTGTTTTAGGAGTTGTCTGCCATTGCGCATATTTCTCTAGTAGGCGCGGAGCATATCTCGGTATCTATTTAGCATTGGATTCTGAAACTCACACAAAGGGTGCAAAATGACCTGAAGCTGTGCACTGTCAAGTTCCTTTTTTCGCGTTTCGATCTAATTAAACTCCGTCTCTTAAAAGTATATTTACCATGCAATGGCTGATTGTGCTACTTATATTTTTCTGGAGGGGAGAGGGGACATACATTCTTGCAATCTCCGATTGCTTCCTTGTTAAGATTATATGGCACTAAAACTTGAAAATGATAACAAACATGCCAGTGACAGAAACAGGATTTGAAGTTGACCCAATGCAGTTTAGGTGGCAGCTCGCGCTGGCTTTCCCTCCGGCCGTACGTGGGAAAATCTATTGGCAACTTGTGGATGATCGTGAGTTTCCGCCGGGTTCAGCTCGATTTCCTCTGTCCTCCCTCGCATAAATGGAATAATCTTGAGTAGTGCGTAAAACACCAATCAAATAAGTAAACCACGGTTTAAGTAACTGGTGTCGCTTTCACTGATGCATCTTGTGTTTGAATAATTTTAATTTCACCCGAGGCAATGAAGCCTTCAAACAACCTAATGGAGTTTAACAGGATGAATACATCCACTGTGTCCACTGTTACTCACTGATACATTTACAACGTGTACATTGTATAAGACACTACAATAGGGACTGGGTGATTTTACAGAGTTGAATATAGGAGACAAGTTAAAAGAAACGGACAATAAATGTTTCAACGTTCACCGGAACGCAATTCAAGGGAGATCACTCTAAACGACAAGTTGTACCTCGGGCCAAACATTGTCCTTAGGTCGAGCCTCTCGCATTCTGAAAGGTGAATGACTTAGACCGATGGGTGAATGGCTCTGGGATCAATACTTCTCTGGCCCATAACCAATAAGACCGGGGAGTTCATCCCCGCAGATTAACGGATACCTGTCAACTTTTCCATCACCAACAAACGTGCCTGATTTCATATAAGTGTATTCACCGTGCATAGTTCACTGGTAAGGTGTAACCAGGTAGATGTATCAGTTTTTCAGTTCTCTCAGTTATACCACTACCTATAAATTCCCTTTAGTCCAGCTGTTATTTATCGAAGCTTTGGTTTGTACATCGTAATTAATACCTACATCTCGACATGTTTTCAACTATTAATCCACAATAACATACAAATGCTGTATAGGAATATTACAGACGGAGTCAGGCTTATTGGATTTCTTTCCTATAACACACATGTGGGGGCGTCCGTGGCTCAGTCGGCTAGCGCGCTATCGCAGCCCAATGACCCGAAGCCTCTCGCCAGTGCGGTCGCTGTGAGTTCAAATCCAGCTCATGCTGGCCTCCTCCGCCGTGGGTTTCCTCCGGGCTCTGCCCGGTTTTCTCCCAACATAATGATGGCTGCTGTCGTATAAGTGAAATGAGTACGGCGTACAACACCAATTAAATAAATAAATATAACACACAAGTAAACTATTTGAGGGAGTTTAGTTAATTTTGCTATTGTAGTTACGTGCAAGGCAATGGTAACCGGTGCTTCGTGAATGCAGTAATTATGGAGTGTGCTTATACGTTAAAACCACCCTGTGAAACCATCAAGCTTCAATACCATTATGAATATTTATATTTTAATAACATCAGAAGCAAAATCTGGCTGATAAATCATTTGCTTCACGTCAGAAGAATTAAATAATGGGGAAAAATCAAATCCAGACTTGCGAATCCCTTCCTTTCCAGTATGAATGAATATGAGTAATGACTGTTTTCAGTCTCAAGCTAGTTGATTCTATTTTCAGGAAATCGGTTTATTTTTCCTTATTTTGCCTGGTATTTTGTAGATAGATACTGGTAATGTTATTATTCACGTGTTTTGTTGTTTCACCCAAACCATTTTCAAATCTCTATGTCCGGTACCATGCTTGAACACTTACTTAGTCAACAGAGTTTCGGTTATACTGGTGCATATCATGTTTCGTACTGAAACATCCAGGTTGATTGTACTGTTCAACACCATGCTTCGATCGTTTCCGAAGAAGTTGTTTCCATTTAATTTCAAATTATGGTTTTAATTTGATTCACAAATCTAATGTCGGAAACACAGTCACGAAGACAGACGTGAGGTTCTTGCCATAACATTATTAGTACACATAGGACACTTCTACCACCTCTGGAGCAGTGTTAGAATATTGCTGAAGAGAAGATATTAAAGTGTTACGGACACGCCCACGTTCCCGCCCTATGGCGTAAGGTGTGCATGCCTACAACGGTCTTCGTCATCTGGCACAATAGTTGTCATTGCAGGATAGCCATCATATAAATGCTGACCTTGTGAATATTCCTTCTATGTGAGGATTGTTCCTCGCTGACATCACCAACCTGCGTTGTGCTTCGCGTTCGACGCAGCGGATATGTTTTCCGCGTTCTCGCGGCGATACACCCGATTGGTAACACAGGCTCCCTTCTGTCTCCACTGTGACTACGCCTACTGTTGTCTACAGTACTCGGTCCGGTCTCCTCGCCCCGCTTCGTTCAATAAATAAATAAATAAATAAATAAAATCCTTCGCCGCTGGTCCTATATACTTGTATGTGGTTATTGCAACGAATGATTTTAATGCGTTAGTGAGATTAACCAAGTTGTCGCATTTCACCGAATGTTGGTGCTAGCGAAAGATATGCCTACAACTAAAAAGGAAGCCTTGTGTTGCCGCCGGCCCAGTCACGTGACGAGGGCCATTGGAGAACTTGGATCCACGCCACGTGCCAGTTTGTATTTAATGGCTGTAGCTGTAAGGAATTAATTTTTCATTTCGCTCTGGTGTCAGGAAATAGCCCCATACTTCTCTGTATATGTAGACTATGTGCATCTCTATCCACTGTTTATGTAACCAGATCATCAAAACAACCAGAGGCAAGATCGGCCTCTACCCTAGCGTACAATGTACATGAACAATTACGTTTCCATAACCCCGGCATTGATGGAGATGGTTATCTCCCTTCATTTGTCAGCGCACCATTGTGGCATGTACATGCAGTCAACCAGAATTAAGTTGCGCACTTTTGTGACCTTGTCATTTCATGTTTACACTTTGTGCATTGCATTGCTCGTGAAAAACTTCATTGTCAATTTGAGAAATGTTAGCATTGCCTCAACATAGTCGCCAATGGTCGATTAGCAACAGCTGATGTAGCCTTATACACACCGGAGGTCATATAACTATGTAGGCCTATACTAATTTTCTAAGAATATAGTGCCTCTAATCTCGTCATCACAAATAATTGAAAGGGATATCTCTTGGAACATGTAGCATGTGATGTAAAGGAAGGTCAGATCTTGCATCGTCATAAATATTTTTTGCATAGAAGCCTAGTAATGAATATTTGCATCACTCTACCTCAATAAATGGTTACAATGAAGCTGTTGTTATTGTGCTGGATGGTCAATTAACCAACATGGAATTTAATGTTTAATATTGTGACTGGTGTTTTACGCCGTACTCAAGAATATTTCACTCATGCGACGGTGGCCCGGATTATGGTGGGAGGAAACCGATGATTTAATAAGACATCGTATGCGTATAATAACAGAGTTAAAATGCACGGGCATTTCCTTTACTATCGAAAACTAGGCGCCTTGGTTACCCCTCTTTGCATCATCTCCTTATACCTATAACTTAGATATAGGTCCTCTGAACTTGGTTTGGAAACGTTAAGTTTTCAACGTCGTTTTTGCATCTACATGGATGCCAAGGCTGACATGTCCAGATTTCCAGCACGGCGTGATTAAACATATTTTATAGAATTTGGAAGGGTGCATCACGTGTCCTTTATTTATATATATGTACTGCTTTGTATATATGTATAGCCATTCATCATTACTTGAAATACTGTCAAACAAAAAAGTTGCGACTTGATGAATGTGCGCAATGCTACAATTTCAACTAAAAGACATTAAAAAGATTAAAAAATTCTCCTTTGAATTCAAACACCTGTTTCAATTTGTATGAACTATTTTGCTGCCGACTGGGCATCTTTTAAACTATGAGACATTGACCATTCAGAGAGCTAGTTTATAAGCTGTGACGTAAATCTTCCGAGTTGACTGTCTATGTAACAAACAATAACACAGGGACAGGACACTGTGTTCACACTATATGTTTTAATTATAACAAACACATGTGTGAACAACACGGTCAACTATATGCAGATTATTGTTTTGTGGCATAAGTAAATTTATTGATCATTTCATGTTTCAATCATAACCCTAGCTTATACTACAGTTTCAGGTGGCAAGAGTGTTCGGCGCTTGAAACAATTACATCACAGCCCACACAGAATGCCTGTGTTTCCTGCTAGCCGAGGGAGTACGGTCAGATGTCAATTTCCATAGACGCAGTAGTTGTTAGAAAAATTACTATATCGAAATAAACATCATATTATTCAACCTTTTTGACAGACTTTAAACGTGCACCCGTCTTTCAGTTTGAGCTATGTCATTGGCAAGCCAAGCCGTATAAACTTGTTTTAAAACTTTAACACTACATACTTTTTCACATTCAGCTGCATTTATTCTGGTCGTCATAAGACGAGACATTTTGTATTTACCATAATGGTCAAATGAGATTTGTTTCTAGTGTTTGGAAAGATCTGTGTCACCTTATAATTCCAGCCGATCTGTCACGGCATGTTAGAAGTCTTGGTATTTAATCTTCGGACATCAAAGGCATTGTCCAAGTGTCGGAGTCAACAAGAACAGAACTTCTCCATTTAAAGGTGGCAATTTAAGTCCCACTGAAGGCAGCCAATTTTTCTGGACTCTTTCTGGGTAGAACGCTCTTCGCGTCCCCCTTTGACTCCTCATCTCTACCCCGCATTAAGGCACTGACACAAAATCTCATTTTAGTTTATATAGCCTGTTATATTATTATTATCAGGCCCGATCAAACAATTTCAGCCTAGACTATAGGCCTAGAAATGAACATTCAATGAATAAAAGTTGAGACTACCCATCACCAAGTAAAAGCAAGACTGTATCATATTTACGTACTTTGTCAATGAACTACATCTCGATCGACGATGCAACTTTGTTGTTGCGTGGAAAATAAAGATTAAACGGGGGGGGGCGCTAAGAAATTGTGGACTGGTCCCTCACGCATGGCGCTAATTCTTCAAATCGAGTACGGTCTCTCTACTTTAGTACATATATATCAAGAAACCAATCAGCCATGCAATAAAGCGCAAATAAAGGTCTGACAAGGTTGGAACAGTGTTCCTCGAAGCCATATAACGGGCCTATCTCGATCTGGGAGTAAAAACATTCCTGTACTTAGGGCTTATGCTCTTAGCAACTGGCTGACTGGAAATCAATGGTTTCCATAAGTGATAAAACCAACGCCTAGCAGACTACAGTAGCCACACCGTTAATTAATTGTCAATTATAATCTCATGGGTGGTGCTTTCCTATGTCACCCATCATCTTGTCCTCACCTTAGTTAGTTCTGCGCCCGGGGCTACCACACGGAAAAACGCCAGATTTTGCCACAGTTTCACATCCCTAGCTTTTCATCGAGTCTGCATGTTGTTAGAAAACCAGTCTGTCTAGCAGTGTGCATATATATACTCGGGTAATTGCTAGAACGGAAGGGAACATTTCCTGTAGAGTGGCAAAAACTTTGACATGATATCTCCATGCACGCAAGGCTGCTACAGATAAACGGGAATTGGAATTGGTTTGCTTAAGGCAAGTGCTATCTACATGAGCCATTTTCACGGTACTGTTCGCCTTGAGCGCCATCGGCACAGAAAATATTGACTTCGCGCTGATAATTCTGCACTTACCAACCCTGTGTGTGAATGTTGTATAGGGACAACGTTCGAAATGTCTATGGACAAATCTAAACATTAACGAAAAATGTCGCTTGTTGAAGGAATGACTGAATCGGTAATGCCGTCCGTGAAATCAGGCATAGCATACACACTTTTAATTCACAGTATGGTACATATGCAGGTGCTCGTACCGTCCGTTACGAGCTTGTTAGCGTCCCTTTTCTTGCTTGCTTCGGCTAAAACCTTCCACTGCTAGAGCTGATGCCAAATGGCCATTCAAATACTGACACAGACATACTATTCGTCAAGGTGAAACCATGTTTCTTGAGACTCAACAGAAATTATCAATATTTTAGATTTTTATGTAGCTCATGCTTCCCCCTGAATCTTTAACAAAGTCATCGTTAGAAATTTTAATGTTTTACATGTAGCATAAACTGAATGCAACCCACATGGCCACTGGTCAGAACGCCATTTTTCTCAAATTTCGGTAACAATTCTGCTGATTTCCTGATATGAAAATTGCTGTTAATACTGGATAATTCTCGGAGATGTAAATAATAAATCCCCCGCTCCTCGTGGACTTTTTGAAAGAGAGCGAGTACTATCGGGATACACATAAACTCAACTTTTCGTACATTACCTAAATATTGGTTCCATGTAATTGCGAGCAGATACAGGTTTATTCCCCTTTGCTTAGGGTTGAAAACACTCATCTCGAATACATCCCATCGCTAAGCTCGCCTGCTACCATGACGACCAGCGTTGAAGGTAAAGCGTTACCATGGCTGCCATGTACACGTAACGGATTTAGGGCCTAGAGGTTTCGTCTGATATTTTCCGAGCAAAAACAACAAAAAAGGGAAGGTGTGATCACAACTGTGTCTGTTGGTTAATTATGCAGTTTTGAAAAGTGGGAACTGGGCGTGCGAGAGGAGGTGGGCGTAGGAGGGGAGGTGGGCGGTACATTTAACTGGTGTACCAAGATTGAAAAAAAAAACATATTTGCTGGGTCATCTTGGAGAACGAATGGCATTCCATAGGCACTTTACATGTGGTATATAGAATAAAAATGTATTTCTTTATGAGAGATAATTTATTTACTGAGTACATCGTATACGCACACAAGACATAAATTCCAAGATATGTAGATGTATGTTATACCTTTCATTTCTTTGACCTTTTCCTGCACATTTTACAAACTTTTTAAAGCACAGCAATAAAAAGGTTGGCTCTCAGTTTAGGGCATTTTCAATTTAAAAGAACGTACCTTTGTAATGTACCTTTAACCAGTTGTATAATTCAATACAAACATCTGAATACGAGTTTCCATGGCAACTGATACGAGCCTGTAACCATCGACCAGTCGTGCTTTCCTAGGCACATTAATGTATATACATATATACACACACGCATATATACATATAGTCAGTCTTATATCTCTTGCACATCTATCATTTATTAAACATACATGTTCTGTTCAGCGAGGAAAAGACTTGCATTGACTTGCCGCGGGCGAAAGCCGTTATGGCGTGGATACAATATAAAACAACCACTACACACACAGTCGTGTTTAGACGTATACAGCTTTCAGAGACTAGGTTATCTAGTCATAAAAAAATCCAGACAAGGTATGGTGACACAGACAAGGTATGGTTTTAAAGGCCAATAGAACAGAGTTCGTGTCGTTATAGTGTTACAATTCATTTAATTTGAAATATCAGTCTAAGGTAGCTATGCAGTCTTGTATACTGACATATTCCATAGATATAGGCATACAGCGTTGTCAAAGCCAAGGAATCCCCCAAAACTACAACTGTACTATCCTTACTTATTCGACATACTTCTTACATAAAATGTATACTACTTGTTGTGAAATTAGCAGCTTGTAACACGCTGAAGCCTGAATAAAGAAAAAGTGTGGGTCGTATAAAAGTACCTGGTCTCGTCCTCTCAGTAGGAATATCAAACCGAGATTTAGAATCACACTTGATTCTTACTCATTCTTACTTATTCTTATATATATATATATATATATATATATATATATATATATATATATATATTGATTACATAAAATAAAACCAGTCTGGTTACATGTGTTATCCTGCCAGTTTCCTGGTATGGTGTACATCTACTATAGATGGTATATGAATAATTGTTGTTACAAGTTTGCGAAAAGATAAGTAAAAAAATAATAAAAGGCTATATTTGTTGATCTCACTGGTATATTGTTCAGACCACAATCCTATTATAAAGTTGTTATCATGTTAATAGAGGTTTAGTTGTTTTACCTGGTATTAAACACGTCTGCCTTTTTCATTTGGTTTGCATGTTCGCATCTTTTTCTTCTTAAAAACCATATACTGATTCGTGGTTGAAGACGTGTTCTCTTCACGACATGGCTGAAAAATTGCTGACGTGGCGTAAAGTCATTATCATTCATCCATTCCTATTAATACATCTACAGGGGGTACATCAAGTCCTCAAAGACTTTATTCCCGCTAGTATTTTTCTAGATAATATTTAACGTATTTTCATATACATATATATGTATCTTGGTGGTGAATATATGTACAAAAACACAAATATATAACCTATATTTGTGCATGCCCTGCTCATAGGCACATTGCTTTCCATGGTAAGCCAGTGTCAACACTACCCACACTCCTGTGATTATACAAAGGCAGGCCTTCATGGGCACAGGTCAAAGAGAATGTTGTCATTTCTTTGGGGTGTTTTCTGCAACCAGTTTTAAAAATTGAAAGAAGAAAATTGGGTTTTAATTTAACCGAAATTGTTATGTACCTAATTATACTAAGCACTTAACATTCCTGTAACGGTTTTTTGATTTTCATTTTTTGGTTATGTTTGATACTGATTATTGGATATGAAATAGTCTCATGGTTCTCTTGTCATTTTTCAGATGGAAATTAAAAAAAAATAAGCCAAGGAGGATACTGGACTTTCAGGCTGGTTTGGAAATGAATGGATTCTAACTACTGGAATATAACACCCAGTAGTTGTTCCGTACATAAAGTCCTGACGTCTGGGCATATGCGATTACCATGAAAGTATACAGAGGATATGCAATGCAGAGGTAAAAATATCAACACTGAATATATAAGTCTTGCTTTACATAGGAGTTGTCAACAATAACTATTAAACCGAACTGCTATAACATCACACTTTTGGTCCGTGGAAAAACATCGTTGTACGAATATACACACACATGATTATTTTTACCTGAAATGAATATAGACTTGAGATATTTTTTGACATATGCGAAGTGGGAGACAGCAGCCTGGAATGCCCCTCCCCCTATCCCCCTCCCTACCACCATATATTGTAGAGTTTAGGTCCTTGAAAAGGTGTATATATATTTTGTTGTTTAACGCCAGTATTAAATAGATTTTTCAAATCTAGACTATTTATCTGGTCGTTTAATTATGCTTCGTAATGGAGCTTTGTAAAAATAATATGAAACTCAGGGCTATATATAGAGAAAATAGATGTTATCTACTCCTCTGTGTAGGCTATTTACCCAGATGGCCGTGGGCCACGCCGGGCGGGGGGGGGGGGCTTACACTGAAAGTAGCAGTCTATACATGTATGCATGTATATAGATGCAAACAGGTTCTATTAGGACTAATCTTCTTCTTTTAAAGTAGAGCTTCGAACATTCCTCCTCATTTGTTTAACTTGCTCGGACTCAGCGCCATTTCTCTCACTTTCTCTCTCTTTTCTCTACAGTTTACACGACAATGAACACTCAAAAAAAGGTGCCACTGAGCTCTTTTGTTATTTGTCACCTCACATGTTCTGAGTTAATAACTTATGTTTGGGAGTCGCTTCTAAGAAGAGGACCAGCTGTTAATTCTGAGCTTGGTATTCACGGGGAATCAAGGGCTGCATGTTCATGACTCTTAGTAAGGACAGATGTGACTATTGACACGCAAATCCTCGGAGATGCGAAAGGACAATCACTGACTGCAGGCCGTGTGCATGTTACCTTGAGATAGATGGACAGTACACAGAGCCTTGTTCGCACGCCAGTACAACCATGTACTGACATTTGTCAGTACGTTTGCATGTCTGTACGTGTGAATGTACAGTGAATTTATTGTTCAATTTAACATGTTAGTGTAGAGAAAAGCAAAGGCAAACAAAAATCAGTATTGTAAATATATAAATTATAAAAGAGTATACGACTAAATTTGGGATGCTTAACAACTATAGATCACAACGTCTTCAATATTTTTCTTCAAGAACAAATCTTTTCTCATTTTTAAAGATGGGGATTTTGTAAAATTACTCGTCATCGTTAGTCTGATGCTTGGATACCTTAAATAGCACTTTAAATGCGAAAAATCACATAGGTCATATCTGAAAAAAATCACTGACCCACATAAATGTATAAGGGCATCTGTTCGCATTTTGCACTCCAATAGATGTTTCGGAGATAATATTATGTTTTGCATGAGCTAATTTAGCATGTCATATAAATCCCATGTCTTCATATACTCTTGCCATGCTATATTATTAAATTGTTAGATGACAAAGTCAGAAATCGAATAAAAGCCACAATTCCCACATGTCTGTTTATTTACATGCACCTTACTGCATTAATCACCTGCTATATTCAAAATCCATATGCTGGAAATCCATGTGCTGGAAATCCATGTGCTGGAAATGTATCCACCTGATTTGGATTGAGACTACTTGCACCTGTGTGATCATATGATCAGAACATAGCTTTGATTCGAATTCTACCCAGTGGCAGATATATTGGCTATGCCAGCAATAAACGTTTCGGCAATCATATGTACAGTATAATACCTGATCACAAGAGCTGAAAACCCCATATTTATTAATGTAAAAACTTATGGAAACCTTGTTTTACCCCGGGCTCCATCCGGTTTCTTGCCACTCTAATTCTGACCGCCGTCGTATAAGTGAAACATTCTTCAATAAATAAATAAATAAATAAATAAATAAATAAATAGAAGCCTTCTCTCCTTTAAGTTATATTTTTATAAATCCATTTAAGTTTTACAAGAACATACAGTCACAAAAGTGATTCATATGTTTCTTTTGACTACTTACCGAGCATCATGTGCAAATCTATGTACAACTACAGTTGATTTTATTTACTCATAAATTCTAGCATTATCAGGCGAACCTCTTGTCACACTTTGCAGAAAGTCATGGGGGCCATTTCAAGCGTATCTATCATCTCGGAACTTGCGGGATATGATTGAAATCGCCAGTTCAGTATCAACTGCTGCTTAACACTATTTTTGCTTCTCAACGTTGAATACATTTCACAGAATTTTTCATACTTTGGGGCGATCGCGGCCTTTCTTTGACCAGACAGTGATCTGTCAAGTCATTCCACCAAAATGTAGCTCTGTTTATAAGCAAAGGTTAAGTCAGTTATTACCATGTATAAACGAATGTCACCGAAATATTTCTCTGTATTTGAATGTGTTTTATTTATGTTTCATGCCAAAGGCTAAAGGCTGGAGATTAAAAAATAGAGCAGCGGCGACAGTGTGATTGTTGGCAAATGGTTACACGTAACCAGTGAAGCACCACTTCCTAACAAATTACCTCCGTTAGAGCTTTATTTTTTAACTGTTCATGTAAATGCGTAAATATTCGCAATCCACCCCACCCCCACCTCCATAGCACAATGGCTTAAGCAGAATAAGGTAAAAGAAATCCGATGATGTTAGTCGCGATGTATTAGACGTCACTGGTCAAAATGTTGTACGGAATAGCTCAAGTGTTAGAACGTTTCACGTCGTTTCATCCATTTAGCGAGATCCGCCTTTCCCACTCCCTCCTCCCTCCATCCATTGTTCCTTTCCATACATCTACCTCAACCACCCTCTCCATTTATCCATTCGGTCAAATACAAGACATCCACCCAACCACCTAACTATCTGTGCAGTTATTCTCGCCACTCATCCAACCAGTCATCTACTTAACCACATCCCATCCTATATTCAACGTTCTTCTCAAAGCATTCATCTAGCTATCTATGTCTGTTTTTTTTGCTCCTTTTATCAACTCAGTCATTTACAACAATCTCTCTCTTCATCCCACCATCCAGTCATCTACAACAGTCACTCTCTTCATCCCACCATCCAGTCATCTACAACACTCACTCTCTTTATCCTACGAACCAGTCATCTACAACAGCCAGTCTCTTCATACAACCATCCAGTCATCTGCAACGGTCTTTCTCTTCATCCAACGATCGTGTCATATACAACAGTCGCTCTCTTCATCCAATCATCCGGTCAAATGCTACAGTCACTCTCTTTATCCTACTATCCAGTCTCCTACAATAGTCTCTTCATTCAGCCATCCAATCATCTACAACAGCCACTCTCTTTTCCCAACCATCCTGTCATCTACAACAGCCACTCTCTTTACCCAACCATCCTGTCATCTACAACAGCCACTCTCTTTACCCAACCATCCAATCATCTACAACAGCCACTCCCTTTACCCAAAAATCCAATCATCTACAACAGCCACTCCCTTTACCCAACCATCCTGTCATCTACAACAGCCACTCTCTTTACCCAACCATCCAATCATCTACAACAGCCACTCCCTTTACCCAACCATCCTGTCATCTACAACAGCCACTCTCTTTACCCAACCATCCAATCATCTACAACAGCCACTCCCTTTACCCAACCATCCAATCATCTACAACAGCCACTCCCTTTACCCAACCATCCTGTCATCTACAACAGCCACTCTCTTTACCCAACCATCCAATCATCTACAACAGCCACTCTCTTTACCCAACCATCCAATCATCTACAACAGCCACTCCCTTTACCCAACCATCCTGTCATCTACAACAGCCACTCCCTTTACCCAACCATCCTGTCATCTACAACATCCACTCTCTTTACCCAACCATCCTGTCATCTACAACATCCACTTTCTTTACCCAACCATCCTGTCATCTACAACAGCCACTCTCTTTACCCAACCATCCTGTCATCTGCAACAGCCACTCTCTTCATCCAAACATCCACTCATCTTTAACAATCACTCAACACCCATCCATCAAGTCATCTAGAACAGCCGCTCTCTTCATCCAATCGTTCAGTCATCTGCACCAGTCACTCTTTTTACCCAACCACCCGATCATCTAAAACAGTCACTCTCTACATCCAAACATCTAGCCAGTTACAACAGTCACTCTTTTCATCCAACCATCCATCCACCTGCAACAATCACTTTTCATCCAACCATGTGCAACAATCACTCTTCACCCAACCATCAAGACGTCTACAACAGTCACTCTTTTTATTCATCCGTCTAGTCTTCCACAACAGTTGCCCTCGCCAGCCGTGCACACATTCATCTAGAACACTCACTGTTTCTATCCATTCATTTAGTGATCTGCAACAGCCACTCTCCCCATCAAACCATCCAGTCATCTACATCAATCACTCTCTTCATCCAATTAAGCAATCATCTACAACAATCAATCTTCAGCCCCTCTCTACATCCGACCATCCAACCATTTGTAACAATCACTCTCGTCATCCAACCATCCTGTTTTCTGTAACAGTCACTCTCTTTATCTGACCATCCAACCATCTACAACAATCACTCTCTTCATCCGGCAATCAAGTCATCTACACGAGCCACTCTCTTTATCCATCCAGTCATCTACAGCACTCAGTCTCTCATCCGATCATCCAGTCAAGAATCACTTTCTTCATCCAACCATCCGGTCATTTACCTCAGTTACTCTCTTCATTCAACCACCCGGTCATTTACCTCAGTTACTCTCTTTATCCTGCCATCCAGTCATCCACTTAGCCATTCTCTCCACCCCGCCCTGTAAATAATTTGCCTGAAAGGAAAGACAACAAAAAATATAACCAAAGTTTTTTAGAAGAGGGGTTCACAGAGATCAACATGATGATTTTTCATTACGTGGTCGATTATTTTAAATTACCTTTTAATCTGGAGTTCTCGCGTCATCCGTACCCTAAGATTTTCAGGATCAAAGGCGGTGCACCCCTTTGTCTTGTGTAGCACGAACCCTCTTCTTATTAGAAAGGGAGGCCACGCATTGTGGCCTCCAGGTTGAAATCTTGGGGAATAACCCCAGATTCATTCCACTTTTTCGTGGAAAATGGGTGTGAAATATATCAGAACTGTCCCGTAATAAAAAAACAGCTGATTTCACATTACATCTACATGGCAAAATGCTGAATCTAGGAACCGGTAACGTCACAGTGGAAACGGATGCCTTCTCAGGTTGTAGAAATACCTCTCTCTTGATTTGTTAAAATTTATAACATCTTGGCAGACCTTGCGATAGATTCATTCATCCATCTGCGCAGCCGTCAACTTCAACCACTCTCTCCATCTATTTACTCAGCTATTTATTTCAATCTTCAGTTCTTTGTTCATATTTGGGGTTTTGTGTTTGAGCTCATGCATGCAACAGCTAGTAGTTTTATTTTGCCGCCGATATTAATATCAGTAACAACAACGGCATCAGTATCAGCCACATAAATGTCCTAGCTTCACTATTCTTTCACTTATGTTCTAATGAAGAGGTCAAATGGCACTGCGACTACACAGTTCAGGGTTGGCTCATAGTGGTGGTAAGTTGACCTTGCGGTTGGGACGATGCCATATACACTCTTATTCACTGCTTCATTAATACAGCAATCATCTTGAAAGAAATGGCGACTTGTAGTTACTTATCATAATTGCTCCCTAGTTTTACTACATTTGTGAATGTAACCCTTTTTTAAAATTTGTTTATCAGAATTAAGCAGTAATGCAAGAGTTTCGTACATGTGCGTGCACAATTATGGCACAGTGCTCTTCTTTGTATAATACATGTTCTTCGGCATATGGTCAGGTTTCGTTTTTAATGTGTAATTATTTATTTCACTATTTTGACACGCCTGACTCAAAAATGTGCAGGAAACCTATATTTTTGGGGAGAACCCCCATCTTTGGAAAGTCATTGACAGAAACTTCATCATGTGTGACGTATACACTGATTTGAGTCACATAGTGGTAATTAGCACGACAGTTTGGCCATTGGGAAAAAGCTGAGTTCTTCTCAATTCAGATTTCTTTTAATTTGGAAATAGGAAGCTGTTTTGGGGAATTATATATGTATATTATATGATTGAGTACGGCGTAAAACACCAATCAAATAAATGAATAAATATTAGAATGTAAATTGCGTTCAAATATTACAATGATATGAAAGAAATCCTACGGAGGAAGCTTAACAACATGTTTCGAAAGGATTTTGATAAATAACACTATTTAACCCATATAACTGAAGATTCCTTGAAAAACAAAATCTTCGGCTCTGTCCGATAAATTTTCCTGATGTGACGTAACAATATTCAGTGTATGACGTCGAATTAAACAGATGTGACGTTGAGTAAGGCATTTATGCTGGGATGACGTCAAGAGCGTTTGAAAGGGCAGGTCATTTGTGGATAAGCGTGAGCGATTGATGACGTCATGTGTTCGTGGGTGACGTCACTCCAGGCAAAGTGGAAGGGACAGATATTTTGCCTCCATATGCTCTGACAAAACGTACAATGTCGGTTTAATGAGCTGCAATATTTTCCCAATTTAGGAAAGCAATTCAGACTGTCCCAGTCTTTATCAATTCGCCTTGGTTTTAAAACACAGAATTTTTGACACCAAAATAGCTCTTTAAAGTACATGTATGTATCCAGGTATATCTGTTGACGACAGCAGCAGAATACTTACAGGAAACTATAATAGCACATTTATGTAGAATTGTAATGAACAAACAAGTAGGCAACTCATCAAGATTAGCACGGGGAAGATAGTTAATCATATACCAGAGTAGATGTTTGACACCGTATACTTTATCATATACAAAGGCAGATGTTTGACACCGTACTCATGTTGTTTATCAAATACCAGCGCAGGTGTTTTACACCACGTGGTTCATTATATACCAGAGCGGATATTTCATCATATAACTGAGCAGGCGTTTGACACCGTATAGTTCATTACATACCAGAGCATATGTGCTACAAGGTATAGTTCACATACACCAAAGCAGATGTTTGACACCGTATTATACATCTTAGTCCAGAGTAGATGTATAACACCGCATAGTTCATCATACACCTGAGCAGACGTTTGACACCTTATATTTCAGCGCATATCCGAACAGATGTTTGACACCATATAATTCATCATATACCACAGTATATGTGTCACACGGTATAAATCATGATACACCACAGCAGATGTTTCACGCCGTATAATTCATCATAATCCAGAGTAGATGTATGACACCGTATAGTTCATCATATACCTGAGCAGATGTTTCACACGGCATGGTCCATCATGTACCCGGACGGATGTTTGACACCGTATAGATCACCATATGCCAGAGCAGATGTTAGACACCGTATAAATGTAGTTCATCATATTCCTGAGCAGACATTTGGTACGGTATATTCATCATGTACCAGAACAGATATTGGACACAGTATAGTTCCCACATTATGTTCCATGTTACAAATGTCCTCCGATGAATGCTCCTTAATGGAAATTAAACATATGTATGATATTCTGAGATTGCTCTGGCGAAAAGTAATCTGTCTTACTGCTCTTATAAACATTTGTTACTTTTTATCTCTTTGCGCTTGTCGGATTGGAATCATTCAGGCATATCGTTGTGACATTTTCATGAATAATTCTGAACTGAATGTGATTTGATGACTCAGCTTCTCTTAGTGTTAGAACATCCTTCTGAGCTGAGCAAAGAAGTCTTGTCTAATTTAATCTGACAATTTATACATGTATGTAGAGTTTGTAGAATATACAAGTCTTCCATGCGAATAATAAGAAAACTGCCGTTCTTTGCTTGTCGACCAAGCATTTTAGTGTTTAAGTGTTTATTGACAGAATCCATTTCACGTGATGCTCCTGAAGCCATTCAAAAATGATCGCACGGCTAATTGACTCTGTTCAACGTGAGTCACCAGCAGTTTTAAAGACCTTTATGAGAGTTTCTCCTGATTTGTTTTCCCAGGTGTAAATGTACATTCACGTTATGTCAAACTCCTCCGCCAACAGGTCCCCTCCCCCCCCCACCTGTTCCCAACCACCACCGCCACCATTTTCGTTACGTACACATCTTGTGCCTCCTAGCCAAGTAATCTCCGTAAAATTTTATTCTTCACTTACAACACAATTAGGAGTGATGTCAGTACTTAAAACAGACACGGATAAGAGCCAAAGAGTTTAAACGAAAATAAATTTAGAAGTGCTCTAAAATGGTACTCTTTAGTACAAGACTGTTCACAAGTTCAACAGGAAGATGTGAATTTTCCTTTGTGGTTTTGGATATTGAACTCATATTTAGCTTTCGCAATATACAACCGTAACCGTGAGACATAACTTGTAATGAAAACACCTATGTTAACATCGGTCACAATGCAGTTATAATATGAAAACGTGAATATATGAGGAGGTTTAGGATAAAAACTCTTGTTAGGATATGGCCTTCAAATGTCATAGCACACGGTTTATGGCTTCATAGCCTATATCCAAACTGTATGTTCCCCATGCCACAAATAGACGCAATTACATTTATACCAGTTGTACTGCTTTAAAAAAAGTATCGGCGTACACATAGTCCATTTAATGTCCATTACGGGGTCACGTTAATGTCTATTTTTGTCCCCAAGTCCGGTTATTATGGGGCGTAAGTGTAAGCTATCTGGAGGAAGTCATCCATGAATACAGATAGGTATATGGACTGGTTTTGTTCTACCGTTTTTACTCTTAGATAAGATCATCAAATTACGAACAAAACTATAACACTGCAATGTGTTCCCTTGGCGAATACTACTCCCAAATCTTGTGCACACCTATAAATTTTCTGTTTTTCTTGTCTTTGCTTTTCGCTTTTTAGCTAACTACTACTATCGAAACAAATACAGTTCAGTCGACATTTGTATCTCTTGTGTGTTTCTCATTTTATTTATTGAGATGTTTGTTTGAAAATCTCTGGCAAATTAAGTTTGTGACATTATGCAAGTATGTCCACAGGAGAAACAATTGTACAGACTAGGCATCATGTTCACTTCGTACAGAGTAATTCATCGAAACGTGTATACAAGCCATACATTAGTAGCACAGCCTGATAATACAATTCTATAGTGCAGCAGCTGGGAATTCTTTATGATTTGTGTTTATTTTTCAAGCATCAGTATATATCATAAAAGTCGTTTTACCCTAGGTGAAATCTAAAATAATGAGCTGTGTATTAAGAGAACTTCATCTCACTAAAACCGCTTGTTAGCATTCATCATAACGCTTGGGCATCTGTACCTAGTGCCATGGAGAGAGAACAGAGTCAACAAATATCAACGCTCATTTAACTAAATCTCTACGTAAAATCAGAAATACGTGTACGCCTGGTATTATCTAAACGAGAGGAAATCGGAAACAAAGTTAGGTGAGTTTCCAATCCAAAACATAAATGTGATTTTAAACGATCTTCAACTAATTTACTTATTATTTTATTTATTTATTTGATTGCTGTTTTACGCCGTACTTCAGAATGTTTCACTTATACGACGGCGGTCAGCATTATTGTGGGAGGAAACCGGGGCAGAGCGCGGAGGGAAACACACGACCATGCGCAGGTTGCTCACATACGGCCGGTGAGGAAGGCCCCGATCTTCAACTGGGCTTGATCGTTTTCATGTATTCAGCGTGATGCTATAGTATAAATCCGCCCTGGTATTACCTATGCGTGTATATCTTTGTCCGGACACTAATGTTACATATGCCTTAGGTGTGCAACCGTCAATATAGACAACTCGGTCATTAACATAAACCAGTGCACAAAATGTGAATGAGCGTATGCATTAGATAATACACCGTGCACATTAACCTTATTCTAGACATTCCGTGGAAAGAACATACATATATCCTGTGGATTTAAGAGTGGAATGTGTAGAAAAATTTCACAAAAGTAAAAATATACATAATAACACCTGTAATGAACGAAAACGTAGTTAAAAATAATTCCACCATTAAAAAGCTTTAAATGACCACCCAAGAAGAACAAGCATATGGGAATCTTGAAGCTGCAAGTTTTCATGTCGGCATTGAGCCGTTCAGCGTTTACCGACGGCTGGCTTTCGCGCACTTTAACACAGAGCCTTGTCCAGTTCCTTAGAAGCCCCAACTTTTAAGGACTTCCTCAAAAATCCAAAGCAAACGATTGTTTTGAGTGTTAGTGTGGAGAATAAAAAATCATAGTAAACAAGAATGAATCTAGGAATGGTATAATTTAACCGCTTTTTCGTGATTCAGAAGAAATTTTACTTTCACGAGTTGTTTAGAATCTCCATTTTCTTGAGATAAAGTTTATATCAGACATTTAACGGCATTTCCTTGATTCAGAGAGGAAAGTACTTTCGCGAGTCATTTGGAATCTTTATTTCCTTGAGATTAAAATACCAGACTTTGTGATTATTCAGCGGTAATGCTCTAACACCAGACAATACAACATTGATTGATTGTTTTATGATATTTTTACGATATTTTGAGTGTAAATTTTATTTATACTTATGCAATGCATGGTAACCTGTTAATTACCCATGGAGGTAACTGAAGTGCCCGGGATAATCCACTGGAGTTTGGTACGTTACTGTCGAACGTTACAATGTGTGACGCTCACAGTTGCACGATATATTGGTTACAAGACATCTTAAACCAATGCTAGATGTATCAAACGGTAGGATATACAAGTGCTTGTTGTTCCCAGGCCTCTTAGGAAGTGTAAGCTTGTGTCGACATGGAAGCCGTAATCGTTGCCAGCTTGTAATTGACAAATAAGACCCATTGATGTTAAAAAATAAACAGATTTTAGCCATAATCACAGCTCACGTAACACAATGTGCGGTTCACCTCTAATAGAATACTTGTTGTAAGGTGAAATACATCAAATAGTTTGGACAATGAGCCTATCATTACAATTTTAATGTCTTGAATATGAAACGTTTTGTCTTTACAACTGCATAAGAAACACTTACGCAAATTCTTACAGTGTGAAGGCTCTCATGTTGCTTTGAACACACATGGATTATACATGGCTGAAACTAAGCTTTAAATGAATGGGAACTTGACACTGGAACAAAAATGCAAAATAAGTAAGATCTGATCTGTGCTATTATCGCCATATGTGAGTTTACTCCTAGCGTAAAGATATTTCCGTATTTGTATTATTGATTATCAGTAACGATGCATCGGTAGTATGTCTAGAGACAGACGTAACAGGTGGCCGTCAGTTTTGTTATTATAAAGCGAACTCTGGAAGCAAAGTGCTCTCTCCAAACACAATTCCAATCATTTTGAACGCAGTTATCATGCAGAGTGACAATTTTAGAACAGGCTTTAGGTGAAAACAGAGGAAAATATGGATTGGTTTGATTGTGAAAAGAAAATTTCGTAAAACTATGCTCCATTGTTTATTTTTATTTTATCATATTTTTTCTATTTTCCTCTTTGTTTGTGCAAACGTTGGAGACAAGCCCATTTTAAAAAAATGTAGGTTCTCTGTATGCCTCAAAATTGCTCTGGGTTAGCTGTCTTACTACGTCCAAAGCAAACCAGCAGAGCGCAAACCTCTTATTGTTACAGCATAAGCCATGATGCTAGACGGGAGGATGTCTACCTATGAGGAGGTTAACATGGATGCAAGGAAAAATAGGGCCATCTAGAAGTTAATCTTTAATTCTAAACCTTCAGCTACATAACCTTTTTCTGCTAATTTTTGCATGGATTTGTATCAGGAATGCAGAGATTCTTTTTTCTTACATACTAAATAACTTATTCATAAGCTTGCTTTTTCAAACCAGTTCGGTGGGAAATGTAATTTTTGGCTTTCAGCAGTACTAATATCTGTCCAAAAAATAGAAGAATTAGTGTATTTAAGTTATCTGCCAGAGAGACTCTTTCAGCTTGGAACAGTAAAAATACGTGTTATTTCAAATGTTGTCAAATTTAATTTATGTATAGTTAGAACTTTCCAGTTTATCTACTAACACGCTTATGCCGCTGATTTAGCGAAATTCTTTTAGACAGAGAATATTATACAAAGACTGGGTTTACCTAACGCCCAAACATAGCAGTATTTTATACATCATTTAAAGGTATAAAATACACAAAGAAGATTCAGAGAACAACTGCACCTATTTCAATTCATTACTATGTCAGAAAGACATGATCTCATATCTACCCCACTGTTTCCCAGGACTGCGAACAGTTCTCTTCCGACCAAAACTCAAAGAAAAGATAAGCCGTTTTCAGTAGACTTTCCTCCTGCCTCTTTTGTATTAGTTTTTTCTCCCTGAAAGAATGGATCTTTTCTCCAAAAAGTGTGCAACCTAAATCCTTAGGTTAATGAAACTGATAGAGCGGGTTTTACGAACTCAACGCAAGAGAAAACTTATGTTCGATTAAATACAAAACATATTTACAAGGGACATATACATGTATCAATAGACTGAAAAGGCAAGAACTGATGCGGACATTGTGTACGTTGGGTCTGAAATCTGAAATACTACATTCACGTAACGGTATCGACAGAGTTTAAAGAATGTGAATAGACATAACAAAATATTTATATAAAGTAATATAAATTACCCCGTACATGTACACCGACATAACTGATTATATATGCCGCTTGAAGTATTAGGAACGCTTTGAGCAGTGTATATATCGACGATCTAGGTCTACATATGGTTGTGTAAGATACCTCCATTCTCGTCCAGACACTATTGCTCTGATGGTACATAGGTACAGAGGAGTATACGGTACTGACTTGGTTATAAATGAGTCATGTATAAAAGCTATAACTTAAACTGATAGCTGATGTAAACTACTGGTATGCGACTAAAACAAATGCCTCGGTAATTTGAGGCTTGAAGCCCTAGCTTGGATTATTAGTATTTCGTTTCATTACATGTGTGTGGAATTACACGCCGTAGGCTAATCAAGAATCGCTTATATGACTTTGATATATGGTTTGAGAAAGTCGGGGAGAAGCAGAATGGAAGCACTCAGCAAATCCCCAAGGATCGTTTCCAGAGATGATCACGATTTGCCCAAGCAGTCTATGTATCGACGTTAAACGCAAGGCAGTTGACACACCAGTGGGTGGTAAGTCATCTGGGCATTGGGTGGTCACGTTATGTGGAAACACTGGTGCGACCAGCCCGTAACGAGGACCAGTCATATAACATTAACAGCAAATAATGTCGTACGATTGGCTACTCCAAGTTGGCGACACCGTTGTTTCCATATAACCATAAGCGCCCAAGATGCCTGTATACGCGAGAGTTTCGGGTCTGAATGCTATACGTTTTAATACCGCAAGTGAAGGTATTTATAGTCCCAAATTTTGGCGAGCTCTACCCGGTTTCCTCCCAACATAATGCTGCCCGCCATCATATGTGTGAAATATTCTTCAGCACGGCGTAAAACACCAATTAAATAAATAAACAAGCAATCTAAATCATTAAATGTTTTGCCCAGTTTACCGTCCTCCATGTTGTACACCCCATGCTTTTGGAATATGTCTGCTGGTGGACTACTTGAGTTGTACACAGGTAGGTATGACGTTATGCGGCGCACAACGACCTGCTTTCACCATTATGGGACTTTTTCTGAAGCTCCGCAATCTCAGTTAACCTCTCCAAGTGCAAAGGCATTATTGTACGTTTTGCAGGGATTACACCAATGAAGACTGACATAGCTATCAATCTACACTTTTGACCCTCTTGCGGTTTCAATACATTACGTTTCACGAATTAGAAAAATTGACTTGCCAAATGTTGTTCAAGATCTTTTTGAGTAGTGAATATACCTATTTTGTGGCTTCGAATGGGAAGATAAAGAGTTGTTAAAGTACATCTATGCAATAAAATGACTCCCCACAAGAATTCCATACCAGTATTCATGCTGCAGTGCATTCTGCAGAGCTTAGTTTTTCACGTTTCTAAAAATAGAATAATCATCAGAATGTAGATTGCATTTAAACTGGAGATGGAGTTAATTTCAAGCCAGTGAAGCGTATAAACTTTGACATCAATTACACACTTGTGTTTACTGGTCCGATGCCAGTTTCTTTCACCCATCCCTCCTCTTCCCTATAGAAAGGGGTGGTCGCGAGGTGTCACGCTTCGCTAGGCTTTCTTTCAGGCCATGGATTTACAGTGAAGGATTCTTGCATTTTTTGCCGCCTGTACAGGCTTTTAAAACACCTTACCAAACGGACTTGCATAGAGGTTCGACCACAGGACATTTTAAATTCATTGGTGAGGGTAACCTTGAAAACTAGGCCATCCATAGTCCGAGAAAAAATCAATAGAGGCCAGGTATTTAGCCGTGTTAATCTTTATTCATATTTCAACTGTACAGACCGAGGTACTAAGTTGTGCGACATACATTGTAGTGAAATTTATGACCAATAAATGGAACACCAATTCATGTCGTTTAGGAGCGAGAACACCTTAAATCCTGTTTTAAATAAATGACGGGGGAAAGAAAGCAAAAAAAAAATGCGCGAACACAGAAAACCGCGCACAGTTCAATTCATATTATTCCAGTGGCCTTTGCCGTGTTTGACAAATACTTTTTTAGATGTACTTACTATATTTAATGACACCTAACTTCTGCACTTGTATAATATACGATAGTTTAGAATTAAATCCGACCATGCTGCTCAAATTACTCATGAACTTTTACTTTCCGCTGCCAAATGACCCTCAGTACTAAATCTGACACGCACTTGTCATGGAAACAGTCATTTTTGCTTAATTTACTGCTTAGTTGGCACAAAATCTGGTACTAATTTTATAGAACACAAGTATTTGGTCTCTATAAGACTTCAAACAGCTGGTTTTCTGGGAATGGATGGGTGGTAATTGGACAGACCTCCTAACTTTGCATTGTTACACCTGAGATTTCCAATACCCCATGTAACTAAATGTCCTAAACACCAGAATATATATTTTCAAGCAGGTGTTACTAGCTGATGATCAAATATGGACAATTAACATATACATGTAACAGCTATACAGTTGTGGACCGTCGGGTCACAGATGTTTTTATTTAACCAGGGTCACACACCTATATATATATATATATTCATATCAGGCTGGTCAGTTATTTTAATATCATGTGTTTGACAATGGTCACGGGTTTTACGCTCTACAAAATAAACATGTGGTACATGTTGTCTATCCTAACCAGACGACCAAGTCAGGTCGTCACCGACCCCTCCGGCGGAAAATGATTCATCTAACATGAGCAAGCTGGAGCGCCACCTACTGGCCCATTACAGTTACAGGGGAGCTGGCCAATGGCAGTGCAGTACATGTGCCCTTAGGGTGGACAACCAGTTCACCACTACACCCTGCCTGTCACATGACGGTGAAGAGACAAAAGTGGAGAGAAAGGGGTGCGGGCCGCATTCAGTTGCAAAGGAACAAGTTTCATAATGATCAAGGAAATACAATAATTCCTCAGAAAAATGGAAAATAACTCCAAGTTGAATAGAAATCTTCTGTTATGAGGTACAATAGCCATCGGTGGTTAATATGGTTAACTAGATCTCTCAGTTCTTCGTTTACACCTGGCTACAGGGGATTGGTTAATGGGTTTTTAGTCTCTACCCCAGTAACTCTAATACCATGTCAACCAGAATACCTTTAAAATGTGTTAAATAAATGGCTTGACATCGCCTCATATATTACGACAGATAATCCGATGCAGAGCGAAAGGTGCTCCACATTTAGTGCTGAACAGCGAAACACTCACAAGTATTTGTTTTCATTGTTACCTGTTAACCATTGCACTTTTTAACTGAGATATTATTAACAGACACTCCATTTTACAAGTTACGTCATTGGGTTAACTAAAATAATGGGACGAATCTAACTTCGGAAAAACAAATTCTCTCTTGTCTTTTCGATTCCTAAATATGGCTTAGCGATTACCCTCAGATCAACGGATTAATCCCATGTTGTTTCGTTTAACTTTATCACATACAAATGTAATACAAAAATGCGCGACAAACCTACAGTTCTTGTAGTACATGTCTTTATGTGTTTCTTTTTCGCATAAACATTGCTTAATTGCAGAGTACACCTTCTGCTAAAATAAGATAATCAGAAGGTACTAGAAAGCAAGCGCCGTGAACCTACAGCATTATGAACTATGATATTTCTGACAAGCAGTAAGCAAAATAAAATAAGATAAAATAAAATCAAGAGAAAACGAATGTTTGATATTAGAAACTGACATTATCTAAAAGATAATGAATGAAAAGCGTATTTACCGTTACAAACGCACATCTCAGAAAAGACTTGTTTGGGACAACCAACAGAGAAAGTCAGTCCATCACTGTAACGCTGATTTTTTTCCGTAACATACAAACTTTCTATGCACTAGAAAATTTGAAACGATGAGTCACAACCATCAAATATGCCTTAAAATCGCAAAGCCACGGCGAATTCTAACAGAACCGTGTCTAGGAATTTCTCGGCACCGTGTGGTACATGTGTATCCTTGACTCATCTCCGATGATTGGGCTCCGTGTCTTGTTCCCAGAAGTCCTGCTCTGTCAGTTGAACAGCAGTAGACGTGTGTCAACCAGTCATTTCTACGTTATCTACTCAAAGTCTAACTATAACATGGGTAGTCTGGCCAACACATTTGTCACAAAAAGGTGTTTAAGTGCAAAGATTTCGTGCAGCTGCTATCAAAATGGCAAACCTAAATGCGAATCGGTATCGCCAGTTACTTCCATACAAGTGGTAAGTGATAAGCAGATATACTGCCCATTTTCTCCATAACAGGCCTGATACAAATCTGCTCCGGGGATAAATAGGCTGAGTATAATTATGACAAATGTTAAGTCCGTCTAATGGCAAGAGCCCAGCGAGGGCTGGAGACAGCTAACAGGAACAGCTGGATGGAGTTATGCTGGTCCAATGCTGGTAGGGAGACTCTCGACGACACAGTTGAACAGAACCGCCATTTTTGCCTTTGGTAACCTAGCTTTATGATATATCGAACACAATCATACAGCTAGATAACCAAAGACAAAACTAGAGCTCGCCTGCCTGCCAGAGTTGCTGTTTCTGAAACAAACAAGGAAAAATTCACCGTCACAGTGTCAGGAAACAAACAGCGTGCTAAACACGTGATGTCAGTCGCAATGTGAGATACATACTGGAACGTTTTACCTTAAGTTTTCGCAATCGACGCAATGCAGTCAATAAAACGGAACATCGTACAAAAAGTGAGAGCGAAACAAGTGATGTCTACCCTACATGTAGCTTCCCTGTCTACTGACACGACGAGGTGGGCTGGTGGCAGTGCCGGCCTATGTACAGGACTCCGACACGCTACATTTCGCATGGCCCCTCAGGCGTGCTAGCATGTTTCTATCCTCGATACAGGGCCCTGCTTTTAACTGCTCCCGGCAACGACCACACAGGACATATTCGCCTTGCCGATCTCACTAAGTCATAGTTTTGTGGAGCGTTAAAAAAAAAGACAGAATACCTCTTTACAGCAAGTGTTCAAGTGAGGCAAAGGTAATTAAACAGTTTCGACGTGTACACAACTTTCTGACGAATCAACGCACAGTTTTGCTCATTTTTCATATTTTTCTCTCATTACATGTGAAAGGGGTAATTTGCCGAGTCAGTTGAAGCCACGCCGTGCGCTGTAACATTATTCTCATACATATCCATCTTTAACACCGTTAAATAAACTTTTATAGTCAATACATCCATGTGCATTCGCGATTAACTAGCAACTCGTGAAGACTATCTCTGAACGTTAGAATATTTCTTGCAACACTCTCCACCAACGCGAAAAGATATGCTAATGTTTATACAATGTCTCCAAAGTAAATACCTGAAAGATGAGGATGGCTTTGAAAACCCGATCACATCTTGATTCACCCGCCTGTCCCTGGAACCTCGGGGTCAGTTTTGAAGAAATACATCTGTTTCATGACAGTATGAGCTGAGTTTCTTATACAGATTTACAATTAATTTTCCATCCATACTGTCATTAATCTAACTTTCACTTTTTTTAAATGCAACAATGAACTGGCAGCAGCTGCCGTGCGTTATTTTGGGCCTGGATAATTTCGATGGCGGCCGATCACGCGAAATCTAGCTTCAGCGCACGCACAGGGTTCTGTGACCATGGGCATCTCGAAAACGCACAATATTTTAGAAGATGATACGATCAGGTGGTTAAAACTTAGTCACGCCTGGTGTGAAATGTGTTCTTGTTTTCAGCTCGATATGCACGTAATTCGGGCCGCTCGGTTGTTTTCTCTCATATTTGAAACTTCGAGGTAATTGCAGTCGTACCCATCTACTCAACACACGATTTCAGTCCAGCTGTAGCTTAAAGAAGGTACGCGTGAATTCATCAGATTCTGCTGTCTTTCTGATGACTTGACTCTGACGTCTACACGTAGCTACGGGGCGCGTGTGAAGAACTGGGAGGGATCCAAAGCTTCAGTCACTGCCTCTGACCACCTCGGCCCAAAACATGACAGTAGAACGAAACAAGCAAAGGTAAACCATTACGGGCTACGTCCACTGTCTTTCACCTACCTGGTGTACCTCGTGGCTGTGACCCAAGGTGAAGATGCCGGTAAGATCAAACAGAAGTCATCCATAAAGGGTAGCAGAAAAGAACGGTACCTGTGTCCTAGGTGACCGTCCACCGAGTGGCCACTGCTAGCCCAGGTAGGCGACCTGTGAAATGGTGAAGCCAATGACCTACATAAATAGGAAAATCACTGAGCACAGACGACACCTTCCAGCCCTGTATTCGGTTCGCGCGATCACTGACGTTGATCGTGAGCCCGTGGTATATAAAGGACCCATTGTGCCGGTTTTCTACTGTTTTCGGTTGGCTGCCTACGGGACTAGAAATTCAAGTTTTCGCATGTTTCGCTGCATTCATTTTTCTAGCCAGCCACACAATTTTTCCTGATTGTGGACTTTATATGTGGTATCTAGCTGATAACGATCGCCTGCCCCAAGCCACCTTCGTTTTTACAGGCCTCTAGGCCACTCTGAGCAGCGCCACGCTTTGTAATATTAACTTCAGCTTAATGGGCGAATATTCAACAGAAATATAAAGCAAACTTGTTCAGCCATGGTAAGAACGGCTCACCCGGCGGTCGACAATATGATGAAATATGCACATTTTGATACCTATATGATAAAAGGGCGTATCGAATAGGGGGTCCACCTTAAAACCCTACCAATGTTTTGAGCCTTATCTCGTCATGAGTGTCCTTGGTGTGAATGGTCATCCTGTAGAGGTCACTCAACCTGTATTAACAACGTGGTTACAGCAACATCTACTTAGCACTGAAATTATTTGACTGATAGTATTAAAGAGGCAAACCTTATAGATTTACAGGCTACTAGTTTCTACAGATTGGCAGATTTTTGAACAACCATTGTTTTACTTTTTTATGAATTTATTTACTTACTTATTTATTTACATCATTTCATGGAAAATGCAGTTTTATTCTCAACGTTAAATTTATATTGGAACCAAGTTTGTTGATTCTGTTTTAATACATGTACATATACACCGACAGGCAACTTTCACAAAAAATCAGGTAAACAGAAGCGTTTTAATGTTGTTTTACTTTACTAGTAATTTCTAAGTTGTACAAACAATCATCGATATAACCAGGCAGATCTTCATCTTGACTGAAACCCGTACCTTCTCAAAAAGACATATATGGACAATCAGATGTCTAATAAACTATAAACCAGATATATATTAAGCTATAACTACAATTAACAAAAAATTAATAAATTTCGTGTTTTGGATATATTTAACGCTTAATTTATACTTTAACAATTAGTTCATTGGGTGTTTGGTCCGAACATACTTCACTGACGAGCCCCGTATTTACACAGCCATATTATCAACTATGGAGCTCGGTCATTCTGTATTCAGGTGTAGTTTTTACAATCCCTTGAAAGAAAGAAAGAAAAACCATATACGTGTTGTGCGTACTACACACGGATGTTTCCCCCAGAAAATGTTACGTATTTAGTATATTCTATTTATCAAACACAATGTCAGAAAGATCTCTATGGTATTAATGTTGGTATGTACAGAGGTAGGCTTATCATTTCTGTGCTACTGTTTCAATGCATACCCAAGGCGGATTTTTCTGAGAATAACGTATGTCTTGAGTATATTCTCTATATATACATTGTATGTCATCCACTATATCAGGAAGATTTAATGTTCTCTATGGTATGTACAGAGGTATCGTTTCAGTGTTTCTGGTGATTGATGAGAAATCCTCCTGCCGCAGGGTGTTAAAAGTAAACTGTTTCAACAATTTGTTTCTTTACCTTCGCTAAAGCATGAGAAGAGAAATAACTCTAAATTTATCCTGTTTCATTCACTCGGTTTTAAATATGATAAGGAGATAACTGCTATAGCGGAGTAAAACAATAGTGCAGTGCGAAACATGTGGGTAAAACTAAAACACACATTAACATTACTTGATAAATACAGCCTCGGTTGAATATCTGTAGCAGGGGAAGTCTAGAATCGGTTTTAATTATATCTAGGATTGCATTCATGTAGATGTCATATCCCATCGACACGCTTGAAGACGCTGTATTAAAACATACACTCCAGTTTTGCATAAACCATTACAAAAAAAAAAACGTCTGAATTTGTTTGAAAGGAGACTGTCTTAATTATAAGAAGGCGTGTTTGCTTGTTTGCGCATTTCACGGTTGGGAAATCAGCAACAATGCATAATAAAGTGTAGAAGGCAAAGTACGAGGTCACAGTCTATGGTTTCGTGAAGTAAGCAATTTGTTAAGCATTTGCCTGCAGGAACTTTACCTGTTAATTACAATTTTAGGTAATGTTTGAGCTGCCAAGCGATTTATTTAGCACACGTAACAAAGTGAGAAGATTTCAAGCGTGACGCCCCGACGTATTAATCACGCATGCATATGTGTATACATGAACAGCAGGCTTATGCCGGTTACGTTATCCATGGAATGCTTTCAAAATATAAATAATAATCACAATGAAATGAAAGAAAAAACGAAAAGAAAGAAGAATATACCGTCACTCTGGAATGTGAATGATTTTGAACAAGTTATCCCATTACCACGGACGTACATATTCTGTAAAATACTAAGACATGCATAGTTTGGCAATCTTTGCAAACATAAAATATTTTCGTAGTGAAACATAGCCGTGTTTCGTTTCCAACATCAACCCAAACAACTAAAGTCTTTTTAATTATTATATGTAAATTCTTAAATATTTTTACTGAATGGAAACCAGTTCAGTGTCGTTCATCGCTGTCTTAAACTGGTGGATTTTCATTGTTTAAGGCAAATTTGCTGCGGAGTTAAGGAAGAGTCTTGGCAGAGCCAAGTAGATATATGTGCCATACAAGTCTTCCTGGGGCCGCGCTACCACCATATATGGTACGCAAATACTTTTGCTGTTCTCCCTGGATGTAATTTTTAATCCTGCCTATAGGCAATAAACTAACCGACCGTGAAGTTTGCGTTGCATGAAAGGGGAATCTAAAGGAGCCTGATACGTATAAGTAATCTCCCACTCACCTCATGCGGTATTTCTTCTCTCATGTACTCCTGTTTCGCGCCTACAAAAGTCAGACTGGAGGAACTCCCCTGTCCTTATTGTATAACCACTGAGAACTGTCCGTTGCTCACGCAACTGTTGCCGACTGGTGACGTCACGGCCGGGGAACCTCTGCCACAACAGACGCCGGGGAGGAATCACGTTAGCGTCGCTGTTCACCATACAGTTGTTGATATAAATCCGTCCGTATTTCTACGGCATACCTCTGCACTCCAAGGATTTGAGTAATAACGTCCTACACGTAACAGGCATAAAAGATTGATCTGTGTACTTGAAGGCTATACGAATCAATTGTTGTTAACAAATCTATGGTGGAATTTATAATGTCATTATATTGGATACTATAAACCCCTACGCAGGATAAAATATTTCACCTCATTCCCTTGCTTGAACAAGATATATTAAGATGGTTAAGATAGTTTCATGCGTGGCTTTGCTGGTCTTGCTGGGGAAGGTAACATTGATTTTGGATGGTCATTTATCTTGAAGACCAACATTTGAAATGGTAACTGATCACACAGACACGTTGTTGGAACGAAAATCTAACCTGGATCATAAAATAAATGCTGGAAAATAAATGTTGACATCTCGACGTCATTTTGCAAACAAAGCAGTCTACGGGACACAGACGTGTTTTCACAAGAACGTTTGCCCGCCTTCTCGGGAAATTGAGCATGTATATGCAAAAGTTTGTTTTTTCTTACATACGATTGTAATTAACTGAAAGAAATGTTCCCATCTGTAATTTACCATCTCTTACTTTTCGTACATGTTCATAGTAGAAATTCTCTACGTTGAAACGACATATTATTTCAAACTGCATGTTCGCTTTAACTACAACATGCAGTTACTAGTTTCATTTCAAGCTTTGGCTTTAGGATTATTCGCGTGTTGGTCACGCATATCCATTTCTTAGTTTAGGGATCAAGATCCTTTAACGTACAATATGCAGCGTGCCAACGTCAAAATGATAAAGGCATGGACATGGATGTGCATTAAACAGAGGCGTATGACAGAAAAATACATATATGAAACACCAACAAAATTCTGTATGTTTTTCTTTAAAACCAACAGCTGAAATCGCATTACTGCACACGATGGAAAATCACATTTCTCGTACAAGAACTGACGTGGTCAAGAAAATATTCTGCTATAGAACAGAGGCCGAGGTATGAT
This sequence comes from Acanthopleura granulata, assembly GCA_016165875.1. Lineage (NCBI taxonomy): Eukaryota > Metazoa > Mollusca > Polyplacophora > Chitonida > Chitonidae > Acanthopleura > Acanthopleura granulata. The sequence continues at coordinate 29,571,920 of JABBOT010000005.1, read as the reverse complement.
AACGAGTACAACGTGACGAAGGTTGTTCTCTCTTGACTCATCATCAAAATGAATTACATTTACTTCCCGGTTCTGTTATGTTTGAGAAGACTGTCGTGAGTCTTGTATCATTTCAAGTCTACTATCATAATCACACGCTATCTGAGAATATCCTGCAGTACCACTGGTAGGTTTCGCATAATGTACAGGCAGTGCAACTCTGTTTTCATTGTGACTCAGTATTTCGGCATTTTATTTTGCCATGACAAAATAAAATGCCGCGATATTGAGTCACAGTGAAGTCTTCCATTTTCGGAGTTCCACCGGTTGTGTACGGGAGACCACTTGTGGAGATAATTTCTGTACTAACTGGGTAGACACGGATTGACAGACAACGAAATGAATATGTTAGTTGTATATTAAAAGATTACACCAGAAAACGGCGTATATGTGTCAGTGTTTCTGACACACGTTTGAGAATATACCTTAACAGCATAGTTTCTTTCTGGGTGTTGAACGTTCCTATAAGCATACCTTCCGCCGCAGTTGCCGAAAGTGCAGCTAAAGGGTTGTTGTGCTGCAAAATGCTCAGAAGGAGCACGAATTCAAATAGAGAATGCGGTAAATGTGAACAAAACTTCACCCCTGTAGCTTTTAAATAGAAATATTCAACTGATTTCTATAGACGGTCGTTCTGCTGAATGGAAGCGGAACCCGGCGATATATTTTGACAACAATTGGCGGATCAAGTGGGTGCTATAAATAACGCCTGGGCGGGAAGTCGCTGAAAAGGTTCAAGTTGAGAAACACTGCCAGGAGTGCTGGGGGCGCGAAGTCGACAGGCTGAATGTAAGGGGGTGGGAGGGGCTGAGGTCCTGAGGGGTCTGGTCTCATGATTAAGCAAGATCAGATTATTATCTAATTATCACATCATTCGTTGTCTGACTATTCGTTTTAGGCATCTCAGCCATGAAAACCCACCGTGGACGTAATGTGCTAGTCTCCTGGATAAAGGTTTACAGTGTATATATGTACATACACACGGCCTGGTTAAAGGCTCACAGTGTGTGTGCGTACACATCTCATAGGTAAATGTCCACAGCGTATACGCCCATGCATATCCCAAAGGTAACTCCTCAGAGTGTACACGTATTGATGCATACACATATCATGGCTAAATGTAGATGTAATATATGATTAATTTTCTCATGGGTATCACAGTGTATATTCATCCACATTCCAGGAGTAAATATTCAAAGTGTATATAATGTGTATACATCTCCTGGGGTGAATAAGTACACACAGAACAGGTAAATGTTCTCGGTACAAAGGTACAGACGCACATTGCAGATGATGACGCAAACTCTACAGAGAAAGATGCATGAGCCAGATGCATATACGCATATGGTTCAGATATGTCTACCATTTACAAGGCTATGCACCGCTAATGTAAGTTTAGCATGAGTCGCATACGACATATAAACAAAAGAAATAAACTCCTCTGTAAACTAAGTAGAAAATATAGCCTCACATTTTTGTCAAAGAATAAGATTTTATTGAAACGCTCATTGTGAGTTCTCTTTTAAATTAATCTCAACGCGAGATGATAAAAAGTGGGGATTTTACTTCCTGGCTTGATGATTGCCATACATATGATGTACAGGATAGACCAGGAACTGGTGGTCTTGGTGCTTTCGCACTGTGACAGAGTGGTGCCTCACATACATGATGTTTGGGAGCGGCGATCACTACAGACAGTGGCCTACGATAAATATGTCACCAATGGGAGCGGCTTGATACAGGGATACAAGATCGAGTTATGATGCAATACTGGAAATGACGTTAACCCCAAGCAAACAATCAATCTAACGAAGAGCCTAATGATATTCCATTTGTATTAATTCACTGGCCGGAATATAGATTGGCGTGTTAAGCAATATCCATATATATGGACGGATAACGATTCGGTTAACTGGTAACGTTATAATTGATGTTACTCCGATATGATGATAAGTATACCGCTTAAAGGAAATACTGACTTCCACGATACATTGACAAATAAATACGTTTTACTACCAGATTTGGTGGCATATCTGTCCAAATAAATCTCTGTCACAATGGAAGAAGTTTGACACGTTTTATTTTGAAAAATCATTTCATTTGGATCTTTGAAATATACTGGGTAGTTGTGTTTTCTCTTTGTTTAAGGTTTTCCATTTGAACAGGAATCTATTCCGGTTACACAACCTACATGGGAAAACTGAAGTGAGACAAGGGAAAGACCAAGTTCAAATAATATATCGTGCACGCGACCAGATGCGAAATGACAAATCCTTAGATTTACGTTCCAAACGGGTCAAGCATAAAACTTAAAACTCGACGTTGTAAAGTGGTCTTATTATTGGTTCACTGTTTGTCAATATTCTGTAACTGGGTTGGTCATCTTGAATGTTGTTTTTGAAAACTCGTTATAGCCAGCTATAGCTCAAAAACCATGTTCACGCTGAGAACACCAGTCCAACAAAAGACGAGACTGACCTCGAAATAATCGTCAACATGACGCCAATCGTGCTAAACTACTACGCATTATCGCACTGATATGTTTTGTTGCTCTCACTGTGGAAAAAAAATGAGTAATAATGTGTAAAATATATTAACTTACACCCCTGGTTGAACTGACGTGTATAGTTTTACCAGTTTTAGCGTTTCTCGACACGGTGTTGGTTTCAAGAAATTGCCTGGAACATCTTCCATTTGCCGTGAACACTTACAGATGCTGCATAAAACACTTATATTAGACTACATGGCAGAGAATAAAACCAGAGATGACTGCATGGTACTTGACAATGGTCACAGGTACTCAGGGAAATATTTCATGTTGTCAATTTTCCTCAGTGAGAACATCATTATAACTCTTCTTGTAAATGCTCACAAGTAACAACTCAGACACCCCCTAACACCATGGTTTAACCAAAATTAGGTATAAAAATTGAAGTGGTGTTATTTGCAATTTATTGAAACGTAGCTTGTCTAGAATTATTTAAATTGCTATGTTCTCATAACATCTGACACACAGTCACATGAAAATAAATTAAAGGGACCAAGCCACGCGAATGTTTAGTCTATCAACAGAATCTTTATGCAGGAGAACAGTACAGAAGACTACAAAATGGAGAGTTAAACCACAGCAATGAAGACAAGTGCGGTGGCTGTAACACGTGGCCGATGAAAGCCGACCACTTGTCATTTTATCCCAGTTGGGGTTTTCCTGCTACTATTCATGCTTAAAGAGGAGCATCTTACACGCCCCTAGCACCATGGTTTAAGCAGAACTGGGTAAAAAAATCCCCCCACTAACTGTTGAGTTGAGTGTTGGAATCTGTTTCACGCTGACTCTGTGGTGGCTTTACCTCCACAGGTGGCTAGAGTAGGGAGGAAAAATACAATAAACAATTAAAAAAGTTTGCATGAAATTTTTTACACGACACATGATACAGCATTCATGTGTACACATATTTTTTACACGATACACGATACAGCATTTATGTGTACATATACTTAGCTCCTTCATATTCACTCAATCGGTACAGTAAATATCCAGCGGAAGCTCATTGGATATTGTCTGGTAATTACGATATGTTTTTGCTCATTGTAAACGTGATCTAAACCTTGCATGCTAATTTGCTAAGACGGTTTGTTTGTGTGTCTTCTGTTTACCAAAAATACGGGAAAGAACAGGAAACCATCCAGAGTCAATATATTTTTAAAATGATTTCGCCTTCACCACAAATTCAAAATCTTTGTTCTTTTGAATTTTAATTAAATATGTAATGTTCCTCCGTCCAGCTTTTTTTTAAAGTTTGTTTTATTTGCATTTAAATTCACACGTCATATTTATGGCGATGGAAAGGTTTATTAGCTGACAAACTGGGAGTGCAAGGAGTACAGAAAGACCCATTGCAAATTACCTGACCACACCACCGGACATGAAGCCGGAGCCGACACAGCTAAGCCTGGATTCGAACACGCGACCTTATTAGCCGAGAGACTAACAGTCTTAGTGAACCACTGCTCTAACGGTTAGCGAGAGTTCTGTCTGACACAGGTAAATGCTAATGGGCTCAAAGTGAAAAGAATGACAACAAGTCAACTGTACACTGTCTTGCTAAGTTATATTCCTGAAACATCGAAGTCTCTATATGATGATCCTTTACACTGGTAATGTTTCTTACTTTTGAGTGCAGCTTTAACTGTGCACTTTACATATATATTGTAAAGTATTATGCACAACTGTACAGTGGCAAATCGTTTGTAGCAGGTTAGAATAGAGTCTTAAATATCAGAATGTGTGGCCAAAGCTGTATAGCTTAATCGTTGTGGTTCTCTTCATTGTGAATTACAATGCCAATGAGACTTTTATCATTAATTGCACAACCAGACACATAATTTTTACGCTCTCTGGAAACCTGTGCGCAATATATAAGTTCATCATTATCTCATCAGGAAGCGAACGATCGAGTTGATATCTACATCGATTGTGGATCTGGGTGGATATTTGCTTCCTGCCTGGTCTGGTGGTGGACATTGGGTCATTGCTTCCCGACAGCTTCTTTGAGGTTCCCCATGATCAATGGCGTGTAGTTCGCTACCTGTGACGGACAGGTAAAATCTGGATGAAGCAGGAGACAGCGACCAAAGTGAGGCGTGGCTTGTGCGTGTAGCGACTCATTTCCCTGAGTGGGTTAGGCTGTTGTAGCGGATGGCAACCGTAGCTTTCGCCCCGGGCTGGTTGTAGACTGTACACTGCCGTGTCCAATATAGGTGCAGTTATTAATCATGAATAAGCCGAACAATATACAGCCTGCAATACAACCGTATCAATATTAATTGCTGATGATTCTGTGGGAAGAGGGAGAGGTTCTGTGATTGGTGTTGGTACCAGTACGTATGACGGCTGCATTCATCACCTGCACAAAAGCCAGGTGTCCAGTACTTCCAACAATGCCTGTCTGTACACTGATGGGAACAAAATGCCTGGTTCAAAAACCATGACGTTTTGCACTTTACATAGACAAGCGTATACTGGTACGGATCACATAAGCGTGAATGTTACTTAAGTAAGCTATACCGGCAAACGTTTTTTGTTTTGTGTTGGTTTTGTTTTTTTTTTTGTTTTGTTTTGTTTTTTTGTTTGTTTTTTGGGGGGTGTTTTTGTTTTTCGTTTTGCGGTTCAAAAGCATACATATATACAGCACACGAGCCTAGGATTTTGCGAAATGGTGCCCAGTGATGATAAGCTATTTCTTTTAAAAGAACTTTTCTACGTTTCAGATTTAATTCTAATGAGGCACTAAATGCGTTAATTCATATTTAATGATTAATTACTTCCAATCAACTGGAAGAATTACAACTTAATCATGAAATGAATGCAAATAATTCAGATATACAATTCTAGAAATTATTTATATTGTACGCAATGCTTTTCCGAACTAATAATTAGTTATTGGCAGTTATGACTTGCATTTCAAGTGACCATGTTGACTACAGAATAATAATTGTGCGAAACAAGACTGTGTCAAACTCAAACATTTGATAGCTATACAGCTAAGACGACACTCTAAATCTCGACTGACTCCCTGCCTCCGTGAGAGTAGAAAACATCCAGGTTGCTGGTATAGGCGGGGCGACAGTAAATTGCAATCATCATCATCAACCATGAAATATTTATTAGAGAAAATATATGTATTGGTCATAAGATTGAAGCTTCACGCTGTTTTAATGAATATTTCACTTAAACGATGAAGATCAGGTTTATGTGCGGATGAAACCTGACGGATCGATAAGTTAGCAATCATAACGGGTCATGTATACATGGAAACCCTGGGGAAAAAAACGCAAGTGAGCCTTTTGGAACTTGCTTCGAAGTGCAAAAATCACTGGGCAACTTTCCACAGATTTCAATGTAAAGCTGGCTTGACCAATATTCTCTTACATGTAACACATGAGTGCCGTATAACTTTATACCTGTTTACCCCCAAAGCCCTCATGACCAAGTCCCGGATGAACACAACGTAGACATCGTTATCAGCAAAACTGATAACAACCAGAAAACAGTAACTATACAGCAGAGTGGTTTCAAGGGTCTTCTGAGACATTGGCTTCAAACGTCATAAAACAGGGAAAAAAATCATGCTCCTGAATATCACTGATTTTATCGTCGAAGAATACTATTTAAAAGGATGACATTTTTACATCGTATATAAGATATGTAATTATGGATTAAATAAGATATTTAATAAATTTGCAACAAATGTCCTCTTCTACAAAAAGTAAGGAATTGTCATGCAAAGTGCATACAAAGTTTCGACAAATGGATTGCTTTCTTAAGCTTGCCTATGTGGAATTTGGTAATATTATCTGCTAAATCCCGAACGAAGTTATAAAAATGTGATCGATGAATGTACTGCTATCATTTACTCAGAGAGATACATAGATACGGTTGACACTAAAACTGGGATTTAGGAGCCCTGAAGTCATATATATGACGGTATGATGCATATGTCACTACAAAAATGTTAACAAGATAATATTCATTTCAACATGCGAATATATTGCTAAAATGTACAAAATAATTACATCGGGTGAGGTGCTTTATAGATGAAACTCTCGATATTTAATTGCTGTGCTTCATTCCAGTTTGAATCTCGGAGCTTTCTTTTCGCAGTCATTTTCATCCACTACGAGATTACAGCACAGATAAATTTCGGCGAGACATGTTTCGGAGGGTTTGATAAGTTGCAGGTGATCTACATGTAGTTTTACCTGTCAGTATATTTACTGTTTGTATCTGTTTCAAACCAGTCAAACGGGAACATGAAACATTATGTCCAAAACAAACAGGTCGACGGCATGAAAGATGAGTTTTTTAATTTGACAAAAAAAAAAGAAAAAAAAAACAGAAAAAAAACAAAGAAAAAACAACAGAACAATAAAAAGCGGGCGACAAATTGTGCGTTTTTTCATCGGAATGCATGGTGTTGATGTACAAATTAAATGCTTTGTGGCATAGGTGGAATTTGATTAACAGATTGTCAAAGGTGTTTTATGTAACTGCACTAGGGCTTGTTTTACCAGGTAGGTCTGACGGAAGATATTAATATTGCAATACTGTTTTATGTCATTCATCTTCAAAATATTCAGTGAAGCTCTAGCTGGCACTGATGGATTAAAGAGAGCATTTTCCACCTGTCATATTTATTCTTGACAATGTAATGCGGACTGATATTACCGCCGAAATACATCTATTTCAAAAATCTGAATTACTGTTAATTTTTTTCTTAATTAATTTTCCTATATATTTTTACATATGTCCTGACGAGGAAAACAATCTCTCGGTGTTAAATATGACCATATTTTCCTGTGTTGTTAATATACTTTGTACTGAATGTCATGATAGTGTTTCCCTAAAGACACGAGCATTTTTTCTGAAGATAAGCATTCTATATATTTGCTTATTATATTTACACGCGCACAAAATGCACAAATGTACAAATATACAAGAAGATAATGTTTAACACCATGGTCAGAGTTATTGTGTACGGCTACTTTTCAGAATATATTCATTTATTTATGAATCTTTTGTAAACCCATGCCGCTTCTGTGGTGGACAATAGTGTAAGGCTTACTGTATTATCAGCTAAAACACGTAATGTAGTGTAATGCTTTATTCGTTTAACGAGGATTCCCCACAGCCGATTGGCCTCTTATGGGTCTCCTTGACAACATGTAACATATGTACAGGACAGAACAAAAATTAGTTACAAATAATATAATAATAGAAAATAGACATAACAGACCATACATACATGTATATAATATATGAAACAACAGAAACGTTTACACTACAAACAAATAAATCAGATCGTCCATAATTAATAAAATGAGACTATAAGACAAGGACATACTGACTACTTAATTAAATAGCATTAAAACATGAGAAAGACAAACAACATGTAGCGACTATGTTTACGTATTACTGCAATGACGATTTATTTTCAAAAGTCTCTGTTACAAGACTAAGCTATGCATGTACGCGACATGTTAAGAAACACGATACACGAAATCTGTCACCAGCACGTGAAAGAATGACATCCTAGAAGAGATGCGACAAAAGTGACTACAGCATTAAAGATATTATCCCATCATTCATAAAGTTTGCTTTCTCATAACACTCTATATCTGCTTGATATTAAAGATGTGTTCATAACTTTTAGTTACCAAAAACAATTTATTGTTAAGAACCATGGCTGCTTAATAAAATAGAGACACCATTTCAGTTTAAAGATTTGTAAATTTGCGAAATAATAGTTCAGAAAGTGAAGAAAAAATAAAACTGTTATTAATATATATGTTGTAGAACAGTATAAATGTTTAAAGGAGGATGTTGTTGTTGTAGGTTCGAGGCATAGGGCGAAAACACTGGTAATACAATGTCATAGTATTAATACATACAGGGCACATTTAATCCGTGCAAACATTATTGATATGCACATTACGTCTATATAATCACATGACTAGTGATCGCGTGGTAACGAGCATGGTTTCCATAGCTACCGTAGTGAACTGTCCGTCAGCATGTGTTTCACGCGCTTTTAATAATCCAGGAAAAATCAAACCGACAGATGTGCATGTGACTAGCAATTGAGCTTTGGTGAGAATAAGAGAAATAGACCAATTTGTTCACAAATCACCTTTTATCTTATTGTACTAACACCTTTCACCATGAAATATTTTATAACAAATATATATGGCCATGAAGACAGAGTAGTATTTGTTATGTACCAGAATGAACCTAAGTGTCAGAAGATATCGTGTGGACAGAAAGACGAGATAGACTTGACAGAAATGCTGATATGAGGTTAATAGCAAGTTTAAAAGAACACCTTTCTATTCTTATTTTTCAGCAAAAACAGAAGCAAATTCATTGTATACATTTTATCGCAAAAAATACAGCATTAAGTGTCGCTGGAAAACTCTATATACATGTACATTTTTGTGACTTCACATGTCAGGCAGATCATACCAAACTTCTCTCCGGTGACTCTTTTGTTGAGACAATACAACCTCTATACGCCTACCTACAATACAATGGCATTCCTGTCTAGGAATCCGAAAATATTCTCTATATGCACATTCGTATTTGCTTGCAAACTGTCCACCCCTGCATACCGCATTACTACACCTTTCCTCATATGCAAATTTCTCCATCTGCACATTCCACTATATTGCACATCCAGCACCCGTGCATAACTATTCCTCCATGGTATGCTTGCTGTATACACATTTCCTCATCTACAAATTTCCCCATATGGACCTTTCCCTACTGATCATTTCCCAACTGTAGATATTTCCCACTGTTTGCGCTCCTTACTTACTGCACATTTACTCGTGTGTACGTTTTCCCACTTGGCATGTGTGGGGGCTTCGGTGGCCGAGAAGATTAGCGCGCCTTATGACACAGTTCACGCCCAGCTCATGCTGGCTTACAAAAATGTTAGACAGAGATTCTCTGCTTATATTTACTATAGCATAGGCGCCTGAAAGAGTGTGCCAAAAAGTTGTTTAGATTAGTAAACCGAGGAGCTGAAGGTTTGTGAATGTAAGAATTTGCTAAAGGAAAGATATGTAATTTATATCCTCTGAACACTGGGAAATAGGCATTCAGTAAATTCAGGTTCAAAAAAGTTGTCTGTTCTCTACCAGTCACATGATACATCACAGACATCGGAACAAGTCAAGGCGAGTGTTCCCAAGTCAGGGGAAATGACAAACAAGGGGTGAGATCAATTAAACATAGATGAACTCTAATCATACATGACATTTTCAGCTCTATATTTTAGTGGCTTAATTTTGACCAGAATGCCTAAAGTTGGCTGTGGTAGTCGCCCCCCATGATGACAGCTTCCGATGCCGATGTACAGTTGTACTCTTTTTTACCTTTGGAGAACAAAAGAGTTCGAATTCGAAATTCTTTCATTGGTACTTGTATTATCCTCAACTGCAAGTGCCCACTCAGCACATTTGCCTATCTACATATTTCCATATTTAGAAACATCCTCATATTCAGATTTCCCCCTATGGACATACTAGATGCTTAATCCCGGTGACAAGCATTTTCAATTTCACATTTACCAGTTTGCCCATTTTGTGAGCCTCACTTTCACGTTCACCCACCGCTTATAAAAATGGCAAATAATTGAAAACGTGCACACCTGAAAATGAACCCAATGTGCATAAATTTGGATTCACTGCATTATATCATTGTTTTCAAGAAGGTTGTACGCGGAAATATCCACTGTGTAACTTTGAAAAGTCTTAGCAGTTAGATTTAATCAAGCGTTGGGAGATTGTAAATTAGTCGTCTATTTTACCGACTCGAACACAGGAGATTAACGAAACATGCCTCTACCCAACCATGAACCTCATTTTCTGGTTATCATGCAAAATTGTTGAACAGAGAAAACAAGCAAGCATAGTTAGCTTTAACATAACAGACGATCTAGATTTATTGTTTTTGTTAATTAGCCATATTTTCAAAAAAACAAAGGTTTAAGCAGCCATTGAAAATAAATGTATTGTTGTAAACAGAGTTTCCGTTGCTTTCTTTACTTTTTAACATAAAGAGAAGAGCTAGACGACATAAAACCCTCGCAATTCTAATTTCAGCTAGCCATGTGTGCAACATGAAACCATTCAAATTAATGTATATAAGCCAATTGCTTGGTGTTCTTTACATCATATTCTAAGTGTCTCATGCATGAATTTTCTGATCTAGCCCTCTTTAACCACTTTGTCGAATGTTTTTTCATCCACAGAATTGCAGTTAAACTGCATTAACATAAGACCGTTGAGTCTCCATGAAGGCCCTATTATGAGTTGACTCTGTGCGTTTAATTGGGGAGAACTGCACACCCGAGTTATTATGCTCAAAGCTGACAATTAACATTCACCATAATAGGCGGGGCAGGGCTTTTATAAAACAAAGAAAAAAAAGATGACTTTTCATATATTTGCTGACGAAGGAAATCGTGTCGTTAATGATCAGCTGTTCCTTACTGATTTGACACCTGTTTGTCTTTGTCCCAACACGTATATGATTCAGAAGTGTCACTGGTGAACACATCAAATATCGGACACATTTTTAGCGGATCTTTGTACTAATAATGTATAAAGGATTTTGTTGACACAACTCACAGCAACTCTGGCACACAGGTACAGGGTCTATGCTGATCATAACAACTCTGGCACACAGGTACAGGGTCTATGCTGATCATAACAACTCTGGCACACAGGTACAGGGTGTATGCTGATCATGACAACTCTGGCACACAGGTACAGAGTGTATGCTGATCATAACAAGTCACGTCAGGAGACTCTGCTGAATAAATCCACATTACCACAGTGCTCAACTGCTGAACATTAATAACCTTTAATAGACAAAGATCGATTCTACAATGAGCAATTTTTTTAGACATCTTTTTATTGCACGATGATAAAGGCGATTTGATATAGTATTCACCGAGTTTTTACAAAGGTTCATGGCCAGAGGTGTGAACAAGCCTTAGGGAATTGGCAGCTTAATATTAGGGTTAAGGTTAGGGTTAGTTAAAAGGTTAAGGTCGTTAGGTTAAGGTATCGTCCCTGCTTCATATCGCTTAACAATTGACAGTGGCAGGAAGGTGTCATTCGATGAAATGATGCGTCCATTTCGCTTTTTACTCCAGTATAATACGGGCAACCATCATGAACAGACAAACCATGACAGAAAGCAGTATAGGTTGCTCTACGGGTTTGTTTAACATCTAGAAAAGCATTGCCGTCCCTGAAGATTAGAGGAAAAAAGAAAGGAAAATAAAAAGAAACAAAAGGGGGAAAAATATTCACGGCCGACAATTATGTGGAGGCAGCTCCACCCAGACCTGTAGAAATAACTAATTTTCACACATTGTGATTCTGGGCTCGCGGTTGCTCAAGATTTAAATATGTCCTCTGAACAAGTGCCTAGGGGAGAATCCCATGCCTCTCTATGGGCCTATGTTAAAAATTGCGCATGGATGATTGACTTGCTTGGTTGATACTTTTTCTTTCGTTACAGGTTCTTGTCAACGAATGATAAGTAGGGGGTTTAGTTCTATTCAACGATAAGAAAAAAAAAATGAACAAAACAAAACAAAACAAAAACACAACAACAAACCAGCGACTTTGGATAACATATTATTTTTTACCTACACGAATATGCCTGCGCACAGTCAGTTGCTTTTATGCAGAGTGTACACCAAGCCCATATCCCGCCTTTGTACTTTCTGTAAATCGTTCATTGGTCGATTCTTACTGTTTACGTGTTACCAGTCTCAAGTATCACACTGTCGTTCTTTCTGTCGTTTAATGCGCATTGGACAGGATTTTTCTGCATCTGAGATCAAAATTTGTTGTCAACTAATCACTATATTCAGTGTTTCACTGTGGTTGTCTCTTTAAAGTAATATTATTTGAAGGAATTCCTGTGTTAACAGGGATGTCTGTTGTACCCGGATGAGAGCGTTTATACTTTAATCATCTTCACTTGACGAGCATAAAGTAACTCTGTACAGATGGAAAGTGCAAGTCGGTAGGGACAGCAGAGCTCCGCATTTGGCTGATAAAGGGGAGGTAAATCAACCATCTGCATAGGGCACATGTACGTATTAACCAGGCCAATATTCTCTATTTTTTTATCTGTGCTAGGGTTTGTGGTGAAACTGGCGTATGGCGTGACCTTGCATGAGAACTCCTCATATCGGGAAAAGATTATCATGTAAAAAGTTGTGGTCAATATCTGGAGATATACGTGCATGTCGATGGCTTGAATGATTGAAATGACTGGCTCTTTGCCATGTTTGCGACTGTCAGCCATTTTGGCACATGCGGCCGCTTACTAGAAACGAGATGTTGCGCTTTCCTTCACTCAATTATACGACAGCTGACATGATAAGTGTGGAATACTTGAGAAAATAAGTCAGGTAAATGAGTAGTAAATATGTATGCAGCTGAGACATTAATGGGATCAATCTACATTGATCAATTCAGTTTGCGTCAAGATATTTCAAACACTAATTTATCAAGTTGGCTTCAGTTGAGTAATTCTGCAAATTTCGTGCATAGAATATTCCTTGTTATAGCTAGTTCTACACAGCATTTTGAGTAATTCTAGACCAGTGACGTCTAGTATCTTGCATCTAATATGACTGCAATCTACTGAACCGAATTTTTACCTAATTTTGTTCTTACATGTACTTAAGCACTAATATGAACAGTTAGCATAAAATCCTAACTGATATAAATTGCCAAGAGGCCAGATGTAAACAGTAACGTGTGAACATTTCACAACTATCACACTGTCGCCAATGCTCTGGTTTTACTCTCTAAGCTGTAGTCTTTAATGCTATGCCTCCTGTGTGAAGTTACCAGCTTTGTCGAAAAGGCCCATACCTTGAAAGGAGGGCGGTTTGCCTAGGATCTCCACTCTCCTCCCTTCACGAAATTGCCTGCCTTCTTAGAGCATTAAGCACGATTTCAATGACATGCTATTACGCCCCACATAAACTTGTCACACTTAACAGTTTTGTATATGCCAGTAGTAATAAAGTAAGAATGTACATAGACGAACATTAAAAAGACTACATTGAAAGCTTTTCATTGAACACTTAATGTCGTAATGTGGCTTAAATATTTGATGTCATTCATCAAGAAAATGCTCCTAAATTATCAGGATTGTATTTTCAATGCACAAATATTCAGAAGAAAGGGTAGTTCTTAAGTCAGATCTTAGGCAAAGGCACGTAACTCGTTGAATTTCTCTACACCAGGAGTGTTTTCCCTTTGTCCCTCTGTCCCTGCACATGCCGATCCGTGAAGTTTTTGGTTTTCCGAAAAAAATTTTTCATTATTGGCATGTGAATTTGCTCGGGATTTTGTTTTGGCGTGATAAATGTGGAATATATGTCCCCATCGAAAGGTGCTGTGTTCTTAGCCCATTCAATAAAACAGCATTACATATCAGGTCGCTCTTAAATAATAACTTCTACATTACAAGTGGAAAGGGCTTCCCCTAACGGCCATTCTGAAGAAAAATTAGCTGCAGAATTACTTCACCTGCATTTGTCCGGCTCTAAACTTCGGTTTCCTACGTTGCACATTGGTCCATCCTTGCTTTCTTGACGAAGCAGACCCCCAAAATAACCCCCGAGTAATAATAAATATGTAACTACAATAGGTGTAATATGTATAGTATAAATGGTTCTGCTTACAAAAGTGGCATTAAAACCGCCCTAGAAATACATTGTCAAAGCTACATGTTCATTTGGTAACATGAAGGTACCTTGTTCTGTAGAACCCCAAAATGGAGCCTCACCAATTCTGCGCCTGGAACATACTGGAGAAGAAATAACATCAGTCCTCGATTGCATAATTTGTGCCTCTTTGAAAAGACAACCAAAAGAAAGTGGATATAATAAGGATTATAAAGAAGAAACCACACAGAAACCCAATACTGTTAATTTAAAGAGTATTTTCTAGCACAGACAAGCGGGTGTATTATCTAGAACATCAGATGCACGACTCGACGCAGCTGCAAGGAACGGGGAGTAAGTAACTGGTCGCTATCTATAGCTAGTTCTTGCGTGGTTGGTGTAAAACTAAGTAGATTGTAATTGCTCAGAATATCCCCGGATCGTAATTATAGTATTAAAGGGGGCAGTCACATTCTCAAGAGAACCCCTACAAACGAGATTAAATGTGCGAGTTTTTCGCGCCACGAATCTAGTCGTTCAACTGAGACAGCATTTCTAGCCGCAAAGAAATTTCCTCAACATGGAGTAGCCCATGGGAACATTGCTTCGACAGATTGACGCTGAACGCGATCTAATTGACATTTGCACTTCGCTGCTTGACACTTTACTCTGTTCTGTTGACATGCTGCAACATACAGAAATAAAGTCTGCGACATGGAAGCATCCACAATGCACTAAGGGGAAAAGAAGCAACATAACATCACCTTACATCCTAGTTGAACATATTCGTGTCTAAATTAAGGAATATCTTTAGAATCCCCTAAAAGAGAAAAGGTAATTTTTAGTTGAAAGACCAATGAAAAGTTGATTTTGATTCTAGTGTGGATTCAATGACACGGCAATCTTAAGAGAATAGGAACGAAATGTCTGGTTTACATGAGCATCCTAAACCTGAAGTCTCACCGTAGAACGGATGAAGGTGTATGATTAAATACTTTCATCTAAGGTTTTTCTCTTTTCAGGTGACACAATTTGATTCTACTCAAACCATCCCCCTTTGGGCTACAATACGACTTTTTAGTGAACATTAATTAACTTCTTTCCAGAGAAACTTGGGTGCTGGCATAAAGATTATTATTACAAGGCCTTTTGAATGTGCATTTTACTGACCAAACTGTAGGTTAACTACTTTACGTCTACTTTGGAATGATCATCAGGGATAATCAGGGCGGCCAAGCTGTTCTCGTCGCGCATTGACAAGGAACTGTTCCACAAACGGCGAAATACATCAGAGCCTTTCTCTTCCTGATAAGGACAAGAAAATTTTCAACGATGTGAGTAATAAGTACTACGCTTGCTCTGTTCTACCAAAGGCAACAGCATAACAACAGCGTTAAGAAATAAAATTCCAACTAGGCACCGAAAAAAGGTGAAATGGGTCTCCAATTTGATAAATGAATAAATTGTCTGTATTATGCTCATTTTGTTTCTCTCATAATTTACTCCTCTTTCGATCTTAATTTCTGTCTAATATTAAGGCATCTGATCTGTTGCAATCATTTCTGGAACAACCCCAATACAACATTTCACGTGGTATGTTGTGACGGAATTATTCATCTCTAAACAAATGGAACGTACACATAGAAACATTACCGTTTGCTTGCCTTGAGTGTCTGACAAGACGAAACCTGTCAGCTGTTCCTTGTATTTTCAAGTGCAAGCATGCATGGGAATTTGACCGCTGAGGTTCAGATTTTTCCATGAAAAACAAATGTTCTGGTGGTTCTTCTCCTGAGAAATATTATGAGGCTACTAGACTAAATAAATAAATAAAAAAGTAAACCATAAATGCACGAAACCAGTGGCGCTCTTTAGTCAGGCTGTCGCTGAAGACAGGTAACTCATTCAATTCTGTGCCTTTGAACTACTCACCCTGGAAATGGTATGAACAGAGACGAACGCTGACGCTATTTTTCTACGGTGGACACATCTCCAAGAGCTCAAGGCCAGTGTATAGACAAATTTTTTCTAATTTCCGTAAAACTTGTCGAAGGACTTTGTAGTCATTGAATCCTTGAAACACATCTTACTGCTTTGGCGCAAATCATTCCATGGCATGGAATCGCCATGTAAACTAATTTATATATGTACGTATGTATGCACTTTGTAGTCATGGCATGACATAAACTTGACCAACATTGTTCGTTCACATCTACAGTTGCCACGGTAGCCAAGGGATCTTAACCTTTCTTGAATTTTGTATTTCAGTAAATGCACGCTAGATGGTGCGAGATAGCCTTTCAAAAAACATGTATTAGAAAGAGGAGATGAAGGAGTATCTTGTTTGATATGTAGACAAAAAGTTTAATCCTATTTAAATTTTTAAAAAAATATTTTTGTGAGTAAGCTTGCAAAATATTTAAAAACGTGGTTTTAAATTCTTTATAACAATTATTGGCTTTACTATTTTGGTGATCCATTGATTATGTAATGAAGTGCAAAAATTTCCCTTATAGTATTCAAAAGTTGAAGGTGCAGCTATTTTGGATTCACCTGGGCGAAATTCAAAGAAAATGGACGCGGATTTCAGCGTGCTTGGTAACAATCAAACACACGAGTTTCTTGAATGATATTCACGTCGTTGGACGTCTGTTAAAAAGTTGTGTGTGCCCTGGTTACTTGTTGATGTATGAAATCACCTTGTTCTATCCACTTACGATTGAGTTATGTAGGCCTACGCGTCATTCCCGATACTGCTGTGGCAAACTGACGGTGATCTAGGTTAATTGAGAAGTGCTATCAAACAACAATACATGTTTACTAAGAATTGTAAATGTTCATTTCTTATTTAATGTTTGAGGTTTCGGTATCATGCTCGAATTTTGGTGTATCATAGCAACGACGGGAATTCCCCGAATCTATAGACATAAGCGACACTTGGTGAGCTGGCCTGACTCTGCCTGCTTTGAGCTGCACTGCCTTGAGTCATGGTCCAGAGGAGAAGGTTCTTGGTCAGTAGTTTGCCAAAGGCGGATAACTTGTCCTTATATACCCATCCACTAGTCTCTACTGGCTCCTACAATGAGCAAAATATGTAATCTTCGTGCAATGGTCAAACAGCATTAATTATTGCACAGATGACATCTATTTTGCTCTCTTTCATAAAACGGCATTTTGATTTAACAAGTGATTGTATTCACTGTGCCTAGAACATCGGTTTGTCGTACATGAGTCAACACTCCGGGCAGCGTCTGAACTCCAAATGTTAACAATCGGACATTTTGTACAAGGGTAATCAGTCTCTGTCAATCCAATAATGGCTAATCCTGTTAGGCAAAAGGGATTAACTAATGCCCACTGTTGCGACCTCAGTTTGGTGGTGGAGTCCAGAAGGATCAACGCTCTTTTGCCAAAAGTTATTTTCTGCTCTTTCGTGTTTTGACATATCTAAGACTCTTTTGAAAGAATCAGGCAACTGTTGACGGCTGGAGCAGAAATGTGTAACTGACCAGGGGGGTTCTTGTCTAGTAGGTCAGTCTTAGTTTCTAGAACAATTCGCGACCACCTCTGAAGTGTGCGCTATACACGTGGAGGGGATAACCGCTAATGGACATTGTTACGTGTATTCAGAGTAACTCTGCATGGTTATCGCCTACGTGCAAATTGTCAGATCACTATCTATACTAGTAATGGAACTATGGGTACATGTGCATATTAGCAGATTATCCAAACTAACATAGATATGTCAATAACTGTATGGCTGGAGGTATAATTTCCACTGCGCCTCATGCATAACTGTTCACTGCGTCGCCGCAGGGTACATAGGTGCGGTGAAGTGAACCAACAAATACAAGTGTAATTCCTATGGGTCACTTGTCTAATATCGGGAATTAGTTGCCAGAAAATAGATGGATTAACATTAATTGATAAAGCTCACCGTGAATAGTTTGTGCTAACACTTTCATTTTATTGATTCATTTCGGTTGCCGTGTAGTTCTACTCTGACAAGTTGTAACCCAACAATTGTAATGCCCTTTATGATATTAGCCTACTTAAGGAATGCTTTCACAGTAATGATAGCTTATTTTAGGAATGTACTCACATTAATGATAGTCTAGTTTAGGAAAGATTTCATAATTTCATGTTAACGGGTGTTTTTGTGTCTTCTGATCTGCGACATCTGGCGACTGCAGGACGTTAGCCCAAATCCTCTGGCTGGAATGTTCTCAGTCGTATTACCTGTGTTAAAATCAATGAACAAAGTCTGAGAGAATGATAGAACGTACAGAATTTGCCCAGTAACTAAATCTAGGCTCACACGCGTTATGAAATTTTTCATTCCACAGGGCTTGATAAAGAAAGATTATTTGTTCTTGTACATATATATGGTTAAAGGCACATAAACAATTGATGATTTGAATAGCATTAAGCTATTCTGTCCCTACCCTTTAAAACTGTTTCTACAAGTTTTGTAACACAGTTTGCCGTCGTTTAATACCAAACATTTGCGATCTCATCAGCTTGAGGATCCTGTGATTCCTACCTAAGTATATATAGCCCACAGAATAATGACAACAAAATATAAAAGTGTCATTCGTACTGATTCTCTCGACATCCTGTTTTCTCTTATCCTTGGAATGTCCCCAAAGATGCCCACCGGTGATGACGAGGTTCGAGATTCACGTAAATATGTAATTAAATATTTATATTTATATATTCGATGTGGGATGACGCTTTGAAGATTGTCTCTTTAGAGGCATTAGGGGCGCATTTCCTTGATGTAATCAACCAAAGTGGAAGCTGATGGCGGTTTAATGACAGCTCTTGTCTGGGAACTGTCCAAACTGTTAGTCTGCCCAGAGCTGATCGCTGGATTCTCTAGATAAAATCCGTCTTTTGTAGAATCATACAGAGGCTCTATTTCGAGGTGTACATCACGCTAATGTCATTGACAAACATACCGAGTAAGACTATTTTCAAACATATGACTTGACCTGTATACAGATTGCCTCCGCTTAAGACCCGATACACTCTGGACGAATTCATATTACGGTTACATATGTAGCTCTAATGATTAAGGTCATCGGTACCTTGGCCAATTAGGCCGAGTGTTTCAAACCAAACCTGTCTGCTTTGGCTGCGGCTTTAAGGGAAGGACCACAGTTACGCATCATGTGCAATGCCTTTTTATCCATTTCCAAAGATATTTCAATTTTCGTTTCTTTGCATTTTCTTGACATTGAATGTTATTCGAGAAACATTCAGTTCGTACGATCGAGTTTTTGGAATGTATTAAAAAGGCTGAAGCACAGTAACGTGAAAGATATCCTTTTTGCTGCCAAGCATGCTTTGACTGATATATTTCCACATTAGATATAGTTACAGCTATAGTATTGCATATTTATTCACTGTGACATTACTGCCCTTTAGCCTATTCAATATGGTCCAAAAATTTCACGGTAGCACCTCAATCTTTATTTCCACTTTAGAAAGCGCCACAAAAATATAATGAAGTTTTTAAGGACTTAGGAGCCAATGGCTTTGTAGATGATGTGTAGGCCTACTTTATCTAATTTCTTTACGTATTTGATTGGTGTTTTACGTCGGAAAGAAGAATATTTCACCTATACGAAGCCGCCCAGAATTGTGGTGGGAGGACAACAGGCAGAGCCCGGGGAAACCCCACGACCAACCACAGGTTGCTGGAGGACCTTCCCACGTACGACCGGAGAGGAAGTCAACGACCGCACTGTTGAGAGGCACCTGCGTCTTAATTTATTTTATAGGCACTGTAATCTGTTCTTTTAAATTAGGAGGATCTCGGGAACATATATCTGGTGACGTTTTGAAGTTTGTTTCTACCACCCAATAAACCAACTTTATTCAGAATCAATCACGCGTCTGGTCATGCCAAAGATTTTTAAAATGGTACCTGTTGTTGCCTCGCTTGGTGCCCAGCACTGAGAGGTCAGAACAAGGAAGCAAGGGAAGGGGGTGGGGGTGGGGTGGGTGCTTTGTCATGTCTAGTGTCTGCTGCATGATGCGTCCAAGGTGACAACGCTTTGACGGCAAGAAGACACAGTGTATCTACATTCTGATGACTTTTCGTCGTCATATGACCGCAACAGTGATGAGTACGACGTAAAACCCAATCATATGGACTTCTCTACATGCACGCATACATACATGCAACACTCAATGAGCTGATCGACATGGAGTGGGTAATTCTTTCATGTTTAAGTGGCATTTAGAAGTTGGGATGGAAGTACACTAGAACATGCCTTTCTTATGGATATACAACGTCTTGGTTTATTATCAAGACGTTTCGATGTATTATATATTGACTCAAGTGAGATACTCACTTGATAACGATGTTATTATCTACATCGAAACGTCGTGATAATAAACCAAGACGTTGTATATCCATATGAAAGATATGTTCTAGTGTAATTCTTTCATACGGCGCAAACCACCAAATAATGGGTTATTTCAGTGGTATCAGTTCTCACAAATTATCTGCTGTTAATGGGGTTGTTCTCATTTTGGAGATACCTACTCAACCTGATATACTGTCTACCACCAGGCGAAACCTAGCTCCTGCGATTCCCCGGCGTTTCTACAGCCCACTCAGTACGTCAGCAAAGGATTTGGTGCAGGAAATCTGTAAATCCCCCATGTACTATTTATTCAGACATACAATTCTGGACTTGAACATTAATACAATGGTTCCATAGTCCCTGGCATAAATCAACTTCTCTAACCATATAAAATTGCAAGTTAGATGAAAGGCGCTTGGACAAACTAAAACAGAGAAAGAAATCATAATGAAAAACCTTGTAGATATAATACAGGTTTCAAACGCTACATTGTCATTTGCAGAACCTGCTGTATAGGGAAAATCAGCAAATTGCTCTTATAGTCAAATGCGCATTGATGACACATACAGCTGGAGTAATGACACACTGAGTAAAGACCAGTGTGACTGAAATCGTATCTGGTAGTCGCTGCTTGTATTGACTCGTGACCTACTATAGGTATTACATATTTATAGGGCCAAACCCTACAGTAATCGGCTTTCCAGTGGATAGTTTTTGAACTTATCACAATAAAAAATGACTGTAGTGGCAATGGTGAAACTGACTTGGCAGTCATAATGGCATGCCTATAACACTGCCTGTTACATTCCTAAAAATGAGATGATTATTCACCCGAAGATGCTGCTCGTCAAGTGATTTAATCTGCGAAAACATCTTTTGAAGGCGTTGTTATGCGCTTCTGGCATTACATATGGGTCGGTCGCAAATTCATCCAAGACAGAAGAGGATATGACCTCTGATCCGTCATCAAGTGGATTCAGATGAAGATGACTGACTAGTGGGTTTGTGGTATCGGATATAGGTATAAAAACTAACTAATTCGATTTTGTACGCAAGATTCAGGTGCACAGAAAATGGTGCGGACAAACAGGGATTGGTTGTATCTCTGAAATGTGTTGAAGAACTGCCAGGTAATTTTGCAGGTATAAACTAGGACAAATAATTGTTGAAAAAAGGTCCATTACTTGTGGCTACAATTGAACAGAGAAAAATATCATCCAATGAGCAAGTGGCCCCCACACCCTGTTTCTATGGCGATAGGACGCTAGTACCTGCATTCCAGCTGAATTATTTTGTGAAAATGTTGGTCAACCCCTGATGATATTTGGATATGTTGTAGGCCAGGCATCTAGTTACTTGACAGTATGTGTCATTTGGGCCAACGAAAATTAGGGAATAGAGTTTTAGGAGGGTGTTCTTTGTGAAATTACTACAATAAATAGTAAGGTTATTATTTTAGTGTTTTTATACCTGTACATGCCGCCTGGGCGCGCTATACGGCTCTGGAGGTGTTTCTCCAAGTGATCGTTGGCTTATCCTATAGCTACGCCTATGGACAAACTCGTAGTGAAGGCATATGTATATGTAGTCAGGGTGATTATGCCAGGCCAAACGCTACGACTGCATTAAGAAACAGACCCAATTTCTGCGAAACCAATACAAATGCATCACCTAATGTCCACCTACAGAGCACCCATATGTCGTGACTTTTCAAACAGCTACAAAGCATTACAGTCCATTTTTGCACTTATTATTATGGATTATGATCTCTCAATATAACGAGCTTGTAAACATCGTGCGGAGAGGAAAATCTAAGAGGACAGCATTGATTTCGCATATACATGTTATTGGATAATAATTAATACTCATTAAAGGTATCAGGGCATCTGAAACGGATTATGCCATTTTTATGCTCTTGACAATCTAAATAAACAAATTGTTTGATGCATTAATAGATTTTGGCACGCAATGTTCTGCCATGATTTTATTCATTCCTCGCACAGGATCAGGTTTCAAACGCTGAGTGGGTTTTCATAGTCCTCAGTAATGGCTGATTGTTATCTGTCATTATCAACTATGGTTTATACGGTTGTATATTGAGTGGTGTGCCTCAACGGGTTACAACGGTCGGCACACGGCTGACCTCTGCATGGAAGTACTCATCGTGAGGACGAGATTTATTTTCATCAGATACAATAGCAGTTTTGTGTTTTTAGCTGAACACAGCCTTAGCTGTTGGTCGTTGGCTGCACTTCTGATTTATATTATCAGTTACCAATCTAAATGTACCATAATACCATTTTGACAATCCAAGGCTTCAAAGCCGATTGTAAGGGACTGTATCATCTTGTACTATTTGTCTGACAAATTTTCCTAGTGTACATCAATCACACCCCTCCCCGTACCCCCCCCCCCATCCCCTCGTCAGTGAACAAAACCACCAGTGCATAAAAGAAAAATTCTAAAGCATGGAGTTAACACGGGTAAATTCAGACAATGTTGCAGGTGCTGAACTCACCAAGCGATCACAGTGTAATGCAACAACTAGCTGATACCTTACGGCCACACGATTTGTGTAATGCCTCACGATTCGTTTACTCTCACATGCATGAATTGCGATGATCGTGTTTCACAATCACTTATAAAAACCTAGGTTGTTTGAGCAGAGTTTAAAATCAGCCCTTGTAGCAAGGTTTCGATGCAATCTGTTACCAGACTGTTCTCTACTCGATCATGTAACGCGCCACAGTATGTGATTCTCCAACATTTGGACGAGATATGAGGGAAATTAGAATTGTCGTTCTCGTTAAACATTTGTAAACAGTCCCGTTTCCTTCACTCTGTCTTATTAGAAGGCCATATGAAGCGAAACAACAAATTATGCTCGATCTGTGTCGTTCTGAATGAAGAGTCTTATCAGGTCAATTTGTAGCAGCAACCGGCGACCGGCGCTCACACCACTGCTTAATATTTTTTGAAAGACTGGGGAAAGTACGTCGGTCGAGTACCATACCTGTATCGAGGTGTTATACCTCGATTGAGGTGTCCCCCATCCCCCTTTAGCACCGGTACAAAAGGCCAACTCGCTCCTTAGCTCTGCACAGGTTCAACCTCGCCAGTCAAAGTGAGTGAACAACAACACAGGTCATCGTCCTTCGAGCCATCTGCGTTTTTTAAAATGATATGATCCCGTTGAAGTTTACATAACATACTTCACTGAGTTATTTCTTGGTACGCTACTTCTACAGGTCCATTTCTAACTTAATTTTATTGATATTTTCCTTCTTTTTCTCGCCCGCATCTTCGTTCACTTCCATCTGTCCGCCATAAGCCACGTGACTGCAGGGAAGTGCGTACTTTCAAAACTACGTAGATATTTCTGTGATAGTCTAATTTACTTAAGCTGCACTACACGAAGTAGGGTGTACAATTTTATGCACTTTAACCATAATGCCACCACTTATGTTTCACTGTAAATCCCTGTGTTTGTTACCGGTTTGACACACGACACGATAGATCCTGAACAATGAAATCCAACAGCAGGCTTTACGAGTTGTAATACATATTTTGATCACCTATACTCACTGAATTACAGTTAAACTTGACATCCACCAATCATTAATAACATTTGTCAATGTTCATTTGTTTTAAACAGATTTACGGAGCCTGTGTTTTTGACTGTAGGTGAACAGTGTCATACTTTGCATACATTGTCCTATTTGTTACACATCTTACTTGATGTGTTCATTATGATGGTCTGTGGCCTAAAAATATTTTTATACATGAACGAAGTGCACGGCCAATAACATAATCTTAGAAATGTAATAAAACATGTGAAGTGTTGTGTGTATAGGTCACGTGTAATTCCATTTATCGTAGTATTTATCACTGTCAACCGACTTTGTAAGACTGTGTTAAGCGTTCGTCACTAGTTGCCTCTGCACAGTACAATATACTTTATCCAACTCTCACATTACTGCGAATGTACAGACATGTGGTTATGTACGTGCAATATCTATTTCGCACCATGCACGAGCACATAATTAATTTCATTATTTACATAATATAATAAGTGACATCACGTCGAAAGTACCGTACTTTTCATCTTTGTGGAAATATCTTACTTGAACAATTCTATATGGAAAATGCACCGTGTATTGCAAAAATTTGGTATCATTCATATAAGTCGTGTAATAAAAGTTAAGTAAATGAGCAACAAAGAGACATGGCATCGAAATACTATTCATAGCAATTTACTGCGTTTTGTGTGAATTTCTTTGCTCATTTTATAGCCTTTAATATATTCTTATGTAAGGTGGATATATACGTAATTCTCAAAATGATGTCCTAACGCATGCTAGCCCACAGGCAGCCGTGCATTCACATGTATGTTTCAAATGGCCGACAAACTTTATTTCAGGTAAGGTAATACAGAAATGAACTTGTTAGCGTGTAAACCAGTTTGGGAAGTACGCACTTTTCCGAAGACACGTAGTTTGTGGTGGAGAGAGAGAAAGTGAATGAACATGTGGGTGGGAAAAATATCAGTAAATTAAGTTAAAATTGGACCTGTAAATGTAGCGAAATAACACAGTGAAGTATGCTGTTCAAAATTCAAGTAGTTTTAAAGGGGACCGAATTATTTTGAAAAAAGTAGATGGCTCGAAGAACGGTAACCTGTGTTGTTGTTGTTGTTGTTGTTGACTCACTTTGAATGGCGAGGTTTAACCAGTGCGGTGCTGTGGAGCGAGTTTGCCTTTTGTACCGTTGAAATACCATGAATGAGGTATAGGGGGATACCTCGATGCATATATAATATCTCGATTGAAGTACTTTCCCCAACTCAGCTAAACGCCGCCCCTACATGAACATTGCTGGAGGCCATGAACTAAATTCTTTGAATATATGAGACAGAAACTTAGTTCGTTCCAGTAACCGTGAACGTGTGAAAAACTTGGCAAGTGACACACTTAAGGCCGGTAGTTTATTCCGCATTTGCGCTGCAGTTCCCTGCTTCTTTCACATTTACTGTCGTTGAGACTGGATTATTATTTTCGGAACAGCACTGAGCACACTCAAGAACCGGTGTGACCACCTGGCATGTTGTATCGTGCATGTGACATTTTATTACGGTATATTTAGCTGTGTCGAGGTGCTTGGAGAACAGTCTTCTTCTTCGTTTTCTTGGGACGGTGTTGTTGTCCCCGTCGTTGTTGCTGGGTTGGTGTTATTGCCCCTGTTCCTGTTATTGGAGGTGGTATTATTGTTCCTGCTTTTGTTTCCCATGGCGGTGTTATTGTTCCCATCGTTGTTGATGGCAGCGGTGATATTACACTAGAACATGTCTTTCTTATGGATATACAACTTCTTGGTTTATTATCACGACGTTTCGATGTAGATACTAACATCGTTATCAAGTGTATCACTTGATAATAATGTTAGTATCTACTTCGAAACGTCACTTGATAACGATGTTAGTATCTACATCGAAACGTCTTGATAAT
Source organism: Acanthopleura granulata (assembly GCA_016165875.1). Classification (NCBI taxonomy): domain Eukaryota; kingdom Metazoa; phylum Mollusca; class Polyplacophora; order Chitonida; family Chitonidae; genus Acanthopleura; species Acanthopleura granulata. The sequence goes on along the minus strand of JABBOT010000005.1, from coordinate 29,545,733 downwards.
AAACCAAGAAGTTGTATATCCATAAGAAAGACATGTTCTATTGTACTTCCATCCCAACTTCTAAATGCCACTTAAACAAGGCGGTGATATTGTTCCGGTCGTTGCTGTTGGGGTGTTGTTATTGCCCCTGTTCCTGTTGTTAGGGGTGGTGTTATTGTTCCTGCTATTGTTCCAGGAGGTGGTGTTCCCGTCGTTGTTGCTGGTGGTTGTTCAATTGTTCATTTTCTTGCTGAAGCTGGGGTGGTGTTATTAATCCATTCGTTGTTGCTGAAGAGGTATTATTACCCCTATGCTGTTTTTGGGTTTGTTTTCTTTGGCAGGGGGGTTGTGGGGAAAGGGGGGATCGGTGTGTTGCTTATGTTTTAGGTGGTGGTGTTCTTGTTTGTTTTTTTTAAGTGCATGTTTTAATAATTACACCAGCATCCGTATTCGCGTTTAAGGAACAGCAGAAAAATGGCACAAAAACAGAAAGGAGGTTATTTAAAAGTTAAGTTCCATAAATTTGCGCTGTTTTGCTGAATGTGTGGTGAGTGGGCTTCCCTAAGTGAGCGTCGTGTCTTGTTATTAATAATTTCCTCTTTCAGAAAATCTAAGCAGGGAGGACTTAAACTCCATCCTTGTATTCGCCTCAAGTTTCCAGACCACAAATTGGACCCAGACACGAAACATTATCTCCAGCAAGTATAATGGAATGGGTAAAAACTGGGTAAAAAAATTTCAAGAAACATATTTCCTTCACTTTACTCTATCAAAGCATGCATTATTATTCTCTGGGCCAGCATGCCGAGAAATTGTTCGTGCCGAAGAAGGACCAGTTGGGAATCCAATGCATTGGCTGTCGAAATGCATTGCCAGAGAAACACGCTTTATATATATAGGTCACGAAATTATTTGTATTTCGTGATGTTCTTACCAGGACAAAATCCAGTTAGTTACTTTGAGTTTCTTGTATACATCCCAGAACACTTCAGTTGTAAGGAGTAAATCATTCATTGTTCTGAAGAATAACTGAAAATCGACCCACTGTCTTAACCAGCTCTGTAACCATCTTTACTTCTTTGCACCCAACATGAGTGCGCTGTAACCAACTACCGTGTCATACAACTGATCTGTCATCTGTTCCCGATCACTGTGTACTGACCGACATCTATGCTATCTAACCAACCTCTACATGTTCTAACCACGTATGCGTGGTGTAGCCGAGTTCCGTGTTACGTAACCAATCTCCGTCCGTTGTAATAAAGGTATGTATACCATAACCTCTATGCTCTGTAATCGACCTCTATACGCTGAAACTAGTGTCTTTGTTCTGTAATCAATCTCTGTGCGTTGGCACCAACCTATGTATACTTTAACCTCTATGGCTGAACCAAATCTGAGGGCTGTATAAAACATCTTGGCGCTGTAACCAACCTCTGTGTACTGTAATCTACCTCTGGGCGCCATCAGCTCAGCCGCACCATTATACTGCACGCCATCAATTAAGTGATAATAATATTCTTGAAAAAATCAATGAAATAGACAAATAAATTCGACGATAACTCTGTGGATTAACGTTATAATATGTAACAGGAAAGCCTCATTCATTTCGTAGATTACATCAATTTGCCCTGAAATATTCCTGATCATTTACACACAGACAGGAACGGACATGAAAATATGTAACAGCTAAAAATATACCCCTGGTATATATGGTTTCCACCGGTCTGGCATGAAGTGCAAATTTCCACATTCAGGTGAAGATACATTGGTTTTACATACGGCATATGCACAAGACCGTACAATTACGCCCGAGATTCATGGCGCCCTCCTCTACATAATACAAAAAGTGCAACCCTGTATGGTGCAGCTTAGTAAACTGTATTAATAAACTAGAACCCGTCTGGTAATTGTGTAGTGCAATTGCTGGATCATAAAGTATACTATGGGCTTAAAACGGATGTTTGTTTATAGCTCATACCCTGGATTCATATCCATACTATCGGTCATTTCCTGGATTCAGATGCTTAAGTGAATTGTACATGTGGGAATGTCTGAGCCGACTTCAACAATGGATTTTCACAAAATATTGCATCTGGAAACAAGCATCCTAGAAGGCACTAAACTGTGAAAACAAGACATGTTTCTTGCCGGTTTGAGCTGAGAGAATAACTGGGTCAAATCTATACCAGAACAAAAAGACATGATTTTTTTCCGAACTGGGCGAAACAGATCAGAACTTGGTTTCACTAAGAAAAGTTACTGACCATCTATTAAGTTTCATTTCCGATTACAATAAACACGCATCTGTATCTGGAAAGTCAGGTTAAACCACCCAAGTTCAAAATAGGACCAAATGTTGGAAATGAATGAAAAAGCTCCAAAATTCGTCGGTATCAGGTAAATATTTGACAGCTTAAAATAATTCAGTTTGAACAAATTACGTCAATTTAATTTCACAAACCCACCCCTTGGAATAGTTAACCGTTACAAAAGTGTGTGGTTTTAAAACGAGAGATTGTTGGCTTGGAGCTGTCAGAAATATTCAGCTTGTTGAGACGGAAAATGATCGTTTGCGGACCCTAGGTGAGCTATTCTTTATGGATAAGTATAATAATCCATACAGCATCTATTAATTTCACCGTTAGAGAAAGAGAGATAATAAGAACAATTTGCCTAGGTAGATAATGTGAAATTACAGGAGTTTTTAGTGATCAAATCTTAAATTTTTAGGAAGAATTTTTCCTAAAATAATGTCAAATATCCATGTTTCACAATAACTCTGAGGCTCAAAGGAGCCTCTTACCAATGTGAATGCAGTGAGTCCAAGTTCAGCTTTGGCCGACGAAGGCCTACTTCCTCTCTATTGATAAGTACTAAAGTTTTTCAGCAACCTGCGGATGACCATAGGTTTCATCTGGATTATGTCCGGTTTCTTTCCACAAAGTAACCTTCGTCCATAAGTGAAATATTCCTTAGTACGTTGTATAATACCAATTAGATAATAAGTATTCTGTTTTAAGAGATATTCTTATGGAATACCTTACACTTAACCGAACTATTTTTATTTGAAATATTCATTTTCTACTGTTCATGCCCTGTGTTCATGTTACATTTAAAAACTGTCATTGAAATGGCCATGTTCATCTGAAAGGAAAACAAACAAACAAACAAAAGCAGTACCAATATTTTTTTTTTTTTGCTTCAACCATGAACACTTCAGGTTATCTCTCCTTATACGTCATCCAACTAGTAATTTATTAACAAATTTTTTATTTGCTTAATTTTTCCCAGCTAAATATACTCTACTGTCAAATTTCCTTACCACGCAGTGCTGTCTCAACCTTAAACTTGTAACATTATTAATGACGCGCTACTGCCTTACCAGCAGGTGAGGACTACTGGCACCGCCATCTGTGGTGTTACTTTTACTTAGATCAACTTAGTTTTGACCATGGCCTTTTTAAACTGAGCTACACGTACACCGCATGCTACCAAGGGTAATGAATAGAAGGTAATGCACGACCCCAGTGCAATATATAATGACCCAGTTTGTCCCAAACTTTAGATCCATGAATTGAGTTTGTCACGTTTTAATGAAAAAGGAATGATATACTCCTCGCAGAATTTTCAAGGAGATTCCTGGAGCTTTTGTTTTTGTCCGAAATTAGCGAATGGGTCGCATTGCCCGCAACAAACGTTCGCCTAACCGAATCACTGGAAATTCCGACATACTTTATCATGGAGCGAAAGAGTGCCTGCAAACAAGACTCAAAAGGTATTGTCTATAAATGATTTGAACAGTATTTAATCACTTAGTTACGTTGTGCTATAGAGTGACAATGCTGTAATGGGGCATACCTGCCCAAACGGAACAAAACATTTCAAAGATGCTAAAACACACCGCGGCAGTACACTCTAAAACTGGAACTACTTCGGTAAACCGGTGACAAGAAATTCTCTCACAGGACACTGTCCGCTTCTTTTCCACACCAAAAGAGATTAACAAATTAACGTGCTGTGACCGCTGTTAGGATTCCGTATCGCTGGTTGGGTTACTTAGTCCAGCTAGGTGTTGTGGTTACATTTGCTGTGACAAGAAAAGTAACCACACCAGCACTTGTAGCACAGTGTCATGCACTGTTAGAAAAGTCCGTGTTTTATCACAGTAACACCAGTACTTCTACCGTGTATTTATCACTACAATCCCTTTATTGATAAAGCACCGGTAACAGGACAAAGACATGATCTGTGTGAGGTTCACGCTCTTTTTTACGCGATGATATTACTGCTTATTATGTAGTGAAAACACCCGGCTGCCAGACCTTTCGACCTTTAAGAAAGTTTAAGACATACCAGAAGTGAGAGCAATGGAAGAGTATGGAGAATGAAGAAGTACCAGAACTGAGAGCAATGGAAGAGTGTTGAGGGGTCTCCTTGGCGGAGGTGGTTAGCGCACCAGTGCGGCATTATGACCCCGTTCCTCTCACCAATGCGGTTGCTGTGAGCTGAAGATAGCTCATGCTGTCTTCCTCTCCGGGCGCACGGGGGAAGGTCCGCAAGCAACATGCGGGTGGTCGTGGGTTTTCCGTCTGGCTCTGCCCGATTTCCTCCCACCACAATGCTGGCCGCCGTCGTATAAGTGCAATATTCTTGAGCACGGCGTAAAATACCAATTGATTAAATAAATAAATAAACGCGATTTTGGATAATGCATGCATACCAGGATTGAGAGCAATCGAGTAGTATGGACAATAAAGACATACCAGAACAGAGCAATAGAGGAGCATGAGCATCGAATACATACCAGAACACAGCAATCGAGGAGGATGAGCAACGAAGACATACCAGAAAAGAGAGCACTCGAAGAGTGTGGACAACGAAGACATACCAGAACTGAAATCAATTCGTGGCTTTGGACAATGAAGACGTGCCAAAACTGAGAAGAGTCGAGGAGCATGGACAATGAAGATATACCAGAAATTAGAGCAATTGCAGAGTGTCGGCAGTGAAGACATACCAGTGCTGACTTCTTCCGAAGAGGAAGACGGTCTGAATCTGAACATAACCGAGCGGAAAATATAATTATTGCTGAGGTTCGCGCTACGGCCAACAAATAATAAGATCTATAATACTTACATACTTTCCGCAGTACAGTAAAAAACTTATCTTAGCGCCACGATTGCCGACAAAACCATAATACTGAACCTGTGTAGCTAAGAGGTCACTATATACATGTCCGAAAAAACATGAATATTACTTATTGCTGTTGGTGCATGTATGATCGTACGTACTGCCAGGCTTGTGATGTATTGGTGGCAAGCAAAGGATTGTTCACCTCAAAATTGCGGACAGGTATATTGCTATTTTTCTTGATCGACAAGTTGACCATATTTTACTGAGGTATAAAATATGAGAAGTTACCGAAAAGAGAAAAGCGTTCATTTCATTGGAGAAACTGCCATTACGTCTTTACCTGACCTAATCAGATGCATCTCGTCCTTAAGGGGACCTTTCATAAGAACGTAAAGCTACAGAGCCCTCTTCATTAGATTTCACAAAACGAATGCCCCTGACTTTCTATCAGTATTGTTTGAACGGTTTAATGGAAGGTCAGTGGTTTTGTGTTCTCGTTTGAGTGGAGGGTAATGAAGCAGACAGCCTCGAGGTGTCACTGCCCCCCAGGAGTGTTGCTGCAGAGGAAAGCACGATCGACAACATCACAGACTATCGATCGGCCAGCAATTCTCCCGTAACTGTTAACATGCAAACCGACTCTCGGAGGGCTTTGCTCCGCTCTTGCTTATGGTCCACGCTGATTAATTTACTACTGTTAATTACAGATTGTTGTGGTATTAAGGCAGAGTAGCATGGTAGGCTGTACAAACGCAGACCTTAGATTTACGTTACAGATGCCTATACATCCCCCTGCTGAAACTTCTACAATGGAAACACATTGCCGATGTCTGAGCAATATGGCAGTTGTAGAGTCATCAACTGTTAATCGCAGTAAAACTGATAAATCAAAGACAACGTTGTCTTTCATTCAGGTGACGTATCAGCCGTTAATGACGTTATCGTCCAGCTCCGTGGATGCACTGCCTGACCTTGATCCAGCCTTCGCTATTTCGGTTGCCATTTCGCTTTGGCGCAATTTTTAGAACATTGAGCGTGGGTTATAAACGCTTAAAGATGACACTTTGCATGGACATACGAGAGACAACATTTTGCTGTGCCAGTAACCTTAACTGGATCCCAAATCATAGCAAATAACTTTCATGTAAGTGCTTTTGTGCTTGGATTTATTAAAAGTAAATATATACGTACTGTGCTTTTGCACAGACTTTCATGAGTGGAAGCTATCTGACAGTTGTGGCTGATATGTCTTATGTCGAAAGCGTGTGAGATATATGACATATCAAGATCGTTACTTTACCTACTTTTGGCAATTATTTTGTCGGTTTTTTCTATACTTTTTGGCACTAATTCACGTCAAATAAGTTCACCTCTGAAACTGGGGTTCCAAGGAATGGGAAAATTGTGAGGCCTATTTTGATCACTTTGTTGCATAGACTTTATTTCCGTCAGTGACGGAAACCAAAGATAACAGGATGTGGGTATCACTTCATTGATCCCCGGCATGTGTCTCGACTCTACCGTTTAAGGTTCAGAGTGCTGCCGATTAGCTTTAATTGCTTGTCACGCTCTCCCAAATAGACTTCGACGATTACCCTGAACGGTGTCAATAAAGCTACCAAGCATTCACATATACTGTTACAGACAGATTTGTTGACGGTTTGTTTGTCTGGACCTCGCTTGTCAAGAGCTGTTGACGTCCTCAATTTTGGTCCGAAACTTTAGATAAATGCCCGGGAGGGATCGAAGTCAGTTACCACTGTACCACCAAGCCTTTTGCCTGAAGATTAACAAGATAATGAAGTCTTAGTATTTAGACTTTAGCTAAAATGCAAGATCTTCTTCGTATTTCAGCTTGCTTGTACAGAATTCGATAAATACTTGTTAATAGCATACAAATAGCTGTATGTCCATTACCATTATCAAAAAGTATAACCCATGGGTACTGGCGCACATGACTACGTGATTATCAAGCCAGCCAGCGGTCAGTACAAGGACATGCAAACATTGATATGGTTAAATATCAAGTCACTTTTGCCCACCTTTCATACATATATATACCAATATATATAACAATAACCATTACACTACAAAGAATAAATATACTCTCTTTTCACTATTCTGATAGAAAAAAACTTCTATTCATCCATTCCAGACTTCCATGTTTCAATGCGCGATTCTATGAATCTTTCAGGCCAGTGCCAGTGTTATCGACATTGTAATGTAAGATATGCCACAACGGCGATGTCACCAATTACGGTGTACCGTGCTGTGTGTAGTACAGCCGTGTCAGGCTTTGCGGGCGATTTGCGGAGAATCCCAGGCTAGACCACAGAACGTTTGCCATGGCCGATACATAGACAGAACGCAAATACTCCAAGTGCATGCACACATAATCACATGTATATTTCTTTAATTCAGAGTGGGTCATAACGCAAGTGAAAGGAACCAGAAAATGAAGATTTAGCTCATATGACAGATACGCCCTCAGTCACAATACGTAACTCTCTTATATTACGTGTAAATGTACCTGCAGCGTTAGAGAGTGTTTTGCCAATGTGACTTGAATCGTCAACAAGCCAGGTGTATATAGAGTACACCTTATTCGTTGTAGACCTCTGACCTTCCAGCAATTGGATGTGCAAATTTGATGCAAAATTCCTCACAGTTGGTAAGTTACCAGAAGTTTGTGGTTTACGACGAGCACCCTGGTCCTCTGAAGCAGGCCGCCTTCGTGGAAGTAAAATCTTATGGTGATTGTTTTACTACCTCACCAAATCAGTGTATGTCATTTGTGACAAAGATAGCTTTAGTGCAAAAAAAAAGCGCAACACTCAGTGAACTTTTTCTGTAAGCTATTACCACGTGCACATTATCAGACAGATCACACGTGATAAAATCTCTTACTTGACTTACTAAAGTCCTACATTCCAAAGTTTTACCTTACGAGGTACAACACTTACACAACCCTTGGGCGTTACGAGCATATACAATGTCTTTGCTGTCCTTTTTCCTTATAAAGTTTGTCATGTGACGCTGAGTATTTGGAAGACATTTGTACCAATATATCTTGTGATTTGGCAGGAGTACACAAGGTATTCAAGGAATAAATGGCGCCATTGAGTAGTAAACAAACCAGTTATGTTACATGCCATTCCCGTTTGAAATGGTTTTATATCATGATCACATTAGTACACGCAGATCAAAGACGTCTACAGATATTTCACATGCCTTATATTTTCCGTGTTAAGATCATCCATTAGGAAATGGAACTTCCACTTAACGGCAAACCGTTGTATATTACACACAGACTTAAAGGAGGCATATCATGATCCGCGAGCTCTTTAGTGTCTTGCAAGGGCTTTGCTTTGCATAAACGTGGGACAACCATTAGAGCGATAAAAATTAAGACCTTCCTTGACAACATGAATACACTGGTCCGTGTAGCAAGTTGGAGACCAGCGCTGTATGTCACATGTGCCTCATTCTAGGGAATAATTGGCACGTAACCCAAGATCTTTGGGAATAGCTCATGCTACAGCGATATAAAGAGGCAGTTATATTTGTCCAAGTATAGATCTACCTATTAATATAAAATATTCATTTTATTGTTGTTTAATGGCGTACTCAATAATTCGTCACCATGTTGTCGACGACAGCAACAAGCTCTTCGTGTCTATAGGGAGGGAATGTACTGTCGCCTAATCTGATTTATATAATCAGCAATGACAATGGTGCCAGAACTAAAACAATTTAAAACCCGCCTTGACATGTGAGTGTAGAATATCGATAAATTTTCATCGGGGAAGGATACATTCCTGATGCACCAGTGAGGTTAGACTGAAAACCGATCGACTGGACAGGGCTCTATATTTCGACATTTATCATATTGTCGTTAGGATACATCGAAATAATGAGTCATAATGAAGCCTAACATTTTGGTCTAACATTACTTGTGCATTATTCCAAACTTGTGAGTAGTTGTGAGTAGTACAGGTTTCTAATACACTTTTTTCTAACTGCTCTTAAGGATACGTGTTACGAACCCCGTCTTTAAAATATTGTAATATTTATCCAGGTCTGTGTCTGACCTACATTTTTTCTTCTTTTACGTGATAGTCTGCGCTGGAATTCAGTCGCTTGTTGTGGAGGCTTCTGCGTTTGTGAGTTCGTGTCATTGCACACAGAGCGTACATTCTGGAAAGCTGTACCCATATTGTAAACAGGTTTCCGAATAAACACCATCCAGAATTTTCTTCACAACAGTTTATAAATATGAGCGACGAAGTTGGTAAGTGCGCAGTCATTTTACTTATGTTATCGACAGCAGTCTTTTACTCAAGTTGATGTGAGAGTGGTCATATTTACTCTCGTTCATTTAGAAGGATTTTGTGGGATTTGGAGATATCGGTTTTCATACAATTCGACAGTTTTGTCATTCTGTACTCCATTATTGTACGTAGCACTTTTGTGAGCTTGTGTTTCGCCACTTGCTATTTTGTTGGAGACGTTCTTTTGGAGCTTGCATTGCTCATTGTCTCTTTGTGGGAGTACGTACATTTCATCCCAGTTTACCTCAAAAGTGACTTTGTGTATATTTCCGAGGAGTGAAACATACATCGCCAGCTCGGCATCACGGACGCTATTGTCAACCCATCTGCCCAAGAAACTTGCGCTTTGCCGGGGAGCTGGATATACACCATTGCCGGCGTACCGTGCCCTCTGCTGCTCATCACTACAGGATTGTCATCCTTCGATTTGTGAATTCTCAGAAACTGTGGATTCTATATTTACGTGGAATGACTTGCCTTTGGAAGCCGGAATATTCCATTCTGATTTGGACGCTGTCAACAGTAAGAAACTATATGTATTTTTGTAATTGTCTATATTATTTTGTATATCATTATCAGTTGTACTATTTGTCTGTTTTATATATATATATATATATATATATATATATATATCTGTCTCAGAGAGCAAACTGTGTGGTAATTGTCGAAACGAGGCTATCGTTTTTCAGTCCAACAACACTTTCATTAGACGTACTGTATGGGTACCACTATCGGAGGGGAAAATTGATAAAGAAATGGCTTGTTCAGCTCTCAGACAGTGATAGGCCTTACACAAGATGTAACACAGAAACACGTAGACGTTCGAATGAGTTCAATACATATATATACTTACTTGATATGTATATCAACTGTATATATACTTATATGATCGGTGGGAAAAGTCATCACCTTTTGGTCTAACATTAATTGTGCATTATGCCAAACTCGTGAGTAGAAGTACAGGTTTCTAATACAATGTTTACTCCCTGTTTCTAAGGGTACGTTTGGGGAAATAGTTATAAACAGTACGACTAGACTTTGATGCAACGTTCCACATGGCTCAAAACAGGAAATAGATTGCTGAAGACGGCTGTCTTATACTCAGACCACATTCAGACCATCTGAGAGGAGTGAAGTGGGTAAAGCACACAAATACTTTGTCAGCCCAACTTTTCTATCTGTACCAGACAATCCACTGTGGTGTCTGGAGGTGTATATCTGAAAAATCACAGTGATATTTCAAAGACTGTAAAATTCTTACAATTATAGTATTTGCTGCTTGGAATGGAATTCCGTTATTTCTTGTCAATTATGGCTTCAATAAATTCCTCCTGAGCAAACCTAGAAGAAAACTACAACACAGCGCTATTCCCAAAAGCTCTATGTCCGAGAAAGGGAAAAGAGATAAAGATATACCTCAGTGGACAGTAGATAATACCAAGCGACTAGTGCAGAACTACGCCCAGTGTGTTGTCCAATGCATAATAACCAGGTATCCTCAGAAGAAGAAAACAACATGCTTTTTTGAAATTTCTCTAGCCATGTATTCAATGCTAAATACATTCGGAAACCGGATGGCTATTATGACCATTTTAATCATTTATCACAACCGTTAAGTCTACCGTCAATACCACTTAACTTTGACAAAACACAACCCATAGCCCCTACTTGTCCCAACTTTATCAAAAAAGCTCTAGTCATACGAAAACATAAACCCTCCACGAATCACGGGCATTAGGCCAGAAGACAACATCCATTGTTTATGTAGATAATGAGTCCATGGATATGGTTTCTATTTTTATTAATGCTGCCTTGTGTCTCGGCATTATTCTACTGTATGACGCTGTTGACTCAGCAGACAGTTGATTTATGCTGGTCGTTACCATCTCTGCAGAGAGTGATTTTCACAGTAGTTAAATCGGATAAGAAGTTAGGTTCCGGTATTGCTTTCGGTTAATTCTCTTAACGTTAATTCATTGTACACATTGTACACATCATAACAGTCATATGGCGCTCAACGTCAACTTCCGCTGGAAGGAATTAATTTAACGATTCAACCTTGATACCTCGACATGACTCACCCAGACTGTTGGCAATCTGTTCGAAATTCTAGGTTCATAATGCATATCCTGTAAAATTTATGTTTTCCTGTCGTGCCTAGAGTTTGTGCTTCAGCACCGCGCTTCCAGCAGCCCATGTAGATGTCATTTGCGTACACGTCCTCGCACAATGGTATTAACGGGGATGACACCAAGTTTATATAAGCTCGAACACAACGACTCGGAAATAATAGGCTTCGAAGGATTCACTGCGATTGGCAAATCTGACACATACGATCGCGCTCCTCGGTCAGATTTCAAGCCATAGCACGGAAAAAACACACGTAGTTTGATAGCATAACAATTTAAAATCACCATGCGAATCTCGGAAAAGTTCTCGAGGTGCATATAAGGGCAGACTATTGCGGACACACAGCATACACAGTTCCTGCAGTCATCTTACTATTGATTTGATAACACAATCTTTGCAGACTTGCCTTGACAACTTCAGTTGACTCTGCTGAAGCGATCTAACAGTTGTTTTTCAGTCATACGACCACACGAACATCGTTTCTATAGATTTTATAGATCTGCAGGTATGAAATCCCTGTGTTCCAGGAAATTTATAATTGCACCCATTGTTTTCTATGGTAAAACTATCAGGAGTAAAACTCTTATAACAAAAGACAAAAGCAAAAGACAGAAGTCGTTATCATCAGACAAACAAGCATGGCCCATAAAGCTTACCTCAAAATCCTAAATTTTCTAATCAGGGCGGTTACGAAAAGTTAAAATAAACTGAAAATAGTTTAAATGCAGTGTTCAAATGGTTTGTCTGACATCGATTTAAACAATGCCCCATTCCTTTTGATGTTCATATGTTTCCCTGACAACTCGTTGAGGCAAATCCCGCGGTGCACATTAGCGTGCATGGAAAAGGCTGATGTAAATATGTGCAAAGTAATAAAACAAAACTAGATAAACTGGCAAAACGCATATAAATGTTACAAAACCTATTCAAGTATTCCTATTGACGAACGATAACGTTGTTCTTCACCAGTAGACTCGTTCAAATTCGTTCAGATTGTGTCGAGATTAACTTTTCGCGATTACCTGCCTGTATCTACTTGGACAGTGTGCTCTCTGAGACAGACGATAAGTGGACAATTTGCACGAAAACTGACGCATAAAATGTCCCGTGTAGACAGTAAGTGATCAGATAATGACAAGACCCATAGGAGGCTATGTCCGGCACATCGTGCAATAGCGATGCTCACAGGTCCTCATTACTAGGAACTCCCCGAAGATAGCAATCTTTGTCTGAAAAATACGAAAGTTAGCTGAAACAACAAATCCGAAAGGCTTTCCGTGGGAGTTAATAATGAGTGACCATTCCACGGGGAGGCTCCGAGCCACCTACCCATACTGACGGCACCCATACTGCCGCATTCACATTTTGGCCGACCAGAAGCCAAATTCGTTTTAGCGCCCGTGAACCCGTACACATCAAACAAGACGAGAGCATTTACGAACTTTGCTAATTTTATTCCAGTGTGAACTCTCGGACGTTATATGTTGAGATCTACAATCTGAATTTCCTCAACATATATATCAGAACTGATTTGATGCAAAGTTTTTAACTGTTGATTCGATTCAGTCTTTCATGTGTCTTATTAAGGAAACCGTTTGATTTGTCAAATGCATGATGTCAAACACGTACGTAATGCTAGAGGGAAATTTACTCAGCTCTTGTTCCTAATCGCAGCCTTCAACTGAATCTAATCTGAATAGCTGATTTCTTTAATTCTACATAGTAATCTGTATCTTTGACACATTCCACTTTCACGACCTATTCCAAATTTTTGGAGTGGAGTAACTGGAATCTTCGGATGAAAAGCAACGTGCTTTACGGGGTATAAATGTACTTATCAAACCACCTCTTTTAATGTCAGTAATGTGATATGTGGAACGTCCCATATCCCAATATCAAAAGTGAGGTACCCAATAGTGAACAGTTTGCATTCTTTGGGAAAAGAAGTTATCAAGTTGTGTTTTAGATGGCATATTTCTCAGTTATACTGTCGTTTTACCTTTGAAATGAAGCATTCTAACCAATGAAAAGCCAAACATTTAAAATTTTGTCATTGACAGGTTATCGACTGTTGTTTTCTACAATGTTTGGCTTGAGGACTATATCTACACCAGACAGTACATTTACTTAACGAACCGTCAGTTCGTGGACTGAGTTAGGACAGAAATGTTCACCGATAAAGTAATAAACAATTTGATAAATCGATTAATTGGTATACGTCAAGCTAGTGCCATCTCAGGCGTGCAGTGCCATCCATTATCGAAGACCAAAGGGATACGTTTTGATATATATCTTCTGATCGACTGCCAGTTATATATCGGTTGACATTTCAGTGTATTGTTTTCACGACACAAGGTACAATACGTTAGACTTGGACTATTAACTGCATGTTATATAGACACGCTTGACTCTTTGTTATTACATACGTCCTAAAGGATGAGAAAACATTTATTAACACGGAAAACGAAGATGTGTAAATAAAATGTAAATGTAAACGTTTCAGGGAAACAATATATCAAACGCATCAGCTTATAATGCGATGACTTTTACATGCAAACAGGGCTTTCATACATGCATTGACAACATGGACAGTTCATGCAAACACAGAACCAGCTTGTGTGTTAGCACATATGAGCATCCACAACATTTGTTTCTTATTGCCAGTGTGTCGCTTCCCCGTCTCACGTCACAGGGAACATGACAAATGACAAAAGTCTGTGTAAAGTACTACCAGAAACGCCGGTGGATACGGGGGCATTTGTTTCACATGATGACTATTCAAATACAAGGATGTAATGGGATAATGATTTATGAAACACAATGGTGTGATGTTGATTTTTTTTTCAAGAGAACGTTTGGTTCTTTTGATCCATCGGGTATATCGATGTGTCCCGTTGTATGGTAACTTTACCATTTATCACACGACACTTTAAAAGTCGTTATGACCGCAACATGATTACTTCTGTGTGAAAACCTCCTTTAATATACATGTATATAGATTTTGAAATAACTTGTATGTTTATGTTTTCTAATTTTGCGTACGTGTACATTGTACATGTGTTTCAATATGTTGACTTCCGCATTGTTAGATTCGAAAGTAATATAAAAATTGAACACGGTAAACTCTGTAAACGTCGTACCATATAATACACTGTTTTCTGACTGTTAGTTCGTTAACGCGCCAGAACTTTCACGATGAATACGAGCGATGGCCGTTTCAGGGTTGTTGGACTTTAACGGATTTTAACCTATCAGTGTATCATTTTTAATATACACCGTACTTGCTACACACCAATGGAAACGTTGCTTTGAAGCTATGCCCGATAGTGACAGAATGCGTATTATATGAACATCGCGATCATTTGGACCCCTTCGAGACCGACTGTTTAGGAACGTTGTCACCCCAACTCCCACGCCCACCCCCGCATCTGATCCATGCCCTCGGACAAGCAGAGATGAGGTTATAGTTGCATGTGAATAAGCTGTAGTGTACAGGAGACTTCAATGCTTCCAGCAAGTGTTTTGCTGTATCCATGCAACTGTTTGGAAACTATGCAATTTACGCCTGTTGAATATTTTACAAGAGCCACTGACCGTTCTGTATATTAGCGACTGTCAGATATATTTCGACTGGTTTACACAAATCTCACACGACGTACTGCAGGTTATTCTATGGAGACGCCTCTAGTACATATTACCCTATCAGAGGTGATAGCCAACATTGACACTAGCAGCAATATCAGACCATTTCCCAACAAAACCTGATGCCAAACCTGATGCCACTAAATTTAATGGTGTTTCTCTGCTACTGTTGCAGTGTTTTTCAGTTATAAAAACAAGACATATGCAACTGGACATTGAGAAAACATAGGGTGCTGTAAACAACGGAAAAATGTCTGAAACGTAAATGACACGGGGCATGTAGCCAGACCAGTCTCATCTTCACAGTCACTGTTACCACACGTATGACACGCGACATGGAGCCAGATTAGACTGATCTTCACTGTGTCTGCTACCACACTCATGACACGCGACATAAAAGAATGATTTTTCATTGCTATATGTGAGAAGTTAGTGATAAATTATAAGGTGGGCAAGTATCGTACTATGTAATGTAAAAGATACGTCAGACTCTTTCTTGTCCGAGAGTATCTTTCCCGGCTGACATTATAAGGGCACCACTTTCGGAGAGGGAAATGATAAACAAATGGCTGGTTTAACTCTCAGACAGGAACAGGCTTAAACAAGACCAAACAAAGAAACATGAAGACGCTTGGGTGAGTTCAAAACATATATTTGATCAAAACAGACAAATAGTACAACTGACAATAATATACAAAAACAATACAGATAATTACAAAATATGTCGTTTCTTACTGATCCGGATGGGATATTCCGGCTTCAAAGGGCAAGGCAATCCATGTAAATATAGAATCCACAGTCCTTGAGAATTCTCCAACTGAAGGATGACAGCCCTGTAAGTGACGAACAGCAGTGGGCACGGTATGCCGACGATGGTATATATCCAACTCCCCGGCAATGCGCAACTTTCCTGGGCGGACGAGTTGACAATACTGCCCGTTATGCCGAGCTGGGGATATATGTATCAGTCCTCGAAAATATACACACTTTCGGGGTAAATTGGGAGTCACTTTCGGGGTAAATTGGGATGAAATGTATGTAATCGCACAAAGAGACGACGACCGATACAAGCTCCAAAAGAATGTCTCAGAAAAATAGCAAGTGGCGAAACACAAGCTCACCATGTGCTACGTACAGAAAAATGGAGAACAAATTCACGTGTGTCGAATGGCGTGAAAGCCGATATCTCCAAATCCCTAAAAATCCTTCTAAGTGGAGGAAAGTAAATATGCTCTCAAGTGAACATAAGTAAAATGACTGCTCCCATATGAACTTGAGTAAAAGATTGCTTTCAACGTACTTGAGCAAACCACTGTGAGCTTTACAACTTCTTCGCTTATATTTGTAGACTAACGTAAAGGAAATTCTGGATGGTTTGATCGTAAACATGTTTACAACATGTGTACCTCTTTTCAGAATGTACAGCTCTCTGTACAAAGAGAGGAATCTCATAAACACAGAAGGCTCGAGAGCACACAACTGAAAACCAGTGCATACCTACACAGAGGAGAAACTGTAGGTCAGACAATGACCCTGTTAGCGTGAAAACAAAATAAAAAACAATACATTATTTTAAAAACGGGGATAGTGACAGCATAGTATATTGGCAGATGGTGTAACATATTAACACACTTTTCCGAAAAAGATTGGTGCTGGAATAATGCCTAACATGCCTAATACGCCGATGACGCACAGAAAACACAGAGATTTGTGGTTGCCGTTGTACATAACATTACTTCACCTATACGACGGCAACCATTATGGTGGGGGAAACCGATAGGAGTCCCAGGCAAACCCATGACCATCCACTGGTTGCTGGTAGATGTGTTCCCGGACAGGAGGCCTGCAGGAGCTGGTTGAACTCAGAGCGATCGCACCGGTCATTGTACTGCTCTAGTCTCAACAGCCCCACTGTGACCAAGATCACGTATGCAGAAAAGGTTGAACCAATTGATCTTCGGTGATCTTGAATCAGCTCAGTCAAGGTCTTGTTTTTCCTCAGTCACCTTTATCTCCAGTGGTACATCTGGCCATCACCCGACAAGAAACAATTGGGGCCTATCTGACCAGATGAAGTTATATCCAGTTGTACATGTAGCCTACCAAGTCACATGTATAAAAGCATTAACCTGCCCTCTCCAGCTAGATTGTCTAAAGCATTACTCTGACCTGCAGCCCAACCCTGCCTCACAACTGATGTCACAGGCTTGGAAGCAGTAGGCTCTAAATACATCGGGACTTGATAAGATGGATAAGATATGCACAATTCGGGCAATTTGTTCGAAGATTTGCCTCAGTACTGAGGAGTGCACGAAAACTGATTGGATAATACCGCCACACAGACAGACTAGGTAGCTGATACACTATGAATTCCTGGACTATCCGAATTTTGTCTGTTATGGATAGAAATGAAAACATTTTCCCACTCCCCTTCCCCTCCCACCGACGCTACCAAGGTGATAAAATGCCTTTACGTCTTCCAAGAGGAACTGCTAAAAATGGTAGTCAGGCTAAAATTTTCGATATGTTGTAGAGCAATGTGAATGCTGCCTGTTGTGGTATAGTGTGCACGGCGCAAAACTTTGGGAATATACATTGATAGGGATGAAGTTGACGAATACACTATTTTAATCCTAAATAGTATTTATTTATTTATTTGATTGGTTCTTTACGCCGTACTCAAGAATATTTCACTTGTACGACGGCACCAGCATTATGGTGAGAGGAACCCGGAGGAAATCCGAGGTGAAACCGACGACCATCCACAGATTGCTGGCAGACCGCCAGAAGAGTAAAGCAAATCAAGGAGCCCATGTAACCGTAAGTTGGGGGACTTGTCAGCTACCTGATGAAGAGCGGTGGTGAACTCTGGGCACACGGGTTTAACACTAATCAGATAAAGGTTTAAAAATGACACGTTTAACCTTTTTTTTCCCTTTTAACATGGATTATTAATAAACATACTCGGAATTTATTGTTGCAGTGAACGCGATTCATTGTTATTGATTATCACCTCAAATGTGTTGACATTACACAAACCATTTATTTACGTATTTATGTTTATGTACTATTCACTGTTATCTACTCTTGATCATTGATGTCATTGTTGGAGTCCAACTGTCGCTAGTTCCTCCTGGGCTTTAAGTCAGGAGATTTGCCAGGTGCCAGATGAAGGGCGGTGGTTATGGCCATCCAGTTTTGTCCACCCATGGAGTTGATAGCCTTCGTGCAAGAGGAAAAATGCAAGGCTAATTCGTTTTACGCCAATGCGATAAGCAAATAAGGTGTAATGTTTAACGTTTAATCACTTTCTTTGAACCTGATAAACTATTGCTAAATACACGACTTTCAGTGTTTAAGAGAAGATAGACGTTAACGATATGGTCCTAATGATTTCCAAAGTATTTGTCAACGATTGTTATTTATACTATTTAATTCCAATTCATTTAAAGAATTCATAGCCTATAACGCTGGTACATCAATGTCGCATTTTCCCTGTGACAGTTATCTTGGCAGTTATGTTCATAGTATATAGTGGCGTTACAAAATGCGCGTATTATGGGATAAAGGTTCTAATGAGATTGCCGGCCTTGTTTTTTTTTTGCATAATAACAAGGGCGCGGCACTGAGGAAGACTCTGATGGTTTTAGACTCGAATCAGTGTTAATTTCCTCCTTATACAGAATCGATCTTCTTTCAAGAAAGCAGTCACAATAATTTATTAAATACTTTAGTTGTATCTTACCAAACAATAGGTGTGTACGGTGTGCGTCTTTGATGGAAACTGTGAGTTTCAATTGTGATTTGTTAAATTCCATATAATAGGTATGTTACCAATTTATGACACTTTGGAGAGTGTTGAAGATTTTCGATAGGTAGATTTAAGGTAGGCACACTTGTGGTAATAATTGTAGTTTTAAACTTGCGGGGGTTTAAGGATCAAAAGCACACTTGTAGTAATAATTCGACGTCTAAGCTTACGGGGATTTACAGATCAAAGGCACTGTTGTAGTAAAAATTCCACGCCCACGCTTACATATAGATCCAAAGTCTGCTATACAGATTATGAATACTTTATCTAATCACATTTCGCAAATACTGTCGTGAATGACAGACTTACAAGGTTTAAAACTTCTTTTTATTCCATTCTTCATCCTGTATTTTAACAATTGATTCGATCCAGAATTCTATGTGGCTTCCTGTCAATTGCAAAACAATCTATTGCTTCCGATGAGGTTTAAAATCTGTTCATCAACTTCATTGCACTCAAGAAATTCCACCAAGAATTACTTTGGCGGTGACAAAGCCTTTCCTTTAGCCTGACAGACTCTGAGGGAATGCGTTAATGTTTTCATGGCAGCGAATCTCTCGGCTGGTTCCTATGAGGAAGGCTCAAGCTCTATGCCTGGCGGTAAAGTGATATGCTGTGTTTACCAGGAATTCACCACCCGGCACTGAAGCACAAAGAATAGCTGATAGCGAAGCGTGGCCATGTCGCTAAATGTCAACAACTCGACGCTTAGCATCAAATCCACAAATCCAACACTAATATAAAGATCATCTTTAATCAATGCATTTCACGGAACATGCAGTTTGCTAAGAAGGCTGTTTGAAGCCTTGTTTGGAAGCCTTGTTTTTTTTTATTAAACCGTTAAACCGCATTATAGCAAAGAACGCATGTCTATTGCTCTTTAATAGCTGTAATAATACAGGACCTGGGTTTTACGCCTCTCAATCAAACTTTAATCAAGCCTGGCGACGTGGCATTGGTGTCGTTTTCGAGCGTACAAAACTGATTGCACCCTTGGACATTATTTCTCCCAAATCAAGCACATCACTATATGAGCATAAACGTCAGCAAACCCAAGCAGCTGCAACATCGGAAAAACAATCTGTTGTGTTCCACTCCGGGACCGACGTGAATTGCCAAAGAAAAGATGACTTAAAAGAGGATTGGACTGTTCGAGTTGCCTTAGCTGACCAATCCGCTTGCAAGACCATTCTGCAATACTGATCAATCGCCGTAAAGAAAAAGAATCATGGAGTTCCAAAACAGCCGCTACAACGTGTCCTCTGTTTCATACAGTCTGTGTTATGATGCTTTATTGAAGATTCAACGGACCCTAGAGAGGAAGTACGTTATAATTCACAATAAGATGGACCTATAAAACTTCAGACAGACTGGCTGTTGATAAATATTTTTAATACTTAGATTGAAAATAGCATTTGTCCATGCTCAGAAAAAGCTAAATATCGAAGAACAAACGTAGCTGCCGGCATTGCAAATTCCATACATTTACATCTAGACAGATCTGCAGAGCTCGAATCATTTCGTCACTGTTTGCTCTCCACTTAGAAATATGTAACAAACACACTCTCATCAACACTCGATTGTCAATAGAGAACTCCTAATACTATATTCCGGATGTGTTTTTCTGCCTTGCTGTCGTTAACAACTCACTTAAAGATCAGCGTTAAATGTTTTCCTCTGGTTATAAAACACGAATATTCACTCATAGAAGCCATTATCTTACTTCTCCTCTCTGGTAGTACGTGGGAAGTGCTGTTAGCAGCGGATTTCTTCCGGGCTCAGCATGGTTTCCTCTAACCATAATTCTGGCCGGCGTCATATAAGTGAAATATTCTTCGCCACGGCGTAAAGCACCAATCAAATAAATAAATATCATCCTCCACATTTGTTTACGGATAGCATACTTGCACCATTGAATGGCCCAAAACGCATGCGCTTATGGAAATGACATCTTGATGCTGCAGGCCGATATTGATAATCAACTATGTACGTCTTCAGCTCAGAGGTCATTGTGTGCACAAGCAGCAAAACCATGGAATGGACTGCGTAAACTACCGCAATTAACAAATGTATGGCTGCATGTCATGATAGTTCAGCAAGCGTGGGACTGAGCCGCGCAAAACGTGGGCTGCTTTCGTGCCGAGAAGCGTTATACCAAACTTTCAATTTGCCTGAAATTATCAGCAGTGGAAGACATGTCGCACTAATACGCTTAATTGTTCTAGGTATTCAAGTATCCATACACTTAGTGTTCGAACTGATAATTCCCTATTGCGTCTAATTTATAAATATCATCACATCTTCGGCCCAGTTTCTTTTTCTTTCTTTATTTTCGTTTCTATGCTCAAATATAACCCTACGTAATACAGCTCGTATCAGTAACGTACTCAAACTGACCCTCCTCAAAATTTCCCTCCGTTTCTTTTGGATCCGTTTACTGAGCGCATTCCCCAGAGAAACTTCCCTCCCACACTTCCCCAGACAGAAAATCCATCAATTAACGTTAGGCTTAGCCTGTGGGCCACTGTCCCAGTTCCCACACTGTATCATTACTCGTTACCATTGCCTCCAGTATATTCGTGTTCATCGTATTATGCAGATGGCAATATGTCAACAGATTTCTGTGCACAAACATCATATCAGCACGACCGCTAATTAGTTTAGCGGTCAGTGTAGCTAGGAACGGGCGACGCGGAGAGTTTATTACATATTGTGGATATTAGATTCAGTTTACCACAGAAACCGCTTAAAATTATGTTCAAGTTTTCTTTTACAACGACACACGTCAAAGCGCCACAAAGGTATTTATTCTCTCTCTCACCCTCTGTTCTCTATAGATGAAAACATTGTTGAAATTAACTGCTGAATAGTTCTTCCTTCTTCAGAGAGGCTGTCGTTCTGCTTCTTTCTCGGGTATATGTCTTCTTTGTAAAGACGGACGAAAACCTGAAATAAAACATTTATCATCTGCTGCATAAATCCTTCCAAGAGCCACATTTCCGTAAACAGCAAGCTCATTGTCGGTGATTGATAGACCTGGGGCCAAACTGGATCCGGATAGGTTTTCGGACAGGGACCTTCTTAAGGCTTCCAAGACGTGAACAGTCATCCGACAACATCGTTAGTGGTAGAGAGCTATAAACGGATTTGGAAGACTTTGGTAATAAGAGACCCGCAACCTCGGAGTCCAGTACATAGTCAGTACACGGTCAGTACATGGTCGGTACATGGCCAGGCGTCAGTCTCTTTAATCCCCGTCATGTTGGCTTTATTTTAAAATCAAATACAATCGAGAGCCTAAGGTACAGATGGATGCATACTGTAGCTGTTCTTAAACTTCTTTAAAAATTACCTCCGTAGAGGCCAATGATACATTTTCACCAGGCCGCAGGCATGTCTGGTGCCCGATAACTGCTGGGTAACTGGCATGTCTAACAACTGTAGTTTGTGAATGCTAATAAATGGGTGAAATGGATGCGTATCTCTCCACGAAATCTCCAATGCACGTGCAAGTAGTATGTCCTCTGCGGCGTTCTCACCATTCCGCATATACTCACCATGACTGATTGCACGGTTCTATTCACGTGGCATGTATTCCATGGTGTATTTGCGCCAAGAAGCCATACTGTTTTGTGTGACAAAACTTGCACCAATATTGCTAACACATCTAATTTAATATATACCTGTTGCACCACAAATGGCAATCAGGAAAATTATATGCAAGGAGAATGTACTTATATATTATATTCACGATATCTTGTAAGTAAGGTTAGTTCCTGTGTTACAGGAGATGTCTTCGAATGATTTTTCATCGAGGTCTTTAAATACATTGCAGTCACCAAAAAAGGCCATTAACCTTAATTTATCACTTGCTTCCCCGGCTGCAATATATATGCATTTACCAATTCTAACAAGAGAAGTTTAGAATGTGGAAAGCCATCGTGAGGATAGATGCGCTGATTTTCACGATTGGATTTCTGTTATGAGTTTTGCCTCTTAGTTTTACCGCATAAAATGTTTAGAAAACAGACAAAGACTTAGCCTTGGCAAGTAATATTTTTAAGAAGACCAAGCATACGGCTAAAGGCAGTGTAATAAAATCTGTTATAACCTTTCATAGGATTCCTCTGTGAACAGAGTTGCGATTAATACTGCACTTTAATACGCAGAGGGTTTGTCTTGGAATGGGAACTGGGGAAAATTGAAACTTACAGCTGACAGGATCTGTTTTGTTTTCGAGCTCTGGGTTTACGTTGATTTTTACAGTGTTCCTTTTCCGTAAAGCTTGCTCTCATTGCGTACGTGTTAAAATGTATATTGTGTCTCCGCACTGAAATGCAATGGACACTTTTACTGCCAACTCCATCTTGTCGCCATTTCACACCACAACACTGAGTGAAACGCCATCTGCACTGGTTTTTGAGGTGTCGACTTAAATCATTTCTTGTTATGAAAATCATAAATTTAACATTTTCATTGACAGCACGAATAATTCATTTTGTCCAAAGATAGAGATTAGGTTTTAGTTCCAGAAAAAAATATTTTAAAGATGTATATAAACCTCATATATACAGGTGCTATTTATCATTATTTTTCTGGACCATCTCTTGCCGACGGGTTTAGCGTGGAAGCACAGCACATTGAGAAAGTACCCTTCACCAAAAGTGGCTTCCTCTCCGTGGTAAAGTAGTATGATGTGTTAGTGGATGGTTGTGGGTTTCTCCCTGGCCCTGCCCGGTTTGATGCCACCATTATGCTCTACGTTACCGTCGCGTAGGTGAAATATTCCTTAGTAGGGCGTAAAACACCAAACAAATAAATAAATAAGTAAATTTTTTCAGGAAGCATTGTGCATGGAAACGGTCGAACTTATACATGCACTCTTCCTGACTTAAAAAGATTACCTAATACACATGGTATATAGAATTTTCATGTTTGCTGCTTAAGCATGCAGTGCAGAAAAGTAAAGCTTGAATGTTTCCGATTAAAGTGACTGGTTAAGGTTTTCAGTCAGACCCGGGCCGTGTCAACAAACAGTCTCTGATACAGTCAGCGTCGTTAGTAAAGTGGTACATCAGTAATTATGGCAGCCACATAGTGTGACATTTCTGGCTGGGGTGCAAGCGATCAATCAGGTTCAGCTCGGGGCGCCGATCAAAGGCTGGCGCGTTTGATGAACACAAACTGGTGTTGATACTTGCCAATAGTTAAGTGAGGGGGAGGAGTTGCGCAGCGGGTCGAACAAATGTCGCCTTGAGTAACCACCTCAGTACTGGCCCCGCGACACGGGTTTTACATTTCGATGACAAATCGATGCTTACAAGAGTGCTTTGCACAGTTTTTATCACAGATACAAGCCCATGCCGTTTCTATGCCTTCGCACTTAAAGCCGCGCAGGAAACAGGGTCAAATGAAGACCATAGACTCGAGGTTGTGTGGACCGCAGACTGGCATGGAAAACGACTAAAGGATCTTTCAACGGACTAACCTCCAGTGAAACCCAACCCCTGCGGTGTGAAGCCAATTACGTCGTTTAACTAACTTTTTGATACAGTGGCTAAGCATACTGCCATGATGTTTTGTGGCTATAGCGTCATGACTGTGAAAGACGGAATCGCCCCGTCAATACACGAAGGTTACAGTGACGAGACTGGTTATCTATGAGTATTACAACACGTGGGAAGTTTGAGCATTGCGAAATCCAGGGATAGTTGATGGGGGTGGGGGTGGGAGAGAGTGGGGTATGTGGGGTTAAAACGATCGTCATCTGCTGAATATTCCCTATAGCTGTTGACGTGCGCTCGAATCCGGCTCTTGTTGGTTCGGCTGTGGACTTGCGTCAGACATGCCGTCGGGTACCAGGACTACCTTAATGCATGCTCGCTTATCTCACAAATTTGGTTACCGATAATCCTTGCCTGTTATTACAAGAAAGAGTACGAGGTGCCAAATCTTAAATAATAGTCGAAGAATCCAAACAAAACGCCCAGACGAAAAACCATTCTCTTGAAATTAGAGCTGGACACGTCTTGTGATAGCATCCGTCTTCTAAGGTCGAAATCCAAGGTTCACTCTCCTGGCAATAAAGGCTTGACTGGTTTTGTACAGTTTACTAACAAAAAGCTTTCAATCATGAAAGTAATTGGAATCCATGATCTGAAAATATTAAAAAACCCATTTCCGATTGTCACAAATTTTAGAAATGTATGTGATTCAGATTTAGAAATTCGTTGAATTATAAATCAGTATTATTGTTCAGCCAGTGGGCAGGTAAGAAGTCATGGAGCACATATACATCATACCATCGCATGACAATACTGACATTTTTACCAGCAAACATAGCTCAGAGCGACTCATATCAGGTTTTCATCTGTTATGCGAGGTCTGCGTATTAAATGCAGAACAAGAACTGTCGTCAGTTCACTGGGGCAGCAAATCGTTGTGTTCGCTGCTGTCAGCGTAGGGTGAGCACCTCAGGGCACTTGTAAGGCGATCATCAATGTCCTAAGGTAACGATATCTAGAAAATGACAAACGAGGCCGTGTCTGGCTGGCATACCAGAGTACATGCAGTCATGCTCAGTGCTAGGCGAAACAAAACTACACTGAACAAGAGATAGCCAAACGTCAATTCCAGGCTTGGTACATGTCTACTACTCATCAACAGGCTGCATTCAACTGACAGAAAGTTAGATTTCCACCGGTTGCCTATTGCCATTTGGCAACTATCACACTGTCGTCACTGCCCTGGCTTTACTCTCCACGCTTTCGTATTTTTTTTTATTCCAAATCAATAAGCAATTCACCAGAACCAGTTCTAAATTAACAACAGGAATTAATTTTCAGTTTTGTGCGTTTTATTATGTATTCAAGAATATTTCACTTACGAGATGGTAATCGGGTGTATAAGTTCATGTATTCACCTTGTCATTTCTTTCACTTTCTTCTCGATGAGATCTGACTATAGGACAAAAGTTCAAGACGATTTTGGGTTCCACTGTTAGATGCTTGAAACACTGGAACACGACTTCTGTACAATCCCGGATTTGGGCAAGACATTTGTAGAAACAACCCCCCCTCCCCCTTTCCCGCCGACATCATTGTTCGTAGGGCCTTTGTGGCGCTGAATGGTGGATGTAGATTTTGTAAGCATATAATCTTTGTTCAAAACAGCGTGTCATTCGCCAACAAGGAATATAAGTTTGTACCTCACACGTGAACAAGTTCCTCTTTGGTTTGCCAATTGTTATCCAGGGCCCTCCGTTCTTTCCCCTACTCGTGCACCCCGCCTCCATCGTATCAGAAAGCCAGTGAAAATTACATATTTAATTGAATAAATGTATGATTGTATGCTCATATCAATGAATAAATGTGTGAATATGTACATATTTGGATGTCAGTATGTACAAGTAAATGTGGGTATATATGACTATATACTTGTCGGCCTACCTGCTTTTGATTGTGTGATCTGGTATCCAGGCTTACAGAGTCAAGCAGAAACGAGTCCAGACATTACATCCACAGGACCATCAACGGGGCAGAGTTGAAGTCAATATCTGGGAGCACAGTTCAATGGAGCATGTCAATTACTAGCACAAAAGCCAAAATTTATAATACACACTAGACAAACAATTAAACCTGACTGTCTTTTTGTGAAAGTTTTATCACAGACTGGTTTATTTTGTCAATTAAAGGGATAGGTGCATTAAATCGACTATATGTAATGACAATATATTTGCGGGCTTTGTCAGCTAGATCAAAGGCGCTTATGCCAACATTCATTATAATAGTGCTCTGATTAAAAAGTGTATAGCTATACGAATCCTGGAGAAATGGGAATCCTGCGTACATCGATTTCAAATCCTACCCAGTACCCTGCGTATATAAAATTTAAATTGTATTGTTTTGTGCGTTCATCGTGATCTAGATTATGTCAGCCCAAGATCAATTGGTAGATTATTTTTTCAACAAATGGACGTTCAAACGAATCTAAATATTGTGACATCAAAACACAAGTTGACAACAGAAACATCGTTAGCTACGTGTGATGCTGGTAATTAATTCCGTTTAGAGATTGTGGCAGTGGTAAGTGGATTTCTGACAGTAATTTGCAAGCGGATCAAACGAATCAGCAAGTAGTGTGGAAGCACTGTGATTGGATGTGACCTACAGGCTACAGGGAAGATCGCTATGTAATAACAGGCTCGCCGAGCTGCCTTTGGAACCAGCCTTCCACTTGATATCGTGGAACACAGCTTTTACATCGTTTTGTTTCATTGATCCTCGCGTCAACTTTTGTCAGATCAGTATTTCTCGAAGTCACAGTTGCTCGCTGACTGCTTCATTTCGCTCCAACCGTCAAGTAGCACCGACCATTTAAATCCCGCTATTGATGTTTGATAAATGAACTTCTTAGCTTTTTTGAGTAACATTAGTATACCAACCATACCGATCTTAAATTATCAAATTAAAAAACAAAATTTGAAACGCAATACTTCGAAATTTTATACATATTAGTTAATGTATATTAGACATCTTTCATATACATTTCAACCGAATAAAGTGTAGGTAGAACAGTAATAAAACAGCTGTACTTTTCACTTGATGGAGAACTGCTCCAGCACCCATTCACACAGTATATCAGGCATTTGATGCCATTCTGCCTCACACTGTACTTTACAGCGATACACCTGTAGATTTGCTTCCTCTTTAATTCTACACGTATTTTACCCATACTTAATTCCTTACGAACGATGTGTTGTTGTCGATGCTCACTAGGACTGGACGATTACCAGTTCCATTGACTGAACTATGGATTTACAAGTTGCTGGACTGAGTGTATACTTAGAGACTGTCTCTTATGTGACTTGTGAGAAGAAACTAGCAGGCAGATGCAAACAAAACTGACACGACCTCAGAAATCAAAAGCTGAAAGGCACACTTTCCATTTGGCATTCATTGCGAACGAAAGTCCTTCAGAGTTTGGCTTCCAACTCCACATCCTGCCTCTGGCTATGTCAGCACAGTGGCCTTTGTGTAGGATTAACGGAAGACAAAACTCTGGTGTGGATCAATGAGACAAGCCGATGCAAAATCCGTGTCCTGCAGTGACAAGTGGACGACTGGTTCTAAAGAGCAAGCCGCGAGTGTCTCATTTTGCTGTGACCGTGACTTTACCTGCGGGTCACTTCCAATCACACTTCCTCAATGACCCGCTTCTCGTTTGATTCAACGGTAAATAAGAGTCTGGAATCCAGATAAAATGTTGCAGTATTTAGCTAAAATCGAATAAAGCAAAACACTGTGCGCCATCTATTTCAAAACAACACGTCTCACTTACACGTTTAACACGTTTTTGTTCAGAACAGCTCGCAATTATCTTCCATCTCATCACTTTGATTTGCTAATGACCATTAAGAGCAAATATTTTTACTGCGGTACATTTAACTTCTCGCACTAATCTGTATTTCAGCATTCGGAAGTTAAACCCCCACTAGCCATCGATGATCTATTCAAGAATACCAATCCATACACTATCACCAGGGTTTATTCCATTAAGTAATATAGGTATGTGTGTGACTAAGCTAAAATCATCGAGACGATTTGAATGAATACCCTGTCTAAAAACAATAGAGGACAAGGCAGAAAAAAATCTGTCGAGTGTGCCAGTGTGAGAGGAGATATAATTGATAATTATTTCAATCTGCGGATCGACAAAACGTAAGAAAACTGCATTTTATTACAGTTAATCATTTGTTCAGTTATGTAAAATGCGTGCATTCGTCTCCAATGTTATCAAGAAAGCTAACAGACACCGAACTCTAATGTTCGTTTTTTATGTTTATGATAGCATTGATTCAAGTCCAGCTCATGCCGGTTTCCTCTCCGGCCGTACGTGGGAAGGTCTGCCAGCAACCTGCGGATGGTCGTGAGTTTACCCCGGGTTCTGCCGGATTTTCTCCCACCATATTGCTGGCCGCCGTTGTATCATTGAAATATTCTTGAGTACGGCATAAAACACAGATCAACTAAATAAATAATTAAATTTGTTGACTTAGTTGTTTACATGTTTGATTGTCTGTTTATCGCCACACTAAAGAATTTTCCGATTAACAATGGATGTCTCCTTAAAACTGGAGAGCCCAGGGTAAACCATCGACCTGAAGCCAATTACTCGTACACTTTCCCACTTGTGTGCACAACATACTGTTGGATGACTATTGGTTTTGAATGACGGTTATGCTGGGCAAAGAGCCACACAAGATTCGTTGATCGTTTATTGTGATCAACGCCCCATGAAAGCGAGCCTGAAAAAGGAGTCACAAATCACTTGCCCACGTCTCAATGGCTCTAAAGAAAAGTATCCTAACTGCTCGATGTTTGCCCCTTAAGAGGCAGCTTGTGGTTTTCATCAAGATTTAATGTTTAAATATGGTGCATATATTGTAAAGGGGACCCATGCATATATCACACACGGTTTTTTTTTTCTTTTGGTTTTTTTTGTTAGCATAGTAAATATATTTAACCTCATAAATTCTATCCACCGAGCTTATCGTCCGAGCAGACACAATCCTCTTACAACATGTAAACTTGATATTCACAAAATTGCTGGCATTTTACATATTTTTTACATTTTACTGCAGGAGCGAGACATGAAAATGGAGATTGTCTGAGGTGTATTACCATTGTTTTGCTCGTATCAGGAACGTGGTCCTTTCAATCGGATGGATCCGAGATCCGACTTCCCCACTGAAAACACCATGCCGTTTAATGACCTTGTCCGCCTCATGCCGCTTGGTCACCGCAGGACGATTGTGTTCATTTATGTTCTTTACTAATACAAGAGATTTACAACTTGGCCCGATGTCCCATTTACTGTGAAGTAATTGCCTTGGAGACGTAACCAGAACAGTACTCCCCCCCCCCCGGTTTTCACTGGGTACACATGCGATTAATGTTCTCTCTATCAAAAGAGTATAAAATGTGAACCGTGTGACCTGTTGGCTTAGGAAAAACGTCAAAATGATTGAAATCCACGCGTTTCAATGATAACACACATGCATTTCTGTCATCACTAGTTTTGATGGGAAACAATATCTTTATTAGTATGGTTCTGGAGTGAGCAGTGTTGAAGCAGTGGTTGAAATTGCTGAATGAAAACGTCATTTGATATCCCGTAAAGCGTATTACGTCAACATCGGGTGTGTCCGCCGTGGATGACAGCATGAACCCTTCTCCTCATATCACTTGTTAGCCTCCTGATACCCTGACGGAAAGTCCCTGCCATTTCTCGTGCAAGGCAGCTTCCAGTTGGACCAGAACAATACCTGTAAAGCCACTGTTTCACATCACAACCAGTGATGATAGAAATGTATGTGTGTTATCATCATAATACATGGATTCAGTTCACTTGGTCGTTTTCATTAGCCGAAGGGTCACACGGTTCACAATCAATCACAATTTACACTCTTTAGATACAGAAGAACATTAATCGCCTGTTTACAAAATCGCCACAGTAAAAACCATGATGTGGGGTGTAGGCAGTGCTCAGTTAAGTTCTTTGTGTATATTATTTAGTGCATTGGTGTTTTACTCCGTACTCAAGAATATTTCGCTTATACGACGGTGACCAGCATTATGGTAGGGGGAAACCAGGCAGAGCCAGGGGGAATCCGTGACCATCCACAGGTTTCTGGAGGACCTTAGTTCCCTATTAGAGAACTTTTTTATTTATTCATATGACTCCATCGACATAGCAATTGAGATGCATTCATCTGATCTTCCCAAATACTGAATAACAGAGTTAGAGCAAAAGTTGATCCTGTCCACTTAACATTGGTCAACTTTTAAACGAATGAAAGATTCATCATTAACAATCTTTTACAATGTGGGTGTCCAAAACGAAACTGCGATAGTTGGTATTAAAAAATACCTGTAAGCGTACCTGTGACCTGCCTGAAGTAGGCGACCCCTGACACTCAAAACTCTAGTGGATATAAACCCGGACGCGATCTTTCGGGTCAGGTTTGAATTAACTCTCCGTGATCTATTCAAATCCCTTTTGTAAACTCCCTATACTTCCATTTCGGCGTTACCCTTACAAAGCAAACCGGAGTAGGACACGCATTCTTCCTATCGGCAGATTGTTATACACACTGAGCATTGCATATTCTTAACTCTCCTGCCAATAAGAGACATTTTGCCAGAGGGCAACCCTGTTTCAGATTCAACGGAAGTGCCCCTTCAAGCCCAATCCGATGAAGTGAATACTGAGATGTGAAAGGCCCCAGTGCCCAATCCAATCTTCTTCGATTCCGTTTCAAGTGAGAAAGAAAGGAATTTGTCTGCAATGTCGTCTGCGCCGTTCTTCCTAGTCTCGCATTACTCGAGGCGAGCTGCAATAAGGCGAGAACTATTAGATTTTACAGTTACCGGTCACAATCAAGGCAAACTTTCATTGTGAAAACTAATATTGTAAGGGGAAGGAAAAACTAAGTCTAACAAAACCGCTGCTGATTGGATAAATTAACGAGTCAGACTGCGCAACCACTCGACTGAGTTGGACCGGCTTTTAGTTGGAAGAGCGGTCGATAGTCAGTATTAATACCACCCCATGGTCGCTTTAACGGCTAGCCACTTTCCGGATACTGTCAGCAACAGGGCGGTGCGATAGCCGCACTGGAGCACTGATTCAGTTGCCCTGATCCATAAGCCAAAGCCGGGGCCAATAAGCCCTTTAAATCCTCGTTTAGGGTGATCTGCTCGGGGAAAGTTTTCGATTTGAGGAAATACCCACGGCATTACCTTAAGATCGGATCGGGTTCGCTGACACAGGTTTACGAGCGCCCCGGATGTTATGCTCTCTGCTTTCTTAGGCAATCAAACCCGGATTTTTTAAAACTGCTCGTTCTTAAAAGGTTTCGGCTTCCCACAGTTATTGGATACGTCTTTGTATGTGTGTTTTTCTCCCGCAAAACAGCTTGCAGTGAGTTCCTGTGGTGGGCTTAAATAGTGGATTTGCGAGAGTAGCTTTTAATATAAACTGAAGCGCTGGAAATTGAATGCCACTTTTGCAAAGCAAATATATGGACAGAGAATGTAGCATCACGAGATATTTGTCCCAGGCCAATTGGAACTGGGAGATGTGCCGACGGCTATCTGCTTCTGCCAGACGAGCATGACCTACCATGTGCAGTATCATTTTCGTCTGATTTGTCTTCCCTACCGGCAACCATCGTCTTCAATCTACGCCATAAAAACACCGCCCTTCTTTGGATTATTCTCCTTGCTTTCAAGATGAACTGGTGCCAATTTTTTGCCAAGAGTAGTTCGCTAGTGGCCATATTGATCACTCTCAGTAACATCATTACTGTTGTTCTTCCGTCAGGTAAGTGATTTTACAGCACAATTTGTGAACATGGGTCATTTAAGGACAGACTAGACAATAAGGCTCTAGGCCTTCGTGCCGATTGCACCTTCCTTTAATTACATAATACTCATCACCTGGGGATTTAATATCACATTCTAAATCAGACACTGTAGTACACACGTTCGCGTTTTTCAACGACCAACTTGAATATCCCGTTACTTTGTTAATTAACTGTCAAAACAGGTCGAATAGCCTACACATTGCACATAATATATTTGTAAGCATAGTAACATTAGCGTTAGCTAAATGTTGTTTAGGGTGATATCAAAATGGAGTTTTTTGAGCTCGTTTGTTCCCTATTAATTGCTGAATACTGGCGTTCCAAACGCGTGTTACAGTAGCTCTGGTTTGGTAATTGTAATCTTTGACATTTCTACATGAATCAAAAGGGACAAGCACATGTAATATTTATTGGTTGAACTGTTCACGTAGTCAGAGAAGCATTAGGCCGATACTCAAGGCTGTGGACAGGTGTAACACTATTTATATGTTAACGTTGAATCCATCCTTTTCATTCATCATGATGGAAACGATTCTTCCCTGAAATGACCGTATGAATGTCCGTGTTTTGGAAGTTGTGGAGTATTCTGTTTTAGCGCTACAATGTCATAGTTTAAAGTGTTTACTTTATCACTGTTTATAAATTTTCTTTTCGTTCCCCTTTTCTTAATTTAGATTTTCTTAAACGACGAGAAAACATTTTATCTTGAACGTAATTATGTTTCGATGTAAAACAGTACTCACCTTACACAATCGCTCCCAACAATTACACTTTTATCAGCTGTCTATGAATATCTGGTGACCATAAGTTTTTGCATTCGTTACCTTTTAACTGGTATACTATAGTGTATGCCTGTAGATGCCTATCGATTTCAGAATTTGTTGTGGGCAATGTGCTCAGCGTTACTGTGTACCATGGGAGAGTCAGTAATCACGGGAATCCATATATATGCATTTCAGGGCCTTAGTCTACCACTCATGGAGAATTCCATCCTCTTCGGGGTAAAATTGGTTTAGCTGATGTAATACAAGGTGTAAGTCATCGATCAATCATTCTGTCACTCAGTATTAATTGTTATCTGGACAGCCGTTTACACCTATTCGTCCGCTATAATATGCCGTACATATACCAAAGATATATCATGGTCAGTGCAGCCGTCCGTGGTTTACTAAATGCAGCGCGAGGCTTTCTGTCCCTAAGACACACGAGGTGCAAGCTCAAACCGGGCCTTGGGCGGGGAACTTAGAGAATCCCCCGTTCTCATTGCTTATTAGGCCTTGAGCAGGGAACATAGAGAATACCCGCTCTCATTACTTATGGGGTCTTGGGTGGGAAAATGATAGAATCCCCTGCTCTTATTGCTTATGGAGCTTTAAGCGGGGAACTTAGAGAATCCCCTGCTCTCATTGTTTATGGGGCCTTGATGACAATAAGCGGTCGACTCGTGTGACTGTTTGGGCATTTCAATGTCCGTCGCATGTCATAAGCATGGATTGTAAATGTGTCCTGGGAAAGTTCGTTAGCCACTTGGCCAAAGTTCGGGGGTTCACGCCGGGAACTCAGCTGTCCTCCACCCATGAATCTGACCGTCATCGTAAGCGTTAAAGAAATACGAAGAAATAAACGTAATGATGATATAATCCTGCAAAGTTATACATGTAGATTACAGCGCATAATGTGTTCTATGTGTCTTTAAAACGGGAAGATCTACCTGAAATTCTCTCGCGAGATTACATGTAAGAGATCTTATAAATCAAAGTTGAATGTACCATTTTAATTAAACCAAAGAGAGTTGGCAATACGATGAAAACGTAGGGCTGGTTATAAATTGAATTCCATCCTCCACAGTTTCTTCATCTAATTCGATACTGTTTACTTTTGACCATGGAATCCAAACAAAAACAATTATCAAGTGCCTATGATATGTGTATGGTCGAAATTATGCAGCCGACAATTATTCTCTTCCCTATCTAAGCTTTCAGTCATCTATTTGCTCCTGTGCGATTTAGCTTATTTTTACACGGTGTTTACTGAACATTAACAAGTTAACAAAGCAAACATATTAT
This sequence comes from Acanthopleura granulata, assembly GCA_016165875.1. Classification (NCBI taxonomy): domain Eukaryota; kingdom Metazoa; phylum Mollusca; class Polyplacophora; order Chitonida; family Chitonidae; genus Acanthopleura; species Acanthopleura granulata. The sequence goes on along the minus strand of JABBOT010000005.1, from coordinate 29,511,209 downwards.
AGCGGAATGTAACGCGCTGTTTTGAATCTGACTTGAGCCCTCCGCTATATAGCACGCCACCCTAATGCTAGATGTTATTTACATGCGATGTGATGTGTCAGTATTGTCAGACTGCCTGTGTACACGAAGCGGCCTGCGGCGTACTGGATGGCTATCAATTTTTCCTGACTAGTTAAATAATTCTAACGCGACTCCACATAAACAAATATTGCAGCATGAGGCACCGCACTGTTGGCATTCCGTCAATAATTCCGATTCTGCATTCACAATATCGTTTGACCGAATGTAGAATATCCGGCACCTGTGCCAGACTTGTGTCTACTGAGACTGGTGGCTGACTTCCAAACAGAAAGAATCTTTGACGACGTCTAGAAAGGGAGGTATATAGAGCTGGACACCAGACTGTCGTCCGGTGGGACAACTGATCCGTGGTAGTCAGATAGGATGACGTGCGGGTGCATTTGTCTGCAGCTGTCTCAGGCCCCTGGATTAAAAATCTGTCTGAGATGTCAGTCAGACTTCGTCTTAATTTCAACTCCTTTCATTTTAAAGTTGCACTGCTTTAATATCTTTAGCTACCGGATTCATTTTTGTTTCAATACTTGGGCTGTCATATCAAAATTCGGTTTAAATCTTAAATTCAGGAATGATCCTGCAGGTTAAAGATTTACACTGAATCGTGATCCGTGGAACGGAGTGTTGTATGATGGGAATGAGTGGTCTCTGGTAGACAGACAGGTTTAGGTGCAGGAGCGCCCTTTTGGGTTGTCTGGAGAGGAAGATGTATCGTGCTGGGTACGGGACTGTTGTCTGATGGGCTGAGAAAATTGGCCGACCGCTGGTTGGTAGACAGAGTCAAGCGCAGATATGCTTCTCGGACGTGTGTAAATGCCTAGGTGTAACATGCTGCAGGCAGAGAAAGAGGATCGAAGCTGTTTCACGACCCATATGTACATATGTTGGACCTTACAGTTGTTGAATCAATTGAATGTACAGGCAGACGGACTAGCACCTGGACTTCACCCGTGGTACAAATTACATGCGTCATCCTATGAATTGTGATTACCTGAGATCGCTTCTATCTATTTATTTGATTGGTATTTTACCCGTGACCATCCGCAGGTTACTGGCAGACCTTTTCACGTACAGCTAGAGAGGAAGACAGCATGAGCTGGACTTGAAAACACAACGACCGCACTGGTGGGAGGCTTCTGGGTCATTGCACAGCGCTAGCGCGCTAACCAACTAAGCCATGGAGGCCCCCTTTGACCGGTTCTAAGAAGCGTACTAGGAATTTCCCACCAACGCACTGTGCACTGGTGATTCCAGTTATTTCCTTTTCGGAAATCGGACAACGTTCTTGGGGTATAACGTGTCTGAACTGACTTTTCCATTTACTTTTGACATTTACATTCACTTTTTTTTTTCTCCAAAATAACACATGAAATTGTTAACATTTTTCGGCTGATAAATTGTCATCGCTAACCTTTTTGGCTGATACTTTGTGAATGAAATCAACGCAGAATAAGTTGTCCAAGTCATGAAATACACATGTTAGACAGTTCCTACTGTACTGACTCGCTCTGAATATTTAAACTTGATAATTTTATCGCTATTATTATCATGTTAGTTCTATAAGTTGATGTGTAGTGGGTATATTTGCATCTACATTTCAACACATAATAAAGAATTTGTTTCACTTTGGATATAAACAATTTTTTTAACTTGGTATATGTCTGTGGAACCGAGCCACGACAGCCACTGTAGACCAGGCCGCGTCTCACTGCGGGTGAGATGGAGGTATAAATGTTAGTACAAGCCATCAGCATTAATTTCCACATAATTGCATATGGGCTATATGTGTATACACACATAGTGATTAACTAATTTGCTCCATCCTAATCAATTTCTTTCCTCATTTCTAGATTGTAATTGCTCGTTCAGAAAGAAAACTAGCCTATTTTACGAGACATCGATAATCTAACAGATAACACAATGATAGCTCGGGGCCCCACTCCTTGATCTTTTAAAGTCAACTTGAGAGGAAACCTTTGATCCCATGATACCGGGCCTTGTTTAGTAGCCTGACGTCAGCAAACTGACAAGGTAAAGTAATTGGAAGAGAACGGGAGAAAAAAAGGAAGACTGGATGAAGTGAGTTAAACTTGGTTCCGGATACGAGAAGAAAACAGCTTGGACATTGCGGAAGGTTTGCCTTGTTAATTAAGTAAGAACAGATGCAGCTGCAAGAATAAATTCCACTCTGGCCCCTGTCATTTATAGAGCTTGCGTGTTCCGGGGAAGTTGCATGAGCTTGCGTGCTCTGGGGAAGTCGCATGAGCTTGCGTGCTCTAGGGAAGGTGCTTGATCTGTGCTGTCTGATATATTTTACGTGAAGCACAGATAGGATTACACAAACAGATTAGCGTGCTGAACAGACATTCTTCTACCAAAATAATTTACATGTATAATTAACCCGGTCCCACGGGATAGAGAGCTTTCAGGATAGTTTGCTAATTGCTGCACTGTTTTCTAGTTAACGCGCAGATAGGCTATTAAGTAAATGTACACATATACCAGCGTTTGGAGTAAGCGTCACAGAATTACATTCTCCAACCTGTAGTTACAACATCGGGAATAATGGAAGAATGTTAGTCTATTAGGAATTCTTGGCTTCTTTTCAGTATTTAGCATCTGTTGAAATTACAGTTTAGTTGAAAGTGATTCCTTCGTTTTTTAAATGTCTCACATGAACAGCATGACAGACGTGGGCTTTTCGTACTTTGGGTCTGATCATGTATATATATATGTACACAGCATCATACTTTTTCCTGTGTGCGAGGAAACGTGTTTGGAAATAAATACAGTCAACCACACATACATGTGGATTAATAATATTGTATCTAGTGCTTTTAGTGCTGCAGTTCAGAGGGAGTTAGAAGATTTAGAATTTAGACGACATAAAACTTAATAACATAGGACACATAAAGGTGGTGACATAAGCCATAGTATACGGTAGAGCGTTTCATCTCAGTTATGGCCTACACTTGAATGGTCGTACCAGTCCTGAACATGTAGCTTCCATCTCGCCCTCTAACAACTCGCCTTGGATAAACCAAAGCAGATAGTAGCAAGCAAGCTGTCCCGGTTGCAGTCACTACTACGGAGATACATGTTAAAGCCATGTTCGGTCATCGGTGTGGGACTGGCATTGTATTCCTGCCTAAGCCGGGATTCTGCTGGCGGAAATAGCATCCCAGATGCGTTGTGTTCATATGATGTGTACATGTTTTTAATAATTCTAGACCATTGAGGTCTAATAAATTGTCGTTCACATCACTGGAATTTTTTGACCCAATTCAGTCTAATCCATGGTGCTAGGGGGGTGTAAATTGTTACTTCTTAGACACTTACATGAACAGTTAGCAATGCGGCAAATTGACATGAGTTCGGAGCTCAACTGTCTCACTGTCGTCGTTGCTCTGTTACCCTGCAATTGCTTTCTGGAACTGGGTTTTCATAGGACAGAGTTTGCTGGAGAGGAAAAATAAAGGATTGCGATGAGTTCATACCCTCAGAGTAGACTCTGCCATCTTTACCGACTAATTCGAGTTCAATCCAAGTACATACGACCAATGTACCAGAGAATAGTAGATGTTGTGAAATGTGCATCACGGATTCGAACAGCCTTTATAAACGAACTTTCTTGTTCAGAAATTTCTTTGGATGATTTCGTTAAGGCTGTCCGTAAGTGGGTTGTACTGCCAGCAGTCTCCGCTTTACTGAAGGATCTTCCTTCAGAGATCTGGAGTAGAACCCATTAGATCCTGTATGTGTTTCTATGGGACGTATAGTATAGATGATTACCCGGTTACATTAGACCATTTAAACTATTGACACACTGTAATAACAACTTTGTATTGTTACAATAAGTTTTACTGGTAGACAGATAAAAGTACGTCTTCTGACAAATTCAATTAAGCAGTAAAGATGCTATTATAACACATCTTGAAAATCCGTACTACATAGAGAATGGAGAAGTCAACTTCATATATCTCACTCTATACACAGTGAATTTTTTAACGTGACCGAAGACTTTTGTCAGTAAGTGACGTAATGGGGTGCAGTATTAAATGTTTATATTTTCAGTACATATACGTCACACAAAGACGTCGAGAAAAGAAAAAAAAGCAGTTTGTTTCATGACGTTCCACTCTGACCTCAAAGGAATTTATACATGTATAATGAACTTCTACATTCATACGTCACCCAGATGCTGTATTTTCATTGGCTCTCAGAATATGGACCTTGTCGTTGCTTGAGTGGACTCTCCGAAGGAACAAGTCGATGCAAGAGAGGTGCATCCAAAATAAACCGGTGAATAGGTATCAATCTAAAAAGGAAAGGAATAAAAAATCTCAAAATTAGTGTAAAATGTCAATGAACAGGTGATGTATTAGAATAGAAATAATGGCTTTATTCACTGCAAATACGCTGTGGTAACTGCAATAAAAAGGAAGTGTACATTAGTTTTTGGACAAGGCCGCACGTGGACACTTTCTTTTTTCCTTTTTTCCCGGCGTATACACAGTGAATGAAGCCATTGTTTCTTAAATGCCAACCAAATATAAAACAACAGGATGTAAAACTACAGCGTGGCATGGTCTACCGGCAACCTGGATGGTCGTGGATTGCCTCCCGCTCCCTCCCGCGATGACACATAAGGCTGTTGTATAAAGTAAAATATTCTTTAATAGGGTGTAAGTTAATTTCGTAAACCTATCGAGCCTGTTCCGTAGAGTAGATGTTTATATTCAAGTAGCTCTGATCAGCTTACAAATTACAGTCAAATATTGTGAACATATATAGAAATTGATACATTGTATACCATAATATTATACAGGAAAGCTACCACCTACGTGTGCATGCATTACATACAAAATCCATCATAGGTTGTTGAAACCTCAAGTACAGGACACGCTATGTCCATAATAAAACGCTGGATGTTGTCAAGAATCATTTTGTTTTCATGAACAAGAGAGTACTCGTGTGTTCGAATGCATAATAGATAGACCTGTTTTATAATAGATACACTGTAAGCACGTGTCTACAGCTCCATATTGGATTCCAGTGTGTGAAACTTGTTGGCGTAATAAACCCTCCCATGGACATTGGATATCAAGATATGTTACGTGTGCGTATACAAGGAATGCCGACTGGAAGCAGTATTTTGGCCACTGATACATTTTCTGTCATAGACATCGACACCAGCATCAGGTGTCACTCTCCTAATGGTGTCTGCAATAGATACTGTTATAAAATAAAAACAGAGTGTAGATTTGTTCGTGTAGCGTCTGCCTGTGGCAATTGTAGGGCACTGTTTATGTTATTATGGTATGCGTAATGTGTTTCAGCTGTATCTTTCCTTATATAAGGCATATACCTTACCTTATATAAGGCATATACCTTACCTTATATAAGGCATACACCTTACATAGGAGACAACTCAAGGGATTCGTCCTTAAACTATTTTTAAAACAACATGCTGCTTGTTGTTTGTCGTAAACAGGATGTTCATGTGACCAGTAGTAAACTGATAATCGGTTATTGAAATAATTAATCTATTTGCCCAAGAGAGCCGCATGTAGACAATCATGTCTCAGCGGATGTCTTATTTTTATCACTATTTTGAGTATCTGTGAACCTTAGAATGATAAATAGTTTGATAGCTTATATCTCACTTGTAATAATCCTTTCTTTAGCAGTGAAAGCGTCGCCATCATTTTATGCACGAATTTTTTTGATTTTACTTCTACTTATGCACCTTTTCTTTAGATGGTATCCTGAGAGGTCACACTGAACGGAAATAAACGCCGTTATACGCCGTTATATGTAGAGCCCTGTAAAAGTATTTTACCTTGGTGGAGGGCATTTTTATGTCCAAAGCACTCCCAGGTGCCGGTACGCAATACGCACTATCTGGAGGTTATAGGGAGCAGCCTGATACGCCTGCTTGGAAAACCTTGCCATTAATACCTCATGCTGCGCACATATCGAAAGCTTTCAAGTTCTTTTTTCTCTTCTCTAGATAGGCTCTTTTGACATCCCTGTCTGCCAGTTAAGTGTCCCCTGGAAACTCAAAAAGACTTGCACTTTAGAGCTATGGAGGGACATAACCCAATGAGTGTTTGAAAGAACAACAAGGGAAAGTCTGCTCAAAGACATAAACTGACGTCATGACTCTTACACCAATTGCTAATCACATTTCTTTCAATGTCGTCTTTATTGCTGTTTTACTGAGACGGCTCTTAATCAACTTCCGTAGTTTGCTCTGAAAACCAAAAAATTGTGTTCAAGTCAGTTCATACATTATACTTCATATTTCCAGCCATAATTCATTTATAATTTAGCATACGTACACAAAGATACACTGCCTAATAAAGTTAAAATCACTCTGCAAAATTACAACAGTATATTAGAATGCTCAAAGCTTTAATAACAAACCACATATGCGACACCGAGTACACAGTTTTCATCAGTTCCCTATATGGGAATTAATAACAGTGTAAATTTCCTTGGTCTCGTACTCTATTATATTGGAAATATATACTGAAACCTAAAGGCTGTATTGATTATAGTTTGCAACAATGAGAAAAGAACCAATTATTTTGCAATTTACTCTCGCACGTTACAGAATAAGGTCTATCTAAGAACAGAGGTGACCTTTCCTCCACATAGCATAGACATTTTCGCACTCCCACGGTAAATAGCCAATGGTACTTCCATGCTTGATGCTCCTCAAGAGGGTATTTGCCTGGTGCCACAATAGTGGTCGGTTAGGCGGGACCGTCAGTGTTGGGGTCTTCAACACAGGACATCTCCTCTCTGTCAACATTGCTCATTGAATTTGTACTCCATACCAGTTAGGATACAACCTCCCACTGCGGGCCGGCACTCTTTCATTTAACAAACGTCTTCACAAACAGGACACAACGTGGTTATGTGAGCAAGTCACAGAATTTGTATTTCCCAGTTCAAAAAGAGATTATGCCCACAAGGAAGTAAAGGTGTGCCCTTAGCTGAGTTAGTCTGTCACAAAATTGTGCATTCAGAGTTCATCTTGTCATGTAAAAAAATCTTGCCTAGACTGACTTTTATACTTTTCTATCGCTAGTTTGCAAAGACGTTCCACTGGTCAAATGGGCAAAGCGCATTTCTTTACACAGATGTGATGTAATCTGTGAGATTTCAGGGTTACACAAGAGGGTCTCCCGTATTCATTTGTGATCAGAGCATAACTCATCACACAAGACTCTGAGGCTTAAGGCAACTGTCGTTAATTCTGGACTTTGTAGCGTGTCTAAACAATGTAGCCAGAGGCTTTGCAGGCTGATGATTACACTTAGGCGACAGTCAGCTCAGTCATAATTTTAAGCCTTACTCTATTTTCACTGGTTACCTCTAAATGCTGATTCCATGGTTCCATGCATTGCATTTATTTCACTGGGATAAGAGCGTTGTGTTTGTACATACATGTACCAGTCTGGTAAAAATTTGTTTATTTTCCGTAGAACATAGCTATGACAAATGATTAACTCTAAATCAGGCCAGGCGACGTATTTATCTCTTGTAGCAGTAAAATGTCGTTACACCTCGTAACCGTTGCTTCACGGCCAAGAAAACAACAAAACAATAAAAACACAAAAAGCGCCAGTTTATTTGTTGTAGCCCTGAAGTGTCGAGAAAGTCATGTTACCCAATACAGTTGCTCCACGGCCAAGAAAACAGCAAAATAATAAAAACACAAAAAGTGCCTATTTATTTTTTGTAACCGGTAAGTATTGAGAATGTCGTGTTACCTCGTACGGTTGTTTCCAGAAAAAAAAACAACAAAACAATAAAAACACAAAAGAGCCTATGTATGTTTTGTCGCCGCGAAGTGTTGAGAATGTCATGTTACCCCGAACTGTTGCTTTACGCCGAAGAAAACAACAAAATAATAAAAGCACAAAAAGCGTCAATATATTTTTTGTAGCCGTGAAGTGTCGAGAATATTATGCTAATGCGTAAGGTTGCTTCACGGCGAAGAAAACAACAAAGCTATAAAATAAAATTATTTGGGGGTTTTTGTCATGTATACCGTGAGGGTTAAACTGTGGTTTTATCGGAATGGCGCTCTTGTTATTCGGCTTCAAGAACATGTCAGCATTCATATCCGTCTGCTACACAGAGGCAATATCTTCATGTGACTTGAAACAAGAAAGGTTTGGCTAGCTTCCTCTCCGATCGGAAGGGATAAAGAAGATTGAGTTTAGATTAACAATTGAATCAGTTTAAGTGATATTATCTTTATCCTGTTTTATGTTTGCAGACGAATCTAATGTTTGGTCGGACTGGTGGTCCTATGACGGAATATCAGGTAAGATTTATAATTGTCCTCCATAAAAGAGGGGAAATTATTTATGGTTATGAGGGGGTAATAGAAAATCTGTGGGTTGATTTGTCTATTTCATGTGTGGCTTGTTGATAGATTGATTTGTGGACAAATGTGCGTTGGCAGTATTTTACAATGCCTAGATGATTGCATTTTACAAGTCTACTCATCGCGTATCCTTCGTAGTGTGATGATGAACCCGTGATTACAACTTTTCGTTAGAGAGTAAGCTGTAGAATGAGGCCCGTCCCTAAAATCCGTTAACTCAATAAACCCTACACCATGGTGGTTAGTATAGAGTAAAGGGCGGCGCACGAGAAAAGGCAATGCGATTTGAAAGCAAATACCATTTGAAGTTTGTGAATTAAAAGAGACAAAGTTGCTATATTGTTAACACTCACTGAAAACAATGAAGTCATCAAACACAAGAGCTGTTGTATTCCCTGGTGTCCACTTAACGTGTATATGTTCCGGAACATTTACCACAACTGATGTATTATCTGACAATGAAGTCTGCGCTTCAGACATTTGGACTGCCAATTACGGGGTTGTTCACACACAATGGCAGCAATATTCTAAATCGTGGGCTTCATGTGTGTCTGGCCCCCGGATAAATGCTTTGCTGGTCAACAAGAAACGCATGTCTGTGTTTTACAGTCACTTCTTCAAAACACAGGGAATAACCAGACACCTTTGTGAGAATGGATTCCACTCTATAGAACACGATTACTGAGGCAGAATGTTCCCCAGTGGGATTTGACGATACTCCAGTTTAAGCTAATTGTTGAACGAGTTACTACAATGACTAAACAGTTCCAACCCATCCTTTCAGTGTGACATTACGTCACAACTTTGACGAATAGCGTGGACCTCAGTACTATGAGACACACCTAACTCTCTGAGACACTTCAGCAGTGTTGCCCATTTGGACAGTTTCTGCATTTATGTCCACGTTTTCTTCGATTTGTACTTTTGTAACAAGTTCAAACTAAATTAAGCACCTCTTAATTCTGCACGGATATTTTGAACAATTCCAATATTGGAGTACACCAAGTTTTTGCTTGAAATTTTCAAGTACTCGTATAGTTTGCAATGGCGCTCAATCGTTTTAAAGGCAACACCCTGCTCTACAGTGTCATAGATATTGGTGGGACAAGTTACTGCTGAAGGTGATACCACGGCCACTGGACTCTGGGGTTTAATTCCTTTGGGCAGGTATGGCGGTTCATCGTGGAAAAACACATGACGGTGTCAAATATAAACATCAGAAAGTCATCTGAGTAAATAAAAAAATAATAACAACAAAAACGATTTTTAAAATAGACAGGTTTATGTTTAGACAGGTAAAATTCCGCAGATCGTCACACTGAATATTCCGCGGTGTCGTATACATGGAATCAGTTGTCTAACGGGTTCAGCGTTTATCTCAGGTATGTCTGCTCTGAGTAATATGGAATGACTGATATTCATCAATCTACCCTAGCTGAATCAGTAAATTACCAGAGCTATCAGACTACAAGATTCCCTGTCATAATTAGAAATGCTTTTTCGTTGTTTATAATAGGATAAAGGCTCATGCCAGAGGCAGGTGGGTGTTACACGGTGAAACTTGGCCAGGTTATTGCGCGCTGATATCCGGACAAGGTCATGAAAGGATATATTGAAATATTAAAATCGTACATGTGAAAAACAAAACAGACCAAACGTTTTCTCTGTGTCACCAGTCATCAATTTACACATGCTTTACACATTGACACATGCTGTTTGTTAGTTTGTATCAAACGTGTGAAAATAGACCGTGCTTTGAGCACTTCAGTAGTGTTCAAAGAATATTGCCCCGGACACTCAGGCTTCCTTCACAAATAAGCCCATCTATAACTCTGTACAATGAATCAAAGTGAAACGTTCTAGAATTCTGCGTTAAGCAGTAATCAACCAAGTATATGAACTTTGGCGGACACGTTAATGTTTGTGTGATGGTTTGGTCGGCTAACAGCGACTTGCCTTCCAAATAGGTATAAGTATGCTCACAGCTCACAGTCAGACCTTAGGTACGCAGTCAATCGAAACTAAATGTAACCATGACGCATCGAGGATAAGCAGATGCTCTGGGTTTAGTTCCATCTCTTACTGATATATAAATACGTAGGTATAGATTTTTTTCTCCTCCTTATCTGGCTGAAGCACATATATATAGTATGGCTAAATTGTATTGATCACAGGAGGTTAAGTCTAGCCTGGGAATACACGACGCAGTTGTGCGTGACTACTTCTCCCGTGGCCACTGCGTACTGGGTTCGACTCACCCATGCATGTGTCTCCCTCCTCCCACAGAAATGAGCTGAGCTTATTACAGATGTACATGTAGTAGATCTCATTTCGTGACCAGATTTCCCTTCCTACACGAACCAGACATCCGATGGTAAGATTGCAGTCAAATGGTCACACGTCGGTAATGTCTATCCCGGAAATATTTAATGAAGTAAAACAGATCGATGGGATGACTTCAGACATACCGTCTATATTGGTGGTCACGTTATCATTGCCTGTGCGTCGGCCTTCAGTTTCAACACTATTCTTGTTTTCATTCATTATTTAGCATTTTTTTAAATTTTGAATTCTTAGCCGATGTAAAGGTACCACTATCGAAAAGGAAAACTGAAAAAAACAAACGGTTTGTTCAATTCTTAGACAGCGATAGGCCTTACACAAGATGACACAAAGAAACACAAAGACCCTTGAATAAGTTCAACACAGATATCTGAACAAAATAGACAAAGAGTGCGACTGAAAACAATACACAAAATCAATACAGATAAATACAAATATATATATAGTTTCTTACTGATGACAGCGTACAAATCTGAGTGAAATATTCCGGCTACCAAAGCCAAGTCAGTCCACGTATATGTAGAATCGAAGGATGACAGTTCTGTGGTAACGATCATCAGTGAGCAAAGTAAGCCGACGATGGTTTTCATATCCAACTCCCCGCACAGGTGCAGCTTTCCACGGCCGCCTGGTTGACAACAGCGCCCGTCACTCCGAGCAAACGATATATGTTTCAGTGCTCAGAAATACACAAGACGTCACTTCCAGGGTAAACTGGGACGAAATGTACCTAATCGCACAGAGACAATGAGCGATGCAAACTCCAAAATAACGTCTCAGAAAAATAGCGAGTGGCGAAACACTAGCTCACAAAGTGCTGCGTACGACAAATGGAGTATAAAATGACGAATGTCGAATGGCGTGAAAACCAGGGTCCAACGATGTCCCAGCACAATCCTCAAGTGGTCGTAAATATAACTGCCATCAAGTGCTCTTGAATAAAAGACTGTGAGCTTAACAACTTCATCGCTCATTTTCATAGGCTAACGTAAGGAAAATTCTGGATAGTTTATATGAATTTATATATTTGATTGGTGGGTTACGCTGAACACAAGAATATTTCACTTAAACGACGACGGACAGCGTTATGGTGGGAGGAAACTGCGCAGAAGAGGGTGAAACGAGCGACCATCCGCAGGTTGCTGGCATATCTTCCCACGTACGACCGGAGAGGTTTGATTTATTTGATTTCTTTATTTGATTGGTGTTTTACGCCGTACTCAAGAATATTTCACTTATACGACGGAGGCCAGCATTATGGTGACAGGAAATGGGGCAGAGCCCCGGGGAAACGCACGTCCTTCCTCAGGTTTGGTGAGAGGCTTCGGGTCATTGAGCTGTCCTAGCGCGCTAACCGACTGAGCCACGGAGGCCCCGAAAAGTTTGATGGTAAACATGTTTACAAGATGAATGCATCTTTCCAGAATGTAGGCTCTGTGTACAATGACACGAAACTGATAAACACAGAAGCCTCGGGAACACGCGACTGAAATCCCGTACAAACTATGACGTACACAGAGGGGGAAAATGTAGGTCAGACGCTGACCCGGTTACCGCAAAAAAAAAAACAAAACAAAGAAAAGCAAAAATATACAATATTTTAAAGGCGGGATTCGTAACACTTGATTACCTTATGTTCAACTCGTGTTATGAAGAGGAAATCCGTTTTATTTGAACCACACAAGTCTAGAATGTCATCATTCATACACCTTGAAACTGTAATATTGCAATATCGGAATATATTTGGCATATTTTACAAAGGACAGGTTTGGTCTTGTATTGTAACACCCCAAACTTCCATATGTCAGCTACATGTATGTATATTTGGTGATCGACTGGCATCAGCTTTGAGAGACTATACGCTTAATTTTGATTTCTACCAGTGGTTTATTATGTGAATTCTACACTGAGTGAAACACGACAAGTAAGGAACACCTGGTCCAAACTGTGTTACCACACTGATTCGGTCTTAACCGTGTGAAACTGTCCAGGAAAGAATAACCTACTGCAGCCGTTAGATGTAAGTTTGTTCTTTGTTCTGTAACGTAGGAATTTAAGACCTATTTATCTGCTGCAGGTCCGGATTATTGGGGTTTGCTAAATTCAGACTGGAAGCTATGCACCAAAGGTCGTTATCAGTCGCCTGTCAACATTCAGCCACAGAGCCTTGTTTTTGACCCATCATTGTCTCCTATTTACATGGAAGAAAAAGAGGTAAGGGATGGAGTGCACTTAACATTCAAATTGAGAATAAAGAAAAAATAGTTTACATACTCACAGATAAGTCTGTGAGCGAAACCACTGTTTTGTTATGAACTAAAGGTATTTATAACTGTTGAAAACATGCTTATTGGAATATAAAATTATACACCGGAAAAAGTTTTTTATCTTGAGTTTCATGGCAAGCACAGAGATGTGATACATATCATTTTGTAGATTTTTGGGTGTTACATGGCCCTGAAAAAATAAATACCGATAGTAACAATGGGTGAATTTACAGAAGGCCAAAGTACGCGACTGAAAAAAAAAACAGCCTACGCAAATAAAATCAAATTCATTGCCTGGAAGGTAATCGGCTTTCTTTTCGAATACCAATGGTTCAGGTAAAGTAAAAGAATTACGCCCTGTTAGCATGTAGCCTTTTCTCTTTAATTGTGATGATCGCCATGTTATGACTGAAATATGCTCAATGTATCGTTAAACCTCAATCAGTCAAGTTTTGAAATTCCATGAAAAATGTACATTTCTGGTCATCTTTTGTAGGTGAATGTTATCATAACTAACACGGGACATGATGTCAGCATCAAACCAGCCAAAGACAGTTATATTGCAATATATGGTGGTCCGTTGGCCTATAAGTACAGGCTGTACGAAATTAAAATACGTTTCGGCAGCGACAATACTAAGGGCTCCGAACACAGAGTAGCCGGGAACTCGTTTGCAGTGGAGGTAAGAAGAGTATCCAGTGACCTGTAAACACGTTGGAAACCGGCAAAAGGAAGAATCACGAATGAAGCATCTTGGTTCGAGTTTTAGCTTCGATCCGGTGATTGCGTAAAACGCCGACACAATGTGTACAACACATGGAAGATACATGGTCATAACATATAAGACAGACGATTTGTTATAGTTTTTCGTTATGTTGAAGTCATTCTTAATGTGAGTGTATCAGCTTCCTGCAGGTGTGTGTGTCATCTTATTTACACTCCAATCAACGCATAATTGTTGTTAACATATAATTCGATACTTTTGCTAGTCAGACGTTTTCCTTATTTGCTAGTAATTTGCTGTTTAGATACAAACCAATGTGCGAGATAAATCTATATTTACCAAATTATGCATTAAATTTAGGCAAGGAATTGGATCGCTTACACCTAATACCTTTCAAAAGATGTCTTAACTATGATTTATATGGTGAGTAGGCAGGGTTTAAAAAAAGTCTGTGACACCAGACATCCCAGGTGACTGAACCAGTTTTACATTTTGTGTCACTAGCAAGAACCACTTGTGTCAGTAATGATGTTTTACCGTTAAAGTTTGCATGGGAATGTAGGCGTTAAGATGCATGTCATCACACAGGGATTTCTATCGCGTCAGCGGGGAATCCTGTTATTTTTAATAGCTCTGTGTTTGTCAAAGATAAACGCATAAACTCTGGCGTTCTCATTCCAGATTCAGTTTATGGCCTTCAACGAGGATCTGTATTCCAATATCTCCTACGCCTGGAATTCTCCTCACGGACTGGCGGCTTTGGCCATTCTAGCCCAGGTACGTGAGCCGCTGTTTCACCTCAAACCATCGGCTCATTCGGCCACCTCCGCTTATTTATCACCCTGTATTGACCTCATAAATCTCGCAGACATTAAATGTTGTTTGTATTAAAATCCCTCATCTGGCATACAAGACACAAAAAAGTACACCCCTTAAACCTGAATCACATTACCAACAGAATAGGAAGCTATCAGTCGTTGATTGGTTGAAATTCATTAGGGTGTCGTGTCAACTAAAGTTTTTTAAAGTATTTTTGAAAAGGTGAATGGTAATTTTGAAACTGTGTTGGCTTAAATATGACCTTCCGCGTTTTATACATGCATTTGACAAATATTGCACCAAATGTATTACCATGTTATATTAGGTTTTTAGTGATGGCCTGCACATATACTGCAGATAATTGACAACCTGGTAATAACTCTCGATGTGCTCATTCTTTTTTTTTTTTTTTTTTTTTTTTTAGGTTGATTCGCCTTCGACTGTGGAAACAGATGTTTTATTTGATGCAATAAAAACAATAACTTATAAAGGCAAGTATAATGAACTGAGTGAGCCATGCCCAGTTTCAGACGGGCCACCGTTTAGTAGTGGATTCATAAAACAAATACAACCAATATCCTTATAAGTCCTAATAATCAGTACATAAATAAGCACGTAAGCTAAATGCTGATGTAGCAATAAAATATTCTTGCACATTTCAGTTTTCTTTTAGCTATAGTACTTCTAGGAATTTGATCATGCATATCTACCGACAAATGTTACAAGTTAGATGTGGAAAAGTATGTATGGGCACAAAATTGAGCTGCAAATGCTCCTTGACTAAGTGATCCATGCGGCCCAAATCATTTCTCCTGAGTTGCCGTTTTCAATATTTCAGGAGACCAAGTAGAAATTACTTCTATTGTTATATCCAGTCTTCTACCGGAAACTCAATTTTATATGACATACGAAGGCTCTCTACCTTTCCCACCATGTCACGAAGTGGTCACGTGGATGGTTATGAACAGACCGATTGTTATTCGGCAAGAGCAGGTAAGTTCAAAAATGGCAGCTTCTTTTATGATACAGTTCCTAGTAATTTTAGGGCATAAAACTCCACACGAAGAACTAGGTTCTTAATAATTTATCGTAGTCATATGTCTTTGCTTATCCACGGATATGATCGAAGAGGTTGTTCAACATGATGTCAAGGTCTGCCCAATTCTCAACTGTAATACATCAAATGGACTCAAAAACTGAGAAACATGTTGTTCAGTTTAGGCCTACGTCGTCTGGTTTTAACATGACATGGCCGAAATATTACGGACAATCTGTACATGTCATGATCACTAACTCATCCATCCATTCAGCTTAAATCGAACAACTTCTTTTTTCAGCTTGATATTTTACGAACACTACATCAAGGGGATAAATCTACCCATCGTGTCTTGATGGCAAATAACTACAGATCAACAGTGCCACTGAAAAATAGGACCATTAGGACCAATATCAAGTCACCAGATACGGTAAGTTGATTAGGAAATAAGTGCTTAAATGGTACTTAGTGTGTCTTCATGGAAAAATAGATCCATAATGACCAACATTAACTCTGCAGATATGGTTAATTGGTACCCTGGAAATCAGTGTTTAGATGTCTTGATGGAAAAATAGATCTATTAAGACCAATATTAAGTCTACAGATATGGCAAGTTTATCCAAGGGAAATAAGTAGATTTTACCTATCAGAACTTGGTGGAGAATTCAAATCATCTGTTAGGTAGGGAACTGTGGAAATTAGGATCAGCATGAAGTCCTCAGATTTGCCAAATTAAGGTCATACAGAGAAGTGCTTCGCTGATATACGTGATACACACATCTTGATGACAGACAATGACAGACATTGAAAAATATGATTGATAAAATCTATGTAATGCTGCTCTGTATGGGTGTATGGTTACACATGGTGTCTTGATGGTAGACATTTATAGATCATCAGTGCCATTTAAAAATAGGATTAATGGGACCCACAGGGTCTCTATTGCTATGAAGTTTCTCTTGATTTGTCTGTAAGAAACTGTTTAGCGCTTGTGTCTTAAGGGAAATGACGTGCAGAATATAATGTTTACGTCTCTGCAATTAAAGATTGCACCTTCTGGCATATCGTATTACGTTAATTTTGCTCAAGATCTAGGCAGCTGTACACAAACCCACTAAGTACTCATCTGTATTATGCAATGCGCTGTACGTTCTGTCCATTAAGACACAACCCATGATGGCCCACCTGTCAACGAAGCAATCTGCTTATATAAATGAATACGCAATAAATATACACATCCTGAGTGCAGTCGTAATGAAGGTCAGGAGTCTAATATGTGAGACACAACGTGGACAGTGCGCTGGAACAGCCTGACTCCCAGTTACATTAGAGAGAGTGGCTTAATTAACTTGCGTTCTCCATCTTGAGTCCGTCGGTCCTGAATTGTAATCTCGTGTCGAAATCTCTTTCTCTCTCCACATCAGTTTACCTCGGGTCTGACGAGTCAGTCTAATGACTACCGAGATTTTACTTTCCATTCGCCTTTAAGGACGCATTTTGAGTGCCTTCCTTTATGGACCGTTTCTGAACAGCACTGCTCGTGCCTTACAATCTACGAAATGAATGAACGTACATGCACCTTGACATGGCAAGGGTGGTGTGGACTTTGGTTTTGGATTTATTTATTTGATTGTTGTTTTACGCCGCACTCAAGAATATTTCACTTATACGACGGCGGCCGGCATTCTGATGGAAGAACCCCGGGTAGAACCTGGGGGAAACCCAGACCTTCCCACATACGACCACAGAGGAAGCCAGCGTGAGCTGGGCTTGAAGGTACAGAGATCGCATCGGTGAGAGTCACCTGGGTCATAACGCTGCACTAGGGCGCTACACCCCTCGGCCACGGAGGCCCCCTTGTGGCATTTGAGCGTGGATGTGTAAATAACACGTGCATGATTATTATAGAAGAAGAAAAATAGTATCCAATCAAAATATAAGGGTTTTCATATGGTCTACGGTGAATGGTTAGTTGAGCACTTGCTGGGTGTTTTAGCTAGGTTCATGGCGCTGATTCTTTCACGTCAGGAGTGCCCTTTGGAAAACCAGGCGTGCACATACTGTGAAAGACAATTGCTCTCTGGTGAAACTCATGTAAAACTACACAGAAGAACGGCATCGCCAACTTTCCACGAAAACCCCTGAAACAATGGAGGCAAGAAAATCTTGGAAATTGTCTTCCTAAGATTAGGATGGAACGCACATCTCAGGTATCCCAGCGATCGAAAAGCAAGAATCTTAACCACGCGGTCAACGAAACAAATTTTGGTTATCCAAAAATCGTTTGTTGAGCAGCTCCTGCGTGTGCAAATGTATTACGTCTCCCATGATTTTAACACAACAGACTGTATTTAGCTTTCAACGTACCTCGTGTATTCTAAAAGTGCTTCCTAGTGCAATCAGTGAAAAAATCAATTCTTTCTGGTTAAGCCAGTGCATGTATTTTTCAAAGCTATCCCATCGATTGACATTACAAAACTACAGCACATGTTACGAATCTGTGTTAGATAATGAATGTCAGATAGGACTCCTCCCTTCATGAAAACACACAGGAAACAACACACAGGTAGCACACTCTAAATTGAGAGTAAGTCTTCAGGCATCAGAACCAAGTATAGCATAGTGACATCGGCTAGATAAGCCTTTGATCGACTAATTGACTCCTAGCCTATGGTGCAACAGTGAAACAGGCGCACCGGGAAAGGCCACCGGTCGAAAGTGTTGTCAGCTTGTGAAGGATCAGTTGCGGACTACGGATAAGGAAAACTCATGGGTTATTCTGAAATATTTAACAAAAATAATTAGTGGAAAAATATTTTCCCACATTGAATGCCTGGAGAAGGAGATATGTGCTGAGGAGATAATAAATTACAGCATTTGCCTTAATTTTTTGTCGGCAATACATCCATAACAGTTTTTCTTGGTTTTAAGCTTGTAATGTAGCCAAACATTGAAACCAAATCCAGATGGTATGAAATCTAGACTTTCCTAATGATTTTGTATCAGTACAATAATATTCAGAAGAAATTATCACACCACACTGAAAATTGCATTCCCCGGGCGAGTGCAACACAGTTTTCCGTTGACAAAGGCCGTGCATCTAAGAACCATTATGTCAACGGTTTCCGCTTGAAAGACGGTAAAATACAGGGGAGGTAATAGTGTATGGTCCACAAGCCTTAATGCGCAAAATACCACGATGGATTTAAGTTCCGGAGAACACAAGAAAATGTGAAAAAAAGAAGCTGAATAAAAACCACTGTATTCTGCACTCAGTTAAGGCAATGTGTTGAAACTGTCAGAATGCATGAATTATTAATATGACTTGAGTAAATTTTGAATGTATCTTCACTGATGAAAAGAAAATATGATAAAAAACAAATGAAAAGTAACATCACGTTTTTTTGGCAGAATATCTAAGGCTATTTCATGGCTGTTTTTTCCAGAAGAAGGAGAAATTGACACTTTTGTAACACCTTCTAAGACGTTTCAGTGAAAATGGACCATAAAGAAACCTTACTTTTATGCCAAACTGAAATTCTATTTCAGTACTGAAGTACAATACTAAAAGTACAATGTATCATATAAAAGCTCAGGTATATGTCATGCGCCCTTGTTGACCAATTCCATGTGTGACAATGTTTGCGCTATTTGATATGTACGTTCGAGTCTACGCCCAACTATGTTTTTGGTCGCTCCCGCCGACTTCCTCTGCGGTCGAAGCAACCTTCGGGAAGTCCGCCAGCAACCTTCAGATGTCCGTGGGTTTCCCTCGAGCTCTGCGCGGTTTCCTCCCACTATCATGCTGGGCAACGGCTTATAAGTGAAATATTCTTGAATACGACGTAAAAGACCTGGCAAATAAATAAAAATAAATTAACTATGTTTTTGGATTTATCATCTCTGTTAATGAAGTGAAAGACAGCAGACGTTCTAAGCTGAATTTACCAAACATGTTGGACAATATTGTGTATATTTCTGTAAAAAAAATTTTCTAACAACTACTACGACAGCGGAGACTGACATTTGACCCTGCTCCGTCGGCTGCCTTGAAACGCAGCTGTTCGGTCTGGGCTGTGACGTAATTGTGCCAAGCGCGGAAAACACTTGTGACCTGACACTGTAGTAACCTGTTTGTGGTTGAAACTTAAGTATATATGTAAATTTATAACACGAAATGATCAAAAAAACTTACTCCCGCCACAACATAATGATCTGGAAGACTTTACGGTGTTGCTGACACATGTTCTTGTTGTAATTAAAACATAGAACATTTAAACAGTGTGCTGTCCCTGTGTTATTGCATGTTCCATTGACAGGCAGCTCAAAACATTTACCTCACAGCCAATAAACAGCTGATATCTCCTAGCCCTCTGATTAGTCAGTCTCTCATAAGCCTAAAAGCATGGGCGCCCTCAGATCCCCAGTCGGCAGCACAATACTCCACACTTCAAACGAAGATAATTCACCTACCAATTCATACAATTTCAAACGGGTTTTTACATCTAAGATAGAATTTTATAATCTTTTTAATGAACAGTGCCTGAGTCATGAGCTGTCTTTTTCTTGAAGTTTGTTGAGAAGTATAATCTCAAATCGCATTTAATCACTATACTGACACAGCTGTTAATGGTATCCTGTAAAACTTCTCGATGCAAAAGTGATTTATGTATTAAACCCATCTGAATGTGGCCAAAATATGAAAACGTCTGAGTACAATGAATGTTATGATTTAATCTTGCTGGAAACAAATTTCCGTCAATGGGGCAGGCTTACAAAAAGTCAAGGATTGTTTTTTTGCCAATTTTACGTATTCTGTATTAGTTTTCGGTGGTTATGTATGCTGTGCTAGTCTCCTGTGGTTATATGTGCTGTGCTGATCTGCTGTGGTTGTGTATGCTGTACTGGTTTGCGGTGGTTATGTATGCTGTGCTGGTCTGCTGTGATTATGTATTCTGTGCTGGTCTGCTGTGGTTATGTATGCTGTGCTGGTTTGCGGTGGTTATGTATGCTATGCTGGTCTGCGGTGGCTATATATGCTGTGCAGGTCTGCAGCGGTTATGTGTCCTGTGCTGGTCTGCTGTGGTTATTTATGATGTGCGGAGGTCCGGTAGTTCTGTGCACAGTGCTGGTCTGTTATGGTTATTTACGCTGTGCGAAGACGTCGTAGTTACGTGCGCTCTACTGGCCTGCTGTGGTTAATTATGCTGTGCGGAAATGCCGTAGTTATGCTCGCTGTGCTAGTCTGCTGTGATTATGTATGCTGTGCTAGTCTGCTGTGGTTATTTATGCTGTGCGGAGATCTCATAGTTATGTGCATTGTACTGTTATGCTTTTCGCACAGTAGACATGTCTGTACACTGGACTATACATTGCACTCTAAGGGTTCATTCTTTTGTTTTCAGAAACAAGATGAATGTGTCACAAAACGGGAAACCAAGTATGAAGGTATGATGTGGAAATTTTCAGACACGCCTCCTGAGATACTAGACATTCATCTCTGGAATCAGTTTCATAATCTCACTCATTGAACCTCTCTATGGATCAAAGTGTTACAGCGTAGGACAGCAGGATTCTGATCGACAAGGTCACGTGTTCGAATTTAGCTCTAATTACTTTAAGCTTTAAGTCATGAGGTTTACCAGGTACCTGGCAGCGGGCACTGTTCATTCCGGAACCTCCTATCCATATATACCTGATACCTCCATATCAGTGAAAATGCATGAATGCGATGCGACTTTGAATGCAATTTCCTTGTGAAAGAGGAAGTTGAATTATTCAGGCCGTTGTCACAACTCCAGTTTGTCCATGCAGTGTGCTCATTGTACTCGATGCTTCTTAGAACCTCGTGCAGTTCTCAACAAAATATTTTGCACTCTATTAATTGTATTAAATTTATTGATAATATTAGATGTCTGACAGCTGTAATATAAAGGCGGATATTCAGGGGTCTACAGCTTCAAATCCCAATCGTAAAATGAACATGTCCTTAAATGTTGAAATAAATTGTTTCGTTTCGTATATAACACGATCCCATTCATATCAGATACATAACTCGATAAAACATCAGTGTCATCATAAAAAATATTGAATGAAACTTCTGTGTTTCAAAGACGTCGTTATGTGGCTTCCTATTGGAACAACTTTGTATGGTCAACGCATTTCCCAACCATGTAAGAAAAAATAAGTTGTGATCTGTGTATAATTATTAGCAGTGGTAAAATTCGCGCTATATATGGTGTAGTTTTTCATGCACGAGGTCGGATCATCAACAAAAAGAATCAGGTCATTATTACCTGACTTACTACACTTTTTCAGCGGTGTGTTTTGTGACTTTGGGAATGTTTACCTGATATTCATACAATTCATCCATGCTGACAAAATCAAACAAACTGATGACCTGGTGATGACGCATTGCTGTATTTTCGACACTTGGCGTTTATGTTACAGTAAATGAGAGATTTCGTCATTAGCGTCAATGGCTTTGAGGGAGATGAAGTGGAAGCTGACCTGAACTGTAAGTGGATGTATTTTACATCTTTGTTGAAAATGCCTCTTTTGTTCTTGTTTCTTTTGCGCGGTTTTAACATCCAAATATTTCATTGCCGGAAGTGACAACCGACAAGTTCCAAAATGTCACATTCATATGATATGTATCTAAGAGTATAAGAATATTCAGAAGAGAGGAGTTCGGTATAAAAAAACTACTTCACAGAGAGTAAAACGAGAGCAGCCGCGACAGTGTTATACATAACAAATGATCAGACCTTATCGGTGAAATCCGGCGTCCTGTTAATTTTCCTCAGTTAGGGTTTTGTTCTATCTGTGCATGTTAAAATTCAACAAGTAACAAGTTACACACCCCCTAGCACTATGGCCTAAGTGGAAGGATGTATAAACAAAATTATACCCAAGTGTTCTCCATTTGACAGTGACCCGCCTAGATGTACTTCCATACACCTACCGCCTAGAGTTGATCTCTTACATTCAGTCAAGAAAAGCATTGGTAACCTCAGTTACCTCAACCTCAATATAATCCTGTTATCTTCGCTGGCCTTCCTTTGCGAGATTAAGTTCATGTGCCACATTCTTTTTAACATGTTCATAAACGTGCGCAAATGTTGTGAACCGAGCAACTTTATTATTTATACCAGCATTGTTTATAAAACTTTGAAGTAGTCATACATGGCACACGTTAATTGTACTTTATAACCTATTTTTGGATCGGCCGACGCACACTCGCGTGTGCCACCATGATTTCCTCCAGACTTGTTGTGGAGTAGCATACATGCAGGAAATGAATTATTAGAATTTATTAAATTTAATCATTTGCCAGCAAGTGAATTACAAACGAAATTTGGGGAGTTAGAATTCAGTCCTCCCACCCCACAACCTCCCCCCCCCCCCGCCCGCGATCGTGGCGATTACCACTGTGGATCCCAGGCCCTGACCATTGAGGTCGCGTGTTCCAGTTGATTTGATTTTGACTGTCGCTTGTCTGCCTCAGGAGATTGTGTAGGTAACCTAGTTAGGCGCGGAGATAGCCTGTGGGCTCTGCACGGTTTTAACTCTCCACAAATCCTACCCTCCTCAAAGAAGAATATTCTTGATCCAAGCGTAAAATTTTAATTAAAGTAGTTACTAAAGCGAAATCACATACTACATATTTGTTAAACATATGGCAATCATTAGATGGAATCATTAGACATTCCAACGAATAACAAATCTCTTTGGTGGACTCTTAGACGAAGGCATTTACAGACCATCGTATCATTCATTTCACTTGATTTGATTGTTGTTTTACGCCATACTCAGGAATATTTCACTTTATCCGACGTTAGGCAGCATTATGGTGGGAGGAAACCTTACAGAGCCCTGGTGAAACCCACGACCATCCGCTGGTTGCTGGCGGACCTTCTCACGTAAGGCCTAGTATCATTCTGTCATCATAAATGACATAGAGTTATTCTTTCATAATAGACAGCCAATACTGTTCCATAGGTCATCGGATCCAGCAGTTAGTAAGTAGATATAATGTTGTCACTGTTTCTGTTCTCAGCTTGCCATTTGATTCCGGGGTGTTGGTGCTCTATAGAACATATTGTACGTGGCATATATTTTCTTACGGTAAGCACAACTTTGGCTCTGATATAGGTGAAAAGACCTACGCTTTCCCACTGTATATTTCACCATCAGGTTATGCCTAGTAGCCGACACAGAAGCGCGGACTAAACCTTAACAGTATTGTTTCAATATGTCACTTTTTCAGCAAGTTGTTTTTCATGTTGATCAATCTCTTCACCAACTTGTAAACGGTCTTAATACCTACCGTGTACTCAGGCTTTATTTTCTATGTTTATTTTGCAGCTGTTTTCTACTCAAGGATGCGACCATGTATATAGGTCTTGCCATATCTACCACTGGATTTTTTAATTCCCTGGACCATTAACTTTCTGTCGGTTGTGACTTATTTGTGTGGATTTAGTGGACAATGTTATCTGACAGGTTGTGTTGATGGACTGTGATACCTGCCCAAAACATGTGCGAGGTCCGACCTCGAATTTAATTATCGCCATGAAATGTCAATAAATCATAAAGATTCATTTATATACGAGTGAAAAGTGTTAAATATGCTGTATTCATGCAACGTAGGAAAACCAATTGCGAAAATTAAACAGTTTACAATCTTTCCAAATGTTGGTGTAAGTAAAACTGCGCAAAATCACTTCCTTATCGGAATAATCAATGTCCTCCTTATCAGAATATAATCTATTAAGGTGTCTGTGTGATAGTGGTGTATTTGTGGTCAGTAAGAAGCATGAGGTATTTTCAACGGAGATTTATGCGCGAGTAACCTCTCCCTCTGCATGCTTCAAACTGATTTATGTCGAAAGGCTTCCCATACTTCACAAGCATCAGTATAAAAAGACAAAACTTACAATTTGTCATGTGCAGCACGTACTTAATATCGGTCTGGGGAAGAGAGAGTATTGGCAGGAGCGACCCACCGATACATGTAAAACATGCCTCAGATGGTCGACACGAAATGAGAGGCTGTCCATGACTTGTGGATATTAAACCTTGTGGGGAGAAGCGCTCTACACTATTGTGAGGTGACCACTTTAACAACCAGCGCATCAGTCAAACGCGCGTTTTGAGCAACCACCGAGCAGGCAGTCTAATACTTTATTGCATATCTGTGAAAAGAAAGGCCATCAAATGACAAGACAGTAATATGTAATCAGTGTTGGAATACACCCCCAAAAATGATGCTATTGTCAGTACCAATGTCAAAGAAAACTGTAACGCAAACTACCTTTACTTATATTTTTCAGATTTGGGGGGAGGGATAGAGCAAATCTGATTGTTTAAATTCTTTACAGTACAACTTTCACTGTGCGTAAGAGAACGGTGACAACAGAATTGTGACATGCACTCCCACTCGTTCCAATTCACTCCGCAGAGCGGGGAAATCGTTCAATATTGTTTAGCGCACAACCATGCAGTGTTGATCAGCTGCTGAAAGATACCGTGTGACTCACAACAAGGCACTACCGATCGGCTGCAGCAAGATATTGTCTGGCTCACAACCACAGTGTAATTAATGCCCAGCCAAATAACGGTACTGTCAGGTTGCTGCAATGCACTGTAAAGCATCTGGCCACAGCTGTCAGTTTCTTCATTGCACAGCACCATGCTGTCAGCCACTGTGTGTGATACCCACAGGAAATCGTCGTCAAATACTGAATATCTTCCTCACAGTACTTTCCACTGTGTCGGCCTTTCGTAGCAGCATTGAACTGTTCAGAACCGCCATGTTGCTGTTGTTTGTCATCTTCATGTTCATACCGCCAATATCTCTCATTTTATAATAATGACACACAAAAAAGTCCATTTTTCATTTCGCACTAATCTCTCACTGACACAAAAACAGTTTCTGCGTTGATGTGAATTTCATAAAGTCGAAATTAAAACCTGTGTGTAAATGGTCAAGCCGATCAGCAAACACCATTATATGCATTAAGGTTAAGAATTATCTCAGCCGCACCAAATAGACCCTACCTTGACGTCTTTGGTCAAGCCAACTGAAACCCCTCAAAGACATCGTCTTATATTTCGCTTAGGCCTTGGTTTTGGTTGTGCGTACTAACGCTGACATGGGTATGGCTTCTGGCTGGGACCTCCGAGACATGCACCGTCTCGGTCAACTACGTTTGTTATCGTGAAATCCCTGTGTGGAATACGGTAACCGAACCAGAACAATTCGCGATGATCTACGGCTTCCTTGTGGGCTGATATTTTCCACAAGGCCCTTTGTGTTATTTTAATCCACTTAAGCGACTTTAGGAGACTTTGATGTGGAATGTCAAGATATTGGATTTGAAAAGTTTCATTTTGCCTTCAGCCAAATGCTAACATTTCTAGCTTGACAAGATATGGCATTATAATTTCTGTCAAACATATCGAGGACCAATCAGTTTACGACTCAAACCTATAGGCACAAACACACTTAATATCTGTGTGCTGAGCGCACCTCGTTAAACTTCAATGTAGAACATCCGTGTTACGTAATAACGTGCATGTACGAAATATAGACTGTACGTGATGACAGGGCAGTCACAAATTATAAGGTTAGAGACCCTAATTGTTTGTCGCACTGAATAACTTTCTATTTAAATGTAGAAGCATTAGTTCAAGTACATTGTTCACAATGAGTTTTCTCATCGTTTTCCTCCTATAAACACGCAGCTATGTTTCCTTTAGGATGATTACAAAGTCTCCTAGCACCAACCTGCTGTATCTCTTTATTACCGCACCTTTAACCGTCTAAACTCCACCTTGGTCATAATATTGTAATATTGAGACCATTTAAATGGCGTTTTGTTCATTGTTTTCATGGAACAGAAACAGCACTCTGCTCGTTAATGGTGGGCTATGCTAACATATTTTCTGAAAATTCCTACGCTGTTCTATTTTCCTGACAAGGCCTATGTGCATTTGAAAGCATTACAACTGCCTTAAGAATCGTTTAACCAGTAACTTCCTTCGACGTCACAAAACTATCGGAAGTCCACCATGACCAACGAATATGTTGTATCAGATCCAAGTCTCCCTGGTTCGCCTCTTACAGCTTTAGGAGTTGGAATTCGTCCAAAGTAGGAATCTATCCATCGAGATTTCCCCAACTCATTGACCTGTTCGCTGTCAAATAAATGAAATAATCTTGATCACGGAATTAAACCGTTAAGTTTTCATTCACATACGTCTTCTACTCAGTTGATATAACAGTAACCCGTACAAACTGGAATGCTGGAATTGTTGCAAATAATTACATTGTAGCTTCCAAACCTTGTAATGCCCTGATTGTTCGATTAATAGGCTGCCTCTTTTCATAACCACAATTCAGAGGGGACCATATTCTGGGACACACGAGGTGCGAGTTCTAAACCAGCCATGGACAGGGAATTTTGTAGATTCCCCAGCTCTCAATTCTTGTGAGACATGGGTGACATTAGCCAGGCGATGATATCTATGTGGCCTGTTGCTCACTCTACCGTTTCGTGAAGACCACGTGCCTTCCAAAAGTATGGTATGCATGTCTGTATGTGGACAGGTTCGCCAAATATTTGCCAGTGATCATTGATTTAGTACAGGTATTCCGATTTCCTTCACCCATAATACTTTATGCCATTGTAAAAGTGAAAAATTCATCAGACTGACCTTAAACAGAAATCAAATGCATAATGAAAATAAAGGCGCTGCCATCACCCGTTACATAGTGAGGTACAATAACCCGCTCTATACATCCTGTGTCCTCCACCCAGAAACCTCTGCTCTGCTTCCAGGAGTTAAGACAAAATAAGATTTTGTTAGACTAATCTTGGATACAGATTACTCAAGTAAGGCAGTGATCATGACTACTCAGCTTGGGTTTCATCTGCTTTGGCCAGTTGCATTTGCAGCCTCTGGTCTGATGCTTACGCAAGAAAGAGAACGCAAAATTTCAAGTACAAATAAAGATGTAAAACGGATATCGGAAGACAATGATTGCACAATCCTGTCACCTCATCTTCTCAAACTGTAAAATTAAAGGGATCCAGTGGGCAGTCTCTAAGGTTCGTGGTCCGGATTTTCGGTTTACTCCAAACATATACCATCGTCGATGTTTTCGGGAGAGAAAGCCTAATGACTTAAAACACCCAGTCGACTCCAGTGATATTTTCTCCACAAACCCACACCATCACAGCAAAGGCCAACATGATCAGCTTCATCATCCCACCCACACCTTCACGACAATATAATGCATGGTCTGCTTGACGATTCCTCCCACCCACACCTTCACGACGCCATACGGCATGGCCTGCTTCACGCTCCCACCCACCCACACCTAGCTTCACGACTACATACAGCATGGTCTGCTTCACCATCCCTCCCACCCACACCTTCAAGACAACATTCAGTATGGTTTACTTCATCATTCTTCTCATCCACACCTTCACAACACCATACGGAATGGTCTCCCACCCACATCAACACTGCAAAGCAGAGGATGGTCTCACCTCCTATACAAACAATCACGATAAAACATGGTTTTACCTTAAACATCCTTCACAGGCAAGCCACCACAACGATGCACAAAGCACTTCAACTATTTTTCGCTCCTATATACAGGGAGGGGGCTTCCGTGGCCGAAGGGTTTTAGGGCACCAGCGCGGCGTTATGACCCCATGCCTCTCACCACTGCGGTCGCTGTGAGTTCAAGTCCACCTCATGCTGGCCTCCTCTCCGACCGTACGATGGCAGGTCTGCCAACAACCTGCGGGTGGTCGTGAGTTTCCCCAGGGCTCTTCCTGGTTTCCTCCATCGTGGTATAAGTGAAATATTCCTGAGTACAGCGTAAAAAACCAATCAAATGAATAAACAAATATACACAGGGAACACATAACACGACATAATCGAGCATCCCTCCGTCCCAAAGTATCTGGACAATACATATACAACATGCTTCAGCAGCTTTTCTACATCGGTTAATGTCACCACCACTCCACAACAACCGGTGTAATTAAATAACTGTCTGTAAAACCCGAAAATAAAAACGGAGAGTCATTTTATGGTTGCTTGTTTTTAACACCTTGAAAATTACCCAAAAGCGTATTCGGTTTTTTGCCCTAATTTTTACAAATACATCAGTTATTTTAATAGAAGATTTCTAGTAAAGAATGTCGACATCACCCGTAGCTCCACTGTCTAAATATTTAAGACCGGAAGAGCCCTGTCATGAAATATTAATATAACAATAAAGGTTCCTCTCCCATAGCTCTGTCACAAGCACTTGCCACCAGAGATCAATACTAGCTATTAAAACTGATAGAAATCTCTCAGCATTTCGACAACAGACTCTTGCATGTGTCAGATGTTCCCCAAGCCCTTTAACTTTGAAGACGTCTGTGTTTAATTAGAGAACAGAGACCGCCCGTCAGCTAATCCCGAGCTCTGTCCCCAGCTGTTAATACCGGATATCTGTCAGAACCAGCTCAGGATAATCTTTATAAATGTATCCGGATAGATCTGTTCTCGCCAATCCTTTTTCAACTACCCTTATTAGAGTAAATGCGCTATCGCGCTAATATACCTTACAGGCTTGCTGCGTATCGGAGTATACCCCATTAAATAAATGTAGACCTTCAATTTAAAGTACAGGTTTTCTGTAGTAAGCATTTGTTTCCTTCAAATTGTGGGATTTGTTTTCCAGCTTTGGGTGACACCTTCTAAATATGGTCTCTTCATCATTTGGCACAATACACGTAGTTGCCTTGTACCTGGGGTATGTAATATCATCTGATCGATATTTTAAAGAGAGAAAAGATATGTGATCTGAAAGCCTGGTGGATTATGCGGGTATAAATATCTGAATCTCAGAAGTGCAGTCGACCTAAATGACCCTTTATATCCATGAAGAAAGACGGCAAGAAAATGCCATTGTCGTGTGGTGGAACGATGAGGGAAGTTTCTCTAATTTTGGACTTGGGTTTGTGTCATTCCAATTAGTACGTGACTTCGCTTGAGAACAGTCACATCTGGCAAATGAAGTGTGGAAGAGAGGTCGTTGCAATAATCTCTAATATCGCAAATCTACCTTATATTACCGTTCAGTTATTTGAGTATATGTATGCTGCATTGTTTCACTCCTGAGAAAAACTTTCCTTTTGGTTTTCAAAACAGTTTTCACCCTGAACCATTAAAGAACCAAATAACAAACATTTTATTAAAATATGGTTGGAATATGTTGGATTGTCTTTCACATATGAAAATAATGTGTCGAGTTTCTGTGTCATTTTTATATAAACGAAGTAATAAAATTCAGCGAAGTATAAAAAATATCTCATGGAAAATTTTGATTCGGGGAAATCTCAGTGTAATAAAAAAGATCAGATAGTATAGGCAAATATGTGTGTGTGTGAGGTGTGTTAGTATGTGTCGCGTTCTTGATTGCAGGAGGATATCTGATTGGGGAACAGCATACATTTTATTGCAACTGAAATAGTCAGTCTTGGCCACTTCTGGCCGCGAACCTTCCCGACAGCACAGGAGTTGATAATACCCAGAAATAATACGCCACCTTATCCCCGGTGCATTTGGCAGACATAGACCCATGTGCAAAAAGCAAATTAGTTGTCAAAGTAAATTGACATCTTTTAGATCATGACTAGCCAAGCGCTTAAATTCAATTGGACATTGTCGTCACATGAATAGGCAATCCGTTTTAGTTGAGAGAATGTTAATATAAATTCCGATAAGGAGATTGAAACTGCCTCCAGCGCCAAATCTTTTCAATCAACATTCAACCCCGTAAAAGCAATTCGACAGATGTGTTTGTTAAGCGAAAGAGGCGATATTAACAACGACGTAGGAGGAAAAATGCGCTCGCTAAAAATGTTACAGTTGTGCCCTTTGCTGGGTAAGCTACGATCACCTGCCGGGCCAATATTTTTTAATGTTGTGTGTTTAAATTTCACGCTGAGATCCCCTCCTTATTTGAGACAGCGAAGTGAATCTGTCTTTCTGCCAACCTGATTTTGTGCAGTGCTTGACAGGCATTTGACAGTGGAACAGCGGCCCACTGTTACACACATGAAACAATGAAATCTC
Organism: Acanthopleura granulata; assembly: GCA_016165875.1. NCBI lineage: Eukaryota > Metazoa > Mollusca > Polyplacophora > Chitonida > Chitonidae > Acanthopleura > Acanthopleura granulata. The sequence goes on along the minus strand of JABBOT010000005.1, from coordinate 29,480,388 downwards.
TTATTAGGATACCCGGCTTGAATCAGTTTTCAGGTTAAGCTAGCAAACTAAAACCTTAAAACATTGTGGCCATTATCTCAAAATTCCGTAATAGCAACTGGATATGATGCCATGATTGAAGACAAAAATAAAGCTACAGGCAATGCAGTAACGTACTAACGATATATGGCACACAAGAAAGTAATGAATGTAGCTGTTTTGTTTGTACAATACATATTTCCTTCGGCACATCACTTGAAGCAAAGATTCACGTTACCTTTATTACTCGAAAATAGAATACGTGTTGAATTTGAAGGCATTGTTATTAGCATAGGCGAGTATACATATATTTGTTTTTACAGAGCAAGAATAAGTGGGTGATGAAAAGGCGCCTCAATATTTCATATTTTTGCAACATTCGCACCACGTCGCTGAAAGTGGGCACTTTGATCACCCTGAGTTTCCATTACCGCACGAAACGCGGACTGACAGGCTGGCAGGCTAGATGGCTTCTGTGTGTTCCTACACTCACCCAAAAGGGCCGCTCTGACAAATAGAGGAGCGAAGAGTTTCCTCAGCTCCGGAGTGATTGATCACATGGTATCGGTCCGTGTCAGCATGCAACGCTCTCCACCAGTGTTAACAAGGTGAAAAGCTCTGAATTACACAGCTTGAGTAAATAAATGGACTACACTTGTCTCCTTTGGGTGACAAATCCGGACAAGCACCGGGAAAATATGTTGTAGCGAATACATCACCCATGACGAACTTTCAGCGTGGATGGCTGTGGGATTGTTTTTTCTTCTAACATTTGTACTTAGTATGCTTGCCATTTTTCACACAAAGAGACAGCTCTCGGTACGCACAATACTTGCGGACAGATGCCATCTTCATTATCCCCTTTTCTCCACTTTTATTGTGAAATTATTATATATATAATGCAATATATTATCATATTCATACAACACGCTGGCCTGTGCCATTGCTCGGTATAGGATAGTCATTATGGGCCCAGCACATTTGATTAACTAACAACAAGGGGGGACATCTCCTGACTTGGTTGTAGGCCATCAGAGACAAAACCAAACACAAAACAGCTGTTGAATAAACATAAATGTAGGGCAACTTATGTTATCCACCATATTTTCAGTTTTCAACTGACTAGCATAAAATAGTAATACAGAATGAACGTTTTTACACATCATTGTCAGAATCTGAATTACCGAAATATCAATGCTGAATCAAAAAGGCAATAAGAAACCCCACATACAGCTTAATAAGTTAAGGGCAGTCATTTAATCGTCGTGGTGTAAGTAAACCTGTAGTTCCACGACATATGCTTTTACACTTGTACTGAGCGGGCGAAGAAAGATATTGGGCTTCCGCAATTTAGGTTAAAGAAATGGAGCTCAGCGTTTACATAGCCCTTAGAATATTATCCAATAAACTGGAATTGTTTCTGGTCAGTTTACGTTTCTGAAAAGGGCTGGCAAATCAGTGTTGAAGCCATAATGGAAACGGCACAGAACCATATGTCTCTGAGATCACAATGACAAATGTATATTGTTTTCACTGTCAAAAGATACGTTGCAATCATAAAATAGACCTGACAACCAAAAAAAGTGTATATCAGTGTTTCCCCGTTTGGCAAAAACAGAGAAAGAATCTGTTCTTTATATATTTATTTTATTTATTCATATTATTTTCTTATTTGGCTGTTGCTTACTGTGCATATAAAGGATGGCTATCAGTTTTACTGGTTAAGAAATAAACCACCAGCATATGTCAAGTTACTGAAGAACTTTCCCAGATGTGATGTACAGATACTTATTGGTAGACGACAAGTGGCCTTCAATAAACGTTAGCCACGGCAAACGGCCACAGGAGAGTTGTTGACCTGTCACCAAGGGGCCACAATTAAGTAGTGAAGGCGGAGAGGCCTACACATTCCCTGTCCAAATCGCACCTCGTGTGACCAAGTGATTGAAAGCAAGTGGCTGTTAACTCCAGGTCCATTCAGCTCATTTGCCCTCTGTATCGTCTGTGTGATTGCCTGTAGGCCTAAGGATCTGCACAAGGACGTCTCTATAACACGTTACCGTTTCTGTCGCAAATTTCCACATCAGGGCTGCTCCCCTCACACCGCTAGTGGTACGGCGTTTACGTCCTTGTCAGCCCATGGTTGTTTTAAGACAATTCGACTAAAACTTCTTCCCGCCTTTAATAAAGAGGTCCAAAGCTATGTGCTCCTTTGAACTTTCCTGTAGTATGTCACACTTCTAGATACATAAACAATTACCTACTACACAAACTCTGCAGCATCACAGCAAGAAACGATCTGTTTTACTGCAGTTCGAAGTTTGTGGAAACGACCAAATTCTCCCATTGGATCCAAGATTTTTGCCTGCGAACTGCTGGAACACTGATTGGTTAATATTGCAACATAGACAGTCAAAGCCGTTGAAACATATGTCAATTTCTACTCTGTCATTTTACATCTAGTTGAAATATATCCAAATTTTGTCTGCTTTGGTTAGAACTGAAAATTTCTCCCATTCAAGGTTTCCAAGGTGACAAAATACTATTACGTCACTTCCAGGAGCTACAACTGAAACATGCTGATCATGCTAAGTTGATTTGTTTATATGTTGTAGAGAAAAGTCAAAGCTGTATGTGGCAAGGCACGGCCCGAAAGTCCTGGGATATGTATTCTGTGGGTTGGAGTTGACAAGTTTACTGAATAAATAGTAGAGGAAAATCCTTTAGTCAGCAATGAAGCCAAGGCTTTCTGCTTTCCCTTTGTCGCGCTCTGTCAGCATCTTCTTGGACCAGGTTATCAGAACCGCGGTATGTGAGAGCACGACTAGTCTGTGCGCTGCTGTCCGTATAAGACAAAAGTCAGACGACAATCGATGTCAGAGGACATGATCCTGGGCCATATTGCTCAGAACTCCTCTGGTCAAAGAACTCTGTTCTGCAGCTGTCAGTCAGTGGACCGGAAGTAGCTAATCAAATGTTGGGATACCAGATATTTTGGACAAGCAATTATCTGAAGAATGTCTTCCTCGCATGTTGTGTGTGACCTAAAGTCAATCTGACCTGACGCACTCTAGTGTATTCTGGAGTTTGCAACAGCCAATGCAAGCTTTTCATCCCCCACCCGCTTCCGCTACTTATTATTTCCATCTAAGGATAGAAAATGTTCTTGTCTGTCGTAAAAACAGCCACCCACGGAGAGGAAAAGATTTATGACCTATACCATGAAGGCTTTATTTTCATACCGTGATCTACCTAAATTACTTGTTTCTAACGCTGTCCACATGTTCTCAGTCTAAGGCCACGTAGAAGACACTACTCTTTGTTACAAACTGGTGGAAATGATTTTAATATTACAATAATGGAATGTGGGATTTTATTCAACAAAAATGCTTTATTATCCCTTGTAACTATTGGCACATTGAGTTTTGCTGTCCCCCGTCCCTGTTTGAGGCCTCTGGGATAAAGTAATCATGTTGCTTGCGCTGGATTTCCACAATTTATGAACCATATTAAAGTACATTTAGATAGACAAATGATTTGATTTCCAGGAAGATTCTAATGACATCTTGAAGAGTGAGATCGTGCATGATTGACAATTTAGAAGGTCGAAGATTGTGACACGAATCATGATGCGAGTATGTTCCAAGGAACTTAGACGCGTTTGACGCATGGAAATCAAATGTGCTGCAGAAAAGCATTTTTACAAGGAAATCCTGGTATTTCACGTTTATATAAATGATAACAGCAAAACTATCAAGTAAGCAAGTTCCAATCGTTTTATATGCGGAAATCATAAAATTGCTTGCATATATACATCTGCTGTATAGTGGAGCTACATAATATAATGCGTTGGGCATAAAAGAAGTGATCAGGAAGTAAAAGATCACCTTTCAGAAACGTATGTGTTTTAAGTGTGCTTTTGCATTCGTCTTACCTAGCTTTCAATGACGCTATCTCATCAAAGGCTGTGAGCATGGTTCATAGAATTGTCAAAACTCGTGTTATATGCTTGACATAAATTAGCATTTGTCTTTTTTCTATAAGACAGGAAAACTACAGTACAGCACCTGCTTTCTGGACACACCCATACAAAACCCCAGGGGATATTATAAGGTATCATAAAGCTATCGCTTGCCAAATCATTTGAAGTCGATCGCAAATAATTCAAAATTCATGAATGTAGATATATGGCTTGTCATCAAAGGGCATCGTTAATTGCAAATAGGCTTGGTACAAGCATAACTTGGTGATGTATTGTAAATCAAACCTACCTCTATGATATCCCCTCGGGGTCTTTCAGGAGACAGCCCAGGCTAAGTTGTACTCATGTTACGGTAACTCCCTATTTTGGATAAATCAGGATCGCATGTGTAATGGAAACCGACACGTACGTCAGTCATAAATTGGATGACGTTGTACATGGCCTGAAAAACATTCTTATTTGTGTCGGTTAATTTAAAGAAAATTCCGCAGGATATTTATCCGTTCAATGTCCCTGCTCTCCTGTTTTACATTTGATTCCAGTTATGCCACCAACACATTGGGACATTTCTTGCGTGAATACAATATGGCGACAGATAATCGTTTTTAAGTTCGTGTTAAAACATTCATTTATTTATTTAATTTATCATTTAAACTCTATTCACGAATATTTTATAGAAAATTATGCATATCATAATATAACTGACCTACCACCAGCGCCATTGTAATTCAAAGACACTTGTATACTGTTAGTGTACAATCACTATATTCAGCTAATAACACCTTGTCATGCACTAATTTATATTTAGACCCATCCCTCCAACATCAAAGTAGTCAGATATAATTCCATTGAATGATTTCTATGCGGTATTTCAAGTCCTGTGCTCCTCGAACGTGACCACAACTACAGATATCTATCACCATATAACTTACACCTGAGATCCCCTTCATTCGTGACAGCTTTCAGAAATATAGAGCTGTAATCTTCTATTCACCGCCTGCTAAAGTTAGGCTAAATGAGTCTGCAGGTCAAAGCTGAGCGATGCGAAACCAGATTTCCTTTAATCTCTGACTTTATGTCACCTAGTTACTCAGCGATAATACAGACAATGAAGTCGCAATGAACACCAATGTGACAGACACTGGCAGCCAACATAGGTCTGTAATCTGTGCCATTCTTCCCAGCTCAGCGTTCAGAAATCTGTACTCTCCCATGCACTGACCTGGAACTCGATTTTTTCGAGTGTGCTGTCCTCAACATGTCAAAGATGTACACTGCAAAAACATGTTTCCTCTAAGCCCAAAGTAATTCTGGTTTAATATCATCTATGTATTTGTAAATTATAAAGACAATCAGGTCACAATTATTTAAAATGAACCTGGCGCATCAGAAGCTGGCCGTTTGCTAGTTTACTGATCGTCATTTCGGTTCGAGTCGGCAGAAAAGGGACAATGTTCGACAAAAAAGATGAACTAGTGCAACGTTGTTTTTGAAAGCAGGAACATTTACACTATTAAAAGGACATCTGGCAACTTGTTTGTCAGTCTTAACTTTAGTATTTATTTTAATTTTTAAGAAAGAACTGTCAGCAAAGATCGAGGACAGAAAAAATATGCTGATTTAGGGAAGAACACGGGAGTCTACCGTAACAACAGACACGTGGTTTGAAATAGCGGCTAGAGAAGTTCGGATGCTTTTCTAGTGCATGCGTTAATTAGTCAGCATTATTCCCTCAAAATGACGTGATATGGGTTAAAAATTACTTTAAGGTCAGGATAGGTCAACAAAGGTCAGCACTTTGAAGACAGCATAGGCGACAGTTCCAGGGTGTTGAATGTAACGGTTCATAGGGGCCTCTGTGGATCAATTGGTATGCAGCGTAATGGCCCAGGAGCCTATCACCAATGCGGCCGCTGTGATCAAGTCCAGCTCATACTGGCTTCCTCGTGGAAAGGTCTGCCAGCAACCTGCAGATAGTCATGGGTTTCCTCAGGGTTCTGCCCGGTTTCCTCTCATTATAATGTTTTCTGCCGTCGTCGAGAATTCGAGAAAGCGAGATTAGGGAAATCCACACAAGATTAGAACTAACGTGACAAGATTTTGTTAAACCGCGTGACACGTTTTAACAAACACACGGCTCGAGAATGCGAGAATAACAGATTTACTTAATCTCGCATTCCTGCCTCCTCGTGCCAAGTGGTTTTGAAAAGGTTTCACAGCGGGTTAAAGCCACTGCAAATTGCTAATGGCCTTGTCTGTCGACTCATCATTAACGTCAGACCGTTACAAACGTTTAACGCCCTAAAACGTCAAGCTATTGTCTTACGTGTAAAAGACTGTTAAATAATATAAAGTAATTAAGTCCAAACAAATTTAATGACATTTTCTGTCATCACAACATTATTATGTCCCACAGGTATATTTTACCGAGCGCTGCATTAGGACCCAGTGCCTCTCATACATGCTGTTGATGTGAGTGCAAGTCCATTTCATGCTGGCTTCCCGTCAGGCCGACGTGGAAAGGTCGGCTGGCATCCTGTGGATGGTCGTGGGTTTCCGCCGACCGGAATGCTGGCCGAATAAATAAGGAAATATGGTTCCAGTTAAATCACAAACTTACATTTATTTGACTGCAAACGTAAGAATTTTTCAATCACAATATATGGAAGAAACAGGAGATACCAGCAGAAATCACTGACATTTAACAAGCTGCTGAAAAACTTTCCCACGTGACGTAAGTATATAGACGTATATCATATTAGACACAAGTGCGTAGTGGACCGCCTTTTGTCACCAACACTCCTAGAAAGCAGGGGGGAAATGTGCAGATTTAGTGCCCAAAGCAGGCTTTGAACGGACAACTGACGTGCGTTGAGTTGAAAGGCAAGCATCTTAACCAGTCGGCCACAGGCCGCTCTCGCAAACTTATACAAAGGAAGATTGTACAGCTTAAGTCAATTCAGACAGATGTTAACTGTGCCTCACTTTTATCTCCTATACTCTTCTCGGGCTGGTAAAATAGATTCCATCCAGAGACTAACTCAATGTACCAGCTTTATCACCACCGATCTCTGTCATAAAATTGTATAACCGGGTTGCCAGTCGTTAAGTCACGTTAAGGCTTGCCATAACAGCACGTTAACAAATGTAAGGTTTAAGCGGTTTTTTCCGACCACAAAAGAAAAAAAAACCCTGCAGATATTTTCTAGCCCAATCTTTATACCTCGATATTTCATTTGCTTTTATTGTCGGGAACAACGCTGAAAGCTATCTATTTAGGGGTAATAAACACTATATCCACGTCTTCTAACATGAAACACATTATTGGCCTTTCACCGAGGCTAGGTTTATCATCTCGATAACAGGCTATTTGTGTTTTTCAAAAACCTTTCGCTGAAAATCCTTTTAAAAACTATGTTTCAGCTTGTGTACAATTTCGGAGGAAAACTGATTTTCCGAAATTTATTGTAAGAGTCATGCTTATGTTAGAAAAACATAGTCACAAAAGAGGTGTATATTTGCCCTGTATTATATTTCCAGAGATGATGTCCTAGGCTGTCTGTCGGTCTTACACAATATGACTGTTCTTAAATCTAGATCCATGCTAGAACTGATCAAGCTAAACCATGATGCACACAGCTGGAAGAGTGGCTTGGAAACACACGATTCCCCATTATGGCCAGGTGTAAAACAGAAGCTCATTTGAACTACAGATGTATGTACTGATGCGGAAGGTAACTTACAGGAGAGACTTCATCGATAACTTTTTGTTAGGTGAACGATAGACACGTTATCAGAGAAGAAATTTTCAACCCGAACGCTCATACTGTCGATGAAACATAAATTTGATATGTGTTTTACGCCATACTGAAGAATATTTCACTTATACGACCGCGGGTACATTATGGTCCTGGGGGAACCCACGACCATCTGCAGGTTGCTGTCGGATCTTCCCACGTACGACCGGAGAGGAAGCCAGCGTGAGAGGCACCTGGGTTATTACACAGCCCACAGCAGCAAAATCCGTCGGATGATACTGTTTGAAAGTACCAGTTTGAATATTTGGGTAATTGAAACGGGTCAAATGTTCAGTGAGCGATGACACAAGACTGAGAATTGGTTCAGCACAAGATGTCAGTTTACGTTCGAGCTTGAAAACTGCACAGTGTATATTTATTGTATGATCAAAACTCTACTGATTGCCGTTTTTGTTGGACCAGGGACGGAAATCATTTTTTTTCGTAGAATTGATTTTAAAGCATGGTTATAATGAAATATAATAGATTTTGCACTTCCTTAAAGGAAATTTTACCATTGTTGGCAAGGAGGCTGAAATGGTATCTAAAAATTTACATCATGTTTCATTTATCACAATAAAACTGTTCAATATACCGTACCTAGCAACACTTGATATATTGCAGCAAACAGCATAACTGTCTAAAAACCACTGTGTAAATTTGTAAATCCACAATGGCCTGTGTACAGGTGGTACACACCCTACCATTGCGGATGTGTTACATAAATTATATAGTTTGAATGATCTGTGCAGGTTTCGACGCAAAATTAGTCACACGGGCTGGTCGTGGTTAGCAGTGGCGTGACTGCCATACCCTCTGTCTCCACCTACACAAGAATAGTTAGTTAGTGAAAAGAATACTACAGCCGGTTCTGTGCTCGAGGACTTACGATCACAGGCCCAATATTAAATACGCACCACCTGGGATTGAATCGCATGACAGTGCCTAGCACAGAAGGCACTCGAGACGAGAGTGGTAGACTCAGCTATTTCTTACTTAGTTGGCAAGGTGTGCATCGGCCATGGCCAAGGAGGGGTTCAGTCTTCTGTAAAAAATAACGTTATCTGAGGGTCTGGTATATCATAGGCTAGTGACAAACAACATCTGTCTCTTGACACCTACAGCGAATTTTCAGAACGCTCTTTAAATCTGAAAAACAGGATTATTATATTTTTTACAGTTTCTCATTTTGGGGAATTTGTTTTGATCGTGGGAAAAAACTCGTTGAAGAACTCAGTGTCTGCCTTACATAATAAAGCACGTGGTGCTAGTTTTTGTACTATCATTCATTATTGGAAACTCCAATGCTATCTTTATCAAGTGTTTAAATTCTTATTTTGACTAGAATAAAAATGGCAGTAAACTGGACTTCATCAGTTATGTGTAGTCTTAGGTTTGTTCTATAAGCACTCTGCAGTGAATAGTACGACTTTATGCTATTATTTAGATGTTATATTCCAGCGAATAATCAGATCAGGTGCAACATTCACTTCGTGTCGATAAATATGCCTTTGTCTTTAAGTTTCTTAACCTTCTCCATACAAATCTGTAAAAGTTCGATTTTTTGAAAGAGAGCACATCCTTTGTAGACCCGGAGAAAGAGAATGGTTTTAAGGAGCGGAGGGATAATATCAAATCATTAATCGGCAGCTCTAAAGAAATCACATACCAACGAATGCCTTTGTACAAATCCAAGTGATAAATAGATGTGGGTTTAATATTTGATTCCATAGTAAAAATAAAGCCTTGTTTACACGACATGTGATAAATAATGGACACAGCTGTCTGGATAACGACCCTCCATCATCGGCTCTCAGCAGACTTTATCACCTCAGTGTCGACATTATTCTTTAGTGCAGCCATAGATTACCACCATCCGCCTCGTAAAACATTTTATGGTTCATAAAACGCGATCAGGAATGAAATTAGTTGACAGGCGCAAGTCCTGGTGTTCTTTATGATCATGGAAATGCACAGGCTTTTTGCGTGAAAGGATAGTTTGTTTGTCATTCTAAGGCTATAAGCGCCTGTTGCTTCACGAAGCCTTTACTAATGATCAACGCGGTGAGCGGAAGGTCAGAGCAGAAACTGCGCTATTTCGGATCGAAATGAAATTTCTCTGGTTGACGATTCAAAGAAACTATTAATAAGATAGAAAAGCTTGTGACATCTCTTTGAACGTTCACAAATTTCTGCAACTCATATGACGCTATACATCACACAAGTTTATTTCGCGCCATCCCAGTTGAAATTATCTTTTAGGACTTTATGTTTTAACCGAAGACGAGCTACCATGTAGGGTTCAAAACGCGAGAAGAAGTAAGTCGACACCGAAAGTCCCGATGTCATTGAAGGGGAATGCTGATGAGAATTATGGGATGCCGACGTGTCCATGTATTCATACTGTGCAGTAACACTGACTGCCGTCTGTCCACGCCTTGGAAGTTCTGTAACAGAATCCAACCTGAGTCAAAACGTCCAACCGAAGAGCCACAAGGTGTTCTTTATCAAGTGCGTTTAGCATTCAAGCTTCTTCAGTGATTGTGAGAAAAATTATCTTCGCATTTACATCTGCCGTAGGCGATTCTGCATGTACAGAGGGATCAGGCAGATTTCGATGTTTTGGAACAGTGATGCCAAGAAAAAATACCCACCGATGCTGCCACCATCTACTTCATGACACAAAACCTTAACTCAGTGACTTCATCATAGTTCTTTTTCTTACAGGACTGGCCTCGTGAGACCTGTAATGGTGCCGCATTTATAGTTTGACTCTTTTTTGCAAATAGAGCCTTCAGAGTGTGAGGAAAGTGTTTTTAACGGGACTGCGGTGCTAAATAGGCCTAAAATTTGATCATTTTCTGCACGTTGGAATGTCGAGTAAATAGAGGCTTCTCAATAGTAGAAGCGATCCAAATGGCATTTATTTTTCTCTGAAGCCTGAAGTTCTCTGGCTTGGGTGCAATCTGTCTAAATTTCTCAAGCGTCGTGGTTCATAGAAGGCATGTCAGTCGCCTGGCAGAACAAACATATCAAATCAAACTTTAACAAGGAACAAAGTAGCTAGCGGAAATTGATCATGACGTGAGTAAATTAGCTATCGTGCTGATGGAATTTGGCTCTCAGCTTCAGAAAAGAAGCTATGTTCATTGAAGAGATCAATACTGTCTTATGCTATCTCCGCTGTGTAAAACCTCCGCTGCCTTCCTTTCGGGTCGATAAAGATGTAGTCCACGCATGGGATTTCACTTACATATGTTATATGTGTCCCTCGAGAAGCAGAAAGTCCTATATTCTACTTTATGTTGCTCCCTGACATCCACCTGAGCACGTCTAATTTAACCAAAGCTCTGTCTCCCAGACATGGTATGTTGTGGTAAAGTTATGTACTCGGTGGAAGCTATTAAAATTTTTCCCGATAAGAGGTGTAACGTTTCGTGAACAATATAGCAAAGGTGATGCAAATTCGTCAGAAGGGAACATGTTATATGTACACCATTGCATCATAGGTTTATAATTTCAACAACAGCGCTCATTTCAACAACCACAGCCATCTCTGCTGTGTTTGGCGTAAGTTTCCGTTGTTGTTGAGTCCTATCACTAGACAGTGCAAATGTGTCAACAAACTGGGCTGTATCGGTGGGTCACTCCCGCCTTGACACGTCAATAGCCAACAGTCACATGCCGTGAAAATCTAAAATACGAAGTTATTCGAGAGGAAACATCTGTTTTCATCAGTATCGTGTTAGTTGGTCTGACTATTCGCCACATTATGAAAGCGTTAGCGCACTAGTGCAGCGTAATGACCCAGGTACCATTAACCAATGCGATCGCTATGAGTTCAAGCCCAGCTCTAGCTGGCTTCCTCTGTGGTCGTACGTGAGAAGGCTCGCCAGCAACCTGCGGATGGTGTGAAGGCACCACTATCGGAGAGGAAAAATGATAAACAAATTGTTCAACTCTCAGACAGCGATAGACCTTACACAAGATCAAACTAAGAAACACAAAGACCCTAGACTAAGTTCATAACATATATTTGAAAAAAATTGACAAAGAGTGCAACTGACAATAATATACAAAACAATGCAGATAATTTCAAAAATTTATAGTTTCTGAATGGTGACGGTGTCCAAATCCGGATGGAATATTCCGGCTTCCAACGCCAAGTCAGTCCAAGTAAACATAGAATCAACAGTCCTTAGGAATTCTCATATCGAAGGATGACAGTTTTGTAGTGGCAAACAGAACTAACCACGGGGGTTTATGTCCAACTCCCCGGACAGGTGCAACTTTCCTAGGCGGACGAGTTGAAAATGGCGTCCGTGATGCAGAGCTGGCGATGTGTTTCGGTCCTCGGAAAAATACACAAAGTCACTTCCAGGGTAAACTGGGATGAAATGTACGTAATGGCACAAAGAGATAATGAGCAACACAAGCTCCAAAAGAACGTCTCAAACAAAATGGCAAGTGACGAAACCCAAGCTCACAGAGTGCTAGGTACGAAAATATGCTATGAAAATGACGAATGTCGAATGTGGTGAAAACCAAGCTCTACCGATGTCTCAGCAAAATCTTCAAGTAGAGATAAATACGACTGCTTTCAAGCTGACAGGAGTAAATGACTGCTCACAAGTGGACATACCTATAATGACTGCGAGCTTAACAACTTCGTAGCTCACATTTATACACTAACGTGAAGAAAATTCGGGATAGTTTGATCGTAAATATGTTTACAACACGAGCACATCTTTCCAGAATGTACGCTCTATGTACAATGACACGAAACTAAAAAACACAGAAACCTCGAGAACAAGCGACTGAAATACAAGGCAGGTCACAGTGTACATAGAGGGGAAAATGTACGTCTGACACTTACCCGGTTAGCACAAACGCAAATAAAAAAAATATAATAAAATATTTCAAAGACAGGGTTTGTAACAATGATCGTGGGCTTCGCCCAGGCACTACCCGGTTTCCTCCTACCATAATCCTAGCCCTCGTAAGTGAAACATTTTCACGGCGTTATCAATTAAATAAATAAATAAATTCGCCACTTTAGAATGGCTGATCACCTATTGTGTCGAAAACTTCAGGCAGTGGGGAGCAACGTTACTGAATTTGATATTACATTAGCTTGATAAAAGCCTTCTGAATTTAGTCAATTGCTTTTCTTCGCATTTTTACTTAATTTTGTAGCATACATAGTGCAATGGAAACCGTAAAAATACAAATTTATCTCGTGTGTTTAGTCTTGTGTATGCATTTATTCGCCTCCAGTTTGATTGAAACCACTCCAGCCAAGGAGGCCGAGGTGGCGTTGTGGCATAGAGTGCCTGCCTTGTAATCGGTACAACGGGAGTTCAACATTGGTAACCTTGTCAATTTCTCTCTTGGCGCTCAGCATAGGAGGGAAAGAACAAACTGCAATAACAATGTAATTTGTTTGGTGTTGATTATCTTTGGCATGGCGTTCCAGTAAGGAAATCATATATAAATAAGTAGACATTACCCCCGGCCTGCTCTGTTGAGACACCATATTCATATGACAGAAATGAGGTTTCAAGCTATGTTAAGTTCGTATCAAGTAAACAAACCATTAATGACAAAGTACTGGAGTATCTGGCTTTTCTGGGTCTTCTGTAGTGTTTGGCTGTAATGGATAATTTGAATCTGTTTTATTTATTTATTTATTTGACTAGTGATAACACAAACATACTGAGGAATTTTTCCCTTACTGGTGGAAGACAAGTGGTCTTCACCGATAATGAAACTGCGTAAGCATATACAGGAGAGCCTTCGACCGTTTGTATCATCACCGTGCAAGGCCCAACGAACGGAAAGTGCGTCGATAAATTTGTTGTATAGAGTTTGTGGAATTACACTGTTTTCTTGACACAACACAATTCTGTCAGAATACACAGTTTCTACATCACAAAAAACCCTATTTTTTCTACAGTAACCATGAAGCGGACTGGCGTTGTTTGTGTTATTATGGGTAATGCGGATGATGTTTTTTCAGCTTGTCAGACAGTGAGCTCCCTAACATGCCCCGATTACAGCTGACCACATATGACATTGCGCGAGTGCTGTTCAGGCTGATTCTCCATCAGACACAACTGCCAGCTGCTCGCCACGCTCAAGGCCAGTTCTTCCTCAAGCGGAAGTGGACAGCTGACTGTACTAGTCCAGTCTCTATCACCCCTACACTATTACCTGTGCTTGGCAGTTCAACTAGTAACTGTCCGTGACATTGACTCAGTAGAAGTAAATTGGCTTCCTTATCTCAGTGTAGTCACAGATGTCGACCTACTTCCTGATGTACTTGACGACTACACAACGAAATGGTGCCAGTACAAATACAGTATTAAAACAAGCTGGGATATTAACGAATATCTACCATCCATAGACAGAGCCGTTGAAGTGTTCAAGAGATAAGAGTGTAGCATGAACATCACCGGTAAAGCAAACTAAGCGACTTTCTCGTTGCCTTTGTAAAATTTGCCACCCCAAAATATACACATTTAAGTGAAAGAAGATAAACATGGAATGCATAATTATTGAATGCCACACAAAAGCCATCGCTCGCAAATTTCCATAAAGCGCTGATAACAAAGATTACCCTCCTCAGGGTGTTATATTTTTTATTTAGCTCAGAATGTACCACGAAAATGCTGTAGTTTTCCTTGATGTCAGTTGAGAAGGCACCCTACAGTTTCCAGTAATTTCCTGGATTTCAGCTCGACATGTCCCAGTATAGGTTCTAGAACTTTTCCTAGATTTCAGCTTAAAATGTCCTTTACCGAGTCTACAAGTTTTCCTGGATTTAAGCTTAGACTGTGCCCCTACAATGAAGTTTTTCTGGATTTGAGTTAAGAACCCCCATCCCAACCCTTTCAAATTACACACAGTTGTCCTGGATTTCAGCCCCGGATGTCCCTCTACAGGTTCTAAAAGTTGTCCTGGATTTCAGCCAAAAACGTACGGAACATATATCTCTTTAACGTTTTCAGCAGTCCATAGATGTAGTTTATCTTATTACAAATTGCACCATGGGTATCTTTTTAAGACTCACCCTCAAGTGTGAGGTGATCTGTTATGTGTAAATACGACCATATTATCATCCAATAAGCATGTCTGTAATTGTTTGCTTCATAAGCCAATGCAGTCATACCCTGATTTCCCAGCAGTGTTACATAATCTACTTTGAGCTGTAATTAGGCCGGTAAGCACAGGCAGAATTGGTTCTACCAAATCATTCACTGTATTCGAGCTTGTGCAGAGCAAGTGTTTGTGATGTTACCAACCATTAAGTCCCCGTGTCCGTAGCAACCAACACAAACGAAACATTTTTACACGTTCACATATCCTCGCAGACATCATTTTTGCCTAAGACCAAGTCTGACCTAAATTGTGACACTAAGGAATATTAGAAAGAAACGTAAATTTCCAAAACGAGGCAATATTTTTTTTTATTTCTTTTACTCAGGAAGTATAAATACTTTGTCATCCTGATGTCATGAAAGAGATTTTTTACTCGACTGCCTTGGGTTGTCATTCTGCTGTCCTGCCGGTTTATGCCTTAACACGAGGAACCTTTTGTTGATGAATTATTGAATGTCAATCCTGGAATATAGGGTTAATTGAAGGCGTTTTCCATCCCGTGAAGCGTTCCGGTTAAATAGTTGATATCCCACAGAGTTTTAATAAGATTGTAGACGGCAACTGGCTGTAACGGCAACTCCTACGGGAATCGCATCCGATCTTACACCCAGTGAATATTTTATACGTAATCAATTTAGCCTTTGGACACACTCTTTAATTATATAATATGTAATAATGTTATTCTGCATACCCCGCCTGTATGCCAGAGTTAGTCCGTGTGATTCTGTCTGGGCGACATAATGGGGAAGGATTCCGATCTCTGTAACTCCTGATCTACCGAATCTTAAACTAAAATGTTGTCTGCTGCTAAAATTGCCCGTGCCCAATCTAACTGTTAAACGCTTCCCATCACACTTAGGTTTCATTGTGGTAAAGGCCACTGGCAGAAAAAGACCCCCTATTGTCAAGATAACAACACATTTGCAATTCTTGTGTTTTCTTGGTGATTAATAATTATTAAGCCTGCAGTTGTCGAGTTGTTAGCCATGCAATGACTTGACAATTGAAGTAGTTGCATACCTTTCGTGTTCAAATCACCCGTTAATTTCTCTGAATTATTTCCAGACGGAAACAACAGTAATTCTGCAATATCTTTACAAATTCCTGCAAGACACACCTATATCTAGCGGTATCGGTTGAAAGCAAAATTGTATGCCGTATAGGTCTTTGGCTGATTCTTCAGGTCATATAAAGTATTTAGCTTAGGAAGGTAGTCGATGGACAAGTTGGCACCCATTAGTGATTCCCTTGAACGACGTTGTCTTACGTTGATGAATCACCCACATGTTTTTGTTCTCATTTTAAGGGTCATAAGCTAGAATTTGTCTTTTCTACATTTCTGCTACGCGAAGTAGTGATAATAGCTTTACACCGTTGTGTCTTTGTAGTTTCAGCTCATGTATGGAGAACGCCAGCTATGACTTTAGATTTTGTTTTAAACACACCTTTTCCCTTGTGTATTTTCTTAAGTAATTTAGGTATTATATGTCGGCTTATCAAGCCAAACAATTTAAGAGAAAAATTTAAATGGGTCCTTTTGAGAGAGCAGCACTGGCAGATCAGAATAACACTCAAATTAATTCCAGTATGCACTCATTGTTGTGGGATATCATGTATTGAATGGAAATATTTCATTTATAAAACAATGAAGTAAATAACCTACTACTCTTATCTCTTTAACGGGTTTGTTCGCAAAGCGAAGCACTTTTACATTTTAGCATAACATTGCCTAAAAGCCTGTATTATACAGGAATCCACAATTTTTTTACTGCCCGATTACGTGTAACCTGTTCCAATCATCTACGCTCTGCCAATGTAGCTAAACACACCATGCAAGCTGCACCTAGGAGTCAGTCATAGTGTGTTGTATTATGGATACAGTTTTGTTGGAGACAGAATTACTCAATGCAAATCATCCATTCTGTTATAACAACCAGGTAGTTAAGCATTCTTCACATGGATGCAGCATGCAATCTTCAGACGAGAGTAAATAATGTGTAAACAAGACGATCTTCTTACGGCATGCTTCAATCATTTTAAAAGGTTTATTAAAATATGTCTACGTTCTTCAGGGATACATGTGTGTTAACAAAAACACATGGCACTGAACATGTAAAAATCGTTCAGTATCTGATGATGTCAGATATTATTTCATTTTAGATATGTTCGGTGGGGAATCGCCACATTAAATAAGTGTTTCTCCATATTATCATATGAACATCAAATTATCAGTGCAAGAATACATATTTTCAAGCCTGCTGTTTACTGAATATCAGAAATATCGAAAAGTACTTCACATCTAGTCACTGGGCAAGAAAGTATCATTTTGCCAATTATAACATCAAAACGTTTTCATTTCCGCGTCCCAAATACATCCTGCACGAGAGCACAAAAGGTGACCTCGTCTCTCGACATTAGCAATTATTACATTAATAACTACGAACATCAGAATCATTCAAAGATGAAGCTTTTGAAAAGTTTGTATGGTTTTTACTATGCACCATTCATTCCGATTGGATTTACGGATGTAAATGTTATCAAATAGAAAAGGAGGGATGGTATAGGCGTATTACTGATGACCAATTTATTTTGAAGTGAACGCCAGAGTAACCAACAAAGTGTGTCCACATAGATATGGGTTTTTGTTGCTGTATTTCCAGCTTATGGCATAGATATATCCTGTCTGTGTAATCTTATGTTATACCACATGGAATGCTGTCGATTTAATGGTAGCTTGTACCTTATATATATATAGATAGATAGATGTTGGTGTAATGGAAGGCTGTGCAACAGGTATGCCCTGCTGTTGGTGTAACGGTGGCTTCTATTGCTGTCGTTGTAATGGTAGCTTGTACCACACATATAGATTGCTGTTAGTGTAATAGTATCTTGTACCATAGATATGGATTGCTGTCGGTGTAATGGTAGCTTGTACCACAGATACAGATAGCTGTTGATATAATGGTAGATATGGTTTGCTCTTGGTGTAATAGTAGTCTCTACCGCAGATAATACCTGACGTTATTGTCGAGGTAATGGTAGCTTGCAACATAAACATGGGTTGCTCTCGGCGTAACGGTAGTTTGTATCGACGTCTGTGTAATGTTAGCTGGTACCATTGATATGGATTGCTGTCGGTGTAATGGTAGCTTGTACCACAGATACCGATGGCTGTTGGTGTATTGATAGCTTGTACCGTAGATATGTATTGCTGTCGGTACAATGTGTAATGTGCACCATGCACAGATACGCCGAACAATTGCATTCCATACCATTTGCCAGTTTCTCAGACACGTCATTGTAATGTGGGCTTGATTTTGGTGCTTTAACTAGTATACTGGTGTCTTGACTATAGAGACTTTAGAGACGGTGCTTATTACGGTAGGTGTGTGTTACTTTTAAGATAGCATCGTCACGGGAGTATTCCATAGTGTAGAACAGCTCAATAATTCATTTTCTACACTAGGTCGAATCAATCTGTCGTCATTTAGTGACCATCAAAGAGTCTTGACTATCACTAGACCATTGCCCCCAGCGACCACTAACTTTTACCGCGTAATTGAAGCGCATTTCCCATGTAGCCTGGACTCAAGACTTTTCACCTGATTATGACGGACAGTGGTTGGTCCAGACCGAAGACAGCCATCCACTCCGGTCGTTTCACAGTTCTATCCAATTATTCCTTCGATTTTTAGAGCTGCTCTGAGAGCAGTGCAGTGAGTTATGTTTCATTTGTTGCTCGTCATAAAATAACAATATACCTTGATAACCACCGGTAATAAAGCCCCGCTGCTTCCGTTTGCAAAGCAAATTTCTCCGTCTCTCCACCAGTGAAATTTTCTCGCTTTTACAGGATTCAGGAAATCGCGATCTTTTAGCAGAATATCCTGTTCAGAGCTGACGCAGCATACTGCAAAGGAAATTTCACCTTCAGCTATCTTTGCCCACACACGGCCTCCTAAGCACGGAAGCCAACACTTTAACATGCACTGTCATGATTCATGCATACCCCTGTGCCTTCTGCGAGTCTTCCTTGGATACATCTGACTTTTCCCATTCGAATGACTGTATTTAAGATACAATGGCATCTTAAATTCTCAAATCATTTACACTGGAAATTGAAGTGAAATGCTTGAATTTCCTACAGCAACGAGTTTCAATAATTTGCGATTTGGGCTGAAAAAGTACAATTCTCCAAAGACAAATATAAAAACTAGCAAACCTTGTACCTTTTTCACGGTCACCATAGTGTGAAGGTTTACTTAGAATTGTTTTTGCTAGTTATCTAGAAGGCATATAGATCAGGTCAGCCTTATTTCGGTAATCCAGTTCAGTTTGCACACCGTCCATGTTAGTTGAAATCTGGGATTGCAACCGGAAAGCGAGCCAGAAAGAAATTTGTAGAGTATCACCTCCACACACCGAATACCTCAGAGCCCAACCGCATGAGAAGTTTGTACGCCAAACAATTATAACGTATTTAGTGAACAGTTAGTAGCATTGGGTATCATATAATATGCAGTGTAATAGAAAACCTAGGTTTTTTGTGAAAGCTTACATTTTTTATTGCACATACAACTAACCTTTTTATTGATAAACCTTGCCATTGGTCTTTCTACACGGGCCATGAGTTAACAAGTGTCAAACATTACGTGTCAGTTTCTGTATTTGCTGCCATATGCTACTGCCTTGTTGTCATGGCGTGGAACGCGCTGTCAGACGGAAATGACTTACATATGACGCGAAATTTGATGTACGTTTTGTGGGTTTATTAATATTATGACAAGATCATCAATGTTACCTTAAGATAAATGCCTCAAACTTTCAACTTTAAGTACTAAAAACTGATTTTATGCAATCTACCCCAGGCCGCTGAGCAACACGGTATCAAGAAACAACACAGTCGCTATTGGGTTACGTCTAGCTTATGTTTAAGCCGAGATGGCAGCTTTGGCAACCTCGGTGATACAATTGTGTTGTTTTCTTGATTTTCCTTTAGAGAAGATGGATAATCATCTCAGTTCAGTTTTCCTTTTCGTTTTTTTCAATAGTCTTTGGGTGAGTCGGGTGATCTGAGGTCATCTACAAGATACACTGTTGAACAGTTAGCACAACTGTATAAAAACCGCACATGGAAAGACAATCTTGGTGATTTGCGAGACAATGAGACACACCTCATTCTATCGCCTTCTTGTATCAGATTTAGTATAAGTGTATGCGAATGCGGGCTTTAGAGTACTGTTTGTCTTGGAGTATCAATTCAGATGATTATAGGCTAATGTTTATTGATGATATACACGTATGCTGTTTGGTAAGGGTTTTCTTTTTTCATGTTTTCTAATTTTGCCTTTACTTGCCAGAAAGCTCAGTCGGGCACTTCGTTTCTTCAGTCATAAAACGGACAGCTATTCAATATGTGAAATATATGTGTTCTTAAGTACGGCATTTACCAATGTTTGTTACAAATCATAACTGAATCTTGACTGAATAATTATGAAAACTGATGAATGGTCAGTAAGCCTATATATATATGATCACGCCTAATGATTAATGTCTGGAGCAAACGTTCTTAAAATATAAACTTCACGGTGGGAGGAGATGACAGCTATGCTACTTCTGGCCCATGACGTTTACTTCCTTGGCAGTGCGGTTAGGTAGAGTGAGAGTAGAGATAACAGGGTCTTATACAGTTATTTATTCTAGACGAGGATCCTCCTTAAAAAAACCCGATCACGTGTACGATCACATTAAATGCTTTTAACGTTTATGTTAGAGGAACTTGTGATTCTTCTGAATGTTATGGCTCTCATGCCAAAATCTCTTAAAAGAATATGTCCACTTTTCTGTCTGGTGGCGGGTCTCTCATGCGCCTAACTGCGGCTTTTCCTTGTGCACTCAGCAATGCCAGAAGAGCAGAAATACTAGCTGGCACCATAATATAATGTGACTCTGCTTAAGATTGTGTCATGCTAGTGGTATGTCGAGTGTTTTACACAAAGTTAGTTATGCCAGCGACATAAACAGGAGTTATACATGTATGACTAAGGTAATGAATTGTTAAAAAAGACTTTTAAAATAAAAGTTTAAACCATTGAATTTGAACAATTCTTGCAGAGTTGGCCCACAAGCAGTCATTCGCAAGTTAAATTGTGATTTAAATGTCTGCAACATAATGCAATTGTGGTTGAATACGTTGTTTTGTGAGTTCTTTAATGCATTTTAATGTATTATATGCGCATGTCAGCCACAAATTGTTTACAGGCACATAGTAATCAGACTGATGGCACCTCCATCCTAGTCAGATAGGGATTGCGTCCACATTCGCTTTGTTGTGAGAAGCTGGAGGGCATGGATAGGGCTAAACAGGAATACTGATAGCCATGATCAAGTCATTAGAATCGTCCACAACCACACAACCTTCTATTTTTGTAGAACGGGAAAAGTCTTTTGACCTAACTTAAATGATCTAATATTTCTCCAATTATTACCAAAGTACAAATATTTTTACGGGCGAAAAAATGTCATAAAATCTTGTCATATCATTTTGGGAACAGAACCAGACGTTTTCCTAATGGAATAACAGGCTACCTACCAAACACTCCTTTCTAAAGTCAACAGAACTCTCAGGATCATTAAAAATGAGTAGGTCTCTGGATACATCAGTCTAAGGTTACCCATTCAGAACCATGAAATCACACGAAAGAGATGTGTATCACACAGTTAAAACAGCCATTAAACTGCTGACCAGAGATGTCGTGTGGAACATTGAAAATGCCAACATATGGCTGGTTAAAATCAGATATAAAACTGATATCCTTCTAGCTATACCCACTATATTCAGAAAGTACAGACGTATCCTTCATTTCTTTTGCATCGGGATAATGCGTAGTTGACAATGACAGTCTGTCTGTCTCTTCCACAAATCGCATCTAAAGCTGTGTTGCGAATGAAATGTCGATGCCATAAATGGCGGTTGTGTAAAACTTGGAGCTCCAGCCGCCCCGGTATGACATCTACTGCTGTAAATCACCTCTGTAATGACAGACCGAGGATTTCCTGTTGGATCTTCTGACATTTCGCTCCATGCCCACATACGTCATGTTTCCGGTGAGCAGTACTTTTGGACATCATAACAGTCTGTCCACCAGTGTACCCTGTAGCCTTCCATGAATCAAGCATTGCGTGCTAGACGTATGTAAGACAAGGGGTAAGAGTGAACAATAACACGACGTTTTTGACGATAACTTACCGAGATCAATGGTCACATGCCAGTTGTACATCATATCTGAAACATGGGAACGAGCTTCAATGCGTGCAGTGCACACAGGCCGAGGCTAGGCCCGCCTCACATCCTGCACAATAACAACAAATAGTATCATTCCAGCATGCCTGTCTGAATGAGATTTCTGGACAATCAGCTGATTTGATTTGTTTTGGTTCTTGGTTTGTTTGATTGATGTTTTACGCCGTACTCAAGAATACATGTATAGGCGGCCAGCATAACGATGGGAGGAAACCGGACAGAGCCCAGGGGAAACCCATGACCTCCACACGTACAGCTGGAGAGAAAGCCAGTATGAGCTGGACTTGAACTCACAGCAGATTGGTGAGAGGCTATAGAGCGCAAAACCCTTTTTTTCCACCAGGGTGCCTAATCAGCTGAATCGCGCTGACTCTAAAGCAACATGTTTACATTACGTCAGTACGAGACAGCTAGCACGGGGATGGTATGTGTTTTTCTCATTGTGTGTATTGGGTCAAAAATTCTGTAACATTTGCACATATCCACCCTCTTTTCCGCCAATTGATTGCTTTAAGTAACTTCCCTATGCACTCTGACTATCATTTGTCAGGCTTTTGGTTTTATGAAAACAAATGCATGAGATATTCAAATGCTAGCAACAGATCAAGTCATCTACCAATATCACCAAGGGGAACGCAGTTAGACAGTCCGAATCCATTCAAGATCACGTGCCTTTCTACGTGATCCTGCGATACCGAGACAAGTTTCGTGTCTAGATAGGCGCCATCAGCGCAGTGATAATTGTTGATAGGGGAGTATGAGATATTTAATAACTATTTTCAGATTCCTTGAGTTAAAATCTGTACCATGGTATAAAAATCAAGTAAGTACCTGTATCTAAATTAATCTGAAACATCTAAAATAAAAATGAAACAAAATTATTCAATCTGGCGGCGTCCACGAAGGATAGCATGAAAGGAGAGTTCTAAGAAGTAATCGCCTATTCCATGACAAGACTTGGCGTTTCTGTATAGTTGAAGGCAAAGCAGGTCACCGCTCTTCGTGCGGCATATGAGAAAAAAAAGATGTAAGTTTAGTCCTCTCAAAAAGGGTGACGTCATGCACGAGCCTCGGTTTCGACACCGCTGTTGATTCAACTATATTAGATATGTAGTCTTAACGGAGGCTGTGGGTACATTTCTGTAAATATTTTAATTAAGAAAATCTGTCTGTTCACCCAGAATATAGGATATATAGATATATGGGATTAGATGTATGCATGAACTATAATACACCACTTACTACTTTTAACGGCAGCCGAAAGAACAGAACACATTTTAAGAAAATATGCATCATCGGAAAGGCAATTTCGTGGTCATTCCAGATATGACCTTCGGCATTGTTTTTCGGGATTTGGTTTTTACAGTGTTTACAACGGAAATAAATATTGAAGCACACTGATATCACAGATACTTTTTTGCCCCTAAACATTCCGTACCTGTTATGTTTCCACATTAAATACGGATACAGATGTGGTACTACAAATATATTTACGTAGAATGTAGATCTATAATAATTTTTTTTTAGATAAAAATGTGGTCTGTTTTTTTAGCAGCATTCTAGATTATGCGGTGAAATCCTAACCAAACTTCTGTCACTGTGAGTAGGCCATTGGAATCATCAAGAAGCACAACCACTAACTTGACTTGTGTCTCAAGGAACCTAAAAAATGTGGGCTTTTAGTAATGACATGATTTATTATCAAACACCACTCAAAGCAGTTCAACCCTTCGAAGTTAAAGAAAGAAAATTCTCAAATGAATTATTAGTTGTTGCGTCGTGCACAGGCAGAAAGGGGTAATAATATATACGCCCTTTTCCATTAAAAGATGTAAAATGTAGGAGTTTTTATTCTCCGTAAAACTGGTAGGTAAACGTCTAAAGATCTAAACGCATTTAAAACTCATATCGGCTATATATGTGTGCCATGCGTGTGTGGAAAGTGCAGTTTAGCATTAAACACCGACAATTTCGTTCCTAGGAAAGATTACACATGATACATAGACGTATTGCCTATATTTGTTTGTTTGTGGTTTAGCGCTAGACACGAGAGTTTAGGTAGGGTAGAAAGCCTTCAGCCAATATATCATTTCAGATCGTATCCCTCACCATATGCCATCTGGTCCCTGATTCCTGTATAGGTAGTCTTACCATCGACACGTGAATTTGAGAACTTATGTCCCTAACACTCCAAGTGCCGATAGTGTTCGTCTGAACCAATTGAGTTTGTGGCAACAGAGTTATCTACCTTGATCCGCGACAACACGCATTCCAAATTTTCCAAACTCGGTATTGTTTATCAGCGTCGAAGTTTTGTGAGAGCTGTGGTGTAGAAATCACTTCCGTTTCCGTGTATTTCAGTAGCACATGTTTTCACAGGTATTTGTGTCTCAGTGCCGCTCATGTGACAGGTAACCCTTGATACACGAAAAAGTCCTCCTGAAAGTTTGATCTAAGAAATTATTTCTTTATTTATTTATTTGATCGGTGTTTTACGCCGTACTCAAGAATATTTCACTTATACGACGGCGGCCAGCATTATGGTGGGAGGAAACCGAACCGAGACAGGGGGAAACCCACGACCATCCGCAGGTTGCTGGCAGACCTTCCCACGTACGGCCGGAGAGGAAGCCAGCATGAGCTGGCCTTGAACTCACAGCGACCGCGTTAGTGGGAGGCTCCGGTTCATTGTGCTGCGATAGCGCGCTAACCGACTGAGCCACGCAACCCCTTTGTAAAATTAAAGGGGTGACTTGTGCTTTCGTATGTAAGTGGCATATTCTTGAGTAGGGCGTGAAACACCAATGAACAATTAGAAATCAGAACAATTACATGTCACTGTCTCACACAGTTCACATGATTCCATGTGCAAGTTTCCTTTGTCCCCTGATAATATCCCCATGTTCCCACATTCTATCCTGAAAGACGACTCACACATACATACACTGAGGACATTCAGTGAGTTATCCTGTGTTGTCGTGCATCAATTCTAACTGATTTCGGTCGGCCCGGCTTTGTCGTAGGAAATCCACAAGAGGGTCACAAACGATCTTCATCTATTGTATGGGCATTTCGTCACAGAATGCTTTTGATTTTATGCATGCAGTCATGTATTCCTTCAGTGTAAGAAAGCCCATTCATATGGTGAACTATAAAACAGTGCATATAGAGTCAGTATATGCTCAATGAGGAGACAGATCGGCCAGTAGTATTTTAATAGTGAACATATCCATCAGTATATGTAGATACGACCTAACCCACAGCTGTCGCAAATTACAATCTGTTTCAATTTCAAGGAAGAAATGATACCTGGGTGTTTACGTGGATGATCAATAACGCAGTTTCCAAGATAGTCTCCGTGTCTAAGCGATTTATCAAGCACGTATTTTCTACCTACTTACTACAGGCAGAGGGGTTGCTTGGTAAATGGTAGACTTACGACTGACTGCAGGCAGTTGGGACTGATTTCACAATATGATCGAAATGTTATTTAAAAGTACTTTTTAGAACTGAATTGCACAGTACATGTAGATTAAAAACATAAATTTTGGCTTCACTATGCCATGACTTCCGTGGAACTGGTTCCTGGAGTAAATACTATTTCGGTATACAGTAGGTTTATTGGGCTTGATGGATGGTTTCTTTCATAAATATAGCTGACCGACATCGTAAACATTACTGGCGCATAGCATGAAGCAACAATCAAACAAACGAGTAAATAACCAAATAAATAAACACAGTGAGAACTGATTTAGTTCATAAGATGTCAAATACATTAACTCAATTCGGGAAGAGACACATAAGTACATAATCACCGCCTGAAGTGTTAGAGATCTACAATCACTCAATGTTCGGAAACAGGCAGAGTCAATTCTACTCTCATTCAGTGTAGACACAGACACTATGTACTAGTATTCGATGTGGCAGTTCATACATAGCGAAATCTACATTTGTTGACGGTGTTAAGGCAGTACGATAGAGGTTGTGCGTAATCTACACATACCCTGTGTATATAGAGCCAGGCCGTGCGTAATCTACATTTAATGAAGTGTAATGTTTAATCTGCATGGGCACTGATTCAGTGTAGGGACAGAGAGTATATTAGTTGATCCATTCAGTGTATAGACATAGATAGAAGGCAATCTTCATTTATACAAGGTATAGGCATACATTTCATAGTCTACATGCATTCATTCAGTGTTTGGGGACAGGCAGAATACAATCTAAATTTAAAGAAGTGTATAGAGACACACAGGGCGCAATCTACATTTATACGGTGTAGACGAAGTATGTAATCTACATTCATTCTCAAAATAGACAGGCAGTGGTGAATTATGTGCATTCATTCATTGCAGACACAGGCAGTGTAATACATATTCGTTCGGCGTACTGAGGCAGACAGAGCGTAATCTACATTTATTGACTGTGAGGAAAGACAGTACATAATCTATATCCATTCAGCTACATAAATCTGCATCATTGAGGGTAGAAATGTAGAGTCCGAGATCAACATTCATTCAGTGTATGGACAAACATTACGTAATCTACATGCACATAAGGTAGAGGCGTACCACGCGTTATCTACAAACATTCATTCAGAGCATGGAAACAGACACATCGCATTCTGCATTCATGCAGTGGAGAAGCAGGCATTGAGTAATCTACATCTATGACGTGTATAAAGACAGACTGAGCGCAAACTACCTGTACATCTGCATTCACTTAGTGTTAAGGCAGGCAGTGGAATTTATACAGTGGAAAGAACAGACAGTACGTACTCTACATTCATTGATTGTATAGTGACAGAATGATCGTAATCTACATTTACAGAGTATAGAGGCAGATAATATGTAATCTACGTTCATTCAGTGTGTAATCTTTCTTTATCAAGGGACAAAGACGGTGTGTTATTATGTACATTGGTTCAGGGTAGACACAGACAGTGTAATCCTCGTTTATTCAGCGTGCCGAGACAGACACCGCGTAATCTGCAGTTATTCAGTGTGAAGGAAGCCAGTACGTAATCTGAATCTATTCAGCTACATACATTAGTGCGGGTAACGAAAAAGAGTACGAAATCAACATTCATTCAATGTACGAACAGACAGTTCGTAATCTACATTTATTCAAGAAGGAGACATACATTGCGCTATGTACATGCGTTCTTTCAGTACATTGAAACACACATAGTGTAATCTGATTTCATTCAGTGGAGAAATAGACCCTGAGTAATCCACATTTGCTAAGTATATATAGACGGACGAACCGTAAGTTACATATGCACTAATTCAGTATGGCGACAGACAATATGCAATCTACATTCATTCAGTGTATAGAGAGAGACAGAGCGAAATCTACCGGACCGACTTACGGTATCGAGTGGGCACTTGATCAGCTTGAGGCGAATCCTAATTACATTATGCTGGGTAAAAGAAATTCAGCATATGGGCATTTAATGTCTGAGGTAGTGTCATATAGAGCGACAAACATGAAGTTGAAACAGCGTCGTGATATGTACCTTCTTGACTATGTTGAAGCTTCAAGGAAAGGAACAAACTAGCGAGGCTGCATGAACAAATGCATGTTGAATACGTCTGCCTTGTGATTGGAACCAACTTCAAGGGCTTCGTCATACTGGGGCCGAAATAATGCTTAAAATTGTGTCAAACCCAAAAGCAATCTATCCAATATGAGATTGAGTCTACGTGTCTTGAATCGTCTGCCAGTGTATGCCAACATCCAATATATAATAATAATAATAATAATAATAATAATATTATTATTATTATTATTATTATTATTATTATTATTATTATTATTATTATTATTATTATAATAATAATAATAATAATAATAATAATAAAAATAATAATAATAATATATATATATATATATATATATATATATATATATATATATATATATATACATACATATATAAATATAAAATATATGTTATTTATTACAATCATTAATGCTATTATTATTATTATTATTATTATTATTATTATTATTATTATTTTGTTTGGTACTGGAAATTACCAGGACAGAGGGCAAGATTGAAATCAGAAACAAGAGTGAAACATTCCACCTGCTGCATGTACAACCCAAATTTTGTTACAGCTAACAGAACTTTTGACAGCCAAAAAATCACATTTCTCTCACATAATCACACAAGGTATAGATAGATTATTCATAAGAGTAACCGCGTGAGAAAAAAGAAACTCTGTATTTCTGTTTCAATTACAAGTACCCATTTCATGATGGTTTCGCAAAGAAAGATTAATGGCACACATTTGAAATAACTGAGTTCTCGTGCATTCACAATCTGGATGCAATGCGCCAAAGAATGTGACAATAAAATGATCGGGCCAGTTTGCATGGATCCGTTTATGCCTATGGTCCTGCCCCTTGGTAGCTTGCCTTCTCACTCGGTACAAGTTATGCATGCCACCGAGAGTCCCAGAGAATGGTGTCCAAACAATGGATTATTATTATTATTATTATTATTATTATTATTTTTTTATTATTATTATTAGTAGTAGTAGTAGTAGTAGTAGTAGTATTAGTATTATGATGATGATTATTATTATTATGATGATTATTATTATTATTACTACTAGTATTAGTGGTAGTAGTAGTAGTAGTTAATTGATAGTTACTTATTAACAAAGTTTATATACAGTATTGTAATTTATTGGATACTGTAACAATTATTAGTATTTTAATACTTATTTAGTTTGAGAATCATGTAGTCACTTCGATAGTTAATTTGTTTGTTCGGTATTTTTTAAATTCGTTATCTCCATTTTTGATAGTTTTGTTAAATTAAGCTTGAAATTAATGCATCCTGTTTTTGGTTTTATTAATTTTATCTAATGAATGTTAATATCAGATCAGGGGTGGGGATAATTCTTTCCTTTTCTAAGCCTACTTTCAGACGAGATGCCTCTGGACGACGATATATCCAGACGAGATTCTCGTAGACGACCAAATGCTTCGCAGATGACAAGATGACCCCAGATGACAAGACGACCACAGTATTATTAATAGTATATTTCTTTGTTAATTGATGGTAACTTATTAAATAGTTTTTATACAGTTGGTTAATTACTTCGTTGCTGTAATAGTTAACTGGTCGTTTAAAAGTTATTTAGTTAGTCTGAGAATTATAGAGTTACTTTGATACTTAATATGTTTCTTCGGTATTTTTGAAATTCTTGATTACCGTTTTTGAAAGTTTTACCCAAAGTCTAAAATTAATGCATTTTGCTTCTTGTTTTACATGTTTTATTTAGTAAGTGTTTATATCATGGCAGGGAGGGGATAATTCTTGCTTTTTATAAGCTTAGTTTCAGGCAACATGCCCCTAGAGAGCGAGATACTCCCAGACAACGAGATGCTCCGCAGACGACGAAATGCCCAGACGAGAATCTCCAAGAGAACGAAATGCTTCCCAGATGACAAGATGACTCCAGCTGACAAGATCACCCCAGACGAGGCATAAATAGTATTATTATTTTTATTTGTTAATTGATAGTTACTTATTAAAATAGTTTTTTTATATAGTTTGGTAATTATTACGCTATTGCAACTATTAATTAGTATTTTTAAAGTTATTTAATGTTTTTTTGAATTTTTGATTTCTGTTTTGATTGCTTTATAAAATTAAAAGTAAAATTAATGTATTATAGTTCTTGTTTTATTAATTGAGGAGGGGATAATACTTTCTTTTTCTAAGCCTAATTTCAAACGAGATGCCCACCGAAGACGAGATGCACCAGACGACGAGATGCCTGCAGACAGGTTATCACTGTAGACGACGAGATGTTTTTGCTGTTTTTGTGCCATTATTTTTTGTCCTTTTTGTTGTTGTTGTGTCATTATTGTTATCGTTATTGTTGTCCCTGTGTCGTTATTGTTGTCGTTGTTGCTGTTGTTATAGTTGGCATTATTTATGATAAACGTCGCGTCGCCGAAATAATAAATGTCGCGCCGCCGAGATTTTAAATGCCGAGCCTCCCAAACGATAAATGTCGCGCCGGCCGAGATGATAAATGTTGAACCGCCAAAGTAATAAACATAAGACATAAAATTTGCCTTCCATCCCAACAAGTTGAAATGACAAGATGACCCTTCCGACCCGAATGATGAGACACGCCTTCCTACCTGGCTGACAAGAGCCGGTTGACGGCTTTGGGCTGAAGGTTCAAACTCGTTCCTGGACAGTGAATTTGTGCAAGAAAATTTTACCGGAATAAATAGTTTCTGCAGTCGACAAAGACCACTTTTCTTCTACCATGTTGTGTTTATATCTTTACGTCACATACTCGTGGGAAATTTGTCCAAAGTCCTTTTGTTTTACCTCGTCACATAAATTATCATGGAAGAGTTTCAAATCTATTCACAGGTCAAATGTACATATAAGATTTATCCAACCATACATCATTATCCTTGTTTCCCAGAAACTCTGAAGTGCCCATGACAACATATCTGGCTGTGCAGCCTGCAGTTTAAACCTGCGCTGTTAAGAGAACATTGCTGATATCCATTCTTAACCTTATTACAGATTTAGAACAGGACGTGAAAACAAATAAGATGATATCACAAACTGAAAGCACACCAGTCACTTTGCGAAGGATGATGTTGAAACTCTGTTTGTACACGATGCTCCTTATCTGGGGACATATTCCGTATCTGGAGACAAAGTAAAGGAGCTGGGGAGAGTAAGTCAGACTAGGAAGACAGTGAATATGATAGATATCGGGCTTTTATTGGCCTATAGTGATACTCAGGGTACAGGTTTAAACCCGGTCTTGGAGAGGAAATTTGTAGATACTACTGCTCTCACTGTCCATGGTACATTGATGACTAAAAACGGTCGGCAAGCTCGTGTGGTGGTTTGCACGGTCTATTGTTCGATGAAACCACCTGTCTACCACCCATATGTTGTGCATATCTGTGCTTCACAGGCATGTTGGAATCTTGCCAAAGGCCCTCGGTTTTACCATGGTCAATCCGTTTTCCTCCGCTCATAAATCTAACTGCCATTGAGTAGGTCAAATATTTTGAAGAATAATTAAGAAGAATTAAACAGCCGTGAAATAAATATAATTATAAATCCAAGGTCTAGCTTACCAGTGAGATGGCATGTTGTAATATGATCTTTGTTGTGAGATCCGCCTAGTTTCTGCTAGAACTCAGACGCATTCCAGAGTATCAGTACTGATTAAAACAATTGAAATACTTTTGAATTCATATGTAAACTATATTTCCGTTTTGTCCCATAGCAAGGAAATGTTCGAATTCACATTTGAACTTTGGTGCCTTTGTGGAAATATGTTTACGATAAAGCTCAATGTTTGGGGAACATCTGGCATGCTCTTTTTAGCTACTATACACATAATTGTAACAGGAAAACACAATTCCTCTTTTTTCTCACATGGTTAGTCCATCTGATGAACAATATATCCGTATCTTTATTGTCCTTAAAACATTTTGTGAGGAATATAATATTTTGCTCTCAGAAATATTATTATCTGCGCCCAAAATTAGAGGAACCAAGGTAAGCTAAGAATTACAGATAACTAGTGTTCTGGGTGTCTTGTAAAATGGTGTGCCGCCGGTTGACACTGTTGTGTTATGACAAAAGTAAAAGTGGATATGACCCAAATAGTCAAATTATTATTGAAAATAGTAATGTTGAAAGAAGTATAAAACCAAAAGCAAACCAAAATACATTATCCTTGAGTTGTGCTTTGAAGATTTTGTCTTTTATTTTGACGTAATTTATGTTGTTTCCTTTCACTTCTGAAGCCATAGTATTGGACCTATATGTTAACAAAGGTATTATATGTCAGCAGGTTTGACCCGGCAAGGACCTGTCCAAAATGATGCCACCTACATTTATACCGGAGCCTTGGTAGTTGGTGGACAAACTGTCTCACTAGTAGTATTACTGAGATCTGTCGTCAAAGTCCTCCATTACCTGAAATATCTATGTGCACACCAATATAAAAAATGGATTTGATTTTACATTTTTACAATTAATCCCCCCTCCCAAAAAAAGAAATATATTCTTTTTCATATAAATTCATTCATCCATTCACTGAGCAATGCGTATTTTAGATGATGTTGTGATGTTGGATTAATAACATTACAGACAGGAAATGATGGGCTGAATTCCCTGATTGGGCAGGTGTAATTGACGAAAAACATGAATTCTATAGGATGAGAACTATACCTCACATACACATATTTTTGAAAAACATTCCTTTTAAAATTCACAGTTTTGTGCATAATTTAAGCTTAAATTTATGTTAAACACATAGCATATGACCAAAGCCCATAAAGTACTTTCCCTCACAGTTCACACTCATCACAATGCTCATTGTATACTGTTCGAGAGTATATTGCGTTCACCTGAACCTTCGTTTTTATTCTGTCATGGCTGGTGATTGATTATTCGTTATTTTGCAAATACTACAACTGACAGATTTTATTTGGAGCAGTGGTATGCAGCTAAAGATCAGAGGTAAGTCAGTACCAGCGTATATCAGGTGTTAAAGTCAAAGAATTTTATATTTTTATGCTTGAGCAGGCGTGAGTGATAAATTTTATCTTTTTAATGCATTAGGTTAAATGCATTTACATCTTTAATGAACGTGTGTGAGACATGTAGTCTGATTTGAGATGGTACTGTATTCAAAGCGTACTGTATACTTTCATTTTACTTCAGCTGAGGTTATTAGGCACTCGACTTCTGAAGGGGGGCGGGGCTAAAAAGCCCTTTTCAAGTGCCACTAGTAGCACTTGGAGACAGGATTACAGGATATGTACGTCTGCAATCTGACTTGACGACAATTTGCTGATTAAGTATCACGTTGCCCGAGTTGCCTGATGGAAGTTGACTGTAAAACACGGTGAGAAATAACACGGTGAGAAATATTCCGGGACCGAGTGACAAACCCAAGAGACAAACGGGCAGACCATAACGCCATTTTCACCATCCAGCCTTCTTTACAGTCACACCTTATCTGACAACAAACTCCATTTACTCAATTTTGACCGAAAAATTTCCGCATCATGCATGTCGTTATTTCTGAATCTCAAATTAAAGTTAGAGGTACACAATACTTCCGGGGTAGACATTGCTGGCAGATGAGAAGGCAGTACATAGCCTTGATTGTAGGATGTGTGGAGGTGATCACACTTATTACTGGACGTGTGCCTGTGCAATGTACTGAAGCTCTAATCTTTGAACAAACAGACCAAAGTGCAGTGTGCTGTAAAACTGTAACAGTCATTCATTGATGTTTAAAGGTGGGTGTCAGTGAATACCCTCAAAGTACTAGCCATTATCACAATAATTTTGAAGTAACATGTCTAAGACAGTTTTAACGTGATATGTAATTATTTTGTTATCTATTTTACTATACAGACATAGACTACTCACCATTGTATATCACAGGAGCCAGACACCCTCCATGAGATGACATCACAGGAGCCAGAGACTCTTCTTCATGACGCGATATCTCAGAATCAGAGACTCCTTTTCGTGAGGCGATATCACAGGAGCTAGTGATCCCCCAATGAGGCGATGTCAAAGGAGCCAGAGACCCTTCTCCATGAAACGATATCACAGGAGCTAGAGACCCCTCAAAGAGGCGATATCAAAGTAGCTCGACACAATCGTGTACATAGTACATGCCTCGGACATAATCTCCAGCTGTCACAGTTAATTGTGCACCTTAGGTTTCCAGAGCCTACAAGTGTGCCAGTTGCCTTAATTGTCTGTGTACATAGCAGATGAACATTCAGAGTCTACAAGTGTGCCAGTTGCCTTAATTGTCTGTGTACATAGCAGATGAACATTCAGAGTCTACAAGTGTGACAGTTGCCTTAATTGTCTGTGTACATAGCAGATGAACATTCAGAGTCTATAAGTGTGACAGTTGCCTTAATTGTCTGTGTACATTTCAGATGAACATTCAGAGTCTACAAGTGTGACAGTTGCCTTAATTGTCTGTGTACATAGCAGATGAACATTCAGAGTCTACAAGTGTGACAGTTGCCTTAATTGTCTGTGTACATAGCAGATGAACATTCAGAATCTACCAGTGTGACAGTTGCCTTAATTGTCTGTGTACATAGCAGATGAACATTCAGAGTCTACAAGTGTGACAGTTGCCTTAATTGTCTGTGTACATAGCAGATGAACATTCAGAGTCTACAAGTGTGACAGTTGCCTTAATTGTCTGTGTACATAGCAGATGAACATTCAGAGTCTACAAGTGTGACAGTTGCCTTAATTGTCTGTGTACATAGCAGATGAACATTCAGAATCTACCAGTGTGACTTGTTTGTGCGCAAGTTTTTTTAGAAAATACATGCAAATATGACTTTTGCCTGTTTGTGTACATACCTGCGTATGTATGACATGAAACGTCCAGAATCTACTAATGGGACTGATGTTTATTG
Organism: Acanthopleura granulata; assembly: GCA_016165875.1. Lineage (NCBI taxonomy): Eukaryota > Metazoa > Mollusca > Polyplacophora > Chitonida > Chitonidae > Acanthopleura > Acanthopleura granulata. The sequence continues at coordinate 29,445,647 of JABBOT010000005.1, read as the reverse complement.
TTGCATCGCTGTGTGCATAGAACATGCAAAAAACGAATGTTGTATGCAAGAGACCCAAGCTTTTCCAGATTTTTTAAAAATGCAACCTGGTGGCAATTTTTTCCTGCTTTTTAATGCGGGTGTGAACGTAAGGCCTTATATACAGTGTAGATGTGCAAACCCCTATTTGACTTTTGTTGATATCATTACAGTTGATAAATCAGAATCTACTAATGTCACTGGTGTTTGTGCAATAAGAGTTTACAGAATCTGCAAATCTGACTGGTGTGTAGTTATATACATAGAACATGTGAAAAAAGAATACATGTAGTTGTATGTAAGACACCAAGCTTTTCCAGGCTTTTTAAAATGCAACCTAATGGCATTTTTCTCCGGATTGTAATGCGGGTGTGAACTTAAGGCCCCGAAAAACAGTGCACATATTAAAACCACTGTCTGACTTTTGTTGATACAAATATAGGTAATAAATGATGTTAACTGTTACCACTTAAATATTGTGTGCTCATTGATCTATCATTAAAATTGCTAATTGTCACATTATATACATTGTGATTGCCTGATTACATTTTGACAGTGAATTACCACATCAAATCTTGAAAATGCATGAAGAGTGGCTGTCCTTGGGCTTCTGGCCCATTTCCCAGTAATCCTAGAAATCTATACCTACAAAATCGATGTGTAATTTGAGCACCATGAAATAAGGTAATAAACATTCTGATATGAGAAATGATATGAAAGACATAATGTTTTAGCAAGACTGCAGATGATATGAGTGTCCATCTCATTGACGGTTGACCTGGCGTTCAATCCAGAATGGAGTGATTCCTCCGGGATAGTATCGAATGATGTGTCAGGCAATAAGGCAGATAGCTGTTTCCACAGCTCAAAACCGGAATTCCTTCGCTGGTGGATAAACATCTTCTCGTGGCTGTGTTAAAAGCATGGTAACCGTAGACAGTCACACACAATTCAACCCATTTTGTGCATTTTTATATGTCTGTTTGACATGGGCTCTACGACTGTTTCAAGGGGAAAACTGGCTAATCGGTAATGATCATGTGCTTTTGTTTATCTACCGTATGAGCCGTTTTGCTAATTCGCAATTATGCGCAACTCGAAACCTTTATCTGGCTTATGGCACGTGATCATGGCAAAACGCTGCGCCGAATTATGTTTTATTTAAATATAGAATCGACAATAAATATCGAATTTGTTTTAATTTGATTAAAGTATCGCAAAATAGAGAGAAAATAAGGTTCACCATATCATGTGCATATAGCTGTTTCGACTGCGGATGACCAGAGTTTCTTCGCTGGTGCATAAACAATGCCTCAATTCAACCCATTTCGTGACATTTTGTGTGTCTTAATGACGTTTGGGACTATACATGAGCTTCAGGGCTAACTCAAGTGGAAAAGTCAGTGAAAAACACAGAAAAAATATTAGAGCTCTTTACTGGACTGTCGCCGAAGTCCGTAATTTTAAAAGGACGACGTGAATGACCATGTGCGTTTGTTTGTCTGCTGTATGACGCGTTCTGCTCATGCACATCATGCGCAACAATTCGAAATTGCTCGGGTTAGCTCGATAAAGTATCAGTCATTCCTCCTGAAGAAACGATCTTCAGTAAAACAGCAAGCATGGTCGTCAACGACGAACAGGATTAAGTTTTGTTCTGGAAAGTTTTCTGTTTACTCTATTTTAAGCTTATTTTTAACTATTGCAAACACGTCCATAGCATTTTCTTTTAGATTTCCCTTCACAGTGATGTTTTGGGGAAATCCCTATAAGAATGCGCCAAATCCGAAGTGGTTATATGTTCATATTGAAAATAATTGTAATGGGAAAATGTGTGTTCTCCTTTGTTCTCAAGGGCTTTAAAAGTACCAACTGAACAATATTAACCGGATAAAACAATATAAAACAATAAACATAAAAGTGATATAAAACATATACATTTGTATAGAGCTTATCAGCCTGGTTACACCGGCTTACTCATGCAACAGGCTTACATAATACAAAGCTCAGGTTGGCCGCTTACCGCAGTAAGTGAGAAGAAGAGCGCAGGCCACAGGCCTTCATACTTGAGGAGCGCTATCACACTCCCCAAAGCTAGTACACTCCTGAAGTAAAGTCAAGGTGTGCTAATAACACGTCACATAACGAAAAGTCTGTCAAGTATGAATATACGTGTGCAAATCACACTCCTAGTGTGCCTGTAGCCTTCCCTCACCTGAAACGACTTCAAGTGTGTTCGTCTGACAAGGAGCCTATGTATATTTTTTTCTTATCTTTCCTCCCGACTTGAGCCGCATCTGGATAGTTACCTGTTGACTTCTTCCAGACTTGAAATAAGTAGCAACGACAGGAAAAACTGAACATTCGGTAGGTTTGTTACTTGGCAGGGAAATACGGTTATATACATAATTCTCAGTTTTATGTCTCGCGCACTCCATATGGGCCAAGTTTATGGTACTGAATGTAAATTTAAAAACTTTTTAGCATGTTACTCACCGAAGACCTTTAAACATCACTGTTTCTCTGCTATATGTTGTATTTTTCTGTCGCGATTCATGCTTGAAGATTCTTTTCGTAATTTTTATTCGAGACTGCGAACATCTGGGCACTTCACGCACTTGATGCAGCGGCAAGCAGACGACGAGGTGAAAGTTAGCCAAGTAATCACATGGCTTTTACACTCCGCTACAACGCCATGGGAAGATCCCGTTGAACGCTAATAGCGTAAACTCGGCCACCTTTCGTCCGGCTTTCACCTGACCAAGTCTGTTCTGCGTTTGTGCTGCATATTTCTGATTAGGTTTGGTGCTTTGCATCCGCTACAATTTTCGACCCCTAACGCCCACTGTTAATTCATAATAAACTCGAGCTAACTCCACCCATAACTGCATGTTTTGCTACAGAACAATCTGCCTAGCAAATGTAAATAATGAACGTTAACAAAACCTAGTTATGGACTTATGAGGCCGTGAATCAGAGTTCCCTGTTAGTTTCCATGTTATTTTGACAATGTTTTCACCGCAGTGTCTGTGCGAGCAAAACAAACCAAGTAATGGCATGACCCTTCCACTACGCTACAACGCCATGGGAAGGTCTCATTAAACACAAACAGCGCATACTCGGCCATCCACTGTCCGGCTTTCATCCGACCAGCTCGGCTCTACTTCTCTGTTGCATTTTTATCGTTAGGTTGGACGTTTTGCATCCGATAAAATTTCTGACCCCTAACGCCCACTGCTGAGTCGTAATAAACTCGAGCTGACTCCACCTAGACCTGGCCACCCACCACAATTAATGCTTCCGTGTCGGGAGGGACGAAGCTAGTCGCTTTCTATTTTTAGATATTTTCTTTGGCTTCCCTGGGCTTTTTCATTTTTTGTGCTTGATGGGTGGTATAATTTTGTAGGACAGGCTTCAAAGTTTCATTCCTGGTATAAATTTGTGTGTTTTTCAGGAAATGGAGGCGGATGCACACAAGGCAAAAGTAGTGATAAATCAGGACTCACTGATCTGTTACTGGGTGGGACTGACCCCTGTCAGCTGTTTGTCAAATTTGCGAAAAATTTCATCGGTCATGCCCTGTCAGGAATTTGACTGGAGTTTTCTCGGGGAACAAGGGCCATGAGGCCCGGAGTGTTTAGGGCTTGCAGATTTAGGGACAGTGCTGTGAGACCAAACGTTCACATGTACGTAAATGGGATCCTCGTCTCGGCAGAGCACTAAGGCGCCATGTTTCTTGACGCCTTAGTGGGAACAATACTCGCCCCTTCACCATCTCGATCTCCATAGAATGTATCCTAGGCCTTACACTCTGTCGTAACATGTTGCTCATTATTTGGGGCAATATCTAGACGATGGCGACATTTGATCCCCTTTAATAAACGCCTGAAGTATTTCACATTTGTTTGTAACAAGGGCTGCGAAGGTTGATGGTAAAAAGCTGAGCATAAGGTCCTAGGATAAAATTTAAGGAGCCCTAGGTCAAAATGCTTAGCTGCATCAAACATGGCGAACTCTGGCGTGTACTTGAGAGAGGTGGAATTTGCTCGAGTTTTATTATGACTTTACAGTTGGCGGTGGGGTCGGAAATTGTAGCGGATGCAAAACGTCCAACCCTAAGGAGAAAAATGCAACAGAGAAGCAGAGCCGAACTGGCTGGGTGAAAGCCGAACGGTAGGTAGGACCTTCCCATGGCGTTGTAGCGTAGTGGTAGGGCCACGCGATTACTTGGCCAGAGCAAACCATGTTGGCGCGAGTAAAATCGCTAATGCCCGGACTGTTCCACCTTATTCACAAGTAATTATTTCTAAGTAAATGGAGGGCTATTTATGTTTATCGGTGTCATGTATGTCGGTATGAATGCAACAGTGGGCGCTTTGACTTCATCTATCGGTTGTTATGGTAACGGGCATTTTGGCGAGCAGGTGTTTTGACCTGCGACCTTATTCAGGCCGTACATGTCGTATGGAGCTTGCCAGACTGCTGGGAACAAGAGCTTTGCAAATAACGTAAAGGTGTAGTACTCATTTCACTGTGAAGGCTTTTTTTCTATTTGAAGAGATAATGAATTGTTGTGGTGTTGCGGATTTTTATAGAACTTCGTTTCTGGTTGGATGTGTTGTTGCGATCGATGATGTGGTAAGTACCAATACTTTAGTAACCAACCGATATTCTTATTGCATCACTTTTTGACCGATAATGTTACAGCAACTGATACTGCTGTAAAGGCGATCCATAAAGCTAAAAACTTTCATATATATTACTCCCTTATGGGTAAAGGCAGCATTTAACACAGCATCCATTAGAAATGAAGTTACTACATTATCAGTGAACATTTACTACAGTATCGACTGGAAAAGTTTCAACTTTTTCGATTGGTTTCACACCAGCATCGGACGTTGTGACATTATCGGTAAAAAGTGATACAACATGGGTTGGTTATTATAGTTTGGGTACTTATTACATTATCGTCGCCACATGTTGGATGTAGTTAGGTGTGCATTGTTCGAGAAAGTTATAAATTTCCCCACCTTCTTTGTTCTTGGGCTTTTGGGGTAAAAAAGCAGTTAACTGTACCTGTTGGGTCATTTGAGAAGCAATTCATTTGTTTAAGACAACCGTATTACTCTGTTTGACCTTACGTTTAGCATACAATTTCAGGGGCAGTTAAAGGGATTAAAATGATACTTCAGATGCCCTGTTTTTAGTTTTTCTGATAGAGAAATGAAATATTCTGCATAAATGCTGCCTATGAAGCAGAGGGATCAGTCAGAATCAAGCAAGATGTGTGACTTGAAAAATGCTTAACTTAAGGTGAAATGCAATGCTCTTTATTTGTCAACTATGGGTGGTTGTGTTTTAGGATGTGTGCTCAAGTCAGGGTGGAGCTGCAAAGTGAAACAGACCCTCTTCATAATGTAATGAAGGGGTTAATGTTAGTGTTTTCTATCGTGGTATGTGTTGTTTCCCCTTGAACAATGAGATCTCTTTTCCAACAGCAAGGAAATGATTTTATTTTATTTTTTTACTGTTTAAGGGATTTTCCAATTACTTTTTAGAATCTCAGTTTAAACAAATCAGAAAACTCAGTCACCAATTTAACAAAAGCTCAACTTATTTAATGAAAACTGCATACAAAATGTGGCTAAAACTCAATTTTCTCATATTTTTCAATATTTGTCTACAACGAAAAAGTGGTTAGAAAAAACCCTGGATAAGTTTCTAGTTCAGATTATGCATGACCAAGGCTGATATATAGGATAACATATGGAATGGAATGGAAAATACATAGCTGTAGTGATGTTTTCATAACAGGTCATTGGGTGTCTGGTGTTGCATCCACAAAGCCATTTTTAACTTAAGTGAAAAATTAAAACCTCATCCCAGTGTTTAGTTTGTTTATAGTGGATTTTGAAATTTTGCAGCATTTACTTTAAGGTGTCGTTCCTGAGGAGATCAACATTTTATTTTCTGTCACCCCAAATAAGCTGTAAAATCATGCTTCTGATTGTGGCTGAAGTCACGAATTAGATCGTTGTGGAGTTGGCCCCAGGTTATACAACTGAAATATTTGCGATATGGTTCATGTTAGGGAAGTAACACTCGTCAACATGAACTTTCTTTCAAATAATAGGACAGAGACCTGGATATGAAATTTTATTGTCTGATTTTGGGCAAATCTCAGTCTGAAGGTCCTTTTCTCATTACAGAGTATAAAGATAAAGTGAATTGAAAAGAAATCATTTTCATTTCAGGGCACGAAAACCCCCAATCATCATCACAAGATGGCAGTTATGAAGACTGGAGAATAGATGAAATGATAATCCCAGAATAGTTCTGCTGTATCAATTGTCTGTGTGACTGTGTATCATAATATCATTTGTTTGTATCACTGTGTATCATCTGCGTGTATAAGAGAATCGTTTGTTTGTATCACCATCATTCACACCTCATTTAGATCTCATATTGTTATCATTTTTTAATAGATCATCACGCTGTAACAGAGGCTACAGCGACCATATTGGGGAATTCATGCTGGCTTCCCCTGCGGCCGTACGTGGGAAGGTCTGTCAGTAACCCGCTAATGGCCGTGGGTTTTCCCCGGGCTCTGCTCGATTAGCTCCCACAATAATGCTGACCGCCGTCGTATAAGTAATACATTCTTGAGTACGGCGAGAAACACCAATCAGATAAATAAGTCAAAACATGAACTCTAGGTGACCATTTATTCCCTGGAAACATACGTATCTATACATCCCCACGAACGAGCAACCCTCCATTCAGTAATAAGACCAACACTTTCAAAACTGCAGTCAGCATACCAAATGTAGATAACTAAGAAAAACTCACTGCAGCTTTATGCTGTCATTTCTCTTCGTCAAATCTTACTTTGATACCTACGTTATTTTATAAAAACATAGCGCCTTTAAACAAAGTACGCATCATCTTAAAAGCAATTTTTTGCTGACTCCAAGTATGATCTTCATTGTGTTTTTGACATCTTTTTTTATTAAAGGTTGGATTTTTTGGACCATATTTAACTGGCAGAAACACCGTGCCATCACAGATTTGTTGCACTTGCTTGGCATCCTTGATTGTTATATGTTTATCTTCCACGTATCTGAATACACCTGTAATATGTAATAATATATGTAATATGTAATATGTAGATTTGTGCAACATATGATATAATAAGGATCATCACGTCCAATCAAACTGCAGGGAGTCCTTACTTTCTCCTACAACCGTTAAGCGGAAGTCGCTCGGCATTGCGCTTGCGCTTTGTATATATGTCCATAAGTTTTATGAATACGATGGTGAATATAGCCCCGACGACCAGTGATATAACTCCTGTGCCATATACCACTCGGATTAAGTGTTCACACGTGTTGTTAGAGACGGGTTGTGAGCGTAACTCCGATGCGTGCGCACGTTCCGTAGGGAGAGTTAAACTGAGCATAGCTTTCGCACTGCCCATGATATTATTCGCTATACATGACACTTCCCCTTTTCCGCCAGCCGTCCAGTCCACAGCACTTGTGTCAATTTTAGCCACAGACAAAACTAAACTGTTTTTCAACGTCCAGTTTTTTGGAGCCAGTGTAATCCCATCTTTAGATCTCCATGTCACGGAAGGTTTCGGGAAACCACTAACTATGCAACACAAAGACAGGTGTCCCCGAATCGTGAAGGTACCATTGCTGGAGATGTGCGTCACTTCCGGTGGTCTTGGCGTTTGATGTGGTTTCTCGGGGATGCTTTTTGACGAGGATACTGTGACGGCTATGAGGACGATGTGAAACATGACCAGTGATTCGGCACACGCCATCATGGCCATGGGTATATATATATATATATACATATACATGCACCTGCTAAGAGAAAGAAAAAACACTAATGTAGACAATTAAAAATGACGACCCCCCCCCCCAAAGAGTGATGGAATGTAAAACACACACTTATCTCCTTGTTAACCATAACATCGTGTGTTTTTGAAATCGCTCGGATTAGGGTCAGTCTTTACTTGTTTGGTACACTACCACAGAAGGTTATAATCTTTGTGGTCAGATAAATCAATTTTAGTTTTCCTAGAGGTTTCTCCATTCCAGAATCTGTTAGCGTTTTGTCGCTCAGAAATGTTCTAAAAATGCGCAGATGTGATATTTTTTTTTTAATATTGTTAACAAAGTTGTATTTTATGCTAAGTATGAAACAAAGCACAATGATAATTTAAGATATACCATACGGAGAGTGCTCAAATTTTTCACGATAACAGAGGAAAATGTAATTCTCAAGATACAATGTATGTGCAGGAGCACATCTAATGATATATGGGTTGTAGCATACAAATGATGATGTATCTTTTAGAAAATAAAATTGTAAAATTCTTATCCCGAATTTAACGCATAACGTACTCGCTCAATCCGACCAGTAGGCGTTAATGTAAACATTAATAAGTACGCACACACACTTACCTCAAACAGGTAACAACTCTAACAATGGCATTGGCTGCGGTGTCTTCAACAATATATAGTGTTGCTCGATAACTCACTAGAACTGCCACATAAGTATATAAATTAGGCCCTTCCCTTTCACATGAGACTTCCCTGGACTGCATATGTGCTGACCAGCCGTATCGAGTCAGCCTGTGAAATCAGGGATCAGGTCATATTTCATCCTCAGGTGCAAAAAGGTAGTGGTGAGCTGAAAAACGGATAATTATACCTGTAGTCACCGTGCCCTGGTGAGATTGGGACGGGGGTCCCCCACTCCCGACGACCTAGCTGTACCGGCGGCACGTAAGAGGCCTTAGTTAATGCCTTCTTAAGACCACCTTTAGCCTCAATCGCGTCCGCCAACTACTCGTCAATTGTGACACTATCTCACACACAACACCACCATCACAAATGCCCAGACGAAAAAGAAGTAATCCTAATTTAAGATGACTTCCTCTTGTAACTAAGGCGTATACTTCATCTGTGCCTCGGTCTACACTTACAACTACACCAATTTATAATTTGATGTTCCCGAAATTCAAAGGTTTAATATCAGGGACTGCTTATCAACTCTTTGTCTTGGTTAAATTCGATGGAATGTTCTGGTCTGACACATGATTACATAAAGGGAAACACTTTGTCAATCTGAACTTCAGGTGAGCGAAAAGGCAATTAAAAACTGTGTCTGAAAATACTTTCACTGAATTTAGTAGACTTTTATCACCCAAATAAACGCAGTCAAATATTTTGATTGTATGGTGGGTTTTATGGACCATATTGATGATACACCAGTCACGTGACGCCGATTTTCCTACGGCCTTATAGCAGAAATTTAATGTCATATCAGAGTTTCCATACACAGGCAAAAGTACAGGAATAGGCTTCACAAGAACAAAATTCAGAGCACAACATAAAGATGTACAAAAGGCTGTCGGACGTGCTATTACTTTCAATTACATAATCACGAGAGGATGTCTAAACTACTTTTTATTGCAATTCATTAAACACGGTGTCATTTTCAGCTACGAGAAAAAAAGTTGTGAGAAAGGTATAATGTCAGTGGTTATCACCTTAGCAAGAGAAGCCTATTCAGACAAGGTACTTTGTCACTGATGAACGATTATAGTGTCATTGACATGTCATAACAGTACATTTCGAAAACATTACATCATTAACAGAAAAAAATAGGGCAAACCTTGGTCTTCATGCAAATAGAACAACATCCCCGCCAGTCTCCGTCACCTTTACCAAAAACCCACAATTAAACGCCAATCTCCCTTATGTACAAAGAATCCATTAATGTATGTCAGTCTGCCTCACCGGCACTCAGACGCCAACCATGTATGTCAGTCTGCCTCACCTGTACTCATTACCCATCCAAATATATCGGTGTATCTCACCTCTACTCACAGCCCATTCATGTGTGTCAACCTGCCTCACCTGTACTTACAACCCATCCGTGTATGTCAGTCTTTCTCACCTGTAGTGAGAAAAAATCCAAGCATGTCATTCCACCTCAACTGTTCTCATAACCCTTTCATGCATGTCCGTCTGTCTCACCTGTACTCAAAATCATCAATATATGTTAGTCTATCTCACCTATTCCGAGAACCCATCCATGAATGCCAATCTGTCAAACCTGTACGCAGTACCCATCCACATATATCAGTGTATCTCAGCTGTACTCAGAATCCATACAAGTATGTCAGTCTATATCACCACTTCTCAGAACCCATCCATGTACGTCAATCTGTCACACCTGTACTCAGTACCCATTCACATGTATCAGACTCTCTCACCTGTTCCCAGAACCCATCCCTGCATGTCAATCTTTAGGAACTGTACTCAGAACCCACCCATGTATGTCAGTCTGTCTCACCTGTACTCACAGCCCATCCATGTATGTCAGTGTCTCACCTGTACTCAGAACCCACCCATGTATGTCAGTCTGTCTCACCTGCACTCAGAACCAACCCATGTGTGTCAGTGTGTCTCACCTGTACTCAGAACCCACCCATGCATGTCAGTCTGTCTCACCTGTACTCACAACCACCCATGTATGTCTGTCTATCTCACCTGTACTCACAACTCATCCATGTAAGCCAGTCTGTCTCACCTGTTCCCAGAGCCCCATGCAATTCATCAGCCAACTGGGAGTATTTTGCCAGCAGAAATACAACAATGTATTTTTTCAGTCCTTCGGCGTTGTAAAGAGCAGAAATCGGTGAATCAGTGAATCAGTGGATGTTATGTATCATGACATACAGCTGACAACGTTGACATCAATGCACCCTGAGCCGGGCATAAGGTTACACAGGCGTATATAACAGTATTCATGGTAAACTAGAGGCGAGTAAATGAAAACGAAAGTGGGCTTCTCACCAGGTTTTCGGGTTTCTGGGTTTCCCATGTGTAACATCAAATCACGGGTTGCGCAGTTTTCCCAGCGTGCCTCATTTCGCAAATTGAACACCTATTCGATAGAAAATCCCCTCGTACAGAAACTGTATGCACTCAGCACTTGAGCCGCGAAGAAATACCGCAGACCTTGTGGATGTTCTGTTTTGTCTGATATCGTTAGAAAATCTCACTTTGATCTGACTACAGAAAAAGGAGCCGACGTGCATTTATGTTTATATATGATTTTCACGTGACTCTCAGTATGCCCTCAGTTTGGTTATAGTCAACCTTGCTTCTGATAAATTGTTCTGTTCAAGCGGTTGACTGTCACGTGACAAACTTCAGCCTGTATTTTCTGTCAGTAAAACCCCAGGAAAGCTTACCGCAAGTTATTTATAGCACCTGGCTTACTTCTGGGTTTAAATGCAGACAAAGTGCTGTTCCCGTCATGCAACTAGTGACCCAGATATCCCCGCCCCCCCCCCCCAACCCACACCTCTTCTGTGCGGTGACGCTGTTTCATGTATACAGCCACTTGCTGTGTCTTGCTTCAGTGAAATGTTATGTCCGAAAGGCTTTTCATTTTAAGCACACCCGCGCAGACATGCCCTTTCATAACGTTTCATAACGCTTTGCGTTTATTACTGCACTGTGGCAAAAAACACTATTACCTCACCAGGAAGAGCTACGCATATGTTGGCTACCTTCTGATGATAAATTGTTATGATTTTTATCATAATGAATTAATGCACTATGGTTTGACATCTCCAGAGCTTGGAATGGATGTCGGTATTCAAATTTAGAACCTAGAGAAAGATGTGACGAATATTTATATATTTCACAGATCTTAAATTAACCGATTCAGTTGCTGTCTAATTCCATGTTCACTTTATAATGATAAACATATACTTCATAACGTGTAAATAAAATCAATTCTTGCGCACTTCTCAGATGTCTATTAGAAACTGATAACAAATATTGTAAATAAACTGGTGGCGTTCACCAGAATAATCCCATTTCGATCTTACAACTAGATTTTGTATTACTGCATTGCTTTAGGTATGTTATATCTGCTAACTGAACGACACACTGTCAGGCTTTGGTAGGTTAATATAAACATGTCTATTTGAGGTACAGACGTTCCTGTAGGCTGTTTACGCTAGCACTCACTGACCCACTTGGCTGCATTCCCTGGACAGGGTGAACCAGCGGTCATCATACAGCCGATCGATGGTCCACTCTAAACTGACCGCCTTTTCGCTCTTGCAGAGATGGGTGAAATACTTATTGAAACCCGGAAGGGCCAAAATAATAAATGAATAAAAAGAACAAGAAAGAATATAAAGACATAGAAAACTCGATGCAACGAGCTCGACACAGCTGCATATGTGATCGAATACTATGCAGATGTAAGGCTGTATCAGTACCCGTGATGCTGCACGTGATAATAATTATGACCATAATCTTTAATCCTATACAGATATATCGGCTACAATAAATGCTGTATGTGGGAACGTCCACCCGCCACGTTCGGGTGGTGGGTTTCCCCGGGCTCTGTCTGGTTTCCTCCCACCATAATGCTGGCAGCCATCGTAAATGTTCGATATTCTTGAGCATGGTGTAAAACTCCAATCAAATAAATAAATAATTACAGCAAATCTGGCTGCCCACATTTCACTTCAATATGCCTTCTTCCACTCTAGATTTGTGGTAATTAGAAACATCGCTGAGAGAACTTTTCAGACGAGGTAAACTTTGAAATAAATATTGATTGTATTATTCATATTTTGACCTTAGAACCTCATACGGTGTGCACAACGCATTTATTTATTTATTTATCCAGCAGTTTGAGTGTGCTATTAAATTTACGTTGGCTTCTCTCTTTGAAATACAATGAACATTGCTTGTAATGAATATTCAGACATGAGATTATGGTCCAGAACGCTTGCCGATACACAAATTAAGTCTATTTAACTCAGTCACCAGGAACAGCGAAAGATGGTGAAATTCATCCCTGTCCAAGGCCGGGGTTGAGCCACCAGATGGTGTGTCCCAGGTATTGGGTGTCAACAGTCTTGACCACTGGGCCACGATCAGCTCTAAAAATTAATTTTACCTACGAAACGATGTCAGCATTAGTCATTAGCAGTCCTCTATATATTAAACCACAGGTGCCCAATGTGTCGAATACGCTCTAATTTTATTAAACCCATGACAAAATCTGCAAAATAAGCATAACTAGATGACGCACACGAGGGGTCGTAAAAACCAGAACAAAACCAAATGGTTTTCAACGTTGCAGTTTGGGCATAATTAGTGCTACGGATTTGTAATGATGGGGGTTCCAAAGATTAAAAATGTAATTAACAGATCGCTTAGTAATCATTAGTCTACTCCATATTTCTAGCCCCGATGAGTGCCTCTGGGATCTATATTGGGTGCCTTGCTCTGTATTAAATATACAAATGACATTACTACATACAGTATTTCGTCAAATCTACTGAATATAATACCGTTTACTAACGAGACAAGGGAACCTGCTTGTGGTAACATTATGGCGCTACTGGATACAAGTTCGATTTATTATTGTTTATTTATTTAATATTTGATTGGTGTTTTACGCCATATTCAAGAATATTTCACTTACAGGAGGGCGCCCAGCATTTGGGGGGAGAAGAAACCAGGAGTTGGGAAACTTCAATGAAAGGTTTGTCAATGGCGGTAACACATTGACTTTAGACATCTGAAGAACACACGTTTATGTTCGCAAAACCATACAGCTGGCGCACGGACAGCTAAATATCACGTACCGAACAGTTAACATCTAGGATGGATCAGAAAAGAAAAGAGAATTTCGTCGAATTTTTAAAAATGAACCATTACGTTTTAAAGAAACAGAGACCATAACTCTCATCTACCTTTGCCATTGACTCTACAGAGGGATAGTGTTTTAGCAAATGATACATTAAACAGCTTTCTGGTACTTTTCCTCATTTAACAAACTTATTAACCGTTCCTGCTACCCATATATATATGACAGAGCCATCATAAATATAAAAGCAAATTTGCCAGAGTTAGGAACAAACTGCCCCAATTTCAAGGACTATATGTATGTCCATATATGTAAAGATAATCTTTTGTTACATTAATAGTGCCGGTGATGAGACAGGACAAGCCCCTTCGGGTGGTATGAGCGCGATGTACTGCAACCGTGTAAGTTCACAGCTTTGAATTCCGTGATGAACACACAGCCTGTCAACCCACGAAAGACAAGAATTACCCTTCATTGCCATGCTGAATTCTCTGCAGAACAAGTTGTGCAATGCACAGAGGTTCAAGAAGTCGATTTTAGGATGCCCAATCCCGTCAAGAACACGACATTCCGTGGAGTAAATGGTGAAGCAACACACTGGTATATATAGGTATATATATATATATATGTATCGTATACTGGAGCAGTGGCGTAATATCGGAATATATACATACACACGCACACACATCCGGTAATTTATTTCAAAGCAGGAAATAACACTTAATATTGTACTTTTTTTCTCAGAATGTGTACGTACAAATAACTAAACGTTACACGATAAAACCAACCATTCCAATTAAATTGGAGGGAACATCATTTTGAACCTTTGGTGTGAGCTTGTCATTTTTGCTTAGGTGACACACACATCTGGTTCCCCGTCGGTTGATCGTAATAAACCACTGGGGTAAGTTATCACTGCTGCCCACGTAGCCCACGTAGCCCACGTAGTGTCACCCAGGTTGCCATGTTTGGTTGGGTGAAGGGAGAAATTGAACAATAGTGTGCAGTTACTTGTCAGTTCTGATATATCCATTAACAGACATAGGTGAATTGTAAATAGATGACAACATTAGGAAGAATCACTGATTACTGAAAAATCACAATGTGTCATCATCGTGACAAAACGCAAAGGAATGAGTATCGAGTTAATGCTTTAGAGTCAAATGTAAGGCTGCAATAAATTCAAGAAGCATAGAGATATGGATATAAGAAATATGAGAAAGGAGGAAATAAGGTCACCTGTGCGTTCTGAGGTCACCTCTGCGTCCTCAGGGGGAGTAGCAGGTAAATCTGAGACTGATGTTTGAAATGTGTACTACCCGATACTTAATTGTTTGGTCTGTGATACATGTATCTATTTCCACCGTGATATATATTTGGTCTGTGGTACCTATTTCGTCTTTGATACCAGTTTGGTCCGCGATACCTATTTGAAACATTTTACCTATTTCATCTATGATACCTATTTGATCTGAGGTACCTATTTGACCAATGGTACCTATCTGGTTAGTGCAACTATATGCTTTATTAGTGCCTTGGCTCACGCAAAGGCATGTCCTTGGTGTGTCTAGCAGGACGATTGGAATCTGATTTCTGAGAAGACACGACATCAGGGACTCGTCGGCCTGCTCTAATATCGTAGCCAGGGTGGATGTGCACTTTATGTCATAAGACATGAAGAATGAATAATTAAAAACAGCATCGAGGGTACATGATCTACAACATGAATATACCATGTTCTTGTATAAGTTGTTCACTACTCATGAAATACCTTAAAATTATTGTGCAATGCGCCAGTTCAACAACTACTGCTTCTCTGTCCTTTGCTTTCATACCAACATGGTATCCCGCTCTTCCAAATCAATGATCCCCCCCCTCCAAACAACACCCCCACCAATACCCTCACGCCCCTTCCTCAGCCACACACACACTACCCACTCGTACATGTCTGTCTTTCCTACGAATGTCAACCAGTTTCTTTCTCAAACTCATGTGTTCTCAAGTGTTTTTCTATGATTTACTCTGCTAGAACCACAGAGCGCCTCCGCATGTCACTGATCTGGTCTGCTATAACCACACAGTGTCTCCGCATGTCACTGACCCGGTCTGCTAGAACCACACAGTGTCTCCGCTTGTCACTGATCTGGTGTGCCAGAACCACACAGTGTCTGCGCCTGTCAATGATCTGGTCTACTATACCCACAGAGCGTCTCCCTCTGTCACTGACCTGGTGTGCTATACCCACAGGGCGTCTCCGCCTGACACTGATATGACACCGTGGTCCAGCTGTAGTTTACCTAGCAGACCGTGCTGCTATTTTAGTGGTCAAACACTGACATTGACAGGTCGGTGTGCGGCATGCAAAAACTGGGAAATTCATATAAGAAAAGCAAATTTGTCAAATGTATATGTGGGGGATTGAGGGCCCTGTTGATGCTTTGACGTGTTATTGCACACATGCACTTGTTGTAATTAAACTATATAACATTAAAACAGTGTCCTGTCCCTTTCTTATTACATGTTACATTGACAGTCATAAACAGCTGATATTTCCTAGCTCTGACAGGTCAGTTTCTCAAAACCTTGAAATCATGGGCTCCTTCATGTTCCCTGTCGGCAGCAAAATACTACACACTTCACACAAATTCAAACAAACAGGTTTTTGCATTCAAGAGTGAATTTTGTAATCTTTTCAATGAACAGTATCTCGCTATTTAACTCACCATTATCTACATACCATATTCGGTGTCTCTCATTACACATTCGGTTACCCGCCTGTCATTATTTATTTCGTTACTCACCTCACTATATATAACTCACCATTACCTTTAGATCTTATTCTTCATACCTTATTGGACGCCTGTCATTATTAGTTAAGTTAGAAGCCATACTATTTAAGTATGGATCATATTCCTGATACAATATTCCTAATATCGTATTCAACACTTGATTTATTCGGTTATCCGCCTCATTATTTCACTCACCATTATCTAAAGATCACATTTCTTATATCCTATTCGACGTCGGTCATTTCTTGCATATTTGCACTATTGTAGTCAAGCACGTGTCACCCGGGTAATGAGGTTTATAATTCTTGCCAGGTCCAGATTATCATTACCTTATCGAGCCATCTTCTATAACTGTTAATCCTGTACTCCTACCCCATTCAACTCTCCACCATCTATTTTAGATTATCCTGACCTTATTTGTCCTAAAACAAAAGTATAGTATAACGTAAGGTTCATTATGACACATCATTTCAGCAATTTATTTTTCCATCATCAGGAGTAGCCTCATATGAAAGAGTACCAACGTCATATATATAAGGCTAGGAATATAGTGCGTTAACATGTCTAAATACACATTAATCTTAACAACAAAAACAGTTGTAATATATACACATGTAGAAGGTATACATAAGATCCTAATGACAATAGAGGCAAGGGATTCTGATGGCATAAACAGGCTATCAGGCCCTCTGTGGTGAGATATGCATATGGGAACCAAACAAAACGAAATAAAATCATAGCAATTAATCAGACTTAGTAAAAATAGAGAAATTAGTGTCACGTGGTATGGTACCTAGACAAGCTTCCCAGTAGGATCAGTGTCGAGATTCTCCCCACACACGTGATAAACCTCCTAGTTTTCTGTACTGCTGACAATGTTAGTCTTACACAAAATGTAGTAAATGAAGAAAGTGAGAAAGGCCAGTGGTAACTGTCACAAGCTTATGACGTTTCAAAATGTCATGACATTTTAATGGGAATACATCTACGTCCCAATAAAAGTGTGATGTCACACTAACAGAATCCGATACCGTCACACTTGACCAGGCTACAGAAACGGTGGTTTTTATGGCTCATGCAAGTTATTTGTGTTCAGTCACATTTGTTGCACAGACTTACATCAGGTACACGGGGAAATGGTTGCCAGGCGGTACATTTGTATGGAAAGGCATTTCGAGTTTTCCCTCTGTTATACATATAGGTATGTAACGGTCATAATGCTTTAATTGTTTGTTGAATTGAGATGTTATAATTTTACTTTCGTGCGTGCGTTTTGACGAATCATCGCTTAGCTGATGGGTGTCACTTAGGTATGTTTTAGCCAGTGAATGTTAGACGCAAACATGGCGAATTCCCATCACCAACAACGTGAAAACTGCAGAAACGGTATACAGTTTACTATTGTCTTAAAGTAGCAAGCAAGTTTCTTCATGTATATCTCTGTGTATAAGCCGTACATATTTTGTGTCAATAAGCGGCGTAACTTTCTTGGTTTAAAGTAAATAGTTTTCTTCGTTGACACTGCACGCTCTCTTCTAGTCGAGCGCTGCGTTTCCGCTTTGCTGACATGGTTTAAGAGTTGTTTCCCTTTACCTTACATAGCTTTGAATATGATGAAAATAACGTTAAACGTACACAGTGAAATGCCGATCTTTTGAGCCATTGTTTCCGTATTTTTTAATCGTGTTTACTTTACCTGCCTTGTTCTGTAATGTGTAAATTATGATCATAACGGATCATGTTATTGATTAACGTATCTCTACCAGCGTAAATTGTACATTTTCTCGTTTGTCATAACGGAGAATGTGTGATGTAAATCCGACATGCCAAATATTGTTGTTTATTTTGATTGCAGTCAGTAACGTACTGGACGTGGAGCCTGTACCGACCGAATGTACCCAAAAAGTGTATCAGTAAATGCCACGAAACTGAAGCATTATCTACATGCAATGAGCTCTTTATTACCAGCCGTTAAAATGTGAAAAAATTGTCCAATTCTGTTGCACATTTTATAGGCTACAAATATTTGTACATTTTTCCTCGCTTCACATTTAATGTCCTTCTCTGGCCTAGTTGAAAAACGCCGAAAATGCAGTCGAATCATCAATCAGGAACCGTCGTACATTTCATTCTTGTCGACTTACTACTGTATTGCTCGTTATACAAACACATAACCTTTGGGTAAACATTTCTGGATATTATCACCGACAATGCGTCATCAGACGAAATGGACGAGTAACTAGGTTGTTGTCAACCCGGACTGTTATTCTCCTCCATGAACTGTGCCGCTTGTTTGCGGCTACTATTGGAAATAAGGGTAATCAGTGTACACAATTAGACGGCACCATTCAAATAATTGTTTATGAACATTCTTGTGCTGTACATATTTTGTCCTCGAGGCACGATGAGCTTTGCACGTAGCCGTGGGCAGGCGTGACTCACGGAGATACTTAACATCCGCCGTGCGGGGCGTCAGGCTTTCCTGTTTTGTATACCATCATATGTCTGCTGGCGAAAGCTTACTATTTCACCACAAGATACCCAATGTCTTTTTTGGTTTGTTTAGTTTTGTTTCCCGTTATTACAAATCAAAAGTCTATTTGAGAATCGTTCACCCAGTAGGCTCGTGTGTAAGCATGCATAGAATGACTTGAACTATTCTTTAAGTTAACTAACATACATATAATGTGATTGATGTGCTCCCTTCTTGTATGTTTTGTGAGCTGTGAACCAACTCGGAGAAAACTTGTGTGAGAGCAAATGTAAATAAGCTTCACGTCAGCTGACATAGCATTTCATGCAGATTCCAAAGACGTTTTTCATCATTTTTTGCATTCGTTACAGTCAGTAATATTCGGAAATCATTTTGGTAATACGGTTGGCTCTTTGGCGCCATACTGAACAGACTGAAGCACAGCGACGTGGCAGAATATCAGCACGAAATGTCAACCGTTATCAGATAACAACTTAAAAGAAAAGACGAGAAAAAGTACAACCGAAGCTAAATCACCTTTTAATCTGGAATTCTTACGAGGCCATGGGATATGCCATTTTATAGACACCGGAAACACGATTTCACGCCATGTGTACCCTTAGATATATTATTGGAGAGACAATCCTTTGTGTGCGAAGTACAGCTCCATTTGCTATTGCAATCGAAGGCCACGCATTGTGGCCTCCTGGTTGAGACCCCCGGAGAATAACCTCTGGATTGGTTAAAACAGGGGAGTTTCGAGTTTGAACTCTTTTATCGCTAAAGGTAAAAAATGTCGTACTGTATCATGTGACCTGTCCAAAATGTTAGGCAACTATTTTTGATTGCATGTACTTCATCATGGGCATCTAAGAAAAGCATCACAAAAAATTATGTAGACTAGACGAACGAGGGAGAAAATTGGGGAGCTGAAAATTTCTTAATTTAAGAAGCTCCGAAATGAAGGAAAGGCGATTTGTGCCTCCATAACACAGTGAGACAGATGATCCATAAATTTCAACAAAATTGCATGACATTTTTGGCAAGTCACATAATAGAGTTGAACTCTTTTTACTTTTTCCCACAAGAGAGTTTGAACTCGAAACTATCGAGAGCATGTCGGCCCGTTGGGTTTTCCCAAGGTGTGCATTTTGGCTTACTTTGAACATGATGTATCGGCTATCCTACATCACAAATATAAAAATTTACGTTTTTAGAACTATGAATTGTATTCTTTATCGATGCATATACATAGTTGGTCTAGTGGTGGCTTTTCGTTTTAACACTGGCGCGTGTAGTTCTTCTGTTTGTGAAGTTCAGCAAATGTTGTGCAGCAACATTCCGTGGGTTTCATAGAAAATTGACTACATGCGTGTCGGATCTGCGTTTAAAGCTCAGCTGGTCACAGTTTAAGTACTTTGAGGAATACGGAGACCGTCGTTTTATAATATATTGTAACGATGTCTATTCTCCTAGTAATATGAAAGTCGTGGAATGGAATCAGATTTCGCTTGAGGCGCTCAGTGAACTGACTTCTATGAGCAGATTCAACGATCACGCTTAACTTTGTAAACATTTCATGATAACATTGTGTAAAGACAAGAGCTTGTTAAATGCATCCACGCCTTCAAATACTGTTTGTAAATTATACCTTTGGTTATTAGTGTTTAAAGTCACACGCAGTAATTTTGTCCCTTTTTAAACTCTTTGATCGCTAGAGAATGTAGGCCTACTCTGCCGCGTAGTAATTCGTCTTTCTACATGTTGTACGCATGTACTGCCCAAACACAACGATAAAAGAAATCCGTTTTCACAACAGAGATAGGCCTAATGTTTCATTATCAGAATATTCCGTCAGGTTTATAATAGTATTTTCTTTCTATCTTTTCATTGTAACTGTACATATTAAGCGCATTTTACTTTCGTTTTCGTTGTACCTGTTTACCGCGCGCGCAAACAACACGTAAGCTACACCCCCTTTATCATGTCGCCTAATAAATGATGGAACGTTCATCTTGGACTTTTGGTGCTTACGTATTGTCGGTTATGAGATTGCTTATGTGAGAGTGAGAGTGGTATAAATTGACCTTCTTGAATTATGGGTAATTTACTGCTCTTTTAACAGGATTGAACAATATTAGCCTTTTAGTGTAGCACGTATGCCTCATATCTACTGATTGTGCAAGGAAACCATCATGATAAGTCTGATGATGTTTGCTTATGATTAATTACATCAGTAAACCGTACTAAAATGTCCTTGGAATGATCTTAAGTAAAATAATCGGTATGACAATCGACATGCGTCAAATTAGCACGATTTGAATACAATTCCTCACTAAGGCAATTGATATGCGTCACACCGACGGGATTTGAAATATTCTATCCTTTCGGATTTTCCACAAAAAATATGCAATATAACAAATATGTAATACAATAAATATATAACATAATGAATATGTAGTACACCCCCAATCCCCTCTTTCGACGATATGTGGTGCGTGCAAAGTTTGCCAGTGATTGAGCTAGGAAATGGAACTAAAACTGGACCTCAACAAAAGGGTTAACGCGATACACGCACTCAATCGAGATACAATCGCACTCACTGACGGATCCAACATTATGCAGTCTAAGTGAGTGGGTGACATGGCGCCACATCAGTATGACGTGAGCAGTAAAAGCAATGGAGAAAGTGCACCAGCATCCAAAGTTCGCACGTACCCATGTTATGATTTGCTGCTATCACGTTGACATGTGCATAGCTGTTAGGTATATAGACCTGTTCACAAAACAGACATAGAACTGATCGATAGCACAGGTGACACCAAAGTACAATTTGTATGATTGATTTTTGTCCTTTCACTCTAGAACTGATTCACATGCACTGTAAATTTCGATGTTTAACTTATATAAACACTTCTATGCATCAGGTATTAAACACTTGGAGATTATAGTATTATAGACATGTTTAGTCACTCATGTTTATCACTTAAATATATGTGTATATTTATCAAACACGCTTGTATGAAGTTTGATCACCCATTAAACACGTTGGGCGTTAGTCATTTTACAGTGTATTGTATTGTTGTCAGGTACCCTGCAGTGGATATATGTGGGACACATGTTAAAGCTTACAGTTGATATATATGCAGTGCTATAGAGTGGTATTTAAGCAGCAAAAATTAGACCTATGTGTATTGTGGTATTTCCTACAATAGCTTAACATTTGATACTGACGGTATCTACAAAGATTATTGTTATTATCTAAACAATGCGCCATCCAGAAATTACTAACATCCATAGCTACCGTGAACCAGATATACAGTTTGCACACGTTTACGAGATATCATGTCCGAGAGGTAGCATTAAACCGTAATTCACTTCAGTTGGAACAACTAGCTTCGCAGGCTACACTTAATAACACATCCAGACTCTTCACGTTACATGCGTCAGACTACCATGCATACGCATTGCATGGCATTTAGTCGCAAACACGTGATTATACAATGTATATAGGTAGAGTGCGTCATGCACGTTTAATTGGACAAACTACTTTTCCCTTTCGCGTCGACCAGTAGAGACATCCATAAAGTTTCGCAAAGTTTCCAAGTTATTTGTGAGAAAAAGTAAAGAATGACGAGAAAGTAAATTTCAGCGTCGAGGTATAGAAAGGAACGTGATTTTATAAGATCTTCCAAAAGCTAAATCGTATTTACGTCGGTCGCACAGACCATGGTAGACTCAATTCGCAGTGAACAAATCTGCAAATGCTCCAGTGTGGAGGGGCATTACAGAGACTAGGCTATAAAATGAAGTCATAAATGAGTCAGATTATTGGAGTGCACTGGTGAAGTGAGCGACTCGAGTGTCCACCATTTACTATCACGCTGACATTTTAAGCGTACGATTTCCTGGCGACATGTTTTCAACGTATTGCAGCTGTTATCGAGAACGGAATTGGTACAACATCCTGTTATTAGACCGATAAGAAAGTCACGGAGATCAGAGAGACTCATGTCAGTCCCCACATACAGACATGTTTTACACTCTGTTCATTTGTCTTCGCACTTACAACTTTTGCAGTCCGCAAAGATATATATATATATATATATATATATGTATATGTATACAAGTACGTGTATACAGTTTATTTATTTATTTGATTGGTGTTTTACTCCGTGCTTAGGAATGTTTCACTTATACGACGGCCGCCAGCATTCTGGTGGGAGGAAACAGGACAGACCCACAAACCCACGACCATCCGCGATAAATATACTCCAGTCAAAGCACGGAGCCTTGTTCGACAAACTACACTACACAGTCCGTGTTCTGACATAAAGCAGTACTCAATCAAAATGCAGAAAATCACTTAATTCTCCAAAAGCCATGTCAATACATTAAAGTAAAGAGTGTAACAGGATTGTCGAAAATTTTCTGAAAATTTAAAAATTTAATTCTTGCATATCTGATAACGAATGAAAAGTTATGATTGGATTTAATTATATCTCAGCCCGCATGCCGTCTATTTTATCGCAGCAGTGTATATAGCCTTGTATGGACATAATTTGTCCTGAAATTGTGTGGGAAATTATAATTATGTAGTTATCACGTGTACAAATTTTAAAATTTACATATATATTGCACTGGAAATATCTAATCAGATCTGTCAGTTTTTAACAATGTCCTTGTGGGGTTATAAGAAATAATAATTAAGCGTTTCACATATACAAATTGTTAAATATTATTTCTTCATGTGGAGCTAAAAGTACAGCTTTACATGATAAGCAAAACTGATTGGCACATTCAAACACTATGTAATAGATAGTTAAACAAAAAAGATTTTTTTTAAATAAATAAAATTCGAAAGCTTGTCAGAATAATTACATCGGCTTAGTGGATACAACGATCGCTCAATTTGACTGCGGTGAAAAAAGACACCGTGCCGATGTGACGACAATGTTGTACAAGGTCATGTAAAATGTCAAGCACACAACTTTACAAGCACAGAGGAAAGGGTATGTAAATGTCTGCACGTTTTCATTAATTTAGAACGACCTGATGTCATGATAGACTGGATTCGTTCTGGTAGACCCGAATATAACAGCAGACAGGACCCCCAGATCCGTACATCAAGTACACAACTGTGAAGATGTTTCACTTTGGCTACACTTTGTCACCTGTATTACAAATGTTACTGGATACCGCTATCGTCACTGCGGCAGCAGCTAACATGTATCATTTTCGGAAAACTTTGACCTAGAAATCCCGAGCAATAAGGAAATTACTGAGAGGAAATAATTAATGCTAACCACAGTGGAACACTTAGATTAGGCAATTTTTGAGGTGAGAACCATTTATTGAAAATATAAGGCCGTGATGGTAAGCTGTGAAGCTGACGGTGTTGCCTTTGTTGTTGCTTATCCACTTCTGGAGATGTTCATTGCGAACATGAAATTCATCATCGAACTAACGTCATATGTTGTCATACGCCTAAAACAGCACCGTCAACTTCACACCACCCGTTATGAAGCATAATACCGAATCGTACACGAACAGGTGATCCGATTTGTACTACACTGGTGTGATTATAGCCTTACAGTATGTGTGAGGAGACGTGATGCGAGGTTTTAGTCAATGAAGTGAACAATTAATGTATTAACATCTGCATTCCCATAACAATTTAGAACTATGCCAATTTTCGTTAATTTTATCCACATTCAGCACCAATCTAGTTGCTTCTTCTTTGTTCAGCAAAATGACTTTTAAATTCATAACGCTAGCCTTTTAACCGGGTTACTATATTCGTCTTTGGCACAAAACTGTCAGGAATTTCTTTCCGCTGTATCCATCACAGTGCAATTCCAATACATAATGTCATAACCCCGAATCCAACCAGAGATGATATCACATGTGGATAAGTGTATTCCTCCTCCATTTCCGGCAGGAAAACGTCAAAGAATACTATGTACAATATGGCACCATTGGTAATACACTGAAATATCGTCACAACCGAAATGATGGACATATTGTAATAGGTGGCCGATTCTAGCAGTGTTCCTATGACGACCCCGACTGCGGCAATCGTAGCGGTCACGGCAATCCCCACCAAACTCTGGTATCGTTTGTCAGTATATCTGGCTAACTCAAGTCCCAGACTAAAACTATGCACTACTTCCCGTAAGGTAAGTCCAGCAAATAACAACCAAACGGAAACCGCTCCGCGCTGAAATCCTAATGCCAGTCCGCTAAAGAAACTGTGAAAACTTAAGGCAATAACAAAAAAGATGGCAAGTTTTGCAGATTTTCGTCGTACGCCATTGACATATAAAATCTGAAATTCTCTGTGTTCGACAGGAAGGTATAATTCGACAGGAAGTGAAATGCCGTGTTCATCGACTGATAATTGTGTCATCTTCGGATTCGTCAATTCAGCATGGTTTTCAGCAATGATGTTAGACATATCGATCTCATCTTCAGTGAAACTTTGTTTTCTTGTCAACTCATATGACGTCAGTGTTGGATAGCCCGTCGTAGAAGAGACACTCTCCGTAGACTGGGATGGTGTCGGTGGACTCCGACACTTACTCCTCTGGAAACAGTGAATACTCCTGTCAATCAGCAGTAACACGTAAATCCCGAGCACTGTCAACATTTCAGCGATAGGGAATTTGCTGTGTGACAAATCCTGTCCTGTAATACCTCCAAGAATCCTCTGACACTCCGGGAAAATGTGGAGAAAACTCATGGACAGCAGAGTACCAGCCGCAAAACAGTTGAAACATCCCACAAACAGGGAGAAGTATTTTCGACGCACAGGCGTACAAGCTGCCAGGCGTTTCAAAGGCTCGTGGAAACTGCATGGTAACAAGCCGAACACTAGCTTTGTCACCGATATACCGAACACACACACAATCTTACAACCTAGAGGATCCATGGCTGAGTCCTCGCGCCAGATAAAACAGGACAGCAAGAAAGTGGGTGTCGTTCATGTCGCTCGCTCGTTTCACATGGTTTTGCTCTCTTCACTTGTTCCATGAAAATAACGAAGTCTCACCAGAGTTAATCTTCCTGAAATATCCGCGCCATATTTAACGCAGATCAAACTTGTAATTGTGTGTCCCCTCACGTTTGCATTGGCTTATTAATCACTCGAATACCGGTCACTCACCCCCGGTGTATGAGGCCACATGCACAACGTACGCCTGTATTCATCGCTCGCCTTTCCTCTGTCACTTCAACAGACCTTTTGGCTTTTGTACGCGTGAGTTTGACTTCTGTCAGAGATTTGCTAGGACTCCAGCTAACTCCGTCTCCAGCTGTTGCCAGAACCTCACACTTCGCTCACACAGGCAGTATCATATAGCAAGATAGTCACAGCTTCGACGCCGGCGACCTACATTATATGTCGCCAACAGATCTCACTCCGTTTCCATTGGCAGGTCTGCGGCCCTATATACAAAGCTTAAGCAGGCTGACCACAAACAGTTACTGAATTGGCGCGTTTTTCGCTCGGAGCAGCTGTCAACATGTAGCTGTGTTCAGGTTGCGTTGAAAGTCAACAGCCAGGCCTATATGGCTGATCCATACAACGCTGGACGCGGCTGAAGTACTTCCCAATTACCCGGGTGTTGTGAACCGTAAAAACATAACTCATGTTTCTCGAGTATTAGATAAGCATATCTCTCGTCATCTACGTAAATAGGACTATCCTGTCACAATGAAATTTTTTATTTCAAGTAGGCGTGTTTTATGTTACGGAGGTATAGGTTGCCAGGGGTAATAAAAGCCAGAGTACACCAGTATTAATACACAACGCTTTGGGTTGAGTGGTTAATGCTATAAACGTTTGAACAAGCCATGCGGACGTCGGCTAACAACCGATTCTCTCTTCGGTGTATTTAACTTCTCGTTGAATTTTTTCGGCGGCAATCGAGTATACTAGCACATTATATGTAGGCCTTCAAGTTGAATATCCTGTCGAAAATGCAAACGTGTATGACTCGCCATATGTCACTTTCTGATTTAAATAAATTATTTACATTTTAAACTGGTCACTTTCATTTTTTAAACACATGCGAAGGAATTCGGCCTCCAGACGTGACCATCTTTAAATAAATGTAAATCGTACATCTAGAAGAAAGCACGTGTGGTATATATCAATATATACAGATCCTTCCATTCCCATTTATTCAGATATATCTATGTCGAAGTGGTTAATTCCATACATATGTAAAAGAAACAGCGGCTTTTCTATATCTGGATGTCAATGTGTTTCAGTCGCTGCTTATTTATTTGCATATAATTTGAAAATAAAGGCAACAGTTCATGCGGCCGCTTATAAATCGCCAGTGACTACATATTCAAATCCCGGCAGCTGTAAGCCAATTTATATATGTGAGAATCCGTGAGTGCTTTTCACTACCACGGGTCTATCGCAGCCTGTAGGCTCGATTTACATATTGGATAACCTTTCCTCCACATATCGGACTTACAAGCTAAGCAGACCACAGAAATCGGTGAGATGCACTAGCGATACTGCACGCTCGCCTGGTGGGAAATAAAATATAGTTGGAACTTTCTCCAACGCTGAGCTGGCCGGATAGGTCTGTGCTGTCAGTCATTGACGTAACTGCTTAATATTCATATCATACCCATACCCGCCCACGGGGGGCGGTTGTGTCAACCTCCCGAGAACTCGAGAACTCGAGGCTTCGCCGCACGCCGAGATGTAGTCCAACAGATTCTGTGAGCGTGGAGCCCACCACAGTGTGAGTGACATTCGCATATGGAAACTTTCATGACAATCTCTTGTTTACTAATTGAGTTTGTGAACTGTGTTTGTTTGATATCAGAGAATCCTGAGGAGAAAAACATTCGAAGTTTGCAACAACAACATATACTGCAGATCCCTTACTTTTAGCCTACAAACTTTAGTAGAGAACACTAACGAAGTTGATCATGATTACGGCTATATTCGGCCACACTTCACGTTATGTTTCTAACGTAAAATTACTGAAGTTCTTGTAGTTGTAATTTGAGAAGTTCAGACTCCGATTTATTATAATTTGAACAGTACGGGTACACGTATAGTTCAGAGTTCACGTCCGTTAAATCAATACAACGGAGCTAAGTCTTGATGACTACGATTTGTTGCCTTCTATATATTGTCCCTTACTTGTGTGTGGCATTGTAAAGTAACGCACGTTGTCTGATTCTTTGTTTATAATTCCGCTGTGAACTTTGTCCTCATTGTTTATTTTTCTTCCTTCCAACCTTTACCGCTTCCCACCCAGAATAAATGGTTCGCAAACTAACTGCCGAGTGTTAGGCTTGAGTGATTCGATATTCAGCGGTGCTAGGTTAGGTGTCTGCTATCTTTTTCCGACAAGAGAGGCAGAACCAGGCCTAAACCGAAGGCCCTGATTTCCCATCAAAATTGGCTGAAGTTGCAGCCCACGTGGGCTTACAGCTCCAACCGCACCAAATGCAAGCACTAGTTCCGAAAAAGCCGAAAAAGTTCAGTGAGAGGTTAAATACACCGAAGAGAAAATCGGTTGTTAGCCGACGACCCCATGGCTTGTTCAAACGTTTATAGCATTTATGGCGAACATATACCAGTGACTTTGTGATTGTGATAGTTTGATACAACCTGACCCACTGTCTGATGTGTGTCACATTCTACCAGAGTATGATTGTGAATCCACAGTGGGAGTACCGAAGTCAACCGGCTGTAAAAGGCCATCCTTCGTCACCACTTTCTGTCATCTGATTAGGGTGTAAATCTAACTCTCCGAAATCGGGCCTACAGAGGCTTACGACTGTGCAGTGGCAGTAGAACCAATTAAATAGCCTGCGATAGACTAGTGGTAGTAAAAAAGCAACTCACAAATTTTCTGATAATATAAATCGCACGGACACAGACTTACGGCTGCCGGGATTCGCTCATATTGAACATTTGTCGCCGGCGATTTATAAGTGGCAGTGTAAACTGCTGCCTGCACTTTAAAATTACGTATACATATAACGAGTGAAATAAATCGGGTTAAACACGTGTTCAACCAGATTTGTAAATGCAGCAGTTGTTTAGAAGATATATATATATGTGAAGTTAACCTCTGGGACACATATATATATCTGAACAACTAGGACTGGAAGGATTTATATATATTGAATCTATATGAAATGTGCTTTCTTTTAAATATACCATATATATTTCTTTAAATATGGCAACACTTGTAGGCAAAATTTCCACAGATTTCTAAAAATTGAAGGTGAAAAGTTGAAAAAGGTGAAAAGATATGTAAATAATGTAAGCAAATCAGAAAGTGATACAAGACGCCTCATAAACGTGAAAGGCTAGTAGACGAGTATATATATTGACTTAACGTATGTCTAATCATCGAGTCTGTTGCAAATTGCATCTGTGAAAAGTAAATCCTACAAACTATAAATATAACATGCAAAATCTAAATGAAATAAAAATTATACAAATGCAACGGCATTCAGCTGATTGTTTATTTAATCAGAGTCCTGTATATTGGAGTATATAAAGGCATACCAATTTCCAATGATTTCTTGATTGACAGAGATTGGTAGATAAAGCTTTCATTGAAAATAAATCACGCAAATCAAACCGAACAAGTTACCTTGCTAAAGCAATTTAAATTCAATTCTACATCTTTTAACACTTTTCTAAATGCATTGAGGCGTTCTCTCACGTTTTGAATCGCGTAATCGCGTGTGTGTCATTCTACGCTGTTCTACGCTTGATTGAGATAGAATTACTTGTATGTGTGTGTTTGTGATAGAATTTTTCATGTATTTCATGACAAAGCCACGGGTTTTCCAATGAGACTTCAGAAACCGCTTTAGTTACACAAGCACAGTCAAAATGTGTGGGGCAAGTGTTGGGTAACCCGTTTGTCGGAACAGGGGAGATAAATCTGATTCAAGTTTCTCCTGGACATAGGCGGAAGGAGAGAACGACACTTGAAAAACTAAAATGTGTGTAATATAGGAATTTTCACAAAAATGAAATTCAAAACAACCATGTTCAGGTCAATTTATCCATCAGTTCTTTTGTTCGATTAGAGCAGATGAGGAAGTAAATGTTCTGATAACGAATGTTACATGTATATGGAAGCCTCTTGCTCTTGCTGGCGCATTTTTCAAAACAAAGAAAATTGACATATTGCATATTTATGATGATTTATAATGATAAAACACCGCCAAATGCATACTATCGATTACAGCTTGAGACGGCAGATTTAGGCGAGAAATGATCACCATTATAATGTTTAAATCAGTGGGACTTGACAAAGCGTTGATGTTAAGCTACATCTTCAAGCCATTTTACGATCAAACCTAAGTTGTTGCTGTAAAAAAATCTTTTGAATTAACTTTCAGTAATTCATACCGTAATACAGGAATTTATTTTTGCAGGCAATAATAGGAACCATCCTCCTACAACATGGCATGACTAAGTTAATCTAAACTTGATCAAACAGTCAGCCCGATTGTTCAAACATTTACTAGAATGGCAAAACGCTAGCTGTGTATCTTCAAAGGAACAATAGATGGAGGCTTCCTTTCAACGGAAAGTGTCTGTTTCTCTAGCGCTAATGAAGATTATTATGTTCATGAATTTCCAAGAAAAGAAACTGTCCTCCTGTTATCGACGACATAATTATAGCATGAGCAAAAGTCCTAGAAAACCTCGTTTCCTGAATCAGGGGAGATAAGTCTGATTTTACTAGATTTTACTTCCTTGACACTCCACTGCTTGTGTTGTTTGCACCTGAAGTATTCTCAATGATTGGTTCAATAAATTTCTGTTCATCAGCTATGACTTCATTTTTCAGATCCGGTTTTGTAAACCACTGGTCAATGTCTCCAAGAGTTTGTGGCAATTCCCTATGGCGTGTCTCCGGAACCAGCAACAGGAGGACTGAGACAATGAGACTGAGACTGCCGAACACTGCACCGGGTGCCCAGGCGGCCTTGCGGAACTGCGGAAAAATGAGATATTGCGTGACACATTTAGTGTAAGACTCCAGGCATTGCGCTGACCTACCCCAGTATCAGACAGAAGTAGATATGCACTACAATTTAATCTCGCCATTCACCAGAGAAGATAACAGAGACATTGACAGACATCCTTAAGTCACATTTTCTCCTCCAACGCGCCGAATGAGTACACTGTAAATTTCGATGTTTAACTTATAAACACTTTTATGCGTAAGATATTAAACACTCGAAGATTATAAGATTGTAGCATAAGCCTGTATACATGTTTTAGACACTTATATTTAATACTTAAATATATGTTTATATTTATAAACACACTTCTTTGAAGCTTATCCACCCATTAAACGCGTTGAACGTTGGTCATTTTACACTGTAAAAATGACGACGAAGTCGAAACAGCCGTCAAGCGTAAAACAGTCAGGGACGTAGGTAAAATATGTGCATCAAATTCTCATCAATTAAATATGTGATAGGGAGTCTGCAGTATAAGTTTCTCTGTGTCATCAACAATATACACGTTGTATATACAGCACTCACCGGAACAGCACACGATCTTCACACCCCGTCTGTTGAAAATCATTTATAAATCTACGGTGGTTTTTTTCACAGCATAGCTGATACTATTTGTATCCGTTCATTATTAAAACAATAACGAAAATTAAAACTACCAGACAAGTTGCCTGCACACTTCTGGCGTTTTACATGTACATGTTCTGGGTTTCAATCCAAAAGTTCCAGCGGTTTATCATTTTCTGGAATTTGCCAGGTTTGGCCGATGCGAATCGTAAATGTTGGTTGGCGATATCCGGCTGTCTGCCCATGCTCCGTTCGCATTCGTATTGACTGTAATGTCAAGGGCTTCAATATTCACGAATAACTTGGTGATAATAACTCTTCGGGATTAAGGGAAACATGTTTATGTGTAGCACACAACTTTGAAGTGTAGAGGAGAGCACACTCGAAAAGGAGGAGCTCCGATGCAGTACATGGAAGTGTACTGATCTGTTATTCTGATAGCTAAACTGAGAAGAACTGAAACAGATTTCAGACGATGTATTTTGGTTAAGGTTAGTACAGGAAAGGTCAAGTCGTCTGGCTTAACGTCGGTTGCGTTATCCGTTGAAGGCGTTCACTCCGGGCGTATATACAAGACTGACGCGAATATTGAAATCTACTTACCACGAAGGATGAGAAGGGAGCCATCATGGATCCAATCCTGGCGGCTCCCGAGGATATCCCCAATCCCGCGGCTCTGCAAACACACATACTGAAGATATAACACATGCTGAATGCTGAGTGGCTCTTGTTGCCGCTCCGAGACTTAACACATCGTATAGGCTACCGGTAGCATCTTATGTGCTTGAGATGCATTTATGACACACGTTAATGGTCAGTTTTATATACGATTTCTAGGTATCTAGAAACTGGGACTCACAAACACACATACATACTGTACATAAATGTAAATGGGTGGTATCTGACACATCTACCGATGTGAAACATATATACCTAACCGGATCAGAATTCAACGTATGAAGTTATATTCAATCGGAGTAAGCAAAGTTTAAATTTATATGTGCTTACCACAGCCTGATCAAAATGAATCAAAGCAATAAGATCCTTTACTGCCCTTGTATTTAAGATGCGTTAATCTAACATGATCTTTAGTTCTGCCAACCGGTCTTACACTAAATGATTAATACCAGGCTCAAAGTCAGAGCCTAAATCAAATGACGCCACTGAACATTCTCAGAAAATCCTTCGTTAAAACCCGCCTAGGTCTACGTTAATCTACTGTTCTAGCTTTACAAAACCATTAATGAATGCTGTCATTTCGGCGTGAAGCCTTGCACTATTGTATATTTTGGTCATGTGTTAAACGTGATCATGGATACGAAACGTCAGCTACAAGGTTTACATGCTGCTGTCTAGCTAATCCCGTTATGAGTGCAACTTAAGGAAGTAAGTGTTTTCGAAAGCCTTATCATCTTTTCACCTTAACAATGTGACAGTTTGTATAAAGCATATGTTACTTAAGGCTTAGTCTGTCACATTCACACCTTCTGTGATACAACCATTCTTTACCATAGCGCATCGGATTAGGACGAATAGCAGACCTTGTCATAAGCAATCATGACACTGCAGTCCATGTAACAGAATGTAAATGTTGTTACAAATCACAACACACATGTTTTAGTCGTTGTTGGTACAATAATATACATGTTCCGCCAGTGCCACACACGCAGGAGAATACATGTGTACTAGACTAAAACGGAAAATACTACAAGTAATTTAGACTCGACAACAGCTCACCGGAAGTTGGTAGGCAGCAGTTCCGGCGTGTAAAAGTAGATCATGACAAAGGAGGAGGAAATGGCGAACTTGCCCACTACGGACACTATCTTCATGAGGACATCGTTGGCTCTACCTTCTGTAAGAAGAAATATTTTGAGAGCTTAGTTTAAATGAGACAAATGTTCATGACAAGTTGATCAGTTCTGCAATCCTTCACAATTTATATTATATCTGACACTCGTACTCGAGTAAAGTGATGGTCCCTAACATTTGAAAGTAAGTTTTAATGAGAAAACATAAACATGACAAATCAATTATACGAGTCGTGTTCCTTTTTTTTCTTTTTTTTTTTGAGCATGTAAGGAGAAGGCGTACCTGTGGTCAAACTGAAAATAAGCGATAAAAATAGAGCCACTGCGCATGACGCGTGGAGCACAATGCAGCCTTGCCTTCGACCAAACCTACAAACATCAAAATAACAGAAACAACTGCAGGTCTGGAAATTCTGTTACTGTTGACATAAATATTCTGTCATAAAGATACATTGTGCATCGGTAGACCATAATTAAATTCATTATCATCTGATGCCCACCATCTTTTGTTGGCAACGAGACCATAAGTAAAGTCATTATCATGTGATACCCACCATCTCATATGGACCACGAGTTCATAACTAACACCATTATCAGCTGATGCACACCATCTTGCACGAACCACGAGACCATAACTAACACTATTATCCACTCATGCCCATCATCTCGCATGGACCACGAGACCATAACTAACACCATTATAACACCATTATCATCTAATACCCACCATCTCGCATGGACCA
The DNA here is from genome assembly GCA_016165875.1 of Acanthopleura granulata. Classification (NCBI taxonomy): domain Eukaryota; kingdom Metazoa; phylum Mollusca; class Polyplacophora; order Chitonida; family Chitonidae; genus Acanthopleura; species Acanthopleura granulata. The sequence goes on along the minus strand of JABBOT010000005.1, from coordinate 29,411,506 downwards.
CGAGACCATGACTAACACCATTACCATCTCAAACCCACCATCTCATATGGACCACGAGTTCATAACTAACACCATTATCAGCTGATGCACACCATCTTGCACGAACCACGAGACCATAACTAACACTATTATCCACTCATGCCCATCATCTCGCATGGACCACGAGACCATAACTAACACCATTATAATACCATTATCATCTACCATCTCGCATGGACCACGAGGCCATGACTAACACCATTACCATCTCATGCCCATCATTTCATGTGGACCATGAGACCTTAACTAACACCATTATCATCTCATACCCATCATCTTATATGGGCGACAAGTCCATAATTAACACCATTACCATCTGACGCGCACCATCTCATGGGGACCACCAGTCCATAACTAACACCTTTATCACCTGATGCCCACCATCTCTTATGGACCTCGAGTCCATAACTCACACCATTACCATCTGATGCCCACCATTTCATATGGACCATGATACCATAACTAACACCATTATCATCGCAAAGCCACTATCTCATGTGGACCACGAAACCATAGCTAACACCATTACCATCTTATGCCCACAATGTCATGTGGACCACGAGACCATAACTAACACCATTATCATCTCATGTCCACCATTTTATGTGGACCACAAGTCCATAACTAACACCATTAGCATCTGACTAACACAATTACCATTTCATATGGACCACGATACCATAACTAACACCATTATCATCGCAAGGCCACCATCTCATGTGGACCACGAAACCATAGCTTACGCCATTACTATCTCATGCCAACCATCTCGTATGGACCACGAAACCATAACTAACACCATCATCATCTCATGCCCATGATCCCATATGGCCCACGAAACCATAGCTAACACCATTACAACCTGATGCCCGCTATCTCATATAGACCACGAGACCATATCCAACACCATTGTCATCTAATGACCAACATCCCATATGGACCAAAACTAAGGCCATTATCATTTGATGCCTTCCATCCGATATGCACCTCCACACCATAAGTTTTCTTTACCATTTCATGCCCACCGTCTGATGGCGAAACTGGGGAGAGGTAAATCAAGTTATCTACATATACGTTACAGCGTGATAAAGTGACATATTTTATGGGCATAAGTACAAAATACTGACTTACGAAGATTAGCCTAAAGCGGACCCGGCAGTATGTTAAATAGGAATCTCCCCTTCCCCTCCTCCCCCCTTAGTTGATTACAACAGTACTGTACCATCTGGTGCAGACATAGGTACCACCCATGGCGGGAATCTCTACGGCGGCGCTGAGTAAGACGTTGAGTAAGCGGTCCCCGGACATGGCCGTGGTCATCAGGAAAAGGCCCAGGTAAACCAGACTGTCCGTGAACCTGTAAACACAACATATAAATCACACTGCTGGTGAATCTGTACACACAACACAAATCAACCTGTCCGTGAGCCTGAACACAACGGATAAATCAACCTGTCCGTGAGCCTGAACACACAACGGATAAATCAACCTGTCCGTGAGCCTGTACACACAACATACAAATCAACCTGTCCGTGAGCCTCTACACACAACATACAAATCAACCTGTCCGTGAGCCTGTACACACAACACACAAATCAACCTGTCCGTTAACCTGTACACACAACAGATAAATCAACCTGTCCGTGAACCTGTACATACAACATATCAATTAGGCTGTCAGTGAACCTGTACACACGTCATGTAATTCAGGCTTTCAGAAAACCTGTACACACGTCATGTAAATCGTGCTGTCAGAACACCTATACCACCTGAGCCCAGGGCTGTGGGGTGATACTTAATATAGAGATTTATCAAACAACAAAGAGGAACACTTACCACACAAAGCACATCGTCATGAGTAGAAATCGTGTCTTCCTGTGCTTCAGAATGTCTATCACGTTGTATTTCACAACGCCATCAATGTCCTCAGTCTCAGGATGGGTCTTCGCCGGGAATTCCCCTTCTGGAAGCACGGAGAATTGTTGGTCTTCACCAGCCACTATCGTCTCGGGCTTACATCTGTTCATTTTAGCAATTTTAATCTGAATTTTCTCAGCTTCTTTGTATTTGCCATTCGCCACCAACCATCGCACGGATTCGTCAATAAGGCTGGAAAAAATTACGAAAGGTCCTTATATCCAAACTGATCGAGAGCCGTTTGATTTATAAGGCGATGAATCTGTATATTTACCTGAGAGTTGTTTAGTGACATGAGTAAATGCATAGAATAAGATTAGCATTCAACTCATTCATGCATACATGTTTAGCTTTAATTTACTCCATGATTGTTTAATATATTAAAATTTTTAAAGAATTTTCATGTGTCTAAGGAACTACAGCTTCGTCGCTGTCGCTTCACGTTCGGGTTCGAGATTGCTTCGTCTAAGGTCATACGTGGGAATGCTAGCCAGCAACCTACAGATAGTCATGAGTTTAATTCTCCCGGGCTCTGTCCGGTTAAGCAAAGAAGATATTCACATATACTCACGGTCATACACCAGCAGTAGTATACAGATTAGAGGTTCTGGTACACTTCTCACTATGGCCCTCCCCACCCCGCTGCAGGGGCCCCAGCTCAAGCTCAACCCAAGATCAAGCCATATTGTGTTCGCGTACACAACTTTTTGCCAATCATCTATGTAGAAAAACGGGCGTTCACATTCAGAGATAATTGCCATAGGTCGACCGACCCTCTGTTAGAGATCAAACAGAAACATAACCTACCTCGACGCCGAAAGAAAAGATGGCATCGACTGCGACGGTTTACCTCTTCTATCCCGAAGCAACCCTGCGGGTACCCGGTGGCTTGGAGACGATCTTCGAGAATGACATGACCTCATACCCACCACCATGCCCGAGCGCATTCAGAGAATCATATACCTGCTCCGTAGGACGGTCTATGATCACGATGTCATCGCCCGCGAGATCATATCAGATCAGACTTGTGGACGAAGCCGCAGCCGGATGGAAAACGCGCCCGCGGCCACGGCGACCGCGAAACAATGGCTTCTAGTAGCCAGTCCAATCACACACAAGCCGACGCTCCAATTAGAGGAAACTGTGGGTGTGGTATACCAATGATCATGAAAGGACAGCGTAATTGCGAATGGCTTCTCATCGGCTCCCGAGAGCACTGCGGAAAAAGCTGCCTTGGTGATTTCTGCAGGATCCAACTTACGCGCATGCACAGGAACTCCCCCATCCGAAGGTGAAACATCGGTACACAGTCAGAGGCTCACCTATGCGGGCCTAGCGGGGCTGAAGAGGCTCAAAAATATCTTGTTAGAGCCGAAGCCCGGACAAGGCGTATCCACCCCCTTGTTATGAGCGAACTCCAACGGTGGTCAGCTTGGGCAAAGACAGTGACCACTTTTGTAGGGCTGTAAGCCCTCCATCCTCTTCTCCATCAAATTTTCGCTTAGAGGAAAGTGTGTTTAACTTATATCCATCCATAGCCGCTATGGCGGCTACATGGATGGATGAATAAATCGACCAGCTACTAGTACGTGCCAGATAATCCAGCTCTCCATGATGTAGTCCAAAACATCCCGGAGGAGCTCATTCCTGAGGCAGTCAGGGATCGCCTCCTCCACCGCGCAGGAAGAGGGGTAGGAAGAGGAAGACCTTTGAGGAAGAATATGGCTCAATCCCCAAAACTTTCCAGACCACCAAGGACAATCAGAAGAAGGCTCTAGAGCTGTTCGAGGGTACCAAGGCAGATCGGCTCACGTTCCAGGGAAACCCCCGGGCAATCGGAAGGTATCTCCATGGCTGGCAGATGGCTGTGCCCGAAGGATTTCTCACAGGGGTGCAACTCCAGATCCAAGAAAAGTTTGAAGAAGAAGGTGTAAGATTTCAACTCGCTCTCAAGATCCAGGTTCGAAAAAGCAGGCCTGATGGCGACGAGGAGTACAGTGCTCCTGTGCTTCGCCACAAGCAGGAGGCTGTTCTACAGGTCATGTGAGAGCAGCGATTCAACAGGCAAGGCTTTCCCTCATAACCTGAAGACTCCTGAAAAGTGGACGATGAGAGGATCAGGGTGGGTTGTCCATCGAATGGAAACTCAGTGGCTGGACATCGATCGATACCAGCCGCTGAGAGATGAATCTTGCATAGCGCTATCAGTAGCTGTAGGGAACAAGAAGGTAATCGTAAACATGAAAAACAACGATGACCACTACCTCCCATGGGCACCCCGGTCAGCTCTTTTTCCAGACCCGAGTCAGACCACACTGCTACCGCCTACCATGTCTGGGGAAATCCGCTTGTAGTTGCAGGGCAACGGGACTCTGTTCGCGATCACTGCCACATCACCGGAAAATACAGGGATGCCGCACACAACGCCTGCAACCTGAGGCTACGGCTAAGCCCCAAAACCAACATCATCCCAGTGGTCCTCCACAACCTGCCGGGCTATGACTCTCACTTGATGATACGGGCGATCTCGAAGGACGAGGGTCGTATATCCTGTATCCCCAACAACAACGAGAAATACATCTCCTTCTCCCTGGAGCGGCACTGCTTCATCGACAGCGCCCAGTTCTTGTTGGCATCTCTTGACAAGCTGGTAGCAGCCAACGATTCCAAGGCGTTCCAGATCACAGCGCGGTATGAACCAAGCCAGCAGAGACGTGAAATGCTGATGCGCAGGGGTGTTTACCCATACGGGTACATGGATTCCTGGCAACGCTTTGATGAGCCGAAGCTTCCCACAAAGAAGGCCTTCTATAGCAAACTTTCGGACGAGGATGCGGATTACGCCTGTGCACAAAAGGTCTGGAAGGCCTTCGACTGCGAAACCCTTGGGGACTACCACGACCTCGACAACCGCACTGATGTACTCCTCCTGGGAGATGTCTTCAAGACGTTCCGGAAGACCAGCCGAAGGCACTATGGCCTAGACCCTGCGCATTATTACAACAGCCCTGGTCTCTCCTGGGATGCTGTCCCCAAGAAAACAGACATAGAGCCTGGACTGCTGACAGACTACGACCAGCAACTCTTCATCGTAAAGGGGATGAGAGGGGGTATGTCGATTGTCTGAAAGCGTCACCCCCTGGGTAACAACCCCAGGGTGGAAGGTTTTGACTCAAAGAAGCCACATCCAGTACCTGGGCGATGAGTCAGCTGCTACCAACAGGTGGATTCAGGTGAGTGGAAAGCTGCGATCAACACTCAGAAACCATCGCAAAGCATCCGACATACAACCCAAACGGCTATATCGTGGGAGGGGATCTGGAGTATCCACAAAACCTGAATAAGGTGCACAACTCTTACCCTCTAGCTCCAGAGCGCATGGTGGTTCCTAAAGAGTGGATGTCGGAGTAAAAGCACAATCTCCTTGGCCATGGGGTGGCACCCACTGAGGTTCAGAAGCGGTCCCCTAACCTCCGCGGTAAGGAACGCTATGTGCTCCGCAACTTACAACTTTACCTGTCCATGGGTATGCGCCTGAAAATGATTCACCGTGCTCTACACTTCCGGCAATGCCCCTGGATGGAGCCCTACATCCTAATGAATACCGGGTTCCCGATAAAGGCGACGAGTGATTTCAAGAAGAGCCTCTGCAAGCTCATGAACAAACCTGTCTTTGGAAAGACCAAGCAAAACCTACGCAAGCGAGGAAGACTAACTCAGGCAACTTATCGCCTGCTCGCCCTTCGCCAGAGCTAACATCTTCGACAAAGACCTGGCACCGATTCAGGTTCACAAGACCCGTCTGACCCTCAACGGCACCGTCTATGTGCGGATGAACATCCTTGACCTCTCGAAAAACCTGATATACGACTTCTACAGATGAAGGTTCAGTACGAAGATAACTGTCAGCTCCTCTATACTGACACGGTCAGTCTACTCTTCGAAATCCAGGCCGAGGATGTGTACGAGAATATGGTCAAGCATGCACATCTCTATAAAACGTCCGACTACCCAGTGGATTACCCACTCCATTCTATGACGAACAAAAAGGTTTTAGGCCAGCTGAAGGATGAATGAGCTGGGCCTCCGCCCTAAGATGTATAGCATCCTTGAGACCAGCGGTCAGAACATGAAAAAGATCAAAAGTGTAAAAAAGAATATTGTGAAGAAGCAGATCAAACATGAGCAGTAAAAGAGGCTCTCTTCGAAAAGCAGACCTTCGACCATGGCAAAGAAGTCCTGCGATCAGAGCGCCATCGCATCTACGAGCAGCATCTTGGAAAGGTATCACTCTCACCTTTGGACTCCAAGCGCTGGACAGCTGAAAATGGAGTGGATACGCTGGCCTATGGACACAAAGACACCCTTCCAACAGGCTCAGCTCCTAGCGGCGCTGTAAGACCCTATTTGGCGGAACTGAGTGAAAGGAGGCACTACGAGAAGTTCTTCGCGGACCCACCTCCGCTGCGAGCCATCCGATTCTACATCAAGATAGTATAGCACAGGCTCATCCGTTTTAGTCTCCGAGCGCCGGAGTCGATACACCTCAAAAGACCACACTAGATTAGTTGCGCGACGGGGCAGTAGTATATTTTCGATAGACGAATGCACAACCGGTCGCCCTTGGTAATAGGCACCATAAGCAAGGTATTCCAGGACCCTGATAAGTCTCCCACACGCGGCAGCAACACCCTCAGGTAGTTGCCCGGTCGTCGCCCAGAGGTTGCTCGGGCCCTCCAACACCTCTGCTGCGCAACGCATTGCGGTATTTTTGTCCTGCCACCAGAAATCGGGCGAGTTTTGTGCACTATCAATCAGTACATGGGCTATAGGACCAGGAAATTTGTTGCGGCAGGCACAGTAGTCAACCTCTAGCACAGCGCAGTATAGCTCTTCGGGCAATTCCATCATCAGGAAATATCCAAGCGATATATACAAATGGTATGGAAAGATAACTCGAGCCTCATTGCTCATGTTGTGCCTAGTATCCCTTGGGCTATCGTGAGGTATGTCCTAAATCCAAGCCGCCTGGAGCTGTTTTATAGCTTTATCGTGGCGTCTGCGCTCCCAATCGAACCCGGAGCTTCGAAGAGCTGAGAACAGAAAGCTACTACCTGCGAAAGCAAGTGCATTTACGAGAGTGCCTCCAACCATCATAGCGGTCGAGGCCATAGTAACTTCATACTATCTGCTGGAATGATCCCCTGTTTAATTAGCATGTCCTTGGTCGCCATCCCAAATCGCCACGTCCACGACCACCATCCCGATATCAAGGGGGATGAAGTCTAGCTTGGCAGGAGCACCTCCAATGACCATCTTACCCCATTTGGAGTATCCCATATCTAAGCCAGAGACGACTGCGCTGTGATACAGCGCGTTTACGAGCATCTTACCGTCGGTCACTGGAGTTGCCATGTTTTTATTCCATATGGAGAGGATCGATGGGAATCTTCAATTACTCAGCAGAGGGGGGGGGGCTTAGAGGTGGCTTGTGCCGTTTTCTCTTGTTGCAGAGCAACAGGAAGATTCGGCCGTTGCTGGTGATGAGCACATATATAACATACACCCGCTATATCAGCTACCCCAATGACATATGGGGTCCAGTTGGCAATTTCCTGCTCTCGCTGTTGAGAAGCTACTGGTGAAACATCAAGAGCCTACAAAGCAGGCTCTCTCCGTTCTGAGGCCTCCTGCTTTTCTGTTGTAGCAGCATCATGGTGATGTGATGCCTTGGATGCCCGAAGGTGTTCAAACAGTCGTCCCTCTTTGGCCTTTCCTTTTCTTTTGGTCTGTCACTCTTTCAACCGTAGGTGTCTCCTCCAGAAGGTTCGCTTGATGCCCCGACGGAAGGGTCGTTTCTGTTGTTAGAGGACACTGTTTGTTTAAATTGCAGTGCCTGGCTGTGGTAAGAGCAACGGTTAGCGGCGCTAGCATCATGCCCTGACGATGTTAGAGCACACAGGAAGCACTACTAATGTCCAACAAAAGAGTCTACCTCGAGGTAGCGCGCATGCATCGCGCGATATGGACCACTATCCTCTTAGCTCTAATGTATTCATATGCAGCCCATGCGATCACACTAAACGTGATTTTGTGCAGGGAAAATTGCAACAGCCAGCTACTGTTATGCAACAGTCACCTGATGTTAAGCAGCAGTGTTTCGCACATTATAGCACCTGGTATGCAGCCGGCTGATCACTCTTCAACAGAAGATTGGCATGCTTTGTTTCGGCCGGCTGCTGCTTTACTCTGGTAAACTCTTCCGAGGGTATTACATCATTTTGTCGGAGGCATTCTTCAAACGAGACCCTGTCTTTGCAGTGGAAGTTGGCGACCCAGCGCGCCTGCTGTCGTGGATCCTTCAGGACTGAGTTATATTTCTGAGTGAGCAACTAGACGCTTTGCTGCGCGTGCTAGCCGGAGAAGGCCAGCCCAGAGAGCATGTCTTTCTTTTTGGCCAGCGCCTTTCTGGCCGATCATTCGGCCATGATGTCCAGGTTAGGCTTACCTTGGAACAGCTGGTTGAAGGCACGGAGATAGTCATGGAACCTTTCATGTGGGTATACGACATCAACCTGTGGGTCGTTCCACACCCAGGGACGCATTTGATACACTCGATTGTACCGCATAGTGGGACACAGGAAAAAAAGGGGTTGAAACAAGCTGCGACAGGGACCCTCCAGGAGGTTGAGAGTGAAAAGGGTTTTCCCACACCCCGTCATTCCGCAGATAATGGCCGACCGGGGGTCCCTATGCCAGAGGTTATTAGCAGAGCGCTGAGACGAATCGGCCATCCACGCTGTTGAGCTGAGCGTCCTTGACCTCCTAAAGGTAGATGTTCAAAGTCCCGGCAGCCTCTGTTGTTTTCGTGATCTGAATGGTCACTCCCTCATTGGGGTTCTCGATGAGCCGCCCGCTGCCATGTAGCTGGTCGACGCCCGTGGAGCGGAAATCAAGCCATATGGTGTATTTAGTTAAGAACTTGCCAAGGGACATGTCCGCCAGCGGTAGGTCTTTTCCGACCATGGCCACCTCGGGATGGCGCTTGCAGCTCGCTGCAAAGATCTCATCCCACTGGTGGTAGGCGCGCAGGCCTTGGCTGTACAGTAGGTTGGGGGTCTCCTGGATTGTGATCTCCACCTGGGTTATTTTGGGGTTGTAGAAAGTCTTGGTGTACTGCTGGAAGGCCGCGGCAGGGTCCTCGAACAGCCTCAAGGTGTCTTTTATACCGCGGGCGATTACACTAAGGTTGATGTTTCACAGAGTATCTCTCTTGTTACAGGGGATTATACTTTTCTGGAGCTCGCGGTCGTACAGTATTGCCAGGCGCGCAGCTACCAGTCACGGATCATCCGGGCGAGCTCGGGCTGCGTGACCATGTGGCAATCTAGGCTGATGTTGTCAATGGTCTGACGGCTTGCTGCCAGGTCATCAGCGGCCCCTGTGGCCCGGATGACAGTGATGTAGTCGTTGACAGTTAGCCCATCTTCGAGTTTGTCCCCCATGGCTGACTGGTATAATGGCATATGGCTCTCAAGGAACTCCAAGTCGCGGGGGACGTCGCATCGGTTGCCATAGGCGGCAGTGATAGCAGTCTCAGCGGCATCGGGTGCGCCTTCCACTACACCAAGGCGGAGTTTGGTAACACTTTGGCCGGCCGAAGTGTCGATTCCCTGGTACTGGGCATTTTCTCTCTTCTGGGCCGTCTTCCAATAGTCCATGTAGCAGTGGTAGACGTCGCTGTCACCGATCGACATCACCTCATTGCCGCTGATCTTGATCGTGATCTTCTTCACCACAGTATGGCTGAGTCGTCGTCGGTTTAGCGTGATGGTGAAGGCCAGTCTCGCGGTCCCATGGACAACGACGTCATGGGAGCCGATTTTGGGGAATCGAAGAAGAGACTGTTCGTACCGGTCGATCGTACTCGGGTTATTTGTGATGACGAACGAATGGCACACACCCTTGAACCCAAAGGGGGTTCTCAGGCCGCGGTAAGGGGTGGGCTTGCGTCCGTATACGTTAAAGTCATTCTTATTAAACGTTGGACCGCAATGTTTAATATTTGCGCTGCAATGTTCAATAGCCAACATGGCAGACTTTGATTTCGATAACCCAACGTTTGGCCATGACGATGTAGAGTACGATGAAGAGACCATTCCCATGGATGATTGTGTCATTGATATCGCGGCCACTGGAACTCATGTATCACTGCATCAGGAGCTCCTCCAGTCACCAGTAGGTGACCACTACAATGCCATGGTGGAGAGGCGTCTCACCCCCTCAACTGACCGAGACCCAAGTAAGTTTGAGCTCGTCGGCAGTCGTTTGCGGTTGAGAGCACATCGCGACCTCACGATTATCAACTCTCGGACAGGAAAGCCACTGCACTCTCAACCAAACACGGCAGGGCGTGAGAGGGGCTGCCGTCAGAGAAGATCTGGAGTTCACCGAGTGAACCAAGGGGGACTCCAAAAACACGCTGTCGGCTCAGGCGGTTGCAGCCATCCAGAAAGCCGACAGGATGTTGGGAGAGGCAGCTGCTGGCATCGATACTCTCGAGATTCAGGACCCATGCGCGGTCGCGAAGAAGGTCGAAGATGCAGTTCAGATTATGGAGGCAAGGTTCACGGTTAGCGCCGTCGATGATATCACGATCACTGACCCCTCATTGCCTGCCCGTAAGCTGCCTATCCGTGAGCTGTTGTGTCTTGAAAAGGTATTGCAGACTATCCCAGGCGAACATATCAGCAACATCGCTAAGCTCTCAGCCCTCGATGAAGACATCTTTCGGCAAAAACGGAAATTGGATGGTCTCCCGATGAGTTCTCCAGGCACCGTATTGCTCAACGGCTATGTGACCTTCAGGATGAGAGACCGGTCCGCCTTGAGGCCGCTTCGGTCACCAGATATGTGCTCCGCTCTCAGGTCAACCGCATCCGGGATACTATCAACCGCATCCCTCACGAGGACACAACTTTTGCCGAAAGCATACGCACCCTGTTCCGCGAACAAGGCTTCACAATCGCGTCGATCCTCACTGCGATCGGTGTTTGCGTTAACCGGGCGCTCTGCAGCAGCAGCGCCGCCAACACCACCACCCTGAGCCAACCGACAACGGTTGGGTTGAAGGAGTGGGTAAAAAAACACCTAGGGGCCTGGGCAGGCTTTTAGCTCAGCTCGCCGGTAAAGCCACTGCGGCTCTCCCAGGTGTTATAGGGAGTATCGTCTCTTGGTTCCTCGGCGCATTAGGCAAGGCCGTGATCTGGGTTGCCGAAAACACTTGGGCCCTGGTTGTCGCTACAGGTGGAAATTATGCGGCAGTTCGACATCTAGCGTGACCAGATTAGTGCAAACGCGAGGGCGACGCTAAGTATTACTAACGCCACCGTTTCTTTATCGTGCTCTCTCGCTGACCTCAGTGAAGCTGGAGCCGGCACTGCTGGCACGGGTCTCGGTACTACTGGAGTCGGCAGGGGTACTGCAGCTGGCTGAGGCTTATCGATGCTTGTCACCACAGTCCCGGCAGCTGCCTGCGCATGAACTGATGAAGGCAAGTTTACGTCTCCGTTGACGCCAAGTTTCTCATCTGTTGTGGCTATGACCATCTCGTTGACATAGCCACTGATTTTAACGATTCGCAGGTCCATATTCCGTGGCGCCATGTACAGACCCACGCTAAACGCATAATCTACTTAGGAGCGGGCGTACCTCATGACAATCTCGTACCTCTCTATGGCCGAGGGAAAGTCAACAGGCCTTGCTAGGGCGTTTTCGACATTAGCTACGAACTGCTTCTGCTCGTCAAATGCCGTACCTGCCGTGCCTAAGATACTGCTGCGTTTCTGTGCCTGTGCTTCGAGGACTGCCCAAACATAAGTCCGAATGGTGTCGTTAGCGATTTCCACGCCTGCCTGGGTAAACCCTTCAGATTTGTCGAGGATGAAGGTGGCCCATGCTTAATCGACCTCGCTGCCTTGCGAGATGAAATCGATGTGAAAGTTGTTCGGTGTTCGCTGGAATGACATGCGGCGACGATCGTAGTCGGAACGCTATTTCACGTATCCTGTCCTCGTGACATAATAAAAAGCCACGCCTAACACATCGTTTCCACTTCTTTTTTGCCGCCAGTTTGTGTCCGGGGAGACCCAAAACTCGGCGCAAATTCGCACGGATGGCCTCCGATCGTAGGAGTTGTCGATCGGACTCCATCCATCGTCTTGTTGGCGTGGTGTCAGAATCTCTTCCAGAATACGCGCACTTGATAGTACACGTGGAAGTGGAATACAGAGTTGCTTAATTGTGTGTCGGCTATGAGGTGATTTTCCTTTGACACCCCACAACCGGTCGTGGTCATGAGCGGAATAAATGAAGGTGACAAACTACTCAAACTGGCGCCTCACAAAGAAATATTTGTCCACCTAGATGAGGTGAGCAAGTCCGAAAACATCCCCGCAAAGTCTACCAGTGATGCGAGTGGTTCTACTCTTCTGAGAGCAGTCGCGGTATAACTCGAAGGCATAAACTCCGGAAGGACGGCGGCATTTGCCAATCCACAGTACAAAAAATTGTTGGCTGACTTCGTGTCGGGGCTTACTATAAAGCTGTCAAACATTTCCGGCCAAGCTATAGATACAGCATACAGCGTAACTTTACACATTCGCCGACGTGATAGACCCAGTGGGTCTTAGTTGCACTAGCCTAGACCTATCATATCTGGAAGATCTCGAGGGTTTTGACCGACAAGGGAAGGATGAACGGATTTACGCCTTCCAACTTCGGGGAAAGTGGGGTGTTTTTGCATGAAAGAAGGTGCCGTTGGGAAAATCCGAAGAATCACCAAAGTTGAATGAGCTCGCCGATGTCGATATCGAAACCCCGAACACGCTCCAAAAACTCACCCTGGTTCTATCTGATGATCCTGAGAATAATGTAAGAGGTGTCGTTAAATCGAACGATCCCAAATGGGACATTGATCTGGGTGTGACCGCGCTCCTGGTGCACGGCCATTGGAGATAAAATCCATCTGAGGATATTGCCGGAAAGGGGCCATATGATCGGAGGAGATCCAGATGCATCATCTTACCTCGATATCAACACACCATTTCAAGTCGGCGAGGCTCCCCAGGGTATCACAATCATTCTGGATATTATATTGGGTCATAATCCAGACAATCCCTTCCACATTCTTCCTGGCTTGAAGATCGGGTGGCCGAAAGAGAATGTCGGTAAAAGCTTGGGTTGAGCTTAGGTTGAGGCCCTCCAGGGGGTGGGGAGGGAACTGGTGGGAAGTGTGTCAGAACCCCTATTCTGTATACTACTCCAGTATTAACCTGTATTAGATATATTGATTTTAATGAATGATTATGGCTTAACAGCAGCCAATATCATTATGGACAAAACAGACAGGGATACAAGATTTGACGTAAGTTAATGACATACAAGAAGTAGGCAATGACAACAACAAATGGCGCCAACATCATGAGCTGCACATCACGCCAGTTCAGTCCATCAAAAGCGTAGCCCAGGCCGGCTAAGACAGTGATTCCCACACCCCACAGTAAGCCGTCCAGTATGATTACATTGCTTCTCATTCGAGCAGGGAATATCTCCATCATCAGTACAATCTTCACATCATAGTGGCCCTCAAAAACAAGAACATATTTCAGATAAATAACAAATTAGCTGCCGTGGAATAGCGGAGTTGGCCTGCTCGATATAAGGATTTTGTAATACAATATAGTGCTCCTTGCACATCCCTAAGATGGCTTTGCTATGTATTCCTATTCTGCGTAAATATTTTATGGTTATCTTTATATACGCGGAGGAAGCATGACAAATTACTGAAAACATCACCGCTCCGTTTTTACCATGCTTTCTGGCGTAAAGCCGCAGCTAGACGGGTGGTAGATAGTTTCCAATAGGGTCCAACTATCGGTAATAACGGGTTGTGTCATATACATACTAAGTATCAAGACTTTTCAAGAGGCTTGGCGCAGGAATGTGCAGTACGTACATATGTATGCAACTTACCAAGCAGAAGAAGCCGTGTAGAAAGCGCAAAGCAAGAAACCAGTTATAGCTGGGAATAAACGCGACAACCGCAAAAGACAGGCTCTGCAGGCATCCTGTTATGATCAGTAATGGCTTCCGACCAAGTCTGTCGGCGATGTGTGAGACCACTGGGGCTCCAAATGCCATGCCGAGAACGTAAAGAGTCTGCGTCAGTTCTGCCAGGTATCCTTTGTCACAGACAAGATCCCACTGAAAAGAAAACCAATTCTGGAAAATGATGACTGTGTGCTAAATGACTGCTCCCAATAATTTCTGACGAAACAATTCTAATAAAATGGCGTATCGCTAGCAGGTCTCATTATCAAAAGGGCTTACAAAATGCCCGCTTTACATACACATGTACATAAATTGAGGTCTATAATTGTGTTATAGTACGCTAACCATTAGCTCCATTCTCGCTGTAAATAGGTATACAAGTATCCGTTAGATATATGTGGGATCCTTGAAGAGAAATCCACTGTCTATGTCATGACGTGAAGAACTGAACTCTGTGGAAATGAACTAGTTCTTACATTCTTTATCCACAGAGAACGCTGGTTAATTCACACGACCACTGCAGGCTAGATATTACAAGAGGGTATGTTCAAACTATTACACTAAAGAGACGAAACAGCGCATGTCATAATGTAAATAAACAGTAATAAAACAGAGAACTGTCTGTATGTAACACAGTGACACAGGATACAAATGCATTTCACTGTCGGTTTTCGTGAGTTAAGAGAAATATGGGAAGATTATTTACCTCGGACACAAACGACACATTCTTCCCGCCTTCGTATTCGTATCCAAACGGACAGGAGGAGCTTTGATTGGATACGCCGCCTGTCATCTCGCACTTGCCATTAAAAACGTCATCATCTGATGAATCATTCCTGTGTGTTTCAGGTATGAAGCATCGAAATTTCGGCTGGAAACCTGCAATTGCAAGAGTTATAAAATATGACATGGACGTCCAAATTCTTAGAAGACTTTTATAAATGAGATCGCACATGCACGCCAGTGCTAGACGACATAAATCGTGAGATTATGAGGCCGTGGTACTAGTATATGACAGGATGCTACATGTGTAATGCGATCCATGTGTAGGATTACATGTTGAGATGTGGCAGTGATATGTAATTCTAACATCGCGTCATCGTGCTTCATCGCGGTTCAATCTGCAAAACCCAGCATAGATTCAAGGATGATAAGAAATTACATTTTTGGAGGACATTCAAGGATGATCAGAAATTACATTGTTGGAACATTTCGTCGTATTATCGTCGTATGCTCTTTTCTTGTCGTCACTTTCATATAAAGTTGCAATTTAGCCAAAATTGTATAATAATATTATCGCACTATGACGCAAATAACATCATCGTGTCATAATTGTGTCATCATATTACCATGTTATCATATTATCTGACACTATCGTATCATAATTATTCCACAGAGGGATCGTACCGTTGTACCACAATTAAACCTAGCTCGATACCCCTGTCTAATGGTGACTTATACGTACTGATACGCGGGGACCGCTGGCACTCGTTGAGTTCCTCTGCATGCTGGTTAGATTCTTTCCGAATACACATAAAGCACCTTAATATCGAAAGTCGAAATATTTGCACACATTTTGCCACAATCGGTATTAAGAATTACCTCATGATTCTCCAGTAGCCGATTTTAACCGAAGTAGAAAATCAGCCGGCACATGCTGCCATGCTTTTTAAATCTGTGTAAACGAAGCGCCCTCCTAGCCGCGGTTGATCTTTCCGTTACATCATATCTTGAAGTTTGCATCCGTACTAAGCAAATCTACGGATTCAACGAATTGGCATAAAGGTCAGCCACGGATGCTCAGACGCGGAGAGCGAACAACGCGGTTTATTTGGTCAAGTTGTCGACAACGCACTTGAGCGTAAGTCACTAGTGTGAAATATCTTGGATTTACTGGTTGTGAAGGCTACATGATGTGAAAAAAATTGGCGGAGGAACAGGGAATGTCTTGGTGAAGATAGTTTATTTAAATTTTGCCCGGTTCATGCATGTCTTGGTTCATTTCGCACGGATTTTCGTAGCGCGGAGGGTCTCCGCGTTAAGCCATCTTTAAATACCAATATTTTAACTTGCATAGGTCCTAGGCTTTGGTCTATGCCTAAGCCCACGTTAAAAGATCACAGGCGAGATCCTTGGCTAAGTTAAACTATTGTATTTCCACTGTGGTTCCGTGCAAGAAAGTTCCAATACAAGCAATGAAACCCTAAAAAGTATTTATTTATTTATTTACTTATTTATATAACTGATTATTTTATTTATTGGTTGATTGGCTGATTCAATGATTACCCTTTAACACCGTACTCTGAGATTTTTTACCCACATATTGACGGCCAGGGTTATGGACCACCGCCCTTCATCAGGTACACTGCAAACCTCCGGCGACCTGCGTGTTTTCTATTCAATAACCAGAAAAACATTTCACTCTTTCATAATATCGCCGTTTTTAGGCCTTCTGGCAGATTTGAACAGCCACATGTCATTGAGGGTGGCAGCAATTAACATATCTCCGGAAAACTTTGGTGAAATATTGGGCGCAAAAAACGAGAGATTTTGGCACTCGCCAGTTGACGTTCTTGATCGATTGGTTAAAGGGGCTGGTTTTTCAGACACACTGAGTAGTGGCCTGACTGCTCGTAGGGCCTTGGTTACAGGCAGTCAGTGACGATGGTGTGACACGCTGAGTTCAATCTCGGACCTAGGGAGGGAACCTGTAGATTCCCCCGCTTTCACTGCTCGTAGGGCCTTGCTGACAGGCAGTCAACAATGCTCGTGTGACACACTGAGTAATGGTTCAATCCCGGCCTTAGATAGGGAACCAGTAGATGTCTCCACATTCACTGCTCGTAAGGACTTGGTGACAGGCAGTGGGCGACTCTCGTGTGAGCCTTTGCACAATGTAACGATCGCGTAAGAGACTATTCACGAAAATGGGACTCTATTTTCTAGCCTGAGTTGCCCTCAACATATCAAAGCAGTGCCCTAAAAAGACATGTTTATCCTGAAATTATGCTTTGCACAACTGTGTTATTGGTGACGAATCAAGGTCACAGAGTCCCAGTTAATACGGATGTCACTGGCACATAGACACTAGCCGAAGTAGCAAGCAGAAGTTTATGATTAAAAGGGCGATATACAATGTATTTGTGAACATATCTGTAAATCTTTGAAGATTATAATGAAGCAATTAATAACAAATATTGTGGAAAAACTCTTAATTTGGGGAATTAAGGGCAGTCTAGAATTGGAACCTAGTCAGGTTGTAAGTTTTTCGAACCCCATGCAGTGCAGTGGATTGTTGTTGTCGGGGATCAGGGTTGGTCCTTATATAACCTTATCGCCGGTTCTTCTCCGAACATAACGACTGGAGAATAACGACAGAATGTTGATCATCGTTCGTTCACATACTCCTGCCTTTATTTGTCCATAACGAGGGGGGGTCCCCGGAGAAAAGATGGAAAATGTCTGAATAAGTTTTACCAATCTCTCAAAACAATATCTCATTCCAAATCCATAATATCTTGTTCACCACGTAGACAGTTCACACTCTGCCAGATTGAATCCGGGAGAAAAGTATTTACACACAATACAACAATATACAGTTTAGATCACCCGGTTACCAACTACCTGGATACTCATTCAACTTAGTATCCAGGGAGTTTAAATCGTCTACAAAATGTTTGCACCACGATGTGCGTCTAACCTATATTTTGCAAGGTGATTTCAAAAGATGGCCGCAATGAGGCTGTTACGATGTAAGAGTCAATCTGCTGTTTCTAGTGTGTTATTTCTGGCCCTGAGGGTCTTTGTTACTCAAGGATAAAAAGGTCACACGAAATCATAATAACTCTCGGACGAGAGTAAACCTGATTTGTGGCGTACAACTTTGACACGCCAAGGACAGCTCAGTCGATTCGATCTAAAAACATCTAGCCCTTTAGTAAATGCAGCAAGTTAAACTGTTACTGTGGAAGTAAAGTGGGGACACGGTCAACCGGTCTCAGAGCCACTGTTAATGGCACTCTGGGTCTGAAAACTATAGCATACAGTAAGCTAAGCCATGTAGTTATCACACTTGGGTTAGTTGTAAAATAGCTTCCATCGTTTTGCATTTATGAAAAAAATATCTCCTGTTTATCTTCGCATTGGCCCGGATACCCGTCGACAATAGGTCCAATCATACGCATGAATACATGCAAAGGATATCAGGGTCATATATACGAACTCCACCACACACTCAAAATAATACTTCACCGCCAATAGATGGATATAACATTTTGATAAGGGTGTTATATTCACAATAAGTAGTATGTATCATACCAAATGTAGTAGAGTGTAGAAACATACATTCAAATCAGACACGGCATCCCGTCAGCAAGTTTTCCGGTCGGGTCGAAGCGACTCTGTTGAGCCATGTTTTGAAGCAGCCAAACTTACGACTTATACCATGTTGCAAATAAAAAACATCCGGACATGTAGGCCTACACTTTCCTGTTATTTCCTTGGAGCATCAGTTAACATAAGTTAACATTCAGTTTTCGTTTTATGTTATCAATTTTCTTGCGGTAGAAAGGCAAGGGCAATGCTTTTCAGGTAGTATGCACTCGACTTTAGCAAACCTGAAACAAGTTTGATTCACTAGTTACACAAAAACGTATGTTTCATTCTGAGTGATGAAGTCTGGTTGAGTTTCACTACTCTAATTATTGAACTGACAATTTTAACTTATACGTCGCATGTTGATAACTGGAATAACGATTACAATCAGTTTGTAAAAGGAAATTTTATGTGAGGTGGAAATCAAGCAATGTACTGACCTGCTCAAACCAGATGCCTTTGCTTACGACAATCGACCACTGGTTGCCCGAATCACTTTGACGCCACATATGTTCACTTGCTTTGATCATATCTATGGAATCTTAGACAGTTTTAATTTTGTGAAATGGCTTAAAGTTTTTCTATCTTTTTATTGTAGCCTGCTAACGGGAGTCGGCTAAATGACCCTTAGCCAAATAATTGAACTCACTTAGCTTCGCTTTGAGAAGAAGACCTCAGAAGATGACTTGCGCTGCTTCTGTTAATTTTATGAACCTACCTATTACCAAGATGTTCATCGTAATGAACGACGTCATAAATTGACTGAGACTCAGGACAGTCCACTGTATGATGTGCCATCTGCCCGGTTGTGCAAATATATCGCTGCCGACGGTGTTGAAACGCCCTTCGCCACATGCCATGTTGAATCCGCTGTTACAGTCGGGCCAATATCACAACCTATCACGATAGTAAAACCTTGGGGCAGACCTCGACCGCCAAACTTGCCCTGTAGCCCGAAGCATGAACTTTCTCGCTCCGCTACATAGGCGTATAAGCTTGCTATCTTCTGATCTTTCTTGGTTACGCCTAACCTCCGATTGTCAGTGGAGCGTTCATTCAAGTGTGCCCCCACCCCTCGGCCCTTCAGTTCCGTCCATTGAAACATACCCATTGAAAATACTAGCCCGGCGCCACTTCACCCTGCTGTTTCTCCTTTGTGTACTTGGACAATGTGCAGCAATTTTATGTTCAGTCTCACTCTAATAATACTCAATGTGTGCGTAAACCTGATATTAAATGCCAAGCGAAGTGTAATTAAATATTTTGTAAAAGAGGAAAGCTTGACCTCTCAGTAATACATATGAACTGTTATGGAAATTACGGGATCTTTCAAAGCATATCCAGGATGGTCAAATCATATAGCCTAAATACAGAGTATACGGTCCATATGGTAACGGTATTTTCAGCATCTACCTTTGCCTCCACTACTGATTTAGAGATAACTTAGATTCTTGTGTACACTACATATTTCTAAAACGCATATCAGTCATTTCAAAAATAATCCGAATGTAAATAACAACAAATAACACTCTCGAGCAGGAGTATCACATTTCATGTAATTTCAGCGAAAACTAGCTGTTTAACCGATAAATACAGAAAAAAGTCATTAAATTAAAAAATCATTACCAGTATATAATTTCAACTGCCCTTTATATATATTTTGAAATTTCTTATAGACATAAGATGGGGGTGTTTGTATAGTTTGGGGCATCTTAACTCATTTTGAAGGAAGAGGGAAAATGGTTTAAGAGGCGACCATAGTTAATGGGTGTTGTATGAGTTAGTATTTGGGGAATTTATCCCCAAATTTGGGGGATTTTACGGTACCGTTGACAGGTTCCAGCTGTTTTCAGTGATTCTTTAGTTCTACTCACTATGTACTATCACTATGACAGATTAGGTTGAGAGCTAACTAGAGCTTCAGCTGGCGGTTAATTGAGCTGAGTCAAAGATTTGCGTACATGATCCGATCCTTGGGGCTGTCACTAGCTCAGTCCACTAAAGCTGAGACAAGCGATTATTCACCTCTGAGGCCACTTTGTCCCAGGAGACTTCTCATGCAAGTACACTTGGTAAAAGACGTATTGGCCTTTGCAGAGTCCAGTTTCCTCTACCCATACGAGAGACAACCGTCACAGTATAGGTGAAGAGTTTGCAGTCACGTCAAGATATTGTTTACGTGACGTTTAATTTGCACTGTTTGTGGAATGCAAAGAACACGCGAAAAAGACTTTACTCTCTATAGAACTATAGGCTTCCATACGTTATCTTGTATTGTCTTTAAATAAAAACTGCAGAGAAATAATAACATTTACTATAGTCGGTATAAATTCAGTCCACACCTGAAAGGTTATTATGGTATTAAAAAGCCACAATACTGCTTGTTTGACACGATGAAACGTCCAACAGATTATTTGGGATAACTATTGTAGCCTACATTTTCATTTCACTTATACTACGTTTCAAAAAAATATTCACACCTGAACCATCAATTACAAAACCGTATCCGACGCCTTTGCCGATAACTGTACATCTTTTTAGGGTGGTAAACATGGTACGATATTCGAACACATAGTGTTTTATACATGTCTCCATCTTATAAAGAGTACCTCGTTGATCTCATAACAATTATCCAATAAATCAGGCGGCTTATTTCACGTTCAGTATGACGGTATCAGATACGCAGGCGCCAGGAAATATGTCACAAGGTGAAGTTTCTGTAAAGGGGAGATTCCCGCGGTAGCGCTAAGCACGTACAGTAGTGAAGGATCACTGTCAGTCCCTGGGGTGAAGTGCCTGGGGTTAAGTTGTCTGGGTGCACAAGGGTGCCCGAACACCTACGGCTTAGAACATTGTTGATGCCACTATTCCATGTAAGCGGTCAGTCAACCCATCTAGGTTATCATATATACAGTAGCCACTCTCTACACTGACTTGTCACTTGCTGCACAACCCCTCCGACGCCCTCTCCTAGATAGAAAAGAAATACAGTGACGTGCCAATTGCCTCCAGTAAAATTGTCGCGAGCTGGCGTACATTAAATTGCCCTGTGGCCGATCATTCGAAATGTTTCCACAGAATAGAGGAAACAAAATAGCTTGCTTCCTCTATTTTTGTTCCTGTTTGAATACAAATACCATAGACTGATATGCAAGAGGAGCTAAATCCTCATTGTCTTCGAGCCAATAGTGTAGAAAGATTTCAATTTAGCAATCAAGACCTTTGGTCACGGATCAGTGAACCCTATAGAAGGTCTTCAGATCAACGAACCGAAAATGTTTTACAACATAAGTGAATTGAAACGGGTGGAGTTTGATAAAAAGGTCGTCTGTAAGCCCAAGACTGGCCCAATCATTAGGGGTACTTGATAAATCTGAAGCTTTCTAATCAGGTGTTTGCTGTGTAGACCCTGCCAGACACTCCGAAAAATAGCTCCTCACAAACAGACAAACACCAAGCCTACCTTCTTTCTGACCAAAACATGCAAGCTCAATCAACTGAGTTATTTAATAAGTCCAGACATTTCTGAATAATTGAATTTTATGAAAGAGAGCTAGAAATTGTATCCAGTGCTATCTACATTCCGCCAGACACTCAAAACATACGTCGCTTTTGAATGATTGAGGTGCGGGGGGGGGGGGGTCTGTTTTACATCTTGCAGATAAAAGGGAGGTGATTGGCAGGGCATATTTTAGACCTCACCTCGTCGCTACCTCTCCTTTCATCACAGGCGTACCTCGAGTGGCCGCATCTTGTGGGCCTTACAGTGGAGTCCAATCAGTTCTTCGGTGGAGACTGAATAAGCTGACTTTACAATATAGTACTGCTTGTTTGACGAAACGCGCCTTTGTTTGATTGGTGTAGGGTCCAAAATGGCAGCTAATATGTTACTGGGTTGTCTAGTTGCTGCCTCCTTAGAGAGGAGGCTTTCTTCAGTTTCCTATTGCAAATGTCTCAACAGCTTCGATAATCTCTCGTCGACTTGGTAAAAGCCTTTACAGAAGGTAGAGGCGAACAGAGCACCTAGACAATGACTTATAAAGGCGATGGAAAGAATGATCAGCAAATGAAAGGAATGATCAGTAGAAATCCTTTGAAGTGATTAGACAAATCTGAAACGATCATCTGGAGCTCCAGGGTTGATTCAAGTCTCTCGCTATTCACTGGTATTCACAGAAACTTCACAGAATACAGCTTCTTAACACATGTATAATGGCACTGGGAATCAAGTCACTACACTAATAGCTACGAACTTAACTGTCTCTAGAACATACGTATTCCAACACGCAAATGACAATATTCATCTTTTATGCATTTATCTGTAATAAATAGCCAGCTAAGTTATCTACTTTTTTCTAAAGACGTAACTTGTAAACTCTGACATGTTCTTTTCACGGTTCCGTAGTAACGCTCTCGTGTATCTGAATACATTGTTTTGTGTGATTATGTAAGATCTGACATAAGTCATAATATCTCCGGGACAAGCATCAACCTGTCTTTTGTAACACAACTTTCACACCCCAAACAGCACTGTCGACACGATGTATAATATCTAATCTTTCAGACTGTTTGGGCTAGTTCTGCCTCCTTCTATATTAGCTCTATGGTCTCCCTAGTGACGGCACGGCTGCGTGCGTGCGTGTGCGTGTGCGTGTGTGTGTGGTGGGGGCTGGGGATGGGACTCTAGTTCCATAGTAAGGAATGAGAACACGTCTGTTCACATTGACCTGATGATATCCTTTTGAAAGAGAATTCCATATATATTTATCCCAAGCCAGAAGATAAGTCTGTCAATTTTATGAACTTACCTATTAACAAGATGTTCAACGAAGTGACCGACGTCATAAACTGGCTCAGACTCAAGACAGTCCACTGTAAAATGTGCCATCTGCCTGCATATGCAAACATGCCTGCCAACGGTGTTCAAACGCCCTTCGTCTCCTGCCAGATTGAATTCTTGTCACTGCTACGGGTTCTTTATCGGTCCGACCAAGACCACAACCTATCAGTAAATACCTCTGGCAGACCTATCTCGTCAGGACCACAAAATTCCCGCTTTCTTCTGATCTTTTCGGGTTAGGCCTACCCTTCCATTGCCACTGGAGCGTTCATCATACTCTGCCCTTTTGTTAACTGCGCTGCCCGGAGCCATATCATACTGCCCTTTTGCCTTTATGTTGGACAAAGCGATCTTATTTTGAATCTCGCCGTAACAACACTCAGTGTGCCTCTACATATAAAGACATATGAAGTGTTATGCAAAATACTGACTGTGTCAAAGTGTCTCTAGACAGGCCATATAGATATGCGATATATACGATGAGGGAGTTTGAACATCTACCTTTGCCTCCGCTATTCATTTAGCTGAAACTTTATGCCTTTATACATATGTCTAAAACCTGGTATGTACTTTTTCCTAAACTAAAGTCATGCTTAGTTATATATCTGTCATTTACAAACTTTATTTGGGCCTAAATAACACTATCATGCAGGAGTATAACACTATTTCAACAAAACTGACCTTTTAACCAATAAACACAGAAAAAGGTTTATTTCTTGGAGATGTTACCATTTATTTGTTGAAGATGTTACCATTTTCATTGTGACATTAGGATAATGTAGGGCCTCTGGCAAGAGTTCATTTCCAACTCGCCCAGTCGCCTATCGCAACTAGCCCAGTGTCAGTCTTTCATTTGTGCTCATAAAAGGATAGAACACGTGTAAATAAATGGCAAATGACCATGATCGACTTAGATGGAGAGAAACTTTCCACAAAAAGTACCAATCAGTAGGATGGGTGACACAGAAATATAGACGCGACTATCATTAAGGCTCACCTACACATCTTTGCACTAATGAACGTCTTCAAGAAAAAGAAAACAAGCAACCAATGAAATAAAAATGTCACAGCTCGAAGGAGGGCAGGCACTCCCACTAGGTAAGCCGATACCGACAGCTGGACGACAGATTTGGTGACCTGATAAATAGAAGTTCGCTGTTGCATGCTCGTACTTTATTATGCTGCGAAATGTGATATATTTTGCGTATATCTATGCTCGCCATGTCTTTCGATAATTCATTTGTTTAATCTGCACTACATGTCCTGCATATACACAGTATTCTTGAAAAATCTGTTTTCCTTAAACTAACGTATGCTACCTGTAAATAGAATCTCTCGATCAAGATCGAATGGCTGCTATATGCAAATGACATCTTGGTAGTATTGCGATGGACTCTTACAGTTTAATCTTAGCCGTCTCTGACCTCGATTGGCATTTCGCCTACCTGAAAAAGTTGATGACCTGCGACGACACCCTGGCAAGTGGTAGGCGTCTCCAGAAATTTGAACTGATCTCTTGAAATTTTGTGAAAAATCATCACTAGTATAAAATTTTAACTGCTCTCATAATACAATTTTCTTAATTCTTTATAGGGCCCTCTGTGGCTCAGTTGGTTAGCGCTGGCACAGCGCAATGACCCAGAAGCCTCCAAACAATGCGGTTACTGTAAGTTCGTCCAGCTCTTGGTGGCTTCCTACGTGGGAAGGTCTGCCAGCAAACTGCGGATGGTCGTGGGTTTCCGCCGGGTTCTGCCTGGTGTCCTCCCACCATAAAACTGACCGTCGTCGTGTAAGTGAAATATTCTTGAGTACGGCGTAAAACACGAATCAAATAAATAAAATGAACAAATAAGTCTTTATATACATATAGAGGGTCAAAGACTGACGTACATGATCCGATGCGAGAGGCTGTTATTGGCTCAGTCCAGTGAACCCTAAGACAACTGGTTATTAACCTCTGAGGACACTTTGCCCAATAAGGCTTTTCATGCTAGTACATCTGGTAATAGACGAGTGACCTTTCCAGAGGAGCAGAAAGATGAATGGGAAAAACCGACAGAAATATAAAATGAAAATTTCCATTTACAATGATATAATAATAAGAAGAAGAACTAGAAGAAGAAGAATAAAAAAACTATTAAACAGGGATTAGGTTGGGAAATAAAGTTGAAGGAACTTAGAGTGAAAACAGTTATTAAGTTGGTCATTAAGCTGAAGAAACTTGGAGAGGAAACAGGGATTAAGTTGGTCATAAAGTTGAAAACACTTGGCGTGAAAACACAAATTAAATTGCTCAAAAAGCTGACGACACTTGGAGTGAAAATATTCCGCAGGTTATTCATTACATGGCATTACATTATACATAATACAACATATCATGTACAGATAATGCATCATAACAAATCTAATTTACACAGGTTATGTATCAAAACAAACTTTACATGTAACAAAGCTACCAGCCATCTAGTGCGATATCATATCTGCACGCCAAGCGCTAGATCCTTGACGATGTACATTTGTGTCGGAACCTAGGGAAATCCACAGGTTTCTGGCCGACTTTCCCACGTTCGGCAGAAGAAGAAGTCTGCATGAATTGGACTTGTACTCACAGCGATCGCATTGGTGTGAGGCCCCTGGGTCATTACGCAACGCCAGCGAGCTAACCAACTGGGCCACTGTGGCCCACAGTGCAATATACAAATAATTATTGAGACATGACCTATAACATTAGAAGTAACATTTCAGAAATAGTACTGTGTGGCCATATTTAGTGCATGCATATATTTTTGATGATATTTCGGAACTTGTTTAATGCACAGCTTGTCCATGTATAAACAAACAAGACTACTTTAAATGCCCAATGGATGTAAGGAATCGAACTTCTGGTATCCTTTGCCGGCTTATTTGCAAACTTCACAGGTTACACCTGGGTAAGGCGAGTTCAAAATGATAAACTATTATGGTGACTGTATAGCTCCAATAGCATTAGCCGATACTTCATTTCAACTACATTATTGCGTCAACCAGCATGATATTCGAAAGAGTACAATTTTTCATATCGATCATACATAACAAATTCGGTTCAGTTAATCATGTTATTATGATGGAGATTTTCTCAGGAAAATGCGTTAAATTAGAGAAAGCTGCTTTTCGCCTTACTTCTGTCTTGCATAATAATTAGACTTTTACTAGTTTCAAGTAAGATTTCCCTTTTTTTTTTAGTTGTAATGCGGGGGAGGGGGGGCGTGAGAATATTACCCCTCAATACTGCAGCATAACAGCTCAAATGTCTAACAATGCACATACCTGCCGAGCAGTGCTGAGCCACACTGACTTGTGGTATGAAACGATAGGTTCAGCAGATCTGTGAATATAAGTTACAGACCACTAGATTTTAAACGATGTTACTTTGTTGTAACTTGCACAAAAAACGGGTTTCTGTGAACAATTTCAACGCAGTGGGAGCCTTACTTTGTCGGGTTGATCGCCTTTTTCCGCTTCTATTCACAGTAGTATTATCGTCATTAGAGATTCCACTTTGTGGAAGGGCTGGTTCAAGGGCTGAGATCTGCTGCTATTAACATCGTCACGGGACCTAGTGATAGGATACAAACGTCTCCAGCTTTCTGAATATCCAAAGATGTCACCGCTTCATGTGACAAGAAATTGATTATTGAGCGAACTTTAGGGCATAAACGTGACGGAATTATGCCAAAGCGAAGATGTTTTCGTCAAAACACCACAGATTTACTCTACCAGTTGACCGGAACACAAAAGTGAAGGTACAGTGGCATGCAGACGTTATTTATCTGTTCATCGATGAATAAATCTACCAGGACAGGGTTTTATTTAACATTTTATCACCACAGAGCTCATCCGGGATCATACTAGGAGTGCCAACAGCTGACCTGCTCGGTATGGTAGTACATTGTTAAATCTGCTGTCAGCTTCACTCACGGAGCAATACTGCACCACCGTAAGACGATTTCCCATTTATAGTTGTCCTTTGAGCAAAACAGACGAGCATAGGAGGATTAAAATCGATAAAATAAATGCGACATTGACAAAATTGTGAATTCTACGGACTTTGACTTATGGTCTGATGCATACTGTAGGTCAATAGACATTATGAATGATTTATATACATGGACTTCTATGATTGTATATTAACACTCCGTCTTAGACATTTAGGGGAGGATGTAGCTGTTACAGGAGTTGAACTCGCTATTGAAATGTTAGTGTTGTTCCTGGCGATAAACAGATATCTGCATCATACAAATGTCTTCGGACTGGATAAGCAGCCTGGATGGTTGTTTTCACCAACGCTCATACATTTTTTAAACGGCACAATTGCTCTGCACAGAACCCTGCTCAAGGTTTGAATAATAAATCAGTCTGAACCAAACTTACAGAAAAAAGCACACTTGCGATAATCTCTGTGTAGTTTGGCCATGCATATAATTAAATGTATGAAGTCTAAAATGATCTGTGGTGTAACATTTTGGACATCTGCTATAAATTTTCCATGTCACTTTGAACATTGTGAGTTACACCGTTTAGTGTTTAGTGGACAAAAAAGTTTCATTGACAATATCACCACCACCACCACCCCACCACCCCACCACCCCACCACCATCCCACCACCACCCCCCATCTGCCCCTGCACATACACAGACACGTGCACATGAAATCGTCTTTCCACAAGCGATAAATTATAGAGGACGGTATAGTACTAGAGGCATATAGAATCATTCACAGTTTCGCGTGTTCGAATCCAAGTGTCGCCCATTTCACCTGTGCTTCAATAGGTGGTGGGTTTGTTGGGATATTACGGATCCCACCAGCCATAAACCTGATCGTTATAGGAGTGCATTGGTAAAGTATATCAGATTCCCTCTAATCCCCTCCTTGGGGAGAAATTGTGAAGAAATTTTGGGCCAATGCTTAAGACATATATATACTTGTACTTGAAAGAAAGGAAAATGTAGAATCACTGCGCCTAGAGATTTGAGAAGCTGTACTGTCTACATGGATATCTTGAGCACGAACCACGGCATATATTTCGTCGTCATATGACTGAAAAATTGTCAAGTACAACGTAAAACCCAAGCATATATACGGCATATATATTTCACAAGAAGTTGTTTATGTCAATTTTTACTCAGGCAGATAAATGTCGAATCAATTATTGTATACCCCAAGAGGTGGTAAAGATGGCGAATGTTTGAGCAATACAACAATATACCTTTCTGTGGTAAAACAGTAGCCAAATATAACATTACTAAAAATGCATATTAAACTATGAACAGCATAAGCACGTGGATGGGGGAGACCGGTGCAAGGCAAGCCTCGAGGAAGGGATTTTCGAGATTTATCTGCTTCCAGCATTACCCAGGGCTAGGTAGCAGCGGTGGCTGACATATAGGCATTGGCGTGTAGATATTCTTTGGGTGGTATCTGTTGGGTATCAGGTGTCCTGCGCCGTTGTGACAAAATTACAGTTAACTCGCGATCAGGGTGAAAGGCTGTGCGTCATATGTAGAAAATGCCTGAATGTATGTTAAGTGAGCCGTCATCCGCCATTTCCTTCTCTCACAAAAGAAAACACCAACTGAAAACCTTGTACAGGAAAGTAGGCAAACTAACGATAAGTACCATCAATGTAACCACAGGAACTCTGCTACATAGGTGCATTTATTTACCACTTAAATCTGTCCATTCCCATCATCAAATACCGTATACCTGACAGTGTTATTTTTCTGATCGTGCTCTCGTCACAACATAAGCTATATTTTATTACCTTTATCACCAATTTCATACCAATGCTATAAAAACTCTCTCAGATTTTTTAAATATATATTTATAAAGGTGGTTCCATCGTTATGTTTGTCGTTTTCCAAGGTGTTTGTTAAAATATCTAAACGTGATGTGTTTACTGCAAACTGCACTTCTGTTTTAGGCTGTAACGCCTCCAACACAAACGTCCCTCGTGTTTAAGAAGAATGAAAGTAACAATCAAGCTTAGGCCAATTGCGATGGCGGCCATCTTGACGGCGATAAGCATCTGCGTGTAAAACGTCAGGCCAACTTCCTGTACACATGGTAAACCACGCCTGAAAGGATTCCTGTAATGGGTCAGGTGGTAGATTTTCAGTTGGCCTGAAATGAACAAAATAAGCATAATGTAATAATGGAGAACATTCGGTCCCTAAATATTGGGGCCATTCTTAATCCACTATAATGGCACTACGTGAACCCATCACTGAAGTTTGAGGGAATGTGCGGTTCTTTATTCACCTATTTTGGGTTTTGTCGGTTCAGCTTTAATAATTCTCACTTCAAGGAGAAAAGATTCTAATATTTATCGTTGAATATCAGTTGAACTTGCCAATGACTATCCAGGTTACAATGGCGAGCCCACAGATTATGTTCCACGCACGCTTTGACCATTCTGTGCCCGGGTCACGTGACAGCTGCTCCTTCTCCGTCAGTCGTTGCACAAGTCCTGTAAACGTGCTACAGCCGACGATGTCCAACATGCCGCCTATAACAAGGTAAACTGTGAACGTGTTGCCATCGTGACAGGCCCTGAAATACGCTCCTCCTGTGTGAATAAACAGTGTAAAAACTAAAAAAAGGTAAGGGCTCTATTTCTGACGCCCTCAACAGTCAATGATATCCGCTCATGTCTCCATCATAATATTTACACATTCTTTATTTGTTTTATTATTATTTTACCATATTAATACAAGGCAATTTGCTGTGTAGCCTCTCATTGTATAATAGGACATATTGTAGTCACAAAATCCGGAAATAAATATTCGCACTAAACGATACAACAATTAGCATAGTATCATCCATATTTTTCAGGGAATGTGGGTTTTAGACATATATAATAAAGGCTATTGGTTTTATTTCATTTTCATGATAAATAACATTTTGGCACTTTCAATGGTTTTCACTGTTATATTTTATGTTATAGCTATCGTTGTTAACACTGAGAAAGCGAACAAGGGAAAACCCTTAAAATTTTTAAAGACACAAAAGCTTTAAAGCAGAAGAAAACATGAAATCGATGCCAGAATGAGATGAAAGAGTGTAAAAGTTTATTTGCAGGCATAGTCGTCAATATTTATTTAAATTTTCTCCTTCAGGAGGTGGTAGTTATTTGGAACCACCTCTTGGTATATGTAGTCTTTGCATGATAATGTTCTAAACAAGGATGTGATGCATGTCTAAATAACTGTTTACGTTTTTCTCACTTTTTTCAAGACGTTAACCCAGGTATCAAGATATGAAAACAGACTTGATAGCCAAATTTTCCAGTCCTAGAACAGGGCATAAAAACAAACATTCTTACCTATTACGAACTGGACCACGGGCATTACAATTCCAAAGGTCACAGATAGGACGAATGTTGTGAAAATCTTGACATCTGTGAAGAAATTGACAAACTAAAAATACATATTAAAAGGCTTGAACGTTAATTAAAGTTAAAGAAATTATAAACCCTAAAGAAAACAGTGCCATCAGTTCATCTGAGTCTAGCTAACGTGATACTGTATGGATTTGCCTCTCCATCACTTCAACAATCAAAACAATTTCCCCAAGACATGTCAAATTAGAAAACTGCCTTGTAAAGTGGAGATACCAGTACAAAGTTTTAGGTCAAACAAGAGCCTAGTGTGTTCAAGGCTAACCTCTCCTCGTGGTCAAATGTGTGTTTAACTTTTTGACATGACGATGTCGAAACGCAAGTAAGACGGGTCGTGAGAAAATCTCCCCTAAGTAGAGAGACAGTCTGCTAAGTCAGAGCTCTCTGTGTTGAACTCACCGTTACGCACGTGAACGCTAATCCTGGGGTCATGAGGTGCAGTAATTTGTCGATGGTAAACAATAATACTTCTTCAAATGCTCTCAGAGACATTAATGACTAAACATAGTTTGGACAGACCAATTAAAAGGCAAGAACGAAATCAACAAATATGAAACAATATTAATTTGCCAAGTACCATTTATAGGTCTACAAGCCCTTTGCACTGTTTGGAATAAAGAGCTGTGTTTGAATTACGCATTAGTGCACTTATACGTACCAATAACGGTCTCTCTCCTTCAATCTGATTTTGTGCCATTAAATACGGTTATACAAGCGTTTCGCCGAAGTGAACAAGGATACAGTTTTACCACATCTGTCTAAACTTCCCTAGATTCCGTTTGACTGGTTTAAATTCTGATTTCCAGCGTTTTAAATGTACTGCACAATGTCATGCAGAATGCTTCTGACCGGAAACACGACTGAGTAGCTTTGAATTTATTCTGGAAGTCGAGTTACCTTTGGCAAATAATATATTAACAATTCTGTATTACACTTGCCTTTCCAGTTTGAGGACTTTGATGTATAAGAGACAATGCTGCTGGGTTTATCAAAACTACGGAAGCCTGCCAGTGCCTCTTCACGAAGACGATGCTCTGCTGAATCACGGAGTTTGTCAACTCTGTCGTTAATCATTGTCATGGTTACATTCTCCAAGCATGGGGTGAGTGTTATTTGTGGATTGGAACTACACGGCTCCAGCTCGTCCCCGCAACGGATAACGCAGCCTGAAAAAGATACACGTAAACATAGCATTTTTTGTCAAGGTTAATATTTATTTGATTTATTTGTTTGATTGGTGTTTTACGCCGTACTCCAGTGTATTTCGCTTATAAGACGGCAAGCATTATGGTGGGAGGAAACCGGGAAGAGCCCGGGGGAAACCCATGGCCATCCGCAGGCTGCTGGCTGACCTTCTCACGTGCTCAGGATTAATAAACGTCAACGCAAAAAACCAAACCTCGGCATTCCTCCACCGACTGTGACTGCATTGTATAAGTAATACATACCTTTTTTCAGTATTTTTTCAGTAATTTATGTAGTATTTCCGTCATTTAATAACACGAACTGGGGCTGGGCGCAATCGGCCTGTCCAATCAGTAATAATACATTAAGTTTGTTGTCCTGAGTGTATTCTATATTTCACTCTTTTGTGTGTCTTGAAATGCCCTCACGGCTCAATGGTGTTCTGACTAGGGAAAACGAGACTCTGCAAAAGAAGTAACAAGGTAGATAAGAGATTCTCAGGTGTGCAGAGCTGACTTAATTACTTGTAATTGCTAAGGGCAACTGATAACGTGGCCGCGCTAAGACTGTCCCTGCTCCTGAACTACAGACCCTAACCGCTGGATGTCGGAACTTTGTCGGGGTCGGATTGCCCGCAACACAGGCCTCAAATCTCCCAACCCATACCTCTGTCACTACACGGATTTCACTCATTTACACAATTATCAGTTAAAGGTCAGGCGCACGACAGATAAGCTGCTCCCGTTCTTAGATCAGTCATATGTCCCTACACATGTATATATTCACGGTTTTGCACAGAACATTTTTACCATATTAAGCTGGACCTGTAACTCATTATTAATTTTTAGAGTGAGGGAAAAACAAGAACCGATTCCGGAGGCAATATCCAAACTGCGTGGACTGCCAATGGTATTTTTCCTGGTGGATTGTCCCCCATGACTGGTACAATTCCATCTGGATTACTGTTTATTGAATGTAATGACAACACTGTATTTTGAGCAATTCTAGAGCAGTGACCTCAAATACATTTGAGTCGCCACTATTAAGATTTTAGTGCCCAATTCGTGTGCATGATGCTAGCAGATTTACATGAACGCATGAACTACTGTGTAAAACAACTTTGTGCAAATGTGCACATCCAAACTGCATGTGTATCAGTGATACACAAATTTTGCATCTCTGATAGGCATGCCATTGTGAATGTGTCACACACAATTATGTAGATGTGCATTTTTGCGACAATTGTGTGTATCAGTCGTCAACAAGGTGTTTTACAGAGTAGGTAAACTGACAAGCGGCCGAATTGATCTGATCACGTGTGACCAGCTCCTAACTGTCACATTGTAATCGTTGCTCGGGATTTTCTCGCTATATTATTGTCTTTTATATCTGGTGTAAACTGTCTGGAATATACCTTTTGGTAAGATAGCCCCTTGCGTCGGGAGTCACAGACAATCGCTGGTGTGGAGTGAGTCCGGGAGGAGGTGAGATAGTTTCTTTCAGAGTCATTTAAGAGCTGGAGTAGCAAGTTAAGAAAGCACAATGTTTATGGATAAAGAGATCCCCGACTTTATTGCTGAAGATGTAGATTCTAACATCGTTTTGAAACCAATACCTTAAACAGACTTGGAAACGTACAGGTAACATGTAACAATAGCTAGAATTAAAACAATACATCTAGACGAATGGGTGGAAATCAATAATTACAGGTGTGAAAGCTGTCAGACTAGGACAATGGGTGAATATAAGCAATGCGTCCCGGAAATGATATGTGAAAGGAATAAGTTGTGTGGGTATTACAGTACGTAACAGGCAATAATAAGTACATGAACAATACATCAATGGGGTGTGAAAAGACTAAGCCGTAAGGAAATTATGGTGATCTTTTTCCAGGTGATGAGGTGGCCACCTCACAAACGTCACAAACGCTATCCCCGGATATTTGTCGACCAAACCATACGTCAAACAATAAACCAAGCGAAAACGATAAAACCAGCCACGCAGGACAAACCTGGAATCTTTATTACCATCAAATATACAGTATTTTCATCTGATTCAAACAAATTTGAAATCACAACTGAAAGCCGCCCGGAGGAAGTCAAAGGAATTTCCCCAAGGGATGCGTCCAACAGATATCATGAGATTGTCAAAACGATTATATAGATGAAACTGATGCAAATCAACTCTGGGTGATCACATATCAGCAAACCTAGACACAAGATGAAATGGCACTCCACAAAAGCAAGCAATAAATCCCACTTTTCCCAACAGAAACTGCTCGAAGCCATCCGAATAAAAAGAAATAGTCATCACCCTGGAAAAAAAACAAACATATTTTCTTTACGGTTTAGTCTCTTCACACCTATTGATGTATTGTTCATGTACTTATTTTGCATGTTACCCATTGTAATACCAAGGCAACTTAATCCATTCATATGTATTTGACTAGACATGTTGTTTATATTCGCCAATTATCACATTATAGTAGTTTGGCAAACTTTCACACCTCTACTTACTGATTTCCACCCATTCGTCTGAATGTATTGATTTAATATAAGCTTTGCAAAGTCTGTTTAATGTTTGAAAGCGATGTTTGGGTGCTTATTGCTCATCAGCAATAAAATCGAGGAGTATGTTATCCACCAGTACAGTGCTTTCCTAGGTACAAAAAGTGAGGTACATTTACACCACTAAAACCTGTATGTAAACATAAACTGACTTCTTTCTTGAACCTTTCTGAATAGAATTAAATGTGTTTGAATGTTTGTATGCCGCCCCTACAGACCACATTTATACTGTTTGACGTCAGTGTCGCCAAATGAGTAGATTCTATCGGAGTCAAACATTCGTTGAAGTCCGCTTGTATTACAACAATATGATAAGTCTGTTGGTCAAATGTGGTCAAGTTGGTCACATGTGGTCAAGTTTGTTAATAACTTGCCGGTGGTTTCCGCCAAGCCCACTGGTTTTCTTCACCTATAAAAGTTACGGCCACTATATAAGTGGAAAATCCTTGATTGCTATGTTAGGTAAGAATCAAACAAATGAATAGATAAATGAATAATCATTGTGTAGCATTATGGCAGATACACTGTTACATACAAAGCTCTTTTCATGGATCTTTGCATGGATATGACTTCCAGTAAAACATTAAAGCTGATAACACTTTACAATTTAAATTTCAATGCATTTAATTCTTCAAGAAACCGATTCCACAAAAGCCCAACAATATTTTCATTGATGTTTCGGATAATTTCAGGCATCATCTGTTCAGTTCCTCACGCAGGTGCCTCAGGAGACTACAGACTTAAAGTCACAACCGCACCTAGGTGACATGGACTCCAGCCTGCGAACTCATTGGTAAGGCTGATGGGATGCTGCCAGGGAGGGCCCCTCAACGCATACCTAATGAAACCAGTCAGTTATTTCCTCAATCGTGAATGAGTGTCTTGCTGTGTTGAAAGTGATGACAGGTTTTCAATGCTGGCTAAATAGAACAAATACTTAAAATAAAAATACAATACATCCCCTAAAGAAATGAAGCAGTTCAAATAAAACTTACTACTTCACGAGACAAAATTCGACACACAGAGCCAAGCCAATGGCAAAAATGCTGCCCCAAATGTAGAAGAGAGGAAAGGAAATTACACCTGCAATGTAAGTAAGTGCCTTTTGAAACTTAGATAAGATTAAGCCATAATGCTAACACTTTCTTTTTGTGTTTGATGGTGTTTCAGCCATCAGTTAGATACAATTACTACATAAAATAAACGCCGTCTACTGAATCTATATTTACTTATGACACTTCCTGTCGGGGCTTGTGTGCCCTTCTTTGAGTCTCAGCCGGTGCATGTTCGTGAATATCAAATTCTAATCATTCTGTCCATTTTTTTTTCACTACTTCCAGCAAAAGCGTTTTTTGTTCGTGTCATTCTCACATTCTTCTGCCCCGCTTATTTGGAATTAATTACTTTCCAGCGCACCTAATGTTTATTTTTCGTGTCCCAAATCAGCATACGAAAACTTCATTGCATAACGAGGCAAAAGGCCTCTAAAGTGGGAATACAACGTTCCGCTTTACAAGGCACTACAGGGGCAATTGGAGCACGAGGTATACAACGTGCATTTCACGAGGAAATCGCAAATATAGATGTGGATTCCAGTCAGAATGCCACATCGTAAAATATTCCGCCCGATTTGTCTCATATCCAGATTTGACGATCTCCAAGACATTTTTGAAAAATCATCTTTCGAAATAACAATTAATCAATTTTAAATGTTGTGTGTTCCTCTTCTGAATGGAAACTGGATCAGTTTTGAAAGGATCATGTTGAT
Organism: Acanthopleura granulata; assembly: GCA_016165875.1. NCBI lineage: Eukaryota > Metazoa > Mollusca > Polyplacophora > Chitonida > Chitonidae > Acanthopleura > Acanthopleura granulata. The sequence continues at coordinate 29,375,270 of JABBOT010000005.1, read as the reverse complement.
TGCTTTTGAAATACGAAATGCACTTTTTCACAATTGTTCAAATTATGTTTCAAAAGTAGTCAATTGATTATTACAAAAATGGACACTTTTGGAACTTATTTCAAAGGTGCTCATTTTAATTCCAGAGGTGGTGTTTATTTCAGAGCTCATATTTTATTTTAAAGCATGTTCCACACACTGTGATACTGTTTTCAACCGTTTGTTTCAAGATATTCTAAAAACATGAAATTCTAAATTAAAGTAAGCGTGTATACACCATTGGAGGACAAATGATAAACACTTTAGAAAATAAAAGATGCTTTAACAAAGTATTTATCCATACTTTGTATGATCCAACCGTTGAACGAAAACATTCAAATTTTGCAGCTGCATGAGTTGGTGTGTAATTTAGGAAAATAAATCTTACATGCATTATATCATATAAATGTGGATCAGGCAACACAATACACAGCGAATGTACTTATTTCTGGATTTAAAATTAAAAAGGTGACTTGCTTGAATTGACGAAGGGGGACTTCCCAGTCATCTATAGGACTAAAGTGACCATTAGTCAACCATCACTCTGTCGTCGCTGCTCGGGTTTTACTCTCTACGCTGTAGTCTTTTGTATTGTATTTCAGCGAAAACCACGATTCTACTGGTGAACCCTTACTGCAGTAAACAGACAATAGGTCGAATTTCACCGGTTCACTGAGACCATATACCAATGTACCAGGTGTTGCTTTAGCTTGAGCTATAGGCGACCAATTATGGCGGATAGATATGCGAACTGTGCAGTGTTAAGCTGCGAATTAAGGCGTAGCAAGACAGGTAAACGACAAACCAGTGGTTTGGCTACATGTACTGTAAGAGAATCCAGAATGTTTTTTCACTGAATTGGTGATATGTGAACTGGTTTTTTGACATGATGAGAAATGAGCTGTGAGTAATACGAAACCATAAGGTATAATACTCGCCTGATAAATGTGGTCAGTGTGAGCGAGATAGAATGTTTACATAAAGTGAAATCTCTTGTTCTGTGAATGTGTGATATTAATTTGAGACCAGCCTCAAGTAAAGTCTAGTAAGACAGTGTCTATACGAGGGAGAGTCCCTGTAAGATGTTGTTTCAGTATACCATCGTCCTGCATTACAATATACGGCGGATAATCTCGAATGCACAGAATTTAGAAATGGTGAAGACACACAATCTTATATGAATGGAAAAATTTGTTCCATTTATTTATTTATTTGATTGGTGTTTTACGCCCTACTGAAGAATATTTCACTTATACGACGGCGGCCAGCACTATGGTGGGAGGAAACCGGGCAGAGCCCGGAGGAAACCCACGACAATCCGCAGGTGGCTGGCAGATCTTCCCACATACGGCCGGAGAGGAAGCCAGCATGAGCTGGACTTGAACTCACAGCGACCGCGTCGGTGAAAGGCTTCAAGGTCATTGCTCTGCGCTAGTGCGCTAACCGACTGATCCACGGAGGCCCCAAGTTTGTTCCATGACTTTTTATAACAGAATACCCATCATATGTCATGTATTACTTTAGAAAGAATATACCATACTTTATAACCGTTCCTCCGACATACCCGGAATATTATTTTTCCATCTCTTGTTTTCCACTTTAACCTTACGTATGCATATGCACGGCATTGAATAATAGTACCACGAATAACATTTTCTGTGCGCAAAACAATCGTGCCCATATTCTTCAGGGGTTTGAAGATTGTAAATCCACAGCAAGAAGTGAAAAATAAACGTACAATGTATGTACAGATCTACAATGAAATATGTATCTGTTAGATGCACATACACAGGTTGAGGACAGAATCGAGAAGCCGTTACACTTACCCTCGGATCTGGTCATGGTTGCCCACATTAAATATGGCTCTTAAGTCACAGCGTACGCGCTACACACTTTCCAACACTGCCTCCATCTTCTCCGTAACCCGCACTTTTGAAACCCCAAACACGACAACTCCCACTCGTCAACCTGGGGCTCCTAAGGGGGATCAGTGCCATATCTCGTAACGTCAGCCCGTCAGTGATGCACGCAGATGATTGGCTCCCTGACCGGCGCTCCTTTTCACGTCAACGCCGCTATCACAAGCACGAGGCTACAGAATCACGGTCCAGCATACATGGGTGGTACCACAGGCCTCAGTTTTCTCAGTAAAGTAAAAGGTTACTGTAATTTACAGAAACATGTTCCCATGCAAAAACTGGAAGATCAACAAAAACTTGACAATGCAGATTGTGCAATTAGTGAGGCAAGGGGTTTGTAAATAAATATAGGATTGTCATATAAGCTTTGCCAACGATTGTCTGTGTATTTTTAACACGGTCTTCCGTGTGATTAGGAACTGTCTATATGTTCCACCCGTCCACCTGCAGGTACACCTGGAGTACCTTTGGGGACGTTTGTTTTAGTTAGCACTGGTATTCAACATCTTTTAACCACCTTCACGGTGACATTTGAAGCCGCAATTAAGCCAGCCAATGCTTTGATGACAAGCTAGTGAATGCCTAAATCAGCGAAATGTCAGCAGACGACAAGAGCTAGCTACTGCGTGCTTTCTGCACTTTTGTAACAGGAGGTGAAAAAGTAGCACAAAGAAAGCTCTCGCGCGGGCGTGTAATACAGTGGGATGCAGTGTGAGCACCATAATGGCTGTTTGTGCCAGGCGCTTCGTGTCTGTTTGTTTGCTTCCATCCGCCTTTCCGCATTCAGCGTATTTGCAGGTAATTAAAACACAGTGTAGGTCGTAACTCGCCGACCCCGTCCTTGCGATTACCCATCCCCAACAGACAACAAAAAGACAGGGGAAAAGAGGAAAACGAGGCAGTAAAATCGCCTACGTGTGCCTCCTAAAAATAAAGCGCCTATCAGTCTGATCAGGCCATGTGGCGGATATTGTTTAGGCCACTAGTTTATACATGTGTGAACCTGTAGCTCTCGTCGACACTTTACCTCCGAAGTTGATCAGGTGACGGGAAAGGCGCAGAGGTTTTCCCAATTATATGTCAGTGAATTATTACAGAACAACAAATAAACAGATATACAACGGCAAAAATTGGTCGTGTAGCCTATCGTGCTGTTGCCTTGTAAACGCCGAAGATCAATATTGTTTTACTGTGGGCGAAAGGTGAAAAAATTACCATTATAAGATTTCATATTGATATTCATTCTTTGTTCCCTTGAAGCAGTCCTACAGGTTAACTTTGTAAACATTATATTAATAGTCTTCTTCAAATCTTAACAGCATACGCCTGTGGCCTTGCCGGTCGATTACGGGGAATAACTCCACTGTAGGAAAGTGTTCATTGCTGACGTGAAGTTTTCCACCCTAGCCGCTAAACCTCACCTCACATCTGGTAGAATTATGTTAATGCTGTCTTCGTGTGAATAATACTCATTATATCGGTTGATTTACAATTCTATCTTTATACGTGTACCTGTTCTTAATGATATTTATTGCATAAAAAAGAACTTTCTAAAAACCTGTTCTATCTAATGAATACGGTGATCTGCATAATCTTGATGGCAACTGATTAACCTGTATTAACAATTAGCATTTTTATTCCCCATTGTATATCATTCTCAGAAAATTGTCTACATTAACACCACGTTTATGTACGGAGTAGTATACATCAGAAATCAAAGAATCTCATTCAGACGATCTCTGTGGTAGCCGGGTGAGGACATCTCGTAGCGTGTTCTCGGGACGAGACCCACAGCACGAGAGCGATTTGCACTGGTCTCGAAGAAGGGACATAGATGGAACCTCTCGCGCGCGGAACGAGATTTAATTTAATTTTAATTTAAATATTTGTTTTAAGAGAATTTCCCACAGCCTAATGGCCACTAGGGATCTTCTCAACTATCAATTCAACATATATACTCAAATTAATACAAAAGATAAACAAAATATACATTACTTTACCTAGTAAGTTAGAGGGAAAAAAGTTAAGATCAGAATGAAATCAAAAAGAGTCTCGAAAGAGTTGATATTGTCTTGGGACTAATAGGCTGAGTTGTTGAATTTATTAGGCTGACTTATGTACAGACGTTAAAATCAATTTTTTATCATCAATGCTAACTTCTGGTGACCCATATAAAAGAATATTACAGATATGTATAGAGCAACCCGGTAAGTGTACAGAAACTGCAATATGTTTTTATTTCACGTGTGCATTTAACGGATCGGTAAGTTTACGCGTGTAATTAACATAAATTATTCAATATGTTTACTCAGAAAACAGGTATAGGAAGATTCGGGAAACCATCGCACCGCGTTACATACGTGACACATCTTCTGACTTAAAATCAGTGCTGAAACCGCCAGGCCTGGACCGGAACATTATTAATCAATGGTCAACTGAATTCGGTCAGAAAAAGTGGGTGACTGGGTGAACGATGGCCCAGTGAATATAGACGGCATTTACGAGCTTTTATCACTATGGGAGCAGAATTTATTGCAGCTTATATAGCATTTTGACACAGTATTATTATATTTCGTCTAGACAATTCAGATTTCAACCAGACAAGAATCAGAAATGCTCGGCAGGTGTAACTCCAGCTAACGAATGACCGTTTTACAGATCCGTCCACACCCTTCACTGCAACACTTCTGATCGGCCTTACACTCGCTGTCAGAAACACAGTTGTATCCCGGGATAAACACACAAATCCCTGCTAGTCCAGACGACTTGGGGCATGTACCTGCAATGTAAGGAATAACGGGATTTGAAAAGCAATGGTTCATTATGGTGAAGCTAAAAACTGTTAAAGGGTGATAATGAGGTTAATATACTCATTCAGTGGTAATAACAGATGTATTGTAGCCTACCACAATTATAACATGATGACACATACTGAGGAATGCACTCTGATATCGTCAAATCAAAAATTACAAATTACACTTGTAAAGTTGAAAACATTTAACAGACATTAGTTTATAAAATCAGGCGTTATCAATAAAAGTAGTGTATAAAGTGCATAAAAGTTTGTGAAACCGTGACTCGCCTGCATGACCTTTGATATCCAGAGCTTTCTTGCAAACCTTGCTACAACCATCACTGCAGCACTTCTCCCCTATTAAAGAGAAAATGGAGTCATTTTTTCAAAGTGTCGATTATATATGATGTGGATCAGTCATCAAGCTACGTGGGATGCCTATTCGATGACTAATCGTCCAGCTAAAAGCTCTCATCCATGTTCATACCTCATCGCCGTCATAAAAATAAACCATTCTTGAATACCACTATGTCGTAAAACACCAGTTACGTCAACAAAAATACAAAACATAGTACTTGTGCAAGTGTAACGGTACAAGACTAACGCCCTCGGTCTTTTACAATCTACCCAAAATGCCATAGCTCTCATTCTGTGCAAAAATTCGGTAACCAGCTTTTTCTCTTGTTTCAGACTTGAATATTATTCCTGTGAGGATCATTGGATTTCTTTTGTTTTGTTTTTGTTTTCTGAGGGGGGGGGGGGGCGTCTTCAACAGCGTCCTTCAAACTGTCAACACATACTGATATACAGAACAATCAGCGGAAGGTTACCACCGATATTGCCTTACAGGCGACCTGGTGAATGTAACATTTCGAGTAGGCTCAGTGAGAATATGTGGGTGCAAAATCTAGTACTGCACAGCACTATGAAGGTGTACTGAGCCGCTCGGGGGAACCATCACATCTCGTTGAGTTATAACGGTAATGTCATGACATTACAGCATTCTGAGTCAAGCTAGACGTCTAATTAACGGCGTTTAACATGACTGCCCTTGTTTAGCTTATTCTCCTTAAGCCATAGTGCTAGAGGCCTGTAAGTTGTTACTTTTTAAAGACTTACATGAAAAGTTAGAATAAAACTGAGATGAAGTGGCAAGAATGCGGATTTTCACCGGAAACGTGTGACCAATGCCAACTATACTGTGGTGTTATTCTCACTCTAGGCTTTAGTGTTTTATAATATACTGTACAAATACCATTAGCCAGGCTCGGGCTTACCTGAGGCACATGCTGAGTCCTCCAGGCAGTTCACTTTAGGATCGAACATACAGATGCCAGCCAGCCCGCTGGATGGCGGGCACAGACCCATACGTTGCTTGGCAAACACTGAAAATATACTACCACTGAAAAAACACGGATTCGCTCTTTTCCACTAAACAGCTAGTTTGTTAAAGCTTGTTGAAAACAACCAAAGGCATATAAACTACCTTGTTACAATACTGCACATCTGAAAAAGAAAATATTCTCAACATCTGACATAATCTCGCATCCAGGCAATCTGATTTCTGGTCCGTCTTGGCCTACTACAATTGTTACTGCCTGTTGTGCTACATCAGATTCACAGAAATCAAGATGATTAACATTTTGATTTGGAGAAGTAATGGAAGAAAACTGAGCTAATCTCTGAATATTCCATGTTTTTCCATCGGCAATTAGGTAAGTGTTTGATCCAACTTTCCTAGTTATCTGTATGGGACTGGAAAATTTACTTTCACTCTTTGAAACATGGCCAGTTCTTTTCACTCTAACTAGTTTGAAGGTTTGAAATTTTGCACCTTTGCGTTTGTCGGTTTATGCAGTGCTTTTTTCTTGTTTGGATTCCACATTTTTGCGCACCATCCTCTCTTCGTTAAAAACAGAAGACTTAGTAGCATGGACAATGTCTAACTTAGTTTTCATGTGACGACCATGGATCAAAACAGAAGGTTCAACTCCATTTGTGAGATGGGGTGTGCATCTGCACACAGCCAAAAACTCTCTGACTGACTTTTTGACTGGTCGTCATAGATTTTTAACTTCACTGAGAACTTCATTAAAGCGTTCAATTTCTTCATTTCAATCGGGATGATAAATGGCAGAATGAGTGAGTATGATGTTTCTATCTTTAAGAAACGTTCTAAATTCATACTAATCAAACTGTGGTCCGTGGTCGGTAACAATTTCCTCTGGGAATCCCTCTCGAGAAAATACAGACGTTAGAAAGTCAATGACTGATACTGTTGTTGTACTTTGTGTGAAGCAAACTTCTGGCCATTTACTGTAATAATCTATCAATGTAATGGCAAACCTGTTCTCCTGAGAATGGTATGGTCCTACAATGTCTATCCCTAGTTTTAATCAAGGACTAGTCGGTAATGGCGCAGGTTGCATCGGTTCGTTGTGACAAATACTAGTTTTGTCATTCATCGGACAAACAGAACAATTTCTGACAGCATCACGGACTTGTATGTCCATCTTAGGCCACCAAAACAACTGACGCAAACGCTGTTTTTTGCGCACAACTCCTTGGTGTTCGGAATGACCTGGTTCAATAACCCTGGCGGTTAGAGATTTTGGTACATCGCGCTCGTTTCGGTATATCACATAATCTATCGCGGACAACTCATTGCATACAGAGAAGTATGGTTTTGCATCGCTTTCAACGAATTATGCTTTGCTCGGCCATCCATTTTCGATGTAGCCTTTAAGAAGACAGCAAGACTTGTCTACAGCTGTAGCTTCAATCCATTCAGTTTTCGTGATACTGGTGTCTTGTGAGAGTATTTCACAAACACAATCGACTTCGCTAACAACGTTGGTATTTCAACTATCATTCATTTCGGCAGGAAAACGAGACAGAGCATCGGCTACTTTGTTTTGGGTACCACGTCTGTATTGCACTGTGTAATAGTAGTACAACAGCCTGGCGTTCCATCTAGCTATCCGCAAAGTCTGTGACCTGAGCCTGATGCTGACAAGAGTGTATCCAGGGCTTGGTGTTCAGTTCTCAATGTTATTTATTTATTTATTTATTTATTTGATTGGTGTTTTATGCCGTACTCAAGAATATTTCACTTATACGACTGAGGGGAGCATTATGGTGGGAGGAAACCGGGCAGAGTCCGGGGAAAACCCACGGCCATCCGCAGGTTGCGGCCAGACCTTCCCACTTGTGACAGGAGAGGAAGCCAGCATGAGCTGGGCTTAAACTCACATCGCCGGCATTGTTGGGAGGCTCCAGGTCATTGTGCTGCCATAGCGCGCTAAACGACTGAGCCACCGCGTTCGCTATCCCTTGGGTCAGTTCAGGACTTGGTCTCGGCTATCCTTCACTATCCACTACATGACCTAGTGCGTGCATACTGAACAACCTAAATTCACATTTCGTGTTCAATTTGATACCCGCATCAGACAACCATCTGTAAATACTTCTGGTTTTATTAGCCTGGTTTAAACCCTCCCTGCGGTGGTTTTACGATTAGATTGGTTTATACTGCAGACGTGTTCGTGTTTACGATGAGCCTGGTTTACACCCTTCCTGCGGTGGTTTTACGATTAGCGATTAGGCAGCAGACCTGAGATCTGAACACGCTCCCTGGAACATATAGGATCGACTGAAGGGCAATGTAAAGTAAACCATTCATCGTGAAGTATTTTACTCGCATGTCGTGGTACACATACCTGTGCCAGCTGTAACCATCAGAACAAACAACACTATCAGCTTCATCTTGGTAAATCCCTGCCTCAGAGACCTGTCTATACTTAACAGACTGCAGGGAGACCTGGTCTGAGGCACGAACAAGGTTCCACCTTGTTGAAGCTTACTACACTGGAGATGGGCGTCATTTTAACCAATTTAACCGCATGAGTTATCGTGTTATTTACGCTTCTCTTTAAATTTTCCATGCTGGTTAAATACAAAATGAGTAGCCCCGGAAGTCTTTTAAATATGCCATGTGATTATTTAATTTTTCTGGTACGGAGAACCGAACATTACATTTGTCGGTGGAGAGCCTCTTGGTGTCTGGGTACGGTAGATATAGACACATCTGCTCGCTCGTGACCTAAAGTCGCGAAATACAGGCAAGTGTCATTGCATACTTTATCAGCCTGTGTCACCTGTAGGCACTGCAAAAAGGAGTGTACTGTGAGGAGTTTGCTAGGAGTGTTATTTTCATTGGGAAACGGTATACGGATTCGGGCTATTATGAGGTAATCACATTTCACAAATGGTTGATCATATTGCTTCCATTTAAGCTACATGCACTTACACCTTTATCCATTAAGCAGGATATCGTGACATGGATCCAATACGGCGCCAAGATTTGGATTTATTTGATTTAATTGTTGCTTTAATGCCTTAAGAAATAAAGAGTTTTTCAAATATATATGATGGTGAGTAGGTTAATTGGTGTTATTGATGAACGGCAAGTTCAGAAGTTGTGATTTGGCAAACTTCATGCTAGGCAATACAAGACGAGCGTTTGTTTCCACCAACACGCTGCGCAACGATGAAAACAACAGAATACAGAAAATTCCTTGTCTGAGGATGGCCTTGAACTGACATCTCGTGTGGCCTGCAAGAACTGGAGGCGGACGACTGAACTGTACAAAAAGCAGAAATTGTTTACCATAAACAATTTATGGCTTCAGTGTTGGACCAATTGTAATCCTGTCGATTTTCAATAAATAAAGGCGGTGCCGAAATATTCCGGTCCACTTCCGTTAATATGTACACATCAAACAAGGTGAAGTGTGGAGAGACACCAGTGATATGTAATGTTATGCCAAGATGGCACGCTTGCTGGGTTTTCTGGAGATGAGATCGCGCTTCAAACAGTTATTTTAAGATAATAAACACCCATATAAGAAGCATGCATACAGATTGGAATAGGGTGGGGTGGGCTCAAAAATGTGAAAGTTTGAACAAATGTTTTTAATGTCTTGAAAATCATGCATATAAAATATATGCTGTTTTTCGACCTTAGTTCTGAACTGTCGATACGATGTTTAACTTCAGAGTCCATTTATATGATGGAGGTCAGTTTTATGCGTGGAAGTAAACCACCGATCCATTATCAAGTCAATGACAAACTTTTCCATGCCTGATGTACAAATGTGCACACATATACTGGTGGAAGACGTGTAGTCCAGCTGACGTAGTCCATAGAAGCGGCGAATATTTGTCAAAGCATCAGATATGCACAAAATGTTCTCAGTTACCCATTTCGTGACAAAAGCTCACTCTTCGAATTTCAGGGACTTATTACAAATCCATGTACTAAGAGACTTAATTACGTGTGTAAAAATCACGACGTTTATTTTAAGCAGTTCGTCATGATAGGTGTAAAAATATACAGCTCCCTTTAACGTTTAGACCTCAACCTGGAATCTAGAGCAGACTTGTTCGGTTCTGACTAAATTCGAATCTGAGCCACGATTGCTCGGCTTTGTCTTTACAGTAGATCGTTTTTTGGCCTGGGTTCTGAATGGTTCCTAGGAGCGTAGCCAAACAAATGGTAGGCCTCTAGATTTTCAGGCCACACAATCTGCGTGCAATAAAAATAGTGCAAAAATACCGACAATAACGGCGTTATTGTTCACCAAGATCACTCATTACACAATATCATAGTCACGTGATCTGGGCGAGCGCAGTAAATCCAGATGCCATTAAAACGTTTTAACTCTTATTAACGAGAGTCACTAAAGGTCATTTCTTTTTAAAATACGATTATACATGTATTGATGGTGAAAGCCAAAATACCGTACTGCTACAAGGCAGAGTATTGCTCTTCGTCGGTGGAGGAAACAATAGACAACAAAGTCGCATCTTACACGTACGCATATAGATAGATAACAAATCTTCATTTACAGGTTGTTTAGATAATGGCTGGTAAACAGAGATGATCAGAAATTGCCTTCAGATTGAAGACAAATGATGTGTACATAAAAATACCCCACATAGAGCACGGAATGGATTCAAACCCGAAAGTGTGTTATGAATCCTCTTCATTCAGACGATGAATTGATATAACGTACAAAATAAAAGCCTGAAAGCTTCCCAACATATTTCAAAACAATACTCGATAAAATGCTATTCAAACAGAATATATTCAATATGACAGGAAATTATTTTGAATGTAATATATACAAGCACTAATTTAAAAAAATAAATCAGTGGAATTGTTGTTATCGGTCTTTCCGCTATTAAAAAATATAAACTGCACTGGTCAGAAATTCGACACATTGTTAAATATTTATTTCATATATATATATTATTAGGAAACAATATTGTTGGATACCCTAGCTTCAGAATAATTTCTCCTTTATATCAAATAGCAAATACTTTTCTTTTTAGTTGGCACAAAGGAAGAAATAGACCGCCTATATGTCAAAGAAGTAGAAAGATTCCTGACAAGATAATAATTCAACAAAAAAAAACAGCAGTGAATACATCTTGTGGTAAATTGCATGTAATGTCAGGCACGAAAATCGTCTGGATTCCATCAGATATAAATATGTCTTTATCTATTTACTTGATTGTTTTTTTTTACGCCGTACTCGAGAATATTTCACTTATAAGACGGCGATCAGCATCACGATGGGAAGAAACAGGGAAGATCGAGCCTGGGGGAAACCCATGACAATGTGCAGGTTGCTGTTAGATCTTCCCATGTGCGGCCGGAGAGGAAGCCATGCAGCGCGAACTAGACTTAGAAATGATCACACCGGCGAGATACTACTGGATCAATGCAATGCATATATTTATACGTATTCACATGACAGCACACGGTCAATCAACATTCGTGTATATATTTTTAAAATTCTAAACCATCAGGAAGTGCGCTTGAGTGCATTCTGTGCAACGTCAAGAATGACGCAGAATGTCCCTTGACACAGATGTAACTTACGCTCACAATTTCAGCGGGTTTTCCTCACTATGCTTTTCGTTAGCATACCCGCTGATAAAGATAGCCGGGATCTTCGTTAAAACAGCCTGCTGATCTCGTTATCTGAGAGTCAATCAACGAGCCGAAGGCCTCGGAGACAAGGAAAATCCATACAAAAAATATTACTGCATGGTTTGCGTTATATGACCCAGTTTAAAGCTTTAACGCCATTACCGACTCTACGTGTGGGCTGGACAAGAGAAAGCCAGTCTGGCAAATGTGGTCACACTGTGTTATATTGCAGGTTGTTTATGACTGTCTTGTTCATTATATGCTTGTTCATAATTTGCCCAGCTGTTCTTTACACATTTGTGTATCTTTGTACTGCTTATCACTTAAATCACGTGACTTGATTGATAGAGCTCTCTGACCAGTGAAGGTTGAAAGTAAGAATGTGCATGCAGTGGCGACGGGCAGGGGGTCACTGTTTTGAACAATGCGCCCGCGTTGAATCGATTGCATCAATTTCACAACAGCACCAACAGCCGATTGACCAGTGCGTTCGAAATGCATGTATGTTGTTATAATATCCTTAATAGTCAGCCTCTTCAAAATACAAAATATACTGCCAATGGGTTTCCATCAGTATGAGCGGTTCGGAATTTAGTCACGAATTTATTATTGCTACAGTCTAGGTAAATATTCTTCGTTCAAAAGCCAGTATATGTAACCGCGTTTCATTGGGTGATGGGGCTTGTAAATATTCATGTCACGGGGATTTTTCAAGTTGGCCTATAACGAAGATCGCGGCTATCTTTATCAGCGGGTATAGCGAAAAGCATGGTGAGGTGTAGCCGCTGATATTATGAGTGTAATATAACATATAACAGCTGCATATGCCCGCCATCTTGATCAGGGTCGGGCGCGAGCATAATTTACACATGTAAACTTAAACTAAACTATTCTTTTTTACTCCCAAGAAACCTGGAGCCACCAAAAATCAAGTACACAAATGAACCTCATTCAGTCGGACGCCTTGCACAGATTACATGAACGTACTCCGGTTTATAGTACGTTAATAATTACTTACTTTATTGTACATTTAGATAAATAAACCAACGAGGGAGCATACATCATACACGAGTATAAATATTTACATGAAAATATATATTCCGATTCCTACATGTTACAATAGTTACAATTCTTACTTCAATCTAAGGAGAATTAGGGGACCGTTCTTGCCAAGGTCGGTTCCCCACGCCGTATATAACTGACTTCATACCCTGTATATGTGCTACATGTATACGCCGCTTGACAAGAAAAAAAATCGGTAGGTTAGCAATAAACATAAATTTTGAGCAATACGTATTCTCATTTTCAGCATTTTGTCTCTTCTTTACGTGTAGCGCGCATCTAAACACTATAATCCTGAAGGCGCCCGTTGGCTCATTTGCATACCGCGTTGCTCTCGCCTTGGCCATGTTCGCAGGTCAGGGGATGGGGTCGTCGTTCGAACCCAGTTCTCTGACAGTTAGCACTGACGACTTGTGCTTCTGGTTGAATTACAAAAAAAATTTAAATATGTTTTGGTGTACCCTAATTGTAACCACATTAAATACATGTAGGACATATTGCCACACCTGTAATCTGAATAAAACTTTGTTGGTTACTTCACACCTAAGCTGTTACTTGGATTGCTCTATCACGGTGCTGTAAGAAGGAGGGTCGCTCAGTTTATGGGCGCCATCATTGTCTGGAGGTTTTTGGTCAGTAGACGACGCATACCCTGGGTTGTCTTGGTCAGGATATTCCTGTGGTGCTGCCGCTGTGGCGCGCAGCCTGGCTGGGACCTGCAGTGGAAATAGACTGGAATTTCCATCAGGAAACAGCTGATCATATGATGGTGGGCCTGCAAAAATACCGGGCGCGGAAGGTTGTACAATCATTCCACAGGGACCCACAGAACTCTGCAAAATACATCAGAGATTATTGTATAGTTGTTTTTGGTCTAGAGTACGTTATCATTTCTTACTTCCCTTAGTGATGGGAATCGTGGTTTAATTTGGTGAGCAATGTCAGAGGTCGCTTTCATTAAGCGCATCAGTAATATATTTGGTTAACAGTATTAATAATCATGGTGTCAGTAAATGTTTTGATAAAGGAAATCTAGACTTGCTTGCTGTATTTGTATTGCCTTACGATATCAGTATTTCTTTGGATAAGGGTATTAATATATGCTCGGTTATGGATACAGTAATTGTTTTGGTTTGGGAGATCAGTAGATGCTTTGCTGTCGCTTTGGAGGAAAGTATTGATAGCAGCTCTGGTTAAAATTATCAGTGGTTCCTATGTTTGAGAATAAGAGTGATTGTTAAGGTTAAAGTTATAAGTACCAGCCTTTAGTTAAAGACATAAGTTGACGCTTTGGAGAAGGTATGAATAATCACCTTTAGTTAAAGGTACAAAAGTGGATTAGGTGAAGGTATTAGTAATTGCTTTGGGTATAGGACTGGAAAAGTTGCTTTAGTGAAGAATATAAAAATTTGCTTAATCGAAAAATGTTAAGCTTAGCACACAAGAACTACGTGATTTTTGATCCCAACAACAAAACCTCTAAAACTTTCATCGTGTGCGGGTAACTATACCAAGAACTCCTGATCCTGGTAAGCTGGATCCAAAGATTCAGCTGTCTGGATCTGGGCGTCGTTGTCCCTACAGAAGCCAATCGGCCTCAGTGAAAATGCGAAGTACAGACATAATGGTAGTCATGTGACTTTGACAGCATGTGACCTTGATTCGGTACTGGAATCGTTAAAAGCCGACAGCACATGCTGGCCGTGTGGAGCTAACTGATACTCGAGGTTATTTGACACTGGGATCTCATATATCAAATGTTGCCAAAACGCACTTGATCTATGTAGTTTATTTATTGAAAGATAACAAATATAACTTATAACTTTATAACTTTAGCTAAGAGAATACGCATTTCTGTGATGACGGGCGTAAAAACACAATTTGGTTTGAGTGTTGTGGATTCTTAATCAATCACAACACATGTGCCTCATGTTTTATTGCGACGTTTTCTCTCCAGTTAACATTATCTCTCTACTCACTGTGGACAGAGTACCGCTGGCATTGTTGTACTGTACGTTGACAACATAGTGCATAGAATGGTTTGGTTGACCACGCCTTTGTGAACGTGCTGGAAAAAATTACAAGCAGCTTACTGGAGCAAACACCAGCATTCAGGTACAGTTTTAATCTAACAGTGTTCTTTGACACAAATGTCAACACATTACGACGACTTCCATTATAACAATAAAATCTACACAGCACTAAATAATATCTGTGCCGGTAAGCTTTAGCAATTTTGTTTTAGCATCTCTCCAATTTGAGTATGGATTCCGCTAGTATTATTGATATGGCTCAGGGTGAAGTGAAGTACATGTCCTTTGTGTTAACACTTCGTCAATAATCAGCTATAATCAGTACTGAATGGGACTGACTATGTACAGATGGTGAGGGTTTAAGAAGCAGCCATATTCTACTCTGTTCACAGCATGTTGATCGACAATTTAGTGGCGTTACCGGTTAACACAGTCGACCACGATATTCTCTTCTTACTTAAGCTTCCACAATTTAACCTTGTCATGGTTCCAAAGCTATCTTCGTGTCGAAGTCAGTGTCTCCTTAGTAATGGAAGCCTCTCTGTCTCTCTGTTTTATTATTTCGAAGTTACCGCAACATTCTAATAAGATTAAGAAGATAAGCGATATTGTGACGAGATTAAATCGAGGATCTACACTGTCTCGACAGAATGTTTCGTCGTTGTTCTAATCTAGACTGTATCTCGACTAAATCTAGCAGTGTAGTTCGAATATCGCTGTTCCTGCTTTGGAGCTAGTATGTGGAAGACATTATGGCCACTTTCAGCACACATAGGGTAGTAATTAAACCTTTGCTTTATACTCTACATGTTTAGGTTACAAACAGTTGAGAGGATATGTGTGTTTCAATGTGTATAACTAAAGACATACTTCTGGCTTGACCTCCAAGCTGTGACGTCTTCTTGCAATAACAAACAATCAGACCTAGGCATACTACCGCCGCCAGGCCTCCCAAAATTCCACCTGTTATCGCAGCTGTGTCCACTGAAATACAATGATTAATGGTTACAGTGCAATTTCATGAAACGGATGTAATAAGTGACAGATAGTTAGTAATCATACGTCAGATTGTGAGCTACGTAAACATTTCAATGTGTTTATAATCAAACACCTCAGAGACACGTCACCTGCAAATCTGTAGCCATGACCTCCATGTTTCCGCCGAGTGCAATGAACACACCTACCTACTTCGTGACACTTCATATACAACTCTCTACAGGACAATTGTCACGACCTTCTGTATTTTACAGGGCAGTTGCCATGATTCTTCATCCTGTTCAAGCTAGCTGTCATTACCGTCCATCCTGCACAAGACAGTTGCCATGACCATTCATCCGGTGCAAGACAGTTGCTATGATCTCCCTCCTGTAGAAACCAGCCGTCACGAGCGTTCATCCCGTACAAGATAGTTGTCATGATCTTCCATCCAGTGCAAGGCAGTTGCCATGAACTTCCATCCTGAACAGGACACTTACCATGATCTTCCATCCTGTGCAAGACAGTTGTCATGATTTTCCATCCTGTACAAGACAGTTGCCTTAATCTTCCATCCTGTACAACACTGTAGATATCTTCAATCCTGCAAAAGACTGAAGTTATGACCTTCATGTTTTATGTCTTTTATGTACACACTTACCTACATCCTGACACTTCACAGACACGTCCTCTGCGTGGCTACAGTCATTCACCCCGACAGGATTGTGAAGGCACTCCTCTAAGGAGGATTCTTCACCGTAGCAGGTCAAGTCGTCAAGTAAAATGGGTATGCGACGTGAGACTAAGCCATAGCTGCCCGTCCAATCCACTCTTGCATTAGATCTACACACAGAAGAAACAAAAACCTTTAAAAGTAGGGAAATATCATGCAACATAAATAAGAGTTTAAATGTTAGAATATACACTTTCCCATCTTTCTACGCGTGTACTATCCATTTTTGGACAAATTCCCGATGCCTGTGTATTTTCTTGAACTTTGTCGCTTATGCAAGGCGTCATCCATATATTCACGGATGCACTGATAGATTCTATGTACAACACCTTAAAGGTGAACTACTTATGCGCATAGTTTGGTGAGCGATGACACACACAAACAAAGCAGTAGTCATCTAGTCCAAGTTAACGGTACTGTGGCGGACAAATTCTATTTATTTCAGGGGCATTTAGGCGTTAACCACTGGCTTGAGAGCATTTCTCTCAGATGTCGCCGTAAGCCATCGTCACATAAGAGATACATGTACCTTTGATGCTTCATTTCATCATTTCAGTAATTTATGAGGTGTAGATGGGATTACTGATCACACACAAGGCAAAGCTTAATTTGCATCTGGCATATCACGTGGTTCATTTCACGTACATGTATATCATACATTCAGCGACAAAAAAGACTTCACAGCGCAGGTGCAACACTCCATCAAACAACAGCTAATCTAGTGAGAGCTGGAAGTGATGCCGCGCTTCATGAGCCGATCGGCTGCTGAGAATAACATCCTAGTTGCTTGACCAATTTTAATGTTATACCAGTGTACGTCATCGTCGGAGCAGAAGGTCTGGCTAATCTAGGGGAAGCACAAGACGACATCTGTGGTCATCATTCAAACATCTCAAAGCTTGTTAATGCAGTGTAAAAGAAGCAGGAGCTCGTTAGCATACGGTCCTATTTTGCAAACAGCCAACAACTGGGCGTGTTTTATACTTGCTCGGTCTTATCAGGAAACGTCAGTGCGTGGCAAGGTCTACCTGCAACCTGACGATGTTCGTCGGTTGTCCCTCATGCTCCGTCCGGTTTCCTCCTACAATAGTGTTGACTGCCATCGTACAAGTGAAATATTCTTGACTATGGCCTAAAATTAGGTCCAATTAAATATATAAAATATATAAATATCAGGAGACGTTTTTCACAATACATTGAGTATTAGGCAAAAAGTTTGTGTGAGAGCTGTGTTAATCAGAAATTCACACGATTTCCTACTAACTCACTTTGTGTATCCCAGCTGACGGCAAACGACTGCAGCCGCGTCTGTGTCAAACCCATCATTACAAACTGTCCCCCATACACCGTCTATAAAAACCTCAAGGCGGCCCACCCTCCGGCTGGAACCACCTTGCAAGCGCACTGTGTAATCGCTGATGTCTGAAACAACACATGCATTCTGTATATTAAATAAGGCATGATTTCCGTGTTTGAAATAACACATGCATTCACTGTGTGAAATAAATAATGCTATCTCTGTGCGAAATAACCAATTTCTATGACTCTTCAACTCGAGCACTCTCTGAGTGTTGAAACACATGTATTTTATATGTGAAATAAGAGATGTATTTTGTATCAACATTTTACGACTCCAATAAATTGTACACCTCAGCCTGGTCTAAGGATTTTATACATTTGTAACATGTTATACACATTTGTAACATGTTAAAGCTCATCCTGAGTATATTTATTTATGTATTTATTTATTTGTTTCATTGTTGCTTAATACAATATGACTTAACGGAAGCTATAGTGTCCTCCGTAAACCACCTATATCTGGCAAGTTTCTGAGGAACTCTTCCACATGTGACGTACAGATACGCACAGCACATAGGTGGAAGACAGGTGGTATTCTGCACGAGACTGAGTAAACGGAGGCATGACCCTCGTTCGACGCTTATTGTCACCAACATCCAAAACGGTTAGAACAGATTTGATCCTTCCTAATTATAAAACGTCTTGAAAAATCAACACGAATATATATAAGAGTACGACATTTCTATACATAGAAAACTCATCAACCCTTAGAAAAACATTCACATGAAACTTCAACTGAAGACATCACTCATTGCGAGAAAAATTCCACAGTTAACTGTTTATCAGGTGGTCGATAAGACTAGCTTCATATATCTTATAGTTGTGATACTGCATGGATATATAACTTACAGTTATATAAACCATTCAACATTCAGTTTCAAACTCTAAATATGGCAATCTGACTGAGTAATGAATTTTACATCGATACTGAAACTACCAAGCAGTACAAGACTTAATCTGGTGACGGCAACAAGAAATGTAGCGGGTTGTGGAAGCTACATACTCTGAGTACATCCAGGGATAATTCATCTGGAAATTTTAGAAATACTCGGAGGTTTTGTGTGGATTTAATCAAGTTTCAAATGACAACCGAACATCCTCACAAATTAACACCCTGTTAACAAAAAATCTGGAGGATATTTTAATTCACCAAATCTCCACTGAAGTTAGGTTCACGCATGTATCTTCGAACGCACCGTTAAATAGCGCAAGACATAGTTACACAATTACACCGCGGGAGAGTTCAAATTACAGGGTGACAGTCGGTCAAGTTTTCGTCTAGGCTCCAACGAGAAAGATGCTCTGTTCTTTTTAACTTTCCCCAGCCTACTTGGGGGCTTCCGTGACCGAGGAGGTTAGAACGCTAGTGCAGCGTAATGACCCAGAGAAGGATATTCAGAAATTCTGTTGTAGCTTTTTACTGCTGAATATAGGCGACAAGTTAAAAGGTGCAGAATATATACCGAGGGGAATCGCACCGAAAATGATAGACAGAATCTCCACCGAAAATGATAGACAGAATCTCCACCGAAAATGATAGACAGAATCCCCACCGAATGCAGCAATATTATCCCAATGCCAAATTTTCAACAGGATCAAGTGCTGTTCGTAAGACATTTAGCGTGTCAGAACAGTCATACATGCTAAGAACTTTATCTAGTAGTAAAGACTATGTCATAATTTGTCATGTAGTCAGTAATACGCTTACTGTACTGTCCTCTGCATTGCACAGCTACATCTTCACTATGCGTGCAGTCGTTGTGGCCCAGGGGAGAGTGACTGCATTGTTCAAGCTTTGTCTCAGAGCCTCCGCAATAGATATCGTCCAGAAAGATTGGCCCGGAGGCTGCTGAGTACCTTGATGACGCGATCACTTTGGCGCGTTCACTGGAAAAAATCATTTGAATGCATATATAATTAACCTCCATACTCAAAATAATACAGTATTACAGATTTCTTGTTCTATTCTCCTTTAACAATTTTTTAACATTACTATACTATGTATTTAAAGAACTAATTCAGTAAGTATCCCATGAAACCGAATTGGTAAGCGACACAAAGTCAGATCTTGATGTCCTCCCCGTCGGCATTGGTATATATGCTTGGCGTTTGTAGCAAACAAGGAATGAGCTGATCACACATATTGCCAATTAGACTCTTTACTAATTTTCGAGGCTTGAGACACAATTAATAAATATACAATGATTAAAGCCGGTACAAGTATTAGGAGAGACGCACTAACATCATCCTTCTCATGGGAAATCAAAAGTAAATTGTAAGCTGTGCTATAACATCCGGGAATAATATTAAATCATCGCCTTAAAGGTGAACTGTCCCGGTTCAATTTTTCTTTTTATTAACTTAATAATATATCTGTGATACAACAAATATGACGGAAAAAATGCACCTGCAGAGTATTTTTACTTCTAGAAAAAGGAAATATATTTAAATCCAAAAATTCTGAGAAAAAAAAAGAAGCACATCGCTTGTCTGCCCTTGAATGGCACTAGTGTGTCAAATATAGGTGACATCATTATGGCATTTCCGGTTTCCAAACACTATCAATTTTTCTCGACTAATATTTGATCTATTCCTCTTTATATGCCTCAGCGCCAAGATTACTTATGTTAAGTATTAGGCTATAACACAATTCCGCATTGAACCCCAGATCTATTGCTTATGAGACAGACGCTCTGCTCACAACGCTACCGCAAAGGGTTCAAAGAAATACAATGCAATAAGTGTTACTGCGATGAAAAATAAGGCTAGGCTACGGCATGAAGAGAAGGTTGGGCCTGCACTGGAATAAAAGTGAACTTTATGATGCACCTTGCTACTGTTTGGTGAACTTTTGGGCCATTTGGAATGACAACATGCCATAGATAAATGTACATGTATAAGTTTATCGCCACAAGCTGATGGCCCAGTACCGTTACAAGCTAACAAGCATTACAAGCTACACCCATACCCAGTTTTAGTTCAGGTATTATTGGCACATAGAGAGCAAAATGAAGTAGTGATGGGTAACGGTATACATGTATCAGTTCACATGAACTTGTATTGTTGTTACAACTTGGGAGAGCAATTTACTACACCAACGTTCAACTACTGATACATGCACTGCTTGGGTATTGGAAGCGTAATATATATTACATGTGCGCTTTCCACTACACGTTGAAGCATTAGGACATCGTAGATTCAAGCATATGTACTGTAAAGATAATGATGTCATTATGCACTAAAGATGTGTACCACTACATCTGCCAGCTGTAACACAAGTATTCATTTATCTGATTCGCGTATTTTTCCGGTATCTGTCCGCTTTCCTGCATCCAACAAGTCTAACCCCTATCTTATAAGAGTATTCTCTTATAAGCGCCCTGGCACAAGCGTTATTTGGACATTGGAAGGAGTACAATACCACCGGAAATGTCGACATTTTTACCTCTGTACTATAGTGAATGCGCATCAGCTTTTGTATGAAAATGCTTAACATTCATAACATTGTTGTAAATATTGCAAGGCTCACTAGGGCAGACCGAGTTGTCGACAGACGACCGTGGCAGCGTTCGCGTCGAAGCCATCATCACAGACTGTGCCCCAGTGACCGTTAACAGACACCTCCACCCGTCCTGAGTTCCCATCAGCGCCCCCTACCAGCCGCAAGCGCAGATCTGTGCCACCTGAAAATACGAGCAGACACCAGACAATAATTACACGCACACGTGGTACCTGCTCTACAGAAGACGGCTTCAGATGCGACGGCAGTTGACTTTGTTGTTTTTTAAGAAAACAAATGAAAGAAACTAGAATTAACCCGCATGAAATACATCTCTGCCTTTCTTCGTTAACGTTGACTTCCCCCATCTTAAGGTTTAAGTCGAGATTGGCTGAATTTAGACTTGCGCATGTGTATTGAGTGGCCATCTTCCACCCAAAAGTGGTCTCGGTCTTTTTTTAAAATCTAAATAAGATGTTTTCATTACAGATGGGATAACATGGCCACATCAAACAAGCGGTATAAATTTTGAACTTGTGAAAGCGTTGTAATTTGTCAAAATTCCTGACCTAATGTCATTGTTAACCAAGATGCCTACTCCCATAGAGCCTTCGTTCCAAGATCTCTAACGTTTGGTGTACAAAGTTCTCTACGAGTGACAAACATGGATCGCACAGAGAAGCAGGTCAAAACATTATTCAGTGCATATTTTTTGTTGGCATCCACCGGTCGAAGTCGACCATGGTAAGCAAAGCCATATGGAGTAGCAAAATGACCACACAATACATTAAAGGTCAAAGTCTCGACGTTGGAGTAGATCTGCCTCTAAGTTTAGGCTGGGAAAAGTTTGTGTCTGACCTGGTTCAGACTTCTATTACTGACCTATATCTAGACATGTAATGCCGACATCCTCAGAGTGCTGACAGTTTTTCTCTCCTTCCAGACTATGAGGACAATATTGAAACGATGATTCCGTCCCTTGACAAGTTACCTCATCCAGCCAAATAACCTTGTTCACATTACCAGGTCCATACTTTGTAGCAGGCTCAACTACAGGTACTTGGCTGGTAAACAGAAACATAATAACAAATAGCTGCTCAAAAAGATAACCCGGAAAACATGCCGGTAACCTCCGGAGTGCTTCAGGTATGATGATGACTAACTTCTCAACTGAATTGACGTCTCATGTTGTAGTGACAATTGGTGAACGAAGGAAAGGCTTATGGTCGTAGATGTACGAAAAGACTGAGCCCGCTTTCCAACATAAAACGTCAACCAGGAAATAGCTGGACAGGAAACAGCCGGCCCCTGCAATGCCTGATCTCATGATAATACTGTGGGGTACTCATCAAGATACAGCCTCTGAAGTCGAAGATAGCAAATGCACCTTAAGCGCATGAAACGGGTAATTAGTCACATATTAGGCTCCAGCATAGGCCTTCGTATGTCTTGCTTGTTTTCTTGAGTTGGTTGTGGTCAGATTTGGTTTTCTAAGTACATTTTAGTTTGAGGGGAAATACGGCAAAGAATTTCAAGCTCCGTGGACTAAAATGTCGCTCTTGAATAATCTGGAATGTCTTATTTATTTATTTATTTATTTATATATGTGACAGGCATGGCCTATTAAATGCCGATCTCATAATATAATTAAATTTTTCAGGTATATAACGGCGTTGAATTGCATATAGAATGTAGGACCCTGTGGGTATCCGCTCCAAATAAAGTGGCTTTAATCCGCTTGCATATTATCACTAACATGACAAAACAGCAGAATCAGGAAACTTGGACCGATTTTAGCAGATGCGTGACAAATTGACAATTTTGTCGATTGGCATGACGGTTTCTTTCATTTGCCCTCTCATGCTCACCTAGGAAGTCCAAGTGCTCTACACGCGACTCGAGCTGTATCCATGTTAAAGTGGACATCGCAAACAGTGCCCCATATCCCACCAATGTTAACCTCCAGCCGCCCTGATGTTGCATCTCCGTCCATCAAACGAAGCTGGTAATCTGGCTCTACATAACGACGCAACTATATGTCATAGAAAGTAACGTGCATCGACATGACACTATAACACAGTTTAATTTCCCACACAAAAAACTTTATAACAGTTAAATTTCCCCGCGAGAGACGTTGCAACTCATGTAGGAAGTTCATTTCAGGTACATCAGCTCCCAGCAAGTTTGAACATTGTGGAACAATTATAAACAGGAGAAACAGTGGCGGTAAGATTGTATTTCCGCGGCTGCCACTAATGTGGGATGTTGATATGAGAGCACCACGGTAAATATAAAAGACAAAAGAATGAAGAGTAAAACCAGAATTAGGGGAACAAAAATATACAATGATATTAACTGCGTTTCATCAGACTTTGCATCATGAGAATTCAGAAATATCAGAACGCCCACAACTGAATTAAAATGAATCGCTTGTTTTCAAAAAGGAAAGAGTTCAGTTTGCAAGCAGAGAAATGTGACCTTGTGATTCGCACTGCGATTCGGTAAAGTTTTCACAGCACAGACGATGGGAGATGCTGATGAGAAACACAAAAGTGTCCAAAGAAAGAAAGTAAAACACATCGTATTCTGCTGTGGCTTTACAGTCCGTGTGTCCGACGTAAGTGTTTAATGAGCACACATGTTATACACCGAAAAGTGTGACGTACTACATGGAAGAACAAAAGGGCACATAGCTTTGTGAAAGGCGAGAAGAAATTTTATTGCCGCCATGCTCAGCTTGCCCGTTCATGTTGACAGAAATTATCAATAGTGTCTGTTATCTTACCTGCGGTGCAAACAATTCCCGAGGATCTCGTACACTTATCAAACAAAGACATCGTAGAATGAAAAGCACACTGCGATAGGTTCAGTTCTGTACCTCGACACGATATGTCGCCTCTGATGTAAGGAGCAGCACTGACAGGGAACAGTTCACTGGGTAGGAGGCGAGCGTACGTTCTGGAACAAAACAATCACAGAAAAGACTGCATCTTCGCTGTCTTTGTCTAGTATTAGGTTTAGACAAACTTGAGGGGCCGGAGGCGCATGTAGCGGGTAATTATGATAAGTTGTTCGAAATTATCGAAAGTAAAAGGATTGGCAATCTAAATTGATCTCCGCATTAAAATTAACCATTATTAACATTAACCAAAATACAGTGCTTTGGAACACAATACTTGTGTTTTCCATCCATTTACTTTGCCGGAATTTTTCGTGTACATGTACTTGGGCAGCAGAACTATGTGGATGTGTAAAGGATTTTGAAAGTTTATCAGGAAGAGGTCAATATTTTTCTTTTAATTGTTTTAGCCAAGTACGCTCTAATCCAATGCTGCAGAACATACAATATCACGTACGTGGGCAAGCCTAAAGATCGACATGCCATTCTTGTGGCTGCCGGATTTATCATCCCGCATATGTTTGTGTAGATCCCACGTAGTTTCAGCTGCAAACGTCCGTTGGAGGCGTTAATAGCCAAACTATCTACGAGGCGCAGTGAAAAGTCATCAGCCTCGCCACCTGTCAGAAAAAAAACACATTTGAATGGAATCTGGCGTACCATCGTTACATCGTAATTTCACCGGAAAACTGCACGTGGTGGCCGATGGTGCACAGCAATTACACAATGACACAAAGCTATGGGACGATCGTAGGCAGCGATTGCATAATGGCATGAAGTTATGGCACTGTAGTAAGCGGTGTTTGCACAATGGCAAGGTGGAACGCTGCGACTGAATATATTCTTTTATATATATTATTCTATATATATATATACATATATAGAATCCATTCATATAAGAATCCCATTCATAGTTCAAAAAACATCACTTTTATTTTGTGATGTAGGATAACCGAGATATCGCAGTTAAAAGTAAACAAAAACACCCACATGGGGAAAATCGAAAGGAACGCCCTGCTCTCAGTTGTAACCAATCATGGGCGATATATTTCTACCACACGAGAAGGTATCTGTTTCCTCTGTGACGTCTTCCGTGCCTGGTTCACAGCATTACCATGTACAAGTAGTATTATATGATTCTGATCTACTTTAGCTACTTTCAACGAGAAAGTGGTTGTGGAATATGTCTGGGGTTATTCCCCAAGGTCTCAACCAGGAGGACTCTCGGTTGTAATAATAAAGAGGACCATATTTCGCACACAAAGACGTGTCTCGCCTCTAGTACTGAAGATCGTAGGGTACGGATGACACGACATCGTGTTTCCACTTTCTCTAAAATGGTGTATCAAATGGCCTCGTAAAAATTTCAGATTATAAGGTGATTTATAGAGTTACCAAGCAAGTCATTAAAAAAATGCCTGTGTCAGTTTAGGTCCTTATGGACACCTCTTCCCAAACATCTTTGGTTATACTTTTTGTCGCCTTTTATTTTAAGCTGAACAACCCTGGAAACTTTTGAGGTTTTCGAGGCCGGACTACCGAACGTCAGTTGTAACTGTCATTAACAGGTTGGTTGTTAGTCATAACTTACTAAATTCCGTAAATAATATGGTAGTCTTTCCCGCCTTTTCATGGTTAAATTAAGCCAAGTGCTTAAACTGGCAGACACGTACATACAACAGGTGACGCACCAACTTAATGGATTCATGGGTTTCCAACGTGTAACCTGAGGAGAACACAGTAATCTCCCTTTGTTAGATTAGATTACACAGGCTCACAGCGAAAAACGTTGTGCATGTTGATTAATAATTGACCCCTAACCAAGGAGAATAATGATACGAATTCCATAGTTCATCGGATTTGTTGTCAAAAGAAAAAATGAATATAAAGAAAACAAGCCAAACACACTTCCCTAAAATGACATTTATGCCATGACAAATGATTGACAAGTTATCTCGCGGTTCTGTAAACCGAGCGGGTTATAGTGACCAAGCCGCACAAGCGACCTACCATGATCAAGTCACACAGGCGGTGTACCATGATGAAGTCACACAGGCGGTCTATCATGATCAGATCATACAGACGGTCTACCATGAGCAAGCCACACGGGCGGCCTACTATGATTAAGTCACATCGGCAGTCTACCATGATCAAGTCACACAGACAATCTACCATCATCAAGACACACAGGCAATTTACCATGATCAAATCACACAGGCGGTCTATCATGATCAGATCACACAGACAGTCTACCATGATGAAATCACACCGGCAGTCTACCATGATCAAGTCATACAGGCAATCTACCATGATCAAGTCATACAGGCAATCTACCATCATCAAGACACACAGGCAATTTACCATGATCAAGTCACGCAGTCGGTCTATCATGATCAGATCATACAGACGGTCTACCATGATGTAGTCACACAGGCGGTCTATCATGATCAGATCATACAGACGGTCTACCATGATCAGGCCACACAGACGGTCTATCATGAGCAAGCCACACGGGCGGCCTACTATGATTAAGTCACATCGGCAGTCTACCATGATCAAGTCACACAGACAATCTACCATCATCAAGACACACAGGCAATTTACCATGATCAAATCACACAGGCGGTCTATCATGATCAGATCATACAAACGGTCTATCATGATCAGATCACACAGACAGTCTACCATGATGAAATCACACCGGCAGTCTACCATGATCAAGTCATACAGGCAATCTACCATGATCAAGTCATACAGGCAATCTACCATCATCAAGACACACAGGCAATTTACCATGATCAAGTCACGCAGTCGGTCTATCATGATCAGATCATACAAACGGTCTACCCGTATCACACAGACAGTCTACCATGATGAAATCACACCGGCAGCCTTCCATGATCAAGTCATACAGGCAATCTACCATGATCAAGTCATACAGGCAATCTACCATGATCAAATCACACGGGCGGCCTACCACGATGAACTCATACAGGCGGTCTATCAAGATCAGACCATACAGACGGTCTACCATGATCTAGTCACACAGGCGGTCTATCATGATCAGACCATACAGACGGTCTACCATGATCTAGTCACACAGGCGGTCTATCATGATCAGACCATACAGACGGTCTACCATGATCAAGTCACACAGGTGGTATATCTAATCAAGTCACACAGACAATCTACCATGATCAAGTCACACCGGCAGTCTACCATAATCAAGTCACACCGGCAGTCTACCATCACCAAGTCACACAAGCAATGTACCATGATCAAATCACACAGGCGGTCTATACCATTTCATAGGGGTGGTGCATTTTTCCACCACACAGGTTGTTAATTGCGGTTTACAGAAGCCCACTTACACTCCACCCAGGCGGGAAAGGTCCATCCCTCCTGTCAGCCTCACACTAAGGTCGCCCGACATTGGCAATGGGCCGATTAACAACGGACACATATAAAGATAAAATCTTCAGCAGTGAATGATTTCTAACCAGTAATGAGGACCTCTTCTCCAAAGAGTGCTGTAGGCCTAAACGTTTCAACCTGTGTGCTTATTTACTGGAAAGCCTCAACTCGAGGCTGACCACAATCATATACATGTCTGTGCTTGATAGGCTCCTTATGCTTGAAGAGCGGCCTAAATATATCGACAAATGAAATATAATAAATTGCATTTATCAAATATGTTCTCTATCGAGATTACTTACTTTGTTTTACGCTGTAAACCAGGATATTTCACTTATACGACGGCGGCAACCATTATGGTGGGAGGAAACGGGACAGAGCCCGGGGCCAACTCACGACTATCCGCTGGTTGGTCCAGACCTTCCCATGTAGGCCAACACACAATTAACGCCATGATCATTTTCTTCTACACCGGTATATATTTGGTCTTACTTACTAAAACGTTTGTATTTATATCGGAATTTGCTGTAAAACTAAAAGGAACAAAAATTACGGTAAATGTCACCTATGCATACATGAACATGACAAAGACAATATTTGTAACTTCAAGAATCCTGAAACACAGACTAAATATGTGGTGGTTACATGCCACAGTCTATTCCGCTTTGGTGACTTTACTTTTCACAACAATGTTACTGATTCATACATTACAACTTAAATAATAATACATTTGCAAGTGATATTATAGCTTTGATCGGTCAGTGGTAAAAACTCACAATAAACTAGCCAGTAGTGAAAGCTATCACAAACGCCTGGAGTAGAAAAGGAGCAGTTCCGATAGTCCTGGTCGCATGTCAAGCTAGGGATCCTAACGCGGAAATACCCAAACTTCAGAGCAGATTCCGCCCTCGATCTGAAGAAAATAAAATTGCATGTCGTCGAATTACTGAATATGGGACAAACTCTTTCGTCTAAAATCGAATAACACTTCTTACGTTCGGACTGTGTTGATTTTGACAAATTTTTGTGACAAATCACATTACCCCTCCCCCCCCCCTACGTAAGTCATGTTCGCATGACATTGAGCCAAACTAAAAACAAGCCAAAAAAAAAAAAAAAGAAAAAAAAAACAACAGATGAGCGAATGTCCAGCGATGGTATATATGCACATTCCTGGAATTAGCTCCTGGCGGCTGAACAATCTGATGGCCTATTGTGCAGACAAGGATCTCTTTAAACGTGAATTAGATCGTGCATCCAAGGCAGCTTGATGAAAATATCAAGTAGCTAATGATATATCGCTTGGGTTACAATGGGATTCCACTGACTTTGTCCATGTATAATCTTGACTGCAACCATGTAACCCATGCGGAAATGTTCTAAGCAAGACACCAATCATAATTAAGATGAACTAACTTACACTGATAACTGAAATGTAACCTTTTAAGGAATTCAGGTCTGTTGAAATACATTTCTTACAGCTTCTTGGTCAGATAATGTTACTGGAAAAGAGCTACTCATACATAAACACATGCCCAAAACACTGAAAAGAATTAAAACAGAATGAAATCGTTACTCACACGTTCAAACCTAGCCTGGTCTCACAAAGCCATAAAGCTATCTTTTGTCTGTAAACAGTGTCCGTTCTGTTCCAGTTCAAGCACACAGGGTACCAAGAACTATTTGTTGACATGCGCACTTCAACCCGCCCCCAAACACCCCCAAGGCTTCTCAACCGAACCAAGCCGTCCGGACTGCGAACATAGCCCGTGGTTTGAGTGGCCAGTGTTGAAACGTCTGTAGAATTCGAAAGTAAAGAAATAAAAAAGAAAAAAAAGGCTATGTTGCAGTCTCACGAAATACATGAAATCCAAGTATCTGACCACTTTAGTTGTGCTTTCCCACAAGGTTTGAACAACTTTATTCACAAACTCCCATCTGAACACCGACTTGCGTATCCAAGGGACACAAACTAAATCATTGGTTTAAAAACCTTTCCATTGAAATCATTCTGTAGCCCATTTGTTCCGGAGTTTAAGTAAAGGCTCCGATACACAACTGGAATGCCACAGGTGTTAACACCCATATGTGTTCAGTACCATATAGTTAAAAACGAAATACATATACCAATGTAACAGTGTACTTAGAGCGTGTGGGTGCTGTGAGTTCATGTCGGCTTTCTCTCCAGCCGCACGTGGGAAGTTCTACCAGCAACATGCGGATGGTCGTGCGTTTATTCCTGGTTCAGGAATGATGGCTGTCGTCGTGTAAGTGAAATATTTACCATAGAGTGAACTACATACCCCTCGACACAATTAGATGTTGGAGAAGTATTTAACTAGGAAAACGGTGAGTTCCGTTTATGTAAGATGCACCCGATGGCTTATATAAACATATAAATATATGTGAATAACGTTCTTCATGAATACCAATTTTATGCCATTTTCATTTAAATATCACTTGAGAGGGTGAAGCGGGTGCACGGTGTATTTGGCCAGAGTTTAGCTTATGTAGGACGTACAATTTTTCATGCAGTAGGCCTTACACTCTGATCTATGCGCATAACAGGTCGAATTATTCAAACCTAGGAAAAAATAGCTATATTACATACATATACCTAAAAACAACACACAGACGACAGCCAGTAAAAACTTGCATACAGAGGCAGCTGGCATTCCTGTGAAAGAAAGAAAAAAGAAAGACTGTAACGTTTTAGTGAACCGTTTAATTATGTTCATATAGGTTATGTTGCGAAACGGTAATAACATACCCGTGTCCAGTTCAACGCCTTTTCACAATCTTAGCGCATAGGTCACTAGGTAACCACGGTAACGTATTTGCTCGGGGATTCCTCTGCGTGGAGTAGTTAATCTGTTGACATAGTGCGCGCACATCAAGGCTGGAACTATTGACAATGACGGAGTCATAGTCCATTTGGTTGGGGAAAACTAGGGGCTTTACTCGTACAACAAATGGTGTAATCCACAGAATGAGACATGATCGTCAATGTATCTAAAGGGGTATATATATACTTGTACATGTATGTTTACAGGGAGTTGATCTTTCTATAATTTGTGAAAAGGCTTATTAGATCAGGTCATTCTACCGGTGAATTGATTACATGTCATCTTGTGTATATGAGTTTCAATATACAATTATATATAAGTATACATGTGATATATAACACTGAGAAGGGGCTGTGAAACATACATGTACTAAATTATAACATCATGATAATCAAAAAGTGGTTGCTCCGAACATTTTTGTGGTTATTTCGAACGATTAGTTTCCAACTCTTCTCACTGTTTTGTTAAAAGGTTTGTTAGTACCACCGGCGAATGGCGGTGCATGCGTTTCCAAAGGAAATTCGTGTTCTTCCTTGCAAATACCTGACGGCCGTGATATAAAAAAATGACACTGTTCTGAGTATGGCTGTAGAAAAACCAACCACATAAATAAGTAAACATTCAAAAGTTTTATTCGTTTATCAGAACCGTATCTTTAAGGTCGGCGGAAAGCAGGAAATAGCAAATACTGTATATTTGTGACAAAGCTGTGATCCAGCTGCCGTAATCAGGCTGACCTGTCCTCTGTACCGCATGTATAGCTGGGCATTTTTCATGTTGACAACATCTTGACTTTCAACAGTTTTGCAAGGCAAAAAGCATATATGTTTAGAAGTTTGTATTTCTAAATCATATTGACCACACCATCTCAGACGTGAAATAAGCTACCGATTTAAAGCGACTCAAAAAGTTTCACTGATATCTGTAAGAATTGTCATGCTTCTGTCTGCCCAGAACTATGATTCTACATGTACTTGCCCGTTAGGTACACAAAGCCATTATCTACGGTTCGTTTGTCGATTTCAAATAATAACCTACCTGGTTTGATGTACGGTTTAGTATGTGTTATTCTGAGGGCCTCAAGGCTGTATTGATCTCGGATCTATAAACCGTGTGGTTGACAAGACGTACAAATGAAATTTCCTCTCTTCTGTATACTGACGGTTTCGTAATGATTCCTATGTACAGAATCTGACACACCTCTTAGGGAGAATACTTGCGTTACTTGGTTTAATATATGTTAACAACCACTTCACGACTCAGGCACGGCGAGGCAGATATGGATATTTAGGTCAGCACTCTAGATAACTTCATGTGTGTGTTACGATAACTGATCCTCAGGTGTAAAATGTCAACAGACTTTACACCCAGCAAACAGGCAAAGATAGATATCAGTTTCAGGAGATCGGGAGGATCGAAACCATGTGACGTGTCTTGTGGCTAAGAAAGTAAAAAGATAATTAAATTAAATGTAGATTTTAGAAGAAATCTCTTAAATATTGAAAGAAATGAAACAAAGTGCCGTTTTGATATGATATCAAAAGCATGATTGTCTGAATCTAATCGGGTAATTTTAGTGTATTTCACATATAAACTTAGGTTCGGCATATTTGAAAAAATAATATTTTTTTATTTGATTGGTATTTTTTACGACATATTCAGAAATATTACACTTGTACGACGGCAAGCCGTCTGAGCTGAACTTACAGCGACCGCATTGGTAAGAGGCACCTGGGTCATTACACTGCACTGGAGCACTAACCACCTCGGGCAGAAACAACAGTACATGGGATAGACAATAGCCATACCTGATATGTGTGCATTTACTTTCTGTCACAAGTACAGCAAATCATGCCATACGTTAGGAGTACCAGTATGTCAGACGTAGTTTATAGTATGTGTCCTTATTTCAGACATACAGCAGATTATGCCATACGTTAGAACTACCAGTATTTCTGACGCACTCTAGAGTATTTGTGTCTTTATGTCAGCCATACAGCAGATCATGCCATACGTTAGGAGTACCAGTATGTCTGACGGAGTTTACAGTATGTGCGTCAGACATACAGTAAAACATTACATCACCAGTATGTGTGATGCACTTCATAGGCGTGTCCTTATGTCTGGAATACAACAGAACGTGTCATGCATTGTGGGTACCAACATGTATGATGCACTTTATAACTGCGTAGTCTTCCACAACACGGTCCGCATGTGTGTACAATACAGGTAGAAAAGTTCATTAGTAACTTGCCAAAGATCGCTGGTTTACCCCGGACACTCCATTTTCATTTCGTCATCTACATGATACTGACAACCAATGTATAAGTGAAAATTCTTGAGTATGGCGTTAAACAACAAACAAATAAATATATAAACAAATAAATAAAATATAGCAGTGTTCTTATATCTGCTATACGTGGAGATTATAAATGTGTGTGCCGATTATAAAAGTGCCGTGGCTCAGTTGGTTAGCCCGCTAGAGCAGCATAATGACCCAGACGCCTCTCTCCAATGCGGTGGTCGTGAGTTCAAGTTCAGCTAATGTTGGCTTCTTATCCGGGAGCACGTGGGAAGGTCTGCCAGCAACCTGCGGATGTATAAGACATTAAAGAGGCCATATTATATGTTAATTGTACCTGTTTATCTGATCTGACAAGTACGACACAGTGATTTCAAAGCCTTCCGCATTGAGTGAGCGAGGACAGTCTGCTTCAGATAACTCTCTGCCCTTTGGGCTCAATAAACCATTGCTGCTCACACTCGACCGTGTAGACAGTGAAACATACACAACTACATACACAACGACTTCAGTAACGATTTGTACCGGTAGTGACACATATACCATTAAATCAGTGAAATATCAGTTTTAAAGTATGTACTCTAGCTTGTCGCTTGTGACTTCTGCTGTATGGAACCCCCCCCCCCCACCGCCAAAAAATTGAAAAATGAAAAAAAAAAAAAAAGCGTAATTGTAGGCCCTATCCACCAAAGGACAGAAAACATGACTGTAAACATGATGCCTTCATTTATGGTAAAATTACATTTGATGTGAACTTTATTTCACTTTGCGACTGTTTAGAGGTTACTTAGGGGCTAGAACATAAACTTACAGTACCACAAACCTCCCTCTCTGGCTCCCTGTAATGTGTGATGGTGGACAATCCACAAAATGTCTGGGTGAACCAAAATGTCACGTAGGTGCCTCTCAGCAGTGCGGTCGCTCTGAGTTCAAATCCAGCTCATGCTCGCTTTCTTTCCAGCCGTACGTGGGATGGTCCGCCAACAACCGGCGGATGAACACGGGTTTAACCCGGTGTCTGCCCAGTCTCCTCCCATCACAATACTGGCCGCCGTCGTGTAAGTCAAATGCTCTTGAGTACGTAAAACACCAATCAAATAAGTAAATAAATTAAATCAGGCAAGATAGAGACCTGTATGGCGAGAGCATGGGAGATCACTCTTAACATAACGTGCCGTATTATATTTATTTATTTGATTGGTGTTTTACGCCGTACTCAAGAATATTTCACTTCAACGACGGCGGCCTGCATTATGATGGAAGGAAAGCG
Organism: Acanthopleura granulata; assembly: GCA_016165875.1. Lineage (NCBI taxonomy): Eukaryota > Metazoa > Mollusca > Polyplacophora > Chitonida > Chitonidae > Acanthopleura > Acanthopleura granulata. Next base: position 29,341,147 of record JABBOT010000005.1, on the reverse strand, counting down.
GGCAGAGCCCGGGTGAAGCGCACGACCATCCGCACGTTGCTGACAGACCTTCGTACGTACGGCTGGAGAGGAAGCCAGCATGAGCTGGACTGGAACTCACAGCGATCTCATTAATGGGAGGCTTCGGGTCATTGCGCTGCGCTAGCGACAGCGTCATGGAGGCCCCTACTGTAATACACAACTAAACTACACAGCTAAACTACTTGCATATATAGGCCAGCGGTGTTTGTGGCTCGTCTCGGGGACGGAATACGAGAATTGTTACAGCAGCCTTTCTACACAGAGATACTGCACAGCGAAGCGACAGAGCCCTACAACATTCAGCTCTCCAACAGATTCAAATAAGTAACATATAGGCCTACATTGTACACAGGCATACATAAATAATAAATGTGATAAAATGAACAGCTGTTATGTTATATTAACAGAGAGTTCACTGGGGAATTGATATATACATGTACATGTGTATATTATGCAGACTTAATAACTTGTGGTTGAGTCAGTGCCATAGATCTCGGCTATGAGCTTAGAGTCTTCGAGTTTTGAGATGGCTATAGCCAGTGGTTTGAGCAACTGTGGTTTCATTCAAAATGCACCAGGTTGCATTTTGTTGATACTGTTATGGAGCCAATAGGAAAAATAGGTTGACTTTTCCATAACAGGTGGAATAGTAGTTGAAGGGTTGACATATCTGTAGCCCATTTCTTTGAGGAACTGGTGCATACGCTATGCCCATTGAGATTAGGTGCTGGCGAGTGGCTATGAGCATGGAGAAGAGGTGCTGGTGCTATGTCCACTGAGATGAGGAGCTGGTGCAGGCGGTGATTTCCTCTACCTTTTCAGCTGACCGCTTAGGTGTGAGAGAAAACTCAAGTGTTGATTAGTGTTTTATGCCGCACTCAAGAATATTTCGGCCAGCGTTATGGTGGGAGGAAAGATGGCAGAGCCCGGGGGAAACCCACGACCATTCGCAGGTTGCTGGCAGACCTTCCTACGTAGAGACGGGCAAGTAAATAAATGGACAAACTAATAAATCCTACATATAGACAATCTTAGCCCATTGAATCTTGAATTACCTACTAATCTTGTAAATTTAGCTACGGTGATCTTAACTCTTGAATGCTTTCTCATCTCTTCAAAAGAATTTACTGAATTACCTTTCGCGAATCTGCACGAGTTATTCAATGATCGATACGCATGTAAGGACGTGGCTATTGATCACTGCAGATTTGGGGATTATAATGAGCAACAAATCCTATTGAGGTTCATGTAGGCACCCCGTAATGCCTATTTCCGATTTGGGGATGCGTGAGGCGGATTTGATCCTTGGTGAATTGGTTGAGCTGTGTATGGGCTTTTTTAGTGTCAGTGTCCAAAAGTAAGCATACATGGGCTTACGTATTTATGAGATGCGGTTTGTCGGGCTCTTCAGAGTGTACAGATCCTGTGATGAGTTTGCAGCCTGATTCAGCTCAATTTCGCATTTTTATAACACACAGTTAAAAATAAACAAAAAAGACATTAAAAAAGTGAAACAAAAGCATGTCTGAAATGTGTGATATGGTAAAACATGGTGAATCCAGCCCTTCCACTTGATATTCATGGGTTGGATTCAAGCATAAGGAAGTACCAATGTCAAGTCAGGAATCAAAGCGTCAGCTGGTTCAAGTGAACTATTTTCTCTCGGTTCACTGAGAAAAGCAGGCGCTTTAAATTATGACAGCTATAGTTGATTGAGACGGAAGTGGTGTGGTTATTATACTTATATACATAAATCTATACGTTGTAAATTTGTAAAAAAAACAAAACAAACCTGTTTATATTAGTCAACGAAGTAAATATAGTAGATTTCATTGTACAACCTTGCATGGGAAAACTTTTCATCGAGCCCTGGGAAAACTAGTTGTAATTTTATCGATCCACAGATCGAACGCATTCTATTGTACACATAAGTGATCTAAGAAAAGTGAGATGAAAATTAGATGGACGTCCTTCCAGAAATTAAAGTTGTATTGGCCTATGTCAGTACGTCTACACATACTCTCTCTGGAGTCGAATTATACGTATACAGGTCCATCGGAAGACAGTGATTTATACATGCATGTGTCTATACGACACTGATGTGCCTTTAAGTGCGTTCGCCGTAAAACCAGTAGATGAGAGGCAGGTTTAAACCAAACCGCGGTTTTTTGAAGCTGGGTGTGTTCTGTTTCATGGTAACCATTTAATTACAAAATGCCATTGCAATTCGTTAGCATGGATGGAAGTCTGTTACATTTGTATCAAGGATATTCCTTAGTCGCAGTGACAGTCAAACATACATATTGCGATGAAAAGTACGGCTAAATGTATACTTAAAAACAACAAACGATTACGTTTACAATAAACGATTACTAGTATTCATTTTATTTATTTTACTCAATTGTTGCTGATGCTCAAGAATTTTCACTTAGTCGATGATGGTTTATGGGTGGAGAAAATCGGCCACCGGGCGTAACGATTATATAATAGTACTGAGAATACGAAATAAGCGTTGCAAGAGCCAATACAGTTTTACAATTGGGAAGGTTGGGAAAGAGTTAAATGAGTTAAATATTACTAATATTGTATTCATTTCTGGTCATGTTGGGTGCCTGTCAAGGCCACTCAAGTTCCAAGTTTCAAGGCTTGCTGGCTGATTCCAGAAACATCGATTTCCTCTACCCTTAACTTGAAAGCTATCGTGAGTGTATACGTGAAACCTGCTAAGTAGTTCTCCTTGAACGGATAAGTCAAATGAGAGGTAATCAAGTGCTTCCTTCAGTTAGGCTGATGGCGAGATGGTCATACTAATGCATTTTACAAAAGTTTTCCAGACTTTCGAGCAAATGGGATCCTGTAACATCCAAACTATGAGATGCCTGTAACATTTTCCCCATTGTCTTAACTGGATATTCTGTCAGCGGCAATTTTGTTATGTCCATGTTAAATTCACCATAACGAAGTTTGGCCTCAGGCGTAAACGTCATACGAGCTCCTTTTAAATGAATGAAATACTGCTACATGTACGCTGAATGGCCTTTAGCTTACATAGTGAATGCTTCTGTCTCTTCCTGGATTCTCTTTGATGCTAAAAATTATAGCTTAAGTAAATCCTTATATAAATCTGGTAAAAATATTTCACAGACCTTCAGACCCATATGTCTTACCGTCTATCAGCAAAATGAGTCAAATTTTTATATTTTAATTTACTGATGAAAACCAGACCAGTTATCTCTTAACATTCACAAAACAAATAAATACTTGCTATATAATTGTACCGAATGTTACGGGGGGGATATTAATTGTTTTTCTTTGATTGGTATTAAAGCCGTACTCAGGAGTTATTCACTGATAAATATGACGGCGGTCGTGCAGATGCATGAGTGAAGGTGACCGGAGTACCCGGGAGCAAAACAATCGTTTTTGGTATGTCTGACCGACACATCGAGCCATAGAGCGAGCGACACCAATGCTTAAGACAAATGACGACTGCCGTACTCATATATAAGAAATAAGGAAATACAATCAGTTAAGAACAAGACTTTCAGGCATCTATTCAAAAACGTTAATCACATCAATTGTTATGCAGAAGACTGTGTTCTTAGCCATATTAAAGTTTCTGTCTACAAAAAAACACTATATTTGAATTAGGCCCTATATTGCGTGCCGCTACTGATTTATTCATCCGCTTTTGATAATAGCCATCACGCTCTGGGGTCAGACGTATATCACACCATTTGCATCCTCACGATTAACCTTTCTATACATAACCTATAGGCGCCTTCCATGCATCCAGCCAGTGTTTATTAACTCAAAGAATAGGCCTACACCATACTCGGATATCAGTTAAATGAGTTCCTGTATTCCAAACTGCTATATGTCTACCAGACTGTCCCATCGTCCCACTGAGTTTAGTTCAATATCTTGTTAAATGTTTTGGGATATATAAGGACTGTAAATAACCAAAGACCCCATCCCGGAAAACGCCACATCCATAAAGGGAAAGTTTTACCAGCTACATGTATGCATGTGGAGAAAAAAAGAAGAAAAAAAAAAAAAAAAAAAAAAAGGACAGTGACACAAAAATTATTCATGTCTTTAAAAGTTGCTATAAGATGCCGTTATAAAAACTGTACCCGTTACGTTTATGCATTATGTTTGCAATATTCTGTTTTACTTTGATGAAGGATACAAGATACAAAAGTTCAAGATTTTACTACTGAGTACTTAGTTCCTTGATCAAAACAAGCAAACATTACATTATCATTGATAACAGTTACCTCAGTGTTTAGAACAGAATGCTTGAATGCTTATTGTTTAACGCCCTACTCAAAAATATTTCGTGAAGGCGGTGTCTCCTTGGGCAGGACGGACTTCCATCGTATCTTTTATCTGGTGCTGCCTCACCGAGACGACTTGCCGAAGACATCCAACAAGTCCCCTCACCCAGTCACATTATAGTGACGCCGGGCCGGCCAGTCCACCTTCTATCCTCTTATTGCCGAGCGCCTAGCGAAGAAACAGGATGTACCATTTCGTAAAGATTTTGGTATGACCCGACCCAGGTTTGAACCCAGATCCCCGTTCGAAAGCGGACGCTCTACCAACTGCGCTATTCGGGCGTATGTGTTTAGAACAGAAGTCTTGTAGTTAGATATCAGTCTGTAAAACGACTGAAGCTTTAAACATGAAAAAAAGTGATACATTGAATCAGTATTTATGGAGGAAAATCTGAAGGCGGGGGGAACCTAAAGACGTGTTTGCCGACTCAATTTTATCGATGAGCGTTATCCCCCTTGATTCTAAAAATAGCTGATGAAAGACTTGCAGAAATCGGTCAGTATCCGAGCGCTGTGTTAGAGCTGGGTCATGGCCGCAGTTTTACGAGGGACCTCAACTGCTGTATATAATCTGATCAGTCGACAACCACTTACAGTTTGTCGTCTAAGGTCTAGCATGGCTGGGTATCTGATTGACGAGCCGAAATACTCCTGGCTGAAGGAGTTGGGTTTATCGTCGCAGAATGCGGGTGTTTTTGACGGAACATGGCATGGAGAGGGAGAAGTAAGAGTAGACTTAGTTTACTGTTAGTGATAGGTTTACTCTAGTTCCCTTTACATGTTTGACTGTATGATGATATAAGTTAGGAGGTTGGTAGTTTCTCAGATCAGTGTGGCTGAAAGCGTATTCATGAGCTGCAGTGGCTTGGCATGTGATTTATAGTTTCCTGTACACGTCTTAGGGCATGAACAAGAGGTGAAGGACGAGTTGGGGTTTTGAAGGCGTGCCGAGCCAGCGTATCGCTGATTGGTCAAAATCGTATTAGTGTACCCAAAGACTTCTGCTAATTTGTTACCATGCTGGCTGCAGTAATCAAAAGTCGTATATTAAATTTTACTGTGTATTAAGTGACGATAACATCTATTTTTACATATCATATTTACATGATTACGTGTATATTTTAGTGGATTTGAAGCTGCAAATAATCCTGCCCTTGCTGTACTGTAGTACAAAAGGCAGTCTACAAAGACATATCACTGTGCACTCATCACATCATAAAAACCCAGACTAATTTCCAGATGTGCGCCCACTTGGAGTTATACCCCTAATTGTATACAGGTATATGGGCCTGAATGTATCCAGAAGTTTTTAATTTAAATTCATTTATTTAATTGAAACGCAGCAGACAGAAAGCGAGTTCGTTTGACAGCAGTGTAACGAGTTCACACAAGACAAACAGAACACTCTCTCTATATAAATGAAGGTCCTAAAAGACAGTTAAGCAATTTCAGGCTGCTAACAGTTATTGTTTGCTTCAGTTGCCTTGCTTAGATACAAATAGAAACTATTTTGAGGTGAAATCAGGTAAGATTTGACAGTTACAAAAGTAAACTCTTTTTAAATCAATGACACACTCAGATTGTGCTCCAATTTGCGACTTTGTCTCCACAAACTGTCTGTAAGTTTGGTGGCCCATGTCATTGGAATTGAAATGTTCTTAAGAAAAAATTTAGTCTTGCTCCATGTTTTAAAACTTTTAAAACTGTCAGCATGATAGTAGATATTGACCTAAGCGTATGAAAGTTAATTTATTGGTTCTTACAGTCCTTTCAAGTTGTTATGTGTTATGGTTGCGTAGTTGTTTCCTTCATTCCTGCTCTTCTCTGTGTTTATTCAGGTGGTGACCTCCCTCTGCCCCACAAATAACCAGCCAATAGCGCAAATCACTCAGGTAAGATGGAGGACTCATCACACTATGCACATGCACCTTTTCCGGTTTTCATTGACGTTAATAACCTTAGAATTGGGTAGAGAAGGAATGGTTGTCTTCCAGTCACTAAAACACCTGAGATGTAGGTTTAAATCTGGTTTGGACAGCTAAGTTGTACATCTTGCTGATTTGACTCTTTGTGAATTGTTGAAGACCACTGGTCTTCATCCATCAATGTGAATAAGCGAAAGTTCTTTAACAGCATTGAAATGAATAACTGAATAGTACCAGGTGAATTGGGGTGGTTTGCAGTTGAGTCTGTCTGGTTTCCTGTATCCATAAACCTGACTGCAGTCAAGAAACAGAAATATTCATTATTAGGGTAGAAAATTGTCAATCATATGAATGAATAAAGTTATCATCATAGTCGTGCATGTAAGACTGAAAGCTCCGGTTTTGTGCCGGTGCCATGTGCATGATCCTCATTTTATCATAGGATGATCATGAGCTCAAACAGATCTCTGCTCTTGTTTTCAGGGAAGTCCTGCAGACTATGAGAAAGCAATCAAAGCTTCCAAGCAGGCTTGGAATGTCTGGTCAGACGTAAGCACATGTAGTAGTTACGCTCTTACTCATACTACATTAATCACTGAGACAGATTAGCCAACATGTGATTTGACATTGACTTCACCTGAATCCGAGTGTGTCGAATAAAATGACTGCTGTGCATTGTGCAGTGGAGTCTCCTGGGTCTTTGGTTGCATGCAAACTATATTGTAATGACATGCACCATGAAAACACCTGTTATACAGATACATGTTGTCATGGTATTTTACAGTCAACTTACCAGTACTGCAAATGCTTTTGTGCATTGGGGCAGTGTACAACCTCATGACTTATAAGCTGCAGATGAAGATCTGAAGCGGATGGTATATTACCTCTATAGAGAGACTAGCGATAACCAGAAAGATCCCTGTCATATGTTATATGATAGATTACTGTACAGTGATTACCAGCATGAAGAGTTGGGTTGAGATCTAACAAACTGCTCACAGAAGTCAGAAGCAGACTGCTCATAGGAGTCAGAAGCAGACTGTTCATAAAATTCAGAAGCAGACTGTTCATAGATGTCAGAAGCAGACTGTTCATAGAAGCACACTATTCATAGAAGTCAGAAGCAGACAGTTCATAGAAGTAAGAAGCAGACATCACAGAAGTCAGAAGCAGACTGTTCATAGAAGTAAGAAGCAGACATCACAGAAGTCAGAAGCAGACTCTTTATAGAAGTTGCATATATATATGAATTGTTTCTGAAAACAGTGAAGCTTGTAATTCTGGGAATTTGGGGAAATTGGGAAAGGTATTGATCAGGTGCTATGTACATGTGTGCTGTGTACAAGCGTGACAAGTGTACTTGTACATAGGGCCTAATATTCCTGATATCAGTAATGTACTAAGTACTGGATATGCCATGACCTGATGGTATGACCTATAACTGGTAACATTTGACTCTTCTTTTTATTCACAGGTTCCAGCTCCAAAGAGGGGAGAAATTGTTCGTCAGATTGGCCATGCTCTTAGAGAGAAGCGCCTCCTTCTGGGCAAGCTGGTTTGTGTGGTTTAGCTTGTGTTCTGCTATGCAGTGCAAGTATTCACATGCTGAAATAGACAGCTGTCTATTTTTCCGTGCAGATTTTAAAGTAATGTGGCATTGTGCAAAGTTGTCGTCTGGAACACATGTCTATCTACATGTGGCTGTAACTGCTTGTTCAGTAGATGTTTAGAGACCATGCATTTAAAATGTGTAAATCTTGCATTCAGTTGTGGGGTATGTGAATATTTAAAACATTATATGTTGGTATTAGAGTTGAGTTTGTAATGTGTAGATCATGTACATGGGGAAGAAGGTAGAGATTAATTTGGGGGCAGAAAATGACAAGTGAAATCATTACGTGTAAAATAAATACCTGCATGTAGTTGACTTGATGTTTCATGTAGTTGATTTGGGGCTTCATGTAGTTGATTCTGTGCTTCATGTAATTGATTTTACACTTCATATGGTTGATTCTATGCTTCATGTGGCTGATTCTTTGCTTAATGTAGTTGATTCTATTCTTCATGTGGTTGATTCTATGCTTCATGTGGTTGATTCTATGCTTAATGCGGTTGGTTCTATGCTTCATGTGGTTGATTTTATGCTTCGTGTGATTGATTTTTTGCTTCATGTAAGGCTGAGCATGTACCTGATGAACTGTGCCACCTGTACATTCTGCACATGTGTATCTCTATTCCAGTTGTACATGTATATTGTTTTAGGAATCTCTGGAAATGGGAAAGATTTTACCAGAAGGGGAAGGAGAGGTGCAGGAGTTCATTGACGTGGCAGACTTTGCAGTGGGTCTCTCCAGAATGTTTGCAGGACACGTGTTCCCATCAGAGCGTAAGCACATCTGAGATTTGCTACATTAGATCCTCATTTTTAAGTCACAGGGATATTCTTAGTAAAATTCTGGCGTAAAACACCAATCAAATGAATACCAATAGATGCTATACTTGGTTTCTTCAAATCTAACTCATTTGCAAGGGGTGCAGTATATAGAGGGTAACAGAATGGTTAGGATAAAATTCATGATAATCTGTCAACTTCTGGTGGTTGATTTTGCCCATACACAAGATAAAAAGCACGTGGTCTGAGGATCGAGTGAAAATACAGATGGCGGACAAGAGCTGTTGATCCTTTCTGAATTTGAAAAATTGGCTAAAAATAGTTTAGCTGAAGAATAGTTTTTAAAAATTTAAAGCAAGAAAGCATTATTAGTCAATAATCTGACACCAACAACATGCACAGCATGGCAGCTATTTTTTTATAATTTGATGTTTATTTCACAACTCGGGACAAGTGATGACTCTTGTAAATTTTATGACAAGGTGATTATCAAAGCCATTCTGAAACTACACGTATTAACAGATGTACCCCATGCCAGCCAGCTCAGCTAGGGTTGTCATCACTCTATATTTATGTTTATCACACTGGGCTATGCACTAGTGGCTTGGTGTCATTCATAGTGTGTCTTTTGCAGACTTCCATGCTGATCTCCTCTGCTACCCTCGTGGCTGGAGTTTTTTGAGCGTCGTATACTTAGTTATACCAGGATTTAATGCTCAAAATTAGCTCTGTGGCTTACAGTTGGTTGGGGGCCTCCAAGGCCAACAGGATTAGTGTGTCAGTGCGATGTAATGACCCAGGTGCCTCACACCAGTGTTGTTGCTGTGAGTTTATGTCCATCTCATGCTGTGGGAAAGTCCGCCACCAACCTGCCAGGCAGGCGACCATTACTGATGATAAAGTTACCTTACAAACTGACTGTGTGTGCAGAGCATCAGTACATACACCTGTCTGCACCACCATGGATGTAGCATGTACCCTGCTAGTACAATGGTCTCGGGTGCACAGGTCATACCTGCCACGTATCTCTGCATGTTTCATGTATATATAAACCAATCCAATTCTGATACATGAATTTGTGGAGTTTGTAATGTGGTTAAGACCTGGATTCTCAAGTTTTGGAGCTGTGGGCACCTGGATATTTTTAATTTTTTAAATTTTTTTTGGAAGAAGAGTTAGTAAGCTTTCCTTGACTCCCGCGGGTATGAATTAGTGTTATTATTACATGAGTACTGGCTCTACATGTTTGTTTCTGCAGTGAACATGCATACAAATCTTCTACCTCTTGAAGAGTTTTTATAGCAAATCTGAAGCTTATGATTACATTTGAGTGGTCTGATGGTTATACATGTACCTTGTGTTTGCTGTCCTGTTTTAGGCCCTGGCCATGTCTTATTGGAGATGTGGAATCCCCTGGGGGTGGTGGGCATCATCACTGCCTTTAACTTCCCTGTGGCCGTGTACGGCTGGAATACTAGTCTCGCTCTAGTCACAGGAAATGCCGTTTTATGGTAAAGCAGCTTGCTATTGCCAGGACTTTGCTTTATGATTATGATGTTGTTCTGTGTATATATGCACAGCATATACGTGTGGAAAGAAAGGCACTCAGAGTATTAAAGGAAACAGTTATATTTTAGATCCCAAGCTAGAAATCAGAATGGGCAGGGTGCAACGTTACATTTTCCGAAGAAAGGGCAGGGTGGCAATTTCCATTACCTATCTGTTAACATTGTGCCACACAGAAAAAATGTGCACATTTTAGGGGCAGGGTGCAGTGCCCTCCCAAAAACGATACTACAACATGGCAGTTTTAGTTGAACTTATCCACTGAGGCTCTTATTGAATTGAATTGAAAACCTCATTTGAAGAAGGTCAGATGGAATAATTTGGTTATCCAGGAGGCCTTGTATCACCAAACATGAACAAGCATTAGCAGTGTATACAGTTCTATTTTTTAAATATGAAAATTTCAGTAATAAATCATGGTAAACATCAACTGCAATTGTTAAAAATCACTAGTTACTTTATTGTTGGAAATAGTGTTTGATATATTATGATCGAAAAGTGTCAATTGGTGGTGCTGTCTTAATTTTTATTTCACCGATCATTTAAATTTTTTTCGTGCTGTTAGAGGATAAAACAGAACTCCTCGGTCATATTGGCCAATTTGTAGTCTCATACGTTATCTGTTTTTATTCTGCGACTGCTAGCTCCTCTCTGTCTTTGAAGAAGGTACTAATGACAATTGTTCGATTTCAGGAAAGGAGCCCCTACGACTCCTCTGACCAGTATTGCTATCACAAAGTAAGTCTCAGTCTTATTGCTTACATTTTTCATCGAGATGAATTTTTAAAATAAAATTTGTGTTTAAAATAACTGAATCAGAAGTTAATATTCTCCTTTGGCCGTGACCATTGATGATGGTTTGCCAGACACCTAGAGAGCACCACTCCATTTCCTCCAGACACTCCTGTATCCTACTGCCCACCCAAGAATGTGACTACCATTGTAGGATATAAATGCTGGAGCACATTAGGCATCAGTGACATAAATACATAAAGGAGGATACATTAACATTTCTAGTTTTTGTGCAGGGATGTATTAATCTGGCGTATTTATGCTTCTAATCATGCTAACATTGGCATTCCTGCAGCCCTGTGGATACACACATACCGTACATGTGTTTCTACATTGCAGCTGTGTAATTTTTCACTAGCTACTTCATTTACAATAACTTAAATGTTATGTATACAATTTTTGGTTACAAATTATGAATTGTTACGTTCGGTGATGTAAAATAGATTCTTAACATTGTTCCTGTCATTGACAATATAGGCGTTGATCTCTTTGCAATCAGTCCTACTCCCAGATGTGCAGTGGCTATGTCCTTGTAGTTTTGGTCAAGTGTTGGTGTTGTGTGTCGGCTGTTTGGAGAGACAGGGACACCTTCCATGTTGTGCAGTCGCAAACTGAGTGATTTGCTTAATGCCACAAGGTCCATTCAAAATGATGTGCTTATTGAAGGTATTGCATTTAGCGAGGTCTGGGAACAGCCCCGTGTCGGCAGCACTTTGGTGGCACAGACTCGCCCTGCCACAAGCAGACACAGTCTATAAAAATACTCTAATGACTCCTCGTCCTCATAAACCTGAAAAATTGTTGAGTATGATGTAATACCCAAGTGTATGTACATATATACATACATACTTGCTTTGGATTTAGCTTGTGATCATTAAGGTTTTTTGAGATAAGAAGGTTATTTCAAGTAGATTGTTGGACAAAAAACAGAAAAATACTGGTGCTTTGTACGTGTACATGTATTTCTGATACACATCATTGTGACGTGTACATTTCATACATTTTCTTTGTAACACATGATGCAGACACTACTTATAGAATAACAGATTCCATCATATTTGATTTGTTGTTTTTTCTCATATCAGTAGCATTTATCATATAGATCCATTTTCTGAAAGTGACATTGAATCATGCTGTGCAACAATCCAATAGCCTAATTGCCTTTTTTTTAGATTTATTCATTGTCATCATCATCTTCTTTTGTTGGCAATAAACAGACCCAGTGCCAGCATGATATGAGAAAGGTTTTAACATGTGCGAATGCTGGACTTTTCAGAATTGTCTCATCTGTGATGGAGGCCAATGGGATGCCCAAGGCTACCTGCTCACTGGTCTGTGGAGGGGCTGACATAGGGTAGGTTGTCAGCCTGCCAGGGTCATGTAACAATAGCAAACATGTAAGAGCCTGCTGTAAATTCTCTTGTGAATCAAGAAACAGGCCTTTATTATGGTCACAAATGACTTTTTTGATATCTTTTTAGTTACTGGAGTTTTACCAAAGTGTTATTGCACAGTTAATTTAATAGAAGTTATTGTGAAACTTACATGTCTGATCTGTCAGGTTGATTTAGCTACATATATATTCATGCATATATGCCTTTTTGAAGCAAAATTCGGACAAATTTGAAATGGCAGTTGAAATATGACAAAGTAGAAATCAAGAAAGTCTTTTTTGTTGATATGTGTACTTTACATCAGTGAAAACCCATTTTATGGCTTTTTACGTGTACAGTAATATACGTCTTTGAGATGTTTTATCTGCAAGCACCTGGATCTTTGATTTCCATTCTTGTTTTATCCCAGGAACCTGATGGCCAATGACACCAGAGTAGATTTGTTGTCCTTCACAGGAAGCACAGAGGTAAGTGTGATCAGTTTGTATTCTCCTGGTAAACCCCTCACAAATTTACCCGCAAGTAGTAATTTATTACCTGTAAGTACCTGTTAAATGTACTATGTAATGGCATACTGTGCATGTGTTCATTCTAGGGTAAACACATAAACCAAGTTATTAGTTGTTACGGTAGACTAGCTGAGCTCTTGTGAAGGACCTACACTCATAAAGCTGTCAGCTGTGGTAGGGCTGGAGGATTCTTACATGTACATGGACCTATGGCTGAAAACCCTTCACTCCAATCAGATATATACAGGTATATCTACATAGCTATATTTACCTGTAGTACTGTTGTGATGTGACACCACTGAAGCTCACATTTTATATTTATCTGTTTCATTGTACTTTAGCACTGTACTCAAGAATTTTTCACTGAACCAGAGTGCCTTGAGAAAACGACCGACCCTCAGCAAGGTACTGATGTACCCTAATTCTTCAACCTTTTCAGCCACTGCTGAAAACAGTATTTCAGTATTCTCGTGGACAACTGTATTGACTACAGAAATAATTCTTAAGGTTTTATGAAACTTATACCTATGGTAACACAAACTAATCAATTTTAGCTTTAATTTTACAATACCTGTATGCATAAATTACCCTTTAAAACTGCTTTAATGATTGAAAATTTTGAAGATTTACAGGAGTTTGCCACAGCTGATGTACAGATGTTGTACTGCACCTTATGGTTAGGTTTTTTCGAGTGACACAGTTTCCTTGACTTGGATTCACTGTAATTTGATTAACTTCTTTTGGTAGTACATCTATCATTTTAAAGCCTTTACATGTATGTGCTTCTAAAAGTACATTTCTACAGGCTAAACCACAGGTGTGTGCAGACCATACTGGTGGAAGACAAGTGGCCTGTAATGATAGTTGGACTGTACAAACAGCGACATGAGCAAGAACAGTGAAGATGGCTTACTGTAACCAGAGTCCCATGATGAGCAGAAAGAACACAAATCTTTATAGTAAAATATGATATAACCCGTGGAATCTGTGTTAAGTGAGCTGATCTGCTGATCTGGTCTGTTGTTAGGTCGGGCACAAGGTCGCCTTAGCAGTCCAGGACCGTTTTGGTAAGTGCTTCAGTATAGAAACCACTGTGGCTAAAGCTCCTGTCTATATGTCCAGTTCCTCATAGAGCATGGTGTAAATGCAACATTTTGTATTTCCTGCCATCCCATTTTTAGCTCGCCTGTATGAAGTAAGACTAGGTATTGTGAGGTGGGGAAATGTGTCGGTGTCACATTAAGCTCTTGTTTTAGGTCCTGTACAGTGAGGTCTCATACATGTACTTGAATTGAAGGTTAAGCTTTTTTTTAGCTTCTGTACATGTATAATGGACTCACATTCGTTGTTTGAAGGTTAAGCTTTTTTTTAGCTTCTGTACATGTATAATGGACTCTCATTCGTTGATTGAAGGTTAAGCTTTTTTTTTTCAGCTCTGTAGAGAGCTTTCCACATCTGTATTAGGATCCTATGACACTGGCCGATGCATGTGCCTTTCTGTACTGTGGTGGAATGTTTAAACCATTAATATAGACATTGACTATTGTCAACCGAGTATTTGCTCAGTCAGTCAGTGGGCCAGAGGACACGCCCATAGTACAGGGATAGCCAATCATGGGAAGCGATTTGCATATGAAAGACCACTCCAGTGAGTTGGTACTCAAACACCCCACAATAAAGTTTTTTTACTACCATAGGTCAGCATTTGTTCAGTCTTTCACAGGGTTGTGATTGTTGATGGATAGCCAAACGCAATTCAGAATTTGCCTCAACCACTGCCTCAATTTTGTGCACAATTCCCCACAATGACATCTTTATCACCACAACAATTGACGCCATCTTTATCCTGATCACATTGTCTAGTTGACTGCTGTAGTAGGCTCACTGGTGGCATTCTGTGAATGCCTTGTACAATATCATATTGCTGCCCGTGCATGGATGTGAAAGAAATAACATGTGTTTATTTTTTTTATTTTTTTTTTTCATTTCCTATACAGGCAAATTTTTACTTGAATTGGGAGGAAATAATGCTATAATCGGTAAGTGTAGTATGTGGATTCTCTCACGAGGTAATTAATATATTTGTGTACATTTTGTTAACTGCCTCTGTATCTGTATTTATCTGTATTTGTGTCTGTATCTGTATTTATCTTTGATAAATCATTCTGGGAAGCAACACGTAATGGTTAAAATACATGTACCTTGTGAGCCTAGCCATGGTGCGGATAGTACTGTAGATTTTCCCCTAACCGATCTGCGGTCTGTTCATGCTGTACTTATAGCCATGGTGTCGATAGTACTGTAGACTTCCCCTAACCAGCCTGCGATCTAGCCCTGCTGTACTTACAGCCATGATATGGATAGTACTGCAGACTTTCCCCTAACAGGTCTGCGGTCTATTCATACTGTACTTATAGCCATGATGTGGATAGTAATGTAGACTTTCCCCTAACAGGTCTGCAGTCTGTCCATGCTGTACTTATAGCCATGGTGTGGATTGTACTCTAAACTTTCCCCCAACCGGTCTGCGGTCTATTCATACTGTACTTATAGCCATGATGTGGATAGTAATGTAGACTTTCTTTAACCGGTCTGGGGCCTCAGGAGGGTTACATTGTGTCAGGCATCTGGTGAACAATGGTGGCCTTCCTCTAGCCACATGGCTACCACCTGTCATACTGTCTTAAGTACATGTATAACTGTGTAACCAGCAAATAAAGCATTAGTTAAAGGTAACATCTGTGGGAGAACAGTACTTTGTTATGTCCTGACTGAAGTGCAGAAACTCTTGTCTTTCACTCTTGCTGTTTCACGAGGTAAACTGTTAGCTTTTTATGTACATCCTGCATTCAATTGAGGGGGTAAATATTCAAAATGCTGCAATAAAAATATCAAACTTGAGTTTACTTGTTATTTACTGTTGTAGTAAATGATGATGCAGATCTAGACATGGTGGTTCAGTCGGCAGTATTTGCCTGTGCAGGAACTGCCGGTCAGAGATGTACCACCACCCGTAGACTGGTAAGTCACAGATTTCACTTGAACTGCCTGTCAGAGATGTACCACCACCGGTAGACTGGTAAGTCACAGACTTCGCAGGAACTGTCGGTCAGAGATGTACCACCACCCGTAGACTGGTAAGTCACAGACTTCACATGAACTGTCGGTCAGAGATGTACCATCACCCGTAGACTGGTAAGTCACAGATTTCGCAGGAACTGTCGGTCAGAGATGTACCACCACCCGCAGACTGGTAAGTCACAGATTTCGCATGAACTGTCGGTCAGAGATGTACCACCACCCGTAGACTGGTAAGTCACAGATTTCGCAGGAACTGTCGGTCAGAGATGTACCACCACCCGGAGACTGGTAAGTCACAGATTTCGCAGGAACTGTCGGTCAGAGATGTACCACCACCCGTAGACTGGTAAGTCACAGATTTCGCAGGAACTGTCGGTCAGAGATGTACCACCACCCGTAGACTGGTAAGTCACAGACTTCGCAGGAACTGCCGGTCAGAGATGTACCACCACCCGTAGACTGGTAAGTCACAGACTTCGCAGGAACTGCCGGTCAGAGATGTACCACCACCTGTAGACTGGTAAGTCACAGACTTCGCAGGAACTGTCGGTCAGAGATGTACCACCACCCGCAGACTGGTAAGTCACAGATTTCGCAGGAACTGTCGGTCAGAAATGTGCCACCACCGGTAGACTGGTAAGTCACAGACTTCGCAGGAACTGCCGGTCAGAGATGTACCACCAACCCATAGACTGGTAAGTCACAGACTTCGCAGGAACTGTCGGTCAGAGATGTACCACCAACCCGTAGACTGGTAAGTCACAGATATTCGCAGGAACTGCCGGTCAGAGATGTACCACCAACCCATAGACTGGTAAGTCACAGACTTCGCAGGAACTGTCGGTCAGAGATGTACCACCAACCCGTAGACTGGTAAGTCACAGATTTCGCAGGAACTGCCCGTCAGAGATGTACCACCACCGGTAGACTGGTAAGTCACAGATTTCACAGTTTTACAGGATACTAGTAGTAGAATAAATATTTAACTTCAAACTGAAAGCAGAATGTATCAAGTGGTGCCGGCCAGGTTATGTCGTAAAATCGTATGCCGATCATGGTGCCATGATCCGACCATCATCCACGTATAATAGGCAGATGATACGTCGGTAGTGATGGTAGATTTGCTCACCAACAGCTCATGGTCAGCCTATGGTTAAGGTATGTTTGGTGTATGATCCGCTGACAGTCTGGCCACCATGAGCACAGGATATAAGGTGAGGATCTGACTGCGCTGTATTTACAGACTAAATCCACAACACGAAGTAGTGATCAGAGGTAACACACATCCTTGTCTGTTACACTTTGACTTTAACAAGACACAAGCAAACAGGACTATTAACCTTGCATGTATGGGAGAAACAGACCTGACAACTGAGGATGGGCTCTAGTGAGCTTGCCTCTACACCTCAGAACTTCACAATCTTACCCTAGTCCCTGAGCGTCCCTGTAAATCCTGCATTATGTATTTCAGATCCTGCATGAAAAGGTTCACGATGAAGTTCTGGCCAGGCTAAAGAAGGCTTATGGTAAAATTCGTATTGGAGATCCGCTCGAAGGTTTGTATGCAATCTGTGTTTTGAAGGTAGAAATGGGTACTGCCACTGCCTCCTACACCAATATCTATTGCATGGCTCATATTCTGGCCTCAGTGAAGTGTGAAGTGAACAGGGCAGTAACCTCTTGTCTCAAGTACATCTATTTGCTACAATTCTTGTGTATGGCATTAAAATTTTTTAAGTACTCCACAAAATAAAAATCTCTTAATAATGATTAATTTTAGACCCCACACATACTGGACATATAGGTCATTCTGGAGATCTCTTGCTATGTTTTAATAAACAATATACATGTGTTCGGACTGACACCTCTAGCATCTGTCTCTAATTTATTTGATTTGATTTACATATTTCATTGGTGTTTTACGCCATACTCAAGCATATTTCACTTATGTGGCTGGGAGCAGCATTGTGGTGGGAGGAAATCGAGCAGAGCATGGGGGAAACCCACAATCTCCCTCAGGTTGCTGGCAGACCTTCCCACGTATGGCCAGAGAGGAAGCCAGCATGAGCTGGACTTGAACTAACAGCGACCAGATTGGTGGGAGGCTTCTGTGTCGTTAACCAACTCAGCCACTCGTCTCTAATTAATGTAATTTATTTAATAGAAGCTTGAAATAAAGGTCAGGACATCAGATCAAATTCTGCAGCATTAACACTTAATCTGTACAAAAAGTTTTTAAGAAGAATACCCCATCAACTTACATTAAAGACTGATTGTCTTTTCTTACTGTGTGAATTGTTATGTTTGTGGATTTCAGAGGGCACATTGTATGGACCTATGCACAGTAAACAGGGCGTGGAACTTTACAAGAAGGCAGTGGCTGATGCCAAGGCCCAGGGAGGCACTGTAGAGTATGGAGGACAGGTAGTGTGATTGTTATATTGTCAGGTCACAGTCACAACTGCTGAGGTTATAGGAAAGGAAACCATAAATGTGAAGTACATCTAAGGTTCAGCGACATGACCAATAAAAAACATATCCAAAGATACATTTACACAGATTGTGTGAAATATACAGTGTATTACAGTAGAATGTTTGGAGTGAAATGCAGCAGGTGACACAGCTTTTCTACACCTTTCTATTTGTTGCGATGAAGGTTCTTCATGTGTTTGTTTGGCTGTGTACTAAAAAGCAAATCTGAAATTAAATACCTGCTCCAGGGCAAGAGAAAAATCTGTGTGACGTCTTTGATATCTCGTGACAGTCAGTATTGTAATGGGCCATCAAACCCTCCATGTTATCGAAACGTGTGCGTTTAATTCAGCCTTTAAAAACACATTCTGCAGCAGTCTTAGGCTGAGTGTGTGGCTCCTGATACAGTGTAATGTGTGTATTGTGGAGAACTTTGCTCAGTGTTATCATCGCCAGGCTATATCATCTTACGCATTTGTATAGAGAAGCACAAACATTTATGGCAGTCTTGTTTGTACACTGGCTACAAATAGTTGCCCAATCATTCACTTAAACCTGGAACTGAGTTGTCTCCCCTAAGTTAGCTGGCCAGGCTGATGATTCTCTCCTGTATGTACTGGTTGTATGATATGAGGCAGTCTCATTAAAATCAAATTGTGTGCTGCTGCGCTAACATGATCTGACTCAGTGCCAGTGTTCAATGTTTTTGTGGGGCCCATTCAGTTAACCAATCATTGGGCTGCTTCTCAGTTTGAGTCCGAATATCTGGACATGGCCAGTGATCGCTTTGACAGACCACAGCTGTATTGTTAATCGTGCTGAATCCTAGCATATATGTGAAATTACAAGAACGCTTTTGCAGGGCTTTAGAGCATTGACCGAACAGTTGTAATACCAGCCTGCTGATGCTGGCTAAACATTACATATCCTGGAAAGGCTCCGAGAATTCCTCTGAACACAATAAACAATGGCACAGTGTCAGCTCCTAGTTGAGGAGCACAGCCAGAACTACGGATATGATTTCAATGAGATTGGGTAAAAGGACGAGAGGTTAGAACCAATGCATGATAAATGATCCTTTGAGAAAGGAGAATTCTAACACACAAATGTTTTATGTTTGTATGTAATACCTTTGCAATCTATCCAGATATGCTATGTGTTTGTTACACTGTGTTCATTTTGTGTCTCATACAGGTTATTGATCGCCCTGGAAACTTTGTGGAGCCAACAATAGTGTCTGGATTAAAGCACGATGCGGAAATTGTCCATCGCGAAACATTTGCCCCAATTGTCTATGTTCTCAAGTGTAAGGTAAGTGATTATGAAGCAGTTTCATGTATATGGTCATTGCACTATAGCATGTCATATGAATAAATTCTGTTAATATTATCTTGAATGACGTAAAGTTTACCCGATAAATTCTAACTCTGAAGTTTGGCCACTTTGATTTGATGGTTAAGATGAGAGAAGAGATTGATCACCCCCTAGCTGTGGGGCCAGTGACAGTGCACCCACTGGTCCACGTCGCCTGCTGTCCAGACTCCCCAGACATGAAGTGACTGAGGGGTGTGTATATACACCAACATGCTATGTCATTGTGAATGGTATGCTTCTTAAAGACAGGTGATTTTCACATAGGAGTTCTGTTTTGTTTCTTGTAAATGTAACTAAAGAAAATGTTGAGCAAAATCTGACAAACCTGGCATGGTTGTGGCGAGTAAAATACAGGTCTGGTTGCACAGTATGCAGACGTGACTGACAAGCCTGGCAATGTAGCTGATATTCATCATGTTCATGGTTGTCCAATTCTTCACATGTATGCATAAAGTAATCAAGAGAAGAGGCACACGTGCTGAGGAGTTTAATTCATTTGGGGGGGGGGGGGGGGGGGCTTCTGATCATGGAAGCTTGATGTAGAGCCAGCAATAGCCACAACAAAGTAGTAGGGCCGTTTGGAAGCTTTGAATCTCTGTCACAAATGGCTCTTCACACACGTCTCTCACTTTAGCCGCGTGCTGTGATGTATGTTACTGGACCTAAACTGTTCAAACACACAGGTACCTGTATATAGATGCCTCAATTTCTAGGCTTTCATAATACTGGACAGCAACTGCTGAATCGTACCACCAACTCCTCAGAAAGAGAAAAACTTACAACTTTCAGCATTTCCAGCAAAGACTGTACATCAGTAAATTCAGGGATTACAATGCATCACTTATTGACAGGTAATTTGCATAAGAATACCGCTGGGTTCAGCCATGGGAAACATCCACACCTGTGAGTTCAGTCTATGGGAATTACTGTCTGACATATTACAGAACTAATCTGTGAGCTACCACTGGATTTCACAGTATATATAGGATTCAGGTTTGTGCAGAAATGGACCTCTGCTGATGCTCACATGAACTTTATGAAGTGACAAACCAACAAGTTAAATGTACAAGTACCGTGACGGGGAGTGAGGAAGTCGGAATCACGGGCGACTGGCCAGCAGAACTTGCAGCCC
Organism: Acanthopleura granulata; assembly: GCA_016165875.1. Lineage (NCBI taxonomy): Eukaryota > Metazoa > Mollusca > Polyplacophora > Chitonida > Chitonidae > Acanthopleura > Acanthopleura granulata. The sequence goes on along the minus strand of JABBOT010000005.1, from coordinate 29,320,149 downwards.
AAATTTATGCGTCAACCAGCAAAATACCTATTTCCTAAACAGTTGTGGGATTGAAAAGTGTCAGTTGTAAATGTACAAACGGAATATTTTTGTGCATATACAACATTCAGAATACGGCTATATGAAGAAACAAGCACAGGCAACATTTTATGCTGATAGTGACAGATTAATTATTAAATAGCAAAGGCTTAACACTTCACACTATATACGCGTGCATGTGCCTGCTGGTAAGTGCCTGTCTTTAACTTGCCACTTTTATGTGAACTGTAGGCGGAGAAAAATCAGCTGATGTTCAAAAATTATGACAAAATTATGACCATGCTTCGGATCATTCAGCTCAATTATCCTGACATAACCCTGTGATAATATGATGTAAAGTCATTAATTCAATAAATACAGGTAGCTCAGTTTATTGCAAATGTAATGAATTTGGGGTCTGTAGGTAAAATTGCCAAGAAAGAATGCGAAAAGCAGTGAGCTTACTACGAAACATTTTAGCTGCATTTGAAGACAATCCGCCCAGAAATCGTGCCGACAAGGTGTACAGTTTTGATACTAAACTTTTTAAGGTTAAAATTTTTTAACAAGTCATTCACCATTTTGATAGCAAGTTCTGAAATATATGTCATTTTTGTCAGCTGATTTCAGTAAAATCATTTGTATATGCATGACATTGTGAGGTCTTACATAAACCCAAGGTATTGCATTTCCAATAAATTTCAGGGGTAATTGAAGCAGCAGAAAATGGATGAAAAGCCAATTCCAGATACTCTCCTGTGTCATTGTTTGTTTGGTGATCCTCTCGTATTTGTCTCAATACTGTAATCCTATCTGTGGCTTAGTCATGTTGTAAAATATTTGTATGCTGACCATTGTTCAGTGGAGTGGACAGTAAACACCATCCTCCCACCCTGCTGGTGCCCAGCTGTGATCCAGCTGTGATCATGTAGCAGTGATAACAAGTTGCAAGGAATCATGGGATACAGTTTGTGATATTTGTAGCTAACTTTACGTCATATATGATCTGTGTATTACAATTTGAAATACAGTTACAGATATTAACGATGCCATTATAAGCAAGTAGTAAATGCTCTGAATTAGGTTCAGGGGAGATAATCAGTGTGGTAGAGTCACTGTCATGCAAGTCATATTGAAACAAGATTCTCTTACACTACATTTAAAAGCTAGAATGAAATTATCATGAATGTATGTAATAGATTGCGTTATTTGGAACTGGTATTAGCATTAGAGAGTAAAAATAGCAAAACAGGTAAACCACAGAATCACAGTTTTGAACTTTTAAATGCAAAGAATCTGTTAACCTAATCCATTGAAATGTGGAATAAGAAGTTCAGGATGGTCATCATATTTTGTATCTGGTAAATAGCTTACCAATAAATACAGTGTGTATTGCAATGTTTCAATTTCTGCAGAGCTTTGAGGCAGGGATACAGTATAACAATGAGGTGAAACAAGGGTTAAGCAGTAGTCTCTTCACCAGAGACGTCAGCCAAATCTTCAGATGGTTGGGGTAAGTGTTACTCATATCCAGTTTTGTGGAATGTGACCTGGCAATATTTCAGAAAGATTGATATTTGGCATATACATTGTCAGTTAATTTTGTACCGTCCTTTGATTTAACAGCAAATGAAATAAAGAATAAATGTGCATTGTTGTGATGAAGTTTCTTGTAAATGACCTATAAACCCAAAATTTTCATTGCAAGACATGAAAGCAAGTAGACCTTCAGAAAGTGTCACCCCCAAATTTCTGTTTTATTTTTATCTTTTTATTTCTTATTTCTTTTTATATAGTACATGTAGATCAATATCAGTAGGCCTTCGATGTCTGTTGCATATTTAATGATGCTGTCGCCGTGCAGCCGTGAGCCAATTTGGCGATGGCACTTGATTGCCACTGCAAAATTTTGCTAATTTCAAGAGCTTTGTATACTGTATGTAATCACTAGTCAACCAAGATAACAGCAGAAATACATGATAAAAATCTCCAAAGAGCATTCTTGTGAATCTTATTGGTGGGTGTATATAGATGAAGTATTCACTTAGTCCAAAAATTGTTAAATGCACACTATTTGTGTACTTAATCTACAGTTGCCTAGATATTACAGTTGTTTTGTAAATTTACATTCAGTCGATACTGAGATGGAGTATTTATATGTAGCACAATATATCATGGCACTCTTTAAAGGAAGAGGCAGCAAATCAGTAATACAAGGAATCAAAAGAAGGTCCAAAATTTTTCTTATTAATGATGTAAAATTCAAATTTTTATGTCATGTCTGTTTGCTGGAAAAATACATGTTATATAGAAAACAGGCCTTCAGTTTCGACGCAGTCATTGTTTGAGGCTGTGTCACAATTAGCCAATCAAAATGCTTTGTACATGAGGCCCTTCAAAAGTCGATGACGTATAGGGGGCACCATAGCCCTCTTTCTCAATACGAACAAAATGTTAATACCACAGTGAATTTTTAGCGATTTCTTACTAATGACAGGCACACAAATTAATATTCAGGAGTAGACATTTGACATCAAACTTGCTTCATTTAATTAATGGTAAATTTTTAAGTTTTTGACTTTTTGTCTGTCTTTAAAATAACATTATATCACATCAGTAATATGTTTAACCCAGTGTCTAGCCCGAATCAAATGAAGCATGCAGTTTTCTCTTGTATGCAATAATCGACAGTGTTCCATGTGACACTTAGACTCATCCAAATATAGGATGAACAAGTTGTTGTCAAATGTATCTTGTGTCACACCGTACCAAGTTTTCACCACATACACAAAAAATCAGTATTTCGTGGCCTCTTCAGACATATCTAGTGTACGAGGTTGAGAGAAAAGGGATAAAGTTTCATGCTTTCAGGTAGGACGTCCTAAAATCTGACCTTTTTTATGATCGTCTGTGGCCCCTCTGGTGCTTACAATGGTATGACACATTGGGAAAACACTGGACTGGTACAACATGACAAAGTTGAGGGGGTTTTAGCTCCATCATTTTACCAAATAACCAGGCCAAAAAAATCTGTATATTAACGTTTTGCCTTGTATTTCTGATGTGTTTGGATGGAAATAAAAAAGTTTGAGAATGAGGTTTCAGGCTGAGTTCTCAAACAGTCGGCCCAGCCGTTTTTTTTTTCTCGCATATCGGCAAATAGCAGTGTGAGGAGGTTGGAGAAAGAAGTGGTTCTCTGGTCTCATTGAACATAGCCCTGAATGTGGCTGCTTTTTGGAAAAAACACTGAGACAGACAAATTATTTAATGTGTTTTGCACTTGGATAATGAAAATAGATCAGCTTTTATGACTTGTAACAGTAGTGTTCGTTATTTGCTGTCTCTTCCTGTATATATATGGGTGTTAATTAAATTTGGAACTTGTTCCATGTGCTTTAACTCTGCCTTGTTTATCCTTCATCTTGTTTAGATCTACATGTGTTTTTGTAGTCACAAAGGCTCAGATTGCGGAGTTGTCAACGTGAACATTCCAACCAGCGGTGCCGAGATTGGGGGAGCATTTGGTATGTTTGTTTGTGCTGACATAGCATCTGGTTGTAGCATTTTAACAGTGGATGCCATATTAATATAACTGATGTACTTCTCACTTCCTTTATTGGATAACAGCATGTCATCCGTTGCAACTTTTCCTTTATTTTTGGCCCTGACATGAGTTGTCCCCCTTTGCATTGTCACACGCATGTTCTCCTGCATATATACATGTACATTCATTCTAGTGAGTAAGGCAGAGAGGAAATAACACACTGTCACCTTAATAATCATGATGTATCATCATAAAACGCAGTACTGATTAAATATAACACACCTTTAAGTGAAATCGGCTGCACTCGATAGTCTGGGTGAATTCGTAGGCTCACATGAGCAGGCTTAAGTGTGCAAGCATAAGTGCCCGGGTCAATTTACAAGCGTGCTAATTCTGTAAGCAAACTCAAGGAAGCCCATAGAAAGCATTTACAATATTCAACCTTACATTATATGTATAAATGAGTGTTTAGTTTTCTTTTCATGTGCACGAGTGTTAACAGTTGGCCTACCTTAAAGATTAGTAATTCCTGCAGGTAGTGAAATGCTATTGGAGTTATCATGGGTTGAATTTTCTTCACCATCTCCACTGCTAACATTTTTGATTTTAAAGCACACTTGTGCAAGCTCACAAACATTAAAGTCAAATATATTTCTACTTTGAGGTTTGACATGGAGAATGTAAGGACTAAGCCCTCAGTTTAGATGCATCAGTGGGTAACAGTAGAAACATGGTGCACACATCGTGGAGATCTCACAGCATAGGAATGCGCAAAGGGCAGAGTAAGCATATGCAAAATATCACAAGCAGTTTGTTTTGGGGTGAAGGCAGTACTGTATAGGCTTACATGTGCTCTTCTGGTGCTGACCTCAAGATGCAGTGGCGCTTTTCATCCATCGGTATCAAGCGACATTTACCAAGTGCAAGCGTCCACAGTCCACAGAAAGCTGACCCAGCTGACCAAGTCCAAGCCAACTTGAAGCGCAGACCAGAGGGATGTTGTATTTGATCAGTGCTGTGACTATTGCATGTTCACCTGTACATCAACTTTCTGAAGCTAACAATTGATGATGCTCCACCCCACGACACGCATTAATGGTATATTATTAGAGCCACAGTCTATGATGGGTTATTTCCCTTTCTTACCCCCAAATTTTTGTGTATTGGCTTTTATTTCACTGATTGATTTGATTGTTGGTACTTACAAGCAACTTGTACGTGAACACGTACGAAGTTAGCGGCCATGGACATACAAGAAGATCTGGTTGTATAGTAATCAGTCGCTGACTTTGTAAGCCAAAAATAATTTGCACACAATAACATAAATATCTGAAGATTGTAGTACATGTCCATGTTCGTGCGTACATTGTATTAAAGTGAACTCTGGTGTAAATACTGTTTGACAATTGTAATGATTTTTCTCCCTGCTGATCAGGCGGTGAGAAGCACACGGGAGGAGGGCGGGAGTCGGGCAGCGACGCCTGGAAACAGTACATGAGGCGGTCCACCTGGTGAGTCAGGCAGATAATATACATATATCAACGATCCTCTCATTGGCTATGTCGGGGCTGTATCAAGAAAAATTGATCATGCATAAGGAAATTTTATGAAATGCAAATCAAAATGAGGCTGTCTGAGAGTCTGTGAAGTCTATGAATGAATGAAAGAAATTTGTATGAAAACTAGACTTTGTGTTGGTAAACCTTCAGATTTTTAATAAAAGATAATTACTGTAATGAACCAATATTTGACCAAAATGTCAGCCACTGTGGACACACGTGCAGGTCATGTCAGTAAGATGAATGTTAAAGGTGAACTGTCCAGGTTGATTAATTTTTTTGCCAAAATTGGCACAGTCTATCCTAGATGTATCTAAAATATGAAACGGAAGTGATTTAACAGTTTAAAAAAATATGCATGTACGTTTTTTTCAAGACTGATAGCTTCGTGAAGATTGGTAGTCTGTGTATGCTTATCTGCCCTTGATGTCCCAGTAGTGTATATATTTTCATACAGATGGTTTGCCGTTCTGTGCAGCAATCAACTGTGCCTATTATTCACCTAATTACAATGGGATTAACTTTCATGCCTTCCCATTGGACCCCTGCATGCAAGGAAAATGGATAATTGCCAAGTGACGTGACCATGCATTTCGAATCAAATAAATTCTCCAAAGTATGCTCGAGCTATTTTGAGGAGATGTGTTTTGATTAGACTTAAAGTAGTGTTTGAAAACCAGAATTGCCACAATTACATCACATATATTTGACACACTTGCCCAGTCCAAGGATAGACAAGTGATGTGCACATTTTTGGTTGAAATTTTTGAAATTAAATATATTTCTATATTTCTAAGGAAAAATACTCAGCAGGTGCATTTCTATGTTTCCATCATTTTTTGATATATCACAGGTATGTTATTCAGTTACAGGGAAAGACCTCGTAAAAATGAACTTAGGTGAGTGGAAAGACCCTCACTGAAGTTTTTAGATTTTTTTTCACCAAAATAAATGCACTCAAATATTTGGATACTGTGGTGGGTTTTATGAACCATATTGATAATGTGGTTCTCCTTTGAGGTCACACAACTTTTTGTACACCTTTTCGTTTCACCTGTTCTTGTGAAGAGTACTTCTGTAATGTTTGCCTGTGTATGGAAACAGTAATATGACATTGAATTTCTGCTTTAAGGCGAGAGAAAAGTCGGCATGATGTCACTGGTGAACCACATTATGAATAAGGTTCCATAAAACCCACCATAAAATCCAAACATTTCACTGTATGTATTTTGGTGAAAAAAAATCTAAAAAATTCATGTATTTTCAGATACCATTTTTAATGGCCTTTTCACTCGCCCTTAGTTCATTGTTACAAGGTCTTCCCAAAATGAAATATAAAACCAGGGCATTTAGCAATGGTTATCACTGTCTTACAGTTGCCCTATGTTAACTGCTTCTAACTCTGAAGGATTCTGCCTGTACTGAACTCATCAATGGCACTGAAAACCATGCCAGTTGTTTTGGATGCCGGTGAGATGTTAAAGACAAATTATTGATCAAAAGATGAAATCCATTCTAAGCTGACTTTGTTCATATTTCAGCACCATCAATTACAGCAAAGACTTGCCTCTGGCCCAGGGGATTAAGTTTGAATAAGGATGAATGAGTCTACCAGCCCTGTTAAGAACGTACAGCCTTAATAGTGCGCACGTCACGATACAAGACCTCTTTGAGGATTGCTGCAGTGTCAGCCAGTGTGCTTGTCATGTCCACGTGCATGACCAGATTTTTGAAGAACAGATATTTTGTAAGCTTACTCTGGGTATGCACGATAATGCAGGACAGTGCCATATAGTTATTTGTATACAGGTATAGACAGTGGCGTGAATCCTTATTTCTCAGTAGGAGATACGTGTATGGCCAAAATTGTTTTTGAACAGCGTTTTTGGTCTAGTTATTCACCATTTTGCCTGCAGTACTTCATTTTAAGGGCAAATGTATATGCTGGTTGGCATTATTTTGTTTGTATGGATCTAATTTTTAGTGCTTACTCCAAATGGTTTGTGGTTATTATGAACAGTGTAGAGTTCACCGATGTGATGTTAACTCACATACATTAGCATTTAAGGTATCACATCTTTAACATGATATACATTTCAGTTGTGCTCATGGTGCAGGGCTTTGTTTTTGAGCAGGTTTGTGATTATCACACTCCTTGCAGAAGAACAGGAGTGTGATTTGCACACCTAAATTAACTTTCCTGATGCTCTTCATTATTTAAGGTATGTGCTGTGCACACCCAGAATTGAAGTGTGCTAGGTTTGGGAGTGTGATAGCACAGCTCAAATGAAATGCAGTCCTGCAGTGTGTGCTGTTTGCTGTCTGCTGTTTTCTCTTCTCATGATTTTTTTTTCTTTACAAGATTCCTGATATCAAATGTATTCATTTTTGGTATTTTTAGCCTAAAGAAATCCAGTAATGGTTAATCTGGATCACAAGAGTCTGATCATTGTCTGTTAATTTGTCGTAATTACTGGTCCCCGTGCGTATTGTGTCAAAATGTGTTGTAAACATTCATCTGCAGAGTGTATACTTGTCAGTGTACATGAATAGACTGGGTGCCTCATGCCTACTGTCTCGATCAAGCCTACTTCCTACATCATCTAGTGTGCTACCAAATTACTGTACTACCATATTTCACTATTAAAATGTGGAGAGTTTGACATGTTCAAAGTGCGAGATCATGTTTGTAGGCAGGAATGCTGAAACAGGCCTTGTTTTACATGTACAGTATGCAACTTCACTGGCAATACATCAGCTTTCCAAAAATAATTGTATAAAAATTGTTCCCGAGTTCAAGTGTGATGTTACTAAATGAAGAATTGGACACTGTTTCATGAGTGGGGAGTACATCTATATAACAAAATAACTGCCAAACTTGTAAAAAACTAATAATATCCAGGGATATATTTTTTTTCATGGCATCAAAAAATGATGTAGAGGTACATTAACACGTGGTCAGTGAATGTTTTTGCAGTCTTCCTTTTTGGAGATATATGTATTTTTGGAAGCTATTTAGAATGACCAGAGCATGTATGTGTACATTTGTCTACAAGTTTGTAATCCTGTACATAAATGGCATACACATCTGTCTGCCAGAGTTGGGCTTAACTGTAAACTGATCATGTGTTCAGCATCAAACTGTCTCACGTATTTACAATGCTGTTGCAACACAAGTGCTGCTTGGCCTGGTGTCACATACATGTACTTTCTGATTCTGTAGTTCAGCTTAAGTTTAGGCTGTACAAATTCACTTCAAGAAGCACATGTATACAGATGCATTAAAATGATACTCATAATGCCAGCACTGAAGTTTTGCTGATAAAAAAGTAATAAGACTTCACAAACTTTGAAATGGCCTAGCATACAAATATGAGGAGGATGAATCAGCCAGAATGCAGCAAGATGTCAGTTAGGGTTGACTCTTCTTTGCTGGATGCCCTAAATGACCTAATGTTTTGTTCATGACTAAGTCGCTTATTTTTCCTTATTCTGAGAATCATGTTGATTTTAGAAAGTCGTTATGAGGTTCTTTTGGAAGATTGGGTGATACCCTAGTGGAAAAACGTGAATTTCGTTATCAGAAATAATGTTTGATTACATTTATTTGCCTTTGATGTTGCACTGTATTCAACAAACTTTTAGGTCATTTACAGTAAATCCAGTTCAAACATGTGGCACGTTGTGGCGAAATGATTGATTTATTTAATTGATTGGTGCTTTACCCCGCGCTCATGAATATTTCACTTATGCTATGGTGGCCAGCATTATGATTGAAGGAAACCGGGCAGAGCCCAGAGGAAACCCACGATCATCCGCATGTTCCGCAGACCTTATGTGGGGTGACTCAAATCAAGTACTAGAGCAAAGGAGCCACTGTGACCATTCTAGTATCCCAGCTTATGCAGAGAGGGAACACAATTCGAATTCTGCATGTTTATCAGTGACATGTTTAGTGACTCATATGATGACCCAGTTAAGATGAACTCCAAGGCAACATGCAAGTCAGAATGTTAGGCAGATACATGTACTTTGGCAAGGTGAGGGGACAGCTATTGTCATCTAGTGCAACCCATAGTACTGCTGTTCTGTCAGAATTGTAGAGTACCGGTGATGAGGTTAAATAGTTTTTGAAAATTCCATAATTTCATATACACTGCTCCACAACTGGGTCTCTTTTGATGATGGAATGTTTGTAATCTAGCATCAGGAGCATCACATCAACACACTGACTACAATATTGGGTCATCACAATACACTGACTATAGGGTTGGGTCATCACAACACACTGACTGTAGGGTTGGGTCATCACATCATGGTGACTTCTGTGTTTCAGGTCATCTGAACACACAATACAGGCACCAAGTACACGCTGCTTATTGACAGCCTCCTGTTGAAGACATATGACAAAAGTACATGGGAAGTTCGACCAGCAACCTGCGAATGGTCATGGGTGCCAGGTCCATTTCCTTCCACCATGCTGCTGGCCGCCATCATATAAGTGAAATATTCTGAGTACGGTGTTATAAACACAAATCTAATAAATAAATACAACACAATATATCTCATCTCACTACTCAATGTTTTTTGCATTTATGTTGCCATCAGGAAGTTTTCATATTCTGTGGAGGAAGTTAACATCTCTCAGTGAGTTAGGCTTATGGGTGGAGGAAACCAGGCTTTGCAGGCAGGAAACTTGAAGCTCTCCACCTGGAGAAAATTTCATATTTCCAGGAGCAACTGATTGAATGTTCAAACTCACTGGTCAGTAATTGTGTGTGCTGGTAGCTGTAGTGAGAGCCACACTTACAGGTAAACAGAATCAGAAGAGTGCCACACGAAAGTGAATTACAGTTACCGTAAATGCCATAAAATTTCATCGTCCCATGAAAGGGCATTTTTAGAGACATAGAACTCTCATAAAATATTGGTTTTGGACCTGAATCTTGCATTTTTCAGGTCATATATCAAAACACCTTTCTGAAATCAGAAATGAGTAACTTAATGATAAACGAAGTTTTAGATCACTTAGGATATATGTTAACAAAGGCACAATTACTTCAGATTTCAGTCCATTGTGAGAACAACCAAGTGGAGCATAATGAAAAACAAAACAAAACACGAAGAGACTTTATAATAGGTTGATTGAAAAGATATTTATTGAGTAATGTTTCACAGAGGGACAGAAGTTTTTACTGTCGGCATTGACCTCTGACATGGTCAATTATAACATGTATGTTAGATGGTTTGGTACTTGCTAAATATCTCCAAAGAGTTAAGCAGATTTCCATTCCACACATTTTTTTACTTATTTACCCCTTGGCATAAAACTAATCAGGGAAATTAAAAATGTTAATTTTGTAAACAGGTCACCTATGTCATTTTCAGAATAACATGGCCTCTATCTTGTTCAGCTACAGTTCCAGTACCTTGTACAAGGCTGGGTACCAACTAACTCTACCAGTACACGAAGATGATTTTTTTTTCTTACACACAGCACTAATTTAAACTGAAAATATTGTAATTATCAATCTTGATAATCTTGATAATCTTAAATAAGAACAAAGACAAAACTTAAGGCCAGCCCAGTAGAACCTTATTAGACAATTGTGTCTGACATTCTGCAAAAAAAAAGGAAAAAAAATCAACCCATTTCCCTAGCTCATCACCCAATTTACTACTAATGTGACATTCATGAAAGGTTTTGTAAGATTATTCCCTTTTGATCTGTTCAAAGTCACATCGCCCAACAATGAATCTTCCCAACCCGACCTGTTGACGTCCACCTTGGTAATTTCTCTGAGGTCCTGCAGCATTTGGACCTGGCAAAGCTTTTGATGTACATGTAGTCTGGATCCTAAATTACCATTATCTGTCTGCACATGTATTTTCAACTGTAATTTACCGCTGCTAAACCCTATAATTCAGTAATTTGGCCAAAACCTATCAGAAAGTAACAAACCCTCACAGTTATTCTGTTTTTTGTTTTTTTGTTTTATTTTCATGACTGTTCAATTGTCTAAACCACAGGGTATATGTATATATCTGTGTTATAGGAGCAATTCATTGAGTGCAACAACATGTATCCCCCAGGTTAACCTGATCAAGCTACAAATGTGTGTAGATGTCAGACAGCCTTATCGTAATAAATGCTCTATCTCCCCCCCCCCCCCCATCCCTTAGCTATGTCTATTGATTTATTCGTTTGGTAATTGTTACATCACCTGTAAATGGATGGAGGAAACCTCACCTTTGGCAAATTACCTACACACTTTTAACTAAAGTACACCATATTGGTTGCTCATGACAAGTGTCACCAACTGCCCAATGAGCAGCAAGAGCAAGGAAATCCAAAATTTCCATGTCCAAAGACGGATTTGAACTCACACCTTAACGTTCTAGCAATTTAAAGAACAGTAACTCCTAGCCACTTCCCCATGTGGTCCTCCCATGTGTACTTCTGGTGGACTTCAGTTTCACGTTAGCTCTCCTGTTCATATCATTGTACATGTACATAAAAGAGCTGTGATAATAAAACAAGGCAGTGAAACTCCCTACTACATGCACATGCTGGAAATATGCCCAGTATGTCTCAACTTTCCTCTAATTAAATTTCAACATACCCAAAATTGATAATTCTATGTGGTTATGAGTTAAGTATTTGCCATCACATAAATTTTAATATACAGAAATTATAATCACACTCCTGAACAAAGTGTAGCTGGCAAACACAGATGAGTTCCACTGACACACAACTACAGTGTAGGCCTTGCTCTCCACACAGGAAAGCCTTGGCTGACACATCACACAATTATATTAAGTGTCTAAATTCATGATAGTTCAAGACTCAATGCTGACGAAAGAATGAATGACAGATTAAATCACCAGTTAGATACGTTATCGAATGAAGCTTACACCTTGTTACGGGAATAGCTTAGCCAGTACAAGACTGTTATGTAATGCTTAGTTGAAAAAATGTTTTGAACATCAGATGGCAGGAATAAAGAAAAAAGCTAAGCTGATGACACTGTAAAGCTCAGCTGATGGTATAATGGTGCTCAGGACATACATATTCAAGCTACAGTTGACAACACATTGAGCCACAGCGGATGTAACATCGTAAAGATTACAGCATGAAACTTACAGCTGATTCATAAAGTTCAAAGGTCAGCTAACACACAATGAAGCATACTTGATGACACAGAAGCTCAGCTGATGCAGTATGAACCTCGATCAGCTGAGGACCACAATGAAGCTTTAAGCTAATGGCAATTATGAACTTCAGCTGATGATGCCATAAAACACAGATGATACATACATGTAAGGAAGGTCCGCTAATGACACAATGTAGCTTTAAGCTGATGACACAAATGGAAGCTGAACTCACATCAATGGCACAATGAAGTTTAGCTGATGACACGTATGTAAAGCTCAGTTAATACATGAATGTACATGTAAGGAAGCATAGCTGTTGACACGATTCTTAATGCTTAAAGATGACACCCATAAAACTTTGATAGATAATGAAGCTCAGCTGATGACATAATAATGATAAAACTCAGTTGAGATATTAAAATTTAGCTGATGACACCACAAAACCCAGCTGATAACACCACAAAACCCAGTCGATGACACCACAAAACTCAGTTGATGATAAAACAAAACCCCACAAAACCCAGCTGATGACACCACAAAACCCAGCTGAAACCCAGCTGATGACACCACAAAACTCAGCTGATGATAAAACAAAACCCAGCTGATGATACCACAAAATTTGGCTGATGACACCACAAAACTCAATGGATATGTAATGATCAGCTCAGCTGATACATACAGCGGCACCATGAGAGCTACGTGTAGATGCCTGTGACCTCCTGGATCAACTGGCAAGTGGACTCCATTAAGAAGTGTTGTTCATGCATGCTTTGAGGGGAATAGTACAAATAAGAAAAACTTGACCAAGTAAAACATAAACTTACTGGTACAAAAACATACATGAAGAAAATGCCTTACAGTCAGCTAAGTAAGACAGTAAGATATAAACCAACATCTCAAATGAGCACCAGGTGATAACATCCTTAGTCATGTCTGCACAAGCAACATAAGAACAGATCATGGGAAAGTTGATATACATTGTATCTGTGTCATTTTAAAGGAAAAACTAACGAAACACACTGAACAATGAAAATACATGCACATTTGAACAAACAGAATTTGGCAACAACAATAAAATTATATCAGCTACATGAATACCCTTACTGACACATTTAGGCCTCAGTCAATCATTACTAATCTATGAAGTCTAATGCTTAAAATTACTTGCGCAATGTGCACATTCTATGTACGTGGCACAGAAAACATATTATTACACACAATTTCTACCCCTAGCTCTCCCATTCCTACTCTCCAAAAGGAACTAAAATGAAATTCCAATCAATAACCCATTTAATGAATGTACGCAAGCCAATGCAGTCGATAACCTGCATAATGCATTTAGGTTCAAACTGGACCTGGCAATGCACAAAATCCTGTATCTGAACATGAACACTTGCTCAGTCTTTGAGGAATATATAAGCACAGTTAGTTGAAGTATATACACTGTGCCCCAAAATGTTTACTCCAGTTATATCATTACAAATATCCTGTACATACACTAATTCTTCTATATTTTGGGACAGGTATCAGAAGTGCTGAGAGCAAAAAATTATCTTACTCTCCCAGTTTTTCAGCAAAGTAAAGATATAAATATGTTATTCATTACATGAATCAACCATAAGAGAAAAAGAAACTGCATTCCTTTAACAATTATATGTATATTGTCTAAAAAAAGGGCAGATCAGGTGTCCCAATACTTAGAAGAATTATGTTATGTACAATAAGGGATACTCCAGTGGACATTTAATAAAATATTAAAGTGAATATCACCCAACTTGAAACAATAACTACACTGTACTTTCAATCACAAATTTTGCAGTGAATACTTTGTAATGTGACATGTAAAACTCAAATGAATCCAGCATTTAAATCTCTATTACAAAAATGTGGTTTAATTATGATGGGATTGCTTTTTGTGGATCTACTGTAGCCGTATTTAACACTCTGAAAATGACTAGTAACGAGACCACTAAAGGGCCTACTACATGTACATGTTCCTGAAAATCGGATTTTCTCGTTGTGTGGTTTATAGCTAAAACATCACACAACAAAACACTACAATGTAATACCTATTAACATCTATAGACATATGCTTGTGTGCACATCCATCTAAACACACAAACATTATTAGCATATAGAAGTAGGTAAGTGACACACAGCATAAACATCCGGGCAGAAACAAACCCCTTCAAGAAAATAGCATTATTATAGACTAACAGACACAATCACTGTCATTCCTCAATAACATGTACTACATATTTGTTTCCTGAAGATAACTCACAAATACCTATACTCTGCTGACATATACACTGCTGCTTTTCTGGGACACCAACTGCCGACACTGATACTACACACAAGGACCCGCCTAAGCCATCACAGTGTACACTGCGGACACCAGGCTGACCACCACCTGACTGACAGATTGATATACTTTACTTTTATTTGTCATGAAACAGCTTATGTTCCCTGAGGCCCTCCCATGAACACGTCCTCAATCACATTTGTTTAACGTCGTGTTGCCCGGTACACGTCAAACGAGGAAATATTTACAAGTATGTATATATTTGACCCCTTGTCATTGCTAATGCCACACTACACACTTTTTTCACTCATAAATAATGGCACCCAGCAAATTACCACCCTCAGAAAAGCTAGTGGCAATCTCTATCATATATATCATATATTAGTGGAAGGTAAGTGGTCCCCAGAAACCTTACATTAAACCACACAACACAACCCTGTGAACTGCTTAAAACCACAGAGCCCCCCCCCCCCAACATTGAGGGTACTCCATCCAGAAATGGGTTAAACCCATAACTCATGTCACTAAGGAAATAAAAGGCTACACCTACACCACTGAGCCCTTGAATCCACTTGATCCCCAGCTGTGCCCTTTATGTTAAAGGCACATATGGGGTACAAGTTGACTGGTCATTCTACAATAACAAGGATATTTTGAAGTTATCAGTCAGTCAGATGAGAAAGCCAGTAAATGCCAGGATTTTAAAACATAAAATTCTTTGGATAATGGTGGTGCAGCATATAGTCAACTCACAGCTAACTGCGCTGGCCGTTTACATGAATGCCACCAGAAGTTGGCCCAATGTGTCATGCATGTCAGTGGTATTACACACAGATTACCACAGAAATACACCATTTCTGTTGGGAATTGCATCATTTTCCTTTAGGAGATGGATGCAGGACTTGTTACAACAAACATACGTCACAGACATGTATTTGAACAAAGAATATTTCAGACGGATGGGAAGAAAAACATCACTAACTTATCCAAATAGACTGCTGCAGCCGCCTTTAAGTATGTGTAAAGCTCAAAGAAAGAGTAGCAACAAAACTATTTTCATGAGAGTGAAAATTCGCATCAATGTAATATGATTAGTGACTACAAAAAAGTGAAGGACAGACACCTATCTTAAATAATTTGGCCTATCATGTGGTTGTAACACCACTCCCATGAATGTCTCACCACTGACACCATGTAACACCACTCCCATGAATGTCTCACCACTGACACCATGTAACACCACTCCCATGAATGTCTCACCACTGACACCATGTAACACCACTGACTTACACTGAGAGACCTGTACCTAAGTCGGACACACCAAAAGACTGATTACTTCAATTTTTATACTTTTACGGTAAGACATCAAATGTATTATGAGGAACCATAACATGTTTCTCGCACATTTTCTTCACTTTTTGTAAATTTTCTGAATTGAGAAATGTTTCCATCTTCCATGTGTGCAGATCCCAAAATGTTGCATTTTTTGGCAAAATAATGACATTGGAAAAGACTACTGTTTGGAAATTTTTTTTGCACAGAACAAAACATTTTACTGAGATTCTGTGGATATTGAAATAGTGCAAATTTTGTCTCACTTAAAGTGAAATAAGAATAAGAAAACATATGCAGCAGTTATTCCATGTTTAGCTCATTAAGCAAATGCAACCCTGAACTTTGATTATTCAAGGATTGTGCACTACCCATCCAATATATATTTTTTTTCTCTGTTCTTCAGAATGGAAAATGATCTTTCACTGGTTTGTGTTAAACACTGTTTTGGAAGCTGGTGTTGCTGTTTTTTGACCTGGAGAGTCCATTGTGGTATACGTTCCTATGCCTAGATTCTACTGGCAGTGAATCCCACTGTATCCCATATATGGTACAGTCGTTATGTCTATGCATTTGTTATTTGTGCAATTGTTATAACCATAAACCCCAAGTTAATAAAAAATGCTAATAAATACAAATATCACGGCATAAGGCTAATACACTGTATAATACTGAAAATTTGTGGAACAA
This sequence comes from Acanthopleura granulata, assembly GCA_016165875.1. Classification (NCBI taxonomy): domain Eukaryota; kingdom Metazoa; phylum Mollusca; class Polyplacophora; order Chitonida; family Chitonidae; genus Acanthopleura; species Acanthopleura granulata. Next base: position 29,303,549 of record JABBOT010000005.1, on the reverse strand, counting down.
TCCTTAATTTAATGCCACAATGTCAGTGGTGTTACAATTTGTGGTTACACTTACGTCAGTGGTGTAACAACCTCTTCCATCTTTGTCTATGTAACACCACTGACATTTTCTCATTAAATTAACCACTGCTCCCTAACTGCCAGCCAATAAGAAAAGATTTATTCACCATATGTGGTCAAAAAATTACGAGAAGGATTTTTCCTACACACTCTTATTGAAGCCGTGAAGATGAAACACCACTGACATGTAATAAAATGTCTTGTGAAACTTTTAAGAGATAATTTAACTAAAAACATAAAATAATGACAAAAAACACACCTAGCTTTTCAGGGAGCTCACTGTCCAAGTATATACAGCTGCCTAGCACTAAAATTTGGCAATTTGTTGAGAGGGTTTTTTTTTTTATGCTTCTCTATGTTATAACACCACTGACATCAAGTTCAGTAACAAGGATAAATATGTAAAATATTACATTAAAATGTTGTTACATCATATTTCATTGAATTAAAGATACTCTTTGTATATGTCTTCAAGTGTTGTTGTTATTAAAATTCCAACTTGTATGCATGTTATGCCAAGGATCATTGCTTGAGCTTAAACACTCAAGTTTGTAACAGCTTGTAAATGGCACCACAGGGGTCTATCAAGTTCAATTCAAGACAAAATAATTAGGCATTTAGAGCAAAAGTTTGATGTGTTAGTCTGTTTGTTAACCTTTTGAAATGTAATACATCTTGTTAGGTTAAAGGAGATTTGGTGAACATTTTTTGTTGTAACATGAATTCCGTAGTTATTGTAGAATGACCATCGTCATCAGGTGAGTGTTTTAATAAGTTTACTGACACTCAAGGCACACACGTAATCCATGAGGCACACACATGTACATGTATATATATTTATGCATTGTTTATCAGGTGTATTTGGATTATGCTGGTTTTGAAGTAAGCCTGTAAAGATCTAAATACCCCCTTGAGCAACAGTCCAACAGTTCCTTAGGATATGCAAATTTGGGAACGTGCTGTGCATAACACTCAATGCTACAGCTACATATTACAGCCCATCAAAATCATTCAGCAACTTTCTAATTTTATCGAACAGATATAACGAATTGTCAGCAAATGTACTGGTTGGTATATTATGATGCCAATTAATTGAGAAACTTAGTATATACAGCTGAACTAAGCACTTCCAGCAAAGGTGTGCAACCACCTCATCCATAATAATCATCCACAATTACAGTCTTTAGCGGCAACCAGCTGCTCTTTAAGTGAGTCTATCTATCCGGTTGATCAGTCCTGTTTCCTTTCTCTAACCTGACAGTGCTGAGCGCCAAGCAAGGCCACACTAACTATCATTTTTTAAGCCTTTGGTAGGTTGATTTTCAGTCCCATTCACGATTCATATCTACTCATGACAGCTGATTGCAAGTCGCCATGCATACTGTTAACTGACCAGTCCACAATGTACACATTGCCTACATTACCATGCACACTAAGGACTGAATATCCTATTTTACCCCATTTGTCTAGCTGTGCGCCTACAGCAAATAAAATGTCACACTTTGCCATAAATGTAGATTACTGTAATGAATACTGTAATGTAGAACTGTAATGACTGGTGTGAGAGGTATTGTTCAGCTGACTGGTCCATTTGCCATGTGTTTTATAAAACACTAAGAAGATGAATCCCTGAATAAACCTAATAAAATAGTTGTATGTTATCAATCTAACGATATACACACTGCCCCTTTTTCCCTCGTCTAGCCTCATTTCAAATACACTGATGAATTGTGAGGTGCCGTTACAAACCATGCTCCAAAACAACCATTAGGTCTCCTTTGGAAATCTCACTGACCTTTCATGATTGCCCAACACACAAATGTACTCAAACTAGCTACAGATTCTTTTTTCATTGTTTGTATCAAGGCCATTACAACAGTTTCAAACGTCAGACTCGGAAGGTCATGCTAAAATCAAGATGACATGATTAAATTCATGTGACTCCTCTTCATATGCTTACACATACTGTACACATGTAATTGGACAAATGTTATCGATATCAATATACATATACACAATACTTCATAACCCACAAATTTCAAACATCTACAAGTGGACTCCTATATTCATGGGGATGATTTTATACTTACCATGCTTGTACATGTATACTGTCCTTGTGCATCTGCAATGCCATCCTGATTTATCCAAAGCTACATCATGCACCTCTACATAATATTTCGGACGATTCACATGCATGTCGGAACTGGGATGAAGATAATGACACATCTATCTTAATCCAGGTCTTAACCATATGCTGATACACATGTACATTTATCATGTTTATACACACTGACATGTATGTGTGTGAGGATCGAACTGCTGAACCTGCTGAAAGCTAATTTATATACATGTAGATCTGCAGAACCACCTTGATTTACACATATTCACGTCTATACATAGCTGCAGAACCACCTTGATTTACACATATTCACGTCTATACATAGCTGCAGATTCACCCTGATTTACACACATTCACGTCTATACATAGCTGCAGAACCACTCTGATTTACACACATTCACATCTATACATAGCTGCAGATTCACCCTGATTTACACACATTCACATCTATACATATCTGCAGAACCACTCTGATTTACACACATTCACATCTATACATATCTGCAGAAACACCCTGATTTACACACATTCACATCTATACATATCTGCAGAACCACCTTGATTTACACACATTCACGTCTATACATAGCTGCAGAATCACACTGATTTACACACATTCACATCTATACATAGCTGCAGAACCACTCTGATTTACACACATTCACATCTATACATATCTGCAGAAACACCCTGATTTACACACATTCACATCTATACATATCTGCAGAAACACCCTGATTTACACACATTCATGTCTATACATATCAGCAGAACAACCCTGACTTATAGACATGTGAGTCAGCAGAACTACCATGGTTTTCATATACACATTTACAAATACATGTGCATCTGCAGAACCAAAATGATTTAATGCATTCACATTTACAGCTGTAAAATGCTGATTTATGACACATGTATGCACCCTACATGTTCATAAATATGCACAGCGATCCTGATTTATGCAGTGGTATGCACATAATCTGTTCAAATATTATACAAGTACATGTATCTGGTGTGACCAAAAACAAATTGTACAAGTCAGTCAGTTTCATGCTGATCCAAATAAGAATCTGAATGAGTTCTGCCGTGAAAACAAGATGGCAGTTAAAATAACTCTTGCCATATGCAAGGTTAATTCACAAGGTTAAAAAAAAAAAAAAACCAGAAAAAACCATTCAGCATCATCTGGCCTTTCGATTTTCACTCCCTCAGGAAAATACAAGTAGATTTAGGCCTATTATTTCAAACTTTTAAAATACATGTATTAGCATTTAAAAGTACATGAAGAGGCCTACATTATCCCATAAATGTATGATTTCAGACCTCATACACCTATAAACCGTGTACTTGTAAAAGCACTCCCTACAAAGATATTAAAAAAAATTTTGACCCATTTTTGGGGGAAGGAGAAGTGGTTTTAAAAATACAAGTATATCACAAGTGAAAATAATCACTGTGTTAATAGTTTGCACGTGAATTAAATAGAACAATCTCAGTGATATAGGAGATAACTAAATGTCATTTGACAGTGGTCTGTCATGAACATGCAGTGATGTGTACAAAACACGTTTACCGAGAAAATGTACACCCAAACACTGTGCTCTATGGTCACAACCCCTAGTCAGACTGGAGGCAGGAAACACCCATGGGTGTACATGCTCTATGGTCACAACCCGTAGTCAGACTGGAGGCAGGAAACACCCATGGGTGTACATGTTCAGTATAACCTCATTTAATTGAAATACTGGACGGCACCTACAAGTACAGTACATTTTTTGTCCAGTTCAACATTCAGAATAAAACATTTAGCTGGTGATCAGGGGATGCAAAATGTCATTCAAATGGCATTCATGAATATGATTACAGGAAGTTCTTTGAAAAAAACATACACAAGGAATTTCACATAGCACGTACATACGGGCTGTAAAAGGAGTCATATACGAATAAGACAAATATCCCTTCTCAACTGTGGTATACTGGAGTAAGCTAAAATGTGGCACCATTTTCAGACATTTAATATAATTAAAGCTCCTTTCCACAAATATTCACCCACACTGTCCTCATCAAATACATGTAGCATAATGAGTTTAACAAGTGCCTCTGAACAGTTGCATAAATTGTATGTAAAATTCTAGGAAGCTTTCTTCAACATGCCTTAAGATAAATGCATCTCAGGTAGTTAAAATATCTCTACAAATCTTAAACATGATGAAACTGTGAAACCTGAAACACACATAGATTAACATATTGTGACAACACATGTACAACTGAAACTGTAACTTGTTCAGGCTCCCTGTTATGTTAATGCAGCAGTAACATTTGAATGCGCACAATCATACAATTATTACCTACTGTACACAAGACAGGTTCAATCTGTACACAAACCCATTGTTCTCTGGTTTTACTCTGAACTGTGCTTGTGATCCATCTCCTTGTTTCATGAGCACAAATACAGAAATAGTGATGTACAAAAGAGTGCACCATTTACATGTATACATGTTGTTTAGGCAGGCAATGTTCCACATAACACATCTTGTTCTGAAACACAGGCATACAGAACATGGTAGATTTATCACAACCACAAGAAGACACCTTGTTTATGACTGTGCATGCTCACAATCATTCCTCTTCGTAAAGAACACAACAAAGGCACACCATTTTACGACAGCTAAAATACCTCCTTATTCAGGGTGAATAACTCAACTCCCTGATTACAAGTAACAGAGCTGCCAGCAACTGCCAGTCATCTAGCTATCAGATGTAGCACTGGGCAGTAATCCTCACACACTCCTATCACACACCATAAGGACTAAAACTTTGAGGTATATACAAGTAACATCAGTGACCATGATTCAGTCCTTTGATAAGCTGTACATGCAATTGCAGCCAATGCTTGTACAGAGTGACGATGGGAGAGCCGTTGATCGGGACCGTTGGGCTCCCATGAAGTCTCCTCTGCATCACAGCTCTAACAACTCTGGCCCGATACAATTCTGGCGTGACACAACCCTGGCATGATCAGTCATTCAGCACATTGGTCACTTGGCACGGGCACTAATTCTAATTAGCATAGAACTGTTACCTGGGAATAATTCCTTGTCGTGTCAGCCAGAAAGAGGTGAAAATTTGGAGAGTTACAATGTAGCCACTGTGAGAAATTCGGCTGCATGTTGGTTAGGAGGTACTCATCCTTCAGCATAATAGTCCCTTCAGCAGAGTAATCCTCTGACATGCTAGCTAGCAAGGATTATTCCTTCAGCAAGGTGGTCAATGTGCACAATCAGTACTCATACTTCCAGTATGAGTATTTACCCCTGCAAGCTGGTCGTTCGAGGGAATCCTGTAGCACACAGTAGTCATTGAGAATAACTCTCCAAGTTAAAATGAGACATGAAGACCAATAAAACAGGAATTATTCCACCACAGAAATGTCAGTAGGAAAAGACACAGGTCTTGTTCTATGCAAATCGTGTAACAGTCTCCAGTGTCATAAGTTCAGGTCAAACATTATTGGGGATGTTTGATGAACACCATGCTCACTTCCTCTCAGTTCTGACCTTGAAGTCTGTTTGACAAACATACAGGAATACTTCCTGCAGGGATATGAAAGATTATGAAAGATACCATGTACCAACCTTTATATTAACACTGTATCACGGACTTGTACACTAAACAGTGTCAAGGTCTCTTCAATCACAGGCAGAGATGACCGTGTCCAACAAATAACATGCACACAAAATAAACTTGTAAAAGATGTGTACATTGCTCAAGTTCTTCTTTTTTGTTTGAGATTCGTTCAAGCACTTTGTTCAATATAACTGCTATGGCACTGTGTAATCATTTCCACCCGATATGATCTCATACCATGAAATGTCTGCCTTTGTCGTGCATCTAGTTGCCCCAATCTGAGATCTCTGTCCACCCAGAACAGCTTCATGTTCAGGTTTAGGCTGCTCAACAGCCTGTCTGACCGTTTCACTGGTTTGCTCTGAACACATGAAAATGACATAAAGCAAAGGTCATACCCGGATACACAATCTGCATGTACACATTTTGTCTCTCAGTGCCATACTTTTAAGCATCCATACCATTTCCTGGATGAATTCAAATTGTTGTGTGCAGCCAATGTGAAAATGACACAGAGTTAACTGACTGTGCGTCTCAGACAATCCCATCTTATTTTGGGAATTTTAGCATCAATCCTTTGGCCGTTTGATGACCATTTCTCAGTTCAACAGTCACAATTCTTTTGAATCCTTTCTGCACACTTGGACAATATGGAATTCCAGGTTCCACATTTCCTTGAGATGTCCCCATAAGTTTTCAACCTCAAAGTGTACACAAGTCTTTACAGACAGGTCCTACCATTTGAATCTGCACGATACAAACTGGAAGCGTCTGTCAAGCACTACAGCACTTAGCCTGATTTCACACATCTTACATGTGGAACAGGCTGCAGCACAGCTATGTCCACTGTCTGCACCATCTTGACATCTGTACAACAAAGCATTTAATATTATTATAGCACATGTGACAGGGCTTGCTTATAATCTGACACCATGATGTCTGCTTTCAGCCAAGCCTGTGGGACCTGACACACTCCCAATCCACACGTACCTGTTTATCTACAATGGTACAAGCATTTCAGACTGAGTGTAACACATCTGCTTAGCAGCCGTTAAATTAATCACAGAAGACAATATTATAAAATCTAGTCTTATGATACATGACATAATCATTTGTAACAGTCAAGTGGGTAGGACTAGCTTAATACTGTCAAAATACATAAAACTTGTAATATATATTCCATATTTACAAAGTTCTGAGATTATAAAACTACTATTCTGGAAAGAAAATATATGAACAATAAGATGGAGAAAAAAAACCACAAAAAGATCTATAAGTTTATGAATGTATGTACAGTAATGGTAACCTTTAAACACATTTGACAATTAGCGAGATCTTATAACGTCACATTTGGTCATGCACCCACCATAAAACAGTCCACCAGAAAATGTCAGACAAAGAACATCCGTTTGTACAACAGTGGCATACATGTACAAGATACATGTACATATGTGTATAATAGAGGCATGAAACCTCTTCAGTGTATCACATGTCAAACTAAACAGATTACATGCACACTTTCAAACACACCTACACAATGAACGGACTGTCATACTCTACAGACATTATGTGGTGATATACACAGGCACTGCAATAATGCTGAAAAACCCTGGCATATATCTCTTTTGGCTTTAGGAGCATTAAGAGGCTGGGATGATTTTAAACAACTAAAACATTCTTAATTTTTCAAAATATCAGCCCACAACAAATCTAGGAGCTGCATTCAGTCACAAAAACACACAACCTCACACACAAAAAAATATGTCCAAGCCCAAGGTAACAAAGAAGGGTCTTAGAAATGAGAGTTAAGGGAATCAAACATGAACATCTGTACTGTTACATATCCATTCTTTATAAGCACTTGCTCAATGATACTTTGGTCAACAGTTCGGATTATACATCATGAAAGAAAACATACATACAATGTAATCTGACAGTACACTACTTGTACACGTTTGTATGAATACCTGAACATCTGTGAACAAGTCTCAAAACAACGCCACCAGAGAAGATGAAGAAGTAAAGACTCCTGGCCCTTGCAAGCTTTACAATACAACTGTCATTCATGCTCTTTCTTAACTTCTTGCGAACACATTAACAAACTTCTAAAATGACAGTCACTCTAGAATGTCAATGTGAAAAATATCTGTCCCAGTGATTTGGGTTTTTTGGGAATTACAGTGTGGTGGTAATCATAATACAATGTCGTTAACACCCAAAAAAAAAAAAAAAAAAAAAATAGAATGTATATTCCAGTATACATACTCATATTTTTATGAATCAAAGCATTTTTTTGCAACACAACAGATTAGTATAACTAGGCAAATAACAGGATTATAACTGAGATCATGAAGACTTCATTTGTTCCAACTGAACGAGACAAAGACATGCCATAGTTAAAACTATATACATAAGGCGTTATCGTTCTTAAAAGCAAATACATGTGGAAGAAAATATTAACATTTCAGACATAATAAAAGAATAATATTTTGTTACTATATCATATGAAAGGTAAACTGAAAGAATAATACTCAAACAGAAAAAAAAAATTCAGGTTTGCTGGCTCTTTTTTTCTTTTCTTCTAATTACTATGGGAATTAAATGAAATGCTTTACAGATCTGTACACTAGAATGGAGCTACATGTACCGTACAGTCTCCACATAATGCCACAACATGAATTTGAACATACTTAACCAAAACATATACACTGTCAAATGTACTGCTGGTGAGCTCTCTGATGCTTTACATGTACATAGGCCACACCATGACTGGAAAACTTTACACACAATGCATTGTGGTACATAAAAAAAAAACCCCAAAAAGATTGTCTGGCAATTCTAAGAACACTGCTATAAACACATGTACAAGTAAATATGCATGAGGATGATTAGGAGCTTTGGGCCTCAGATTGAGATGAGATATGCTATGTCACACAGCACCTCCATGTACCAGTTATGAGGATGAGGAGGACCCTTGGGCCTCAGATTGAGATGAGATATGCTATGTCACACAGCACCTCCATGTACCAGTCATGAGGATGAGGAGGAGCTTTGGGCCTCAAATTGAGATGAGATATGCTATGTCACACAGCACCTCCATGTACCAGTTATGAGGGTGAGGAGGACCCTTGGGCCTCAGATTGAGATGAGATATGCTATGTCACACAGCACCTCCATGTACCAGTCATGAGGATGAGGAGGACCTTTGGGCCTCAGATTGAGATGACATATGCTATGTCACACAGCACCTCCATGTACCAGTCATGCCTTTACTGTGTGCAGGGGAATAACAAACTTGTGGCCAAATGGGGACATGTACTTAATGCCCAAGTCTGCAAAGACCTTCTTTGGTAGACTGAGATCGGACAGATAGACCTGGCCACAGGACGGAGGCAGATTGAGGGGCAAGCCCAGCCCCAAACTCCACTTACTCTGAAAGGCTGTGCCCTCAGGGGGAGGGTCGATGGCCAGTACAGGCGCCCTCATCCGTGGCACCCAGTCTGCCAGAAGCTTGTACCAGGCCTCTTCCTTCACACCTGAGTTATTCTGGCCATCAATAGCTGTGATAATCATATCAACTGTACTGCTAGGTAAATCTGAAACAAACACATGAAAAGAGGTCACTGGAGAGAAAACTGCATTCCTCAATCACATACATGTACACATACAGTAGTCAGTATGTGGTAACCACAATGAGAAAAATCAGAAATTTGAGATTTATACAACTATTGTATATAGTTTTTATGAAATGAATTGAGTTTTTGATGCATTGGCAATGAAAAATATTTTTCTGATCTGTTTCAATTAAGTTTCTAAAAAAAATGGCTAGAAAAAAGCCTGGATAGTAGATTCATATTTCTTCACTTTTATATTTGATTGTTCCGTACAGTAAATGACAGCTCCTGACTGAGGTATTGTTGATTAGAAAGATTTTATCATTCTCTCTTGAATGTACAATCCTGTTTGAAATCGTATGAATTCGTTGCTGAATTACTGTAAATCTTCATCCTTTTGAACAACCAATATTTTGAAACATTCTGACAGAACTATGGGGTGTAGACAAATGATGTGCACAGTTTTATGAAGCTCGCATCTTTGATGACACAAACAAATCATTTTTAGCATCATTTTCACAATCATTGTATGCATAAATTCCACTGAAAAAAAGTGCTCTGGTGGTTCAAAAGGTTGAAGATTTACAGTATCCTTGTTTGAAGTGTGAAGTATTGTGCTGCCGACTGGGATCTGAAGGCGCCCATGCTTTCAAACTTATGAGAGATTGACCAATCAGAGATTAGGAGATACATAACATAAATCTTCTGAGTTGTCTGTCAAAGTAACATGTAATAACACAGGGACTGTACACCATTTTGATGTCACATGCTTTAATTATAACAAGTACATGGGTGAACAACACTGCAAAGTATTTCCAGACCATTGTGTGGTGGCGTGAATAAGTTCCTGGATCATTTCATGTTACAAATTCGCATATATACTTAAGTTACAAACAAAACCCTAGCGGATTACTACAGACTCAGGTCACAAGAGTGTTCCACGCTTGCTTGCGTTTCATGCTAGTAGATGGAGCACGGTCAAATGTCAGTTTCTGTTGTCGTAGCAGTTATTAGAAGAAATACTTCACCATAATAAACATGATATTGTGCAACCTTTCTGGCAAACTTAAATTAGAACATGCGCCGCCCTTCACTTAAATGTACATAATACTCAAAATTTTTTCTCTTACACAGGTACGATACTACAAGATGAGCTTTCAATCATGTGAAGTTGCTTACTCTTATACAAACATTTATCAATATGACAGTTTTGTCCTTTATGAAGTATGATAGTCTATTCTGATCTTTGATGGACAATAAAGGTTTTCTCACACATTTTTTATGACTGCCTAGCACATGCGACAAAAAAATGTAGTGTTGACCATTTCTCAGAAGAGACGTGCTATGCTAGCAGCAGTCTACACATTCTACAGATTCTGAGTAGTGATGAAATCTATGTTTCCTTTCAGGAATAAAGGAAGAGGAAAAGAAAGTATGAAGTCGGATTATGTAGGCTTTGAAATTTCTCAGCCATGCCTCAAATAGTTTACATATATGTGCATGTCTGCATTTCAACACAAGAATGTATGAAGACCTTTACTCAATAAGAATCACAAACAAATGCATGTCATCATGGGCTACAATTAGCAAAAAAATCACATGAAACCATTTATCGTTTCCTCCTGAATACATACACAGGTAGGTATTTTACCGTTAATATCAGTGGTTGTCCTGTTGCCTGTGAGTTCATACAATCGGAGCTCCTGCTCCAAGGCGGTATTATGCTCGCTAGGCTGGCGAGGAACAAATACAGTGGTCTGGACATTGTGGTTGGCTAGCTGCCTGGCACAATTCACTCCCTGAGCACCTTGGTTATGGCAACCACACAGAACCACAACCACAGGACGCTGGTGGTTGTTTTGAGGGGACATTCTGTTGATAGATAAATCAATTATATGGGATTTATTTGGTATTTGGGATTACACTTCCTCAGCAAATCACAGAATATGGAGAAGATAAAATTAGGTGAGACCAGTTCAGGTCTGGAACCAGCAAGCTCAGTTTTAACCACTTTGATAATCCCCAGCAACACTTGTCAGACCAGTAGGACCTATTGGCTAGACATAGTACGTATAGTTTACTGGTGGCAACACAGGTCACATCTTAATGTAAGCTCTTGGAGCTGATGACCTTTCAAGTGCTTGATAAGAACTTGATGACTTTCTGTCAGTGAGTTAAAGTCAATGCAAACTAACAATGTAAACAAATGATTCACTCCTACACTTTCAATGATGGTTGACAAAAAACAAAAAAAAAATACTAAGGTGATATGTTAAGAAACTTTTGACAAACAAATTATACAAACAAGCTTCAGGACAAAATTTTGATATTTTTTATTATCATTTCACTTTTTAATTAATAGCATTCACAATAATTTTGCACTTGAATTATGGCCTGTCAGTTTTATGAGTGAGGGAAACCGAAGTGCACAGTGTAAAATGCACTGACCTCTGACAAGTTACTGGCGAACCTTCCTTGGTGTGAATATATGATGTTCTCATAAACACATCATAATGTTCGAAGGCTACTGGTTAGACTTCAGTGCTGGAAATGAACCTGCACTCTGTGTGATTGACAGACCAGACTCTTGCATTTGCACACTCATCAATGTCTCAATCCAATTCTATACAAAGAGTCGCATAGGTTAGAGGTGACTCTCAACATATCTCTCCACTGACCTATGCATTAAAACAAGAAAAATAAGAAAAATGATTTTACATGTAACCGAATTGGGGAAATTTTGATGCAACCACTACGTTTTGTTATTGTTGCAAACTTCCAAACACTTGCACAGCACCTAATCTCATTAAAATCAGATTGCGTGGCTGCTAACAAGATCTGACTCACTGCAAATGCTGGATGTTTTCTGGAGGTTCATTCAACTAACCATTCAGTTGGCTACTTCTCAATTTGAGGCAGAAACTCCGGAATATGGCCGATGATAACTTTGACAGACCCGAGGTATCCAATCTCAGTGTGAACATGGTAACCAGACCAGCAGGTGTTAATCGTCCTGAATACCAGTGTATATGCGAAATTACTAGAGTGCTTTTGCAGCAGTTTAGAGTTGAAAAGAATGACACAACCCACACACTGCCTGAGTGGTTATAGTACAGGTTATAATACATTACGTATTCTCAACGTGCTCCCAGAATTCCTCAGAAGATGATAAACAACGGCCCAGTGTCAGATCCCAGTGACACAGCGCAGCCAGAGCTAAAGATCTGATTTTAATGAGATTGCACAACTTCAATTTACAGTACAGTACAGGGCAGAGACAACCTGACACCTAGCGCATCAGAATCAAAAACAATAAAGCGACCAAAATGAGAATCATAGCACGTCGGTTTGCACTTGGACCATAACAATCGCAGAAGAGTCCAAAGAAAACATTGCATACTGGAAGTCGCCATTTGTGTGCGGTCATAAGCAACTTGAGAAGCTGGCGACGGCATTCAGTGATACTGTCCTAAAAGCTGGCCATGGCGAGAAGACAGATATGTTTTGATTAGTCCTGTCAAATGCTAGACCATATGCTGCTCTCTATAGCCTGAGTCAGACAGCCTATCAAACCAATGACACACAGATGGTCCTCTCTTTGACGGACCTGGCACAGCTAGCTGGTGTATGTTAACCCACAAAAAAGACAGCTACATGTAAGACAGCGATATGCAAGAGATTGAAACACAAATTAATCACTCCTGGTACGCGAAGGGGGATGCAATGAATCAAAGGAAGAAAACAAATGAAAATTAATGCTGCAGGTAATTTTGTACAGAGAGGGACTTAATTATGATGACAAACTGTGGTGTGAAGTAGCGATGTTGTCCCAACATGAATGTCTCATGTCTCATGTAAGTTTCAATCATGTCAAGATAAAATCATATCCCAGCAGATTCATTTTGAGTGAGCCAAAATTGAGTGCGGAGTGATTGCACTGATATTATTAGCATGTCGGGCCACCTGACGAAAACATTTACCCAATAATAGTTGCAATCTTGGTAATAAACCGTCAAGATATCTCTGCCCTGTACTGTAGAAGCTCATGTACATGTAGTGTGTATAAGCGAGACGCACCTGTGACTTCCACCAAGCAACTGCAAGACCATTTCACTTGCTGACCGCCCAACCATCTCCAACAACCGTGGCTCATTTAGACCCGCCTGTTCAGCTGCAGCCAGCAACTGTTTGCGCATGCTGTGAGAAATGCTTGGCACCATCAAACCTGAATCTGTATAATAAAGCCTAACATGAAACGAATCATACAGGGCATACATTTTTCGCTGGTCTCGATATATCAGTGAAAGAAATCATACCTATTCAGGGTGTACATAAGGAGTTGATATACTACATACGTGTATGTACCCAATGATACTTATTCAAAGGTTAATAATGTTTCAATATTTTCAATACATGTAATTTGTTACAGGATGTTTTACATGTAGTTTAAGACAAACCAAATTCATTTCTGCTCTTGTACTGTATTCTTTGCAATGAATACCAGCATTCATTTCCTACATGTGTATGTACGTCTTTAGATCAAAACATGGGTGAAATGATGTACTTGTTTCATACTGGAGACCTTTACCTGTTACATAGCACTTTGAATCTGAGCTGGGAACTTTTATTTGTGACAGAACCACTGGCTCTGACTGCAGCACATTTTCATCACACCTGTACTTAGCTGGTCTTTTTTCCCCATTACCAGCTAAGATCACAGTACCGTTTGCCGAACTCTCAATTTCCTCAAACACTGCCTTCTTATCAAACAAGGCCAAGTTCTTCTCAAAGTCAAACTCATCCAAGTAGGACTCAGTTGGAGCACTGAAACAATCCTCCTTTGGCGTTGACCTCTTTTTGAAATCTATTTTTCTTGGAGTACTTGATTTCTTCTTTACTTCAGAGGCTGCAATGGAAAAACAAAAAAACCCCCACATACATGAACATGTACACACATTTATTAGACATCTTACATCAACATGGTGAAACATATGCACTATAACTATGTTAACAGGCATATTCATATAAAACTTGCTAATTAAGCCTTCCCTGGCTGATTCAACCCGAACGATCTCTGAGCCATATAAGCAGCTGAGCAGCTTCCACAAGGGGTTGTAGGCTTGGATCCAGCTCTCTGGGTCGGCAGTGGCTCATCAACCCGAGTGATCCCTGGACCATGTAAGCATCTGATCAGCCCCCAACCAGGGGTTGTTGGCTTGGATCTAGCTCTCTGGGTCGGCATTGGCCCATCAACCCGAGTGATCCCTGGACCACATAAGCAGTTGACCAGCCCTCCACCAGGGGTAGTATGTTTGGATCCAGCTCTCTGGGTCAGCAGTGGCTCATCAACCAAATTGATCCCTAAGCCATGTAAGCAGCTAATCAGCCCTCAACCAGGGATTGTAGGTTTGGATCCAGCTCTCTGGGCCGGAATTGGCTCATCAACCCGAGTGATCCCTGAGCCATGTAAGTACCTGACCAGCCCCCAACCAGGAGTTGTAGGCTTTCATCCAGTTCTCTGGGTTGGCAGTGGCTCATCAACCCGAGTGAACTCTGAGCCAGGTAAGCAGCTGACCAGCCCACAATCACAGGTTGTAGGCTTGGTCATGGATTTCAGTCAGCAGGTTCGTCAGGGGTTTGTGGTTTACTCCGGGCATACAAATACCTGTACTGGGTATGTAAACCTAACCACTATGGTATAAGCAACAAAATTCTTGAGTAAAGTGCTGAATACCAATCAAGGAGAGAAATAAGATGTAATTTGGTATGACAAATACACACACTACAGAATTACCTGAATTTCTCCTCGGCCTATGGCATTCGTCATTAACAGGTGTATGCCGCTGATTTCGGTTACCATTATTCCCATTGGATAATCCATTAGTGTATCCAGAGTGGTTGTTATTATCTGGTCTGTGCTTCACTGGTGATGTCCTGTAGTTGGTACCATTGACATAACTGATGGGGCTTCGCCCATTATAGGATCGGTTGTTATTGTCCTTTGCCTGGTGCAGGTGAGAGTTTTTCGGCGACACAACACCCACTGTCACTGGCTCCTCCATAAGCTCCTTAGTCAGCTTGGATGGTGTAGACTGCTTGGTGACAAGTCCAGCAGCATCACTAGGAGACATGAGAATCTTCAGGTATCTGATGTCCCTAGCACTGAAAATACACACACATATGTATATATACATACATAAATTCCTCACATGGAGTAGTTCCTTGCTTTGAATGTTACATGTCTATTGTACACATTTCTGTACATGAGAATAAACTGAGAGATGGTTCAGAAACAATCAGGTTTAGATGTACCGGCTTATATATTTCTGTCATATATATATCTGAATGATAAAAATGGGACGGAGGCAAATGGATTTGAAACCTAGACTGCCAGGAATCATATACAATAGATCCAGTACCCCAGATCAGCCTATAGAAAGTCCCCCTTTGATTTTGAGTTTATGTAGCTGATAAGGAAAGAGAGAGAAAAGGCCTTTGACTTAACCCAGGAACTGATTTTATGTCATCTTATACAAAGCTCCTGTGTTATCAAATACAATGGCTCTATATTAGTGTGTCTCTGATGTATCAAATTGGCCTTTGGACAAGTTTGGAGGCCCTGCAAGTCCTCTGTTTATTAAAGCACTTAAATGAGTTCTGACAAACATAACTGGCGTATACATAGTCCTTCCCACTGAACAATTTGGAGCTTTAGAGTTGTAACAGTTTTCTGTCAGGTGACCTCCAAATATGGGTGAAATTGCTCTCTTTCGCACTTTGATCGCAATTTACAACAAAAGTTTCCATCGTATGAAGGAAATAAGAACAGATTCTTGATCAGGACATCAAACTATGCCGGGCAGCATCTTTAAAACACTCAAATCCCCAAGTCTTGTTTTCACATGACATCACTTCCAGTTCTGGTTATTGGCTCACACATTGCATTCATTTTCTGTACAAATAATACAGAGGCTACGACTGTTACATATGTTAAATTTCAGGTCAATCTGACATTAGGTTCTGAAGGAATGCCTCTCAAAAATTTATCGATCAACTCAAACTGGCAGCCAGGTCAATTGACAGAGGGCATCCACACTTTTACTCCTAAAAGAAAATCCCTAGGCCTCCTACCTACATAAGTTTCACAAATTTTTACCATGTCATTATAGCTGCAGAAGTTTTTCAATCTTGAGTATTAGAAAACTGGCAAATATTTTCTGACATGTCCTCCTTCCGATGTGCTGAGGTCGCTTCCGGTTATGCACAATTTGCTTCCTTGCCAAAAGATGGCGCTAGGCTTAAGACTGCATCTCTAGCTTCATCGGCAAAGGATACACACCCACTTTCGGTTTAGAGGGTCATCACTTCCGGTTTTGCAAGAATTGCATATTTGCCATCAGTGTCCAAAACTGCATCATGCAGACTATTTCCCACCTTTCATTTTCAACAGTTCAGTTGATTAAAAGGGTTATTAGAATAGACCAACTACTAATTTGCATAAAAATCTAAAACTGAATTCCAATAAATTTTGGAGAAGAGACCCGCAGAAGTGTAAGGTCGATAGGTTTATTTGCGTAAGAGATGTTAGATTTGAAAGAGTTTTCATTACACAACGGTTTTTGCTATACATAGCTATACATAGAATAATAATAATCCTAGCAAAAACAATGGGGCATCCAGCCAGATGCTTAAATCCCTAATGATACACATGAATTTAATTTCTTATTTCATTCTATTAAATGCAGTATGCAAGGGCAAATGTACATGCACATTACCTTAGGGTCAACTCCTTCACCTCACACTTGAGCCCATTTCTGAAGGCGCCAGAGAGTGTAAGGGTCTGTGCGGCATCATCCACAGTCTTCACCTGCCCTTGATACGTCCCCAGAGCATCCCCACAGTCCACAGAGATGACACTTCCTACCCAACTGGCACTCATCTCTGTTGGTGAACAGCAACAATAAACCATGTTACAATTTACATTTTACAGCTCTCACAGGTGAGGTGAGCTCCTTTTGTGCAATGTGCATCAAGGAGCTGGGCGATCACCCATGCAACAATAAACTGATAAAGACACACAATATCAGTCTCTTCCTACTTGTATACAACTATCATGCTGTAACACAAGTTCAGTAACATCACTAATAGTTTGATTTGCATTCCAAATGAGACTGGAACAACAACAAAATTGAAAACATCTGAAAATGTTCTAGTAGAAAACAGTAAATAAATGCTACAAACCATAAAGGCACAATGAAGTTTAGTTAAAACTAATAATCCAATCAAGTATGGATGTGCACATGTCTTTGTCACAAAAGCATTGGTGTGCAAGCACACATACTAACAGAATGTCATGTTACATTTTGAGAGTTTCATGACAAAACGTGAGTCAGACCAGTGTGGATAAAAATATCTTTTTGCTTATTGACACTTTTCCTATGTCTGTGCATCTCAGCCATGTTCAAAGGCAAACTTGAACAGGAAGATCAAGTTCACAATTTCCCGTAGCTTTGCCTGTGCAGGTATGTTGATGTAGAATTAAGCAACCAAGTGTCAGTCTAGGTTAAGCCTAGTCCATCTAGATGGACTCTGTGTTATTTTAAAATTCTTATGTTCATCGCAATGCTGAGTCCATCACATGAACTAAAACAAATTGCAACAGATTTCTGAAGTCAGTGTAAGTGCTGTCAACGAGATCCCAGAGATCTGGGCAGTAGCAGTTTTACTCACACCAAGATGCAATGCTCACCGAGTCATGGCTGTGAAAACATTGTCGAAAAAACATGGAAGTTAATAGGGAACTCTGCTTCACGACCTCATAGGTCCAAAACTAGGTTTCCTAAACATTCATTATTCACATATGCTATGCAGACTGTTAAAACATAATGTAATTTCTGATTATTGTCAACCACAGTTCTCAGAATATTGTCCAGTGTTGTTCATTTTACAATCCCTTCTCAAGTTATCTTTCAATGAGTCGTCTGCCTGCTACTGTCTCAAGTGGGTGAAGTTCTCGGATGTCCACTGCGTAGAATACAATATTTAATGGGAAAATTATAGTAGAAATGGGCAAAAGAGGTGAGTTGGAGTGCAACTTGTGTCAATTAAAACTTCACATTTGCAAATCTGCGGCGATTTGTTCTAGTTCGAGTAATGGACTCTAGTGTTGCGATGCAGGCCAGGATTTTAAAATAACATGAGTCCCTCCAGATCATGTAGATGGACTGAGTCAAGCCTCAATTCGTGCATCAAATCCACACAAAAACTGCAAGAGGCTGACATGATGTGGTTGATTCAACAGAAAACTGTAACACCTTCCATACACAAGTGAACTATATATTTCACAGAGCCTATTATTCTTTAATCTTCCAGGGCTGTTGAAGTTTCAACGCCATATTGAACACTGGGTTTGGGTTCATCAAAATTTGTTTATCCGAACTAATTTCTTCTAGGCCAAGGCATATGACGAACAGTATCTACATAAATTAATAATCAATACACACAAACACTGCTTCTTTACATACTTACCGCCAATGGTAAATCAGTGAACCAAAGGATACGAAGGAATGAGCGAAGTGAAATAAGAATACAAATTACATGAACAACAACAATGACTGCCATCGACTTAGATGGGATCGCATATAGCAAGAACAAATGCAGTTTTATTGAGGATATACATCCACATGGGTTTTGAACGGTTGTACGGTAATTAATTTGCGTCATCGTTAGTTGGAGCAATTCAAAAATTGCACATGAAATACATATGACCACCTGACTTTGAATCCATTATTATTTTTAATGTTTTAAGTGGCTGACCTTCACCTTATGTCAAGTCGACCAGAAACAAACTTGTTGACTATAAAACTGGGTCAACAAAGACCCTTCTACACGATAGACGATCCGATTAGGTACAGGCCAATATCTTCTCCAGAATCATTAACACGTGTATGGAGAAGTCGCCCTTTTGCGAATGTCACGTATTTTACATATTGCTATGTAAACACCGGTCCTCACGGCCTCGCACAGCCGGGTACCTCAATCGTCATCGTCGTGGCTAGCAGACGACGAGGCGAAAGTTGACTTGGGATATGGATATATTCTTAGAACTGTGCATTATAATAGCCAGAAATCACATTCACAGTATATTAGATAACAGGGCAGTTGTAAAGATTAGGTATGTGCTTTTAATTGTTAGTAGCTGACCCACTTTTCAGTGAACTTGCTCCACTCTGCTTGTAGTATACGACGTGAGAGCAACCCAAGCTTAAAAAACCCCTCCAACAGAACATTCTGAACCATGTGTTAAATTATGAATGTTATGAATCAGCAAAGTTAATTGATTTTGCACGATAAGAATTGTACTATAACGGACAGCGTTAACAAAAGCAGGTGGCACTAGATGTATCTTACAGGTTCTACTTAAGTTAATTCAGAAGATATACTGGGTAACGAGATGTGATTTGAGAGGTATTTTATTTTGGCCTCCACATCCTGGTACATCCACATTCCACACACCTTCAACCATTACCCATTTCTACGTCCAGCGAACAACAGCAAACTGCGGATGGTCATGGCCTTGTTTCCTAGGGTTCTCTTCGGTTTCCTCCCACCTTAATGATGGCTGCCATCAGATTAATAAAATATTCTTGAGTATGGCGTAAAACACCAAACACCTCAGTCTTTCAGTTCATTACTTACTGAAAGACTAAGGAGCTCATTATACCGAAGTGTTGGCTTCTTCTCCGGCCGTCTGAGGAAGGCCCGGGAAGGTCTGACAGCAACATGCAGATGGTCGTCGGTTTCTCCCGGGCTCTGTCCTCTTTCCTCCCACCATAATGCTGGCCACCTTTTTGTAAGTGAAATATTCTTGAGTGTGGCATAAAACACCAATCAAATAAATAAATATACAGAAATGCACACCAAATAATACAACTTGAAGGTAAAGGGTTCTAAGTATCATTTCGGATAATTCAGTGATATTCTAGTTAAATAGTATAGTTTCATGTGAAGACAACATAACTGATTCATGAAGTTTTGTGAAAAAGAGCACCAAGGTAGTTGCATGTTTATATATGAATTTCAATGTTAGACATGTCTTTGTATCAGAATGTTCATATTTCTGAGCACACTGGTGCCTTACTCCCACCAGGTGGACCTTTGGATTAAACTCTTGAAAAACTTTGAATAGAAGCAAGTTATCCTCATCCACAGTCTGACCAAGAAGGCTTGGCTATGCTAAATAGATTTCAACTTCTGGCTGATGAAAGGAAGATTGGAGAAGATGTGTTAAATGTGTGAATTATTTGTTAGGCTTCAAATCAGTTGTTATATTGTTCTAGTTTGAATTCAAATTGTAATAGTTTAAAGGTTTACGCTAGCCTCTCCTACAAAAGATGAAGTTTAAATATGTCAAAAACTTATAATTTACTTCCTCCATAGCTAATAATTTAGTTAAGTTACCACTAGGATGCCTTAATAGAGTGAATGTGCTCAAAACAGTGATCAAACGTGCGACCAAAGATGTCTTTGTTGGATCAATCCTGGATTGTGGGAAAGAGCAGAACTTGCATGTTGTTTCAGTGCTAGGCTTAATCCTGGCGTTGGACAGAAAATTTGTCTTGGGATGTTATAGTTCACGGGGACTTGGTAACACTAATCATTTGGGGTAGTGGTAAATTTTTCAAAAAACATTTGCTTTTCAATCAGTATGGCATGCAAATTTGTACCTTAACCAGTGCAAAAATCTTTATTGACTTGTCACTGTTCCAGTGTTCACCACAGGCATCCTGGTCTCCTCCACCTTGGAAACTGACTGCTGCAGTATTATTCTTGAGTAGAGCATTTAAACCACATTCAGTAAGGTAAGTGTATGTGCATATAAAGTTTTACATTTGGATGGTCATTGTTTCTGTTCCTTGTTGAAAAAATCATCAAGTTTTCTTGGCTCAAAAATTACACCAAAAGCCTGCCATTGATATCTTCTCTGCAACCCAGAGTTTTTCTGCTTTATGCTTTGTAAGTTATATGTATTTTTATTGTAGGCTATTTAGTGTATGGGATTTTGAAAAGTACAAAATTGCACAAACATTGAGATTTCTTCAAACAGTCCAATAAACATGATCATCTGACCTTGATTAAGGTTGAAAACTTGTAACATGGCATTCTAGATATAACACCAAAGCAACAGAGTGAGGACACTTTCATTAATATGAACTGGTTTGGTAGTGCTAGTGGGATTTTTTGTTAATTGTGAAGAAAGAAACTTTCACTTTTTTTTTTTTTTTGGCTAAATTTATTAAAGGAGAAGACTGGAGAAGTATAACTTAAAGTGTAGTAAAAAGAGTAAAGTTTGAAGATTTAAAAAACACCATCCAATGATTGTTCAGTTGTTCTCTTGCAGACATATACTTCATTGCCGTAAGCTCACATGGATGTCAGAAGACACCAACATGTGGCCGATTCGATGCTGGCTGATTGACATGAATCAGTCCCTTCACTTGCTAGCAGTGAAATGTCAAGTCAGGTGTGATTGAGTGTGCCTTGTGACTTGCCTTAAAATTTGTTGCTTCAGAACGAAAATCTCTAAAAAAATTTGATGGTCATATTAAATCTTCAAACCATACCCTTTTTACCACAAATTGCCCAATACTTCCAGGGTCTTCTCTTTAACATGTTCAGTGCAAAAGATCAGTGCCTCTCCAACTGAACACAATGCTATTCGTTTGTTTATATAATATGGAAGGCTTAATGAATAAATCCACTAAAGTGAATTATTTCTAGATATTCCAAATGCGCGTCGCAAATTTGTAGTATTATGAAGATCTTTATGTATCCTATGGTTGGTTATGAATGTATTTGTACGTCCGAGGATGCGGAGACTATTGACCATGAAAACCTGAACACTGACAGAAGAAGCCCATGCATGAATTATTACAGTACAGGCTTTAAATGTTGGAAATGTACCTGCTGGTAAACAAATGCACAGCTCTGGCACATGCCAGTAATAATTTATATGGCTTTCGTGGACATCTGATTGAAGGATTCCTTAGAATATGGTATTGGAATTTTGTTGGAAACAGATATGCTGTTGTGGTCATTATCACCTCTAGGGGACTAAGTTGTATTTGATTTCCCTGAAGTTTGCTGAAAACTCCTGTCCAGGAATTGGTGAGATGAAGGACAAGAGAAGCAATTCAAGAATTGTGTTGCAGTATAGTTGGAAAATTCCAATGTTTCAGTGTATTAGTCACTTTTCAGAATCCTGAATTAGATGATATTTTGGTATTTTCATTTCATAATGTGTAACATCACACATCTTGAGCCTGAATATTCATGTGTCAAAGGGAAAGGAATTTTTAGTGGAAGCCATTTGTCTACTGGGTTTGCTTGCCATTTAGTTAACACACATTTATTGAATCAAATTTGGTGAAAGGTTTTAATGAAACATTTTTATGAAGGTTAATTGCTTGTGTGGAATGCATACGGTGCTTTAAAAAGTCTCAGAGGAGAATGCCTGCAGAGTTAGTATCGCCTTGCATCCAACGGCTTGACTTTCATATTGTCTGCTGGAAGTCATGATATGGTGCTCATCTGGGATGCAGTTACCATTCAGCAGTATGTGTCTGGTGCTGTATTCTATATTATATTATATCTATATTCATATTCAAGTATTGGATGGATTGCTCATTTTCTGATGCCCATTTGTAGAAGTTGTGTCCATCTTGAATTGTAGCTTTTCCTTGTTCGACAACCTGGGCAGCCATTCTGTTGCAGGTACCACGAATGCCATCACAGGGCCCCTTGCTGTGCCCAACGTCCAAATAATTCTCATGAGCAGCAATGTTGAACAAGCGACAACAGAGAAAATGAACCAGTTTTGGTATGAGATGATGGACTGTCTATCCATTGGTGAATTGTTGTAAGATTTGGTATCACAACCTTCATCTCAGGAATCAAACTAAAGATGGTATAAACCGCTGTTCTGTTCGGATGGTGCAGAGCCCTGTACTGCTTTGCCACTCGATCTATGTGATCCAAAAATTTTTGATATCTTTCTGCAACAATTGACACAAAGTCTTTTCCAGTTTCTGTCACTTTCATGATTCTCATTTTCTTTTTGACACCATCCTCAATCACCTCCACTCATCATAGTCAATCCACTCATCACTGAGTTTGATAATGGCCAATTTCTCTACTATCTGGTCTTTAGATACAGACCTGCTGACCACTTCTGGATTTGGAGAGATTTTAATTCCCAAAGATATAAGATATTTCAGTTTGAGTACAATGTTCTGATGCCTGGTGCACAGGCATTTATTTCTGGATAGCAATGATGTTAATTAAGCAGATATTTTAGGGACATAACTTGCAGAAGGCTGAGGCAGTTTAATGGATGAGTTCTTCATACAGAATTTCTCATGCAGATTTCTCAAGTAATCATTCAGGATACATACTTGCCTTTTATATCCTCTACTTTTGCGCAGTCATTTTTTCAAATCAGGCATCTACTTCCATCATCTTTCTCAAAGTTGGTAATAACTTGTTTGATCAACTGTGATTTTACATTGGATTGTCTGCTGCGTTTTATTGTTGTCAGTGCCTTCTTAGAGACATGAACATCAGCGAGATGTCCCTCTTTATTCAGTGAGAAATAAAGCGGTATTTCTGGATGATACTTTCGCTGATGACTTGATTAATTATTGACTTGTGTTTGTGGAATGCATTGTGCCTGCAAGGCGAATATATCTCAGACAACACAGCGTTTCCTAGCTGAAGTCATCTCATTGCTAAATGTGGTATGTGGCAGGGACTAACTCCATCATTTCGTAGATTATGATTGGTTTTAGATTTTGGCATCAAATTATTGACTTCATCTGGATTTGAAGTTTGAACACTGGAGCAAGTTCTAGAAAACTGTCTCTTGAAACGTTTCTGAAAACGCTGTGTTCTCTTGGTACGTGTAACCTAATTTTGACCGGAAATAAGCTTGGCAGATGAAATCACTCCACTGACATCAGAACACCAGATTCAACAGACAGGAAATTTGAATACCCAGGACACAAGTGAATTTGTAGTAAGGTTTCTGTAGTAACATATCTGGTCGACCAAATGCTATTTCGCTGATAACGTCCTGGTAATGTCTCGGTGCTGAGTCATGGATGCTGTATACGCAAGCATTAAGTGTAGTATTATCTCCATTATATTACTCGCCAGTACATGACCAAGGTCACATCTTATTATTTAGTCAGGTCCTTCTCCAGTAACATATCTGTCTGCTGGTTAAAGTACACTTTTCATTACAGGTGTTTGAATTAATGTTTATAGTTATGTACTTAAAAGAGATAAAATCTCTTCCGCTTAATTAATTGAGCCAAAAGTACATGTATGGCCTAGAATTCTGTTTGTGCAATAGTATTGCAGACATTACCAACTGACAAAGCTGCCTGTTTTGTTTGGTAACGTGTCTGTCACACAAATTCAGGACAGCTGCACAACCCGAAAGTGAGCGACAATAATAAGCCAAATAGCTGTGGTAACTGGAATTCCTTTGCTGGTACACAAACAGTCCTTCGTGGCTATGTTAAAATTATTGTAATAGTAGGAAGTCACACATAATTCAATGTGTCTATGTGACATCTGAATATATACATATGCTCGAGAACTGTTTAAAGAGGAAAACTGAAGCAAAAACACAGAAAAAAAATTAGAAATGAGCACTATACTGGGCTGTCGCTGAAGTCTGGAATGTTAATACATGCACATGAATGACCACGTGCTTTTATTTATCTATCGTATGACGCGATATGCTCATGCGCAGGTTTGGGCAACTCAAGACCGCCATCTGACTTATTGCTCTGCATGGCCAAGCTCATGTGATATCCATATCTGTGTTATATGCACTGATCATGTACATAGTTGTGTACTACAGATACTTTTCTTTCATGTTGACTGATTGACATTTAGTGTATGTATATTTACATGTATGTATTTAAGACATTTTACATAGGTATACATGTACGTGTATGCACAATCAGACAATGCAAGTATGTGTAATTATGGTATTAGAGACTGGTATCGTCTAACTAGTAATGTAGTATGCATTAATGGTGCATTTCCCATCAACATCTAAATGCTTTTAAGCTTTCCAGTTATGATGTAGTAAAGATTATTGATCATAACTCTGTTTGTCTGATTTGCAAGGGCCGGCTAACTGGAGACACCTTTGAGCCTACATGTGTATGGAGGGTTATGGCTGAGAGAATCCTTGGACCACGGCATGCCAGGCCAGGATGTGGGAGACAGGCAAACTCCGGGCCAGGTTGCTGGGGGACATGGCTTGCTGAACCACCTGACGTCAATAGACAAGTGGCTGATTACAGCTGTAGTGCCAGTACCTTTTACATGTAGCTGCAGGTGTGCTTACATGTATATGCCAGACAGTGATGGATGTATAACTGCATATACTACAGAGAGGACTTCATAATGGATTGAACGTGTAGAAAAAAGACATGTCAAGACACTGATGCTTCCCACCATTCCAAGGGATAAAACAGGTAAGATATTTTTACATGTTACTTAATTCCTTGTATGAACAAAATATTAAATAACCATGATAGCTCTGTAAAAGAAATCAATATATGTCAGGACATTCTTTATCCACTGATTTTCACATGTACTGCAAGTTTCATGTACCAGTATTGCACCCGGTTAGAAAGTTTGCCTTCTGTCAAAACACGAAAAAGTATTAATTTGTGGTGTCACACTTGTCATGTTTGTGTTCACATTGCCTTTGATTTATAAGGTTTTACTTTATGCATGCCATATTTCCGCAAGCTTTTCGTAGGTTGTCAAGATGAAGTCAGTTGGATCTTTGGTGTCACAACTCTACAACATTACCTCAAGCTTTGCGAGGGGATTAATTTGTTTTCACACTGCTGAGCTGTCCTCAAAACGCTGCGCAACGATCGACAAAGGCATAAACTATGCCCACAGTGCTACAGATGCTGTCTCTGTCCTTAGCCCTGACTAGTGCCAACTCAGGATGTCACAGGGCTGAATCTAAAGATGATAAGGCCAACTATACCAGATATCTGACATGTTCCAGTTTGACACACTGCTTCATGAAATTCCCCCCTCTCCTACCATGCCAACTGCGGTGTGTTGTAATCAGTGAAAATCAGTGAAATCAAGGCCCAAAAATCATTTCTGTGCCATTGTTTAGCTCACTGACCCCTCATTGAAGTTGCAATTCAGTTTCCAACCACCATGACCACATGGAGACAAACAAATAACCCAGTGGGTGGGAAAGCATCGTCCATCTCAGAGCGTGTAGCTCCAGCTACGTGATAGTGATTAAAATACGCAAATTGAACTTTCCTCCTAACAATTTCTTTTTGCTGAAAAATGAAAACAATTCACGTACAGAGTATCTGGGTTTATGGAGAATGATATTACCCACTCAACTATGATGTTCTTGTACGTTACACGAGCACATGAATGTTTACATGTTAAAACTTCTGGGGTGCAGTATATGTCTTGGGCTCCCCGTATGCCTACCGTGAACTCAACAACGAGCTTTTATGTAAGTGTGCCCAAAGCGTTCGGAAATACATATACCTGAACCTTTAATAACCAAGATGAAGGCCTCTCGCCACGTCAGACTCAGGTACGTATATATGCTTCTTGCATACAAAAACATCTCAAAGATTATCATCAGAACCTATTGATTATAACTGATTGCATCCATTATTTCATGCACGTAATGGCTTTACATGTAGTTATCATGAGACTTGGTTTGCCGGCCATGAGTTCCAGAGCTTGTAAGACTTGCAACTATTTGCAGTCACTCTGGCAGAGTATATCATAGACAGTAAATCATCTAATTTCATAGAGTTTCTCACCAATTAAACATAGTTGCTCTGCTGTACGAACAGTGAGTACAGAAGGATGACTTGTGGGTGAGTAAACCCCTTGAAGTTCCGTGTTCATATAGTGTAGTGCAATTCAGATGATATTTTTACCCTGGTTAAAGTGTACCATGATTTGCAAGCTTGCACATAGGTGCCTGACACTTCTGAAAACATGTACCCCTTTGTTGGAAGTGGTATCACCTATGTGTCTAGTTGTAAATAACATGGAAAACATGGTCATACCACTTTGTCCAAAGGGGTGGTTTTAAAAATGTCAGGCACCTATTTGCAGGCTTGTTTTGTACAGCAATTGGTTTCAGTCAATGTTCCTGCCTTGCTGTCTCAGATCGCTGACCACTGGTACATTGCAAGTATCATACCCGTGAACTTAAAGAGGTCATGTGTTCGAATCAAGCTCTGGGTGCTTGACTGCAGCTTTAAATCGGCAGGTGTATCAGGTACCTGGGAAAGGTAAGTGGTTTACTCTGGGCACACCAGTTTCCTCCACAAGTATTAAAGTCTGATAGCAGTCATATTATTGAAAGCATTTTTACGGTGTTAAACACAGTATCAAATAAATAAATTAGGTTTTTAAAAATTCCATGAAATTTTGGCTGATATGGTGTATTTCCTACGCACTGATAAGACCATGTTCAGTTGATTAGTGTCTCTTGTCATTCACCATTCTTAAGTTCACAGGTTTGTTCTTCTTCATGTTGATGTGCAATACTTTTTTACACAAACAATTTTGCCAAACAGAATGACGTATCTCTTTGGACAGTTATTGATTAGTTTGATTTTAAGTTTATCCAGTGAGTTGTTAGCATGGCAGGGTTTGTTTTTAGTGTTTCTGATGAATGTATACAGATAAGCATTGACAATGTACATGTACCTCTCGGAGGCTGGGCAACTTAAGGTGGAGGAGAGTTGGGTGGGGATCGAGGATGTTCACGTGGTAGAGTGTCTCTCGGCTTAAAACACTAATTCGATTTTGTACCCAAGATTCAGGCGCACAGAAAATAGTGGGGATGGGTAGGGATTGACTGTATGTCTGAAGTGTGTTGAAGTACTGCCAGATAATTTTGCGGGTATAAACTATGACAAATAATGGTTGGAAAAAAGTCCATTACTTGTGGCTACAATTAAACTGAGAAAAATATCATCCAATGAGCAAGTGCCCCCCTATTTCTGTGGCAACAGGACGTTAGTACCTGCATTCCAGCTGATTTATTTTGAGAAAATAGTGGTGAACCCCTGATGATATTTGGATATGTTGTAGGCTAGGCATCTAGTTATTTGACAGTATGTGTCATTTGGGAATACAGTTTTAGGAGGGTTTTCTTTGTGAAATTACTACATAAATAGTAAAACTAATTTTTAGTGTTTTTATACCTATATTACTACCACATCCATATTATTTATGGTACTTTATCTTCAGGTTGCCTTATTGCGTACTTATAATGTCCTTGATGTTCACAGCCAACCCGTACCATATATGTAGCTGCATTGTGTGGAGGATATCAGCTCATTCATGATAGAAGGTTTCACCAATCCATCTCTGTGACCTTTTTGGACAAAACTGAATAACCATGTGACAGAATGGAGTCGCCATGAGTTTTCGAAGGCTCCATCTTTACATTGCTGTATATCTACATGTACCTGGTAAGTTTAATCCAGAAGTCACCTTAACCGTGTAAATTGGTCATCCCTTCATCAGATGAAATGCATTGTTGATCGGGCCAGGTTTGGCTAAATATAAGAAGTGGGAAGTGTGTCAGGTTATAATTACCTTCATGCTTAGGAATCAAAGGCAACAATTTTCTCTGGCCTCTGCCAGGTTTAAGGGTTTAACCCAATAACCCTGAGCCTTCTTTTGTACCGATTCTCGCATTCTCATCATTTGAATCGTACAAAACAAGGTTCATTTACTAAATGTGTATTGTGAGGTCATAAAGGTGATCTCAGATTGGAACATAATGAAACAAAAGGTTTGTCTTTTTTTGACCCCATGGAATCTGGCCTTGAAGCACCAAAAATGTTATCACCAAAGTGACATCGATAAACTGTGTGAAATTATAATGCTTGTATCACGGACGGAAATCCTGATATTTCACTTTTATGTAAATTAAATACATGATTAAAGCTTATCTACTGAGGAAACAAGTTACCTACCAAGGAAACAAATCCTATTATTTGCAGAAATAATCAGCACGACAGAGATTATTTGGGAGGTAAACATACAAACTAGTACGTTGTGTGACACACTTCAAGTACTTCGGTCATCTCTATTTAATTATGTATATTTGCACATGGCTCGCAATTCACAAGTGGGGTAGAATTTCTAACCAATCATCAAACTGCTTGACCACCATGCTCATTCATGTACGTGAGTTAGCATGAGCTTGGATGGAAGCAGAGCTTTTTTGTCCATGAGATGTAGAAGTGTGGTGATCACTCAGCAGTTAGTAAACAGATTATACACTGCTTTATGCTACTTATCAGAAACAGCTGTTGACGGTGCTTTGTGTCTTTGATTATCTTGGGTATCAATCTTTTCACCATCTATTGTCTTAAAATTCACATTTTCAGATAAAGTAGTGTTTTCCGTCAGAGGGAAGTCGATCACATGAAACAATGTTTTATGAGACAGCATTGTATTTGTAACCATACCAGGAATACAGAGCAAAACCATTTGCCATAAAAGGAATTGTCCATGAAAATGTCGTGGCCAGCTATTTTGCAGATTATAAAGTAGTCCACATTATTACACAGCTGCTGTGAAAGCTTTATTTCGATTGGCTAATTAAAGCGTGATTCCATAAATTTATGACAACAATCGTGTATTCCTCCCAAGTGAAAAGAATGGGGTGTGACAAAGTTGTTACCCATATACATGTTACCTCGTTATGTTATACAACTGAAGTTCTAAATTCCTCTCAAAGACGTTCCAGAGTACTTGTTTATGAATTGCTTTTCTACAATGCTGCAGTGGTTATGTACTTTAGTGAATATTAATTTCAGTATTTTATTCTTTTACTAATTTTAAGAAATCTTGAAGAGAAGTTACTTGGCTAGAAATTCACATCTCTGTGTATGTGTAAATGGATCATGAGATTTGGTACTTCATGTCAGTTATCTGTCCTACTGCATATAGACATCCTACACATTTACAGGCCCCTGTGATTATCCAGATTTGGGGACAAACTTTGCATGTGTACATTTTCTAAGCTGAATGGTTTCATATTTTCAGGAAATGCTAGTTTGCTCACTGGACTGATACGGTGATCATGCTGGGTAACATACCTCTTACCAACGAGACCATAGGATTGTTCAGAAGGGGATCCGACATCGATGTACAGGTGAGACTTATGTGATTTTCAGTTAAAAATCAACAAAACTCATTTCTGAAGTCTGAAAGAACTCACACAGTTTAATAACTTAAAGGTCTACTTTGGTGTCAGAATTTCTGTGGTTTGAAAGCAGTTTTCAGATATTGCAGTGTGTGAAAACCGATATTGTATGTTTCGTTCAAGAATATGGAAACAAAATTTGCATGTCCTTTACGCTTTGCTAGGTTTGACATCGCACAAGAACACATGACATCACCAATCACTAATTTGTATCCACGAATGACGCTGCCCCTTTAAACGCTCTTGAAGTCATCACAGCATAAATGCCTTACTCGTTATCGCGTCTACCTCGTGCACCGTTATGTGAGGAATATTATCACATCACCTCAGGAAAATTTTACAAACATACTGTAACCAAAGAGTTTGTTTCTTATGGAATCTTCAGTTAGGTGGGTTAAATAGTGTAATTCATTGAAAATCCTTTTGAATCATGGTGTCAGGTTTGTTCTGTAGGTCTGGATTTCTTTCATATAATTTAAGTATTTTTACATCCCTTGTATTCTGACCAAAACACTGTCCTGACTGTCAGGTATATGTGGTGGAACATGCATTTTCCTAGTATCATTATTATAACCTTCGCTCCCAGTCAGGGATAAATGTTTTCCCAACATGCCCAAGGTCAGCTGTAAACATGAGGTTGAGCAGAATTGTGCTGCTGAACCATTTGCCAGACAAAGTGTTAGCTATTAAATGGCTGCAATGTTTATTTTGGCACATTTTTTTGGCTGCTTTAATAAAGGTCTGGAGGTGAAAGGTTGGAGATCTGGATAGTTTCATTGTATATCATGCCAAGGGTAGGAGATATATGCCTGTAATAGGTTGCTTTTGCCTATATTGTTGCTGTCTACAGCGATTGCTTAACTCTGTTGAGATGTCAGCAGAAGTTTCTCCTACATATGTATAGAATTTTCACCGTGAAATCTGTACTTGTTTATGCGACATGTATTATATGTCTTATAGGCCTACATGTATATGGTAACTCATTTAAACAACCTCTATCCATGGGTTAAACTTAATCCCGGGTTAGGACCTTTTTAACCAAGGGTTAAGTTTAACACCTCTCTGAACAACACAAAGGCACCCCGGATGCAGGATTGGGAAACCTAACATAGTGGCTAACACCCTACTCAGCAATTGGATCATCATGTGCCTTGCATTTAATTCATTGAGGGTCTCATTTTTGCAGTGTAGTTGCCTTGCGGGCAATAAACCTCAGTGGTTTACTGCAATATCACAAACCCGGTATTACAAGTATAATGTGACTGGATGGTGTGTCATGTCTGGTTTCTTCACTTTGGTAGCGTGGACTCACTGTGCCACTTTGAGGGCGTGGACTCACTTTGCCACTTTGGCAGCGCGGACTCACTGTGCCACTTTGGCAGCGCGGACTCACTGTGCGGACTCACTGTGCCACTTTGGCAGCGCGGACTCACTGTGCCACTTGGGCGGCGTGGACTCACTGTGCCACAAGAACACACGTACTGTGAATCAACCTTTTTAAACACTAAAGCGCTTTTTCCAGTAGAACTTGTGAACACAGTGATAATGAAAATGATGTTAAAATGATTTGTTTGTGTGAACCAAGATGCAAGCTTCATAAAACTGTGCACATTATTTCTCTACACCCCATAGTTCTGTCAGAGTGTTTTGAAACATTGGTTGCAGGGGTTGTTGACAAGGTTGAGGAATTACAGCATGTATATGTATATATACATTCTTAGGGCTCCTCATCGTCATTTGACTGAAAACCTATTAAGTAGGAAGTAAAACCCGAGCTTAAATACTAAGTACTAGAATCAATCAGTCAATGTAATTTTTTTCATAATACATATACTAGTATCTAATATTACAAGGTGTGCATCTCATCAAGATAATATTTCATCACCTGAAAGCTTTTGTCAGTGACATTATTATGTTTACATTATCATGGTTATCCTTTTGCTAAGCTTGTCATTCTGGGTGTTTGGAGAAACCTACTTTATTCATATACACGTACGCTGTGCCGTTTATTATCTACACAGTTGTGATCTTCCCTAAAGTATGGGTGGTTTCCGTGATACTTCAACATGAGCACAGCATTGATTGCCAAACAATCAATCAATCATTTGTCACAAATATGTGATATCTTTTTTTCTGAAATCTTCAAAAGTGTTAAATGAACAGCCATCTGAAGGTTAATTAAGATACACTGCATGCATAGATGTGAATATTCAACCTGTAAACAAATTTAGAGAACTTGCATGTCCTGTTTGAGTTTATGAAGAACTGCACACTCATACCACAAGTTATGTGCAAGTTATATATCCATTATCATGGTGAAGTTCGGAAATTAATAATACATGTAACTTTTAACTTTGTATGTGATTTCACAACATTGTGCATGGTTGCCTGAAGTTAATGACATTTTGCCTGTCTGCATCCAGCTGACTGTGATGGTTTGATTGGTATTTAAATGACGCAATAATGGATAGAACAACATGGTTTAATGCATGGTACGGTGAATTTCTGCTTTCTAAAGTTTGGATGAATTTTATTAAGGTCCACACAGTTATTATTATTATTTTTAGTCCCCTGGAAAAATTGCAATATCTCCCAAACTACTGAAGGTAGAGAATCCAAGTCTTGATAATGAACATATGAGGCAGCTTTTGAAGTTTAGTGTCTATTGGCCAGTCATGTGATTTAGCAGCCATTTTGAATTTCATTGTTAAGCTTAAACAATCTTTTTCTCACAAACGGGTATACCTGTCTCATGGAAATTCTATTTGCTGTGTCTAGGTGGATGGCCCTACGTAGTATCCCTTATGTGTTAAATTTCATGTGCAAATTAGGCTGTAATTAACCTCTGAAGTTATGTAAAAATGATTAACCAAACATAGTATCATGGTGCTCCGTGTTGTCAGGATTACAATTCTGCTAGAATTAGTTTCGTACATTGTACAGTTTTGAAGTTTTTGCTAAGAAACCAACAAAGATTTCTCAAAATTCTCCCGTAACATGGGAGCTGTAGATCAAAGGCAGAGTCTCTCCCTACCTGTGGTTTGGCTGACATGAGCGGGGTATTCTGATTCTGTCTTGGGCTGGGAGCAGTACACCAGTGGTACAGTCTCTCCCTACATGTGGCAGAGCCTTTGTATCTGACAGGACTATTTGTTTTCTTTTCACTGGCTTTCACCCTTAGCCCCAATGAACACTGTACCTGGCAGTCTCAGGTTCAAATCCAGTTAAATCTTGCTAGTCTTTTTTCTCTGTTTTTTTTTTCAAGTATTATGAAATTATTAGGCACTGCAGACTAGTCCTAGCACTCTGAGGTTCAATTCCAGTCAATTCTTACCATTATTACATGGGAATTTTTCCCTGCAAACTTTATTTTTCATCCTGACAATGTACAATTTGGACACAAATTATGATTAATGTTCAAAAAGTGCAATGTTCCGCAATATTTGGAGGTCAAGTTACAGAAAACTGTTACAGTTGTAATGCTGAAAATTACGGAGCGCAAAGGGTCATATAAGTACTATTCAAAGTGTGAAAAAGCCAAATTTCATCACATTTAGAGGGAACGTGGTAGGAAACCCTTATAGTTGTAAAGCTGCACATTGCTGAGTGCTGTTTGCTATGAGAATGGAGTTTATCCATGCCACCCTGTATCCTTTATGTCTTTTGTTATGGGCTACGGGCAAAAGATCAAAGCTGAACTGCTTCCATGCTGGTTTTTTGTAGTAGGCCTATTCTAATTGGCAGTTATGGGTTCAAATCCAGTTCATTCCTTTTGCAGTCTTTCCAGTTTTTTTGCTTTTTTTTTTTACCATGAAGATATCAGCAGGCTACCAGATGTGGTAGATAGGTAATAGTGTGGACCCCAGCAACGCTGTTGTATCAGCTCTAATTTATGTATTTTTTTGGTTCTTATTTACAACATAATTCAGGTAGGTAAACCCTCAGCCAATGAAATTTCTGGAAGCACTGAAAGCATGTACTTGTAGCTAGTCTTAAAGTTTATGTTAAACATGTTTTGGTCTTTAATACTTAGTACTTGTATAGCCTTATAGAATTCCAATGAAATATCTTGGTGCAAAGTATGGATATTTTCTTTGTTTGTGTTTACATGCATATACATATATATATGTATATATATATATGTGCACAGTGTAATGTCTGTATATTGTGTATGTACACATGAAACACCCTTGCATATACATGTATCAGAATATCAGAAACAATTCTCGATCCTTTATACCATATATGTGCTACTTCTCTATCATTTATGTAGAAAAGTGTAGGAAAAATTCACTCATCCTAGAAGCCACCAACAATATATGATGGTGAAGGGGAATGTGTTACATTCATAATATTTCTTACGGAATATGCGCGTCAGATTTTCTCATATATTTCAGCTGGAGGTGTGGGGTAATTGAGCTTAATACGAAATGTATTCTGTACATGTGTATTAAAATGCTTGTAGTGTGATGGAGTTAACATACATGTAGATAATTGTTGTAGTCATGTGTGGTGACTTAGAGTGCATACTGAGTAGACATGATGAACCATACAGTATGTATGTCTTGGCTTCATTCAGGTACAATGTACATTATTTTCTGGATCATTTAATGAATTAACTGTGTATTACGTTTAATCTTTAGGTGGAGGAAATTACTAATATGTGCCATAATGTACTTAATTACATGCTTACTCTCAAAAAGTATTCTTCATTGAAAATGAAGAAAAAAAAAACAACATTGAAAAACCCTTTATTTTGGGCAAAAGAAGTTTTGAAGAGTTAATTGCAATTTTTCACCTGAAGCAATATGGCTGATGATGTAGACTGGGAATTGAGGCATTTGATATGCCCTTCATGTTGTACTATGTAGCATATAAACCTCAGTTAATGTTGTACATGTATAACATGTAACCTGTAGAGCAGGGAAATGTGGCGAGACACATCATAGGACAAGTGTCCGCTTTTTTGGCCCATTTTGACTGGGCACAGGTACATGTATTTTCTGTGTGCTATGTAGATCGACCAGCACCCCATTGATTTTACAGTTGTCAATGTGTTCTGCAAGGAGGACTGGCAAGCGAGGTTATAGGAGCTTGTTTAATCGAGAGGTGGATGCGTATGTCCTGGCCACTGCACACACGTCTCACACCTGTTGGTACAACCTCCTGTCTGTACACGGACACTGTCACTGCCGTACATCCTATGGATTACCTGTGCACATTGCCTGAGATACAGGTTGGGATGAGGCGAGGTGTTTGGCCTTAAGACCATGCTCTGTCCTCCTCAGCCACACTGTTATTGACCTTATAGCCACTGTAACAGAAAGGAAGGGGCTTTGTGGGGCGCACCTGTAGATACCCGTAAGCATGTCGCAGTCCATGGTGATCCCATGGGGAGAATTGCTAGCTGACAGATGTTAATAGCTAGACACCTGTGATAACACAGTACTTACACCATACCCAAACCAGTCATTGGGAGGATGGGATAGAGGAGTTACCAGGATGGCTTATATTACCAATGTTCCACAAGTCACAGACTTCTGTTGGATTTTAAAGCAACAGTTGCAGTAACACCTGGACTATTTACCTTGACACATTTCTTTTGGCATGCGTTGACAGGCTATTGGAACAGATTTTTTGTTTTGTTACCATACATTATTGTCTAAAATCCAGTGAAATGCTATGCACTGAATGAAAATGGTACATAATTATTTCACAGGAAATGTAATCTTAGCTTTTCTTATATATGTGTAGTTTATGCAGTCAAGGCCCAAGGAATGGGTTTGAAAAAGGTATTAACCAAAAGTTTATAAATGGCTAGAATGTATGATTTGCCGGTAAAGTTGTAATCTTGACAGTTGAGACCTCCAGGATGGGGGAGACTGTGTGCCTGGTGAACTCTCCTGCTGTCTTCCATTTCCATGTGTCCTATGAAGAAATAGCTCGACCATCACATGTAAGTAAATTATAAAACACTTTACTGTGTTATTCCATTGATCTGCATGTGTGGAACTTGGTCTGATAGTAGGTGCTGCTCTTCTGTGCATGGTAGTAGATGTAGCTAAGCTCTCAATTGTACAGGTAAATTTAAGAAGTGTAATAGAAAATATGGTTATGTACAAAGTGCAGAGACGTGCATAAATAATAAATCTTTAGTTATCTTCACATTAAATTTTAGGGAATTTTATTTCTGATGTTAAAAAGATTACAAGACTAATTTTATTGTGTATTTTTATTGCTGTTGATTTTTTATTAATAAAGCTTTGGTAGTTCTCTAGTGACAGCGTTGGAAGGATCTTTTTCTGCTTATTTTGTGTGACATGTGCAGGAATACATATGGCCAGGTATATGAAAGAATGTCCTCACTATTTAGCTCATTTCTGCCAAGTAAGACAAAGTATCATGAGAAGAGGAGAAAAGTGGTGGGAGGGATGTTGGTGTTAATGTTGGTGTGCAGTTGACTTTTTTAATTCTGGGAGAATTAATGGGATCTCATGCATGGAAGCCAGCATGAGATGGGTTTGAACTCACAATGGCTTATTTTTTTATTTATTTTATATATATATATATAATCCACTATCCACTGCTTTTATCTTTTAAGTAGAGAAAAAAAGCTTCATTCTGGAGAAGTTACATAACGATGTATTTGTGAATTATTTAAATGTGAAAGTTACTCACTTACAAAAATTATTTACCTACAAAGAAAATGGTTTTATTGTTTTTGATTACATGACTTACATAGGCTTCTTAACCACAAAAACTTTCCAAGTCAGTGTAGATAATACAGTAAGTACAGGACAGCTAGATTATAACAGAATATGCTACGCCCATCCTAACTGTATGTATATAAGCCTACTGCATGGTCCTGATTGATTGTCCAATTATCATGGCCATATGATCCGATCAGGATGTATGTATCATGACACCATCATGGTACCATCATGGGCAGATGATCGCCAGATGATTTTATGACATTGAAAACAAATCCATATGTGTACCTTAACTATCACATGTACAGTCACATGTCACATGTACAGTGCAGTCCTATAGATATGTAGGCATTTTTCAGCCCTAAAAAGACTTTGTGTTTCAGCCACTGCCTATATACCCTGTACAGAGTCAGTGTGGAAAGCCTATAGTACAACAGTGTAACTATTTAGATCTGATGTCAATGGCCTGTATGTTGTCAGCACACCCTTTATTAACTGTGCTCTGCATATGCATGCTTCTATCTGAAGTCCCTATTACTAGGCTACTGACACCGACGCTACAGTATAGGGTAGAATTCTAGAAAGTGTTGAGCTGAAAGAAATGCTTATCCCCATTACATGAAGACATGATGGATTGTCCAAAAAATAAGTTTGTAACAATGTATAAAAAGCTGGTAAATTCTGATCAGGATGGCAGCATGGTACACCCATGATGGCACCATGATGAGCCCACCATGGCCAGATGATCACTTCATGATGGCAAGAGGGTGTGGATCAAGGTTTGCATATGGTAGCCAGACAGTATTCGACTAGAACCTGGCTATACTCTACTTATCATTCACCAGTCCTGTCATGTGGTGCTGAAGGTTTATTATACATGTTATGATTCAGTGTAACATTGTGGGTCTCAGTGATAGATTATTGTATTGTAAGGACTCCTTTTCATCATGTGCACATTTATTTCTGTAAAATTATCTCTTAGCAATCTGTTAGTATAGTACAAGTGTGTGAAAACATCATCACATACAGTTATACATTTTTATGTATTATTTGATTAATTTGCATTAACATTGGTGTACTTTTGTTGGAAAAGCTATACTTTGTGTGTGTGTCTTTAAATGACGTAATATTTGCCATACTTGTAGCCAGCAAAATATGACAGTCACCCTTAATTATATGTCTGAAATTGATTTTCAAAGGGCATAACATACCATTTCATTTTGAATTGTTTTCCTTTTCATTCAACAAGTTGCAGTTAATTTTGTTGAGGAATTTCATAAATTTATACCACATGTACATATATCTCTTTATACTTGCACTTTTGTGAACAGAAAGGCTTACCTATGAAACATAACATGTACATGAAGCTGTTGTAACCTGTTGAGTACATGACAGATCATTGGTGAGGAAATAAGCAAGCAGGAAATAGCTAAGGGAGACAGAATTATCACCGTAGGGTGTTAGACGACTCACAGTTAAGCACACTGATGTGCATGATAGTTTGACTACCAACTGCAATTATATACTCATGGGATTAAAAAAGTTGAAATACTTCCTGTGTTCAGACAAAAAACAAATTCAAAAAATTAATTACCGATGATGTAAGAATCTCTCTATGATTTTGTCTAGCAAAGCCCCAGCTGGATTGTGCAGGCGTGGGAGACCTAAAATTAAAAAGTACTTCAAGGCATAATATTTTGATACTTTATAGTGCTTTAATCTCTGTATTCTAGTAAAGTTGCTGCCATTCACCTTCCATTCATCTGTTTACATAGGACTTTTTATAGATATCCATGCTGTGAATGTAATATATGTGAACAAATTGAGGATTTGCTTTCAAACTTAGTGCCTTGTTGTTTTTGTGATGATGGCTGGTGTTCGGTATCTTAATTAACTTTCAGCATGTAGGTGGTAATCCTAGTGGATATACCCTAATTCTGCAACCTTTCCAACTATTGCTGAAAAGCTTTTAAAAACTCTTTTAATGATTGAAAGGATTGAAGATTTATGTAGATTTTTTCTTCAGTCTTGCTCCTTGGCAATGGATCTGCTCATCTTGTCCAATTTGTTCATATGATGGGTGCACAGCATCTGCATTTTTTCTGGCAGTAAATTATGCTTTTCTTCCCCTTTTTAAACAATAGCCCATTGACATAGACCTGTGGCCTCTCTAGATGTGCTAGATTGTTTTTGTTTTTTTTTTTGATTTTGAAGTGAACACCCTTTCTCAGTCGGTATCGGGTTTGTGTCAGTGATTTTCATGGCTGTCTGACTACCTTGCCTGCAGGGAATGATCTGTGTGTAAGGTCAGGCTTACCTGATCGGCTGTCAGCCTCAAGGTCACACTTCTGATGGAGACCTTGAGTCTGCCT
This sequence comes from Acanthopleura granulata, assembly GCA_016165875.1. NCBI lineage: Eukaryota > Metazoa > Mollusca > Polyplacophora > Chitonida > Chitonidae > Acanthopleura > Acanthopleura granulata. The sequence continues at coordinate 29,263,729 of JABBOT010000005.1, read as the reverse complement.
ATTGTTTCTGCGTCTGTTCATATTTAACTTTCCATTATATAACCAATTCCATCTCAGGGTATCATTCAAAAAAATTTGTTCACATTCTTTACCAGAAAGCAATCCAGAACATGCATGTACATCTCGCATGTCGAGGTCTCTTTTCAATTAGTTAAGAGTGCATCATATTATGTTTAGTAATGTACATGTAGGATGAAATCAACAGCATGTTATCTTGAAAATACATTTTTTTATTACAAAAAAGTATATTGTATATCTGTGATGTATAGAAGTTTATTTTACAATATGAATAAAAATGTCATGAAGAGATGTAAATTATCTGGATTGTACTCTTATTAAATGAAACTTCATTGAAACAAGCCAGAATACCAAAAAAATTTTTCTTGTCACTAAAAACCATCTGACATCTAAGGCCATGGATAATTCAGTAAATGTATATGGCTTTAATATTACTGGTCCACCTATGTGCACCTGGGACAATGTCTGTTTTTCTAGTGTTGTCACTAGATTTAGTTGTATTTCAAAGGACTTAAAGATATTTATAAAAACATTTTGATCTTGTCATAAACCTTTATGATACACAACTGCAGCCCTTGAATAGATTGAAAGACAGTTGATTTTGAGATAATTTGTTTCATGTATATGTACATATATGCATATGTATACTGCATGAGCCTACATATACGTGTAGCATATTAGCAATATTGTGCAATTCATTGATTGCTCTGGCGTTAAAATAACAACAACTCGTTTTGCAACTTTAAGTTATTTAATCATATACAGGTATTCCACGAATAAAATGATATTACCAGGGTAAAAAACTATGAATGTGAAGTGAGAAAGATAAAAGAGTTGTTCCTCAGGTTTTGTAGGAGATCCTGTATTCTCAGCGTCGAACAGTTTCAGTTGTACTTAATTGCCCTGCCTGTGCGTCAGTATACAGTAGGTATCATGGTTCCTTTAAAGATGTAGGGTTAACTTGGTTATAAGATAGGGTTATCTTGTTTATATTTATATTCTGCTGTATTGTATCTCAACATATGCAGAATTGCTTTGATCCTACACATCTGTTTGGCTCAGTCCTAAGATCCTCTACTTAACTATTTGCCACAAAGACCCTGTTTGCTTAACGCAGACCAAATGTACTTTTTGTTTCCAGTCCATAGCATTTTTCTCCCACCTCTCTTCATGGCAAATTCCACACACATCTTGAAGTATATCCCATCTAGACTCTACCGTTACAATCACACAATCATGCCTGCCTTCGATACGGAGAATTGAACTGAAACATTACTGCCAGAGAGCATTTTTAATGCTTATAGTAAAGTATATAATATAGCCAATGTCAGAGACGCTAGACTTAATTGTCGATAATTAGTAAAGTGAGTGTAAGATACTTCATGTTACACATATCCAGATTTCATTGTGCAATATTATACTAATTATTGATGTCAGCAATTTGCTTACATTTGACAGTTAGAATTATGTGCTTTCCGGGCACCTATATGGCTGAGACAGTAAGCGCACCTGTGCAGTTTTCAATGATCACCCAGGTACCTCTCACCAATGCGTTCGCTGTGAGTTCGACTCCAGCACATGCTGGGATTTCTCTCCGGCTGTAGCTGGAATGGTTCGACAACCACCTGCCAATGGTTGTAGGTTTCCTTAGGGCTCTACTCGATTTCTTCCCTCCATAATGTTGGCCACCACCATATGAATGAAATGTTGTTGAGTACAGCGTAAAACACCAATCAGATAAATAAGGATGTGCCTTCTCATTTGTGCCATTCTGTATAGGATTCATGAGGTAAAAAGGCATGTATAAGCGATATTCTGAAATGATGAGCAGTGCTAGCACCTGAATACAGCTAGTGCCTGTACACATACATGTACTGTACATGGGATAAGTCTATGTCATCAGCTTTGTCTGGTACAGAAAATGTGAGTGAACATGGAAAATATTAGTTTTATCCGTGAAGAAATTCCAGATATTTAATTTCATCCTCATACAGTAGATGTAATTGGTCGGCAAGAATGAAGTGGATATAAATATGAAGATTTAGTCATGTTCAAACATTTCATGATGCACATACTTATTGATTATCAAGAAAGAATTTAAATAAAGTTGGAAATTTGAAAGAAAAGACTACATTGGGTAAAAACTAGGTGCAAAACTGTATGGTATAGATTTATAAAACCTTCCATACTAAATAGAGATAAAAGGTTTGAAACCTCATATGTATTCTGCAACCTTTTCACATTTCAAGATCTCACCATATGTAAGGCTTGTATGTTGAGAAGCCACCAACCCTTCTCATGTATATTTGCTATCACTTTAAGCTTTTAAAAGTATTGTCATGCTGGTTTACATCGTGGAGAACGTGGTGTGTGAACAGTGTTTTGTAAAAATATTCTCATAGTTGTGTCGTTTTTGGTTGCGAAAGAAAAAGGTACATGTAGCTGATAATAATCTTTACCTCACAAAACAACTGAAATTTTGTGACTGAGTATGCCAGACCTAAACTGTCATGCGGTGTCTATGATGTAAGTTTTTCCTCTATCAATATAAAAAGAACATGCAGCGACCTGATCATATGCCTGTGGTGTATTTTTCTGACTGGATATGATGTCATACAATAATAGTGTGGTAGAGATTCATGTAACCCTATTTACCCCTTGACTCTTGTACTTCAAGATCTTGACATGGGTGATCCTATGTCTGGCAATAAACACATTCCTTCTGTGGAGAAATGAGCACTGATGCATTTATATCAAGCTAGTTTTCTGATGTGTATCTCTGGGTTTCATGTTGATAAATAAATATATTTCAACTGAATCTCCTGTGTGTATTGAAGGATGTGATCAGTTAGGCAGCCTAAAGACTCAACTTGTATGTTGTGTGCATGAGACTCTTTGTGATCATACATGGATTCAACTATTCTTGTGTGTATGGGTGGTGTGATCATTTAGGGATTCAGCTGAGATTCTTATGCGTATAGGTGGTGTGATCATTTAGGATTCAGCTGAAATTCTTGTGTGTATAAGTGGGGTGATCATTCACTGATTCGGCTGAGATTCTTGTGCGTATAGGTGGTGTGATCATTTAGGATTCAGCTGAGATTCTTGTGTGTATAAGTGGGGTGATCATTCAGGGATTCGGCTGAGATTCTTGTGTGTGTGGGTGGTGTGGTCATTTAGGGATTCGGCTGAGATTCTTGTGTGTATAGGTGGTATGATCATTTAGGGATTCAGCTGAGATTCTTATGTTTGTGAGTGGTGTGATTATTCAGGGATTCAGTTGAGATTCTTGTGTAACCAGTGTGATTATTCAGAGATTCAGTTGAGATTCTTGTTTATATAGGTGGTGTGATCATTCAGGGATTCAGCTGAGATTCATGTGAACATGGCTGACTAGTGTGATCATTCAGGGATTCAGCTGAGATTCTTGTATGTATGGGTGGTATGATCATTCAGGGATTTAACTGAGATTCTTGTATGTATGGGTGGTGTGATCATTCAGATATTCAGCTGAGATTCTTGTGAGAAGTATCCATGATCAAGATATTAACAAGTGCTTGCATGTTGCTGGTAGAATGAATTTGGGGGTAGTGCTTGAACCATGGGTATGTAATTCGTAATGAACACCAGTGTTCTCTGTGTATGTGCATGTGGGATATGGGGCTGTTCAATTAAACCTTGTCTGTTCAATATCTTTCCTTCAATTGTTTTATTCTGGCATCCCAGTAATGGAGGAATATTTCTGATATTTGTTTAATGACATCAGGTGACAATGCACTGTAACTATAATAGCCATCTGCCAACAGTGTGACCCTGAGTGATATGTGCTGATCTGATTTGCTCAACTTTCTGTCCTGGACAAAAACTGTGAGATGTCATTCTTCAATGATAGCCCTGTTTTGCCTGATCTTTGTCTATGTAGCCTTGGGGTGAAAATTCTCAATCATTTCACCATCGTTTATATTTCAGTTATGTCCCTGTCAGTATAGACACATAAAAGCCAGTTAAAGGAACTCTTCATAAAAGCAGGTGAAGATAAATACGATTAAATGCATTGTTATGGCCTACATGTAGCCGTAAGTAATTCCCTGTATAATTTGCAGAGCAGAACATTGCATAGGTAAATGAGTGTATAGAACTCATAACCCAGCCTGATGTTAGACCTCTGTGTCTGTTCAGACCCCAGCTCTCTCCCTCCCCTAGATGAAAATGAGATAAAAAGAATCCAATAAAGAGTTGAACATGTAAGTTTTTTTCTGTGGATAATGTTTGTATTATCAGAGTTAACGAGCATAGCCCTGAACACACTGAATGTCGACAGCGTCTCATAAAGACTCTGTGCTGATCGTCGTGTTTTTACTTTAATTACTTAGTGAAGAGAAGTGATTAGACAAGGCTGCACACTGATGAGACAAACAACCAGAAGCGCGTCCCACGTCTTGACATTTTACCTGAAGTGGGATGGGAGAGCTGGTCCACTGGTACCTTAACTGAGTTGGGTTGTAAGGATTGTCGACACCACCTTGTGTAGTAGCTTTCTCCCAGATTGTTAAGTAGGAATCTGTGCTGTATAAATGGATGAGGTGTTGACGAATTGTACCAGATATATTGTCCCCTGACATACCTGTATCAGTGATGTGGTGAACTGACCAAGCCCTCTGACCCTTACAACGACATGCTGGGTCAGGAGTTGTTACCTGGCGTAGATGATGGATCAAGTGTAATTCATTGTCTTTTGTGGACTATATGCGTGGACATTTGGGTTTTTTATGATAATTGATAGCCTGTTGGCTAATTATCATGCACTAAGCCTTATGTTTTTCCTGAAACTGAAATAATGTGTCAAGTTTAATGCATCCTACATATCTTCAGTCGAGGAATAGATCTTAGGATGGTGTCATAGACTTGTGTGTTTATTCTGGTGCTTTGAGAGGTCTTGATGGTGGACATCAGTTTTGAAACTGGTGTCTACAGGTTATGGTGTCATCTTCATGTCTGATAGCGGTGCGCTTTATTTTGTCTCACCAGGAAAACAGATCAATGTAAGTCCTATTCAGTTGTTCACTTTTAAACCAACATGTTTTCATTATATGTACTGGTGCAGCTGTATACCCTAAAGGAAGCACTTTCCAAAACATTGATTAATGACTGGGAAATTTTCAAAAAATCGGCTAAGTTCAGAAAATAACTGGAGGCAGTACTGTAATTATTACCCGCTGGGAGTAGCATACATGTAAATGTATACAGTCATTTTGGTATGCAATTCAAATGATAGGTCCCGTTCATGTTGGCAGTCCATTACTTGAGAAGGTCTGCCTACGGATGATCATAGATTCCCCTAGGTTCTGCTGTGTTTCCTCCAACCGTCATAACCATCAAATAATATTGGCCATTGTAGTAAGTCTGCACGTACCAGTATATGTGAAACCTTCTTGAGAATGGTATAAATCAGTAATCATATCAATAAATCAAACCAAATCAGTTTAATGATACTATATGAAGATCTGATACATCTGCACGATGCTAAGTCCTCTTTTTCTCTTATGCTGTTCTTCAACATATATAGTAAATACATGTATTAAGTAAACTTAGAATATAACCTCCAAAGCTGTAATGCTGTAATAACAGGAGGACCCCTGAGTCAGCAGTATACCACTTTACTGCTATTCAAGATACAGCTAGGAAGAATTTTCTTTTTTTTTTTTTCTTTTTGGTCCTATGGCATCAGACTATATTTCCACCACATCACAGCATTGCTGCCTTTGGAACACCCACATTGTGTAAATGTGTGTCAAGTTACGATAACCGTTTAATTTTTAATGAGGTGCCATTCATGTGCTTGTATCATTACATGTAATTTCTTTACTAACTTCCCTTTTCGTATGTGGGAAGGTCTGCCACTAATGTGCGGATGGTTGTGGGTTTCAGTTCTCCCTCCATAATGCTGGGCGTCATCATATAAGTGTGAATAAATAAAATCATTACTAACTCAGGTGGGAAGTGAACTACAATCATGTATACCAGGGAAACGTATCTAAATCATCACCTGGTCATGCTGGTAATAGATTATTAGTGGTTTAATATGACAAGTATGATTTCTACTTAACTTGCTTCTATACCGAAGTGTTACTGCATATATATGTACTTGGATATGGCTGTCTTTCCTGTTTAAGTGGCTGAGAACTTTGTTATAAATTAGTGTTTATAACACTGGGGGATGATCTTACACATGCCTGCATGGGTTCAAGCTGGTTATGTCAAATGGTGTCTGTGTCACCTACCCATGGCTTATCACTGATTCACATGTCACAGCTAACATATAGCCATGCTGTAAATTTAACCAGATAAAAAATGTACTTGTAGACACATGATTTATTTCCTTAATGATGTTTACATTTTGACAATTTTGTCAGCGTATAAGAGAGCATGCTAACAAAGTTAGGAAGCAGACAAGTAACCATGGGATATACACCATGTATACATTTGTTGAGAACAAAGATTTTTTTCAGACATGTAGCAAGTACAAGTAGGTGTTCAGTATGTAGATAAAGATGACTGTTAGAAGTACATGTGGATTTATGCAGGTGTACAGGTACTAACCCAGCAGTGTTGCACACATGTATGTACATTTGCACTCAGAGAAAAATTAGTCCAACTTCTTACTGATTAAATTAGATTTGACTATTTTTGCTATTTTATTTTACTCTTTATTATATTTGTTATTATTATTATATATACCGTTTTAAAAAATTCCATGCATTATACTCATCATATTTACTATGCTACTACTATGCTTTCTGCTTCTTCACTGATTTTGATTTTATATGGTGGCAATTTTATTTCAGCAATCTCTTATTCTAATGTGTATAAATGTAGTGCATATATGTATAGACATGTATATTATTTCAAACACACAAGATTATTTTTCTAGATATTCTACTTTTTTTAAATGTATGTACAAATGTAAAATTCAGCAACTGTTGATGCACTCTGAGTTAAATGGCTGGTTTCAAATTATCAATTATATACACATGATAGAATCTTGGCCATGATAATGCCTGTAGAGCTATGCAGATGTTATCACTATGCTCCTATGAATTGCCAAACAGGCTTTCTGTTGCCACTAACCACAGCGATATGCTTGGGTGGGCTTGATTGCCCCTGGGCAGGACGATACACTTAATTCTGTTAATGTCACTTTCACCATGACTGCACAATCATGGTTATTGGTTTGAGATCATGAGTGTGCTAGCTGTGATGCATTCATTTGGTCTTTATAACCAGTGATTAGTCATTGTGATAGGAAACAAAATAATACATAATGATTCATTGGTATGCAATTCTTAATTTTGCTTGCTTTATACCCCTCACACTGTTTGTGGATCCTTGGTAAGTAGTCAGAGACAGGTACAGTGGGAAAGTAACTTCAGTAACTTGGCAAATGTGGATGGTGTACCATAAGCACTCCACCTGTAAAACTGACTGTGATCATAGCACCACAGACTTGTTGAGCATGGTGTTAATCATGGATTGAAATTAAATAAATAAGTAGATAATAAAAAATGGTAAGTCCAACGCATGTTCATTGGCATCCCTGTGGTCTCACGTGGGAGGGTCTGCCAGCTCGTTGCTGATGGTCGTGGGCGAACCCCCATGTTCTAGCTGCCCTGTTTCCTCCAACCATCATGTAATGTAGGCCATCATCATAACTCTGTATGTAAAAGAATTTTTCTTGAGAATGGCACAAAGTGCCAATTGTGTGATTATAAACCAAATCATTTGAGTGACATTTCCATACAAGGTCTGATACTTGATGCTTGAAGTCCTATTTTTCTCTTGAACTAAGTAATGTGTATGTGTCTTCTTTTCCTCCCACCATAATACTACATGGCCCTTATCATGTCAAAATATTCTTGAGGACAGTGTAAAACTAAATCAAATTATTGAATAAATTGGCTTCTACTGAATTGCCATCTGTGAGGTAGTTCTCCCATGTTAATGTTGCCTTTGTTTGTGCCTTCTGTGGTCAGGTGGGACCTTCAAACATGGCTGTATATGCCAAGCCAACATTAAGGGAGAGGTTAGTTACCAAAACTTTCATAAGTATTGATCAGGATGAAATGAAATGATCTATAAGGTTGAGAATTTGAGAGAAAATGGATGATTTCTTTCTGAGAGTTTTTATCTCATAAATCACTGACTTTCAGCTAGATTTAAGTGTAAAGAAACAGTGTTAAAAGTAGGGAGTTTCTGTTGATAGCTTTCTGTCCACAAGTGCAACAAGCGAATTTTAATGTATGGATTTGAAATCAGTCCAAGGTCGTTTGTATCTTCTGATCATCTCCAGCCATCATTTGTGTATTGTATTTTGGGTTGTGTAATTACTTGGGAACTAGAGAGCTCTGCTGGCTGCAGAGTAGGACACTTGTTAACGTGCCTCATTTTTCTTGTAAGTGAACCAAACAGCAATGTTTGTTAACCATTCTGATGAGTAGGTAAGTGTTATTATTACCTACGGAGTGCATAGCCCTTCAGGCCATAGGGGCACCCACTTCTTGTAGTTTCACACAACAAAAGCTGATCTAGTGTTATTTTATGTTTGTGTCATCTTACAAGGGAGGTAATTCAGTGTGGGCCAATATATGCATGTTCTGTTAAAAAGTTGAACTACCTGTATACATACATTTCTTTGATATATTATCTTGTAGTTCTAATGATGCCACTCGCACATGTGTATGTATTTATATCATAATATCAGTTATAAAATGTATGTATGTGAACTAAATCATGATTTTGTCCGTAGCTGTCTGACTGGCGAGTACAGTACTTGTGCTTATTAAAGAACTACCACTGTATAGTTATGAATATCCACATGTCATGATTACATGTATGTACATGTAGTAATATTTGCCATTCATCACATGCCATTTCAGTTCTTCGTAACTTTTACATGTAGCTTAACGATACAAAATGTGTCTTGGCCTGTCTTCTTACATATCTTCTATTTGATGAAGGAGTCCCATAATTACCGAAGCTTTCCGGCCTCAATCAAATTCTGAGCCTCTTACCCATACCTCATCATATGCAATGTATACCAGTAATGTGTCACGCATGTACACACACAACTGTATTTGACAGATCCAGTGGATAGTCATGTACACACACAACTGTATTTGACAGATCCAGTGGATAGTCATGTACACACACAACTGTATTTGACAGATCCAGTGGATAGTCATGCACACATACAACTGTATTTGACAGATCCAGTGGATAGTCATGTACACACACAACTGTATTTGACAGATCCAGTGGATAGTCATGCACAGGTACAGACATATACATGTACACACACAACTGTATTTGACAGATCCAGTGGATAGTCATGTACACACACAACTGTATTTGACAGATCCGGTGGATAGTCATGCGCACACACAACTGTATTTGACAGATCCAGTGGATAGTCATGCACAGGTACAGACATATACATGTACACACACAACTGTTTTTGACAGATCCAGTGGATAGTCATGCGCAGGTACAGACATATACATGTATTAAATAGATATAACTGCTCTTGTAAAAATTGAAGATGCACCATGTATATAAATATAACATAGAAAGGAAAGAAATCATGATCCAAGTCTGACCAGTAATACCGACACAATCAGCTGCTTCTCCGGCCGTATGTGGGAAGGTCTGCCAGAAACCTGCAGATGGTCATGGGTTTCCCTCGTGCTCTACCCAGTTTCCACCCACCGTAATGCTGGCCACCATCATGTAAGGGTATTATTGTTGAGTACGATGTTAAACAAATAAATGAATAAATATATAAATGATTTTCCACATTAACACATTATCTGAACTTCCAAATTCCCTATCAAGATGGAGTGGTGAACCTTTTATATGTGGCTATACCATAGAAGTTGCTCAGTGGCCTAATAGCTGAAATATGTAATCATTATCAGGTTTAAACAAGTAATACATATCCCATTGTTTGGGAAGGCTACTCAGTGGGGATTCATGGCTCGAAGCACAGACCATCTTAAAGGTATAAGCGATGGAATTGTAGTATCAGGATTTATATCAGTAAAGGTATTAGATTCTATAGAGAGCACAAGGCTGGGGATCTGGGGGTGACACACTGATGGATGCATGTAATGGCATCATTCCCAAGCCCTGAGACAAAGAGAAGCCCTCTATGTGAACTGGATTATGAGCTGACCCAAAAGTGGGGCCAGTGTTCAGAGCTAGACTTTGTTTCAGAATATATTGATTCAGAGTCCTGCAAAATCTTATGTAAACTCATTGTTGTAATGGATCCACCTTGTACACAGCCTCCCCTGTCCTCACCCTCCACGCAGAGCGTCTTCTCTACAAAGCCATCTGTTTGTTTTGGCCTTGTAATACATTGTATATGTATAATCACATGTTTGGGAAGGAAAATATCAGTGTTTAGAGGCAAGAGTATGGACGGCTAAATGTAATAGACTCAGAACTCTTAATTCATGCATAGATTATAAAGTGCCCCTTAATATTGTACACAACAGCTGAAAGCTTCATTTAAATTTGGAATGGGTTGCCACAGCCACTTCTTCTATCCTCACCCCACCCCATCTCCCCCTTAAATCCTCTCCACCTAAAAGTTTCTTATATGTGCGCAGGGATTCAGCCTGTCTTAGAGATGAACTCATGGATTTCAGGGGATGTCCTGGGGTTGGCTGATTGCTGCATACTTCAAATTGTTTGGTCTTTGTGCTCTTTGAAAGCTGCATTGGGGAAAGTGTCTGGATGGGGCCCACTTTACAGGGCTTTGCATGTAAGGGAGAACTTCTTGAACACAACCAGATAGTGCATGCACTGCATAATGCAGCAGCAGTATTGATAGGATTGCACATGTGGATAAACTGTAGTGATATGACAGGGAACATGTCTAGTAGTGGCTACCCTGTGTCAGAGCTGCTCCCAATAGGCAGGCATGGCATGATCTATGGAATACCCACAGTATAGAACTCTTCCTCAGGTAAACCATTTGCCCATAATTTTCTTAACGTGGGTGCACTTGTAGCATACATTTACATGTATTGTTCCTCAGGTGTGTTGATAAATGCTAATAACAAACATAACTGAGTATACTGAAGATTCACTATATGTAGTCATATTTAACTGACCTGAGTGCACATATGTGAATATACTTGTATTTATATATAATTAATCAGTTCATTGTGCACAGTGAATTTCCTTATACACTCTCAGTGTTACTTTACATGTTTTGAACATAATTTTTGGTTCTTTTAATTGTCATCATCATACAGAAACCATGTACATATGCATATATTACTTTTATACTTTACATTGTCTTAATTCTAAGCAAGCATATGCATGTAGCAAGGTGCATGTACACTGACCCCATATAGTTTCATATTCTTTCACTAAGTAACCATGTAGCCAGTAGTATTGACCTTATTCTCCACATCATGTAACATGGACTACACATGTGTGATCCAGATTATGTCATGTAACATAGACCATACATGTATGACCCAGGTCATGTCATGTAACCTAGACCATGTATGTATGACCTAGGTCATGTCAAGTAACACAGACCATGCATGTGTGACCTAGATTATGTCATGTAACATAGACCATACATGTATGACCCAGATCACATCATGTAACATAGACCATGCGTCTGTGACCCAGGTCATGTCATGTAACATAGACCACATGTGTATGACCCAGGTCATGTCATATAACATAGACCATGCATGTGTGACTCAGATCATGTCATGTAACACAGATTACACGTGTGACCCAGATCATGTCATGTAACAGAGACCACCCATGTGTGACCCAGATCATGTCATGTAATATAGGCCACACATGTATGTGTGATCCAGATCATGTCTTGTAACGTAGACCACACATGTGATCCAGATGTCATGAAACATAAGCCTGTAAGATCCAGATATTGTGTAACAATGACTGTGTGACCTTATATTTTACGTAGCCATATGATCCAGATATCAGTGGGGCATTGACCATGAACTTGTACATGCTAAGGATGATCAGTAAAGTAACATTTACCATGCACACAAGTGGTCAGGATATCGTGGAATAGTGACTATGTATTGTAATGCAGGTATCGTGGAGTTTTGAAATGAATGAAATGAGTTAACTACCAAATATTGACCGTGTGATCTTGACCTAATGCAATCCAAGGCTCAGTTCAATAGACTGTGTTTGGTGTGGTAATATGATGCTGCCTAACAGTTTTCATAACAATTTCTCCTAACATTGGCCATGTATCCTTCTGAGTGACTTCCTAAACCTTTACTGTTCCCCTCCAGTTGTGTTAACATAGACGTCGTTTCCTGTAATTCTGAGTAATGACTTTTATAACATGACCATGTTTCCCAGCCTCTTGTAGATGCATTTAGGAATGACGTTTGTTTTCAAGTGCACTCTAATTAATGTGCATGTAGTAATTAGCATTCACCATGTTGCTGAAGTTTTAACATGGACATTTGTTTCCCACTGTACTGTTTATGAGTGCCTACATTTCTGTAGCAACAAATATATGACACTCAGAAACCATGAAATTTCAGATCTGACCACTGCCATGCATGTGTGTAATGGAAATATATTGATTGTGATGTTATTCATGTTGAAATTATGGGTAGAAAAATAATCCTAAACATCATATTTTTAAAGTAAAAGACAGCTCATGACTGAGGTACTGTTCATTAAAAAAAATTCTAAAATTCTCTCTTCGGAGTAAACGCCTGTTTGAAATTGTTTGAATTCATTGCTGAATTATCATCATTTGAAGTGGGGAATATTGTGCTGCCAACTGGGGATCTGGAGATGCCCATGCTTTTAGGGTTATTAAAGATTCACCAATCAGAGAGCTATGACATATCAGCTGTTGATAAGCTGTGACGTAAATGTTCTGAGTTGTCTGTCAATGTAACATGTAATAACATAGGGACAGGACACTGTTTTAAGGCTATATATTTTAGTCATAACAATTTCATGTGTGAACAACACTGCAAAGTATTTCCAGACCATTTTTCCATGGCTGGAGTAATTTTCTTGATCATTTCATGTTATAAATTTACACATATACTTAAGTTACAAACACAACCCTAAAAGCTTACTACCGTCTCAGGTTACAGAAGTGATCCGCACTTGGTACAATTGCATCACAACCCAGACAGAGTGGTTGCATTTCATGCGAGCTGATGGAGTCAGTTAAATGTCAGTTTCCACAGTCATTGTAACTGTATTTATATTTGTATATTTTACCGAAATAAACATATTATCCAACCTTTTTGACAAATTTAACTTTGAACAAGGGCTGTCTTGCAATTTAATGAGCCATTTAGGAATCCGTTGAGCCTGCTAGAATTAATTGAAGCTTATGCTCTGCATAAATGTTCGTTAGGTCTGTAGGATGTCATGACCTTGACCCAAGGTCATTAGCTCAAGGCCAAGGTCACCATTGCACATAACCCTATAATTTTAGTCAGGGCCATGAATTTCAAAATATAACTTTGCAAAAGCTCATGCTTTGCATAAATGTTCCTTAGGTGACCTTGACCAGGATCATTAGCTCAAGATCAAGGCCACCATAGCACATAATCCTTACCGCCTTATCCTGGCCATAACTATTTAGCGATAACTTTTTAAAAGCTTATACTTTTCATAAATATTCCTTAGGCCATCAGGGTGTGTCATGACCTTTAGCCAATGTTAACTCAAGGTAAAGGTCACCACTGCAATTTATGCTATAATTTTGGTCTTGGCCAGAACTTGAAAACGATAGCTTTACAGAAGCTTATGATTTGCACAAATGTTCCTTAGGTCTGGAGGGTGTGTCATGACCTTGATCCAAGGTCATTTATGTCTACTGCTTGTGTCATGACCTCCACCCTAAAGTCTGCCCATTTCTCTGTCTGTCCCCTTGTCTGCATCATGTTTTCCAGGTCATATCTTCTCAGGAACTTATGCTTTCCACAAACATGACAAATGTTCCTTATGCCTAGGACCTGTATCATAACCTATACCTCTTCACTTGGAGTTCCAATAGAGGTAGCACACCAGTAACTTGCTATGGGCGTACGTAGTGCCTGTTTACCAGTGCCTTATTATTTGCTTTAAAGATGACATGCAAGAATAACAGTATCAATTTTTATATGGCACTGGGAAAAGAAAGCATTCAGTGTGTGGTTACTTTTAATTTTTATTAGCTATATCTAACTTTTCATAATGTTTTCTCTAGTGTATTAGACTGTGAAGGATTTTTTTGTCACGGGATCAGATAAGTTACACATTAACCTGAACGTAAATTGTTTTTGTGAGAAGCATTCTGATGAATTTTTGATGCCATATATATGTACCTTGTCACTTAATGTATCATCAGAATGATTGTATTTGTGAAGTATTGTGCACAGAACGTACGTGTGTAATGTATTTTATGTATAATATGCTTATATGTCATCAATGCCTCATCATGATATATACATTATATGTTCATGCATAAACATCATCTGCTTTATAATAGAGGTTCTGTATATTTATATGTATAAATGGAATTGAATCCAGCCTTTGTATCCTGGGGAGCTCTGTCTAATTTGTCTCACCTTTCTGTCCATCAGGCTATCTTTGGTGGGAACATCGCCGGTCGTCGACTGACTGGGGTGAAGATTAACCCTCTGTTTCTGGAGGGTCAGTCTGAGGAGGATGTGAGGCAGGCTCAGTCCCTGGGTAGGAACGGTTACCACACGCATGACCCCACCATCAGACTCAATGTCTACGACCTCCGCTCTCCTGCTCACAGCCACAACAGCAAGCGACAGACCATTGTCAAGATTGGCGGAAATGAGATCCTGAGTGTGTCCACAAGCTCGAGCCCTGCCCGAGGGGAAGGTGGGATCAGTGGGAGTGCTGGTACAGCAGGTACATGTAGTTCCCCTACCCCACCTGTACCAGAGAACAGTGTGATTGCAGATTCTGTACAGGAGAGCCAGGTCAGCATACAAACAGAAGACTCTACTGCCCATGTGTCTGTTGTCACAGAAGCTGGCCATGCCAGCACTACACCCATGGCGTGTCCTGCTCCTACACACCACAGCTTACAATCACAGCATTCAGTAACAAGGGAGACAACTGGTAATGGCAATCCAGACACAAAAGATGTATGCGAAGTTGTGGTCAGTTTTTCAGAGACAGCTGACAGACCAGTGATGGATAAGCCATCTCAAGATACAGACTGGCCAGGACCCGAGACTCGGAGCTGTCCTGGTCAGTCTGAGCAAAGAGACTCTGATCCACTTAATGAGATGCCACGGGAGGATAGTGTGCCTCAGGATGAAGGTGTGTTTGCAAGGGAGTTGTACTCCCACACCAGCTCACCTGAAGTGAAGGCATTAAAACCCATCTTAGTGAGGTCCCAGTCATCATTTGACAGTGTGCTGTCTTCTGCAGGCCTGTCTCTAGCTCTGGGTGAGTGCGTCTCTAAATATCCCTCCAAACCTTCCAGTACGAAAACTGTGAAGTTTGCCGAGGACACAGTAGACAATGAGAACAAAACAAAACGCTACATGAAGGAGCGGATAGACCTGAGTAAGCTAATGCTGGAGGGTCCTGTATATGGCAGTGTTAACCCCATGTTTTTGAAGGACGAGGAAGAAGAGGAAGATGTGAACAATGTCAACAACAATCACCCGGCTTTACCTCGCTATGATCAGGTAAATAAGACAAGAATGACCATTTTCATTCTAGTAAATACAGCTCTCAGCATCTTTACGGGTTTGTCCTCGGTGCCTCTGACCAAAGCGGTCACTGTTTGTACATGCTGGCTTCCTCTGTGGCTGTACGTGGGAAATTCTGCCAGCTCTCCTCTGGATGATTGTGGGTTTCCCCCAGGCTCTGCTCGGTTTTCTCCCACCATAATGCTGGACGCCATCATGTAAGTGAAATATTCTTGACTACGGCATCAAACAGCAATCAAATAAATAAACAAATTCTTTACAAGTGATTTCATGGGTAATGTATACACCTATATGTTCATGGTTTTGCCCACATAACAAATTACAACATGAGCAGTATGCAGTATGTATAATAGTGTACATGATCTTGCATACAGCTGTTCAATGAAAAACTGTAGTTCTTTCAAATCATGCTGATTTCTAGACTCACTGATGATGTTAGGGATCAACAAGATAAACTGAGAGTATATCTACAGGTCAGATATAATCTCAGTGCTGAGAGTACATGTATGAAATATATTGTGAACAAACAGTGACATGTATTGAAGTTGATTACATGCAAGTTATCTAGGATGGACATGGCTTTAACGGGTAACATAACTTTAATTCACAAAGTAGTTTTGCTGGTTGAATGAAAGGAGGCATGGTTACAACATGTAAATAAATACATTGCATCAAACATGATATTTTCATTTTAAAACATTTTTATACAAATATGGGTACCTGTAACTATGTACATGTACATCTAGGCTATACAGGTAGGCTACAGGTAGCTAGGCCTCATACAAGTACATGCATACTGAATACTGTCTCCATTGCTTGCCAGTTTTGCATTGCACTAGATGCACTAAAGTCATTCTGTCATTTTGTTTGCTAATATGTCTACAGTTATCTGACTTGAACATCCCCCCGTACATGCAGAAATACCTGGTGGATGGTCCACCCAGCAAACCTGTGGGTACATGTCTAGAGGACAGGGCATATCAATCTCCATCCCACACCACCATTATACCTGAACTGCAAGACTCCGAGGTATGATGTGGTCAGCAAATAAACTAATGAAACTGATATGTTAAAGCTCTTAATGATATCAGTTATTCTCAGTACTGTTATATATATTGGGAAGTTTTGGATACTTTCATTTATGAGTTTTATTTATGTATGGCAACAGGGCTTCTGCTAACCAATTCCTTTTTCGAAACTCAATTTGAGCAAATTAGAAAACTCAATATTTTTTTCATCAACAGTGTTTCAAAAACAGTGTTTCATTTTATTTCATGAGAACTCAATACAAAATTTGCCACAACAATAAAGTGGCTAGAAAAAAACCCTGGGCAAGGAAATTGGCACCTTCATGTACACACATTTGCATCTCTAATGTTGCAGTGTTGTATTAGAGCAGACAACTAGGCAATATGATTTCCTGTCAGAATAGACTCTTATAAAATAAATTTGAATGTGTTGCTAATAAAGCCATATGGTTTATTCTCTGACAGGAATCACCAGGGGATACTAGCCAGGATACAGAGATATCAGAGGTGCCCGGCTATGAGGCCTTCGTTTTGAAAACTGCTGCTCAAGAGAGACGGAAGCAAGCCATTAAATGGACTCTGATCACTGTCATTGTTGTGGCTGTTCTAATTGTGGCTATAGCATTACCTGTATATTTCACTTCTAAAGACAGCTAGCACCCAATGGTCATCGAGTCAGATACACTGCACATGTACTGTTCAGAGTGTATTGTATCCTCTACACTTTAACATTGCACATACATGTACCTGGTAATTCCTCCATGTAACATGTTACTCTTCTTTTCATATGTTGATCTTGAATATAATGAACATCAGTCTTGGATAATGTAAAGTTCAGGTGTATTGCGAAGATTTCAGAGTGATCCAAACTTCATGATGGAACGCTTTGTCATGTTTATTGGCTGTTCATCTACCAGACACTTTAAAACTTGACTGTGTTTAACATCGGAAGGAGTATGATGCAGAATAATGTGGTCATTGATTGTTATCAAGCTCCACTGGAATTGTTCACCTTAAATATCACTGGAAATCTTAGGCCCTTCAGTCATGTGAAGAACTGCAAAGGGTGAGTGTCGGAGAATTTATGATACATGTACATGGAGAATATTAGTTAAGTACAAACTGGAGGTTGAGTTCATCTGAAACTATAATAAATGTATGTATCCTTTTCCTTCGCAAAATGGTGCAGACTTTCTTCATAATATTAGACAGCTTCCATTTCTTTAGTACTCCAGGCCTGGAAATGGATTATTTTAATCCATTTAAACAATGAATAATTGTATTTTATACAATTTTGAAATTTGATTTCTGATTAATTAGTCTGATTAAAGCTATATTTATCTTTATGAAAGGAAATATAATGAACAAAATTACGTAAGACACTGAACACTGTAAAGTTCACTGTCCATGTGATTACATGGCCCCTAAATAAGGCACCGTGGGTAAAGTTGACAGCACACTGTGACCCTGTAGTATTCCTTGGATGGGCTAACAGTTTAACATGAGTTTGAGCTCAGGTCATGGCTTTTTAAGAAGTCAGTGGTCACATGGACACATGAGGTGAGGATTAATTCTGTACCTTGGAAAGGGACTTTGTTTAAACAAAATAGTGCCAACCTTACACATATGATATGTAAAAAATAAAAGAGAAACAAGACCTGAAAGTCAACAAGGGGCTCTGGTCCTGAATTCTTTAAAAGCTGGCCTTTAGGAGACTTGTATATTTATGAAAATCACTTCTTCGGATTGTATATGCAACAAATATCACCTCGAAAACATCTCTTTCATGTTGACAAGTTGCCTTCATATTTTATTTTAACGTTATTTTCGTCCATTTTACCATAAAAAGCCACTCATATTTCTCTAAAAGTTATTCGTAAGCAATATGTATTATATATCCCCTGCGAATATCGACTTCTAAGTACTGGACAAGATGGTAATATTTTTCGTCCTCGTAAATGCAGTAAGGGCGTCTTGAATTGCACCTGTCCTTCTTTCATGTCTCTCTTTGTTAGTGTGTTTGTATGAGTTATTTGAGAACACGATTTCTCAATAACTATTTGAGATATAACTTCCAAGTTTGATACACAGTTTTCCTCCCTGTGAACTGCACCTGATTAAATTTGTGGACTTTTTTTCATTTAGGAAATGTGTTATCATGCGGACACAATTTCACTGAAAATATTTGAGATTCAGCTTTCAGTGTGCTTATGTTCTTTGCACAGAAATAGGGCATACATTTGGAAACACTCAGCATAACCTCTAGTCTGTATTCTCGTACCTTTTATAATTTTCATTTTCACTGATTATTTTTTATTAAAAAGAACATAACAGTACTTCAGTTCAGATCTCTAAGCTCTTGGAGAATGGATTTGTTTCAATAGGGCTACGACCTTAGGTCAGAATGTTTGTCTGATACCTGACTAGGTTCACGGGTTTTCCTGTGGCTGTACCAGGTTTCCTTTAACAATAAACTTGCCCACCGCCATATACCTGGAGTTGAATTTATTGTCTTGAGGATGGCGTGAAATATAAACCAAGTCATTTCATGTAAATGTTTAATTCTTTTTTAAAGGAGTGAGCAGTAAGTGGAAGTAAATCCATAAACAAAAGATAATCATGCTGTGTGTCGGAGATATTTTATTTTGTACAGTTACATGTAAATATTGTGGTCAGAAAAGTTGACTCCATTAAGCAAAATACAAAGTCAGTGATTTAAAGTGTCTTCATGTTCTGTTTTCTTGTTTTGTTTTGTTTTTCCTTTGTTTGTTTTTTTTGGGGGGGGGTTGTTTGTTTATTTGTTTTTTGTCGCTTTTTTTGCTTTTTTGTGGAGGGAGGAGGGGCCTTTGTTTTTTACGTAATAAACATATTCAAGATAGTTTGTTCTAAGACAGTGTTGCGCCTGTCCTTTTTTAAGTTGTCGATACATGTTGTCGTCAGGTACATGTCTCTTACAGGGACATAACAAGAGCTACTTCCTAACTTTGTCTCCGAAGTCAGATATATATATTTTGAAGAAAATCTGAAATTTTAAGTTAACGCGCTAATGCAGGTCAATGGTTGACCCAGGCGTCTGTCACGGATGTGGTCGCTGTGAGTTCAAGACCAGCACAGTCCAATCGTATTTGGGAAGGTTTGCGAACAGCCTGCGGATAATCGCGTGTTTCTTTCGGGTTCTGCCCGATATCCTCTCACCATAATGCTAGCCGCTGTCATATAAGTGAAATATTCTTGAATATGCGGCTCAAAACACCAATCGATCAAATAAATACATCGCGCCGCTGCAAATTAGTACAGTATATATGTACCAGACAAATGGTGACTGTTGCACATACATCACAGAGTAGGGTTCCTTTCAACAACAATACTGACCGCCGTCGTCTAAGAGAAATGTTCTGGAGTGCCGCGTATACCACAAACAAACAAATATTTTATTGAACTCCAATTTACAAGATTCAGCCACAGATAGGTGTTCTCACCCATGAACCAATCATTTAAGAAAAGAATTCTTGAATAATAGAGGCGTCGAGACCGACATTCGACAAGTCGAATCGATGTTCCTGGAAACCAGTAGCTGGCAACGGCTTTTTTTTTGATCCCATTATAACATTTGGCAAAGTAATGGTGGAGAGGAGGTGCTCGCAACAGAAGCCATACCGCATGAGATAACAATTTCATATTCGGTGTAAATTCAGTTGAGGAAGAAATAGATTCCTGTTGAAACGAGTGTTTTAAGAATAAATTTTCTGTTTCCTGTAGCTGTCAGCTCCAAAGACGTTAACAAGCATGGCGAGCTCGCAATAGATATGAAGAAAAACCATATTAGGCACATGCTTTTAGTTTGCTATGTATGTTCATTTGACGTGCAGACAATCACGGACGAGGCGATCGCGACAAAAGTCACACGCACGAGGTACAAATTTCCGTTTGACATATCGGTGATAGAGTTACCGTCCATGAACACAACTTCAAGTCCCGATTGATTACACCCTACACTGCTTGTATATATATATATTAGTATTAGTATATATATATTAATTAAGCGTGCATAGTTGGAAACAGATCACTAGGTATCTCAGCGCATAGGCAACGTGCAGTGTTTGCATAAATCGGGGCACTGCAATCCCGGACACATGAAATGGAGAATATACTCTCTATACTCTATTAATTCACTACTCTACGTAGCGAGGAGAAAGCAGAGATTGCTATTTTGCCTGTAGGCTCGAATCCTAAATGGATCTGTAACAATCTATCACCTACGGGGACAGCCCGACATATTGGCTACCTAAGAAAACATTGGAATCTTACGACACACAACTGTCCCCTCACTCTACTCTGCGCCCATCCCTGATGACGTATTTGCGCTGCTTTATCTAACCTATAAGAATTCCGAAACACTCTACGTTGCCTGTGGGCTGAGATACCTAGTTATCTGGATCTAACTATGCACACTATACTGATATATATACGAGCAGTGTAGGGTCTGATCAATTGGGACTTGAAGTTGTGTTCATGGATAGTAACTCGATCACCACTTTTCGGGTTACACCAGATTTTTTCGCCTTATATCCCTGTTCCTCACCAACCAGTTTGTTCTCACGATCATATGTTCTAAACAAGTCGCTTTACATGCAGATAACATTTTACATCCGAACTTGTGAAAAGTGGTTTCTCCAGATTAAAGCTCACCGTATCATTGAAGATCTCGGGAATGGCTCCAAACAAATATCAACAAGATAAATTCAGTCGCTCACAGTAATCATTGACAGAAACAGAAGCAAAATAACCTTAACTGAAGACAAGAAAGGGGCTACAGGTTACAGAATCCCTGCAATGTGAAACAGTAGCTATTGAGTTTTTGTTTTCTAATTCTTACACGAGTGTGAAATTGTAAGGTGTCAAATCAGTTTGTTACTTCTCTGTGGTATCATGGGCTCTGGTACTAGTTCGTTACTTGTCTGTGGGATAATGAGAGCTTGGATCATGCACCAATTCCTTAAGTGTCTGTGAGATCTGGAACTAATTTCATGGCTGGGAGATCATGAGATCCGGGACCAATTCCCTGTCTGTGAGATCGTGAGATTCCTTGTCTGTGATTCCTTACTTGTCCGTGGAATAATGAGACCTAGAAGTCCCTTATCTAATACCTGATTTTTGTGGGCTCATTTCCTCAGAGGTGTTAAAGGATTTAAGACTGAAATCAAGGTTATTTGACACTAATTTTCATTTGCAATGTGACAGAATATGTAATATGTAAGCTTGGGTTTTACCTTCATACTTAACAATTTTACAGTTATACGACGACGTTGAGTGCTTAGAATGTATGTATGTATATGCTATCTTCGATTTAAGTGCTGCCGCCACTGGATCATCATGTCGAATACACAGGCATGTTATGGCATTGACACTGGGCCGATCAGTTTTGTTTCCTTGTCTAACCTCTCAGTGTTGAGCGCCAGGCGAGGCAGCAAGAGGTGCCATTTTTAAAGTCTTTGGAATGACCCACCCCGGGATTGAACCCGCATCTCCCGACCTCGAGGCGAACTCTCTAAACACCAGGCCAACGAAGCGGTTGGTAACAGAATAAGACCAGAATTAAGATTTGAGCCTCAGTTTCCTTTTAATACACTTTCGAACACTTTTCGAGCCCCCATGCTCAGTAAATAGTCTGAGACTATTACATACCAAGTTCATCAAATACCTCGTGTAAAAAAAAAGCCTAACTTCATTTACCAAATGGAACAACAATTGATGATGTATATTATATACAAGGATTAATTCTGATCTGCTCAGAGACTAAATAATTAAACAAATACTACTGTGGTTTTCTTATTGGTCGTGATGTTGACCAACATTTGCTAAAATAACATATTGCACACCACACTAAAACATATCCTTACAATTTGTGATGAAGAAATTTCATTATCAGACAAAGTGTCTTTCTTTTAAAGACTTTAAATGCGACTTCATGACATATCTCATTTGTATTATTAGCAACAATACCAGCAAATTGTGTACAACCACATTTTACGAAAATCGTCCACGGTATCTTGGACACATTCCAGAGTCCGATCGCGCATCAGAATTGACAATCATAGTCGGCCATTAACCATGTACTTGCACTCATGAGAGAGTACTTGTAGGCTTGGTTAAGCCGGAATCAAAACAATAAAGCTACTAGGTGTGTCGTGTTTGTTGTAATTGACATGGCGTTCATGTGAAGCGGCACTATGCAGACACTCCCACACAGACACCTGCTTGCTACAAGGAGACACTGTGGGAATATAATAAAATAATGTTGCAAGTGACTTATTCCGCCAAAGAAAAAGCAAACCAAAACAGACATCAATTACGCTTCCGAGGGTGGGGGGGGGGGGGGGGGCACCTGGCTGTCGCTCTTCACCATCACGATTGCATGCTCTAGTCCTGGAAACGGCTTGCAAGTATTCTTTGAACAGATTTCTTTTTTGTACTGGTCGTTTATAGGTGACAGGAAAAACACCCATTGGCAAAATGCATGATTTACACGCTCCAGGTACACTATTTGATTAGTCGTCCATCTCTCAAGTACGCTTGACATTTTGGCATAAGTGTCTGTCTTTGACATGCTTCCCCTGCATACAATACGCTCTACTATGCTATATGTTAGACTCCCCTTAACCGAAGAATATCATTATCTCAAAGTGAATATTGTATTAACTTAAGGACAAATTTTTTCAGGTCCAGGCCCATAAACTACAACAAAGGTCTTACAGGCCTGTATATATGTGGCTTTCATCGGAGAGCTTTATACTATGTTGCGGTTTTCTAGATTTCCTCGCGCAACCCTCAAAGCGGATTTTGAATGCCTCACAGTTTCCTATGGTCACAACACAGTACGGGACTTTTGCTCATGCCCTGCTTCTTGTATTTTCCAGTTTTTCCACAGAGCATCCCAAACAGGTACCTACGTATATCTCGTTTAGCCAGACCATAGACTATGGGATTCAGAGCGGAATTGGTCATTGCCAGAAGAGGAAAAACTTTAAACATCCAGTCTGGAATAGTAGACTGATGAATTAGACATCCAACGAATACCAGGGCACCGACAGGGCTCCAAGACAACAAGAAATAGTCAACCACAAACATGACCAGGAAGAATGCCCGGGCCTCCTTCTTGAACCAGGCCCAGTTAGATCTTTGAGCAGATCCGTTTAACCCAGATGTGCCAGACGGTTGTCGGTGTTTCCTAATTTGGCGGACTGTTACACAAAGTATCCTCAGGTGGAAGTAAGTCATGGTGATGAAGACGAGGCCCACGATGCCGGATACTAAGAAGGTAAAGGTGCAGGATACGATGTGCTTCACCTCGCACTTATTCAACATGACAACGGTTAGGTTGAAGTCCTCCGTGCCATTGATGGACGTGTCGACCTGCTTCAGAGTTTGGGACGCTGACCAGTCCTCGTACCAGCCAACAGCCGGTGATATTGTTACCACCAACGGGGCTATCCAACATAAGGCGATACTCTTATACAAACGTTTGTGTGTAAATATGACTGGGTAGCGCAGTGGGTAGACGAAGGAGAGAAACCTTTCAACTGCTACTAAGACGACGTGCGATAAAGAGACGATTATGAAATACAGCAGCACAGAATGAACACATGCACAGATGTAGGCGTGCTCAACCTCAAACCGAATGGTGGAGAATATCCCCATTGCGGGTGTCACAAATATCCCGACGAAGAGGTCGGCTACCGCCATTGAGAGAAGAATCAGATTTGTTGTCGTTCGTAAACGCTTTTTTCTGCCCACGCCGCAGATGAAGAGGACGTTTGTGGTACAGGTGCCGACAGCCAAAGCTATGTGTACGACTAAACTTCCCATGGTGGAGTTTGCCTGCACAGAGTTTGCGATGCGGGTATATCAACACTGGGGAGGAATGAAGTACAGGTACGTGGTTTTTATCCTCAGCAGTCTAATTGCTATCGAATGACACCTCACGTGATTTATTGCATCAGGCTGCAGTACAGTTTCCGACGTCAACCAATCATAAGCTCCGATTAATTCTCTTTTCACGTTGCCTTTGTATTGACATGGCCGACATATAGAATACTCCCTTTAATGCCTAAAACGTCAAACATATGGACTCGGTGTTTTAGTTTGGTTCATTGAGTTAATGCTTTTCACATTGTTGTCACAGCCATTGACTTTGTTGGTTTACTGGCGACAATCATGCCGCAAACACTTTCATCTCACCTTATTAATGCTCCTGGGTTAAGTATATCTCGCTCTGTACGAATTCGTTGTTTTAGACGTGTGACTTGAGTTTGTCGTGAATCAACATTTCACAATGTTGCGACAGAGAGTTTTTATTTGTTCACCCCTGAAAACACTTTACCTGGGTTCCAGGGCATAAACAGCACAGTTCCTCGAAGTAACTATCATAAATACATTTAATGTTTAATTTGCTTCATTGACTCTTAGTCAATTACACATCTACATTTTTTTTTGTCAAAGCATCTTACTCATTGCCATTTATAGCTTTACACGTGTTGTTCATGTGCACTACACGTTAGGTCAGAAGAATAACAGTCCTATTGCCTGTGACAAATTTAAAGACACAGTTTCAAAACTATTTACGGAAAGTCGGTGAAATGGCCATATATATGTTACACCAAATCTGCTACAGGTCATCAGTAGTATGGGAAACAGGTCGCTTGCAAACATTTGTGTGATTATTTCTACATTGTATGAATAATGCTTCGTACCATGCAACTTAGGGACCCAACCCTGACATAAGCCGTCTTACTCTGGTACATTTGCATATTTCACCAATAGATATGTTAAAAAAGTGAAGTTTAGAATATCGCTCTGTGTTAAGTAAGAAAGGCCAGATTTTGAGAGTATCAAGGACGTAAAGTGTGTTGCGCCTTAACATGTTAACAGTTAACTAATCAGCTTTCAGATATAAAGCGGTATAGAAAGGCAGCGAAAATATCGCAACAAGGGAAACCTGGAAGTCACACAGACGGCTGACATGCAGCCCTCAGCTGGAAGCCGACGTGTTAAAATGAGGGAAATGTTACTTGAACGACAACAACAGAAGGCCTGTCCGCCACTATCCTAAATACACTACGATCCATTCCTCCCTCGTTGAGTTGGCGGTCAAAACATTTTGCATGCATAGCAATCTTGATTTCCCATTTAAGGAATTCCGACATATATGCACTAGCAATACACGACCCTGTAGGCCTATTTCATTGGTCACACAATTTATATAGTATATTGGAGGCTCTGTCACATTAGATTACCATATATAATAATACATGTCCGGACAAAGTTTGCATCAGTTTGTGGCCAACAAAGTTAAGGAAATTTGGTTAAATGGCTAGACATTTCCTCTTATCCGAAACATCAGTACAATATCTCTAAGACGGCTAGCAAAACAGAATAAGCCTGTAGTAGGGATACATTAGCTTTCTCCTGACCCACTAGGCGTTGGGGACCGCAAATGTTTCGTCGCATAAGTATCGCGTGACTTGATTGGACCATTGAAGGTATTAAGAAAGATGTAAGCAAGAAACTGCAGGAAACTAAGAAGCCATCGTAAAGCTACATGTATATGCTGTCTTGTACATGTTTCAGCATTCCGGGTGAAAAAATGCATTCCTATACCAAACTGCACCGAATAGGTGAACCCAAAATGCGTGTTTAATCACGCATCACCTTAAACCAGCTGTATAAATATCTACATGGGTAGAGCAAACCACACAATCGTTTGGACTCAAGCAGGCTTTATCACACACGTATCCTTTTGGGACCATTTTCGTAGTAGGCACACGCCAGTCCCCAATCGTTCGCTCTCAATAGATATGTTAAAAAGATGAAGTTTAGTATAACTCCTCCAGAGCGCACGTATAAAGTTCTCTGTATAAACACCTGACTTATCTGCTTTTACTGCGTATATTAACACAGAATTTGTGCACATGTAAGGTTGTTTTTTCGTGTGTTTTATTTTTTATATTCGATGTGTTGAGTGGGGGGGGGGGGGGAATCTTTTCGCCAAAATTTCCTGCACTGTTGAAGTGGCTTAACCATTGATTCTTTTCTATCCCTGATCGTTGCTTAACCCTGTACTCGAGAATTTTCCACTAATATACGACGGGGCGAGCTAGCGCAGCGTAATGATCTCGAGATTCGTACCAATCACTGTGAGCTCAAGTCCAACTTATACTGGCTTCCTCCCAAACGGTACGTTGGAAGGTCTACCAGAAACCTGCGGGTGGTCGTGGGTTTCCTCCGGGCTCTGCCAGGTTTCCTCCCACCACAATACTGGCCGACGTGATACAGGTGAAATGTTCTTCAGTACGGCGTAAAACCCCAAATAAATAAATAAATATATACGACGGTGTTCAGTTTTATCCATGGATGTAACTGGACTGCCCGGATGCAAGATTGGGGAATCTTTTTTTTAACGGCGTCAGGTATAATGTCACTAATCCATGCACTTGGCATTTGAACAGCTTCACATACATGTATGTTCACTGTTCACTTCAGCGCGCGCATTAGTGGCGTCATGCCTGAAGCCACTGGGAAACAACGACCACCGTAAAGACTGAGCCACTGAGAACAGCCGGATAGACGATGTCACGAGAGGTGTTTCCCCCTCACGTATAGGATTCTTATGAGTGCTTAATGATCGGCGATCTGCTTTAACAAAACGGTACATCTTGTTTAATCATGAGAAAGATAACCACCGTAAGTTATACTGTTCAATGAATATCCATTTGTTAAAGGCAAACAAATTCAAATGTGCTTCCATTAATCAAGCGGTGCCGAGCTGGAAACGTTGTCACGTGTGTCCATAATTAGAAAGGAAGCGGGTTAGAGGCCTACGTTTGCTATGGCCTCGTTTGCGAAGTAAGAATGTCGCATTGGTCCATGAAGGTAGGGTAGGTAAAAGAAATAAAAGAAACCCGTAGCACCATAGCTGTTGTTTAGCATGAAGACATTTACACAGGAGTCTTCTGTAGATTGTTTTCTTCATGCATGGGATACTGTAGCTGTCGTGTAGCATGAAGACATTAACCTACTGACCTCTCAGTACTGGTTGTGTTCTCAATATACAGGGTACACAATAGCCATCGTGTAGCATAAAGACATTTACATTCACGTTAAACGTCGTGCAACATGAAGACATTATATAGCGTAGGAACTTGACCTTAGGATTGTCTTCTACATGAACAGGGTTCACGGTAAACGTCCTGTAACAAGAACAGATTAACGTAGGAATTTCTCAGTACGGATAGTTTTCTTTATAGGTTCACGGTAGCGGCCCCAAAGCATGACAACATCTATTCAGGAAGTTCTCAGTAGATACTGTTTTCTCCATAATCGATGTTCATGGTAGCGACCGTGTAAGATGAAGACATTTACCATTACCTCAAAAACGTGTATGAATAGTAATGAACGTATACTGTGGATAACGTTATGTTTTACTAGACCAGTATGGGTATAATTTTGTAATGACAGGGAATATACTTCTCGGAAGCCTGTAGAACATGACTCAGGACAACCTCGTGTTACTACTACAAATCCGGGAGACTTATTTTGATTCATCCTTTCCGTTTTCCGCAGATATCTGACGTAGGGTCATTTCATTCGATCCGATTAAATTGGTATTTATTGATATATGAATTTATAGTATTTACAATTCAACAGAAACCAGACACTGACAGATTTTTGTTACATTTCCGTATGTACAGAATTCACCAACAAAGATGGTATATTGTGTATAATTAATATCGTGGACATAATATTGTGTACATAATACAACATGTATGTATGAAAGACGACGTCTTTATAGCTAAAGTATCTGTTACGGAATTTGTACAGTACATCCACATTCCAGCAAACCTGTATAAAGGTTGTGGTTCTTGAGAGGCCCGTCTTTGAAAAAAAATGTAAACTTAAGACTTGAATTTCAACACCAATCTCCTAAGTTATTAATACATATGATAATAACACTTGGTACATGTTAGAGCGTTCACTCATCTCGTCGATTCAAATCTGGGTGGTTTTCGAGGGATTTATTCTAGATAAAGACCGGTTTCCTCCACCAAGAAATCTGACTGGTTTCCAGAAAACAAAATCTTGTGTACTGCGTAATTTTTTTAATGCGCATAGTTTGGCTGTTTACTCTTGTTTAAAGCAAACAGTCAAACTACATGTATTAAAAAAACTGCATACACTGATCCTTTAATTGGCCCCATGTGTCTTTTTGTCTGAAAAATCCTAACAACAGACTCCATTTGATACTGAGTATCACCCCGACTGTATCTCGGAGATCTGGTATAATACAATGTCATCCTCTCTGGCCAGCATTTTGATCGTCAACACCATGACTATAGTGTCTCTACCCTGACTGACGAGACGCAGCGCGTGAAATGATCAATTTTCACACAGTATGGTATCTTTATGTCTGGTGGTGCCAGAACCCACCAACAATTTCTTCAGGAATTGGTATATTTTCTTTTTTTGCGGTCGAACCTATATGGAAGTTTCGGAATAGACCACGACCTAGTCGCTAGAGGTGCTTCACAACTTGCCAAAGGTCCACGGTTTTCTCCGGGTTCTCCGGTTTCCTCCACCTATAAAACTGACTTCCATCGAATGTCAAAAATTTTGATTATGGTGTTAAGCAAATAAATAAAAGGAAATGTTTAATAGGTAAAATTAACCGACGACTATTTTGTCATACCAGAAAGAATTGTTTTAGCAGTTATATTGACCAGTTCTTGTGAGATGTGATCACATTGCCCCAGCAACCGCTTCCATGTTGGAGCCTGCACTTAACTTAGGCATTATGCACATCATCGTTGTTAACATGATGACCATAGCAATAAGCGATATTACAAAAGCACACCGATCAACCACATCCGCCACAAAATACCATTGCTCTCTAACTGCCGGTGATACTGTGTTTTTCCAATGGCGAATTTTAGGTCGGCGCCATGGGTAGCGCAGAGTAGGCTTCCTGGTCAGACAGTGTCGTCTGAACACTGCCGACTGGGTGACGCATGCACTGGTTTGATCTTCTGAACTGCTGACAATCTCCCCGTTTTCAGTACGGAAGATCCCGAATTGGCCCGACATTTGCCGATGAAATGTTGCATTGTTTTCATGCAATAAATGCTCGCGCTCTTTTTGGAATTGCCTGTCATATTCGTAGGCCTCGTTGTCACTGGACATTGGGTTATCTGGATGAGAATCCTGGATGTGGTGAACGTCGTCGCTTTCCGCCTGTTGTCTTCGTGGCGCAGGGCGACGTCTGACTGGTGTCCGGGACCTGCGCCCTTTGAATCTCAAGGAGCCTATGGGATTGGCCATCGGAGTCTTACAAAGACACGTGACCGCTCTGCATATGCACAAGATCCAGCGCGGAACTTTGTTGCAGAACCGCTCGTCACCTTGTTTCTTCAAGTTCATCACCAATGTGGCCACTATCAAGGAAATGCCGTTCATGGACATCACAGCAAAGAGTAGCAAGCCTAGAATGATGTGGGGGAAAAAATAAGTGAAGTTAAAACAAATGTACTAAGCTATGACTGCCCAACTTTCTACAAATGATCAACTCTTAAACATCAAAATGATCTTTAAAGGGATCAAATGATCAAAGAGTTGTATGACGTCACTGGTGAACCACATCATCAATATGGTCCATACATCTCACCATAGAA
This sequence comes from Acanthopleura granulata, assembly GCA_016165875.1. NCBI lineage: Eukaryota > Metazoa > Mollusca > Polyplacophora > Chitonida > Chitonidae > Acanthopleura > Acanthopleura granulata. The sequence continues at coordinate 29,233,183 of JABBOT010000005.1, read as the reverse complement.
TCAAAATATTTGACTGCGTTTATTTTGGTGAAAAAAATCTAAAAAATGCAGTGAAGGTTTTTCCGGATACAGTTTTTAATGGTCTTTTCACTCACCCTAAGTTCAGTAGTTCATTCTAAGTTACGAGGTCTTTCCCTTTAAACATTTAAAAGTATTGCGCGAGACATTTATTTTGCTAAAATTCCCTAGAACCAAGAGACTTTTCTAGACTAGAGGCAGACTTCTGGACAATTGACCTTTTTATCAGGTATAATACCACAAGTTAAGGTTAAATATGGCTGATGTCGAAGATAGCTTCGGGATCCTGGGGCCAGGCCTACAGTTTTAACCACCAACAGTGCACTCTAGTTGCCAGACAGACATCAGCTAGAGAGAGCTGACAGTGCTATGTTCTCTTTCAAAATGAAGACAAAATAAACTTGGCCAACTGCTACAGTGTATAATAAAATGGATATACTGATAAATGTACCATTACCGCGGCACAACAACAATTTCATACTGTAAACCTTTATAGTAACAATGACAACAGCCTAATTAGTTTGTTATAAAAGCATGAAATGCACTTTTGCAAACTGTTAACGGTTTGGTTTTAATGTTAAAGAAGAATAAAACATAAAAACGATGCCAAAATCAGATGAAAGAGCGTAAAAATTTATTTGCACATATAGCCTTTACTATTTATTTTGATTTTCTCTTTTAGGAGTATTTGAGTATTTGAAATTGTATGGTGCTTATTCGAGACCATCTCTTGGTATATATCGTCTTTGGGTAATAATGTCATAAGTATCTATGATACATATGATTAATAAATATATTTGTACTAGAATTTGGTCTTTTCATCCAACAAATTAGTTCAACCTGGTTTTTGATCATATGTTTATTTTGAACATATTCATAAATATTATCATAATTCGGATTAAATGCATATGTTTAAGTGTGAACAACTGATTTACATTCAAATACTTTATTACACAGGCATCAAAGCTTTATTTAGAATATTATTAAGCATTTTGGCGTCGTTTTCTTATGGTTTTGTCTCCTTTAAAGTTACGTACATATATACACTGTTAGATTGCTATGAGGCAAGGGAACTAAGAAAATGGATGGTTGATTGACGAGAATTGATGATCAAGACAATGTATGTTGGCTGGTTATGGAGAACGCAAGACACAACGTGCTGTCATATTGCACATAGCGGGCAAGAAGCTGGGTTGAGGGTGAAAAGAAGTGACAAGAGACTGAATTGTTGACAGGTTTAGTTGTAAAGGTGTGGGTTAAAGTTCCAAGGTCTTCATGTTGGACAAGTAACTTAGTTGCCGTAAGCATGAGCCTAACGGCATGGAACTTGGTTGTCAGGGCACCTAACGGTATGGAATTTTGATGTCAGAGGGAATTACGACATGGAACTACATGTTTCATGTAAAATGGCACTAAAATGTGCTGCTACAAACCTTGACACCAGGGAACTATATAGCTGTCATAGGCTTAGTTAGCGGAGAACAAGGTTGTTTCAGGTCATTTACTGTAGGATACTGGGTATCACATGGTATAATGTCATAGGGAACAATGAGCTCAATGGGCACTACGTCCCGGAACAGAGGACTCAAAGGAAAATAAAACTTACCTAAAAGCGGCGGTGTATTGGACACGGGAATGTTTTCAGCAATCAGCAGCTGTAGGAAGTATAAGGTAAGAACCACCGTCAGTCCGATCGAGACTTTCTCTCCACGGTGTGACGGCAACAGATAGGACACCAGGGTCAGCAGACACAGTAAAAGCGTTGGCGTCACCACGATGTAGTCGTAGTACTTTGACCGTCTTTTGAACACAAGGTGTAAGCTGACCTGTGGCTGAGGGCGATCTCCCGGGCACTTAGAGCCGTCCAACAGTGTTCGGCGGAGGGTGGTACTCAGAAGGTCAAACTCACTGTTCGTCACAAAGTTCGACATGTCTGGCTTGTTCGCTACTGCTATGAGGTCCATCTGCTTGGCGTCGTATATCCAGGAGCCGAATCTGACCGAACAGAGCTGTTGGTCGTACGGAAAATATCGAACGTCAACGGAACAAGAACTCTTCACCATTAGGGGAACATTCCAGCGCAGTTTTCCAGTGAAATCGGCTATGACTTTACTCGGTGTTACGTTGACGAACCCATCTTCGTGTCCGCCCGCGCTACAAAGAAAGAATATAATCAAAGGCACTTTCAAAAGCAAACCAAGGTTCTTCATACCCGTACTACTGACTGTCTAAGCATAAAAAGTAATGTAAGGTTAACTGGCATATCGTAATCCTTGTAGGCCCAAGGCGGAAAATCGTATGGATAAATAAGCAACATATCAATGTTTCTACAATGAGAAACTGTATGGTACAACATGTGTACGGATCTGTGTTAACATTGCTCGGAATTGTCTTTTGCTTATATAGAGTTGAAATGATTGTTACGATCTGTTAATGATATTTACATTAAAGTTCGAAAATAACTCAGGAATGGGCGATAAATTACTTAAAGGGAACTCACGTGTTGAATATGTAGATATCCGGTACCCATATGCGATCAGGGGGGATAATCACACGAGACAAGTTGGCATAATCCTCGGGCTCCCACTGCAAGCTCTCATCAAACCATTCCTGTAGAGGGAGTACAAAGAACATTTCAGTCATTGAGTCTAAGTTGTGCCGGGGACAGACGTATGAAAAATCAACCTGAAACGTGTCACGTGACCTCGTGCCTTAATAAATGTCAGCTTAACCCCCTTGAATATAGAAGGAAAACGGACAGAACGGGAGGCCATCATCACAATGCAGAAGAGTATAGCACGGCCAGTAAAACCAGAGCAGCGAATTGGTAGCTGGGGCCTATGCGCGACGTACCAGCCTGAGTTGTATTTTAATCTTTGGGCCAAAACTAGCAATCGGCTCGACGACCAGCAAGTAAAATGGCAAGTTAGTAATAAAACACAATGCGTGGAGTGTGTATTATCTAATCTTTTCAGTGACGAGAATAGTAAACCATATAACCGCAGAATAAATAGAAAATTAGCGGCATGCGGTTATCAACGCATATTAGAAGTACCGTCAATTTAGATAATATTTTTTCCACAGTTTACTCTTGATCTGTCCAATAATTAAAGAATACAAATGGATGATTTTTATTATAACACGTAAATATGTTTTGGTATGGCTTACTTCATATATCCAGAGAGCCGTGGATAAGATTTGATTCCGTTCATCCTGAAAAATAAACGTAGGTTACAGAGTTAATCACTTGGTGTCAAGATGGGTACAAACTTTACTGACAGCGAAGCGTAACTCAAATAATACGGTATACTGTGTAATAAATAATACTGTACTATATTAGTGTATGGTTGAATTCATGTCTTTTAAAAATAGTTTTAAAATTTGGTGTAGTTTTATGCATACATGTACAATTTTTGTTGGAGCTATCCTCTTAACAAAGGCAGGTATGTTTCCATGGTTATTGTGACCCTTTATCAATCTTAGAAAGACTTCTCGACACTAACATTTTCACCGCGCACAAGTGGCACCCACTGTGTCTAGTAACACAGCCCCTCACACTTTGACTGGATACAGCTTGCGCCTAATATGTCTAGTAACACAACCATTGACGTTTTCATAGGGTGCAGGTTGCACATAATGTGTCTTGTAACACAACCACTAACGTTTTTACCGAGTACAAGTTGCACCTACTGTGTCTAGTGACACAACCACTATTATTTTCACCGAGTGCAAGTTGACCATAATGTGTCTAGTAACACAACCACTAACGTTTTCACCGAGTACAGGTTGCACCTAAAGGGTCTAGTAACACAACCACTGACGTTTTCATCGAGTACAGGTTGCCACTACTGTGTATAGTAACACAGCCCCTCACACTTTGACTGGATACAAGTCGCACCTTCTGTGTTTGGTAACACAACCACTCACATTTTGGCTCAGTACAAGTTGCTCTTACCAGGTCCAGTATTTGGTTCAGACAGACACCGAATCTGACCGTGACTACAGAGCTGGCATTTTGCACCGGCCGCGTTATGTAGGTGTATGCGTCCAGTAAGTCCTGGACCAGCTTCTTTTCCGGATTGTCAGTATGGTCCACATTGCCAGCCAACAGCTTCTCTGTGTAGAAACCAGGAATATATAATTACATATAAATACATGTTTAATAGGAGGGGTGGGGCTGGGGCGGAGGAGCGGAGTCACCAACTTCTTAACCATCGCCTGGCATCCTGACGGTATAGCGGGATTTTGTATCTGGCCGGGTAACTGACAAGGCTGAGCACAATGACGGTAACTGACATGGGTGGGATTTTGTATCTGGCCGGGTAACTGACAAGGCTGAGCACAATGACGGTAACTGACATGGGTGGGATTTTGTATCTGGACGGGTAACTGACAAGGCTGAGCACAATGACGGTAACTGACATGGGTGGGATTTTGTATCTGGACGGGTAACTGACAAGACTGGGCACAGTGACGGTAACTGACATGGCTGGGCACAGTGACGGTGACTGACATTGAGTTTAGGCCTCGCTGTAAAACTGGCATGAGCATGTTTATGACGGTAAAAGTAGTGCTTTTAATGCATAACGTGTCGCAATGAGAGATGGCACGAGGTGGAGAGGGGAGGTGTTTGACAAAATACCACGGCAAATGAAAGGAAATTTAACTACAGGAAATTTAACTATATCTTTATGAGTGACACCGTCATTAAAACAAAGCGGCCACTTATCAACACAAACAGAAGCAGGGTGATGGGATTTAACTCTCATGATATTATTTCAAATATCTTCGTCTGTTTCCAGTTCCCATTTTCGATCATTCCATTGAATGTACAGACACAATGTCGATTCAGCCCATATCTAATGGTAATGTATTTATTCGATTAGTGTACAAAATGTGACAGATTCGAGGATATGACCATCATGTCAAGGTCAAGATGCAGCGAGATCGACGCTTTACAAGCGTCTGCATGGGTCGTCTACATGTCCAGCCTTGATATTGAGACTATATAGGCGAATACACATATCCTTACCTGTGGATGGGTGTGGGTTTTCCCCGGGTTCTGTCCGGTTTCCTGACACCAAAACACTGGCCCTCATCGTATAAGTGAAATATTCTGGATAGCAGCATGATATCTTGTAGACATGATATGACGTGAGCTAAATAGGTGTGATGACATGCACTGATATGGCCAGTGATATTGTACTGTTAACCCCATATTCCATTCTACATGTTCTAGGTAGAAAAACGACAGAGTAAAAGAAAGTGTACAAGAACGAAGAGTGCCTGTATTGTCTTACCGTGGGACTGGGCGATCCACAAGGAAATCCCTATCAGCAGCGCCAGTCGAGCATTCTCAGACACCATACTGCTAAGCCGTTCTGAAACCAGTCGGCAAACAAGGCGCTTGTAACAGGTGATGATGGAAATCTTGAAATAAAATAGATGAAAATTACGTGCATTGCTAAATACTGAAGAACTAGCCCTTTTTCCTGATGGAGGCACTCGATACATGAACGTGAGGCCAGTGTGCAATGGCGGATAGACAGGGTGTGGGACGCGAGGAGGTACACTGGTCAGCCTAAGGAAACAGTCTTCTGGAACGTGGAACTTCCCACGGTTAGATACAGTTTCAAAACACGACCGTGGGTTCATTAAGGTAAGTCATTAGCTCGGTAACGCGATAATGAATGCCGAGGTGGCAAAGACAGTGTGGTGAGAACAGAAAAAAGCAGTCTTACCGAGAATGGTGGGTGTTAGGTCACAGACCCAGCGTGGAGTTCTCCTTCGGTTCGCACAGGCAGATTTTCTCCGGGCGAATCTGTTATTGATTTTGCGTGTGCTGATCCCGGTATCCCCAACCCGGTAGTCGTATACCGCGGCGTTTAGCTGCGAGAGTTAGATGTAATTACCTAGCAGCCCGGATAATGGCATAGATTCAGCTGCCAGATGGTCATTGGCCTCATAACGGAATATTCTTCTCGATGTTTCAGTAAATGCTTCGCAATAATACCGTCTACTGCTGCCTGGTGTGGATATCCTTTCTCTGTTCTGGCACTGTTGTATACCTGTCCTCGATTGAGAAGGATCAATTGTGCAGAGGCATATTACAATGGTTTTCCCCACTAAATTACGAGTACAATGCGAGTACATAACACTGTGTGAAGGTTTTGTTACATCAGAAGCTCTAAGAAGATTTTAAGCATCAATAGTAACAGTTGACAGGGCGAAATGCAACAGGATAAATAACTGAATAATCATGGAAACAATGTTATTAAGACAGTTCATGTTATTAAGCCAGTTCATCTTCAGAGCTGATGACAGTTCACATGAAAGTGAGAAAAATTGTCAATACCATAATAATGAAATTTAAAAAATATCCAAAGTACCGGCACTGCCTGTTTAATGTAGCTGTGCCTCTCACCTCTCCACTTGCTATGATCACAAGACAGAGTTTCTGGGTGTCCATAAAGGTGCGTATATGTAAATGTTATAGATATATTTTCTGCTGGAGAATACATTCTCATCACGAGTGGTTGGTGCCGTGAGAACAATGATTAAAACTGTTATCAATGAAAAAGCATAAATATTACCTTGACCAAATCTGTGCTTAAGCTAAAGGCGAAAGAGAATGTTCTTTCACCGTTTTGCACTTCCGAGGAAGCTCTAAAGAGTTATGTTTAATTCTAGATAATCTCATTGGCTTTAGAAACTTGAGTTTAATGAAATGAAAATTCCAGCCGAGAAATAGCATTGTAAACACCTTGATTAGCTTTTACTGGCTTTCAACTCCTATCCTACAAGGGAAGGTCTGCGAACGGTTGTGAGTTTCCCCCGGGCTCTGCCTGGATTCCTTCCAACATAATGCTGGCCGCCATCGTACATGTATAATTGAAATGCTCTTGAATACGGCCTGAAACACAATTCTAAATAAACAAACAAACAAACAAATAAATAAATAAATAAGTAAATAAATAAATAAACAAAAGTACTAGATAAAAGGACAACTGTTTGCATGGAACCGGGTTGTCAGCACAACAAGTGCGACAAAGTGATTGCCCAGTATTCACTGCCCTACTTGATTCTTCCTGCTTTTGAGTGCATATGCACTGTAAATGATCACATCAAATGACAACATGTGAAAAAAATCAGCGCCTCCCTCTAATATGGGTAAGTTTATTGCCAGAGTGATTTCAACTGAAAACCTAACGGAACAGCCATATGTGGGGCATTCTGTCAAAGATCATACATGTATGTAGGGCATTCTGTCAAGGACCATACATGTATGTGAGGCATTCTGTCAAGGTCCATACATGTATGTGGGCCATACTGCTGGGAGCATACGTGTATGTGGGGCATTCTGTCAAGGACCATACATGTATGTGGGTGTCAAGGACCATGTGGGCGTCAAGGACCGTACATGTATGTAGGGCATTCTGTCAAGGTCCATACATGTATGTGGGGCATACTGTTGAGGACCATACGTGTATGTGAGGCATTCTGTCAAGGACCATACATGTATGTGAGGCATTCTGTCAAAGTCCATACATGTATGTGGGTGTCAAGGATCATGCATGTATGTTGGTGTCAAGGACAGTACATGGCTGTGGGGCATTCTGTCAAGGTCAATACATGTATGTGGGGTATACTGTCGAGGAGCATACCGTCACTGAGTCATCTGCCTTTTTTGTTTATACTCGTTATCCATATAACGGACATCCCTTGTCCCTGATTGCCCCCGGTGCAGGTTAGCTATGACGCGCTTAGGATACGTCATGTTATGATGCTGTTTGTATGACCTCACTCCTCGCCACTCTGTCTGCAGCTATCCTGAAAGGAGTGCTTTGAATTATTTTACTGCCGACTTCTAAGCGATGTCTCGTAAGTAGAAACCATATTGTTTACACGATTCTGTCTATATAATAATGTGCTTTAGTTACCTTTCGTTAGCGTTTATATGTTGTCCTGATAAGCTGCATTTGTGGGTTCTTTATAACAGTTAGTGTGACGTTGTTTCGCTTGTGCTAGGCAAAGATGGCTGCCAGCGAATAACATGGCTACAGCTAGGGGAAAGTCCAAACCGGTGCTCAAGTTTTGCGGCTGATCATCACTTGTTCAGTGTAATTTACCTATTTCTGCAGCATAACGTTATGTTATTCTGTAGACTTTTCTATTACTTTCAGCGAGATAAATGGTTCGTTTTATCTTGAATTATTGCGCATGTAGTTTTCAGTGCAGCTATGTGACGATATGCTTGACTGAATTGTCGTACGATTGTACCAGACTTAGATATATCTGTTAATTCAGCTGTCGTGATTCACATCAAAGTTACCCGATTAGGATTTCTTCTCTAGTACCATTTAATAGTTACTTTGCTTTACACAATTAATGTTTGTGTATTTAGGTAGACACAGATGTCTCGACTGTGTGATGTACCCGGTATTCTGAGCTGGATACGCCGTGTTTCTCCTGATGTGTTCCTGGTCAACAGGGGTAATTAAGTTTATCACGATTTGTCTGATAATTTCTTTATCATATCCTTTGCAACAATTGCTATACTTTTATGTGTTCGACTTTATAGTTAGTGTTGAGAAAATATAATGGTGAGCAAACTCTGTCTAGCGTTCACTGTGTATAATGGTATATACGATAATAACTGATAACGAGCGCTTGGAGTCAAAGATACTTAAATATGCATTATTCTCTAATCTAGACGTATTGTTTACTGCATATGTTTGAAAATATATGTGTAACATTACTTATGTCACATTCTGTGTTTATGTTCACAGAGTTATTCACGGGACCAGTGAATAAAATTATACACATGAAGTCCTCGCCACCACAAATCGTGCATGTTTCGTTCATTTCCCACGTCACAATACGTGTAATCCGTTTGCTTAGTCTACATCTGAAAGCAGCCCGAACTGGAGAGAATCAAGCCAGCCATAGAGCCTCGAACCAAGGAGAGAAAGTTTCATACAGCCACATCTGACCCAAAATATACATTTACATACACTCAGTCACAAAGCATACTGTACGCACAATTTGATATTTTTTTTTCAACTTGAGCGCGTTCAGCGCCACATGTTATATAATAGCATTTGGAAGTCGATATTCGTTTACTAAGTTTGGCAAACTACGTTTATGTACTTACGTCAGTAGCACCATCCTTAATAATGAATAGTAAGTACCCTTTCTCTTCTTATAAATCTGCGGTTGTGGCATGTTTAAGAGACCAAAGAACACAGTCTCTCTGTGTGTGCCAGGGGCGGGTCTGTTACTTTCAGTTGTTCGTTGGCTGCCAAGAGTTGTCTCCCATGTAACACAAACTGCACACTTAATGCCCCGGTTATGATCACCCCGACAACGGCTGGCTTTGTTAAAAGTTTTGTTCATTTGTAGAAGTAAATTTACGCATTCCCTGCATATTCATACCGTATTCTGAGGCTCAGTACGATCTGCGCTTTCCAAGCTGATCCTGCCGACTAAAAATTTCCATTGCCTTAGTTATTTTTCTTAGTCAAATGATGCTGCTCTTGGGTCACATACTGGCCACCCAACCTTGAGCCACATACCGGTCACCGAACCTTGGGCCACATACCGGTCACTGCACTTTGGGCCACATGCCGTTCCCCTCAGCTTGGGCCATATACCTGTCACCGCACCTTGGGCCACATATCGGTCACCGCACCCTGGACCATAAATCGGTCACCGCACCTTGTGTCACTATCGCGATTCAACTTATAGTTTTTCTTCAGGACGTTTCAGCCTTGTCTTTAGTAACATCTGAGTAATGGTCAGTTCTGTGTGGTAATCTATGCCGTCGACATCACATTACCATATAGCTTATCGCATAAACCAAGACCACGGACATACATATATACATGTATGCCAGAATGCTGTTGAAAAAATTCCACGGCCGCAATGTATTTTTTTCGTGTCCAATCTCTTGATGTCAATGATACCTCCTTGACTAGAAAGCGCAAAGTACACGAATATATGACATCATGCCTGGTGAACTGGAAAAGAACGCCTTCTGATTGTGGGATAACATTCGTCGGTATCAAATTACAGCCCATAAAATTCCACTTTCTACGTTTTCTCTTCTTTCTTATATCAATGTATTTTGCTTGCAGATTTAATGAATCTGCCCCACTCTCTAACTTTCTTGGTTGTGAAGGAAAACAGACTAGTAAAGAAATAATGGCGAGTTCTTGAAGATAAAATCGATACTAGAAGCCTTGTGCTGTCTTCGAAAGGAACGATTTTCTGTATTGCTCCGAAAAAGTGTTAACTGTTAATTTTCTCTTTCACTCTCTTTTTTTCTCTTTTCCTGCACCGACTGAGCCGAGAGCATCTTCATAACGCATGCTCAGGGAAACAGAGAATTCCTTCCACAAGTTTTAAACCAACTGATCTGATTTTGTGCCCTAAATCCCCATTTCTCGTTTATCATAACATGTTCGTGTAAAGACGTTAGGCGTTTCCGGTTGTATGAATCTGTGATGCCCATGGTTTTGGAATTAGCGCGCTAGTGTAGCGCAATGAATCAGTAGTCTGTCTGGGTTCATTTTCAGCTCATGGTGGCTTCCTATTCGGCCGTAGTTGGGAAGGCCCACGGCTGGTCGAGGTTTTCCTCTTATATGAGAAATATTTTTGACTATATGGTAAAATGCCAATCGAATAAATAAATAAAAAGAAACAGTGATTTTTTTAAAGTGATCTAGCTCCTGGAGATACTGATAGTGACGTTTTAAATTCCTCTGCTTCGGAGATCTTTGGGTAAACAACTGTGCTCAAGCGATCAATGAACCTAAATCGATTCTGAGGAAAATAATAACCAAAAATATTCCTTCAGGAAAACGTAAGGGTCGCTAAGAGACAAAAGGCCAGATCTTTACTGCTTCAAACAAGTACACAGTTCAATAGGTTCATCTCAGAGGACACGATACTCGGGGCGTTTAAGAGGTTACAGAACGAACATGCCCAGTTCTGGGGTGTATGTCAGTGGGCACTACTGATTGAGGCCGACCTGGGACAAAACGTTTGCAGTCGCCCGTCGCACCTCCAATTTGCTCTTCCTTATAAAAGAAGCCCTAGTCTTTTGAATCGACTTCCCATACAACCTTCTGACAAGCCGGGTGGATGAATGAAGAAATCTTTAACTAGCTGTACAATTACAGGAACTCAACAAGACTTGATTCCACGACGTATTGACTTGGCAAGGTCGATGGCTAAATTCAGGGCGGGCGAGTGTGAGAATACGCTGGATAGTGCATGTATGCAGACTCCATGACAAACATTGGCTGCTCCTCGCTGCTGTGATATCGTTGTCTTTATATATTAACAATATGGATGTAAATGCCTGTGACAGTCTTCTCTTGAAGGCACCTACGGGCTCAGCCGGTTACACATGAGATATGTGGTTATTGTGTCTTGTGTTAAATTTATTGTGTTTAGTAGTCTGTAGCAATTTGTTGATATTTTGTTCAATATTCTGTAATCCAGCAATCTTAAGGCTTTCTCGCTCGGTGCTGAGTTGAACACTACTTTGCTGTATAAATATCTATTTATTTATTTGTTGTTTAACTCTCGCCATATACTAGCTTGCGCGGCGCGAGTATGTTGTGAAATATTAAGATTGTAAGGTTGCATTCCTGTGATAATATGTATCTTGAAAATTAAGTTTTGAGGTTTATATACATGTACATTCAATGCCGAGCAGACCTCGCGACAGTGGTGAACTGTACAGAAAAACTAAAGAATAAAAAAAAACAGCTGAGAACGGCGAAATTGTTATATATGCTAGCCAAAGTTGAATAAATAAGGAAACTAACTCGAAGAAAAAAAGTCATTTTGACGTTCTCAGTATTTAGCTTTCGAAATACTGAGAACGTCAAAATGAATTTCTTCGGAGTTACTTTGCTTATTTATTATGCTAAGCTATTCAGTGGATGGATTAGATTGTAGTTAAAGCTTGTGTAGATGTGTATGGAGACTGTGTGAGCAGTGCTCATTTATTCCAGGAAATGACAATGGCTTGCTATTTCTACGTGTCTAATTTTGAAGACACTTTGCCCCCTGGGGTGTTAATGGTCAGCTAATTGCATCAGCGGACTGGATGGCTCCGGGAGGCGCGGGTTACTCTGGAAACAGAATTCTAATGAAACTTTAACGAGCATCTGTATAGGTTAGGTTATACTAACTGTAAATGTGGCCGGTAAACGCACTGCTGAATCAGAAAAAATAATCATGTTCGTTTTCAACTTGGTTACTTTACTTACACAGTCAAAGAAAACAACCGTGTGTATGTGTCCTTGTATATATATATATATGATACTATCCTACATTGAACGTTCAGTCTACATAAACTAGCATAAAATAAACGCGATTATTTCCTTCTTGATAGGTTTTAAGGAGTCTGTTTTGGATAGGAATCTTTTTCTTTATTGCTAACGAATTTTCGATGTTGGCTTTCACGCACACAAAAACAGACTTAACACAGTTTCTACGTTACAGGAATGATTACTGAGAACAGACAGGTTGTGAAAATTAAAATAAGGAATATTAAAATGTGAAATACAGAAGCGTTGACTGACAAGTGACTATGGTAATCTTTATCCAGTCGTCGCCTTACCTGCACTGCGGGTAGGTCGTATGCGCGGTCGCCAGGTCGTACTCAGGGTCACGGTAGAGCCATGCCAGCTCCTTCTGACAAACATGGTTTTTACAAGTTTTCATTTTCTTAAATCAGCCATGTTGATAGACAATAGTTTAGCGGAGGCCCTCCTATCTCTACATCAGAGTTCGACATAATCTGAGACCCAAGCTTTATCAATGGACACGCCGTACCAGCCACTGCAGACCCTCCTGAGCTTCTCTGTCGCCATTGTATCGATGGATACCCTTGACGCTACACAACAGTTCACATCGCTTCAGGCCTTCAGGTTGACTCTTGCGGTTGTGGTGGGTAATTTGAGCTTAGGTTCAAATACTTGTAAATCGTTTCTACCAGACAGAAATGTTAGGATTAATCAGAGTATTCTTCTTAAATGTACACCACGGACTTGAAAAAGACATTAAAATGCAGGTTTGTGCTGAGAGAATTGACTGGATGACGTAGTTAAGGTTGATTTGTGATTGGGTAGTAGGCCTATTACCAGCAGGTCCACAGCATTTAAGGGTCCTTCTGCAGGGAAGAGAAAGAGAACCACTAACATTATCAAGGTGTAAATAGGTGGGCAGGAGTTATCAACACAATGTCTGCGATAGACTGCACCGTTACATTTTTATACCAGAAGGCCAAGAAACAGACTGCGACTTATTACACAGATAATCTAATAATACAGCTAACAAAAAAGCATCAAAATATATAAAACTAATTACAAAATAGAAAAATTAGATTCGATATGTAAAAATCAGTCGTGGTGGACTTTTGATTTTTTGAGGTTTTTACAAGTTCCACTTACGTCATTTACAGAACCGGGGACACTTATTTCGTCACAGTCACTCAGGATGTATGTTTCATTACGCTTGTGTTAATTAAGTATATCTCCGGCCGTAGGTGGGAAGGTATGCTTTCACATGGCATGTTCACCTCAACAGGTCAATCTGATGTGGCTTTAGAATTGATCTCCTACAGCAGAGTCTTCATCCTGTTTCATCTACCGTAGAGATACAAGCTTATAACTTTTTTTCGGAAATTTGTACCATAAGGATAATTTTGCCATCTATCATACAGGTCCTGTCTGCAACGCTAAGTGTACTGGGGCAAACCCGTACACAGCATTAACTTACACGCACTTGTGGGTCTGAATTCAATTGAAATCCTTCGGAACCTCCGCAAACATACTGAAGTGTACATTTTCAGCATGAACGACAGAGAATATTGTATATAGAACGCACACTTCTGTGCTACAGCCCAAAATCTACTTAGTTCTCGTTGAACTATTGCCTCAAACCTAATTTTATTCTATTCCAAATATCATGGACTTAACATCTGTTGGATGAAACTTAATTCCTCGCTCCCGTTTGTTTGTATGGGTTACTTTCAATGCATCATACATCCCTATTCTAAATTGTTTCCGGCTTGCCAATATGCGTCCCAACCCAAAATAATAAGATTGCTCAACGTGAAGTTGAAGCAATTTCACTATGGTGTATTACGCTGAACTCAGAGCAATATTTCGCGATACGTGTACTCCAGACTAGTTTGGCTACAATATCGTGATAAAAGTCGACAATAACAATGGTAAGGAGACCTTTTCAGGCTTCTCGGGCCGTGAAACTGTTGACTCGGAGCCACAGCAGACCTTTGTGTAGCCCTCAAAGGATCTGGTTACTTGTTTATCGTGGACGCATGTAGGAATATTCTGCAGGTCCGTGTAGTTGTGAAATAAACGCTGGTTTAAATGCTCCAAAATAGGTAAGGGTGCTGTATCAGTGGTAGCACTGAGGTCGGCTAATCCAATCAAATCTGAGAAACTTTGCCTTGCAAATCAAATAGAGTGCCAGATCGTTTAAGGAAACGTTGGCCGCGATCTACGTATGTAATAATCCCATCAAGTTAATACCGCAGCGATTCCCCAAATCCGCCTCAGCAAATACACACTGGAAAGCCTCTTTTCTGAGGAAAATCGATATAACTTGGCTAGCCTAATGTGCTCCAGAGCAGCCTTATTGTCCAGAAGCAGGTCCGCGGCCTGCCCGCTCAGCTAACCAACCGTGTGAAACACCCTCATTTCATCTGTTACACTGATGGCGTTTGACGACTTGCAGTATTCATGGTTCATACTGATAGGCAATCCAAACCCGGCAGCTTTGATACAACAATATACATCGAATAACGACAGAAGATCTTTCTTTGCCCGGCATCTACGTCAGGCCGTCCCAAATCGCACGAACCATACACGTACCTCCTATGCATTGCATTGGAACCAGTGCTTGTACTCCATCTTTGTTTTTTGACTAATTTTTCTCAAAGTACCTGTAGCGTAAAATCATCTTTTACCAGAATACTGGAATCCTAAGTATTACAATTCATCGTAAATTACTTATTACTTTTTACTTAGATCCGGTCTGTTTTGCATTTTTCGTGCACTGTCAGGAAAATTAAATATCAATAGCCTGACTGAGATGAAAATGTCAAGGGTCGTATCTCCCCTGATCTGTTTTGATATACCTGCCTGTTCTCACCACTACAGGTTAACATACTTTCCCGTGAGATTTTCGCCTTTGTACGCTTCCATATCTCATTTGGTTCCACCAGATGACATTTCAAGATTTCGACGAATCAACTATTTATTTTTCTCATAGTTTTAACATTTTGTCAGTGTAATGCGGTCGGTGCAGCGTTATAGTGTAGGTGTAGTGTCGTTGGATAAGTGTTACAGTATCATTGTAATGTACGTAGGTAAATATTACACTGTCAGTGTAATGAGGTGGTCTAAGTGTCACAGTATAGGTGTTATATGGCTGGAAAAGTGTCACAGTGTCAATGTTGTATGGGCAAGCAAGTGTTAAAGTGTCAGTATTATCTGGTTTGGTAAATGCTATAGTGCCAATGTAATGTAGCTGAGCAATTTACATTGCCAGTGTAATGTGGATGGATAAATATTAATGTGTCAGTGTAATGCAGTTGGGGGAAGTGTCACAGCATCAGTATAATGTGGGTGAATAAATATTAGTATTTCAGTGTAATGCTCTTGGGGGGAAGTGTCACAGTATCAGTATAATATGGGTGGATAAATAATAATGTGTCATTGTCACAGTATCAGAATAATCTGGCTGGATAAGTGATACAGTGTCAGTGTAATATTGAGAGGTAGGTATTTAAGTGTTAGTGTAATGCTGCTGGGTAAGCTCAGTGTAACTTTGATAGAAATGTGTTAAAGTTAAAGTGTAATGTGGCAGGGTAAATGATACAGTGTAAGTGTATTGTGGCTGGGAAAGCGTTACAGTGCCAATGTTATATGGCTGGGTAGGCGTTTCAGAATTGCATTACGTGTCTTGGTAAGCGTTGTGTCAGCGTTATGTCGACAACTTCTGTATATAATTAGTTCAGTTGTACACGCAATGTTTTAAAGAAAGGGCGTTCCGTCTTTTTCTTGCAATAATATGGAAGTCCAACATTTCAGTTTGTACAACTTATGGTATTACCTTGCACGCTCAAAGGAAATTTTCGTAGTGAGTTAAGTTATATTACAAAGAGGTGGATATAGGCGACAGGTTAAAAGAAACATGCTAATAGAAGAGTAGTAAGATTCATGGACAGCTTCGATGGATGAAATGTGCTGCTGAAGAAAACTGTCGTAAGTAGCTGTAATGACATCAGGCCCGCGTCTATGTCGTGCTGCACCACTTTACTTTAATCAAACAGCGTCGGGACAAACGACTGCGATGGCAAATGGCGAGAATAGTTACGTTTAGAGACTGTGATATAATTACAGATCTCCGCTTCTGGCGTCTGAATGATTCTTTCATCTACTCTGTAAATTCTATCCACAGTCAACAGTTATTCGGAAATATTAGACCTGTTTTGTTGTTGCCAATTATTTTACAGGATGTTTTAGCACCGTACTTGGACGCACCAAAACCAAGCTTTGGTTTGGTCTCCAGTTAGGTTGGTACTTTAGGCTATCCTTGAAAGATACTTCAGAAATAAAAGATAAACCGTGTGAAAAGTGATGAATGTGTACAATTTCCAAAAACTTTATCCACCAAGAGCTGTTTATCTAAAGTATGATACAATACATTTTTGTGCCACTCTGATTGACCCCGGGGGCTTGAATTGAGAACTAGTGTTGAGACGGTTACACAATGTTCACTGAACCAAAATGTCTGTTGAAAATTAATGCACTTTCCCTACATTGTTTGCTTCGAAACATTTTTGGTCTTCTCTCATAACAAAAATTGACCTCCTGTGCTATAACTGTGGTCAGGTTTATCAGAGAAGGAAACCGGGGTACGGCATCAAGCTACCACCCTTGACAGGTGATGGCCTAAAAACTGTGTTACTGCAAGCCGCGGCAGAACCGGGGACAGCTGGATCCGGACACGCGGTCATTGATGGTGGT
Source organism: Acanthopleura granulata (assembly GCA_016165875.1). Lineage (NCBI taxonomy): Eukaryota > Metazoa > Mollusca > Polyplacophora > Chitonida > Chitonidae > Acanthopleura > Acanthopleura granulata. Next base: position 29,216,090 of record JABBOT010000005.1, on the reverse strand, counting down.
ATAATGGGGTAATGTTTACCTTTTCTAAGTGTTATTCGCCTGAAAATACTGTATTTCGCAGGAAACCGACGAGTCTGCTCTTAACGTGTAGTACAGGTCTTCCAGATGTGTTTAAACTGAAGATAGACCGTCTTAGCTCAGGTGTACAGATGAACATACAATACTATCTTAGATAGATGGCTTGACATCGATTCAAGGACTGACAAAAGTACTGCTACGAGTATATTGTCTAGTATTATGTAAAATAGAACGAACGCAACTTGACGAAGTTTGAATTTTGTGAAGGATCGTCTATAACCGAACGAGATCAGCAATATCTCCGCGCAGTTTAGGTGATTTCGCGTTCTGTTTACGCATGCCGCAAAGTCCACAAAATGAAAACGAAATGATGATGTAGTTTTGTCGAAATTGGCAATGTAGATCAGAGAACTGCCCCAGCTTACCTTCAACTTTTGAGTAAACTGAGTACATTTGGGTACAGGCTTTCAGGGCGTCTTCCTGTATAGTCTTCCCGTTGTTCAAAAACCAAAGAATGGCACACACTGTGCCACGAGAAACAAAATACTGCTGGCAAAACCAAAGAACGTTGGGTGAAATGGAGAAGGAGATAGTGATACTATGATGACGCGTAATGAATACTAATCTGCTGTCTAAATGGCCAGTCTCACCATCTCGAATTCTACAGCCGCGGGTCATTAAATTGTCAGATCTGAATGCCCAAGTCAGGATGGGCAACAAACATCATTTCCTTTTCTCGCACCATGTGTGATATTGCTGATCTCGTGTGGGTTTAGACAATGCTTTCTTGTTGTGTTCTGGAATGAACTAATTCAATTTTACGACAATCATAACTAGAGATTGCGTGTCAGAAAAACCTCCCTTTCCTTCCCACGTGAGACCTAGGTGGCCAGACGACTCAAATGGTTGCATTTGTCTTCCATACTTCTTTCAGCGATAGATGACTTGGTACACATAATTTCAAAAGCCAGTGAAAATGGTTACACTTATTTATTTGATTGTTGTTAATAATCATGCTACAGTATTTTACCCCTCGGCCAATACTGGCCAAGTGATGTTGTCGTAACAGGTGGCGTTCATCCGTCCATTTGTCCATATCCTTGTAAACGCTGTGTCTCTAGAACCGTGTGGACCAAATTCGCCAAACTTACACCACGCTTACACTTTGACACGAGTATTAACCCTGTTGATTTTTAGGAATCCCCAGCTTTTCTTCAAAGTCTTTGGAGTCATTTAAGTTAAATTTTATAGAAGGCTATGTCTCTTGAACAGTGTTTCCCACGTTCACCAAACTTATACCACACCTACACTGAGGCATGATTAAGAACCCTATTGATTTTCGGCGACCTTGACCTTTTCAAGGTCATTACAGTCGTATAAGTTATGAATGGCTGGTATTATGCATAATGTTTCTTTGAATTTGTATCTTTTCGTTACATTGTACATGTGCTTAAGGCTGAAGGGTTTTAAATGCATTGCACGGTAATTTTTATGCATACGATGGTGCGTTCAGTGTTTTTAGTGGAAAGTGCAGGAATCGAGGAAAAGCGCGTGGGGCGAATAAAATAATTCTTTCTCTTCACAAAAAGGTGCTTACACGACACGCTCGAAATAACCCAGCTGACGTAAAAAATTGTGAGTTAAGGGTATACGAAATAAGTACCGTACCAAACTGGAAACAACAATTATAGCCCAAAGCCACTTTACTAAAGCAATGTGTGTGGCGTCTATTTATTCAAACATCATTCTGTGGGTTTGAATTTTCTGCCCTTCCGCTCACATTTATGTCAGATATCCAGCTGTTTACAGAATACAGAAAAGCCTAATCTTCTATGCTTCCTGCCTTAATGTGGTATCATTAAAATGATTCACACGGTTTTGAATTTTAATTTGTTCAGCAATAATTTTACTGATTATCTGTTAGAGAATGTTCTTATCGTTTTCAGCTTGATAAAATACTCATCCGATTTCTGCATGGAAAAATGCTCATCACATCACTCAGTTCCGTGGTTTCGCGATCACTTTACTAAATAGTTATCTCATTACGTGAAGGAAAGGAGCAAGAGTGGTCGAGGTATTGACATCTCTTTATATGCCATTTCCCTAGAGCAATGGCTTTTACTCTACTAATTAATCCCAAGATTGTGAGCTCCCTGTCTGCTTAAAGCAGTGTCAAACGTCCAAAGCATTTCTGACTTGCAGAATTACCTTGTCACATCTGATGATGGTTACCACGCCAGCTTATTTTGTTTCATGGCATCCGAAACGGATGACGTTTGACTTCATATGGAGGGGCCATTCAGTTTTGATTTTTACTCTTATTGTGTGCTATGACAAATAAGAGCTAGTTTGCACAGTACAAGAAATGTCTATTAAGATAGCCGAATTCACACAGTGGTCTAAAAAATTATCGATGGTCATCTACTTCGCAATTATGGCATGGAGTGCAAAGAGAATGATGACGTATTTTGACAAGCTGAAGGAAAACAGTGACTTAACATAAAATCTCTTCTTTCGATTTTGAAGTCTGCTGGTACTCGGGTTATAGCTGTAACTAAGCCGTTCAGAGTCAATGTTTTGATCCAGTAAAGTATTTACTATCATTACCGAAGGCTGCTTTATAAGGATGTAAATACTTAGCTGCGATGAAGATTGCAACCCAACTAACCCTCATTCAGCGCCTTCAAAGGTATCTGTATTGAGTTTGACATTGAGTTTGTCGCCCGACACGGTTGCACCCCATTCGAGTGCTTTTCGCTGAAATAAAGGTTTTCCTTTTAACTTAGAGCGGGTGCGTCTTACTAAAATTGACAACCAAAGCCCATACATGACGTAATGATGTCATATAGAATATTTCATCGTCTCGTACATACAACATACAGCATTTGCAACTATATCAACTTTCATGTAAAATAATATATGTCACATCCTGCCGTCTGCGCTTTGAAGACGTAACATGAAATGAGGCTTACGTGACGGGTCCGGAATTTACAATCAGCGCTGTTTCAGTAATGCTAAGGCGACACAATGCATTAACCGATGTCCCCGTTCCACACAGCAATCGTAGGATAAGCTAATTGTATCTACCAGGGCTACCTATCTCTTTAGCATGGGTTGTCGTGGTAGTTACGATCAACCTTCTCTACGATTGCTTTGTGGAACAGGAGCCAGAGCCCATGGCAACACCTTCTATAACAGCTGCACTGCTTACCTCATTTAGTCCACATTTTTTGTCGACTTTCATTCTTTTTTCAAAACATTGCACCTACAGAACTTGACACCCTGCCACGAGGAGATACCGCATATCTACATTCTAAGGACCCCTCGTCGCCATATGACTGAAAACTTGCTGACTACGACGTAAATCCCACGCACATACATATTCAACACTGGTCGTTTGCAGTGGTCCATATAATTCCGGGATAGGCGTGGATTAGGCTTGCGGGGATAGAACTATATCGCGGCGACTGGAAGTATGACGGACAAACGTTTCACTTGTTTATTGCGTCGAATAAAACAAATATAAAAAAAAATAAAAATACCCCTCATATTGTTTCAGACGCCTGAAATATCCGCGACATAAAACAACACTATCACTCTTGAAATAAGGAATATGTATTGTGTGTTGTTTAGTTTCCCTCAAAGACAGCCTAGTGATTGCAGTAAGGCTGTCTTGGTGCATGCTTGAAAACTGACCGGATTTGTCTGAAAACCCGTGGAATATTTTACAGAGAAATTTGTTGAGGTTGAATCAAAGGAAGTTGCTATATGGAAGACAGACCTGAAATTACAGCTTGAAACTTATTAACTGACGGTTAGATTCGAACCAAAGTCTTTCATATATACATATACAATTGTCTGCTACAAACTGGGTGTGTCTATCATAACCGATGAATTCTTAGTGAACTTTGATCAAAAATTAAGTCAGCAGAGAGAGAAGCTTTCAGTTTCCCGCCCCTCACACTCATCTTTATATGTCCGGGACAGGACCTCCTGTATGGCCATTCAGCACTCCCTTTATTCCCGATGATGAGAACAGCTCGCGCTGGAATTGCCATGTAGCTCCCATGGCATGCATTGTACAATTCCCACTTCTCCGCTGGGAGTCTCTTTTTTCTAGTACATCACCTCTGATTGGCCTGCTGTTCAATACAATCTCTTCAGATCTGATCACTTTGGTGTAATCATTAAGTGTCTTTTATTGGAGAAGTTCTTGCGGCAAGTCCTCTTGACTTTTCACCCGTCCATCCGGAACTTTTTTCTCCGGTCATGCCATAGCACTGGTCGATCTGTCATGTCTGCTCGGTTTTCCGGGCCCCTCAACATATCGTATATAAACAAGCTGGGAGAGATCTGCCGTCGACTGGCGTCCCCTGCCCGCCATCATCCACAGATCAGCGCACAGCAAGCAGCTCACAATGGGAAGCTCCCATTTTCAATTTCCCAACACGCATCAATCAATGGGAGTGGATGTATTTAGTTGGCGAGTACGGTAGGGCAGCTCAAAACGATCTGGTTAAGGGAGCAATCACAAGAACAGTCAACGTGGAGACCAGTGTCCCAGTTAAAAATATCCAAAACAAAATCCTGTCAACCACTTGGGCCACTTTCCGCCATTCTTGTATTATCTCATACTCGTGATCCTCTCTGTCGTGTTTTTCTATCAGTCGTTTCAACGCGCGCAGAATTTCTTCGTTTGTTTTTGAGACGTTTCTAGGGTTTTTATTGTTCGTCCTTCGGTAGTTCTCGTTGGAGAGAGTAGAGTTGGTTCTCGAGTCCTGCTTTTCGTTAGAAAACGGCAAGCCACTTTGGTCGAGCAGGGTATCCGCCATACCGTTTTCTAGATCGTCCTTTAGCTCTTGCGCCATGTTTTCAATTGTCATTTTCAAGGAGACCTTGCGCAGGAATTGGGCTGTGTCGCCCGAATAGTAGTCCCTGTAGGTGGTCTCGCCCGCGGGAAGACATAACCAGCGAGCCATACGGCCCAGAAAGATGTTGCGAAGCCAGACGGGAACAGCCTGTTTGCTGGGTCCTCTATGATGAAGGTTCAGCACAAACACGGTCATGATGACAGAGAGTGACGTCAGTGACATCACAATGGTTAGGTAGATACCTGTGAACAGATAAGCATACTTTGCTAATATGCGGAATAATTGTCTCATGTCAAAGAGGGGAGAGTTTAGGGGGAGAGAATCGAGCAAGTTCCATGGGAAACTAGGTATGGTGTATCGTCAAACGCGCAAGCTGGTATAAAAGTAATGAAGCTTAGAGAACAGCCACCTGAACAGTTGGCTGCCAGCTCTGCTTTCCCTATTCCCAGTTCTCTGTTGTTTATACTAAGTATTAGATAGCATATCACATAACCAGTCTCAGAGTTATTATTATTATTATAATTATTTCATTTGTAGACTCTTCTGTTGAAAATACCAGGCTGCTATATCACAAAAAACAAACATCACATGTCATACCATATAGCCTGTAAACAATAAAACTACAAAAATATTCACATAAACTCAGTGCTATCCTATCCATATAACACATTTACATATAGCTATTTACTTCCTGTAAATGCTCTTCTTTAGCGTATACCCATCTCCCAGGTAACAATAAAATTTAAAATATCACATTAATTCAGTGTTATCTTGTGCCAGGCAGCAACCTAAAACATTACACGGGGAAATGTATGGAGCATCACACGAAATGTGACAAAGCCTGGCACAGGGTAAATTACTTCCTCTAAATACCAATCTTTGGCATTTACCATCTCCCAGGTAAAAAAAAAGAATTTAAAAATACACGTAAATTCAGTGTTATCCTGTTCCAGGCAACAACGTATATCATTACAAAGGGAAATGTATGGAGCATCACATGTCATATGACACAGCCTGGCACAGAGAAAAATATTTCCTGTGAATGCTCGCGTTTTTGGAGTATACCCATCTCCTGGTAATAATGAAATTAAAATATTCAGATAAATTCAGTGTTATCCCGTGGGAGGCAACAACCCATATCATTCCAAAAAGAGATGCATGGAGCATCACATGCCATATGAAACTGCCTGGCACAGAGCAAATTTCTTCCTGTAAACACTACTTCTTTCTCGTACACCCAACTCCCAGGGAAACAAAAAATTCACATAAATTCAGAGTTATCCTATACCAGGCAACAACCTGTATCATTACAATGGAAAAAGTGTGAATCATCACATCACATGACACAGCCTGGCACAGAGTAAACTACTTCGTGTAAATACTCTGTTTAGCGTATACCCATCTCCCAGTTAACAATAAAAAATTAAAATTTACATAAATTCAGTGTTACTTTGTGCCAGACAACAAGCTATTTCATTACAAAGGGAAATGTATGGAGCATCACATGCCATGTGACACAGCCTGGTACGGAGTAAACTACTTCCTGTAAGTACTCTTTTTAGCGTATACCCATCTCCCTGTTAACAATAAAATTAAAAAATGTTCATACATTTAGTGTTATCCTCTTCCAGGCAACAGCCTATATCATTACAAAGGGAAACAAAACAACACCGAATTTATGTGAATTTTTTTATTTTATATTTACCTGAGAGATGGGTTTACGCCAAAGAAGAGTAGTTACAGGCGGTAATTTACTCTGTGCAAGGCGGTGTAACATGGCATGTGAGGCTAAATAGAATTCCCTTTGTAATAATGTGTAGGGTGTGGCCTTTGCACAGGATAACACTGAATTTATGTGAATTTTTAAAATTTTATTGTTAAGAGGAGCAAGTATTTACAGAAGTAATTTACTCCGAACCATGCTGTGCCATATGGCATGTGATGCTCCATACCTTTCCCTTTGTAATGATATAGGCTGTTGTCTGGCACAGGATAACACTGAATTTATATGAACTTTTTCAAATTCTATTTTTCACAGGCTGTTGGTATGGCACGTCATACTTTATGGTGACATTGCAGATTCGTGTTTCGAAAGAAGAATCTGAAAATGAAATATTTTGCTCTAAGGCAGATTATCTATCTAATGTTTAATAGAAAAACAGAGAACTGGGAACTGAGAATAGGGAACTGACACCTGGGAAGAGGAAAAGGAAAACTGGGAACTGGGAATAGGGAACTGGAAACCAATCTCAGGTGGCCCTAGCCGACAGCTTTGTGAGAAACAGGTGTCAGAAATACCCATTTGTAATGTTCGTCTGGAACACTGATCACGTCTTGTAATCATCACTGAAAACTGTTGACTGCTTACTAGTATCTTTGCATGAATCCATCCTGATTTTTATATTTATATATTTTCTTTGTTCTTTGGTGGTTTGTATTATCTGTCGTTTTTGGAAACTGATCCATTTTTGGAGTGACCATTTTGGTTGACGGCTGGTATACGAATGTCGGTTTCAATGCCTAGGTTAGAAATAAGCACTTCACTGCGGAACAATAGGTGCAGTGCATTAGGCGCATCTACTTGGATTTAGGACATGTTGTTCCACGCCTGGTGGCCTTTAAACACATGCGGTGTATAGTGTTAGACTAGCTGATCTAGACTATCGCAGTTTTCCTTATAAATAAAGAAAAGTGCTGACCAGTATGAGTATCCAACGCTTTGCATTCACCGTGAATACTTGGCTATGCATCTTGGATGTAGAGAGTAACAATCTATAAGAAAACCCAGCCATCTGGATCAAGGAAAATCCAATTGTCATAACGTTAATTCTTCCTCTGCCCGCAGCTCCATAAATTTTTCCAAATAGGCGAATAAAAAACCCGACAACAACGAAATGGGTCATCGTAAATCGAATTATGTGGCCATTAAGTTAAATAAGCAAATCAGTGGGAGCGGATAAAAAACAGCTCGAGACGAACGTAGATAATTGCTGATGGTTTGGTTGGCCAAGTTATTGTCGCAATGGAGAAGTGTGGACGGGGGGCAGCTGGAGGGGGAGAGGGAGAGGGGGCGAGGCGTTGGCACGCTATCCGTTAGGTCCACCTTAATAATGGCCTGAGGTTCAGTTTCGCTAAACATGCTTTATGCGCTGAAACAACTATAGGTATATGTTTTACAAAGCATGTATCAGATAAATATTTCGCTCAGTTCAAAGAGGTCATTAAAGTAAGTGTTAATCGTCCAGCACACTGGCGTTCGTTTATTTTGAAAACAATTTACTCCTAGGCCTACTATTCATTTGTGAAATTCAGTGAAATAGTGTGTATAATTGGCATTCGAGCACCCAGCTCGGTTCCACAAAATACACTTTCTAGGTCATTTATGGCTACAAGGTAAACTCATTTTTGAAAAACTTCTGATACAAAGTACTAATTTTAACACTTGAAGAAATAGGCTTGCTTTGGGATCGGTTATGTTTTAAGTAGCGATTTATTTTTTAAACAGACAAGGAACGAAGAATCGCTTTGCATGTTACAAACAAAGTACAAGCCACATCCGATTCCTGTATCACATGGGTTTCAGCTCTTCTTTAAGTTAAAAACAAGAGAAGGGTAAACGGATGGAAGTTGTAACCAACGAGCAAATTTCGTAATTAACAGAATAAACAAAATGTCGCATAAACAAACAAAAAGTCTGCACTGTTTCGTTCAAAAACCTAAAATATTGGCGATATTTGCAGCTGCTTAGCAAGCTCTCATTTCATTTAAAAGCAGTAGATCTCAAGAACAAAAAGTACAATTTGATTAACGATGAAGGTTGATCCACCAGAACTTCTATGGGATTCCCTGTGGGATTAACACGGATTAGGGGAGCAGGCGGCTGTCAGTAAGGGGCCGTTTGGATGGGTAGTTGGAGAAGAAAAACTCTCAGCTGTACATGGTTTACATGTGAAGACAGAGGGGCGACCCTCGGACAGTGTGGTGGGAATCATGTCAGATAAACAACCGAACTACTAAATCGATTCTGTGGGTTAACTATTCCAGGGAACACCAACAGGGTAAATCTTGCCCCAAAAAGCCAATAGGCAGAATAGGAGTAATCGGCGTTGATAAAAGTGAATAAATCTCAATTGAACCCGAGGTGAGGAGACAGGTGGGGACATTTTATGACAGAGAAATAAATCAACCTAGCGCTAAGGAGAATCTTCACACCTCCAGATAATCTCGCAGTTGTTAGGGACAGTCTCGTATTTAATAGTCTAACTGAAGAATAATGGTGATGTAGTATATGGGGGTTAAGTCAAGGCCCAGCCCTCTCTACAGGGGCGCCCTGGTCTGTTTATAGTAGAAGAGGCATTGACTTATAACAAACGCCCAACCCTACCAACTGTACCGAACTGCTTTACTTCATATTTTTATTTGACACAGCGGTCATTTATTATTAAATAACGTCTGAATGTGTGATCCACGAAATATGGACTCAAATTATGAATGTTTTTTCACTCGTCTTCCAAGCAACATTTCAAGTATTCACCATGTTTCCCACAAACTGCTTTCACCCAGTCCCACATTCAGCCCCTCTCCACCTCTCATTCAACGAACCTGCATTTATAAGCCCATTGCTGGGTCACAAGTAGGCCTATTAGCGGACATGTAGTGTTCAAGAATTGACACAGTGAAATGTTTACCATCCATTTGGGACCAGTACTACTATACGCTTAGAATTATGGAGACAGTGAAAAAAATCCTCATTTAAAATGAAAGCAGAGATACACTATCGGTGTGGAATTTCCAAACTAAAGTGGTAAATAATAAACGATTTGGACTGCCCTGGGTACCTTAATGACTGTTATTCATTAGTTTTAAGAGTATATGGGGTATATAGCTTCCACGGTACACTTTAACGCCAAATGCAAAATGCAGTTCCGTCAGTAATGGAAATATATACATAATAAATGAATGTTGATTCAGATCAGTCTGGGCGCAAGCTGGATATAATGTTGTAATCAGCTCTGTTCTGACCCTTCTCAGACCCTATTCCACCCGTATCTCTTCATTGATTGGATTATGTCCCACTTGAATATGGATTCGGCCACTCCACGTTCTCCAGATGTAATGTTTATGAAGAAATGATCTGTCCTGCCTTAATTATTCAAAATTTGTCCACGTCAGCCAGCCTAATAATTAGGCGGACACTAAAGACTTCATTTAATTCCCTTTTTTATGTTTTGCCTTTGGTGGTATCGTTTCCCGTTCAAATAATGGTTTTTAGCCTAAAGACGCCATCTGTAAATGTCTTTTTACAAATAGTTTTGCCAAATATGAGAGCATTTCTGTTTGTGAACATGGAGATAGATTACCGTTATGATGAGTGGATAGCTGTATAGATGTGTGGTGAACTGGATGTGAATAGGCCTATGCAGTCTGTTTGTGGCGAAGCACTGAAGTGTAGCTCGAGTGAATCTGGGGTAAAACAGGTGTATTAAGGTTTACCTCTGCTAAGTTGTCAATGATGAGAACTAGCACTTCAAACTCATCGCAAGTATAAGAACACCTGCCACGTGTCGGGACATGTATGCAGCACAGTCATGTTTAAAGCAAAAGACAGCTCATGACTGAAGCACTGTTCACTGAAAAGATTATAAAATTCTCTTGAATGTTAAAAACCTGTCTGAAATTGTATGACTTCGTTTCTGAATTATCTTCGTTTGAAATGTGGGCAGTATTGTGCTGCCAGCTTATGAGGGATTGACCAATCAGAGAGCTAGAAGATATCAGATGTTTATAAGCCGAGACGCAAATGTTTTGAGTTGTCTGTCATTGTAACATGTACTAACATAGGGACAGCACACTGTTTTAATGTTATATTATTTAATTATAACAACTACATGCGTGAAGAACACTGCAATGTATTCCCGGACCATTGTATTGTGGCAGGAGTAAGTTTCTTGATCATTACTTGTGGCTACAATTAAACTGAGAAAAATATCATCCAATGAGCAAGTGCCCCCCCCCCAACTCTGTTTCTATGGCGAAAGGACGCTAGTACCTGCATTCCAGCTGATTTATTTTGAGAAAATTTTTGTCAACCCCTGATGATATTTGGATATGCTGTAGGCCAGACATCTAGTTATTTGACAGTATGTGTCATTTGGGCCAGCGAAAATAAGGGAATAGAGTTTTAGGAGAGTGTTCTTTGTGAAGTTAGTACATACATAGTAAGGCTAATTTTTAGTATTTTTATACCTTTAGTTATTAAGAAAATCATTGCAGCTTACTACAGTTTCAGGCGACAAGAATATTCCTCGCTTGAAACATTTACGTCACAGCCCAGACAGAATGGCTGCGTTTCATACCAGGCGACGGAGCTCGGTCAAATGTCAGTTTTGGCTGTCGTAGCAGCTGTTAGAGAAAAGTACTTTACCGAAATGAACATAATATTGAGTAACATGTTTGGCACACTTAACTTAGAACTTCCGCCGTCTTAGCTTTAAAGGGAAAGACCTCGTAAAACTTACGGTGAGTGAAAAGGCCATTGAAAACTCTCTGAAAATACCTTCCCTGAATATTTTAGATTTTTTCATCAAAATAAACGCAGTCAAATGTTTTCATTGTATGGTGGGTTATATGGACCATACTGATGATGTGGCTCACCAGTGACGCCACGCCGACTTTTCTATGGCCCTGAGCGGAAATTGAATGTCACATTAACGTTTTCCTATATCGGCAAACATTACAGGAATACTCTTCACAAGACCTCTGTTCAGAGCTGATTATGAAGTTGTGTGACGTCACTGGTGAATGAAATTATCAATACTGTCCACTAAACCCAGCATACAATCAAAACATTTGATTGCGTGTATATTGATGAAAAACAATCTAAAAATTTCAGGGAAGATATTTTCAGATACAGCTTTTGATGATCTTTTTTCACGAGGCCTTTCCCTTTAAATGTCACTGTGTTCGTCAGCACACATAGAGCATTTTTATACATAACAGTGTGCTATTTAACTGACCTGTGCTTAGATTGGATGTGTGCTGTTCACGCTGGCCTATGACAGACATGTATGTTAATGCAGTATATTTACGCTAGTTAGACAAAATCAAGGTAGACAACTTTTGCTACAAGCATAAACAGCCTTTATACACGGTCATATATGCCAACGACTCAAAAATATTCTTGGTGTGTATTGCACTGGCAGAGCCGGATAGGTCCCAGAATCGTTTCCTTGTGTGTTTACTAAATGCAAACAGAATAGGTGGTGTCTGAGTTCTTTTACTTTGAAATCTTTTTACTTTGTGACTGACATTTTAGCTGATATTACAGTGTTATCCTGTAGTCTATAGTGTCTTCATCTCAGTTTCGAAATTTGTATTTATTTATTGTTGTAATTTTTGTTTTGCTTATAATTCTCAGAATTTTGTTGCGTTTTATTCAAATTGTGTGCATGCTGTGTAGACGTTATACTCAAAAATACGTCTTTGGAAACGCTTAATCGTTATTCGTTATTGCTAAAATATTGTTAAAAAACTACCAGCCCTGAACACATTCCAGGTTAATGTAACCATGAACATTTATCTGTACCTTTAAACTGTGTGTACATGCAATAATTGCAAGGATGTACCACATGTAGCTCGTGGGTACAAATCTCAGAACTGACTGGCAAGACTCACCCTGTGCATCTGTCGACGCTAATGTTTGGTTTCAGGACTGTAACAAATGGTGCCCTATGGAGTATTCTGGACGAAAGGCTACACCAGACTCACCACACCTGACTCGCCACACCTGACTCGCTACACCAGACTAACCACTCCTGACTTGCCACACCTTACTACCAGAATCGCCACACCTGACTCGCTACAACAGACTCGCCACACCAGACTCGCTACACTGGTAAAGCTGACAAGTGATGTGCTTCACACAAAGGATTACTCATACTTCTGCTATACACCATACCCTATGCGGAATGGACAATGTAATATACCCATTCATAACTCTTTCGTTCACTATTGGATATGCAAAATCTGGATATGTAAATTATCAGAAAATTCTCAAAACTCCAAGTACACTATTGATTTTTCTCTTTCAAAACGGCTTTTGCAGATATTAGCAATTTTGTCTCTGTTTTGTTTGTTTGCTGCCTGTCTTATAAACTAATCCTACTTACCACACGTGAAGGCTTTGTATGATATGTAGACTATGCGTGACTCTGATATTTGCTACACATGGAGACTTTGTATGATATGTGGAGAAGCGTGACACTGCTATGTACCACACGTGTTGGCTTTGTATAATATGTAGACCATTCGTGACACTGCAGTGTATCACACGTGTAGAGTTTGTATGATATAAAGAGCCCGTATGACAGCACAATGCACCACCCGTGTAGTCTTAGTGTGATCTGTAGACATGCGTGACACTGCAGTGTAGCACACATGTAAGATTTGCATAACATGTAGGCCACATGCGACATTGCAATGTACCTAACGTGTTGACATTGTACGATATGTAGGCCATCTGTAACACTACAATGTACCACACGTGTTGGTTTTGTATACTATACGGACCCTGTGTAACACTGCAATGACCACAGGCTATGATATGTAAACTATATGACCCACATATGTAGGCCTTGCATGATATATAGACATGCGTGACACTGCAATGTGTCACGCGTGTGGGGTTTTTATGATCTGTAGTTTATGCAGTCACACGACAATGTGCCACACGGGCTTGTATGATTTGTGGATCATGTGTTAGGCAGATTTATATAACACGTCAAAGCTACCACACAACACTTCTAGATCCGGTGTGATGTGTACACTAAGCGTAGCACAACACGTCAAAGCTACCACACAACACGTCTAGATCCGGTGTGATATGTACACCATACATGACACAACACGTCAAGGCTACCACACAACACGTCTAGATCCGATGTGATATGTACACCATGTGTGGCATTGCACGCAAAGGCTACCACACGTGGTTGGGCAGGAAAGCTTAGCGTACATTGTAATCTATTGCCATGGGAATTGTTGTTTGCTTCGGAGTTCATGTATGTGAGTGCCCCCTTAATGTTATATTGTGTGACATTAGCCTCCAAGAAAGAAATATTAGGAAGGATGACGATATTCGGCTTTTAACCGTACTGTAAATATTATATACGTATCACTACATTCCTTCATTGCCTCTTTCATACATCAAACTGTAATTATGGTTGGGTAGTTCTTTTGTGCAGACATGCTGCCAATGTGATGTTGTACAACCAATATCACACCTCAATACGACCGGCTCTGGCATGAATTATTTACAAAAATCCCTCATCAGACATGAAAGCCTGGCGTATACAGTGATAAATACTGACCTCTGTATATACGCGTGTCTCGTTACGTATGGAAAGACAATCAATGCTGAAACAACCTTAACACACCAACTAGGCCCGTCTCCGGCAGAATAAAATGTTCCTTTTTAACCTCTGGCTACTCCAGCGCCTTCGCTAGCATTCACAGATAACACAACGTCCGTTGTTACTGCCATCCGGCATATGGTCAATGATTTTGAATGCTCGAATCAAACTTTCGTTGGTGCGGATATGTTTTTGTGTGTTTTAAACACGTTAGATTTGTCAGACAGATGGCAACAGGCTGTGATTTTGTCAAGGGTCTGCGCTGCTTCCTCCACCCATAAACTTGACTCAGGCCATTCAAGGACACTATACTTAACAGAATCAAAAATACAGAGAAATAGCAACAATAGACAAATAAATAAAGAATCTACTAAAAATGATATATAGTCTAGGTATTCAGACGAATCTATAAAAACGCAAATGCACTGAGTCAGGAATGCCTTTTTAATTTTCAGAGCCAATTCACCAACATGTGCGACTTTAGTGCTATGTATTTTAAAATGATATTTAATCAATTGCATGCTTATACGAGCAGCACTGTGGTCCATTTGTGGCACGAAACATGGCATTATAGTCAAGTTAACAATCAGTACCAGCAAATAAGGCAGGCAAGACGCTGACTAGTCGTAAATATGGAGGTTGGAAATGAACGCAAGATCAACGTTAAAGAACGCACCAATAAACAATTGCGTTGTATACAACATACATGTAACTATTAGCGTTGATTTATGAAGTAACTAAAAGATAAGAATACTCATGTTAAAGGTGTATGATATTTTGAGTGTGGAACACATACCACAAATCCTCCGCAATATTGAATGCAAATTGCCTGAGATTATTGTACACAGGCAACAACTGATTTTGATTAGGCCAAACAGTTTAAATGGCTTACATGAACGTTATATTATATCTGTGGGTGATTTACCTTTGTTAATATCCGCATCTATTGTCATTACTTCAAAATTATATTATATTTACCATTTTGTGGGAACAGATTCGTTACTTCTACGTTATTCACCTGGTCCTCGTTTAAAGGACGGATTCTGCACAGAACAGTTCCTCTTGAAACCTCGAGAAGCACTTTGATCAATAACCATAAAGTAAGTCTGATGTATTGGTCCAAAACACCATTGATGTTTGAGTAAGAAAGCGATTGTTGTGAACCTTTACAACATAATTCCGGTGAGCGCTTAACAATTCTTTCATTTTTATTATTCAGATTCAATCTCTTTGAATTACATATAAATTGTTACGAGTATATGTTACAAGTTGGCTAACTGTAATTCAGATTTCTTAAGTTGTAAATGTGTTAACATCTTTTGGCCTTGATGGATGACATTGACACGTTGGGAGAAACTGATTAGGGAATATCGGGATGGTGTGTGTCATTACAGAATGCTTCTAATCTGCTTGCAGTATAGATTTTTGTGACTGAAAACTTTATCCACGAACTCTCAAAATCAATGTCACATATATATATACATTTGTAGTTAATAATTCCCCGCCTTCTGAAAATAATCGCCCATTTTATCATAACTAAAACTTACCATGAGAAGATTATAGAAAGTTTTGGAAATGGTGATTTAGTGGTCCCTGTGGTGTTGGCATTTGGAACAATGTTCTCATTACTTGACTCCGTCATATATAGGGTTAACCAGCGATTGTCTCGGTGTCTTTGAAACAAAACTGACAATGGACTTGGTAGGAAATTTGGGCCAATATTCCATTTGAAACACCGTTATTTCAAAATCTTCCTAAATCTGTGTAGGATCAGATAAATTATGCAAACGTAATGAAATAAGCCTTTGCGATAGTAGACAAACAGATCAATACTTGTATGGCACCGTGTCATAAACCAGCGTGTAGGTTCGCGGACCGTGTTACATTCACCGGGATGGATCGCAAGGTCTAATCGAGTGAGTACTTCATGAGGATGAACACTAAATGCTGATTTCAAAGGAGTTGTTGGTACAATTGTTTTCGTGAAATCCTTTGTCCACCTTACTTACAGCAGTGATATATTGACCAGGCGAATCTAAGCCATGGAATAGCTAATGCAATTCTGGAGACAAAGTCAACATACCAAGGCCTTGTTTCAAACAGTTCCAGAGTGTTACATTCGATCTTCCTATCACTGGATTCATCGTGCATGCAATGTCCGGAGTAACTCTTATTCGCGGACATACGAAGCGTCCTTTTGTCTACCTAGCCTGCCATTTCAATGTTACGTTGAGTATGTCGCTCTAGAACAATAAGCATTGATTTTTACAGGCTTGGAATCGTGATACCAACAGTAGTGCTGTGTGGAAGTGTCCATGAGTGCTTTTTGAGTTGCCATGCCCCACGTGGCGCATCCCCAGTAAAACAAGGTGTTTTCTTCATCGAGATAGAAAAGTGTATAAACCTGTAACCAGGAATCCCTTCAGATAATGCTTCTAAAACGGTTACACTTAAGCCGTACTGATAAATGATCAAAGATATGTTGCGCAGAAATATAATAATACAAGAAGGAAGATTCTGCGAGTAACACGAGTTATCCAGTGAAGAAGATTGGATCAAGAAAGGTGAAGATGATTTCAACCCAGCCACGATTAATGGGCATACGATAAACACACAGAGGGCTCGAGCAATCATCGCCAAGTCACTGTGACGTAGGAGCATAAAGGCACCGGGAAATTGAAACGTTGATCATGATCGTGTGAGAGTGGGGAATGTCGTACATCGGCCAGATGATTTTAGATAACCCAAACCGCAGCCACCTCATTACCAGAATCAGTCATCTGCACTAACTGATATATATCCCAGAGCACAAATGAAAGGACTGAAAATAAATACTTCCTTAACTAAGAGTGACAGGCAGCAAGAGAAATAAACACAGAGGAGGGCAGGCTATTCGTCTTTTAATAAGTCTTCTTTACGTAAAAGTCAAAATCTTGCATTACTTTTTTTCCTAAAAATGCCATCTTATGTTGTTTTCTTGCGATATTTGTCTATTCTCCCGCCTTCTTGGTGATAGTATTAGGACATAGCATATCACTCAACAGCACGTCAGTCACCTTGAACCATTTGCCAAGCCCTGTGCAAAATATCCGCACACAAATCATGGAACATAGTTAATCGAGGCATGGTCTCCTGAGCGTGATAAAGCAAGTAAGAAAGGGGACAAGGGTGGTGGTATTGAAAAACGAAACAAACTAATGGTCTGTTTAGCCCAGAGCTTTATCAACTGAAAATATTAAGCAGCTTGGTAAGTCACAGTAATGAAACAGCCCTAAATTTAGCAGTTTTACCATTGTCTGTGCCCAGCCTGCCCATACAGAAAGGCATACAGATCCAGAGTCATAACGCCTGTTTATGCGAAGAACAGCAACACTTAATTAGGCATCTTTATGTACAATTTAGATCAGTTACTTTAATACGCCATATTTATTCGATTTTTGAAGTATTCCATTTTGCGAGTAAGACTTTATAATTGTAACTATTCCAATGCCAGTTGGGAAGCGATGCAATTATCATCCAGACAACCTGGCTACCATACGACGGACTCCAAGGCGTCACGGCTACAGTGTTATTGACTCCAGGTGAATCAAATGGACGATTCCTTTAGCCCGATAAGCTTCTAATTTCAGACAGATTTGAAATCTTAAAATGTGTAAGGAAGGACTTTGCTCGACATAATTCAAAACAAGACACAACCGATGTACATAATTAAACGTATCATGGATACATGGAGCCATACTGTCCACAATAAATCAAGATACATATTTACTTATATAAGGATAGATTAAACATTTATGCCATAAACAAACAAGAAACATAATTAAAACAGACACAATTTAGGCTTATTTGATATCCCTAATAAACCCCAAAACTTACGTATTTTACAATATAAAGTTAAAAGAAGTATAATAAGTGTTATAAGGTTACTCCAATCATTAACACTGATTAACAAACTTTATTAGTTTCTGAAAAACACATAAATTATTTCCATTAATGAAAGCATCTGCTACACTCAGTTATCTTGAATATCACATAAGGCTTGTTATAATTCTCGCAATATATTTCGAAGAAAGATGTTTGCGAACCTGAGCATCAGAGATGTCGAAATGAGAGTTCTTGTGTCTTTATAACCGACCAGCTATGAAATACTGCACATATATCATTTTAATTTTGCCAGTGTAACGGCTGCACCATACATGGTTGTTCAGGACTAAAAGAATCAAAGGACTTGAAGGATTCGACATACCTGTCTGTACTGCCGAATGTGAACACGTTTGCAATGCAATGTCGTAGTAGAGATTATTCGGATTGGAAAAGCAGCAAAATGATTTAATGTCTGGAATTTGCAAGGTTTCACGGTAGCCGTATTTTGTCTGGCCTTTGTCACCAGGCTTGTTTCTAGCGCTGAGAGGACTGTGGAAGCCATGCTCTGGGAAATCATTCTGAATGAATCAAAAGCGAAATCCCGCATGGCTGGCTTGGTAATAGAAACATGCCAACAGAGGAACTCAGGGCAAAGGTAGCCGATGTGTGAGGAAGGAAGACTTTCACCATGGCTGTTATCCCATCTCCCAGTATTCAAAAAAAAATTCTGCATGAAAAAGAATTATTTGACTGTTTTTTTATTCCGTTTCCTTTTCTCTTCAGAGAAATGTAAACTACTGAGAAGTGTATCTTCCTAATCTCTTGGGCTGAAACATTTCAAAGGCAGAGAGATTTGTTTACCGGAAAATCCATTAAAAGTTTATTTCAAGAAGGCAGCAATGGACTTAAGCTATAGTATACGTGTTGAAGATTACATGTATCCCGCCTGGCTAGTGACTTAACACATAAGACATAAAGTCTGGAGTTTTCATAAAATGCCAGATACGGATGTCCATGCCGTGAACTTCAGATCCGTACTACAGACATTCCAGCTCAACGTTTGCGACGTTTCTGACAGTCATCTGATACACCCACACTGGTCCAGATAATGTATAACGGCTAGAGCTTACCATTTTAGTACGAGGGTTTGTTTAGGTATTGACGTGAAGTCCATTACCACGTAATGTTTGTAACAGCAGGGTACTTCTCCAATCACTGCGGAACGAGTTTGCTTAACCTCACCAACATGTCTATATGGAGCATGTTATCTTTCCCTTATGCTTGGACGGACAATTATAGCTACATCAATATACTGTTAGATATTTTCGATATGCTAAGTACCAGGTTAACACATAACGGACCAGTCTCTCCCATTGACATCTTGTGTAACACCGGTGCTTCATTTGCATTTGAGCAAACGTCGCGCTCCTAATCAAAAAGTGCGTATATTAAAGAGCGTAGATCAAAACATCGCGTCTTGACATTCACAGAAATTTGCAAACCAGTGGCATTGATTTGCCGGCAAAACGACGTAACTCGAAAAACACACTTGATTCATCTCACATTTTGCTACATAAAGGCTTTTTCGTTTGTTCGTAATCATTTACTTGATCTTAAGTCAACATGCACGTCATTAGCCCGAAATGAAATTTACGATCTAAGTATATCAAGAAATATGGGTTTGTACATTTCTCCTCTAATGTATGTGAATGGATCTCCAGCTAATTTATACTCCATTCAAACGCATTATTATCGTAGGCAAGACTTTTGTTTGAGTTTTAGACCACTTTAAAGTGATAACAAGACTTTAATTAGTAACAATAGCCTTTTTGAAACTGCACAATTAAGTACTTTTCTTCAAACTGTTGTATTCCAAGAACAGATATTATTGTCGTGTACATTTCATGTACATAAAATGTTGTTGTGGAACAATGTGGCGCCTTAGCTGGAACATTTTAATCATTTTCTCCACGTGCGACACAGTTTGAGTATTCTGGACAATGGAAGTTCCGTGTGTTGTTATAGAAAGAAGTCTTTACACAATGGAAAACTTGTTGGCTGACGTTACTTGATGGAATTTAGGGCTGGTACGGCCTTTTCGGCCTCATCCAAACCGAAAAACTGTTTGTAGAGATTGCATGAAGATCACGACCTATGCCACAGCAATTAGCCAGGCTCGAAATGATAGCATGTTTTCCAGTTCGGATTTTATTTAGCAACTTGGATCCTCGAAAACAGCTCCGGAAATTAACCCATCGACAAACAACTGTTCCGCTGGATATGAAAGAAATTCAGAGAAGATGGCGGAAAGGCTGGTGAATGCAGCATACAGGTTTATCTGACACGGCACACACTTGCTGGACACAAGTGCATACAATGCAGTGGAGGAGCTGATGGGCAAAAAGTCGAACGTTCCCTAAAATCGCTTCATTATGCTAACCGATCATATTTTTACACAGAATATAAGGAAAACAAAAATACAAAAACCTAGCAAAATGAAAGAGTTGTATGGAAGTAAAAGATTTCGCATCATGTAATACTGTAATGTTTTTGTTAAAACGACAGAAGGATTATTTTCTGGCTTGGTGTTTTCACATTCCATTTATATTCTACACTTTCCGTCGCCAGGTAAGGTTGAAGGTAAATTTCACAAATAACCAAAAAGACCTGTCTTTATATTCTTGTTACCCTCATTTGAAAGTGAAAGAGATATTCTCGTCACACCCATAAATCGAACTGTGGCACTTTGAGGACAACCCTAAAATATATTCAGACGCAGAAGAAATAAGCCTGTTTAAAATACTGTCGTGTTATTATTTATTTGTTTTAATGCCAAGTTAATCTTCTTAGCACAATTTTGACCTATTAAAGGAAAACTCCTTGCACCCAGAAGTTTAATCTTATCCAAAGGTGGCTTCAAAACCTTTAATCTGTACACGTGCAACCGCCCAAAGATAAGTTAAAATCCCTCTCGTTGTGATTGTGGGTTTGCGTAGTAAGCCACGCCAGGATTGATGGTGCAAGTGAAACGGGTCGTCAAGCTCCATACCAAGGCCTGCTAACCATAGAGTTTTCTGCGAGACTACATTCCCTGCTGCTCATACATTTGATGGCTGCACCCTGAGGTGTGACGCAAGCCCTTTATAAAGTTCCATTTGTCATCGAATACCAATTCCAGCATAACACTCCTGATAACTAAAGTGAGTGAAAGCCACACATATGGCTGGAAGCAGGGTGCTTTTGTTTTGTGGTTAAAGACAGGATTTGAAATGAACGCGTTAAAATATTCCCACCACCAATAAAGACTGACTCACAAAATACAAGGACAAATTGACTGATTGACTAATTGGTGTTTAACTTGCTCAAGAATTGTTCATACATATATATATATATATATATATTAACATATATTATGGTTGGTCTTTAAAGTAATGTGTTATATATTTTTATTTGTTTTTGCGCTAACTGGGTCAGTGTCTGAGTTACATTTTGCCCTCTATGTACGTTGTAGCCTGCACTGGAATTTAGTTGCGCATTCTCGAGGCTTCTTTATTTACGAGTTTCGTGTCATTGTAACTGGAGCGTACATTCTGGAAAGATGTACCCATGTTGTAAATATGTTTACGATGAAGCTATCCAGAATTTTCTTTACGTTAGTCTATAAATTTGAGCGACGAAATTGTTAAGTTCGCCGTCATTTTACTTATGCCCACTTGACAGCAGTCTTTTACTCGAGTTCACGTGAGAGCAGTCATATTTACTATAGCCCACTTACAAGGATTTTGTGGGATTTGGAGATATAAGCTTTCATGCCATTCGACATATGTCAATTTGTACTCAAATTTTCTGTTCGAAGCACTTTGTGAGCTTGTGTTTCACCACTTGCTGTTTACCTGAAACGCTGTTTTGGGGTTTGTATCGCTCATTGTCTCTTTGTGCGATTGCGTACGTTTCATCCCAGTTTACCCTGGGAGGGACTTTTGTATATTTCCGAGGACTGAAACATTCATTGCCAGCTACCGTCAAACTGTCTGCCCAGGAAAGTTGCACCTAGCCGAGTAGTTGGACATTAAAACCATCGTCGGCGTACCGTGCCCACTCCTGTTCGTCATAACAGGACTGTCATCCTTCGATTTTAGAATTCCCAAGGACTGTGGATTCTATATTTACGAGGACTGACTTGCCTTCGGAAGCTGGAATATACCTTTTGGTAAGAAACTATATATATTTTGTAATTATCTGTATTGTTTTGTATATTATTTTCAGTTGTACTAATTGTCCACTTTGTTCAAATATATGTATTGAACTCAGTCAACCGTCTTCGTGATTCTTTGTTTCATCTCGTGTATGGCCTATCGCTGTCTGAGAGTTGAACAAGTCATTTGTTTATCATTTTTCCCCTCCGATAGAGGCACCCTTACAAGGGTTTATGGGTAGTGGAAACCGGAGCGACTGAGGCAAACCAACGACCTTCTCCACACGTCCTGACTTCGCGTCGCAGCCCAGAATAAGGACGGAATAAATATACTTACTGATTAAAGGCACAAATTCGGAAGTTTCTGGAAGATTTTCAGCAATGGCCAACATGAATACGGAAAACGCCAACAGGACTGTGATTCCAAGGGCGATTTTCTCGCCGGAGTCCGGAGGAAGACAAAATACCAAAAGAGTCAAGGCGGACATCATTATACAAGGGAACACCACGTTGTACATGTAATACAGAATGCGTCTCTGTATGATCACGTGGAAGGTCACGTCCGGGAAGGGCTCAGGGCAGCAGGAATAATGTACCACGTTCCTCTGAACTTCTACTTTGACCAGATCCCATTCCCCATTGTTGACGTAATTAGTCAGGTCCACCTCGGTCGATCGATTCGTGATGTCCAGTTGGAAGCCATCGTAGGTCCAAGAGCCGAACTTTAACTTACATCTTTGCTCGTCAAAAGGAAAATACGTGACATCCACTTTGCAGGAGCTCTGTAACTTAGTGGGCACCGGCCAGAACACGTTGCCGTCGTACTTCACCATGGCATTCGCTGGCATAAGACCATCCGTGTATTCCGCCGCACTGTTCGTCAATAAAACAGTATGTGAGAAGGGACGTCCGAAAACAAACTTTGCTTTGCACAGGACGTCTTGTAAACAAACATGTATTAAATCCCATATTCAAAGGGGCACAAGCACTCAATACTAATAAAACATACAATTTTAATGTGTCAAATTTTCTCCCATATCATTTTGTATCATTTTCAGAATTGCTTTTTTCCTTTTCATTGTGTAAAACCTCGCATGGTGGCCTGTATTGTTATGTGAACATGGAATTCTTTTCTTTTCTAGCCACATGTATTCATCGCTTGCACTGGTTTGGACAAAAATATACAGCTCGTGTTCACAAGAGAGTCTCTGTGGCCGACGGGATTAGCATGCTAGCGCAACCCTAAGCCTCTCGCCAATACAGTTGCCGTGACTTTAAGTTCAGCATCTTGCTGGAAAGTGTGCCAGCAAGATGCTGATGGTCTCGGGTTTCCCGGTGCCATAATGCTGACCACCATCGTATAAATGTAATATACCAATCAGTCAAACGAATAAATCAATGAATCGTGTTCACAAGAACAGCATGAATCAGTTAACATCTAGTTAACAGGAAAGTTTTTATGATCTACATGTAGCGTATCACCTGTTATATAAGATCCACCATTTTATTTATGGTGTTTATTTCTTCTACTTTCTCTATCTCAACCAAATGTAACAATATTAATGTATGGTACACTCCTGAACTAAATTAAGAGAAGAAAAAAGGAGAGAAATCAATATTTCAGTTATTAATTCACTGAGTGATGTTTTAAACACCTTTTACAACACTGGGGTCATAAACTAAGAAACCGTCCTGCCATCTGACAAACGTACAAACGGAGACATGTCTATAAACATATCTGTAAACATATCCGTGTTCACGTGTAATGCTCTTGATATTTTACTTTAAGAGGAAACCAGATAGGTAGGCAATACTCAAAACATTCAGCCACTTCCTCTATTGGATGGGTTGGTTGGGCGTCCGCTTTCGGACGGGGAGATCTGGGTTCAAACCTGGGTCGGGTCATACCAAAGACTTTAAAAAATGGTACATTCTGCTTCCTCGCTAGGCGCTCAGCAATAAGAGGATAGAGGGTGGACTGGTCGGCCCGGTGTCAGTATAATGTGACTGGGTGAGGGGGCTTGTTGGGTGTCTTCGGCAAGTCGTCTCTGTGAGGCAGCACCAGATAAAAGATACGGTGGAAATCCGTCCTGCACCAAGGAGACACCGCCTTCGTATAAGTGAAATATTCTTGAGTAGGGCGTTAAACAATAAGCATTCATTCTATTGGATGGTATAGGGTATTAGGAAGAACGCAAGTTTTTATGCTCAAGATACTCACTTGTTGTATAGGACGATATCGGGTAACCAAAGCTTGTCACATGGAATCCTAATTATCTGGATATCGTTGAAGTCTTTTGGGTTCCACGTCATGAACTCATCCGTCCATTCCTATTGGGATCATTTGGAGACAAAGAAACGCATTTTAGGCCACAGATGTCACATAAAGGTGGACTGTTAAATTCTGATCGCCTTTAATGTACCGTTCTATTTCTTTGAGCTTTGTGGCATTTTGGATTTCAGTCCGATTTGGAATAACAGGACATGAATGACATTATTACGGGCAAAGCAAAATGCACACATGATTACATGACGATAACCCGGGGTTTAGCTTATCAGGACAATCCAAAATATGGAAAAATATGGAAAATAACACAACTTTTGAAGGTAAACGTAAGACAGTTCCTCTGGCCCCAGGATATCAAGAGCTGTCTTTGTCCTTCATGATAATAACGAAACACAATTTAAAGCTTAGTCTGACTTAATTGAAAGACAGCTTCGTGATCCTGGGGCCTGGTGCTATGAGATCTTCTGACCCACGGGTCAGTCATTGACTAGCACATCACCACTCTATTTCAGGAGAAAAAAATGCGCTGTTGTTTTAGTGAAGTTATTTATATTTTCATCCCAGGAGAGAAAAGCGAAACCACAGTTAATTACGAAAACCTTAAAGAGGTTTAAAGTTTAAACCTTAAAGATACTGAACTTAAAGAGGTTTACCTGATCCAACCAGACATTTGTCACCAAAATCTGGTTCTTTTCCTCCTGTCAAAATAAAAGTATAAAAAAATTTTTTCTTGAGGTATTGTTTTCGGCCGAGTCAGAATTCAAGACGAAAAATTTCGTTTAGTTGGACAAGTACATGTACAGTCCTTCTCGATCTGCTGTGATCAAGATTTAGTCATAGGTGTTAGTTGCTTGCTCATTCCCTCATTAGGGGGGAACTAGAAAGTAACTATGCAAACCGGTATTAAAATATAACAGAAGGAAAAGGGAAATTTAAAGCTGTTGATCAAATATATATGTAACAGATCCAAGTACTGGCCACTCCCCTCAATTACTTTATTATTAAAATATCAAACCATTTCATTTGTAATAGAAACAAAACAACTACTAAGCTACAGATGTAACATGACTGCTGCATCTACAATTATAGTAGGAAACTGAGGTAGTTTAATCTGACTAGGTGCCAGCTCATAATTTATGATGTGCAGTCGAGGTTTTGCTCAAGTAGTTCCCAGATTGGTGTCAATCCAGCCGGCGTACCCCGCAATTTCTATACCCACATCTGTCAATAATCCGAGCAGTTGTTGTACGGGGAACGGTCGTGTTTTCTCACTCCAGTTAGCTCAGCTGCCTAAATCGTTAAAATCTGCACATCTCGTTGTGGTGTAGGTCATCACAATATAAGAGACGGACGTCCACCAAGAAAATATCTCATTTAGACGGCTACGTATCTAAGTTTCCTCACACACGTATTTGTTTGATTTGGACAGCATTAAATTTGTAAAACTGAGGTATATGAACTGCACTGGCTATAGTAATACTGACTTCTCACCGGATTCCACAATGTGGAGCCTATTGTGTGCATAAATATTGTCGCCTTTTCGACTCATTTTGTTTATATTTTATTGTGGTTATCTATAACAGGTCAAATGAATTCTTACAGTTCACTATAAACTTATATTTTCACATTCTATTTAATAAGGCACAAATCAGAGCGAGCCCATCTGTTTATCTTATTTACTGCATCATCTCATTGTTCTTTAGCTTAACAGATACAGGAATGTATTCCCCCAAAACTATCCACATGGCCATCCGTTATCGTCGTCCCACCTTTATTGTTTCCTATATCTTTGTTTGGAATGATGGAGAAAAAAACTTTTGCTAACACTCAGTGCTGAAGACGAGTGGATACCTCGGTCACAGTGAGGAAAAAATCGCACATTTATCAAAAACTCTTTTATCGGACAAATGACGAAGCGAAGAAGCTGGCGTCTGGAGAATACGCAATTTTAATTAGTCTCTTCTGTAAACAGAAAGCCTGATAAAAGGCCACGGAAGGCCGCCAGTAGAAGGCCGTGGGGACTGTAAAAACTGTCCATAGCCTCGGATAATGTTCTTCCTGTATCCACAACGTGCACACACTGTGGTTTGTATGCTTCTTATTGATCCTGCTGAAGTCTGACTGATCCTACTCTGTTTTATAACAGATGTAAAAGTACCGTGTAATATGAATGTACATGTATAACATGTACAGAGGAGGCTATTTTTTTAACATTTTCTCAGGAAAACCCGGTATCACGACAAAATTATGGTACATCAAATATTCATGCAGTTTGAATGTGGTTGAAATGGAGACAACATGCAGTTGTGGATGTGACGAGTGTTCGAGACACCTGTTGATGGAGGTAGTGTCCTCCTTATGTACATATGCATGAAAGCTAAGTCTGCAAACAATGCACAGTGAGTGTGCACGTGGTGAGTTCGCAGTGCACATGCAGTTATGGATATAATTTGTCAATAGTGCATACTTAGCTATGGAGTTTGCACGCAGTGGTCATATACTTTTGGAAGAGGTGTTGTCAACGCCAGCTCACTCTGGCGGGTATATTTTTAGCGATTTGCTTCAAGGTTGTGTTGATTTTGACATCATCAGATTTAACCAGTTTCGTTTTCAGGCATGTTCCTATAACTTCGCATGGGAATTGATAGGAAAAACTCTTTTTAAAATAGATGTAGTTGAAATTGTCCAGGTTAAGCTTCCTGCTATGTTTGACTGTTTGAGATTTCTGTTACATTGGACTGTTTGACTTCCTGTTATATTTGTTTGTTTGAGATTCCTGTTATGCATAACTGTTTTGAGTTTCCTGTTATATTTGACTGTTTGAGCGTCCAGTTATGTTTGACTGTAGGGGTTTTCTGTCATGTTTGACTGTTTGAGTTTCTTGTTATGTTTGACTGTTTGAGTTTCCTGTTATGGTTGACTGTTTTAGCTTCCTTCTATGTTTGACTGTTTGAGTTTCCTGTTATGTTGTACTGGCTGTAGTTGATGCTCAAACCTGTCGTTTGCGTACACTACATACGTCCATCATGCATTTGCTTGATAGGATCTGTAAACATTGCTCTGTTATTATCCGGGATGTAATAAATACTATAGGATTGACTGATAATCTGATATCTTGTTCTCATTTCCAACTGGCAAATGCTATTTTTCTTTACTTTCACCAGAGCATTTTATGTCAAAAAGAACGAAATAAATCTGATATCTTGCTCTCATTTCAAACCGGTAAATGCTATTCTCCTTTACTGTCACCTCAGCATTTTATGTCAAAAAGAACGAAATAAAATGTAAGGCTTTAATTCATAGATAAGCATCATCTTACCATGAAATACACTTTATCAGCATGGATATTTAACTCGTTAAGGTAGTAAATGCCAATGACTTTTGTACTGCCAGGAGATTTTCTCTCTTCTTTCGTCCATTGTCATTCGACAATCAAGTCGATCCAGACGGAATTTGCTCTTGTTTAGGGATACCAACATGTGTCAGCACGCCATGACGCACAGTTGTCAAAGATTCGAGTACCAGACGTGATATCGAAAACTGTCGATCCAGATTTGATTGGATTCTCCTCTATCAAACGTACCTGCCACTAGGGGCCGGAGAAAGCAAAGGTTTGACATCTCCACAATTCAGCAAATGTCAGCGTTTGGTATGGTAACAGATGGCTAAACCTGTACTGCCAGTCAGTGTAGATAACTGATATTGCTTTGTATGATAAGTACGATGTTATTTACGATCTGGTAACTGGAAAATATGAGAGAAACCATTTAAATGGGATTTATTTCACAAAGAGCAATGTTGTCATTATTTGTGAAATGGGTTATCATTAAATGAGTAACCTTGAGGGGAAAGGATTTAAAACGAGCAGTGTTCAACATCGGAGCTTCTCTGCGGTGACGGGGAATAGATAGAAGTTGACAATTTAAGCGTACGTGTTCGTGTGTGACAGAGAGAAAATAGCTGCTATAACGTAAGTGTGTGACATGGAGAGAGTTTCTGCTATAGTTTACATGTGTGATAGGGAGAGACTAGCTGCTGTAGTGTACGTGTGTGACACGGAAAAGGTATCTGTTATAGTGTATGAGTGTGGCAGGGTGAGGGTAGCTGCTACAGTGTAAGTATGTTACAGGGAGAGAGTATCTTGTATATAGTTTACATGTGTAACAGAGGGAGAGTAGCTGCGACAGTGTATGCGTGCGTGTGTGGCAGGGAGAGAGTAGCTGCCACAGTATACGTGTACATGTGTGACAGGGAGAGAGTATCTACTACAGTGTACGGGTGTGACAGGCTTGAGAGGATCTGCTCAGTGTTCGTGTGTGACTTTTTTTTAACCAAGGAGAACATTGAAAACAATGTAAAAACTGGGAAATCTACATCATCCGTTGACCACAAATATTGGAAAAATGGAATTGCATGTACTTTCATTGTGTGTTGCAGTGCATTTGTTAAATACGTTGTTGAATCCCCTGTATTGAAGGCACGGATGTTTTTATGTACATGTGCGTTGGGACTGCCAAGTGCTACGGCACGATAAGTGAACATTCTACCAATCAGCCGGATTTGTCACAAACGCCATCCTTTTTCAACAAAAAGGATCCTGGACTGGAGCCTTCAAAGTACATTTATGACAAAGGTCTGTAAAGGCAAACTGGAAAATGATGAAAACTTGGGGACGGCGTTATGGGAAATCATACAGTTGAGTAATGAGAATTTATCGTGGATGTATACTTCCCCCAAGTGGAGATAGGGTTCACCAATCTATCTTCAAGGACAATCTAAATCACCAAATGAATGAAGTTATGCCATAATCAATGTCATATCCGAACAACTCATTACTTTGCATTTCTATCCCATTCAAGTTCTTTATTTTATAACACGAATACTATGGCCCGGTCGTATAATGCATTTTCCAACCGAGGTGAAAGTGATTATTTTTTATCATCAAAAGTGCTTCCTGACGAAAACCATGGTATGCTTCAGGCCTTCAAACCGGACCACTATATCTCTTCACTTACTTCAGGGACTTAGAAAGCAAATATACTTTTATAAAAAGTTATAGTTCATTTTCTAATATAAACCGCTTTAAAGGTGACAATTTCTCACAAGGGTTTGTCATAAATTCTAAAAAATTGTGCTATAAAGTTAAAATAAAAGTTTTATCATTCCAGCAATGTCACTATTTGCTTTTTTTTCTGTTTTGGCATACGTTAAATTGATCACCCAGTCTCGCATGATTAACTTTTTCAAGATAGCTTGGGTAATTGCCTTGTGTTTAATGTGCTTTGATTTTAAAGAAAACATCGGTCCTGTCAAGGAGATGACTCCCTGTAGAAGGGCCTTCTCCAGCTGCGCTTGTCTACCTGCTTTCCAGAAATGAATCTTCACTCAATCCCACACACACACACGCCAATCACTGCACACAGGGAGCCAAGCTAGACAACTGTAATTAGACCTGGACTACAATTAGAATGTCACTGCCTTGGAGACTGTACAAGTTACCATATACCATGTAGTTTAGGTCTCTGTGCTACTTATTTTACATCGTACGCCATACGAGCAATTTTAAGCTAAACCCCAATTTCATCGAGAATGTGACGGCATGAAAACTGACACATACCATGTAATTCATACTGTAATAACACTTTACAGTTTTAATGTTATATAAAACTATGTATAGACGAGTGTCTATGAGAGAAATATATACTCACGAGATCGAAAATCTGTGTGAGTGTGAGTCCCATGTGGACGATGACCGGGGTGGAGGCGTTCCGGACCGGCCTAACGGACTTCTCGTACCCTCTGGTCAGGTACATCATCAACTTCTGCTCATCCGGTATCCGCTCCTCAATTTCGTTGGACGGAATCCACTTCACGGATGGAAAGCTCTCCGGTTTGAGAGAGTCATTCTCTCCATACTTTGCGTTCATTTCTGCTAAGAACAGGAATAAATATACGTCACAAGATCTTGATTTAAAAAAGAACTTTTAATTTTGGATTCACAAGAAGTGAAAATGTAAAGAAGAAGTGAAATGTAAAGGTCTCAATCAGAAGCTTGTAGAAGTCAGTGTATTTGTGTAACGCCCTGGGATTCTTTCTGTTCGTCTTTCTTCGCTGGCTAGGACGCTCAAGTTATAACGCTGAAAATATCACTGGGGCAACACGTGGAACCTCCTGATAGATGTGCCTCACTCGGAAAGTTTACTTCACTATTTCTGCCTATGCGAAAATTTGGTAAATCGACAACTAAGACCAGTAGACCATCTTGTGACATTTAGTCCATGTTTACAATGACAGACACGGTGCTTTTCGATCGCGCTTGAACAACCGTCCTGTCCGTCAGGGCTGCGTTTCCGTTAGATCCAAACTTTCCGTCAGTTGCATTCTTTGGCAGTGAATGCGTTTCAACTTGTTGTATCACATACACATTGCCATTGCAAAATGCGTCAGAACGTACACGTTTGTTAATCATATCTTTATATCAATAAAAGATGAATTCTAGAACCAAATGATAGTTTTGAAACCTAACATTTTTGCTAAATAATCCCCGAAATCATTTGGGTTTCATGTGTCCGAGAAATTTCCTCCTGGAAATGCAAATATTTACACATCGCGCAAATGTATCATTTCCGAGACCCTTTATTTCAAGTTGTGGCTGTTAATATTTAGACGATGTGATACTACTTTTTACCTAGATCCATATTGTCACATTGCTTCAATAAAGTTGTACATTGGGCCAAGTGCATAACTGAAATGGGCCAAACCTTCGGCTAACCAGCAGTGATCGTTTGTGGATTGATCGGGCTCATTCTTGCTGGATTTGAGGTGTATTTTAAACCGGAAAATCTGTTTGCAGTATTGCGTCAGGTTGGCAGGGAAACAGGAAAGCATATTCCCTTAAGAGATTCCATTTCATGGTCTCTGCACAGGGACCATAGGAAACACGTGTCGCCCCTTGGTCATACTAGAATAATTTAAACGGGCTGTATACAATTATTGGCCTATTAGTTGCTATGCTCGCGGCCGAAGGTTATTACTCTAAGTAGTCGCCACAGGCCAGATGTTCGATATTCTTCCCTAATATGCAACAAATGTTTTACACAACACAGCTCGACATCACTTTTAAAAGACTCTCTTCTTTATTCGTAGTGACTGGTTTGAAAATAAAATGAAAACATTAAGCGCTATTCAGCTGTTTTTAATTCGTGTGTCTTACTTGAAGTCAGCATCAACGACAAGACTACTGACAACTGTATACCTGAGACTACTTTAACGTTGGCGGGGAATCTTTACCGGAATTAAAGGTAGTCGCAAACTAGAGTTCTGTTGAACTGGGCTGTGGGTACTCATACATTTTGCAGAGATATTCTCCTACTTCCACATACCAAATAGAGATTTGATATGAGAATAAACTTGTGACAATATGGTTCAAACATTCTTACTTAAAATCCACCCATTAAACTGAATTCACAAAACGACCTAAAAATGTAGTGGTAGTTAAACATTCAAGCTTCAATGGTCGACCTCCTGGAGGTTTTCTGTTTTCCGTTACATGTTTTCTAAAGACAGAGATTTGGTTTTGTTGCACTATTGAGGGGGACAAATGAGACAGGAATTTGGATTTTGACCTCTCATACCCGCTCTTAGTGCAATATAGAAAGACGTGTGGATAATGTGAATATCGTGAGAATACGTTACTAAGAGCTAAAGTCTGACTTCACTCGTACTCAAAGCTGTGACAAAGTCTTGGAACTGTTTTTGGCCTTTGACACATTATGTAAACATTGTTCCAAGATACTGACGCAACCCTTGTCAGACCTATATGAATGGCATTGATTTTGAGATTCCTTACTATAACAACACTATACAACACTATAATGATGCAAAGCAATGCTATAAAAGGCTTGATGCCGTAAGCTTAACTTAGTCTCACATTCTTGTAAGAAATATAGCGTTTTTGTCATCAAGCAACAGAAGACATGTAGTACTCACCTTTGCTTATTACAATCTGCATAATAACCGCTAGATGAACACCCAGCGCCATACAGTAATGCGTCTTCATAGCCAGCGACTGTGATACGGACCAAAATATGTCAGGTGAAGGGATAGTTGGGTGCCAGATCTGTCATTGAGTAGATGAGCACTCTCCCTATCCGTTCTCCTTTCCGGGGCCACGCAGCGAAGGTGAAAGTGGCTCGGATGGAATGTTAACTACGTGTTGTCTTGCGGTTTTGCTCCGGCATCACAGGATAAACACAGCCCTGACATACTGAGCGGAGTCAGGGGAAAGCACAGCGGACGGGATACAAGTCGATGTAAGCATCTGAAAAACCAATAACCCGCACAGACTCTCGATGAAAGGTGGATTGTTTTAGGAGAGTTGCGTACAATACAGGACAATACACCTCTATTGGTATGCACTAGTAAAGAGCAGACATCGCATTCAAGCCCAACATCCAACTCCAGCAACCTTTTAAAAGCTTGTGACAGAAGCGATAACTTCGTTTGCTCACCATTGAATCGACAATCGATCAAATCTGGCCTCTCTATTTCAAGTTATATGCTTTTCTGTTTGCAAGCATCGGAACTGCCCTTGCTCATGTTATAATATAGGTTTTCTCGCACTTCTTGACGCTGGTGGGGCCGCATCAGTGGGACAAACAGACATACACGACAGAACAAATATGCAGATAATTCCTAAGCTCAAAAGCCGGGCTCATTCAACAGATAGCTGCTTGGGTAGAACTGTACCCAAGCCCTTTTTCAATCGATCTTACGTTGTCAGTTTTCGTAAGACTACCGTCATTTCAGCATTCGTCAGTCTTCGGTAATGACATCGGCAATTCCGAAGTGAAGCGAACCGTCAGGCTCTGTGCAGATATCGAAGAAGTCGTTAAGGATAAGAAAACGGTTTGATGCTCTTGAACTGATTCTGTATGGAGTGATGTCACACTTATCGAGCAGCGATCTACTTCGAAAGTCCTTCAACCTGTGCCACGAGTAGAAGCACACCGCTAAATCTAGGATCAACCAAATGAGGTCTAACTCTGCTGTCAGTTTAACGCCCTGGCAAGTCGACAGCGTTGACTCCATCCGCGGAATCAATCTTATTATTGACCGTTGATTTTACCGAAGGGTTTGCTTTTGGCCGAGGAAGCACCGTTTAATTTCTGAGCTTAATTCTCATTGTGCTACTTACTGTGTACGAATGGCACTCAATCACGACCTGCTGATACAACCACCAGCCAGAAAGGACGAACAAAGAAATTCATCTTACATAATACAGCGAAATCTGAAACCACCCGTGTTACCTTATGTAATTGTTAGAAAACACGGGTAGCATTGCTACAAACACTGAAATTACCGGAATTCCTGTTATTACCATCAATCGCCAGTGTTCATTATCGTCCTATTGGCTTATTACACTCTTCCATCAAAGCCTTTTTAATAGTTCCCATTCTTGAACGACATCTTAAAACTGTGATATATCTTCACCTTTCCTTGGTTACGTTATTTTTCGATAAATTGGACAATGTGCCATTAAAATCAAAACAGAAATCTAACAACAGCCTTAAATGGGCAACTTGGATTGATTTGGTTTTAGTTTCAATGTTTTAGTAAATGGATTAACGTCTTGTTAATACTGAAACCATAGATACAAGAGAAAAATATATCCAGAAACGCTAGACGATGTGTTTTATGACAACCCTCTCCTCCCCCCTCCTTCCCCACTTCCCTCCCCGGCTACTCGCAACGTTGGGACCTTAACTGATGTAAGCAGATCAGCTCCCGAGGCTTGCATTGTCCCTCAGGGTTGATCGCGCACCGGAGACGTTAAGTCAGCTGGCCACATAAATGTTTTCCTGAAGCAAG
Organism: Acanthopleura granulata; assembly: GCA_016165875.1. Taxonomy (NCBI): domain Eukaryota; kingdom Metazoa; phylum Mollusca; class Polyplacophora; order Chitonida; family Chitonidae; genus Acanthopleura; species Acanthopleura granulata. The sequence continues at coordinate 29,181,575 of JABBOT010000005.1, read as the reverse complement.
GCCGAGAGCCTGGGAGAGTAACAGCTGCTCTAACATCGACACATTCGTCTCTTTTTTGCCACATGTTCATTAATTAAGAGTTTATGTCCAAGAGAAATCAATTAACGAATCTGCACTGCCCTCTTGGACTTCTTACCACGGGTCTCCGAGGCCGGGCTCAATTTTAGATCTGAGTGGTTTACTCCCGTAGACTAGAACGACTGGACAGAACAGAAGAGAATGGCGAAGGCAATATAATTCCCTAAAGAACCAGATTTAACCTCAACGGCATCAACCCATTAACTCATCAGTCAATAAAACCTTGTAATATCTGAGGTCTCAGATCTGTATTTCATGATACTATCGGGAAAAGCATTTTAGATCTCGTGTTCCACGTTTTCGCTTGGTTGTAGATAATTTTTCAATAATCATACATGTGTATTCAGTAAACACTGGATCCAGCTCGTATCAGTGTTAACGTTGTTAAAAAATATAGAATTTCATCTGACTTTTTCTAAAGCAAAATATTCATATAAATATTTTTTTATTTATTTGATTAGTGTTTTACGCCGCACTCAAGAACATTTCACTTATACGACAGCGGCCAGCACTATGATGGGAGGTAACCGAGCAGAGCTCGGGGGAAACCCACGACCATCCTCAGGAAATGTATTTATTTCGAAGGTATTCAAGACAGCTTTGCTACGGGATGACGTTCCGGTGGCGGAGGCACTTTAGCGGCATGGACTGGCTCTGTCACAAGGACACACAGAATATCACACAAGGAGACACATAGTCTCCTCATGGTCAAATGATTGAAAAATTGCGGAGTGCAACGTATAACCCAAGCATACATACATCCATAGATTCAAGACGCAATTTATGACGGAGGTGAAGGTTATGGATAAGCGAACACGGAGCGTCAAGAGTAAATCAGGGCTAAAAACTGGCTGCTTGAATTAACCCATCACTGACATGGCACCAGACAAGCCAGCGCGGGATACGAGCTTACCACCTTAGTGTTTAGGGGTACATCGATTTAATGGAATATATATTTTACAGGTGTGCCAAAAATAAATGAGAGAGAAGTAGGATGTAACACTATATTACATTAACAAGGCTTTCAGTGTTCTGTATATACTGATGCGAGAGCTGTCGCGGTCTTCACAAGCAATAGGCTCAAACATCTGCATTAGTTTGAACAAATAGTTATACATGTTGTTTTCGATATTTTCTCACAATTGTGCCATGTGCTGGGAAGTGCTGTGGACTTTTATCTTTCACATAATCATGCACGAACTCATCTAGACGTTTTCTCCTACATTACGCGGTGTTAAACCATAATCATTCATTTTTCTGCATTACCGTTATATCACATCATTATATAAAACAGCGAACTATGAATTACACCTTCATGTTTCACGGAGTTTGGAGGACATCGGGGGCCAGATTGTAACGACTCGCTCTTTTGCAGTAACATAAGTCTGAACGCTCAATACTGTATACATATATTGCAAGGATAATTTAGGTGGGGGCTAAGACAGCTTTATACGCAGCTCATGCATTACAGACATTGCACATGCGCTGAACTTTCTCCATAAGAAAAGAAGACATGAGCAATGATATGACGTAACAATTATTGTGCAATATATTTCACAGGACATACAAAATGTGAAATGTATTGAAATTCTCTAGGCAGTTCATGGAATAAATGATTGCGGCCTAACCTCAAATCGGCGTTATAGCAATTTCGAAGTGAATAGAGATCGGCTTACAAACGGCAAAGCATGCAGTGGATATGTGAACACCTCATGGCAGTGTACAGAAATACACTGAAGTCCGCCGTTCAAAAGATGTATGTGCTTGTAAACCTTGCACAAATCATGTGTCCAAAATTTTATTTCTTACTTCGTTTTCTGACAATTCCAGTGTTAAACATTTGTGTTCCTTGTTGCGTTTTGGGTTTGAAGTTGTTTCAATTTGTCCACACTTATCGCTTGGCCACCAGAGATTCACTCAATATTAGTCGTCTATTGATAGTTCATTAGAAGTCAATTATTTCCATTTTATTTTAATTACATACTCCATATATTATATGTGCACGTCCAGTACTTTTCAGTCAAATTTATTATCACTTTTGTCATTGTTGTTGTTGACCAATCTTCTCACGTTTAGTGTTTATTGATTTATTTTTATTGTTCTTTGCTGAAGAAACGCCATCGTGGCCACTGATTGTGGGTAATCCTTACTGAATAAATAAAGCATAAAATTAAATTATGCGAAACTGATCGTAACAAGAATAGTACTTGCGCAGAGGCAAGGACAAGACACACCGTCCACCAACCTTCCATTACTTGTACGCTGTAAATGTCGATGTTTAACTTATAAGCACTTTTATGCATGAGATACTGAACACTAGGAGATGATAGCATTACAGTATAGGCCTATATACATGTGTAAACACTTATGTTTAATACTTGTATATGTGCATATTTATTAAACACGCTTGTTTCAAGTTTAATCATCCATTAAACGCACTAGGCGTTGGCCATTTTACAGCCATATACCTACTGCCAGTCTTTCTCCCCTTTGTGTGCTTCATTGTTTTCGCTGTGAGCCTTTATTCACCGTACCGTCTCTGTTTTTGCTCATTGACCTTTGGTTTAGCCTTGATACGACATAAAACACCAATCTAATAAATAAATAAATTACTTTAGCCCTGTATCTACGCAGTTACATAAACCTATGTAAGGCTTTTTCATCAGCTTTTAAAAGAGAAGCACAGATCCATCAGCAAAGTATGTTGGTCAAATATTTTTAAAAAGTTGTGACGTATTAGTTTGTTGAGGCCTGGTTTGTCAACACTACGTCGACACAGGAAACTTCACCGGAGCACGATCGGTCTTACATATTGATAAACATAGAAACAGCTGAATGCACCTTTCTAAAACATCTATAAACTGGGCTAAGATTGGAGTGATCTGCACACATATCAGGCGTGACTGCGCACTGTGGCAAAATCTCAACAGACTCTACACAAAGCGTAACAAAACAAGCCGTAATCCAACAGTTTACACTTGTTTACTGGGTCAGCAATCCCTTATAGCTTTATTTCAAAATCATGCAGTAATACGCCCCGGGAAACTTGTAAAAGTTTGGAAAGCTGTGGTAAACTGTAGGCACATAGTAAAAGTAAGCTAACATAGTCTTGAATTCAGTCTTGTTGATGGCATTACTATCTTGCAAATGCAATAGGAGCTATCCCAGTCGCTGGTATTTTGTGGAAGATGAAACTAACTATGGAGATAAATTAATAATATCACTCCCACCGGGATCAGTGTTACAGACTACCTCGTACATAATCATTAGTTCACATACTGAATTTGCCAAATCGAGTTAGGTACTTATGAATAACTGTTACATCGATGATAAGAAAACTGTCCGGCAAATAATGTGAGTTATGCAATTAGCCTTCATTTTAAGCCACTGTCCAGTTGGTATTATGATAATATAAGGAGTGGGGCTCTCATTACACTGTTCAGCACTTTCTGATTACATATATGTGTACTATTGCGTTTCGAATTCCAGTTCTAGCATGAAGGCATTGTTAAGCGACGTGTTCTGTGTGTGTGTGTGTTTGTGTGTTAACAAACTGGAGACCATTTAGAGCAGTCGCAGCATCACCCCCGCTTCGATTTCCACGGTTTAGACGCCTTCTCTGGTACCTCTACAATTCTACACTGTTTCTTAAGGCAGTTTTGGAGACATGCCCAACTACCACAGGAAACTGACGTGGATGAAGACCAGAACGAACCTGCCTGATTTGATACATGTGCTTGGATTACTTTAAACCCTTACAAAGGGTGGGAATAAGTGTGGTATATCAAAATGTTTGTCTACGACACGTGGGACCAAGCTGACACGGTTAGATGTTCAGTTTCACAGATGCCTGAACATACTTATAGCATTGGTCCTCTTTTAAATACCATTGGGTTATTTGTGTTCTAACATTTTGAGATTATTTCTCAAAGTCATTACGGCCTTCCCAGAAAGGGTAACGCCCCTCAGCTCTGATTCCAGAGTATGGGGTGCGATGCAACGGCACAGAAAACAAAATTGCTCAATAATTACTGTTAACTAATGTCTCCAGGCACAAATTCCTTATGATTTCTGTGGCGATTGCAGGGAACTGTTTTCCATGGACATAGTAATACTGCTAACTGGGCAGCATTGCCAATAGTATCTACAGAGCGCAGGCGCCTCTGGCTGGAAGCATGAGTGATAAGAACACTGTCTAACTTCCGTAACTGGAATGGGTCAAATGGTCAAACAGAATGGGTAATTAGGCCCCGCCCGAGGGTCTGATGTACTAAAATGATAGCGGAAGGGAGCAACAAATTTCTCTCTCGCAAGCAATCGGTCGCTTATAAATGAAAGGCATGATTGCCATCGAAGAAGATCCGGCACTGTTGGCTGTTGGGCGCATTTGGCAAATCAGGATATCATTATGCCTAAAAATAGCGGGCAATTATAAGGCCTGTGGCTACAGAAAGTTTATTGTTCGGGTGTATTTTCACGACTACGGCGAGCTGGCGAACTTGACGCCGAGTGTTTGGGCATGAGGCAACAGGATATGTGTCAGCTAAACGTCACATAGCGATTATATGTAGGTCAGTCTGGCGCACATAAATACCTCAACACCATGAACATAACCGCCACTACACGCACCAATGATTAAAAGTTAAACGCCATTTCCACGAGACGCCGCAGGCTCTGATTACTGACCGGATTACCCTCCGTCCCGCGTATGGATTCAACTACCCAAGAAAATTAGTTCCTCGTCTCTTGGCATTGAATGGCTTAGGGGCGCCAGTAAACTACTAGCGTCTGTCTTAGTCGTTAGGTTCAACATGTCATACCCTTCACGGTAAACTTGACCTTCATGGCCCATGGCTCGATCTTGTATATATTCTCTTTCTCATATCATCAGTCTTTATTTCAATAATGTCAAACTGTGTATCTATTATTCATGCCTGCCATTCTCCGTGAAACCGTAGTTATCTAGTCCATCGAGTTCTTCGCACCCTTATATTACAGCTGATATAACAAGGTTACACGGAGACGTCACACCAACCTGCCTTCTGGGTACCATAACACTGGCATCAAATTACTTACTTGGAATATAACACGTAGTTATAAGGGTATCACGTGACGTGATTAATGAATTCCATCGTCTCTGATCTGTGTCCTCTGATGACGCCATATTTACAGGGAGGGTCATGCCGGCCAAATCATGCTGACGTACCATGGCGTATTTCCTATAACCCGTGCAACACACAGAACACACATGAATATTATATTATCTAAAAAACACATGTGAATGGTTTCAGGCCGTGGCATGTTGTGGTACATGCTGCGCTGTCGACGGTTATTTTTGAACACAGTGCCGCTATGTTAACACGGTGGACGCCTTACGTTAACAGTTCAGTATATACATCTATTACGAAATGTCACGGCTGGAAGTTTTATTCCTGTTCTAACATACCACGACCACCCGCAGGTTACTGGCAGACCTTTTCACGTATGGCGGGAGAGGAAGTCGCTTTAGTGAGAGGTATATGGATCATTACACCCCGCTGAAGCGCTAACCTTTCAGCGAAGGAAGACAATTATCATTCGTACTGAGAGAGAAGAAAACAAACACAAACTCCCAATCACAGGTGCCAAACGATTTTGTTCTCTTCGATGCTCTCTATGTTTCACCGCAAACTTTCACGTCTTGGTCAACTGGTAGCTCCACTTTCTAGACAAAGAATATTATTTATATTAATAATATAATAATATTTAATATTATATTTACTTAGTATGCATTTTATAGTAGTTTTCAGGTAGAAATTTCCAAGTGGGAAATTCCTGGTAGGAGTTTCCCTGTAGAAGTTTCCTGGTAAGAGATTCTTTGTAGGAGTTTCCTACTAAGAGTTTCCTGGTAGGAGTTCCCTGTAGAAGTTTCCTGGTAGGAGTTTCCTTGTAGGAGTTATGTGGTATGCCAGAAGACTGAGTTGTGACTGATCATTTCATAAAACCTGGCCGGCGTTTTTCATTTCTTTTTTTATAGGCTTACTAAATTGACACCTCCAGAAGAACTGTTGCCAGCGTGGATTTTGTGGCGTAGCAACTCATCACAGATATTACTCGATGTGTGTGAGTACACTTGCACTTGACACATGGTCCTAAACTCTAATCACCTCAATCGCAACGCCAAGATCAAGTAAAACTCTTCAGGATATAGTGTCTCTCAGTTTCCTGCGAGTCACTTAGGTCTAGTTCAACGCACAAATGGAACTGCAAAAGCATATCTACGAAGACTGTCTCATAAAAAGGAATCATGAAAGGAAATAAAAGATACTGTCTTACAGAGATGAGTTTTGGTCGGGGTTGTACACATCGCATACCTATTGTAGTCATCATGGAATTCAGCATATTGTACAAACATTTACTTTCCAGTACATGTTTTTCGTCAGAACGTTTTGTCAAATACCGAACGTCACGCGGTACTTTCTTCTGTGCTTATCTCACTTTACCACATGTTTTCTTCCCGCCACTTGTCGTAACGAGCTGATCATAGCGGAGTACAAAAAGCGCATCCCGCCGTCCGACAGAGAGATTTTTTGGGACAGTGACGAACGGCATGACGCTGCAGGTGTATGTTTGTGAAGTCGAGAACATCCATGAATAATGGATGACAGTGAGAACATAGCACCTCGTGTCACGGACAGCCACTGGATACCGATTTATTCCCTGAAATATTCATGTCTGTCTTTACTCCAAGATAAAGTAATTATCTCTCACTCGGCTACATAAAACTGCGTGCCACCCAAACAACAGAGGAGAAGTCCGTGGGTGGATTCCGATCAGACAGATGAGCATCCGCCGGTGACCGTCGTCACAAGTCAACTTCTTCTCTGGTTTCGAACAAATGTCGTAAATTGTAAGCATCTCTCTACATTTTAGAACCTATGATGCCAAATAGGCAAATTATTTTAATCGTTCCAAACACTACGTATAGCTTACAGACGTAATAGCTAAGGCTTTTTGACGTGCCTAATAGCTTACCACTATCAAGTTAGTTAGTGTACGCGTGATTGCGTGAGTGGACCTACACCTGACAGGGTAGTTCCAGGGCATCATTCTGATCTCCGTCATTGCAAGTCATCTTTGTCCCTCTGAAATAACCATATTTCGACAGATTTGTTGGAGATGGACACAGAATTTATCCCAGTACTTGCTTATACCAAATCTACATCGCGCATTTTTTATAAAATGTAGTATTCTGCACAAGTAACACTCGACAAACAGCGCCAATAGTGTTTCTTAAAAACCTTTGAACTATATTCATCGAGTTTAACGTACCGTATAACCTTCCTATGAAGTGTTACATAAGCCATTGCCACAACTTTCACCGGCGTCGAGCTTTTGCTCTAACTTCTTCCAACTCGAAAAGTAGAAATACGTGTACCTTAAACACAGAGCCAACTTGCTTAAAATGTGAATTTAAAAAATTCTTTAGTAAAATATTACTAAATGACGGAAAAAACATGGACAATGCCAAAAAATGAAATCGAACGAGTCAGAATGTTTCAGTTGTGTTTGTATGGAAACTTATTATATGTTTAAATTATAGCAAGTACATGGGAGAAGAACGCTGCAAAGTATTTCCAGGCCCTTATGTTGTACATTTCTTGATCATTTCATGTCGTAAGTTGATATACTTCAGTTATAAACACAACCTTACACCTTACTACAGTCTCCGGTGACAAGAGTGTTCCGCGCTTGGAGCATTTACGCCACTGCCTAGGCAGAATGGCTTCCTTTCATGCTAGTCGAAAGACTAGCATAGTCAAATACCAGTTTCCACTGTCGTAGTGGCTGTTAGAAAAAAATACTTCATCGAAATGAATATAATATTGCGCGACCTTTTAGGCAAACATAACTTAGAACACTTTCAGTTACGTCCATTCTATGGATGGGATTAAGGAGTTAACGTGAGTATAATAACGTGAGCGGCAAGCAGATCAAAATCACCCTGATATAGCAGTGATCAGTAATACTAATACAAAATTTTACTTATTTCTTACTTGTTATTGTTTATACTGCTGTCTATACATCATACATTTGCTTTATATTTTGTCCGACGAACGAATTGTATTTAATTTATCATATTGTATTATGGCGATGTTATTTATAGCGAAATTAAAGTAGTTTCCTACTTAGATAAACTGCCCACATATCTGACTCCTCTTGCGCTCTGGTCTACAATCACGCTACTTTCGGATGATTTCTACCGGACTCTGGCTGGATTCCTCCCATCATAATGTTGGCCGGCGACATATAAGTAAAATATTCATGACCACGGTGTAAAACACCAATCGATTAGACAAATGGACAAATGAATCAAACATGGTTGAATCGTGCTGTTTACCACAAAATTTCCATGCAGCTGTTTATCTTGTGAAACTTGTATTTTTATGGTAAACTTTCTGTTTCTTTTATTATGTATACTACCCTATATCGTTCCAGCATCTGGTCTACAAGAGTTCTTTGAAAAAAAATTGTTTTTATTTTTTGATATGATCATGATAAATAAATAATTCTCATATTTTAATATCCTGTTAATCGCGTATTTCTCCACGAAAATGAGGTAATAAGCCAGGACAAGTACTGCATGGTTGGTTGACAGGTGGTATGGCATTACATTTAATGTAACAGAGTGTGAAACTAGATTCTGAATAATACGTAATAAGTACACATTGTTCCACGACGGCTCACTTTAATAGCCGGTTCTTTAAATACACTGTAAATTTGTTTCGTTCATCAGTTTTTGTTCCACATCATAGAACGATTTCCCACGTCATGAAAATATTTTGAAATACTTGTTTTTACTCAAGTTTAAAATTTTTTAGTATGCATGTTATTACCCTGACATGTAATTTAATTTTGTTTGAACGTAAGCCTCATCAAAGCGAAATAGAGCGAATCAACAGTGCCGTTTATGTGAAGGTTTTGAATCAGAGAAAACCATGTAGGCCATTGTGTGGCAAGGTCATTGTACCATTCAGAAGGCTTCCCAATGCCGTGGTCCACGGCCAAACCGCCAAACAGTAATTAAGCATACACTTTTCACTGGCATATATATACATTTGTCATTTTAGACATATCAAACCTCTAGTTTTATTTTAAAAGGTAAAGACAGTAAACAAAACTGTCTTCACTCGGTAAATATTTACCTGGTTTTCAACTTTAACAATTAAGAGCAAATTGGCAGTGCCTGCGGCATCCAGCCTAAGATGAATATCCGCTGGTACTCAGGACCCAGGTTAGCTGAATGGCCCATGTTACAAGACAGGATGTGGAGCAGACCCAAGGGAAGGGCTGCTTGTTGCAACTAGAAGCATCATTCTGTCACATTGCTTAAGCTGACATGTCATCACGGAGGTAGAACCATTGTAAAAACAAAATAGGACACATATTTTCAGTCGAAATTAAATTGATAATTTTCAGTAGCAACAAGATATCAAAACTTGGTTTCATTATTATTATAAATCAATTATTTATATGCCTACCGCTTTTATCAATATTTCTAGATTTTCTGCGTTGTTTGCCTGTGCAGATATATATGACAGTTAAACTACAGTCGTCACTGAAGGCTTGAAGCACGTTGCCATTTCGCATGATGGCATACACAGCATATAACGCTCAGAAACGTCCCAAGAGGTCGTGTTATCGTGATTACTGGATGAACTTTTCCATTCAGTTTGACATGTTGTCAAAGCATAATGGGATCTAGTTTGACAACTGTGTTTGCGGTGTTAGAATGTGCGGTAACTCTGTAATGCAATCGAGAGAAGTGCACATTAACATTGTCTGTTTGATTACAATGCTACACATCTCTGAGGTTACCAGAGTTAGGATTCATGCTACATTTGTCTGTGTCATTATGAGAGGTATACGCTAAAAGGACAACGAGATGAAATGCATTTCTGACAATCCTGACATTTAGAGGTGTCAAATCACTACATGTTATGTATAAGTCTTTGTTTTGAAGACAAAACCATTTCAGGTTGAAGCCGCTATGTTCCATTTATCTACGCCATAGTGCAAGCGAACCTATCTTGCAGAGTAGATATCATGTAGTGGAAGCTGTGTATTCCCATAAAACTTTGCTTGTAAGAAAAGAGTACATGTTCTCTGGTATGCATGGAACAAATGAGACGATCCAAGAATGGCATGTGTATTTAAGAGATGAACCGCAGAAACATCCCAAACGTTAAAAGGCTGGCAGAAAAAAGGCCAAGAGATCACTTTCCAACGCGAATTCATTCGCCCTTAATTTCGTTTTATACCATGACGTTGAAATGCTGTCGACACATACGACATGGAGCTGGCCATCCATCATTTGGTGATAGCATAGTTTTGTAATTTCAATCATAAGCTTTAATTAAATCGTAAAAACAAAAAAAATATTAAGGAGATGAAATCAAAGTAGGATTAAACTGTAGTCGTTTTAACCACAAAATGATGGTTGACAAACGTGAACAAGCGTGTGTCGTGAACACATCTATTCAACTTTAAAACCAGCTGGATTTAATGGACTAAGGCTACAAACTCCTTATTATTGCAAATGATATGATTTCCTTCTCCATCCACGGATTACTCACCCTAATATACCATGCATTAGGTTCCCGTATAAGTATCAGCATTCTGATCACTGCCTCGTACTGTTATTCTGTATTTTCAAACACATGTAGGCCCTTTTTTCACACTATCGGTATATCTTACTCCAAATATTCCGATAAAACCTTAATTAAACACGGTTCAGAGTTCATAGCTAGCAAGTATATCGACCGTTGCATGGAACTTCGGTACCGACATGACACATCAGTGAGCTCCCTGACATAACCACGGGTGCGATGCACACCGATGGCCTACTAACTGAAGAGCCATGTACTGATTACTAGATTAACCGGTGTGCCTGTGGCCCAGGCCCCATGCCTTAACTCATACAATTAGTTCGCTTCTTGACCTTCAATCCTCTTGTGTATTAGTGCTCTGTATACACTATACATTCTGTAACAAGCCAGAGATTTTGAACTATGGTGATACGTGCAGGGCGGGGCCAGTATGATGCCAAAGTTACAGACAAATGATTCTTCTGGCGATTCCTTAGAGCCACATTTCGCCAAGTTAATAGCAAGAATTATACATCTGGCGTTAAATGAATAGATCTGATTGATCATGGGTTCGCACTTACCGCGGCTTCGACTCGCGTCCTCCGCCTGCCCAACACGCTATCTTCTGAAGCTTATCGCTCCGTCCAGTTATTGACTAAGGCACACTGTCTCAAAAGCCAGTCGAATAATCCCTAATGCGTTTTTTTCTTCAACTCAAAGCAGCTTACTTGATGGCCCATCGTCATGAAACAGCGGGAGACGCCTCGGCGGTGTGCTTCTCCGTCTGACTAGCATTCCCCACCGCTGCGTCCAGCAGGTTTCGATCTACAGTCAAGTTGAGGGACACCCTCTGTGCTTTGCTTTACTGATTATCGCGATCTTCACCAACTTCATTTTCAGGGGACCTAAGCTTGTTTTTGGCAACATGCAAACCCAGCTGAGACAGGTTTGTTTGTGTGAGTAATGTGAGAAAATGGTGGGATCCTTCGGAGATATTGAAATCTAACTGAACACATGGAACTGTGATTAACCCGCGCTGACAAACCCTATTATCTTTTACTTATATCTCCCCTATGGGAGAGTCCTTGCTATTAAACGGGTTCCAGTCTGCATTTATAGGTTGCTAAAAGGACTCGCTTCTGATTCAATATTCATCGAAGCATATCATATCGACGTGAAATGAATCATATGTTTCCGGCTGTGACTACTTCTCGGCATATAAATGTTTTAATGATGAACACAGTGGACGGAACAGTCTCCTGGATAAATGATTTTATCAGGTAAATGCCGGTAAAGTCGAGGAGTATAACAAGAATAACGCATGACTGGGCATTGACGTGTACTGTTAAACACCGAACTATCGTGGAGAATATAAAACAGCCACATTCAAGCAAACCCGGCCTTCGCCTTATTTGACTCTGACGAGCTATATACAGTTGTCCAAGTCGAAGTAAAACAGACCGTTGAGTGTACTATGTCTAAGTACTTTATGTAAAATGTGACATAATGATATTAAAGACAAAGAGCAAAGCAGAGTGTTACTTTGGACAGCTTTGTAACAGACTGAACGGAGACTAAAATTCCATTACATGAAAACCTAAGATGAAAAGTATTCATGTCACATATATACATACATACATGTTTTAAATCCGTGCACAGGACACGCTTATTTTTAAAATTCATTGTGATTTCAACATACCTTTAGAGACCGAATCTAACATTAAAAATTGATTTAAAGTTTGTTTGTTTTTCTTGTTTTTCCTTCGGTGCATTGTCATCTTGAATATTTCAGTTTACCCAGGTAAGTCCTCTCATGTGAGAAACATGTTCTCTTCCAGACCTTTGTCAGTATTTGGTTATATCATGATGAAAAAAATCAAGGTTAACGCTGTGTTTACGCCTACAGTTGCAGCTGGAGGTGGTGTGAGAATACAGGGCCATATAATGACAGATTACGGCCACACTATAGACATTTGTGCACGTGGTGAGCTTTACTCAGTTACGTAACACTGATCAATGTTTCTCAGAGGTTCTCAGAGGCACGTAAAGATTTTAAATGTAATTTAAATCGTCATACGTGTGCCGATTGATCTGGTTCATTACTGTACTAATCGTTGGATGTGTTCGAGAATGAGCTACCGTAGGCCCTTGCATCTTGAACGTCAGTAGGGGAGTTTCGAATTCGAACTCTTTTATCCCTAAAGGCAAGAGAAGCGCTACTTTACCATGTGACCTTCCCAAATGTTAAGCAACTATTTCTGATTACGTTTATTATAACACGATCGTCTGAGAAAAGTTTCAATAAAGTTATTTATACTAGATGTACAATAGGTAAAATTGAGGAGCTGGAAGTTTTTTAATTTAAGAAGTTCCTCAACGAAGGGAAGGTCGTTTCCCGAACACAGCGAGATTGGTGATCGGTAAATCAAAGTGAACAATATTGCCCCCCATTTTTGACAAGTCACATGGCAGAGTTGAACTCTTTTTACCTTCTGCGACAAAATAGTTCAAACTTGAAACTCCACCATTGCCAACGTGTCACATTGTGCAATATGACGCCAGTATTTTTACCGTTATCACCATGCATGTAGCATTCCGGGAGTAAAAACATGTGGCGATAACTCTTGACGAACCGAAGCCCAGCCTGGTCGGCTGGACTTCGATCAAATGTTTTTTCTCTCCCACAGACGCCGAGCACTGACTGTTTTGCGTTGCACCGGTGGTTATCGATGGAGAACAGCTCATCGAGCCGAACCCTCGATGCCAGACATTACGCCATACGTGCAAATTGTATAATACAGAAAGTGAGATTGCACACTCTTAACTGTGATGACGCTCCTATCCTATTCCCCATGCACGTTGGTTTGGAAATATCGCAATGTTGCAATGAATTATATTTTAGTGTATGTACATGTATGTATGTTTATATGTATGCATATACGCATTTTCAATTTACTGATTTGTTAAAATTGAATTCTGTTACTCTATGTTTAAGAGCGTGTAATAATAAATTAAAACGGTTTTTAATGTTTGCATTTCTGTTTTAAATATCAAAACGTTGCACCTTTATGGATGCTTTTTTACACGACTGTATAAGCGAAATATAGTTCACTCATCTTATTGGTTTTTATCACCGCACAGTAATTTGTCAACTTTGCGAATGTGGTCTGGTTTATGAGGTAAAGACTGTGGTTTGTAAGTAAACCATAGTCGTTAGCTATATGACAAACGTACGGAGGAACTAGGCAGAACTGGGTTCAAGCAAGCGACTTTATAGGTGCGATGCCACCAAAGCTAGGATCACTTAGAGGAAACACATATATTAGTGAAGTCCGGTTTTATTGAATTAAACATGTTAGTGGTCTCTTGAGCTGTTTGTCCAGAATAATTGCAAATCATGAAAATGACCGCATTAAAGGAGGAGACCGGGGAAGTATTAGGCAAGTTGTAGTAAAAGAGTATGACTTAAAGGTTTAAAAACTACCATCAACGTTTTTTTTTTTATTTTTTTTATTTCCGCGGGAACAAATTTTAAGGTTGGTCACAGCACACAGCGAATCGCGAGTAAATATCCCCACGTAACGGGGAACGTAATTGTGAAAATAATTTGATCAGTCAGAACTCAGGCCGATTAGCGGATATGACACAATGGGACCCTTAAATCATTACTACTTTGTCTTTTGAAAGTGCATAACGCTTCTCTTATATGGATGTGAATTCAACACTATCAGGGACGGTTGTCTGCTGCCCCTTGTGTTTTCAGGACACAAAGAAGAACGAAGAGCTGGTAGAATGCCAGAGTGCGCAGATTTTAGCTACACACACAGCACGTCAAATTCAGACGGGAAGGAGCGCGGCTTGACATGTATCCGCCATAGAGGGAGTAGGGCCCTATTCACTCAGCTAACATCGGGTCGGTGAAATGGCGGCGTCCTCTAACAGCTATATGAGCTTACGGCAATGAAACATATGTTTCTTAGAGGACGTCTAAGCAATTATCGGTTGATTTTTTAAAAATTTTCAAACTGCACTCTTTTCACCAATGTTATACTTCCCTAGTCATTTCCTTTATGCCGCGAGAAGTGTAACACTGGTACTGAGGTATCAAAATGTATATTTATCAAAGTTTTGTATGCTATACCTGAGCTTACATGTCACACTCTAACATTTCATGTGGTACATATAAGAGAAATTGCAAAATCTTAATATGAGATAATAATTTTCGAAAAAATTATGTTTTTAGCGAAAAGTGGTATATGTCGCGAAACCTAACATATTGCCAATATCGTAAATCACATTTTTAACTTGGGTTAAAATGAAAGAATTTTGGAAGCAATTTGTCATGCGCTATCAAAGTGATAATAGACTTCCCTAGATTTTCCAAGGTACTCGCAACTTAATATCTGGAATAACTACTTGAAAATGTAAAGAAATGTAGGAAAATGTGTTTGGCCTGGTGTTTTAGCAGTCACGTTGATTACATAATGACAGATACTTTCTCATATTTCGCTGTATAACATCGTCACAAACCTACAAACCTAAATCATCCACAGCTAGCAATGGAGTTCTTGAAATGAAGCAAAAATCTGGACTCTCATTTGGAAATTGACTAATTATGTGTCCGTCTAAAGGTCAAAGGGGACAAGCTCGAGAGATTCCAAGTCCGATCAATAGACGACTGGCCAGAATTTCTTTGTAGCTAAGAGGCTGTGAGCCGTCACAAGTGACAGCAATCCATCCTTTCACTTGGCCAGTAGACAAAAAGGACTCAGTTTGTAGAAAGTGTGCAAACATGAGTTGTCTGTATGAACCCGTACTTGTGAGCCCGGTAGGCTGGTTTGTTGCTGTGTTGCCAGGCATAGGAAGATTGTTTTCATTTTTAGTACTTTGTCTACAGGGTGATAACGGTTACAATGTGCTACTTGAAATTCCCATTCTCGATCAAATCAAAGACAAAGCTGGGTTAGTCATGTTTACCGGCCTGTCTTTTTTTGCTATGTAGTTCACC
Source organism: Acanthopleura granulata (assembly GCA_016165875.1). Classification (NCBI taxonomy): domain Eukaryota; kingdom Metazoa; phylum Mollusca; class Polyplacophora; order Chitonida; family Chitonidae; genus Acanthopleura; species Acanthopleura granulata. Next base: position 29,165,861 of record JABBOT010000005.1, on the reverse strand, counting down.
TGTAATTTTCATTCTTAATTTGAACAGTGCACTAATTATAAGATGCACAAAATGGCTGGCCGAACAACATTGAAGAATATCCGGTTTTGAAACCCCAATGGTTTAAGACATACTACAGCTGTAGGTCTGAGATTATTTCGCGTTGAAGCATTTGAAAACTGATAGCAAAACCGTTTAAGCTTTACTGTGTCATGTTTTACAGTAAACTCAGCATGGTAACATTTGAAGACATGATCTATTTCGAATGAATACATAGTGTTCAACAATTTGAAGACGGCCAGCAAATTGTCATGCCGGAAAAGCATATATTTTGGATTATTGCCAGATAAAGCTGTACAAGTTTTCCTCACAGTAGGCCTGTACACAAGTGTTAAGATGGTTTCATGTAAACAATCCCAAGATAAATCTCAACGGAGTGTATTAATTCGCTCTGATCTTTTTATGCTTTTGAGGCGGTGAACGCCTTCCTGTGCTGTTGACGAACATGCAACAGTTTTATTGCATATTGCCCAAACTTATTCTGTTCCCCAGAGTTTATGTCTACCAAAGATCAACATGCTATGATTTCAGTCTTCATAATATTTTCAGTGGTGAAGAGCATCACCACCTTTGCAATATTTTCAGGTAGAACTTGAGATATAGATGTTCCCTGCCAAACCTACGATTGTGTTGTTAGCTGTGCTTTTCCGTCTTGAACACTTGCGTTACGTGTTAAATTTTGCCAACACTTACAAATGAACATTGGGATGTAGACAGTGGTGTTACTTGTCCATGTTGTTGAACTTTGGAAATACCGGCCTCTGAGCGTTGGGATGCAGTCTCGGGTGTTGCATGCTGAATTTTGGTAATATAGGCAAGTGGAAATTGGGATGTGGTCTGTGGTGTTATTTGCTAAACGCTGACAATGCTGGCATCTGGACATACGGATCCAGGCTATGGTATTACTTGTTGAGCTGTGGCATATAGATAATGGAATGAAGGCTTTGGTGGTATTTCTAAAATCGGGCATTGGGATATAGGGTGTGGCCTTGGTACATAATAAAAGTGTAGAACTACACAAATCATGTTTTTTTTTTAAATTATGTCGTGTGGAAAACGTGGCATTCCTTTCCTGTCTATGGCATTACCCTGAGATCTTCAAAGGCATGTCAAGTTTAGAGGCAAAGCAATCTTGAGCCCTTTGTGGTAATGCAAGACGGTTGATTTGTGTTGGATTGAAAATAACGGGCTTTATATCAGCCAATATATTTGCTATATTGTGTCTCAGGGCAAAGAGGAAATGCAAGAAATAGGCTTAGTGCTTTCTATTATAATTGACTCAATTTCGCTAGTCTTCTCCTTTTTGGGTTGATCACGGCGTATAACACTGATGCTGCGGAGAGTACACGTTATTCTTGAAAGAAACCTCTTCATGCCAGTGCTGATATTTATTGAGTGGGTTCCTTTGCCCTTGAAAAACGTACCAAGGATTATTGGAGAAAGTCTTATGGACGAAAAAGAAAACACTTCCAAAGCTTGTCAGGCTTTGGGAAACAATAAGCCACAGTATGAGTTTAGTAGCCTGACCAAGATTTTATAATATGTTTTCTTAACTCTGATCGCTGCAAAATTAAACGCAATCAGACATATCTGTGTGGAAAATTATTAATACGACGTACGAAAATAGAAAATGACAATCTGTGCATTATTTTCAAATGATCTTTCTTGGCGGCAAGCAGTTTTAAAAATTGCGCTTTTTTTCATGGCTAAAGAATTACTATCCTAAAGGGAGGTATGCTTACGATATGCTGCCTTCTAAGAATACACATCAGCTTACACTTCCGGAACAATTTGCAATACTGATTTCACAACCCAACTGGTGAGTTTGTTTTTCTTTTTAAACATCTACACCTCCTCTCATGTCGTTAGAGTAACCGTTGCTTCCAACAAACCAGTACTCCTTTTAACCTTTAGGACTACTTGTAAGTGTTCTGCAGAGAAGAAGGCCCGATACCTTGTCGAGTACTGTAATTACTTGTCATTCTTGAGGGAATTCCACTGGGGCAAGAAAGCACTTTTCAGACGAACCCGAACAGGGTTCTGATTTATGGTAGGACGAGGGAAGATACAGATGTGACAAAATGAGGACAGTACCGGTTGTAATTACGGGCAAGCGCGTTACCCAAGGGATATAAGATGTGGAGCGAAGGGTGTTTGGCGGGAAGAAGTATGGAGACAGGCTGGTAGAGTTAAGTGTAAATGAAAGTTAAATACTATACCTCTATTTCTGCAACAAAATATTGGCGGTTGGCCTTGAATTATTCGTGTCGGCGAGTCTCTTGTGCGCCAATATTTGAAGTTTTAATGTTCGCTGTAGTAAATATACCAAACCTTTACTTCTCGTGTGCACTAATATACAACATGTTGGAGGCTTTCGTGTGGAAAAATGTGCCAAGTGTTAATTTCCTGTTACCAAAACTTACGTAAGTTCCAAGTGATTGTTTCCGCAAGGAGAAATACATGAATCTCGTAACTTTCAAGGTGGATAAATATACAAACCATTTCTTTCCATGCGGGCAAATATATAAAAGAGAGGATAAATCTGCCAAGTGTTAGCTTTCTTGTGAGGTAAAGCTGTAGACGAATTTGAGGAAAGATGGATTCAAATATATGTGACAGATGGTCACTGATCTGTGACCATGTCTGAAGGGAAACACTACAAACGATATTTGTAGCAGACTTGTAAGTTTTTACGACCACTTTTACATTTTAATCTGCATCATGGGCACGGGGATTTCGGATACATCACGACCCACTGCCGCTAAATACTTGATTTTTTTTTAACAAATCCGTCAGTGAGGTGGATTTTAGCTACTGCCTCCGACGGCAAGGTGGTTAGCGCACTAGCACAGCGCAATGACCCAGGAACATCTTACCAATGCTGTCGCTAAGAGTTCAAGTCCAGTTCATGCTGGCTTCCTCTCCGGCCGAACGTGAGAAGGTCTGCCAACCAGCAGATGGGGGTGAGTTCTTCCCGGGTTTCCTCCAAGCGTGATGCCGACCGCCTCCTTGTAGTGAAATATTCTTGCGTACGGCGTAAAACACCAATCAAATAAAATAAATATGTTTCCTGTTATAGTCTTATCAGTATCATCTGCCGGGTCGTGATTGTTTTGTGTCGAGTAAAATTATTTTAAATCCTCAGCAATGAAATGAGGCATCCAATGTAGGGATATTCCACAAGAAATCGACTGGCATAAATCAGGTATATGTTTACTCTACTACAACGGACACGAAAATTGGGATTTTCCTTTGCTGGTCACTCCTGCCATTGCACTGTCACAAGTAAATTCTCAGGTCTCAGCCTGATATGCATATTTCAAGTCAGTCCTCACAAGACGCAGAACTTCACAGGTTGAAAAAACCGACGAACATACAACAGTCAACAACTACCCCCTTCCTTTGTATGTGCTGGTGCCTCCTTATCCCACGAAAATATACCACGTTCTCTTGCCCATGAACAGAGCAAGGCTGTTTGAGAGTCTCTAGGAGATTTTAAATGCAGTAGGTGTGATGGGAACTTAGAGAACTTGGTAAAACCATCCGACGTGTAAGCGTCTACAACGTCTTCACAGTTTTAACAACTAGAACAGTTGCTAATATCAGAGGACACATCAAAGGATAGAACATTGGCTGCGGTGATTGGCAGATCATCTGACCAGACTATGCCTGAGACATGGATTTAATAAACTTCACTGTATACACACATCGACTTTTAGAAAGGAAAAAATTCATGACAACATACATGCCAGTAGTGAGTGCACGGGTGAGAGTAGCAAACGTATACATCTTGAATAATTCTGAAACAGTTTAAACCACAATTGCATTTATTTTTTGCATGCCACTCCACCTTTGTCGTGAAATATTATCACAGTGTTATACCAATTTTCAAGCCTCACATATTTTAACAATGCTAGACATTAGCACTCAAAGCCCGATGTAATTATTTCTCGCCCGTAATATTTCACTTATATGGAAGAAGCCAACCTCAAGCATGAAAGAAACCGTAAAAACTCCATAGAACTGAATAGAGCGTCGTTTCTGACGGTTAAATATTTTTTACAAGTTGTTCATTTTATGTGGGTTTACAATGGGCCGTTAACGACGCTTGTTTCGCACATGTTCGCTGAAGACCATCTTCCTTCCACCAATAAGGCGAGTATGTCTATAGGTCGCATGTAAGACTGTAATTCGCCAAAGGGCGATGGCTTTTCCTTGGCTCTCTGGTGTCGTCAACCCTTAAATCTGACAGCTTTAGTATAAGAGAAAAATACTGAGTATCACGTTAACCAACAGTTCATTAAATTAACTTAAACTGCTGATCTGAATTAGCAGTCACAAGGAGGAGGAATTCTGGTTGTCATCATATGCATCCCCTGACCCTCTATCAACAAATTAACAAAGTTTGTGCGTAGGGAAACCACTTTTCTTCACAAAATGTTGAATTGATAAATTGCATTTCCATTTATTAACCTTGCCAAAGCACTTCTTGAGTCATTCTTATGCTGTAATACACAAGAATGTTCTCGAAATTTAATATATTTTGTTTGTCTGATGTTTCTTAGCGTATACGTTTGTTTGTGAAATATTAAGCCTTTTTTAGCTTTTTTTTAAGAGTAAGCTAACCACGTTTTTCTATACATCGCAAGAGGGAAGAATGTAAAGGCATTGCCAGGATAAATACCATGCGGGATCTGAGCACTAAAGTGTAGGTACTAGTCATACATGTGGACATAAAAAATCCCTGCCCGAGGGAATTATTGACCTCATTTGTCCACTTCCAAATGGCATCAGTCTACACGAATTATTCCATCTGACTCCATCTGACGTGCGATATGTGTCCTGTATAAAAAGTTAGTGTTGTCCACAACAGGAGAAAAGTTTGCCGTTTAGTCCGTGGTTGTGTCTATCGCATCTGGGACACTGTGACGCGACAAATGGTGCGTTGTATTGCACAATGACCCCTTGGACTAATACCAGACTCTATTTGTTCCACAGTGACGGGGTGTTAAGTATCATGGAGCCGCTGTGAATTTATTCTTGGATCGATAGTCTGTGACGCTGAATAGAAGAAAACAGAGTAGGTAGAGCCAGGTCGTGGTGAATTTGCGGTAATGTCTTTGCACATTGAGGTAGTATATTTCCTCTGTATATATCATGTGGAGTGATCTGTATTTCCACATCGGCACTATTTCAATAAAACTAACGCGTGTTTCTTTCTACAAGTATATTAATAACACTGTTTACGTTTATTTCAAAAGACATCTTGGATATAATTGCTTTAGTCATTCATTACAATATGTCTTGTGGATGATGGCTTTAGTCATAAATTGCTACTTCACATCATGTCTGGAAGATGGTCACTTTAGTCAGTAATAGCTAGTTCATAACATATTTTTGCGGATGATGACTGTAGTCACTAATTGCTACTTCACATTATGTCTTTGGAAGATGATGACTTTAGTCATTGGTTCTCATTGATTATTTGACTCCAACGGCTGGAAAATCAGATGTACTCACAAACACGGCTCAGACTGTGCTGTAGTTCAAATTAATAATTTCATTTCGAAATGCTGAGTGAAATCAGGACTTTATGAAAGAAAATTGATACGATTACCCAACGTCAACCAAGACTTTCAGGTCAAATATATGCATTTAATCTGCCTGTTTGACATTTGTTATGTTATAGGCATGTGCGACTCCTATCTAGCGGAGTATAATTTCTTATATTTCATAATAAGTGTTTATAATAATAGTAAAATAACAACAAATGATACATAAATTGTGAGACAACCACGAAAAGACAGGCCTGAAAATAGCTCTCAGCCGAGCTTTTCAAGAACGTGTTAAACACTTGCTCCTGCAAAACATTAAACAAGCGGGACTTAAAAATCAGTCTTCTACTTTTGGGACATTAGACGTTAGGTGATCCGTTTCCTCTTCCATACCCTGTTGAAAACTTTGTTTAAGTGATTGAGTTATTTAAACCCAAAACTCTTCTCATAGAGTGTATGGAAAGTAATTCCACCTATCATGCACAGAACACATGAATGCAAGTGGCTCTAATTTTTTAGGTTCTGCTGAAATTTGGCTCAAACCTCACAATTATAGATAGATATTTCTGGCTGAGTTATTTAATTCTTGCCCAGAATTTGTTATCACGAGACTGTGAATAAGTAAAGAGACGATTGTCATGTTTTCTTTTCCTTTTCAAAAGGGATGGAAAGGTATCTTGTAGCGCTATGAAGTATATAAGGTTACCTTTACGTATAATACATTTATCTTCTCTGTCCAAGGTCTCGAAATTTCGGACAACGGCTGGGCGGTCAAAACTTTCGATCATCTTTCCTCCGAATGGGCAATTTATCAAATGAGGTTAGATCGACATTGGATACAGTGCTCCTTAAGCCGTGTCAGACGTAGGTTAAAGGCGAATTTAGGTTTCATCCATCACTGGCTTGCTAACGTACCCCATAATATGCGGCTGTCTACTGGGAAAATGTATCTATTTTCCTGGAAACAGTTTAGTCTGGGGTTGTCTCGGCGACCTCGCCTGTGATTTGTAAGAAACTCTTCAAACTTCTACATGATTGCGAGATGATTCCAATATGTTACATGATTTATAAAGATTCTGGGTAGGTACGCACGTGCAGTTTGTTGAGGTAAAGTCGTCGATTGCTTCAGTTTCAACGCCCCAATACCACATTTGTTATTGTTGTCTAATGCAGGATAAAAATGGAATCACTTATGCGACGACACAAGGTTTACGGATTGAGGAAACCCAATGTGAACTTACAAGCGCAAGCACGTTGGTGTGTTATTCCACGAAACGTTTCTTGCAGTCATCCTCGTGTTGTTAAAGTCTGTCCAGCGTTGTTAAAGCAACAAAAGATGAAAATTTGCAGGAGTGCCTGTGACTAGGTCACGTTACAAACACCATGAGGTTTGGAGAAAAATTAGTTTTAGGTACTAGTTGAACAAAATGAAGTGTGCTAGTAATGAGTCTTATTCAACCTTGATCTGCTCAAATGACAAATTGTTGTTAAGCGGTGCGTTGTTTTTATTTTTTCTTATATCTTTGTCTTATATTTTCCATTACTCAATGCACAAATACATTTTAAAGAAACATGGCAAAGCTGTGGGGCACAACTCAAATGGTTTAATTTCTTGACCGGTTATAACCACAGGTTTAGCATAAAGCCGCATTATGCGATTGTGGAAGTTGTTAGTAACATGAACATTATTACACTGTAAAAACAAGGCCTAACATGCATTACGTCACCTTGTGGATTTATTGCAATCCTTCCTGAGTGAATTCTTCCGTGTGAAATCTAAAGTAAGGAGAGACAAGTGTACAGTTTCTGCGCACGTTTGTGAAATAAAACTGCAAGATCTGCCCCTATACATTAGTATTATTTCACATGTAATAGCTGTAGAAACGGCTTTAATCCTTATTCGTGCAGAAAGTCAGGATTTCGCTGCCTTACGAATTATTATCGATACACATGATTTTCACCGACACGCTATTGGTTCAACCAGAGCGTGTGAAGGGTTTCGGTGAAGGGTAAAAAGGGGTAAGCTTTCCATCTTTCATCCATCAGTTTTTTCTCGTTTTCCGTTTTTTCCAGAATAGAATTGCCATTATCTGAGAGAAGTCTTGTTTTCTTGTTTCTTTTTTTTAAATAGGTAGCGAAAGGTACTATAAATGTACTTCTGCTGACAAAAGTTTCCTCACTTGAAACAAATAGTTGGTGAAAAGATGCCATGAATTGCATTCATTGCTTTTGGAAGACTTAATTTCTGTTGCGTATAAAACATGTATGAAATGTAGTAGCTAGAAGCTTCCCACATCTAGCCGGTAGGAGGCGATTACACATGAAGGCCTACTGTATATAACGCCCTTTAGCAATTAGAAATTGTTGTGCTAGTTTTATTAGATATGTTTTTTTTGGTCAAGCCACTTTGTGGAATGAAGAGGATTTTTGTAAAAGTCTGCCTTCCAGCCTCATCTGTTCTGAGAACAAACAAATCTTGCCTTTAACATTTATAACATTCTACAGAAACTGTAATCGATATACGTTTATCACTAAGTCCAATTTCGCTATCAACATACTTGGGTACATCAACATGTATCAGGATCCCTCCTACCAAGCCACCATTTCCCCACACACGGCCAGTGTAGATCAACATACGCTTCAGGACGTTTCTGCAATAATATATAACACAACAAAGGAGTTCTGACAGATTTATTCCGACTCGAAACATAATTATATTGTCAAAAAACATACAGTGAACAATTGCCTGTATAGACTGACACGAGCATGCGCTCAAACATGAAAAATGGTAGGTAAACAACAATAGGCCAGAAAACGAAGACTTGTCCAATCATCTCCCAATATGGAATCTACAGTATTGCGGAAGTTAAGATTAGGATACTATAACTATATGGCAAGGCGTTTTAGTATTTATTATCTAATAATACATGTGTGCTAAAGTATTGTATATATTTCCAGCTCTTCTCTAAATATGTACAACTATTTATAGCTATGTATAAAAGCTTTATTTGTACACTTTGTAAAAGTAATTTTTATTGAAAAGAATTGCCCATATGTAACAGTCATTTGTACTTTTGTACAAGAACTAGTGAGGGATAATACACTTTTCAAAATTCCGCTAATTCGACGTCAACACCCATGTTTGCAGACAGGTGTAATGACAACATCACCTTATAGTCATACTAACCACATCGTTATTTGGATTTATTTCAATATGTGATATGCATGTATGTATGCTTGGGTTTTACGTCGTATTCAGCAATTTTTCAGCCATATGGTGACGAGGAGTCTTGAGAATATATATACGGTACCTTCTGTCGCCACTGGAACATCATGCCGCAGACAACAGACATGACACCCTGGTCAGTCACATTATACTGACACTGGGCCGACCAATCCTGTTTCCTTGCTCCAGCCTCCCAGTGCTGAGTGCCAAGTAAGGCAGCAATAACGCCGCATTGATCCCGGATGTTCCGACCTCCAGGCGGACGCTATGACCACCAGGCCACCAAGACGGTCCATCCATATTTGTTTAGGGCCCCAAGTAAATCTCCTTGAAAGCAACATATGGACATCATTACTGTCAGTGAAATGTGACAGTAAGAGCCACTAAATCAGGTCCAAAGATGTAGTACTGACTTTTGGAACCATACGCAGGTTTCTTCCAGGGGCTGTGCACAAAGACCACATGCACTTTTGTACATCCAATGTCTGGACAGCGCAAAGCTAACCGTGAACAAAGACTAAATAGAGCTGACACTTAAAGGAGAAAAAAACATAAAAATGATGCCAATGTCGGATGAAAGTGCATCAAAACTTATTCGAAAATATGGTGATTTTTTTCAGGAGAAAGTGTAATATAAAATATTTTTGTATGGTGGGTATTTGGGATGAGCTTTTGGTATTTACAATGGTTGCATAATAATGTTTTAATCAGGATGTGATTGATGTCTAATAAATTTATTTGATTGTAAATTTGTTGTTTATATCCAAACATATACATCCAGCCTCCATTATGATAATATTTATGAACATATTAAAATTTATAAATATGATCCAAATCCAGGCTGAACACATTTGTTAGCTGAAAAGGACAAATTCTAGTGTATAAATATTTATTAAACATGTATTACATCCTAATTTATAACATAATTACACAAAAACTGTATATACCAAATACCCACCATGCAAAAACTTCTTTCAGGTGTCTTTTTCTCCTTAAAAAAAGTCAAAAATGAGATAATAATGTGGAAGGCCACATTTACAACTAACTTTTCGCACTCTTTCATCTGGACTTTATGTATTTTTTGTGTTTCCTCTACCTTTAATCGTTTCCTGTACACTGAATTCAGAGCCAAGTACAAGGTTCGCTACATTGCTTGCCGCAAAAACACAAACATGCTGATGACATGTATGCCTAAAACTAGAGAATAAGTGAGACAACGGATCGATGCTATTCACATCCAGTGTCTCCATTTACTGTCATAAAAATGTAAAGAAACAGAAAACTGGTTTACAGCCTTCATGGTTGACAGTCTAGATCTCGTTAGAAAAAGGATAACGGCTTCAGCCTAATAACCAGTATTGTTACTTAGGAAAATGAAACTACTTTTTTCCCAACCCGGTTTTTGTTGTAAGGCTATGCCTCTTTGAAAATCAAATAAAGAACGTAACAAACCCGAAGACAGTCTGAACAACTGAGCCGCATAGCTGTGCGGGAATGTATTTTAAATGCGCCAAGCTTCCGTAATTATCCCGGCGAATGTTTGATTGGCTAAGGCTTTTATTATCAAATGCTATTTTGTCTACCTCAGAAGTAAGGTACGGTTGGAGTTCATCTGTAAAAAGCCACCAGCACCAACAGGGGGTAAAGATCAAGCCCTGGTGCCCATAATTGCCAATTCACAAGATGACTTAAGCCTATCTCTCGACAGTCGATTGGCGACTCAAAAATACAGGGACACAGTATGGACAGAAAGGCAGAGAAAAGTCTGAGCAAAATACATTTGTTCTGTGCCCTTACGTCAAAATAGGTAGAAATCAGCTTTTCTGCAGTATTTACAAACCACATAGGCCCCAATTTTCTGGGTAAATACTGTTGGCAAAACTGTAAGTATCAAGGTGTCAACCACGATATCTTAGAGACATTACAAGATTGAGTGATTGAAACATGGTCATGACATAGTGAGCAAATCTTTCTCCGTAGGCTACCGGGCCTGAAAAAAGGACATTTAGTGGAGAATTTGATACTGGATTTAATATGACGTCCTGAGCTAAAATGCCCTCATATCAAGGCCTGCGGCTTCACAAGAATATCATTCCACTACACCCAGGTGTGAAAGCTTAGAATAGTGTCACTTTTCCAGAGATCACACAGAGCTTCGGACAAAGGGCAAAGACTTTCACACCAAGGTGAGAACATCTTCATAGAGACATAACAACAGTCTCACGCCTCGCGAGAACACACTCCTTTACACCAGGGTCCATGGCGAGTCCATAGTTAAGATTTATTCGTCTGTAGAATGTCTCTCCGAACCGAAGTAATGATGGATATGATAAGAACTGGCTTGTTCGTCAGGGTGACACATTGTACCGTGTGTCTGGGTCATTACAGTGATGTAGCACAATATACATGTGGACACTGGGACAGTCTGCTACAAGAAATCGTAAAAACGTAGCGATATAATTAGGCATAAAGTAGACCTTATCCCCCACCCTTAAATCAAATAAATAACTGTCCATTAGTTGGTGATACGCAGATATGACCGTTTTCAGAATTCAGCTAGCGGCCGGATTACCTTTGGAAAAATGACCTCAAAGTGTGGGACTGAACAATGTACATTTGAGATTACTGACTAGAATATCAAAATCGGCGTCAACACCAATGTTTGTTGACAAGTGTAATTATAATACTTTACAATATTCATACTTGCCACATCGTTGTCTAACGATATACGTATGTGCATACTTTCATATATGGTTGGGACCTTGAGCTGTAACTGCGCAATATTAAAGCACAATATTGAGTTAATATATCACGATAAACGCAAAGCTACAAAATCTGTTGATATAACGTAATGCTGGTTTAGAAATCACACGCAGCGTTCAGTGTTTTCAAGAGACTTTGCCCAAAGTTCCCATTGCATCTAGAGACTGGTCAGCGAAAGGCTAACCCTGAACAAAGACCAGAGATCTTGTGCGTCCGTCTGTGCATATGTGAAAAACCATGCCTCCCGTCCTCAAGAGCTTTCGCCAGTATAAACAGACCGTAAATCCGGCTTTCTTGGGAAACAATTTAAAGGCAGGGATTTCAAAGGAAAGAGGCTGACAAACACGCCGATGATGGTTTCCAAATAGCCACGGCTCCCGCGAGCTGTTTGTGATCCATTCCTCAAGCACTTTATCCCAGTATACCCAAGATATGCCCATTTACGTGATAATTCAGCCTCACTGTCACATATCCAACGCGCTTTGAGTCGACGGAACTGAATGTATTAAAGGAGCAGACACGAAAATTTTTCTACATAGAATCCATAATAGCCAAGTACAATGCTCATTGTACTGGCTATGGGAAAAAATCAAGCATGTAATTAACATGTTTGTCAAAAAGTACAGAATAAGTCAGATAATGGATCGAAGTTGTTCACTTCGGCTTTCGTAATTTAACGTCATGAAAATGTAAAAAAGAAAAGAAAACCGCGTTACAGTGTTAGTGGTTGACAGCCTTCCATGTATATTAATGTAAATTAGTTCTTTATGTTCCAACCTATTCATTTAATCTCAAATATAATAATATTTATGAATATATTAAAATATAAATATCAAAAATAAATATCAAAATCAAGGTTGAACACATTTGTTACACGAGAAGGCCAAATTCTGGTGCAAATATATTTATTAAACATGTGCAGCATCGTCAGTATATACCAAGAGTTGGTCCGAAATAACAACCATACAAGTATATTTTCAAATACTCTTTTCACCGGAAAGTAAAAATCAAAACATATATTAAAGACTATATCAGCAAATAACATTTCACGCTCTTTCATTTGATATTGGCATCTTTTTAATGTTTTCTTCTCCTTTAATCAAATGCTATTCTGTTTGCCAATGCTTTCTTCCTTTGGTTTCGTATGCAGAATATTGCTTGATGGAAAATATATATTGGTAGTTAGTTCGTGCGAATAAAAAATTTAAATTTTAAGTTTTAATTAAAAAATTATTTAGCCAGTTGTGACTCTCATGTAGAAAATGTCACAATCATCAACCGTACAATCACCAGAAATGAAACAGAATTCGGTGCAATGCTGGATTTGGAGGCCATACACATTGTCCGGTGTCTTCAGGAGAGCACAAAAATCTCATACCCTAATGAACGTCGAAATTTGTCAGCACAAAGCAAACTCTGAGCAAAGACCAGAGATCTTATCTTATGGATATATATATATGCACATGTGAAGAACCATGCGTCACGTCAAGAATGAGCTTTATGTGATCCATTCTCCAAGCACTGTGCCCAACAATACATAACATACGTCCTGTGTTACCTGACAACTCAGCCTCACTATCACATAGCAAACGCCCGTGGAGACGACGGAACTAAATGTTTTGAAGAAGCCGACGCGCAAAAGTCTTCTGTACATAGAATCTATAGTCAATTGCAATGCTTAAAATTCAAGCATTCTGATAATATGTATGCCAAAAAGTAGCGAATCAGTCAGAAAACTGATCGATCCTGTTCACTTCCACAGTCTTCATTTAATGTCATAAAAATGAAAAAGAAAAAGAAAACTGGTTTACTGCGTTCATGGTGGACAGCCTCGATCTCGTTAGAATAAGGCCATCCACTTAAGCCAAATCACAAATCTGTTATTTAGGAAAATGATGCTACTTTTAACAAGCCCGTTTTTTAAATTACTTTTGTTTTTGCAAAGTCTGTGCTTGAGGAAAACTGAGTGAAGCACGTAACTAAAATAAAAACATTCTCAACGGGTAAAATCGCAGTGCAGTGTGGGAGGTTTTTCACATGCGCTACGATTCTTCAATTATCCAATCGAATGTTAGATAAGTAAGGTCTTTCAATAATTGAATGCTATTATGTCTGCCTCAGAAGTTAGATACTTTCCGCCCTCTAGTTTAGTGTACAGAGACTTGATGAAAGTAAAATATCTATTGTAGAGTAGTTTCATGCGGGTAAAAAGATCAAGAATAATTAGGCAGTTGTAATTCTTGTGTGGAAAAAGCCATGAGCACCAACAGGGGGTAAAGTGTTTATGCCTGTAATTGCTAATTCATAAGATGACTTACGCCTAAAACTCTCCAGATGTCGAATCAGTAATATAGAGGCATATCATGGACAAGAACGCCACAGAACGCGAGGAAATCCAATTTTCTTGCGTCTTGCGTAAATATGAGTAGAAATCAGTTTTTTTCTTTTTTCATGACGCAGGCAGGCCATGTTTCAGTGCCTAAGTGTTATTGGAAAAATTGTAAGTATATAGATGTTAAAGGTACTTACATGGCTGGCGTAGCGCAGCGAGTCACTTTAGCTTTGTCGTCTGGCAACTGTAATATTTGTGGTTAAGGATATAATTGATTAATCGAGACCTCGTCAAACCGTCGAGACATGACCGAAGTAACGTCGGTTTGGACGAGGATAAAACATTAAGCGGGGAATTTTCGCCATGGATTTAAAATGGCCTAATTACCTGGAGTTCATATCGTATTCTAGGGGCAATCAAAGAGAAAGAAAGACCAGGACATCCTGTCGACTCTAAAGTGCTGATGATTTCTTAATTACAGGGCAGGACGGAGAAAATGGTTGGGGTACATTCGGTTTCTAAATCTGGCAACTTTGTAAATCTGTGGGAATCTAAGGGTGTAACAGTTGACTTGAATTTTCTGGTGATCTTGCATGTAATAAGCTTGTTTGAAGTTATTTTGTATTTGGTGTTAACATTCAGCTGACAGGTGCATCCAGCACATTGGTGAGACTTTAATCAGTAACAGCCATTTTGTTGATAACACTTGACAGGCGTCCAGACTGGGATGGTAGTGGGGTTCTGTGTCCAATATACGCGTTAACGCAACTGAATGAAGTAATGAATGAATAATCACGGCTTAACACCACATTGCCAGTACTGCAGCCATATCATGATGACAACATATTTAATGTTTGAGGCAATACCTGATTTTAGTTGTGATGACAAGAACATTCAAGAAGAAAAAATGGATGTTTTTTGCTAGGATTGATCACATTAAGGCTACAATCCTGGACGTGCATGCCATATCAACAAATAAAGTTGTAGTCTTGACCTCAAAATGTCAATGAATGAATGAGAAAAGGCCCACAGTTTCCAACTCGACTGCCTAGACCTTACTAATTTCAAAACTATTGTTCGCTTCGCTCCAAATTTTGAAAATGTCTTGGAATATGCGATAGAATAATGAGCATGTCAATATTTAGTATATATGCAAGTCCCGTTCACATTGTATTGACTGGTTAAATTCTACAAAATAAGACAAAGGTTAGTTTAAAGGTCGCGCTCCCAATATGCGACAAGTCTGCATATTGTCTGCTGTAACGTTTTCCTTCGACTGTCCAGATTCTGCAAATATCGCATCTTATGGCGAGGACTTATAAAAGATGAGAGAAATGAGTGATTTCCTGTCGCCATTGAACTTTGAAAATGGTGATGATGGAATTACGGAAAACAAGGCTCAACGCAACTTATATGGAAAGACTGATGAGCATGGCCCTCCGATATGACTTGAGTCTAAATTTGATTCAGGCCTTGGGGACATATCCGTCTGGATAACGTGGCAGTATTAACCACGGCTGATCTTGTTTATACTCTTTGAAGTTTGCGACAACTATTACACATACGCCATACAGACTAATAGCATCGTTGGAATATCTACCGTGCTACATTTGCTTACACATTCCTTTAAGTGAAAGACCATGTGGTACTTTACTTGTTAGGGAGCGAAACTTGCTTTTCTGGTAAGTCACGCAACAAACTAGACGCCGGTTCAATTCCGGCCTCGGACAGATTTCTAGATTCTTCTACCCTTGTTCGTACAGTGATAATAGCACGTGGTGAGTGACACTCGTGGATCCCTTTATGCAATCATATGGCGGTCAAAGCCTGTATGTAAGACGACACTAATGCGGCGTACATGCCAGAGGCCGGTGGTTTAACCCGTGCACTCAGGTTTTCCCCACAGACACAGGTGACCGCCGTAGCATACATAAAACAATTTATGGCATAATACAACAAACACATAAAAAGAACTTACCGCGTAAGGATTGAAAAGACAATACTCAACACAATAAAGTGGAATCACAAGAGATTAATAAAGCACAAGGAAATTTTTCCTGGTGAAGGTTTGGTGGCACATTGAACTGTAGACACATTGAACTGTACATGTACACATGTAAAGTTTTATGATAGGGATAAAATAGCGTAGTGGCCTACTGATTGCGATGCAACACGGAAGACCAAATGTGGGAGATAGTGGGAGGGGGATATCCTGCGGCTTGGCCGTAAATTTGCCTGTACGATATGCATTAATTTTGTGGTCAGTTTGCCTATTCTACCATTCGTATTTTGGTAGCTTTCCTCACGAAATTTCCTAAACTTTTACCCCAATTTCAAGCATCAGGCAACCTTTGTCGCCTTATCCCGATGTATTTGAAATGGCGAGAGCCTTATGACCTGACTGGCATATCGATTCGGCAGATTCAGTAACATGGCACGGTTCTGGGTGACTTGTCCTCAAGAAGACACTGTTGAGATCTCATACATTTCATGCATGGGATTCACAGGATATTCTATATCTATCTCTCTTGAAAAACAAGACAAATGCGGTGCGCTTTAATATCATATCGACAAAATGCATAACATGCATACAGTTGAATATTTACTCTGGGGATATCCTTCTTATCGGACAAATGATCTGGCCAGATGTCCTGCCTATTACTTTATACATATGTATCCATGGGGCTGTTTGGTGTGATTAGCAAACCCTTGTCTTCGATATTATGACTGAAAAATTTATACCGTGGTTCAAACCGGGATGTGATCTCGGATTTGACCCCAAATCCACCGTTCTATCAACTGAGCTGAAGAAAAGTTTCCACTCGTACCCGTACAAGCACTGAAAGCTTCTTCCTGTTGGTGCACGTGGTCACCTGTTTCTACAGTGAGCTAACGAAATAACGTGACCTAATGCCGCTTTGGAACAAAATAGAGCTGGATCATAAGCCTGTAGTCCGTAGCGGAGACTCAGTGGTTGATATAAGCACATGGCTAGTGTTTTTCCAAGTAACACTTGTAGTCACATCAGGAAATTTAGTGGCCTCGATACAGTTAGTCTGAAGAATTCACAGGCCGCGAGTGTAACTATGAGCTATACAACCACGATGAGCCAAAACTCTACACCACATTTTCATTTTATGCATTACCGTCAAAGTGGACAGTTAAAAAGGCTGTCTACTGATCCTGCAAGCTTCATTAGCTTCATTAACAACATTTTTTCCTTGTAAAGGACCAATTTTAACACAAAACACGCATCAGATATTAGGTACCGGTAAGAAATAATTACCTAAGAACAGCAGAATCAAGACTTCTGCATGCAATTCTCGCTTGGGTATTGTTACCACATTTGAATTGAATAGAGGAAATTTGCTAGCCCTTCTCTCAATCAATCAGTCGGGAATTTATGGGCTGAAAAGCAGAGGGGATACAAATAACCCCAGTGGACAGTACAGTTTTAAGAGAAAGGCTAATATCTCTACCGGGCCACGCGAATACCCTCTACCATACACAGGCAAACTACTGCCTCTTTATATATCTGTCTTAGACTTTTTATCTGGCAAACGTTTCTTACTTCGATTTTCTATTAAACGATAAATAGCTCGTTACTGCCTTCAGAACATGTCGAGTTTCTGCTCCGCTAAAGGCCAATTCAGTGAAGGTACCTAATTAATCATCAGAATGGTGGCCTATCCGGTCGGTGCACTCACCCACCACATTTCCGTCCCTTCCTACAGATCTCAGCGCACATTCTAAGGGGCTTCGCTCTCTCCTATCTTTGTCATTAAAATATACGACCTTGGGCCAATCGATTGACCATCGTTATCAGCTTTTGCATGTTACGTCGATAGCTTAACTCAGCGATTAAGCAGAACTGGAAAAACGGCAATATGATTATTGGTGATATATATGGGACCGCAATTTGTGCCGTCTACGGCTTTACACGTCATGAAACATATTCTATTGGATTTGATTGTTTCTGAAACTTTCATTAATGTTTCAAAGATTAAAATACTAAGGAGAGAAAGGTGCCACGAAACAATGCTGTAGTAAGACTGAAGATAAATTAAAAACTAATCTCGAATGAATTGGATCAAACATGTTAAGAAAGCTTTTCAATGCCACTTTTTTCGCTGGTGATTTTATTTTAACCAGGATTGTATATCACATAGCTTTATATTTATAGGTTTTCGTCAAATCCCCGTATAAAACTGAATCCAATATCGAAGAGAACAACAAGGCTCGTTCTAATGACATATAATGATAACTTAATTTGTTAAGGAGGCATGCTAAAGGCTCAGTTCCTCAGCAGGTCATATTAACCGGCAGATCAGGACAAATGAATTGGACTATCGATCCAGTTGTGCTTAAAAAAAATTGCCAAGGACAATGGACGTCCCCATGGTAACCTACAGCTGAGAAATTGTCTTCGTTGAGAGAGGTCTTCATTACGTGAATTTTAAGCCAGCAGCCACTCCTGGGATTTGCTTGCCTCTGTGAAGTGACATTTAAAATATCTGAAAGCAAAAACAAGTCACACACAGAGAGTCTGTTGGGCAGGCTACGAACGAAAAACAATGCCTGCTTGTCATGTAATTATTATAAATCAGCTTGGCACACAAGAACCGAAATATTTCCTCTCCAGCGAGGACTTCCGTTGTGAAAATCGCTCAGCTTTTAACATTAGTTTTATTTACCGACTGAAATGTACCTTTATCGGCCTTTCCTGAACGGGCTCTCCGTCCAGACCATCCTCATACGAATCTCTTCAGTTTTTCGAACTTTAAAATCAACACAGAGAAATCAGGTAGATTTATACAGCCTGCTTTCGGGTAGTTAACAAGGTGTTTACGCAAGCTTCAGCGAAACTTCATTGCTTCCCATTAGGCATCACCATGCCACTGGCAGTGATTTTGTGTTATCTAGAAACGCCAGGCAAGGCTTATCACAATTCACTCGCAGCCATTTTTTTGCACTGATTGAGCGAAAAAAGCCTTAAGAACATGCTTCTGTCCTATGACAAATCCTTGGATCTTTCTTGTTTTGACCCTTAATCTATTATAAAACAGACCCCATCTAAATTTTCTGCAGCACTGAAAAAAGGCGTGCATCACAATTGCTTTTATGGTAAATGAGCATACTGGATTGAAGCCCTCAGCCAGATCTGCGTGCTACAAGTTATTAACTGCTGAAGTGAGCCGTCACCCTGGAGTCGGCTTAAGCAACCATCAGTCGCCAGAAGAAAATAAACAATATGTTACCGAGACTACAAAGAATTGAGCATTTTTATTCCTCATTGCAGAGTAATATACATTGAAGTAAGGAACTTAAATATTATTTTACTTGTATCAAAATCGGATTGGCAATGACGACCTTTAGAATGTCTAATATTTACTAGTTTTCAAAAGGTTTTCAGAAAACTACACGTTTTTTTAGAATGGTATTTAACTCTGAATTGTTTGTTCAATGTTTATGTGCTTTGTCATTGGTTGTATCACGAGCAAAATAATTGTTGACAAAATAGTCACAGTCAAAAAGAAACAGAAAAATATTCGGTCAACAACAACAGCAACGTCTTGCCACTCTTCAATTAGGCTTCGCTCCATCATTGTTTTATCATGACTAGCCAGAACCAACTGAAAGTACTTTAACACTTCCTCCTCTGTCATATGTACAGGCGCCAGCTGTCGATGGCCTTGTCCACCTATTGTATGACGAATCTCATCTTTCGTTAAGGGGTGTTTCAACCCGTTACAGTGTAAATCACACTTTGTTATTTCGGTCATGAAAGAATTAAGAGAATCATCCGAGAGTTGATGGGTTAGCGTTTTCTCATACCGGTCGTGATTGTTGTGATCGTGAATTCGCACTCGCAAGATCTTCGCGATCCATTGAAACATGATCCGCCTTAACCACAACGGAGGCCTCTTGAACCGATTTCCCCGGTAGTGGAGACTCAAGACGAAAACAGACAGAACCACGGAGATCGCACTGATCGCCATCACTATGGTCAAGTATATTCCTGAAATACAAAAGCAAAATTCATTACAAAATCTGTTGCGACAATGTAATTTTCATGACAGATATCAAACACCCGACATATGCTTTTGTCAAGCAGAAGTTATGTACACACTGCAAAAAAAAAACAAAACAAATAGCCCTATCCTGATATGACAGAAAGTCGCTAATATAATGGTGCCAAGGAGTTTGACATAGACGTTCGAGCCAAAAGCAATTATCTTAAAGCTCAGCGTTGACAACAACATATTCAAGCTTTTCGATCAAGAAAATCGTCGTTGATTTTATACTCTCATTTGTATTATATTAACCGAGAGCAAAACGTATGTTTCAATTCCAAACCCGATGCCACTTAAAACTGTAGTAACATTAAATCTTCAGTGTTATATCATTTGGGAGAGGATATGGTAAGCCTGAATGGAAAATAACTAGCCGGCATGTCAACCACGAATCCGGAGAGTTCATAACAAACTACTTATCATTAAGGTAACAAGTTCATAAACATTGCAATTAGTGTTAGCAGTCTTTAAGTGCGCCTTTTATCCTCTTAAAATTGAGAATACAATCATTCCTATATGAGCGTTGAAAGTTCATTTGTTTGACTGGCGAATGCCTTAAAATGATCCTCGCTGTTTACATGCACTGATAACGAGTTTCAATTAGTTTGGCCTTCGGAGAAGAAGCCCGAAAGAGGCTTGGCTGCCCTATGTATGATCGCTATAATCACTCATGTGGAAGAATTGCCTGTTGAGTGTGAAGCGTTAATACAGTTTCTGTTCAACGAAATTATTCCAGTCGACAGAAGCCATGGCGCGTTAACATTAGAAAGCGGATGTAAGGGTTGAGTGGGCGGCAGGCTTCCTTCTTTATATCTTCTGGAACAGGGGCAGTTAGCTGTACGAGAATCCCATGAATACGGCGTTGAAACTGAAGGTAGCATAGAAACGTTAGCCAGAATGAGTATGCCGTCATGATGCCAGTATAAGACAACAGACATATGGTTATGCACACGAATTACACGAAGTACACGTTATGCACACGAAGAAGCATGGGCACAGCAATCGTGGCAATAGACCATTTAGACGCCTATCGATGGCTAATTCAGTTGTTTTCTAGTCCAGTGCCGCATGCACCGTTTTTGGCACCACCTTGTCATTGAATGTCAATTTACTTGGTTTAGACAATTATTTTTCTCTAGAGCTTTTAAAAACATTAACTTTAGTCTTCCCAATGGCAATTATTGCCATTTAAGAATGATTTTATTGTTTAGACAACACCATTAAGGACAAACTACAGCAGTATGAATTCCAATGCGTAGCCAATCATATTAATCCAAAGAGGCTTGTTTTTCCCGGAAGCAATAATCATGGAAAGGCCTGTTGAAAAAATGTTCAGATATTTTCTAGGCTTAATGTGGGTCTAATTTCGCCACAGTTGAATTCCTTTTGGTGTAAATGTATGAATACCCACATGTTATGCGAAAGTTTGGAGCTGGCCCTAAGCAATCCTCGTGTGGAATTTTTGCGTGACAACTCGGAGTGGAAACGCCGCCTGAGATTTTGATAATTTAATGAGGACACTTATGAATTCTCGAAACTCTTGATGTGAAATCTACGTACAGTTGACAGCCCCACCCTAAGGTCACAAATAGTCCAAAAGAAAATGTAACGTAGACTGAGACGTCCGTCAATCTGGCATTCAGGCAATTCTAGATCGTGCAAGAAACGCGAAGTTTTACTGCAATGCTAAGACGGATTCAATGACAATGTCAACTTAAAATTTCCACATAAGTGATTCTTTAAGCTGTGTAAGAGGGAAACTGTCGGACAGGTTTCAATTATTCATTTCCAGTAAAGAAGTCTATTTTGGCGAAAAGCAAGGATGATGAACTGAAATAAATATGTATTTATTTTGGGTAATGAACTGAGAACTTTTTGCAATTTATACATGAATTTCACTGACATACTTGGCTTAGTCTCTTCTCGTGATCATTGAAATTACCCGACATTACCCAGAATGTGGTTGTCCTTTTATTTTAACAACAGTCCTTTGTCTCTTACATTCCATCAGTGAACATACATCTCTTAGTATACCTTGTATCGCTTGAGCGGTATGCCCTATATATTAGCACCAACAATATTCGATATCAACGAAGAAACATCCCAATACGGATGCAAGTATGACTTTCGTGATGAAAGAGACATAATGTGTTTGGCAACATTGTACCCGTTACAACCTCAATTAAGCCCGCCTAGAAAGTTAAAGGCTTGTGAGTCTGGCTCCATTACATCTTGGCGTATTCCTAACAAACTTACTGTGTGAGGAAAGGGGCTTCGCTCACAGGTGTTTAGAATTACGTGCAGCTAATTGGCTTTACTGGTAACAAGTTCCCTCGGCCGCTTATGCCCTTAAGAGCTGTCTTTAGATCTTTTTTTATCCTTATTAAAGTGATACAATACGACGTACGTACCTATTAGAGGCGCAAACTCGGACGTGGCTGGTATATTGTCCGCAACAAGCAGCATGAACACAGACAAAGCTAGAAGCACTGTCAGTCCCAGGGTAATTTTCTCTCCACAGTCCGGGGGTAAGTAAAATCCAGCCAATGACAGCGTGGACAGTAGAATACAGGGCACAATTACGTTAAACATGTAGTATAAAGTTCGCCTGCGCATGTGTATGTAAAACGTCACATCCGGGAAGGGCTCCGGGCAGCAGGGGTAGTGGACGACTTTTCTTACTGCCTTCGTGTCAATTAATATCCACTCTCCGTTGTCAACGTAATTAGACAAGTCTATATCTGTTGTGCGATTCGTTACGTCCACCTGGAAGCCGTCGTATGCCCAAGATCCCAGCTTCAGCAAACAAATCTGGTCGTCAAACGGGAAGTAAGTTATGTCCATCTTACACGAACTGCGCATGCGCACAATTGGTGGCCAGAACACGTGACCGTCATACTGCACCATGCTCAGTGACTGCATATAACCCTCGTGACTCTCCACACTAAAAAAAAAAAAAAAAAAAAAATTAGCGTTAAAGGAATGTACCTGATAAAACACATTTACAAGATCGCCCGTAGTTCAATTTTAATACTACACGTCGCATTCCTCAATGATTTCATAACCAAAATCCTTATGAGTTTCAAGATTCAAGGTACCAGGGTAGAACTTAGATGCATCGGCATAATTAATAAATTATAAAACACATTAACGATTAATGAACTGATAATGCCAAAAGTTAACAGTGGTATTAAAATGAGAATGTTAGAAATTAAAAACCATGTGTGTTGTGAATGAAAATGATTGCATGGCATTCAGAGCCTTGGCTATAACCAATGTACACAAAAATCTGTCAACAACGTATGAGCCGGCTTTTACTGAGTGAATAAAATCTCCCAGGCGGCATTGTATACAGTCGTAGGCCCTCATACTGAAGAAATCTTTTTTTGCGCAAAACTCATCAAAATGATATTGGCAGATGCCATCCATAATCAGTCTTGGTAATCAGCGTACATGTGCGAGTCTAGCTGAACCAGTCGCCTACCTGTAACCAACAGGGATGCTACACTAATCTCCATCAACATTTGTTTGGGATTCATTAAGATGCCTGCATTAATAAACTAGAGTTTGTTAGATATTACGTTTCTAATATTGCATTGCGCCCAGAGGAATGTGCCAAATTGCCCATGAGCGGACGCTTTTGTAATTAAGTACATCTGTAGCGGCTGAACTTAATACCATGCTTTCGGTGGGTTTCACATCAACTAAGCAACTACAGATGCAATGATAGGGGTGAAAATTATCGTCATAACCGGGTACTGAACAGTCTGTATATGCAACAAGAATTGCTGCGTGTAACGATTTGACCACTTTTTCCATAATTCATTGACATAGTCCATTAATTGCTTGTATATATTTACTCTTATGACCAACCATGTCCTTTATTTTTATTTAACTTCTTCATCCCACATCTTCTTATCTCATAACTAGCTTCCATGTCTCTGAAAACTGACTCCCTTTTCCCACAGCTGACTCCCTCATGCTACAACTGACTCTTCCATGTGGTAACGCCTCCCATCATACAACCAATTCACATCATCCCTTACCTAATGTAACTCTGCATGCTTTATTTAACTCCTTCCTCTCATATCCAACGGAAAAACACATTTAACAGACAAATTTATTCATATTAAAAATTTCATTTATCAGTCATCTTAATTATCCATAATGACAAATCGGTTGTTTATTACTTGCCATTCAATGTATGTTTCAGACATATTCGACGGGCGTTGTATGCGGGGGAAGGTAGCTCTTTATTTTTCAAATTTTGTTTGCCTCAATTTAAAGATATGCATAGGTATAATGTTATTAATAAACTATTGAAATACTGATTGATGTAAATTTTTTCAAATTTTCTTTGCCTCAATTTAAAGGTATGTATAGGTATATTGTTATTAATAAACTATTGAAGTCTTCATTGATTTAATTTTTTCAAATTTTGTTTACCTCAGAGTTAAGATATGCATAGGTATAGTGTTGTTTACGACCTATTGAACTATTGATTGATGTAATGATTATTGGAGACAAGAAAGTAGTTTAGCTCCTCTGCTTAAATTGGCGTGCACATGGCGGAAAGTAGCATGTATCTGTCCAATACTCGACATACATAAATAAATAATAATCCATATCAGAAAATTAGCGCTACAGGTCTATATATAACCTTTACCGCTTATTGGCATATTCTTAAGAATGGCATTAGATGTCAGTCAGGAATAAATAGCTGGTATTTTCCTAAGATGTTTGTCAGCTGTTCTCTACACATACGTATGGTTATAAGAACACAGTGATACAATCATACTGTCGGCATGCAACCTGCGCATGCTCCGGTTTCCTCTCACCATAATGCTTATAAGTGATATATTCTTATATACGGCGTGACGATCTAATAATCAAAGACACATCCATACATTCAATGTAAACGACGTGTTATTTGCATGTAGACATTTACCTGTTGTACAGAACGATGTCAGGTTTCCAGATCAGTTTGCACGGCACCCTGATTGTTGTCAGGTTTCCGTACAGTACAGGATCCCAGTGTAACTTTTGGTCCG
The DNA here is from genome assembly GCA_016165875.1 of Acanthopleura granulata. NCBI lineage: Eukaryota > Metazoa > Mollusca > Polyplacophora > Chitonida > Chitonidae > Acanthopleura > Acanthopleura granulata. The sequence continues at coordinate 29,140,821 of JABBOT010000005.1, read as the reverse complement.
TCCATTCCTGTGCGAAATGAAATAAAACAAATAACTGATTTTCGGCTTTTATTTATACGTGATTTATTTCGCAGGATGCAAACTATGCCGCAAGTAACATACTTCCAACATATCATTTTTTTACAACTTTTCTTTGACACCGATTGTTACGAGCACCCTGCCATTGCCCTTTTTATGGATGCGATGCTGGGGTACCGGGTCATTCCGACGGCGGCTGGCCAGAAGCAATGGCCACACTTCAGGAATGAATCCGTCAGAACTGGCTCCGTTCACAGTTTATGGCTCTCTTCACCCCCACATTGTTCTTACAGAAGCATCTTAATGACTATGACGCGGATTCTTGGTCTCATAATGCCACAAACGATAAAAAGTCCCTTAGCGTCATCGTATAAAAATTTCCCTCTACCGGGTCTATTTCTCCAAAGTTTTATCTGATTTTTGCACAAACATCGAACGGAAAGCCCCAGTGTCATCATCTTACAATGTACCGCGACTATATGTACCCCAGGAACCATGGCCTTCGTAAGGCATAGAAAATATGCATTTCTTATAGTTCTCTGATGTTCATCTAATGACCTTCTTTGAAAGAATTCTAGCCTTGGGGCATTTAAATCACCAGCCTTTGCACTTGTCTGATTCAATTGCTCTGCCCGGCTTTAAGTATTGATGTTTGGAGCTAAACAGCAACCGGGTTTTGTTTTCCACCCCATTTTCCTGTAACTCGTCGCATGAATGATACATTTTTGAATATGGCGTATTGCACCAGCTAAAAATGAGCAGCTTGAAAACGGTTTACCATTGTAGCTTCTGGAGATATATTAAATAAAAAACATTTTAAATATAAATATCAACAAGGCTAAACTAGAAAGAGTAACGTTGTGACATTATGAGTAATGATTTTGTTATAAACCCCGAATCAAGCACAATCAACCCTGATCAAAACAGGCACTGATAGATCTCATATAAGGATGCTGTCAGTTCATGGTTTGTGCCCTGAGGCGTTTGACTTGTTGGCGCTGTCAGTGTTGCACAACATGGCCTGTCCTGACAAAGATTGACCGGGGCATGACGGAACAGATTAGCTTGTCGGTGTTTCCAGACAGACGTACTTGAAGAGCCCTCAGCTCCCAATATCCTGCATTTTATTGTTAGGCTATACGACTCCCGATAAACACGTTTTGCTTGGATATACGCGCATTATTATAAAGTCCATGTAATGGAAGATACGTCAATATCTGCCTTTGTTGAGACAAGATTTCTCAGCATCTTACCTCAGATACTTTTTCTCACATAAACGCGTTTGCATGGTACAGTTGATTTGCCCATCCACATGGACCAAGGGCACCAAGGTAAGATATACACGAATGACTATTGTTGTAAACGCATTAAAAAGGTGTACCACAGAAATATTATACTTTGATATATAAGTAATCTGGGTTAGCTTGAAAGGATTTCAAGCCTGGCTAGATATTCATTGACTGTTATAAGTGTGTTGTATTACGTTGCTTTTCTAGGCTTGGTTTTCTTCCAGCACTGCGGTGTCTTCAGACAAAATGTATAAAATACCATTAGCACAATATTGCATTTGATTTCAGCCACACATCTATTTCGCGGACGACACAAATCTAAAACTGTGAATAATATTAGAGAGTTTACAAATGAGGGGCCAAAGTTCGTTTCGAGCTTTTTAGTTTATAGATCGCACATTTCTGTTTCTTATAGAAGGGCACCAAAGGCCACAGAAACAGTAAATTGTTAGTCTGGCTCTTTTAACAGGACAGAGCTCCAAGAGTTGTTTGGATCGATAGCAGGGTTAGGGGATCGATTTGCAGGGCTGGCAGACTTCTTCTGGCAATGGACGCTAAACATACCTGATCAAGCCATACGTTCAAAGTCAGCACTTGGTTCCTTTCATCCTGGAACAGATAAAAAGGATAAGGGAGTTACATATCCACCACGGTCAACATATGGATTAGATGGACGGGGCATGGACGTCAACACTACATGTGTCTGGAGAAATCGAGAACCAACTCAATCTTGGCGTTCGTTGTTAACGGTTCTGAACTAAAACGTGTAATGTTATTCTATCTCTTCCCCAAGTCATCTAGTGAATAACTTAACAACATTGCACCATCTTAAATTAAATCCCAGGATGCTAACCATTTATTATAACAATAATGATCTTTTGCAAAAAAGTGAAATGTAAACATTGAAATATTATTCTTAATAGAGTCTTAATGTAACCAGATTGATACCAGAATCGCAACATATATCATCATCTACACACATATGAACAAATCAAAAATCATTGTTTTTGACTCAATTTCTAGAAAACAAGGTGGTAGAATAGTCACTGTTACATCGTTACGGATGTAATTAGTAAACTTATGGTAAAATGAGGAGGAAAAAGCACGACGGGTACTTTCACGCCCACCAAGACTTTTCACAGAGTGTTCAGGTGAAAGGTCTTTTTGACGCAGCAATTGTAACGTGCCCTTGGTGTAATGTTTGTAGAAACACATGCATATACGTCAGCACAATAAAAACGCGTGAAGCTACGGTACCACTTCCTTGTAAAACGGGTTCGGGGTGATGACAGGAGTGGGACATATATAATCCTCGATGTAGGCATAAGACACATATGGTTGTGTTTTGGTTTTGGACATTTTGTGTCCTTTTTTATTAACATATCAGATAGTTTATCACATTAAAAACTAGACGTGTTCATACAGTACGTAATCTACTCTTTAAATACATACTAATATAGTTCTCTGCACATTAGCCACCCGGCCTTTTGAAGGCACAGGTAACAATAATTCACACCGGGTAGGCTGAATTCATTGAATTAGCTTTGCAGGAGGTAATGAAGCCAGTGCATGTTAGCCTGAAAGGGCTACTTTTGATGTTTTGTCAGGGTCTGTAACCCATCAGAGTACTCCTTGACACGGCATTATCCGTTACTTGGCGATAAGAATAACCTTTAGCCAAGTCTCTAAGCCTGTTACGACCATATGCCGAAAGCCAGTGCGGCATGTAATGCGGCTCTATTAGCCCAGTCTGTCCAGCGATCTCAAAGTGATGTTATGCAGTGTAGCCTCTTGTGTAGACATTACCACCCAGATGCAATGAGCTAGGAATTCCACCCAATTCGTCCTAGTGTCACACAGTGTATATTCCAGTCAAGACTAAATCTCTGACAGCTATGTTCAAACCCAATCCTCTCGGATTAACTCATGAAGTGTCATACGTGGCGACATTTACAAGTGTTCAATTTGGAATAATACACACCGATGTGGCCTGGCAACCTCTGTCATATGGAAATGAATGAAACACAAATGGAATCAATGCCACATGTTCCAAAGTGTCTTCAAGTTTTCACATGGACATAATTTCTAATTCCTTGCGCAAACCTAGGTCTCTATAGCGGCATTGAGCACCATGCTTGAATTAGCCGAGGAATTAGAATCGTAGCCACAGAAAGCCCGGGGAGAAAACAAAACATCAACAAAGAACTGTAAAACTGCTTTTAGAACAGCCATGTAAAAGCTGAGAAATCTCTCCTTATTCCTTTTTACCGTATGTTCGGTAAACTTTCAACATATAGACCATTCTTTGTATGTTATTTGGGTTCTGCATAAATGTACAGCTCCTTACATGAGAGACTTTGTAATTTGTTAGCTTGTATTGCTCAGAGCTAAATGTTGCATTCAACATTCAAGCTAGCTTATAGCTACAGGACTTTAAAACTCGTGGACGCCACCCTGAATCTGCCTAATCGTTCTTGTAAAAGAACAGCTGTTATAAAGATGGAATCGGGAGGTAAAGAAAACACCACGTCTTTTGTCATAATATCCACCTCATTCCACTTTGTAATCGCACTTATATCGTTGCTTCCTTCTGGCAAATGTGCCATTCAATATAACGTATGGTCCTTTCACTTCATTCATAGAAGAGCATGGTGCATTAACATTATGGTCAGGAATGACACAAATACGCTGCCCTGTGTACCACATAAAAGTTCTTGATAAAGGTAACCTTCATATTGGACAAACAGAAAACATTGTCAAAACTGTTTATTTAAGCGGATCCATAGTGATGGCTTGGTCGAAGAGAGCGTGCCTGGAATACAAGCTATACAATTACCTTCCTACTTTGGCGGAACTAACGGTTTTGACAAAGCGTTGTAAATCTTGCAAACGAACACTGCACGATAGAACTGAAAATTCAAGATGGACAATCATGGAGTGTTTTTACCGTCTTTGGGCAGATGAAAGGGAGTGATATCTTGAGCTCTGTAGACTCTGTCCAATAAAGCCTCCTATGACACTTGACTTGGCCTTGGTAATGCGGTTCTCTCATCGTATGGTGCAGGTCACAATCCGTACACCTCCGCAGAGAACATAGCCTGCCTCGTTATTTGTGCAATCAGTGTGCAACAAAAAAAAACAAAAAAAAAAAAAAACGAACATTCGCTCTTGGCGAATACAATTGCATTCTTCTACTACATAGTTCATATTTGTGCCTCGATGAATGACATCAAATTAAAACAGCCTGAGGTTGTAGATTACACAGTGTTGCTTACTCAGCCAGAAATGTATAAGCAGAAACCAAACCGGACTGAAAATAGTTCAAGAGTAGTACAACGCTAACAGATTTTACACAGATCTCTAAGGCTGGAACAATACACAACTATTACTCTAGCTGTTTAGTGTTGAAAGGTCCCCACTTTTACATGAAGGCTAGAGCAGTCTGTTTAGCAAAAACATTTTGAAAATTCAGTATCATTTCATGCGGAAAACAACAGCAAGGCAATGTTTTCCCGATTTATGTTTGCATTTGCATGAAATGCTGTTACATGAAAAACTAGCGCTAACCTTTTAGGTATTTCCAGGTATTTCTATAACTCTGTAAAAGTAAAGTTCTACTCCAAGTATAAGTACTGATACTAGGCGTGGTGATATACAGGTATATAACTGCTGTTCAGCGTTATGATATACAGGTATACCACTCATATTCAGCATTATAACATACGACTGACATTCACCGTAGTCTATACCATCGACTGACACACATGTATGTGTATCTGTGAAGTTCAACGACAGATATGTTTACTGCTGTGTCCACTGCTATTTGATATACCACATATAATTAGCGTTATTTATTTATTTGATTGGTGTTAAACGCCGTAGTCAAGAATATTTCCCACGACCATCCACAGGTGGCTGGCGGACTTTCCCACGTACGGGTGGAGAGGAAATCGTATAATCAGCGTCATGACACAAGTGATACTCAGGGTGGTGATATACAAGTGATATTCATGGTTATGATATACCTGTGGTATTCAGCGCTTTAATATACCACCAGTACTCAGCGTTGTTATGTATCGCTGGTATTCAGTTTTATAACATACTGGTGTGTCAGATCTGTGTAACATGACACAGTCTCTTGTACATTAATTTCGCGTCACGTTTTTTCTTGTGAACATTACTGGATTGATGTCGCTTGGATGCCTGCACAGATGTCTAGATATATAACACAGTTCAGTGAGAAATTCAGATGTGAGGCACGCCCAGCTTTATTATATTCATGCGTTTAAATTCCTGCTCATTGAAAGGTCGAATTTTTTTGGGCTCATCCAGGTAAAAAATTGAAACAAAAACTTTAATTTAAAAATTTAATGGTTTAAATCTATGTACCAGACAGAAACAATTTTACCAATGAATATGAAAGTACTCACCACGTCCAGTATCTGCGTCAATGTAATACCCAGCCCTATGACGACCGGGTCAGAAGCATTGTACACTGGTCTCACAGCTGGGTCGTAGTTTTTCTTTAGTTTTTTGAGCAATCTCTGTTCATCGGACATAGTTGTAACAACTGGAACCGGTGCGTACCACATTAAAATCCCGACTGTCAACAAGAACAGACCGGGAGGGTACCAAGTGGTGTTCATGTCTTCTGGCTGAAATGACAGCCTAGTGAATCCTATCTCAGTCGAAGGTACACCCTACATGTAGTCAGTACGAGATGTCCACCGGTAACAAATGTGTGGAGTGAATTACTCCGCACTTGTTGACCATAAACACACAGGGATCCTGTTGTGTATAGTGAGCTGGCTGGCGGAGTTTGTACCCGGGATAGTGTTGCACCTCACGGGAATGTGTGCGCACGCCGATAGATCGGATGCCCTAGCCCTATAACACGGACTGCAGGCACACCGTTAGGTTTCCACTAGTCGGTCGCGGAGGATAAGTGCTAGCATTTGGTGCAGCTCGCACGGCGTCACTCAATTTAGCTTAAGTTCAACTCTACACACAGGAGCATCATGTAGCTTCTTCAGGTTCCCTTTTCAAGTCTGTGACAGCATTTCGTCGACAGTCAAAAAAAAAAATCCCATGACGGCTGCTTCCTTGAGTAAATTATATGGTAGTTGTGGTGACGTGAATCGAACGCTTCTGACAGATCAGCCCTTCAGTTCAGCCGATCACACTAAAGTCTAATCGCCACCATTCAATTGAAGCACATTAACTTCAGGTCTATTCGTAACTGACTATAAAACCCATAGTTACGCCTTGATGCCTTGGTAACCACGCAGGGTCAAAACAAAATTAAGATTGGCTGAAATGTAGTGTACGACGTCTCTTTACCAAGCACGGAAGGTAATATCATTCCTCTCTTTCTGTCGATCTGGACAAAAGAGATCTTTCATTCTCTTCGCTGGCGTAGGTAGGCCTACGGAGTTGTGTTTCTTTTCTTTTTTTTTTCTTTTTTTTGGCCAAGAGCAGGTAATCATCAACTTTCGACCGCCGTCAGCCGAATGCTCCCTTCTGACAACTCAGTGATCATTTGCCGAAGAATGCCAGTAGAAATTAAGTGAGTGTTACTGTGACAGCCAAGCAATGATCTGAGCCTATTTGGGAACTTATCAAGTAAACAGTCGAGCAAATTTGGGTTTAGGAAGGTGACACATTGGTCACAGTAAGGAATCGGCGGATCGATACAGTCACTCATTGTGGCCAGGCCATTTTCTGAACTCGCTAAGGGAATTAGTTCCCCGTCGCTTTTTTCCATACGAATATATTGTTTTTACTTTATTTGATTCTCATGGTGATAGAGAATCGATCCTTAATTATTCGCGGAGACCTTTCATTGGCATGCCACATTTAACGTGGTTGGCGAAGAAGTTGTGGCTTCCCTCAAGGGAGCTGGGATTTGTTTCTGCAGGGACTGTCTGGACGGGTGGTCAGAACTAGTTATCAGGATGACCATTGCTAGCCTCTCATCCCTGCCGCTATCTTTGTGGCATAATGCTGCGTCCTCGATACAAGGCCCTAGCTCTCAGTGGACACGGTTTATCTCTATCTCATACCATATGCTACCTATCTGTAGAAACCTGTTAAGATGCCAAGCTGTAGATACAGGACTGATCCTAGTTTTAATTATCCGTGGTCAGCAGGGAATGTCTTCATGTAATCGGTCATCTCTTTATTCAGACAATATACGTGCAAACCCTAGAGAAATCATTGACATTGATATTCAGCTGCTTCACACATTTCCTGCTTTCGAGCGTCCACTTGTAGACACGTGAATCTTCAACGTGAATATTCTACATTGTTTGTTACTTATATGATGACGGCCGGTTTTAAGGGAAACAAGGGTGCTCGGGGAAAACAGCCGCCGGTTAGTAAGCCTCTGACAAACTTTTCTTCTTTTGACTTATGCTCATCATATTGGTGGAGAACAATTGGTGGTCAAAAAGCATGAGAGTGCCCAAGCGGTCACAAGGGCCATCCACACATGAATGCTTTGAGTCACCCCGCACCCAGGGATGACAAGCCTCTAATCCACTCGTACATTACCAATATCGAACTCGGTAAAAAAAACCTCGGTCATGCTATGTTTTTTTTACCGTTAATATAAATACACGCATAACAAACTGAGAAAAACACATCCAAGGACTTAATATTAAAGAGTTCAAGGGAAACTAAGACTTTGACGTCGGTATTCTTGGCCTTAATTCCCTTTGGCGCTCAGAGGAAGGGAAACACGCCAATTTCCACTCGGCCCAGAGTCAACATAATATGTGCTAAGAGGAGGGTTGAAGGGAGGTGTGTGGGGGGAGGGATGTCTTCGGTATGGCCTTCTTCCGTGACAACATGCCCGGCCTACCATAACCGAAATAAGGTTGAAAGCACCGTTAAGCCCCAGTCAAGCAAACAAATAAACTTCATATTGCTTTGTGGGTGAAGTATCCAATTTGATTGGATTTACAGGTCTTTATACATTGATATGATTGAAGAACTTTACAGAATAACGCAATCATTGATTTTACACAAAGAATTACTATTTAAGGAAATCTACAAAGCTGAACTCAAATAAAATGTTTCAAGTTGTTCTTAGTCATTACATGAGGCCCAAAGCTTGCATGTTAGAGTGCTAAAGGAAAGATGAATGGAATGGGATGCTCGTAGACAAGCTGACATTCGATCAATTTTGTACTGTATACCTGGTGGCTGGCTCCGGTCTCGCATTTTCTTAGGCTTTTATTATTCTTCCATACCTCTTCTCCTTCTAGGAAGGGTTCTTCTCTTTTTCACACCCGAATCGATCCTGTAAAAGTCATTATTTTTACCCAAACCTCCTCTACTTTGTTAACTACAGAGTAATCCATTAACTAGGATGGATTAACAATTAAAATTGTTTTAGGATTGTTTAAAAGAAGCAATTATTTTAAATAAAGAGCTGTCCCAATATATGCGAATGGCTTAAAACAACGTTAGAAAACAACAATGCTTTCTTTGAGTTTGCTACCTTGATGTTAAAGGCTACAGCACAGAGAGTAAAAGCAGAGCAGCGACGATAACGTAACAAATGGTCACATAGTGTATAACCGGTGAAATATGGCCTCTTAGTCAGTTTTCCTCAGTTGGAGATTTGTTTTAACTATCCACGCAACTGCCTAGAAAGAAACAAGTAACACGACTCTAGCAGCATGGCTGAAACAGAATTAAGTAAGAAAGTTCTGTTGTTTGCAATTCGCTGGCATCACATTTTCTCCGACAATTGCTCTCACATTGTTAATATTTATCACCATTAGAAAATAGGAATGTCGAACAACGTTGAGCCTAAAAAAAAGCAGAATTTCTAAGGTGTCATTTGGTATTATCCGTGGATTTACATGAGTTTTGTAAGAAAGTAACAGTACATTAAACACATTATATGAATAAAACTACCTAGGCGTTTCATGATGAAACATAAACTATTTCTGTAGGTTGATCTTCAGCTTCTCATTGTCTGAATTAAGACTATATTGTACAGTCGGGTATTCGCATACTCGACTGTCACACATCAGCTAACAGTGTGCGTTGGTGGTGTGAACAGAACTGCACCGTTAAGGGTACAGAGGACTGCCATGTCAATCTTAAAATCTTAATAACGTCATTAAATCAGTCTGCTCTAGAAAGTGTATATGAACACATTTACATCCCGGAAATGCTGAATGTCGAATTATACTTTACTATTTATACGAGATAAGCAGTTTAACCTTCTTATGATACCTTGTGTAAACTTACATGGCTTATAGCAGTTCCACTTCCTGAAAAGTCATTTGCATGACATGACGATTTTAAGAACTGAACTTGGGAGGATCATGAAGGTAAGGCCTATAAACCTGCTACCGGTCACCTTTGATGACTTGACGCCAGGGTTTGGGAGTTGAGAGGTCTGTTGCTCTCGGCAATACGTTGTATGCTATGGCCAGACTGTAATTGCTGTATGTATGAAAATCACGAGGATTACAGGTATTCATTCATTACATGTACATGTAATAATACCGTTTTGCTTGTATGCACTTATAAGAGTTGAGATTGCCTACATGTTGTAAGAGCCGTCTGGCAATACGACACAGCCTAAACTGTGATCGGATGTGAAGATTACTAAGACAGGGCCAGTGAAGAGTAATCCCAATGGTCAATCGATTTTAATGGGGCGGGTTAAACGGCTGACACAGGACATCAGACACCATTGTGAACAGGTTTAGGAAACCATGAATATTTTTGTGGAAAGTGATCAACATCGTTTTTGAAGTAGATTTCACTTGACACTCAAAAAATTCTCATTTATATAAGATCAGGTTCATGGGCAATAGGCAAGTATTGATGATACACATTACATGTCGTGTTATGTCATCCCCATGTATGTTACAGGCTACACATACCCAATATGCCCAGTAGAAATGCCACGTTCCGGGCAATCTCTTGACCCAAAAGTACAATAACGGGGAATGTGTTCTGATAGCTACAGGTGGAGCTTAGGTCACACAGCAGTTATTGCAAAGTAAACATCCGCGACAGTTTTCTGTGAGTGCTCCGCTTATAAGGCAAAATTCCGTAAAGTCCACATGATTAAGAACATCGACAATCACCTTTCTTGACAGCCCATTGTATTGATTGCTTGACGACTCCGTTGACCTGGCGTATATGAAGCTCATTCTACCTATCTGACAGACGAGCACTTTGAACATAAATCATGAGTACGCTGGCTAGCGGTGTGTTTGACCAGCTGCCTCTATTCAGAAACATGGAGACATTGAACCGACTAGTGGGCTGCACGCAAAATATATTTATTGACAAATCCGTCCACACAATTTGTGCCTTAATGGTTTATATTGTTATCTACAGCTTTCATATTTCACTATAAATGACTGTTCGTTATAATAATAACCGACTCTTGCGAAATCAATGCTGCTGTTAAACTAGGTTATTTTCACCGCTGCAAGCTGCTGTGATAGACAGGACAGTTTAACGTCTACTTCATTCATAACAGAAACATTATTAAGACACACAAATATCTTTAACATCTATAAACAATCACAAGTTTGGAGATAATCAGCAATCCAATAAATAAATCATGTTGGCAGTTGCGAGGGAATTGTCATCAGATCTTTATATTGCGTAATGATTGCTCTTAGAATGGTGCATTTGAAAGTTTAATGTTTGTGGGAACTGTATCCCATAGACAATATCAACTGGGGTCCACAGACACGACTATGCCGTTGAATTGCTAATGCACATGTGTTAACACTAAAATGTTGAGAGAAAAAAAACCTACTCGCTGGCGACCTTTCCGCGTACGACCGGAAAGGAAGGCAGCATGAGCAGGACTTGAACACATACCGACTCCATGGGTGGGAGGTTGCTGAAATATTGCGCTGCGTAAACAGGCTAACCACCTCGACAATTCTGGTTTGAGCAATGAGGCTCTACGACTAAAAGCTGTACATGCAGTTGTTTATTGAGTAATAGCAAAGTCCAACATTTAAAGCAGAACGCTTCTTCTTACAGTGCACTAGAACAATTTATCGCGCTTCCTGAAAACGACAACCATTTTACTGGACGAAATAAAAAGGCTTAACTTTCTTTATCTTTTCAGACGTAACAACTGGTAGCGATTTTTTTTCTCTTTGTTAAATGATATCACCGGTGTACTATAAAAATCTTTTTTGCCGCCACCAGGGAGAATAGCCGCTGGGAGAGAGGCGCCCGGTTTCTCTATGGCTGGCGATCTGGTTTTGAATCCGTTCATTAGAGGGGTTCTGGAGCGAGCTCCTGCCGAGCGGGAAGTGGCTGTATAACATAGAAAAGTCCAAGCGAACGTAAAGGTTAAGGAGATTTGTGAACAATGGAGTCTAATTCAGGCCTCTCGTGTAATAGTCTGCTCTGGCAACTTCTGTAATACCGAAATGTTATAAATGTAAGGAAAGTTAAAGGGCGATAAACAGGCAATGGACACAGCTTGGGATTGCCGAACGAATCACGACACACACTGTGTGTGCATGTACTCGTTACGAGGTAAACATTGTTTTAAAAAGACAACTGATTGATTTCTGAAAAACTACATCAGGGCGTGTAAAAGGAGTTACAAACATGGACTTTCTCAAAAATTAAAAGCACACTCTGGTGTTTAGTTGCCGTGTGACATATATGGACATCTTCAATAGCTGTTGTGAATAACCTGATAAGCTTTCCATTTTCACGGCTCAAATTTCCTCTCCGCTGAAAATACTACTTGCTAACATGTTCTACCACGCTGCTCGTGTGGAACTATACATATTACGTCGAGGTAGCGCTTCAGACAAGGGGTGAGGGTGTCAGGCAACATACTGGCTAGAACCTTTCAGTAGCGGACTAGGCTTTCCTTCGTTGATGCACTTATTTCTGTTTACAAGGGAACTTGAAAACTTAACAAATATGTTGCATTTGATATCTCTTTACCGTTCCTTCAAAATATTAAGGTCAGCTTTTTGTATAAAAATCCGATAGCCTCCATTGCTCGGTTGGTTAGCGCGCTAGCGCAGGGTAATGACCCAAAAGCCTCGCACCAATGCGGTCGCTGTGAGTTCAAGTCCAGCACGTGCAAAGGACTGCCAGCAAACTACGAATGGTCGTGGGTTTCCCCCGGTTTCCTCCTACAATAATGCTGGCCTCCGTCCTATAAGTAAAACACCAATCAAGTAAGTAAATAAATATAAAAATCCCGAACTTTATTTCCCACATAATGTTCTCATTTTACATTATACATTTGGTGAATGCGATGTGATTGGATATCAGGGATTGTCAGCTCGAAGCACGTGAAGTTTAACGTGTCCGTTCCCACTCCAAGCAGTATATGTTTTATTACACCAAAAGAAAAAAGTGGAAGTAAAAGGAAAATAACCTAATAAAGCTTTAATTTACAGAACCTGCGTGTCGTCATAAGCTGAGCAAGCCATTGAATGACAGTTTGTAAACCAGCGGACAGTATAGAGATGACAGGAGTAAAGCTGTGCAGAATAAACGCACCAAATCGTTGGATGTTACCGTGTGATCAGTGGCTATTGCCTCGTGTAAGTGATGTATTCTTTGTGATCATGTTCCGAGAAATATCATGTGACCAATGGAAACCGCGAATCAGCTTTAGAGGTATGATAGTGTAGACTGAACTTTAACACTGTAGTCCTGGTGTTAACGCGATACTATTGAATCCTGTTTCGTCCGTCCATTTCGCCAGGACCAATGAGCTAGACCCTTAATCAGTCTCAAATGTTGAAAACGTGGCTTGAAAATTGATTTTAATGACCTTGCGGAAAATGCATGTAATATTTCCGTGAAATATGCATTTATTTACAACATCAATTCCGAAAAAGTAAACTCCTGCATAACCAAGAGGTGCCATCTATTTTAGATAATGTCATGTGAAATCTTAATTCCTGACTGGAAGCCCAATTACCAACAAAATGCGGGTTGACAGCTTTACCCCACCTGCTGACATTTACAGTTTACCCGTATTAGATCCCAGTACTTCTACACATGACCACAGGACCCTACCTACACCAACTACTATGTTTGACAGGAAAAACCAGCACTGTTTGTGCATTTGTCACTTTGTAAAAGTTATGATAAGGCAGCACTGAGCATTGTTTCAGCTATTTAAATGTTGTTGTAGGCTGCCGTTCTCCACTTCAGATTAAGAGCATTCCATGGCTAGATATGGATATCATGTCAAAAATCACTGAAAACTGATGACTGCTTCTGTCCTGCATACTGCCAGATTTATCTAGGCCTGGTATTTATATATTATTTATCCATATTTCATTGGGAGCTGGTACTTTGTTTTGGAAATGGGTCTTGCGATCACAGGCTTGGACCGTTCCTTACATGGTCTACGAGTCGTGTACGAATGTCGGACATGGCGTTTAGATTTGTTTTCAAACCACCTCATGCCATTCGTCTGTTGCCTTAATGGTATTTCAGACTGGCTGTGGATCTAGGCATCGAAAGACCAGCCCTTATATAAAAATGGGCATTTTTTGCCAATAATCGCATGACCAGTACACTAAGTTACCTCAAAAAGAGAAGAGTTCTAAAACAGTCACGATATGAACGGCACACTTCCGGTCTGGCATCTTACTAAAGATGATATATAAAACACAAAAAGTAAAATTGGATAGAAGGATTAAACGAACGGTTTCAATCTCGGTGAGCGAAGTCCGCACATAGCTGTCCCACAATCTATTTAACTTCACCGTGAGGCACCAACAGGGCCAATTGGGTTACAGGACGTGTGTAAACAGCCGGCTTCCCGTCGCGGTTAACACGGGCAACCACTTTCATGACCTTACCGTCATCACTGGCAAATGTGGTCTCTACTATTCCAACAGGCAACTCGTTCCTGTTAAGGCTGGTCTCCAACAAGAGAACTCAGTCACTTGGTGAGATGTTCGGCAGTGTTTCTTGCCACTTCCTTCGGGTCTGGAGAATCTGGAGGTATTCCCGCCTCTATCAATTCCAGAAAACATCGGCTAGCGCCTGGACATGTTTCCGCTGTGCCCGACACATGTCTCTATAATCTCAGTTTCCAAGAGGCCCTGTAACATGGTCCGTCTTCTAGGTCAGAAGAGTTTATGGACTTAGCATAATGTTGCACTCAGGATCAAAAGAGATTGGTACGATTATGCGTGCATTTATTATAGCAGAAACTTCCCTCAGAAATGTTCAAAGTGAGATTTCTGGATGAGATCCGTGACATCATTGAATCTAAGGTACGTCGAGTTGTATCAATCATCCGCTCCCAAACGCCACCCATGTGGGACGAATAAGGCGAGTTGAAGATCCAGGTGACTCCCTTCTGGTAAAGGAAGTCTCTGACCGGTGTGTCATCCACGTTGATGGCGTCGATCTTCTGACTGTCCGTACAGCCGATGAAATTAGCCCCACGATCGGAGCGGAATTGAGACACCTTCCTTCTAAGGGCTATAAATCTGCGTGAAGCATTGATAAAGCTTGATATCCCCATATCTTCGACTACTTCTATATGTACAGCTCTTGAGGCAAGACTTGTGAAAAGTATCGCCCAGCGTTTATCATTTGCCTGTTTTCCTCTTGTTCGTCTGCTCACTACGGATCAAGATCCGGACATGTCCAACCCAACAAAGGTGATTGGGGGACTTGGAATGAATGCTTTTCAAGATGAGCATTTCTGCCTCGTTGTAGACTTCGACGGTTCTCCATTGGTCACATTTGTGTCATCATTTGAGGGTTTTATTACTGCCATGAAAGCTGTACGCTATATGCTTGAGATGGGGGACAGTGTTCACTAATATTCTTCAAGACGAGAATCTTGCGAATCGATCGGATCTAAGAGGCGGGTTGCTGGATGCACTAGTAGCCATAGTGAGAGTTTGCTTTTTTAATTCTTTGTAGTTCTCCGTACCCACAAGTGGGAATTAAGTGTCCGACAATTCCTGTAATTCAGTCGTTGGGTACGGAGGACCATTAAACCACCTGCTGTTCTTTAGCTCAGCCACAGACATCGGCCAAGTACCTTGGTCCGCCGGATGCAGGCCTGCGCGAACGTACCTCCACTGTCATGGAAGAGAAAATCTTCTCATGCGTTATATTTTATTACTCACGTAGATCTGAAATCTCCTAGTTTGGTTGCGAATATAACCAAGTATCACTTTGCTGTCGGTATAAAAGTTTACAGAGTGCAGCCTGATGTCAAGGTTATCGGTTATCAACTCACCCAATTCGATGGCCAAAACAGCAGCGCGCAATTCGAGTCGAGGTATGGTATTGCCGTGACTTGGGGCTACCTTGCTTTTCCCAATGTCGAATCCAAGTTTAGACGCACTGGGTTCGTCAACTGTCTTCAGGTAAGCTACAGCCGATATAGCTTCTTCAGATGCATCTGAGTATATGTGGATCTCCCGTCTGTCGATGTTGTCCACAGACATACCGACGTAAGCACGTGGAATGTTGATCTTCTCAACTGTTTCCAGAGACGATCTCCAATGTTCCCACTCTAACTCACATTCATGGGTGAGTGGTTCGTCCCAATCCTTGGAGTCTGAAATAAGCTCTCGTAGGAGAATCTTACCCTGGATGACAACAGGTGCGGAGAACCCCAACAGGTCGAAGAGGGTGTTGACGGTTGAGGGGGTCCTACGTCTTGAGAAACGTTTGACTTCCCTGGATACTCGGAATGTGAAGGAGTCAGACTCCAAATCCCACAAAAGTCCTAAGCTCCGCTGAACGGGCAGTGGGTCAATGCCCAGGTCAAGCTCCTGTATGTCCTTGGCATGGTCATAAGCAGGAAAGGCTTTCATGACAGCCTTGTTGTTTGAAGCAATCTTGTGCAGCCTGAGGTTGCCGTTAACTAAGAGGGTTTGTTGCGTTCTTTTCAGTAAGTCCACAGCCTGAGATCTGTTGTTTGGTAACCTTCGTCTGGGATTGGAAAGCTGAAGGGGAGCAACTCAGTTTCAGTCGGGATTTTGAAGTATCTCCCTATCCATAACTCGCAGAAACTCTCTGTTGTCCGTTGACAATCCAACCTTGTCATCATCCTTCGTTCGGGTGAACACCGTTGAGCCATTGTCCATGCCACGGTTGATCCTCGAATTAATAAGCAACTCCGTAGGATCAGTGACAAGGCTTTCCAAGGTACCCTTGACCTTAATTTCATTTGGACAAGGCTTAAAGATGGATTGGCGCCCATTCCTCAGTTGGTTTGTTTTGTTAACAGTGACTATATCTCCAATGATGACCCAGGCCAGGTGAAACTTTTGTGCGTACAGAGCGCCAAGAGGACCGATTCTCTGATCCAGAACGTGGTGGACTTCCACATTGTCTCTGCGAATCAACAGGGTAAATTAGGCGTTGTCATGTAATGGAGGGATATGCATGGCGAAGTCATTTAAATGATGATGGAACATCGCGACTTCTGGTGTCGGTATCTCTTCCCGAACGTTAGGGATATTGTTACATTCGATAATGGTTGATAGTTCTAATTTAGCACTCCCATCTAGAGATTCGATTATGAACCGATGAGTCCTTCTACCTGATGTAGTCAAGCGGCCAAAACATGATGACACTGAGTGAGGCACTGGTTTGCCAGTAATCTGGAAATGCTCAAAAAAACTCCGTCCGACCTAATGATGATTTGCTTTGCTCATCGATTATCACATACTTCGTTCTGGTGTCATGGAGCTGGCCATCAGGATAGACCCTAACAAGAACCGTTTTGCAGCAGGATTTTCCGCCGAAGCTTTTGCCGCATATCTGAGTGCAATTGAAAGTGACTGGAGGGTTCGCCGCACAATTCTGACTGAACCCCCCACTGACGTTTGCCACGGCTAGCAATGATTTGCTGTCTATTTTCCCAAATCCAATGTGCAGGGCCGTAGGATGCTTATTGCTACCGCATTCTTAACATTATACCGGTTCCTCAGAGGTTTTGGCCAAATTGGATTGGATGCACAACACCGAAGACATATCCTATTGTCCTTCATAGTCTGTTTCCGTTCAGCAGTGGGTTTAGTTCTAAAGGTTCTGCACTGGTTGAGTGGATGTCTGCTTTTGTGGAGTTGGGAATGAGTATCTGGCACGATTTCTGTGTCGGAATTTGGTTGTGAAATATTGGTCTTCTTGGCTGACGCGGCAATGCTTTGTTAGAGGCTTCTGATTAGCTTGTAGCTTCGTTATGTACGTGATGGAAACTTGAATTGTCTATCTGTGCTCGTGCGGGATTGTAGGCCTCGGCTCTAGGATTTAGGTCTCTCTGTTGAGTACAGCGACAAGATTCTAACATGTGGCTACACCTGATTTCCTGATTGTGCGAAAGTGTGTGGTCAAAACTATCCTGAGTAACACGTGCAGGTGTTTCTAGCAGTGACGTCATCGTGGGATTTTCCAATCGTGTTACAAAATCTGAGTGATCAGAACTTTTCCGCTTGTTTCCGACGTGAACGTCTTTCTGTTCAACGTTATCCAGATGATCGTTGACGTAAAGTTCTGTACTCTTTACTGGGTCGGCAACGGGTAGATCTGGCAAACTGTCAGAGGTGCGTTGTTATCATCTATTGACAGCAGAACTTGGACTTCCGCTTCGGCCATTGCTGACTGTTTGCGCTGTTCCAATACATTTAAATCGGCGTCTAATTCGGCCCTCGCACGAGCAGCCTGGGCTGCGGAGAACTGTTGCTGTTCTTTTATGTGTGCATGGCGGACATGCAGATTAGCTTCCTGTAATGCGTAATCCACTCAAGCACGGGCGGCTTCGGCCTTAGCACGTTTCAGGGCCAATATGTCGCTTACGGATGATCCAGCGTGACTCGCACGAGACGAATGTTTGAAGATATAGGAGCCTTGGACACGGTTTGAAATACAGATTCCGACCGACGTTTTGACATGGCTGGTTCACACTGGACGTATTTCACTGCTATAGATATTTTGACATGACTGGTTCAGACTGGCGACTGACACGTTTAGCTGACGTTCGACTGCGTTTGGCAACGACATTATGAAGCTGACAGGACAAACAATATCGACGTAATATAGGCGTTGACCCAGAGTCGGTGGCCGGGGACAGTTGACGGTGGCCTGGTGCCTGTGTGTGTAAGTCTAGGGGTGAAGGAGTCCGTCCAGAGTGGCCTCACATCTGTTTATCAGCTGATTGTGGTCTTTTTACTCTATTGTGTATCCTCAGCCGATACCAGTCAGATAACCCAACACTTTTATACAGAAATTTCAATGTTGTTATCTCCATACATGGTGTTCAAGGGTAAAAAGACAGTAGTTACCTTCACATAAACTGAAAGTATGACGGCTGGTGATGATAGCGAATAAGGAGCATGTGGATGAGTGAGCTGCACTCATCGACCACAGAAGCTTACCCCGAGAGGAGTTCTAAAACAGTCGCGATGTGGACAGCACCAGGCCTGCTAGGCGGATGAATAAAAGTATTCTAGTATATATGATGCCGTTAATCAAATATGCATCCCAGTTGCGCTTTGATTGCATCCGTTCATATATACAACGTGCCGCTGATACTCATCTCTATGAACATTCGATCCCTACAATCCCGGGTTAAGCGGAAGTGGACACAATTATGAGGATGAGAATCTGGACGCTGCATCCGGGTTTACTAACAAAAGAGGTGTAGTCATTGTAACATTTAAATAACTTAGGGTGAAGGCGTTTGATGATCAGAACTTTTTAACACACTACTTTTTGCAGTAATAACTTGTGATGTTAATTGAATAGTCATTACCCAACACACAGGAGCTAACACATGCTATGAGGCCAGAGTTGTAAGACCACTGGGATTGTCTTTGAAGGCATTCGCATAGTGTGCATGTATACTGCTTTCTTTTTAAAACTTCAACACTTTATGTTCTTATGATTTAAATGTATATTCTGTCAGCAAGGCACAGGGAAATATTGTGGTAAGAATCCATTCCATTGTATTTAAAATAATGGACGCTTGAGCGGCGAGGCCTCTGCTTCATTGTCTTTTGATGTAGGGAGAAGTACTATTCTACTGCACATCTCACACATTCGGTGATACAGACACGAATCTGTGATAGGCGATTCCCGGTCTATCCCACTTAAATGCAAGCATGTCATTATTAGTTTGCTTAATTTTAACGTGCTACCTGCCTGAAATATTTTATCACGCTCTTATTTTTTCTATTTTACACAAGATTGGTAATGGTGCAGTACTTCAATACATGTGTAATACTTCAGTACAAATTATCTCATTTTGTCCTGGCCAGATCTGGCTGATGATGGTGCAGTGATTTGCTACAAGTTATCTCACTTTGCCTAAGCTAGACCTGGTTGATAATGGTGTACAAGTCATCTCGGTTTGTCTATCCCCAACCTTGCTGATTATGGGATGATATTAGAGTTACAGGTAATTGTAGTTGTTTTGACAAGAACTGGTTGACCCTGAACTAATAACACAAAATACAAACTACTCTTACAAGTGAACTCTTCCTAAGCTGATTTTCTGTGAGTTAATCTATATTTTTTTTATACCACTGGTCAAACAAAATTAAAACGACACCAGATGGTTCAATTTAAACGACGTCTTAAAATAAGTGACAGACATTAATTGATTGATTTATTGGTACATCTAAATCAGTTGAAAATAGTCTATGCCAAAAGTGGATGGAGTCCCACCAAGCTAAAGTGTGAACGAAAATTTCAAGTGCGTTCAGTGACGTATACAATTGTGTATATGAAGAGAATCGGAGAGCTTTTCGATGAAAACCGTACTGTGTACACACAGGGTAATCAAGTGAAACTGAAAGATATTGCTAAAATCTGACAGTAAAATATTTATAGGGGAGAAACAGTAAAACATTAAACATTAATGTATGAATACAACGAAATCCATGACGAAATGATATAATTCTACAAATGCAAGGTGTAATATTTGTTTTTATCGATATCCTCAGCTTGTGTGTTTACATCAGACTGATCATGTTTTAGTTCTTCACTGCAGGCACTTTCGGTTTGTCTGGGTCAAACAGTTAATGACTGTAATGAACTTTTGAATCATACTCTTATCTGTTTGGGTGCCTCCGTGGCTAAAGTGGTTAGCGTGCTAACAACAATGTGGTCTCAACAATGTGGTCGCTGTGAGGTTAAGCCCAATTCGAGCTGGCAAATGTCTGCCAGCAACCTGCAGATACCGAGCTCAGAGCGGTTTCCTCCCACCACGGCGCAGGTCGTAGTGCTATAAAGTGAAACACAACTGGTCGAATGAAGCTTCTCCAAGACTTTCCCCCCACATCGACTAACCCTTCGACCTATTAAATGTTAAATTATAATCTGGACAGTTAGCTGTAATCATCCAAAATAATGAATTAGCAAAGTCTTCTGCATTATTACATGATTTGTACATTCTCTTACATTCTTCATATTTTATATAATGTCGTTATGTTGTGGAAGAAAGTGACATAAGAAAATGTAAAATTCTTTGCCCTCTCTTTATCTAATTCTCCAGAACATGAATGCTGTCTTCCTTCAGTGTTAGTATAAATGCGAGCCAAGTCCTCGTGGTGTTTGGATTAAAAATCACACGGTGTGTTTGCTCCTTTCAGCTCTAAAACCAAGTGAGCTTCGCCACAATGGGAATATTGTATAGCATTTATACAGTCGTAATCCTAGTGGTTCGGCCAGTTGTCCAGCATGTTACCACTTTGTCAACGTTTTCGTTTTAAATAGTTTGACTTTATTACCTCATTGGGATTGTAATTTTAAACACATGTTTGCATTAGTGAGGTCGATTAAATCTGCACAAGCATAAGAAGGCAAAAGCTAGATGCACAAATTGGCGAACAAGTTTAAAGGCAAAAGCCAGATGCACAGACTGGTGAACAAGTTTAAAGGCAAAAGCCAGATGCACAGACTGGTGAACAAGTTTAAAGGCAACAGTATGTATACTGGATCGGATTTCTAACTCAGATGAAGGGACTCAGGCTGGATAACTTTTGGATGTGACACTACAGGAAGACTTGTTAAATGATTAGAAGTTTTTCTTGTACAGCAATATATATGGCAAAAAAATTGTTTAATTGAGCTGCTGAAGGAATTCTTCAGAAATAACCATGCTGAGGCTGTTTGTTTCTGCTCCTCTGACAGAGTTTTAAATTAAAATGACAGCATTACAAAATTACAACCACTGTAACTCTTACATCTGTGAGGTTGCTATATAGCCTGTATATAATGGTGGTAACTACAGCTGCTTCCAAATGTGAAGTAAGTGATTTCTTATGGCAATAATGATAAGCTAATTAATTGTTTAAAATACGAGGTTGTGAAATAGCAGGAATAGCATCTGAATAACAAATGTCCTGACCAGTGGACACGGTGAAGCAACATGTAGGTACTTATAGCGAGTTTTGCTTAGTGTCTAAAATTTGGGTTTGTCCATTAAAATATCATTCTGAATCATTTTTAAAACTTTAAATGTCATTATGATAGTAATTATTAACAATACTTCTGAAAACACTGGTTTTGTGAAGCCCAGCGCGGGTGGCTCACTCTTGAAGTTACAACACGTGTTGTAGCACAATGCATAGAACAAGGGCTAACTCATTTCTCTCCCCGGGGTCAATACATGTCTCTTATTGCCAATAATAATAATAAGAAGAAGAAGACGAAGAAGAAGAATGGTACTGTATTTATTTTCTAAGGATGATACAATCTGCCCGGATGCCCTCCACAAACACGCATTTATAGACATTGGCACGATATACCAGTTGAACTAAAATAAAAACTGAATGAAGTACACACTATCACAATGGGCCTACTTAAACAAATACATGGTAAAATGGGCTATGGAACTCGGGAACTATGCACAAGGGAGGCTACTGTAAATTTTCAACCCTTTCAATCATTAACGCTGTTATTAAATGCTAGTGGTTGGCCAGTTCTTGTAAAAATGAAGCCATAAATGATTTGTTTAGAGATTTAGAGATTTGTAGATACTTGGATTCTTATGATATTGAATGATTTCATATATACTGTTCCATGTTAAGGATGAAAACATTTCAGAGGAAGTCATATTTTTACTGTTGTTCAACATCAACTATGCTGCAGTCGTCTGCATTTTATACACTATTTCCAAAAGCGCGTTTGAGCAGTTAGACCATATTGTAACACAGTAAGAATGTATGCATTACAATAGAGAACTCTGGTTTTGTAATGTTTTCGCCTGGTAAGGTTTTCTTTTACATGTTAACTAAGCAACTTTAAATTATTCACATTTTCAGTGTGGTGACAGTCAGCTATAATGTTGAGAGTATGCTGACGACACATTTTCGGCTCTTCATATGTTCCAGTCAAAAAGTTCCTTTCAGTGTGGCCAGTATTCAGCTTCAGTGGCTGGCTTACTATGTGCCTGCCTTTAGTACACACCTAAACCCAGCGCCCCCAACTCTTACCACCCGTCGAACACCTTACCAATGTAGAAACGTTACCTGTCTTCTATTCTTGTACAGGTTACCCTGTGGGCAAAAGGGACGAGATACACACGTAGAAAAGGTTGGTTTGTTTATAAAGCGCCAGTTTGGGGAAGATCTCTTAAAAGTCATGTCATTTCAAAAACTGTTTCAAACCTCCTTTATGAGGGTGTTAGTTCAGCTTAAGAGATACAAAGCTTAAACTCTTGGAAGATCTTCTCGTCAGAGCGTTTGGGCCACAGAGCAAACGTTGTCCAAAAATAACAAAAAAGTTCCCAACGTGAAATATCGTGTATGTTTTTGATCGCATCAGAGGACTTTTATGACAGTAAATCCATTAGATATAGCCGATGGGCATATTCATCTTGTCTATGGGTACCATCAGCAGTTTGTGTCGGCTGGCAAATAGCTTTTAGTGTGTTGATGATGGCTTGCTTATGAGGGTTGACCTGGAATTATCCTTACACATGTCTGTGGCGCTGGCCTATTATGGGCTATGGCCAGCGAAAGCCGTGTGGCTTATTTTTTATAGACGGAGAAAATGCGATTATTATACTGTCTGTGTCCTGTTTGCCAAGACGTTTTACAGAAAAGTAGGCGTAGGATGCTGTATGATTCAGCTGTTTTCACTGAACCATTTCTAATAAAATTCCTATCTACTTAACATGTTTTATCCACGCCCCGAGAGAGCCAGATACCCTGTCTCCGCACTAATGTTTCAACGGTTGAACGCACTACATTGAATCTAAGAACATGTCGCACACGATGCTATACTGGTTCGGCATAGTTTTGCTTCGAACATTTGGTAACCTCTGCTGTATATGTAAGGACCTGTTTCCTGGTCTCTCTCTCCTGAGCATATGCTAAAGAGAGTTTATTGTGGGACAGTTCTGCATTGGGAAGAGTTACATAAGTTTTGGCTTTATGTAATTTCCGAATTCCTCCAAGAGTGTGTGTCTCATTCGAGGTCCTATTGTAATGCTTTTTATTCCAATTTCTACCACGATTTACGAGCCCTTCACTATATATATGATACGGCGTTCAGAAGTTGGGCAGAAGACACAGTTCCTTTTTCCCACCAACTCTGGAAAAATGCGCATTTTCAAGAAAATTCCCTGGCCAACTTGAATGTATTCATGCATTATTTCAATACTATATGCATACCTTTAAATCACACTATGAAAAAGAAATCCAACACTGAGCCAGACGATGCTGCGGTGTAGTTGGAATAGTATAAAACCAGGATGGAGGGCACCAAAAATTCCACGCATGACCAACTCTAAATAGCTCTTTATTTCAAAGACACACTGAGTTGATGTCCTGAAACAGAAGACCTCATCTGTGTACACACGAAAGAGGATGAAAACAATTACCAATGCCTCATATAAATTATTACAGCCATTATTTGCTATGACGTCCATCAATTCTTTATAACGGGACCTTTTATTCCGTCCATCTTTAAAATGCAATATTTTTCAGAGAGGAAGCGACGATCGATCACGCAACTCCTTCGGCCTGAGATTAGAATCGTGTTCTCTGGGAGTTTTTTCTTTTCCCAGACATGGCTGGTTAATCACATGGCGGCAATTTTTATATTTTTTTTTTGCCTCAGGAGAAATCCATTCTGACTAATTTCTTCACAAACATTCGCCTTAGAAGGCCAAAGGTTGAAGAAGCAGAATTTACTGCCATATGACTAAATGTTCGCATATTTTCATAAGCATTTGTTACCAAATTTCTCGAGGAACAGACAAAACTAAGGAGTGGAGCAATTGGCATCACACAAAAATCTTTAACAAATAACATAATTCGCAGACTACAAAATATGTAATAATAGTCATGGACACCACAAATAACCAAAGTCCCAATCATGCAGGTATTAGAAGATCTGTACAGCTAAATCCTTTTTTCACGTACGATGAAGTTTAACCAGTGGAGATGGTGATGTCTGACAAAATCTGAACAATGTTCCTACATAGATGGTATGGCACACAGCTGGGCCTTATGATATTATAGACAGTTTGATGAAGGATCTCTTGAGGATATGAACTGAGCACGTTATTGCTCTAAGTGTTGTGTATGATCGACCTCGGAGTTGCTAAACATCACGCACAGTGACAAGAAAATACCCACCCCAATCGTTGTTGTGAGATTATCTCAAAATCTGCCTCCGTTTAAAATGTCGTGGTGTGTAATTAGGTCTAAGATTTTGAGTCGGTGCATAAAGACGACTCTATACGAGAAATATTTTTAAGTACGGTGTAAAACACCAATCTAATAAATAAATAAATAAACAAATGAAGACGAATAGTCTTTCACCGCTTTGATTCATGTAATTATAAACACTCAATGGATAGATGTTCCTTCACCTAGATATCTGGTGGCCGAGGTGTAGTATGATTGAATTCTGTTGGTGCACCCTCAAAATATGTACCAGTCTGTTCCTTTGTGTTAAACGTTACTATTTTACTCCTACAGCATGGACGTTGTTCACCAGCGCTGCAGAGTAACAGCTGTTCTTTAGTAGCTTGGTAAACACTTATTTGGGAGAAGAATTTTCCGCAGTTTTGATGCTATTAATCATGCAATACTTAAAATAACAAAACCGCATTTTAAGTATAAGTTAAACATGAAATTTACTTCTATTTGCAAAAAAGAACCTCATGCTGGACCTGGTACAGGACATGTACATATCACCTTATACTTGCGACTCTGAATAGCATTTATGGACAGTGTTTAGATTTTCACAAGGGGGTATTTTTAGCTCCAAATCACTACAAGGAAAAGTGGATATACTTATTTTTCTATCTCTGGATTATTATGTACAGTAACCATTTCTGATTTGGTTCATATGATAATCACATAATTTTAATATGACTTGTTTATATTTTATTAATTTTATGTTTGATATAAAGTCACTTGGTAGTATGTTAATATGTGTGGAGTGTTTTCAGCATTAATTGACTCAATGCTGTTTAAATCTATTTATTTATTTGATTGGCACTTTTGCCATAGTCGAGGATATTTCACTTATATGATGACGGCCAGCATCATGGCAGGAGGAAACAGGGCAAATCCCAAGGAAACCAACAACTATCCTTAGGTTGCTGGCATACCTTCCCACGCACGACTGGAGAGAAAACCCTCATGCACTGGGCATTGAGGAGAGGCCCTGTAGTCATTTTGCCGTACTAGCAAGCTAACCGCACAGATCACGATATTTTTAAATGGTGGAAGCATTAAAAAAAATTAATTATTCAACACCTAACCTTATGCGACACAGATAGCATTTTAAGACCTCAGTTCACTAGGCAATAATCATAATTTACGAAGTGTTGTCATCAAACATTTCATTCAGTGGTATAGAGAGTATAGTTTGTAAATGCCCAGCATAGCATCTGTTGGTGTTCTATTTAGGTTGGTTTTGCGACGTTGCTTAGTTGTGGCAGTGACGTATTCCATTCATGCGGAACAAGACAAGTCTGTTTCATTGGAAGCTGATCTGCATGTATCTGCAGATATCCAGCCTGCTGCTAAACCTGAACAGTGTTGCCAGTGTTCTGCAGAAAAGTTGCTCCAAAAAACGCCCAGTTGTTACAGGATTAAGAGCTTTATCAAGAAACGTGTCCTAAATGTAAACCTTCAACAAATGGTATCTATGTACATTTAAATAGTATGACAACTTATGACAGGATTGTTTGATTGCATTTTAATTTGGCTTCAGTTACACTAGACTGATGATCTTATGTGATGGTGATTATTACTGGTGAAGTCATCTAACCTCAACTTTTAGCGAGTTGGTTCACATTTACTCCTTATCCTGAGATTTCTGTTTGTATCATGTTGGGACAAGTGACAAATCATGTTCACACACTAAACAAAGACCTGTGTTTGTTTCAACGATTTTGTGGACACTGTTGACTCTGACTGCAAAAAGAAGGAAAAAGTCAATGTTCATCATGCCTCACCCTGCTTTACGTAAGTCTTTGCTTTTTGAACGATCAGTTGGTGATTATTTCATCTGTTGCAATTATTTGACAATGTTTGAAGCTAAATATGACATTCTCAGTATAGTTTGCCATATTAAGTATGTATAGTAAGGATGTAGTTAAAATACAGCATGGTATCCAGGTCTTTTTCTTAACTGGAATAAATACAATGTCTGTTTATATTAAAGAATCAAGTTACTGCCTTTTTCTAAAAGACCTATTCAGGATATATGGTATGTTACACTTCACTGTAATATTTGTTGCAGGGCGGTGACACTGATAGCTCAGAATATATGGGGAAGCTTCTGGAAGAGGAGCCAGATGACAGTGAGGAGGAGGATGTTTTCATGGCAGAGGACACAGGCAATCAGAGTGAACAAACATCCACTGCCGATCATGTATTGACACTATGGTGGTTGCAGGGTTCCTTTTAGGCGAAGGGCCCTTTCAGAAGCATGAAATATGGATCGGAATGAAAAATGAGGGTAACATATTGGTTGTCAGACAGTTCCTTGAGTTTACGGGAGGTGTATTGTGTATTAATGTCGTGGTGAACATATACAGGGGCATTTGTAGTGGGCGCCTGTTTTCCCACCCTAGAAATCCATGTACCCATCGAGCTATGTACCTGTATGCCACAGCACTCAAGATACCAACAACGATAAACATATACCGCATATTAACGAATCATTCTTCGAACTGTTTTGAATAATTTGATTATCTTCATGTTAGCATTACATGTACAATGGATCACGTGTCTCATAAAACAAAAACAGGAAAGTTTCAACAAATGGAAACTTGTGACTTGCTTATGTTTGTACCGTTTTGTTCACATACTCGTTTTCACTTTGGCCAGCCTGCTGCC
The DNA here is from genome assembly GCA_016165875.1 of Acanthopleura granulata. Taxonomy (NCBI): domain Eukaryota; kingdom Metazoa; phylum Mollusca; class Polyplacophora; order Chitonida; family Chitonidae; genus Acanthopleura; species Acanthopleura granulata. Next base: position 29,113,178 of record JABBOT010000005.1, on the reverse strand, counting down.
TGTAGCCCTGGGCCGAGGATCACAAAGTCGTCTTAGGCTTGAGTTAGTCTTAATTTCTACAAAGTTCCAAGCACTACAGTTGTGACCCGCCTGAAGAAACTTTATTTTATTACCACGAGTTTTCTTCAATCGCCACATAAAAACTAAAGTTAGCATTTAATTTTATTCTCCCGGAATAATACAACAAGTTATAAAGACTATTTAAATCTGACTTAAGTCTAAGACAGCTTTGTGATCCTAGGACATGTCCATTGGATGTAGCCCAACTTGCAGCAGCATAGCTGTATTTGTAAGTGCATCATCGTCCTCGCGCTGAGTATATACAGTCCGCGACCTCAATTCTGCTGGCGAAGAGGCCTCCTACAGCCCATTTTACCTCATAACAGCATCGAAACTCTAGTGATCCCTCCAGCCTCTTATCATTGCATGCATTTTCCACATGAACATCTATGCATAGGTTTTGAAACGACTCGTCCAATTTACTTGTGTGTAGGCATGCTGTGGTGGTTAAAACGGTAACCTATGCAAGCTATACTCCCAGGCTTTACTGCAAAAGGATATGGAATTTAATCGACACGAGCCAGGTTCGAACACGTGACTTCAGTTGTGAAAGGTTACAGTGATATTAAGGCAAAAAGTCATGGTCAGTCACTAGTACGTGAATATGTTTTGTCATAATGAATGAATTATGTCACATCATCACAGATGACGTCGGCCTCAGTGCTACCGGCGATATGGGCCCTTGATAGTACCAGAGGCAATCCTTGCTTGTATGGGTTTGATGAAACACGAATTTTGAACATTTTACATAGAATGATGATTTTTACATAGAATGATCTATTTGTTCTTGTCACCATATAAGGTACTGCCGTCTTAAAGCAGTGACATTTTAGCTTAGCACTGCTTTGATAAGACAAATGTTCCAGAAGTAAAATTAATGACAGGACTGTTCTTCTTTGTTGTGTATAAGGTCACCCTATACGAAGGAACAGTATCAAATGGCACACTACTTTGGTCAGGTCTGCAGTTTTTCTACATATCGCAGTTAGTTGTTACCCATGCTTCAAGGTAATAGCATTCAGATGGTAAATGTTTTGAGACCCTACCAAAGTGAACTGCTAACCAGAGAGTAATTTTGTTGTCATGTAGAGAAAGGTTATAGACTGGCAGCCAGGACGGAGTTTGACATGAAGGATTCGCTCTACATTACCACAGCGGACAGGTTAACGTAATGCAGGCTTCCAGTACAGATTGCCCGACCACTCATGCAATGAACAGCAGATTGATCTCTACATGCAACCAGCTGAGTGATCGGCACAACCAAACATGGCTGCTGCAATCCGTGGCCTGTTCTAAGAGGTAAATCTAGCACTCCAGTATGACAACAATGACTAGAGGTCAAAGGCGGATTACATTTGACTGACTAGTTGATTGATACCGCACTTATACTACCACACACAGTGACGTATGTGGTGGGATATGGAGCGACAGGAGTAAACCTCTCGCCTTTGACAAGCACCTGGTGAATTTGTCCCTATAACATCTGTCGCCTCGCCTTTAGAACGCGTTCAATGTGAGTATGCCATACTGCTGCACTGCAATACATCTAAAGAGAACTACATAAAAACATTCACATACTGAGACATCAGAGAAGCTACACTTGAACCAACTTGTACTAACGCGTGCATCTAGAACACACGGCGACGACCCAGCCACATACATTCACTCCCCCATCAGTTACCACGGTTAACTTAGACTGAAATATATGCCTGTGGCACGTTTGCTTAACCATAGATGTATAGAGCATTTCTTAGTATCAACCTCTAAACAAACAGATAGATAAATACATTATCAGTTTCGTTCTACATTATCACAAACGTACCTAATGTACATACATGAATACCAAGGAAGCGGGCAATTTAAGTCAACTCGGACATGATGTGTAAACCATGAACATTGCCTTGCATTAGGTAGCTGAGTCTCAAATGGTGGTGTGTCGTAAGCATTTATGACTGATCCTTAAGAAATCCTTTATTGGAGAATTTAACAGTTGAACTCGATCAACCCGTTTTACTTTCACACACAGACGTTGGCTTTTAACAGAACACAATCGAAGTGATAAAATATTAATTTGTCCCTCTGGAAATACCATTATACCTCTCACAAGAGTCCCAAATATCCCCTGGTAAATGGTCTTCTTCAAATAACCCTTATTATTTATTAATGCCAGATCGTGCTCGTGTTAAAATCTGTATCTGGATGCCATTTCCTCTTCTATTTGTGACTGGTATTTATAAAGAGCCAAAGAGAGAGAACAATATGTCGGCTGTAGCCTCAGCAAACAGCGGGGTAATGTGGGCAGAGATGCAGGACGTAGGCAGAAAAAGGGAGTCAACGGTAAGCAGTCCCAGGCTCGGGCGCTACATTCTTATAACGCGGAGAGATAATCGATTATCACACTAACGTCTGCTTGAAATGTTGGCGCAAGGACAAAGACCGTGCTCTTGTCAGCGGGAAGGACGGAAACGTAGTTGTGTCCCCTTTATAAGACTAGAGAACTTCACTATATTGCCATCGCAGTGAACATCCTTATAATGTTTAACACTTTGTTGATTCACCGTACTATTAAAGAAGGATGTTAACTTTTCAAAAATTCCCAGACAATGTGTATTATAACTATATATTTTAAATAATCTCTTAACCTTCCTTATCATATAATTATGGTATTTATTCAACATAACGACCAGTTAGTAATAATGGTCATTGACAGTGTGACTGCAGACACTCAACCCTGGTGATGCACAGGTGATGTACTTCACTGAGGCGTGTCCATTATGTCCATTCACGTGGAAAGCAAATTATAATATCTTGTTAAATGCCAGTGAGAATAACTGAATGATTTGTGACAATGTGAATGTATTTTCAAAGCAAACTGCGATTATTGATAATATGATTTGAAACTCCCATCCAATTGGTCAGTTCTAAAGAGGAAAACGACAGTGTATTAAATGGAAGACTTTGCAACATTTAGAAAATTAAGCCGTGCAGTTTAAAATGATAGGGTGAACATATATGAATAATATCCATACAAGCCTTCAGAAACAATTGCCAGGTATGAAGTGTAATAAAAAGACAATTCCGTTTTTCCGTAAACATAGAACACAGTATGAATATTTGGGGCATGGAATAAGTGTGTACATCTGAATAACCAGTGGCGTAGTTCACAATCCGCTTTCCTGGCAAACGGCAGATCCTGGCTTCAGTCCACTATCGAATAATACCTGACACTTTAGGGTATACTTGAAAGGGAACATGAAAATGAAAGATATTGCTTTTGGGGAAATGAAGCTAGTTAAACCCAAAATATTAGTTTATGTCATTTTTATATCGTCATCCAAACCTGCCTTTGTGTGTGTGTATGTATGTATGAATAGCCTCTCTTATTCATGCATATTTTGCTTTAATGCTAGAAATTTTCCGAGTCTCCATCATTAATATTATCAGGACCGTGAGTTGCCTATTTGGCCTCGGACGTAAGCTTTCACGGTAATTAAAAAAATTCGAGCCTTTCTATCCATGGTCAACATCGCGCTAGAATAAAATGTTCGCACTGAGAGAGACTGAGGAAAGAATACCGAAAGGCTTTTAAGTAACAGACTAACCTTCAAAAGTTCTTGACCAAAAGTCTTGTTCCTGATGAACTTTTCACTTCGTGACTAACCTGCAAGTGCCTGGCTTTCTGGTTTTTCCCTGATTTGCGAATTTTTGACCAACGTTCTAATTCCTGTGACCAGTCTTCCTGCTCAGAATTCTAGTTTCTGGCTAACATGAAAGTTCCCGACTAAAATTTGAGTTTCTATGTACACTGCGAATGCCTGTATAAAATGTGAGGCCATAGCCTACTAATTTCTGACCAGCGTGCTACTTCCTGACTGACCTCTAGACCCTGACTTAGGCACTAATCCCTGAGTAATCTGCCAGTTCCTGACTAACCCGCCCGTCCCATCTGAACACTGGTCTTATTCCTTCAGAGGCATATGAGCTGTGCCGCGAGCAACTGTATTGAAGTGAGCCAGCCATATATGAAGAAATCAGGTTGCTGCGCAGACGTAGCACGCACCAAAAGAACCCCCGGAACACAATGCAATGTCATGACACGGCCTGACATGGGACTTTTATCCATTAAAGCAATAATCACATCAGTCATACACACTCTGATTTGACTACTAAATTCTGTCCTTTCCTCTCGATGCGTTGTTATCAAAGAATGTTGGAGAGCCCCTTTTCTTGAACAGTGTCACTGCTGTTTCATACATTAATGGTAATGCACTGTGATGTCTGTTCTTACCACATTGCCAGTTCATAGCTACACTGGAACACGGTGTTCACTACTGTGCCACAAATACATTAAAAGACTCAGTAATTTTAAAAATTATGATGAATACATTGTGCCATCTATTCTTGCAAAAATGGTTGCTACATAGATTTACTAGAGTGCACTTTTCTGTTCGTTTGAACCAAATTTTTACGATATCGATCAGATATGCGACTATATTCTCTTACACTATGACTCAACGACTTCTTTATTGCCAAAGCATAACGGTTTATTCTATATGTTGTTATTGTGTTATATTATAATTCATTTAATCGTGTTTATATAGGTTATGTTTTATACTGAGCATGTTCCCACTGTCAGTCCCATTGCAGAAAATAAGAAGAAAGAGTAACCTGTATACATGTCAGACATGACGTTCAAAAAATTCTTTACCTTTGTGTTTATTGACTGCAAGTACAAATATAACCACATCAAACTGTATGTGATAAGCACGTTTTAAATCACGAGGAAGATAACGTATAAATAGCAAGCGTGACTAAAACATTCTACCAGGTAACATACAGGGCTAAAATACGCCAAAGTCAACAAGTTCATTCAGTATATGTTGCCGATATAAATGCCAAAAGTAGTCGTTGTGGGCTATACGTTAAAGAGCACCTTGGAAAAACACCTGCCAACAGTTGACAATTACTGACACGTACAGAAAACAGTAACACAACAGTAGTGTTTTCTTCAATTAAATATACACAGAAGCACAACTGTGCTCTTTACACACCGTGATTCTTCAGTTTGTTTCCAAACAGTAAAACTGTATATAGCGCTGATTTTATCACAGTTTGAGATGTTAAATACAATAATTCCTAGTCAACAAATTCATCCGTTGAAACCAAGATCAATTCCTTGCCAAATTGTGTTCCAAATATATAAATAAGGTTCATTGTCTAAACACAATCTGTCAACCAGACAAGTCACAATGGGTTATTTTTCGCCAAAGGGATAAAGAAAAGCATAGTTAAAGTAGCCACGGATGTTCCAAGCACGTACAAATAGAACAGGAACCGGTCAATCACTTCGGCCGCCTCCTGCCATTCGCGATAAATCTCGTTACTTTTTTCCCGCTCTTCGTCGCGAGAGATAAGTATTTGGAGTCTCTTGAGAATTTCTTCACTGTCCCAACCTTTGTTCGGCGGATCTCGCTTCTTTTTATTGGGATCAGAGTCTTTGTGACTTGTCGGCTCGCCATTTTCGTAGTCGATGAGATTGCAGCCGGAGTCGCTGGTGTATGTCGAGTTAAAGCCGGCGTACGGATCCTTGGATAACGATTGAAGACGTTCCATAGGCGTAGAATCCGATGGCTTCATTCGCAAATAGCGAAGTTTCATGAACATCAATCTGGCCAAAAAGGTAATGAATTGCTTCAGCCTTCTCGGCACCCCTTTCTCTTCTTTAAACCCCCTGTTGTTGATGTTACTTACCGTGACAGCCAGAATCACCGAGAAGGACGTTAGGGCCATTACCGTCGTTAAGTAAATCCCTGCAATCATACAATCAGCATGGGTTACATTATCTTCAAGAAAACTTCAGTTTCGACTCCTGTGGTTTTCTAGTCGTTTTCGTAATAACGCCACCCACCGAGCTGCTAATGAAGGTGTCTTTAGTTAGATACAAAGGGCAGTGTTAACCATTAGGGAGTACCATTGAAAGCATTCCTTTTCACTGAGGTATCTTACAATGAGAATTTCGGTCAGTTTTATTTGTCAAAAATTTTTTTTACATATCATGGCAGATTGTACCATCAACTCATTTGCAGCAAAAAATCTGAAACTGTACTAAGGTACTGATCCCCTGGAATCGTCTATTGACAACTCTGACACATGTGCCCTAAATTCTGCTAAATTCTGCCTCAGTCCGTAATACATTACTGCAAATAAACAGTGCCCAAAAGTTGTGCTATTATAAACTGAGTATGTATACACCTGAAAATTTTGTAGATCATTGCTTACACTTTGTACACAAAAGAAGCAAACCACACCGAAAGTACCACTGCCTAAACGTCCTGGAGTGAAGTAGGACTACTGCATGTGCGGAGCTATAGGTCACGGATATGCTACTTACACAAGACAAAATGACCAATAAATTAAAATCATCGTTGCTGAAAAATAAATCTGAACCAGATTCAAAACAAATATTTCATACCCCTGTGAAATATGAAGACATCTGTTAAATGACAGGTGTCAAATGAAATAGCAAAAACCGTTATTTGGTCTGTTCGGGGAGTCAATCACTGGTTTCGAGGATAGTTTGGTGAGGAATAGCTTGCGAAAGTGTTAACTGAGTGACGGTTTTATCAAATTCACTGGTTTGGAATGTTACTCTTCACTGCCGATTTGTTTTCGTTGTAATAAGGTAATAAGGTATTGTACACTTTAGCGAAATATCGCAGCTATTAATCCGTTTATCGGGTTTTTGCTAACAGAACTCAGAGGACGTAGTAACGCATGGCCACGTAGTGCACGAGTCTCTATACCTGGCATATGGTAGAGCCATCCACTTCGGGGTATTTCCTGACTTCTATTACCTCAAACAGGCTGATAAAGCCCATTATCGCACAAAAAATTCACACCCACGTCACATTTTATGCTAAATAACAATTCCTAAAAAAAATCAATCGATATGAGTGATTTATCTAAGAGTAAAACGTAAATTTGTGAAATACTTTCTTTGATCTATTACAGCCATTGAGGCGGAGACAGCTTTATTTCTTTATCAAAATAAACATTAAATTTTCACCAGTTGAGCACATTGAGAACCAATATACATGCTGTATTTCAAATGAGTGTAAATCGCGTGGAAATCATGAAAAATACTGAAGGCTAAAACATCTATCACTTTCAGGCTTTGAAAACCTTCACTCAAGATGAATCACATGCCATTAGTCGGACATTACCTTTATGGCTGTAAATTTGCTTTCCTTGTATATTAAACAGATTTTTTTAAAGTTCAGATCTTTGGAACCTTCATCGGAATGAAGATAAGGTGCAAGATTTCCCCTGGGGAAGTCACTTGCTGACAAATCCAAACGTGACTGAGGATTTTTTTACCATAAATGAAAAAGTCAGAAATATATTTCCAACTCATGAACACTGAAATGCACAACGATTTGCACACACATACAACCACACACATGCGGTGAAGACACACTAACAGACGGAGTAAGAGCACATACCTATTAAAGGCACATAGTTCGAAGTGGCTGGCATATTTTCCGCAATGAGAAGCATGAAGACAGAGAAGGCCAAGAGGACTGTTAGGCCAAGTGTGATCTTTTCTCCACTGTCAGGCCGCATCCAAAACCCCAGCAATGTCAGTATAGACAGCATGATACACGGGATGATCACGTTGTACGTGTAGTACAGCGTTTTTCTGCGCATGTGTATAGTGAAGGTGACATCCGGGAAGGGTTCCGGGCAGCAAGCGTAAGTCACAACGTTCCTCCGGGCTTCTACGCCTAACAGTTCCCATTCGCCGTTACTAACGTAGTTACTGAGGTCGTAAGCCTTTTCTCTTAGGAAAACGTCGACCTGGAAACCGTCGTATGCCCACGATCCAAGTTTGAGCGTACACGTCTGGTCGTCGAACGGAAAATACGTGATGTCCAACTGACAAGTACTGCGCAACTTGACGATGGGCGGCCAGAAGACGTTGCCGTTAGAGGACACCATAGCCAGAGCTTGCATATACCCATCCGTGTAGTCGTCGGCGCTGTCGATTGAAAGGATTTATCTTTTAAAAATCTCAGGTCATCAAACTGTGAATATTGATATATTTATTTATTATATATTACATAACAGTAACTTTAATTCCAAGATACCAAAATATCAGTTGCACAAATCTTCGGAAATATGTCAGTAAGATCAGAGACTTTGATAGCTATAAGTTGTGTGAAGTTTTCAATAATTCAGTTAGATTACATTTAGTCAGGTGGTTTATAGGGCACTTGCCTAAGATTGCTACTGAGATCGGGCCCATCAATGAATCAGACTGCCGACATACAACCGGAACATCTTTAAGCACAGCGTTAAAAATGGGTCAAATCAAATTAATTAATGAAAGTCAGTTCACTCTACCTCAGCGTGTAATCTTTGGTCGTGACTCTGCCGTACAGTCAATCAGTCATAATGGACATAAAATACAGAAATCATGTAACTCAGCCTTAGAACTATAGAAACCATTACAAAACGTGTTTTTGCATTATGACCTGGGATAAGGTTCGTCTGTCATATAAATTGACAATCGACATGTATGTGCGCGATATAATCTCAGTACTTGTCTAGTAAAGATAAACTCAAGTTGGAACTCTGTATACTTTTCCATTACAGACAGCACAACTTGCAGCGAATTTCTTTACACAAAAAAAGTCCAGATTAAGTAGTCAAATTATTACATACAAATTACAATGTATTGGAATATGGTACTTGGACTAAGCTTATAATGACAATAGCTATTCAAATAATTCTTAACTTGATTGAGATTTTAAGTCATTAGCGTATTATAATCAAGCAACACTATTTTCAGACTGACATCGAGCATTCTTGTCAATCACCAGACCTGAGCTTACTGAAGGCGTTTGCAGAAACAGTAGAAGGGACCAGTGTAAGAATTTATATTGCAACACGGCGTATGGCAGAGTCTTATCTTCAATATTTAATGACGCTGGAGAGTTGCTTAGTCAGTCTACGCATAATTCCCTACATATACGTCCTCGATTCAATGATAACTGTTGATAAGGTCACCAAGAGTTTCGCACACGGACTCTTCTACAATCTAGGCAATGTTTCTTTGTTACAGAATCTGCTCAGTGTATTACCTGTTGAGTAGGCGTGGGTCGACGGTTATAGTTTACAGTCTTAAGAGGGATCAGAATTAGAAGTAAAAGGGATTCAGTAGGGGCGTGAAGCTCAGCTATTTCGGTACTTCAAATGGATGTTTTAGCCTCGCTTATGTCTCGGATGTATTGAGCTTTTGTCCTAGTCCTATTGCTGGCATTTCATCGCCATGATTTAGCAGATCTTTATGCTTGCAATTCTTTTCGGGACCGCCGGAATTAAAAATGAGATGGGCAACAAAGGGATATTCTATCATATCCGTATACATCATAATCAACAAGGAACATATTTTTAGTCCGGAATGGACCAAACGGGGTTTTCGAATGACTTATCGGTGCAAAATTACGTTGTCGCTTTCAGGTAGGATAGTGGCAACTTGCGTATTTTCCAGCACGGTAACATTCGGGTTTACGTATCACTAGAATAACATTATATGTGCAATATTAAGAACATAAATCTACCCTGGAACATATTTCAGAAGACCGGTCTAATCGTGTTTAATTTGTTTCCTCTATCCTTCATACCATCCAGTGTTAATATTGGCAGATTCACCCTCGGTACCGTGCATGTCGTAAACCGATTTCGTTAGGTCACAAGTGAATGTACATATATATTCTGTGTCTTCTTGTGGCAGGGCGAGTGTATCCCGCCAAAGTACTGCTGCCATTGGAACATGATGCCGGAGACATCAGACATGACACCCCACCAAGTCACATTATAATGAGGCTGGGCCGACGCGTCCAGCTTCCTTGCTCTAACCGCTCAGTGCTCAGACAAAAAGCGAGGCAGTAACAAATAACACTTTTAAAGTCTTCGGTACATGACGATATCCGAATTTAATCCCGTATCCCAGCTGCTCAGCAGCTGGGTAAAATACACACCGGTGCCTTTATAAATAGTATAACATCGTTTTGACGGGACAGCATTTCATGCAAAGAAATTTAATTAAGTCTTAACATTTAAGTGGGGCAGTCTCAGCAGAAATAAAATGGTGCAAGCCCAAAGGCCAAATTCGTATTTACTATATAACCACACTCTACAAGATCACTACGACGAGGGATCTGCTGAAATTTGGTGACAGAATGGTTATATGTACCTGTTGTATAAGACTATATCCGGCAGCCATACTTTCTTACATGGGATGCGAAGTGTTTCAATTCCGCCGAAGTCCGCGGGGTTCCAGGTAAGCTTTTCATCTCCCCAATCCTTCAATGAGACCACAAAGACTGGAATTAGGCGACATGTCAAGAATAATAGTCCCAGCGTGTGCTATATATCAGCTAACACAATTCTCCATTATCTGCTGAATGGGAGAAGGACAGCACAGAGTTGCACAGAATAAGTCGGTCTTTACCAAGCTATTTAACGACATAATGTTTTATGCACGTTTATATTAAAGTCTATCATTAAGTCATAAATTTAACACGACGTATATTTATGAATAATGGCCATCCCTCAAGAAAAGGCAGTTACGACTTACAACCGGAAGTTTTCGAAAAAGGAATAAAAGATTTGTTAAAAAACTCATCTCAAGGTCGCAGATTCATGTTCAATTACAAAAGATTTAAAAGCGTTTACGGCTCGGTTAGATAGCCCTAGACTTGTGCCTTATTAGTGTTTTGCTTTGAAGAATTTGTAAAATTATTTCACCAGAGAAGTTTTGTTGTTACTGTCTGATTGCTTACATTTGTACAGAAACAATCTGTATAACAAATGATTATGTAAGCTTGATTAATGTATGCAGGACACAGCTTAATACAATCACTGTCACCTAGCAACAACCAGGTACATTTTGTTTCCTCGTTGAAAGGCATGGGGGATCTGGTAACTCTAACCCGACACCAGTCCCCCACAAAAAATCCGGGAGACGTAATCGGCTTAAATGAGGTGTGTACAGGGCCCTAATAGTCGTACAATTGTAAAGGCTTGTCAGCCTGTATTAATAGATCGATAAAGATGAAGTCATGTGTTTTTTCTTGCTGAATATATTACACAAACATTTCCCTGGATTCTACCGGAATTTTGAAAAGTATATGATATTTTTTTTCATTCCGGTGTTAAATAACATCTGTGAATAAAATTTCATCTGGACAAACATAATGGGCGATATTTAGAAACACGCACACGGAAGAATGCGCATACGTTATCTCACCTGATCTAGCCAGATGTTCGTGGTCAGGACTTGGTTCTTCTCATGCTGATGATATAAGGAAAAAGGACTTCAGTCATATGTAGAAAGAGCAGAATCTGCCTCCTAACTTTTTCTTGATGTTAATTAGAAGTTTAACTACGTTTAGTGTAGTAACTTGACAGTGCTCAGACAGGAACCAGAGCTGATTCCACACAGCCTGTTTCCATAGAAGAAATTAGGAATTTTATTTTAACGCCCATATTCTTTTCCTCTGGGTCAAAATTGGAAAACACGTGTCAAATGTTCTCTTTACATAAATCTCTCAAATTAATCTTTCTAGACCGAAAATTATTCACTCACAAAAGTTGCTTTTCGAAATCAGGTCCCCTGTGAGTACAGAATGGTGACATTTTTAGTTATTTATTAGTGTATTACACAGACTAATCAAGAATATTTTACGTATACGACGGTAAGAAGCCAGGAAACCAGACAGGAAACTTGGGAAACCCTCGACCCTCTGCGTGGTTTTGGGATTCCACTCTAACTACACGGCCACGTGAGTTCATTACAAAACATAACAGACACATATATACGCTGTGAGATGAAATTGCCTTAAAACTTAGATCAAGTATATCCTTTTTTGCTGGTCAAGCGGAAACACAGTGCTCATGTATCGCAAAAAAGTAATAATCGCTCCATGTGGGTTTCGAAACTATGTACTGGCAGGGAAAACAATCCCATTTCAAGTTAATAATTGAAGAAAAATATGATCAACTTTAGTCCTGCCAGGCTTATGATATAATAATATCATAGACTTCTTCTCTGATGTTAAAAAGTCTTTATTGGCTCGTTGCATATTGCTTATATTAAGATATGTGGACTGATTAAAAGAATTTAAACACACAATTAAGCATATAAAATTGGTATATAGAAGTAGTACATTATAAGGGAATTTCTCCGGATATAACATTATTGCCTATATTCTAGTAAACGTACCACATCAAAGATCTGTGTCAAAGTTATGCCAACATATACATTGACAGGGGAGGAAGCGTTGAAGACAGGCCTGGTGTAAGGATCATAATCTTCCATGAGAACCATCAACAATCGCTGTTCGTCCGTCAACAGGGCCTCGCTCTTGTTGATACAGATCTGATACTCTGCTGTTAACACAAGACGTCTGGTATCATTACACTGCATGGATGAAATGAAATACCTGGATAATGAGGTATATAAATACGGCATTCATTTTACTGAGAAACAATACCGGTCTGCTCTAACCCACTCCATCCTCCCATCGCTCTGGATAGAACAAATGTAGCTCCAAGAGAGTGCCACAGATCAGTGTACCGGTACCCTTTAAAATGGCAATTTATCTATACAATCCGCAAAACGAAGCGAACGGGTGGGACACGATGGGTGGCACATGGTGGTGACGCCAGAAACGGACGTCCACTTGTTGTCAACGTTGAATGAACAAATACAGCATTGAATACGCCTTACATACTGGGCACTTCTCCTGCATGGAATGGGTTTGCATGTCTTAGACACTAAAAATGACAAGAGACCCTTCAGCCGATGCGCGTTACCATTTGTCAACTGTCACACGGTCGTTACGGCTCTGGTTTTACTTGCTTTGCTGCGTTCTTTCGGGTTACTATTACCACCTAATTCTTCAGAAACTCATGAAAATGTCCAATGGCAATTCGCGATTGTACATGTACGTTGCTTATTTATACTTAAAGTTTGAATTGACATGAACAGAACATTTGTGGTTCTCTTTGCATTGTTCGGAAAATGTCTGGATTGCTTTACTTTATTTAATTATTTGGTTGGTGTTCTTCAAGAGCATTTCAATTACACGATGGTGGTCTGGATTTTGGTAGGAGAATATCTGGCAGAACCCCGGGGAATCTTACGACTATCTGGAAGTTAATCTGGATTGAAACTCACCTCATCATTGCTATCATCATCAAATCCTGGAGTGGTTTTCTACTTACGACCTAATTGGCAGAGTGATATTTAGATCCAATGTTAAATCATTTTAAGTAAAATCTAATGTGTTAAATTGTTCAATTAGTCATTCCGGAAAACAGTTAGTTACAATGTATATCAGTACTTCTATTGCTGCCAAAGGACCCTTGTAACTAGGTGGGAAATCGTCCAACTCTCGAACTCATGACAATTGAACGATGTACCAAATAGTGACAAGGAGTTTATTGGCTTGATGTTAATTGTTGTATTGAATAACGATTTATGGCTCTCTTCTCAGTTATTGGTCATCGAACAGAGACCCATGGCTTGACAGATGAGAGAATCACGTGAGAGCTTTCTCCCTTTGCGCAGTCTCTTACGATAAGAACATTTATGTAGACGTGACCCTGGGCAGATTCGTGGTCACAGTTACCTTACGTGAACGACTGATGGATGGGATTTCAATTAGCCCATTAAGAGGTTACCCTCCAGAACATGTTCAGCAACTTCTTAACACAAATAATTTTCATAACCTCTTGCCATTCTTAATTGGAATTTGATGGGATGTGTGACGCTATGACAGATGCGTTATATCATTGAGAGCCAGCGCTACTGGATGTAAGATAATGGCTAAGGCGCTTCTTCTGACCTTTCGGCCAAGATCCCCTGATTATGACAGATGAGATAGATTGCTCACTCCGTTAAGTCGAGTGGCTAGGTCGTTCTTCTGACATACGCTTCCCGACTGGCTGGAAACCATCAGCCACTGCGCGTCGCAAGCGTCACAACCCCAACTGGTAAGGACAGTAGCTATCGGACTAGCAGACGTTACCACTCAGTGCTACTATAGAGTCCATTATAGTGGTTTTGGGCAAAGGTTCCACTCACACTGCTCTATACAGGCCAAAGGCCAAATACTTCTTGGTCCTTGTCGTGCATCATAAATAACATCTCACTACATTTGAGAGCAAGTATTGTAAGTAAGTGACCAACCAAACACTGTCTCCATTGATGTTCCATGGTTTCAATGGTTTCTATTTTGTCTTCAATAGAAACAACAATAGCCTGAGTTCTGTCTTAGGTTGAGTCAAGCGCAAGGCTTCCGAAATGATAATTATGGTCATTTTGATATTAAATCCGAAACAAATTAAGCAAGCAGCTCTTTTGTCTAGGAAAATTTTTGCTCTTCATAAGTTTGTTAATTCTTCCTATTGACCCGGAACGCCCATTTCGGTTGATATACTGTGGTGGTTTTGTACTATTCGCTGGATTTTTGAGCTCTGAGCTTTAACCTGAACAATAATGAGTTCAAATGATGTTTAAAACTTGACAATTGCAAGGATTGTAAGAAAAAACCCTGTTTTATGTAAAGCGGAACATAAACAAATGAGGCCCTATAACACTGGTAAAAGTAAACAAACTCTAGAACAGTCATAGAGTGCATAACTTAATTAAGGTAGTTGTGTACGAAGCGCTCGAAAAATGTGACATGTAAATTGTTACAATGTTTGTCTCATAATAACTGTCATAATACATCATATTTTGATTCGAGTAATCTACGAGGTCTAAATTTGGAGATGGTTCTCTCACTAACGGGTTCACTAAAGCATTGCAGAAACTCTTGGATCCTGTCCATCCTTAGAACCTCGCAAGTCTACACTATATACGTAGCCATCGACAAAATTAAATCTGAGTGCATTTACACTGATGGAGACAGATTTGCGTCTATGGCTACTTTATGCATTCATAGGAAATCAATGAAAGGTGCCCAGGATTTTACATTCTTTTCGCAACTAAATGACCAAGTCATAGTGGCATCCAGAAAACGCATACTACACAGGGGTGCTAATGGCAAACTTCTTGGCCTTGATTTTACGTCAGCCACTGTTAACTATGTTCCTCACATTTGGTCGATTGAATGGTGCCTACATTGTTTAATAAACCAAATGAAATTCACGTAGTCATTGGCTATAATTTTTAAACTCATAGAAAGTCTAACCGTAATTCTAAGTCTCTCACTCATCCTGATTCAACATAATTTTGTCCCACCACATAATTCGCATATCCGATCGTCATTGGCAATGTAACCGTGAGATATTTAATGGACATTCGCCCATGAGCCAAGATATAGGTTCTATATAATATTCTACCGATATACATAAAGAACTTAATTGAGCACCCCCTGGTTTTCCCTGTGGAGATTTTGTACGCATGAGATTAATGTTCTTAATGCCCTTGTTTGCTTGTGAACCGTGTGATCATAAAAAGACGACACAATGATTGGAATCCTTGTGTTTTAATGATAACACACATGAATTTCTATGATCACTGGTTCTGATTTGAAACAATGGTTTTACATGTTTGCTTTATGAGCAGTGTTGAAACAGTGGTTGAAATTACTCAATGAAGACGTCATCTGGCATCTCGTAAAGCGTCAACATCTGGCGTACCCGCCTTTTACCTGAATGACAGCCTGAAACCGTCTCCTTAAAATACATGTACTCCAATCATTTTGTCATTTTTCATTAGCCAAAGGGTCACACGGCTCACAAACAATAAAATTTTGCACTCTTTTGATACATAAAAACATTAATCGCCTGTGTACAAAATCGCCACAGTGAAAAATTAACTTCTTTACTCATATATTAATAGATGGTTTAAACGTAGTTTTCGAATTTTAACAGAGATTGGTATTTTTTAAGCTGGCAATGAATTATTCCAGTGTGTTTTCGATGGTATATATTGAGAGACTGAAAGCGTTCTCACCACGATATTCATAGATATGTGAACTCGCCCCTTTTCAAACCAGACAAGTATTAATTTTTAACAGCATGTCACCTTTAACTGCCGTATATAAATACAACAATCGAAGAAAAAAAATGCCAGTAACGACAGTTTTTGGTATTTGCTTGAAGTAATTTATTGTGATTAATGGCTCCGTAATGGACAGTTCTTTCTTAGCAAGAGGCAGCTAATGAAAATTGATGACTGAAAGCGATTTTTGCGTTGTTAGGGCCTGAAGAAATCACAGGAATCCCATGTGTTCTGGGTAAACGTGGTGGCACTGATGACTTAAATGATTTACCTCTGCTTTCTACATTCAACATAATTCTTGCGCAAAACGTACTGAGAGACTGGACTGCGAACTTTGGTATCTTTTTGTTTGTGGGGAAGATCAGGTAAGCGATATCGGTGATGAGTGGAGACGCCTTCGTGCTGCTTGGGGTAAACATCCAAAGTTGACAATGGATTGTATTCAACATGATGTCATTTTGGGGAATACATGTAGACGCTGAAACTGGAGGCTATGTGTGAGGAACCCGTGATGCTGATTGGGGTAAACGTCAGGAAGGTGATGTTTTATGTGATGCGTGAAGAAAATTTTATGCTGTTTGAGATAAACATTACGAATGTAATACCTGAGAAGATGCTTGAGAAAACCTTGATTGACGTAAACACACTGAAGGTGTCACTGAAGATGATATGTGAGGAAGGCTTTGAGCACGGCCGAGTAAAAATGCGATATATAAGTAAGCAGAATTGGTTCCATACATAGAAGCGTGGCGTATGACCATGCATGCCATCGATTATCAGGCTTTACAAAGAGTTCCCATAGACCTTGTGGTTTGTCTACCAATCAACCTTTTCCCCCACTGTCAGCCGAGTCAGCCATCAAGAGATGTGACAAATGGCCGTTTGAATTCAAGTAATTTGTGGCTTGTTTCCAAGATCCGGCTTCAATACATCTCCGTAAGTGACGTGCTTTCATCCCAATAATATTATCGTCTGAGACAATAACTCCCAGTTAGTCCTGGCAAGTAAATTGCAACTGATTACCTAGACATTTCCCTTAGTTACAAGCAGCCCCCTGAATGGTTGCGAGGCACATGTGTCATCAGAACCTAAACAGTCCTGCTTAACAGATGCTGGCCAGGGAATTAAAGAAGCTTCTGGGGACAGCACTACGGCCGGTGAGTACTAAGGTTCGACCCCTGATCGCGCAGCGTGTGCCGCTCAAAGGCCAGAGCTTTTGAGCCAATTGGCCAAGAAATGAGTTTTCCTTGGGTATACGTCACACATAAACTCGATCACATCGTGTAAATGAGACACTTTTGAGTGTGGCATTTACAACAACTCAATGCAATGACCCTTGGAAGCACAACGCGCTTCACCATGTAATGTTTTTGTTGTAATAATCAATTCAGCTCTGTTTAACCTCTGACTTCCGGACCACAATTAACAGTCACATGAGGCATGCTGAAGGATCTCGGTTCTTACCAAAAACAGCACTTAACTCTCACCAGGTCTTCCATAAGATATTTAAGTACACGGGGGTACCTATAGAATGTGAGGAATTCTATAAAAATCTTGTTGGACTTATTCGAGCCCTTTATATGTCTATATATTTCCTTCATGTGAACAAGAGTACAAATATGGTAGTGTTCCTCAATTATATACACATGTATTGGCGTGTATATTACCACTGGACTCACATAAACGAACTTACGTGTTAATCCATCAAGACGCAAGAGTGTCAGCACCCATTAGCATGCGAGATTTAGAAACCAAATGCAGATTAGTGGGCATCTAAAAAATGGATGGCATTTAACCACTTTACATTCTTGGATCTGTTGACTGCCTTTCTCACTTGCACTATAGGCCTACCGGCTGCACCATTCCATCAGACTTTCATTCTGTTTGTTAGCTTTTCAAGAACCTGAGCTATTGGCTATTGTCGGATATTCGTCGAATAAAATAACCAGATCTCATGTCTTATGTCTAATGTATAGATCTTATGTCTTATGTCTTATGGTCTAATGTACAGATACACCATACTGCTAATTTATAATAAACCACACTGAAGTATAAGGGGCATAATGCCACAATGAGTGAACAGGGCTAATGTTTATGCGCATGAGGAATTTCCCTCACAGTGACTACTTCTGAGAGGCATTATGAAAGCTTCAGTTCTGTCCGACTCAAACCGCACGGAACACACGACAATACTTGCTAGTTTTGTCAGCCCTAGCATTCAGAGGGCATGGGACAATATTTTGGTAAAACCATCCTTTCAATAAATGTGACCCCAAGTATCCCCACGTGACCTCATGTGACCTCTTGTGACGATAATTAATGACTTTATTTTGTCCAAACATTACATCCCGCCAAGGAGTCAGACTTTACAGACTGCCCACTAACAATGCGGCATATGCGCATAATTCATAAATACGTACCTGTTGACAAAACGACGATAAGGGACAAGGTGAATATCTCCAGCGGTAACTGCATGGTTACCTGTCTCCGCTCAAAAACTGTGTTGTTTCAGCTTTTCCGTCAAGCGAGTCATTCTTCAGTTTGCCTGAAAAACACTAAAACCCGGGTCACTCAGAGGAAGTAAGCCGTGATAAGTATCCAGTTTTGTGTATCGCTTTAGGATTGTCAGAAGTCTTTCGTATTTTGAAGCATAACATATAGCTGGTAGAGACAGCTGGAACATTGTCATCTCTCAACTCATAAAAATGAACGTCAGATGCAAAATTATAAAGACAAGTTTCAAAACGGGAATCCACCCATAAAAAGTGAGCATGCATGTAACTGTCACGTAGACTGGGCTTAAATAATTCCATTTGTAGTAAAGAAACAGGCTAAAGTTTTAATGTTTGAGGCAGCTGCATTCGTGTTAAAACAGTAGGCCCATACAGCTCTCGCTTTGAAGCGTGGACATTAATGACATGAGAATGGAAAAACATCTTTATTACAGCCTGCAACAGCAGTATGCTGTTCACGGGTTTATCGAGTGAAATATCAACGCAGATGTACATCATGATAAAATTTTGTTTCTTGTGTGGATAGATATTTACGTTAGTTCTACGTCATACCACGCCATTCCACGGGTGCAGGACTCAAACACGCGATGATCTCGTTTGTCAGGGACTTTTGTCGAGAACGTTAGAAGACTCAACTGCTTATGTTATGATGAACTACAGCATGTGCAAACTCTGAAACTCAACAATCAGCTCTCGTGTTGCTGAATACAAAATACAGGATATATATCTCTAAGTGAGCTGCACAATGTCATCCAATCCACGAGCCACTAAGAATACACACAGATTATGTGGCTATTGCGTTAGTATGAATATATACACGTATTTCCCATATCAGGTCAACAGCCTGTAGATAGGTCTATCATGAAGAGTGTATAACGGCGTTAATGTTTTAACAAACATTTTGCAATCGCCTCTGTTGACATCATACAATATCAAATGTCACCTTCCTCGTTCCTTAGACTCAACCGCTGCTGCCTTCATTCCTGCTCTGAATACATTATTCAGTTTCTTTTGTATCGTTCATGGTCTCGACAAGACAACGATATTTGTCAGAAGAACAAGACAGATTACAGGTCAAAAACACCAGGAACTTATGGTAACAAAAAGCAGCGCTGAAGGTCAATCGACACATCCGTTCGGACAAACTTTAATTATGGCAAAGTTTCTTCTAATTATTTTGATTGCAATGCCATGGTGTGCCCAGTTATTAAGGAGAAATTACAATTAAACTGGTACTTTTGGCTAACGAAGTCTGTTAACGAGCCAGATTGGAGCTGTCAATACTGACTGTCACCACCTGACAGTTAGCTGCCGCTAACGAGACCATTAGGTTAGACACGTCTAAATTGGTACAAACAGATTACCCATTACCGCTACCTATTATCACTACAGCCCAGAGCTCCTGTCGCCTGTAACGCAACCTCTCGTGAGAAATCCAAAGGTTATTTTGAAAGAATTCGTGAATTGGAAATTTATGTACTGAGGGGATCAACATTAATTGATGACGCTGGTGGGTGGTGATCTCTGGTTGATAATGCGCTTATTATGTTTGGTTTGAAAAATTGACAGCTATTTAAATAAACATATATTAGCAGATGCTCAAGACGTCTGACGTCTTATTTCTATATCTATTCTTAAAGAAACAAAATGGCTCAAGAAAGTCAGAGGAGGTTTTACTGGCAACACTCTAGCATGTGGGACTACAGGCGTAAGTTCAAAATAGGTACGACCTCCCTCAGAAGTCATGCATTCAAGAGTTAACTGAATGGCAAACGTTATGAGTGTCCGATCGACTGCCCGACAGACCGATTGATCGACAGAAAGACCAACCGACAGACCAACCGACCGACGGAAAAAAGGCACATGCAGACAGACAAAGGCACAGACAGAGACCGACAGACTGATACACATACCGACAGTACGATAGGCAGATGAACCGAGAGTCAGACCGAGCGATCGACCGACCGAGAGAGAGACAGACTAACAGACAAACAGGCAAATGGACCGACAGAGAGAAAGACCGGCATATAGCTACAGCGACAGACAGACAGAGCGACAGTCGGACAGAAGGACTTCTAGAGCTTCTATATGCACGCAGATAAAAATCGCAAGTTCGCCACCAGACATCAGTTTTGTTATAGTTATTGAACCATATGGGGGCAGTTCGTCATAGAAGCAACATAACGCCATTCTGAACATTATTACAAGAGTCACAATCAAGTTAGGGGCCTACTTAAAGCAAACTGGGTTTATTTTCCATGTATGGGTTGCAAAAATAGTTCGTGGGACCAGTTTTGCATTTATAGCTTCTATAGCAAGTGGGATGAAATATTCCCCCAAGTATTAGCTAACGACAGCAACATGATCAATCAGTTTTAACCTCAAAAGACCTTTGTGTATAAAAGTCAAAGACGAATTACGTGGAAGCCTGTCGCTTTTTGTTTAACATAATGTAAGACGTTTTTTCTTTATTTTTTCCTTCATATGTAACCTTATAAACCCATCTTAGGAAAGATTACAACAGTAGGACGAAGATACAATTCTGTGTATTTGTCTTTAAATATGCCGTTTTCCATCTACATGGAATTTCCTTTGTGGTGGGGCAGGAAGTCCGAACGTTAAGGGTATTTACAGAAAACCAGCAACTGAATGGGGCCTTCTTAGACCCACACAGGCCGTTGTCACATTTTTACACTGTTCTTTCGTCTGTCCAAGCCATTGATTACAAGAATTTATTGGAGCGCTTTTTTATCAATATGGTCCATATAATCCACAATGTAATTCAATCACTTTCACTTCAATTGATTCAGTAAACCAGGCTTTGATATAGGTTTCATTTGTATTCATGTTTTTGGTTTTCCTTCCCTTAAGGATTTCTAAAACACTGTTAGTCCGCGTTAGAAAAGATGTCATCATTACTTTAGTAATTGAGCACGTTTTAGCAATATAAAGTTCCTCGGGGTTATTAACATTTATTGAGGACTCGCTAAAATAAAACTCATCTGTAAAACCTCTGTTATGTGAATATATGTGTTTATTTTTTGGCTACAAATTTATGCATTTGTGTTGAAGTTGTCGACTCTTGAATGCCAGCAAGGCCCGAGTAGGGAAAACTCCAGGCAAGCGGAATGGAACAAATTTCTAATGAGAGAAGCTGCATAGTATTTTCTCTACATATAACGCCTTACACGTGTATAGGATAGATTCCTAGTTCATTTATCGTAGACCATTTATATTAAGGTCAATCATAACAGGTGTATATACACAGGTAAGTATGGAATGCTCGGGATCGTCGTGTGAGGAAAATCCAGAGAAAGCCTCAGGCATTGGTGTATACTCAGCTTACAAAGCTTTCACTGAATTTCTTACACTTTATAGAACCACTTGTTCGTTTATTAGAGCAAACAGGTCAGCATACATACATATCTGTTGAGAACTTCCTTCTCCTTCAGATAATCCATGATTACTACATTTGTTGGTTTAATAAACCACTGTATATTGTTGAAAATAGATCTACATCTGAAGCACAGTCCGACGGCCAGCTAGGACACAAATGTTCTCTTCATCTCCGACATTTACATATCTTCGTCTTATATAGGAAAAAACCGTTCTCCGAAAATTAAGAAAAAAAGAATGAGACGTGAATTATATACCGGGATAAATCAGTTATTGATTCAGGTTTAAAGTGATGATAGCCGGAATGTGCTGTCGATGTACATACACGTTCTCAACCCGGAGGAATGAGTATTGCTTGGATAGATACAGAACGCCGTGAACACGCTTGAAAAATGCACAGACTCATCCATTTGAATGGAATTCAAAAGAATTTGCTATCGCCCAGTTCCTTAAATCTTTTCGTTTCAGTTAGAGTCAATCTTTCCTACTCAAAGGACCTACTTAGTGAGGACATTTTAACGTCCGTAAGTAAGGGAACTGACGTATGTAAAGGTCCTACGAAGCTCATAAACCCGAGTTTCATTCCTGTTTTCATCTCAAGCCTCTTTGCCTCGCTGTTCTCACGCACAGCATATCACTGATCTGTTGAATGTTTTGAGTGGCAAAAAGGCCTATTGGCAGGTAAAAAGACAGGCGACTAAAAGGCAGATGAGGTATTCTCCGATAACTCATTGTGTCCCGTCAATCACACCATGTAGCATATCATCTGGCATGTCTCGACGTGTTGGAGGCGTGGTGCATCAAATCTAGTGTTTACCACCAAACGTTTCTACCAATACACCGACAAGTTTGTTACCTTGTAAAGTGCAGTTTCAGTTTATAAATGACCAGGCGTCATTACTCTCTGAGTGTTGGGTACGGGGCATACATGATAACATCCCTAATATCTCTGCCTTGTCTCTGACTATGGGCGTTAGGTATACCTTACGTTATCCATTCTTTGCCCATTATGATGAAATAGACAATCGTGCAGCATTCACGTATTATGTAACAGTAATTTATCATGCATACCGACGTCGGAAAAAATGATAATTCTAGATCACATGGCTTAATTATAATATTATGCATCGATCTCATGCAGCAAGAAAATCTGGATCGACCGGGAGGTGTCAGATAGCAATGAATAATCAATCTGATAAAATGCAAAGCCAATTATCGTAAGTTTAAAGACACGGTCTTAAAAGAATGATCTCTTGAAGTAAAAATTGACGTGTTACCATTTGAATGAAGTATGGATCTAATAGGCATTCAGTATCGACACATCCTAACCGCTGTACACATAATCCATATGTTGTAAGGTATAGATTATTGGCCAGGTGTCCTCGATAGATAGAACAACAAGTGGTTTGCTCTATAATCACAGGAAACATCTAGCATAGGAGTGAAGCCAGACCAGCGTCAAATTTTATTGGCAGTTTAACAAAAAAAAAATACAATTCGACTTCTTATACACTCAACTATTAATTTATGCAAGTATTGATGGCATTTTTATAGTTATTTCCTTCACTATTGCAAGTTCCGGCATATGTTGATTTTTCAGCACTAAAGAAAGCACCACAGGAAATGTCTCTCCTTGTTTTTGTTTTTTTTTTGGCAACAAGGTAACTCGGTTTTTAGCAAATTCTTATATATTATCAGATAAGCCGTAAATGTGTGTACGATAAATGCTATTAAATCTCACATCATTCATTAAACATGTTATCTCAAAACAGAACTAATTTGTAACTGTTCAACCTGATATTAATTAGGAGAACCATTTGAAAACCTATCATTTATATGCTGTGTGTCATGGCGTTGTTGAAAATATTCAACTTCTTATAGACTTCTGAACAACGGAATGCAGACAAAGACTAAGCCCTTAAGAGTTGTAGAAATATTGAGAGATCCTTTTTGAAGTTGGTGCTTCAAATGTCGTTTTCATATTTACTATGTAACATTAAAGGGTACGCTCTTATTTTGCCAAATTAGTTCAGAAAACTAAAATCGGCTTAGTAATTTCCACTAAAGCGACGCCAAAGTGATCTCATTTTGACATGTCCATGTGTGTAAAAAGCATTGGACCTTCATGGCCATCCTTCTCCAGGCTGGGTATAGACAAGCTTCTCCTCTGAATTCACCGGCTACAGTTTGCTTACTGGGTAAATAGAAATCGGCATATATCTCTCTTGAACGCAGGTTCATTCATGCCAGATTGAATGCAAATAGTCTCCTTCAGCCACTTTCACCGGTCCTTTCCAATAACAGCGTGTTTCAATTAAGAAATGCTCTGTTTATATCAGAAGTTGGCCTCAATTAAGGTACTTCAGCGACGCCATGCTACGAGGAACACTGGTTATGGTCTAGATGTTTAACCTCTAGCAGTATATGCGGCCAGATTATTCGTGGGAACACCGCGAAATGTGCGACAAATGATACACGACAGAGTGTTCCACATTCACAGTCATCCTGCGTAGGCTGTTCAGCTGAAGACTGGAACGATGTGATAACAAAGATGGCGATTGAGATCCATCCAAGGTAGGCTCATAGCCTTGTAGTTCTACCAGGCTGAGAGAACTTGGAATACACCCAAGATGCACACCGATTCGCAAACCATCTTGTCCAACAAAAAAGGCCTTAAGGACAAACTGTTACATAGTTGGATGGGTCTTCAATCCCGGTACAAACACAGAACGTGTTTTTGCCTTACACGACGTCACTTACAGGCTGGCCGCTTCTAGGAAGTGGTAATTGGAGAGGGCGCGACAGCGATTTCTTGTTCATCTGGAGAGTCTGTGAGGGCAGCGTAGATTTGGTATTGGGTTTGTACATATATGGGATTCAGGAAGCTTTTCCAGTCTACAACTGGGGGATCAAAGTTATAAGGGGTCTGTTCTTATTCTTCTTTGTGTTTAAATTCATGCCGACCGAAAACGTGGGTTACACACGTTTCCTGTAACATAGCGCTCTACATGCACTCCAAGTTAACAGGTCACCACTCCTGGCAGTAAAGGGCCCCACACATTTACATTTAGTGTTCCAGTATTCTATATGTGGTCACCACATTTACTATTTTTGAGAAAAGCCGCCTAACATACACATTTTTCCAACATTTTTTTTAATGCCACCTTATTTTGGTTTTTGTTTCTAGACAAAAGCCCTTAGAATAAGGTAAGAAATGACTATAGAACGGTATTTGCAGTTTAAACTGACATGTACTTAAATGTACTTACCGCCCGCTAAGCAAGCACCCAATGGTGCATTTTAAGTAGTGGCGTGACTGTTGATAACATCACGGTGTAAAGTCATCGGTACCGGGAAAGAGTGAAAAGGCAAACCTGGAACAAGGCAGCAATTTGGACAAACTTGTCGGTTAGTGCATCTGGCGTGAAATGGCAGACAGATGAAAACCTGGAGTAGGAGCCCTATGCCCGCACCCCTTCACCGTTCATGCCCATGACGAGGAAATGCGCTCTTTGGGCGGTGACACAATTGACAGTGGTAATTCCAGGGTTTGTAATGAACACACAGTACTGCAAGTTCCCCAGAGCACGTATATTGATTCCTCGGAGCTGGTCATTAGCGTCAAAGACCAGATCTTTACCTCCCCAAAGTGTCCGCAGAGGCATAGAAAGCAGCGTTAATTTCAAGGTTGTTAATGGAGCCTAACATTCAACCGCTTAACACCAACGATCATAGCGGCTGTAGTTTAGGTTGACGGCCGTCTGTGATATTGTTCAATAGACGCGATCTTCCGTCAACACTTCACGGCCGCGGTTTTGACATCCAACCAGCTTTCTGTATCACGCAGAAAGAAATCAGACAAAAGTAATTTGTTCTCTTTTCATAAAAGTTGCCTATCGTTCCCTAAATAAAACCGTTCATATTCGCACGGGGGCTGGGCTTATACACTGAAGGCTGCGGAAGTGGCTGCGTGACGGTTTATAAGTCTGACGCACCTGAATGGAGAATAGTTGTATTCAACATGACAGTCTGCGGGAAGACTAATGGGTGGCTGACATAAGACATAGCAGAAGCCACTCAGATGCCATTACGTCTAAAATACAACTATCCCGCATGGCTTTACCGTTAGTGTAAATAACGCATACTGGAAGAGACCCTTGGGGAAAATTAAGCAATGATTTTTCACGGTTATGCTTACGTATCTAGTAAGTATAAGTCTGACCGTGTGTGGGAAGGCCTGCCCGCAAACGCCGGATAGTCGTGGGTTTCCCCGAGGTTTCCTTCGCCAATGCATAAGGGAGATATTTTAGAGCACGACATAAAGCACCAATTTAATAAATAAATACATACACTGAAAATACTTTAAGCTACATTTTCATGCAGCCAAAGACGAGTCAATGTATATAATAAGATTAATTTTGTAGTTAACCAAATGTCCTGCCACATCTCTCAGATCGAAGGGACTTATGGTAAATTTTCTATTGTAAGTTCTTTCATTGAGCAGAGCAGATTTCACTATAGCTTCCTGTCATTTAACAAAATGTGTTCAGACATGTACTACACCTGAAGTAGTTTCATATATTCACATCTGTTTCTTAGTATTTCTAGCGTGTACATGTAGTTCAATAACTACATAACTATCACTACAGCCGCATGTGTCTTCATAAATGCCTATAGATTGTCAAACCGAGAAGTAAAGCTCATGTCACATTTTCTCAGTCATTTCGCTGATAGACGCGCATGAGTCAGTAATACGTGCCGTTCAGACACTTAGGCCCAGGAGCACGTACGAAAATGCTGTTCACCGAAATGTGGACTAGTTTCTACATTCTAGATGTAGAGACTGTAGATTTAGTGGTCTTTAGATTTAGTGTTTGTGTTGGCCCGACTTGGGTTCACTGTTGCCGTGACCTTCTGGCCTGCTGATTATCCTGCTCCAAAAGGTGGTCGACTAAGGCAACGTGTGACATGCCAGTGCAACCGCAGCCTGAGACACCGCAAACTGGACGCGCCGCTTCAATATCGGCCCGGCAAGCAGATCTGACAGAAAGCCATTCACAAATACATAGAAATACCATGAAAATTGAGCAAGTCAAATGTAAGAT
Source organism: Acanthopleura granulata (assembly GCA_016165875.1). Lineage (NCBI taxonomy): Eukaryota > Metazoa > Mollusca > Polyplacophora > Chitonida > Chitonidae > Acanthopleura > Acanthopleura granulata. The sequence continues at coordinate 29,086,023 of JABBOT010000005.1, read as the reverse complement.
GTGGTGACGCTGAGATATTTGGTATTTCACAACGTACACATAACAAGTGCCAGACAGACAGTGTTGTCTAAAAATATTGGACACCGTAAAAATACTGCCAGAGAGGCAAAATGTCGAAGTGGAATTATACCAAGATTGCACCATTATCCATCAGTTCTGTTACACTGCTAGAGTTGTTTTGTTATCGTTTCAGTAAAGGTATTATTTATTTCAACACTAAAATACCACTGGTCACAGCAGAGCAAATTCCAAAGACAAAAATTCCCATCAGGTCATGGACTTTAATAAAAAAAATACAAACATAGATGCATGAGAATACCACATAGATATGTACAGAGGAAATCAGTTTAAAAACAAGGTCTATATATCAACAGTTCCAACCGTTGTTTTTTGTCTTGAATTTTGCTTGAATTTTGCTGTGGGGCACCTGGTGAGTACCCCACAGGGACCTTCTCTAAAGTTAACGAACAAAAACCATCTGTTTCGTCCACGTTCATTTTTGGGCAGGTTTGTGTTTATGTAAAATTTTTGGCAAAACAGATCTGCAGAAAAATATCTTCTATGAAGACCAAGGCTGGCTTGATAACTATTTTAGTGTTCCCTGAGTTACCAGTCTTATAACGTTTGGTGGACGCCGAATGAGTCATGAAAGAGGCTTATTCTGGTAAGCAGTTTCACATTGACAAGAGGGAAACCAGCATAATACGGCTTTAATTACCATGGTTCCCAGGCGATTTAGGTTCTCGCCAAGATATGGCTACAACATTGTGGAAATTGTGTTCAGCCATGGTTGTCCTGGGCAATACGCTTTTGACAGACCATCTGCTACTTATAATATAAGCTTATAATAGCTTATAGGTACATGTTAAAGACTATCTTTAATATCAAATAAATGCATTCCTAAAATTTGACGAAAACTTTAGGTTACCTTAGACTTTGGATAGAGAAATGGAATGTTTAACTCTTGTCTCGTGGTGAATAAACGGAATTGCCAACTGTAACCGAAATGAATAATTGTACAGATGAACAGAGATGTGCTCAAATCCGAGTTAAATACATAAATGTTAATGTTCCATTAGCACAAAGTTTATCTAGTTCATGGTATCATGTCGAAAAAATTTGGTGCATAAAAATGTCGTTAATAAGCTTAACGATGCATTGGTACGTTTCCTGCAAAATCATCTAGAATCCATTTTCGGTTTATATTTGTATTACTCTGGAACACCAGATAATTATGGTTTTCGGTAGAGGTAGAGTTAACTATCGGATTACAGGCGAGATGCCGAGAGGGCATGCCAAATTATACGTAGTGTTGTTTTACTTATACATTTCTTATGAGACAATTGTTGTGTTTTATGCTTTACATGTACTGCGGTTATATTACGGTAAACACAAAAAACCCATCCTGCTATGGGTTTTATAACCAGCTAATTGAATATGTACATATTTATATCACGTCTCTGTGTATGCAAAGGAACGCCGTTGTCAACAAAAGTGAGTAGCCCATTCTCCATACAAAAATTTACTCCATGGCAAACGGCTGGTACAGATTGTTGTCTCGCTATTTTATTTTGTTTGTTGCAATTGAATGTTTAGAGATAACTACAGCTCTGAACTGAACACAAAGACCTATTGGTAGAATATATTTCACTTCCCCAGTTTCACTTCGGAGGTACATTTTGCAGCATCTTATATAAGAAAAGGTTGTAGTGGGAAAATGCCAAAGTAGCAGCGCTGAAACATTTCACGTATTAGAAAATTTCCCATCCCTTTGTCTAATCAGACAAATATATACACTGAAGTTAAAATAAAACTAATTCTCGACCAGTAAAGTGCTGACTAGATACATGTAGCCTTACAATGTGGAGTCTGGGATGGAAATGTTTGCGGCATGTAGACGTTTGTCCACGTCTTCTTAACTCTTATAAAACAATCATATGCTCCAGTCTCCTGGATGGCCATGTCGCTAGCTAACTCACTGGCTACTAATGACCGACGCGGGGAGGGGAGGTCGTCGAGTGTACAAAGTGGGAATTATAATCAGAGAAAATCTCGTTCGATATTGATTAGGTGTCTGGAGGATTAAAGCAATTGGTAAAAACCGGTCAGCGCCTTATGACAATTTTCTTCAATTACCACCGCGTTGACAGACGCCGGGAATGCAAGACCTTCGTCGTGACTCCGTGTGTTTACATGAAGGCCAATTTACGAGCGTAAACCAACTGAGACATTGAGCGAGTTCTGGATGGAGGTCGTGATTGCACGTGGAGCCGAGAGAACTTGAATTGTGACTACTATAATCAAGCCAAAATGTGTTCCGTCTGATTTACTGCTAAAGCCTATGCAAGTGTATACTACATTTGTCCGTAGGAGACGAATAAAATCATCCCTCCAGCGGAAAGTTTACGGAGTAGAACATTATCCGAAAAGTTACAAAAGTTGCCTCAGGGAATAAGGCAAGCCCAAATCCCACGACGAATGACTTAACTGCATTCTAAGACTTAATAATCTTACTGTGAATCACTTTACTCCAGTTACACTAGAAAACTAACCACAAATATATGTTGTGTCCGTCTAACGCTAGCGCTGTTTAAATGCTGGTCATGCTATTTATGTAATGCTTAATCCTCCTTATTGCAGTTCTCAGTTGTTGTTTTCTACAAACCACGCTGTGTTTTATATTGTCGAAAACCTAAGCTGTTGAAGCTTGGGAGGTGCTTGTAATGAGAATTATGACGATGGCGAGTTTCAGCCAACATCGTCCCATAGGCAAGAATCAGGGGTAGAATTACCGTCAAAATAAATAACTGATTATTTCAGACATTGATATTTAGAGCCTTCCCTGATTAACTAGGTGAAAGCCGAGACTAAACCAGTAACATAACCCGGTTTTCGGAAAATCTTCTGTACCCTGACTGGATCCCGCTACTCGATCAATACAGCCCATTTAGCCATGATCCTAAGTTTAGAAGCTAGCTATGTGCAAAGAGCTTAGGGGCGAAATTTTCATATAATAAATCCCCAGAGATGAGCCTCAATCATGTGACGATTTGCGGCAAGACCTACAATTTGTCTGTTCAGCTAAATTCATTACTGCGTTGTGGTGTTTTCAAGACCATTTACGCCTTCATAAGTTAAGTGAAACTATTTTTGTCTTTATCACTTACAAGGTATGTTTTACTACTGTAGAATAAAGCTAAATCAGCAAGTGAAGCCATCAGTCTCAAAGTGGTTATACACCACAGAATACATCTTCTTCGCACTGAAAATATGCATATGGTGGATCTTTTCGTTTCCAAATCTCCCACAAAATTTATTTTTATCGTGAGTCTCTAGTGAACACATTCGATAAAGCTTTTGCTTGAGGCCATGGTTATGTCATGGGTATAGTATACACCAGTCGATAGATGGCGCTGGCGTTAGCGATGATGTTTCCAAACTATAATTCTTCTGCAGAGGTACTGTGGGAGGTGCAAAACCCATTTCCGTGACCCATGGATTTATCAGTAAATCGCACGTCTGACTGGGGACATGAGAATCAGTTATCCAGGCAGATGGAGTTATGAGTAGATAACGCGTCTGCCTGCAGGCTTGAGAATCATTGTTATCCAGACACATGGATTCACGAGTACATCCCACGTTTGACTGCAGGCATAAGAATCACTGTCATCTAGAACCATGGATGCATGAGTAGATTCCACGTCTGACTACAGGCATGAGAATCTGGTTAACCAGACCCATGTATTTATGAGTAATCCCCATGACTGACTGCAGGAATGGGAACCAGGGTTATCCAAACACATGAATTGATGAGTAGACCCCTGTGACTGGAGGCATGACATACAGACTCATGGAGGCTATCCGAGCTATTAGACATTTGCGGCCCTGATTTACTGTACTCTGCGTTTTGATACCTAAAAGGCACACTGTCTGACACCATTGGTTGACAACTTAAAAATAAATTCTAAAACTTTAATGACATCCTCCAGGCGTCTTAATTTTTCTGTGTGGATATATATTTTCTTTACGTCATTTAGATTGCATGCACAGACGTCGCATTTATATACTTGCAGTATTTAGATGACAATGGCTAGTTCTGTCTGATATCACCCATTAACAGTTTTTTGCTACAATATAAATACAAATGATGTAAAGCTAAAATGGCTTCATTCACTTTCCCTGACTGTAGCAGTCCTCTATTCAACCAAGTGTCGCCACGATATGGCTGAAAAATTGCCGGTGTGGCGTTAAGCCATAATCATTCATGCATTCAACCAAGTGATATTGCCGATGAGGTGTTAAGTTATAATCATCCATTCGTTCATGCGGTCATAAAATAGTATATAAAATAAAATCGATATTTGTTTCATTCTTTTACTTTTAGATATTAGCTGTTGGTATAAAAGCGGCAATGGTCACTTAACAAATGTAACGTGCAGAAATGACTGCAAATAAATCCATATTATACAACGATACCATTGTGAAATCAGTATCACTCATTTATTAATAAATGTCTGTATTTTTCCACACTAAAATAGTGGTCATTTCTGATCTAGATTTTCTTCACTTTTTGTGGTATTTGATTAAAAACAATCAGGATGATTAAATACGACAACCAGCAAAATTGGTACTGCAAAATGAAATATAGTGGAAAGGAATGAAATTATGTAGTGCGTTAGCCAAACATATACAGTGTAGGCTACGTCTTGAAGACAGGTGGAAAAATCTGTTTACCTCAATCCTCAACATGGCAGTGGAAGTTTAACTTGAGTAGAACTGAAGCAATATTTAGAAGCTAGCTGTCACACCACGTGGTGCTCTAAACATATGTAGTATACATTGTGTGTAATGATATACAAGCCTTGAATGAGAGTCTTGGCAACAACTGTCAGGTTAAAGATGCATTAGCATTACGATATGACATAATTTAACGCACATCATATGTTTACCATGGGATTTCATCCATTGTGACAGAGACTGTTAATATAAACATTTGAATGAAGCATTTTTTCTCAGCTCAGAACCCTAAAGCCTACAGTGTGATTTTTTCTAGAAAAATTCATCATAATCGGTTGTGATTATATTGTAATTATTGACTATCCCATGTATTGTCTATTTTTCATCAGGTAATGTGTAACCGTATGTGTTTTTCTGGGTGCGCTGTTTAATACACGATCCAACATATAGGAATAATCTGACTGTGTCCTTTCAAGCTGACAATGGGCGTTTACATTGTGGCTCTGACATCGCTGAAAACTAATCTGAGTTGTTTGATTTGACAAGTGTTCAACGTCGTACTCAAGATTGTTTCAGATAAACAACATGGGGAAACTTGAGTGTCAGGAGTAGATCCCCACCCTTCGCCTTTATTTGATCATACCCTTGACTTAAGGCCTAGGGGGGTAAACCAGAGATGGATTCGATCCTATGGGTAGCTGATTTGATCTGAACAGAGGCCACTTCGTCAGTTACCTCTGCCCTTTTGGGAGGGCCACCATTGTTATCGGAGACACAAGAAACTGTCACGTCTGTTGGTCTAATGGCTAAAAGCGATGTCAGGAACACAAACTTGTCTCCAAAGGCTCACTACAAGAATCGTGACGACCATAGAGAATATCAACAGAAGATACATAGGAAGCCGTCATACGTGAGCTTACACTGGACACGGATGTTGGTTGATTTGTCGGGACTAAATGTCAAACTCCATTGATTAGATGGCAGTGTTGGTTTGGAAAGCTCACCGCTTTGTTCACAGTTACAATGCATACGTATATTTAAGAGACATTCACTTTTGTCTTCGGATTCATCTTCGTGACAATCTCCTATTTTTCAACCTTAGATGTTGTTTCAAATATAAATTTTGCATGCATTATCTGTATTTTAAATCCGCGTGAAAACGAATTCTGAACAAAGCAATATTTTAGAAACAACCCAAAATATCGGTGGTATACTACAATAATACTATTTAATGTCTTTCCCTGAGTTCAGAAGGCATGTGGTAGTATTATTCGATATTACGAAACAGCCCAAACTAATGTCACTGTTTACTGGCATAGTTATAGTCCTGAAATTCATTTTGCATATAACATCACATTTCCCATTGAAAACAGATCCTGAATTTGTAATATTATAGTTACATTATGGATTACACATTTCAGTTAATCCTGAAACATTCCTAGAGCACATATTTTATCCCGTTAGTCTGAAAGCTGGTCTGAATGAATGGTACTTAGTCATCAACATCACAATACTGTGGTTATGATAGATACAGTCATCTTCACCATTAGGAGCCTGTATTACATACACTTAAAATATGGTAGGCTGCCTACATTTCGTGCTCTCTTAGCTATCGAGACTAACACTAATACTAACATGCACAAACGGAAAAAAACAAGTTTTCTGGTGTGAATATTGACATTGACCCCCCATAATGCATGAAGCGCCGACGAACACCATTTATGTGCTGGCTACAGTTGGCGGCCATTTATCGGTCGATAAGTTTACACAGGGTATACCTCTCGCTGCTGGTTTACACTGTCAGCAGAGCCCGCTCTCATCCTTTGTATGACATGGTAGTTATCGCGCGAATCCCTTCAGAAAAGGTTACAATAAAAGTAAAAGCGTTAGCCTTCTATCGGCTAAATCATACCCTGAAGATAATGTTATGAAATCTCACGATAAACATACCTTTTCCAGTTGTAAACCATGATATCTCCTGTATTTGAGTCAACAATCAAGACTCTTTCTTAAGTTTTACCCTGAATATCCTGACACTGGCTCTATCTGTATCACTGACAATATTTCAAAGAACAATCAAGCTATCACAGCTGTACACATGCATTTCTGTTCGAGTACATCGCTTCGTGCGTACGGGAAACCTATGCTACTCAATCCTTTCAGTCCTGACTGTGTTAAACAATGTCTCAAATAACTCCGATATAACAGCGAAACAAAGGCGCAGTCATTTAAATAACTTAACACTTTACACATAGCCTCTGCCATCTTACTGCCAACTATAGTCAGAAAATATAACAAACGCAAGTGTGTAATATAGGAACGATGTCTTTAGACTTTTGTATTACTTACCAGTCGGAGCTTTGGGCCCAGGGAACTCTTTCCTTTTCCTCCACCACTGTATCCTCGCCTCTACTCTGCGCAGTCCGGTTCACCTGTTGACTGGGACCCTATTTACAATAGCGGGCCAGTCGACCACTGAACTCATACCAGGCGGGGACACAGTACTTACATCGATTGAACTTGAGCAGATGTGTGGAAATCTGTGTGCTCTGAGACTTTATTTAATGTTGGTGGTTGGGCTCTAAAACGGGTCACATTTCTAACGTTTAACCTCGTCCTGGTACATGAGGTTGACAACTGTTCAACTCGAAGCTTCTATATAATGTTACCACATGGTAGCGCTACTGGCGTGGCGAAAAGCCGGTAATAGGGGTGGAATTATAAAGCAGACTTTATAAAATAGTGATATTTGTATAATTCTATAGAGAACAAACTGTCACTGATCTTGTAAACATGTACACTCTTCGCTAAAATGATGTCAATATTCGCCCATAGTGTGTGTAAATTGCTTGTTTCAGGTGAAAGAGTGTAGAATAACCCCTTTTAGAAAAGGTGTAAATTAACGCCTTATAGAGAGAGTGAATTAACATCCTCTAGAATAGGTGTAGATTAACACCCCTTAGAAAAAGTATGATTTACTTAGCTTGCCTCTGAGTCCGGCTAAGGGGCAAGCCACAGGCCATCATAGACGACATCCTGATACAGCATAGGTAGTACACCCAAATAAAGTTTACTCAAGGAGACTTTACGTAAGATTTTCAGCTTAAAAATTTCATCTCGGTACTGACATATCTCCCAACTTTAACAAATATACCCGACTGGGGCTGTGCACAAAATGTTTTGTCTAAAATGATAAAATCTGTGGCATTTTCACCGAAAATCTGAGGTATACTTTCCATAATCTTATCATAAACATCAAAAACATGTATGAGACATGCACAATAAGAGTTATTCTGCAATGATAAAATACTTTTATCTTATATCAAAGTGAATATAAGTGTCACCAAAGTTGAACATGTATCTGTGTCTTAGAACCAATCTTTCACGTATGTTTTTTTCATTTCCAGGCGGTTGCTTAGCTTGATCACACTTAATATGGCTAATTGTCCTAACTACAGTTGGTCTGGAGTAAAGCAATTCCATAAAAACATTCCCAGCACCGTAATATTCTCTCCTACATATTTCTGAAATGATGTGATCACTTCATATGTCCTGTGAAATAAAATAAACTAGTCTCAGCATCTTTTCAAAGTTCTAAACATGAGGAACACCATTTTGTAAAATATTTGGATTCGATGATGACATCACCTTGTCATTTCAGTAGCGGAAAATATTCTGTCTGCCACAATCTTAATCCTGTAATCATTTGTGACTATAATTAGTATGATATGATTAATATAGTAATGTAGTTTTTTTTAACCAGTCTATTCTTATAACAAGCAACATTTTAGCAAATTTTCATTCACTGCAATAAATACGTGTCAGGTTAGCACCTTGTTCAAACACTTAGTAATTGTTCAACAACACAATGTCATATCTCCACTTCCACTGAGTAACTTTTATAATAAATCATGGAAACTATATGTACAGCAAAAAAGTTCTTACTTAATTTAAAAAACAGAAATTCTTTTGCAATAGACTTAACACACTTGTCACTAGCACAACTATGGCCTAATGGCCTGCCAAAGGAAATTATCATATGTATATTTTCACTCGTAGAAAATTTAGAAGTTTAACAATCACATGTGCGTATGTAGCTGGTAAACAAAGCTAAATAATATTTAAATGAAAGACAATTATATTAATTATCATCACAGTGTGAATTTTATGAAATTACATTTCATTGTAGCTACATATTTTTATTTGAATATCCTAAGAACACAAATAATACAGACAGGAAAGTGATATGAAAGGGGGTGAATTAAAAGTGTTAAGAATTTGACAAAACACAATAACTGAAGTCCTAATGGCATGAAACGGATCATTTTGCTTTTCCTGGTGCATACTGCCGCAACGATATAACACAGACGCGCTATTACTATTCGGAGGAGGGCTGTAAAAATGTTGGGTTTTTTTTTGTTGTTGTTGTTGGTTTTGTTTTTTTTTTTGTTTTTTTCGTCTGGGCAAAATTACATTAGGCCTGCATTTTTAAATTTTCACAGCAGGAACTTAAGCAGGGTGTGGGTTAAATGACTTTATGACTTGATATTAGACGGGTTTACACTGAAGTCAGTCACAAAGAACAGGATACTTAAGAACACACGTATGTGTGCATCACTTTTTTAATGATAAATAACTTCAAAAGCTGGCTGGCTTTAATTCTGTTGTTATAATATATAGGGTTTAACTGTAGAGCAAGTTGGTTATAAAACTGTTGTCTTACATATTATAAAGTGTAAGGGCACCACTATCGGACAGGAAAAATGATAAACCAATGGCTTGTTCAACTCTCGGGCAGCGATAGACCTTACACAAGATTAAAGAAAGACACACGAAGACGCTTGAACAAAATAGACGAATAGTACAACTGACAATAATATACAAAACAATAGAGATAATTTATAGTTTCTTGCTGATGATAGCGTCAAAATCCGGATGGAATGTTCCGGCTTCCAATGCGAGTCATCCCATGTAAATATAGAATACATAGCCCTTAAGAATTCTTAAATGGATGACAGTCCTGTAAGTGACAAACAGCAGCGGGCACGGTACGCCGAAGATGGTGTTTATCCAACTCCCCGGCAAAGTGCAACTTTCCAGGGAGGACTGGTTGACAATAGCGTCCGTAATGCCGAGCTGGCGATGTATGTTTCATTCCTCGGATATATACACAAAGTCACTTTCAGGGAAGACTGGAATGAAATGTACGTAATAGACAATGTCAAAAGAATGTCTCAAAGAAAAAGCAAATGGTGATTGCGAGCTTGGCCACTTCGTCGCTAATTTCGTCAGCTAACGTAAAGAACATTCTGGATAGTTCGATCGTAAACATGTTTACATGATAAAATACATATTGCCATAAGAGACAGAAGCTAAATAGAAAAGCAAATTCTTATCATGTATTATCATGAATGGCAGGATTTAATTAACAGCTCTAATAATGTTTGGATTCATCAGCAGCTGGGTGGTCTAAAGCGCGGGCCCGGTGTAACATCACAATGTAATCTATATTACCAATGTGGTTACAGGTTTGTTTCACTGCTGAAGACCTCGCTACACTTTTTTGTAATGCAACAGCTAACCTCAACCTTTTCTACGATGTCGAAAAGATGCTATTTTACTTAATCACCCTTTCAACTTTAGGTTCACCCCTTTGTGACACTGACTACATTGCTTAGAATCTGTTAGGTGTCGAAAAGGTGTTGCATGTCAGTTCCTGCCCCTTTAACAACAGATAAGCACTTTTTAACCCCAACAATATGCTGTTGTCTCTTGGAAGGTGTAGTATGGGTGTTCATCACCACAAACACCCTTTTAATGCAAGATCAACACCCATTTGATGCCAAGCTAAGGAGATATTTGAATCAATTTTCGCCACAGAAAGCCAACACTGTACAATGTAATGAGGTGCCATTTTATCATACCAGTGTACATATGTAAGAATACATGTAATGCTGGTAAGAAAAACCATATACATACATGAATACATGACTGATGTGATCAACAAAGATATGTAGAATTGATGACAGCGGTTGAGAAAGAAAGAAATCCCACCAAACTTTATTCTAGTTAAAAGAAATGCATGTAGCCAAAGTCATGAGAAAGACATCTCGGGATATAGAGCAAGACCAACCACGGAATGATTCACACCTTGTCACCATCAAAACGGTGAAATCCTGAAGGATTCCTGCTCCATTTCACCTATATATCATAGTAACACTCTCTTAGCACACAGGCTACACACTTAAAAGGTATACTCCTGGACAAACAGGGTTTTTTTTAGGAAATGTACACTATCAGACCATTTAAACTAAGGGTGTGAGTTTAGCATTGGTGTGTTGTGTTCCTGAATGAGTGTTTTGTTAAGTCGAGTTCAGATGTGGTATATCCAACTGCTGTTCCCCAAAACTTCCCCAAATGAGACAAACATATACCAAAAGGGTTTTGTACAGTATAACTGGATTCTTATCACACTTACCACCATACATGAAACATTTGGCTTACTTTCCCCAGGCACCTAGCAGCTCCGTTTAGTCACAAGCATCCGTATAGCTCTCCTACTTCATACAGTGGCTAGACTTTCTTTCCGTTAGATTTCTTAAAAGTTGACATTATTGTTCTTTATGTATTTTGCTATAGTATAAACTGTGCCTAGGGAAACTTTTTAATGATATTGTGAATAGTACGATCCCATCTGCACATTTTTTTTAACCGGGCGGTATACTGGCTCCGAGTCCTTTGGTCTTGGGACATTAGTAATACTATATATAGCACTAAGAGAAAATTCTATCACAGATCCTAGACATACTGTTTTGCCTTTTCTCCACCTCATCGGCCGATTGCGTACAAGACCTAACTACATCCCCAACAAATTCTCCGCCACAGTAAAAACATATAACTTTTAGTTTGCTTAAAAAGAAACGTCGTCGTCATATGATCAAAAGAATATCATTGATGTTTCGTGATGTTATAGCAAAAAAGGAACAACAGCATACGGTTTACAAAATCCGTACGTCCACAGAAAACTTCCTAGCAGTTTCTTCTCGGTTGATTATAAATAAGGGTATTTTTAAAAGATGGTGTAGACCTTGTGTACAATGTCAAAGGGTAAGTCTTTTCCCCAAAGAAGTCTTCGGTACGGAGTCCAGCTACATGTGAGAATAAACAAAAATATAGGTTCCAATAACTTATAATGATATCCCTTTACACATGTTTCCAGAAACCCTAACGGGCGCTCCGTTTATCATTAGCCTCGTACACAGATGGTGGGTTCTTGGCTGGTTTGCTGGTGTGTGGGCAACACACAGTGACTGGAATAAACCAGAAGCCACAGGGTAAGTTTACAGTATAAGTGACCACTTACTGTAACCATTCACATAAATCACCCGATGGTATATAGCTCATATTTATTTTTACTAAAATAACAATTGTGTAATTTTACAGTATAATTTGCTAGCAATTTATTTAAGAGTGAAGTTATCTACACATAAACAGCTCTTCTCACTTCAAATTTATGGAGAAAAATTTGGGTAGCTACATCAGCGAATGTCTGTAAGAATATAACATCACTTCAATCATTTTCCTGTTTCTCCACAGCCAAGTGCTGTAAAGGTCCGTATAAACTAAATTATATCCGACATGAATGTTCATATCTCGAAGGGAAGTCCCTACCGTAAACCTGGAGTATGTAACTGCATTTTTATAGTAATTTTTAAAAATATTTACGGTGCTTTTCTGTGTCGTAAAATTAGCAATACATTGCATTCGTATTCACCGATTTTATACAGCACAGTTGCCATTTAACTTCCGTTATGTATTGCGAATCTAAAATTAGTAAAGTATTTAAATGAAGGTGATCGGCTTTCTACAGCAAATGTTTTAATATGTGGGCGAAAACCGTCAGTATTTTGAACATCACAAACAAGTGGGCAACATGTGTGCATGAGTTGTGCGGACTTACATGGGCAACTGGCAATAACACTAAGTTGCTTGTCCTGTCTTAAACCTCTGACCGAGTGAGACTCACCCCAGGCCATGGTATAGAACAGATGTTCGTTAGCAGGCAGCTCATATAAGAACTCCCAGCACTTTTGCCAAAAAGAGAAATATTTTTTACACGTTCTGGGCTATTTGCCTGCTGTCTCTCAGGAATAATATATACTATCTTATTGACTGAGAGATTTTTAGCATGTGGACAGTCCTTTTCAAGGTGCAATTAATCTGGAAATGAAATTTATTAACTAGCATCAAACCAAAGAACAAGAAAGAATAGAGCTAAGTTGTTAATAGCCGTCTTTGGTGATAGAGTGAAGGCTATCACCCAGGCACGCGAGACCTTCAATAAATCACGCAATACTCACTCTAGAGAAACATTTCTGCAAGAAGGGGTTTTAAATTGTTGTTTCTAACACTTTATAAAAAGTACCCATACATTACAATTGGCAGTAACTATAAATCTTATTTTTTTCAGCAAGTAAATTGGCAGATTTAAGAAATACAGTTGTGGTCTTCCGTCGCACAAGCAGATATCGGGTTGGAATGTAAAGTAGCAATCATGTCGCCCGCGGTTTCTTGAAAGACATTCTGTTCTGGACAATTTCCTTTATTAACCATAATTGTTACTGTGCACAGGATGCCTTGTATCTGTAATATGTTTATAGTCGACTGAAAAAAAATGTAACACAGTCTGAACAGAGTAATATTCCTGCAGGCAATAGATTACTGGAGAGACAGTTTGTTGCGTGATGTTAGCACTGAATTTAATGAAAAAACTGGCTTCCATCATTCGTGCGAATGGAATTTAGTATACGGGAAACCATGCTTTTAAATTTAAATAAACTTTGTATTCATATATTTTCCCTGTGGCTAATGTTTTATGCTCTACAATGCTATTTGAAGTGGGCCTAAGTTGCCTCAGATTGGCAGTGGTTCCTCCGTCTTTGTTTGTATGCCGTTAGGCTGACCGTATAATGCATCATTCATTTGTCTTTGATAAAAGTCCCTATGTTATATCTACACTATATAATTAAACTATCCCTTTTCTGTGATGGAGTCTCACGGGGAGTTTAAATTGTCATTTTTGGGAGAAAAATACATCATACTTCAAAATATATGCAGTGAAAAATATATACTTTATGGATTCATACCATACCACAAAGGAATTTATCACCAGCTACAAAGTTTTTCATGAATTATCTGAAACTTTGCTGTGGAAAGTGAACAAACAGTAACAATGCGACCTTCTATCAGTCTTCTCGCCTGCTGGACACTGAAGGATAACCATTCAATCGTCAAAAACAGTTATGGAAACTGGAGCTTTGGTAGCCTCCTTGCAAACATCTGGTTGTTTAGCAATCCGTCAGTTGAGATCATACTCTCCCATCATCATTGTAAAGGCATCCATATTCATTCCCTGAGCCTTGCTTCTGTGGCTTCCGTCTCGCACAGATCTGCTAGCTACAGTCGTCGTGTACAGAGACTCACCATCTATACTGAGGACGTCGTTCATCATTCATGAACTATTATAGGCATTTTAATCCAGGGCAATACTCTGCCCATCAAACATTCCTGTTCTTCCACATACAACTGGAGACTGATGATGATTTTCATCCACTGATTAAACTCATTTCTTATCAGATATTGGTTTATCAGGTACACATTTTAACTCAATATTATACCACAGTTTGAAGAACTGTACATGTTTATATGAATGAGTGTACTAACCAGTCGCATCAGTTTTGTAACACTAAACCTGCAACTGCGTTCTTAGCGAAGACTTATACTGACTACATGCACAACAATACCTATAGCTCCATTTACAAGTACCTTCAACACCGTACAAGGTTGTATTTTTAGCTGGGGAGAAGTTCAAATTAAAACACACTGAGCTTCCTGACCGTTGGGTCCAGTCCGGTTGATCCGATTATTTACCCTCACATTTACCCAGGTGAGAACATTTATTTTTGCATTCACCATTGAAAACGAAACCATCGATTCTGACACTGAGAATGTGATAAGCATACGGTGAAAGTCATTTATGCGAATGTTTACCATGTTTCTGCGGTGTAGGTCAACAAACAGAGTTGCCCTTGTGAACAACTCAGAAAGATTAGTAGCACAGTATAACTGTTGTTCCCCGCAGTTTACTTTCTGCTGATGCTGGTTATCGTTGCCTGCAGTAAATATATTTCAACACTAATCTTATTTACAAGCATAACCCTTGTGAACTTTGACGTATGAACGGACCGACACGTTTGAATGTGTACAGAATTTGGCACAGCAGAAACTTGTCATAGTTCAGCAAGAGTGTCGGTGGGCAGGTCTGTTCACATAGAGGTCAAAGACTCGTTGTTGTCAGTTTCCCAGCACAGAACCTGATAACACTTGGGAAAGAATGTGTTCCCAGTCACTAATCCTGCTAACTGCCATTGCAATGAGCTCCTGCAAAAACAATGTAGTTATAGTTATGTTGCTATTATGTTGATTACGAAGACTCTCAGGTCTTGTTTGGGTTTATATATAAATGCTTGTTATACCATTGGCTTTAGCCTTATACTGTATCGCTTCGCAGCTTGATTTTTTTCGGGAGTAAATAACTCGACGTTTCAAGGAATTTAAGAAATTCATTTTTTGGAAACAAAACGTATCCTGTTTGTTGACAAGGTTGCGTCCCTTACAATTGTATATGCATGTATTTACATAATTTTGACTTCTTTGAATTGTTCGTGCTTTCTCGTACGACAAAGGCAAACGACCTTTCACGAATCGTTTAAATGGGAAGTGGTGCAAGATTTGAAAAATTAGTTCAGGTGTGACAACAAACAAGTTCTTGGATTTCATTATGGGTAAATTGGCCGGGATAGCTTACTTCATGACAAAGCTCAGTTAGCAAACTTAAGAAGTCCAAAGTCCGAAGACCCGAATGGATCCAAACCACAGGGGGTCAGCATCATCCACGATGTACTAAAACTAAACACTGAAAACAAATCCACCAGAAAGGGCCGTGCAGTGGAGAACTTATGTCCAGACTGTTGAACTCTGCAAAATAAAATGATGACGCCTATGCAGTTTAAAGGCCCTGTATAAAGGGGTGATTTAGAATTCTAGCTTAAAAATCTTCACATTGGTAATACGTCTATTATATTTAAGTCAGAAGAGGACCAAACATTTACTTTCATCCTAGCAGGCTGACCTTTATATGTATCAGTAGAGCTGCGCTGTTCCTAGTGCCTGGCACATAATTGGGAACACGTCAAATTTCTTCCCGCTAGACCTATGCTCCGTTTTGTTCTTTCCTGGAGTACGTCACACTTTCGGCGCGAGTGTGCTAAGAAACACTTAGGTAGGCATGCCGGTAAATGACGCGTTTGGCCAAGATTTTGGTAAATGGGGTATAAATCAGTTTCATCGTCGTCATACAAAATAAACCTTGCCTTCATTCTTACCAAAAGTTATTGGCAAAAAGTTTATTTAGTTGATCTTGTGATCGCTTAACATACATCCCATCCAGGGCTGTACGGCCACCTTAGGCCATGTGAAATGAGGCCATGTCTCAGAGGTTGGCCATAAAGTCGAACAGCTGGTTTTGTCCGCCCTTTGGGGTTAGCCAGAATAATGCAATCTGTCCACGATTTTCACCATTGTCATGTTCTTGATCGGCTGAAATGCTCCGATAAATGGAGACGTCAGCGTCCTTCCATGTCGGAAATGAAGAGGTACTTAACGGTGAGAGGCACTTTTAACACGAATTCCATCTTACTGGAGCGCATGTCGAAGGGGCCATTAGAGCGTCGTTAGAGCTGCCATCAGATAAACCCACCAGGGGCCGACCTGAGGCCGCATACGGCGGGAAACTGTCTGGCGGCCCCAACCATTATCTCGGACAAAGCTTATCAATCTGATGGCAATGTGGAAGGAATTCCATGGAAATAGAATGAGAAGATATTCTGTCATTCATCCCTTTTCCTACAGTGTCTGTTAAACAAAACAGGTTTAACCATGAAGGATGAAATTTCAAACACCGATGACATTGTCACTGATCTTATAGCTAGTGTAGGTAAATGTCACTCTCTTTGGATCAAAATGTCATTTAAAGAGAAGAAAAGATGTACATATATACAAGGCTGCAAAACGCTCTTCTCCGTGCTTGTCCCCAGTGTTACCATGTGTGTCAGTCCTACCACTTACTTAATTACTGTCTAACAACTTTCCCCAGAGTTAACGAACACTTAACCAGGTGTTCTGCGACCATTCATTGCAAGTGTGTTTGAAGAAAACCATTACATCCATTGGCCTATTGGAAGTTTTCTTCACACACCAACGGTTGTTATCCAGGGAAGGCTAGTCCAAGCACCGGAAAAGAAGCAACTACATGTATGTGAAACCCCTGTGTGCTAGCCGGCCCGATACAGCTCAGTGGGTTGACAAAGGAAAGCAAAGGACAGATCCAACTTAACCAAAATGTTGTACGTGTTTACCCGGTGAAGGTGACAGTGCAACCCAACAGCTGGTACAGCACAAGCTTATTGCTATTGGAGTGGGCCTGCTATTTGCTCGTTCTCATTATAAGTTACGGGTATAATTTATTATGAACAGCGCATCTTTTAATCGTTTGGTATCTGTCATTTCACTACCCAGAGGCTTTTGGTTCTCATAATACCTACAAAGAGGAGCCCACTTGTTCCTGAAGATTGATAAAAACTGTTTTCCTTCAATGGTTCAAATTTGTCTCCAGGACGGGTAAATTAAGTGAATGGAAGCTAACACAGAAATTGTTTTCAAGTCTTGAATATTAAACCGCAAAAGGCATGACGCCCCCCCCCCCCCCCCAAAAAAAAAGAACAATGAAACTGCCATCTAGAAACAGGTGCAGCGTGCAAATGCTGATGTTGCTCTCAACTTTGTCTCCCGGAAACATAGGCTTAGAACTGCTCTAACAAAATGTTTATGCAGGTGCAATTGAGGTTATAGTTTATTTATTTTTTTCATTTTATTGGTCTTTGACACCATATTCAAGAATTTGTCATTTGCACGAGGGCGGCGAGTTTCTATGACGTGTACGGTAAATGCCCAGTGACAAATCTGCTACCCACACTGGTGGGAGACAAGTGATCTTAATCGTTGGACGATGCAGGCGGACACACAAGCGCCGACCCTTGATTACTGTCAGCAAGGCTCCACGAACAGTCAGCGCAGTGGTGTTTTACACCTTACTCAAGAATATTTCCACTCATACGAAGGCGGTCAGCATTATGGTGGGTAGAAACCTGACAGATCTCGGGGAAAACCCACGACCAGGCGCAGGTGGCTGGCGGACCTTCCCACTTTAATGCCGCCGGAGATGGTACCAGCATGAGCTCAGGGTCGTGGATGGCCGTCACCGTCTGTGAACGCCGTAAAATAGCTGGTGTATTTGAAGTACAGCAAAGCGCGAACACGCTTGCACATGCAAATAAATCTTCTCTAGTAAACATGTTTACAAACGCGTTAATCTCAGTGTGTTCTTCACATCAATCGTCGATGGCTACTCAGCGGCATATTCCTGCAAACTAATTAAGACAGGAGAGTTATTTTAATTTCTACTGATGTAAACAAATGCAGAGAAATGTGGATCTTGTCCAACTTCAAAGAACTAACCGTGAAATTGAAACCCGGCTCAGACAACCTTGTTTATCGTTTTCTCTTACACATTGCGCCTAAAGTAACCATTTGATTGTTGCAGCAGGCTAATTTTTCACGAATTAGTGCCTCGAAATATGACATATCCGTAATTAATGACAGCTTGTTAATGAGACGATTGACGTCTACAAGACACATGTCTGTCAAAATCCCGTGCATATCACAGGGTGCCTGATGGCGTGGTGCAGAATTACACGCCAGACTCATGTACGAAGACTTATTCATCCCACGTGGCAAACGGAAGCAGATGTTCAGGGGCGGTCGCTCTGGAGATTTTTCCCCGGAGAATCGGCTGCCCTCATTAAGCACGTGTCCACATACAGTATATTACGTGGCCACCACGGTTTGCCTTATATTTCATAACATCTTATGCAGCCAAATTAAGACCAAAAATCCACAAAAGTCCACAGATAAACTGTTTATAATACGAATGACGGATGCAGAACACTCGCGTTAAGTCCTAAGTCGCTTCTTTTCATTGCGCTCTCGTCTAGAACACGATACTATTTAAAACAGCTTTGAAATCTGTAATTTAAACCAGTCTGTTGACAACACAAGACTCGAGATTTGCCAAACAGCGCAAAATTGTTTTTAATTTTACTAAGTTTGTCAACAGCTCTACAAGGTTTGCAATAATTTCGTATGTACTGGCTAATCTGACATTCTTAAAATAACAGGGAAATCCAAAACATGAAATTTTCCAAATCAGGTCAGCGCTGAAAAATAGTGCTAATTTCTGGAAAATTTCGAAAAAAACAGGTAGCTGAACGCAATGTTCTGGCCGTTGCTCACGATTTCTGTACAAAAAGTGCTAGAAGTGAACATTTTACTGTTTTAATGTAATGAAAATTTTTATAAAAGAGGTAAAAACTTTGTTAAATTTTATTGATGTTGAAACTGTTTTTCGGAATGAGTCTACCAGACCCTTTCTACATTTTGTGTACATGTTACAGTTGTACGAAAGATGACGGGACAACATAGATTATGGCTATAGATTAACAAGTCTTCTGGCTTACACTACAGGATTCCTAAAGTGGCAAGGCTTCCCGATTGTAATAACCACAGATTAACACATACAGGCTGTGTTTCGGATTTAAGCTCATTACTCCCTGAAACTTTCTCAACGTAGGCTAAAATCTTTCATTTCTTTCTTCAACGCGAACATCGCTGAAAGCATAGTAGAAAGTGGTACACTGGAGTAACTCCTAGTTTTAATATTCAGACGATCATATATCCACATTTGAAACGTACAACAGCTAAAAAATGAATATACAATTAATTGTAGGACACTTGGTCGCACCAGTACGTACCAGAACTAACAGTTTGCATGGCGATATTCCAATGGCCAAACTGTACATTGCTTCACCACTGGTCCACTCGGCCCTGAATTTGCACAGAGCCACAGTGTGTGTATGGGTCAGTCGGGTTCCCATTGTGAGACTGCATCCCTCAGGTCAATTAATACAGAATTGTCATGGACAGAAGCATAAGCATGAACGAAATTATCAAATCAGCGCGTGTTTCCATAAGATTTCGAGAGGGTCACAAAGGACCTCATAAATATTTAGCCAAACATTCTCAAGTAGTGATTCTGCTAGGACGAATCGATACAGCTGGGGATTGGAGGGTTGCTTTGGCACGACACTGCTGCGTCATGCTCTGTTTGTTTTCCGCGATCGCAGCAAATGTCCTCAAGACAACTCAACAGCCATGACCTCATTTGTCTTGTTCGCCTATTATGTGCTTTGAATACATAGTTTGCTCACAGCCTCCATATAATATTTAATTACCGCTTGTAATTTGTTCCAGCCGTTGATTTTCTCACGGATATATGAAGGGTAAGTCTTACATAACCATCTGCCGACATGGCTTTCAGAATAAGGCGTACAGACAAGGCTAAGTGTTCTCCAGTGGGAGTAATTGTAATGGCAGCTCAGACTGGTCATGAAATGGCTTCATACGAGCCGATATGCCCAGGGGGTGCCTGCCTATAGAACCAGAATCTTCACTCATGTAGACTATGCCAGGGGTTACAGGCTTTGATCCAGCACCCAGTACATCTTCTGTATAAATCTAATACTGTATCAACGAACCACAGAGGAATAAATTTCTGGTGGTGTGTAACGAACTCCCCTGGATTCTGTATTTACGTGGCCTTACTCGCCTTTCGAGGCCTGAATATTCCATTCCAATTGCATTTCATTTGCAATTATCTGTATTCTTTTCACTTGCACTATTTGTGTATTTTGTTGAAGTGAACATATTCCATCGTCTTCGTGTTTCTTTTGTTTGATCTTGTGTAAGGCCTATCTCTGTCTGAAAGTTGAAAGAGTCATTTGTTTATCATTTTTCCTCTCCGACAGCGGTACCCTTACATACTGGGGGCTTGCCCGGGAAATAAATCCTGCTTGTGCTAGACTGTGGTAGGTTAATTTTTAGCTCCTTTAGTGGTGTTTTAATTCCTGTTCAGGATCAGAGTTTTATATCTTATACAATTGTTTATATAGTTTCTTTCTACATTATATTGTGGCTGAGGATTTTAATGTAGATTCATTGCTTTATAGTGAAGATTTGTCAGTTGTTAAACTGCCTGAGTTAAGGATTATTATATGAGTTTTAAAGTATAGACCTCCTCATGTAGCAACTACAGTTGGTTGGGAAAATTTTTGTCACGTTGTCTTACCGGAAATAGAAGAAAACTTGTTACAATATGTTTTACGGTTTCGTGAGAGGTTAAGAAAGGTCTGGGAGACAGCTGGTGCTAATTTGAAGAGCTCTCGAGAGAAAATGAAATTGTACTATGACAGGAAGGCTAAGCCAAGAAGGTTTTCTTCTCAAGACCAGGTTGTGGTTTTATTGCCCCTATCTCAGGAACCACTTAAGGCCAGGGCTACCTTATTAGCACCCTTGACCATAAGAAAACTGAAAGGGTGTGTCATATTAACATTCTGAAGGAGTACCGTTCTCGTAAGCCCATTCAGTCAGTAGCTGTGGCTAGCACAGTATTATGCCATGTAGAGCAGAGTGATGATTTGTCTACTACATGCACTGAGATCAAAGAGCCAGGTAACATTCAAGTAGATTTGTTAGCTCCTGAGTTGGATAACTCAGGTGATTTGAGCAATTTAGACGGTATTAAGTCATCTTTCTAAAACTCAGAGAAAGGACGACCTTAAGTTGATCCAGATTTATCGTGAGATATGTTCTGATGTACCCGGCTGTACAAATGCTGCAGTACATGATGTAGCATTAGGGGAGGCTGCATCCATTAAACAGCACCCGTACAGACTTAATCCTGTGAAACTTTAGCTTGTTAACCAGGAAATACAGAACTTGTTAGACAATGGAAGTATAGATTCTAGCCAAAGTATCTTCTGGTCGCCCATTGTAGTAATCCCCTATACCGATGCTTAAATATGTATCTGTGGATTACAGGATAGGTGGATGCTGTAACCAAGACAGGCTCTTATCCTATTCCCATTGCACTGATAGGGTAAGAAATGCACAGTTTATTACTAAGATCGATCCTCTTAAGGGCTACTGGTACCATTACAGATAGCGCTAAGCAGGTATCTGCCTTTGCTACTCCTTCAGGGTTTTATCAGTTTCGTGTCACATCGTCTGGCATGGAAAATAGTACGGCGACGTTTCAGAGTTTAGCCAGTCAGATTGTAGAAGGGCTGGAATTCTCTGCAGCCTACATAGATGGCCTTCTTATTGTAAGTGACACATGAGAAGACCATTGTAAACATCTGGGAAAATATTCGCTAGATTGTCTTCATTAGGTTCAGTGATTAAACTTAAGAAGAGAGAATTTGCCAAAGGACAAGTGACATACTTTGGTCATGATGCAGGCGGTGGACAGGTAGTCCCCTGTTCAGCGAAGGTTCAGGGCATACTGGATTTACCAGTACCAACTGGTAAGAAAGACATTCTCATATTGCATGGAGTATGCGGCTTTTACCGTAAGTTTGTACCCTATTTAAACGATGTCACTGCTCCATTGACACAGCTGCTTAAAGTGAAAGACAGCTCATGACTGAGGTACTGTTCATTTGAGAGATTATAAAAGGCTCTATCGAATGCAAAAATCCTGTTTGAATTTCTATGAACTCGTTGCTGAATTATCTCCGTTTGAAATGGAAGTATTTTGCTGTCGACGAGGGATCTGAAGGCGCCCATTCGTTTAAGTTTATGAGAGACCGACCAATCAGAGAACCATGCTCTGAGTTGACTGCCAATGTAACATGTACGAGCCTAGGGACAGGTCACTGTTTTAATGTTATACAGTTTAATTCTAAACCGTACGTGAGTGGTATCACTGCAAAGTATTTCCAGGCCAGAGGGTCATTTCATGTTATGAATTTAAATATATACATAAGTGTCAACCACAACTCTGTAAGCTTACTACAGTCTCAGGTGACAGGAGGGTTCTGCGTTTGGAAATTTTACGTCACAGCTCACGCGCAATGGCTGCGTTTCATGTAAGCGGACGGAGCAAGGTCAAATGCCAATGTCCACTGTCGTAATAGCTGTTAGAAAAAAAAATAGTTTACCGAAATGAGCATAAGAAATGAGCATAATATTGTCCAACCTGTTTGGCAAACTCAACTTTGAACATGCGCTGTCTTTCACTTTAAGAAGAATGTCGGGCTTGTACGGTCGGATAGTATCATTCAGCGTTTGACAGGCTAAAGGCCATTTTATATAACCTTCCTGTTCTGAAAGCTCTAGATTTTAGCAGTCGTTTTAAGTTGGCAGTTGACGCTGGTGACATCGGAGTAGGAGCTCTTTTGCTCAAGGAAAAAGAGGATGTGATAAAACAGCCTGTGAGTTACTTACCCAGGAAGTTAAATAGACATCAAAAGAATTATTCCACAATAATTATTTATTTATTTGATTGATGTTTTACACCGTACTCAAGAATATTTCTTTTATACGGCGGCGGCCAGCATTGTGGTCGGAGGAAACCGGACAGAGCCTTTTAGAAACCCACGACCATCCGCAGCCTACTGACAGACGTATGGCCGGAGAGGAAGCCTGCATAAGCTGGACTCCCAGCGACTGCACTGGTGGGAGAATTCTTGGTTATTGAGCTGTGCTAGCCCGCTAACCGAGCCACGGAGGCCCCTATTCCACCATAGAGAAGGAGGCATTTAGCCCTTGTGCTGGCTGTACAGCATTTTGGTTTATTTCACCAGTTAGTCTGGTAATGTCACTGAATTTAATGGTCACAACCTTTGGTGTTCTTAGAGAAATTTAAGAACAAGAATCATAGGTTAATACGATGGTGTTAACTTTGCAGCCTTATGTTTGTAGATTGTACACATAGCTGGTAAGGACAACATTGTGGCTGACATGCTATCCCGAGCTTAATTAGCATTTGTATGTATATATTTGTGTTTACGTACATTTATTCCTTGTGACACCACCTTCTCACCATTGTAAATATGTCTTATGTTCAATGAATGTAAAGATAACCGAACTTACGCACAGATATCTTTTCTTAAGGGGTGGGGGGTGGGGGGGTTATGAACCCCGTCCTTAAAATGTTGTATTATATTTTTTTATATCTCGCTAACCGAGACAGTGTCTGGCCTACATTTTCCCCGTCATAATTTGCACTGGAATTCGGTCGCGTATCCTTGAGGCTTCTGTGTTTATAATGTGGATATATATATATATATATATATATATATATATATATATATATATATATATATAAGTGAGCAAGTTGTAAAGCTTGTATGTCCACTTGAGTGCAGTTGTATTAACATCCACTTGAGGATTTCACTAATTTATTGCAGCTCAGCTTTCTCGCCATTAGACATTTGTCATTCTGCACTCCTGTTTGTCTGTACCTATCACTCTGTTAGCTGGTGTTTCTCCACCTGCTATCTTGTTTGAGACAATATTTTGCAGCTTGTATCTCTCGACTCCTTGTGCGATTATGCATATTTCATCCCAGTTTACCCTAAAAGTGACTGTATATTTCCGATCAGTGAAACATCGCCAGCTCGGCATCATGGACTGTCAATCCGTCGGCCCTGGGAAGTTGCACCTGCAATGGCAGTTGGATATAAACCATCGCCGACGTACCCACAACTGGTTGTCACTTACAGGTCTGTCATCCTTCGATTCAAGAATTCACAAGAATTGTGGATTCTATATTTACGTGGACTGACACGACTTTGGAAGCCTGAATATTTCATTAGCATTTGGCCCCTATCATCAGTAAGAAACAATATAATTTGTAATTACCTGTGTTGTTTTTGTATATTATTGCCAGTTGTACTTTTTGCCCATTTTGTTCAAATATATGTATTGAACTTATTCCATGGTCTTCGTGCTCCTTTGATTGATCTCGTGTAAGGCCTATCGCTCTCTGGAGGTGGAAAAGCCATTTCTTTATCATTTTTCCTCTCCGATAGTGGTCTAAAAGGGAAAGGAGGTTTTCAGTTGTAAGCCTAGATGCAATATATTGTTTTAAACGTGCCTGACCAAGTTTTAACGTAAATGCAGGTGGCAAATTTTGCCACAGACGTACAGAGACACACAGAGATAGTAGAAATACTCAGAGATACAGGGAAAGAGAAATTAGTTTTGAAAATTGACGGCCATAATATTATGGCCATTAGCCCATTATCCCGAGCGCCGCTAGATATGTGAAATTCTCTTGGGTTCGGTTGAAACCATCAATGGGATAAATAAATGTAAAAGAATATTTCAGATAAATCTCCATAGTTTGAATCTCTGTTGGAAGTGTACTCTATATATACCACGAAATATCCCTGTTATGAACTCAGATGATATTTGCTGACAAAATATTGCGAACTTGTTCTAATTGAATCGTTCATGATAATTCATACACTTTATACCTCTATTATCTCAAAACTAGGTAATCGGGCTGTCGAGATAATTTGTGTTTCTTTTGACATTGGGCTTCCGTGCTTGTATTCTATGGCGGTAAGACAATACATAGATTAGGTGGCTCACATGCGAAATGCAGCAAGCAAAGATAAGTTTTGGTTGATAGCATCAGCTTCCACACATTATCATTCAATTCGTGCCCTACGGTAAACGATTTTACTGCAACCAGTGTCTTTCTGAAGCGAAGACATCCTCCAGATAACTACCGCACAACTCACCCAGTTGAACATGGCATCTCATGGAATGGTAAAACGACTTTGTCACCAGTTTGTCTGTGTGAGCTCACAAGCTAGCTTCAAGATGGATACCAGCATAATGTTCATATCTACTCATCACACTTGGGGGAGATGATGGCTTAATCTGGGAAGACCGACTTCCTCCACACATAAAACTGACCGCATGTATGTAAGTCTTGAATCAACAGTCAAATAAATGAATAAATTTGTCTTTCACTATCACGTTAAATTACTACTATTAGCATGCATTATTATATAAAATCTACATTAACAGTCTCATCTATAAAGACAGGTGTCTTTTGAAACATTGCTTACATTAATAATTTATCATTGGTCTTATATCCGAAAGTAAAATATGTAGGGGGAATAACTAATTTGTTAGTTTAATGGGAATTTGAAGTAAGAGTGGTAATAAACGACCTGTAGAATTGCTTTAAGGTTCGCTTTTTTCAGTCACTATGATAATTATTGTGTGTGATCCTGTAGGATATATATATGATCCTATAATCTATATATGTGGGATCCTGTAGTCTGTATATGTGGGATACTGTGACCCTGAAGCCTATATTTGTATAATGCTGTAGTTTATATGTGTGACCACTCAATCTATATGTTTGTGATTTTGTGCGTTCTTTTGTGCGTTGTATGATATCTTGCCTTAGGAAATATTGAATCCGAGGCTATAGGAATATTTATACCAAAGGCTTAACCATAATAATCATTAGTATTATACAGGTTTGCAGTTATATAGAACTACACAAATGCTCTATGTGAAATTTTAATGAAATCTGTTTACCTTTTTCACCTTGCATTTAAAATCCCTGGTGAAGGTAATTCTTCATATTTTCGGAACTTATAGCCTCTGTGTACGCAACAGAATAGCCTGTTGTCATTGAATAAAGTGGTCTTTATATGATTTAGGCCATTGGTTCTAGATTCCACATTGATGGAATGTTTTAGTTGTGACGCAGTTGAAATATAATAAATATAACGTTAATCCATGATAAATCGTTCATTCTTGCATAAATTCACCGGCGCTGTGGGCATAAAGCTGTTGTTAACGAGTTGCGTAGAAAAACGCTTTTCATTTATTTGATGGTGGTAAAGTTTCTGCATGGAAGCAGATTGGTAGACCGAAGCTACACGGTATTTCCCAGGTTACATGAGTCATTCAAAGCCTAGCATTATAACCCGTTTGCTGGGCTCCCTCTCAATTTACAATGGATATTATTGTCATTGAGGTGTCATTTCAACCACGACCAAAAGTTATTAATTATTGATTTTTGCTTTGACTTTGTAAGGTTAACTTCAATACCATAAGGGTCATGCAATTACACCAACTATATGGACGCAGTCCGCGTGAAGTACAGTGAAGTACACTGTGTACACTGTGTACTTCATGCTTAACTTGTATATTTCGATGCTTAACTCATAAAAACTTTCATGCATCAGACATTAAACACATGGAGATCAAAGCATCATAGTACAGGCCTATACTCATGTTTAATGTTTAAATAGATGAGGATATTTATTAAAAACGCTTGTTTGAAGTTTACTCACTCATTAAACGCGTGGGGCGTTGGTCAGTTTACAGTGTATTGTTTTGATCGGATGAAATCTTGCCGCAATGGCGGGAAAAAAACACAGCAGATTGCATATAATTCAAACTAAGTGATTAAAATTGGTGCAGATCTCCTTACAATCGTCTAAGACTACACGAGCTGAGATATTTTAAACTACAGTAAGAGTTACATCCCTTAGAGTTGCTTTACAATATGGCTTTCGATTTGCAATCCGTGAAACATGAGCTCTCGAGAGGAGTTAGCTTTCTGGCGAAGCCTTCTTTGAGAATGTTTTTCCAAGTCGATCAATTTACACGTCAGAATCTGTTAAAACCCAGGGCCCACCTACAGGCTTCATTGTAGGATAATCAATAGAACGTCCTGGTGGATTAGGCCGGGGATTGATTCCAAGTGACATCCGTTATTCTTCATCCTTTGAAAAAGCTGAAAACTTGAGAAATTTGTCGGAAAAGATCTCCCTGGGTGAACTGAGATGGAGTAGACTTGTATCCAGCAGAGTGAAGAAATTTTACCTAAAAGGGCCAGGGCGTTACGGATTTCACTTTTACAGACGTTTGACTGATCGTTTTTTATCTTCATTTACTGCGCGGGCGTAAGCAATGCGCTGAGTGTGATCGGATGCAAATGTATATGGAGGTTATCTATTGTTCTTCGAGATATTGTCTCCTGGTTGCAATAAGATCCATCTAACATTCTCTGTGCATCAGCCCATACGACCGTCCATCTCTAAAAACTGTTCTTCCAGACTATACGAGGTGTGGGTTCAGTCCCGACCCTGGATAGGACATTTCTAGTCCCTCGATATCGATTTTCACGGAATGTTCTTCATTCACAAAATTCGCTTGTTTTTTATGGAGAAAACTCTTGACTATGCCGCCTACCAACACTGAAATATGTAACGAAATCTTACATTCATTAAGTCCGTGCTGAGGTCGATCGTGTTTTTGGTTATAGGTGATCAATATATTATACTTTGTTTCCCACTTTCTTAACACACGTCCGTACTGGATTTCATGTCATTTAATGATGCTGGTCAGCAGTTGTCAGTGCATCAATAGGTTCCCTCGCTCTCACCGTGCGCGGGGTCTAGGTGACGGTTCACAGTTCATACTGTCTAACATTCGTAGAACGTCATATGTCTTGAACGAATTCATGCATGAGAATTCGTCCGTAACTTGTCAAAGATTTCAGCTTCCTTCACTCAGGAAAGTGATCGCCATTGTGTAAGCGAATACATCTTGCCTCAGTATGGCGTTAAATAACAATGAATAAAAGAAAGAATGTAAAGTGACGATGAAGATAGGGATGAAGATTTTTCTAAAAGTGGTGAGGAAGATCAAATATACGCAAGCAATTTACACGGCCAACGCACGTACATGACGCATTCAACTCTAAACAAGAATTTCTGAACAATAATGGAGACGGTGAAGAGAATGAAAAGGCGAGTGTTTATTTTATTCGTGTTTTATACTCGATTGGTATTTGCGTTGTTTTCAAAACTGCGAATATGTAACATGTGTGGATGTAGCAGGAGGTGTTGAACCTAACGCATCTTCGTGGATGAAGACACATGGTCTGTGGCCACTTGCACAAAGGGATCGTAAGCTTAAGCTGAATGTAACTCACTACGATCGCGATCATTTACAATAGACAGCCTATTGTACATAGGGATCGAAAGCCACGGTGGTCGTAAGTTACAATCACAAATTTCAATCTGCATGACACAGTTGTAGAATACTTACAATCTCCCTCATGTCAACCTTAAGTACAAATACTTGACTTAGGGAGTTTTGTTTATTTATTTGATTGGTTTATTTACTTGATTGGTGTTTGACGCCGTACTCAGTTAATCTTTCATTTATACGACGGTGGCCAGCATTAAAGTGGCCAGCATGGCCTTACATAGATTGCTAGTTAGTAATTTTCGACTCGGTTTTCAAAGGTATGCAAATTAATTTTGTGAGAAAGGTTTTACGAGAAACTTTTCACGATCTGCTATTGTCAGCAGCTGAATCATGATGACGTAGATCTCTTCTGAAAATGGAGGTAAGAAAAGTTTTGGACTGGTACATTTACACAGACCACCTTTATGTAGGGGTTAAATTTGGCCTACGATCGCGATCGTAACTTTCAAATGTTACAACCACCTTACAATTTCTTTTTTCTGTGTCAAACAAACACACACACACACACACATACATGTATATGGTGTCAAACGGGAACAGATGTACGAACCCCCTCATACGGGGACTTCTTTACTAATAGGTTCTCAACGCTATCCTTCCACAGTTGCACGATTGATAGCCTCTTGACTCTCTGCATGTAGTCTGAAGGGCTCTATGGTGAAATTTTTGGAACATGACGATTGCAGTCAAAGTGGGGACACACACGGATCCACCCGAGCTAAAACAGGCAAATGGGGACATCAGATATTTCAAGAGATACTTACCACCTTCTCTGCTCTACAGCCAGCACTGAATAATAAGGGGCTTTTTGACTGGTCAGTCCAACTGGGGCCGTGTCTTACCGAACATGTTCCAGGAGTGTGACAGTCAGGCTCTTGTACTTAACCAACTAACTGAGGACTGTTGGACAAATCTATTCAACTGACGACTGCGAGTATGTACAGGGGTGGGTGAGAGACGTACACTCTTGAACTCAACCAACTAATTGGGGGCTGTTGAAAAGGTCTATTCAACTGGGGACTGTCAGTATATGGAGAGGGGTTTGTGAGAGATGTACACTGTTGTACTAGACACGCTGACTCGGGATTATTGAAAAGGTCTATTCAATTGGGGACTGTCAGTGTGTAGAGGGGTGGGTGAAAGATGAGAGATGTACACTCTTGAAATTAACCAACTAACTGTTGAACAGGTCTTTTCAACTGGGGACTCTCAGCATGTAGACAGGGGTGGGTGAGACATGTACACTTTTGTACTAAACACACTGACTGAGGAATGTTGAACAGGTCTATTCAATTGCGGACTGTCAGTATGTAGATAGGTATGGATGAGAGATGTACACTCTTGCAATAAAAACACTGACTGGGAACTGTTGAACAGGTCTGTTTAACTGCGGACTGTCAGCATGTGGAGAGGGGTTTGTGAGATATGTACACTGTTGTACTCAAGACACTGACTGCGGATTGTTGAACAGGTCTGTTCAGCTGGGGACTGTCAGTGTGTAGGGAGATGGGTGAGAGATGAGAGATGTACACTCTCGTACTAAACACATTGACTGGGGACTCTTGAACAGGTCTATTCAACTGGGGACTGCGAGTATGTAGAGAGGGGTAGGTGAGAGATGTACACTCTTGAACCCAACCAAGTGGGGACTGTTGAAAAGGTCTGTTCAACTGAGGATTCTCAGTATGTAGAGAGGGGATTGTGAGAGATGTACACTCTTGTACTAAACACACTGACTTGGGATTATTGAACAAGGCTATTCAACTGGGGACTGTCAGTGTGTAGAGGGCTGGGTGAGAGATGAGAGATTTACCCTCTTGTACCAAACACACTGACTGGCGACTGCTGAACAGGTCTATTTAACTGGGGACTGTCAGCATGTAGAGATGGGTGGGTGAGACATGTACACTCTTGCACTAAACACACTGACTGGGAAGCGTTGAACAGGTCTATTCAACTGTGGACTGTCAGTATGTAGAAAGAGGTGGGAGAGAGATGTATAATCTTGCACTTAACACTGACGGGGGGGGGGACTGTCGAACAGGTCTGTTCAATTAGGGACTGTCAGTGTGTAGAGAGGTGGGAGAGAGATGTACAATCTTGCACTTAACACTGACTGGGGGGGGGGGGAGGACTGTCGAACAGGTCTATTCAATTAGGGACTGTCAGTGTGTAGAGAGGTGGGTGAGATGTACATTCTTGTACTAAACACACTGACTGTGGATTGTTGATCACGCCTATTCAACTGGGAACTGTCAGCATGTAGAGGTGTGTGAGAGATGTACACTCTTGCACTAAACACACTGACTGGAGACTGTTGAACAGGTCTATTCAACTGGGGACTGTCAACATGTAGACAGGGGTGGGTGAGAGATGTACACTCTTGAACCCAACCAGCTAAGTGGGGACTGTTGAAAAGGGTCATTCAACTGAGGATTCTCAGTATGTAGAGAGGGGTTTGTGAGAGATGTACACTCTTGTACTAAACACACTCACTGGGGATTGTTGAACAGGTCTATTCAACTGGAGACTGTCATTGTGTAGAGGGCTGGGTGAGAGATGAGAGATGTACACTCATGTACTACACACACTGACTGGGGACTGTTGAACAGGTCTATTCAACTGGGGACTGTCAGCATGTAGACAGGGGTGGGTGAGACGTACACTCTTGCACTAAACACACTGACTGTGAACTGTTGAACAGGTCTATTCAACTGAGGACTGTCAGTATGTACAGAAGTGGGTGAGATGTACACCCTTGTACTTAACTCACTATGTGGGGACTGTTGAACAGGTCTATTCAACTGAGGACAGTCAGTATGTAGAGAGAGGTGGGTGAGAGATGTACAATCTTGCACTAAACACACTGATTGTGGATTACTTAACAGGTCTATTCAACTGGGGACTGCAGAGAGGTGTGGGTGAGAGATGTACACTCTTGTACTGAACCAACAAACAAACTCACTGAGACTGTTGAAATACTCCCGTCATCTAGGTGTAGTTTGCTAATGCAACATTTTCAGGCCAAATGTCGCCTGTTATTTTCAATTGGTGGCCTTCATTGTATTACTCACACTGTGTGTGATGTCACTCTCTACAATTCGGCTGACTGATCAAAACAAATTAGGGCTTACACCAGAACTCACCTCAATGACTAGAGAGCACCTTCTAGGTTACCACTGCACATGCGAAGATTTTAAATTTTGTTTGGTCACGTGAGTGTTGATTGTTCATGAACCATGGCCAACAGCAGATGTCGCCCATCACTACAACACCCTTTATTCAGGTTGCTATGAAACCTTAGGCCAGAGGCACATTTGCAAAAGAAATAGTGTGCATACATGTTAATGGAGGCACGGGCTTAAGCTTTAATAAATGAATGAATAAGTTTGGCTTAATGCCATAGCAGCTCTATTTTAGCCACATCCAGGCGAAACCAGAGTAAGAACCAGAAGACATACCAACAAACATGAAGCAAGAGGTCAATATCCGTGAAAACACTAGGCCTCCTTGGCAAGCAACCAATTTACTTTACAAAGACTGAGTGCAAGGACTGCCATACTGGAAACCATGGCTGTGGTACTTAAGGGCACTTTCAGTAGATGTATAACATTTGCTACATAAATGCTTTTTATCAACAGGAAAAAAAAAAAAAAAGAACAGTAAGGAAATGCTTTTTTATTTACCAAAGTGTAACAATATAGAGTAGATCAAGTGAATCCCATGATCTACTTAAAAACAAAGAGGACTGTTAGACATAAGTGAGCAAAACATACACCTATAAAATCCACTACTATTAAGTTATGTCTGAAATGTTAAGGCAAAGTATATACACTCAAAAAGCTTTTATTTTTGAATACATGTACATGCAGTTTGTACCCAAGGAAAAAATCAATGCCCACCTGACAATACTCGGAGATACCATATTACTTAATAGTAATGTAGCATACATGAATAAAAAATCATACCAGTGTAAAAACATTTCAAACAAATGACAACATACAACTATCAAATTTGGAAACAAAATACTAGAACGTTTTCAAAAATTTGCAGTAAAGTACTGCTTTATTATTTACAGTAGGGTTTGTTTTTTCATCCAATGATAATGTATGTAATTCTGCAAAACAACATAATGTAATCACCAACTTTGCGATACTATTTATAGAAACTTGCATTGGACTCTTTATGCAGTTATCCAGACAGAAAATAAGACTCACCCTTGCCTTCAGGACCTTGCTTACTCTGATGTATCTATTTATACTTAACATGTATCTACCCCACCTGTATACACCTCAACCAATACTGCACTGGTGAGATAGTCTTCTCACAACGTCATACACCTGGCCTTATACTCATACCATTAAAATAGTTGTCCCGATTTACTGGTTTTTATTTTGTTTCTTACAAAGTCCTTTATGTTACGCCAGGTTCTTCTCTTCAGACAAGGCTCCCTTGAAATGCAGTTATCCACTTCATTCTTTTTCGGAAGTTTGGCGAGCCTAACATGGTCATCAAAATGTCGCAAGACTGCAGCTCGCTCAGTGTCTGACCAAGGTCTTTTTCTGACATGCTCACCTGTAAATAACAGAATCGAACATACAATCCCTTCCAAACACCACATATATATCGGATATACTTTGGCTACCACTTTCCTACTTTAAATGATAGGAAATGATATTACAATTAAGGTGTAGGTCGACTGCTAAATTCATCATGAAATAAGAACTAAAGCCTAAGAGTATCTCAGACTTAGTAAAAGTCACTGACTATACATGTATCAATTGATTGTAACAAATGTTGATCAAGTTGGTCATATGAAAGGTCTTGATTGAACAAAAATTAACCACAAATAGGATCCCTTATTTGATGTAAAACTGGTGTGTGCACACTTTCAGAAATGCCTAACTGGTAACGTTTCTGTGGGGATTTCACATGTAAAGTTTAACAGCGGTACAATTTATCCTGCTCATGATTTCCAGATCAAAAAGGAGGCCAAACGCATCACCTAGGAGAACAATGGAAAGCACATACAGCATATGTACACATAAGAAATGTATGTTTAGCTACATGTAGTATTCACTAGGATATGTACAACTCAGATAACAGCCGGATTTCTGGAACTACAAAATATAGGCCTACCAGGCCAGAATTAATAACAGACAATGCTTTCAGATAGGAGAGTCCAATTCCAAACGTTTATCCCATCCAGTGTTGATACAAATACACAACAAGTGAATAGGATCTGTAGATATTATATAAAGTTATAACATCAAGAAATTTATGAATGTAGAAAAGGCCATCATTACCGACCTAACTGAGATGCATAAAAATTAGAAACCCTTTATTATCTTAAAAGTTAGTTATCATAAAAATTTGTACATCAAGCCTTTCACTGTGAATTTTAAGAGCAGTAGAAGTCTTACAGTGAAGTGGTAGGAAATTACAAGTGAGCATTGGAGAATTCCGACAATCCCTACACATTAGGTGAGCTCCCAGGGTCCACTGGAACATTTAGACCTAGATTGCTGTATACAAAGCACCACTGTTGAGCTGAAAGAGATCAGATCAGTGAATTGTATCTGGGGCCAACGCATCTGGGCCACAAGGGAGACTAAGCCTAGGCTAATTGTGTTCACCCAGTATAAATAAAGTTATTATCATTATTAATTGTAAAAAGTCATATCTCTAAGACAGAAAACTGAGGAATCTGAAACTTCCTAGTTTAAATTTGAGTGCTCAATCATGACATGATTACTTCTAAAGACTCTCTGTTATAGCTTACATGTACCAGTTCTGATGCCACTCAGTTGTCTTCATTTTCCATTTTGTACACTAAATCAACTTCTATCAGAGTATACAGTAACACAATCAACGTTGCAATTAAAGGACTATTTCCTTATAAAATTATTAAACTACATCTCCACAGCATTATCATTTATACACCTCACCTGGTGAAGTGAATTCCTCTTCACTGCTCTCTTCCTCAGTCAACTCCTCTGCATCAACCACAACTTTCATTTCTGTCAAAATAAATTATCAAGAGTAACAACTGAACAACTACTGGTCTCATTACCTTATCACACCCAAGTCTTGGTACTGAAATACAGCCACTAAACATTTTATCTCTGTTAGGGTTTCAGTCTAATTGTTCAGGACAATGTCAAAATTACAGCATCAAAACGGACTCTTTAAAGTAAAAGAGAGGCTATGCTCCAGACACTGTTCAGTGGATAGAGCATACAAAATTACCTAGTATTGAGTTATTAATTTGTTTCCCTGTGTGCTATTTACGACATCCACCAGCTTCAAACAGCCAAATATGACATGATTGTGTTGATGAAGGCATCCATGCTGGTAAGCCGACGTGACCTTTGCCAATCAAACTGCCTGCTGCAGTCATGTGACTAAAGAAAGTGATGTGAAAGTTCTCTATCAGCTGTCAGAATTATAGGAAGCTATATGCACCCAGTTCTACCGTGTAAAGTCACAGTGGCTACCTGCGAGTCCTTCAAGTGTGTCTGCTTACTGTTTGTTACTTGATCATTTGACAATTGCTTTTCAACATACTTGTCTATGTAATTACAATAGTTGACACAGAACTTTTACATCCCAGCTTCCCAACATGGATGCCTCCTAAATCTTGATCATTTGGCTGTTTTAACCTGGCAGCTTACGGGAATAATGTGGAAGTAAATTAAAACCTGAACTCTATGTAATTTTGTATGCTCTTTCCACTGAACTGTGTCTGGATCATGCTCTCTCTTTTACTTTAACACGATGACTTGAACGGCAAATGGTTAATTTGATGGTTAAGGCAGTACTCGACAATTCTTCACTTTTAAGACATCCAAAACGATGTGTGGATACAAGAAACGCCTCCTGACCATGTTATTACCTAGCCAAGAGAGCAGTGATCCTAATTTTCTGAAATTACTTCCTCACATTACCCAATTTTAAGTCAATGCACTAAAATTTGACCAAACCTGTCCAGATCGAACACCCGAACTGTCAATTTCTGGTCAACTAAAGCAAGTCAGAGAAACGAGAGGTGGAAAGTAAGCTTATTGTCGCAGTGAGCAACCCTGAGTGAGGTTCCCTGGAAATTTTGGAATAGCCAAAATAACACTAAATATCTGAGGAAGATACCTTTTTCAACTGGTATACAGTGAACACATATAGGTATGTATCTCTGAAGAGCAAACATTTAATCTCTACACGTTATACATCGTTTTTTTAGGTGTCTGGCATACAATAATTTATGTTCTTATGTAGTCCAGGATATATTACACAAATCAAATCATTTTATAACTTTATCACCCAATCATCTGCCTATTATGCTCATGCAAAGACTACTGTTTACCTTCATCAGTTTCTACACTGATGTCCTCTAAAGTCTTGCCTCTAAAGTTGGGAGAACTGTCCATTCTCCAAGAAGAACAGCAACTTCCATTCTTTCGCCACCTGTAGTGCATGATCCGGAAGCCTGTAAAAATCTCTGTGTACACAGATGTCGTGTCCCAGAAAGTTAGCCAGTATGTCCAGTTCGTTTTCCTTCAAGTTGAACACTTGTGACAGAGTGGCTATCTGTTTCCTTAATTTTGTAGAGTGAATCAATTTAGGATACTCTGCGCCACATTCCTCACTGTATGCTCAAAGACAATCACAACCACGAATATGTCCTAATGATCCATAATTAGCCCTAGCAAACACAAACTTGTTGGATTGGTTTACACCAACCAGTTCTCTGGTATCAATGAGGAGCTTGATCCATTGTTTCATCTCTGCTGTTAAAATAAGAGGCACTGTTCTTCCTCT
Source organism: Acanthopleura granulata (assembly GCA_016165875.1). Classification (NCBI taxonomy): domain Eukaryota; kingdom Metazoa; phylum Mollusca; class Polyplacophora; order Chitonida; family Chitonidae; genus Acanthopleura; species Acanthopleura granulata. The sequence goes on along the minus strand of JABBOT010000005.1, from coordinate 29,049,360 downwards.
CTTCCCAACTATTTCTATTCTGGTCAATACCTTGCACAGCTTTTGCTCTAAAGGAGATAGAGACTGCACAATATCTTCTTTCTTGGCACAGTGCTTTTCTCTAAAATCATCTAGAGTCATCTTTGACACCTCTCCCTGCCTTCTTCTGTTGAACAGGATAAGTTGTTTGAGTGCAGCATCACACAGATCTCTCCAGGCCTCAGTGTTCTTACTATTAACTTCCAGTGCCTTGAAAGCATCAGTACCCTTTTCCTTCAAGTGATTAGTTAAGGGCTGGCAGTCTGAGGTGAGAGGAATGAGCTTAACCTGATTTCGTTTACTTTCTCCCAAAGTCCTTAGAGCATGTGTAGAAATTTCATCTGTCCAATTCATGTTGCACAAATCCCCAAAAGCAACGGACTGCTTTAACAGCACCTCATCGCCACTTTGAAGAGTATTGCCTTTTAAGATTTTGGCACAGTTTTTGAGGAAGTGGCCCATCTTTAATCCTAACGATGAGGTTTTCAACAGATGTGTTTCAATGTTAAAACCTGCGACATCCTTTGCTGCACTCACCACATTCTGGAACTGCAAGGGGTTAATGAATTCGGCCAGGATTGCTTCAGGGCAACTCGTCAGTTTTCTCAGGCTAATCAAAATTTTTCCAAGCTCTCATAGTTTGTTTCTCATAGTGGAGAACTGTTCCTTATCATGCCCAAGTTTACTAAAAAGTTTCTTCCCGAATTGTCGAATTAAAACATCACTTTTAACGATTCGCTAAACAATGTCTGAGTTCATTGTGGCTAAAACAGTTTTCAGTCCCTCACTGGTGCCCCTGGGGGTGGGTAATAATAATCGGCTATTGGCTACAACCCTGCCATGCTGTTTCCGATCCTTTGGGCACAATGAGCATCTCCACCCATGCTTCCACATCTCCCAGCTGACATAATAGCCCAGGCACATTTCACAAGGGATGATGGCCTATATGCTACTATGAGAGTCCCTTTATTTTCATGAATCACTTGCGCGTTGTGACAGTGGTTTCCTAAATTCCGTAACTTACAGATCATCTGGGCCTTTGTGTCTTTGTCTGTTTCCTGTGCATATTTCAAGACTTCACTTTCATCAGCATGTTTATTTAACAAATGCCTAGGAAGCTTTGCATGCGGTTTGCAACAGTACAAACAATAAAAGCGTTTGTCATAAACACGTGATGATCCATTTTTGTTCCCATAACGTCAATGGAACTGGTGGGGCTAACTTCTACAGTCACTGTAGATGTTCCACTGGAAGATTTAACTTCACCAATGATGGATGAACTGTTCCAAAAACTACTGTCTTTCTGCACCACATCTTCAACAAGCTTCCCTTGATGTGTAAAGTCTCCTGTTGAAGTCACTGTATCCTCATTGTTGATACTTGGGTTCAAAAGCTTGGGACTAAAGTATGACGGGTAAACATCAGACTTGTCTGACTCATCAGATTCTGAATTGGGCACATATTTATCTTTGCTCTCACACAAGTCAGAATCTGTAAATTCTGCTTCCAACATTACGTTTTGTGGGAAAGGGGTCCTTTTCGTCAGGGATTTTTTTCTATTGCTAGCCTCAGCTTGATCCAACATCTCCCTAGCTTCACCAGTTTCGTCTCTCATCTTTCCATATTTCTGCTTTCCTGTCCCTGAAATCTTATCTAGGTTTCCTTGGAACGAAATATGAAGAAATCTTGATAAATGCCATCTCAAATATAAAGTCAACAAAGTATTCACATTCTGATCATATGAGGCAGTCTGAGTAAAAAGCAGATAAGAACTGCAGTTTCCAATATAAAGGCATTTAAAACCCACAACTATTAAACCAGCATCAACATCTTCCATACTGTAACACAAGGAACATATTCTCAAACTTCAAGTGAAGTATGCATTTTACCTGTGTGGCCCAGTGGGAGCAGGTTCGGTTTTCCTGTTAAACCATCCTCACTTTGCGTAGGCAGTTCCCGCTCAGACACAACACCTGGATGTTTATCAGCACGTCTGTGATCCGAAATCTGCTCAGACTCACAAACTCCAGGCTGGTCTCCCATCTTCTGGCACCTCTGCTGTGCGCTCTCTGAATTCTTATCTTGGTCTCCTTGAAAGGAAAAACAAACAACTGATAAAGTCTAGTTGACGACATCCCAAACCCAAGACTATGATCTGCAAAATATACTACAAAACAGATTACTTATGGATAACTAACTCCTTGCTTTTACCACTGGTGACGTTTTGATTTAGCTTCTAACATCACTATCAAACCATATTATATAAAATATATGCCAAACTACTATGTATGACTGGATAAGCCATACTTCGCACAGGTCAACTGCACTGCCACTATGTGTAGCCAGGGGAGGGGGCGATTTCTCTGCAAGCTTGTTACAGACATGTTCAAAGTATACTTCCTTACCGCTGAAGTATTAGGATACGTTTAGATCCAGTGACCTAATAGCAGCTGTAAATATTATTGTGGTATTATTAAAGACATCTATTTTATACAATAAAAGTAAATTCTAAAGTATGATGGGCACAGGAAAATGAACATGAGTGTCAACACAATAAATCTTCATGCAGAATCAATCAAAGAAAAAAGAAACAAAACAAATAAAATTAACTAGAACCCAAGGTTTTTGATGGGATCAGGTGCTCTAATGTTACAGAACTATAAATTAATTGATTCCCCTGCTAAAATTTTATATAACTACATTTCAAATAGTTAATTTTTGCAGAGATTAAGTATGAAGTGGTATGGGTATGAAGTAACCTAATGCCTGTTCATCTGCTATAAAAATCATTTTGCTTAAAAATCACTCATGTAAACTGAGATGCTCAACATTAAATTGTTCAGCTTCGTATCTGAAGTACTACTACTTATACAATGCGTGTATGTATATTTCAGTAAAATAGTTTCGGATGAAAATGCTAACCCAGAGTATCTCATTTGACATGTGCACTGAGGCCATTGTTAACTGTTTCTCATGGCCTTAATATAAACAAGAGTTTCAGAACCTCAATATACACCCGTCTTATGCTGATAGCACTGATCATTCGTTGTTCTAAGTGAAGTGGTATTGTTGATATAGTGGCAATGTCGAAAAGCTGATTTGACTTTCATGTTTTAACGACAGACCGGTTGTTCTAAAGTGTATTTAGTTAAATCTGGTGTCAAACCATGTTAAATGACCCAACTCCACAATAGATTTCTTACGTCCTTTAACATGGTGTAATACTGACTTTAACAAAATATCCTTTTTGACTTTTTCATGGAATTCAAAAATACTTTTTCTCCTTTTAAAGAGGGTCAATAATTAATACACATCCTTGATTATTCCTGACAAATTTACACACATTAGGGACGGTCATGAGAAAGGAACAATCAATTATCAGTGACCTGGCTGTACCGGGCGTCTGTTGATCAGCTAACCAAAATGCCTTCAAAATTACATTTTTAGAAACTTGAAGTCTCTACTGTCAGACTTGTAAATATAGTGATGTGACAGGAAGGGTGTTTACTGATAGTGGTCAGCAATAAATTAGGACTTAAACAACAATGTAACACCCAATTCCCTGATCTCTGCCATTCACAAGACAAGTGTATTTACCATTACACCATTTTACAGTAGCATAGATACTGAAATTCTCTCTTGTCTTAACCAAAACAAAACATGTTTCAGACACACAATGAATCCATCAAATACATATCAACTCTTTTCAGTGTCGTGAAATACCACTTAAGAGTACAAAGTTTCTAGTCAAGGTAGTCAAGTTAGTAAATATGTTAAAGAAACGAACTATTTCTGGATGGATTACAAACATCCCTTTCTCAAATGAAAATGACTCCTGCAAAGTCAGTTGTCACATCGCTAATCACAAGATTTCACCTTGTAATAAACAGTTTATACAGCAAGCAGTTAGACCCTATAAACCCTCTTCATGTTTCGACAAATTCCAGCCTTTTCTTAAATATGCTTATGCGTCCATCGAACAATCAGGATCTAATATGAAACTACTGTAATTATACAATTTACTTATCAAGGAAATGTGCAATAGGCAAATCAGCAACCAAGAATTCCAAATCAAAAAGGCAAGACGGTAAAATCCAGCTCTTTCTAAAACAAACCTTGGATAATCTACAAAATGTAAGCTCATCGAGCACCCTGGCCCTGAGGGAAAGAAAAGAAAACCCACATTAACAACAATATTTATACTTATATTGTATGCTTAACAGTGACAGGGCCCAGGATTAGCAGAACCATTTTCAAAGTGGTATCAAATTGGGCTGAGGCCCAGGGATATTTCCACATAGCCTCAAGAACCCATGTCACCTGTTTTGGGTTTAGACTGGATGCTATGTATCCTGTCCAGGTTTTTTGGCACTAAACATTATCACAAAAGAATGATTTATGTTACACGACATGTAACTACTGAAATACAAGTGGAATCTATTGTGAATGATTTGCTTCCAGATGTTTTATGCACAAAGAAATATCAGTCATGAACCAAACCTACCTGTCATCAGTCTTCGCAGCAGATTTCTGAAATCAGCAAGATTATTGTTATCAGAACATAATATGAAATACTGGTAAACTTGTTAACAGAAAGTACTGTGAACTTTATTCCCCCCTCACAATATCTACCTCTCCTTATCTTGAAAAGCTGAAGTATTCACCTATCCAGCACAACACAGTACAGTTTACCACATGTGTACCATGCTTCATATAGCCTATTGAAATATATAATTACAATTTTTGCAAAAACATGTACTTAGTATAGGGAAATGGGTCAGCAAACTTACCTTAGACCTCCATGGATAATCACTGTTTCGACTGCCACAACAGTATCTTAGTTCTTCCCCTGCACTGATATCTCTCAATGCGAAAAACGCAATTGATGGTTTTCCATCTATGGAAACCGGCTTAGCAATGCAATTTGACCGCTTGTGGCCATCATTTAGAAGACGCCCATATGATCCATCGTCTTCTGAGGCATCAATCCTAAAAATGAGATAAATGTTAATTACTGACGGTCAACCAATGAAAGGATGGAAAAGTTCCCAACTTGACAGGACATTATGGTTTATTTTACTGATGTGTTCACAGAACCAAATTCAATGAAGAAATTCTTTTGCTGAACAAATATATTGTGAATAACTATCTTTCACAGTGGAAGACTTCAGCTTGATAAAAGCTTGTTGGTGAAATATAGGAGTTCAAAATATTTCTTCCTTAAGTGTTTTTATAATTCAACTAGATTCCAATTTCTTTCCTTACAATGATCACACTAATATGGACAGGATTAATGAGAATAAGACCTGATTTGAGGATTCCACAGATTTTATGTCCTCATTGGAAACAGGCAGTATCAGTATTTTCCTGAAAATCCAAAATTTTGCCAACGAAACTCCATATTTTCGTTTTTTGTAGCACAAATTGAGTTTATCTTGTACTTTTACCCTATGTTTTTGGAAAACATTGCCATTACACTTAGTTTGTAGTTAAAATTGTGAGTTCTTTAGCCTTCAGTGATCCTAGTTTCTCAGGGTCATATGATTTTCCATTTCAAACACTGTCGACATCTTGCATTTCAGACCCTAGGAATTCCGTTTCGTTGTAATTTGGTTTGGTTTTATAAAAGTTGGGGTATTTACAAAGAAATGGAATTGAAACGCAATTCCTAGGATCTGAACTAGAACATGTCGATATCCTTCGAAACGGAAAGTCATTGGCCCTACATACAGAGATAAAAAATGGGGTTTTTTTTACCCCAGAATACCCAGGGTAAAAAGTGATGTGCAGGAAGCCCTGCTTCTACAGCATATGGACCAACTCCACACCTATAGGGACTGATTTCTGTTTGCCTAACCTATACTTTCAAGGCCCTAAATGTAAAATTTGGACTAACAAAGCTTTGATTTGGAAATACCAGCAGATTTCATTTAGATCAACAAGCAAATTCAGATAGTGTTAAAAACTAATCACGTATTAGTATCAGAGGCTTTTTTTTTGCCACCCAAAGTGAGAGCAGTACCATTGCAAAAGAAAACAGTGCAATATCAAATCATATTTGAATAACCACTAATGAAATGGGTAATCTTTCCCAATACGTCTCTTGTTTGAACTGGAATTCAAAAATGTAGGTTTCGTCTTTCATGTTGGGTTCAGTTAAGTACAGTCTTCCCTCATAAGTAAACAGGAAGGATCCTTTGTCGATGTCTTTTGCTGCGAAGACACCTTTGCCTATATTAACAAAAACAAGACAGCAATATGGAAGCTGGACAATATTAATTGCATAAGTAAAGAGCTTTGACATGGGTTGTAATTTATAGTATGCATACTGTATTCGTTTATTTAACAATCAACAGCACGTACATCAGAGCAGTCAAAAACAGGTCCAGTTTTAGTAAATGTAATCACTCCTCTGCATGAATAATTCGTTTCCTCTCTTATTATCCATTAAATGCACCAGCTTAAAACAAACAAATGGTCGGCATTGAAGGGATCCATGATATTTAAGTTGTGACGTAAAATGTCCATTAACTTTATCTTATGGGTAAGTATAGTGAATATCAGCTGTCAGACGATAAATGTTTTGTATTATAATTATATGGATTACAATGTTAATGACACTCATAATATATACATGCAGTAACATGTTAAGTTACCACTTGAAAGAGTCTGTGGCATGTATCTATGTAACGATCAATCCTGAAACCTGATAGAGAACTTTCAGTTACAGTGAGGGTGACAGCATTCCATTTCATTGGCTATTAGTTTTGGAGGATAACTATCATTGAAGCCCTCAAAAAATCTAGTCGCATCTATCAAGTCGTGTTGTTTGAAGCTGGTAGAAACCGATCAATAAATGAATTCCACTAAACAGTGTTCTGGTTTTATTTTGCTGGAATTTAATGTAAGAAGTTGGTGCCCTTAATAAAAAAAGTTCCATTTTCAGCTTAGTCATATTTTTTACATGTAAATACTGTCTAGCTTCAATTCTAGTAAAATTTGTGAAAAAAAAAAAATTTAAATTACCTTGATTCTGGTTATCTTACACCGTTAATATATTTCAGCAACCATACCTGTAACAGGATCCACCTCACGGATCAAAAAATCCCTTTTGTTAAACTCAAATGTACATGTAGTACCATGATGGCTAGTGGAACGTCTCAGAGGATTCATACTTCATGCGTTTTATTATAAACCTGCAACACAATAAGTTGTTTACAGGTGATGGAAGCCATAGTGCCCGTTTAGGCTCGGTGACCTTACATATAAATACATGTATGTCATTTTGCTCCTGTATATATATTACATTTATAAGTTTACAATGATCATTACTAGCTTGATAAACAGTGCTAGTTTCTGCACTGAAATGTCATGACCAGATGTTATCCATAATCCGATAATAGTCTTATAATTCTCAGTTTAAAGCATAGTTTATTTATACCGAAAGTTACTAGTCGAACAGACCAGGGGCCTGTTGTTCAAAGCTGTTAACTTTAACAGGCCTTTAAATACCCGATGTCACAATCATTTTCTTGCCTAAAATTCTGTCATCACCTCTTAAAATTAACGCAGCTTTGAACAACTGGCCCCTGTTTAATAACCCCCAGTCAATGGGTTTAGTACTAGAGTGTACATCTTTCACCCACCCCTCTCTAGATACTGACAGTCCACAGTTGAATAGACCTATTGAACAGTCCCCAGTTAGTTGGTCAAATACAAGAGTGAACATCTCTCATCCACTCTTCTCAACATACTGACAGTCCCCAGTTGAACAGACCTGTCCAACAGTCCCCACTTTAATAGTTCATTAAATACAAGAGTGTACATCTCTCACCCACCCCTCTCTACAAACTGACAGTCCCCAGCTGTATGGACCGCTTCAACAGTCACCAGTGAGTTAGTTAAGTACAAGAGAGTACATCTTTCACCCACCCCTCTCTAGATACTGACAGTCCCCAGCTGAATAGACCTATTGAACAATCCCCAGTTAGTTGGTCAAATACAAGAGTGAACATCTCTCATTCACCCTTCTCGACATACTGACAGTCCCCAGTTGAATAGACCTGTCCAACAGTCCCCACTTTAATAGTTCATTAAATACAAGAGTGTACATCTCTCACCCACCCCTCTCTACAAACTGACAGTCCCCAGCTGTATGGACCGCTTCAACAGTCACCAGTGAGTTAGTTAAGTACAAGAGAGTACATCTTTCACCCACCCCTCTCTAGATACTGACAGTCCCCAGCTGAATAGACCTATTGAACAGTCCCCAGTTAGTTGGTCAAATACAAGAGTGAACATCTCTCATCCACTCTTCTCAACATACTGACAGTCCCCAGTTGAACAGACCTGTCCAACAGTCCCCACTTTAATAGTTCATTAAATACAAGAGTGTACATCTCTCACCCACCCCTCTCTACAAACTGACAGTCCCCAGCTGTATGGACCGCTTCAACAGTCACCAGTGAGTTAGTTAAGTACAAGAGAGTACATCTTTCACCCACCCCTCTCTAGATACTGACAGTCCCCAGCTGAATAGACCTATTGAACAGTCCCCAGTTAGTTGGTCAAATACAAGAGTGAACATCTCTCATTCACCCTTCTCGACATACTGACAGTCCCCAGTTGAATAGGCCTGTCCAACAGTCCCCACTTTAATAGTTCATTAAATACAAGAGTGTACATCTCTCACCCACCCCTCTCTACAAACTGACAGTCCCCAGCTGTATGGACCGGTTCAACTGTCACCAGTGAGTTAGTTAAGTACAAGAGAGTACAACTCCAACCTACCAGAAGACTAGTTTTCATTTAAAAATAGTCTGTGGTGTATGTATTTTCACAGCATTCTACTTAGATGTAACTGTACATCCCAATCGTTACTAAGTGTGCGATAGCACGAGGGCTGTAATCATTTCTGTACAGTAGTGAAAAGATCAGAATTTGGAACTGGCCAACCATTTCAAACAACAACAACTGTCAAATCGTCTTAAAAAAATGCACGTCAGTGCATTAACATGGGCATTGATTAATTCGTAGAGTATTTGGCCATACATATCAACCTTTGGAAAAATGCTACCTGCTGCTTATCAGAAGTTATCGCCTGGAAAAGACAACTCACTGAGCATTTCTATCATCTGCCATCCCCAGTTACTGTGGATAATTCATGCCCGACTTCCTTAACGGAAGATAAATACAGCATGTATCACACAGTATGAACAATACACATCATGAACTTTTCAAAAACGAAATTTAAAAGAAATGAAGCAGTAACTACCAGCAATTTAAAATCACAGATATGGCTAAAATAGGTACCTGAGTGAATGTTATATTTTTCATGTTGAGGGGAGCGGGGATATAGTCTACTAAATTCTAACATAGGCTTAAAATACACACCTCATTCAGACTATACATAAAAAGAATTGTCCTCGTAACATTAATTTATAGAGGACTCCATGGTTTTGACGCGCGCCTTTCAGTCACATTTCGTGGACTCCACATAAGTCTGGGTTTAATCCCATTCTTTGACAGAAGACTTTCAAAGTTTTCCCGCTTCCACTGTTCTTCGGGCCTTGGTGGCTATAAGTGGTCGGCAGCGATTTCTTGTTTGGTCTTACATGAATTTTAATGATAAAGCATTTGCTTTCTAAAAATATGTGGAAGGGGAGAATTCGCCAGTAACTCACCATACAGCAGAACCGTCAGATGATCTACTCCGGGCACCTCAGTTTCCTCCATCCATAAAAGTGGCTTCCATTATAAATACAAATAATATTTTCCGAAATGCATTTCCAATGCTCGTCATTAACGATACAATAAAGCTGCCTTGTTTTCAAGAATAAAATCATAATGTATATCCATGATGTCAATGAAACATTCGCAATCTGCGAGTATGTATCTGACATGACAATTGCCTGAATCCATTTGAGATATGCCATGATATTTTGTAGGTCCCCAGGGCTTTGTCTGTACATTCATTCGGATAAACGTGTTTTATGGATATGTTGTAGATGAATTAAGATTTGGTAGACGATGGCAATTCTGATATATATATATATATATAATGTTTTATGAGTCATTCCCTGACCAGTTAAATAAGTATAGTTTCTCTTTTGACAGAGCTTGAAAATTTCATTTGCTTCCATACTCATGATGCAAATGAGCAGTTGGTTGTCTTTTCCAGGCGATAACTTCTGACAGAGAGGAGGTAGCATGGCTCCAAAGATCGGTGTGTCTGCCCAAATGCTCTACAAGTCAATTGAGGCTCATTTTAATGCATGTTTAAACGGTTTGACAGTTGTTGTTGTTTGGAATGGTGGTCCAGTTCCAAATTTTGATCTTTTCCAATAGCCTTCTAGGACCATTAATGATGGCTACCACTAAACGTGTGCCAACATATTTTCGGTCACAGCTGTAAAACTACCTCGAGGAATGAAGAAGCCACCAGTCATCCATTTGGTAAATCGTTAGTTTTACGTCCTGCTGAGATTTCCCTTCATTTTGCCGAGTAGTTTGTCAGTGTAAATGAAAACAAATTGGACGCACGTGTCCTGGTGTCCAGCGTTTACTTGTTCTCATAGGCTACAGAAATGATTACAGCCCTTGCGTGCTATCGCGTATAGTTACATCTATATAGTCCAGTTTTTTCTTGACATCTCTCTACCTGTTCTCTCATAACTCTCGTCATAATATATGGCAAAAAAGGTCAACGCCGTGTCCAGTTTACGTGTCTGAATTTGACAGCGCGAACTGACAATCTTTGGTTTCGAATTTTGTATTTTACAGGTTACAACGTGGAGAATTCAGTCGATTATGAATTTAATAGTAACAAACGCGATAAAGTATACAGTTTTATTTCCAGCTGCTGTTGAACCTTCTCCCAAATTATCATGGTGACACCAAACTTACTTTTCAACTTCACTGGTCAGCCATCTTGGTTCCAGTTCCATACAACTTCGTACAAAACTATTGCCATCGATATACTTGTCTTCATCAGTAAAGATGCTCCGACAAAATATACTGCATACTTAGGCCAGATGAGACCGAAACCACTCAGAGTAAAAGAAACAATGAAAAAAAAATGACAAGTTTTAGTTGTAATTCTGTGAGCGGCATGGTCACTTGTATCACTTCCAGACTTCCGGCTGGCAGAACCGTCACTCAACGACATGCTAACTTTAAACTTCCTATTTGCGAAAATTAATTCAATACAGAATTTGTGGTTCAAAAAATCTATATTTCCTATAAGAAGTTTTAAAACAGAACTGTACCGAGACTTACCCTAATTTGTGCCCGACCGGGGAGTGAACCCCCCAAACCCTCACGTACAGTGCTTCTCAAGGGCAATCAGTGGATAACCAAACGCGCACGACCGGGTACAAAAACCGAACCTAGTCACAACCCGTTTAAAAAATGCAGAAATGGGGACCGTGTGTATTTTATAAATCTCTTCCAAAATGGGGAGAAAATTGTTGCATGGCCACAAGATGGGTAATTGGGGACTAGAGTGAGAAATGAAAAAAATCACCAATAGGCCTTGCAAAATGCTGCTCTAAATCCATTTTCATGCTGTTTTCAAACGGGGACGTCCCCATTTGAAGAGCGTCCCCATTTGAAAGGTTTTGTTCAACTGTGTGTCCCCAGTTGACACCATATACAAACGTACACACACACACACACATATAAATGTGTGTGTGTGTGTATGTATATATATATTATCGAAAGTTGTGCATCACCAGGTAAAGAATAAAGAAAGTGAAAGCACTATGAGAACGTCAATTTCCACCACAACTAAACCGATAGCCCACAAGAGACAATTTGCATTTTTGTCGTATCTTGTAATGGCGAAGAAACGTTTAAAAATCGGCAAAAAAAAAACCTAGACCACCATCAAAATGTATAACAGATTCGTATTTGTGCCTAATGCAAAATGTATGCATAAGATTTTCTGCCAAGTTGCTGACAGAGGCACCGACATCTGGCAACGGTAAAGAATATTTTATTAAATCCAGTTCCGGTCAGCAATAAAATAAAACGGATGGAAGCTTGAACGAAAGTGAAGTGGTACAAACTGTTTGATCAAAATCCATTCATAACACTCTACGGAATGACAAAGATATTTGACAGTTGTGAATAATAGTTGAAGTGAGAGACAGTGCATGTTCGGAGTTAAGTTTGCCATAAAGACTGGACAATGTTATGTTTCTTTCTGTAAAGTGTTTTTTATAACAACTACTACGGCAGTGGAAATTGACATTTTATCGTGCTCCGTTCACTAACATGAAACGCCGCCGTTCTGTGTGGGCTGTGACGCCATTCTTCTTGTCACCCGAGACTGTAGTAAGTTGCTCGGGATATGGATGAAACTTAAGTATTTAAGTAAATTTGCAACATGAAGTTATCAAGAAACATATTCCCGTCCCAACAGAATGGTATGGAAATACTTGGCAGTGTTGTCCACACATGTATTTGTTATAATTAAAACGCCTAACATTAAAACAGTGTCCTGTCCCTATGTTATTACATGTTACATTGACCGTCAACTCAGAAGATTTATGTCACAGCTTTTACTTCACTTTTACTATTACTTTTTATTCCAAAGAAATTTCGAGATCGCAATCCATATGCGGACCACAATCATACAGACAGGCAGACAGGATGGCAAGTAAATACCACGCGAAACGTAACTTCCTTTGACTAAGGCAATGAAAAAAACGACTCCTCAACTGCCCACATGACTAAACACTTGCGCATGTATTATCAAAGCCACTGTCTTGTCAACTTCAACAGAACATGTGTTTAAAATGACTTCTTGCATATTTTTTATGTATGTGCCTTTGGGTAGCCTAAGCCATTTAGGTCAGATATTGTTTCTTTTATATCTTTATCTGTTTGAAAACACAGTACGTACCGTTTGCAGTTTGTTCATAGGAGCGTTAGTGATTGTTCCGCGGAGTTCGAGAGTTAACCAGACTCCATCTGAACGTTTAATGTTTGAAGAGGATATTTATCATACCTCATTATGATTTAACATTTCAAATAGTCTTTCGGAAAACTGCAAAACATTGGGAAAATTTGACTTCATTGGGATTCATGCACCATTTTAATGAGAACATCTGTTGGCGATTTGCAGGGTGGCAACAAAAATACATTCATTAATCTATCTCCTGCCCCCCCCCCCCGTCAGATAGAATGATCATCTGTAGGGGCGACTCGGTTTAGTTCGCAGTGTGTACCACTTACGTATGCATCGTTCTGTTGAAGAATAGCTTACACATAAGCGTCCATATGAAGTATGTATGTTGCTTGAGTGTAACGCAGTTAAATAACTTTATGTTAGTCCCTGTCTAAGATTCAACAATTTTACATGTACTCTTACAATGACTGCCCAGATTTCAAGAAAGGGGTCCGATTATCAGCAATACTGGCACACTCTTAACAGTGCTGGTTTCAACGACTGATGTCCTGTTTTCAGCGTCTGCAAGTGTCCAAGAAACTTTAATATACTCCTCCCACTGCTTGCGTCTCCTTCTACGATCGCTAACATCGCTGCCACGACTAACACAGTGTAGTCTGAAGGTTTGAAGAACGCCATGTCACCAGGATGACGATCAGAAAAATATTAAAGCTGCTATCCAACAACGTTGCCGGAATCCAGGCTGTTTTGTGTACCTTATTACCATTTATGGTAATCCCATGTTGACGGCATGGTAATAAATGTTATAAAATTGAAAAGGAATGCGCTGGACTTGAAGGCGAGGCTGCCAGGTATCATACACAGAAGGCTTAATACTAGCTTGAAGAAAATGCAGTTTTGATCGTTTGCTCATACCCAATAAAGAAAGACAAATGGGATTCATTGTTTACGGGTTTAACACCGTCGTAGAGGGGTTTGTTTTGTAACCCGATACCGATGAATCTTCTGTCGTATGCCGAGTCAAATCCAGAGAATGTGGAGCATTCGGGTTTCACAGCAAATACCAAGGCGAAGGTGTTAAAACCTATTCTATCCCCAAAACTGAAGGAAATGTGGAAAAATCGGCATATTTAATGCTGCCGATTTCTTTCACTCCATTTGCCAAGGGCACAAATTTTAAACCAATCAACGGCAAGCTTCGTCCACGGGCGCGGACCTAGATAGATCAATAACGTCGTGTGTATGACGTCGTGATCTTGTTGTGTGACATAGGAATACAAAAGTTTACTATACTTGCAGTGTGACGTCAAACCTCCGAACTCAAAATGGAACGCCATGAAACAAAATGTTTCTTTTTCTGACGCTATGGCATTTGGGCTTGAAGCAGGGAAATTGTAATCATAAAAGTAATACATGTATAAATTATCAGAAACGACAGTTTAATCACAGAACAAAATTATGTAAACGATAACCAAGCATACAAGTTGAAATCATTTTATTTGCGGAAATAAACATTACGACTGAATATTATTCGGGGAGGTAAACGTACCGGCCGAAATGTTTCGTGACACACCCGATGTTGTTTGAAAGGTCATCTCTACTTAATGTATATTTGAACACGGCCCACAATTGTCACCAGGGTAGAATAGGGTATCGGCGGATTTTCCGTCGTAAGTCTTTTGATACGCAGCGTCAAACATGTTGCGTAGAACGGTTTTGTTTATGACGTACAAGATCTACTCATTGTGTTGTGGCGCTGTTGAAACTGCCGTAGAATCTTCAGAGTCACTAAAATGACGTCATGTCTAACTTCGGACCTCTGCTGGTGTCCCATTAAGGGTTTATCACCGCAGTATCGGTGTTTGTTGTGTAATTCGATAAAACTGAGGAAAATATGGAAACACGACATATTTTATGTTGCCGATCTTTGTTACTCCCTCCGCAGCGTTCATGAATTTTACACCAATCAACGGCAAGCCTAGGCAGCTAGAGTTGACCTAGATATTTCAATCACGTTGTCTCTATTACGTCGAGGCTTATTGTTGTGTGACGTCCGAAGATAAAAGTTACTATACATGTATTGTGACGTTGATACATGTATGACGTTGATACATGTATTGTGACGTTTCATGAATATCATGAAACAAAATGTTTCTTTTTCCGAAGTCATGGCTTTTGGGTTTGACGCACTAAATATGTAATCACGAAAGCAATACGTATAAATTGTGCGAAATTATACTTTCATCACTGAGGACAATTCTGATATTTAACCTCAATATAAATTGTATAAACAATGAAAGTAAGTCTATTAAGTATACAAGTTCAAGTCATTTTGTTTAAACAGCTCGACTAAATATTATTCAGGAAGGCAAAGCTACCAGCAAGTATGTTGTGTGACACACTACATGTTGCTTGAAAGGTCATCTCTATTTAATATGTATAGTTGCACACGGCCCACAAATTGACAACGGAGTAGAATACAAGGTTAATTCCCCTCTCTGCGGTAATCTGAAGGGATTGCCTTCATGAGGTTTTACACGAAGCCCTAATGGTAAACATAGACAAAACTTTTAACCATTTCTGAAAGGTTTAATCGTCATAACGTTACAACAACACGCAATAAGAAAATATAAGTTGCAAATTCATTGTTTTTTTTCCATCAATTCAGACAGATTTTAGAGGTGGCCTAATTTTGCACAATTTTCATTGCAAGCAAAAATTTTCACGTTAGGCGTAAGCCATGTTACACCGTGTTATGTAATAATGCGCGGTTTATGTAATACCCACCGTGTAATGTACTAATAATTCCCGTGTTATGCAATATCGACACGTTAGGTAGAGTCAGGCAGAAAAATAAACGACAGAGGTAATAGTAAACAAGAGGTTGTCGGGGATAAGATCAAAGTAATATTAAAAACGATTGTTTTTGATGCGCACAAACGTACACTTCATTGTGCGAAAGCAACTTTGCGAAGGTCTGAGGATTCCGTTGGGCACTACCGCGTGTTCTACTAGAAATAACTATAAATGACACACTGAGAGAACTGTGAGACACTTGAATTAGCACAGAATAATAGAAATGCCTGTTGTCATGCATGTTTTTACCTTATACCGAAATTTTATTACATTACACGGTGAGTGTGACATTACTCGTGCATTATTACATAACAAGGGGTACCAAGCCTTCTTATGTAGTAACAATACATAAAAGTTCAATCACAAGTTTGACAAGACGGTTTGTAACGGTCTTTTCTAATAACATTCAAAATGGCCGCCAAACCATGTCAAAAATGGAAAGTTGTGAAAAGTTTTCTCGCCATTACAATATCTTGAAAGTTTGGCTTCTTTACCTTTTTTGAGGCATCGGAGCTCAAATTAAACAAATAATAATAATAATAATAAACGATTTCTAGAGGTGTTCGGCCTGAACGGCGTGGACCCTAACTTATCAGTTTACCGGCGAGGCAAAAAGTTTACTCATTCATTTATTTATTTATTTGATTGGTGTTTCACGCCGCGCTCAACGCCGACGGCGGCCAGCATTACCACCGCATTGGTGAGAGGCTCCTCAGTTACTGCTCTACGTTAGCGCGCTAAACCCCCCGTCCACGGAGGTTCACAATCGCCAGTTCACTTCAGCAGAGCTGTATGCACATGTATATAGCTGAATTACAATTTCTTAACACGCTTCGACTTGTTCCTGTAGTAAAACTGGTCACTGTAGCTTTCACCCAGCAAAGTATCAATTCACTTCAACATATATAAATATGGCAACTGTTAATTATGTAAACGATACATTTTGTGTATTTGTTTACGGTATAAGGAACCGATGTGATACCATGTATGTCATAGGCCTACTTGTGCTGGAAGTCATTCTGCAGTGGGTCACCGTCTATTGTCATAACCTCACCTTATTTTCGAGAGCACTTTACTACATGCATTTTCCGCAACCACGTTTTAAGTAGGCAGGAGAATCATGTGCAATAAAGAATCAGTCTTTTTGGCACAAATAACAATTCCGCTCCATATTGTTCATGCCGGCGCGTCTGCCTGCATGCAGACGTCAGCTATCCTTCCCAGTATGAGAATGGTAATTGGCCCCAGGAGTTACTTCCCTTGGTATATTTCAAGATAGATCAAGTTTCTAGCACCTGTGAGTAAGACAGACGTCTAACTTGATCCCAGCTAGTAACTAACAGTATACGGACATCTATAATGTTTAAATACTGATATGAAAGCTGTCTGATGTAACGAAAGTTGTATGTTGTGCATCCCCCTATCTTCCAGCTGTATGAGGTAGGTCTACTCATATTTTCCAGTTACCATGTTTAAGTTGCTGGGGTATATAGCTCTACGTATCCGCGTCCTGTGAGTTAGTCCAAGACTCTCCGCTCATCACCACGTTGCGTCACTGATGTTTGGCCATTTACTTTCACGATTTATGCCCCACATGTTTACATATTACGTATAAAGCCGTGTGCCGAGATTGCGACGAGATGGAAACACGGTACGTGTAATCGCAAACGCCTTATTGAACCGGAATCTATGACGCCTATTGTGAGTACCAGGTCGCCAAAGACCTGGCCGGTTCGAATCTAACTCTTCCTGTTTGATTTGTGGCTTAAGTCAACAGTTTTGTGAAGGCCTATTACCTGGCCAATTCTGCTCGTTTTGCGGTTTTCTTATTGTGTAGAATAAAGACAGCCACCATAAAATGAAACATTCCTGAGTACTAAGTTTAACACCAAGAATAGTCTGCCATCAACCTGCAGATGGTCGTGGGTTTCCCCTTCGCTCTGCCAGGTTACTTACCACAATGCTGGCCGTCGTCGTATAAGCGAAATATTCTTGAGTATGCCGTCAAAAACCTATCAAATAAATAAATAAATACAAATAAATAACAAATTTTAAGTCAAGTAAAACAAATTTTGGACATACATGTAGCTGCTGGAATATAACACTCCTAAAAACAAAACCTGAAAGTTATTACAAACGTCATTTGTTTGAGACTATAATTGTGTCTCCAAAGCCTCTGTATATCGGAAAACATTGCAATCCTCCCTGTGATGCTAGTCCCCCAAGCTTATAGAACGCCTATGAAACGGGGTATGATAAGAAATATTATTTACTATTGTATTGTGCTTATCACGACAAAGCACATTTGTATTTCTGTCCATTGTGACAAAAATTTTTACGTTAGCTTAAGATAGTTCCTTCCTTTTAATGGAATGTGGGCATTTTGCTAGATTTACGTGCAGTTTGGTGACACTTTCAACAATTGCTTGAATGTGTACTAAATTGTTTCTTTATGCATGTGGGCTTGTTCTAATTCGCATTCGACTATTTATTACCTAAATTATTTGTATAGCACAGGTGTATATCACACCTAATTTGCTTTTAACTTTTATGATAACGGAATTACATTCGAGAGGGTGTCAGCAAAATTGCTAAAACTGTCCACTGGGTTTCGTGCCACGCCTAGCTCTAGCTGGCCTACCTTGTGCTAGTTCACTCTGCGGTTCTGTTCTTTTATATGATACAGGTAGAAGAGCAAGTTACTGCTGGTGTAGCCGAAATAAACAGCAACATTTCTAAATCAAACGCCTCTTCGCAGCAAAGGACGCAACTAGATGGCAAATCATATTCATGTCGAGCAGGCCGATTGAAAACTTACTCACAGTGACAGATCTGCTGCTAAATATGTTCCAGTTACCTTTACAAAATATTTCGTTATTGTGGATTATATGAATGTGTGAACCGACATGATACTTAAGAATAGCTTATAAATCAAACAAAAAACTGTGGTTCACATAATCATATTTGAATTTTGAAGGGGTTTCCGTCAGCAGTGAAATGGGCTTTAGACCTTACTTTTGTCTTCAGACACAATCACACCTCACTGCTGTACCACCGTAAGGCAGTTTTGTCCATCTTGTTGCAAGGTGTCCTTTCTTTCAAACATTATCCTGGATACACTAAGATGTTCGGTACTCGGAATCAAACCAACCTGCTTCCAACCTTCCACATGCGCTTATTGTGGAGAAAAATACAAAGTTAATATATTACAACGTAGACTTTTTACTTCAATTTATTTTTGAAAAACCAGAAAATTTAATCACCGAGAGTGTACTGTATTTTGGCTTCATGTATAATCTTTAACTAGAGCTCTAGAATTTTATAAACCAAGCGACATGCATCTAGGAAGGGAGGTAACTGTTCGCGCCACATGCGAAGAAAACTGTGAAGGGGTTAATGTCCCTTTATAAACGCAATTGTTCACTTGTCCGTCTGAAGCAAAAATAAAAAAAACAAAACAAATAAAAAAAACAAAACAGGTTCTACGTGGACAACGCACAGAATACCAACTGAACACATGATAAACGACATGGAATTGATGGATATTAATATTAGATAAGTTTGACAAAGAATATGATTAAGATTTTACGCCGATTTGTATGTTTGTGTCTTCCGTTTCTTGTTATCTATATGTATTTTTCAAAACTAACGTACCCTTACCTTTCAATGGTTATTTGAACTTTTAAGTTTGTGCACTGAAAAACTGAATAACTTTTACACGATTGTCGGCTGCAGTTATTCTTTCTTTACTACTTCTATTTAATTAAAGAAAAACACTATATGATGGCCAACAACGGTTTCTCAACTCACAACACTGACCGCAGTCGTGGAAGTAAAATTTTCTGTATGGTGGTAAACAAAAATAAAATCATTGAATGCTAAACGGTATTATTTGTCACCCATTCAATTTACCTGGTTTCTAGGTTTATCCGCAGGAATATCTTTTTCTATATATAAAGACGGAAATAGCAAGAAATTTGTTTGAAGACGCCTGCACTTGCTACTATGATACAGAAAACTCACACGTACGGCATTCAGAACTTGAACGCTAACACGCCCCTTCCTAACATAGTATGAGATTTTCATGTCATAGCTTGACAGTTCCCATATAGTTCTCTGTCGCAGCTTGTCAACATGTACATCATGTGCATGTACATATCCCTTAATCCTTGATGTGTAGAGCGTTTGCCTCTGCAAGCTCCACCGATGTCATCACGGTGAGCGACCAATCTTGGATGGGTCTACACAAACTGGTTTCTTCACTGTGTTTTTGAAATCATCGTTCCACGCATTGTGTATATTACCACGTGACTTGAGTTCTCATAAGGATGTGATCGAGATTGAGTGCAAAGTTTTCAGGCCAACCTAATTCGATAAATCAATGGTATTTAAAGCTGACATTTTCGAACAAGTGATAAATCTGATCTTCAATCTCACATTCATTTCTGGTACTTTATTGTCTATTCTTTCGATGTGTTCCATAACTACATTGTATTTATTTGGAATGTGTTGCTCGGTAATATAACCCTTGAACTAATAACAATATCAATGCGCCCTTCTTTCACGTAAATGTGCCTGTCAAAACAATCAGACCTGGCCTTCTCTCTCTACCGTCTGTGACCGTTAAGGCCGTTAAATGGCATATTTGATATGTAACCCATGTTATCAAATGCATGAAATTATCTCTACCAATCGTTTCAAGAATTTGAGTGAACTTATGTATATACATACCACTTAAATGTGGAGGACCATATCTCTGTTGGTCGCCTTTATATTTTGTCCCAATTTTCAGCCTACCAGAACTTTGCCCAGGTCAGCGTTTTACATGCTTTGGGAACCCATTTGCCTTCCCTTAAGCAAATGCCAGTTCCTGACCGTTTCCGCCTGTTCACCGAGACGTTGAAACTTACCTTGCTTATTCTGACTGTTAATCGTTTGTTTAAGGCTGCAAACATCGTTCTTATTTTATATCGGCTCAGAAGTTTTCGACACAGGTCTAGTTGTAACGGTGATATTGTTGTTTTTGTTTTCATATAATTTCAATAATAAAATGTTAAGTTGCGGTTCAAGGAATGTGGTGAAAACACAACGAAACTACAAACAATTATTTTTTTATGAGAGATCCGGAATCTAGGTGGGGATGTATGAGATTTTATGAGGTTTCTTCTCAAGAGACCTTCAGATGTAATTTTAGCGATATCTAGTCCTACAGAATGCATGCATTCCCTGGGGGCAGGAGTTTTTACGAACACCACAGGGTATCATTTTAAAAGCATTGGGGTCATAAATTTCTTGGTTTACATTTTTTCGTTAATCTATGAAAAGCACAAAGATTGTAATCAATCTACAACATACAATGCTTTCATTCATGTCACAGCCCATCTCTTATAAACAGCTACCAGTGGGAGATTAATCAATCTTTCCTTTTTTATCCAAAACAAAAAGCTAAATCTTGTGACGCATGCATTCTGTTCAATATATCAACCAGATTATCTAGGTAAACAGGTACTTATCTTATCTAGGTAAACACATATGTCTAATATTTGATTACTTAATGATCACATGGGATGTGTATCTATATAATGGAATTCCTTTGTTTTAATCCTCGGAGCGAATTTGATTTTTGAGGCATAAGTTAACTTGTCTTGTGACTTTAAATATGTCATCTGACTAACATGAGAGGACTGTGGACAGCCACACATTGGTTAGACAACAAATCTGATATCTCATTTAACAGTACATCAGCAACACATTTTAAATGAAAATCCCCGCTTTTCTTCCTGTTAGTTCGCATGTTATAGAGAATGTCCGCTCTCTCTTTGTCGGCGTTCAAAGAAAAGAAAATTGTCAAACGACACTAATAGTCAAAGAAATCTGAATTGTTATGGTTTCTGATGATAATATTTCAGATTTTAGTTTGTTGTTTGTTTTTTTGGGAAGCGGTGGGGGCAAATTTATAAAGCGTGTAAATAATGGTACACTGAAAATGGCACAAATATCAATATCTGAGAGCCACCTTAATTGTTCAGCCAGTTGTACCCCGAGCTCCTGTGTGTGTGAATTTAATATTGTACAGCCTTCAAAACATTTGTGCTTTGTGCATTCCCCTCCCTGTCGAAATGTACTGCTATGTGATGTCTACCGGAGGCCTCTTTATAACCTTTATGCACCCTTAGAAACACAAGAGGACTTTCTGGTATTTTGCTCTCCTATTGGCAAACGGTCCCTAGTGGAAAGCAGATGAGGCCATCATCGTACTGTTGCGCCATCGTTCCATCGCCCGGCGATAACACAAAAGATGACACGATCCTGCGATTTGTTGGTACAATACTGTGAAGCGATGGCTGCATGCTACGAAGCGATCACAAGATGTTTAACATCATTCCATCGCTTGTCAGTATCGTGACCTCTCTTCTTCTCGTCGCTGGGCGATGGAACGATGGGACGATAATACAATAATAACCTTAACCGGCTTCCATAGTCCAGAGATTCTGATTATGGATTTACAAAATGGCCAGCCGAGAGAAGTACGACTTTGGTTTGATTTTCTACCTTTCGATCTTGATAGTTTCTCCCTGTTTTGATATAGAAACCTTGAGCGATAGATTTTCATTTTCAGCATATAGTCAGCTTTTCTTTTAGAATTTTATTGATAAATATAAGCCAATTTTGAATGGAGACAAGTTGCCATAATATGTATCAAACATTCTAATTGTATAAAACCCTTTTAACTTATAACAATTATATCTTGCATCTTGTTATAGTGATGCATATCTTAACAACGTTTGCTTAATTTTATATCGTTAGCTTTAACATTAAAATTGTATTATTGTTTCGTATGGCCTTAAACATCTCAAGATTAATAAAGTTACAATAAAAGATCTTGTTTTATGTATAGCTGTCATTATTTTGAGCCTTTCTCATGAATGCGTAGTAAACGGTCACTCTCAAGCTTTGGAAAAGGACATGGGGAAGAGCCTGAAAGAATCACCAAGCGCTTGATCTAAAGCCGTAACCACCACATTGAGCACTGAAAATGAGTAGCACAAAATCAAGGTGACGTAGTTATACCTATGGTACTGGAAAAAAGAAAGTTGAAGGATTTCGACATTTGTTTTCGTTACATTCCAGTTGCGTGTAAACATATGTGCAAGTCAAAAGGATTTTGACTGCCTCGGTGGCGTTGTGGCCAGACCGTTCGCCTCGAGGTCGGCAGATCCGGGATCAATCAGGTGTCGGGTTATACCAAAGACTTTAAAAATCGCACTTGTTGCTACCTCACTTGGCGTCCAGCTCTGAGTGGTTAGGGCAAGGAGCCAGGACTGGTCGGCCCTGTGTCAGTACATTGTGACTGCGTGGGGTGTCATGCCTGGTGTCTTTAGCATGATGTTCTAGTGACCACAACACTTTTCCGGCATGGACTCGCCCCGCCGCGACCAGACACACGATACGCACACACCAGGAGGACTCCTCGTCGTCATATGACTGAAAAGTTTTTCAGTACGTCGTAAAAACCCAAGCATACATACATACACACACAAGGAGTTTTTCGGAAACAAGCACGAGAAGGACATCCTAAGTGATCCCACTACCTATCTCTGTTCAACAACCACTGGCACATTATTATTTTTGGATATGGACGAGCTAAATAACATCAATGCCATGCTTCTCTTGATTAGGTTTAATGATCTAGCATCTACGGACAATTAGATCATGACTCATGGAATATGTTTTTACGACTTCAGATTTGAATTTTTTTTTATATTTTCTGAAAATTTTGAAATTCTGCTGAAGCTTGCTGTATTTCATGTCTTATTTTATCCACAAGAGCTTTTATCAGTTGACGAGTCTTTCACGGACGTCAAATATGATGAGGATTTTTCTAAAAAATCGATTGTAACAACTCTTCTTATAAATAAACACCCCAATTTTCGCCTGCCAGTATTTTTCTGATGTTACATGGAAATGTCTAAGTGTAATCTACATAAACCTAAGACCATTTTCGAGCTTCTTCTTCAGTGACATCGTTAATCATGGACAGTGTGGTTTTTGAATTATTGGTTCTTTTTACAGAACTTTTTCTCTCGACATCTACATGAACCTGGCAAAGGTCACCGTGGTTTGAATCTGCTGCAGAAATGTGCTGTATTCAGTGAGGGTGGTCCTGGTTTACAGACGCACGGGCAACACGAAACTGATCATATCGGCAGCTTCCCACCACAATAACAGCCATATATGTACCTGTGCATCTAATTTCCTGTCAGGGCTTATCAGTTGATCATTCGGAGGCGAAAGCTAATGGACATCCGATGTTTTATCAAATTACTTCGCAGCCGCTATGGCTTGAGACGGCATAACTCTGAAATCTGCGAAATAACAGAATGGAACTGAAGATAAAGCCACGAGGTTTTAGATATAACTGCTGTGAACGTGTCAAGTTACAAAGTGTAATTACTTAAAAGGTTTTTGCCCTTCGCTCTGTGAAAACACTGTTACAAAATCACCATACTGTAGGATCTTAGTAAGTTGTCAACACATGTATAACTAGGTTTGCCAGAAACAAACTTCACTACGACTCCCAAAAATCGCTGTCTATGTTTCGTTCAAATCAATAAAAGCCAATTTAAACACAGAAAATACTGGCTCAGCTAGTAGCGGCCATACAGTAGCTCCACATTTACTTCCGCGGGTTCGGAGTTTGTCGCAAAATATTGAAATTACTTGCCATTCTAATTTTAACGGCTGAAAGAATATGACATGCTATATGCCATTTTTTGACGTAATATTCAATCAGATTGTGCCTTTAAATAAGCCTTAACTCATCTTTCCTTTGTAATTGCCCCCACTCCGTGCGCGTGATCACTATATTGGGAGACACCTGACTAGCGCACAAGCCCAGGCCCCATGACAGATGACGTGAGGGAGGGCCCTGTGCCCAACACCCAATACCCCTTAACTATCGGTCACTAGAATTCTTCATTCCAAAACCATAGACATCGATGGCTTAGCGTTGGCACCGATCCAGTAAGGGTGTAAGTCCAAATTCTGAACGCGCGAACTCTGGATCAGGATCTCTGGCGAGCTGCGCCAGTATCACCAGTCCTGATCGCAGGGAACCCGCGTCAAAGTTCCAGCTATCCGGCATTTAGCATGATTGACAGTCACACGGTCAGCTAGAAACTTCACAACTGCATCCCGCATATGTAAAATCCATAAATATTAAATTTCCTTCACTCTCGAATGGAATAAACAAAACGTTTTGTAAATAATCACCTTTCATGATAGTACGTTTTTGGGGTGTAAAATTTAACTCTACAGACGGAAAACATTTTGCTATCAAGTCAAAACATTATTTTGCTCATTATTTTGCTTTAATTATTATCAAGTTCTGTATAGATAGGTCATGAGCCAGTGCTTTTGTTTACCTTCTTGAGCTGGAAGAATGTGGTATCTACATGTAACTGCCATTTTGTAATATGAATGACATTATATGGAAAACCCCACTTACACTTTGAATAAAAACAAAGCTATTTTAGGTACTTTTTTAGGTATTTTTTCTGCCTGTGCTCACTGCTAGAGGGGCCTTCCTGTTAATACACGACGACAACATGTGATTGCACAGCTTCACGTTCATGAAGACCTGTCCCCCCCCCCCCAGTATGGTGCGTATACATTTACGCCTTAGGTGTGAGAGAAAATTAGATCCAATAAATATGTTTCCCATTTCATTTTATTAAGATTTCTTAACTTACAAGATGGCGATCAGTTTTAGGAGTGGAGGAAACCGGAGTGCCCTGGATATATATGTATAACCATCCACAGGTTGCAGGCAGACGTACGGCTAAAGAGTAAGCCAGTCTAATGTGGAATTATTGCTGAAATTCATTCTGCTGTAGTACTACACTAAACACTCAGTCTAGTATATCATACAGAGAAGACACTCACCTTTGGTCACTGGGCCATTTCCGACTATGACTTGTCCTATTTACTCTCTAAATTTTCCTCACGCCAAAACTCAAAAATTTATAAATAGTACTGGATCGCTCAGATCTGACGAGTCTTTGGAATTCTCTCCCCCTGATTAAACCGATCAGAAAGAGATAACCTCCCCTGATTAAACCGATCAGAAAGAGCTTGTTAGTAAACCTCTTTGTATTTCTCTGCAAATCAAAAACCCCTATCTCTCATCAGACCTACGTAAAATAAACATGAAATAAAGAACAACATCTGCGGAGATTCGTAGAAAAGAGCACAAATTGTGTAGATATTCTGAAACTAAATCCATGATCTAGTTCGCATCTTGGTGTAATTAATATTTTTTTCCTAGAAGAAGCTTAATCGTTATGTGTTTTACCTGCAGTGAGCATAGAGAATAATCTGGCCACTCCCCACACGTCCTGGGGACATAAACATACATGTTCCAAACATACTGAAACATCCCATTAAGATATGAGACACAACTTGGCGTCAAGATCTGTTTAAAACTTTGCAAATAGTATCTAAAAGACAACACTGCCTTTGTGATGTTTATTTAGTAATTGCAGATTTTTTGACAGAGTGTTAAGAAATATTTCTGCTTACTGAAACTCTTTCATACCAGCATATATCTACACTTATCTTCATGGGCTTACAAATGTTTGTATAAAAAACATAAATAAAAGTGCTGTATTTTAAAGTGAACGAATGAAGACAGCTTGTTTGACAATGATGACGCTTTGTCATTCCAAGTATGTAACGCGATGCTTTAGGATGAGGTTCCAAGTCAAAAAGAGATATTCGCCAAAATTACAGTTTTATCTCTTTTTATCTTTTGTCTTGAAGCATGCTTGATGGTGTTCAAAATAGCCGTTTACAACCAATATCACGATGTTGGAATCAGCTACAATTATAAATTTGGAATGAGGCCAAACATCTTCAAGATCGCGGAAAATTGTGCTTTGGTTTCGTTTTTATCTCAGATACTCCACGTGTGACTTCCCAGAGCCCTGGTTAAGCTTAATAAACACATCCCCTCCAGCCGTGAACAACTTTTAATACAAAACTTGTGGTAACTTGCGTTGTTGGGAGCTTTTGTACATGTACATATAATATTGTCTACAGCTAAGACGACCAACGCTCATGTCGATTAGATATTCGATGAGATACACCCCTCGGGAGTTAGGAAGGGAGGGGTGTGTGACCTCAGACTGATTGCAGGTTAATAGTTACCTGGCAGAAGAGACTGTTGTTCTGAAGCAACACACCATTTGATGTAAATTAAAATTACACTGTCAGTAATATAGGGTTTTAGCAAGACTAGTGTCAGTTAATAAATATAAGTATATTCTGACGCCGAAATAACTATGGCGGTCCATTTGAGAGTCTAATCTCGTCTTAAACGGGCCTAGGGGATACAGGTTTATTGTAAGATTGCCACTCTAGCCATATGAACCATTTTAATACAAGTGTAAATGAGATACATTCTTATTAAGCATGGTTATAAACTTGTGAACTATGATGGTAGTGGATTTGGCTACTGATTTGATTTATTTTCCTATTGTCTCTCGGCTTCCAGTGATAAATCTTGACTGCTTCTATTTGCTTGAATCTGCCATAATTTCTCAGGGGGCCTCAGTCGCCGAGTGGATTAGTGAACCAGCGTAGCATAATGACCCGGGGTCCTGTTTCACAAAGCGATATTGGGCTTTAAACTCTGAATTATATGAATCACATACATCAAATTTTGACCACTGATTCCATGCTGTGATAGTGCGATTTCCGCCAAATTTTTGCCTCCAGCATCAAATATTTTGTTTTCTGGAAATGTTAGAATTTGGGGCTTTAGTCAAAAATCACTTTGTGAAACAAGCCCCATGCGCCTCTCACTAATTCGATTGCTATGAGCTCAAGCCCATCTCTCTCTGCTTTCCACTTCGGTCGAAGTGGGAAGGTCCGCTAGCAACCTGCTGATGGTCGTGAGTTTCTCTCAGGCTCTTCCCGATTTCTTCCCACTATAATGCTGGCCCCCGTCGTATAAGTGAAATATTCTTGATGAAACACTAATCAAGAAAATAAATAAAAAATATCTCACTTTATATGCTTTCTTTTGTTTTTAGGGGTTTGCAGGGAAATCTGTTTTGAAACTTGATCATATGATAATTGAACCGGAACGCCTATTATAGTTGACAGCTGGTGTTGGGATATCTATTTGAACACTAAACGCAGCGAGAAGATTTGTGAAAAGCTCGATCGATGGCAAAACTCTAGAACTTTTGGGTGATTTAAGAGTAAAAAGTAATAATATCCATAGACACAGTGGCTAACATCAGAGACGTCTCATCTAAATCATTTCGGTCTTGTATAAGCTGAACCAAACCAATTTTCAATGTCACATTTTCCTTACAATGGAATGCATCAATTCATCGCTCTTCTGCGTTTCCATGCCGGCAGTAACCCATGTCACCCAAATTGTCTACGTCACTGATACGGCAGTAGCACACGCCACCAGAATTGTCCACGTCACTTAGACGGCAATAATCAACGCCATTCACATTGTCCACGTGGGAGATGGCAGTAACTCTCGCCACCCAAATTGTCCACGTCGCTGAGATGGCAGTAATCCTCGCCAACCAAATTGTCCACCTCGATGAGCCAGCAGTAACTCAAGCCCCCTATAACTAGAACGCTATCAATAACACGTTGGCCGTTCACTCACCACTTGGCGTGATTATTATTTTTCTACATTTATTTATTTACTTGAATATTGTTTTCAACGCCATTTTCAGGAACTTTCAGTTGTCCCATGGCGGATAGTCTTATGAGGAGAAACCACCCCCCTTTGAAAAGTTACAGACATACACAGTATACTGGACAGGTGGAAGTGAAGTGGTCTGCAACGAACATTACGCTGCGCAAACTCCACGCTAGCGTCGTCGATCGTTTCTTGTCCCTACGTCCTCACGAACGGCAAGAGTGGAGGAAGGGGATATATGTATGGACGATTTCTGGGACTGAATACAAGTACAGTCTAAAAGCTAATGCGTTAAATTTAACATACCGTTATGTTTTCTGACTGGTTATACAGAATAGATTATCTTACTGCACCATGATAATGTGGAGTACAGCACACGGTTACAGCAACAAAAGTATTCTTGTCGAATAACAGAACATGTATACAACATAACAGGTTGTAGTTATAGCATATCACAGTCTAAAAAAAATCCGTTAATGTAATAAATTAGCTTGTAGAGTGTAACTGATAGCTAGCGTATCTTCCATTGTATTTTCGGCACCAAGAAAGCAACATTTGGGGTTTCTGGGAACTTTTCCTTCCTTGTTCAAAAGCCTTGGTTTGATTTGAAGCTAAAATCTGCACAATGGCACCAGCGTATGACGGCCGGCATGACGTCCATAGGTAGGTTTATCAAAAGACCCCAAGGATAACTATTTATGAATCATAATTTAATGACTGAAGACGCACAGCTGCAAGACAAGAACAATACATAAAAAATTAGTTGAGACTTATGTGCAGTGAAAGTAAGAAGCCCGCTCATAAAAAAATAAAAACATCGAAACGTACCACCTGAAAAAAAAAACAACAACATATCTGAACGTGTATAAAATAAACATTGCGTAAATCAACTGTCGGTTTACATTTCAACATATGCTGTTCAATGAAGAACAAAGCACAACTGCAATTAGGCGCTCTTCAATGTACCTGGCAAAAAGTAGAGCTAAGTAATAACTAATAATTACATGTACATGATGGAGTGGGTTTATAAATTATTGTGTGAGGTGCAGATTATAAATATGTTACCCTTTGCACCAACAGACTTTCTGAACAGGATTTATGTTTATATCCCAGTTAAGCGTAATTGCATGCAGAGGGTTGCACAAAAAGAGCTAGGCCTGACAATAAGCACAAAGAGTGTGCTTTAAGTTACAACCGGATACCACGGGATTCTGATCATGTAGATGTATTCCCTTGCAAATATTCTAGGCAAATTACAAACCTTACAATTCATTTGTAAGGTGACCAAAGGCTACTGTCAATCTGTCAGCTCACGCACTTTGGTTATTTCAGATGAATAAAATGGCGAATATACATATGAAAAGACTTCCGTCCCGAGTCAACACAATACACCAGGCATAGTGATCTTCTCGATACCGCGAAACGTCAAAAACACTTTCGCGTATCAGGTCTTTCATCTATACCCAAATCGACATTAGCTCGTACGTCTTCTAATCCTTGCGTTTCACAGAACACTTTATAAATACTGAATATAGTCGAAGTAACATAATAATATGCCATTAATAACATAAACATCGATATATCAGTTGTATTGTTTACGTAGGGGAAGTTAAAGAAGAAACTGTCAGTATCATCACCGGCCCGCGATACATCATACCGGCAGATTCCGAGCATATGAGTGGGTGTCATCAGGGTCACAAGGGGAGCTATGCCGCCAGATTTCGAGCAGAGGGGCCGGTGTCACACAAGAGAACGAAACCGCCAGATTCTAAGCGGATGAGTGCGTGTCAGAATGAACACATGGGAAACCAACTCCGCAGATTTCGAACAGATGAATCAGTTTCATCAAGGACAGATGGTTAACTATACCGGTAAATTCCGAGCAGTAGAGTCAACATGGTAAGTGTGCCAGTGTATTCTGAACTGATGATATCATCGTGGTGTCATGACAGACCCATGATGAACTATATACAGACAGATTCCGAACAGATGAGTCCACATCATCACAGACACATGATTAGCCATGCCAATAGATTCGACGAGGTGAGTCTTTATCATGACGGACAAACGATAAACCATCCCGGGTGATTTCCTAGCCATTCATTATGTGTGTTAAATCATCAACATTCTCCAATGGACGACTCGTCATTTAATGTACACATGTACATACAATCAGCGATATCGCCAAGATGTTTTCCATCTTTCCTCACTCTAAGTGTTCGACAGGCTTTCCCATGGGAAGGAACACAAGAATGATGATAGTTGATATCGTGGAACCAATTAGAAATAACCAGAAGAGAAAACGGTCCATAATTTGAGCCACCAACCGCCACTCGTTTACTACGTCCTGGTATTCTTCCTCACTGTCTTGTTTGGAAATTAAAATTTTAAGGTGATTTGTGATTTTATCCTTCGTTTCCCGCTGACCATGCTTGTCAAAATAGCGAGCACGTGACACCGTACCTTGGTGATGCCGTAAACTGCCATTGCAGTTTTTCTCGTCCGTGGACTCCATAAACGTGGAGAGACATATGTCGTCCTTACGTACGCTGGAGTCATGGCCCTGCAGTTGCTTTACATTCGAGCGCATGCATACCAGTCTGGCGATTACCTCGAACATAATGACTCGCAGCCATTTTGGTACTCTCTTTTGATGGGGGCTCACGTGATGCAGCTGCAGAACAAACACTGTAAGTATGATGGACAACGACGTCATGGCCATGGTCACCGTCAAATATATCCCTGGTCAAGAAAATAAAATCTGTTAATTAAATTAAGCTCTAAGGTCTTTACCAATATAACGCACCAACACAGCAAAACGTTAAGTGTTACTCTTACTCCTAGTTCTTGCTTACTTTTTTATTTATGTATTTATTTGAAGTTTTACACAGTAGTCAAGAATATTTCACTTTACGACGGCGGCCATCATTGTGGCGCGAAGAAACCTGAAAGGGGAGGGTGGAAACACACGATCATCCAAAGACTGTTGGCAATTATAACATGAGCTGGTCTTGAACTCACAGCGACCACACTGGTGACAACAAATGAAGTATTATGACACTGGATTTGAATTCTGATGTTATTCATCAGCCTAGAACACACCTTGCGTCTTTCCGTCACCTTTGAAAACTGTCATCTGATTCCTATTCAATGAATCCGTCCCAGATATTTTACTTTACGTACTTTCTTAGTCCTTTGATGGTTGGTGTTAAACATTGTTTTCGATTATTGACCCCAAATGCCCATTTTAGTTGACGGCTGGTAGACGAATATTTCGACGCTTTATTCAGGAGTAATGTTGCTGGGCTGACACTAGTTTGCTTTAATACAAACTAGACACCTACTGAAAGAAGTCAACCATCGGAGATACTCTCCAGACATTACCAGCCCTAATGAAAGTGGAAATTTCTGGTTGATGTTATAACCATGAGACAAAAGAAACGAACAGAACAGAAAAGCAGAACATGTTTATCAAATCGGATTGATAAGAAGGTACATTTTATACATTTTAACAGTAGCTAAACTCTAACATGGCTCGAATGAAAATCTATTCGCTTTTTTTAATTCTCAATTCTACCAATAAATTTTACAACTTACCAATAAGTGGTACAAACTCCGACGTAGCTGGCATATTTTCTGCTATAAGTAACATGAAGACCGAGAAAGCTAGCAGTACTGTGATGCCTAATGTAATCTTTTCGCCCGAGTCTGGAGGCAGCCAAAATCCTAGCAGGCTGAGAATTGTCAACCACAAACACGGGAAAATAATATTAAACAGGTAGTACAAAGTACGCCTGCGCATGGTTATCGTGAACGTCACATCCGGATAAGGTTCAACACAACACGCGTAGTAAACCTCATGGCGAATGATTTTGATGTCAATAAGTTCCCACTCTCCACTGTAAACATAGTTGGCTAAGTCCACCTCCGCCGATCTGTTTGTCACGTCCACTTGGAACCCATCGTATGTCCACGAACCAAACTTCATTTTGCAGCTTTGGTCATCGAACGGGAAATAAGTAATATCGATTTTACAGGAGCTCCTTAGTTTGGCAGGAGGTGGCCAGAATACACTGCCATTGAAGTCCACCATGGCCTTACTCTGCATATACCCTGTTGTGAAATCGTCGGCACTGAAACCCAACAATACAATTATGTGACAAAAGCCTAGCGTTATGGTGTGGGGGGTTAAAATTTGGGACACTCACTAACTCTATCCGCATGTGAGAGTCATTTTGGACGATCAAAATGTTCACAGGCCCGAATGCAGTTCTAACTAACTGGGCCGCCGATCAGGGTCAGGCGTATTGTCCAGTTCCTGGCAAAATGCTGCGGTTCAGGGTCCTAATCCGGACATGTCGGTTTCCTCTATCTGTTAGCTTGACCTTGAGTAAGAGCAGTCTTGAACAACATCCAGATCAATTCGTTAAATAAAGATTGCGTACGAAAAATGAAGAAAAAATGACGACTTATGTCAAATATAGGACGGCTAATACATATCAAGCTAGTTTTCTGTGCTATGTGGCGTACCGTGAAAAAATATCGTTGGCTACATCAGCCACTTCCCCGGTTGGAATGGTAATGCAAAAATGGTATGTTAATTAAACCTTATAACTATATCGTTAGATTAGTAACAGCTCAAATCTGGGTTTGATATCAACATGAAGTTCATGTTTGGGAGTTTACAAAAGAAGAGGATGCCTTTATACAGTTTGAACAAACACAGCACCTGTTGGTTGGACAGAGTGACGTCGCTATTCTGTACAGGTGCATTAACAAGCCCAGGTATGCAATAAACTTTGAAGTTATTGTAATGTATATACACACGCAGCGTGATGATGGTAAACTGGAAAGCTCGATGCAAGTTATAACATATTTTATAGTTAAACAGTGAAATGATGTAGAGGTAAATCAAATGGTTTCATTGCCTTCCTAGTTTGTACACGGATGGCATGTTTTGTATGATTGCACGTATATCAGTTGTGAGGACTACCGCGTTACAGTTGTTACAGACTATACTCAAGGTAGACATCGATTTTTTGACAATGTTCCACATTTAGATTATTTATCGACCCCCATTTATCGGTTATAAAATCAACGATAAACCTTTCAAAATGGAAATAAGCAGGAGAAAGCCCATGTAAATACTTCTTGTTTGACTTAAGCTGACGTGCATCCGGTCTACAATAACTCCCCATATGAAGCACGAAGCCTTCGCAAAGATATTATATTGGAGACGAAGAGTTACAGGGGATTAATAAAGGGTGATTTGTTTCGGCAACGAGCACTCCAGTAACTACCTTGACCATGGTCAAGTTTCGATTTGTAATTTAAATTTTCTCCATTATTGATTCCCGTGATACATGACCAGGTGCACTACGACAAGCTTAGTCTTACCTGTTGTACAGAACGATGTCCGGAAGCCAGATTTTATCACAGGGAATGCGCATAATCTCCAGGCCATTGTAGTCCTTGGGGTTCCATTTTAGCCGCTCATCTATCCATTGCTGTGAACATAGACAGTAACCTAAGGTTAAAAAAAGTGGTATCTTTGTAAGGTAAACACCTGGTATCTTTGAGCATAACAACGGTAAATAGTATGAATATGAATAAATGTCACATGAGTATACATCAGTACGGATAGTCTCATTCTACCTGTCACCACGAACGATTAAACCCAATGCAAAAATGAAAAGAAAAACGCCTTTTTTAAACTGTGACACGTATTGTTTTACATCGTTTTTCCCCAAGATATATCAAAATGTGGTGGCTTTGTGAATACCACAGAGCAGTCTGTGTGGTTTTATTTTATTTCCATCCCCTGTTCTTGTCCCAGTCTTACTTTATTTATTTATTTATTGATTGATTGATTTATTTATTTATTTGATTGGTATTTTACGCCGTACTCAAGAATATTTCACTTATATACTACGACGGCCAGCATTGTGGAGGGAGGAAACCGGGCAGAGCCTGGTGCAAACCTACGACCATCCGCAGGTTGCTGCCAGACCTTGCCACGTACGGAAGGACAAGAAGCCAGCATGACCTGGACTTGAACTCACAGCCACCGAATAGCACGCGAACCAACTAGCCACGGAGCCCCCCCCCCCCCGCCCTCCCCAAGCTTAATTTAAGAAAACAAGTAAATTCTCTCGCTGACAACTGTATCAGTGGTCGAGCGAGTGAGAGAATCAGGGTTCCCCGTCAAAGCTTTGCTTTATGAACCATGTTCCGACTGGAGGACATACGTGTACGACTAATATTGCCCACTCTTCCTAGAGTAGACGATAGCCAATCAGAATATAAAGTAAACGGTGTTGTCGGCGGACAGCACATATAAATTTTGAACGCCCCAGGCTATACACCACAGAGGACAGATCCAGTTTTCCGTGGAAACGACTGCTTAATCCGCCGTCAGAAAGTCGTTCATGATTTAACGGCAAACGCGTTCTGTTCCATTATCTTCCAGATCGGGGTAGGTTTGGTCAAAAGTCGGTCTCTGGATGATTTAAAGCACTGCCAGAAAATTGCCTTTCTTCACCATCTATAGCTGAAAGGAATGCATCAATTTATGCCTTAATTGGATTTTGAATGTAAACCTCGCCATTAGTTAAACGCCGAGCGCGCTAGTTCGTTACATGAATGTCCGCTGGTAAGAGTGTAATGCTGTATTGTTATACTTATGCTTTACTGAAGATGCCAATTCGCCAGTCATCAAAAGCTAATGCCAACCCATGTGTGATTGAAAGAGGTTTCCCATCTTGCTGCTGTTGTAAATATCAAAGAAATATACGTTAACGCATGGCAGGGTCTGTAAGGAAATCACGAGCTTTATTAGTCCACCTAGGGACACAGACATGCAAGAAAACCAAGTTTGTCGAAAAAACGCAGAATGTCTGTATTTTGTGTTTCTTGAGGCGTGAATAGCAATACAAATCAGTATGCATTGCCACGAAACTATTTCCGGCGGAAATATACCATGTTTCGACATATTGGCAAACATTTTCAGGAAATTAGTTTCCATCCCTGCCGCTGTTCTATGTCCACTGCCAAGTTGACCAGCCATTGATCTCAGAAGGCACGTATTGTCAACTTCCATGACGTTCTTATTCAC
The DNA here is from genome assembly GCA_016165875.1 of Acanthopleura granulata. Classification (NCBI taxonomy): domain Eukaryota; kingdom Metazoa; phylum Mollusca; class Polyplacophora; order Chitonida; family Chitonidae; genus Acanthopleura; species Acanthopleura granulata. The sequence continues at coordinate 29,013,729 of JABBOT010000005.1, read as the reverse complement.
AAGTCACTTTCAAGGTCTGTTTTTAGTGATCAAAAAGAAGAAAATTCTTCTGATATTACCCATTCCAGAGATGATACAGCCCACTGCAAGGAATGCTTGCCGGAAAAAGAATAGTCTGATCTCATATTTGTAATTGACAGTGGTTAAAGAGGTAGTAAGCCTTAGCCTGAGCTAAGTTTTAGATTTTACTCCATTTCCCCACGTATTTGTTTGAATTGTAAGAAGCGACAAAAAGATCATCAAACAGACACTCTCATTTTAAACTATATTCACTTTTCTAAAAGTGAACTACATTTACTTTTCTAAAATTTAGATAAAACTTCTGCTAATAGGTCTGCAATGGTTCTTCTGTTGATTTCATCATTACGCCTACATAGGAGACTCGAAATGCTATAATTACTCTTTCGCTATTAGAGGAGTCCGGGCTTCGGTGTCCACAACTTCATTGTCAGATAGAACCGGAATGAAGACAAAACACTTTTCAACCTGAAATCTGCTAATTAGAGAAAAAAAAGTGTCGTAGTCTTCTGAGCAGTGAAAAGACACTGAGCGATAGTGAAGGCCAGTAACATCCGCAACCAAAATATCAACTACATATTTCAACACAACAGACTAGCCATGTCAGACAGGCGATCCAGAATTCTGGCAAAACGTTTACCAAGATGGGCGATTTGGTTTGATCTGGGAAACTTCACTGTAAACCTCTCCTCTGGTAATTGGTGTGGTGGCAGTGCCCTGCTAGAGAATCGATAAGAAACTCGTCAAGATGATGCTTAGGCTGGGCTAACCCTAATGCTGCCGCTGTCTTATCCGCGCTATGCGGTTACTCTAGGACGTGTCGCTGCGATAGCCCAAGTCCCTCGTCTGTTTATAAAGACAGACAAACCAAAGTGAAGTCGTTGGGTAATGGAATTAGCCGGACTTTAAGCCTCAGTTTTCAACGTTGGGCTCGCTTAATCGTGATAAGCCTGCCTAATTTATCAACTGTCGTCGCCATTTCGTAGATCAGGATGTTTAGTTAAGCAATCTTAAGAAATACCTTGGCTATCTGCTTGTACTGGTGACGTAGTTGTGCTAAGGCTTTTCTCACAAGTGCCTGCAGAGATTATGATATGATAGGCCTCTCGGAATTGTAGCCAAAGCTTTGAAACAGCGTGGAAGAAAAATAAATTAGTTTGCATATATGATTCTTTGTAGCTGAAAATCTTAGTAACTGAGATCACAAATACATGTCGTAGAAGAAGAGTAGAAGATTAGAAGTTTGGACGCTTTTAGAGTGAGTGAATGCTTGCCGTTTAAGGTCGTACTGAACAATGTTAACAATGTCATATGACGATGTGGGGGCCCTTCTGGTGTGTACATGTAGAGTGTCTTCTTGTGGCAGGGCGAGTACATGTCGCCAGTGGAACAACATGCCGAAGACATCAGACAAGATCACCCAATCCAGTCACATTATACTGGCGCTGTGCCGACCAGACCTGTTTCCTTGCTCTAAATTCTCAATGTTAAGGGACTAGTGAGGCACCAACCGGTACCATTTTGAAAGTCTTTGATATGATCCGACATGGGATTAAAAATGGATCTCCCGACCTCGAGGCGGACGCTGTAACCATGGACCACCGAGGCGGTCGTTGTAACCACAGACCACCGGGGCGGTCGGACGCTTTAGAGATTCAGTCATATGTTTCCATGACTGAGGTTTAATTTGACATACACATCTAACACATATGCAGGTTATATTTGGATATATTTGGTCTTCAACAAAGGGAGCAGAACAGCACAAGTGTAGCTGTACAAGCAGAAGATCACTAGTGGGACTGTATAAGCAGAACAGCACAAGTGGATCTGTATAAGCAGAACAGCACAAGTGGATCTGTATAAGCAAAACAGCACAAGTGGTACTATACCCATGAATGCCTCTACAGCTTATCGTCACCACGGCCCCAACTCACGCGTTCGACAAGAAACTATAGTAGAGACTACGTGCTTTTAATATACTAACGGTGGTTGTGTGATGGCTGCTGAAGACAGATCTGTCTAAAAATCAAACAATAAAGGACCCATGACATGTTTTCTTGTTTGATACGAGATAATGGATGAGTTTAGCGGTATATATGATATAATATCTAGGGGTGGAAGGGCAGTTATTAAAATTGAAAAATATGTTTAAGTTGTTGACCGATATATCTAGAATATCTAACAATTTGTCGCTCCTCTAGCAGGCAACTCATTTTCCGACAATAAGCAAACTTGGGATTTCTGATAAATTGCATTTACTGGGGATACAAGAGCAAGCGCGGATTATCTTTGAAGTCAAGTGAGGGATTTACAGTGAGCAGCCCTCTTCGTCAGTAAGATTATCATGTGTGAAGCACCTGTTCTCTCTGATAGTAAAGACCTTGGGGGGGGGGGGGTTCCTGAAAGCGGGTGTACGCCCATCTCTGATTCATTAGACTGCAGATTGTGGATTGTGGAAGGCTTCATATTTCAGGGGACTAGCTATTGACAATGATAAATATGACGTGAGCGACCCAGGGTGGACCGGAGAACCACTCACTTCATCAGTTCGAGATTAATTCCTTGTGCTGGAATGAAAAGCCGCAGTTAGACCACGGTTTGGATTGCTGGGTTAATCTTCACCGCGGATATTCGCTCCAGTAGTTTTCGTTACGCTTTCAACGATTCCCATTTGTCCATTTCTCAACAGTGAGGCACTAGACCTGCATCGTAATCTTGGTGGTTAGGAGCGAAATTCCTCGCCGATTGGTGTGCACTGATGTAATCGTTATCACATTAACGTAATTGGAGTAAGAATTAAGCAAAGGAATTTGTCGACACCTTGTGAAACTGCCAATGGAGGTAGTGGCTAAATGTCAAAGATAATAGAAAAAAATTGCAGTTTTACACAAGTGCCCTGATATTAGTTTGTGAGGGACGTTTTCATATTTCCGTTCCGCTGGAAGGGTAAATTGACCATATTCAAATGAATAGAAGCAGAAACTTTAAACTCATTGCGTACTTTTATGAACAATGCATTGCTTCTATCAGATCTAAAAAAATAAATTAACTACCGCCAAGTCCCCTGATGCGCCTGCAAGGAAAAATAAATTTCCACCAAAAGTGATATTAAAAAAGATTACAACATTACCGAATCCATAAAGCTGCGCAAACGTGTAAAGGGGAAGTGCACAGACACACAAATCCTTCTCACTATTTTACGGATTTCTTGAATCTCGGTAGCTGTTGACAAACGTAAAATACACATTTTTGTTGTTTCTATTGCCTTGATCTTTGAACCAAACAATTATTTTTCTCCAAATTTTAATTAACGAAAAAATTAAGGTACACCTAAAGGAATTGGCTCGAGAAGTAATTACACTTGGGACATCTCACATTTTCTCTTGTACCGCATAAAAATCACATAAGCAGCTGAAGGCAAAGCACGCTGATGATGAACCGGTGTGATTGAGGCCATGGGGATAGGAATGATGCTAGATTTCCGCTCCAGTTGATTTTAAAACAGATATGCTGTTAACTGGCCTGTCAATTGACCCGAATTTGTGCATTAGCAGACATTTCGATGAACTGGCAAAATATAGCATTAGCTATCATTCTGCTTGCCAGTTTATTGTTACAGCCACATGAAGCCCAGGTCTGGCAGACTTATCATTTATTATTGTGTAAAGAAAACGTTTCTGAGCCAGCAACGAACTGATTGAAAGGCCATATCGTTTTTCCAGCAAGTTTCCTCCGTAGGCTGAAGAATTTAGTATTGTTTGGATCAACTCAAATGAAGAAAGGCTTTCACCCAAGTTCGGGTGAGGATTTACGGTCCGTTATCAACTAGAAGACGATTCGGGTATTGGGCCTCATGTATGAAGTGCTTGAATCAAGCTGTTGAGGTCGTCTTAGCTTAAGGAGTCGGGAATATTTGCATCAGTCTGTTACTGACGTCAGATCTGGTATCGCATTTCTTCAAGTTAATTTTTTTTTTTGCTGAACGTGATGAAAGAAAAGATAATGTATGCTGTATGCTGTGATATAACACTACAAGCATTTTTTCTGAGTATATATAAAATACCGCTAAGAGAAATAAATCAGAATCGACAAAAATATATTTGAGTTCTTTCATTTGTTAAACCGCGCTATATTGAAACTATATCGTTATATTGAACAGATAACGATAGACAAGGTTTAAACCGCGCTATATTGAAACACCAGATAACGATAGACAAGGTTATATTTGTCGGATAAGAAAATGTTCACTCGGGTCATTACTTGGCACGATATTAAAACAAGTGCCAAATTTCTGTGAAATAAATGTGTTTATGCAACTCACCAAACCCGTTAACCACCATCTGATACAATTTTACTTTCGACTGATAACAAAGACAAGGAACCCGTCGCATCAGTTAATATAACCCTTTTGAATCAATCGCAGCTGTTAACAGAGGTTGTATAACCCATATGAACCCATCGCAGCATTTTAGAGACTTTGTGTAACCCATATGAACTTATCTGAAATGTCAACAGCGGTTACGTAGCTCAGATGAACAAATCACAGCAGTTAACAGGGATTATATAACCCATATGAACCCATCGCAGCTGTCAACATAGATTTTATAACTCATATGAACCGACTGCAGCAGTTAACAGAGGTTGTATAATTCATATGAGCCCACCACAGCAATTAATAGAGGCTATATAACTTATATTAATTAATCGCAGCGAATAAAAGAGGTGAAATATCCCTTATGGACCCATCGCAGCGGTTTACACGGGTTATATAAACCATTTGAGCCCATCAGAGCAGTTAACAATGATTATGTAACCCATATCCTAAAACTTGCATACGTCACTTAAGTATAAATGGTGTTAAGATGAAGGAACAATCACATGTCTATACGAAGAGACCATATCAGTGGGAAACATGTAATAGCGTGTAATAAAACATGCTTCTAAATTTATGACGATATATTTAATGTGAGAGGCAGCGCATGTTCAAGATTAAGTTTGCCTAAAAGGTTGGACAATATATGTTTATTTAGGCGAAGTATTTTTTCTAGCCGCTACTATGACAGCGGAAATTGACATCTGACCGCACTCCGTCAACTAGCATGAAACACAGCCATTTTGTTTGAGCTGTGACGAAATTGTTCCAAGCGCGGAACACTCTTGTCAACTGAGAACTGTAGTAAGCTGCAGGGGTTGTCGTTGAAACTTAAGTATAGGTGTAAATATATAACATGAAATGATCAAGAAACCTACTCCCGCCTCAACACGATGGTCTGGAAATACTTTACAGTGTTCTTCATGCATGCACTAGTTACAATCAAAATATATAACATTAAAACAGTGTTTTGTCGCTATGTGATTACATGTTACATTGACAGTCAACTCAGAACATTTACGTCACAGCTTTATAGACAGCTGATATCTCCTGGCTCTCTGACTGGTCAATCCATCATAACCTAAAAAGCATGAGCGCCTCCAGATCCCCAGTCGACATATTCCAAACTTCAAACAAAGATAATTGAAAGTTTTTGCATTCAAGAACAGAACTTTGTAATCTTCTTCATGAAGTATTAATCATTTAATTCCTGACTTTAATTCCTTTATGAATCTTACATTAAACTGAGATTTGGATTATCACTTCAGGAACAACTATGGTGTCATTCGAAAGGAAGAACTTTGTATTTCCTCCAAAGCTACAAAAAATGAGTTTCCCCTGTCATATTTTTCCAGTGATGGGAATTCCCGTTCAGAGACACAACTATCTCCACAACGCAGAGATTAGACTGATCTGAGTGTCACTTTCACCCAACTATAAACAAGAGATTGCTGTTCATGTTTACATAATGTGAAACTGTGATGTTTTGTCTTTATAGATAAGCATTTCCAGGCCTCTTACGAAAACGTGGTACGCATGTAATATGTAAAACTTTGACCCACGGCGTTTATGTCATGAATGTTTGTGAAACCGGAACTTTTGAAAGTCTAAGAAACCACGTGTAATGACAATTCAAACTTCTGGTGCCATTAGCTATCAGCTGTTTAGAATTTTTCATTCCTGATTGAAGTAAAAAATGACTAAGCCTACGAGTTCATTTTCGACTTGTGTCATCATTTCAAAGGGGTTTTACGCTTTTCTTTATTATTCATAAAGGCAATATTGTCAACACACAGAAAAACATTCATCTATCACAGTTTAAACTTCAGAGATCATAAGGCAACAACTACTGTCAAGCTATAAATTCAGGCTAAAACCAATCTCCACATTCTGAAGTGAGTCCTAAGAAATGGAATCACTATAGCCTAAGGCTTAGCTTGACCTTCTGCTGCTGCTGCTACCCGACTAAGCATCCCCAAGGCCTGGCCCGTTTGCATTGTTTCCATATTATTGTGTACGTGCATTAAATGTGCTGACAACAAAGCATTTTGAGTAATTCTAGACCAGCAGTTTTGTGCATCACTTAACATCATTGCATTTTCCCTTTTTACTCAATTGTTGTTAACTTTGTCCAGTAATGAGATCTCAGAAATTAAGGTCATACTTCCACGTGTGGATGAGACCTGCTAGTTCTACAGTGTCAGCAAATATAGCTCAGACACAAGTCATAACTTGGATCAGCATGCAGAAAACAAACCAATAAGCACAGACTTTCCGTAAGCTCAGAATTCGCAGATTAGAGCCACAACGAGTGTATGCCCATTTGTACGCACAAGCATCCTTGAAAAAAAACCTGCTTTTTAATCACTCTCCACAAATACCAGGATTTCGTCAACTTACTGTATTTAAAGGTCGAAACAAGCAACCTTATTGACTTGTCAAGGGAAGGCAATCTGTTCATATGTGATGCAGAAAATATCAGAAATTTAAACAGATGTCACCAAAAAAAAAAAACCTCATATACACTGGTATTTTCTGTCCTGGCACATAATGGTCGTCACCCAAAGCATGAGGTTTTTTTTTTCTTCACATTTTCGTTTTCCAGTTGTATGGTGGAATTCTTCCATACAAAGCATATACCTTCACAGAGGTGTACTGGTTTACAAGTTCTTGAAGAATGTGTAATTGACGTTTTGCCTTACCTTGGTGATGAGGTGATATATGACGGGTAGTAGTATTTTATGATTTCATGATATATTAGCATCATCATAACAGCTTGGACACGGAGAGAGCACGTAACTAAATTATCCCTTGTAAATCTGAATTGTGTGGCAATGTATTACCCTATTCACTATTTTAGCCATTTGTTTGATTGATGTTTTATGCTCCTCTTAAGGATATATGCGCTACGGGTAAAAAAGGGACAAGAAAGGAAGCCCTTCTCACTTCTGAAGTAACGACAAATAAGGGATGTAATAGTGACAAAAAAAAATGTTTGCTCAACTGAAAGATATGCACAATGGAGATAACACACTTTCAATCCTTCATTAGGGGAACTGTTCGTGGGTCACATAACAACGGCTGTGAGAAAGGAGCGTCGAGCTTTTTCCACCAGCCTCAAAAAAACTTAAATATTAAGCACCAGTCTGCTGACAGCGAAACCAGCTAATGAACAGAACCGCGCAAAAGAAGAGCTCACAAGTGAGAAGCCCTGAAAAGGTCATTTGCATTTCAGAGTAGGTCGCATTCTTTTGATTCGATCAGATGAAGTTACAGGGCAATTTGTTCATCCCAGCGATGGAACAAAAATATCTTTGTTTCTCAATAACACACATTACATGTATGTGTACAAAATATACGATTTCTTCTGCAGTGTTAACACGCTCTGCTCTTATGTAAAAGTGCTAGGCTATTTACACTCGGTAGACGAAGTCACGGGGTGACTTTTGCCGAAGACACTTATGTTCCGCAGTATAGCTGGTAGTGAAAATAAACAAAACTGTCTTCACTATGTACAAATACTTCAGTTTATTGAGCCATATTGCCATTAAACTCATGTTATTAATTAAACCTTGACTGTAAGCCTTTCATGGTGAAAATTTATGCAGATTTGGAAGGTTCACATTTGCGTTAGGTGACGTCTTTGTCAGCACATGTGGAAATGAAATATGGTCAAAATTGTTGCGTCGCATGCGCATTTAAAGACTACACCACACTATTAGGGACAACACATGCTCTAAACAGCACCTATGGCATTTTGTTAATTTTAATAAAGAGAAAGACCTCGTCAAAAGGATCTTATGGTGAGTGCTAAGACAATTAAGCTGTAATCACTGGGGTTTTTTTCACCAAAATAAACGCAGTCAAATGTTTTGATTGTATGGTGGGTTTTATGGACCATATTGATAATGTGGTTCACCAGTGACTTCTCGCCTACTTTTCTATGGCACTAAAGCAGAAATTTAAGGTCATGTTACCGTTTCCATACACAGACAAACATTAGAGGATTACTTTTCACAAGAATTTTATTCAGACCTGAACATAAAGGTGTACAAAATGTTGTGTGACGTCACTGGTGAACCACTTTATCAATGCGGTCCATAAAACCCAACATGCAATCAATACATTTGACTGCATTTATTTTGGTGAAAAAAAAAATCTAGAAAAACTCGGTGAAGATATTTTCATATACAGTTTTTAATGATTTTTACGAGGGCTTTCTCTCAAAATGAGCATTGTTTGTAACAGTCTATGCTTTTGAACAGCGACCATGACTGAAATAACAAAGTTCAATTTCAGTAAGAATAAATGAAAGAATGAACCGCTAGGGTTTTAAGGCCACATGAGCACTATTGGAGCCGAACGGGAGTGGGAACATGGTAGAACCAGGAAACAGCTAGGACCTTCGACAGGACAATGAAAATACCCAAAATCACGACAAAATGAAAACAAGCGCTTTTAAAACCGGCCAAAACACAAAATTCATTCATACCTGGAACACCACGTACACTGGTAGAAATGCCCGTGTTTTTACATCACTAACTCCGGAATTTCTACGAGGGTCTTACCAGTTTAGTCGCTTTATTGGTAAAACATCCGTAATAAATGAAGCACGTGACCTCTGTGGGGTCCACATATTACTTCACACGATGATATTAGGGCCGTAATAACCGTTATTTTACAGTGAAAACGCCTGGGAGCTTTTTTTCAAGTCTTTTACTCGTACTTCTACGCAGATTTTATAACAGTGTAATATAAAATTTGAATGCCATGATATGTTTATACTGATATGTTTAGAAATATATCAATGTCATGTCAATAATATGGTCCGTTCTCTGATACGCTCTACGCAAAAAGTGTGTAATTACTTATTTGTTGTATTTATTTGTTTGATTTATGCCGTACTCAAGTATTTGTCACTTACACAATGGTAGCAAACTGTATAGGTGGAAGAACACATAGACGGCGGTATAAACCACCACGTAGAGGCACTGGTGAACTCTGAAACGTGTGTCAAATGTCTCCTTATGGAAGCAAATGATCTTCCCAGAGTTAATGGATTATAGCACCCAAAATGACCTGTCGTCACCGAGGAACCGGGAACAATGAGAGCGGTGGAAGCTGGATTATCTCTCCAAAAACGACACCGACTCCACGCCTCTTGTCGTCTATCTCGAGAAAGGCAAACACCTAATTCACTCGGCCACGACCAGCTTCCCGACGTTAATGTATTCTACATAACAGTTAAATGGCATGTGTAATCGTGTGTCAGTTAAATGCAGCACCATTCCGCTGGACTAAGTACGGTCTCGAGACGTGATTGTCGAGTTTTCGCCGCGGTTTTCTGCAATACAGTGGATATTCGGCGAGGTTGTATCACAAAAATTGCATCAAAAGTAAGTCAAACTTCTTGTGAACAAATCTGGAAAATTGCCTGTCTGAAATGGAAAAGCAGCCTAAGTGTCAAACGAAATTAAGTTAAGATGGGCTCACTGGGCAAGTGTTACGGTCAAAGAAATCAAAGATGTTTTCTTAAGACGTGATTTGTCACTTCAAATGGAACCACGATGTTCAATGAAAGCTCAGTGTCAGCGGTTTAAATCATGAGCTGGCTGAAGTACGCCACAACGTGGGAAATGGGTGAAATCTCAGTTCTCACCTCATACAGGAGTGTCGGGACTAAGCTTCTTAAACAAGGCCTCGGGGTGACATCTATGTTACGTAAAAAGAGATTCAGGGAAAAAACAAGTGTATTGACAGTAATGCAGGTCATTGTGCAGTCCAACTGAAGGGGATCTGTACACATGATTATTCAAAAGCCGTCATTATCTTTAGGATCATGACGTTTTGCAAACTTGTCCAAAGTAAAGACATAAAATGGCACAAGAATTATAGTCATAAGTAAACAAAATGCCCCTAGATAAAATATCTCTGTGGGATAAATCACCGGTTGGCTTTGTTAGATATGAAGATAACCTTGTTGCTATATAACCGCTTAGTCGTGATCGTTCGTGTGTGTTTTAGGCGTACTGTAAACCAGCCGCGACATTTCTGCCATCTGTACGGCAACTTCACTGTGAGTATTATATCAACAATCCATTTCCTCAGCTACAAATTTGATTGCTATATATTTATCATCGGTGTGTATTACAGCCTTGTGGTATACCAGAAATAATCCAAGGGTGGCGTCTTCTTCTCTGGGCTGTCATAAACCCCGTCATTAGTGATTCTGTATTGTTAACATCACATACTTAAGGGCCTTGTAGATTCCACTAGAGTTTTGATATTGCCAAATATTCCAACTATAGCTTGTTTAATTTTATATTAGGTCGCGTACTTTTGGCCTTCTGTAAATTCGCCCATTTTTGCTATCAGTATTTCGGGGGCCTCCGTGGCTCAGTCGGTTAGCGCAGGGCAATGACCCAGAAAGCCTCCCACCAATGCTGTAAGTTCAAGTCCAGCTCATGCTGGTTTCCTCCCCGGCCGTACGTGGGAAGATCTGCCAGCAACCTGCGGATGGTCGTGGGTTTCCTCCCACCATAATGATGGCCGCAGTCGTACAAGTGAAATATTCTTGAGTGCGGCGTAAAACACCAAATCTCCGTACGTGCCATGAAATTCAAAGTGAAACTCTTTATTGGTGATAAATGTTATTTTCCCATATTTTTCACCACCTCGTCTCAATTGCCTCGAGTCACAATTATTATAATGAGCGTGGTATGCTGGGTAAAAGGAGTGGTTCAGATCACGTGTGGTATTAACTATTCATCTCACAGCGTGAATATATAATTATGTTATATCGCTTTAATGCTGAAAGTGTCTTCAATCTCCTCTCACCGTTAACTTTACATCTGTACTATCTCTGTTAACTTGGGGAGGGGGAGGGGGGGGTTACAGGTATTTTTTTTCATTACTTTCTCAACAGTCCCGTGATTAGCTTTGTGGAATTCTTTTGCCTGACTAGGCACAATATTGAACCACATTTTGAAATTGAATAGTGAGCGAAATTACAAACTAGATCAAACCATTTGAAATTTAGTTTGCGGATTTGAAATTCAGAGATGAAGAATGGATTTCATCTGTGGTGTTAGTAGTCCAGGATTACATCATGTCAATGTTAGCCACAGTAGCTTTAGTCATGTCAGTCAGGGCTGATCCCGCCCTTTACCCAGCATGCCTCGCTAATGATAATGATTGTGACGTCACTCGAGGCAATTGAGACGAGGTGCTGAAAACATGCTTATGGGAATAACATTGTACGCCACAAAACGTGTTTAAACTTGACTTTCATGGCAAATACCTGAGATGTGATATATATCATTTTGTAGAGATTTGAGTGTCACATGTCACTGAAACAAGGAAATAGCGACAGTAACAATGGGCGAATTTACAGAAGGCCAAAAGTACGCGACAAAATAAAATAAAAAAATACAACAGACTATGGCTGGATCATCTGGTCAACCTGACAGTCCTATTTTCAAGACGTCTTACAGGACTGAGGATTACTGGGATAATTCATATTTTGCTCCCCTTCAACATATGGAGCATAGTAAGTCTGACTTAAGGCTAAAGCTCTTATTAGACTGTCTGTCTGTTATATCCAGGAATTGGGAGCGCAGGAGGTGAAGGCCGGAATGTTTCCCTGTGATACGTGTTACGTGAGACGCCTGGGTAAATGTGTTCGGCAACCCTATTCAAGTAGATTTGGTGGTCAAGAAACATTCACCAGGAAAACCAATTTCCTATAGGAAAGTCTTAAGCTGGAGTCAGTCCGTGTACAGTCCGGATGTAACTTGAACACCAAGTAGCCGACAGTAAACGCATCTAATATCCCTCCAAGCGCCTGTGTTGTAGGAAGAGGTGACATTGCCAGGAACATCTCCGCTCCGGGGTAAGAGCTTGTGCCTCAGCCGGATTTACACCTTCAGCTCATCGTCCAAAGGGCCCAGCAGAAACGAATCTCCACCGGGAATTGACACAGAGATTGCCGGGAAACGTGAGCCATTCAACAAGATTCCATTCTCTCCGCGAGTTAATATCTCTGATTTCTCAACGCCTTTCAGACGCGCTTCTCCTTGATTGTAGAAATAGTTTACTGACATATCTGCTCTTTATATCTCATAGTAAGCTGATTAAGGTTGTAAACTGTGCAAATACCAACTAATAAAATACTCTTCGCAAAGTACTGATTTAGGCTTTGTTTGGTTGGCTTCAATGAACTTCAGCCTAAAACCCAGGCAACTGAAATACTAATAACAAAAACAAAAAGAATAAACATCTGCCTATTGCTCCGTTCTAAAACATTCCAGCCCATTATCATAATTAAGAGCTGCTCGTTTTGTCAAAGCTAAATTTACCAAACATGAACACAAAATCAAAATCAAAATCTTACCTGCTCGATCCAAACATTTGTTGTTAGGACTTGGTTTACTTCATCCTGTAATAGGAATGAAAAAGAATGCAAAATCATTATTAGTGTTATGCATTAGGAACTTTTACTGCAATCTTCTAAGCTAAATAACTGAAAAAAGAACTAAAGTTTGACATTATGTGGTGCGGAAATGGCTAGAACCAATGTATCTCCTAAAGGCAGATTGTAAACTAGGTGAGCCTGCGGAAGCCGTATTCGCAAATGAGGAGAAAAGACATGGCTAATACTGAAGCCCTGTGTAACCAAATATATACACAAGCTTTATTAAGCCAGATACTGAATCAAAGAGTCACCGACTTGGACATGAGGCCTTCCACACCACTGTAAAAAGGCTAGCCACAGTGGTTCGTTCCATCAATACGACATGAAACCAGAGTTTGCTAACTTAGGGAAATCCGCATGTTAGACGAAGAAAAGTTCCCCAGATGCATGTCAAAGACTGGCGGTTTTCTCTAACCATAAAGTGCAGGCCTATGAATGAAAAAACTTGAACATTCCCTTATGACTGATCAAAATAAATAAATAAATATACCTGCATAAATATGACTATAGATTTGTGTGAAATTATAGGAGCTGTGGTCTGAAAATATTCCTTGTTGTTGTGTCTCTAAAGGCAGCACTCACATAATAGTAGTGGAGGACATCACTGATCGCTACTGACCACACATACCACATTAGGGAGAATCATTTCACGGACTATTGCAGCAAGTTGGTATTAGTCTCGCAGCGCGTCGCTAAAGAGAATCTTGATGCTAGATTATTCCTTTCTAACATTAAGTGGGTTTGACATAGGATAAACGTAGTCTTCAAGAATTGTTATGCAGTATGAAGTTTTCAAATTTCGCTATGTAGTGGAGCGCTTCTTGTATGATTTCTGGCTGGACGCCTCAGTCTGTGCAAAGCCCAGTGTGTTATTTCATCAAAACAAGGTTGTCTGCAAGAGTGTGTTATGTTCTATGATCATCTTTGTGGTTGTAGGGTAAGCAAATATGTCTTTGGTTATACATGTCTTCATCGGGCAGACAGTAGCACATGCAATACGTCACACAACATTCAGGAAACGAAACATGTTGATAAAAAATTGAAGGTGATCATAGCAACACCATTCCAAATTAAATGGCAAAGACATGTTTAAGGTAAGTTTACAAGATATAAATGGTATTGACTGTGAGCTAAGCGCACTATATCATTTGATTTGTATTCTCAGGACACAAACCGCTGTCCATCACAGAAGCTAGGCTGTAGTATTTGCTTATCTGTAGAAGGCTTATGACCTGCTTGTTATCGTCAAGCTGCTGCGCTGTGGAAACTGGTGTCGTCGTTATATAGTGTCTTCAACACTCTGAATTTAAACTTAACATCGCCTTATGCTCAAGGACTTGGACATGTAGGCTTATATTTTCCCTGCGCGAAAAAGCGTTATTTTAATTTTGGAATGAAAACGTACTATTTATGAGGTGATGTATCGCATTCAGTCATATATATTTAATTTGATTCAAGAAACAATGTTCGGTATCACTTTTATATTATCTAGATGGAATTATTAAATGTAACAATACAGATACATGTATGCCATGCTTTTCTAGTTTAGTGTACCTACATGTATGCCATGCTTTTCTAGTTTAGTGTGCCTGCATGTATGCCATGCTTTTCTAGTTCATTGTACCTACATGTATGCCATGCTTTTCCAGTTTAGTGTACCTGCATGTATGCCATGCTTTTCTAGTTCATTGTGCCTACATGTATGCCATTCTTTTCTAGTCTAGTGTGCCTACATCCCCACACAATCTCTGACTCATTTCCTGTTCAGAAAGATGTTAAAGACAGATGTCTTTACCAGCCCATCTGTATGACATTGTTTCATGTTAGACTAGGTCACAACTGCCTAAGGGAATGCTCGTGCTTCATGTCCTGTGTCTGGCACACATAAATGAGAACATCAGTGCGCGTCGCAAGCTAGGGTTTCTGTGTTCAGCTAATCTTCGAATTTAAACCTCACGTTTATTACTTGCAACACAAACTTTATCAGAAAATTCGGCGGATAGAACTAGACAGCCATCAGTTTACACATGTAATGTAACATAAATTACCCATATTTTGGAACAATTTGCGTTGGCTGTATTTTGAGCGTATATGTTTCTAGATTTAACCAGGCAAATGTTTTCATCAATCCGCTTAATACCAGTATTAAAAAAAAGGTGATGTGTTGAGGATTTTTAACGTGCATGCACCCAAACAGAAATATTTTCTGTCTCACAAAATCCTCTCCTTTTGCACTACTACAGATAGGTAGACCTAATGCCTTACTTTATGTGCTTTATCCGCTTAATTAATGCGCTATTGATTGGTTAATTTCCATACAAGCCATCAAGTTGCCGTTGATATTGGTTAGAGGTCGTGAAGGTTAACTTGACTTTAATCTTCATCCATTTCCAACTAATTCTCCACGTGGCCAACGAGAGGACTCGGGAAAAGATGTTCTTTACAGATAATGTTGAGGCCGCCGGGATATGTTATTGTCCGGCCTAATTTAGTCCAGAACGCTTGGCCATTATGCACAAGACATTCGGCCAAGTACAACAACAACGTGGCTGCCTTTGTTTTACCATATCCTGAGTTGTTCAATGTAAAGGTCATAACAGAGCAACTTTTGTTTTCTTGGGGCAATGTAATGTAGAGCGAAATATGTCAATGTCATTTATGAAGTTGTTTTAAAGTTAACCTCGAACGAAAAATTAAACGCAAAATTAAACAATCAAAGTTTCAAAAAGAAACGATAATACAATTCCAGCGACGAAGCTAAGCGGATTGTCAAACGGTGTCACCAAGCCCCGTGAACCTAGCCTGTGTGGAATTGCCGGTCAGAATTATTTAGCTGCCAGTTTTCTCTTTTTGATGAAAAAAAGCCAAGTGTACATCATCCATCGTGACAGTTGGAGATTTAATAGGCTTTACAATTGCGAAAATGTTGAAGCTCGGAATGAAATAAATAAAACTACACATTTTACTTGTGCAAAATGCGAGAATTTAAAGGAAAATGTCTCTTTTTGCATATATTTAGTTGTTTCCGCACTGCACTGATGCATAAAATTGACATTATTCAAACATCCTAAAGAAAGTGGTAATGAAATTTAGAAAACGTACAAACTCTTCATGCAAAAAGGCTTTCCCCATAACATTCAATTGTGCTGCTACCTCTGAGCATAATTATACTTCTTTAATGCTTTACAATTACTGTAAAAGCTGCCCTCACAGTGGTTGAAAAAAGCCCTAAGCAATGGTCGTAAACATGATAGAAAATTCTGGTAATCAAATGATGGAAATCGTACACTGACAGAAAACAGGATCTTACGCATTCTGTTAAGCTTCATGTAAAAACACATCGTCAGTGATCTCTTTTGGCGAGAACTTTACACTTAACTTGAAAATGAAGAAAATGTGACCTGCAAACGGAGAGCACTAAAGGGCAATGGTGCCGCAAAAGCAGTACTTCTCATCCTTGCACTTAATTTAGGCACCGATATACGAAATTCAAAACATTGAAGCTATGCACGCGAAGCTAAACAAAAGTGTGACGCCGTATATACTTGTAATTTAAAGCATCTCCCCCAACTCCCCTTTAACCTGCAAAGCTCTGGAATAGCAAACACCAGTTTAATGAAGACTGTTACAAAAGGAGAGAATCTGGTGACATTGTGACCAGCTTACGGTAAACAACTGTAGTGCTCTAAGAAAGCTTAATGATATGTTTGTGGTAGCATTATATAGAGTGGAAATCTTAAGACATGGTTCAGGCTATTTATTACTTCTTTTCCTCAAAGATCTCATAGTAAACTGTTAGTATACGATATTCTGCGAAGCTGACAATTTAACGGCCCAAAAGGAAAACTGTCAATTGATATTGTTATAATATTTTTAAATTAAAACCTGATGTTTTTCGTTGATATTCTTCAACGAAATTATCCGACCAGAGTTAAATTCCATATCTGAAAATCTCTCCCCAGACTGCCGTCATTCCAAATAGGGTTTTTCCTAAGCCAACCTATACATAATGATCACTTGCTGTGAGTTCCGAAAACCTGATACAAGCAAATACAACATTCAATAAAAATTGCACATCTCTTTGAAGTCGTTATTGATTTCCTTTTCCTTAAATATCCTACTTCTCCAGCTTCTGTGGCAGGAATGTGATCACTCTTATCAAATTTCCTCTCTTTAGAGCACCATAACATTCCTATGGACAACATGACAAACTTCGACTCATGGGCCAGTGTGCACTTGTATTGCATTAATAAAACTGTGTTCACCATTTGACGCTCTCCTCTATCATACGTAACAGAAGGCAATGTCTACATGGGCAAATAGTTGGGCGAGATGCTGAAGCTAAATGTTCTATAAACATGATGGATATACCGACATAGCCAACAGAAAGAGTTTGGCGTGATTCTCGAGCACCGGAAACATGAAAAAAGCTTAACAGAATGTTCCACAAAGCATTGAATGCCTTAAGCCTTTGACTGGAAAGGATCGAAACCACTTGTGTAAAATAAACGATTTAGTAAAAGTGAAAACTTTTTCCTGATAGAGTTGCCATAAAAAACATGTAAAAATATGAATGCGAATAATTGTTTTGAAAAGTTGATATCTTTGTAACATAAATGTAAAATTATTTTAATCCATAGGAATTGGTTGATTAGGTTTTACTATGTCAGAACATACATTCATGTTTAAGTCAGTATGTCGTGAATCAAGGCAAACAGATTGGGAAAATTGGTACTTGAGAGACTGAAGAACATACTGTTTACAGGCAAACTGATAAAATTTACAGGATATATAAGTAAAACAGTCACAAAAACACTGATGTGACGAAGGAGAGAATATCAGAGAAGATGTTAGAGCAGCAAGTTCAATGCATATATCTGCTTAGAGAAGTGATTTAATCAAAGCATGTCAGAAAGCAAATATTTAGTGAATCACGGCTATATTTTTCAGACAGATACTTACCATATCTGCTATTTGTGTAAGAGTTAAGCCAAAATATATCACAACCTCGTGCGAAGCGTTGTAAACAGGCCTGGAGGCCGGATTATAGTCCTCCAAAATTTTGTTCATTAGTCTTTGCTCGTCTGGGATCCGGCCTTTGGCTCTTCCACGTCGAAGTCTCCGTATGACGCCTACCGAGTCCACATGAACATGCAAATAAAATAATTAATAATCAAATTAAACAAAATATATACTCACCATATCTGAAATCTGTGTGACGGTTAGTCCAAACATGACAGTAACATTGTGTGAGGCATTATAGACGGGCCGAGAGGCTGGGTCATATCGCTGTAACAACTTTGTTAACAGGCGCTGTTCATCGGTTGAATCGTCATCAATACACAAACACTCCAAACACAAAATGGCGCTTAAGACACTGAAGTAGATGAACATTTTCATAACATCCAAACTTTAATTAAATCCCTTCTTAGTGCATAAAAACCGTCACAAAGGAACAGTTGTCCTTCACGTCATTTTACGCGTTCAGAAATGCTGACCTGTAAAGGTTAGAAGAAGCTCATTTGGTCAGCCAGTGGTCTGTTCCAATGGAACAGCGATGAGCAAATGGCAGCATCGTGAGCAGGGACCTGTGCGACAACGGGCAGACGGAGTTATCGCGTGCTGAGCTGATGGTAGACGTGCACCGGGCGATGAATCAGAGGCTAGACAAGCGCTATTGACGCTCTGCCACCCACAGACAGTCCGCTACCATGGACTCTTAATGCAGGATGCTTATAAGATGTAAGCTTATTAATAGATCGATCGCCATTTCTGTTCACATCTACACATTTTCCATCACATAGCCTAACTGGTAGGTCTCTTTTACCAAACTCGGTTCAAGCTGAACCTCTGGAATGGACAAAGTACCGGTGCGTATGTGTATTCGCACGCATCGCTTTATGGACCGAGTTCAGCTGCAGTAAGCTGCGAGCCTCTTCTGGTCACACGTGGTAACATTTAATGCTTTCTTCACCTCCTCGGGAACGAAATGTATAGTTATTGGCGTGTCTGGCAGATGGCTACTGCTTCGGTAAATTAAAGCACCAGTTTATAAAAGCGCGGGTGTGTTACTTGAGATCGTCGTTATATCAAGTGTCTCAAAGCATAAAGTATACAGAGTTAAGGATAAGAAATAGAATGACGCTGTACAATAATGAAAAAGTCCGAGGAAGATAAATAAAGAACACAAATTCAAGGCGACAGAAATGAAATAATTCCTTACCAAGCCAATATGAAAGCTAACATCTCGTCAACACACACATACCAACAGAAAGCATGTTTCCATTGTATTCAGGGCTTTATTTGCAGGTGTTCATAAAACCAGCATGAAATGGGCCAGTAAGCTCGCGTTAATGAGAAAATGGCTTAAGCAGGATGAAATAAACAATAATTAACAAAGTGTTTCAAGGAAATAAGGGCATTCAGAACGGGAAAAGTTACCTAGATTGTGTTTGAGTTACCATTTCAGGAGAAAACAGGTAAAAAGAAAGAACAGACCGACAATATTGCGCTCACTGGCAAAGAAAGGAAGTTACACACGCCAAACTTTCAAACTTGTACATAAGCGAAAACCAAATTCACCAATCAACACATCTTTCTGTGACTGCGATCAGCAGGTACTTACTGTTATTTCAGTTCTATGCTTGCAACATTAATGATATTTAATTCTACTATAATTATAGAATTATACCCTAAAATTATACCCTTCTTGCTTTACCATGGGTATAACATTTTGTTATATAGTGTCAACACATCGACGGATGGCCCACATACTGAGCTTAGGTCATACTACACTACACTTCTCGAAGTTTGGGGTTAATTTCAAAGGCCTCTGACACATTTCGGTAAGATTAACCCTGGATCTGATAGGTCCAGTTGCAAGGGTGACTGGTTTATAATTATTGGATTACGACTCCTTATACGCCTAATGCGCATGCTCAGTGGGTGCGGCAACGTCCAACCCGATCAACCCTCGTGATATGCCCACCATGGTTCACACCAAAATCGATGTCCAGATGTCCCGTCACATTGTCTTGCTTCTAACTTATAATACACCATAATCATGGCTGTAGCGCTAATGCCGGGAACTGCTGATTATCTAAGCCCATGAATATTCAACAGAACATTTGGACAGTTGGAGACACTGTAAAATGTAAAATACCGATGAATAAAGTGGCGTTAGGATGTATACACAGTGACGAGGTGGATGATTAAGAACTATTTATAGGTAACACTTGTTTTGGAAGCAGAATCCTATGTTCGTGCCGCATCTCACGAGGGAGATATCAACTCTTCACCCCAGTTTACCGCTCGGTCAGCCTACACCTCCAGCCCAGCGCGAATAATCGCCCCCACCCGCTTCGTCTGGGTTAATGAAATTGTTGAAATCCACCTTGGTGGCCCGTGGACAGTTCCACATCTAACAAACGCAGTTTTAAAAGGATAATTTAATCAAATAAGAATCACCTTGCGGACGGGATACAATTTAGGGTGCCCATTTAAGTGAATGTTAAAGCTTCCATGTCCGCAACAGCCCAATACCCCCATCAAACTACCCCTGGCCCGAATGAGCATTCGTGCAGTTTTAGACTCTCTCAGAAAGTAATGGAAGCAAATTCAATACAAATATCAATTCGTGGCGCTTTGAGCTTTGGTTTACAGATTATTTACAAACACGATGTAAACAAAAATATTCTTCCCGTCCAAACTGACACCTACTCTGTATAAAAGCTCTGTATATAATCACTACATTTTGCAGCTTTTCACGAGAAACAAAAGTACTGTCTATACTTCACACGGCCATACAAGAACATTCAGTACCTTGCAGTTGGTTACAATACTGATCCAGTCACCTACATTCATTTGTACAGCCGGTGTACATGTGACTGGTATTTGTTCATTACTGCACTTCGCCTGTTCAAAACATGAAACTCAATTGTACTTTTGCTGTACAGTACCTTGCTTAAGTATGCTAGAAAAAAGGTTGCTAATTTGAGAGTCAGATGAAAACCATCTACAGGAAAATGTGCGTAACCTAAACTTCTATGAAGTTTTACCACAAAAATACACTGACAGTTTTCATTCGGTAAATGTATTTTGCTTGCGCCCAAAACTTGAGCTACCTCATTCATGGAGGAGGTGTGATCAAGCGAAAAAACTGTTCCTTGCAGCTACGATAAACTGATCACGAAAAAAATCCCTACATTTCTTTTTCCTTTAATTTCGACATATATAATACATGATTGTATATGGTTTTGCAAAAACGTATAAGTTTTTGATTCAGCGAAAATGTTATAATCAACTGAAAATGCCCCACTGTTCAATTTGGTAAAATTAGTGCAGTTTGGTATCTATTCAATCTTCGATTTACTCATGAAGGAAGTGGAACCCCAGAACAAAAAAAAAATTTGACAAAATATCTTTTGGGGGGTTTACTTCCTTCGTGGTCAAACAATAAATTTGTCTTTTGATTTGCACAACCTATCTTTCACCTTGATGTGTACTGAACACATTGGGTTGTAAATCATATGTTGAGTTTAGTGTAGTGGTTAAGTTATGGTGCAGATCAGAGGTCGTAGTCCGAACCAGTCTTGTCATTTCCATGAAGATGTGTTCTGTTTTCTTGAATAGGCAATTCTGCAATAATATCATATAACTAAACATTTTATAAACTAAACAGTTGATGAAAATACCCATTGATCTTATATGTACTACATGTTTCATCTACCAGGTAGCCCTTTGGCGGTATGGGCTCGGCCTGCTACAAGTAATTATTTTCATTACTGAACTATAACAATGTGTTGTATTGTAATCACATTATGTAATATTTGGCCATCATACAATTCTGTTTACAATTTTATTTTTAAAGAAAAGCAAAGTAGAAAATTAAAGCTTGATTAGATGCTTAGCCCTGGGGACGACAGATTTTGCAACAGTTTGTACGGTGTGAAAAGAAAAGCAAAAAGTCGATGAAAAATATCAAATGTTGGAAACCAAACAGCAGTCTCTATGTAGGCTTTCGTTCGAATAACTCGAATACCGATGATCCAGTTTGCTGTTTGCGGGAAATTGATGATTGGCTATCGTCACAGACAAATTAATTGATTCAATCATGGGCACTTCCAGCGCCTTATCATACCTCTTCCTTTCAGAAAACAAAAAAGGTTTCGTGTTGCTAGAAACCGTTTGTAATTGGAGACGTAACAGACGTAAAAATAGACACATAGTAACAGTAACAATCATGTTTATGGCCTTTGCTTCTAACCGAGTAGGAAAGGTCTCGCATGTAAAAGGTTTAATTGGCTGCTACAAATGGACTTGTAAACCTTTGTAAAACTATGGTACATGTAAGACCGAATTGCTTGTATAAGAACTACATGCATCTCATGTGGAAGAAGTACATATATCTCATGTGTAAGATGCGTTAGAGTTTTGATCAAGCTGTTACTCTTCCATTTCCGACAAGGACTTCACTTGTATATTTACAGATCAGTGATAGCGAAAGTGTTACTGTGAACCCTGTGGAATGGCAAACCGGAGATTTACAAAAACATTACCAGAACTCATTCCATTCTCATGTCAGTGGATATCTGTTAATTGCTATATGCACGTAACGTTTGGAAAGGCAAAGCAGAACTCTGCGCAGGTCAGCAAACTTCACGCCAGAGAGTCCTAACACTACGCGAGTCTGTGTTATATCTGTGAAATATACTAGTTATAACTATACCAGGAGTAAATTCCTAATTTCGAGTTCAGTTGCTGCTTCAACTTGAGGCAGTTGTTCTTGTTACAGACAGTGACAATTTGCTGACAAGGTGCTGTCTGTCTCAGTCTGTTAAACATTAACGGCACGTTGTGGTGAGTGAAAACATAGACCCTCCTATTGGAGTCAGGAAATCCGCGCTTGCTACCTTAATTCATTTGGAAGTGACTTTGATTGTTCCGAATGGCGAGCTGCGTTTACAGCAATTCTGTCCGAGTCCCGTGTGTTAGTTATTTTGATTGAGGAATCGTTTTGACTCTGTCTGAAAAGGGTCAGCAGACACTTGAACATTATTCTCAGGCAAGTCTTCACGCTTCCACTGTTGCCGTTGAGAGTAAGTTGAGCAGACGGAGAATCAGCGTATTCCAACTGTGGCTATCCATCTTCACAGCGGGCTCCTCGTTATACTACTCTGACCTACACTGTTATCCAGGAATGCTGGTTGTAGACCTAATAAACTCTTAGGTTGTGGCCTTCACTCGCTACATAGCATAACCCTGCGTAGATCACTGTTAAGCGCAAATCATCCACACTCAAGCGGAAACAAAATTCGCTTCATGTCCAACAAGGAATGTTAGGAACTGTTTAAGACAGATGGCACGCTCCCAGTTGCGCTTTAAAGATCAATAGAGTATTTATACGAGACATACTCCTGTTCGATACACATCTGAGTTGTATAATTTATAATGTTCTAACACACATCAACGAGGACGTAATACACCAACTGCAATGTATCTAACATCTTACATTCCTACAACTGACTGACTGTGTAAATGGGCTACGGTACTACATAACCGTTGAAAAACGCAGTATGGGAAACCGGCCAAGTTCCATTTGCGCCCCTGGGGTGGTTTCTATGGTTGCCCTTTTTATTAGAAACCGGTGGTTTCGCTATATAATTTTCCTGTTTATATTTCTTCGGAAACAAATATTCTTAATTTACTCTACACACTGTGGCTGATTTATTGAAAACTACATGCTTCGGTTCTGAAATGGCTATTTGTTTGTTTGCGTTCAATATTACTTCGGTCAGTTCCCAACAGTGATTTTGACTAGCCTCGGCGTTTGCATCGCGGCCCCAATGGATCCTCATGACGAAGACCTCGCACACTACCGTATAACAGGACATTACCCTTCAAGATCATCTAGTACTTGGCCCGTCTCTTTACACGGATGGCTAAACGGAAAGAATCATGACTTTCAGACTCCTTCCTTAACCCCCCTGCCTCTCCAGTGTGTGTTTTTAACAATGTCTTCTAAAACAATTACGATATCGTTACAAAGCTTGGGGATAATACAAGTAATTGAATACATTTTGGGAGTGTTATTTCAACAATAAAACAACAATAGGACCTCAGTCGTTATAGGAAAAAGTGATTTTTGTCATAATCTGGGAGATTAAGTTATTCTACAAAATGACAAACACTACAGCATTGAGGGCAAAATACAACTGCAGACAGCTTGTATAACACGTATGGATTTTAAACACATTCCACAGACTCACTATCTATATAATGAATCTCACTGCCATAATACATATTACAAAAAACACGTCAAAGTATCGGTCAATCAATTCCTGAAAAGCTCACAAAAACGAAGCTCACAGGAAAGAAAAAAAACAAACGTGCTTTTGCAAGTAGCACGAGGCCCTACATAGTGAATGATAACATAGATTTGAGCATATATACGTGGTGAATTATAGTGAGGCCTCATCTGCCATCCCAAGTGAATAATTAAGTACTGCTTGATCTCCATCCTCCGTGTTAGCCTGACGTTCACACTTATCTGATACATGGATGTTTATCTAAGACAGAATATCCGATCAGCAAATCAGTTCAATAATCACATTTATCCAGACAAAACATCCCGATTCATCCTAGAACCATCGCAAGCATATGAGAAGGCCCATTAACCCTGGAGCTAGGCTTTTATGTACCATTTCGGAGCAGATGTCCTGATCTATTTGCATTCATATTATTACCTGGGTAATGAATGCATTCATAAAATGGCGTTTGGTCAAACAGTGTTCCATTGATGTTATTTTGACAAAGGATCGCCATTGAACTCTTCAATACAATAAACCTATATTGACAATCTGCAGAGTATAACTCGTAAGTGTTCCCGCACGGAATGGCCTGCAGCTGTGATATATTGGAAATATGCAAGTACAACCTGATATCCACAGAAGACCGCGCATAGCTTTAGCTAGACAGGCAATTGTGTTACAATGAAATAGATTTACGCTAAAATATACAAATGAATAATTGTTCCATTTTTATCTTTACCATCTTTACGGGAACTCCTATTATAGTTTTTCGGGCAGGGACAGGCTCTCCGTGTCTCATGCATATACTCAATTTCAGTTAAATTTAGTTTAATATTTAGTGGCTTATACGCAGTGCTTATTGCACAATGAATAACTTTATACTCCACCGTCCGTCTCTCTGATTCCCCGAACACTAAAATGGTGACAATACATTAGAGGTCAAAATCTCGACGTAGGAGTAGATTTGCCTCCAAATTTAGATTGGTAGAAGGTACTGTTCCAATATTTAGTGCTGTTACCACATATACAACTGTTACAAAAGCTAGTGTCGGTCCATTAAAAAGGGTTCGGAGCAAAAGCAAATGTAACTGGTGTGGAAGAAACAAGTGTAGAAGAAAGCATTCCCCCAAGTTTAACAAATACCATCCTCCAGACAAATGTTCTTCGAAATGAATACATGTATTTCCATCCAGTGCTAATGGGTTTTCTACAATATACGAAAAACCTCTAGTGTGAGGTTACCTTTTAAATGAAGGGCTTGTCATCCGTAAAATTACTGAGGGTGAATACGTGGCATGTACAAATCAGGACCACGTGGGAATAAAACGGCAGCGCTTTCGGTGATTATGTACCATATCATATTCAAAGTGTTGTTTTTTACCACCTGCCCACCCCACCCTGATTTGTGTGACGCTTGGTGAAATTCGGCAGCTTAATCATAAAACCGGTCTAAATTATGTTAGCTGTCTCAAGAAGTGAAAACATTTCGGTTACATGTTGAATAGCTGTACAACGGCTGCCTGTATTTACGAAAGCAAATTTCCCCTACCTTTGGGTCGTATTCTGGAATCCACGCACCCGGACAAGGTCAGCGGGAAGGCCAAGCTTCAGTTGTCAGCAGAGTACAGTTACAATGCGCCGCTCGCAAACTGTACTTGAGGGATAAAACATAGTATTTGACATTTTATTTCCCCATAATGTTTGATAATAAAATTTTCAGAGACCTAGTCTTAAGGCTTTATTTGAGAAAGGGCTACTTTCGCCGCGTATTCAAATATTTCCGGAGATTTGTAATACCTCACTTTAGCGTTATCAGAATTTCTGCTCCCTGTTTTGGTGATTATCACAAAAGTGAATAGCCAAATATTCATTACATTCAGTGTCGATCCTTAGCAATTTGGTGTGGTCTCATTCAGATTGGCATAGACACCTGACATGTTCCCGTTATATCTGCTGTGTGGATATAAATGGCGAGAATAGCTTCCACATGTACATGCATTATGTGATATATGTATGTGTTCAAAGAAATTTTAGTGGTGAATGCATGCAAACGTCAATATGTGTGCCGCACAGCATACTCGAATAAAGTACGACACTTCGCATAAGAAAAAAAAATATCTGCAAACTTAAGGCTGTGTTCAGTCTTCCCAATAAAGTCACAAACGTTTGCCAGAAAACAAGCATTAACCCCACCTTCAACTTATGAGACGCGGTATCAGTAGTGGAGGTAGCGTATAAGACGGTTGTATGATCTTTGTCTTTTCAAATAGTTCTCCTAAAAACGAAATGACTGGTAATTTATCTTGTCTACCAACTTGGCAATACCAATGGCAAAAAATACAGTTGCCTTAGAAGTACGTTCAAATGTTTTTTACGTGTAGCCATGTTTCTCTGACATATTTTCATCGACGTATCTACGAGTGGATAAGTATATGAACAAACTTGCTTTAGCGACTTGGTTTGTCCAGAACTGATAATTGGTTTAAAATGAGATAATTTCATATGGTGCCATGAAATATTTTGATTATGAATATATCTTCTGCTCCATGTATATTTAAACAGTAGATTCTCGCGTATAATTAGGTTGACAGAACTCCTTTTTAACCACTCAATTTCTTGCGGGGAATTAGAAGATGTAATCCAAAAAACACACGGAGTCAGTATAATGGCTAGACGCCCCCAGCTATCCACAGCTTCTTCTCCTGGTAATATGTACAATATTCACCTGAGACATTTTCGGCGCTTCTGGAAATCTCATGAAGGTGTCTTGTCACAGAAGAGAGCGACACCAAGGCGGAATGTAAAGATCAGATGCTATATCACGCTCCCAAAAAGACACACTGAACTGATCTGCAATGCTTCATTCTTCTCCATCTAGATCAGTATTCCCAGTGGAAAACGGAAGCTCTGTGTGAACGCGTACAAGGAGTAAGGCTTCGATCTTTATTATTCATTTCATTTACAAGTCAGCTACTTACCCTGAACCACAAATAACAACGGGAAATGGCCTACCGGGAATCTCCCATCGCAACGAGTCAGGCCATAATTAGTGAGTACACCCAGACACATATTCCTATCTGGTCCAGGAGGAAACTTTCACAAACCTTGTCATCTAAAGCCCGTCCCGGCTAGTATACATTGACTCCACCAGCTACAAGAATACCTGCACTGACAGACCTTATTTAACAACAATCCAGCCGTTGAAACTTTTGAATGGGAAATTTCAAGCGACCTCCGCCATGTTCAGTACTACAACATCAGGAAAGGTATCTGCTGGCTGTTTGAATGATAAACTCTTGATAACTAAAAATCCAATGACTAGAGGAACGTTATATTTGAAGGCAAGAAAAGGGCCAAAAATAAAAACAAATTCTCGTCTAAGATTTCCACTGGAAGAATTTTGCGAACAACTGTATGTGAACAACTGTACATCCCTGCTGGTCCATATAGGAATACAAGTCGGGATAGCTATGTCCGAAAAGAAAAATGCAATCTGGTGCACAATAGCCTCCACAATGTTGCTCTTTTCTGATTTGTTCAGTGGAAAAATTCAAATTACGCTAAACGAAAAACTCTTCTCATTTTGCCAAAATGCCTGGGAATACACACGTTCTTGCAGTACGTGCAGGTGTATGTAAATTTGAAACACAATCACATCTGGAAGCGGACTCCAAAATACACAACTTCTGCAGTTATGGCTGTTATACGTTCATAGGTTATCACAAGTGTAGTAATCGGTAAATATAGGAAATCTCATCAGTCAACAAATTTTTCTTATTGTTTATGGAAAGCGTTGAAGTGAAAATAATTTTCACAGAATACTGGTTATTCACAACTTCTGCACTTTGACGCTTTATTAATTCTTGCACGTGGGAAACTGTAACGGTAACTGTAATGTTGAGATTTCATAAATTTCCCAGGATACGTATTACTATGGAATGAAAAGAGGAGCGACACTAGGCTTCAAACAACAACTCTACCTCTTTCTCACTATCTTAACCGGATAAAATGAACCTTCAAATTTCTGCTAGTAACCTTTTTTAACAGTTTATACAAAAGATGATATACTTGTAAGCCTAATCAATAAGAATCACCCAAATCATTCCAGGTGACAGCGCAATGATTCACATGTGACGTAGTGAATGGCGAGAAGTTGAGAGGAAGACCACAGAATGTTTGAAAGAATATCACACATGGGAATTTAAGATGCTGGTCGCCGCAGCAATCATGTGCGTCAGTGATGCTGGATGGTTACAGATGAGGACAGAACCGCTTCACCTCCTGCTGACCTGTCATCATAAATAGCAGCGTGCACATGCCTTACCAGATGCATGACTCAGTATTCACTCAGCTAAGGGAATCCCGTCGGAGCGAAGTTACCAAAACGAATTAAGACCGAAAAAATTGAGCGAGATTGCCTAATTAAACCTGCTTCGGTTCCCGTGGTAGGCAGGGTTACTTAAGACTTAGGATGGATGCTGTCCACAGGGGTGACATGAAAGACAGTCAGACCTGGACATGACATTAAATAACACCAGCATGCCTCTTGCAGCTGGCTTCAAACTGGGTACACGGTACCACCCTGCAGCTGGTTTCACACTGGGTACATGGTACTGGCCTGCAGCTGGTTTCACACATTTCACACGCTACGGCCAACCTCTGGTTTAAAACTGGGTATACGGTAGGGGCCTGCAGTTGGTTTGGCACGTGTACACGGTACCGGGATGCAACTGGATTAGCACTTGGTATATGGTACGGGTTTGCATCTGGTTTAATACAAGGTATACTTTTTGCCGCTGGTTTAACAATGGTTATACTGCTTGCGACTGGTTTAACACTGCGTATACAGTCTGCAGCCGGTTTAACATTGCGTAAACGGCACGAACCTGCAGCTGGTTTAATGATAGTTAGACCATGTTGACGATTCCGTCAAAATCATACCTTCCTGTACGCTTGGAATTTGATATTCTTAGTACTTGTATAATATTTGGATAAAGATTCTTATAATATCAGAAGCACATTATCAAGCTGTATGGCACCAGATTACATCTTCGAGTTGTATTGTTAGCTATCTATAACGACTCGTTCTTGCACTTCGGGAAAATACCGATGCCGTTACTGCAGAGAGATTCCAGTTATAATGCCTCGTCGGAATGCATTTTAGTATTGTTCTGTCGGAATGAGGTCAGCATGGTGACAATGTACATAGCTCAAACTGTTGCTCGGACGCATGTCGTGTGTTTAGTTATGGGGACATGACGACAAACACAAAGACGAAATGTAATCTGTTTGTGTTGAATTCATTTTACAAAACCAAACCACCAAAACCTGACCAGTTTCAAAGACAAAAATGTTTGGTGCCTCAAGTCTTGATCTGCAAAGGACTAAACTGTGAAACATTCTGTGTATCTATACACTTCGCACAAGTAATGACTTGGCGTGTTTTACGTGAACACTGCGCCCCGTAAGATGAAGAACCCCCCTGTTCGTATGGTCCCTAGGTGTTGTACCGGGAATACTTTACCAGCATTACTGGCAACAGTGAATCGGCGGGACACTTGTTTAACTTAGGACATGTATGTTTAATAGGAGTGACGACAATTATACACTGTGGGCATTAGCGAATTAAGTATCAACTATAATAACGATCAGAGATTACTCAAGAGTTCAGCTTTCTTAAGAAAGTATTAAATATCAGAAGACTGATTGATGAAATTCATCGTTGTTCCGGATTTTACTAAAACAAACCGCCTTCACTGTATTGTTGTAGGTAAAAAAGCATTCTACCATTACTATTGCTGACATGTTCACTTGTTTACTGAGACGACGGCACTGTTACATCAGCGTTATTATCTCCTTGTACGATGAATTTAATTTTGTTCGTGTACATGCCCCTGAATGTAAGGCTTTAGGGCAAATCTAGATATTTTGTGGTGCAATTAAATATTTTAACACACACTTCTAAAAGGTGACTCGCCACGATATGGCTGAGATATTGCCAATGTGGCGTTAAGCCAAAATCATTCATTCATTCGTTCTAAAAGGTGACATATTTTTAAAGTGTGTGAGTTTTCTTGTTTGTTCATTTTCTTTGTAGCCACATTAACCGTAGTATTGCCAATGTGGATATATCTGTCCATTCTCATAATAAAAGTACACCAGACATACTTCTGATATTGTCATGGCTGCTGTGTTAGCTGGAGAATGACTCTGTATAAGCAAGTGGACATATCTGAACACTTCGGACAGAATGGTTCCGAGAGCGCTGCTTTGACTTAGCCCAGGTTAAAAACGCACTGGTGGCCTCCGTCACATCTTGCTTATACCTCAGTCTCTGTACTTGGTCAAGGTGTTCTTGAGCAACGTGAGCATTTTGCGAGGTTGAGACAAGCTCCGGGCGAAAGAGGTCACCTGGACATCTGTTGTA
The DNA here is from genome assembly GCA_016165875.1 of Acanthopleura granulata. Taxonomy (NCBI): domain Eukaryota; kingdom Metazoa; phylum Mollusca; class Polyplacophora; order Chitonida; family Chitonidae; genus Acanthopleura; species Acanthopleura granulata. The sequence continues at coordinate 28,983,130 of JABBOT010000005.1, read as the reverse complement.
CTGCAGTCTGTTGCCCGGCTCCTCACGCCCATGCGAATCAATACGCCATACAACTTTCTTTGGTCACAATCAATTGTGGATTTTTACGGAGCCTTAGGGATTTTCGGAAAGGTTGACAAACGAGTTTATCTCCCTTTATTCGGTTAACTTCAGTTGTCCCAGCAGAATTTGACATAATTGAAAACCACACATTGCCGACATTCTTTCGACTTTTTCATCGAATAGAAATATCAGTAGTGGCATGTACTATGTTAAAGAATGGGTTCGGGGCGTGATCTTGCACTGAAAAACGAGTGCTTCTTGAATTGTATTTCCTGCCCTGGTGCCATTAATTACTCAAAACTGCTCTTTAAAATGGATGATTTATGCCCCTTTTAGTTCAGAAAATTAAGTTAAAGTGTTCAAGTTGATAGAGAGGTGTTGGAATATGTCAGAATTATTCTGTGTCATAAAATGAAGTGTGACTTTGTAAGATAAGTCATTTTATTTTTTCTTTACATGCAGCTGTTTGAACTGACTTTTCTTAAGGTACACTAAATGACATGTACCTGTAACTATGCCTATATGGACCATTGTGACTGCACATGAGTGGACACCCTTGACATTAGCACGAATAATAATATCATACATCAGTTGAGCATACATCAAGTGAGCAAAATTGGAAGACATGCGCCACGATGTAGCTGACGTAAGCCATGACCCTCATTAGAAAACAGTAGCAAGAATACCATGATGATATTCAGCGGCAATAGTTAAACACCTTTGCATGCATATCCAGTCATATTCCCCGTAAAGATGGGCAAAGCTAAGCTACATATAGTTTTAATGCGAATGAGGCTTTGAGACAGTTTGAAATCGCCCATATAAATACAGAATGGTATCGCTTAATCTGGGTTATCTGGCAGTGCAAAAGATGTGGCTTTATGAAATATTTCAGGGCTTGGTCCACTTTATCTGTGTTGCGAAAAGGTTAAACGTATGAAATGCATGAACTGTGTAAAATATTGCTATATCTAAAGACAGATTTCTATCTCTAACCTGACTAAAGCCGGCTTGACCACATTCCCGTATGTACTCCATATGATGACTTCAAGGAAGAGTAAGCAAATCAAAAATATGTGGTATTAAAAGAAAGCCCAAAACTTATTTATTACTGATATAAAATGGAAATTTTTCATGTATGTTGCTAGAAAAACACATTTTAAACATATGCGTTACATAGAAAAAAAACGCCTTCTATTTCGACACAGCCACTGTTTGAGGCGGTGCCACATTTAGCCAATCAAAACGCTACACAGGGCCCTTGAAAAGTAAGTGACGTATAGGACACAACATAGTCCTTCCTCAATGCGAACAAATATAAACCACAGTAGATCTTTAGTGATTTCTAAATAATGACAGGAACACAAATTAATAATCAGGAGTAGATTTATTTCGTTTGTAAATTTTTAAGTTTTTCACTTTTTGTCTCCCTTTAAAATAACATTCTATCACACCAGTAAAATGTTTAACGCTGGAAGTATAGACCAGCGTCTCGCCCATAACGAACGAAGCATGCAAGTTTCACTTGCAGACAATAACCTAGACAACGTTCCATATCGACACTTAGACTCGTCCAAATAAAGGTTGCTCAGGTTGTTGTCAAATATATCATGTGTCAATGCCAATGTGGCATTGCCTAACTATATATTACCGTGGAGTCGGCGACCTTGTGAAAAAAAACAAAAAAAAAACAAGAAACTGCCTTGTGACAATGCTTGGCTAGATCTGGTGTATCATGAACGTAATGCATTTACTAGCATTTGTGGGTTATAAACATGGTTAACGTACTGTATGCTCAGGGGTTTCTGTGCTACGTACGTGTACTATGAACAAGGGCTTGTGTGTGATGAATGCGCTATATGGACAAGAGCTTGTGTGTGGTGAATGCGCTATGTGGACAAGAGCTTGTGTGTGGTGAATGCGCTATATGGACAAGGGCTTGTGTGTGATGAAAGCTCTGTATGGACAAAAGCTTGTGTGAGAACGAGCTGTATCGACAAGAGCTGTGATGAACGTGTTATTTGTGGCAACGGTGCTGTATGGCGCTCGTGAGAAATAAGTCCTGCACGGAGAAAAGCTTGTGTGCGCTACACGTGCTAGTGGACTAGAGTTTGCGTGTGATGAACGTGTTAGTGGAGGAGAGCTTGTGTGTGCTAAGTGTATTGTGTGAACGAAAGCTTTAGTGCGACTTACGTGACCACAGACACTAAGGTTTCGTATTACAGTGGACATTTATAAGGCAATAACAATGAATGAGAGGTACACGGGCAAGCTGATTTACTGATGCTTGTAATGTGGGCCTCTGGCTAAAAATGAAATAAATCGTGAGCCCGATCCCACTACTGTCAGTGAGAGGACCTCTGCATCACCATAACAGCTGTCATTCCTCATCGAGAATGCTTAAAGTCAGCTCAGCCAGGATTCAGATGCACTAATGTGAACAAGGGTCACTTCGGTGAGTTTTAACTCCACAGCTCTGCTGACAGGCTAGAAATATTGTAATGACATTATCTGGCATGGGAATCATATTGCCACAATCAATCTGGGCCAGGATAAACGGGATAGCTACACGAAAACATTAGCTCATCTGCTTTTTCTGGCAGATAAATACATGTCCCAATCTTGTTATTATGAACACGACGACCACAAATTACGCTGCGTAGCGCAACGTTCCCTGGCACATCTGAAAGTGATTTCAACGCCGCTCCATATCAACATTTTTTACCTGTTTCGTTTTCGTTCATTATTCAAAAAGGATAATCAGGCGTTCGAAAGTATAGCTTACGACACCATAGACATATAACTGAAAATCATACAACTTTATATGTTTTTTCCAGGGTGACGCACTGGAAAAGCTGATGTTCTCATCTATCAACAAGACCAACAACTGTCTGCAACCGTAGGCTATACAGAAAACAAAATACATGATCCTTGATATATCATTTTGCACGACAATTTTAGCATTACACAGACCGCTATAACGTAAATTCATTGAACACCCGTCTCTGTCCTATGAGCTTTGCTTTTTCTTGTCAGGAAATAAAACAAAACAAAAATACCTCAAATCATCACAAAGAACTGCTTAATCGGCCGGACTGACGAGTGTTTTTCTCTAAAAATCCCAACAACTGTGAACGGCGACAGTTTTCTTCCCAGCATTTACATTAAGAGCATTCAGGTAAGCCTACAAAAAGGTTCAGGCAAAAATACTTTACAACACAGATTCCTTATTTTGTCAGTCTTGTCAGTTTATTATCAAATCCGCTGCATTTCATCGCAGACTGTCAGATCGGAGGAGGATCAGATGTGAGCTAAGGGAGATAATGCTAACCTGAAGTGACATACTGGAATCTCCACAAGTGTGGCTGTAGTAATAAGCCTAAAGTTTGCAAGTGAAATCTTTCAGTCAAATTAAAATGTCATGTGGGATTAAACCATGCCTACAGTTTTAACGCTTAAATCACACAAAGTTTAAAATAGTTTCAAGGTAATATAAGTATTTTATTTAAAAACAGTTTTGATAGAAATGCATTCTCTGTTGTTACTGTTGAAAAGCTGGCCTACAATTTTAATATTGGAATAAGACGTTTTCTCGCAAATAATTGGCCGAATGTTTTAAAAATGATTGCAGATTTCTTGCTTTTTTCTTTCAATTTATCTCAGTCTGGTTTCTCTCTTGCCGGTTGGGTCTCTCACTAGTACGGAGATTTTCCGGTTGTAGTATTTACTCTGAGATATAGCTGGTAGAAATAAGTTAACTCAAACTGTGGACATCTCAAATAAAGTGGAATTTGTGCGTATATGTGTATATGGGTTGGGGATGTGGAGGCGGAGTGGGGTTAAAAAACAAACTTAAAAATGTTCTTATATCCAACTTGTTTCTGCACCAATTATTTGTATCTCGTCTTTCACTTTCTATATTTTTCAGCGGGAAATATTGTTTATTGCTTACATAGATCAATCAGAAATATTAATAACTCCACAACTGTAATTAAATAGATAGACAAATTCTGTCCCTTCGGCAAAACTATTTGTAATACAGTCCCAATACGAGTGCTTGGATATACTAAGGTATTGCTGACACTTGAATGCACATTTGTCGGTTTCTTATTAATTACTTGCACTATATTATGATAAAAAGAAACTGTTACCTTAACCCAGGGAACATCACTCTTTAATAGGGAATTTCATGTCGGTTACACATGACCCCTGCAAATATTAACCATAGCACTGTAGTGCTAAGAATCTGTAACATTGAGCTCTGTAAAATTGATTCCGTGAAATGAGATCTCTCTTACTTGTTTACGTCTACACAACGAAGTCGGTGTTAAAAGCATGAATGTTAAAAGCATGTGAATGTTAAAAGCATCATAGCCATTAGGTTGATGCAATTACAATTTAGAAATTGGCTAAAAGCAATTACCGTGCATTATTAGATCATAATAAGCCAAGAAATACCGTCAAAACATGCAAAGGAATTTGTTTAAGCAGATGTACTCAGCGGCTCGATTCTTATGGGGTTTTTTTGTTTCACTTTATCAGTCTAGAGTTAGAATGAATGATGTTTGTAGATCTATATGTGCTGATATACTGAACAACATTCCCGTGAATCATTTTCCACATGAGCTTTGTTCTTTTTTATTTCAGACATGAATAACGAGTAACAGTTGAATTCGACACCGTTTTATCTCCTACAGAAGTCCCATTTTAACCAAAATAAATCTCAGTTGAAGAAATCAGAGAGGCAAAAGCCTAACGCATTCATTTTTTGTACCTAGCCATCCAACAGGGTGTATTTGTTTAGATGTATTGGCCGAAGGATTTCACTAGATATTTCAGGTTCCCGTTTGATAAAATTGATTTCACTCGTGATTCAAGTCGCATTTAAGAATACTGAGCCCCAACAGAGATACAAGCCCTAAAAGCTTAAAGTCATAACGACATAATGATTTCACAACAAGAAATGTCATATATACAAAGGAAAACAGTGGGACAAGCCATGCATCTTGCAACGGTATATATAGTTCTGAGTGGGAAGCATGCATTTTCAGTATAAACCATTCATCATAACTGGACGTGTTTGTTTGTGTCACAAAGACGTCCAGTATTCACGCTAGAGGTATACGCTTCACAAAGGCGATGCCTAGACTCGCGACCCTGCAAAGAGTAACGGTCCTGCCATTTGCAAGAGAGTAACTGTCCAACTCGGTGTTTCCTGAAACTCCCATGTCTCCATCAACAAATGGCTTGCACATTCCCACCAACAAATAGGGGCCGTTGTTGGTCGTCCTCCTTTCGGACGACCAGAGGTGATAACCCCTGCACAAGACGGGTGCATCCGGGTCACTCATCTTAGCAAACGAAGCAAACGAACCCACCATGGTAATATACAGGAATACTTAGTTCATCAAGCCCAGCGCAGGCATTTAACTAAGAAAAGCGCCCATCATAAATACAGTTAATACAACCATAAATACAATGACTGTCCCAGGAAAGGCGTAGCCAGTAAACGTGTACAGAAATGAAGAGCAGTCAAGGGAAGCGTGGTTATGGCGTCTTAAGCCCGCACAGATTTTCTTGATAGCAGGATAAACACTGAAAGGGCCAAAATATATTTGAAGTTGAAAGACTGATGAGTCCTAGCGTAATATTATGTAACTGTTCATACAAACCACATCCCCCGTCTTTCTACGAATTTTCGAGTTAAATATATTGACTAATAGCACTGACTACAAGTAAATTGCATTTGTAACATGCTGGATTTTATAGATAACCGTGGTGGACATAGGATGAATCGTCGCCTCACACTGAGCATGCACATCCTTCGTTTCATCGGACACGTAAAGTATTTGTTAAATCTCACATTTGGACTGATTCACGCTAAATTTTAATGTATGTTTTGCGAGCAAAAAACTGTCCAAAAAGTCGTAAGGCCGTTTGGGTGCATTTAATTATGTTCCTTGAGATCAGATTAATTTCTTTATACCATTGAAGCGTGAATTTTCACATGGGCCTCTGTGTGAAAAGAGGGTAACTCCGACCACTCCGGTGTCCTCCAAGCATGAAATTAACGTAAAAACCAAACTATATTTGAGTAGGGCCTTAAGATCAATCAGTAAAATCGAACTATAATAATCAATGGTGAGCAACGACGTTTGAGATCAGTACGACTGTCAACTGGTTCTCTACTATAGTACACCTTCTGGATGGACTACTTTTTTGTTTTTACTCCCTTTAAAACCATAATCTGCATAAAAGTTCTTATTCATGTTTTCCTTATTAATGCGCTCCACTATGTTACTGAACGGAAGTACAGCGATAAACCGAAATCTGACTAAACATGACTTAACATTATTACCAGCAATCCGCCATCCAGTGGTCAAACTTTACTTAACAGTATTACTAGCGATCCTTCATCCAGTGGTGAAACATTGCTTAATACCACAACTCTGGCGCCTCGGTATATTCACTAAGACGAAGATTTCTGAACAGTTCTACGTAGAACATGTTACAGTGTGTGTCTAAACCGCTTTAGTGCAATATGTATGTACATCAAAAGAGCATTGCGAGCTGTGTGCAATACTGGGATTACTGGGCTCCCTGCTGTTGAGAGAGAAAACACGAAGCTCGATTTTTGTACAGGGCAAATGAGTTGTTATCGAACAGGGTCATATTTCTTGATTAATTAACAAGTTACCGTAACACTTGGTTTTCATTTCGGCCCTGACTCTTTGTACCAGTACAACGCAATCAATAAAGGTAATTGCTTTTTATCAATAACTTTCTAATTCAAATCTAATCGAAATGGTGATTATCGCCAAGAGTGCCACTCGAAGGCCTTAAAATTTAGCCAGTTAAAGGAAATCGCATCCAAACGGTATAAAATATGAGGGTACAAAACCGATAAACGGAGCTAAATTGGTGCAGAGTGTGCGTCACGTGAAGCTTCTACAACCATATCGGGCTCAATAAAACACCGGGTTGTCCATAGCTAACCATTGACAATATCCGTCTTTTCGTACTGGAGAGAATGCAAGGCCGACCACACATTTCCTCGACATGCTATGGTAGTAATTCTACTCGTGGTTGACTAAAACATGGGGATGTTTGAAGTGAGTGAAGCTTACCGCTGCCATGGACGCTCAGAGAGAAGTACACCGTGGTTAGACACAGGACATCCACGAGAAGGACGGCAGAGTTCATCCTGCACACTCCCCCTGCAACAACAAATACATGTGAGGTTAGGGTGCTAACGCAGTACAATGACCCAGGCACCTCTTACCAATGCGACCGCTGTGAGTTCGTGCTTCCTACCCGGTCGTATGTAGGATGGTCTGCCACGAAGATTCTTCCCACCATCTTGAGTACGTCGTAAAACACTAATAAAATAAATAAAGAGAAATCAACATTCACCGTAGGAATTGTGTCAGGGATCAGGAGGGTGGAACTCTCTGGCCTATGTTTAAAGCCAGAGGTCAGTGCGGACGAGTTGTCAACCCAGACGGAATCGGCTGCAGTCTTGCACAGTATGTTTGTCAGTTCCTCTTGGTTTATGCCTGCTGTCGGCTACTGATATATCTGAATGTGATCACAAAAAATAAAGGTATCTTCTTTTGTCATGTACATTTTAGTAACGTTTTGTCGATAACGACAAGGGTTTTTTTTGTGGTAGAAAACACATATTCTATTCACGTGTGGGTTTCCTCCCGGGCTCTGCCAGGTTTCCTTCCACTATAATGCTGGCCGCCGTCGTATAAGTGAAATATTCTTGAGTACGGCGTAAAATCCCAGTCAAATAAAATAAGTAAATAAATAAATAATCAGGTGTGTTTTAGAACACATCATTTTACTGTGACCAGTGCGCTACCCTTAGGATACACATCCCAGGTATGTTTATTTAACTGGAAGATGTTGCCCTTGATCACTGACACAAAACTAGATGATCTTCATAATCCTAAGAAAAACACAAAATATTCCTTGCCCTCACTTGATATAGTTTTCAATTTTGTGTAGCCCTGTAGGTATTAGTCAATCATGAGGCCTTAGTACGCAACTTTTAGGGACTGGAAGTGAGGTATCATACGCATGGCTCTTTGCCCCTCATACTGGGATGACATGTATGCTATCGTTATTTTACATTTTTGTGAACACTTATCATAGATCGTGCATGTCTGTCCGATACTTCTTACATGCTATAGGGTTATAGTGTTGTCTGACAATGTCAAAGAGCTGTAGTAAAGTCTCCCTACCTCGTCAAACGAGCGTCTGGGTGCCCACTGTCTTTCATCTGAGCTAAATCTGGCTGCCTATAAAACCCAACCTATTTCCACCATTGAATTTAAAATTTCCTAGCAGGAAAAAATATTGCCTTTTTCTCAGTGTTTTATATTTCATAAGATCAAACCTTACAAGCAACACAGACGCATGTATGTCAACGTCTGTCGTGAAATACAGCAGTGTGGAAGCATGAATAAGAATATTTCAACAACAACAGCAAAAAAATCGGAATCAGGTTACATACTACGGATTTTCGAAATATTGCACTCGGGAATGACTTCAGCATCAAGCTTTAAATGTGTATCAGTGGGAGACCCAAAGCCGGGCACACTTTCCATGCAGTTCTTTTCATAATAGCTTGCCTGTGTTCGTAACAACCAACTAAATTGAATAAAGTCGGAGACATAAAATTTCTTAGCTTTGAATTAAGTGTATAGCAGACCACGGTAAATGAGGAGTTATTCCCAAGACAGGGGTATTTCACTCCACGCCAAGGTTATGCTCAATAAAGTATCGACCCATGCCCGTCTGGATCGTTTAGCCCTCGGGTACGGAAGACTCTGTTACGGGGTAGTATTTTTGCTTGATAGCATTACAAAACCTGGCGAAGACAATGAAACGATCTTGTCATGACGTTTAATCGTTTGCAGGAAAAATATTGGGACATCATTGGAACACTAAACGTTTGTTGAACAACTTTAATGAGCTTAAATCCAGACTGAAGCCACCCATGAGCTTATCGTGGCTAGTTTATGTATGATTTAATAGAAATAATCCGCTTTAACACAACTGGCTACATGCTATTCCACATAAGAAAGACAAGGCAAGTCAACCAGTGAGACTCCAGAGTCGATATACAATCAACATCCACCGTGTGCCATAAGGTAGACATTGCCCCAAGCTTTGGTATCGCTAGCCTTAACTCTGACAAATTCGGTTTTAAGAATCGCCATGTTGACATTATTGTTTTTTCTAAACTCTTAGCAATAGTATTCACTAATTACAACACTATCAACGAGATGAACTATTGTTGTTATCATCAAGCATGTTGACAAAACAGAACCGATGGCTCGTTAAGGCTCATTTTCAGACAAATGTGATATTCGACAGTTGGCAAAGGAATGCATGTTCCTCCATTTGTGGAACATCTTCTCTAGCCAATGTAGGTAGCAAGACAAGAGAGCAGATATCCAAACTAGTCAAAAATACGGAAGAAACTGACTGCTTGACTGAATCAGAGTCGTGTGTGTGTTAGGGGTAGTACTTTTGGTAAATGACAACGGTGGCTCTACCAGGAAAGCTTTGTCAAGGGAAGCTAATGTATCAAAAGAGCTTGAACGACGGAGGGGGATGGGGCTGATGTACCAGGAGAGCCTGGAGAACAGGGAGATGATGTACCAGGAGAGCCTGGAGAGCAGGGAGATGATGTACCAGGAGAGCCTGGAGAACAGGGAGATGATGTACCAGGAGAGCCTGGAGAACAGGGAGATGGTGTACCAGGAGAGCCTGGAGAACAGGGAGATGATGTACCAGGAGAGCCTGGAGAACAGGGAAATGATGTACCAGGAGAGCCTGGAGAACAGGGAGATGATGTACCAGAGAGCCTGGAGAACAGGGAGATGATGTACCAGGAGAGCCTGGAGAACAGGGAGATGATGTTCCAGGAGAGCCTGGAGAACAGGGAGATGATGTACCAGGAGAGCCTGGAGAACAGGGAGATGATGTACCAGGAGAGCCTGGAGAACAGGGAGATGATGTTCCAGGAGAGCCTGGAGAACAGGGAGATGATGTACCAGGAGAGCTTGGACCAGGCGGATCTGATGTAGCAGGAGAGTTTAGACGGGGAGGATCTGATGTAGCAGGACAGCTTGGAAGAGGGGGAGTTGGTGCACCAGCAGAGCTTCGACCAGGGGCAGCTGATGGGAAGAAGCCAGATGTAGATCTGACAGGGCTGGGACCATGGTTGTGAAACCATATGTTTGCATCAAGGCAGCAGATTACGTAAAATTGTAAGCAGATTGTAAGCAGATAATACTGACAACAGAAGAACTTTTCTGAACTTTACGAGATAAAAGTTAAAGACTGAAGACAAGTTTCACTTACATCGATCTTTGTACGAGGTAACCATTAGTCATTATGCAATTACCAGGTTAAGTTGAATGTATTTCTGCCAAACAATTTCCACGGGTGATTGTTGTTAATTAGTTTACATCGTCAAAATTTGACGTCAAAGTTTGGCTTCTCGGCCTAACACCACATGATTTATTACAACTGGCTTCGTGGCTTTTCCGGGATCAGAGAAAACCGTCCTTCTTGAAAGCGGCTTTAGCCAGGATATGGTTAAAACAAAATATAGCTAACTATGTGTGTGGATTTTGTGAAAAGCACAAAGAATGAAACACCCAGAAAGTGCAGGATCGCTGAAGACGCTTGTATGTTGTCCGTCACTGTATGTATAGCTCATATTTGTGCCAATACCGTAAATGAATTGCAGCACACTCAGGAATAATTTAACTTGTTAGCCAACGGCGTTGGCGGGGGTCCATTTACATTATTACCTATTTACCACGTCTGGTACTCTCCTGATAACTTTATGGTAAGAAAAAACAGGAAAAAATACTGAAAAGATTGAAAACGAAAAATCTGGATTTGAACGCGTGACTACCAAGTATCATATACAATGGACCTAGTACTAAAAACCAGCGTGGAAGCAGCTCAGCTATGATCTTTTGCCCATAGCCCATAACAAAAGACATAAAGAATGCAGCGTAGCAAGGGTGATCTCCATTCTCACTGTAAACTCCGCTCAGTGATGTTCAGTTTTACAGCTATAACGGTTTCCTATCACGTGACCTCTAAATGTGGAGAAATTTTGCTATCTTCTATAGTACATACCCTGTCCTTTGCACTCTGTCATTTTCAGCATTACAGCTGTAACAGTCAGGTGACCTCCAAATATGGAAGAAATTATAATTCTTCGAGCTCTGATCGTAATTTAATTGTAACCAAAATTGTACACCGCAGGCAAAAAATAAGATCAGATTCGTGATCAGGACGTCAAACAACAATAGGTAGCATACATATTATATTTAAATTCAAAAACTTTTGGTCACGTGACAAGTTCAGTAATCAAGTGCATTTCCACAGTTTTTAAGACATGAAAATGACTTTTCCACACATAAGCTGCCCCGACGTATTCTGTCTGCGTTTTAAATTTCAGCTCGATCGGATAAATCTTTCTTGAGAAAATGACACGCCAACACATTCTATTCATGGCAATACGGCATCCAAAGCAGATCAGGTTGAAAAATACAAATTGTGGGGAAAGAATTTCCATGATAAAAATGATAAGAAATAGACTGTATCTGATCTTCACAGTGCTAGGTCTAGTCCCCAGTGCGTAATAATTTAATGATACTTGAAAAAAGCGAGAAGAAAGACTAGTAGGATACACCTGGATTTGAACCAGGCTGCTAGGTACAAGTACACTGGGGCTATGGTGAAAGCCACTGTACAGAAAATAAACAGTGCTCTCTGATACCAGGGCTCAGCCACGTGTATGGAGAGACTGTGCCTTTGATCTGCTACTCCCGCTGCCAGACAGAAAGACCCTGTGGCGAGCCAAACCACAGTAAATGCTTTCGTGAAGTCTTACAAGAGCTCCCAGATTATCTGTATGGGAGAATTTTTAGAAATTTTTGTTGGTTTCTTAGCAAAAACGTGAAAACTATACAATGTACGAATCTAATTCTAACAGAATTATAATCCGCACGACATGGAGCACCAGATAGTATGTTTGGTTAATCATTTTAAGTAATATTTAGAGATGATGTAATTTTGTCGTAACTTCTGATGTTAATTATAGCCTAATTTGCATATCAAATTTAATGTGCAAGGCTATCTTAGCAGGACCATCCACCTAGAAACAGCAAATGTAATTTCTTCTCGACAGCTTTGCCAGTTTTTGATGAGAAGATTTTTTAAGCGTAACAATAAACTTCAAAAATGCCGCTAAATCACGTGTTTGGCCAATGGACACTAAACGTCAAAAGTTACTTCATGGGTTCATTATCAAGACGGCAAAGTTTGGATTCTCTACCTCCAGTAGCTTGAGAGATATTGCAATTTTACGAGAGAACTAAAAATAATAATAATAATATTCCGAACGATTTCAAGAGGTGTCCCACAGGGAACCTGTGTGGACCCCTAACTATGTACAAATACATAATTTTTACCATTGTAATAGGTATAACGTATCTGTTAAACGTTCCTCCTAATAAAACTCAGAACAATGCCGCTCTGATATTTGAACATAAGTGATGTGAGATCACAATAATTTGGTTTATTATAATTCATTGGGGTTTGACGCTGTAATCAAGAAAACTTGGTGAAGAAAAGTGGTTTTGAGCCAGCTTCCTGTAACACACATCACCTAAAGAGTCTCACAAGCGCCAATGATTGTCAAATATCTCCGAGTGAGATTAGAAGTGATAACACCAATATCGTAACAATCGAACATCTAAGAGCTGAGATGTTGTAAGTAAGGAAATCATTCCAGTCACAGACACTGGGGTCCACGCCGTGCTCCCAGCATTTACTTCCTCTTATCTTGTCTGTCCGACATGATCTGTCACTGGAATTTATACAGCGTATTAATTAGTGTAGGTCCGTGTTCTCATAAGTTATGTCAATGATTACCTGATGTGTGACATAAACAACGCAAGAGCTTACGCAACAATATAATGTTAACTAAATTCAACGTTTTGGCAATTAAGAAATGACGTACACCGATATCTTTTTCATGGCTTTACAATCCTAAATTGAATGACACGATCGATATTTGTGCTTTTGCTCAAACAATGGCTTGAGGTTTAGTATTGGACGTACACTTCAAGTCACTGTTCTGGCTCACGTTTGCAGATGTGTCATTACTCCTGTCATTCTACTACTCAACAATACAGATCTAGTAGACAGTCTAGTGAGTCCGCACACCATGTGGTGTACATACACTTTAGCCCAGGCCATGCATTGTCGTCTGCCGAACTCAATAAACCTGTAAACCTGGCTTTTAATACTTTGGTCCATGTGTACTCAGTATGCCATCACTGGCACTGCACTACTGTTAATGGCATCAGCTCTGACAATCCACAACCCGGCATTACAGGATAACTAAAAGTTTGTTTAAAACATTTCAAAACAGTACATTTTTCTGTAGATAACTTTTGATGAAATCATATTTAATTATGTTCAAACTTTTATTTAATGCTAAACATAGTCTGCATTCTTGAATATCTGTTTATCAGAATCACGCAGCGAATGAACTTCGCTGTCGTCGCTAAGGAATGAATCTGGGCCATCGACCACTGCCTTGAAATCTAACACACATTGTCTTTAATAACAACAGTCAAACTTTCTAAGATAAATAGTGCATCGATTTTCAGTGTTTTCAATACACGGAGAGTTAAATCTGGGAAAAAAAACATGCAAATATACACATGCATGAAGACGCTAGTGTCATCTGATTTACCATGTTAAATGTCTGGCTTATGAAGGTTTTTTGCGTTTACCATGGAGGACATACAAAAGTCATTCACACAAAACAAATGGATCTTTGACGATCAATATTGCAACGACTGGAATAGGCTGAAGCTGCCAGAAAAAGTAGCCTCTATATAGGTTGTATGTTAGAGGCAGTGGGGTGATAAGCGAAGCGTTGAGGAACAGCTGAAGGCTTCCGTGCCCGTGGCAATGTTAGAGGAAAGGTCAGGATATGGGAGTACCGACCTCCTCACCAATTTGCTGACTAGCTGTGCCTAACGGTTTCCTTAATTAGAATTCAGGTATATATATATATATATGTATATATATATATATTCATAGCAGTGAAGACATCTGTGAAGGATAAAACATTTTGTTTGCATTTGCTTTCAAGGGAAATATAATAGACATGTGACGGTCAATAAAAGCTACGTGTTTATTGTGAAGCGCTACGTTAGACATGCGTTCACTGTGAAGGGTTATGTAGGCATGCGTTCAATGTGAAGGGTTATGTAGGCATGCGTTCACAGTGAAGGGTTATGTAGGCATGCGTTCACTGTGAAGGGTTATGTAGGCATGCGTTCACTGTGAAGGGTTATGTAGGCATGCGTTTATTGTGAATGGTTATGTTAGACATATGTTTATATTAAGTTGAAATAGTAGATATCGTGTTTATTGTGAGGAGACATGTTAGGCATATATATACTTTATAGGGAGACACCAGGTATGTGTTTTGTTGTGAATTATCCCTACTAAATTGAATGGCAATATACCGAAGGGTCCTGCATATGGCATTTATTAAGTCTTGTGTGTTGTGTGATGGTTTCAATCAACATCTCAATTTATTGCTGCTAAAAGTTGTCAAGGATATTACATCAAACGCCTTCATTCTACGTTTTTAAAATGATTACCCCTCTCTTGTTAGTAAATGCAGAATCTAGGCTTAACCAAGGAATAGGGGCTGCATGTTCATCGTGTTGAGTATGATCGCCACGTTGGAATATCAACAGTTGCAGCCAAAGCGCAATGAGGTAAATATTTGATTAGCGACAACACATACACTACAATGTACAGGATTTGGGTACTGATTTTGTTTGATTTGTCGTTTTGCAAACTGGCCTTGCGACCGGAACTCTCAGTTTGGTTCATGGCTTGAATGTCGGTTGCCATGCCGAGGTTTGCTACGTAGGGCAATAGATAATCGGAAATTGATGCTCAGAGAGTATCGTGTCCTAAACTGAAACCTGAGTATATTGACATTATTAAGCATCAAAACCACATAAGTTTAGAATTGGAATGTTCAGCTTAACAGTGGAAAAATTAGCAAATCGGTGCGACATTGTTTTATTCGTTTTATTTCTTTCTGCAGTTTCCTTTTTTCTTTTCTGTGCATGTTACCTTAATCGAACATCATAATGTATGTTGTGTAGGACACTGAAATGAAAATAGTTTCTAGCGTTTTTCAAAGAATATAAATTCAGCAGTAAGTGTTGAGACCGCTGAAAGTCCGAAGAAAAGACAAACGGATATGGGTGTACTGCCTTCCATCAGGCCAGCTTGATACGACAGAAACCAGGATTTTTAGCAATAACGATAAACTATCATAACCTATCTTTTGCCATTTCGTATAAAGAATCTCACCTACAGATACAAGTCTATACACATTCTATTTTGGGTATTCAACAATACTTTAAATCACATACTCAGACAAAATCGGTCGTAATGATGCTCTAAAGGGTTGACACTGAGTTTATATACACGATGTGGCGGGAGTCCGGTAAAATTTATAACAATGTTATATTTTATCACTGTTTATTAATTTTGTGGTCTAGTGTTGCTAACAGGTTGACCGACAGTTCGATCAGAATACAAAAACACCGGGCACGCGTGTCTGGTGACGATAAAGCCTTCCTCGTAACCACATCATCTTCACGTGAATGGCCCTCGGCCAGCCTTCGATAAACCGTCTGTAGTATCAATTAGTGGTCATGTAAGTCTTAAGAAGGGAAGGTTTTAGAGCAGACATCCTCCCGTCATCTCAACTCTAACTGCTTATCCACTCAATGATTACCCCCATAAACCGGCAGTATTTGACGCCCCTACACGGTTCCAGCTGGTGCTCGACCAGCCATTCCAGACGGCCAGAGGCACTCACACGACGTGTTCAATTCTACCTCCGAGTGAGACATCACTCAGTGATGAAGAAGTGTTAGCCTCGATGTAAAGGGTGAACAACGTCATTCCTAAAATTTCTGCAAGGGGTTTTACATTTTCTCCATGTGACATGTATATGTAAGTAGGAAAAGCAGAACGCATATGGCACGTGCGACTCTATAACCTGGTGTTAATTTGACCTATGATAGTTTGCATCTAAAAACGTCGAATCTCTTCGCCATAAATTCAGTAAACTGGCTTAACAGAAGAAAACTGCAGATTGTACACATTTTGATACAAACTTAGTAAGTCGGCAGTTCCGGCCGTACGTGGGAAGGTCTGCCAGTAACCTGCGGATGGTCGTGGGTTTCCCCCGGGCTCTGCCTGGTTTCCTCCGATCATAATGCTGGCCACCGTCGTATAAGTGAAATATTCTTGAGTACGGCGTAAAACAACAATCAAATAAATAAATAAATAAGTCGGCAGTGAGAGCTTTCAGGGGATCTAGCCGGATCTCTGTTCTAACAGCTACGGACACTGGCTTTCAAATCCAGTTTGTCTAGTCATCTTTTGTGGCCAGGGATTAAACGCGCTTGCCCTGCTATGGTAAAGTAAAGTTATACATGGGAAGCCGTGCAGAAGGTAATGGTGATGAATGAGATCTAAGGAGCAGGTTGTTACAGAGGCTTTGGCAAGAGGATATGAAGGGGTGTAGTTCATACGATTCTTCCTCTATCCTTCGCTCTACTAATGGATCTATTTCAAAACTCATTTACGTGAGTATACACCAGAAAAAATACAGACGCCCAGGAATGGCCTGGTAAGTCCATAAGCGAATCACACGGTTCCACAACCGCCAGAAATGAACATCGTGATGTCATCAGAAAGAAAAGAAAAAAATATAGAAAACCCTCATCTGTATAAAAGCTATGGCAGAATCAATATGGGGCTGTATAATTTGGTACATCGCCTATGAATGATGTATGGCGCTCCTATCGGCCTTTCTTCAGCAACTATTACTTTTCTTTGACCGACATAAAATTGCGAACGACCAAATGCAATACAGCCACTTCCACGACTGGAGACTGTACACCCAGGATGCTCAGTTACTGAGAGAGCGAGACCAATAACCCGGACGCCTTGGGGTCACTCGTTCAAACCGAGATTTCGAGTGAGGATTTAGTGTGATGGTGTCTGAAAGATTGTATGGTTGTGGTGTCTTGCGTAGTGGTGTCTGGGTGTTTGTGTGATGTTGTTTTGGAATTAGCGTGATGTTGTCTGGGTGTTTGAATGATGGTGTCTGGGGACTTGTGTGATGGTGTTTGAGGGTTGTGTAAATGTGTCAGAGGTCTTGGATGATGGTGTCTGGGAGTTTGGGTGGTGGTGTTTGGGAGTTTCTGTAAAGGTGTCTGAGGGTTGTGTAAAGGTGTCTCAGAGTTTATGTGACGGTGCTTTTCTCTTTTGCACAGTACAGGTGTCGGATTCTGTCCCACAGCGCTTATCGACATTTTTCATACTTAAAACTCCGAACATTTAACATGATCATCGTTGAAATTCTCACCGTTTAAATTTCCCTGACATGTCTCTCATGATGCAGAAATTTAGTTTTTCAGACTAGAATCGAGTCGATTTTTTATTTACATATTTTCGCATTGGTGCCTATACCGCAGAAACCAGGCTATCGCACGACAGAACCGGATCAGTATCGGTTGGCCATCATGAAGGAGCTATACTCTCGGTGCATTTTAAGGCTAAATTCTGGGTTTATACACTAGAGCTAGATTTGCCACGAAATCCGAAAGAACGCGAGGGTGTGGTGTTCGCCATTTGTTTTATCATTTGCAGCTGAGGGCAAAAAGCGAAATTGTTCACACAGGTAGGCCTTACACATAAATTATAAAGCTATTTGATCTAACATTCCTCTTATAGAGAAATATTTAGCCCAGACTGGCTCGATATCAGACCCAAGAGCTACTTCTTTACCACTGCCCCCCACCTGTACATACACTTCATACATGTGCAACCATGGCACGGAGCCTTCAGTCAAACAAACGAGCCTAGCTCACAGCATGGAAGTTAACACTAACGCTCAAAAATTACCTAAGATATGACAGGGACACCCTACTGGCCGACCGGCTCCACGAGTCGTAATTTTTTCCCCATGTGTTATGGGCCCATCCATGCATGACGGGGCTGATTTCACCCAGCTTCTATTATCGATACACGCTACGGCGAAGAAATGCGCATTGCCATGATGGAGTGCAGTATAACCGCCCTGTGATAGCACTCCATTGATTTTGGCCCCCGTGAAGCTTGCACGTGGTTCACTGTTAATCAACACCAGTTAGTTGTGGTGTGTTGTACCCTTGGAGGGAAGAATTCAAGCATGAAAACATATGCAGATGCTAACCCCGCTCTAAATGGGCCTGACGTACTGAATTTTACATCTGTGTGACAGATTAGAGCTCCCCGTTCCCGAAGTGTCGAATAAATTTTTACTTCCCGCAGACACGTCGTAGACACCAGCGTAACAGTGCCACAAGGACAAGGTACGACATCGGCAACATTCGTGCTGATTCTGTGCGATTTGGCGACGGAATTTCGGGCCCCTCAAAAACGTACAGTATCTGTACTCTTTCCAAAGTTAATATACGAGAATTATACAATTCGAGTATTTCACGGCTTTCGTCCGACTCACATGCGCCTGTCGCCGGACAATCGTGTGGTTCCCTGCGGCTAATACAAGTGGCTCCAGCAAGAACGGAGTAAGGAATTGTGCAATTGTCTATATCGTACACACGTCTTTCATTTATTGCTTGGCATTTTCACAACAATTTTTTCCAACACACGTTATATACTGCTGCGACCTGCCAGGCTATATGAACGAATACGAAAGTCTCCAGTTTAAACATTCCCCAGAAAATCTGCGTGAACACATTATATCCCAATTGAATAAAATGTTGGTAAGCTATTCACCTATCTACCTATGTACATGTGGCTTTTCATGCCTACATGTGATCTCTCATGCCTACCTATGTAAATGAGCTTCCTCTCCAGCTGTACGAGGGAAGGTCCACCAGCAACCTGCGGAAGGTTGTGGGTTTCCTCCGAGCTCTGTTCGGTTTCTTCCCACCATAATGCTGGCCGCGTCCTATACATGAAATATTCTTGAGTACTTCGTAAACCACCAATTAAAGAAATAAATGTCATGCCTATCATGTACGTGAGATCTCTCATGCCTACCTAATGTACATCCGCTTAAAATCACAATTGGACAAGAACAGCTTAGCAGTAAAACAGATAAAATCATACACCGGTACTATTATGACTAGATATTATAGACTAGACCACAAAACGTCCTACACTGCGGCCTACATTCAGCAATGTATAGACAATGCTTGCAGGGAGTTCACTTTCATTTCAATTTGCTGCATTAGTGGTGCGCACACATGGGCTCATATCAATTCAAAGTGAATAAGAATTCCTTTCACACTGTCTTTGTCGGAAAAGGGTAAATTTCAGGTGAGTAGATTATCAGTTTGGCTGCATTTTAGCGAAGGTTTGTACAGTCACGGTGAGCATGCCTTGCTCAGCTGCGTTTAGATTTTGTGAACTGTACATGTGGCAGGAATTTAGGCCAAGGCACAAGTTATTGATTTTAAATCTTACATGATGAGGATTTTCTGTCAGACCCCTTTATAGTAAGATTGTAACACTTATATTCGCATCTGCGAACAGCGTGTCCTGGCAACCTCTTGTGTAGCTATGTCCTAGGTCTATTGGCACACATGTTTATTGTAAAACTGGTACCTATATATCGGTAAAGATAAAAAATACGACCACAAAATCTGCGTAGACATCTAGACCTTACAAGTGTTTATTAGCGTCGTGTAGTTCCCAAAACGGTTGTTTAGAGTAAGGCGAAGACAATAAACGTAGCCTTATGGTGTGTAGTTCGGCGAGGTTGGAAACCGATTCGGTGAGGAATTTTACGTTAAAATACGGATGGAAAGGTAGGAGTTAAGAAACGTGCTGCTAGATGGGCTGTACTACATAAAAGGTCGATATAACTAGATAGGATTGGTTCTCTGCTGTAATTTGATTTAACAGCTTTCAGCCACTTTTAATCTGGATTAATTGTATCAGATGTTTTAGCACAACGAAGCCAGACCGGGGTTAAATGTAGTGATAGAGACTTGTGATGATTAATAGTGGCATTTGGCACCAAAACGATTGCTTAACATGCAGACCCTGTAATTACCGAAGCCACCTACAAGAAAAATCAGCCTCCGTGTTTCCAAACAATAAAGACTTTCATGATCGTTTGGTAATAACCCTGTATATACATAAACTAAATGTGAGACTCTAAAATGAAGGCAAAGCTTTTCGCTTTTTAAACCTGACTGTTTTTTTTTTTAAAGCATTCTCTTTCTCATTGGCATCGTACTGTGGATGGCCTTTACTGCCTTCGCCTGATACATCTATGGTATTGGTACATCGTGAATAATTCTTAGTTTGATTCATTGGAACCATAAACAACACGACGTGCCCTTGGGTTGAATTATTATTACACGTGACTGAAAAAAAAAAGCAAAATCCTATCCTCACCACTCTGATGTAAACGAGTAGCTATCGTGTCTCGAGTGCTTGGCTATTTTGTAACAAATATAGATATTCTGTGCACTTTTTGAAGGGACACTTATTGTTTATATTTCATGGATGGTCATTATAGTGTACATCTGTTGGGTTGGTATTTATTGTCTACTCCTTTTGAGTAGGAAGCTTATTGTGTACACCTTAACACCTAGTGGCTGATGTGTATCACTCCTGAGTGGAAGTTTATTGTGTATCCCTTAACACCGAATGGCTGATGTGTATCACTGCTAAGTGGAAGATTATTGTGTACACCTTAACAGAGAATGGCTGATGTGTATCACTACTGAGCGGGAGTTTATTGTGTATCCCTTAACACCGACTGGCTGATGTGTATCACTCCTAAGTGGAAGTTTATCGTGTACACCTAAACACTGAATGACTGATTTGTATCACTCCTCAGCGAAAGCTTATTGTGTGCACCTTAACAGAGAATGGATGATGTGTATCACTCCTGAGCAAAAGCGAATGGCCGATGTGTATCACTCCTGAGTGGACGTTTGGTGTGTACACCTTAACACCAAATGGCTGATGTGTATCACTCCTGAGTGGAAGTTTGTTGTGTACACCTTAATAGCGAATGACTGATGTGTATAACTCCTAAGTGGAAGTTTATTGTGTACACCTTAATAGCGAATGACTGATGTGTATAACTCCTAAGTGGAAGTTTATTGTGTACACCTTAACACCGAATGGCTGATGTGTATCACTCCTAAGTGGAAGATTATTGTGTACACCTTAACAGAGAATGGATGATGTGTATAACTCCTAAGTGGAAGTTTATTGTGTACACCTTAACACCGAATGGCTGATGTGTATCACTCCTAAGTGGAAGATTATTGTGTACACCTTAACAGAGAATGGATGATGTGTATCACTCCTGAGCAAAAGCGAATGGCCGATGTGTATCACTCCTGAGCGGACGTTTATTGTGTACACCTTAACACCGAATTGCTGACGTGTATGACTCCTGAGTGAATGGCTGATGTGTATCACTCCTGGGCAAAAGCGAATGGCCGATGTGTATCACTCCTGAGCGAAAGCTTATTGTGTACACCTTAATAGCGAATGACTGATGTGTATCACTCCTAAGTGGAAATTTATTGTGTACACCTTAATAGAGAATAGCTGATGTGTATCACTCCTAACAGAGAATGGCTGTTGTGTACACCTCTTAAGCAGAAGACCAAATGTATATATGTGTTGATAAAGAATCCCATTTAAAGTTCAAAAACGTCACTTTTTATTTTTGTGATGTAGGCTAACCAAGATATCGCAGTTCAAAGTCACCAGAAAGGCCCACGTAGAGAAAATCGAACGAGCCGCCATGCTCTTAATTCTAACCAATCACAGGCGAGATATTTCTGTCATCGGAGGAGTCATCTCTTTCTACTGTGACTTCATCCGTTTATAGTTCAAAATTTTGAGATGTAGAAGAGGTGTTAAATCAACGGTTTTCTTTCTCATTAGGAGACAATACACAGATACTTTCAAGCCATTTTCAACAAGAAAATAGTAGTGGAATATGTCTGGGGTTATTCCCCAGGGACTCAACCAGGAGGCCGTGAAGGACATTATTCATGTTACTGGTTGAGTGAGCACAGATCACATTTAGCACTTCCGCTTCGATAAGCGTTTGTGTTTTAGATATGCTCTGGAACAACCGTATTTCAACAGAAACGCAGACATTCTTTATTTTCATATGTAATTTAATACCCTCGGAATACTCTGGATTTCACCGGAAGCAATGTTAAGCAAGAGAGTGTCAGCAGAGCTTCCACGAATTGCCAAATACCGATTACGTTAATAACACCCTTTGTTCAGCATTTCTCATGAATCCCAGGCAATGATAGACCATGGGGTATATACACTGTAGTTGTTGACAAAACATCAGGTTTTACCAAGACGTCATTGTTCCACATCAAACACAGACATGGTTTTTACATTGCGCCCTTCCCAGTTTCTCAACACAGAAAAGGCTCTACCAAATTAGAATAACGTTTGCAGTGACAAGCGTTTTTAGATAAAGAATTGCAAATCTATTGATTTTAGCGTGGTTCATTCCATGTAAGGATACCAGGGAAAAGCATACCAGGGTTATCATATTTCTGACGTCGCTGAGTGCTCACTTTATGTGATTGTTTAATTAAACAAACAACAGGTCAGTCAGAATTACAAATAATAAAAAATTTATGTTATTTCGTTATCGACAACCCAGCTTCTGATTAAACTGACATAGCGATTGTAAATCATAACACACTCTAGATTTCAGTTTGGTGAGATATCCAGATGTCATTCTTGGAATAAAAAGCTCATCCAGCTCATCTATTGGAGATTCTTGGTCTTGAGATGGAATACTTTGTAACGGTGTTAGATGGGATTTGCTGGTAGTAACTGATAAGCGTGCATTTGATCCTAATCGTGGGGAAAGATGTTCAACTAAAAACCGTCTAACATGTTTTCATCCTCACAGGTCGCCCACATGCGTTGCTTGAAAGGCGTAAATTCAGGCATGGCCGACATTTCAGCATTTAGTTTTATCTTTTGTCGAAATCAGGAAACAAATTCAATATTGCAATATACGCGTTGTATTATTTATTGAAAGGCTCAAATTTTTGAGGGAATTTTTCTTTGGCCCCGTAATTACTGCTACGGAACTTTGTTTTACAGCTACAAGACATTGTAAAGAATAACATAATTTTGCTAATGGTCAAAAAAGAGACAGTGTGGTCAGGAAAAACTATGTTTAACTTACTTCCATTTGAATTATTCACATTTGATAACATGATGGGGGCGATCAGTGCCTTGTTCCAGAAGTTCCGGAAATAAATTAAGATTGATGGGAAGGTGTTAGTGCTTAAGATGTCACCACGCTGCAGTATATAATTCTTCATCCTCGGTACCAACAACTTCTGCGTGGCAGAGACACTTGTGCACAAGTTTAAATCACACATGCTTTATGTCATCAAACCATACCTGGTCACCATTCTACAAACTGGGGAAATGAACGGTGGGAAAAGAATATGAACTGTCGATATTTAGTGAAGCATCAGCAGAAGTTCCTGCACTGCCACATGGTTAGTCTATTGATAACGTCTACAACATTTTCCACTCGGACTGCTCCCCACTCTCACATAAAGACGGGGTCAAAACCACTAAAACATAACGGCACTAAACATAGCGGGTCAATCAGTCCCAGTACCACTTCAAACCATACCATTTGACTAATGTTCTCACATATAGTATGTTACAAATAATATATGACGTAGCAGCGACAATACCGCAAATCAAACAAATTAAATAATTCGTAAGTAGAATCCATAGATCAGCCGAAGAGTGTATCGGTCTCAAGCAAGATACGAGGCAATGCAAAAGAAACCATGAGTTATATCTTCATTTTATGTCTTAAGGAAAATATATATTAACTTGAGATACATGTCAGTACATGCATCGACAGATGCTATTTGCAGCAATGCTGTGTGTTAGTTTGCTGAGGTAACGGAGGATGTATCCATTGATTTTGCTTTCATGCATTTGCCTGGGATGGGACTGGAAATACCACCTGGCTGACCTTTCATGCAGACGTTACAATAAGTGAACCATTACTGATAAAAAAACTAGGCTGAACAAAGCTTACATTGTCAAAAAAGAGTGGCATACTTAACTTTGTACATACAATGGTAAAAGAAATCACCGCTCAGTGCGTGAATAAAGACCAACCAAGGTTTGATGAATGGCGTAGTATTTATTAGTTCCTCTCTCTCATTGGTGTGTTGCAAACCAGTCACCCTGCACAGTATAGGGTGTAATGTGAAATGGGAACCCCAACTGTATATTTTCTCCCTTACCACGAATTGCATTTTACTACTTATTGCAGATATTATTATTTAGACTGAACTTTGGAGTACACATAATATTCTTCAAAATAATTCACTGTATTGAACTGGCTTGTATATAGTGGATTTCTTTTCAAAATATAATATTAAAGGGTTGAACTAAGTATCCCTCTCCGACTTGCTTGGGGCACCACCTGCGAATGGGCAATTTGCAACCAAGGCTAAAATGATCGCCAATTACACTGCAAGTTTTTTTTCCAAATGAAATGAGATATTAAACATTTTGGGCACCCAGGTTGATGGTTATGACAGAAATTGGCCTGAAGCAGGGTCATTGAAGGTATGCTTGGGCGTTTAGATAAATGTCACCAGCACATTGTTTGGTTGCATCCAGCCACTGATCATTATCCATAGCGTGCGACTTGGACCTCGTTAATATTCTTAGCAATTGCGGGACGTGAGCTGGAATTACCACCCAATTTTACATCGGAGAAATGGTACCGTTGTGCCCTGATAAACAAAGCAATTGAAGTTTCCAAGAATGGTAATTTATTTGTGAAAGCGATGACGGTTGTGTGTTGGAGATCAGTGCAGGGATTACATGGCCAGTGGCATCCTTGGGGTTTTGGGTGAGAGACTGCTCAGAAACTAATTATAACTGCTCATCACAGGGGAATTCAACCTTATCTCACTCGAGCAGTAATTACAGGTGATGTGTTCTATAATAGTTACGATATGTTTAATTCCCTTAATCTCACTCTCGTTTTAAACGAAATTATAGCCATATACAGAATATGACAGTAACAGATAACAGTTTGCTATCTGGTATCCACGAATAATGGAATACTGACACTTTCCGTGTCAATGTTCTTTAGGCTTTTGATATGGTTATGCACAAATTGAATTTTTCTGAATTATGTTGACAACTGTCACAACAACGGAATCAAAGGAAGTGTCACTGTAGACCGCAGGTCATTTACGTAAGACAATCTACATGGCGAAAGTCTATCACTGATAAGCCAGATTTTGGGTTTGCCCATAATTGCGCAAGAGCAGAACCCGTCCAACGACAAATAAAAGCACTTGGTCATTCACATCGATCTTTTCACATTACAGACTTAGCGACAGCCAAGTGTAGAGCTCATTCCTATTTTTCCTGTGTTTTTCACAAGATTTTTCCACCTGAAACAGTCCTAGTGCAGTATCAAATGTTGAACAGACATATAAAATGCGCAAAACAGCCTGAATTTTGCGTGACTGCCTAGGGTTACAATGCTTTTAAGACAGCCACGAGATATAGTTTATCTACTAGCGACGGAATTCCGGTTATGTCGAAACAACTATCTGTCTTATATAGGTTTCACGAATGCATTGCTTTTCCTTACAATTTATGAAGTCAGCTTCAACCCCCAAATTATAAATGGCCAAACTTTCGCGTGGTGGTGTGCCATACCAGAAGGGATAGAGGGTTGGGTAGTCCCCCTGGCAAAACGTTTTCAGTTGTATCCAAAGCAGATAAACTTCTAATATATTTTAATTGGGTGTATACTGACAGTATAGAAACTTATAGTGTATGAACATCTTAGGCTGTCTGTGTTGCAGTAATATCCTATCGGTGCTCCAGTACTTATCAATTCGGATCCAAATCTTGGACCCAACTGGTCAAATTGGGCATGTGTAGTCTATATATGCACTTTACATGAAGTGATCAGGCCTGATTTTAAAGTGATATGTGTGTCAAAATTGAAAATTATCAGAGTTCGTGTAGCCAGTATCGACTGATACGGAACGACTGCAGTTAGGAATTGCTTCCGGTCTTTTGGGTGGAATGTTAATGAGGCAAAATGGCCCGCCATCTTGGTGTTGAATTCGAAGAATGGCAGGACTTCTCCGGGCTCGTGCAAGAAACATGCTCAAATTAAAATTTTTAATTTCAACTTGACTGACTTAGTTTATGAAAGAACTTCAAAACATCGTTAAGGCAGTCGTTCCGGATCTGTCGATATTGGCTACACGAACTCGGATAATTTCCAATTTTGATACACATAGATACATGCAGAGTGTAGCAGCTTAAACAGCATTAAGCTCAGTAACTATGAGTGAGAGTCCTGAGTCTGTTCGATGTTTAACACCACCACAACAACAGCAACATTTGCACCCATCTGTAAAGCATTAGCTTTGCGACAACTGGCCACCAATTACAACTCGAACTTGCTTATCTACTTGCTGAGCTCTTTTTTCTCCTCTTTTTGGCCGATCCTGTTACGACAGAGCTGTAAGTCCTTCTTTTTACACGTGTCATGAGCCACGTTTGTTTACATATGAAATTTACTGAGGGTAATCAGAATTTGTTAAAAAATCCAAATTTTGGCCGGCCATGTGTCTTTGACAACTTTTCAACCTGTATGCTGCAAATATCTTTTATTTTTAGAGATACCAACTGCTATATGCATCTGTTGTCCACAAGGAAGCCCAGTTAGTCGCCATATCCTGTGGCAGGCCACCACCACATGGAGGATGGGTTGAGATCGCGTGGATAGAAAGCAGAAGGACCAGGTCTAGTAAAGTGAGAATTCAGTCCCATAGATGTGCGATACGAAAGTGCGATTTTTCAACCTCCCTACATAACTGACAATCAGAACAAGCAGAAGCGTGACACTTAATCGAAACGCCCATAAAAATTGGAAGAGATGGTTGCTTAGTAATAACCCATCAAAAAGCACCCTGGCACCCAGGGCCTTTTTTCAACCAAAAGTTGTCACTTTTGAGCAAAAGTGAGAATTTTAGGGTGTAACGTCTAACAAAGAGTCAACCATATAGCCGGGAAAAGAGTTATAAACTAGAACTGTCATAAGAAGTAAGCTTAGGAGAGTATCAGCAGTTTTCAGTTCGAGCTATAGTCAGTTCTTGGGGTGAATACTTCCTTTCTATGCAGCTGATCCACAAATACCTTTTGTTTTTGTTTTTCTGACGTCATTCAGGGAAAAATATGAATTGCTTCGGAAGTTTTTTGAGATCCATCACGGTTAATTACCGTTTGCTTGCTGTTTTCGAACGTCTTTTTTACATTCATATGCCCTCTGGACTTGACACCATTTGGCTCTGTTAAAAGTTAAAGCAGACATTCCGTGAGAGAGACTGAACGTGCTCTAATTAGAAACCAGAAAGAGTGACTCCAAGTGTGATAGTGTCTTATTCTCTTCATGGCTAACACTTCTACAACTGCAGGAATTGCCTTTCTGTTGATGTCCGAGGACTGCTAAATAACTTGTCTAAATTTTCTCGATTATGGTCACCTAATTTTTGACGAATAACACAGATATTCATTGACTATAATCTCACTGACAGTACAACTAAGTTTCCAAGGGTTTGATACTTGTACTTTTGTGTTTGAATGTTTTCATTATAATATTCCGTGACATGCACGACAAAACCGCAGCAAGCTTTAAGACTATATCCACGTGAACACCAGATATGTTTTTGTTTGAACATACCATGAGCTGAAAGCAACGAAAAGGTCACAGCATTTGTATTACCTGGATACGTTTTTGTGCGTTCTGCCTTCAATGTTTCATGAGTCATAAGGCAAAGCAGTACGGATGCTGGCTGCTGTGTCACCAAAGCCGTAAATACTGACTTTTCTGTTTTCAAATGCAAAGTTTATTTACAAGTTCGTGTCAATAGTATGAATGGCTTGTCAACCTCAAGACATTTCACAAGCCGCACTATTGTGCACAAGGCTCCACGCTGTCGTCCATTTCATAATCGATGTCACCACCACATATTTGTCTGATTCTGCCGCAGTAGTTTTTAACCATAATCATTTATTCATTCTCACAACCACGAGAAGTCTTTGTTTCAGACCACAACTTCTTCCCTAAGCGCCATAAATAATAATTCCAGTATTGGCCGAAAGGTTTCGTGACCAGGAACTGTCTTCTGTGGATTAACATTACATTAACATAAGCATAAACATCGTACAGTATATTCCATCAGTAAAAAGGGTTACAAATTATGTGCTGATAACAGGGGCGCAAGTTGAAATGCCAGTTTCACGTGACAGTGCCGGCGATTTTCTTATGAAAAGAACAGCTCATGACTGAGGAACTGCTCATTAAAAAGATTACAAAACTCTCTTTTGAATACAAAAACCTGTTTGAATTTCTATGAATTAGCTGCAGAATTGTTTTCCTTTGAAGTTTGAAATATTTTATTGCCAACTGGTGATCTAAAGGCAGCATGCTTTTAAGCTTATGAGAGACTGACCCATCAGACAGCCAGGAGATATCAGATTTTTATAATCCGTGAAGTCAATGTTCTGAGTTGGCTGTCAATGTAACGTAATAACATAGGTATAGGACAGACTTTGAACGTGATTTGTTTTAATCATAACTAGTACAGGTGTGAACAACATTGCAAATTATTTCCATATCATTGTGTTATGACGAGACTAATTTTCTACATGATTTCAATGTTATAAAGTACATATATACTTAAGTTTTAACCACAGTGTCAGGTTACAAAAGTGTTTCGCGCTTGGAAGAATTACGTCACAGCCCAGACAGAATGGTTGTATTTCATGCTAGCCGATGAACCGGGGTCAATTGTCATTTTCCACTGTCGTAATGGCAGGTAGATAAAATACTGTACCGAAATAACTGTATTATTTCTTCGCAAACTTAACATAGAACATGAGCTGTCTTTCACTTTATGATGTGCAGAACAACACGTGCCAATTTCTGGTATTAATCACGCACTAGCACCATAGATTGATTAAGCATCAAAAATTCCACAACTAGTCTAGTCAGTAATCACTTGTGTATAAAAACAAAAGACATTGTATATTTAAAATGGTTTACATAAGAAATCTACACTATGCACTTCTCAACAATTCGATCGCTATGAGTTCAATCCCAGTTTATGTTGGATTCCTCTCCGGTCAGTGGTGGGAAGGTCTGCTAGCAATGTGCGGGTTGGTCGTGAGTTTCCCCTGGGCTCTGCACAATGTACAAAGAATTGGCTGTATTTTACAGAAAAAAAGTACAGTAAACACTTGACGAAGATAATTGGAGTAGATGTGCCGACATTATTGTACAAATGTGTCTGCTGTAGGTCTACAGCGTTCACTTTATATTGAAAGGATCGTGGCGTCAAATATTCCTCTTGCATGTCATCATAACGACATCACATTAAACACTGTGCGGCAGTAAAGTAGAAACTAACATACCGCAACACTGTAAAAGCTGAGTTTCGATCCATTTCTGACGTAATAATGGTGCAATGGTGCTTCACACTAACGCCACCTCCCGGGATTATAAACTATGCCGCCTTCCCATTACTACCCTTATTTTAGATGTAGCACAGATTACCATCATGTTTTGCTGTAAAATCACAGCATTTGTTCCTATTGTGTTCGGTATAAGTGTTTGAACAACGCATGTGTATCGCATGCTGGTTGGTAATGCAAGGGTTGCTCATCTAAAGGAATTTCAACCTACTACGAAAATGATCCCTTAAAAATACATATAGATTTACTTGTCGGGGAAATCATCACTATGGACTTGATAGTTAGTAGTTATATTGAATAAACCGCGCAAGACCAATCAGTCCCTCAGGACTAAACCGTACGCGAAGTGATGATATGTCTACCTGAGTATACTTGCGTTGCACGTGTTGTGACTCCTGCTTACCTGATCACAACTATGCACCTTTATATATACATGTGCAGTTTGAGTTATTTTGCAAACGAAATGCCCTGTGACACTGTCACAAGTTGCTGGTTGACCCATATTCACTCCAGAGCCTATAGGATTTTGACTGCATGTTAACTGGAAATGTACCTCTAGGGCCGGTTATGGGTTAAAAGGACACCCATTTCAAGAAGGTATTTTGGGCACCAAACTAGTTCGAAATTTGAAAATATATCTCAAGTTTGCAACATTGTAGTTTTTCAGTAAGAATGAAATTTGTGCCTCTTCCGACGAACTTTTAACCACCCAAGTAGCACACTATTATACATATAACATTGGTGCACAAGATGTGTCTATAACCATCTGAATGTTGTGTTACTAAGTAAAGTTGGCACAATATTGCAACACAACATTCAGCTCCATATTCACAGCTGCACGAGCTGCATTCTGGCGAATATGGTGTTGAATGTTGTGTTGCAATATTGTGCCAACTTTACCGACCTATGTTCCCACAATGATTCACATGGTTTTGATAACTTCTGCGATTGGCAACGAAATATATAAATAATAGATGATAACATGATAGATCATGTAATTATTTATATCTTTCTTTGTCAGTGCTGCATCCACATCTTTATAACATGACTGTTACATACCACTCGGTCATTCTATCATGTAACTTCTCGCGCTAGTGATTCATTGTTGGCACTGTCAAGTCCACGGATCACCTACTGATTCACCTATACCTTGGGCAAGGCGCTGACAACAGCCTCATCGCTCAGACGAGTCGAATATCTGTTCATTCTCAACAGTCTGGACATCTGTGTCATCACAATTGATACGTGTTTGATTGAAATATTATATATTGTTTCTATCCACCTCCCCACCCAAACACTCCCAGTATTGACATTGGAAATGGAATTTGCCTGACACTCAGCTCTACCGATTGATTTGTCACATTTTAGACGCCTGGTATTTGCTGTTAGAAATCGCTTATCAATTCTGTTATGTAATATTCAGGTTTTAGAATTGGTAGCTCGGTCTTTGTATAAGCCAGCCATCAGCTAGCGGGGTGGTGGGGGGAGAGCTTGTGTTTGTCGTCACATTCAGGTTCTCCCGTTCAAAGTGTACCCTATCGTTTCATACATAATACCATATCCTTTACCTGAGAATCACATCATAGCTCATTTAATTATTTTCTTTTAGAGGTTCCTAAACGGCGTCATTGATCATACTATAAAGTGAAGAAATCATTATACAGTGTAGTCTATAAAACAGTGAAATAAAACAAAAGCTGCGTCGACAGTGTTCTGGTTAGCAAATGGTCACACGTAACCTGTAAAACACGGTATTGTCAGCTTACCTCAGGTGTTTTTTCTTACTGTTTCTGCTAATTGTTAACTCTTAAGAACTTAGACCCCACTAACTGCATGGCACATCAGTCATGGTGCAACATCGGTGTGGGCTCTGAAATTGTCTATCCCAGACACTATTTAATGCAGTACATGTACGTGTATCAGTAGCCCCAGGCGATTCCCATCGGCTGTGTTTGTCCTAATTCCAAGTTCGCTGCCTCTTCTCCCAATTTCTACCAACCGCAACTGGTCCTTGTCTAGTGTAAGTAAACATCAATTACGATCGGCTAATATATGCTCGAGTCTTATCGACTTTGGAAAGTAGACATTTGATATGTGAACACCAAAATTATATTATCCTGTGCGTTACCATTACAGTTAATTACAATAACTCTAATAAACTGTATTAAATTACACATGTTAGTAAATTATATGTCACTTCGTTAACAGACCTAAATAACTTTGGTTTTATCCGAGGACTTCAGTTCAAAAATTATGTTCACATCTTTTAGTTCTGGTATGAATATTTGACTGCCGATATCCTGTTTGGTTTCCAATTAAATCGAATGTAGCATTCGTCATCCTTTGCCCTTCTTGTAACCGGTGTATTTCCTTGTGTAAAGCCAAGACTAAAGAACACTTTAAGAACAAATTCAAACTAGTTTAAGGCTGCTTAACACATTTGTCCCGAGGATGTTCAAAATGAGAAGAAAAGCGCCAATAAAAGCCAGTCGCTTATAGTTCATGGATTATAGTATAATCAAAGACGTGCACTTCCCCTAGAAACCATATATGCCACCAAACGTGTTTATTTTAC
Source organism: Acanthopleura granulata (assembly GCA_016165875.1). Taxonomy (NCBI): domain Eukaryota; kingdom Metazoa; phylum Mollusca; class Polyplacophora; order Chitonida; family Chitonidae; genus Acanthopleura; species Acanthopleura granulata. The sequence goes on along the minus strand of JABBOT010000005.1, from coordinate 28,950,768 downwards.
GATGCCAGGTGGATTATTCACAGGTAGAAGTAATTGGAACAAATCATCAGCCTTCTCAGCCAATCTGCAATTAACCTCAGCGGTCAGCTTCAGCGAAAATAACAACTACCCTGTACAGAATACTTATAAAATATACCCAATAAAATATGCCCTATTGAGATTTCTGCAGGAAATGGGGGAAAAAAGCTGATCAAGGTTACACACTGGCAGTATTGTGAACAGAACAGATGTTTTATTTGCGTTTCCAAACATTCTGAGTTGACTTTTTCCGGTTTCAAAAATGTAGGTAGAAAAAGTCCCTACAAATACCTACAAGATATATAAAATAGTGAGCTGCTTCAAATGGAAGTTAATATCGTTTAAGAAGAAAATGTGAAGAACACATCGCCAAGGAGGCATGACATGTCTTCCTCAGCTTAATATCATTCTTGGACCATGCACTAGCCATTTGATTATTGGCATGAGAAAAGTATTAAAAGAATGCAGGGGAGTTATATGAAAAGGACCTTAAATTAAATCTTTGCTCAAATACTATTTTTTTTTATACTAAGCTGAATTTAAATCATATTGTTTTAGAAGAATAACAAAGCAAAAGATTGTTAGATTGTTAAGTTGAAAACCATTTGAAAACAATAGAAACATGCTTCTGGTAGCAAATCAATCGCACAGTACCTCCGTGGACACTGTTAAGAAACATTTCCGCGGCTGGACTATCACCATCCATCAGAATTATGATATGTAATAATAATGATATTACCACAGAAGGCGGAAGACACTCGTTCATCATGGAATAGCAGAATCCGTCCAGGTCCCTGACAACCCCATGATTGCAATACCATGATAACACTCGACTGTGTATGTCTGGTCAGTATAATGGCTTGTGTATACACGCAGCTGGCAACTTCTTTGAATTACACACGCCTAACGTACTGTTCATAAACGCCTTGTCCAAGTTTCATGCAAGATCATCTGCAGATCCCGTGGACTATTAACACGCAAAGAAAACTTTTTCAAAAGGACACGTAACGATGGAAACTCGTGTACTTACAGTCCTACAAACATCATCTACGATTAGTCCAGAACTAGGTTAGAGTGCTTTTTAAGATACATGAACAAGTACATGAATAAGTTTTGAATTAACATACAGTTTACATACTAGTCCACGAGGTACACTAGGTTTTGCTGAGAAATATTTATTTATGTATTGATTTGACTGGTGTTTTACATTGTACTTAAGAATATTTCACTTATAAGACAGCGGCTAATATTATAGTGGGAGGAAACCAGACCGGAGAAAAAAACCTTCGACCATAATAAGTTTTATGAAACCACTTCTGTTCTAGTGAAATATGTAATATTTACATGTGACACTCACAACACTAAAGCCGTCTGTATTTTCGTAAAATAATCTTGGCTTCCACTGTATACTTACTTTTGGTTGTTAAGCTAGAATTCAATCACAGGGGGAATTCGTTGCATGTGGTCGAAATCCAGACGCAATGCTCTAACTAAACGGGCCATTATAACACAAATGTTGTTGAGCGTATAGGCAGCGAATTGGTCACTGCTGTGAACAAGACGGCACCCTTATTCACTGTATACATTGGGCCACCAACAGGAGTTCACCTTGGGCAAGTTTGAGAGTACAAGATGACAACCGTTTATTAAAGAATCCGACTGATGTGTCAAAGTCAGGCCAAGCCGTGAATAAGGGGTTTGGCGAAATGGGTAAGCACCAGGTGGCGCCTTGGGTCAAAGGCAGCCGAAACAAATGTGAAACTTATAAATCAAATGGCAGAGGAAGCCGTGCGTCATTCCAGAAGGTGAGAGAGATTACTTCCAATTTTCTCATCCATTTCATCAGTTATATATATGGTGTCTGTTGCCGTTGGGGCCTAGGAAAACTCAGACATGCGTTGTACCATAGAAGTCAGAAACCGACGTAAACGTTTAATATCTACATCAGCCTTAAGTCACTCTTGTAATCCACGTGTGGCCTTAATACAGTGCATGTACTTTTACCAAGGGCCTTGCGCCGATCGATACATTGTCACAACCGTAAATCAGCCCTGATGCTAACAGGCATATGGTTAATAACCTAGCTCTGGCTAAATTAAAGCTTAGTCTACACAGACGTAGAATTTCTACAATTCTTGTCGGCAAATAATTTCTAGTCCAAAGATGACCAGGCTGACAGACAAATCCAAACAAGGAGATGCGTACATGGTGGTCGAGATAAAGTCTGAGGGATTTTATGTCAGTATTCCGACGACGTTACATGATTTCATTATGGGAATGGTAGAATTTGAAACACTGTTTCCTTGTTTTACAATACACCAGAAAACTCAATAATCACCACTTACATACACATTTTCAACACCTAACGAGGTTTTGTAGCGGTGCCATTTTCTCGAATGTATGGCTTAAGCTAAATATAACCGAACGGAAACATCAATCAAAGGAACACCCCAAATGTGTAGGAACATAGACACACAAGAAGAAAAACCGTGTGGAACAAACGGTAAACAGGTATTAAGGTGCTGGGAGAGGTCAACACCATTTAAAGATTCAGACTGAATTAGTAGCAGCAAATGATTATATTTACGGTACTACATGTATATGGTGTTCAGCCAGGTAAAATATATCTTGTTGACTTGTTGTTTCAGCGTCCAGCATTAAAAAAGTAAACATATATAGCTTAATTAAACATACATGTGTAACGTAGACAAATATCTGACAGATGTAGAGATATGACTGGTAGGTGCAGTTTGAAATTTACTCTGCAGACGGCTAATGTGAAATATTCATTCTCAATTTTGCCATGTCATTCCAACAAGTTTTATTAATAAAAACTTTTAAGGGCAACAGGTTGCAACTTACTCACGGTGTATTAACATGAATAACACCAGACGGTGAGTTATTTTCGCATCTAATCCTTCAATTAATTGTTTGTAATAAGTGAAAAAGCTTCATTCCTTTGCAATGTTTTCTTGGTCAATACAATTTAGGTTGTCTACTTTTACCGGAATGCATACTTCAGGAGAATGTTTTTGCCATCTACCACGATGCTATGTGTTTACGAGTGTTCCAACGCAGCATGGTCACATTTTTTGTACAGAGCACTAACCAGAATGTGGGTCTTACGTACATGCCCTGAATGTCAACTTATTCTTTCAAAAACTAATAACTTGGGAGCTGCCTGGCACCATTAGATCACAACTTCATACACAAGTTCCATCCAATCCGCTCTCGTGCTTAAAAAATGTGTTATTTGTCTGAAATCAGATTGTGAATGCATAGGTTAACTGTTTCAATCAAAATGACAAGTATTGTCTCTCAACGTTTTATCATATTCAACTGTAACATAAGACATAATCACTGAAAATGGGTCAAGTTTGCTTGGCTCCACAGGCTTCTTCACACTTGGGATTTGTCCATAGGTTCAGTTAATCTTTGTAATACCTGTAAGAGCTTATTGATCTATAGTTTGGCTTCTGCTTTTTTATGGAAGTGTTTTTTAAAAGCCGATGTCTGAGTAATTGTTGTGATATTATAAATTGACCATCAATCATTCGAATCAAAAGCGTAGGGACAAATTTTAGGGTTATCTGATACATTTATACAGTCAACCTATCTAAGGACTGCCCGTGTCACAGAATGATCACGTGCTTCAACACGATCTCATTGCCATTATATCCAATGTACTTAAGCTACTAAGCAATCTGACGAGTTGAGCCAGGTCAGAAATTACTATTGGAGATGTGATTGACTGCTAAAAATCATCCGACCCCAGACTCGATAAGATAACTGCTTTAGTTTATGAGCTGTGATAGTAGAGTGACCCATTTGAAATTGGGGCATACAACAATAAAACCTATGATGTTAACATTCTTTCAATGAATGATAAAGGGATGAACAAATGAATGATTATGGCTTCGACAATATTGCAGCTTTATCGAGGCGAATGATACGTTATTCATAAACATCATTCGTTACTACTAATGGTCTCTAAAATTGAGCTGATTTCAAAAAATAACTGCTTAGGATAACCTATCAACCGTTCTTGCCGTAGAGTTTGAAATAAGACGCATCGTATTTGTACAATAAGGCTATCACAATGAATGAATTATTTAGGAGAGAAATTCTCAAATTCTCGTTAACAAAGAAATACGGTAGCCTAGACACTTGTTGACTCATTTATAGAGCAACACTTCCTGCCAAGAACAAAAAAATCAAGTCAGAAACTGATGAGATTTTCTACACAAATTATCTAACAGCTGGGAATCGCAATTGCCCTTGATCTGAAGACTTGCGGTACTTGCCTTGAGAACGATTCTGTCTAAAATTCCCCTTGGAACTCAATGCTAGAAACACTTCAACACTCGGAAAATGTGTGCAATGCATTACAAACAAAAACATTTGTTTTTTTTTTTCAGCCATGGCTGAATATTTTCCATCACGGAGGTTTCCGATTAATTTGCATTTTTTAAGTGTTTTGCTAAACTGAATGCTAGTATTATTTGGGTGGCACGCATATCCAAATGAGTTTATTACAAGAAGCAAACTTTGCACCCATTTCATCCAATCCGATGGTTTCTCACGTGACAACATCTGAAAATCAATAGATTTTGAAGGTCTGTGCCAATATCGTGACTGCCATCAGAGGTCTAGTCCGGACAACATCGGCCGCTTCCTAGTCGCTACAGCCAATGAACACGACAGGTCAGTTGACGCGGTTGTCGGCTTTTAGAAAGGCACGTCGCACGAACATTCATATCCCATGACTACCCTTGACAAGGCAATTTTGCCGGAAACTTCAATTTGAGTGGAGAATTCCTACGACAAAATTCACTGTGACTGAAACTGGTCGGTTTTCTCACAACAAAGCCGTGTGAATGTTAACTATCTTCAGTTATGTAATATGTGTTCCTTATACCTCTTCTTGCCTACATGTGATAACATCAGCATTGAATGTGACATTTACACATAAGATCTTTTTTATATCAATAAAGGCAATACCTGTCAGATTTTAATATATAACAAATGTTTCCACCAAAACAGGATTTAGATATGGACACGTCACTGATTTATACGCCATCATAGTAGTTATTGTAATATGACACGCCAATTGTTTATACGCCGTCACTGCAGTATTGTAAGACTATCTTAGCATAATGGGAAATCGAATATATGAGTAGGTTTATAGTTTTCAAAGCAACCACTGTTTTCCTACTACTTTTCAACTACTGAGCTGATGACTGTAAAACACGATGTTCATCAATTTCACTAAAACGCGCGGCACGTGAATGGTGTAATTACACTTGTTGAGCGGAAAGCCTAGCGAGGATTATATCAAAGGTCACAGCAAAGTTGACAATCTTAGGTGCCATATCTTCAACAAAGAAAATCGATATCAGGTAAGAACTGTGCTCAAAATGAATTACTATGTATGGTTTAAGGATATGGTGATGTAAGGGCAGGTCATGGTGGTAGCGAACTGATATGCGGACTAAGTATAGACTGTCATCTAATACAGAACTCTTAAGTACACCGTCTAAGGCAATAAAGAAATTGCCTCGCTGGCAAAAAAAATTATCTCTGTGATGTATAAATAGGAAAGGATTTTCTACTTAATGTATTTTGATGTATCATTGAAGTAGTACATCAGCTATTTCACAAGGCCTACAGATATCAAAAAATGTCGTCCGGAACGAAGAGTACAAAATGCACATGCCTAGTCTGTAATTGAACTTAGTTCCATCAGGCTTTATGTGGAGCATTCGTGTGAGATGAAACACATTCTTAACTTACCTTACTCAGTAGTTAAACATCAAGTAATCCCAAGAAGATTTTCCGGAATCCCAGCAGATATTTCCTCATAGCCTTGGTAAAATTCTATTTGGGTAAATCCTGAAAGTGATAAATGGAAAAGTTGGAATAGTATTATATGCCCTTCTAGTAGGCGATTTGTGGAAAAAAGTGCAGGTTTTCTCCACCGACAGCTACAGGATGGTCGTCCGTCAGCGGCTATTTGGTCTGTCACCAGGAACGCACTGGCCACTTGTGCTAAGGAGGAAATGCTGGGCCGTGGTACGGCAGGCCGTCAAGGGGGTGCCGCCTGTAATCATCACTGCTCGTATCGACTTCCACCGTGAATAGTGGTCCTCATCTCTCACTAGCTGTAACGAAGCGGGAACTGTCCGAGATGCAATAAACCGGGGCGTCGCCTTCATGAGCCGCCGTCAGGCTTATGCAAATGACACGGGGATATTTCATTGAACCGTTAGCAATGCTTCAGCTGAACAATCTGACCTGTACAATGTAGAATTGCTGCCTTGGTTCATGCTGTCAACAATTTCTCCTCCCAATACTTCTAGCCGTTATCTGCTTGCCACGAATAAAATGACACCAGAGTCATGTCTTGCCTGGACCCTGTCATCAAGCAGGTGGACCTAAGATTTTTGGAAGTTCGTCTCGTGTAGTTACCAGTGACAATATCATGTAGATTCCAAACCGGAGTAATTTCTGTTGCTCGAAATATTAAAACAATTTCGGATTGCACACACCAGCTAGAGGAATTTACTGTTATTTGCACACGACTGAACATTGCTGGAGTCTGCTTCTTGGAAAGTCTACTTGACCGTAAAGCATTAAATATCGGCACACTGCGAGTTACAAATTTACCCAGCCTGTAAACCAACATTGACATTTACGTATAAAACTAGGTAGAAGGCAAATCTAGCTTTCAACCGAAAGACAGTCTGCTGATGTTATCAAAGGTCTAATAAAAGACCTACACTCAGTCATGGTTTTGCATTTATCCAGATCCGGATTGTGAGAATTAGAGAGCCAGTGGTAAATCAATATCAGATAATGGCTAGACGGTAATCCTCTATTTTTTCAACGTTACAGAAACTCTTAAAGAATAGGCATAAACTGTACAGGTCAATTAAAACTACAAGTACCATCTGATGTTGTCCTCGAACTCCAAGTGAACGCCGTCATTTTCTGGTAAGGCAGATGCTGGTGTGTGTTGTCCAAATGATTTTTCACTTTTTTTTATTCTGGGGCGCTTCCGTGCTGGACACGTGAGCCGAGGGACCCGGATAGCGGGCTGTGCAGAGAGGAAGCGTCTTATGATGTTAGCCGTCGCGGCTGTACTTGGATATGAACACTTTGTCGATGTTTCCCTACCGGAAGATTATGACTTCTCGAACATTGTGCTCATGTCCCGTTCAGGTACAGAGAGTGGTCGTTCAGTGCAGTGCAGCTAAAGTTCGCTCCTTGTCATCTTCTAAAATCAAGCCACACACAACGCTTTGTTACTGGTTCATATATTACCGTACTCTGTTCTCTGCCTTGAAACGACGACTACGTGAAAAGTTTTCCAATAAGAACAGACAGTCATCCATATCAGGTCAAAAGCTTACCTATTCAAGTTGTCAAAGGCTTTATGGAAATAGGAAATGTCAGATATGCCCGTCAAATGCACTGTATATTAAAGGCACTGAAATACATGGCGGATGAATTTGGTGTGACGATAGAACGCCCCTAAAAATACTTTGACGTCACGTTGATGACAGCAAACCAGCAATTAGGTTTAGATTACCTGTTACTGCCGTTATCGACTCCGGTAAATGAGTGGCTTCTTCCTGTCTGATCACGGTAGTACATGTATAGCTGTATGCAAAGTGCGAAGCTTTTAGGGCACTTTGACACTCCCGTGTTAAGGATTTCAAACAGCGATACACAATACCCCCAATTTGTTGTGTATTTGTGAATTTTTTTTCTCCCCAAATTAAGTTCACATTCCGTTTATAGCTATGTTTACGGAATTTATGGCGTAAGCGTGGCCCAGTCATCTTGCTTGTCACTAGCAATATAGTGCCAAGAATGCACGGCAGTTAAAATATGCGTGTTCCAGCTTTGTGTGAAGGTGTAGCTGGTGTGGTATGTAAACGGAATGACAAGATTTTCTGCGTTCCGCAGTAAATTTATGAGGTTTCACACTTATTTGGAAAGAAGATGTAGGCAGCTCTACGTGTAAAGGTTAAACTTATGTTTTACCCATAATTTCCTACGGCAGTGCATTCATGATTCAATGAATAGAACTGGAGGAAGAAACGCTGGGCATGCAAGTCACCATAAAGTAAGCCGGAGGCAATAAAGAGAAGAAACGGTTTTCAAATGTGCCGCTGGTCTGCAAATAAATAGGTGTAACACATTCTTTTTGTCACAAAAAATGTAATGAAACAGTGTACAGACGCCGTGCACGTGCTAGGGGCCCATCATGTTCCCTGATGGAAGCTCAACCTTAGAGAGGTCCGCAACAAATTACAAGATAACGTAGGTACTGGTGATATCCAAATAATCCTGAGAAACTACATGACATGTGACAGGCTATAGACTCAAGAGGGAGTAAATTCCACCATGGTGTTGCAAATGAAACCTTGAATGAGCTATTTAATGTGATTTTGTCTGCTCAGTTGTTAAAATTTAACGTAAACCTAAGCTTTTTTGCTTGGGGTTTCAAAATCATTAATACATTTTTTCCAAATTCATGCTATTTGTGTATGCCTTAACCTTTAAGCAACTATTAATATTGTCTAATTTTTTGGCCCCCAAAGTAAGTTAAGGTCATTTTGAACTTTTATGCAACGCGGTTTGACCTATAGAATATTTCGCAATCATAGTCCATGAATAGCTTAGTCTGAATAATTCAGAGATATACCGTAATGTACCATGAAGAATGATTATACTTCATTATCGGCAAGGTACATGTAGCGTGCAAGCGCGTCACAATGACTCAAGAGCCTCTCTCGCCAACGCGGTTACCGTGAGTTAATGTCCAGTTCATGCTGGCTCTCTTTCGTGTCCTAATGGGAATCTATGCCTTTATTTTTAAGTAAATAAATAAAGAAAGAATCCCCGAACTTTGTATCCCAGCGATCATAATTGGTCGCCTCAAGAAAACTGTCGAACCAATCTTAGGTCCATAAATCTGCCTCACTTACTTAAACATTGATTGAAAACTTCCCACATCAGTGAACATCAGTGGGATAAAATTTCTGTACCGTGACCATCGGTTGCGTGGTAAAGGTCGGCAAGTATTTGATTAACAGTGCGATTTTCGACTGAAGCTATGCACTTACGAGCGGATTTCTATTTGTCAGGTACAGGTTTTTGCTTATTAAGAACAGCACTATACAGCTGTGTGATTTTGCTAAAATCTTTCTGACCGTCTTAAGGAGGACTAAGAAAATCTGTATCAGTTGGTAAACACATACCGGCATCGATATTTTTACTAATATGTCGATATATCACCATATCACGAACTTTTGCTGAACGGTAGCCAGGGAAATCTCATATCTGACGATTTAGGAGCAGTCAGAATTGCCACTGATAAGTATATCTATGTATGCTGTGCGTACACAGGTCTTGCATTTGCTGAGCATCTCTCTCGTATTGCTTGCGATTAACAAGGGTTTCATGATATGCTAGTATAGTGGCCTTTGATAAAATTATTTAGAGTGTTTTCATTAAGAAAAAATGCATATTTTACACACTGTAAAAAGGTAATACGTAAATACAAAACCACATTATGTAGCAATCTTCACGTACCGGATGAACCAAAATGAAGAAAAGATCTAACTAGAGATATTTAAGGGTTTAATGTATAAATCCTTAACTCTTATTGCATTACGAAATACAATCTACAAATACCCCGACAACTGTTCAGGTTTATTTCAAGAACTATTTAGCGATTAGATATTGAAATACAAATGAGTAGTTAAAGTATGGTATCCATCATATTAGACAAAAATATGCAATAATGTCAGTTAAAATTTATTAACTGTCAAAGGTTAAAGTTACTTAAAATGCTGTGTTGTAATTACATTTAAACAAACAATCAAATGCACTCAGAACTGACTCAGAGCAGATTCGTTTCAGTGCAAATCTGTTTAGGTACTACAACAGCAATGCCTTCAGGTTTCATTTGTGGCCCGGTTTGGTTATGAAGCTACACCTCGAGCTTTTTCCACGGACGCCTATAGATTATTTTCTGCAATCAATTGCCGGTAAGACTCGCTCTGACACCTGTGGTATCAACGTTGTCAATCAGAATTAAGACCAAGACATTGGGTCAATTCACATACAACATCAGTATCACGCGAACCACTGATTAATCCAGTCATCAGAAGACCGATTCCTTTCATAGGTTGATTTTCCCAGCCACTGGCAATATAAGTTCAATCCTGGTACATCCACTGTACACATCTGTAAGGTTGCGATGCACAAGAGTCTTTGCTCATCTTGTAAAGATTAAAAGGCTACAGAGCTGGTCAAGCGCAATACAGGCTAGCATCGTTTCGTCCAGTGCCTACTCCGTCAGTCGCGACCAAGATACAGAATGTACAGAATACAGAATGTATTTTTATAACATCTGAAACAGCAAAGGTCACGTGGCCAGTTTCTTGGTTATAATCCAACAATATGTCAAAGAAATGGTCGTTTTTCTGGCCAGTTAAAAGTTTTGACATTATATTTAAAGGTCATGTTTTAACAAGCCTCAATTTTCTTCATCTGAGGCAGTTTATTTGAGGAAGTCTTTCCCTAGTGCGTAAGTAGCTTGCCTTGCAGTCACTAGGACACATAATTTGCACGCTCAAACCAGGCCTTGGTAAGGGATTTTGAGGACTCTCCCTCTATCACATTTTGTGGGACCTCAGTCACATAGAGTGATTGACTATGTCTTGTGTCCGTTTGGGCGATTCAGCTGTTCAACACCATTTGACTTCTATCAATATGACGTACGTGTAGAACAGTTCCTTAGTAACTTGCCAAAGATAGGTGGTTTTCCTCATGCATTGAGCTTACCCCCAGTGACGAAATGACTGCCATGGTATTCTTGAGTAAGTCGTTCAATATAATTAAATGGAAAGGAAGATAATCAGTGGAGTGAGCTATTAAAGATACTGTAGCAAGAATTGTTGAAGGCAAAAACTGGTAATGCTTCAAGTGAGTGTAAATAATTTCGATGTCGACGGCGAGGAGTGATAGAGCATCTCGGGCCTATTTTATTTGGACAGCTCAGGTAAGACCATCCCAATCACTCCTGCCTTGCTGCATAATTTATATAAGTCAGGTCTGTGAAAAAGGTTTACCCATAACCCATACAACCTTCTCTTTGTTTAAAGGGACGTTTGCAAAACTGAATATTTAACATATGTGACAATGACAAAGATGAAGTGATCTTCCCGTAGAGGATTTGGGAGAGCGAATCCCGCTGGCACAAGACATTGGAAAAATTGTGCCGAAATGAGACTGGAGGATATTGAGAGAAGACAATTACTATAAGTCCAAGGCGCATCCGCGAGGCATTTCACGAGGGGCTAGTCAACATAACAGTAACATTTGCCTCCTCCATCCAAGAGCGAGTCTCATCTACTGTCGCCTAGCCCGGCTAGATGTAGCCTAGATACCGGCAGTGGCAGGCAAACACACACTGTTATGATCGACGTGTGGTAATTTTATCTATGGCAAACGTCACAAATCTTCTAAAGCACAACCATTGATCACTTAAAACAATAAAGAGTCCGATGTGTACGTTTAATTTTCCTAAAGGTTTTGATTTCACAGAGAAAAACGAGGGTGCCTTCATATTAATTGTGGCTTCATATCTAATTGCCGTATACCAATCGGCAAGGCTGCCTAATGCGTTGGATCACAATCAAGAAACAACAAACGTCAAAAATTTACCAATGCTTTCCAATAATGCTCACAAGTCAAGACTCGACCAAAAGCATCCTGTCACTGGTTGGCTACTTTTGCAAGGGCCAAGTATATAGATAGTATTACCGTACATGTGAGGGAAAGAATTATTTGCACAGGATAATTTCACCTGAAATACATATACATTTCCATTCCCTACCCTCTCAGTAAGATACGTGGTTACAATATAACGTACAACGATATACAGGCTTCTCACCCATGCATTCTGTGTCCGGTTTCTTCCTACTACAATGCTGGCCGCCATCGCATTTGTGAAATATTCCTTGAGTACGACGTAAAACATCAATCAAGTAAATAAATATTTGCAATACTACTTGACAGATTACGAGCCAGGAAACTGTTCCTGCGCACAAAGATTTCAGTCACGAATAGATATGTTTATTGTATACATATATATGTATTTTAATGCATGTAAGGCATATAGAGAGCTGAACACGAATCTGTTTTGCTTGAGTATTTACTATGTTGTTCAGTGTTATTCTGTCTATATTTGTTCCTGTAGTGCACAAATGTTGACAAACAGCGCAGAAGCAATACCTTTTGTAGAAGTCGAAAGGTTACATACATTATACTAACTTTAGATTGGCTAGAAAGGTACGAGCAAAATACAATGGATGATGACCCGCCATATGCCAGATTTGTCAGCGTCGCTCGCAAAATGACACGTCATGACGTCTGAATATGGCACTCATTCCCAGATCTTCATTAAGTCAAAAGACAGAAATTAAAGAAGATGCACACAGTTAGAAGCTAATAAATAAGGTTCATTGCCATTTACTTTGAATGTTGTCATTCAGAAGATTTAAATTGCTGTAAACACCACGATCGCTTTTTACAGTGCATATTCCTAAATCGAACCTGCTGTGCTTTGTTTTCACTCATCTACGATATCCTTGATTGCATGAACACAGGTAAAACTTATCGAAGAGCAAGTAAAGCTCGTAACATCCTGCCTCTTTGGTGACTATAAAGTGTGTATCATATCAATGGAATTCTGTACAATCTACCATCAATGACGTCTCCAAAAGGACTACAGCTATAGGTCTTGTTACACCATACACTTCAAAGAGTCTTTGAGTTCTTGTCAAAGCCTTTAATTTCAGGGGTTCATCTGAAGCTAAGATACACCTAATCTAAAGAGAGTTCTGTCATGCTTTGGCAGGTTGAGTGGGTCGGCCTGATCTCAGGGAGCAATTTCCTAACTTTGCCTTGATGCGTCAGCTCGCCGGCTTTGCCCATCAATAACCGGTTTGTTACTAACCTGTCTCCAGTGCTCCCCGGAATTACCGTGTCACTTCCTTCAGCTCACCCCCAGGCTCTGTATCTTCTCGGAGACAAGGAAACAATTCCTAACCGTCCAAGGGACCGACTCATTTTCTCAATCGTCTTACCCATTCGTGCACTAGCAAACCTTTATTGGTAATCTTTATATTTCCACCGGCTTATGAAAATTAACGCATTTGTTTTAACACTCACATGACAGCGTTATTCCCTGAATCTTAAATATGCCACATTGCTCTATCTCCTTTTTTTTTGTTTAGGCTGCGTTGGCAAAACTAGTACCAAAAGAACTAATCCGTCAATGGCTCGACGGAAAGAGAAATAATCTTACAAGTAGGTTCAATGACTGTGTTTAGTCCTTGTATCCAGCGGCATTCACGACGTCCTCCATCTCTTACCTCACTCACACACCACCATTTCTCCTGAGGTTATGGCGTCACCTTCTGTGTATGTCCCTATGATCCCATTGTCGAAATATTGCGAAGTCTCAGGGAGCTGACAGCATAGACGTCATCTCACCCCTATTTCTGCAACACGGCGGTGGCTAGTGAAATGTCATTTTTCGCCGAACCGGCCAGAGACTGCGCTCTCCTTAAATTCTTAGGTTCAAGTAAAGAAGCCATATTCCACACCCACCATAATACTGGAGATAGACTCAAGGGGGGCTTGCATTTTTTTTAGCCTACATGGTCAATTAAGCACACTAATGTGACCAACGCAGAGCTTGCATTGCTTGTGTTAATATTATATCATAATCATATTAAAGAACCTGTTAGGGGTCGGGGGCGTATGTTGTACAAACAAGGTGTGCCAAAACAATCATCAAACATCCTTTGTTTGATAATACTCTACCTCTAAATTTGGGTAACTTAGTGGATCCAACCGGTTTGGCTGTGAAAACAGAACACTGAACGCCTGCGTTCAACAGGTAATACACCTACTGGACTTTAGTTAAGATTATTATACCATTTGTTTGTTGGACACATTTATTTATTTATTTAACTAGTTGGTGTTAAACGCCGAACTTTTACGTGTTTGTCGGCAAAATATATAGGTCATATAGCAATGAGAACTTATTAAACTTTTTATGTGTATGCGTATTCAAGATACCTTGACATCTTCATAGACAGTTTTGTTTATAGTCTAAACAAAACTGTAATACCACATTCGATAAATCAATTTTTCATGAATTATCCCTTAACATTCGTGACATCACCGGGTTCCCATTAATAATTCCCTCTCCAGAAAAAATACATAAATGTGAAGAAAAAATGTACATTTAAATAAGGAAAGCTGTCATGTCTGCTAATCAAAGGCACTTTGATTAGGACAGCGTGTCTCCAATCAGGGCAGGCAATTGTATAAAATTTTACGCAAGCTGTTCAAAGTGTAACATATACACGTTATATTTGTCATGTTATATGAACGTTTTGAAGGGCCTTAACTACACAGAAATGAACAGATATATTGATATATATATATGGAATGCATACGATCCTATACAGTATTATCAATGTATCCCATATATTTCAAATGATCCCGGCTATATTATTTTGATACACAAAAACAAGGCAATAATCACATGATCAGTTCTATAGACCATTATACCGTGGTAAGCCCTTGGTAGCCTATTGCCGAATTTGCTGGAGTGTTCACCCCATGATAAATTAGTTACTCACATTTTTTAGTTCCGCTTTGGAGGACGTAAACAACTTTCTGTGCATCCTCGTTTTCACCCACTCATGAACACGGTCAATTTCACAAATACAGGCTCTAAGAATATACACTGTCACTTATAAAATGTTTTGATTAAATATTTAGTAAGCCTTACACTCGCTTGACGATGTTTATCCCAGCTGTAATATTACGGCAAAACCGAAAATGTCTCCAGGGTACTCTCTGGAGTATTTCACCAATCTCTACAGCGTAAGACGGAAGCCAAAGATAACAGAAGACAGATGACATTGCAACTGATAAAAACTACTCCGTTGATCTCCCACATCTCTAGTACAAGCTTAGCTGCCTTCCATATTTTGGACACACAAAGAGGTTTTCTTTTGCATTCATATGCTATCTGTTCCGCTCTGGTAACTAGTCACTGATTGATTGCTCTCATATCGCTTGGTTAATTGAGGTTCTCACCTCTAAAAGCCTAGTCTAGACGACCAGAATGCTGTGTTCAACACAACACCGATAAAACCGAAGCCGAAGTAGCCTGGGGAAAAATGGTTGTCATATAAACCTAGCTTGGAAACAGTCGTATTAATGTTCAGTTCTTTTTCCAGCAAGAAATTTGTGTTATTCTTGGTGTAATGTAAGATATCTGTAACAAATACGTTTCAAGTACAACAGAATAACTTGGACGTATTGGATTTCACGATTTGGGGCGTACGAGAATAAATTGAGAGTTTAATACCTAGGTACTATAAGATCGTTCATCTTGGAATAGATCGTAAGCTGGTTTACAGGAATCCCCGTCTCCCTCGTATAGGCACACTAAGAAATGATAATTTTTTTCTGCTGGTTTAAGTGTAATCCGTGTACTCTACGTTCGGGAATTGCCCTGAAAATTCCTTCAGCGTTATGGATTGTATTATCAAGGATAAAGTCTATAAAAAATATGAAGCTTAAATGAGGAAATCGGACATTTTATTCAAGAATTTGGCTGTATCGGAAAATCTTGCGAAATTTGGAGAGTTCCGGATTATCATTGTGATAACCAATTCTGAATTTGTTACCTTGATTTACTGTAAATAACGACGCAAAGTAGATGTATCTTTATCACAAAATATTAGCTGCTATAAGGGTATGTTGTGCGGGTTACATTTTCTTTCGGATAAATTGCTGGTAATGGTCTGTTGTGCGCGATACATTTTCTGTCGGACAATATCATTTACACGTGTACCCCGCTCACACTGACTTATACTTAGGGTATGCTATATTTCAGATCAAATAAATAAATATTTTAAATGTAAACAGCAAGTGGGGGGGGCACTATCAGGAGTTACAGGGAGGGGTAGAAGAAGGAGATGGAAGGGATACAACCAGGAGTTTGGGACAGGGAAGACATACATTTGTTTATTTTAAAATCGCTTCTTTGTCGTTTCAGTTTCTTCCCCCTTCCCTTCTACTTCCTTCTGCTACCACCGGTTCTCCACACTCCACTGCCGGTCTCCTCCACCTCTTGCTTCTATCCAATCCCTTCTATCTCGTCACAGTGTCCCATCCCTGATATTTTCATCTTTTCCTTCCACATCCTGTTTCTGTTGTCTCCCCTTCACATTCTGCTTCTCCCCCCTCCACATTCTGCCTCTGTTACCTCCTCTTCATACTCTGCTTCTTCCCTCCCCTCCACAACCGAATTTCAGAAGGACCGAGGTACACGGACAAAGCAAGCCTGCCTGTGTGTCCCTCCTCGAGGAAGATAATGTAAGCAATGCACCTTTTCAAATACAACTTCCTGATAATCTTTGTAACCGTGGAGTCGTATTGATGAGATGATATTCAATTAACACTAACTGAAATTTGAGCTACTTCAAAATCACTTCAGTCAACAAACACGTCTGGGTCTTTCACGCTCCTGCCAACGTCCACAATTTTATACACATATTGCTTCAAAATGCCTGTGTTATCGTAACGGGTAAACCCGCCCATTGAATGTGGGTATAGATCTGGTGGTACACTCGTGAAGCTGTGCTCGACAGACACCCTCAACGTCCAACTGGGACATAAAAGTCAATAAAATCGACAAATAGAGAATTACCTCATCTTTCCACAGACGCTATAATAGCTTCACATCCGATAGCAAAGGATGAACCAAAAGAGGGGAATATAATCGAATGGCTGGTCCCAGTGGTTATGAGGCTTTCTGTATATAAAAAATATGTGTACAGGTCTTTCAGAAAGAAAGGAAAAGACAGACGTGGGAGGAGTGCTTGATGACCCCAGGTCTTCATATTGTTTTCAGAATTGGAGGAACAGAACTGATTAACTCGATTGTACAATGTGACAAGAGAGTATTGTAGCATATTTGCCTGAAATATCACCAGATGTTTTCTCCTCGGACCCTTATTTCGAACGTTAATGTAATAGTAAATGTAGAAGCAAAAGTCTGCAATTTCCTTTCCTCAGCCAGGAATGAAGTTGTACATTTTTGACTTGAATTATGTTTTCTATAACTTATGAAATAGTGGGCCCTCCCTCTTGTAGATAGTTCACAGATTAGCCCGCGGCGGCTGCCCAGCCCTTGGCGAATGAAGTCATGTGCTCACATGTAGCTCTCGCTCTTTTGACCACGACTTTAGGCCAGGAGTTTTGTCAGGTACCAAAGCACAGGCGCTAGTTTACTTCGGACAATCCCACTACCAACACCCATAAAGCGGACAGCCGTCACGGAAGTGAAAAAAGTACCGCATATAACAAAAACCACACAAATACATTCAAATTATCCCCAGAAACCGAAAGTGCATGTGTGAAATATAAAGGAATTATGCAGAACTCATCGTGAAAGTTACATGTATACTGGTGACGAAGGAATGTGGCGCTCAAGTTCGCCCCACTGAAAGGCCTACATAAAACTGTCTCGGGAAGTTGGATCATTTGACAACTTATATTATATCAATAGTTCCCCTCGCGACAGTGGCACAACTAGGAGAATTCTTAAATCAAAGTGCGGAATATATCACGTCGAACGAGACCGAATTAACTACCGAAGTCCTATTGTCTGACGACCGAAATCAAAGGGCGATTAGCGGCCACGCCATGCATATCAATCAGGTGAAAGCTAAATATAGCATAAAAGCAAAACAGAACCATGCTTGCACCCAACATGGCGGTCGACAGCAAAGTCGTTGACAGCGTAATACGGTATCTATGAACGTTGCATATAGTAAATATAACGCAAGTGAAGCCTGAGCACCTTAACATGACGAAATTAGGAAAACTTTTCCCTCATGTGGTGTACAGCAGATGGAGGTTGACGGTTTAAGGCAAAATCCGTGCCTAACCTTGATGCAGACTTCCACCGGCTGCCGCTTGTTATGAGAAATCAGCCCAGCGATAAGAAAACATTACAACAGAGGTACAAACGTTACAGTGGAACACCAAACACCTGAGTGTTTGGCGAGTTTGAAGAAAAACCCAAGAAACATCCATGAACAGGGTTGTAGTTTCAGTAATAGATATCAGGCAAACATACTATAGCTTTCAAATGTATATGCATCGCATGCAGACGTATTCAATACTATATGGCTACAATCAAGTGGGAGTTCACATTAATTATAAGACTTCAGAAATATTATATATGAACCTGATACATTCATATGATAATATATTTATATACACATGCATTAAATGATAGTAATAGAATGTCTCAAACATCAACACACAACTGCAGAATAAATTATTTTCATTCGATACTCTTTCCCCCACACATAGATAAAAAGTGTTGCACAGATGCACAAATTTTGCATTTACATGTTTGATAAATTAGAAGATTTGGACATTACTCTTTTTTGACACCGTCTTGTATACATGTACTTCTGATACTTTTCAGAGTGTGTACTTTGAAGTGATGCTTTGAAAAAGTTCAAACATTTTACGCATATTTTTCTATATTTTTCCCTTAGCCAAAATTTTATGCACCCCAAGGAAGCATGATAAGAAGCCATTAAACCACACATGGCAGACAAGTTCTTATCAGCAAATCTGTGGTTCCTTCTCATGTAGGTGACATTTTGCATGGTTGATTGATCTCCAGCGTCATATATAATACTTGAGACAATACATTTGTCTTGCCAAGCTGGAATGGCTTTGTTATCACTATTGTCATATATGCAACATATATTAACTAAACTATGGCTTATGTGTACAATACCCTTTACAAGAATAAAATTATATATCCGTATTAATGGATACATGTCAGTGTATTTCTTAAACTTAAGAGAAACATGAAATTTAAATGCTCTTTATTTTATAAATATAAACAGTAAACTATTACTGTATTAATATGGCTATATCCTATATATTATATTTATGTATACATATTTATTTCACTGTTCATTAAGGTCAAGTTCAAGAATGTTTTCACTTACACCATGGTGATCAGCTTTAAAGGTCTATAAAACCACAATTCCCAGGTTAAACTATTGATAATTTCCGTATCTGAACAGTATCTTTCACATGAAATAAATATTCATATTAATGAATTTCAGCACCTGTCTTAAAATTAAGAGTGACATGAAAGCTATATGCTTTTAAATTTATAAATATAAATAGTAACCTATGTTATATAACCATGACTATATGCTGTTTATACTTTTAATTGCCTGTTCACTAACCCTCTAGAATTTTTCACTTACATGATAGAAATCATTTGTATGAGTGGAGAAAACCAGAGTGCAAAAGGTGAACCGTGGACTTGTGACATATATGCATTTGTGCACACCTTTTTTATTCAATGCATGTACAACTCAAATTTACATGCATGTAAACATGTCAGCATTTGCAATTGTTTATTACTTTAAATGAAATGAGAGAATACCTTTATGAATGGTCAGGATAATGTTGTTTTATACATATTTAGGTGTGTATTGTAGTTTATGAGATCTGTCATATTCCATACTGACCATATACCAGCCTTAATCACTTTTGCAACAAATAACCCCATAAGAGTCTGTCTGAAATTCCAACCTAATCTCTTCATATCTTTAATAAAAATATTTTCCTTTATTACTGTATATTTGTTGCTTTAGGCACCAGCAATACATTTGCATGTCTAGCTGTTGTCACTGTTGGTTACTTTGCTAGCCTGGTGTCATTAATACACATGCATGCTTATGAGTCTGAATCTAAGATAAATTGTTGAATGATTCTGTCACCAAAGTAACTTATGTGTTGTGTTTAATATTCATTTAACATATTGCTGTTTAAGAAATTTGCTATTGCATGGCTGGAGAGTGAAAGGCGAGAAGGGACTTATTATCAGCTTACTAGCTTTCAGATATAATGCAGCTTCATATATGCGGCCTTTAACATGTTAAATATGTACATGTACCTTGAAATATTCTTAGGGTTGTTTTTATCGGAGGAGATGTGCACTAGGATGGTATTTAGGAAGTCTACAGGTTTAAAAAAGCAGGAAGTTTTACATGGAACAAGGTATATACTTTCAGCTCGCGCGTCACCACAGTGGTGGTAATGTAAACAATAGGCAATGTAAACATGACCTCATTCCGACGCGTGGTTTTTGGATTCAAGCGCGTAATACTTCCCCCTTTTTTACTGATAAATTGACCTCTCTTAGAATAAATCAAAGTGAGGATAAGTCGTGGGTGTCATTATTTAATTCTCATTAGAGTCTGCGTTTCGTCAGTACAGCCATATAGCAAAAACTATTAGAATTTTTAGGCTCAATTGGTTCATCATGGCGATAGAAGTCGATTCAGTTTTGTTACTATTTATAGTACGCGCGGATTGATATATGACGTTTTGGGGTGCCCTGCCTGATTAGTTGTTTCTCCGCCAACTATTATAATGAGCATAATCTTCTTATTGTGCCACTTTTGTGTGGAGAACCTTTTGTTACGTCTTCTTTGGCCAAACTAGCATGGATTCATTTAAGAACCACGTAGAACCGCTCTCAATGGGACGACAGTTCTTTTCTAAAGCGTCTTACAGCGAACAGCGCCTATTTAGAATACTGCATGACCTTCCCGCCCCTTCAGTCCTAAAATGGAAGTAAAAGAACTACATTTCATTGACACAATGCTATATACAAAATCATTCGCAAATCAACTAATTTATTCTACATGTTCTTCAAGTTGCGTCCGGCATTATCACGGTATGATATCCAAGACAATCAAAAGCTTTATTTGAATTGCTTGAATAGTTCAACTGATGTCGTGTTCACAAGGTCCAACATGACACAAAATTTAACTTAAGTACTCCCAGTGATCTCAAAGACAAAGGTCACCAAACAGGAATAGGTTTGTTCCCCATTCCAAAGTGTACCTGTGGTGAAAGCCTGGCTACAAGCGTGCAAGAAATAATGTGGCTAGAAGCTGGTGGACACCCAGGCCCAAAGACTTCGAAAAGTATCCTTAAAATTAATGAAAACAAATGGGGTTCTTTCACATAAATTGGTGAGCATATGCTATAAATTTGATGACAATTGTGTAATGGATTAAAGACATACTTTGCTTACAAACCTATCACAAAATATAACTTAAATAACCTCAAACAACGAAAAGAGAGAGATCAGTTCTTCCTCAGCGTTCTCCTACACCTTTGATAGAAATTCCTTAAAAACTTCAATGGATTTCATATTTGGAACCTGTCACAAAAAAAACTCAAATGTGAAACTGGCCAAGGTATCGAAAAGAAAGAAAAAAACTACGAATCAAAGAACAGTACTATTCGCAATTTTGTGAAAGGTTTAGGACTTTAACATATTCTTCTGCTGATCTTTAATCATTACCATTTAATCGAGTTATTACAAAATGAGTACTGCTAACTAATTGCCTCCTGTTAGAACGTGCCAAGTTGAAATCTAATACGTTGTTTAGTGTACATCCGTCTGACGTATTTGTGATTCTTTACTGTTTTGAAATCCAACTGTTAAACTTTCATCACAAGTATATTGTTGATTATGTTCAACATGAAACCTCAACAAGGCAGTATAGTCAACAATGTAATCCTCAAATAAATTTGCCATTGTCGTCCTGAGTCTGATATTCACACACAGCCCCAGGAAAATAAACAAATCACCAAACATAACCTTTAAAACCTCTAATTCTACTGATTTTTCCATTTTATGCAGGAAAAAAAAATCATCGAAGGTTAATAAGAAAACTTATACCCAATTTCTCAAGCCTACAATTATCATTTGCTTCTTGTTAGCGATAGTTTTATCCTGCAGAAAATTTGTGGTCGAAAAACAATTAAGGATAATGGCTAAAATACGTTACTGTGCACAGCGCACCGTTACGAGCATATATACCAGCCCACATTCACATTAAACACTATTTATTTTAACGTTGATGGAGTTGCGGTCATGCTAATGCCAACTGAAGCGAGCAGCAGAGGAGAGCCAGGTTGGTGGAGTTCTGGCGGTTTTCGGCTACCCACAAGTTTACGGCCGCACCATTATCAGCGTTACTGCGCGCATTTCCAACACAGATATCTGCAATTGCACCGATACGATACCGTAATGTTAAGTATAAATACCTCACCTTAAGCTGGCTTTTGATCAAATTAATCAATAAAAATAACAAATATAGTTTAAATCATTTATTCATATGATTGGTGTTTTACGCCGTACTCAGGAACATTTCATGTACCCGACGGCGACCAGCATTATGGTGGAAAGGAAACCGGGCAGAGCTTGGTGAAACCCAGGTTTAAATCACTGCATTGAAGTATGTATATATATATGTATATGTGTGTGTGTTTCGGGCTTCACCTCGTACCTGACAATTTTTCATTCATAAGGCGAGGAGAGGTATATATACCAGAGTCAGAGTGCAGCCACCTCTGGAATACCATTCCGAAGACATCAGATATGACACCCCACCTAGCCACATTATACTGACATTATATTGATTTCGCTATCCTCTGACCACCAAGCAAGGCAGCGACAAGTGCCTTTTTCTTTTTTTAGTCTTATGAATGACCCGATCCGGGATTGATCCCGGCTCCCCCGACTTTGAGGCGGACGCTCTAACACTAAGCCACCAAGGCGGTTTGCAGAGAAGTAATTCAAAGTTAATTGCATTACTTTAGCAGTGCACTCAAAAGCATTGCAGTAATATATACAGCAAATAAACAGTGCCTTTGTTACAAAAAAAAATCAATATGTACACATCGAGTAAATCCTCCGCAGACCACCATTAAAATATTTGACACCAAGGCATCACACAGACAGAATGTCCCTTTATTCCTCTGGAACAAGGCAACCGGTAAGTTCTGGGCCTCTGGCACGGCGTTACTTCCGTTCATCCATATACTTAAAGGGTTTCTATTAAAACAGCCTTTCTTAAAGATGAGCCCGAAGGAAAAACTTCACAATATCCCATACTGGAAATCATAGCGTTTACACTGAGGCACACAGTTAGAAATGTCCGCGTTTGTACCACATTAACGCCCGTATTTTCGACGGTTTTACCACTACAGTTGTCTTAGTCGTATAATACCAGTAACTGGAGAGAGATGTGATCTGTATGGGTTCACATATTATTTCATGTGATGATATTACAGTCATTATGACCGTTGTTTTACACTGAAAACAACGTTGCCAGCCCTTTTACTCGTAAATTTAGGAAAACTTTATAACAGTCCAAGCTGTTCTCCCAGTATACACTGCATACATATATCGAATTTTATGACAAAATGAAATAAATCTACAAATAAATGTTGAGCATAGTATGCCAAAAGTAAAACTGAACAATTCGCAAAGTGTCTCCTCTGATAAGTTTTGGACACATGCTGAAAATGTCTTTTCAAGCACTACAAGACAATAATCCATAAACAGATCATCGAGTTTTCTTTCTTTCCTTTATATATTTTTTTTTAACCATGGGAAAGAAGGCTTGCCTAAGAGACTTATTGGTCAAGCTACTGATGTAGGCATTTTGACAATTTAAGAAACAGTTTAATCTGAATTACACCGGAGATGTCATAACGCCAGTCTTGTCACACTTGTCACCGTGGACTGTTTCCTTCAAATGGACACACAGCCATGCATCATTTACATTAGTTTTGTACAATCCTTGCGTATTGCACGTGTTTGTGATAAATTTCGAGTATGGATAATACGAGAGGCATAAAATACCAGTGTGTGCTACAAGTTATTCTGCCCCAGCAGATATGTCAGAGTACTGGCTTCAAGGCTCGTTTCGGGCCATTTTTCAAGTGTAGAATGTGTTTAAAAAAAACTTCAACATGTACATGCATTAGTTTTACCATATTATTCCTTGGTGCTCAGTTTCAGTGCACCCATTTATCCATCAAAGGATACGCTGATGCCAATCGATATCTCATTGTCTTATGGTGGTCTAAGTGTTACCCTAAAGCAACAGACATGGACGAAATACAACGGTTTCCGAAAACCTCCCTAACCGTCATGATCTTCTACACTCTAAATTTCGATATTTAATTTATACACACTTCTATGCATTAGATATTAAACACTTAGAGATCATAACATTAGAATATAATCCTATATGCATGTTTTAGAAACTTATGTTTAATACTTAAATATATGTGTATGTTGACCACGCTTGTCTAAGGTTTAATCACCCATTGAACGCGTCCAGCCTCATTTTACACTGTAGACGTCATATCCGAACTGTGAAAACAATCGTCTAGGTCGTTGAATTGACCCTCCCATAGTTCAAACATTTTCATTGTTTTCGGTCATCCTTTACTAGTGTAGGCCTCCTTATAACACGGCAGGGAAGATGAGTACATGT
This sequence comes from Acanthopleura granulata, assembly GCA_016165875.1. Taxonomy (NCBI): domain Eukaryota; kingdom Metazoa; phylum Mollusca; class Polyplacophora; order Chitonida; family Chitonidae; genus Acanthopleura; species Acanthopleura granulata. Next base: position 28,926,226 of record JABBOT010000005.1, on the reverse strand, counting down.
AGCCTCTGACGATGTGTTTGTGTCAAGCCTTGGCACCAGCTTCACCACATGACGTTTGTCAGGTACATGTACTAGGTGAAATGCCGCGGTCTTTCCGGGGCTCGAACCGGTTTTCCCTGCCGTCTTATCTATATGCAAGGACTCTAGTACAGCGTTTAGCAATTGTGTTAAAGGGCCGCTTGAAATAAACAACCTCATATTATACTGAGCGCATTAATTTAATTTATTTATCTGTTCGATATTCATACCTTGCCTGCTTCTGAAACATGCATGCTGAGAAAACTTTTTCCAGGGAATCTTGTGGATTTCACACTCTTCATGTCAAACCTCAGAGCATCACTGATTTCTTTTGGACGCCATACAAGTTGCTTCAATGAAGTCTCATCGGAAGCCAGATGGAAGGTAGGGAGAAGATCCTTCAAAACGATCGACTGTATCTGAGAGCGTCAAGCCCTCGGGCGGTAGAAACGAAAGCTTGAGAGCTCTTGATGGAATGATCGATTCCAAATGCCAACAGGCTCATGCTCTGCATACAACCCTGGCTAAATGAAAACGTTAAGGAATTTTTCTTTATTTCCAAGAAAACTGGGCTATATTTTCTCACATAGATATGAATGTTCCTCAGGGTGTTTCTTGAACCTGTGGTGGCAATGAGTTCCTGTTATTCACTTTATCCTTACCTTTATACCGGGCCAGACATCGGCGAGTATGTACTCGTATGTAATTTTGAACGATCTTTCCCAAGCTTTTCTGAGGGTTTCTGTTTGGAAAACAGGTGCCCATTATTAAAAACCTCGGTTAATAAAATACCTTAGTTGTTGGGTTTTTTCAGGCTCTAAAACATTATGGGAAAATGAATGATTATAATACATGCAGGATTATATTGTGGAGACATTCAAAGTTTTTTGTGGTTTCAGGTGAAATTAATCTTGTTATTCAAACAAGGCACGAACGATAACTATGGTAAAAAAGACTGCATGCTTGCTGTGAGTGGAATAATTAATAATTTAGTTTAATAATTCATAGAATTTGTTCGTGGCTTTGCAGATTGTCTTCCTTAATTCAGATAACAGTGACGCGTGCCAACAAATCTTACCGACACGGGTTTCCATCACAGTTATAAAAGTTCTGCGGGGATTACACCACAAAATAAACATGTCTAGTGATTTCATTAGGCCTCAAACTGTCAACATGTCTCCTTTGGTTCCTCAGCGTCGTAAATTATACATGGAACAAGGCCATTTTGTCTGGCAGGGTGTGACTGTACGATTCCTGGCTGTGGACAGTGAGGAGGAACAGGATGGATCGATACATAAAACCATTGGAGACAGCAACAAAAACTTTCACAGAGGTAGGCTAGCAGTGCGAAGTCTCTCTAGCTTGTGAGTGAGAGAAAAAGACTTGGTCCATGTTGACATATGCAGTAAATCGGACCAGATTTGTGATACAAAACTGGCGTGGGTATATCATTCGGCGTGACAAGTCTGGTTTTAGCAGGCGATAAATGAATTTCATAAATCACTGCTCAAATGTTTATACCTTAATTACTTTGTTTCGGAAAGAATGTCTAGCTACATGTCCAGCCACCAAAGAGAAGCGAAAAGGTGAGGTCTTTAAGGCTTATACCTACGCTTTAACAGTGGCCTTAAATTACACTACATCAGTAAGAGAAAGTAGATCTTTTAGGTAGCCATCTAGGCCATAGCCAAGCAACACTAGATGGTGAAACTGGCAGCCACACTAAAACAAAGTTCACAAAGCATAGGGTACTGCTTGCTGACAACGAGAAATCTGTGAATGATCACTAGTAATCAGTGTTGTGAGAGACCACTAGTGATCAGTATGTACTGACTGGAAGGTTGTGAAGCATCACCGGTGATCGGGTATACTTTGCTGACAGCTATAAAGTTGTGAAGAATCACTTGTGATTAGGGTTTACCTGTTGACAATCTGGAATCTCTGAAGTTTGAGGGCTCTCAGGCGTATACGGTAATTAGGGTGAACTTGTTGACAAGGTGGACGTTATGAAGGATCACAAGTAATCACGGTGAACTTGTTGATAAGGGGGGACGTTATGAAAGATCACTGGTAATCAGGGTGAACTCACTGGTGGTCAGGGTGAACTTGTTGACAAAGTGTGGGGGGTTATGAAAGATCACCGGTAATCTGGACGTACTTCTTGACAAGGGGGATGTTATGAAGGATCACTGGTGAGCACGGTGTACTTGTTAGAGTGGGGGGGGGGGGTTGGAAGGATCATTGGTTATCAGCGTGAACTTCGTGACAAACGGTACGTTATGAAGCATGTCACTAGGGTGATTAGGGTGTACTTGCTGACAAGGTGGACGTTATAAAGAATCACTGGTGATCAGAGTGAACTTGTTGAAAATCGGGGCGTCATGAACGATTTCTGTTAATCTGGGTGATATTGATAGGTAGACGTTATGAAGCATCATAGGTCAGCAGGGTGTACTTGTTAACAAGGGGAGTTCTGAAGGATCAGTGCTTATCAGGGTGAACTTGTTGACAAGAAGAACGTTGTGAAGGATCACCTGTGATCAGGGAGAACTTGTTGACAAGGGGAAGTTCTGAAGGATCACAAGTAATCAGGGTGAACTTCTTGACAAGGGGGACGCTGTGAAGCATCACTGGAGATTAGGGTGAACTTGTTGACAAGAGGACTCGTTATGAAGAATCACAAGTAATCAGGTTGAACTTGCTGACAAGGAAGCATCTCTGGTGATCAAGGCGTACTTGCTGTCAAAGGTGACGTTGTGAAGTATCACTGGTGATTAGGGTGCACCTGTTGACATAGGGTACGTTAGGAAGGATTACTGGTGATCAGGGTGTACTTGTTGACAAAGGGGGTGTTATGAGGGATAAATGGTGATCAGGGTGTATTTGTTGATAACCATGAAGTTATGTATCGCCCATGATGATCACGTTCTGGTTGTTGAGTAGCTAGAAGGGAAGGATTGGTAATGGTTATGGAGAGATGTTGTGGGAATATGAGAACAGCCTCGGTTATGGCTTGTTAGACGATACAAACAATAAAGCGAAGAACATTCCTGCGAGTCTTTTGATAAATGAATCGCTCGGAGGCAACCTACTAATATTTAGTTTAAAATAATCGATTTTCCAGATCGGTAATATTATTGTTTAAGATCGATTTTCATCATAAAAAATACTGCAGTGTTTAAACTCTGCCTTTCCGATCAAACTGTCTCCAGGAGTGAGGTGATGAATGAGATCTCTAAGTAACATAAACGTGATGAACACCGCAGGTTTCGGTTTTTGTGGTTTTTATTATGAACAGACGGGTGATAGAATACCTTTAGTAAAGGGAAGCCTTTCGTGGATGAGCCTGCGGTAAGAAGTTCCAAGAGCGAAGTGAAGAACTGCAATGACGATATGCGAGGTGCTGTATCACATTGTAAGTTTATCTCATATATTTCTAGTTCGGAATTCCATCAGTGTAAAAATATATTAATGGTTGTTTTCCAATGAAACATCATCACTTAAGTTTATTAAACTTAAATGTGCATTGGATACCTAGTTATGAGTATTTTTTCTTGTGCCCCCTGGATGGAACATTCGCGATGTCTATATGATGGTGATATACGGGGGTGCGTTTCATGGAGGACAACTATCCGTCGATATTTGACACAAATCTCTCTGTCTACCCGTTCATTCAGAGTTCAAAACAAAAGATGGACGTCCTTTTCGGCTATTTGCTCGCTGTGATAGGCGAACATTTGTTCCGAATGAAAATCGTGAGATACGAGATGATAATATCTACGGATTAATGAGTTTTTGAAATTAAAAACGACAATCATTGATATATATTTTCATTTGTTTCATGAAGAAATAAATTAATGTTAACACAGTAATATAGAACAGAAACCAGCACAAAATAATACAATTAAGTATATAATAAAAAAAATAACTCATTGCCTTAGGGTATTGTGAAGTTATTTCATTTGTGTAAAGCAATACTTGGACCATAGCATGTAAGATATACATGTACTATTTAAAACAAAACACATCCGTGCAATTCTATGGAGAAAATCACCATGTCTCACAAACCATAAATCTTTTCTCTAATTGTAATCCCCATCACCCATACGTGACAGTGATTTGGAAAATTAAATACATGTATGGAAATTTCTGCACGGAATCTATAATTCTACGGTTGCAGAGTCTATGCTTTCCAGAGATCTATTTAATTGTCTAAGGTTCACGTGACAAAACCTGACAAATAATCTGTCACAATTTACGCCCATTGGATCACTACAAGGCTGAATAGGATGGCTTCGGTCGAAGTAAATTGTTTGAGTGCAAGACACTTTTTCTGTAGCTCCTGAACATCTCGTAATTACTTCAAGTCAAACAATTGTGGTATGAATCATAATATTTTTAAATCATCTCATTTCTTTAGTTGAATACCTCTATTTTATTTTTAACTGTACATTTGCACATCATCCATCAGTTGAGCTGCAGTGATTGTTAGTAAACTGAATTTGTTAAGACAACGTGAGTGCTGCTCATCGAGGAAATTGGTTAATTCTTCGTTGGATGAAGACAGTAGCAAACGGCCAGTTGACCGCAGTCACAACTGAATCAAATCAGTCCCACATGCCCTAATGCCTGATGATTCAAAAACCTTTGGATGTTATTGTCCAGAGGGTGCTGTAGCTGAAAAGTGACAAGACAATTAAAAAGGTCAAAAGAAAGATCTTTCCCTGAACTGGCAGTGTGTAACCTATACCATCTGATCAGGAGTAACGTCTGAATATCGCAGGTTACCTGCCACTCAGCTTCGTGTTACTGGTACACTATATGAGCCGAAATATAGAGACGAGTTTGTGTTCACAGGAAAGAAGCCGGTTCCAAGAGTCTCGGGTCTGGTGTTTCCGTGTGAGCCTTTCTCTGGAGTATTACGCTTTAATTACTCACGGCTACTTCTTCAGAGCCTGACAGGATAGACAGCCACCCATCCCATCACCCTGCGGGCCGATTAAAATTAGAGCTCTTAAAAAGCCCCCGTTTTTCATCCCTTCATTTTATCTTTGCCGTATAGAGTTTAAAGTCGTTGAAGAGAGACTTTAAATTGATAGCTCGTTCCCCAGTTAGAGGATAGCGCTTTGTGTCGGTCTCGTCAGGCATTAGGCTCAATTTGGACATGTGGCAACACACAGTGTGCTCTAGAACAAGTATAAGATATAGCAGCGACGAGCATTTAACACACTTCCGCATTAATACCTCATGAGGGTTTATTTGAAACAATTTGAAGAGTTTGTGGCACCTCTACCAATAGTGTACGAGCTTTCAGTCCAGGTGTGAGTTACTTACTTCAGATATATAAGACTTTAGAGCTTTAGCCATAAACTGTTGTACGTAGATAATAGTAGTTACCGTTCCTTGTTCAAACGTACACATGGGACGAATCCAGGTGTCTCGGTTAAAACGCGTGTTTTTCATTTTTAAGTGTAAACGAGATGCTGGTTAAATCCCAAGTCCGAACAGCCCCGAGCTTGCCCCGGTTCCACTGTCCTCAGGGTATCTGTTGACAATTAGAGATAGACAGGGTTAAGGTTGTTTAGGTGGTCTTGTATATAAAGTTGGATGAAGGCCACTTGCCTTCCACCAATGTGACCTAAGTTAATATTTACCGGTAATTTCTGTCCATAATAGTAAGTGATATTTGCAAATCGCACTTCAGGCCGTCAAATGAGACACTGACCTCAAACCTTCAAGTGAAAAATTCAGCAAAAAAGCACATAAACCCAATCCGAACCCTTCCAAAGTGACTTTGTTTCTCATGTTGTTTCACTGTCATGTTTGAAGCGGGTGGTATTTGGCTCAAGTGGATTAGCTGACCTAAATCGGGGGAATTGCTTTACAGGAAGTTGTCAAAAGGACAGGGGTGGAGAACTGCGCTTGTCAAAAAATCTGTACTTGTGTCGGTTGTAAGTGACATGTGGCAATAGCAGATGGGCCAGGCGGTTTCATTGATTTTACACTTCCCAACAATCTGATACCGGGAAATCGAAGATATGTCCGTACCTTGCTACGCTATATAACTCACGTTTATCAAACCACAAGCCTGGACAAATAATGAAACAGTTTGTAATGGGGCTTAATAAATATTTTAAACTCAAATCATCTTCAAAATTAATATTTGCTCTTAGATATTTCTTTAAAATCAAACCATCCAACTTGTGATCATGAAATTGCATCAGAATTGCTTGTTATCCCTAAATCTGAACAAACTCTGGTGCAACTGCTGTTCACGATTAACAGTAAATAGTGATGGCGGACCATTTGCCAACTGTCTATTCTGTTATCTCACCTGAATAGCGCATTACAGACACAGTCAGAGGTTCGCTGTTAAACAGGTGAAATTTGGTACAATTTTTGTCGGATGCTTAGCTTTGACCTGTAGCCAGTTCCATACTGATGATAGCCAGTCAAAGTGTACAACAGGCCGTCATTGCAGCCAACAATCTGCCCCAAATAGCCAGCACATCCTCATGGTAAATCTCCACCGCTGACTGCAGGAGGGTGAATGATGAATTTTCCATTCGTCGTCCACGTGTCTGACAGATTAAACCACTTATGCCGATGTCAAAGCCAATAACCATAGAACTCAAGCCGTGCATGAATCGATGTTGCAGTGATTCTAGGGCCGAATTAAGACAGACAGAACAGTAAAACAAATCACGAAAACTCTTGGTAGACTGCAGACCATTGGGAAGCCGAGACAAGTGATGGAGCGACCCGCCATGGGTCAGGCGAGTTGTGTACAGAACAATGCCAGGGTATGTGCAGCAGGCTTAGCACTAAAGAGCAGCTTAGAAACAGTGCAGCTTTGATCTTTTGCTCACACCCAATATAAAAGAATAAATATGTCGTTGCAATGTTTTTTGGCGTTAGCGCGGTAATCGTATTCATGATGTCTTATACAAAGACCCCATGTTTAGCATAGGTGAAAACTTGATTTACTTTTCTGATTGGTGTTTTACTCCGTACTCAGAAATATTTCATTTGCACGAGGGGGGCCAGCATTGTGGTGTGAATATTTTAATCATTTCTGAAAGCTTTTTTTCCTCCATAAGTAAAAGCGCACATCATAAGAAAATACCACGAACAGATTTATTGCACAAATATCAAGAAGATCGAACTCCCAATAAAAAATAGTTAAGGCAATTTGTAAAATCAGATTCCGTCACGTTAGTTACAATTATCAAAATGCTTGAAACAAAATTTACCAAGGAAGCGTCCACAATCTTGCACAACTAATTGAGTTAGCAAGCAGGTCTTTAGATGGCTTTTCTTCAGAAACTTAAGAAAATATATGCCGTGAGTTAGCAAGCAGGTCTACAGATGGCTTTTCTTCATAAACTGTAAACAGCATAGCTGTAACACTGTTTAGCTTTGAGGACTATGCATCAATATTTTTTCTGGCTATTTAACATATGTTTGTCATCTGTTTCATCAGCTGCCATGATACATTGTATGCAGTGATCACGACCCACATCTTCATTTTACTGAATTCTTGGCAGTCTTTGAAATGAATGTGCTTTGAATGGATTAACAGCGTGTTAATGGCTAATGCTTCACCGCAGTGCATTACAAGATTTGCTCAAGTTGGTCCATTTTCATCAAACGTCATGAGACTAAAGTCAAAAACATATGCATAATTAAACTATTTTTCTCTACAAAGCGCAAAATTTGTACACTGGTTTTGTTCTGCAGAACAATGTTCCTACCAGAATTTTAGTTATTTTCTGTTCTGAATTAAATTGCGTTTTAAGCACTTGCTTTTTAGGATTTTAAGTCCTACACTGCTTTAAAAATACGAGTACTGATCCTGTACCTTGTGCCGTGTGCAGTCAAACGGAACTACTATTATTTCAAATGCACCATAGCTCAGTCTGTGTTCGTTCCTTGATAAATCTCGCCACATCTAGACTTGATATCAATCCGACCGTCGCCTATAATCCAGCGAGAGCATGGGAAAGTCATTAATCTCAGCATATCAAACAGCATCAGGTGGCAACAGGATCTGTAGTGCTGGAGATACTTAAGTGTTATGTAATACTGAAACGTCCTTTATCTTAACACGGTATGGAAACGTGTCGGTAAAACCGTAAGTCTTCTACTCAAACACACAAACACACGCAGCATTGTATGATATATGATTACTAACAGTTACTCTACTGTAGAAAACAACGGATAAACTACAATACGTTCTAGTACACACATTCATACAACATGGCGTCCGGACCAGACAGCGCAGGAGCCGGTCGATTCACTAAGGCCAATGTTATGATAAACTGGATAAGAACAACGATGGGTATCGCAAGCAAAACAGCGCTAACCACCATTATTTTGAGAGTTATAAAAGTAGCCTACACACATTGAATAATTAGTTAACTGTGGATGTGACAAAAGGCAACACTTGTACTGAGTCACTCACACATCAAATAATTTCAGGGGACTTAAAGATAATATAAAATCGATCGGCAAATGTCGGCGAACATGTTGATATTTCCTTACTGTTACGTTCGTTGAAGATCGCCTGTCATTCACCAATATGGCGCGCCAGTGCGTAAAACGTAAGCCACACGTGGGAAAGTTCGTCTGTGGGCCTAACTTTCTAAATTCTTTCCGGTGTGCTTAGGCCATAAAGCTGATGGCCATCATTTAAATAGACTAAAAATTTTTTTCAAAAATGAAGAAATCTGATTGGGAAGATTTTGTAAGCAGTATCGATTTTTACTGTTTTAACATCTTACGAGCTTGCTGTGTTTGTTGATTCCAGGGCCCGAGATTGCCCACCGAGGTATCGTTTGGTCTGCACAACGGTTGTTAAAAATACAAACAGCGCCGGAGCTATACAGGAAATTGAAATGAGGAATTATCTGCAGTAATTTGATTGTAAACGTTCATTTTTAAATATCTAAGAAATTGTAGGAAACTATTCCAACCAAATGCAATTAGAACCAAAGCTGTGAAGCCTTTCATTCAATCCTGCTTTCGTGATGACGATTTGTGAGCAAAATGGTAACGTGTATAGTCGGCATTGCACGAAAAAATGTACCCCATCACATGGAAGGGATCCTTGGTATACATAACTTTACTGTACATTACAATGGCTCACGATTCTGTATTTGTAAAGAATGGAACATTTGCTTACGAGGTTGTAAAATTTTGAACACATCAGTGAAATAGATAAAAAGTGATATAATTATCCTCCCTTCGAAGATAATGCGATTATTTGACGTTAATGTTTCGTTACTTGGCTCAACTGCATTTGCCTCTAGACGAGCATTTTTAACTGGAGCCTAGTACTGAAGGAGTAGCTGTCAACCACACCTTTTTTTACTCTCGTTTTAGTCAGCCTTGAACGAATTATTCCTGATGTCCAATCGGAGGGAAAACGGACTATTAATGTTGACGCTGTTTGTTCCAAAGTTCATCAATTACCGCAGATGATGTTCAGTGCCCCTTCCTTGCACAGATGCTATGGCCTCCTTATAAAAAAAACATCATTAACTAGTTAAAATATGTAGATTAGTATTTAAGGTAAAACATTAGAATTAAAGTTATCTCTGTTTTATTACGTTGTCTTACTATTAAAACTCTTTTCATGTATTCTGAATTTCCCATTTCTAATCAGTGAAATTGAAGAAGCTATCCATCCCTAGGCAAAAGTACGCTATAAAACCTGCTGTCGTACTGTAATAGAAAAACAGACGGCTTGAAAGCCGCACAATAAATTCAATGCTTTTTTGTATTTCTGGGCAAAATAATACTAATAAAGAAATGTTTGATGATGCATTAACAGAAAGCTTTCTCCATGTATATATGATATAATGGATAACAGAAATTGACTGAGCATTGCTCATAAACCTTTTCATTATGGAGCAATTCTGATGCTAGCGTGACTGCCTCATTAATTCTGACAGTCGACATCTTCACAATCAAGACAAAAACGCCTGGCATCCCAAAGCTCATGAATACAGGATGAAGGCTTTATCGCACTGCACTTATACGATTTGAATTTACGAGAACTGTTACCTTCCGGATGTAGCATTGTGTTTTTACGATGTAAACAATTACGTGATGCAGTACACTTTATGTTGTCTTGGACGATTATTGAGATAGCGTGCCAAATAGGTGTACTGTTCGATGCATGAGTTTTTATTTAACATGGCAGAGGAATTTCTTCAAGCATCTCTTTTGCGCAATTTTCGTGATATGCTTGCTCTGTGTGTCAAAGAAGTCAGACAGTGTTGCAGCAGCTATGGCGTTTCCAACATATATGTGTCAGTAGCTATTACGTCATAGATTATCGAGAAATGCCATCGACAACTCATTCGCGATTTGCCCTATAATCGAAAACTGAACAAGCTTTCCTAACACCACCCAAACACATGTAGCCAGACTAGCTATATTAGACAGCAACACATATAATGTTCAGGATGGTTTTCTCAAGACAATGGTAGGTTTAGTGTCTGATTCTATGGTTTATTGAGTTCGGGTGATGTAGAAGTCCAGTGTGCGGCTCTGAACTACAGGACCAAAATCACACACAGACCTGAGGAAGGGAGAACAACTTCATTTCGCAAGAACATACAGGCAATAGCTCTTTGCAACAGGTTATATTTGCAGAAATCAACACCTTATCCCCAGTTCCCATGGCGCGGACGAGATTGGGATGTTTATTATGTGTGATTGATCAGGTGTGACAATCAATAAGCTCTTATATAAGGGCGCCGAGGAGAGTTGGCCGACCAGACCGTAATTTTCCCGCTATTTGGAGACTGAACTCAAATTTGCGACGGGGGTGAAAAAATAGGAAATTGAGCTCCGAAAGCGATATTGGATTACTCATTGCGTTACTGTAGTAAACCACAAATAGATCGTTTGAAAGTACAAAACTACCATCCATGATATCCAAATAGTTTGCATTACGCGATTTTAGGGTAAACTTATATCATTACGACCATACAAATATGTCATGTCCTATTTCATGCGACTAGTCGTTCACAACATGTAATTCAAACAAATTGCACCATGCGAATAAGGTTCTGTTTATTAAATGGTGTTTCAGGACAAGAACTGGCTTTCGACCGTTGCCTAAGACCAGTATGAGGTCGCGAGTTCAATCTAGCTTTCCCTTCCGCGGCCTTTGTCTTGTGAAATATACTAGGCTCTACGGTTCTCTCTGATTTCCTACACCCATAAACTATAAGGCATCGAAACGTTAGAGATAAACAATGCAGCTTTCACACTTGAACTCATTCTAAAATTGCTACTATCATTTTTCACTTCTCAGTTAAAAGATTATATGTTGTGCAATCCGATTTTGGTATTGAGTACCCTGGCCTTAGTATGATTTACGTACTATATATCATTTATAGAGCCCTTGTCTTAGTATAGCTTACCCATATATCATTTACAAAACCCTTGCCTTAGTATAGCTTACGTATAAATCATAAACAAAACCTTGGTAAGTATAGCTTACGTAAATATCATTTACAAAAGTAACTTTAGCTTAAGTACACATAATTTGCAAAATAATGATTTACATAATTTACATAATTTACAAAACTTCCTTCCTCCCAATAGATGCATGGTGCTCATAAAATATTCTTATTAGAAGTGAATACTCACTTGTTTAAACTCCATAAACAATTTCTGCATCAATACGAGGTATGACTTGATTTAGTACAGGGGAAGTTAGAAAATACATTCGTCGCTGCAATGCTGATATTGTCCTGGATGTATATGCCACGTTTATAGTGTTATCTTTTACAAGATAACACGAGAACACGCAAGAAATTGAGCAAAATATAGAGGTTATGGAAGGCCTTTATCGACGGGAAGAACCATAAACCAATTCCCCTATACCAGACAGAAGCATCAATATCTGAGGCCACACTGACATTTACGTTTACATTCCTCATTTCCATTCATTGACGTTAGGAAAGAAGGAATTAATAAAGGACAGGAGAGCTTATGATATTTAGCTATCATAGTTCCTAATGAAAGTAGTTATGTGGCCTATTGAAACAAACTGTAAATTCTGGGTCTTTACTGCCCAACACATATAGTTTAATATTCTCCCTGAACACTCTACATATCTTTGTTCGATAATATCCTAGTTTGAAACGTGTTGAAGAAGAAACAAGAAAAAACTGTCAACCGAGTACTTCTGGAAATTATCGCGACCAAGCAGGCCCCATTGGTGGTCCACAGACCTCTGGGTAGTCAACACAGTCATTTAGTATAACCGAGTTTTAGTACATGCGATATTTTAAGCAGCAGCAAAGAACGCCTTTCAATAGTGAAGTAGCCTGCACAACGAAGGACTAGACAGCTCATCCTCAAGCTGGCCATTCTGTTGGAGAAGCTTGCCAATTAACTGTGGTAATAGCTGTTCACATAAGGTTGCAAGCTTGGTGGTTGAGATAAACGCTATGAGTTCTAAACAACAGGAAGTGTACTGGAGAGAAACTGACTCGGTCTAGCGAACAGTGGGCAAGTCGGGAAACAGAACAGCAAATTGACCTGCAGAAAATTAATGGGAAAAGTCTATCTGGATAAACCGTCTCATTTGAGCTTCAACTAAGTGGGATTCAGGTCAACGACCTCAGGAGTAAACAAAATCACGTGTCCCAGTTACAGTTGCATGTACATCTTAGCAAGTGTCAAAGTTCCTCAAACAACTGTAAATAAATGTAAATACATGTTTGTTACACCCAGTGTGTATTTGTTTATCAAATACTTGTGTCAAGGTTGACACAGTGAGCAAGTTAATCATTTGTGGCAACACAGCGCATTCTGATTCGGTATTTACCAAAACAATCAGTGCTAAGGAGATGTTCTATAGAAATATGGTCAATAAGGCTTAATTCTGAGGAAAGGTATCCTCATTATGGTCTATATATCGTCATTGTGGCACATATATAAGCAGGGTCAAGACCATTCGATGGTAACAATCAATATTCAATGGTATATATATATATAGTTTATAGAGAACAAGCAGCCCTCTCGTGTAAGGCATGGGTGGTTACATGTTAAAGGTAAAGCAGATATGGACATCTGGGAAATGACAGGTTTAAAACTGCAATGTTCCCAAAAGCGTCGATGGGTAATGAGGTGAAGACCACCGTGGGATTCCGTAGTGACCGATGCTTTTGTGTTCTCCTGTTGACTGACAGGTAGATAGAGGTCACCAGACCGCTCTAGACAAGTTGACGTAAATTAACAAGTCCAGCTTTTATGCACCAGTATATTCAGACAGTCGGCTGGCTAACTTAAGCCCTTTGACAGTGGAAATTAAAGCTAATGATTTTGTTTACCTTGCACGGAGAGACAGGCACCTCATGTCCACGGAAACAGTTCTGTGGAACCCGTCCCTATAGCTTACTCCAAGCACACATCATTAAAGCCGGCTCATGGAAGAAGTGTTTAGATATTTAATTCTGGCTAAACGTTCAAAGCTTTAAGAGTGACGGAGTGTCAGACTGCATGATAAATCACTTGATCTCATGTCATGTAATTACAGGTTATGTGCCCTGTATATGATACAAGAGACTATGTGGTACATATTCTTTCAGAGTAACAAATAGGAACCGTCCAAAACAGGAAAAACATGTAGGAAACCCTGGATATAAGCATATTCTTCGAGGGGAAACTGAGTAGTCGAATTGCCAATTTCAACTTACCATTTTTAGAAAATACACCTCGTTCACAAAATCGAGGTCATTTTTCTGGTAACTGCTTCGTAAATGACGTTGGCTTATAGGTCACAGTGCGGATTTTAATTCGTCAACCGTTAAGGTATAATATCTATTTCAACTGTACTGAACATTTGATATAAGATATACTGTGAAAGCAAGAGGCAAGACAAGCGCCAGTTCCTTCACACTGGCTGTGCTTTGTGAAACAACTGTTTAAAATCGTATGAAAGAAAGCTTGTCTTGATTAGAGCTCAGGATATTCCCAGGCTGGGCCCTGTCCTGTTGTGTATCTGTGGATTTGTTTCATTCGAGGTTAATTTTTTTATTTAAGTTCAGTTCATGCTGGCTTCCTCTCTGGCCGTACGTGGGTAGGTCTGCCAGCAACCTGCGAATGGTCGTAGGTTTCCCCTGGGCTCTGCCCCGTTTCCTCCTACCATATTGCTGATCGCCGTCGTATTGAAAATATTCTTGATTACGACATTAAACATCAATGAAATAAATAAATAAATCGAAATAAAAATGCGCAATCTTTCTTCACGGTACATCAGAATAGAAACAAAACGTAGTTTCCTATATTCAATTCATCTAGATGATGCACAGCAGATGCGATTATATCATTAAGCTGGGATGTGAACTCTCATGATCACGTGAGCTCATTTCTCTTTTAAAACCAGGAAAGCGGCTGCGTGGAAGTTTTCATTTTCTTCTTTCAGTATTTGAGATAAATACCTATGTAAGGAAATATATTCAGCAGAATTTAATCAGTATAAATTAATTTCAAAAGCCGTAATTAAAAATAAATGAATGCAGTGTGATTTTTAGAATGGTCTGTTTTGAGGTATACTTAAATTGGCAAATCTGAGTTAGCATAGCGTTTGCATAAAATGAGAAAAACATATCTACCGTCATTAAACAAAAATACAAAAAAACGCATCATTATGCGAATCCTAATCCCTCCCCTCCAGCCGCATACACACATATGCACACATATATTTAAAATCATATGCCCAGATTTACTACTTTAGAGAGGCCTCCTTTGATAGCAAAAATGTCAGAAGATTTCTCAACAAAAGTAAGGTGAAATCTACTTAAAAACTAGAGGCTTGCGAATTGTGAATCCACAAATATGACGTTAAACCGTGAAGACAGTTTATTCATCGGTTAATTGGAGGTTAATATTTGGCACTTACAGCACATCAAAACGTATTTACTTTGTAACAATCCTTGATTAAAAGTAAGTAGAGGCTAGGAGGAGAACATATGCTCAAGGTCAACATTTGGTTCGCAGGTTGCAGTCTGTGGCTTGGAAAGACTCATAGCTGCTATATTAATTCCTGCTTATCGAATTTGTGGTGACACGCCATCACCTCTGTAATCCACCAGTGTAATCTAATTATCAATTCCCTGCCAGCATACCAACAACTAATTTGCCCGAAACAACCAAAAGAGGACCTGTACGTCCTGAATGGGAGAGGCAATGCCATGTTTGATTTGATTTTATTGCTGCGCGGGAAGCAGCAACTTGAGCTCATTACACACTACAATTTATACCAATTTAACCACGACAAATGCAAGTATCAGGTACTGCGTGGCCAATCATGCTCAGTATTTACTTCAGGGCTGAAGGTGAAGCCGTTGACAAACACTCCTGTTTGGCCTACACTGGGCTTCAAGCCTCTGGTTCAGGTCACAAGCCCTGCTGCATTCTTCACCCACAGGGCTGACGTCAAACGAGTGAGTGCATCTTAGCTTATCCAATTCTGACGCTCACTACACACACGCAAGTCGTTAAGAATAAATCTGAACAAAACCTCACTACATGGGACACCATTCTCAGTCTTAACACAAGTTAACTATATGGGACGTCATTCTGTGCCTCAACATAACCTCATTCTGAGCCTCGACAAAAAGTCACTACATGGACACCATTCTCAGTCTAGTCACAATCTGACTATAACGGACGCCATTCTGAGCCTTAGCCTAAAGTCATTACATGTGACTCCATTCTGAGTTTCAAGAAAAACTTAATTCATGGGACGCCATTCAGAGTCTCAACACAACCTTAATATAAGGGAAGCCATTCTGATCGTCAGCCTAACGTAATTACATGGGACGCCATTCTGAGCCTCAACACAACCCCACTGCATGGGACGTCATTATGAGCCTCAAAACAACTTCACTACATTGGCCGCCATTCTGACTCAACACAACCTTGCCTCATTGGACACATTTTGGTCAAAGATACGAAGAGACACGATATTAAAACAACTCAATTCAAATTAAAATATTGTTTTAAAAATAATTGACAGACAAAGCAAGGAACTATTCAAACACCTGTAGTTGTTAACTGACCGCCACTGTCTACGGCGTCAGACAGGCAAACTGGATTTTTAAGAAACTGATCTGGTAACCACACAAAAAGAAAATATGACTGGAAACTTCTCCCGTAGGTCTGCTGTCCAAGACTGGAACACTATAGACACGTCTTGGCTATGTCTCCTGCTAAGTCATTACCCAGCTGAAAGGAAATACCTTTCACAGTATTAACAACATTTACAGTTACTAAACCAGTAACCAAATCAGAAGTAAGGGTAGCATCCGGTTATGGAACAAACATAAAATTTCCAGTAATACCCTGGATCAGAAATGTAACTGTTGGCCTTATCACAACATGCAGGAATCACATCTGCCATCATCAAAGATTAATGAGGCCCAGTATCCCTCTGTAAACCAGCAACCACACCATCAGACATGAATCCCAAGTATGTCTCTGGAGTCTAAACTACTTCCGTAACTTGTGATTTAACGATAGGACCAATAGTACCTATCTCTAATTGTTAACTCACTGGTTTACCACTGGAATTAACCAAAGCTACTGACTTTGGCTTCTCTTTTCTTTTCAGTACTGGGCACGTCGATAGTAGATGCAATGTGAACTTACAGTCCTAGCAAGCAAGTGATCTAATTTTGGACTGAGAAGTCTTCTGACCAAAAGAATAGCCTGCCTATCAATACTATTTTATAGGTACTTTTATCAGAATTCCACTTCTTCTGAAATTTAGGCTGAAAATTCTGCCTTCTAAGCTTATGAGTTTATACTCTTCAGCCATTGTAGCAGCAGTCTTAATGTCCCTGACCTTTTGGTCACCTAGATAAACCTTGACCTCATAAGGGACGCTGTTCTTAAATTCCTATAGAAGAACAACCTCCCTTAAGTTTTCAAAAGAAGGATCTGACTTCCGAGCGCTGTACCAGCTATCAAACAATGTTTCTTTACCTCTGGCAAACCCCAAGTAAATATTACCAGACTGTTTCCTTAACTGTCTGACCTTCTGTCTATAAGCCTCCGATACAATTTCATAAGCAGGCAAGACCACTGCCCCAAATGCATTGTAATCTAGACTGATCTACTGACAAAGCAGAATAGACCTCTGCAACTTTACCTTCAAATGTACTGTGCAGTAACATTCTCCAAAACCTTGCAAGCCACTCCAAGCCAACAGGCACTTTCTCAAAGGATAGAACACCCTTACAATTAAATCTGGGTACTAATCTGATATTTCGAGCCAAATCAAATCCTTGGTGATTATGACTAACAGCTTCATAATCACTACCCTTAACCTGGAGTTCCTTCAGTTTGAACTCCTGTGATAACTCTAATTCTTTTTCTCTCTTCCTTTTCTTATCTCAACTTTTCCCTTTCTTGTTGTTGTTCTAATCTTAACTTTTCTCATTCAAACTCCATTTCTCGCCCTCTTTCCTCAATTTCTCGTTCTTTTTCATTTTCCTCCCTTTATCGTTCTTTCTGATTTTCTTCATGTTCCGTTTCTAACTTAACCCTGTCCAGCTCTAACTGAAGCTAGCCAACTCTACATGATCACCTAAGCTCAAGTGCTTGCTAATAGCATCTACCATTTCAATTTTCCTAAGACTCTGGCTTATGTCTAATTCGAACTTATCCGCTACTTTTCTCAAATCTATCTTTTTTCAGTTCAGACAGTTTAACAACAAACAAATAACAAATTTTCACTATCAAGGAATGAATCTACTTTAAATTCCTCGGCCATAATGACACAATATAGTGTACAAAGAAACTATAAAAACAGTTGTACAAAATGTGAATCTCAGTTTGATCCAAAACAGGAACTAAAACAGCGCTAAGCAAGCTAAACATTAATGTGCTATAATCTAGCACAAGCAGGTTTTAGTTCCTCGGGCAAGCCCCCAATATGCAAGGTTACCACTATCGGAGAGGAAAAGGGATGAACATATGGTTCTCAGATAGCGATTGGCCTTACACAAGATCAAACAAAGAAACACGGAGACGCCTGAATAAGTTCAATAGATATATTTGAACGAAATAGAAAGATAATACAACTGACAATAATATACAAAAAATACAGATAATTATAAAAAATATATATAGTTTCCTACTGGTGACAGCGTCCAAATCCGGATGAAATATTCCAAGGGCAAGTCAGTCTAATTCAATGTAGAATCACAGTCCTTGGGAATTCTAAGATCGAAAGATGAGAGTCCTGTATGTGATAAACAGCAATAGGCATGGTATGCCGACGATGGTATATATCTAACACCCTGGCAAGGTGCAACTTCGCTGGGAGGTCCCTGATGCCGAACTGGCGGTGTATGTTTCAGTCATCGGAAATGTACACAAAGTCACTTTCAGGATAAACTGGGATGACATGTACGTAATCGCACAAAGAGACAATGAGCAACACAAGCTCCAAAAGAACGTCACAAAGAAAATAGCTAGTGACGAAACAGAAGCTCACAAAGTGCTACGTCCAGAAAAATGGAGTCAAAAATGGCGTATATCGAATGGCATGAAAGCCAATATCTCCAAATCCCACAAAATTCTTCTAACTGACGAGAGCAAATGTGCCCTGAAGTGGACATGAGTGAAATGACTGCGAGCTTAACAACTTCGTTTCTCATATTTATAGACTAATGTAAAGAGAATTCTGGA
This sequence comes from Acanthopleura granulata, assembly GCA_016165875.1. Classification (NCBI taxonomy): domain Eukaryota; kingdom Metazoa; phylum Mollusca; class Polyplacophora; order Chitonida; family Chitonidae; genus Acanthopleura; species Acanthopleura granulata. Next base: position 28,907,482 of record JABBOT010000005.1, on the reverse strand, counting down.
TGGTGTGATCGTAAACATGTCTATCGAATGTACGCTCTATGTACAATGACAAGAAACTTATAAACACAGAAGCCTCGAGAACGCGCGGCTGAATTACAATGCAGATCACAACGTACACAAAGATAAAACTGCAGGTCAGGCACTGATCCACAGTTAGTGCAAAAACAAATAAAAGAATACAATGCAATATTCTAAAGATAGGGCGCGTAACAATAGCAAGTGTCGAAACACAAGCTCACAAAGTGTTATGTGCCGAAAAATGGAGTGTAAAATGATGTATGTCGAATGGAATGAAAGCCGAATCCTACAAAATCCTTCCAGGTGTATGGGGATAAATATGACTGCTCTCCAAATGGACATGAGGAAATGACTGCGAAACTTTAAACTTCCTCGCTCATATTTATAGACCAACGTAACGAAAATTCTGGACAGTTTGATCATAAACATGTTTACAACATGAGTACATCGTTCCAGAATGTACGCTCTATGTACAATGATATGAAACTCATAAACACAGAAGCCACAAGAGCGCGCGACTGAATTCGAGTGCAGGTTACAACATAAACATAAGGGAAGATGTAGGACAGACACTGACGCAATTAGAGCAAAGACAAATAAAAAAAACTATAAAACATTATTTTAAAGACGGTGTTCACAATACTTTGTTATATACCGGTTGTTTACAGTTAGCAAGTCATCAATATACCGTTTGATTAATTGATCAAGCCTGATTCAGATTACCATTTTTTAACTTCTGCATATAGTCGTATTCATACGAGATTACCTGTAGGTCTGCCAAAAGAGGGGAACAATTTGTACCCATCGGAATACCGATACACTGTTGACGAATGATTTCCACAAATTTCACATAGATATTATTAATGAGAAATTCAAGTAACTCAGTAAAAAACGAGTCATCTCATGCATGAACGGTAACTCTCGTATGTAGTCGAACTGAAGAATGCTTTGTGGCAACTGATATTAATGTAGCGCTGACCGGTATTACTTAACACCCAAACAATTAATGGTGAAATGCTATTATTTAACCTCTCCGGTCGTACATGGGAAGGCCTGCCAGCAACCTACGGATGGTCGTGGGTTTCCGCTGGGCTCTGCCCGGTTTCCGCCCACCATAATACCGATGGCCGCCGTCGTATAAGTGAAATATTCTTGAGTACGGCGTAAAACATCAATCAAATAAATAAATAAATCTATTATTTGAATATGTGTGATGTATAGCAGTATAGAGAGTCCTGCTGTGGCAGTTTGTCCCACATAGGGTGACGGTCAGGTATGTCCGTGAACAAACCCAGAGTGCCGAGACTTGCTATTCCTTGTGAAGTTTGGGCAAGGACGATTATCGTGGTACACTCCCGTGAATGAGTTTTGCTAGACACAGTAGGTCATCAGTCTATCTTCTCAGTACTTTCTCACGGAATTAGTGGATTATCACCTTATTTGGTCCTTAAACAATCGTGACGGCAAACGGTGGACTGTCATGCGATGTTCTCATGAACGTAATGTCATCTGCACATACATATGCAGACAAACAGGCTGTAATTTACACGTTGCCAAAATTATTTTCAGACAAACATATCTCATTTTCTTATTTGAAACATGTATAAACAACATGCTAAAATGGAAGACGTAGAATGACATATCAATTTACAATGTGAAAATGCCCATGATGCCTCATGGTGTTGCTGATTAACATTGCTTAATTCATATCAGATTTGTGCAACATGTGATCAATGCTAAAACTATGTTGATACTGGCGAAAAAATGTAACCTTACCTGAATGTTTCCGCACTATACACTTATCCTCTGTCAGTCCAAGTTAAGTTGAGCTTTCACCAAGCCACTGAGAGATCAAGATCGACTTGTTTCCCAAGTAGACTGAGTGGGAGAGGAAATCAGAGGTTCTCGTACATAGTTCGGGAGTATTTACACCTTGACAGGCGGATCAGAAAGCATTCCGTCTATAGTCTGTGGGTATTGAATGTCTCCAGCAAGCAGCTAACAAGTCTGGGTGGACTTCACCACTAGATTTCCCTTTTAATGGGTGGTATCCGGCTAACAAAACGAGTGACAGGACTGGACAGAGAAGGAAGGCTTGCATTGTTGTCCGGTTTCCCAGGCACTGAGAGCTGGCGTTCAGGTATGATCCACGCTGCAAGCAATCTCCACGGACCGGTAATGATCCACACTACAAGCGGTCTCCTGGGATCGGTAATAGCCACTTTTAGGCTCAAATAACTTTTCATGCAATACTCACATTTTCCGCTTTAACCCCTATGAGGCAAATGCAGGATTTAATATCGAAAAGAAGGAATCCCTGTAAATGTTGAAATGAATTGTACAAATCTAAAGCATGTACAACCCACTGTTGCCGGTTCTGTGCTGTGACCTCCATGTACAATATAGAAACTGAACGCCTGAATAAATCATAAACATGTCAGGTGCTCGGCAGATAAAGATTGTTATTCTCACATCTCGATGAGAATATTAGCGCCGGGAAATGATGGGTTATAGTAGAGTTTCATCTGAATAGAAAATGTGTGGTATCTACGGAATAAAACGTTAAAATAAAAATGTTTAACAGTTATAACCTTCTCGAAAATTAAAGATTTGTCGTTCTTTTAGATGGCACTCACGCTGCCAAACACTGACTTACTGATAACAGACTGCCACGCAGTATAGCTGATTTTCCTGACTTATCTCATGTCTTGTATTTTAAGAGAACATGCAGAAGAGATCAATACTAAGATATAACGCAGATCACGGAAGATTAAAGCATCAACAGTCGCGTACGCTGGAGTGCTTTGAAAACATAAAATGTGTTAGAGCAAAGCAAAGGAAAAGTGTTTTCAGAGTGTGGACATTTGAATTCCGGTTTCTCTTCTAAAACTTAATGTAAAACTATAAATTTACTAACCTTCGGCAGCAGATTTGTATAAGTTGCCCTTGGAGGGCGTGATCATTCAGTTGAATGCATGATATCAGGAGTATAGCCCAGCCCACAAACCTGGCCGCCGTCCTGTAAATGACAAATTCTTTAGCACAGCGTTGAATACCAAGCAGATAAATGGATAGGCATGAAAGGCTATATTACCGCTGTTAATCGAAATGTGCCACAAATGTCCAGGTAATTTTTCCTTTAAACTTTTCCAGTTGTATCCAGTTGCTAATGTTTTTCACTAACCTTGCACTGTATAAATTGCCTACATATCCACATAACATTTTGATGTATTTACGACAGAAAAATACGGTAAATACAAAAACATATGGATTAGATCTACAAAAATGCTTTCGATGTTTGTACTTTCATTCTAAACACGAATGCAGATGCATTATATAGCATGTAATTTTGTCAAATCTTGAGGCCATGTACATCCTGCATTTTTTTAAGACAGCTCAAGGATTTTCAGCAGGCATACAGTACATGTATAGCACTTCCAATGAGCCATCTTCAGCTTTACAGCTTTGGCCGTTTTAGTTTAAACATGCTTTATTCAGATATGGAACAAAGTTAAGCTTTACGCTGATATTTTTGCTCCATTTTCATACAGAAATAACATCATAAGATGGTAGTTTTGCATATTTCTTGACAGTAGTAAAACTGTTATATGCAGGATTATGTACAGAGAAAGAGTAATAGATACATCTGAACAAATATATGGGTTCTAACGGAGCGGCAAGGAGAAGGATGTCATTCAAAGGAATAATGGTACAGGTACAAATATAGGTACGAATTGAATATACAAGTATAGCACAAATTTGTATTATTTACCCCTATGTGATTAATAATAATAAAGTAACAATAATTCAATATTCATACGTGCACATGCGTATATCAATCCAGATGTATTATATTCGTATTCGTGCGTTCACATACATACATATACATATACATACATATGTGTACACATATACACACACACAGATACATACACATATATACGCGCGCACATACATAAAAGTACAGTTATCAATTAATAAACCGTTTTGTGTCATTGATGAATTTAAACACATGTTCTGTAATGGAAATATTTAAAAAATTATTTAAGTTTTCATCACCATAGAGAGGTAGGACAGCAGTGATCTCTCTTTTATGACACAAACTTATTACACATTGTTCGACGATGTTCTTTATACAACTGACAATGAATTAGGTAATTTTCTGCAGACTCATCCAGATATCCGCATTTACAGTTAGGTCGTTTTCTGTTACGTCACATGCAATGGGGGCAAATTGCCCTTTTTCGCAATTTGATCGCAATGTGCGACAAAGCATATGTATCGGAGGAAAGAAATAAGATCAGATTCTTGATCAAGACGGGTAGACTGATTAGAAGACCCACATTAAAAACTTTTCTTTCCACACGACATCACTTCCGGTTTCGGTTATTTGCTCACACATTGTATTGTGTCCCACGAAACAATGAAAAAGCAACAGCTGTTACGTATGCAGAATTTCAGGTCAATGGGACTAAGGGTTTGGAAGAAAATGCCTCTCAAAAGTTTCCTATCAACCCAGTATGGCGGCTAAGTCACGTGACCTAGGACACCAAAACTTTTACTCACAAAAAACAGTCCTCCGGCCTACTACCTACCGAAATGTCACTCATTTCTACCATGCCATTGTAGCCTCAGAAGCTTTTCAATATTGAAACTTGCAAAAATGGCGATTTTTTTTTTTTGGCGTGTACTACTTCCGGTTGGCTCACGTCAGTTCCGGTTTTGTAAAATTCGTCGCCATGCCTTGGGATGATGCTAGACCTTAAGACTGCGCCTTAAGTTTCACTGGTTTTGGAGATGTACCCACTTCCGGTTTTGATGATTTCATTCCCGGTTTCCCAAAATTTGCGTATCTTGAATCAGCGTCCAAAACTGCATCACATAAAACAATTTTCCAGGTTAGAATTCTTTCAGAAAAAAAATATGAAAAAAAACGAGTTTTTTTGGACACATAACATATTTGCCCAATAGCGAGCTTCTAAAATTTTCTACCAATCAAACTTTCCTTTTGAAATTTGTGCATAGCCTTGGGGATACTACATACTATGTTTGAAAACAATCGGTTCGGGCGTTTTTAAGACGAAGATTTTTAAAGGTTTTCACAAAAATCCAACTCGACCGACAAGTCACGGGACCAAAAGTTTCCAAAAGTTTAGGTGCAAAACTTCAGGTTCTTCTCGGCTTTCAGTGATGTATAAATCGTAAATTGTTTTACCATAAATGCCACATTACTCTTTTTTTAGGTACTTATGCCATCGTAGGATTAACGCCTGTGCACATGTGAATAGTGTGATCGTTGATGGGGATAAGATCCATAGGAAAGAACAAAGAAACCACTGACAACAAAATCAGTCATGTCAGTCAATACTGAGAGAGTGCCGTAATATCAGCTATGTTTCTTTAGCTCCGACTCTTCTTCTTTGTAATCTTAAAACTGCAACAGATGCTGGTGATAGTTCGAGATCCATCAGATCATTTCAAAGTACGAACTGCTTCTGTACACACAAGATCAAGTATTTGATCGCCTACATTCAACTATAAACTTTGGTGCAAGCAAAGCTGTGGGAGCAAGAGGCATTCGGGTTAACTTGGAAAAGGGCGACAAAAAGAGGAAGTGGGACACTTGGTCATGAGGCCTGATGAATGATGTGGTTGACGAGTTGTTGTTGCCTTTAGTGTGGCGAGTTCCTGAAAGAGTGATGAAAACACCAAAACTAAGGATTTAGAGAGGGACATCTTTGACAAGACACATTTGAAGTTATCAAACATGACTACAAGCCACAAATTATAATGTTTGATATTCTGCAAAAAAGTGACAATGGATAATTTAACTTCCCCACAAGTCGTCAGAGACAACAACTTTACATGTCTTTCATTTTTCATTCAGTAACATTAGGGTATCTAGTATACCTGTGTGCAAAAATATATTATAGGTGCAATCGTATCCTGTTTTAGGCGTCATTATGTTAAATATGTTGACATTTTCTCTACCATCAGAGTAGAGCGTTTTAAACCAGAGTCTCTGATAAGACAGTACCTGTACTGGTTGGGGCAAAATTATCGCTTAGTCTATCACAAACCTTATGTGTGTATAACGGACAATGGACAATCAGAATTGAAAATTACTACGAAATATGTAACTTGATTCACTTGTACCAAGTTTGTTTGAAACTGAACAAAAGCTGTAGCAGTTGTTAGTAGCATTTTGATAGAAATGTTAACATATGTCGTTTGAACAGTTAGACAGACGGACAACCGATCATCGAAATGGAAAATCAACACTACAAGTCTAGACTTAAACCAATTTTCCTTGAAATTGAATAAACCCTGTTGCCGCAGTTACAGTGTTTTTAAAGATATATTAACATAGACTGGATGAACAGACAGACGGACAACCGATCATCGGAATTAAAATGGACACTATGAATTATGTATCTTGATGTAGTCTTCACTTCAACAAGTTTAGTTGAAATCGGACAAAAACTGTAGGATGAATACATCTTTGAAAGATACATGTATGCTAACATATACAGGATAAACAGACAGACAGACTCACATAACCGACCTGTAGAGCTAAAAGTCAAGTGACATAGCTTAAAAAATTACACATTGCGATATATTGTCAACACTGTATTTGACAAATTGCCTCACATCTGAAATTTGATCAGAACAATGTTACTGTGTACTTTGACCATCCACTCCCAAGTCTGACGACGTTTTCTATTAGCCACTGCTCACAGCAACTTCTCAAACTGAGAAGTGTTTCCTTTAACATTGTAGAGGTGTTTTATGCCACATTCATTCCTTGCACATGTATATAATATATCAACCGGCACTCGGGAGAATATATACCACTAGTATAGAGCAGGTAAATTTGCCAACCCTCTTTGAATTATGCATGCACATTTCAGGATTTTATCTCACCAAAGGAAGTCGACATCATATTGCATTTGCAGCCAGGGTTTAAAAATGGCTTGGAATTTAGATAGAGACTGTTTTCCACTGACACTGAAGCATTTGTGCTTTCCGTATGCATGTTGTAATCAGTCTTTCCTCTTTTTAACGAAGATTTATTTATTTACATAGGGTGCCGTCAATAAACTACGTGCACTCAAATCTTTCACACCCACCCCCCTGTGCAAATCTTGTGCGGTATGCCCAAGCGCCCATCCCCCCTCCCCTCACGTAGTACGTTGAACCACCATCGGGTACCGAACTATGACAATGGAGAAGTGCAGCCAATACTCCATAAAGGCTGGTACCCAGGGGAGAATAATCGGCTTTAATTTCTATCATTTGTCAACGAGTTAACAACAGGACATTTTAATGCTTGAAGCTTTAGACAGCAGTTTGAACTGGTTTCTCTGGTGTCTCTGGCTGATTTATGGTTGCCTCGATATCAGGATTGGTTTTCACTTCGTTCCAAAGCTGCTGACAATCGCCCTAGCACTGGCTTTTCGATTGAACACGAGACCGTCTCGATGGCCTAGTGGTTAGAGACTCCGCCTCGAAGGCGGGAGATCAGGATCATTCTCGGATTGGATCATACGAAAGAATTTGAAAGTTCTACAAATTTTTCACCAACTCAAAATTTTTGATTGTATGGTGGACTTTAAGGACCACATTGAACAGACTGAAAAACAGTTACATCACACATAATCATTTTAGCTGCTAAACAGCCTCTGATTTTTATATTTCCACATTCAATACCGGTGTATTACTACATGTAACAGTCAGAGGCTCTTTAGCAGCTAAAGGTATGTGTGACGTCACTTTTCTTAAACCGGTTAATTATGGTCCATAAAGTCTACCATACAATCAAAATATTTGACTGAGTATAATTTGATTGAAAAAAATGTAAAAAAAAACTTATTGAAGGTTTCTTTTAGATACAGTTTTTTGTGCTCTGTTCACTCATTACAACTTCATTTTTCAATGGTCTTTCACTTTGTCAGTATTTTTGGAAATAGAGCTTCTCTCGAAAAAAAAAACTTACATCCAACACTTCATAGGCCCAAGTATATAGTATTGCATTGCTGAGGCAAAACACCTTTAGACGCTTCTGGAATCTGGGCCCTGGGCATTTCCATACATGTGATACTTTGCAACGTACATGAATGCAAAATGAAACCAGAGTTCAATTTAATTTTACCTGTAATTTCACGTTGGTAGTATGTTTGAATAGTATGGCCCGTTGGTTTCAATCTGGTTTCCGTCTGCTTGCAAATGCATTTGCACTTACAGAAATAGGTATATATCAGTGTGTATAACCTTGTCGGAATTACCATTTGATCCAGAGATTTTTAAATAACTAGAACCAAATGCCAGACCCAGCATTAATAAGGTATATTTACTGGTAGGAAGCTAAGTAAAAGGTGGAATGTAATGAAAATCAATCGTGAGACTGAAAAACATTATCAATGACGACATTTACTTCATTGGCTTAAACAAATTCACGTGTTTTTCAAAGATTTGCTGTATGTCCCGAGGTAAATATGAAACACAGTTTTTCACATTAAAGGGTAGGAAAACAGCAGATAATAAGTGATTTACAGAAATTTATACAAACAAAAATGAAGAGTGATGCTTTCGTTCCATTAATGATAGAGATTGCTACAGTAGTTCTCTTGCTTCCTCCCCTGAGACGTGCAGTTGTAGTGCTCCCGCCGCTTATACCGGACGCCGTCGGGGAAAGACCAGCGTACTGGAAACTGTGCCTGTAACTGTGCGAAAAGTATATTTGGGGAGCTAGGATGTCAGGTTTCATCCACTCGTTTGAAGGAAGAGAGTGTCCTATGATTTGAAAGTCTTTTTTTTTTGTGGTCCTGATTTGATTGGCCATTGTTCCCTTCCCATGAGTCTCCTTTTTCCTCTTCTCTGTTTCAATCATTCCATGGGTTTTCATTTTCCTCTTCTATGTTTCAGTCAAAGTAACTAAACAAGTATCAAGGAATTGCAAACGAAGTGATTAAAAAAGTAACAAGGAATTGCAAACAAAGTGGCCGAACAAGTAGTGAACAATGACAAACGAAATGGCTAAACAAGTAACAAGCAATGGCGATCAAAGTGGCTGAACAAGCAATGGCAATCAAACTAGCTACACAAGTAACAAGGAATTACAATCGAAGTGAACAAACAAGTAACAAGCAATGAAAATTGCTAAACAGCAAACAAAGAATGGTATACGTGCAATGTTAAGTGTGGGTGTGGTTAGTTATGTCAAGGAATGGAAGTTTTTTATTTCACTGTTCCTCGTATTTTCCGCGCTTCGTCCTTTACTTTTTCGGCGCTCTGTCGTTTATTTTTTCTGTGCTTCATCGTTTACTTTTTCGGAGGCTCGTGCTGTTGGGTTAAGGGCAATAGTTGAGAGTTGTATTGTGTTATTTCGGATAGGTGCAATATAAACTAACTGAACTAAGGCAAATCAGGGCAACTGGACAACAAGGCAAAAACTACACAACAAGGCAACTGAATAACAAGGTATCTAAATAACAAAGCAACCAAATAACAAATCTCGGAAAAGAAAAGAAAAATCGCCCCAAATTAGAGAAAAAAATCGGGCCAAAGAAAGGAAAGAATTCGGGGCAAAGAATGGAAGGAAAGCGCGGCATGTCGATAACAATTCGCTGCAATACAACTAAAAACAATAAAAGTAAATTAATTGAAATAAACAATTGAAGGCAAGGCCATTAAATACACAAGTCAAGACAGATATCTCATGGGGAGCACATGGAAATAACGACAAGTAAATTTATTCAATTATTTATTTACAACACGAACGTTTTCCAGAAATGATATCAAAATATCTCCAAAGTAAAGACCATCGTACACTTATCACAGCAACATGTTCATTATTGAACTGCATTTTCGCTGAAATGCGAACAAAACACAACTCGGGTAACGCATGACTTGGCTTCTCACACGGCTTTCTCTGCGTGCTATATGTGCCTTACAAACAATCTGATCAGCTTAAAGGGTTAACTGGCTTGTAGAGTAATCAAATCGAATTTGTCGCATTATTTTAGCACAAAACCAGCAATATGGTATCTGTGGCGCGTTTAGCATGAAGTGGGGTCTGGAAATCTTTCCTGTTGATTTAAATATTTTTATGTGGTACAAGTTTACTTTTATTGGAAATTTATTTCCTTGATGAGGTTCCATAGGGGTAGGTAGCCGCAGTAGACTGCATTCCCCTGATTTGTTTGCGGTATACATATGAAGATATTCATTTTGTTTTATTTTTTTTTTATTTTTTTTGTTTGTTTGTTTGTTTGTTTCGACCTCGTGCCTTGCAAGAGAACGTAATGGGTTTATTTCCGATCTGTCCCCATTGCCGCCGATTGCACCGAAAGTATACGGTGCAACACGTAGAGCATGCCTCTAGGTATAAAAACGCTAACTGGAGTTTGTGTGCATTATTCAGACGTACAGAAAATGGTGGGGAAGGGTAGGGATTGGTTGTATCTCTGAAGTGTGTTGAAGTACTGCAAGATGATTTTGCAGGTATAAACTATGAACAGTAATGGTTGAAAGAAAAAGGCTATTACTTGTGGCTGCAATTAAACAGAGAAAAATACCATCCAATGAGCAAGTGCCCCCCCCCCAAACCCTGTTTCTATGGCGCAAGGGCACTAGTACCTGCATTCCAGCTGACTTATTTTGAGAAAATTGTGGTCAACCCCTGATGATATTTGGATATCTTTTGGGCCAACCAAAATTAAGGAATACACTTTTAGGAGGGTGTTCTTTGTGAAATTACTACATAAATAGTAAGGCTATTTTTTAGTGTTTTTATACCTCAGTCTGGAGTGCTGATTAATGCCTTCGGACAAACAGTGAACATATTTTACAGTCGTGTTACACTTAACACCTCCTCCTCCTCCCCCCCCCCCGCCCAATACACTAACTATGATCTTGGGGTGAACAACCCTGTAGAGTTTAAATATGTTGAGCACTGCACAGGTTCAGTACAAGGCGTAAATCTTTTTCAACCACCAACGTACATGCATATAGTAAGTGATTGAAAAGCTCTCCAAAATTAATATAGTAAATACACATTTTCGAAATTTTTGAAGCGCTGCGAGTAATGTATTCATCAGTATAACTCAACAATTTGGACCCTTATGTAGGCTTATAGTATTTGTGGCTCATTGATTTTCAGCTTTAGATCTATAATAATTTTCTATGATGTGACCTGCAAACATTAGAAACACTCGCCCATTGTATTTTTTAATTCCAATTTAGTTACAGTGAAACTATATATCACAGAAAAAATAACCCAGATTCGTCTTCAACACTCCAAACTGCGTTTATGTACCTGTATACGTTTGCTTTCGAAATTCAAAACCACATGATTACGTGACATAACTGACCATAATTAGTAAGCCGCTATGGTTTCCAACCGACTTAAATAAAGTTTTCAAACTTTATAGCCCTATTAGATGTGCACAAGCATATCGATTTTCAATGCAATCGGATAACTTCAGCAGTTCTGAAGACGACAAATTTTCCCATATATCGATAACCTGGGACTAATATAACAGTTATACAGTCGCAGCTATAAGCAATTTGCAATTTGCAATAAAAGCAAGTTGAAAATGAACATTGTAAGTAAACAACGACTGTCATTAGCAGTTTGTAGAAAAACGAGAAAAGTCCATTTTCGGAATGGTGTTGTAGGACTGAAAAAACGCTGGAGTTGTTAGCTGGTGCTTGAGTGGTCATTTATGAACTACTGGGAGTTATGTTGCCTTATCTCCGACATGGTCAGCGAAAGGTCTTATGCAATACTTGTATTGTTACATACAAGAGAGAGTCCTGAATTGGGCCGTGGGTCTCATTTAAACTAATAGTTGTATCACATCATAATTTAAGGCGCTCAAATCTATTTCCAGGTCAAATGTATATGTACGATTTATCCCAGTCATAAATTACAGGCCTAAGGTTTGTTTTCCAGAAACTCCCAAGTTTCCATGGCAAAATACTTGGCTGAGTGGTCGGCAGTCTTTAAACTAACACAGTTAAGAGAGCAATATTTATATCTAATTTTTAACTGGCTCTGGCTCTGCTTATTTTGAGTGGAGACATTGAGTTGTGCTCCATTCCCTCCAATAAACCTCCTCTCCCAAAACACAGAAAGTATATCAGGCCCTGAAAAGTTACAAACTTTCAATCTACATTTTCAAGAACCTGAATATGATTTCAAAACTACCACCGATTCTTCGTGAAATGAAAATAATCAGTGAAATCCTGGGTGATAATTATATTGTATTTCGCAAAGACCGCCACACTTCACCCACAGTCAACAGTTTAAAACAAAAGGGCGGTGGAGTTCTAATTGCTACACGAAATTGTTTAATGTCGAGACACCTAAAACACCCAGAAAAGGACATTGAATTCCAACGAGTGCAGGTTTATTTCACAAATAGAAATTTTTATCGGTTCTGTACATGTCCCCCACATGGTCTACACTCGATACCTGGGCACAGCTTGACCAGTCTCGAGCGAAGTTTTACAATGCTATTGATAGTTTGGGGTTAAAAAAGAATCGGATATTAGCTACATTGAACCACGAACTGCACATGTAATTGTAAATAAAACTTGGCTCTTTATTTGCTAAACGAGTGTTTTATTTGGTCAAAATGGACAGTGATTCTACATGTACAACTACAGGTTGGCTTTTGTACAGCGTAAACCTGTTATATAGTATAAAATATTATTTGTGATAACGATACAAACATGTAACTAAAAGTAATAAAATCAAGTCTCTATCTTATTTGCATTTACTTTTCAAACTAATATTTACAGGCGATTGTATCCACAAGACGCTTTCCTGTCCTGTTACATGTTACAGGCGTTTTAACAAACAGCACCTCTCACGTTCATAATCTGCAGCGTATAAAAAGAAACTAGAACTAACTAACGTGACGCTGACGGAAAAACATGGCCGTCAAACATTTTTTAACCCATTAGTCAAGAGTGATGTCACTCCGCATGGCAATGAGCCGTGGGGAAACTCACGAACACCCACAGGTTGCTGGCAGAGCACCTCACGTACATACACCACAATGCTTTTAAACAGCTAAAAGACAGAAGCAAGCATAGACATTTATAAACTTTATTCAACTTGAATGCAGTTTCCTTCTTTGACCCTTCTACATTTTTTCTATCTTACTGAAATCGTACTTAAAATACTGAAGTGTGCATATACAAATGTATATCTTGAAAACGAAAACTTGAAAGAATTTACTCCTACAACTCAGATATACGGATATGCATAAACAAAAACATGTAAAAGTGTATATAACCACTAATATCTGTTCAGCAATATCACAATTAATGCTCTCATCAATATTACAGTTATGACACAGTATAAATATCAAATATTTACAGAACATGTAATATCCTATAAAAACTTGAGTACACTGGTGTCTTACCAACACAACTAAATATATATACCCAAATTCTTCAACTTTTCAAACAACCACTGGAAGGAATACTCCATCATCTTCTTGGAGAGTTGTAGGGTCTAGAGAAATAATTCTCACAGTTTTATGAAGCTTATACCTTTTATGACACAAACAAATCATTTTGGCATCATTTTTACTATAACTGTATTCATACTGCAGCGAATAAAAACAGTTTTAGTGATAGAAAAGGTTTAAGATTTATAGTATTCTATATACAACAAACAATACTACTTCACAACACTTCACATATGAATTGTATCTACATATTTGCAGAAGTACCAGTAGTTCGTGGACATTGGATAACTTTTCATAAAAATACGGCTTGTGATCAACAGATTTTTAGTAACGAGTATCGTAAATTACAATTACATGATTTTGGACACATTGATAATTTGGAAAATGATGTATCTTGCATAATATATACAAAGAATAGAACATCTTTGCGTGGAAAATATTTCCTTCGACCATTATCCTTGGTAGTATTACCACATGAGGTTTTATAGCTGTGAATTGGAGCCTGAGTGAGTTGCTAAACATAAATGTTAAATATAATACTCCGGACCTTACTGCACCATGGGTGGTGAAACTATGCCGGGGACATACAGATTCAGCCACCTCATGACTTGATCTCATTGACGACACCAGCGAGGGATAGTCAAAAAAAACGGAAGTGCTTTGGAGTTAAATTTGGAGATAAATTTAAAGCAAGTTAATAAACCCTGGCACATACATAATACCATATGAAACAGTAAGCAACAAGCGTGTTAATATGTTAATTGTTCATGGTTTGAATGGTAAAAAAAAACAGGCCGTTGGGTGCTAAAAAGCAGGCAGGTGAATGGTAAAAAACAGGCCGGTGCATGGTAAAAAACAGGCCGGTGCATGGTAAAAAACAGGCCGGTGCATGGCCATACAACTGTACCAGCAGATACTGAGAGCATGTTAACAGGTTGGCCTTTCGCACTAGCACACGGTTCTACCTGCTATCGCATGTTGAACCTAAAGTAATAAGTACCTGGACCCAGTGTCAATGAGGATTACATGCAGTCTTCAAAAAGTTGAACAGTAACTTAGTCGAGCAGGGATGGGCAGTTTCAGAAATCATGGCCAGGAGCATGCACAGTCAGCAGCTTTCTCCCCAGCCCCTTGGGTAAGCTCTTCCAAGATGATGGTGATAATGGTAATCAAAGTATGCTTATCAGTATACCAGGTATCAACGACAGGTGTTTGGACAACTTCTACAGCAATATGCATGTTTATCCCGCATCATACAAAATCCTCTGCTTTTTATTGGACAGTAGTGGTCACGTGGTAGACGTGTATATCTCTAAACACTGCAGCAGATGATATATATGCGTTTGATGACTCAAGAGTAGGGAGAACACCATGACGTAACAGTTACAATGTGACGCAAGAATGGCATCAGGGAGACACGGTAACAAAGGAATGTTGAATGAACATTGTCAATAATGGTATAACGTCATAATTCCCAGATAACCGCGTGGTAATTAAAAGCTCCTCAACGCCACAGGAAATTAGTTTTGAAACTTCTTTTCTTTTACAAGGAACAAATTTTCAGTGTAGTTTTTAGGGTCAATAACCTCATATTGGGCACAATTTTTCTTATATTTATATTTGAATGACGGGGAATACATGCTACATGTAAATGCTTGAAGGCTAATTCAACAAGTAGAAATGGACTCTAATATGCTGTGTGTAGTAATCTTAAATTTTATTTTCCTTTCTTCAACTGGATTCTGAAAACTGTTTGAAATAGTCCCATTTTCCTGTATTGGTATCAATTATTTTACTTATAGATATACACGAATACAAACTGATAATGATCAGGAAAAGTGTTTATGCTTGTACCCCACTGTGCATATAACTGAAATTTTTGAACTCTGTCAAAGTTGATATTTAAATATCAACTTTAATAATTCTTTCTGTTTGACCAAAAACTCGAAAAAGGCTCCTTCTGTTTTGATTTCTTTCAGATGCATGAGTAAGGTTTTTCACTGACATTGTGTAGCAGTTTACGCTTTCTATATAACACCACTGCACTCCATATATGACTTACTGGTGCATATATCTCTGCCATTATGCAAAACAACGGTTAATTCCAATAAACGTAATGTAACTCCTTTGTCCAATAGGATAATACGTATAATTATTAGAGGGAAAAATGACATTGTTAAGACAGGGATTACAATACAATGGTACTTATAGTCTATCCTTGCACCATCGCCACCAACCACCTTTTTTGTACGGTACAGCAACAGATGAAACCTGCTATTAATAATTTAGCAGTGTAAAGAAAATAGCAGCGATTACATTTTCCTCTAATCACTGTACCCACAAAATTCTGGAATATGGCATTGAACACTGATAGAATACAAAATTATGTGAATCATATAGATATGCCATGTATAATTTAATGTTATGAATGTAACTAACCAAGCTTAATTACATTTGATCTAGCTGTCATGCTTTAACCACCGGGGAGTGACCTCCTATTGCATAATGACATAATGGAAGAGTATCAAAAACTTTCAGTCAATTCTGCAAGGTTTAAATCTACAGCATCAGATATCACACAAATAACAACAAACCAGCCTTCAATGTGACAAAGTTTAAAAATTTTACAGATAGAATTTCCGAGAAACAACAAAAATGTACGACCTAAAAGAATGGAACCAAACGGCGTCTTGAACAAATAACTCACAGCCATGTGTTAATAATTGTTGCATATATCCAGCTTTCATACCTGAAAAATACTGAAGTCGTTCGTGTCGGTACATCAGGACTTGCGGCATTTGCTATTCCTTTCTGTGAGTTCATCTTAGCTGTCCGAATCATTATCAATCATGACACTCTACAGCCTGATAGCCTCCCCTGGTTGCTGGCTGTCCAATGGTAGTCAAAATGTGTTCTGTCATATATTTTATAGCTTCATCTGTCGCAGAAATGAAACTGACACTTCCTTTAATTAAGATGAAAGAAAGAATCAAAACAAATTATTATTGGGTTACAGGGAGTTATTCATTTGTAGACCTGGCAACGTCAGACATTATACAAAGTACAACTGAAATCAAACCAGGCAAATAAATTTATAAACAACCCAGCACAAATCTGCAACAGCTTCAACATTCTGTGAAAAGCCTATGTTATGTTACACCCAGGCATCTCACTAAATGAATGGCCCTGTAAATTCCTGTATATCTTCTAAAATTATAAATTTTCATCAAATTTTATCCAACCTCATTCTGCGGGGATACTGTAAACAGAACATTTGCCTGGTTCGTGACCAGTAGATCCAAGGTTCAATCCTGGGGTGAGTCATAGACTTTAAATCAGTAACCTTAGTACAAGAAGTGTAATACCCCACTTGGAACTCAGCATAACGACATCAGTGAGTCAGTTAAAGATGTCAATTACAGATCAGCTTGGTGCCAGTATCATGTCGCTTCCTCTTCCTAGTGTCTTTGCTTTCTTACACTGTAATTCATTTGTCGGTTTACGCTGCATTCCAGAATACATTACATTTATACAACAACGGCCATCATTATGGTGCGAGATGGTGTCTTCGACAATTATGTGCTCTATATTTAGAGCAGGAATTGCAGAGAAATCAATAACCAAAGAGAATGAAGGAAACCTTTAAAATATGCAAAAATTGTCCATGAATTTGTGGCTGTTTTTCAAACTTGACCTGTTGGCTACACATAAAATTTCATAAAAATCATACAAATATCTGTGGCTGTTACCAAAAGCCCTTCAGAACACCGGATTTCATTAAATATGTAGGGACTTAATTAATTGGGACAGCAAGATCTTGATCTGCAAGTAAACCTTTCACTCTACATCTACACTCCTCATTATACACTTACTTTGTTGACTAACACAAGAACTGACACAGGTTGTTCATTGGCTAACATAACCTTGGAATTCACATCATTAAACCACTTCCAACAGAAACGAGAGAATATTTCAATTTCAATTTTAACCAGTTCAGTGGGCCATCAAATCTGGACAGATGCATTACGTACAAAATAATGTGCTTAAAGCTAGCCATAGGATTACAACCTATCATGTATACCAATTATACAAAGCCCTGCGTATACTGTTATTATGAGGTAATACAAAAGTATTATTACAGTGCCTTAATCAGGAAAATGCAGTTTTTCGTCCAACTTACTACATGCAGACGATTGGGCACATGCTCACAGCATTGCTTGTGTCTCTCGTGCTGAGGCCTCCATGGCTGACGGGGTTAGCGCTCCTGTGTAGCGTGATGACCTAGGTGCTTCTCATCAGTGCCATCGATGGGAGTTAAAGAACAGCTCACGCTGGCTTCCTCCCCAGCCGTACATGGGAAGATCCACCAGCAACATGCCAGCGGTCGTGGGATTCCCCCGGGCCCTGCCTGGTTTTCTCCTACCATAATGCTGGCCGCCGTCCTGTAAGTACTTACGGCATGCAATACCAATTAAATAAATTTCTCTCATGTTAACATCAAGTCACCTTCTTAAACTAACTCTTACCTGGCCTGATCAGAGTTTTCAAGATTCATGAGATTTCCGATAAAAACCTACCACAACAATGTTGGTTCTCACTGCATGGAAGTTTATCAGGTTTCAAATGCAGGTTTTTGTCATGAAACTTATTACATGGCTTCCATCAATGCTAAGATCTCCAATGCTGCAGTAAGATCTAAAACATAACAACCATTTCAGTAAGATCTCATGAGATTTCCAAAATGGTAGATTACTTGACCATCCACAATCTACAATCTTGAATCTACAATCAAGTATGGGGAAGTAAAGTAATCATTAGACTTAACCCAGAACTGTTAATACAGCTGAACAAAAATGGCCATATGAACCTAACCAACATTGAATGGTTGGCACAACACCAGAGTGTACCTTTAAAAAACTAAATGTGAACATCTTTCAACTTGAGAACAAACAGACCTCATAATTTTTGTGTGCTTCAAATCTGTTTGGAATTGTCAGTGTAACAATTCTCACATGGGCCGATCTTGCGAGGCAGTCGCAGTTATGTGCTTTGCATATTAAATTTCCATGACAACATATAGTGAAGAGGTACGATTTACCATAACTATCAAATGTGCTTGAGGTAGAATCGCAGCAACTTTGTAAGAAAGGGACCATGTACAGGTTTATCTAAATCAGAAAAAAACAAATAATTAAATTACTAATAAAATATCCATTGACAACTTACTGAATATTTAAGAATAAATACATACAAAGATAATGTTAATGAAGAGAACTAGAAATGTTTATCATGTTGCGAAAAATCAAAACATGCTTCTGCTAGCGAAGCGCGATACTCAGATTGCATTTGCATCTGCCTGTAGCATTATTATTGTATTATTATTATCTGGCCTCTCTTTTGCTACAAAACCTCAGCATGAGTGCAACTCCAGATTAAATACAATGTATGTTTTTTTTCAACCAATATAGAGAACAGACATGCAGCTATTTTGACAGCATGGTGACATTAATTTCCATGTTAGAGTCACATCTACGTGTACATCACACCTACACTGAAGCTTTAATGTACAGATTAAAGATAACTCCTCTGAAATTACTAAGCTTTTATTTTACCTTCAAAACTGAGTCAAATGTGGCAGGTGTGTAAATACAAATTTCAAGACACTTTACCATTGTTTACATACTCAACAAAGCACTCAAAATAACTAATGTACTGATACATCAACATCTGGTACTTACACAGCACCTACCCATAAAATTAAATTGAAAATTTAGCATAAAGCATTCGCACAAATAAACGACACGAATAAATACACTAACCAAAATAAACAATGAACTCAAATGATTCACTAAAATTACCTATGATGTTCTTAGATTATGGCCAATATACACTGGCAAGAGCGGTAAAGTAAGATGTTGTAAGAATTTGGTGCAAGAATAATACAACCATACCTGGACAAATCAAAATCTATAATGGCTGCCATTGATTTATTTATTTATTTCATTGGTGTTTTACGCCGTACTTAAGAATATTTCACTTATACGACGGCGACCAGCATTATGGTGGGAGGAAACCGGGCAGAGCCCGAGGCTACTCCATGACCATCGGCAGGTTGCTGGCAGACCTTCTCACGTACGACCGGCGCTAGCGCACTAACCGACTGAGCCACAGAGGCCCCTGGCTGCAACTGTAAAAGGAATGAAAATATTTCATGCGTCTTGCATGATATCATTGAATGTAAAATTTGGTACCCAAAATAAATATCTTTGTATCGTGCATGTAAATATCTGAAATTACACTTTTACAGGTTATTAAATGTTCAATTATGTTTGTCTTTCCCTTTTTTTTTAATTTAACATGACAGATTTATTAGGAAGGATGTGAATAGTATACCTGCTACTGTAACACAATGCAGCTGACTTATAGTACGTGTGACCAAAACTCTCGTGCCCAGCAATGTGTGTTTAAAATACAAAACACTAACACAGCTGTCAGGGACAGCGATTCCGGGGTTAAAGCCATTAGGGCCTGTCTGTGCATGTCTGTAACATTTCTTTCGTTACATCGGCACATATACAGTAGATGTGTAGCTCTGTGCACAGATTTCCAATATTACTTCTGTAACAGTTTTCATTCGCGTTGCCTGCAAATATTGGGCTAATTGCCCTTTTTCCCAGTTCCTTCGCAATTTGCGGCGATTTTGGGGGGTTGAACTACTTCCGGTTTGTTGACGTCATTTCCGGTTATGTCAAATTTGTCTACATGCCTTGGGATGATGTTAGGCCTTAAGACTCTAGCTTCATTGGGTAAGGAGATATACCCACTTTCGATTTTCCAAAATTTGCAAACTTATATCAGCGTCGAAAAATGAATCAGATAAAACAATTTCCGACACTAAAATTCTTAATAGTTTGGAAAATAGGTTGAAAATAAACAGTTGTTTCGTCACATGATAATTTCACCCAATAGCGACCTTAAAAAATGTTCAACGCAGAAAATTCTCGTTTTCACCCTGAATGTACATAGGCCTTTTGCAAGTGGAGTTTGAATTTCAGCTCAATCGCATCAGTCGTTCTGAAGAAGAAGACGTTTAAATGTTTTCATCACAACGCTTTATGGCCGCCAAGTCACGTGATCAAAAATTTCCAAGTTTAGGTACGAAAAACTTTAGGTCTGTAGCTAACATATACTGAAGCTTCATAACTGTGCGACTTGCCGTTTTCTCTAGAAACGCGGGAAAATTTGTGGAAAATATTAATAATGAATGATCTACAGACATCGGGAAAATTATCCCTTGTCGCACACTGATAGCAATTCGCGGCAAAAATATACATCGCAGGAAATAAATATTCTTTTGCAATAAATTGCTTTCAATATATGCACTTTCACTCTAAACACGAATGCATTGTAGATGAATTGTATGTCATTTAGACGTATATGTGCCAAATATTGTAAATCGGTTTTCTGTCAAATCTTGAAGCCTGTAGATCCTGTATTTTTTTAAGACAGCTCAAAACATTTTCATCACGCATACAGAACATGTAGAGAATCGCTTTATGTCACGTCATATGCAAATATGGGGGCAATTGCGCTTTTTCGCAATTTGATCGCAATTTGCGACAAAAATGTGCATCGTAGCAAAAGAAATAAGATCAGATGACCAGGACATCTAACTCAGTGAGGCAGCATGTCTAGAAGACTAAAATTCAAAACTTTTGTTTTCACATGACATCACCTCGGTTATTTGCTCACACATAGCATTCTGTTTCCGACCAAATAATGCAAAGGCTACAGTTGTTACATACCCAAAATTTCAGGTCAATCGGATTGAGGGTTAGAAAGAAAATGTCTCTCAAAAGTTTTCTTATCAACCCAACATGGTGGCTAGGTCACGTGACCTAGGACACCCAAACATGTACTCATGAACAATCCTCAGGCCTACTACCTTCTGAAATTTCACTTATTTCTGCCATGCCATTTTAGCCACAGAAGTTTTTCAATTTTGAAACTTGCAAAAATGGCGATTTTTTTCTTTTTTTTTTCTTTTGGCATATGGTACTTTCGCTTTGGTGATATCATTTCAGGTTTTGTAAAATTTGTCTACATGCCTTAAGACTGCGTCTCTAGCTTCATTGGTTATGAAGATATGCCCACTTCCGGTTTTGATTACGTCACCCCCGGTTTCCCAACATTTACATATCTGGAATCAGCGTCCAAAACTGCATCAGGGAGAACTATTTGTAGGATATCATCTGTTCAAACGATTTTTTCGGTTACATGACATATTCACCCAATAGCCAGCTTGTACATTTTACAACGCAGAAAGTTGTCGTTATCACCGTGATTGTACATAGGCTTTATGCAACTACAGTTTGAATATCAGCTTAGTCTCATCGGCTGTTCTGGAGAAGAAGATGTTTAAAAGTTTTTATCCAAATGCAATATGGCCGCCAAGTCACGTGATCAAAAGTTTTCGAAAGCTTAGGTGCAAAACTTCAGGTCTGTAGTTAAAACATATTGAAGTTTCATAACCGTTCGACTTGCCGTTTTCTCAAGAAACGTGGGACAAAATTGTGAAGAATAATAATAATAAGCAACACGGAAACAATGGGGATTCAAGTCTGAATGGCTTGAACCCATAATAATAATATTACATGCTCGGCTTCTACAATGCCGGCGGCAAACAGTTTTCTTAGAAAGCGAAAAAGATGTCGCATTTCAATCTGGCGTTTGCCTGAGAAGCACTTGGTACTGATCCCTAATAATTCCTGTGACGTCGTTGAGTTGATTCTTTACGCACTGCATTTTGGATTATTAAAAGTACTTTTCTGACGGTACCGATGAAATGTTGATGACAGTAAAGAGATGTTTAGATCATTTTGAACAGAAAAAAGGCGAAAAACCCAAACTTTGATCAGATTGGGACAAATGTCATAAAAATGTGCTCAATCTCATTATGGCCTACACAGCCTCACGGAACAGTGTTCGGGAGTTTCCGATCCCCACTCGACATGTTCCCCGTATTACATATGTCCGAACACCTATGCCAGGGGTTTGTGATTGGTGCATTTATCAGATGTGGGGAATGTCATGGGCGTTGACGAAACGATGAAATACATAAATGTTAATGGGGCCTAAGAAACCAACATTGATGAGTAAGGAGCATCAGGGCTGATTCCATAAACTTTGAAGCCTGATTGAGGGCCATAAAATTTGATTGGTTTAGATGAATTCCAAACACTTAAATCTTGCTGCAGAGCTATAGGCAGTTTATTTATATATTTGATTGGTGTTTTACACCACACTCAAGAAAAGCTCCCTTAAATGGCAGCAGCCAGCATTATTGTGAGAGAAAACCGGGTAGCACCCGAGGGAAACCCATGACCATCCGCAGGTTGCTGGCAGACTTTTCCAAATACGGTTGGAGAGGAAGCCAACATGAACTGGGCTTGGGCCCCCAGTAACCACATTAGGAAGAGGCTCCTGGGTCATTGCGTTGCACTGGCGCGCTATTTTCCTCGGTTGCGGACGCCCGAATATCTCTTCGTCTCCTAATCTAAACGGTACATAATTTTGACTGTTACTCTTACCCTATACATAACTCTGAGATCATGCTGTTGACGCTTGCCTAATCCCTAATCTACCCTTCCAACTTTTTGTTTTATTTACAAATGCATGTAAACAATTTTAAATAACAAAATTACTTTAGGCATAAAGGTACAAGGTGTACAACTGGATTACTTATATACCATCTAATACACAACTCAATATAGTTAAATTGTACAGCCTGGTTAAGAAGATACATGTTTACTTTTCTTAGCCTACATTTCTTGTTGTTAAACATTTATTCAAAGTAAAATATTTTAAATTACTCCGACTTACCAATCGAAACATACCTTACAACATTGTGAATATTTGCTGTTGGCCGACTGAAATCGAGAAGATGAATTCGATAACATAAATATTGTACGAACACTCTTATATGAACAGTGTTAAGAAAGGCCACCTGAAACACAATTCTCACCGCCTGACAAACATTCAGCTTTATTTGGGGGTTTTTTTCTTGTTTTTTTTTTTTTTTTTCATCAGATGTGACATTTGTGACATGACATTTCCGCCATGTAGCTCATGACTTCAACAGTTATTGCAAAAGTGGTTTAATTAGCCCTGCTGCATTTCTCATCCATTCGCAGCTGTGAGTGTTTTATTTTCTTCCAACCAACCATAGTATTGTTGGCGGCCTCCACGAAACCCCAGTTTAATATTGGCCGACATGAATGCAACGACATAAACATGAAGCAATAAAGCCAATGCACACTTTGGGGCCACCATTTCACGTGCTTGGGTCCCCACTGGTAGAAACTGGGTGTTGTGTTCTAATTAAGATTCCTAGGTTGAAATTTAAGAAGAAAAGGCTCGGTCATTCGAGACGGTATGGTATCTCTGGAATACTCTCCGTTGCCTTTTTTCTAGCTCAGAACTTGTCCAACGTAAGTCACATCGTGGTTAATTATAAAGGTTACGAAACAATCTTGAGCTCCATCTTTATGATTAAAAACATTCCATGATACATATGGGTACACCGATCAGAATATAACCGTGAGATCGAATACAGCTGTCACTGGTTGGGCTGCGGCTTGAAGTCACGGGCGTTAATGTTGTGACATTCGAAGGGCTGTGATTTTCTCAGACCTAGGATCGTACGATGGCAATTTTCGTGTAACATTAAATTGTATATAAGAAATGCAAACATCATCATTGACTAGGTTTTCTTGCAGAAATACCCACATGGATTTGTTTCAGTGTTACCACTCATAACATTATGCTGGTCATATTTTATTATTGCTTCACTGTAGTACTGTATTAGATAGCAAAAGCTGTCATGATAATAGATGTGATACACACAACGTCCCTATTATCATATCTCACCTACCCAGTGATACTGGTAAGCTTATAAAATAAACATTATTGAGGTTATACAGGGCAGTGAACTGGATACGAGCGCGCGACCGGATTGGTCAGATTATTCTATAAGTTTACCCCGCCTTGCTGGCACAATGTACGTGTCACCACTATGCGTGCCATCAGGTGCCAGTTAGACCAAACATTTTGCGGTATTAATACATGATGGCCGATCATATCATGGTTTCTGGGAATAGAAAATATTCATATATTCACTAGTTCTCACCTTAACTGAGTTTGAACACAACCAGGGATCTTGCAAACGGTCGCTTTCATCGGAAAATCTTCCATCAACGGTATATGCTCATCAGCCTTGGCATTACACAAACAGAGTTTTCAAACTACCGCTACTTTCAGGCTTGTTATGATTGTGATCCACTCACTGGGTTAGAGATATCATTGGAAATCAATGCACGTAAATGGGGGTTGCGCAAATCGCTTAAAGCCATGTCAACAGCTGCCAGATAATGGCACCAACAGCATTTGTAATTTAAAAGCTTTCCTATGAATTGGACATGGGTCTCTGATTTCCGTGGGGAACTCCATGAGCGAAAACTCATGTGTAGAATTTTCTTGGCACATCTCTGACGTAGCTGGGCAGGATGTATGGAACTCATGTCACTACTACCTCAGAAAGAGGAAGGTTTGATTTATAAATCAGGACACTACTGGTCACTCATCGAACAACAACCCCAGGTGTTTGGGTTATGTCTTTATATCCGCAACCCATGCTGAAATGCATTTTTGGTCAGAAAAACTATGGCCTGCTTTGCGAACCATATCGTTTTTCACGGTATGTCGATAACTAGATCCAAATTTCATTCATAAACTGTTGTTTTTGATTTTTTTGTTTTGCTTTTTTTTTTAGTCAGATGCACTGTTTTATAGGCAGGTAGAAACTACTTGTATTTTGAACCACCTCCAAATTAACCAAAATATGTTATGTATTCCTTGACTGAGTCGAAGTAATTTTCTGTGTTAATCCTGTTGATATTTTCCACTAACCTCATTGTTCCTTTTTAATAAGAAAACGAAAAATATAAACTTAGTTATTTCGAAGAGATGTCACAGCAGACACATTACTCCATATAACAACGAAAACATGGTATCGTGTGACGTCAAAGCCGAAGCAGGTACTTTTACAGGACATCAGAATATGTAAATAACTCACAGCTGTGGGTTTATACTTAATAGTCGACGTGGCTGATCTGCTGATATTGATGGAGACGCTTTCAATTTTCTCCCCATAGGTTACAATGTGCTTACATTGAACAGCGACAAATCGATATCTTTGGATGATGCTTTATCGATATATATGTAATCTATACATCTGGTCTAGTGTCCTTATAACTCAAAAAGTTATCAATAATAGGACGGTGGTCAGTATTATGGGTGATGGGCACCTGAGTAACTGGAGTAAACTACCGATTTTGCCAAATTTCTGACGGAATCCTCCACGTATAGCCCATACAAAATACATTCCCAAGAGCTGGGATTTGATATATCATCTGATGCATAAACATGCAAAATATGGGCCACAAATATTTTAGGCGGTAAAGTCTTTCCATGACACGTGCACAACTAGTACTGCTTGAACAAGACAATATTGTAATTCTTTATTTTGCATTTCCGCAGATCAATGATTACTTTTATACCTTCATCATTTGGTTCTTTTTAATGTTGTTCAAGACATGAACGTGTTTTTCAGTTAACATGACGCACCTCATCTGACTGTTGTACAGGTTGTTTGGGACTCTTCAGTGACACAGTCGTGACGTACTTTTGTTCAGCTTGACCACCACTACCTCCTGTCCCCATTGGTCTAATGTTTCCCGATAATCCTTGCTGTACACGAGCCCTGTTTCCACATTGACTTTAATGACTGTTTCATACAGAACGCCCACCTTCTTTGATGTAAGTCCCAGTCAGGGGTTAATCACAACCAATAGGATGGCCAGCTGACAGCGCTGTGCAGAGTAATCACCAGTCGCATGATGCTACCATTAGCTGCGGCTACGCTGGAGATATTATCTGTTGTGCGTGGTAATCTTATGCATTAAGATCATATCGGGCGATGTGAGGCGAGCTCACGCTGTGGAATCTTCTGTTATCACAGCAATGCAATAAATGCCAATAGCTTTTTAACTGGAATGTAGCTCACATAAGTCTATAGATCTCTCAGTTCATTTGGACTTGGTTTAGATTGTCACCTATCTCCACTTAGGGTTTGCTGGTCTATCCTTGTCTACAAGTCGGTGATGGATGAATACGCACTCAGTAATTGGGTTCCACAAAGCCCCGCATCGCTTTGACCAACGTTGTCATATTTACCTTGTTTCATGCATTCGTTCGGATGCTTGGGTCTGTTTTTGTGAATGGGTACACGTCAGTGCACTGACATGGTTACATGGATATGCGCAACGCGTTTAACTTGAAGCTTACATTTATCTATTTGATTGGTGTTTACACCTCACGCAAGAATATTTCACGTATACGAAGGCGGTCAGCGTTATAGTGGGAGTATACAGGGCAGGTCTCGGGGGAAACCTACGACCTTCCGCAGGCTGCTGGCAGGCCAGCTTACATGTGATGAGGACATCATGCTTGGCTGTTTCGCACGCCATAAACGCCGTGAGTTGGCATATTCGAATCTAGCTCTCGTTAACTGGTCACATCATTAAGATACATGTATGTGCTAGCGTTATACTGTTTGTGCATAATTTCGAGCATACGGACGTATACCCCAGTGAATTTGAAAACGGCATATTGAGCGAAATGAGCTCACAAGCTGTAATGCATCTACATTTCAAAAATGCACCAAACAATCAAGAATCAGGTGTCCACCATCGCCAGCAACAAAAACAACATGTTCTACTGCTGGAAGCATAATATGTGTCAGTAACTTCAAGGTGTGTTTCTGATATAGGTAGCGTAGTACAGTTAGTTTGGCGCGGTGAAACGGCAATTTCTGTTGAAATTTGATGTAATGCAACGAAACTGGACAGGAAAAGCGAAGGGTTTGGTTGATGACGTGATATTGCAAGAGGCAAACATGTACACATTTTTTTTCTTATTTTCTATGGCTCTTCATTTTCAGTTAACGGTCTGGTAGCGTTATAGTTTAAGGGCATAGGCTCAACCACAACAAACCATAATAGACAGGCACACCACTATTATACCAGTTCGGGACACATGTTTACCAACCGATCCAATGTTGAATTACCCCTGAGCTCTGGTAATAATAGAGTCGGAATATCCCTTGGTGTCTACTGATTGTAGATTTTGCTGACTTAATGTTGTGGAGAGTAGGTATAAGCCGCCGTAAAATTATGAGACCAACGTTGTAGTAAGGGACACAACTCTGCGGTCTTAAATTTCTGGTGATCCATTAGGATAAATGACGTTTACAGGTTGCCCACCTTCAACATTACAAAGTTAACGTTTATTTCATGAAAATACGAATGTTTAAACAACACAGGTGAAGCAAAATTGGCAGGTATACTTCTAATTCTGAGACCAGAAGTTGTTCATCCGGCATTTACAATAACAAATAATAGACTGAATGTTGATAAAATTTCCCTGTGGAATGTGATTTAGATTGTTAGTTATCAATTTCTGTGGTTAATATTCAACCCTGAAGTTTTCATCGTTATAATGGCGGTCTGGGGTGAGGGTGGAAGGAGACCGACGGACTGGGAGTAAACCACTGACTTTCGCCAGGACCTTGACTGACAAGCCCTTGACTTCAGCCGAAAAAGAAAGAGTTGGATTCGAACTCGCAACCTTCCTTGCTATCATCCCAGTTTGTTGCTTTCTGAGGAAACCATGGCTGCTATTAAAGTTCTAAACCTTGAAATTAAGATAGTTGTGTTAATTTTTAACTCACTAATATCCACTTCGCTACTGTGAATCTAAACATACTGGCCAAAATGAAGACAACAATATTGACTTCATCATTAGGATTAACCGCTTTACGTGATTTGATCTGTAAAACTAACGGACAGTGATAGCAGTATTCATGTTGGACATGCGCTGTGAACTTACAAATGGTAGAAACTTCACGTTACGGTCTCTCTATTTTGAATGTTATTCACATTGCTGGTGGTCCTGTATTTCTATTTTCAACTTTATGAAAGCTGACGGCAACGAACATTATCCGGTTTTTTTCTGGATTGAGGGACGAGTTATGTGTGAGAAGGCACATGATACCAAACATGCCAGTGACAAACGCTTCTTTTCTTGTAACAATAACGTTACCTAGAGTCAAAATTCTTTGTGGTGCTAATCCCGCCTTTGTCGTTGTTGCCATGCCACATTTAACACTGGGGGAATGCATGCCGTGACAGGCCTGCAATGCCTTTTGCGTTAAGCTAGTGTTTGTATAGTTGAAAACAGCACTTTCTTCATACCTATCGTTTAGCTTGAGCGCCTCTCGAAAAATACATCGAATAACGTATCTGACACAAACCCCTGAATTCCATTTTGCAGATATACTTCTTTGGAGAGTATTACAAATGACCTTTCGCCAGACCTTGGCAATGCTGGCCGTTGGCTTTCGCTTCCTTTACGGCCAGCTTCCCGTACCAGAGAGATCGGGAATTCCGGATGAACAATGGCTCATAGAGGAATTATTTGATGATGAGATTTATGACTCCAACGCTCGACCCGTCTATAATGCTTCTAACAATGTCGAGGTTACGTTTGGCTTCACCCTGCTGAAAATCCTGGACATGGTAAGTGCGATAATTCGTAAAGAATGGTTTAAATTGTCTTTAAAACTTAAACTCATACAATTCCAAAACTTAAATGATTTAACACTTTTAGCCAATCTCTAAGATATTTAAGCTTAAAGCAGAGGAGAGTGATATTTTTTGTAAAGTATGAGTGCCAGTCACCTACTTTATATATGAGTCACTGGATCCGAGGCAGAATTGTTAATTTGCTCCAAATTACAACACACCCGATGATTAACAGTTTCGTCATAGACATATGCTACAGCTAATCTCAATTATTCTATGGGAAAACGCTTGACATATTTAAATATTTATTGAATATTATATCCGGTAAACACATTTCATTTGTGCCCTTGTAAGATAGTGTGTTGGTTTTGTAGGAAGAAAAGAACCAAGTGCTTGTTACCAACGCCTGGCTAGAACTTGTGAGTTTTCCTTCGAACCAGTATCCCGTTATAATGAGACGTATTTTGATAGGAAAGAATGATATCTGTTAAGATATTTGTGAATGTAACCGCATATAGAATTTATAAAGTAAGATTCCACCATCACTCCAATGAGACGGTTGTAAATAAAAATGTATGTTGAAAACATCTATCAGAAACTCTCGTTACAGTAATTGTACATTCTCCATGTCGGTCTTATTTAATTTTTTGGACTTCTTATGCCTCGTTATTTTAGAGTTGGTTAGACGAGAGGATTTCGTGGGATCCCGCTGATTACAATGGATTGAAGGTCGTACGCGTTCCGGCCTATATGCTGTGGCTTCCAGACATCGTCTTATACAACAAGTAATCTTATACCCCGCATGTAGTTTCATCACTTCCTTTTTCATTCGGCTTTCTACATGTAAGTGACTGATTTGTTGCTTTGGGCGCTTACTGGTTTAAATGGAAATATCTGGTGCCATATTCCATCTCTCTATCTGATAGTTAAAGAAAACCAGGCGTGATGAAAATGATTTGATTTCGTTACATCAGTACATTAATAGTCCTTTTGGAGAACCAAAATGTTACAACAGAAAAGTGCTTTGATTGACTTGCATTAGTGTCATTCTTTCATTCACCTGACGTATGATTCCAGACATTGGAAACGGGTTTCTAGAGAACGTAAATTGATCTTAACTTACTGATATAGGTTCAGTTCATGATTAAAACAATGCGCAAGGAAGCATATTAAGTCGTATCCCTATCCCACTCGTAATCCCCCACGATGCCTGGCGGACCCTGGTGTCAGTGTTGATAATTTCCACCTCAGATCTATACTACTGGCCTAATTGATACGCCGGATTCTATATAGAGATTGATTCTAGATTCGTTCCATTTCAGTGCTGATGACTTCACCACTGGTTTCATGCCAGGGAGAGCAATGGTGAGTCATGACGGAGGAATTTTCTGGGGACCACCAGTGCGCCTGAGAAGCTCATGTGTTTTAGACGCCAGTTCTTTTCCATTCGACACTCAGAGTTGTGTGCTGAAGTTTGGATCGTGGACTTACCCCGTATCGCAGTTAGACATTGTGAACATGAGGCCGACGGTGGACTTGTCGAGGTACGTCAGTAACGGGGAATGGCAACTTGTCGGCTACACTAGCACCAGGTACGAGACAGTTTATCCGGGACCCGGGAACGTCACGTACTCCGATGTAAAAGTCAGGCTCGTTATACAGCGCCGCACTTTGTACTACATTATGAACATTTTATTTTCTTGCATTTGGTTGAGCATTTTGACGTTGCTGGACTTTTGTTTGCCACCCGACGAAGGAGAGAAAATCACACTTGGCGCCACTGTTCTCTTGTCGTACGCCTTTTTCATGCTGCTCGTGGCAAACAGCGTTCCGCCCTCTTCAGACTCTCTGCCTTTACTCGGTAAGATAAGATCTGCTAGTTATGATGTGTATACATTCAGTATGAAGGTAATGTACAGGTTTCTTTTCATTAAAACTTAGCATTCGTGTAAATTAAAACAGATTAAAAATGCACTGAAAAAGCAATGGTGCAAATGCAAGCTGCTTGAAGTGTGTAATGGAGTTCAAACAACCTCGCGTTGTTAACATTTTATCGTCTGTTTCAGGCTTGTGCGAAACGTTTATCGCTTTTGGTTGGGATGGACTGACTTTATGTCACTATTTGCTTTCGTTAATTTATTGTCAGTTTTATTACTTACAGGTATCTACCTGACATTATCCCTGGCAATAAACAGTGCCTCACTGTCACTCACAATGCTAGTTTTAAGACTTCACCACAGTCCGGCGAGCCGTAACGACGTGCCTCATTGGTTAAGAGTTCTCGTCCTAGAATATCTCGCGAGACTTGTGAGTTGCCATTGTCCACCACTGAGAACATCAGATGGAGTGTTCAAAAAAGAGACATCGAATGGAGAAGAACTCAACAGCAAGGTTTGCAGAAGCTTGATTGGCAATACAGTGTCATTGACGCCTGTTACAAGGGATACCAGAGACCTGGACGATTTGGAAGCCCTGGAGATAACCACCATGGCTGCCAGTACACCGCTCAGTCAGTCCAGACGAGGCTCCTTCTCAAAATCCACACCAAATTCCAACGTGGTTCAATGGGGGGTCCTTCACCAGATGTCCGGATACTTTGGTTACTTGGCGTCGAAAGCCAAGGACGATACGAAACGGCATAAAATCAAAAGTGACTGGAAGCAGGTGGCATTGGTTGTTGATCGGTTTTTCTTCTGGCTGTTCCTGTTAATCACAGT
The DNA here is from genome assembly GCA_016165875.1 of Acanthopleura granulata. Taxonomy (NCBI): domain Eukaryota; kingdom Metazoa; phylum Mollusca; class Polyplacophora; order Chitonida; family Chitonidae; genus Acanthopleura; species Acanthopleura granulata. Next base: position 28,875,562 of record JABBOT010000005.1, on the reverse strand, counting down.
CATATCAACAATCACAGTTCTCTTGATTATGCCCTCTCACAGATATGCAGCACAGGCACATTTGTAACCACGTAAAACGAATGTGGTATTTCGCAATATTTAATGTAATGATTTCCTGGGTACCGTCAGTGAGCGAGGGTTTCCCTTAATACAGGATCGTGACTGTTGTGATATAAATAGTAAAAACCCGATTGCCTATCATCAGTAAGACGCGCTGTACTGGCTCTAAGGCAGAAACTTTGCTGGCAAAATTGGGGAAGCCCCCCAGTTCCAGGTTATAGAGCAAGGTATACACCACGGACAACGATTCCTCCACCCACGGCGCTGACTGTCCTGGCGTCAGAGACTTATTCTTTATCAAGGCGGTAAACCGCAATCAAATATAGAAAATCTCTAGCCTTTACACAGCGGTAAATTCCAGGCAGATGGTGGCAGAAACTTCGCCAGCAAAAGCCATCCCATTTCTGAATTGCCAAACACTTTGAAGGTATATCGCAGGGTGATTTATACAGTAAATACTGAAAAGGGGAGAATAGGCCAATAGAATAAATATACATGAAGAAATATTGAGCATTCATTTCCAAAGGTGTTTAATATTATTTCTTAAACATTTATTAGTTTCCTGACTTGTTTGTTCTGTTTTTTGTTTTTTTTTATTTTATTTTATTTATTTATTTTTATTTTTATTATTTGTTTGTTTTATTTGAATGTTAGTTTATGCCAAACATCGATTTAAAGAATGTGACAGATTAACAGAAATCAGTTTTTGTTTCAATGACACTGAAAGGTTTTCATGTTTTATCCAACCTGTTCTACATGGTAATAAGGGTAGCTTTCATAAATATGGTACATAGCAATTCTCTGAATTTTGAGCACATAAAAAGACTCGCGAGTAAACTTAATCATCGGCTTTACAAAGACAACCCTATATCCTATACGTGACTAGGTTTGCCGATTGAATTGGTCACTTTTGCTGTTGAGTGTTACATGTGAAGGGTAAAAATAGCAACCTGTTCAATTCTGGAGTGTTTACAGACGTGCAAAAGTGTTAACTTCGGAGGGTATACTATTGCCGTAAACTCTTTTGTATGTGGAATGAAAATGTCCATCTGTGTTCTTCTTAGCTACTGATATTCATGAGGAAATATGCAGTCTTCCTGATACATGAACAAGTACTTACCCGTCGTTCTTTGAGTCCGGTCTCGGAGACTAAATGTGTAAACATTTCAGTCAGTCAAGCTCTATCGCTGCGCTGAACAAGTGTGTGTAGTTGTATTGGTCAGATGATCTGTTCCTAGGAGACGGAGGAACTTGTGCTAACTATTTCTGTGTAGTGCCTTAGCCACCGAGCCAGTCAGTGTAAGTTAGGTTAATGCGCACGAGGGGTGTTCACTTGGAAATAACCGGGAGATCCCTGGTTACACGGTGAGACACACAATACAATAGACACTTTTCTGTTCAAGTGCAGTATGATTTAACAACACAGCGGCAAATGTGACGTACTTTTGCCTGTACATTGCGCATATTCAAGTAAATGTATCAGGCGATATTCATCCATCGAGGTATGACGAACCACCGACTCACTCAACATGTACAGTTCATTGTGGGCACTAACAGCAGCTGTTTGGTTGAATGTAGGAAATATGTGCATGGCGTCCAGTGGTAGACAGTTTGACTACATTGTCACTAGATCAACAGATGAACAAAGACTGCTGGAGCACATATTTACCAACAACGATTATGATCCAAACGCCAGACCAGTGTATAATGCAACTCAAAATGTGGAGGTCACATTTGGTTTCACTCTCATTCAAATCCTGGACATGGTACGTGTGCATAGACAACTTTTCTCCTTTAAACGGGACTCATACGTCATACTTGAGCTCTCGTGTAGCCTTTAGAAGAGTTCTTCTGAGTTTAAGCTGAAAAGTAAAGAATCCTAGGGCTGCAACCTGTGTCATTGTGTCTGTTACGCAACGTTGACGATGATAACATGATAGCTTTAATGTTAACACTCTTACTATCCCCACCATCAGATCTAATTGAGACATAAAATACTATGCTATAAATACCTCTGGGCATATATGGACAGTATGTATACAATGTTAATAGATATGGTTTGAATCAGTTTGGCCACATCCCTGTTTCATGTGTTTTACTTTTCAGGAAGAAAAAAATCAGGTGTTGGTGACTAATGCCTGGTTAACACACGTGAGTTTCGCACAGCTGTTGAGAAATTACTTTCTTAATTATTTGACCTGTTTCTTGTGCCATAGTCACGAAAATTTCAAATAAATTCTTATGAAAAAATGACTTCTGTAGAAATTATAGTAATGTTAATCCAGAATTAACATTCGACCGAGTCAGCCAAATTATTTTTATTTTATTTTTGACACATATCTGAACGGTGTTAAACTATTAGGTAAACCCTTCCCTATTTGTCGAAAAAAACTTAAGTCAGCTCCATGTATACCATGAAACCACGAAACAAACGCCACGAGATAAGTCAAAATATTTACCTTATTAGAAAATATCTCTCGCTCTGTGGCACTGCCCGAGCAAGGGAAGTAACTCTTACCACCAAGCAGGATTTTTCCATCGATGGAATGTGGCACGCCCTCATGATCAATCATTACTGATTTATTTATTTGACTGATGTTTTATGCAGTACTCAAGAATATTTCACTTACACGGAGGCGTGGGAGCAAACCGTCCGAGTGAAATATAGAGCATTTCTGACGTGTAACAAGGAGGGGTCTCACAAAGAAGCATTTGTCTGATGAGACATCAGACCAGGAAACTAAATATAAACCAACTAAAGCAATTTTAATGTCAATAAACGCACTTATTCATGCTGTGCCTTACTGAATGTAATGGCCTAAATGAGCTCAAACTTAACCCCTGTCTGCCTGAGTTCAACACAGAGCTGACAGGGCATTATTTCTGTTAGTTCTGTACAGCTCTGCTAAAATTCTGTCAGTGTATTGGAGGGCAAAATACAATTTTATGATAACCTGATATCAGTAAAGCATTTTTACAAGGCGCCAAAATCGCACAGGTGTTCGACTTGGTGTATAACCGATGCAAAAATGAGTTTAAGCTATTTTGTCGACGTCTTCTTTCTTATCTCGTGACTTGCTGTATCAAATATTTTTGTTCTCCTTCATTTGTTGAGCCCTATAGCTGTATATCAATTGACAGGAATGGTTCGACGAAAGAATTTCCTGGGAACCCGCCCTTTATAACGGTATAAAGATCCTTCGAATTCCTGCCAGTCTGCTGTGGCTCCCTGACATTGTGCTATATAATAAGTAAGTCGGCCAGTCTGTTATAGTTCCGTGACATCGCGCTGTATAATAAGTAAGTCAGCCAGTCTGCAGTGGCTCCCTCAGATCGTGCTGTACAAAAAGTAGGTTTAGCCAGTCTGCAATGGTTCTCTGACATCGTGTTGTATAATAAACAAGTCAGCCAGTCTACTGTGGTTCCCTGACATCGTGCTTGATAACAAGTAAGTCAGTCAATCTACTGTGCCTCCAGTCTACTGTGGCTTCCTGTCATCGTGCATAATGAGTAAGTCAACCAGTCTACTGTGGCTCCATGACATCGTCTTGTATAACGAGTAAGTCAGCCAGTCTGCAGTTGCTCCCTGATATTGTACTATATGCAGTCAGTCAGTCTGCTGTGGCTCCTGATGTCGTTCTATATAGTAAGTAAATCAGACAGCTTGCTGTGGCTCCATGACATCGTGCTGTATAATAAGTTAATCAACGAATCTGCTGTGGCTCCATGACCTCGTTTGTATAATGAGTAAGTCAGCCAGTCTGCAGTTGCTCCCTGATATCGTACTATATAAAGTCAGCCAGTGTACTGTGGTTCCCTTATGTCGTTCTGTATTGTAAGTAAATAAGTCAGCCAGTGTACTGTGGTTCCCTGATGCCGTTCTATATAGTAAGTAAATCAGCCAGTGCACTTTGGTTCCCTGACATCGTGTTGTATAATAAGTTAATCAACCAATCTACTGTGGCTCCATGACATCGTGCTGTATAAAAACTAAATCAGCCAGTCTGCAGTGGTTACCTGACATCGTGGCGTATAATAAGTAAGTCGGCTAATCTACTGTGGCTCCCTGACATCGTGCTGTATAACAAGCCATTAAGAATAATGAACAGACCCTCAGTTCTCCAGCCAGTTTGTTGTAACTCCCGCTGTGCGTGCGGGAGTCAAGAATGCTGTTGATTCTACCCCGTTGTCTCCGTCGGATGTCTGGCTGTATAATACAATTTAAGTGGGCGATAGAAGCCACTGGCCCTCTGATCCGTGGTATCTGGCTGTATTACAGGTGAGGTATTTTATCCAGATTTGGTTTTCAAGCCAAGATGAAATTAATCCTGGAATGCCTACAGCTAATATCTCCATTGTCATAAATAGCTCAGATATATTTCTTTTCTTTTTCCTTTTCTGTTAATTAGGACAACTCTAACAAAGCCAGTCATTGAGTGTGGCCTCTGAGTGGCTTTGTTATAGTATTGGGGTAGTTTGAGATACTGTGGCTGCTGAGAGAACTGTAACTTGGAGTTTATTTATCCGATAATAAGGGGCTATTGCTATATGTTGTTATGCAGATGGTTGCAAAACGCGTGCATAGAATGTTGTCTAGGTGCCATTTGATTAAGTTAAATCGATCGGCAGCGTGGTCAATAATGAAATAATGGTAAAGTGATGAAACTTACATTATCACTGGCAGCCAAATCAGAAAAGTACGCTCTCGCCCTTACCAATTGAGTCAAGTGGTAAAATTCAAAGCCTTTAGAAAAACTCAAGTAGGTTACATCCCCAACCATGATCACAAGTCAAATAAAGATGTTCTTCTGTCACCATATTTCAGTGCCGATGATTATACCACTGGATACATGGCGAGCAATGCCATGGTGGGGCATGATGGGACGGTTTTCTGGGGTCCACCAGCGCGCTTGCGCAGTTCTTGTAAGATAGACATTACCTACTTTCCTTTCGACAGCCAGACGTGTAGGATGAAGTTCGGCTCTTGGAGCTATCAGAAGGAGCAGGTAGATATCTTGAGTAAAGCGCCGGAAGTTGATTTGAGTAATTACGTCAGTAACGGGGAATGGCAGTTGGGTAAATACCACGTAGTTCGCTCGGAGCTAACTTATCCGGGCACAAAAGGGGTGTACACCGACGTGACAGTTATTCTGACGATTCACCGGAGAGTGCTGTATTATGTGATGAATATCCTGCTGCCATGTGTGTGGCTGAGCATTTTAAACCTGCTCAACTTCTGCCTTCCCCCCGACGAGTGTGAGAAGATCACCCTTGGCATCACAGTCTTCCTGTCCTATTCCGTCTTCATGCTCCTCGTGGCCGAGAGCATGCCGCCCACTTCAGAGTTCCTCCCACTCATAGGTACTTTACTGTTTTATATTTATATTTTCAACTATTGTTTATTTTACGTACAGCAATCGGATAAAAACATGGTCTCTGAGCTAGTGCATTTAAAACACATTTTAATGAATGGAGTGCATTGATTTATAACACATATGTGATATGAAAGACTACCCTAATTCCTCAAACGTTCTGCACATAAAAGAGCAACTTTCAGTGCAATTTGTGCACGCTTTCAGTTTGATGTTGGAGATAAAAGTGGTTTGGATTGGAGATAAAACGTTATTTGGATTCGCTAATTTCAGAGCTCAAAAAAAAATGTATAATTTTATCATTTAACACAGAAAAACACTTTCAGAATATGCTTGAATAAACACCATGCAAACATGCCAATAGGTGGAAGAGTTGCAGTACTGCATTAGAGAATGAAGATAGAGCAGCTACGATTAAAGATGAGGCTAAAAACAAGTGGAAAACCATAAAATCATTATTACTTCTATGTCGCCTGCTCAGTTTCCTCGTATTCTTTGCTTGGGTCCCCACAGGCATCTACCTGACCCTATCGCTAGCAGTGGCATGTGCCTCTGTCATTCTCACGGTACTCGTCCTGAAAACGTATCACGTGTCTCCCCACCAAAAAGAGGTACCCCGCTGGGTCAGAACGCTAATCCTACAAGGTCTGGCTAGGATCACCCGCTGTGAGAGATTGCCCGTCAAGAAATTAAAACGACGCCTATCTTCAAAGCCCAGACTCCAGAATGCTGTTGACCAAATTATTTCTAGAGTGAGAGCTGAGAAAACCTCTCCAGCGTCATTTAATATTGACCCAAACAAACTACTGAGCACAGCACGCGATCAGAAGGAAGCGGAAAGCTGCGAGAATGTGACGACAAGACAGCTAGCCGTGAGCGAGGCCCCCACAGACGCCATCTCCACGGTCAGTTCCATCGGAACTTCTGCCAATGATGATATTCTGACCTACCTCAAACTGATCGTGTCTCAAGAAGAGGAGGAAACCGTCGAGGACGATACGAATGATGAGTGGAGACAAGTGGCACTCGTCATGGATCGTCTTCTCTTCTGGATTTTCCTTGTGATAAATTTTATATCAACATTCATAATTCTCATTGTTACACCAAACACCAAGGGCTAAGAGTTGTGCAGTGGTAATTCTGACGCGTTTGGGACGTTTGTTACATCTCACAGGCACAGTGGATGTTACGACTGGTTATATAAGAAACGGGGGCATCCTTGGCCGTGGGAAGCCGAGGGGTAGCCACTCACCAGTGCGGTCGCGGTGAGTTCAAGTTCAGCTCAGACTGGCATTCTCTCCAGTCGTACCTGGGAAGATATGACACCACGTCGTCGGTTTTTCCCAGGTGTCTGCCCGGTTTCATTCCATGATAATGCTCGCCGCAGCCGTACATATGAGTGAAATATTCTTGAGTAGGGCGAAAAACTCCAGTCAAAAAAATAAATAAATTATGTAAGAAACGTTTTCGATGATGTACCGTGTATATTTTCTGCGATTATGTTCTGGAATTGTGTTTTGTAATATATCTACACCATATACACTGGTATAATATTAGCTTTGTCATATGGAGTAAAACGAAAGCCCTAAACGAAGCACATTGTCATATCTCGGAAATTACGTCTGACCAAATGAAGGTTATCGTAATGTCGTATCAGCTGAGGTTTTACTCCCTATTTATTTATTGATTTATTTTATTTTATTTGATTTGTGTTTTAAACCTTACTCACTTATACGACGGCGGCCAGTATTTACCGTGGGAGGAAAGAGAGCACACCCCGGGGGAAACCAGCGACCATCCGCAGATTGCTGTCGGACCTTCCCACGTTCAGTCGGAGAGGAAACCAACATGAGCTGGACTTGAACTCACATCGACTGGATTAGTGAGAGGCACAGTGTTGTAACGCCTCTCCAGCGAGCTAAACTCCTCGGCCACGGAGGTCCCCTGCTCTCCCTAGCTGGTGTTATTCCTGAGAAATCTACATGTATTCACTGATGCACTTACATGTCATTTGCATTGGTACTTAAGACTTCTCCAAAAAATAGCCTTCCACAGGACTATATTTACGGGGTCATTTACTAAGCCTCTTTCTGTGTGTGGATTTGTGTTGTCTCCTCTATTGAAATTCTTTAATGTAAGTCGCATGTCTCATCTGCTACAAAACCTATGTGGAAGTCAAATGCTATGATTCATCTTGACACATTGCGTAGCAGCTTTCACTCAATTTTAAGCCTATGTTATGCACAATTGGATTAGTCGCGATTGAAGTAAAAAGAAAAATACCCCTATATTGCTGCAGTGTTTTCATCTTTTTGTCGTTGCCCTATTTCTACATCATTGAGTAACTTTACTGACTTCAGACTTTGTGGAGACTTAGTGTTATCTCAAAGAGCACAGTACTAACACAAGTAAAGGTGTAACTGTGGAAAAAAAACAACTCAGTGTCAAATAGAAAAAGAGTTACAGCACAGCTTAGCCAATGTACGTGCATAAAATCACGACTTTCCCACAAGCTCATAACGATACAAATGCAATCCACAAGGGATCTGTTGTCCCCAGAAGACCTCCTGACAGAGTTATGGAACAATGTGGAGAAGTCAGGCTCGTTTGGGATCAACCTAGACATTGTGATTGGGGAAGTCATTCAGTCAGCTCTTTTACCAAACTCTCATCCCTGGCTCTCGGCTAAACAAGTTTCATGTTGAAATCCATAAGTTTATGAAATCTAGATGTCTGATCAGAAACGAGAGAGGACTTCACCATCCTAATATAATTCTTGGTACCAGTTAGAGTGAAATAACAAACTGGGCACACAAACATTTGGCTAAGTTAATTAGTAGGAAGGAAGCTGCGAGCAGACAAAAGCTGAGCAGGTCCTGTGGAGAGAAAGGTATGGATGCCTTCGACCATTGCAAAACTTATCTCCAATACAGACAACGGTCACGCCAATTCTTAACATAGACACAGGCACACTCAAAATGGCTTTTGAGTCACGTGTACAGGAGTAGAAGACTGTAATTATATCAATGAAGCAAAATCGATATTCCCGACACAATGTGCTTCACACGTTTCCCAGGGAATCGTGCGAAATCACGTGGGAAATGTAAACCGGATTCTAGATTGTTCTGGGGTAGCCAAGGTTTAAGTGTGACGAATGAAATAGCTTTTTTTCATCTTTTCCATCAAATATGAAATTATTTATTTCTAGCTGTTAGTTTCATTGCCGTTCTTCACCGAGAATGACATTGTTTGCAAATAAGTTATCAGAAATAGTGACCGCATGACGCTAGGGAAAAATGAAACGAAAATTGTTTGTCTGCAATGTCTTTGGCCTTTCACACAAATAGTTACATATTAGGCATATCTATATCGGATCCTTTGGCAAGCCTCAAACAAAATGAGGATTCACCTTGTCGAAGAAGAGGCGCCATTGAAATTAAAAGTAAATGGAAAGCTAACTGGCAAGTTTATTTAAGCTTCCTTGAGAGTAAAGAATTATGCTGAAATGCTGTGAAAATGCTGTTTGACAGTTAAATAATCATATTTTCCACATAACACACACACTTTTCTCCAACAGCTAGTAAGAGCTCAGTGTGTATGATACATTGGCGGAAAACAAATGATAACTCATTAGGAATTTCATTTTTCCCTTTCCGTTTTTCCCTAAACGGCCTTAACCAGCCAACTACTGCCTTAGTCTCGAAAACAATGGATGCCAGGAAATCGTCAGCAAGAACTGAAACCCATGTTTTCAAATTATTCGGGGGCTTCCGTGGCTCAGTTGGATAGCGCGCTAGAGCAGCGTAATGACTTAGTAGCGTCTCACCAATGCAGTCGCTGTGAGCTCAAGTCCAGCTCATGCTGGTTTCCCCTCCCCCCCCCCCATGGTACAGGCCCGGTTTCCTCCCATCATAACGCTGGCCGCAGTTGTTCTTGAGTAGGGCGTAAACCACCAATCAAATAGATAAATAAATAAAGTTAACAATAACACGTCGGTTGAACCCTTTGAGCACGTCAAACCAATCAGGTTTGAATTCTAACCGGCGATTTGGCTTTTTGAAATATAGACGGTTGAACACGAAAGCCATTGATCAGATTTTCCACACATTTGAAAGCAAGCATTAATACAAAAATAAAAAACAAATTACCGACGAAGATTCCCACCGGAAGAAATTTTCAAACTGCCAGGGCTTAGCCTACTAAGTCAAGGATAACAAGGTAGGTTTGGGTCTACCAAGTCAACGACAACAAGGCAAGTTATGGTCTACCAAGTCAAGTTATGGTCTACCAAGTCAACGACAACAAGGTATGTTAGAATCTACCAATTCAACAACAACAAGGCACGTTAGGGTGTGCCATGTCAACAACAACAAACCACGTTATGGTCTACCAAATCAACGACAACAAGGCACGTTATGGTCTACTAACTCAGCAACACCAATCAATCAGACAATGACAAGGCATGTTTCAGTGTTATAAGACGGCTTATCAAGTGACAAGTGAACAAACAAGGCCTCCTAGACGGAATATCTGCGCCTGGACATATGGCAGACATAACAACCACACATTTATTGTTCGGGGACAGCAATCTAGATGTTGCAATAAATATTGACATTTCCGAATTATGTTGCTCATGTATTGACGAGGCCCTTTTTCTGCATACCCTTTATCTGCATGTGATATAATCTGGTATATATATTAACATCTTGTCCACATTAATTGCTTAAATAGTTATCAGAATGTGCATTTTACTTGTATGACCTGGTAGCATGTAACATGACTGTATAGTCAAGCAATGTTCTTTTGTCCATCTAAGGTATTATTCATTAGCCCCATCCAAAGCTGTACCTTTGTGTACCTCTATTACTTCTTTTTCTTTAACCTTCTGGACTGCACCAAACATTGTATTGAACATGTCAATGGCATTTAACACTATGCGATGCGCTCACGGCTAACCTTGAAAAATAAAGCTAAAAGAAAAAATAGTATAAGACATTCAACGTCATAAGTTATACCAGACCAGAGGTTTAGATTGGGGATTATGCCCATCTTTATTTTAATAAATCCATGAATTAATCAATGACTAAGCACAGGACAACAACGAATATGCCTTAGAGTTCAAACTATCACTGCCTGATAATGATGCAGAAAACCCATTTGCTAGTTAACTTTGATCATGTTTATTTGTCAGATTTACAAAGGCAAGAGCTTGGTGATTTGAATATCTTATGTCGATCTGAAAGAATCGCTTTATGTATTACGAAATTGTGATCAAGACAACTAAAATCACTTTCATCAATGCTCATACATCTGATGCGATAAAACATTTGTCAAAACCATAAAACTTGTTTCACACACATTTGATAATAGAGAATAAAATCTCATCACAAACCGGCGATATACCAATGGTTAAGCATTTTCAACTAAGTAGGCTGAACTGTGTGTAAATGACAAGCCCGTTGAATATGTTTGTGTGGCAGCGCGTCTTTGTCACAAGCCGACGGCGTAATCGTCTTTCAGGGTTGGGATAATCACTAGTATGAGTAAGGTGGACACAACAGTCACGGTTAAGAAGAACCAGAACAGGAGTCTGTCGACCACCAGAGCCACTTGCTTCCATTCGTTGATCACCTCACATTCAAATTCTTCCGCATCGCTTTTGGCCACAAGTAATTTCAGATAGCTTAGAATATCTTCAATGGCCGTCTTTTTTGCATTCGCGTCACATGTGTACGCAGACTCTGAGTATGAGTCTTGACGAGTTAAATCACTCATTTTGCCAACCCGAAATTCGTTGGTGAGGTTATCCCCATGGGCCATGAACATTTCCGGTATCGTATTAACATTTACTGCAGTCGATGGTCCAGACTCTGCCATAAGACGCGTGCGCAAATCCTGGGTTTCTTCTTTGAATTTTACGTCCTTCATTTTCCCTGAAGCTCGCCTTCTCTTCTTGGCTTTGGATGTTGGACACTGACAATGTACGAGTCGTGCCAATCCCTTGAGTACGAGGGTCCTCACCCACTGTGGCACTTCCCTCTGGTTTGGTGAACAGTGGTAAAGCTTCAGTACCATGACAGTTAATATCACAGATGCACACGTCACTGCCATTGACAAGGTTAGGTATATACCTGCAAAACAGTAAACAGAATAAACCTATGAAATATACTACATTCCAATTCTTTTCCCTCGCATTACATCATCTATTTATTTTTGTAAGTGGGTTAAATTTACCCCAGCACTGTATCCGCGCTGTATGTTTAGACATCCAGGAACCGGTTTTATGAAGTCTTCGTAGTGGTACATTTTTTATCCACACTGAGGTGACTTCACCAACCTAAACTGGTGTATCGAAACGGCTTCAATTGTTTTATTTATACCGTTGAGTAGTGCGTGCTCTATGCAAGAATGTTATGGATAGACAAGGTGATATTTTTGAGTTGTTCACATAAGCTTTGTAATTTTCACACTCTTGGCCCGTATTCACTGATACGACCGATTTTGTCTGTTTCAAGTCGGACAGTAACCTGTGTGCCCAGAATAAACAGCCGATCATTGCACCTGTTCCGTGATACTCTTTCTCTCTCTCTGGGGAAAATTATCGGCCGAAGAATCTTCCCTGGGTATACGGCCAGATATATATTAACCATTGAGAGCAAAGGCCTTCAGCCTGACCAGATGGCAGTTATCTGTCGCTAAGTGGCCCGATACAAACGGTCCAAGAAAACACGCGTACACGCCTCACATCATTTGAACATAGATAATCAAATATTTGTCTGGCGCGACATGCTTTCCGAGTCACTACAAATGTTAACCATTTTAAATTGCGAGGCAAAAGAAATCGGGGTATATTGAGTAAGGACCTAGCCATTCACCTGCATGCAACGGTCATCCCTAGATCTAACACTTGCAACACTTGACTACACTAAACTTTTGTAGATATTCACACTGACAAGCATGTAGCACTCTATAAATGGTCTAATCATGTAAACGCTTTTATCAGATGCGAGTAGATCTCATTGTACCTTGGATAACGTTTGAACAGAAGTCAGTCCTACATCTATATGTGAGATGAATTCCAGATTATTAAACTTAGAAACGAGGTGAGTTTTCAATAGATTTCAATAGATATTATTCAATAGAAGAAAGAACGAACTCATTTGTCAACGACAGGGTTTGTATCTGCGATACACCGAAGGTTCTGTCCCGATATTTCGGGACTGGTCCTTCTGGGTATGTCAGATACAAATCTTTCTAATTTGAGGATATGTTTTCCCTTCTCAGTCACCGAATTTAAAATTGTGAATTCTTAGCTAAGCAGTACATTAACAACACTGTAAAAAGTAAAGGAGTTTATACCAGAGGTTTGGGACTGATGGCGCACATGTGATAGGAGTGTGACCACCGTCCAATGCTCTTACCTATTAGAGGGACGAACTCTGAAGTAGACGGCATATTTTCGGCCACAAGCAGCATGAAGACGGAATAGGACAGGAGCACAGTTATTCCCAGAGTTATTTTCTCCCCCTCGTCCGGGGGGAGGAGGAAATTGAGCAGGCTGAGGATGCTGAGCCAGACACAGGGGAAGATGATGTTGAGGACGTAGTAAAGGATTCTCCTATGAATGACGAGGACAATGGTGACGTCTGGGTAGATCTCACTGTCCGTGCCAGTGTAAACTGTCTCATTACGCTCCACGTTGTACTTGGTCAGCTGCCATTCTCCGTTACTTATGTAATTTGCAACATCCACGAACGGCGTCTTGTTAAAAATGTCCACTTGGGCCTTCTCGTATGTCCACGACCCAAACTTCAACCGACATTCTTGACTGTCGAATGGGAAAAATGTAATGTCGACCTTACAGGAACTGCGTAGACGCGCAGGCGGAGACCAGAACACTTTGCCGTCAAAGTGAACCATGGCGTTGCTAGGCATGTAGCCGGTCGTATAATCGTCAGCACTACAACAAAGATAGGTCGAGACAAATCAGATCGATGTTCATGGAGAAGCTACAAGCCGTCATTTCATCCAGTTATCCAAAGGAGCTTTTGTCCTTTTTTGTAAGCAATGGAGGCCATTTCTCACTTGCATCCATTCATCTTATCTGGCATATGTGCAGCTCTCCACGATGAGGTATGTTATTAACTAACGAACAAAAACACACACTCTATACAAACAAGCACTTTGATCAAGAGGTCGGACGTTGGCACCGATTCAGCGTTGTTAAGCGCCACGGACATCAGACAGACTACATTTAATTTTTTCATTTAAAATAGGGTGTCATTTGAATATTGGCACTTCATGGCCAAGTCCCAGTCCATAAATGTAAGTTATTTCATGTTTTCAATCCTACGATACAACTTGTGACGTCACAGGCTCATGTGCACAGACTTAACCCTATCCCCATGGCAGTTGTTCGCTTAGAAGTAGCCGCAAATCGTGACTGAAATAAATCCATTTAAGGCCAGAACAAGAGTAAATTATTCTATTTTTTCCAGAAAGTTGAAACTATAAGCGCAGAAAACTCTTATTTGGTCCCGAAGATCTAAATTCGGAAGATAATAAACTCCTTTTTAAATGTGTTAAGACATTTTTAATGTTAAGAAATAAAGAATAAATACATCTCATTTCATCATTGTTACTCAGCTGAATCAGTCATTTAACAATTTCAGCATTATATACATATATATATATACGTATGATTTTGTCATATAGTGGCCCTATCTCTAAATTTATAATAGTATATTTATATTTCGAAATTTGTTTGACTCTGTACATATATATCCTAATCGATATACACTTTGTTACTTTGATATTGATATCATATCATATCATACCATAGTGCACGAAATGCTTTGAGCAGTCACAGATTTCCGGTGTTATAACTATTAACAACAGAAGCCTCTTACTGCTCAAAGCATTGACTTACTTATTATATAAGACAATATCTGGTAACCACAGTTTCTTGGCCGGTATTCGCATGACCCGAAGACCGCTGAAGTTATCAGGCTTCCAGCTAATTCGCTCGTCCATCCATTCCTTCAACAAAAACAAACGAAGCATAACACAGGGTGAGAGATGTGGGCAGAGTATGGACATGTCTACAGCACTCCTCATCTGATATTTCACTGCCAGGCTAGTTCACCTTGTTTTGTCATTGCACAGACGAGAACAGAGACCGGACCGATTTAAGTCATTAAGCCAGCTTCGGGTCAGCAAAATGCCGGTATCTTCTGACAACATTGGGAGCTTACGGAGAAAAAGCATATGTTTCTTAGAGAACGTCCAAAACTTTATCGGATGGTGTTTTTAATCTTCAAGCCTTACTCTTTTTACTACAATTTACGTTATATCTCCCCGGCCTTTTCCTTTAACAGAAAGAGACAGCGAATCATATATACTCTAATAGGACATTTACCGAGCATGATAATAATGAACTTACGTGCTCTAGCCAAGCGTTTGTCACAAGAACCTGGTTTTTCTCCTCCTACAAATCATAGAACAACAACAATTTGTGAAGAGCCCGAACTTATTTATTTGGTTCAGTTTCTTAATCAAGAGGATGCAATCGGAGAGCTTAACTTAGTGAAGAAAACTAATCTGTTGTCTTTCAGTGAATGAGTAACTGACTGAATTAAGAAAACAAGCAAATATGTCTGTGGTTTATCCAACAATTCAGAGAACTAAGACACGCCTTCTTAACCTTCTGCACGATAAGTAGTCCTACATGAGCTCCACTGTCGCCCCGATATGTGGATGTCACTATACCTATACAACCGTCCATTTAATTTTCTGGGAGTAGTGCCAGAGTTCTGCCGCCTAGCTACTCAGCCACTTACCTTATGTCTCCTGATTACGTGAATCATTCTATCATCATGAACAGTCAGCCATTAACTGACGTTTATCAAAATGAACAGTCAGACATGGCGAGATTTCTGTCATGATGGACAGTCAGACATTATGTGAACTCTATGATGATGAATATTCAGCCATCACCCGATGTCTGTGATAACAAACAGAATCAGGCACTACGTGGTGTCCATCACGGTGAACAGAACCGGAGACTACGTGATGTTTATCATCCTAAAGATTCAGAAATTACCTGATACAAGGACATGAGAGTAACTTAACTGAACAGAGTAAGATGTTACATAATGTGTATCATAATGATTAATGGTGATGTATGTCACAAGGAACGGAGCTTGGCATAACGTGGTGCCTATCAAATAATGAACAACTGATGATGCTTGACATAATGAACACAGTGATGTATTACCTTATGTCTTTAAGAGTGAGACAGTTGGTGAGTTCTGTCATAATAAACACACGTGATGGCTTCCAGACGACATTTTCTCAACAAAATCGAAAGGCGGTCTAAATCCGTTCTCTATTTTAAAATTATTCATGAAAGACAGTATCATGTAAAAACATTTTCTCTCCCCAATTAAAGGTGAAGCAAAGTCATTTAGTTACAATAATTATAAAGCATAAGGCTAAGCAAAGTCAAGTGTTTGCTCACCATATCCATAATCTGAATGAGTGTAAAGCCAAATGTCACCCTGACGTTCTCCGAGGAATTGAAGACGGGTCGCACACTCTCGTCATAGTGATTACTGGTGAAGATCTCGTTCAGAAGTCTTTGTTCGTCAGGGATCCTTTCGTCCTCATCATTGTCTCCAATACCATCACTTTCCTCCCGCACCTCAAAAGCTGGTAACAAAGATACATCGCCAAAACCAAAATGGCATAATATTATCTTCTACCCCCAAATTTTCCCACAGATTTCTTGAAAGAGGAAGTACATTCATCATTCAGTTATTCAGTACAGACATATAACTGCGCAGTTTGGCATTTAATAAAGCTATCTTAAATCTGACAGAATCAACATTAGTGTTGTTTCAGTTAAATCCTGTATTAAGATTAGTATTTATCGTGTCTGACTTTTCTCTGTGTATAACGGTTAACAAGGCCCTTGCACGTCCCTACTTTAAAAACATGTTGCCTAAGTGATCATTTATTACCTGAAAAGATGTCCATTACAAAGACTGACACGTTCAAATCTGTATATATAGGAAACTGAGAAAGGTTCACTGGATTTTATTTTGTTCGACCAGGCTTCCACATCAGGAAAACTCGTACCCTTATATACTAATTTCGGTGTGGGCGATGTCTTCACAACGTATAAAATGCATTGCACTGCAACTGAATAATTTACGGCATGAGAAATCCAACGTTAACCAGCATAAAATGTCGGTAGAATTCACTGATATAAAGACAGATTTTCTGGTAGATAAAGTTGTAAAACGCAACATGTTACAAGCTGGACAAAAAATCATGAATGGTGTACTGTCGATAACTTTTTGAAAGAAAAGACGAGAATCTCAGGGGTATTAAAGTGTAGGGGGCTGGAGTTTGCGGGTATCACCTTTATTAAAACCGAACCAATTTTGTGCGACCATGACGACAGTCGAGAAATTCTTTCATGGACATTTCAGTCTGTAGCATACTATAACTTTCTTGTGTCAGTTTTTGATAGTGTCGGCGGAACTGGCTACCAGTCTGTCAACTTTATATTCCTGATTTAAGTGTAAATTTCACAGGCTGTAAATAGATTCATTGAATACTTTTTCTGAAGTCTAATATAGTAAAACACTTAGGCAAGGCAAGCGGTAGACTTTTGTAATGGAATATCACCTATATGCTGAAGACGAGAGCAAAGAAGAGATTCAAGAAAGACGAGAACTTTGCAATGAATATACATGTACATTTATATACGAAAAGAGAATAAGGACTATAATCCGACGACTTAAGATCGTAACGCGAAAAGACCGCCAATGCGACTAGCCATATACGCGGAATGCGCAGGACGTGCAGTTGTCTCAGATTGCTCTGACAAATTATTGGTTTACAAGACAAATAATCTGGTAGCCACGTGATCTGTGTTCACTGCATGCAGCCCTGTGTGTATTTATGAAATGACAGCTTTTAGCATTAATGGTATTTTGAGACAATGTGGATTAATCAACGGCCATTGCCGCTTAAAGTGGAAGACAACGTGCGTTCTAACTTCATTTGACGAAAACGCTTGGACAACAGTATGTTTATTTCGGTAAAGAATTATTCTAGCAGCTACTAGGACAGTGGAAATTGACATCTGACCGTGCTATTTCTTACCTTATACAATATGAAAAGAAATCACATAAAAACCGGGCTTACATGTGTTACAAACTTAACCGGAACTGAATGAGGAAGGCGTCACATGTACAAATTTATTTATTTATTTATTTATTATTTATTTGTTTTTTATTTATTTATTTATTTGATTGGTGTTTTACGCCGTTATCAAGAATATTTCACTTATACGACAGCGACCAGCATTATGGTGGGAGGAAACCGAGCAGAGCCCGGGGGAAACCCACGACCATCCGCGGGTTGCTGGCAGACCTTCCCAAGTACGCCCGGAGAGGAAGCCAGCATGACTTGAACTCACAGTGACCGCATTGGTGGGAGGCTTCTGAATCATTGCACTGCGCTAGCTCGTTAATCGACTGAGCCATGGAGGCCCCCACATGAACAAATCATCCAATCACAAGAAACTGGGGTAAATTAGATCAAACCAGTTCAGTAGTACTAGTGTGACCGCTTCTCTATGCCAAATTAGCTCGAAGTGACGGCGATTCGCCGAAGTAGATCTATGCTAATGTGACCTCAGCTTTAGCCACCCAATAACACTACACCTTAAGCAGAATAACGTGATAAAAATCCAGTGATATTAAGAGCAATTTGTTAGATATCCATGGTCTAGAAATAGTCAAAAGCTATGCTATCACAATATCACAATATATGTATAGCAACTTTTACATTCCTACATCACGCAACAATAGGACTCGACATCATGCACACGACTTCATTGAAATATCAAGGGGTGCTAACGATTATGCAGAAACACTGGTGTTGATTCCTTTCCGAGAGTCAATATTTGACTAATTTCCGTTAACCATGCATTTCCAAAAAATGATTTGTATAATGTTATGTACAGAAGTACTGTACCTGTACAGAAGAAGATAAGATGTACAGGTGTTATGTACACGTACTAAAGGTGATGATCAAAGGCAAAAATGTTCTATACAACAGACAACGATCAACAAGCCAAAGACAGAACAGCACTTTGTCATTGCAGGCAGCGCATGCCCAACGTTGACCAAGACTTGTTAAACAATAGACAAAGCAAAATTCAACGCCCAAAAGGAAAGCTGGATTCCCTAATTCCCGTTTTGTGTTTGACATGTCGCAAAATTTCTGAAAAGAACAGCCACAAGACCTCTCCAGTATGGCCATGAATGTACGGAAATTTCTCTGTCGAGCCTTACATGATGGAATTTATTTTAATCGCAGTGGTTGGCAGGACTGGCGGACTGTGAAATATCAGCTCAATTGTAATTCTAGGACAGAGCAGCAATATTTTTGAAATTTCTCTCTCCGGAACTCAGATATGTCCATTTCCCCTGGTCCTTATTTACAGATTACAGTTTTTAAAAAAATAAATATTTCAAGAGATATTTATTCCCGACTGTGCTTTGAAGAAAGGTGATTTTCAGTCATACCATGGTATCGGGTACATGGGGAAGCTTCGCCAGCATCAGTCAGAATGGGGTTGATTATAGCCGGGGTTCTGCATAAAACCACTATTACTGCTGTCGTGAAGATACGGATCTCTGTAACGCCACGCAAATCTAGCATGGTTAAACATATGAACGCCAGCTCAAAATACACAAGATAAAACGATAGCCGTAATTGCTGTTGTGAGGAAAATTCTAGAGTACCCTACTTTTTTCAAGTCAGACAAGATCAGATTATTTCATCTAATGGCCGTTCTATTTCCAAGACATTCCATTTCCTCTTTTTGACATCCTTCCTTTCTTGGACAGTAGAATCTAGTGCAGATCTAGTAGGAAGAATGCCCCACAGGAACTATATATAATTTAAATTCTTAATACTCAGACAAATGTTTCCTCCAGCTTTCCTAAATGGTTTTGCTTGTCTTGCTTAATCTGAACACTACAAGAAAATAAAGTCATAAAAAAATTACCTCACAAATACAGAGAAAGGTTAGTTATACACGGACATATCATCAGGTTTGACGTTTGCCTTATTTTCTTCACGGCCATGTGGTATTCCATGGCAACAGCCACGAGGTTCAATACTGGGCTCTTTTGTCCTAATGGAGATTGTTCGAGATTTACTGCGGTCCAAGGAAATAGGAATGCTAATGGAGGTTAAATGAGGTTGAGCGTGGGCCAGTGTCTCCTAAGCCCTGTACATTGCCCTACACAGACAGTAAACGGGGCTTTTATAGGATTCTGCATTAAGCCGTAAAAGGGGGATACAAGCCCAATTACATTTTAATTGCATTTAATCATAGCTAAGGCTGAGTAAAGTAGAATTGACTGTGCAGGTGCTTAAGGCTAATGCCACCATCTAATGGGAATGTCAACCTACATGTCTAGTACAGAAGTGGCTTCACCGTTCTGAAAATTATGCAAGAAATTATTAATTTTCAGCCCTCTTCATGTTTTCAAAAAATTTGCCCTTGTTTTTTTCCCACAAATTTAACCGGAATACCCCCAAACATACATGTAGAACAAAGTATAACCAAGTTAAAGGAAAAACACCACATCAAAAGTTTAAATAAAGCTGGTCAAGTAAGACGTCAACCTTGACGGTTTTATCTAGACGGTGCCCACAACCTAATGCAGAGACTGATATTTTACCTTTAAAGCTTTGAATAACGGTTGTTAATCAATGTAATACGCTGTTATTTTCAGCTAAGACACACAATGAGAAAGTCTGAATGTCAGAAATCAAGACATAGGCAGTGGAATCTCGTTCAGCCATTTTATCAGACCACAAATGAGCGATAAGTGTGGATTTTGGTGAACTATGGGGTCACCAACACGTTCTTTCCTTTCTGGGAAACTATAACACTCGAGGTAATCCTATATCCTCCACAAAAGCTTGAAAGTAATATCCTAGATTCAAATGGCTGATCCTAGAAGACAAGTTTCTATTATAACATAAGGAAATCGCAAAATGTTTCTTATTTCCTTGTAAGAGCACAACGAGTTTGATTGTCACTGTTGTTTGAAATCGATTGTAAATGTTGTTCGAATATTTGTAACATTATTCAGTGAATAAGCCAATGATTTCGATCCAAAGTGGTGAAAATGGAAACGCATTATCACCAAAATCTTTGTACCGCGACAAATTTAGAACCTGTCAAAGTGATTGTTCATTACACAAGACGATACTCTGCCTCTCCGCTAAAACGCGCAAGGATATTTCTTAAGAACCCCGTCTTTAAAATATTGTATTGTATTTTTTTATGTTTTTGCGCAGTCTTTTACTCAAGTCTACTGGAGAGCGGTCACATTTACTGTCGTCAGACTTGGAAGGATTTAGCTGGGTGTGGAGATATCGGTTTTCACGCCATTCGATACATGTCAATTTGCACTCCATTTTTCTGTACGTAGGACTTCGTAAGTTTGTGTTTCGCCACTTGCTATTTTTCTGAGACGTTATTTTGGACCTTGTATCGCTCATTGTCTCTGTGCGATTACCTTGATTTCATCCCACTTTACCCTGAAAGTGACTTTGTGAAGATTTCCGAGGACATCGCCAGCTCGGAATAACACACGTTATTGTCAACCAGTTCGCCCTGGAAAGTTGTTGCTGTACCCACTACGATTCGTCACTTACAGGACTGTCTTCCTTCGATTCGAGAATTCTCCAGAACTAGATTCTATAATTCCAAGGACTGAACAGCATTTGGAAGCCGGAATATCCCATCCGGATTTGGAAGCTGTCATTCTTAAGAAACTATATATTTTTGCAATTTTCTGTATTGTTTTGTACATTATATTCAGTTATACTATTTGTCTATTTTATTCAAATATATGTATTGAACATATTCAAGCGTCTTCGTGTTTCTTTGTTTGATCTTGTGTAAGGTCTATTGCTGTGTGAGATTTTAACAAGCCATTTGTCAATCATTCTTCCTCTTCGATAGTGGTACCCTTACACACTAACCTTAACGGCTATAAGGAAACAAATGGTTTGCCGTATGGAAGGGACACACGTAAGAGATAACTTGTTCTTTGCGATAGGATGTTTGTACCGACAAAAGACGGTACAAATGTGGCTGTTACGTTCATGACCCAAGACAAAATCATCTGCATTTGCATATTTACAAATTATATAAAATCGGCCCTCATGACAGCAAAATAGGTGCTTGATCACACAGATAATTTCAGCTGTGGTAAACTGACATTTGTCCACATATTGGATAACAGATCAGCTATGGAATAGTGACTCCGCCAAATTTTTTACAAAACTCGAATTTCAGTTTTGTATTTTCTAGGAGGGTTTATGTGTGTGAGTTGAACAAGATAGAGTATAAGCCGTGAGGTGTAAATTATTTTTAATTACAAAAGTATTTAATGGGTTATCGGTTTCATGGTATTGTTCCTCGGGTATTATTTAAGTAAGATATATAGTGATCATTACCAATTTAAAGGTACAACCTCTAAGGTTAGCCTGTTATGAACAGGATGCCTAATGGGACGCCATGCTGATGTATTTTTAGGGCTGCTTGGTGTGGCGCCATGCCGATGTATTTATAGCGCTGCTCAGCAGGATGCCATACTGATGTATCTATAGCGCTGCTCAGTAGGACGCTATGCTGATGTATTCATAGGGCTGTTCGGCAGGTTGACATTCTCATGTAGGAAGGACGCCACGCGTACCTATTTGCAGCGCTGTTCAGCGGGACGTCATGCCGTTGTATTTATAACGCTGTTCAGGAACGCGCCCTATCCATGTATTTATACTCCTGCACAGAAAGACGCTGCTCAATGGGACGCCATGTCGATGTAGTTATAGCACTCCTCAGTTGGACGTCGTGCCGATTTTATTGTATCACTGATCAGTGGGACGCAATGCCGATGTAATTATAGCGCTCCTCAGTGGGACGCGATGCTGACCTATTTGAAGCGCTATTCAGTGGGACGCCATTCCGATGTATTTATAGCGCTGCCATACCGGCGTACTTACTGCGCTGCTCGCTGGAACACTATGGCCGCGTATCTATAGCGGTGTGGAACACTGTGCCAATTAAACCAGACATGAGTAGTAAAAACAAGATACCCAGACTCTGAGATGACAATAACTTGCTAGTGACTTGCACCAAGACCCCTCCTCTTTGCCTTCACTCCAAGGTAATCATGACTGTAAGGTCCTCTCATGGGCCACAAATCCGTGATGGTGACACTTATATAGGCCACGGAGCTTAACGCTATAGAGGCTCTGTTACATACTGAAAAACTGGTTCATATGTCACTTTGCGCATTTGCATCATTGAAGTATAGGAATACAAGAGCATTGCGGTACTCGGCCTTTGGAAAGATTCCCTAGGCCAAGAACGCCTGGGGAAATTGACAAAGACATACATTTTGTGGCTTTTGGCTTTTCCTGATAAAGAGTAATGACGGCTCTTGTGCCGCTTCTATTGTTCTTTATCGATCTGATCATTTACCGCGCGTATTTCGCCGCTTGGAGCCAAACGACAAGAAAAGATGGATTGGATGGATTCAGACACGCAAAATAAATAGCTTTCCTTGAATTGGAGACTTCTATGCTCCCACAACATGCTAGTTTTTCAGTGTGTTTACTTTGGTCCATATTGTTATTGCCTTTAAACGATGTATTTGAATGCAGTGAACCCGGCACGCAGCTACCCTTCAGCTGTTATCAGATTGCCTGACCTTATGAACGCGTGTGTAAGACGTTATCCCAAAAGTTTATAAAACTGAACCCAGTCTTCAAGCAACTGAAAATTTGTACAGTGGTGCAAAGCTCTAAGAAATGATAGGATGAGGCGTGTGTCTGTATACACAGTGTTGTGCAACTCTACTAGAAAAGCCTAGCCTTCCTCGAGTTCGGTCCAGTATCTCCAGTATCTTTTACTCCGCCGACTAACCAGTCTCGAGCAACAACAGAATAAAATGGGTAAACAGACATGCCACCATCCGAACAGAAAAACATCAGTACCTGGTGAATCTCCTTCCGCAGGAATCTGACTAACCCTGGCGCGCCATGAGTCTGGGGCACCACACGTTTAATAAAGCAATGCCACTGATAAAACATAACTGATAATATTTGGGAGTCCAATCTCAATCTCTCGCTAAGTCCGATTTTCCTCTCTCACTTAAGATAGAATCTCAGACGATTACTTCTCACAAACTTCTCGCAACAACGGAGTAGATAATAACAGATATACATTACATGTCGAATGAAATGGTACATTGGTGGTGCCATTGTGACGCTAATGCTAACCCACGACCTTAAACATATAACATGTAACATGCAGTTATCGTCATTCGAATCGCTTTGGCTGAGTATTCTTCAGCCAGTTTCAGCCAGGAGATACTTGAGTAGCAGACATGGCGCTCATACGGACTCGGGATTCACAGACTTGCTGTCAATAGCCGACGCTTGGGTACAGAGCCTGGTTACTGTGCACAGGACCCTACCCGCTCATTTATTTTCATTACCAGCTATTACAGCCAGACGGTTAGACATATTTTTTTTTCTCCATTACTGACGACAAGAATCAATGGGAACGTCCCTCAGACCCCGGTATATCCATAGTGTGTGCAGTAAGTCGTCGGTCTTGTGCGGCAATCTGCTCAGCCGCTTCGTTCATAATGACAAGGCGTTTATTATGTTTTTAATCCTTTCAACAAAGCAACTAAGCGTAATTAATCCAGTCAAACAGAAGTTTCCGTGTTATAGTTATTAAACACAATAGACCGGTACCTTTGTGAAAAAGATCCTGTGACCTTATAGATTTTGAGAAGATCTTCCTCATAAAGGTGAAGTAAGCACCTATGATCTCACAAAGGAAGATTCCTTCCTCACCGGAACAGGCCTTCTTATTCCAGGATACATTCCACCCAGAAAAGATCCCCTGACCTTGTCACAGAGGATATCGTTCACCCAGAAAAAAACCCTGACCTTGCAAAACAGGATACGTTCCACCAGAAAAGACGCCCTGATGTTGCAAATGAGGATACATTCCACCCAGAAAAGACCCCTTGACCTTGCAAAAGAGGATACATTTCGCCCAGAAAAGACAACCTTACCTAGCAAAAGAGGATACATTCCACCTAGAAAAGATCCCCAGACCTTGCAAAAGAGTATACATTCCACCCAGAAAAGATCCCAAGAGCTTGCAAAAGAGGATATATTCCACCTAGAAAAGATCCCAAGAGCTTGCAAAAGAGGATATATTCCACCTAGAAAAGATCCCAAGAGCTTGCAAAAGAGGATACATCCCACCCACCGTAAAAGCTTCTGCATCACAGAGAGACCAATTTGACCTTGCAAAAGAGGACAGTTGCCTCACAAATATAGCCCTTTAACCTACCCCTCCCCATTTTTTAAAAATATTTCCATTTTCTTTTAAAGTTCGCGATTACCTGACTTGTGATTTCTAAACCTAATAATAAGCACGTCGGCTGTTGTATGCTGGCAGTGAAGCTGAGTGGAGCATTGTCTGCCCACGTAGCTGTTATCCATAATAAGCCAACTTTTATTTGGAAAGTTACAACGCCGAAGATAAAGTAATGCAATTCTGAAGTGTCTCTGAACGCAACCACTTAATGAGGTTTACATTGGTCGTAAGCACGTGTCGTCCACATTTAGCACTAAATCTCATCAAATCTTTACTAAAGCCGACTGAATTTATACGAGCACAGTTTACTCAGGCAGTAGTGGTCATCATTTGATTAGCGGGCGCCTTTTTTCTCCACGAAAGAGAATAAATCAATAAAAGTCAAGTACTTCTGTGTCGTTTTTGACTGGGGGCTTTCAACGAGTCGCTCTCAGTGGCACTTGGTGAATAGGAGTGCAGGAAAAGCTGTCCAGCTCATACATGTAGGCAGTGACGTCTCGGATGAACAGCGTAGAACATGGCATTAGTAAACACGCTTATCATCTGCGTCAATAAGTTTTGTACAGTTTAAACGCCCTTGACTGTGGTGCATATCGTCGATGTAGCAATGGAAGTAACAATATTTCCAATAGTATAACCTACACCATGTCAGCTACATACCCAGTAGTCAGAATTAAATACCCAGTGTTTAAGCACTTAAAAGCAGCAACTTCAATTTGTCAAATGACCCCGAGATCTTTGATGTACAGTGTATAATCTTGAGTGGTCTCAGTCCATTTCCAGCAGTAGAATCTGTATTATTCTCATTAAGTGTACCAAAAATACAAGTAACGATGATAGTGTTACTAAAATGTTATTCCTAACCCATTCATTGAAGAACATATTCAAACATTAAAATCAAAATTCATACCACTAATTAGAAGTATCAGTACATATAAAATCCAACATTCAAAGACTTTAAGTGGTTTGGATATTCGTACGTATTTGTCACAAATGGCTAAATAATTTATAAAATTCTAGAAGAAAAAATCAAGAACTAAACAGCTTTACCTGACTGCGACCATTGTGCCATGACGGTCCAGCTCAATGCTAGCAGTAGGACAGCACAGATTCGCCTCAGCATGGTAACCGTTATGTCGGGGCCGATAGAGAAGAAGATTCACTAGGAGCAGCGGCAGTGGCGTCTCGAGAGACAACTCAGTGGTGCAGTTCCTCTATCCTGAAGAGGAGAGACCGTTAATGGTAAGTGGTGCTCACTGGCCACAGGGCCATTACGTTGATATGCTGATCCTTCCGCATACAAGTAACCGAGTCGACGGTGCCTTCGAAGGTCGGTCCTGATGCCATTCGTTTTCACGCTAAACCAGTGGACAAACAGCCAAGTTTACTTAAGGCTTCTGTCCGCATGTCTGACGGCAGGTTATAAAAGCAGCGGTATGGATTTCCTGGCCTCGGACTTGACCACTGAGGCCCTCCCGCTGTCAAGACAGTTCGCTATCCCCTCTATGCACTAGCAGAATAACCTTGTGGCAGCTAGGGTATGGTAATCTCTCTCTTGCTCGTATATATATATAGATAGACATCTACGTCTTAACGGAACGAAAACACTCTGTAATTGGTACCTTTAATGGTGTAACAGTTGTTGGCGGTGTTAGCAACCTTCCTTTACATTGGACAACCAGAAGAATAACACAAAAGGGAGTAAAACCATACAGGTTTCTTAATCCCTGAGTTCACTAGTCTAAGTTAGTCACATGACAAATCCCAAGAGATAAGGTCATGAAAAGAGTGCGTATTTCCAACCCAAAACCTCATTAGTCAACAGCTATACATCGAAAAGAAAGCACTGCAGACAACACCGGTGAACACCTTAATCGCCGAGGCGTAATAGTCTGTTCCCACCAATACACTAAGTAGATTTTCCTACAAATGTACAATATTTGTACGAATATGATTACAAAAACACTTGTTTAGACATCTTCTCATTTGAGAAAAATAAACTGGACAATCAAACTCCAAAGCTATATTCTACCAAATTTGCCCTCAGAGTCCGTTATGTTTCCTTCATGCAAGACAGTTGATTTATGTTACTTGCCTTCTTTTTTACTATGACATGGTTTTTCGCAACGCTAAGACCCCTTGTTAAACAAACCAAAGCACATGAAAAAGGTAAACACGAAGAATATATACCCCCTAAAAGTAAGAAAGCTTTAGTTCTCCGGTTATACCTGCCTGTTCACACCCGTATACGATGTGTTATCTATCTGTAAATTCTTATTCTTGAGTGCTCTGTGGCCATTGTTTGGTCGGATTGGAAGCTCTATTTGCCCGTGAGTAGAATACTAGAGGTTCTGTTGTGCTGAGCACATTGGTAATGCCGTTTTCCTCTCAGACGGATTTTACTGGTGTGCTCACTTTAGGCACCGTTTCTGTGGTACTGAGCTGTCTCTAGCGGCACTCTTCGGCTGTGGGTTGACTGGATGCCTTTTTATGGTCGTGACCAGAACAAATCTGCACCGCGCACAAGATGACACTTGGTCAACCAAGCTTTCCGTACCAGTATGATATTACACCGGATGATGAATTAATGGATAAGATTTCAAGACAGGCTGTTTACCTGATAAAAGGGCGCCCCTTAAAAGGACTGCTCGTGTAAGTCGCTACGAGTTAAGTACTTACATACACAGGAATAAAACCGTGAGGTATACTGACAACAGTCCGGATTGCATCTGTGATGATTACGTGTAACCATTTGACCAGTATCACACTGTCGTCACTGCTCTGGTTTTAATCGCTATTCTCAAGTCTTTTACATCAAGTTGCTTGACTCCTAACCAAGAGGCACCTTTTCTGGCTGTCAACTCAGGCTAAACGCCCAGTTTCCATTCGGCTTAGCAAAGTAATGACGCAGTTCTCTTGTCACAGATTCACTGTAGTATGAATGCTTTTTGCTTCCACGATACCATTCTTACACGATACCAACTCCCAATATTATTCTTATGTAGCGTTCACGGAAGAGGCCGATGATAATGTTACTGATATGATTATTTTCACCTCTGAAGGAGGCAACTTTACACTTTTTGTGTATTTCTCTTAGCTGTCCTAATATGTCGGCAGAGTCTGCTTTTGTTTATCTCGCATTTGACATGCAAATTGACGCATCAGTCAAAATCATCTGGCTTACTGAAGTCAGTTTAGCTAGCGCCCCTTACCTGTGTAACTCTTAGCTCCTATTCGACAAACAGCCGTCTTTGTTCTGCTCATGTAACCTCATGAGCACCATTATTAAGTAACAATGGGGTTTGTTCTTGACTTGGAATGCCGCTCCTTGGCTGTACAATAGCAGCCTATTTCATCAGAACTGTTCAATCGATAGCCTTGTAACCGCTGTAGCCAGTCGGCAGATCCGTAGCAATATTTCGAGATTAGGAGTGTTATCAAAGTACAACCAAATATCTAAACGGAATAACACCATATGTAAATGCTGGATTGATAGAAATCTCAGTGACAAAAGAGCATTGTGTGTGTGTGCTTTTTTCCAGCTGATGGTTTATACGGGATCTGATATTTCTGGTAATTTCAGAAGAATGTTATAATACACTGCGTATCCTTTACAGATATTGAAATGTCCACGTGGCAATATGGATGTTACGCAGGTACTAAGCTCTAGCCGATAGGTCACAGAAATGAACATGGACTATTTCTTAAAAATAGGCTATGCACATATAGTAAACCAAAGATTACGACTAACTGTTACAGCTCATGTAGAACCAAGTGGATCTCATTCTGGCATCTGTATGTATCTGTCTGAACTAGCATATCTATTACTGTCTGTGCCTCTGTCACACCAGAGCATTCATAGTTAAAAGTGTGACAAGGAGCTCTCTTAGAAACCGTGATAACGATATGGCTGAAGTATTGCCGACGAGACGTTTAGCTATAATCATTCATTTATTTCAACAAACCCTAACCTTAAACAATTCATTTGATATCCTCGCTTGTAGTGATTAAAAAAACTCAACTTAGATCTGCTTTTGTCGGGCCTAATATGTATGAAACCATGTGTTTTGTTCCCTGTCTGTAGTATTACAGCTAACCTTCTTTGTATCCACTGAAATTTAAAGATGTCGTATGACCTTACTAGCTCGAACATCACTACTGTCAGATACTACCAACAAGCATTGCTGAGGAGGGACAAAGTCATCATAATTCAATATACAATCGAGGAGATTGTAATCTTTTACAAAGTGATATTGATCACTTTCACCGATGGTATTCTTCTTAGAGATAAATAGATGTCGATAAATATGCCCATTTCACCCAAAAATATCGGAAAAAGGAATCTGTATAAAAAATAAGAAACACTAATTTCGTTCAGAAAGATGCCAATGTTTTAAAGCTAAGGAGTCGTTGTTCCAAGCCATATATTCAAAATGATAACAAGACAATTTTTACAGTGCTCGGCTTTTTGTAAGGAAGGGTACATTGACTTTATCAAGGCACTATCGACGATATCAAATGGGAACCAAAGCAATTTGTGAACTTTTTGTTAAAGCGAGATTAAATTTCAATTATTCAGAAACGTGTAAAAGTTTAAATACGATTGTCTTGCATTTTTGACCACTGATTTTACAGCACTCTTAATTGTTCTAATTTGGTGAAGTAGATTTGATGTTATGTTCAGCCAAAAAATTGTGCCCTAGAAAATATGTTTTACCCTCAGTATCGTGCATTTTAGTCATATCTAAGTCGGTTTTTTGCGACATCAAAAATACTTTCCTTTGGTAATTTTTAAGCAAAGTAATGTTTTCAAAGGAAGATACATATCATTACTCTGATAAAAAAAAATCGGGTCAGGCATTGACAACCGGAGAGTGGGGAGGGGGTATTAGTTCATATTATTGATCTGTTACATTACAAACCTTTAGGACTTGTTATCGTCTGATATTATATGTTTTCATCACTGAGAATGGACAATTGTGTCTGCATAGTGAGGAAAATGAACAAAGCAAATTAAACTTCTCACCAAACATAGAGTGAATACAACGAAAACACATGACAACAAACTACTTCGGTCGACCCACAAATCGTATTGCTACTGTTACGTGTGAACACATTCAGTGTTGTTATGAAGACTAATGGGGAACACTTTTGTGTATAAAAAGGAACAAGCTAAGTCCAAAGTAAAAAGAAACTGAAAAAAATAAACCATGTTCTTAACAAAATAATCACATCACGAAAATCTGTGGGAAAATAGTATATACAGAATTCAAACTGTAGATATATTGCTCATAAGATGATGCCACACACGAACACACAGAAAAACGAGTACAGATGCAAATCAAGATGGCGTGGCTGCATTCTCAGGGGGACATGACAATTGGTCAAGGGACAATGAAGGAGGATTAGGACCAGCCAGCATTCAAAACCTTCCACTAACAACGACCAATTATGGCTAATAACTTCTTGTATCGTAGTAAGAAGGAAGCAACAGTCTGAGGTCCTTAATAAAACAGTCTCTAAAACTGGTTATTTACACCAAATTTAATTAATTATACAGCATTCTTTCGTTTCTTTAAATTTTGCTACAAAATAGCAGACCTGAGATGGTATGCTCCACTAAACAGATGGGACAGACCTGTGAGGCTGATGCAATCGATGTACGTAAGAATTTAGTAGAAAGTAAAGAGAGTGGTATGTAGACATCATTCGCACAATTACACTCATACCACCTCTGCATGTAAACAGTTGTTTACATGCATGTTGTTCACGCTACATGTGTACATCAGCCAACAGTCATTATGTCCAAGTAACAGCTAGATATCGTTATAATGTTCTCGCCCCACCCCAAATGTTTAGGTCTCTAAGGTTTTAAAAACTAAGCATTCCTATTTTCATACACCGAGATCACTGCTCCAGAGGTACACGGGCTTGCACTTACCTGATTGTGACCACTGTGCCTTGATAGATCCCATAATCAGCAGAAACAGGATACCCCACCCGCTCAAGTCTCTGGCCTCCATGGTTCCAGGAAAAACTGGCCTCACACGACATTACAGCCAGGGCGCCATGAGCTTCCACGGGTAAATAGTTCGACACTTCACACTTGAAACTTTAAATGGCTTTTCCACTTCCGAGGGGCTCCCTTAAATTCAGAGAAAAGCACTCCGTTCTCGGTCCATCAAACAGACTGGGTCATTCCCTTGACACATAGCACGTTAGCGATCGACGGGTTACGCTTATTGCACTCCCTTCCTTCAAGTCCAGCTGTAAAGGATTATGGATTTCCGTTGGCCTGTAGCGAGCCGCTGTGCTGGCCGTGTGACATGAGCAGTTTGCATCTGACATCTCCACCACCAAGACATCAGGGCTCAGATCTGCGATAAGGTGCCATTTCCACATATTGATCTGCCTTTGTTAGTGGAATAAAGTATCTGACATCCGCCACATAGCCCTTCATGGCCAGTAATTTCAGGCTATAATAACATATCTACTTCTTACTACGAGTGAATGGATTAAGACAGTGCCAAGGCTTCCCAGTGTCTGAGAATAGTCATTTCATTCATCGTTAACAGCGGTTTTTTGTTTTCGCAAAAACGACAAGGCTTTGCCATAAACATGAGAAACATGTAGCAGTCTAGCTTTTTCCCTAATGTGTCATTCCATTGTAAGCACAAGAGAGACCACAGGCGATCGGCAAAGAAACCTCTGATTTTTATGAAGTCCTACCTGAAAGCATGAAACTTTATCCCTTTTCTCTCAACCTCGTATACTGGTTACATCCGAAGAAGTAATGTTGATTTTATATGAATGTGTATGAATTTTGATATGTTGTGAAAACTTGATATGTTGTGACACAGGATATTTTGACAACAACCTGTTCAACCTTTATTTGGACGAGTCTGTTTGCATGCTTCGTTCGTTTTGGATTAGACGCTGGTCTATGCTTCCTGGGTTAAACATTTTACTGATGTGATAAAATGTTATTTTAAAGACATACAAAAAGTGAAAAAATTAAAAATTTACTATTAATCAAATAAAGTGAGTTTAATGTCAAATGTCTACTCCTGAATATTAATTTATGTGCCTGTCATTACTTAGAAATCACTAAAAAAAAATCCACTGTGGTATTAACATTTGTGGTCACTGAGAAAAAAGACTATGGTGCCTCCTATATGTCACCGACTTTTCAAAGGCCCCAATGTAAAAAGCCTTTTTATTGGCTAATAGTGCCACTACCTCAAACAATGGCTGCGTCGAAATGGAAGGCGTTCTAGCAACAAATATGACAGAAAAATTTGAATTTTATATCCTTAATAAACAAAAGTTTTGGGTTTTCTTTTAATACCGCGTGTTACTGATTTGCTGCCTATTCCATAAAGGAAGCCCTAAAATGGGTCTAGCACAAACACCGGAGGTACCAGCCGGGACCACTTTTACACTAAACACATGTGCATG
The DNA here is from genome assembly GCA_016165875.1 of Acanthopleura granulata. Classification (NCBI taxonomy): domain Eukaryota; kingdom Metazoa; phylum Mollusca; class Polyplacophora; order Chitonida; family Chitonidae; genus Acanthopleura; species Acanthopleura granulata. The sequence goes on along the minus strand of JABBOT010000005.1, from coordinate 28,843,162 downwards.
ATTAAAAGCAGACCATACATTCCAGACAATTTAACTGTGGCATAAGGGCTCACCGACACCCCTAAAGGTCCATTAATTTGGGCTCACTCAGACACTGAAGATATCAGATAAGACTAGGGTTAAATGATTAAATGAGTACATTTTGCTGTATCGTCCCATTCTCGCATACTGGTACCTCGTTCGTTTGAGCTTAAGCTCCTGCGCGTCCAGTCTATAAGCATAATGAGTCCAGAAATTAACAACTAGGTTATAGATCTGAGGCTCCAGATCGAACGCTATAAGCTGTCATTTAGGTGAGTTGTCACAGCAAGGACCACAAAGATCCATGGATTCATGTGTTCTGTTAAGCGAGATTGAAACTAATGGGGCAGAGTATACTGGCTTTAAGCTTGGAGAGGTAACAAACTTTAAAGTTCTTGAAACACGGCAAAAGTTTCCTGCAGCCATTAATCTGTCAGCTGTTACTGAAAATTTCTTTATTATATGTAACATTTAAAATTCCAATCAAAATAGTAAGTTGAAATATTAATTGCTTATTCACACAGCTAATGAAATTGGTATTGTTTACTTTGCTACTCAGTGTGGGGATTGGTCTCACTTTCGAGTGTCATGAGCCCACAATAACGGTTACTTTTGTTTCAAGACTTTGTCTGTGTAGCACCAATCTTACAATTAGCTTTGGAAGAAACATGACATTTCAACGATCAAACCTCACCCACATGCTCTGTACTCACACCGGAGCTACCTCAGCCGGCCGATGTATCTTCAATTCACCACAGTGTTGTGCATGCGTGATACGTCATGAGTTATTCTTCAGTTCCCAGTCGTTCGCGATAATGATGTCCATATTCATCTAGCACAGTTTTTGTGTTCTTGTGTAGAATCCACGCAACCGATTCAGACTGAATGTGCGGGGATGTACAGATTATTCTTGTAATAGATGCTTGCGGCTGCTACACATCACACAAGCAAGAGTGTTGGTCAGTTTGGTCATAATATTCTTCACCACAGAGAGAGAAATATGTGATGTGGATAAGTGTAAACGCTCTTATAATATCTGACGTTTTTCAGTTCAATTGTATATCCGTCTGCAGAAGAGAAAGTGAATATTATGGTGTAGAATTGATATCAGCTAGACGCGCAATAAGGATGGAGTGACATGATATTTTTCAGTTTATTCATACCTTAATTTCTGCCATTGTATTTTTCTATAATAAGAGATGATGCCCTTACGATAGCTAGGAAAAAGCAAGACCTGGACAACGAGAGGACGGGACTGACCAGGAACAAGCGTCTTGTATCGTGAGTCGTGAAAAGATATCGCTCAGCTGAAAATGCACAGATTATAAAAATAGATCGGGTAACGACGTATTATGATCTATTATTGTTGTCAATATTGATTTTAGCTTGAGATATGAAATAATGGTCCTCTTCAGCCTCGCATCAGGAACACCGTGTGCAGCGCTGTCGCAGTTTTGCATTATTAACTTGAGGTGTATTGAGGAGAATATCGAAATTTGCCATCCCGGGCCGAGCTTCAAAGCCAGCTCAGTTTGATGACCTGTATTCAAGGGCATAATCTTTCTTCTGATCTCTCAAAACAACGCCGAAGGGGAGTGTTATCATGTAGGTGGCCTCTGTCGCTAGTTAAACAGAGTAGCCTTCTAAAAGAATGTTATTTTACACAAAACCATTCACATCCCAACAACATGTAGTAAATGAATTCCTGTGAAGGTTGCAATATAGACCTTTCTTATCGCCGACTGCTAATATTCTTCAACCATTAGTACAATAAAGAAAATTGATATAAGGAACGTTTCCAAGTATAGATCAATTTATTTCGATTAGGCGAAGGCCGTTATAGTTTTGAATGTATAACAGTTGCTATCACTGTATAATTATGTCTTCGTTCAGCACTGCATAATTTTCCTGTGCCTCCCATGAAACAGGGTATTTGTAACATTTCACATTGTTAGTTCACGTGATTTTTTGAAATGCCAGTCGAGTAGACATTAGCAGCATGGCAGGGCCCACTTGCACGAAGCCCTCTTAACGTTTCGAGCACGTAGCTAGTGTCATGATAGTTACGTGCTCTTAACTCTAAGAGTTCTTCGTGCAAGTGGGCCCAGGTGTAGTGCTCAAAAATAGATGTGGTGTTAACCAACAATCAAATGGAAAAATGTAGAGAGCTGGCCGCCATTTTGTTTTGTGCACAGGCCTAATCCCTTTTGTCTAGTATTCGGATGTAAAATTTGTGAAATAAATGTAAATATAAAGGCCATAAATAAGTCATAAATGTAGTTTCAAGCAACAAAGTGAGAGTATCGAGAAGTGAAAAATGTCATAACATTTGTTTGTTTGCTTGGGGTATTTTTTCAACTTTATTTCTGTCCTTTGTGTGGCTACGTTCGACATAAATATACTGCTTGTGGTGCGAAAACTACCGATATTAGAGCTTTATTTATGATTCGATAGAAAACGGGTTCCACTGTTTACTATGGTCAGATCCTGTATCCACTACACCACCCCATGATAATATACACACGTTTAAAACACACACATCAGAGGTAAACCACTGGATGAAAAGTATACGGCTGACAGGCACTACCTGACAATTATCGCCAGCTTAACTCCATTAGAACTCTTTTAAGTAATTCATTTAATAATTATTTAAGATGTAAAATTGTGGGTGGAAACAATGAAAATAGAGAAGAAAACTGCCGGCTACAACTGGTTATGCGTGTTTTATTTCTTTCTTTTTCTTGCCAAAGTAAGAATTGTCTTGCCATAGGAAGGAAAAAAGCAAGGGATCATAAATAAACCAGCTTCAATCTGGCGCCCGTTTGATTACAAAATGAGCTGTCTGCCGCTGTGTTCATTACACATTTTCTCTAATCCGTGGTGAGGGGTATCCAGCGAGTCACCTTAAGGCGCTCTGAACCAGTGCATATAAGCTATAGAGCAGATATGATGTCCATCATTCAAGGAATTTAACACAAGACAGAAAGACTGGCCACAAAACGACTATGCTCAATACACCACATTTATCATACACAGCAGGGCCAGTAAGAATCGATAGGACTACAGCAAAATGTTTCTGATAGATACGCAAACAATAGTATGATCTACACATTTATCAGTTATGGCAGATTGTAGTAAGCACTCAATAGATATTAGACAAAATACGTTCACTGGAAATTTCCTCTATCTCAATGTAATTATAACGACGTATGAAAAGGATGGGTTGTCATAAATTTACAAATGGAATCCGTTTCACAACAGTTACATGTAATCCACACTAAAGTTTTAACTATCGATGGTTTCCAAAAGTTTTCTGATTGTCCGACCCAAAATCGAATTTCTTTTGGAAACATGTACTAAACGTATTGTAAACGTGGTTATTTGGTTGAATACAGTGATATTATCAAATTCTGTCCATTCTTTTGGGATGAGTGCGTAGCTAACTTTTAATATAGCCGAGTTAAAATTACATTTCCTAGTGTATACGTATATTTACTAGTGTTACAGAAATATGGTTCATTGCTTGAAAACATCATGAGATCGAAATTCTAACTAGTATGTACTACTTTCGCCAAATGATTTGAATCCCACTTTGAAATTGCACAAATTAACTGGTCTCTTTGAGGGCAGATCTGAGCTGTCAGCAGTTCAATGGTCAGACTCCTGAATGCTGAACTTAACTGCAACAGACATTTTGTATATTCATAATAGCAATTAGGTCCTCCGAAAACCTGAGGCAACCAACCTTAGTTACGCTGTGAAGCACTATAAGGTTGTGCGGAGATGGAACCATTTCCTTTATCAAATCAACGAACCGCGTGACATGAAACAGCGACTTAAGAGCCATGATTCAGGCTAGATAACTCCGTGAGTGAGTGAGCGCTGGCCATTCTACACAACACAAGGGCATCTGCCTCAATGGGGGATTCATTTCCTCCCCAGCTGACCAGATGCTGTCGGAAAGCCGTTGATATTTCTTCTGTTTAGTCAACTAGTTCGATGCAGACAGCGAATTACAGAAGATGTGGATCATTAGCCCTTGATGTGGCATGTCTTTCTCTTCTGCAAGGCAACCACTGAGGAAACAGTAACCGACTGTTTGGCAGTGAACAATGCCCCGCTTGTAGAATAGTTAAGCCAGGCGCTATGCAAAGCTAAGCCGTCTGGGATAAGCGAGACGTCGCTCCTAATCGTTAACATTTCATCGCATGATATTGTCGATAAATCCGCTATGGCATACAAGTTATTTCATCTTGGGCCTTTCCTTCTACTTCGTTTGTAATACGATGACAGATTTGAAGAAAACAAATGGAAGACATTAACGTTCAGTGTTTCTACACATCCAGTTGCACATTACAAGAAAACATAATGGATCAGTACTGTCTCATCCCTTTTGACATACTAGTATAGCATATGAGTAGCGAGAAGCTTAACTGTCTGGGATTAGGTGTCGAACTCCTGTGCTCTACTTGTATCGTGATTGTCAGGCACGCGCTGCACTATGGGGAACGACGATCTACAAATCATAAATTATTTTGACCAATAGGCAGTTCCATTGGTCTCAGAAAACATTTCCTTTTATCGATTTACAAAGGTATGATTGCCTGAACCAGCATGATACTTCGCCATGTATTAGAACTCTCCAGCTTGACATCAAATACGCACAAATGACTTTGGTAACGTAATCATATTTTTATTATGACGGGAAAATGCCCATGACATTTAGCATTTAGCATATGCTAAGCCTTGATTCAATGACAAAATCTTTCTCTGTTATGTCTCGATATGTAACATGTAACCTTCATTTAAATGGACCGCATTTACATCGCAAAACTCAAAACAAGTAAATAACAAAATAATACTTCCGCAACGTAATGGCTATTCGAAATAAGCTTTAAAAGAAAAGAGAAAACTGGGAAAATGTTGCCCATAGTCGCTACATGTATAGCAAGAACTTTTAATTTTTAAGTGGAAGCTTCAAGGTTCCAGAAATTAAGACAAAAAGAAAAATTACCAAACAGTACCTAGTTCCGGATAGTCATATTGTGAAACTTTAAGTGTGAAGCTATAATTGTTATCCATTAGCCAATTAGAAGACAGATTTCCGGGATATCACTTCACGTCATTGGTCTGGGTGTGCACCGAAGTCACACAGCGGCTGTTGATATAGTTGACAAGTGGCAGGAGACATGGAGAACGTTGTGAATGCGGAAAGCTGTTGAAGACTCAAGACTACAGTCGGGAAAGTAAACCCACAGCAGTGACGTCAGTCTGATTGCTAACAAATGGCCATAATGTAAGTAACCAGTGAAATCCAACATTTTGTGAAATAAGGCTACATAACATCATGTCCAGACACTGAATCGCTAATGGTCCATTTACAAGTGTCTCAGCTCAGTTTATATGTGCCTATAGTGTTCCAATAATCGTATATAATGTAATCATTTGACTGCATATAATTTGGTGAAAAATATGAAAAAATCAGTTAAGGTATTTTCAATTCACCATAACTTCATTTTTTTTTCATTTTAACTCATCAATTTCATCATCAACTGTTCCCCAGATGCTCAAGATATAGATTGGCTGTAAAAGACACATGCTGATGAATGTTCTTCGCTAAAAGCTACCCGGTGTGCTCGACGAAGCTGATCGCCTTCATCATTTGTCCCTCTAAACCTGTAATCCCTAGAAAGGCATGTTGAACAAATCAGAGGTAAAACGTCAGTGTGTGGCCTTTCTCAATGTTAGTGCAGCTGATGTTTACCTAAATGACCCATATATATCCCCCATAATTATCCATATTTCTTAATTTTGCCATTACTACAGGTAAATACAGATAATGCAAATGTATTTCTGAGGTCAGTGCTGCCGTCCCCTGGCTAAATATACAATTCCTTATGGCCCTTTCTGCACAATAAAAACACATCACTTTGATATCGCTATTGGTGTAAAATTATTTGCTTCATACCATTAACGGTTCCAAAATACTTTTCTAATTCTTATCACTTACTTTCAGCAGATTAATTACAAAACTCATTTCCCTGTAGATAACTACATCTATTACCGTTTCCAGAAACATGGGTCGATACCAAGGGCAAGAAATACCAGTCAAGATCAGAAGTTTGTATTTACTATTCATGTCTCGGTGTAAAACTTAGGTAAAGAGTCTGCTCCATTATAATGCAAAAGATAATCATGTGATATGCAGACGTCAAAACTGGATCCTCTGTTTACAACTGTTTACAAATTAATCAGAGAAAAACTGTTAATATTGCAGCGATATTCTTTTAGCCTACATGTAGGAAATAAATGCTGTTTAAGTCTGTACCTATTGGTGCATGTCTGTACAGAAGTCAAATGATGATAACCTAAGTTTAGATGTTTTTTTATGATAATGGTGTCTTTTTATGGATCCTGGTGTTTTATATGATCCCCATGTTTATTGTGATCCTGATGTTTTTTTTTATGATACAGATGATAAATGTATTCTGAGCGGTATTATTGTACTATTCGTCTGTCCATCTTCTCCTAGACATATATTATACATAACACATAATCGAAGTCAGAGGAAAGCTCCATACTGCATATGATATTCAACATAGAACAAGAGTAATACATTTATTCAACTTTTTGACACTTCAACTCATGCTGTGAATTATGAAACCTTAGTTTAGATTGTAAGGCCAGGTCCCGGTTTCACGAAGCGCACTTAGCTAAGTATTCCCTTAACTGCGAAGACAACGTATGTTGAAGAGATATAAAGTGCACTTAGCTAACGGCTACTTAGCATTAAGTACGCTTCATGAAACCGGGCAGAGAGATCCCATCAGTTTGGTTCCCGAGTTCTTAAGCAGAAGAGTTTAGCTCTGAGGTGAAGTCATAGAAGTTGGTATTCTGAATCCAATCCATTAGGATACCCTGATCATTTCAATATGCGAATTAAGGATTTCCAATCCTTTCAAAATATTGTGGCATATATACGCTTATCCCTATGTGCTTCTTCACACCCGTACGCAAACACGTACAAGTGCAGTGTCCGTTGAAACGAATTGTATTGTCATAATTGCCTAATTTACATACACCATGCATACAAATATTTATTTCTTCACAGATAAGGGATTTATTTCAGAAACTGTTTCACTATCATTAGGCTCAGTGACGTTATCATTGAGTAATTTGCGTATGCAGTTTTTCGGTACTCAACGCTGCTCTTCAACAACACAATCGACAAGTGTGGAGTCGATCGGATGAATGCTTGTGGTGAAAATACATATAGACAGATATGCAGATGAGATTCCTTCCTTTAGAGTTAGATATACAGGCAAAGTCCAGTTTTGTCGAATCATTTCCGATTTATTTTAAAAAAAGTTGCATACAGGAAAATAGGACATAAACCCCATAGCGACAGCGCTTGAAAGCAAGACTGTTCACTTAGGCAAGTGAGATCATCGCGTCGTTCAGTTTCCTCATGTCCGATAACCTGCTTAAGGAGAGTTCTTTCTTGCAATAGTGGAAGAAGAAATCAGGACACTGCAAAATAAAAAAACAACACTGATTTGGTCTCATACTGGTAGTATCGCAGTAAATCCCAAGCATTTGTTATAGCGGTCTGTTTATGAGGTTGGATAGCGTTACGTGTTTAGCCTAGATACAAAATCCTATTAAAATATTAATGAGCCTTACAGTACCTAATTACCAATAAACCAAAAGCTCAAACTTTATCCTTAAACTATAACACAACATGTTATGCAAAATCTTAACAGCATAACAACACATGAACACTTCAAGCTAAGCAAATGGATTAGTAAAACTGACCTTGTTATAGAGAAAAAACAAGAAGTGCAGATCTTCAGCAGCCAATCGTCTTAGGGATTTGTTCCTACAATGCAGAATAAACAAGCGCATCCTACAACAACAGTTTTTTGGTGTCAAGTTCACGAATTATTAAATTTTTTACACTGCAACTGACTTGTGCTCAGAGATCAACATGAACATTAGGAAAACGATTTTAAAATTGGCACTATGTAATACTTCCAGTTACTGTGCAAATTTCCCTTAGCAATGTTGATCAATGAAGTCGCGATAGTGGCCAGCTATCTCAGTGCAATAGTGCGTAATAGACCTTAAAGTCTAGATGGAGGAAATCTGAGTGCCCGAGGTAAGCCCCACGACATAAGTCACCGAGCTTCGTAAGCTAGTGAAGAAGTTCCTAAGGTGTGACGTGTACAGGCTTGGTGGAAAAGAAGTGGTCACGCGAAACCCTCGGCCTTTTCGTATTTTCACCGAGAACAATGAAGTAAGACTAAACTCCCTATCCATAGCCAGTATTGATTCCTTACCTCAAATAACAAGGCTATATTTGTATATGTATAAATTATTTATAAATGGCAGTCACATACAACACTCACGCGTACAGTTCATGCTCAGCCAACCAGATCGTGATCTCCTTCCTTGTCCATTCCCGAATGTCAGAGCCCGCTCGATCAAGAGAGTCCATATCCTTCACCTTAAAAGACAAGTCAACTACGGCTAAGGAAAGAGCTGAACAGAGAAACACCTCGAAAAAAGCATTGAATATTTTTTAATTTAGCTCAGACTGTTTTGCGACTTTGCGTAGAGCATATACATTCCTAGGCAACATTCCACTTTCATTTATTTGATTTCATTATGTTTGCTTCTATTTACATTGTGTTTACAGGTAATATTACGGTTTTTCTGGTCACTAATCGCACCCTTTCGCCTCACACCGCCTGAGGAATAGGAGCAGAGCTGCGATATCAGCTATAATGATCATCCCATGCCAGTTAAGATTACATCTTTATAATATTAACTTATGCTAGGTAGTTAATATGCCAACTGTTAGGCCCTCCATCTGCCATACACCCCATATAGTCGCACGTGAGTGGCATTTGATTTAACTAGGGCACATGTATATAGCGCTATGGGCAGTACTATGTTAGTTGTTATAAACTTTGTGAAATGAAATTGCAGACATTGGCTGCGTAGTTTTGTCATTTATGTGACTATTGGTCACGGACAACTTGTCTCTCGTGGGCTAATGTGGAAAAAATGTAACTGAAATAAATAAAGCGTTAAAATAAATATGTAAATGAATGAATGAATAGATAAATAATGATCTTGTCGATGCAAAAGTTGAAATCCAAGTTCTGGCATCTAATGATGTGGAAAGGTTTACACTACGTCATGACTGGTTTTCTTGACTACTAATGGTTTGATCACTCTTTTTGGCGCCAGTGAAAGGCATATTAAGTATATGTCAAATGAAAGACTCTAAAACACTTTCAACCTACCAGTGCTAAAATGGGTTGGAATCATTACCTTCCATACTGTGGTGTTTTCTGACGATGTCACGACCATTGTGGTCACATCAAGTTCCTACCGCTTAACACGCATACACTGTTATACATCTACATATGCATCCCAAATGTATACACATACAGACAAATGCTTTTGCCCAATGAACAATGAAGATATTTCAAGCAAAATTCGTATGTGACGTCCACTTGGTCCCAGACCACCGTAGAAGGTAGACCTAATGTTCTGAAAGCACTTTAGTCCAGTGGGAAAGTTCTAATGAAAAGTGGATGTGTTTAATGATCTTTCATCTGATATCTACTTGTACTTCATTTCTCTGTTTCCTGTGTCGTTGGCTTCTTTCACTGGTGTGTGAAGAGCGTTGTAAATGATGTAGCTCCACCCCAAAGCACGAGAGCTGACCCGTACAATAAAGGTTACCTCAATAACCACGGAACCAACCGGAAATCTTTCTGGCCCTTGACAAATGGACTCCTGTCTACAAAATCTGTTTGTAGTTCGACCTGTTGCATACACTCTTTTGACGCCAATTGGAATAGCGCAATCCGATGCGGTAATGTAAGGAGAAAGTCATGTAGCTGGACTGCTTATGGAAAATGAACGATGTTACAGGTTTACGAAATTAAATGTAGCCAAATATTTACATTTTTACTGATACGCTGCTCAAAGTAGTGTACTGTGATAACTGGAGAGTTGTCACACTGCTCAAGCATATGTGGCAATATTACAAAAATTGAAACGAAAAGTGTTGGTACAATAGGGTAAGCAGAACCAGACAGCATGGATCCACAAGATGTTAGCATCTAGGTCAACATGGCCAACACGTGCTGACTTCAGTTGGGAGGATATCCTTGTTGGAAGGTTTGCTCGTTGTTTAATAATTTTTCTTCTCGTCGGGAATGGAGATTGCAGTCCTATATGCGACAGTTATGTTGCGAATACTCCGGTTGTACATGGTTGGGTCTCTCAGCAACCTGAGGATGGACGTGGGTTTCCCCTTGTCCCAATATATAATGCTGACCGCCATCGTACGAGTCAAATATTCTTGAGTACCTCGTAAAATTCCAATTAGATCAATCAATGATATGCCGCGAATAGATTTCACACTCATGAATAAATTGTGGGCTACATAGTTTTTTTCTTTTGCTAGTTATAAGAAAAAGTAATAATAGATTACCATTAGGACTATGAACCAACTTACCGCTTTGCCTCTTTCGCCCAGTTCGCGAACCAATTCTTTCATTTTATCCTCAAAGCAGTTATCCGGAGTAAATTCAAAGTAATGCTTTGTGCCTGCCAATATACCCAGCCAGCCATCTGGTGTGTATCCGGCCTGCAGCTGCAGGGGAACCAGATCCTTACCAAGCTTGAATGCATACTCGGCCTCTGTCAGCAAATAAAAACAGGTACTTCATTCTCACGTGTCCATCGTACTGTAAGAAACCATTCAACGGAAGACAATTGCATTGGAAAAAGCGCAATCTTACATGTGAAGAAAACCTATAAAGAGATACACATTGGAGGTAAAAAAAATGTTTCCTCCACAGCTATATAAAAATCAGAATGGATAATGGGTTTAAATCTCAAGTGATATATATCTAATTTCTTTCGAAAAACTAGAACAGCAGTTTTTGTGAGCTGTAATTACTTTTTCCACTTGGAATCGAATTCATGCAGAGACGATTACCTGTTCTGCACGCCAAACTCTCCTTGTAACTTTCTGACATGCAAACGAGAACGACAGTGGCATTTTCCACTGCCTCGGCCATTGCCCCCAGAGTAGAGCCTGTCAGGTTGTCCACATCCATCCACATATTATACCCAGCTGACCGCAAGTGATCCCTTATCTGAAATATCGACGCGATCGGCTCGCTAAATATCACTACATGCTGACACCGGTCAGGTTAAATGGCACTGTTTCCTCATAACATTCAATGGAATAAATGAATCGCCCAAATCCTTTCATTCCGTATAAGGTACACAGACAGGGACATATACATATGCACAGACAAAACACAGCGTTCACGAAGAACAACATTGTAAATAGTTGCTAGAATATCGAAGGCATTATAAACTATGTCCGCAGTCCTTCATGGTTAAAAGAACAGACCCCATATTTAGAAAGTACACATTGTCTGCAAGGCAACTTTTGACATTTTTTACAAATGGATTAAAACGGAAATAAACGTTGAGGTGATACAATGGACCATTGGACAATATTGAAGCCCAGTGACACGACAGATTATTTTAGCTGCAAAACATCCTTTGATTGCTATATGTCTATTTATTTATTTCTTTATTTATTTATTTATTTGATTGGCGTTTTACGCCACACTCAAGAACATTTCACTTATACGACGGCATTATGGTGAGAGAAAACCGGGCAGAGCGCGGTTGAAACCCACGACCATCGGCAGGTTGATGGCAGCCCAGCATGAGCTGGACTTGAACGCACAGCGATCGCATTGGTGTGAGCCTTCAGGGTCATTGCGCTGCGCTAGCGCGCTAACGGACTGAGTCACGAAGGCCCCCACTATATGTCACCTGTATCTGTATTGGAATCATAACAGTTACAGCATGTATAGCGGCAAAAAAAAGAATTTGTGACGTCACTGTGCTTCAATATGGTCCACTCACGCCTTGAGTTATTCATTATTATAAACACAGGCCATGTACAACGATGGGTCTGAAGCAGTATATACCATCTCTTTACTTCATGTCTTTCGTAGTGTTTAAGAATAAACACCAGGACGCGCTTATTAAGTGTAACAGAAATGTGTTCCAATTTAAATGCCAAAACTTTACTTTTAGTGTGCAGTGTGTTAAAGCTTCCAGATTAAGTAGAAAAAGCAGCCCGTGGCACAGCCGGGCATGCGATAACTATCTTATTTAGAATGTCCCAAGCAGTCTATTAACATGTATTTAATGTTTTTGGAATTGCACAGTACATACTATGGTGTACTTAATGTAAACATGATAAAACGACAGAGCATAAAAAGTAAAACCCGGGCGACAACGACAGTGTGGTAGTTTGCAAATGGTCACGCGTGTCCAGTGAAATATGGCTTTTTATCAACTTACTTCACGGTTTTATGCAAAGTGATCATCTCAGTGTTTAATAGTAGGAATTTCAGCTGTGTTCACACCTCTCGTCGTTCGACATTAAACTAAGCTTGTTTGACATCCGCGAACGTTCACACTTCTCCAAACTAGTTCTGATCAACTACGAATTCTCCCCTGATCCAAATTACGTGTAGATGCGATATTGTTTCAATAGGTGTCGAAAAGGTGTATGGCGTTACCGGTAAAATCCGGCCTCTTGTCCCTTTACCTCAGTTAAGGTTTTATTCGAACTGTTCATGTAAGTGTTAAGAAGAAACAATTCACACACCCCTGGCACCATGGCTTAAGCTGAATTTGTTTAAAACAACTGCAGAAATGTTAAAATGCAATATACTAGACGTCAACATATGTATACACTAACATGAAAACAAGGCCTACCTTAAGAGCTATCTTCTGATTATCCCAGCTATAACTCATCATAACGTACTCAGACTGGGTGTCCATCTCGTGCTCAAGTCGGGGGCCAATGAATGGAGCAGGAGGGATTGTCTGCTTAGCCGTATCTACAGACACAGAATAATCTTAGACATCGAAGTCGCAACAATGTATTCCGGAAGTAGTCATTCTATTATTATGTAAATACCAGTATTTTTTACATTTGTGTTACATCAGATTTTTTCAAAAGACTCTGCCTGAGGGATAGGCCCATTTCTCACGAACACTTTCATATACGACGACCTTAAGCCTCGTCATCAGCAACAGAAATATTTTGAACAAAATGCAAACAATTTATAGTTATTTGTACCCAATGAAGCATTAAAGCCAACATAGTGGGCGAAGGCCTCCAAAGATTTGATTAATTTATTTATTTGATTGGTGTTTTACGCCATACTCAAAAATATTTCACTTATACGACGGTGGCCAGCATTATGATGGGAGGAAACCGGGCAGAGCCCGGGGGAAACCCACGACCATCCGCAGGTTGCTGGCAGACCTTCCCACGTACGGCCGGAGCGGAAGCCTGCAGGCCTTCAAATAGTGTGAAGAGTGAAAACCTTGGTGTTTAATGTCATTACCTCCCTTTTCAAGTACCCAAATTGTTCCGGTCGCCAGGTGGCGCATTTCATCATCCTCATGTCTATCGCGGATATTTTTCAAATTGTCCATCAACCGGTGATAACTCTGTAATTTAAGTTTAAAATGAGATCTGACATCGAGTAATCAGTTTTAGAATAAATTTATTCATAAATGCACGGTTGCATATTTTTACGTCCGTTCCGTCTGTGTTTCTGTTTGGCTGTCAGTCATTTTAGACATTAAGGAAGTTAAATATATGATTTGGACGGAATGTTGTGCACAAGTTGGCCATGGTCTAAGGTCTATTCGTGATGATCAGGATTTCATATCGGAAATTTTCAAGTTACGCGTTTTCTCTACCGACGAACTGGACAGAAATAAAGAGTATTGTCCCTTTGTCTGCAGTTGGGGATTTCTAATTGTTTCTGTTTTAAGCTATTTATTTTTCGCACATGAGGCTGTGTAAAATAAGAAATGATCTAGACATGCCTGCATATGAAACATTTACCTTTGAGGACTGTTCAGAAACCGTGTGACAATTTGAAGCACAAGTGAAACTTTTGTTGGTGTGTACATATATTATGTACCTATCAAACAGTAATTAGCCTCCGTGATCTACGCCCATTGTCCATCACTCATTTGCTGAGGCAAACTAGGTACAGATAATCTCCAAGGAAATAAAAACTGACCATTGCATGATCCTAATAACAGTACAACTGAACATTTGCACGTGGAATCGTACAAACTGGTGACAGCAAAAGCATTTCAATCTCATATTCAGATATTGCATATACACCAGTGTACACTGAGCAGAAAACAGACCGTGAATTTCTCACCCTCAGCATTTCACGGTTTTCCTCGAGGAAAGCCAGCTGCCACACTAACTTGATGGCCGGCTTTTGCTCCTCTACGGGACCAGATTCTACGATATTTTCAAGTAAACTCAGTACGCCCTTCTTGGCCATCAAAGCTTTGTTTTCATCTGCTCGTGACAGACCCAGCAGGCCGTTCAGGATTTCGGACACTGAGAAACCCTGCGCTACGTCCCCGTTCTTGCCAATGGCCTCATTTAATAATCCCATGATGAAGTCGAAGCTGGAATCGTCGGCCAGAAGAAGGTGATTCTCGCTGTCATCGACGATATAGGACAAGGTCAACAGTGTCAGAATCTTTATGACTGAAAATATACCGCCGGAAAGTGAAATTCATTTTAAGCAACAGCAATTAAAGTTCTTATGTAAACTATTTCAAAAACAATGGTCTTAGGGTAAATATTACCTTAAAGTGAAAGACAGCGCATGTTCAAAGTTCATTTTGCCAAAAAGGCTGGACCATATTATGTTTATATCTGTAAAGTATTTTTTCTATACGCTGCTACGACAGTTGAAACTGACATTTGACCTTGCCCCGTCGTGTAATATGAAACGCCGCCATTCTGTCTGAGCTGTGACGTAATTCTTTAAAAGCGCGGAACACTCGTCACCTAAGACCGTAGTAAGCTGTTAGAGTTGCGTTTGAAACTTAAGTATATCTGTAAATTTATAAATGATACAGAAACTTACTCCACAATACAGTGGTCCGGAAATATTTTGCAGTGTTGCTCACACCAGTGTTAAAACATATAACATTAAAACGGTGTCCTGTCCCTATGTTATTAAATGTTACATTGACAGACAACTCAGAACATTTACGTCACAGCTTATCAACAGCTGATATCTCCCATCTCTCCGATTGGTCAGTGTCTCATTAGTTTAAAAACATGGGCGCCTTCAGATCGCCAGTCGGGAGCAAAATACTCCTCCCTTCGAAGTAAGATAATTCAGCAACGAATTCATATAAATTCAAGCAGTGTTTTGCATTCAAGAGAGAATTGTTTAATTTGTTTAATAAACTGTGCCTCAGGCATGAGCTGTCTTTCACTTTAATAAAATAACAGATATCTGAGAAAGCCAAGGTTCACTGGGCAACATGTTTTAAAGATATGTAAAATAGTCAACCATTCCATGCTGCTCTCCACTTCATTAATGAAATGAGCAAGTAAAATTGTGCAAACAAACGGTGATACATATAACGCCCAGGACTGAGAACGTCGGTATAACAGCAATCTAAAACAAAAATACAAGTTAGACTTGGTAGCAAGGCTACCAAATAGGTCGCTTGAAACAGACAGATGAATGCATAACTTGAGTTTATAAATATTAAGTACCAGTACTTTTTGATACCACCCATAACATTTGCCTAAAGTATGAATTATATACAAGTATTGCATGATGTGGAGTGGAATATCGCCATTTGTCTCCTCGAGACAGTTCATATACAAGGAGCATATACAAGGGGCAATGCGAGTTGCAAATGAACTGTCCAATAAACTGCCAGAGGCAGAAAACCTTTCTACCGCTGAGAGAACTTTTCCACTGCAGAGCAAATCTTTTCTGCCTCACAGAAAAACTTTACTGGTGGAGAAAAACCTCTATAAATGTTAACATATTTTTAATGGAACTTATTGCCGCCACTTATAATATAAAAGGGAATTTAACATTCAATGTTGAATAAGGCTTCATATTTATGTAGCAAGCATAAAAATATGCATTTATCCAAATCTTGTTTGAATACCCAAGTGTCCGAATATTAGAAAATGCTACATCAAAGCCAAGATTAGATCAACAAAGTGAAAATACCCCTATATACCCCCTACACTGTAAATTTCGATGTTTAACTTATAAACACATTTATGCATTAGATATTAAACACTTGGGCATTATAGTATAGGCGGATATACATTTTTTTTAGACACTTACGTTTAATACTTAAATATATGTGTTTATTTATTAAACACGCTTGTTTGAAGTTTAATCACCTATTAAAAGCGTTGGGTGTTACTCATTTTACAGTCTATATATCATTTCAGTTACTGCGACGACAGGTATGACAGACAAGCGAATTATTATAGGGAAAGACCTCGTAAAAATGAAATTATGGTGAGTGAAAATACCATTAAAACAGATGACTGTGTTTATTTTGGTGAAAAAAATTAAAAAAAATTCAGTGACGCTATTTTCAGATGCAGTTTTTAAAGGTCTTTTCACTTACCCTAAGTTCATTTTTACGAGGTCTTTCCTTTTAAAGAAAAGGTGGTAGGTTAAGTCTAGTAACTTGGATCAGAGGTTTTGGTGAAATGATTTCACGTTGAAGGTGACAGGGAGAAAGACGAGGTATGGAAATTCATGTACCTAACTTTGGTGAAATTAGGTATAACGTCAGTAACCGCCATCACCTGAGCTAAGAGGTTATTCATTATTAGCATATGAATTTTCATATTATTCCCCATATCAGCTTGAGACCACCTCCAGTAATAACCTTTTGTAATAATTCAGAGAAAATTCTAGGCCACCGGTTGGTTTATCTGCCTTTTTATAGGCTACCGTATTCGCAAAACAGACAACCGATAGTCTCGCGCCTTGATTTTTTCTGTACGCTTACGGAATCAAGGATTCTCGCGCTGGTCGATAGCAACGCTTGTTAGCAATGTGCGAGTCAGTAACTTTTCTTGCCTTTATTTTTGAAAGCGTTCTAAAGTTTCAGTAGTTACAACAACAATAACGTGTAGAAACGTTTTTCTTAGCATCTTTTTAAGACAATTAAATTGAAAACCCTTGCAAAATGAATCGAAAATGGCTACTTAGCAGTCCACTTAAGGCAAGTATTTTTTTATCTGCGCCGTAGGCCCTAAGTGCCCTGATCTGAGCTTTACTCGTCTCAACGTGTGAGCCGTGAAGTCTTTCTCGACTTCAGTGGCAAAGCGTTTGTGAAAACGCGGCGTGTTCTGGCCCACGTAGCGGTATTAATTCAATGAAAGTCGTCCGAAAAGCCCTGTATTGTGATAAATTCGTTATACCAGCGTCTTGCGTTGGTATACAGCCTGATATTTCGTCTCAAAAATCAATATTTCCACTCCCCCTTCGGGCTTATGAAAATATTAATCTTCTCGACGAAATATCAGGCCGTATACCCACGTAACAAGCTGGTCTAACTTATAATACCAACGTCCGAAATACATGCAGTGCCCCGAGGAACTGGGTGATACATAAATGGTACAGTTCGCGTCGCACAACAGAGCCAGTTTGTAGGCGCTATGTTAGAAAATTCACCTGTTACCTGGCATGGAAAGCAGGCTATTTCCACCTAGGTTTAACGAATACGGATAGGGAACAAGATCTCATGTGATGTTGATGAGTCTACAGACGAAATGCACGATTTGAAGTCTACCCTAGATTTGGTGAATAAGTTTAAGGTATGATAGCTAATTAGCTTGTGTTGATTGCAGTTGCAGTGTCTGTTCTCACCAGGAGCAGGTGACTGCAGGTATGGTATAAGGCAGCTGGACACGCTATGTTCCCGAAAGTACGGCCTGTTCTCCGAAAGCATGGCGCAGATACAAAGGGTCACTAGATTGGAGACCAGCGTGAAGTTATTCTCCTGAAATACAATACACCATAGCTGAATGAAGTCAACATTTTGACGTGAAGAGAAATATTTCATATATTTATTTCACTTTACATATATGTGCTCATTTCACTTCTATTATTAATTACCGCATTATCGTTGATTTTCTGATTTCTCAATACCAGTGCGTATTTCTACACTAATTAAGCATATATATCTGCTCTGGAACAATTCATTAGGTAATGTATTGTGCACAGATATTCATGAAATTTGACTAGAATTTACGAAGACGCCTTGTAAACCATTTTTACCTTTATATACTGGATCCTCTTCGTCATTTCTTGTAACTCGACGGCCATGTAGCCGATGTAGTCTGTCTTGGCGAGAGACCTGGCGAAGTCCTCGCTCATGTCAGCACATGTCCACAGAAGGCTTCTGATAGTGAACATGAGTGGGATTGTGCCCTCGGCCGTCATATTGTTGAAGGTGTGGTCCTTACAGGACCGAGCTCCAATATGGCCCAATAAGTAGGTGTAATACCCAACCATGTAGTGTGGTAGTTTAAGATTTGTCAGATAGCATCCCATAAGCTTTCTCTGCTCTGGCTCAGCAAAATAATCCAATGGCCGACCGATGAGCTGCTCCAAAAAGTTATCAATCTCACCGAAAGCCTTAGGCTCGCGCACCTGTCTGAGCAGTTCTCCGCAGACGTAAAAGTTGTACAGAACCACGGACATGTTAGGGAAACGTTTTCGAAGCTCCTTCACCTCGTCATTTTCTACCCGCCACGAGTCCTTGGCCAGGTCCACGATTTTACACAGGCGAAACTGTGGTCTCACGCCCGTGATTTTCCTGTCCGGTTTGTAGACTGCTCCTCCCAGTTGCTTAATGATGGCGCGGAAGCTGTCCTTCCAGCGCTGTCGGGGGTTCATCTTGTGTCTGTACCTAACCTCCTCCCCGTCATCTCTCATGTCCTCCATCGTCTTTGGCACAAGGGAACTCTATACAGATAAACATAAGCTACGGATGAACCTCAAACAGTTGAAGGAAGAATTATAGTGCTGATTTAGTAGGGTTGAAAAGTGCCGTGTTGGTAGAGGCCACATGTCATTGTTCAGTGAAGTCACGTGATCGATACTCCATGTAAACCCGAAAATTTATCATTTGCTATGTTAAAAAGTATTAAAGCTTTGTCTACTGAAATATGTGGCAGATCTTTGAAGAAAGTTTCTATTCATGAATTTTTCAACGAGGTTTGATGGACGGCTTATGGGAATACTCCTAATAAGTATTTTCTAAATCTTATAATTATATTTATTTATTTGATTGTTGCTTAAAAGAACAGTCCACATGCAGATTGTGCATCATCTGCAAGGCCATTAAGTATGGATTCCTAATATGGCATCTTTTTACCGAGATTAAAATGCAAACAAAAACCGAGGTGCTACTGTCGACTTTTTGGATCATATTGAACAGGCTGAAGCACAGCGACCTCACGATTTGTGAAAAACAAACATTTGAATTACATCAGGGACCATATTTATCATTTAAAACAAAGTCATATCACAACCGAGACAAACCGAGAAAAACACTTCTCCTTAAAACCTAAACTCAGTGAAATTATAGACCTGTATCTCTACTGCTAAAAAATTATCATCTCTAAAAGTAAGCATTAAATATACAGAGTTTTAAGTTTGCACCTTGGCTGATATCACAAGTATAATTTATACAAAGAATAACGTGAAGCTAGCGCCATGAAAGTCTGCAGTGACAAACGATAGCACCGCGTCTTTCACTCTTCAATGAAAACTACTGTCTGCTTCTCTTGCATGAATTGTATTCGACACTGTTTTGGAAAATGGTCTTGCTATCATTGATCCGGAGCGTTTCCATTGTGGCTGCTGGCTGGTATACGAATGTCTGCTTCGATGCCTAGATTAAGAGACTGCTGTCAAACCTAACTCGCAGATAACAGATGTGACTTGTAAGGCTAGCACTGTGGCACGAAAAAACACTCGTCTTCTCACAAATTTGTCACAAAATCACAAGAGTAGATACAGCTATGTGTTATATAAGTATGGAAGCATAGAGTACATGTACGTCAGGTTTAAATTTTTCCGTACAAATGCCGATATAAGCCTGCAGAAGTTATTCGAACTGGCATTTGAGCGTATAGCATTTAGTTTCAATACAAGGCTTCCATCTTTCATTTCACCGCTCCATTCAAACTTCAGTTTGGGGCTCCATTCAAACCCCGAAATTAACGGGGCTGGACAGTGAATTCAAGGACAAATAAGGTACCAGACTTTGGTCTTTGCTCATGAGTCTGTATTTGGGTGGAGCACATTTCGGATATGCATTATTAATAGTATACTCGCATTGGGTCTCCCATACAAAATCTACAAGATTTGAAAACTTTGCATCAGGAGTCGTTGAATTCGCGCCAGAACTCCTTTGATATGTAATAATAGCTATATGCAGTAAGCTACAGCTTTCCACTGAAGTTGTGCATAGGCCCCGTAGTCCGTTTGTGGGAAACAAATTTCATAACTATCCAATCTCGCTGCAATCCCTGTTTTGCTCTCCATGACAGCCACATTTTGTTATATGTACAAAAGAGTTAATTATGCTCTACACTCGCTGGAAGTCTCATATTACCCGAATATTTTAAAACAATCTGTATGATTTGCAACAATCGAACGGAATTGTTTTTGTGTGCGTGTGTGTGTGTGTGTGTGAATATGATCAATTTAAACAAAAAGTTTATTCAGAAAAGATTCTGTGTTTTGTCTTCTAAGTTAACGGAACAAAGGTTTATCATCTAATATATATTGTATTAATATGTATTTTTTACTTATAACAGAAAACTCACCGTTCGCCTGTATACCAACTCCACCTGCAATGGTTTGACAAAGGAGTAACTGGTCCCTCTAGCTGGAGCTCTAACTCAGAATCTCTCCAGCAACAGGTTTCTATGCCCAGTGGTTACTGATTATTATATAATAACGATAATATTATACTTGCATAGTCCCATGTGGATTAGGCATAAGCTGAGAATAACACATGTCAACTCAAGGCCAGTTGGGATTAAGTGTGTTGCAACAACTGCCATGTTAGCTAATAATGTATACATAGTGCAGACCACAAGTGTTAACTGGGACAAGACCATTCTTGCTCTGTGAGTTTGAATGTTATATCTGCATGTGAATGGAAAATCTGACGTACCGGTACCGGCTTAAACCAAAGTCAGTGGCACTAAAATGAACTAGAAGCTGTCTTGGCATGCCTGGTGATTGGTGGAATAATGTATTCCAAGCATTCGGGAAACTATGAACAAAATAGTCATAGTCAAAAAGTGACTATGTCAACTGATTGAAAACAATTCAACACCCAGCACTTATCAAAGATCAACATTAGGAGACCATTCTTTTCAGTCATGACCATACCGTTAACCATTTTTCTCACAACCTTCTTGACCTTTGATCCTCCAGCAACTTAACTGCTTCTGATCATGGAGTCCAAATTCAAAGCTGATTTAACAACAACGCCTTTTTTATGCCTGGTCACCATGTAAGTCGTGGGTCTATTGTGCAGCCGCGAACAATGCCTTCTGTTTATCATTCGTTAACTGAACTATCTTTACACATAAATCTCATATATTAGAAATCAACTTATATTCCCTACAGCTGTGTAGTGACCACTTTTTGTGGATATAACCACGGAAATATAGTTGCCCGAAAGGTCGATATCGAATCATGTAAAGCATATCTACCTACTATGTAGGCCTAAGGAAGTAAACAGTCCGTGGGGGCACTATCCTAGCCTGCCAGTGGGGTTTCAGGGTGGAGATTTCAAACTGGACCTTCTCCTAAACAAGGAGGTCCAGTTTGAAATCTCCCGTCTCCGTAATAAAGCGGTGAAACATAAGGTCACCACAGACCAAACCCAAAATGCCTTTGAAACCCTACTACAAAGGATGCCAAATGCAAAAATTCAGGTGAAATTAACTGAAATTTGTCTGACGGAAATCTTTGATGACGAGGAAAAGTCGAAGGCCATCTGGCAAAACAAAAAGGCATGACAGAGAGAGGTCATACATGTTCCACCTCACAGAAGAAGCTCTCCCCCCCCCCCCAACCCCATCAATTTCAAAGCTGGGAATATGAATACCCAAAACAACAGATTCAGACGTCAACCAAACCATACACACAGGGACCATTTTTTAAACCAAGGCGACGACACAGACGAAAGGAGAATAGAAACCAACTAAGGCAAGCAGAGGAAGCAAGATGGCAGATATCAACATCGACAGACCAAAAGATAACAAACTTATCTTTAGTGATTCTTAATGAAAATGAGGTAAAATTATTGAGCAAAGGCGTCAAATTTACCCCTACTACTCATGGAAATCCCATTGAGTTGAAGAAGGACATTTCTGATTTAACACCTACAGGAATATTTTTGTGATGTTGAAAATGATGACATTTCATTGGTAAAAAAGAAGGGCACGTTCAATCCCCCGAGAGGCCGAAACCATAAATTCGACACATTTATGCATTTCGGAAATTTCGGAAAACCATGACAAATAGACTATAAGACTGATAGAACAGCTTGTTGAAACACTTGGCAAGAATCTCAGAATGACTTTCTAACAAAATTTGAATGTAAAAGTAGTCAAATTTCTGGACTACCAAAGGTACACAAATCACAGGAAATAATAGAAGATGTCAAACAACCAAATTCCGAGTTTATTGCTACTCCTAATCCAGCAAGTCTTACATTTAGACCCATTATTGCTGGACCAGGATAGCCCTACGAGTGAACCCAGCGAACTTCTTGATATTTTGCTGAAACCATTCAATAATCGTGTACTTTCTTACTTCAGAGACGATCTTGATCTTTTAAAATAAATTTATTTTATAAAACAATGCTATTCAATTTGGGAACAAAACTTATACCCAAACACTAAATGTAGGTACAGCCATGGGAACCAAGTTTGCCCCTACCTATCCTACATTAGTGTTGGGCTATTCAGAAACCAAATTATAGAAAAATTGTGAACAAAAATTCAGTACTGAAATTTCAAATTCTATGAAACAGTCATTCAAACGGTATTTAGATAACTGCTTCATACTTTGGAAGACTAAACTTGGAGATGTAAAATCATTTCACCAAATGTTAAATGACCTTGATGATAACATACAATTTAGCATGGAAACTAATGAAAATGAACTGTCTTTTCTTGACATCTTACTAAAAAGAAGAGATGGTAAAATAATAACTGACATATAGTACAGCCCAGCAGATACCAAATGGTATCTACCATTCAAATCATGTCACCCAAGGCACACAAAACCCAAGCACGGTATAATTTAGCCACACGAATATGTACCAGTGTTGCAGACAAGTCTCTGTGTGATATAAGATTAAAGGAACTCAGGACTTTTCTGCTAAATACGAATTTTCCTGTAAAACTTATTGATGGAGGGATTGAAATAGCTTGTTCCATTGGTCTACACATTTTATATCTACATTTACACTGATCTATCACCTTTATATCCACATTTAACCCCAACAATGACAACATGTATCCCTTTATTCAAATTAGCATAATGAATTAAAGGATGTATGCCCTCGATACGTCTAACAGTGGTCCATCTACAAAACGAGGGGTATATCCCTATCCGCATCTAGGCACTGCCTAGCCTTTAAAATCTGCGCGCCTCAAACAGCAATGATTAGCCGAGGGCATCGCATGCCGCAGCGGTTTTAAAACGCTTGTGTCCATATCGGCTGCCCTATACTCTACCGTGAGGCGATGCGGCCTGGTTTTTGAACCGGCCCTTCACGCCCGCGAAACAAGCCTAACAGAGGCCTAAATTGTTATAAAACTCTTTCCTGAAAACATACATGACTACAAAACATGTTACTTAGCACATCTAAGGTAAATTCGTAGTTTGAGACTGCCAGAAAAGTGCTTATTGTTGTCACGCGTTCAAGACGTCGGAATGTTTCAGGCCTTAGGTGGGCAATGGAGGCCGGAATAAATTAGATAGGCTAAATGAAATGGTATGTACTCACCAAGGTTTCCAGAGAGTAGATTTATTACAGTTTTAGGCTTATCTTAGGAATGTGTTTTGACGCAGAAGGCCGGCCTAAAAGTCAGATCTCATCGCCGCATGGTAGAGTACAGGGCAGGTATCAGACGTAGAAATTGAGCGAAGGCATTATTTCTGATGCAAATTCCAACGTCTGAGAAACCTCGGTGTAGGTTTAGCGATGCAGGGTTTGACAAGCCTACTTCTATGCAAAGCCAATGAACGGGCGAAGTGGGGTTAAGTCAGAGAAATTTTTTTCGCGGAGTTTAATCGCCTAAGGTAAATTTCAGAAACTGTTGAAAATAGATCTCAACGTTTACTTTACTTGAATTATAACTACAGCGGTGAGGTCTATTTTAAACAATTTCTGATATTTAACAATCCCGGGTAAATATCATAAATTGTTCAAAACAGACCTCAACGTTTAATTTAATTAAACTACAGGTACAGTCGGCTTGAGCTAAGAGAAGGGACACTACCGGTTTTCATATGCAGAACTCTTCTGCAAAAGAGGTAATTAAAGTGTGCACTACAACAACAACAACTAACCAGTATTGTACATGTGCCAAGTCAGTTTGGATATTTTACTGCAGCGAAGTCTAACACGGCCAAGTGACAGTCAACGGTCAGTATCTTGACTGACTTCTTTTTGTAATGGTATGGCTGATTACATTGATACAGCTCCAGGAAGACCTTGACTCTGTACTGTAGGCTTGTCTTTGGCCATTTGGGTTGAGGAGTACTTACAGTCAACACACATTGGTTGGCTTAGCCGCAACTGCTCCGACGGATACTGACCTAACATACATACCATCGTCGCAAATGCCACCCGCTCAGCTGAATAGGTCACCGACCGCTATATTGTCATTTTCGCGATTGAAGTTCCATGTGATAGAAGAGGCGTACCTTGTTGATTTTAGCGTTGGTACATACAATATTGGAAACGGAGGTTGATTTGTGCAAGTGAGAACGTGGTGGCCAGTGACATGTTCAGGTGGGCAAGTGGGAAGTATTTCGTTCAAAGCGAGTCACAGCAGCGATGTGAGAAAAATATGAGTGCTCTTCCCTAGTGTTTCTACTTCACGTAGAGTGCAGCTGTAGAGGCGCGCCCTGCTGAATTGAACGGTGCAAGGACAAACTTTTAGCTTTGAATCGGGTAGCATTTGCAACGATACGTACTTTAGTTCAGTAACAATCGGAGCAGTTGCAGGTATTGTTTCCCTGGGCATTGCGGGCCAAGGTGCACAGATATATTCCCGCTCCATTCTCTTTGAACAATTCCCCCGCCCCTGATTAAATTCCCCTGTCCTTGACAAATTCCAACTGGACAATTTCTCCCCATTATATACAATATGAAACGTGCAAAGCCTAAAACCGAACGTAGTGCAAGCCTACATGATAGGCACAGTAAATACTAATCTATGTTTAGGCCCTGAAACAGTGATGAAGCCAAGAATTTTTCAAATATATAATTGTGTTGCTGCATGTGGTGCATTTCTGCCATCTTTCTATTAGTAATTTAAATGAGCCAAAAATTGATTGTACTGCAACGTCTATAATGTGACAATGTATCAGATTTTATGCTCTAGCATCGGGCTGTCTTGTGACACTATTATGATGAGCTGGTGAAAAGGAACATTTGACGTCAATAAAATGACATGACAGTCCCATTTCGGGTTCTTATGCCAACTTCGGTAGACTGTAAGCCTCTAGAAACCAATGCGCTACTTGAAAAGAGTAATCATGATTTTGTATTGTAACGCAGTGAAAATCAAAAGCATTTAGCGCAGATACATTTTAGATTCTGGAGCATTTGACACTTTTTGTTGTTTATCCCATTATGCATTTCACACAGCAAATAGCAGATGCAGAGAGTATCGGCGACCATTTTAGACCAAGTTAGATGAAGTTCACAGCCAAATGGAGTTACAGGACAACTATAGGCCTCTCTTCGCGCGGTTTGGCCTTCAGCCTAGCCTCACTATGTGAAAATATAAATATACATGAAATATAAATAT
Organism: Acanthopleura granulata; assembly: GCA_016165875.1. NCBI lineage: Eukaryota > Metazoa > Mollusca > Polyplacophora > Chitonida > Chitonidae > Acanthopleura > Acanthopleura granulata. Next base: position 28,817,106 of record JABBOT010000005.1, on the reverse strand, counting down.
AGTTATTGCCAGTAAAACTGCACAGCAACCAGCAGATGGCTGTGGGGTGGCTCTGCTTGGTTTCCTCCCACCATACACTGCATATGCCGGCGGCTGGCACATAAGTGATATATTCTTGAGTAAAGAATAAAACAGTAATCAAATAAATAAATAAATAAAAATGCACAGGTAGAGCATGTTTTGTGCCATTAAAAATACATTGGGTAGAACTTACAGAGTACTTAGCACAAAAGAGACATCCAAACAGACTGTTGAGGTTCTTCTAGTCAGATAATGACTATGTAAGGTAATGCACCTGATTCAACAAGTCCAACATGCATGCCATAGGGCAGGGTGTTGAGCAAACCTTTAGTACCCCTGGAGCTTATGTATATATAGGTCTTTATGGTTTACCTTTTAAGAACAAGAATTTTACCAGTAGTAGACAAAAAAGGTTTGAACAGGAAAGCATCCACATTGAAACAACTGATTATGGTTGAATTGTTAGAAGTTTATTTACCAAGATATTTTCTGAAGAAGACTCTAATTTAGCTGTTCAGGTGTGAATATTCGTAAGGTTATATTTAGATAAAGGTATAAATAACATGTGTAGATATATTTACATAAGGGGAGAGAATTGCCCTAGGGGGAGGGGAAAGTGTCCAGGGGAAGGAACGTCCTACTTTTACAGGCCAAATCTCAGCGCTGAAGATTCTTCAGTCTAGCATCCAAATGGCAATTCCTCAGTTAAATGGCTGACTAATACATTAGGCAGGGGAACATTTAATCAGAATTAACATAATGGTGGAGATGTTGACGTTTTTATCGTTCTGAGTTGGCACAGTTTCATCTCAGAAACAATACCTTCATGCGCCCTCACCATCAAAAATTTGGTACAGACAGTTATAGTGACACCTAAAATTATAAAGGAACAGGGTCTTTGTCTTTCTCTTTGACATGTTTGTCTTCTCAGGTGTTATTGTGAAAAACATATTTTTCTTTGTTGATGCCACTCTACCATGTGGCATCACAGACTTTTTTACATCACCAGTTAAAGGGTCTGTTTTAAAAAGGCCATTTCTCTTGTTAGTGCTGAATACCAACCCAGGTACCTCTCACCAATGCAGTTGCTGTAAATTCAAATCCAGCTTAAACTGGCTTCCTCTCCAGTTGTGCGTGAGAAGGTCCGCCAGCAACCTGCAGATGGTCTTGGGGTTTTCCCCGGGGTCTGCACAGTTTTCTCCCACCATAATGCTGGCTAACATCCTATAAGTGAAATATTCTGGAGTATGGCGTAAAACACCAATCAAATAAATAAATAAAATATTTAAGAATGTGTAGGATTCCTGTCCATAGTGTCATATTGGCAGTGATTACTAATGTCCCATTTTCACATTGTGGGTTGCCTTAAAAGAACAGAAAACTTGGTATTCATATTTGTGATTTTGAAGGTGAGTAACTGTTTGTCACAGACAGTACATACAACTATATGTATATATAGGTGTGACACACATATAAAGCACTGCAGTGGGCAATGTACTCATCCTTGTCTAGAGGTAATATTGTATAGCTTTCAATACACTATGCTCTCTACATGCCTGTTTTTCTTATCCTAAATTTTCACTTTCTTTCAGATGTTGAGGTCTGTTATCGGTGCTATAGAGAGACTTTACTCTCTTGAGAGACATTGTGTGTTGCCCAGGCCAGGTAACGTATTATATAAATGTAAGTAAAAATATAGCTGTTAGGGACAGCAATTCCGGGAATTGGCCTCATATGTACTGCATGCACAAACAATAACACTAATTGCATAAGGATAAAAAATAAAGAGAAAACATAACAAAAATGAAAAGGAATTAATGTCATTTGAACCATGTTCTGTCAGAAATCATACACAATAGGTCTAGTTGTAGAAACCAGCGAAGAAAAAAACAGAAAAAAAAAACAGAAAAAGCATGACAAAAATGCAAAGGAGTTGAACCCTAGGCTGGCAGGAATCCCGTACCATTGGTCCTGTACTAGAAACCAGCATAAAGAAAATTCCCCTTTGATCTTCACGTTATAGCCAGTGATTACACAGGAAGGATTACTGTTGACAGGAGGCTTTCTCAGTGTATGAGTGACTTAACCCAGGATAGGATTTCATGTCTTACACATAGCTTCCAAGTTTTTTTCAAGTAAGTGGGTGATGTTTCAGCAGTTTTTTGGCAATAAGTTGAAAAATACCTCCCCTGAACAAAATCTGTGCAGATATTTGTACTCCTTACAATTGTTTATGTTTAAAATGACACCCTGTGGAGCAAAATTTGGCAAAGTAGAGAAAACCATGTCACTTGACATATTCAACCAATAATCTTGTGCTACAAAATTCATCCAATCAGGTTGCATGCACAGACTGTAATAACGTAACAAAAACAGAAGAATGGAGAAAAACACAAAACGAAAAAAAAGGAAAAGGAATCAACTGGATTTGAAACCTAGACTGCCAGGAATCATGTACAATAGGTCCAGTAATAGAGACCAGCATAGAGAAAATTCCTCTTTGATCCTCAGTTCACAGCCGATAAGGGAAGACAGAAAAAGAGAAGGACGAATGGACTGCCAGCAATCGTATACAATAGATCTAGTGATAATTCACCTTTGATCTTCAGCACACTTAGGATGACGAAACGTAGAAAGTATTTGAAGGTTTGCCCTCACCCGGAAGCCTCCCACGAATGCGGTCGCTGTGAGTTCAAATCCAGCTCATGCTGGCTTCCTCTTGGTCGGTACGTGGGACAGTCTGCCAGCAACCTACGGATGGTCGTGGGTTTAACCCCCGGGCTCTGCCCAGTTTCCTCCCACCATAATGCTGACCACCGTCACATAAGTGAAACATTCTTGAGTAAATGCTGACCACTGTCGTAGAAGTGAAACATTCTTGAGTACGGCATAAAACAACAATCAAATAAATAAGTACCATAATTGTGCAAATTGAGGCAAACTGGCAAAAACATGGTCACGTGTCAAGATGGCCTCCAGGGCTTATTTGCATAAATTTCAAAAAACAAAGTGACAAATGTTTTTGAACTGGCATCGAAAATTGTGCATGCAAATTTCTATGAGATTCCATACAGCTGTTTTAGAGAAGAAGTTTTAAATAGGTTTGGCACTCATTCCAAGATGGCCGCCAAACCACATGGTCTTTTATACCAGATTTTTAATATGCATCAGTTCACACCTGATCACATATTATCAGAGTTTCACTTTTTTGGATTCAGCCGTTTTCCCTACAAGCGCACAAGAAAGTGGTGGAGAAAAATAAAAAGAATAATAATTAAAGCTGTTATCCAACAGCATTGCAGGGGTCCAAGTTATTATGTACATGTAATTACATGTGCCATTTCTGGTATTCTGATGCAAACTTTATGGGAATGAAGTGAAGAAAACAAACTGATAAAATTGAAAAGGAATACACTGGTTTGGAACCAGAGACTGCTCTGTATTTTATGCAATGGGCCTAGTACTACAGACTGCAGACAAGGCAGCTTTGATCTCTTGTTCATAGCCATAACAGAAGACAGAGGGGATACATTGTTGTAAGGTTTACTCCTGTTTGCAAGATAAACTGTGGTGATGGGTTTCATTCATCAACCTCTGTTAATACATGTAGATGTCAGGGACAGCAATCCTGGCATGCCCAAACTCTAATAGTAACAAGAAAAGCAGAGAAAAAGCATGATGAAATTGAAAATAAACAAACTGGATTTAAACCTTAAAGTGCCAAGTATTATACATATTCTCAAGTACTTGAGACCAGCACGCACAAAACACAACTTCTAAATTCGGCTCACAGCCGACAGCGAACGACAGAAAGAATACATTGTCGTAAGGTTTAGAGCCATTTTTATGACAGATACTGGATTCAAGCTTCAAAAGTTTTCCGCTGGGCTGATATATGCCGGGAATACCAAGACGAGGCTTTCTCTGTATGCTATTGACTTAACCCAGGTAAAGATTTCATGTTGTGTTGTACGAAGGCACAGTGGTTTGGAAAAATTTTGATTGGTGTTTTGGTCATAACTTGAAAACCATACAATGTGGGAAAATAATTCTAATATTTGTAACCCTGACAACAAGGAGCACCAGATAGTATGTTTGGAAAGCGTGGACCCCTAATAATCGCCCTGACGGGTCGAACCCCTAATGAAAGAAAACAAAAAATAACATAAGCATTAGTGGAGAGACAACAAAACCCCATAAACAATGTTTACAATTTTCTTCTTATTGAAAGAAATGCACTCACTTGTTTGAAACTCGATCAGCATCAGGGAATGTATAGAATACTGTAGACATGATTTGAATTATCATGTCAGATTTCCCTTGTTTCAGTTCTGGTTGACTTTTGATCCACATCAGGTGTCCATGACTTCACAAACCTGTTTATAATAATAAAGTCACTGTAGCTCTTTGGTGTTTGTGAGTCCTCCATAGCTGAGTGGTTAGCATGCTATCACAACACAGTGATTCCGTAGCGGTTCCAAAGTGTGGTTGCTGTGAGCTTATGCTGGCTACCTGTCACCCTGCCTAGGGGAAGGTCTGCCAACAACCTGTAGATGGTCATGGGTTTCCCTTGGGCTCTGCTCAGTTTCCTCTCATTGTAATGTTAGCTGCCAATGTATAAGTGAGATATTCTTGAGTGTGGCATATAACACCAATGAAATAAGTAAAGTGAAAGAGAGCTCATGGCTGAGGCACTGTTCATTAAAAATATTAGAAAAACATTCTCTCTTGAATGCAAAAACCTGTTTGAATTTGCATGAATTCTTTGCTGATTTATCTTCATTTGAAGTGTGGAGTACTTTGCTGGGGATCTGAATACTTTTAAGCAATCAGAGAGCTGGGAGACATCAGCTCTTTCTAAGCTGTGACGTAAATGTTCTGAGTTGACTGCCAATGTGACATGTTATAACATAGGGACAGTACACTGTTTTAGTGTTATGTATTTTAATTATAACAAGTACATGAGTGAACAACACTGCAAAGAATTTCTAGCTATTCTTGTGTTTTAGCGGGAGTAAGTTTCTGTATCATTTCATGTTACAAATTTACATACATGTATAAGTTTCAACCACAACCCTGACAGCATATTACAGTGTCAGCTGACAAGAGTGTTCCGTGCTTAGAAGAATTCCTTCTTAGCCCACACACAATGGCTGCCTTTCACGTTAGCTCACTGAGCAGTGTCAAATGTCAATTTCCACCGTCCTGGTAACTATTAGAGAAAAATACTTTACTGAAATGAACATAGTATTGTCCAACCTGTTTGGCAAATTTATCTTTGAAGGTGAGCTGTTTTTTACTTTAAATTCATGTTCTTCACATTGGTAAATTTAAAAAAGTAACATTTTTATCATTCAGTAAAAACAATCAGTATTCTTGTAAAAGAAATAATCACAGCTAGTTTTGGATATAGGTTTCAGTCATCTTTTCACTGAACAGTATTTATTATTGTTATTCTTGCTTTAACTCTAGAGAGCAGGAGCACCTTGTCTCCTTGGTTAAAATTGTTTTCTTGATTGCACAATCATTCTTGTGTTTACCCTTCAGCGAGGTGGAACAGTAGTAATGTATGCCTGTCTGGCTATTAACAAAACTGGCTTTGATGTGAATAAATATCTGTCACATGTATACATCTGTCAATTACTTCCATACTGTAGACTATATTTTAATTATCTACTATTGTCCTCTTCCTGTTTTGCTGTAACTTATGCTTTTACTTAAGCTAGACATGTACATGTATTAATGAATTAGGCCCGTTGCTTTATTATGAGTTTTCTTTTGATAAGTTGATTTTTAGCATTCTGTTGTAGGTGGAATGAATTTTGTTGGAGGCCTTCAAATGACATTAATAAGAAATGAGGGAACCATACAAGCTGGCCCTGTGAGGGTGAGTGAAGGCCTAATGAAGGAGGAAGGAGGGGCTGGAGAGCCAGCAGTCAGTCCAGAGGACCAGGGGTAAAGGCAGAGACACAGTGTTATAGCAACCATTGCGCTAAATCTACTCACTTGGTGCTAACTTACATGTACTCTTAAACATCTTTTAATGTGCCAGAAAGTTTTAAGACAGGGATTTTCTTTTTATTTGTAAGTGTCTAGAGTGTGATCAGGTTGCTAGCAACACCCCATAAATAGCCACTGCTTTGTCCATTTCTCAGTCCTTCAGTCAGTCTGTGCATTCATTTGTCCATCTGCTAGGGCATAACTTTTGGAACAACAGCTGTTAACATTGAAGGGAACATGCATGCTGATTTGACTCACTCACTTCTGATTCATTCACTTCTCTTGTTGTCATGGAAACCAGATGATCACTTATCTCAATTGCAGTCTTGATTGGAAAACTTTAGTTTCAGGATCCCATTCATTTCATTTTAATTGATTGCAATAACTGGAAGTGTGGATATCTTTGGACTTGTGTTATCTTAACTCTGTCATAAAGATTGAGTTCTGCTCTCTTTTCTTGCATTTCCATATCCACAGCTAATTAGGGAACCTGTATGTATATGGACATAGTTGTAGGATCATAAAAAAATACTCAGGGAAATAAATGAATCAAGCATTGCTCAGCACCAGAACATTGTTACATTTCTGATGATCAGGCCCCACAGGAGATGAGAGATGCGTTGTGACCAGAAAGGACTAAATTTCAGCATGTCTGAAAGGCCCACTAAATGTGTATTGCATGTAGTGTTAGATCTTAAAAATGCTGACAGGTAAGTATTGAACAGTTTATATATGTGTTTTGGGGCCTGTGGCAGGGGGGAGGGATAGCGTGCTAGTACAGCCTAATGGCACAGGTGCCGCTCACCAATGTGATCGCTGTGAGTTCAAGCCACAGCACACGCTGGCTTCAAATAAAAAGAATAAAATAAATAAATAAATATGTGTTCTTTCCTTGTAACAGATTGGACAGTCTGTTCCCAACCGCTGCTACCTCTGCGATGTTGATAGAGGGAACAAGATATGATGAGCTTCCTATCATCCACATCAAATCTACAGCGAATAACACAATTGTTTGTGTCACCAAACACACAGGTATGTATGCAGCTAGAGCTAACATATGTCACTGACAAAATAGCCATTATTTGCTCTAGAAACTTAAGAGAAACTCTAGGGGAAATCAGCCCAGCTTGAATGGCAGTCAATGATCAGGATAAATCTTCACCATTCTGACTCTACTTGAGTATTGATTTAATTAAGTTTTCACAGACAGGGAATTTGTACTTCTTCCTTCTCAGACCCTGTGGGGCCCGATAGTGACAATCGGTGGATGACGCTTGTGGGTCCACTTATAAAATCTATTGGTCATTCAAGGCCACATCAGCCTCTGATCCCATGTACATATCAGCATGTCACATGTGGGCTAGTTGGCCTGTAATTGTAATTTGCCAAAGGTCGGTGGTTTACTCCAGGCACTGCGGCTTCCTCCATCCATGTAACTGACTGTCATTGTTTAAGCTAACTATCCTGACATGATTGGGATTATCAACAACTGGATAAGTGTGCAGATTTATTGTTTATTCAAAGTTACATATTAAACTATGGATGTATTGTCACACAATAAAGTTGCAATAATTTAAAGTCTGATGATACTCCAACACTATACTGTAATTATTGAGGTCACTCAGAGCAACAAATATTTCTGTGTATGGAGTACGCTGCTTTCTGACCACTCCGTGCTCTACTTTAAAGACTGACAGCTGTTAGTCATGTTTTGAAAAGTTTTTAATTTGCAAGTAAGTAAAGTTACCAAAACTGTATGGTTGCATCCTAAAGGCAAGCAGGAATTTTTGATTTTCTGTTTGTTTGAGCTTACTTTCCTAACAATCAGAAATGTTATTGCTGAAGTGACAAAAATTTGAACCCTAGTATTTCTGCTAGCATAGTCAGTGTTGCAGGTGTGGCTGGAAACGCCTGAACTAGCCTCAGATTCGTTATCTGGACACTTTAGGCTTGATGTCCTTTGAGAGCTGTCAGTGGCATGAATGGAGATTTAAAAATGTCCACTCATATCGATTAAACCAGAATATGATATGAGCGTGTGTCCTTTTCACATTTTGTCCTATCTCCTCATCTCTCCCACGTTACGTTACTCAGAACAGAGTGTCCCAGGCTTTAATAGGTTTAATAGGTTCCAATCTTTGCAATTAGCCAGGGTCCTCCAAGGCAGAGGGAGATAGTGCACCAACGCAGCGTAATGACCCAGGCGCCTCTCACCAATGCGTTCGCTATGAGTTCAAGTCCACCTCTTGCTGGCTTCCTTTACAGCCATAATGTGGGGAGATCCACCAGCAACCTGCAAATAGTTGTGGATTACCCCTCGGGTCTGTCCATTTTTCTCCCACCACAATGCTGGCTGCCATCATATAAGTAAAATATTCATATAAGTGAAGAATGAATCAAATATATCAAATATATAAATAAATGAATTGTAATTAGTCCATGTACCCACATGTAACATGTCTCCACAGCTCTCCTCCCATGTGACATCTGTGCCCTTATTTTACAGGAGAGGCCATTGCACTTTCATCTGGAGTAAGTGTTTTTATATACACTGTATCTTGTGTTTTGCATGGACACATGACTTCGTGCACTATGTGTGTCTGCAAAGATTGCCTTATCAATGTACTTCTTTACATGTATCATGTGTTGGTGTAAGTCCACAATTCATTATGGCAAGTGACCTAAAATTTCACCCATAACTTTGCTGCAGATTTTTGCCAGAATCGGAGTTTTATTAGCCTTAGAAAGGTGTTTTGAGGAATATAAAATTTATTTTAGTGCAAATTTAAAGTGGACATTCTTGGCCAAAATTTTAGTGTCATTTACCATACCTCTGAATCAAGTCTCAGATTGAAAGTGGCAAATTAGTGCCAATATCTATATAGAATTAGAACTAACAAAGTGCATAAGCTTTTATTTCCAGTGTTTCTTTTATATTCCATTTAATTTTTCCTGGTGCATTATGTTCATAATGATAAAAGCTTAAGCACATATAGACTTGTGTTTGTCAATTTACATTAACCACGAGGGCTTAGTAATACTGGAAATGTGAAAGAAACTCCAGAAAAACAGTGATCAGATTTAACAAAACAAACATAGCAGCTAAACCATAGAAGAATGCTGAAGCTTACACACACAAAATCTGAAATGACATACATGTATCTATGTGTACCACAAATTTTAATTCCAGTCATTAAAGGGAAGCATTGCTGAGGGTTTTTAGATTGTAATGTGGCCTGTTGCCTCCATACTTGCCTTTTTAATGGCACTCAGTGTTGAGGTAGGGCTTATGTAGAGAAACAACTGCACAATCAGCAATACATGTATGCAGTGACATCAGTAAACACATGTAAATGAACTGAAGTTTTTCCTGTTGTGTTCCTGTTGTGTAGGGTATGGAGGGATTCCGCAATGCCAGAAAGGGCACCAATATTGCTGCACAAGCAGCTGGCATTTCAGCAGGACAGGTGAGGCAAAGGTTGCACTTTAACAGGATGGGTAAGACAAAGATCGCACATTAGAGGGATAGTTATTACCAGAGATTGCTCATCTCAGCAGGACAGGTATCACAGAGATGGCACATTTCAGCAGGATGGGCATATGTAAGATAGAGATGGCACATTTCAGCAGGATGGGCATATGTAAGATAGAGATGGCACATTTCAGCAGGATGGGCATATGTAAGATAGAGATGGCACATTTCAGCATCACATTTATGACAGAGATGGCACATTTCAACACCACAGGTAAGACAGAGGTTGCAAATTTCAGCATCACAGCTAAGACAGAGATTGCATATTTCAGCACAACAGGTAAGATAGAGATGACACATTTCAGCACCACAGGTAAGACAGAGATAGCACATTTCTGTAGGACAGGTGAAAAGTGATAGTATACAGATTGCTGCATAAGCAGATATTCAGCCATCACTATCCAGTATTCTCTATGTACTTGATGAAGGGTTGTGCTTACTTCAGCTACACCATTTCCTTCAACCTGCATATTCTGGAGTGTGCCTTTAAACACCCATCGGATACATGAATAGAGGATAGATTACACATTCTGACAGGGCCTTTGTGGCACTGAGCAATCAACAGCACTGAAAGGGCTTTTTAATTGGCCCTACATGAAATTTTGTTGGAGATACTTTTGCCTGCCAACAATATAGAGGATCATACATACTTGTAATCTAGTTGGGTAGATATATCTCATCTGTCCATCACATGTACAGAAGTTCCACAGTTACTTGCCAGTCCGTTTTGTTTTCTCCACTCAAAGAATTTAAAACTGGCACTTGACATATGCATGAAATGTTCTTGAGTTCAGTGTTTTGAAACACTACTCGATCAGTCAATCAAATTCATTCTGTGATTTGTCTCAGCAATCTTCTTCATGACAGTGGTATTTTACTCTTATATACTTATTACTTCAGAAATCTGTGAAGAAGGGTGTGACCACAGTGAGATTGTGTGTACGTGGTCTAGGTCCAGGGCGACTGGTAAGATTACTTATGTAGGAAGTACAGGACAAACTGTCAAGTATGTCAAGCAGGGAGACAAAGATTGCATTTAAATTCAGGAACACAACTGTAGAACCTCCTCAGCTTTAGAAAGCCATCACTGCCAAAACACCCGAACGTCCAAGACAGCTGGGAAAGTACACATGGACAAAAATAATGTTACTTATTTATTCAAGTTGAGTTTCATGCTGTATTGAAGAATATTTCACTTATACAACAGCATCCAGCATTATGGTGGGAGGGAAAAAGGGAGAGCCTAGGGGAATCCGACGACCGTCTGCAGGTTACTGGCAAACTTTCCGCCATATACGACCAGAGAGGGAGCCAACATCGGCTGGACGAAATCACAGCAACCACATTTGTGAGAGTCTCCCAGGTCATTGTGCTGCACTAGCACCTTATCCACCTCAGTCATGATGACCCCTTAAATAACCAATTTTGGCATAAACTCTGGCACATTGCACAGTGCTTTTGGAAAAGATGGCAACAATAGCCAACATTATTTTTTTTATTTTTTTTTACAACTTTGTATGAAAATAATGGTTCTGTAAACTTTGACATTAGAACTGAAGCCCAGGTCATAACCAGGCACACCAATGAAGTGACATCAGTGCCATACACAGTAGAACAGCGTCATATGCTTGAATAGTTATTCCAAACTCCTCTGTAATGTTATAGTTCAAAAGCTATGCTTAACTGAAGTTATATGTCTGTTGTGAAATGTGGAGGGCTGAAGAGTTTAGGAGGGCTGTGTTAAATTTTGCCAAAGGATTATCATGATGGGGTTGAAATCTGATACCATGGAATTTATCAAGGTTGTTTTGTATGCATGTAAATTTCCTCTGTTATTGTATCGATATTCAAAACAGAATCTTGTTAGCCTCCAAAAGACTCTGACGTCTCAAACATTAAATCTCAGCAGAAATATATGTTTGCCATTAGATTTTGATTGTTTTGAAACCTGAATTACATTTTCGAAGTTTTGAAACCTGAATTGGATTTCAAATTCAAGAACCCATTCCTAAGTAAATTTTGCCCTCTTTCCTGCATGTATTTGACATTATTGTACTTCTGGATGGAATCTACTTTTTATGTGCCTGCTATAGCAGAGCGCATTGTTGAATGACCATAATTTTATTCGTCAAGCATCTACGTGCCTAAAAAAGGAAGTACTGTAAATTACCTAAAATTTCATCTACATGTTGCTCACTTTTTTGGGTTCATTAAGTGTTCCATTGATCTTAGAAGGATGTTTTGAGGTTTGTTTGGAAAGTAGAATGATTTCCTACTGGAAAAATGTAAGTTTCACCATCAAAACTAATACATGTATTTTGATTACCGGTAAAAATTTTTTTACTTTTTGTAGGCAAAATTTGAAATTACATGTATTTACAGTATATTCTGTCTGCACTCTACATGTGTCTTCTTACACAAAATTCATTCTAGCGTTTCAAATATGCTGTACCATCAGAAGTTATGTTAATCCAGTGTGATGAGAATGCAAATCCTCATATCAAGAAAACAATGGGACACAATACCTGAATGTACCAGAGAGCTGGTGAAGATGGCTTGATTTGAGAACTGTCCTTCATGGCATTGTTATCTTCTATCATGGGGCAAATTCTTGCAGATATTGACCTCATATACTGGCACAATGTTTATAGTGAAGATAGCAGTGCCAGCTCATGTCAGTTGATGGAAGTTAGATTCATTTGTATAATCAGTGTTCTCAAAGAGGATGGTTCTACAGGGTACTAGATGAAATTGGGGGAAATTTCCTCTCACAGGGACAGATGTCTCAACAAATATTTAATCACTGTACGCTGTAAATTATATGTACATAAAATTATTCTCACAAATTGGGCATACCACGTAATATGAGTGTATATACTTATGTAAAATGTAAGACATGCACGCTACAATTTTGGCGGCCTCGTCCTTATTATTTAAGAGGAAACCAGCCTAGAAGCTCATCGCACCATGTTAAAACAAAAACGGCGGTTCATGTTTGCGTGCTACAAATGGAAGGGCTGCCATAAATAAAATGGAAGGTCGTATGACCCCAACTGATATAGCGACATCCAATTGTCGGAGCGTCAGTGGAGTTCATGTAGGACTAATAGATTCATCACACTTTATCACACTTTACAGTTGTAGAAGATGACTGAATATAGCAACATATATGTGTTCCAGTACTTAGTTCACAGTTCGGGGTTACATTTACCGTCTTCATTAAAACTGTGTAAGCAGGAATTCCTTTCCTATTAAAGCAGCCTTTCAGCATGTAAAAGTTAGACAAATGTTTATGAAGCATACAGTTGTGTGTATCAAATCTGTCCAGTGCATTGATTACCCACGATTAGCTGAATGTTCCATGTTTCGTCTTGTCCTCAGCCTGCCATAAAAGGGTTACAGATGGCGGGTGTAAATGTTGTGTCCATAACAGACACAACACGGGTAAATCAGCGAGGCCCACGTCCACGTAAACAAAGACGCCTGTGACAGCTGTCTCATCAGCCATGGACACCTGTGTATTACATCTACTGTAAGTATACATGGCTACATCAGCGTGGGTATTTTTTTTCACCAACTGTAAGTGCTACTGACTATGAATGCACTTTGTGCTGAAAATAACTCAGATATGTCAAAGAAATCAAACCTGAAAAGTCATAGTATTATGCATGTGGTGCACCATTGTTTTTAGATCTATCTGTTTTCAAATTGCGAGCAAGCTATATGTAAGAGTTAAGAACGATGGTACCAGCTGTTCTTGCTTGCTGAATAATTTAAATGCATCATGATGATGGAAACTACAGCTCCATACTCTGTGACTCCAGGTCTGATGCAGTGGACTCCCATCAGAATGCTGGTCATCGTCATATAAATGAAATATTCTTGAGTATGGCGTAAACACCAATCAACACCAAGAAATAAATAGAATATAGCTACTGAAGCAGCTATTCCAGGGTTCAAGCCAGTACTGCCGGCCCCTACGGTGTCACTTCCGGTTACCTCAATGGTGCCCATATATAGATACATAACCAATTTAATTAGAAATCTTGCATTCTTCATAGTCAGTAGTGCATTGCAAGTACGCTGTATAGCATGTACATATATGTGTAAATGTGCCAGACGGAGTAAATTGAGCTTTGCACAATATTTCAAGGCGTGCATGTCACCTCGTTTTCAACACAGCTCAACGATTTTCAGCACACAGACTACATATATCACACTGTGCATTCAGTGATTTTCAGCTTTACAGCTGTAACAGTTTTCTGTCACGAGTCCTCCAAATATGGTGGAGATTGTGCTTTTTCCCAATTTGATCGCAATTTGCGGCAAACTATACGTCGCAGGAAAGAAATAAGTCCAGATTCATGATCAGGACGTCAAACTACGTCGGCTAGCATACTGACAACATTCGTACATTCATCCTAGTCATAAATGCATTTAAAATGCATCATATAACATGAGGACGTCAAATGCTATATATAGCAAATTGGCCTTTGGATAATTTTTCAAGCACTGCAACTCCCATATTTACTAAGGCACTTCAACGATTTTCCGCACACATACAGTGCACATATAGCCCTTTGCACTCAGCCACTTTCAGCTATAGCGGTTTTGTGTCACGTGACTTCCAAATATGGGGGAAAATTGTGCTTTTCGGGACATTTGTCGCAATTTGCCACAAAACTATGAAGCACCGAAAGGAAAAAAGACCAGATTCAAGATCAGGACATCAAACAACGTCGGGTTGAATACTCAAAATATTTCAATTCAGAAAATATTGATCATGTGGCAAATGCGATAATCAGTGGATTTCCAGAGTTTTCAGAATAAGTAACTGATTTTTGCCTGTTTCATGTGCCCATTCGTGCTCTGTCAGCATTCCGAATTTCAGCATAATCGCATACAACCCTCTCAAGAAAATGACACGTAAACGCTATCTGTCAACGGCAATATGGCGACAAAAGTAGGTTAATTGAATGGTGTCTCTGCGTTGATGGAAAGCACATATTTTTCGTAACCATCAAAGCATTATATGTAGACTATATAATATGTATTTTCAGCTTTACAACTAAACATTTTCTGTCACCTGACTTGCAAATATTGTGGAAATTCTGGTTTTTCGCAGTTTGATCGCAATTTACGACAAAAGTATACCCATCAGGAAAAGAAATAAGATCCGATTCATGATGAGGACGTCAAACCACGTCGGGTAGCTTGCTCTGAACATTACTATTTCATCCTGAACACGAATGCATGGTAGATGCACGTGTCAGGCTTGGCGATGTGCGGACCTGGCTAAGTGTGTACATTTCAACTTGGTTGTTTTCTTGAAAACGGTTGAGAAATCCAAAGCCAAGGCATACGGTTCCCTGCTTTCTTTTCTGTGCGGCATCCTAAAGCCCGTCCCTTCCGCAGAGCCTTACACCCCTGGATCCATCTGTAAACCTCACTTCACTCTTGTGAAGTACATTGCCCATGTAGTCTCGAATCCAATGGAAAAAAACTTAGTATTAAATATCAGTTCTATGAAACTGTCCTAGGTTACAGAACAGCTTTGATCAGTATCTAGGGATATGTTGGACTTGGTTTTCATCAACATAAATTACATTTTGGTTCATCTTCTGGTGCCTGTTTTCACAAAGGATAAATATAAGGGTTTTCATTGATTGAAAAGATCCTTTATGATACTCCCTCCCAACAAGATGTTAACACCTGTTTTTATCCGGACAGCTAAAGATTGCGTTGTGGCTCTGCAGAGTGGTTTGATGTGAAAGGATTCTCCAGGGGATGTGTACAGCTGTTTGTAGGATGTGTGAAGTCGGCCCTAGAAGATGTGTAGAACAGTTAGGATGTGTAAAGGCTTCTGGTGGAAATGTGTACTGCTGTTATGGTGTATAAAGGTTGGTCTTAGAGATGTGAATGGCTGTTAGGATGTGTGTAGTCTTCTGGAGATGTGTTCAGCAGTTCTGATGTACCAAGACTTCAGCTGGAGATGTGTACAAGTGTTAGGACGTGTAAAGGCTTCTCCTGGAGATGTGAATATCACTTAGGATGTGTAAAGGCTTCTCCTGAAGATGTGAACAACTGTTAGGATGTATAAAAACTTCTCCTGGGATGTGAACAACTGTTAGGATGTGTAAAAGCTTCTGGAGATGTGAACAATTGTTAGGATGTGTAAAAACTGCCCCTGGAGCTGTGTACAACTGTTTGATGTGTAAAGGCTTCTCCTGGAGATGTTTACAACTGTTAGAATCTGCAAAGGCTTCTAGAGACATTGCGCCTGTTAGGATATGTAAAGGCGTCTCTTGGAGATGTGTACAACTGTTAGAATGTCTAAGTATTCTCCTGGAGATGTGTACAACTGTTATGATGTGAAAAGGCAGCTCCTATAGACTGTACAGCTGTTTGGGAAATGTGTATTTTGGGAGCTATCAAAAAATGAAATGAAAAAATAAATCACAGTGTTATGATTGGGTTTAAATACATTTCCAACCCGAATACCATCTGTTGGTGTGTGTAGCCTTTGTATGGAGTACTTGTACATATACATCAAGATCACTTGTCAGCTACATCAGTGTAGCGATTCAGGTGTAGTGAGTCTGGTGTAGCCTGTCATCGAGATTAGTCCTTAGGGTAGCATTTGTCACAGTCCTGAAACCAGCATGGAAGGTGCATACAATGAATCTTGTCTGTCAGTTCTGTTACGTGTGGTAGCGTCAGGATCATTTGGTTAGGTTAAATGAAGGTACATACTTCTAATTATTGCATGTGTACATAGTTTAAAGATACATTTAGACCTAGATAGTTATACCAAACCGGGAGCGATTTATTCAGGATTGGCAGTTCTTTTTTTAACATGTCCTGATAGGGTTATAAAGAATAGTGTAGAGATGCATTTTGAAATGTAAGGTCTACAACTGAGATAAAGACGCAAAAATTTTGCGGAACTTGAATGGAACAAAAATTTGAATAAATAAATATATTGACTACATTGTCTGCGAGTCTATATTGTGTTAATGCCTTAATATTCAGTCAAGTTTAAAGGTTAAGAAAACATAAAAAGAGGGCAAAAGGTTAGTTGTAAATATATCTCCAATATTTTGAAAAGGACATTTGATAATAGTTTTTACATGGAGAGTATTTGGGACCACTTTTTGGTGTATAGTCTTTGTGTAAGAATATTATAGATGAGCATGTAACACATTTGATAAATATTATTGCACTAGAATTTGTCCTTTTCATTTTTGGATCATAGTTGTGTTTTTAATTTATTTATTTATTTGATTGGCACTCAAGAATATTTCACTTCTAAGACGGTGACCAGCATTATGGCGGGAGGAAACCAGGCAAAAACTGGGGGAAACCCACAACCATCCACAGGTTGCTGGCAGACCTTCCCACATACCTAAATATTATCATGATTCAGGTTAAATGCATATGTTTGGATATAAACAACAAATTTACATTCAACTTTCTTAAGACAAGCATCTCGTCCTCACTTAGAACATTATTCGTCAATGACAATGAATACCAAAAGGTAGTCCCAAATACCCACCGTACAAAAATATTTTCAAATACCCTTTTCTCCTGGAAAAATCAATTAAAAAAAAAATATGTAAGACTTTATTTGCAAATAAGTTTTGACGTTCTTTCATCTGATTTTGGCATCATTGTTATGGTTTCTTCTCCTTTGAAAGGATTCATTCCTTGTTATGATTACATATACATGTAATAAAAACACTAGCTTTGCAAGAGCAATGCACATCAAGAATATTTGAGTCACTCACATACATGTGTTTAATGATGTATAAAAGCTGTTTGTGTCAAACCTATGTGTCAGCAGAAGTTGCCACCTGTATTTTATGTGGGCATGATTACATCCTGTCAGTCAGTCAACTGTTTACCCAAAACAGCATTTCTTACTGACTGGTGTTTTCTCAAAATGCTGCCACTTTCGCAAGTCTTAGGTTTTTTTTCATCGGACATGTCAGTTTCTATACCTGCATCTGTGGACTCAGCATTCGGCAATTGTCCGATCGACTGTGGAGGGTTAACCAAGCCCACAGGCCCATTAATCACAGATACACAAAACAAGAGGTAAATTTATAGGAGATCCATCACTTAATAACCTCACTAGAACTATACCAGATAGCATTTCTCCCTCGAGCGATACCCACTGTCAAGGAATTTTATTTGAAATATGCCAAATTTTCAAGCCCATCAAAAAATGTCTTAAATGTTTCTATCAAAGCCGTTCGTTTGTAGGCTTTCAAGAAGTTTTCTTTTTTATATGAGTTGTGGTATACATGTATGGTATGTATTCACAACATACATATTTTTTCCAGTTGTTTATTTTGTTTTGTTTCTTGTTTAATGGTGTTTTGCTTAATTTTGTTGCACTTTATTTTTGAGTGTGCCAGTCAGTTATGCTTTTCTTGTGCATAATTAAACTTCACAAAATATTTTGAAGTGGCCCTGTTTGGTAAAATCAGTCAGATTGAAGTGAAATGTGTCACATGAAAGAAAGTAAACTTTAGGTCAAATAAGGTATTTCATGTATGGTATTCTCATATATACATGTAACTTGTCATACACCCTGTGCGTATAATTGGTATAACATTAACACTAATTACCCCACCAGCTCCAAGATTGATTGTTCATTTTTTCCGGCTTTGCTTCCACATTATTTGCATTCAGAAATCTAAACTGGAAATATTCAAGAATGAAACACATAGAGCTATGATGTAATTCAAGAGCATGGAAAGATCTGCGCCGTCTTCGTTTTACGTGTGCCAACACACTTTTCTCATGCAGTCAGGGCTGTGAAGTCGTTGTCTAAATATTAAGCATGGGAGTTAATACAAAACTCCTTCCAGGCCTGCTAAGGCCAAGAGTCAGGATTTGTTGCTGTTCTTAATTTAGGCTCACATGTAATGTGCCAGTTATTCTGTAGTCAGATATGTGTGGTCTCGAATACCAGAGGTTTGGTGCAAGGACCATTATGTACCATGCTAATGCTTTTGACTCAAGAGCCAGTCATGATGCTTCAGTGACTGCATCGTGGCATGATGCTCTGTGTGCTTGCCTCGCCTGTCGACACTTCATTAACACCTTAATTAAGGTATGAAGTATAATGCTCATGAAAGTGCATTAAATCAAGATTACAGCTGTCACTCAGTGGGACTATGGAAGTCAGAGACCATCTCGGAGTGACCTCATTTATACATGAATGTAAGTGTTCAGTTCTATAGGCAGAAGAAAATGGAAGGCCCAGGGTGAACCATGTGAATTCCATGTCCAAGTTCATGTTTGACCCTGCATCTTGTGTTTTCTAGCAAGGCAAGCATCACTAGACCACAGCCATTTTGATTCTGAGTCTACATAACTCTAATTTTATATGTATGGCTGAAAGAACATACATCCACATTCTGTAAAACGATGCAGTTATGATCACAGAGCTAACATAAAAACTTACATCCACTTTTTCAAAAATGAAATGTACTTTGAATGTCAAGAATTTAAACCTCTCTTGTATTTTCTCCACAATTACAATACATGCAGCATTAAAATATGGATTGTGTCAATTCTTTATTTTTATTTACGTGAAGACAACTGCAGTGATGACTATATACAAAGTAAACAGACAAGTAAATGCACAGGAAGTATACATGTAATTTAAACAGGAAAGCAATCAGAGATGGCCAAAATATGTCCCCCGTCCCCTCCAGAAAAATATAAATCAGTCTTTGCACAGTGTTAATATATTTGAGACTGAGTGGCCTTGTGTGCAAATGCACAACCTGCAAATGAGAGAAAACAACTGAAAAAAGATATACTTCACAGAGGTATGGATTCAACAATGACATGAGAATCCCTTGCCTTATAGTTGCTGGGATATTCGCTGCAGATACTTGAAAAATATGCACAAGGGTAGACAACTAAAACACATCAAAACACAAAAAAATAACCTCACAGTGCACAACTCCAGGTCATTTTGCACATTTTGAGTTTGAGAATCCTATGCCTATTAGTTGCCGAGATATGTTGTGCGCAAAGCTAAAAAATATGGTCCAGGGCAGATAACTCCTATAACATATCGAAACATGAAAAAATAACCTGACAGTGCACAGCTTCAGGTCATTTTGCACACTTTGTGTGAGTTTGAGAATCCTACGCCTAATAGTTGCTGAGATATGCTCTGCACAAAGTTGAGCGGGAAGGAAGGAAAAGGCGATCGCTATATGTTCCCCCTCTTAATGAAGGGGGACATAATAATCACTGCAATCGGGGGCACTGACGTCCACTGTTAAGACTTTCATGACTCCCTTTGGCATGTGTCAATGCAGTCATATTACATTAACATAATGCCATCTGAAGAATGCATGTATTTCACTTCTACAACAGTGGTAAAGCTCACAGGTATGGGTGAATGCAGATAAGAGAAAAGCACTGCCCTAAACAAGTTACGTGTACAAGCCTGCAGACTTGGGTCTGCATTCAGGCATATCACCCCACTGCCCAAGAGGTGGTCACATGTGATGAGAGTGATGGAAATTAGGCAGTGCACGCGCATTATCGAGCAGGAGATGTAATGTCTGAATACAAATACAGGCAAGCTGGTACATAAAACCGATGAATATCATCTCCATCAAAATTTGATTAATCTCAGGAGATCACAAGGGACAAGATCATTGAGGACACGTGGGACAAAATGTCCTCTTCAGTCACTTCTTCCCATACAATCAGCTTGGAGCCACTTTCAGTTTCTCACAATAAGGCTACTGTCTACAAAGTTCATGCATCGGCTGGCACAGTCTCATGTCCCTAAACGTTGGGGGAAGACCATCCTGAAGATATTTACCACATTTTGAGCATGGAGCAGAGAACAGAGATTGGTAGGAATTAAGCCACATCTGAAAAAAGAAAATAGTGAATTTTCATGAACTGTGTTAAATTGTAATTCTAAATGTTCTGACAGTGTAGGCTAGCTACAAAGAAATGAAAAAATATTGAACTGTTATTTTTCATTTCTGGTGCATATTTGCTGCCTTGAAACTTGAAAGCTCACTTCAAAAATTGTATGTCCGAAGGCTCATGGAACTTAACTAAATACAGGGTACAAATAAATTTTTATGAATCCTTTTATGAAGAAAAACAAGTTTCTATTGATCTCCTCCCCACCCCCAATAAGATGACAAAGCTCACATCTTTCAACAGTATTCCTTTTCTTCATAGTAGCTGTAACATCCCAAGTTGATCAGTGAAATATTGACTGAGCAAGACGCTGCTTAATTCTGTCAATCATAATGATCCAAATGACAGATATGACAAAAGCACTCAAACTTGACGTTATATATATTTGCTACATGTACATTCTTACACACCAAAGCTTTTGATAGATTTAATAACAGCTCATGTCTGTGAGCCCGACAGTTATAATCACCTCACTCAAATATCTGACTGTATAGGGTTTCATGTCGTTTGTGCTTAACTCCATGTTAAATAAGTTAAAAGGTAGAATGTCAAAAATTTGATTGAATGACTGACAGATGTGATGATTTATGGAACTTCTTAGCTGCAGATAATATAGGAAATCAATGACATTTAATAGGGATCTGTGGAGACACCCCTTTTTTGTATCATTTAATAACACACTAACTGACAAAACCATGCTAAAACACAAACAATGTATAGAGTTGACAACATCCTGACTGTTATTTCATAAAAAAAAAACAATATTAAAGATGAAAAAAACTATAAATCTTACCAGAAAAGATCTTATTGCAGCCTTTGGCATAACTGTGTGGTAAAAATGAAGAATGGCACAACATGCATGCTCCGTGACCTACAGGATGAAAGGTAAACACATCAATAATCCTGCCACTATTATTTATTTATTCATTTGATTGGTGTTTTACCCTGTACTCAAGAATTGAGTTGCCCATTTGACCAACACTATAGCTGGAACTTGAAAAAACTGAGCTCAAAAGCAACAACCATTATACCACTAATGCTCATATTAATCCACTATGCAAGACCATTAATAAAAATACCGTGCAATGCACTTAAATCCCCTCGGCCTTACAGACATGAACTATGTAACAAATATAAATTCCCAACAATATATGCATAATACCACCCTGTCATACAATGAAACTTAATTGACTGTAATGAACTTGAAAAGGTCTAGGTCAATAATCAATATACAGTGCAGGTGTCGTACAAAGGTACTGAATTTGGGACAAACTGTTCTTGAGAGAGAGGGTTCACAGGGAAATGGAGATACAAAGGTTGACGGAGAGACAGAATAGTAAGACAAGATCAGTAAAAATAACAGGGTTCTGTATCATATGAACTGAGCAAGTGTGGTATAAGTTTGGTTAAGTTTAATTCAGTTGTGCAACAGATACAGTTTACCCAGAAATGACCAGACAGGCACACAGACAGATGGTCAAACAACTGATTCTACAAAGTAGAAATGAAACAGGGTTCATCTATATTCCTAGAATTGTCATTTAAGTCAGGTAAACTTACAAACATCGAGAGGTATCATGTTTACAAGCCTTTTATAAAATTTAACTTCAAATGACCCCAGTGACCTTTGAAGAAAATGGTCATGGTTTCTGAAAATCAATATGGTTCTTCCTCGGTGTACTGTCGGGGTGCAACAAGCAAAACAAAAATTTACGATGTAAATGTATGAATATCATGCCTGAACCTATCAAATCTAAAATAAATTTTTCAAATTTAAGCTAAAATGCTATGGTAACCTGTTTTCGGTTGAGGAAATTGCAGTTATGGAAACCTTCAACAACCTGTACAGGCTTCCTTCGCGTAAATGTACTTTCAGAGACAGAATAAATGTTCTCACAAAGAAGTAACCTGATATGTTTTAAGTTAGAAAGCACTGAGTTGGGAACATATAAGTAGAAAAAGCCAAGAAATTCTGAAACACAACTTTAATCTGAACATAATTTCCATCCCACTTTCAGCAGTTTTAAGGTTTTAAACATAAGTATTTTTGAGTTTTTAAACGTATTCCTAAATCTGTCTCCTTGTCAAACTGAACCCCCTTTCTACCATGACTTGAGAAGCTGCTCCTGACAAGCAAATTTCCAGGACTAGAAGAATTTCCTTTCAGTCCTCCTTCATTCTTAAATGCCTTCTTCCACAACATAAGTTCCCCATGATTATTTGTGTATTTCTGGTGAACTGTTTTGTTCACTTGTTTCCACTTTTGGAGCAAAGTAAGGCCCACCACCACAGTTGTCACACGAAGTGTCAACAATCAAGTCGGAAGACTCTCCAGACAGCCTCATACCTTGTCAGCTTATATCTATTGTCTTAGCAAGGTATGAGCACTGTGTAGTAAGGGATTTCAGGTACAGCAAGGGCACTCATTGGTGATGGCACACTAGCCCATCATCTGTTTTCACAAGTCACGGGCAGAAGGATATGCATCCAGCATACGCACAAATAAAATAAACAACACAGCAATACTACCACGCCGCCAACAGTGAGTCTCCTGAAGTTTTTCATTAACATCATTCAAAAATTTATAGCGAACGATTTTGTTTTATGGTAACCGATTGTAGAATGCCTAAATTTAATTCTGCGAAACCTGTAGGAGTACGTGTTCAGCCGTTCACCCTGTTATTTTAAGGTCAAGATTGAACTAGCATTCTCCACCTCATCGTGGCATTACCCAGAATTGTAAAAAACAGTACATATCATAAAAATTAACAACAGACTGCATAAGGTTGTCACTTTGAGCTGAATAGCAAATGGCTGATGTTGTATCTCATAAGTCTTCAATGCGAGTATTCATTACCTTCTGGAAAACTTGATACCGTGATCTGGACCAGATGTCAAGCTGTATATATGTACAAGAAAAATATATATCCATTTAGAGATGTACTTTCAATTAAATGTAAAATGCTTCAAAAACATTAACCATTAAGTTAATAATACATACACTTAACTTACATGTAGGTAGGCTAATGGCAGAGGTGTCAGTTTTAATGCTTGATTCTGCTATATCTACATCTTCATATACATTGTTAAAAGAAAAAGACAGCTCATGCAAAAAAACTTTGTACGAATTCATTGCTGGATTATCTTTGAGTGAAGTGTGGAATATTTTGCTGCCGACTGGGGATCTGAACCGCCACGCTTTTAAACTATGAGAGACTGACCAATGCCCTAAGTTGTCTGTCAATGTAACATGTAATAACATACGGACAGCACACTGTTTTAATGTTATATGTTTTAATTATGACAAGTACATGTGTGAACAACACTGCAAAGTATTCCAAGACCATTGTGTTGAGGCAGGAGTAAGTTTCTTGTTATACATTCATATGCTTATAACTCAAATTTCAACCACAACCCTATCAGCTTACTACAGTGTCATGTGACAACAGTGTTCCGTGCTTGGAAGAATTACGTCACAGCTCACACAGAATGGCTGCAATTCATGCTAGTCGACAGAGCACAGTCAGATGTCAGTTTCCACTGTTGTAGTAGCTGTTCTGAGAAATGCTTTACTGAAATAAACATAATATTGTCCAACCTTCTCGACAAACTTAACTTTGAGTATGAGCTGCCTTTCATTTTAACTAGAGGTTAACTACACTCAAGACCTGAAGAATAATGGAGGCATGGCCATGTTAAAAATTCCCTAAGACTGGGACTGAACAAACACCTCATTATTCCAGTGGTTCACAGATTCACAAAGTGTTGTCTTTAAGACTGAACTTGGGACTTTGGCAAAAGGAACACAACACACTCATCATGACGTTGATACAGTGCGCAATTCATTCAGTGAGTAACAAAGTGCCACATACCTTACCATCCTCTGTGAAGAAATCTTCAGAGACAGCCTTTACTTTGACCCACTCTATTGTGAATCCCCTCAAAGCAACCATGGCTCGTAAAGTCTGTCTTACGCTTATCTGTCAACAAAATGATAGAATCATAGACTGTACAATATTAAATAATTACAAAATAATTGGATAAGCAGTTTTAAAACACAAAAGCATGTCACCACATTTCAAAGTTTGACCTATTCTTAAGACCCAAAGATGACTGGAAGCGGGGACAAATGAACGAACAGACACACTCGAAAAGGTGGCCACTTCTTAAAGTGCACTTAAGTGCGTTCTTACATGTGCTTAAGCTTGAAATCAAAGTCAATTAATTTTGGCTACGCACTTCTGGAGATATCAGGATGAGGTACTTTTTACTGGCTGCTACATACTGACAGAGAAACAAGTAGACAGACACAGATGTGTTCCAAAGTTGACCAGGCCCATGCCATGTAGTGCAAGACAAATCGAATCAAATTTGGATATATCACACAGACAGGGTGATAACTCTGAAATGATATATACAACAAAATCCCTACCACACAGGTATGTTTGAACATCAATCCAATATGCCCATCCAGTTTCACAAAAATTCGACAAAGACTGTGGAAGCAGTTAACGTCACAATACATCTTTTCATAATGTCCGTATTTCATTGTGAACAGGTTATAACTTTCAAGACACCTTTTGAGATTCACAAAAATCCAATACAAACAGTGGGAGATGCACTCATAAGTGATTAGACAAACCTATGAATGGAGAGTTGGACATACATGCCATCCTTACATGTCCTCACAATAAAACAAAATCAACACATGAAACATTAATTATAGAGTTGTGCTGCTGTAACCAGCTGTCACTCACCAAAAGTATAGTGGATGTTCCTAGGGGTCTGTACACATCTATTTTCATCTGAGGAAACTGAGAATTCAGTGATGATATAAAGTTATCTATTTCTCTGAAACACAGAAAAAGTACCACTGTACCCTTTAAGACAGCATGCACATAATCCTAAAGGTTCAAGCAGGATGAGCTAAGCAGCTCTAGGAGTGCTGTGCATAGCTTATTGTCCCATGGGTGCTATGACAGCCATGGAATCCCAGTCTGAATCAGAAGGTATTGTGTGTTCGCGAAAGAACATAACTTCTGGCATGTCTGGGTCATGACCAGCCTCTTGCACTATACTCCAGAATTTTTCAATGATACGGTGGCGGTCAGTTTTACGAGTGGGGGGAAACAGAAGGGTCTGGGTACTAACAAACTTCCTCACCTACAGAGTTACACGCCGTATTAGGGGAAGACAAGCGGTCTTTAACAAATGTTAGACTCCCAATACAGCCCCACAAATGCTACATTCCAAAAACAGCCATATAAATGTTAGATTCGGAAGCCACCCCATAAATGTTAGGCTCTGGTTACAGCTCCACAAAGGCCAGACCAAAAACAGCCCCATAAATGTTAGGCTCTGAATACAGCCCCATAAATGTTAGGCATTGAATACTGCCCCACAAGCATCAATGATTGCTAACTGTGACCAAGACCCTGCACATAAATCATCATCGAAAAAGCAGTCATGAACAGTACATAGCTCAGGCCTGAAACACTTGTGAGTGGAAAGGTACCCCATAACATTAGATTCTACAACTTACTGTGTGGGAATGGCATGGATTGCAGGAGATCTGCGCAAACGCTTGGCACGTACAGTGGATCCAAAAACTGAGCGACTGAGCATAAGCTGACCAGAAGAATGGCAGGTGCAAGAGTACTCTGATAGCTGAAGTGACAACAGAGCAATACCATTAGCTCATTCAAAGTGGTTGTCAACTTCTCAGATTTATCAACCATTTTGTACATGTTTACGTATTTATTTATCTGATTGGTGTTTTACTCCGTACTCAAGAATATTTCACTTCTACCACGGCAGCGAGCATTATAGTGGGAGGGAACCGGGCAGAGTCTGGGGAAAACCCAGGCCATCCGCAGGTTGCTAGCAGACCTTCCCATATATGCTGGAGAGGAAGCCAGCATGACTTGAACTCACAATGACCACCCTGGTGGGAGGCTTCTGGGTCATTACACTGCGCTCGCCTGCTATGTAACCAAACGAGCCATGGAGGCCCCCATTTTGTTCATAGAAAGACTATTCATCAATGTACTTGGCACTTTGATATATTAGTGCAGGTTTCTCTGTAACTTTAACAACAGCAGGGCCATATCTACATGTAGTATCTAGAGCCATTTTTGTTCAGGAAAACTGATGGGTGCCCAAACTAATCAAGCTGCATTAAAATTAACAAGTACATGAAGTACTCTAAAATAGCAAAAAAATTTCATCCATGTTTAAGTTGCTCACAACTCTGATTCTGATCGTCCTGAGGAGTTTGTTCTGAGGGTGTTCTGAGGGTGTTCTGAGGTTTATTTGGGAGGTTAAATGATATACTATTAGAGGAATGTAAGTTTCTACACCAAAATGGATGGACTTTTTCATTTTTTTGTTATTTACAGCAACTGGGTAACCAATAACAGTTTAGCATGCATACAATAAATGTTTAGCATGCACACAAGTTTCTTTGATTCACAGACTTTAAAGCTTTCGGACAGCATCATTTTCATTTGCATTTTGGAAACTTTCTCTGTGCAGGGTCATAATGCCTGATTTAAAGTTTGGGATCTGAACATTCAATTTTGACAAACAAACAGAGGTCAACAGGCACTGTTTTTTGTTCATTTGTTTTACAACATAGTTCCTGTCTCCATGTGAGTTAACACGTGCTATACAGCCAAGAGATGTATGGAGAAATACACCATCACTGGAATTCAATTGATAAAAGCTTTGTTTACTTTGCTCTTCACAGATCACTTATTAATTTGTCATGAATACATGTACATTACTTTCAGTTTTGCTCAATTCACATCACCTTATTCATCCATTTGTAGGACTGAAGTAGTTCCAAATAAATAGGGCCTTTGTCCAAACTGGGGTCAAAGTTGAGGTAACTTGTGTTGGCCACAGCACTGCTTTGATCACGATTGATGCCAGACCCAAGTTTTTCCAACTCACTGTCCAAGAGAGCAAAGAAAAAGAACTGAGGTGATCATCATTACCATTTCCTTCATGCAACATTTCAGAGCTAACACCTAGATAGCTACTTCATCTATCTGAAGGCACAGTCAACGGGTCTATTAAGAGGGTCTTTCAGTCTGAAATCAAGCCTTGGTATCCCGGCAAAATGATTCAAAACCATGACAACTCAACTGTTGCTTTCTTTATTTAGTTGATTACAGATGATGAATGAATGTGGTGCCACATCAGAAATAAATGATATCAAGACTGAAGCAATATTAGCAAGTTTTCATTTCATTAAGAGTGCAGTTCAGTGAGACTGGCCCAAATGGCCATGAACACCCTGCATCCAAACTACACCGGCACTGGTACACAATTCAAGCAGCATTTTCAAACAATATATAATTCAGCCTAAGCAGAAGAGATGAAAGGTGAAGAGGGCACCCTTCACTGTGTTGTGAGGGTTTAATTCAAGCCACAGCTTTTGTGCCCATGCTAAACACACATAATAAAACGGAATAACTTTCAAGCTCCAGGGTTCCACATATTCAGCACGGGCACGAAGGAGAAGGTTGCCTCAAATGCTCATCAATCTGCACTTTCTGCGACTTTCACAGATTATGTGGGGGCAAACAAGTTGCAGATTGGTTAAAACCTCCCTCTGGGGTCGTGAAAGTAGCTAGTATATATATATATATATATATATATTTTTCTACATAATCAATACACTGACTGTTTCTTCTGTTTTTTTTTCTTTTTTGGTTTGGTTTTGTTTTGTTTGTTGCCTTTTTTTTGTTGTTGTTTGTTTGTTCCTTTTGGCTACGAAATACAATCATGACAGAAAGAAATGGAAGGGAGATAACTCTAAAATTGCTCATCACCGTTCTACCTTTCAATAAATATATTCACTTCAAAAGAAAACATTACGAGATTTATGCTATTCCATTTGGACGAGTAACTTAACAACGTAAGTAATAAAACTGGTTAGATCTGGGGGGGGGGGGGTAATTATCTGGTTTTAAGCCTTTCACGAATACTGGACACCTTGTGGCTCTTCACACCGCTTCCCACCTGAAATCATTGTTTACAGCCAGTAGTGTTTTCTGTAAGCCGTTTAAAAGGGTCTTTTCATTTCCTTGTGTATTCGCTAGGCCATTCCCTAAGTCTTCAAAGACTTTTGTGACGGTTGCCCGAAGTTTCTGCGTCAGTTTGATAGCTCGTCCAAGCTGGTCAATTAGTTTGATCTCTCCCTTCAACTGTTGTTCATGATTTTGGTTCGCCATTCTTCGTTCAGAATAGGTGATCTCCCTTTAACTACCCACAAACGCATGATGCTGTCGATGACGTCACATCTGCTTGAGATCATCATGGCTGACAGATGGTTGAGGAAAGATGCTTTGAAAGAAAGATGCGATGATATCACCACCTGTTAATCCTGCGGTTAAAATTGTATTTTGATTGTGAGGTAACTGGTATATGGTAATGTTGGGCCATCGTCACCCATAATATAGATATACATATATTTATATGTATAGGCCTAGGTGATAGTGCGATTACATGTTAATGATTCATCGTCACATTTTTTTTAAAGTGTTTAATGATTATGTGTACAGTATATCAAGACAAGGTGTGCGTGCCGAGGAGGCAAAAGTAGAACTGCCGTGGATTCCATGTATGACTGATTCCAGATTATACTGTGGTTATTTTCAAGGCCTCTATCACTTCCGTTTCATTGTCACTCTCAGTCTGATTGAAATTAGAGGTGTTATAATAGTACTTCAGTTAGATACTGTGCATCTATGTCATCTTGCTTTTGGCCGAGTGCTGTTATAGATGCTGGCTCTTGCCCTGAAAAGTACCACAGGCCCACCAGCCTCCATCAGTTTCCTCCCTGAATGCCAACTTGTGGTAAATCTGGTGTGCACAGATTCCTCAACATACCTGCTCGGCAGCCTGGAGTTGCGGCCCCTCAAGTAGTTTGTTAATCCAAAACCCTTGAAATGTCGCTAATTGTGGGGTCTTTCTAGGTTGATAGCAAGTTGTTATACGTGCACAGTATCTAAGTTTACTCATTCAGATGTTTAATTGTGTGATTTATCATCACGTCCATATGTTGATGGCTATGCGTTTGACTAGCCTGGGTATTCTGGTCTACTGGTCTACAGGTCAGCTACCTTCTATTTTTTTGTAGAGGGCTGGGTGGTCGTGAGGTCTAGATGGTTGACGTGTATTGCTGGCGATTTGGTGCCTGTCTCTGAGGTCATTGGTTCGAAACCTGGAGTGGTCTCAGCCAATTTTTAGCACTAGAACCTGTGCTGCTATATCCAGAAAGTGTAGTCTGTAATAACAATACTACCGTTGCCCGTCATACCAGTATACAGATTGTAACGAATGTACCTCTTGGGGCTGCTGTTTGACCTGATTTGTATATATGTCCCCAATCTGTGATCAAGCGACTTGGAAACTATGGAGATCCATGTACTCATATAAGTGTTTGTCATCAATATTTGTATGGAAATTTGTTTTGTGTTCAAAGGTTGTTGCCACACAGAGAAGACGTGCTGTATATGAGCTGTAATATCTACCTATACCCTCAAAATGTCTTTTCATGGGAGTGATTCAGGTACATGTATATATCACTATAATTCACCCTATTCATATGTCCGTCATCCACTTGACACTGATGCTGAGTATTTTTCCGCATTAGATGATTCATGTAGTGGTATGCACCATCCATGGTTTGAAAAACAGAACAACTTTCATTGTTCACTTCAAAACACTCTCTTCTAGGGAAACTCTGATATCAGATTTACATGTGACATACACATAGTATAACCGCCACAACAGCAGTACATGCTAGTGTATTTTCATAAACAAGAGGCAAGACCTGAATGGCATGTAGGGAAATTTGTTACTTCAAATGAATTGTTTTAGTGAAATTGCAAACAATGTTATCAGAGCTAAGTGGTGGGTCCTAACATTTTTAATGTTGGACAGCTCCAAGACACAGCATTTAATACAGTTACACTGCAAAGGTCAGGGAATAAGTGTCACTCTCCTTAAATTTCACACCAGTTACTTCCCCATTGAGATATGGGATGTAAATGAAAAGGAGGAAATATTATACCTGGCACTTACAGGTACATGTGTTGTAAGCATATAGGTCTTTTAGCCTTCGTTTACACAGTCATCAACTGATCATCTCCACAGTGATGATGACCACTGTCTGGTGGTAAGCTGAGACGTCAGTTACTAGCTTGCCTTTACCTGCATTCATACACCATGAACTGTTATGAATCCTAATTACGATTTAATTCAGTCATTATGTTAATGCCTACAAACTACTTTAGTGTGGTCTCCACGTGCTAGTCAGCATGTGGCATTCCTTTCAAACAGGACAGGATGCTTAGAGGGAAAAAAAGGTGTCAATTTGCAGTAAAATGATGTGAGTACAAGGTGATTGTTAAGTCGTGCACACGACGTCTTTGCTAAGTCATTTGCATGACATAACAATTATCTCATGCTCTTGACATCTTTATTATGTTGTGCACATGAGATAAGTCTTTCTCAGGAGATAATAATGCGCTTATGTTGATCAATTATCTCGAGAACACGACTTTGTGAAGATATCAAGCGAACGACTTATTAAAAAAAACACACATCCGAAAATTTAAATGCTGTGTGTGTGTTTCTTTTTTATTGCCAGTATTTTTGTTTTGCAACATGTCACTTTTATAGTTAGATACTTTTCACTTCAGTTTACATTATGCTTCCACAGTCTTCTCCTCTAAGCTACTATATATTGAAACAGCTTGCATTAATACCTACTTGAAGGTTCCTTGCATATGATTTGCAGCATGATGGGATTCACATGGCGTAGAGAATGATACTGACCTTATATATAGTCAACTGCACTGTGTTTAATAACACATTTAAGTGTTTTCCCATAAAACAAATGGAGTGGAAGTACAGAAAGAAAAACAGTAACTGTGTTCAGTTTAATTATGCACTTTCAATTATGCACACTCTGTGTGCACAGACTTTCTTGTTGTGGTATACGCATTAATTATTGATGAGAATCTGTGTGCATTTTGACCATTGAGAATCACACAGTGGTCATAATAAGTATGGGTAATTCTTCTTGCCTAATACATGTTGTATATCTGTCAGGGTGCCATGGAAATGTATTACTAGTTCCAGTCTAGATTGAGTTTCAGTTGATCACATCATGGTCACTCGCATTTGGTTGAGTATCTGTTGATGGTGATTCTTTAAAAGATTTTCAGTTTAAAGCATTTAAGTATTCAGTCCAGTTTTATCCAATTCAGTTTTATTTTTAGTGTTTTTCTTGCAAAAGGTGAGGTACAAATGAGGTATGTTTATTCGGGAGATCAATTTTACTTGTAACCTGCTTAAGGATTATTGACATTTTAAACATCTTACATGTATCAAGTAGACCTCCAACAAAACTGAAAAAAGGATGGATTCAAGATTTTTTACTGACCTTAAAGGAATCATGTTACCTTTACCATATAAAAGAGTCTCTTGTGGGGAGATGTCAGCTATGCCTGCACACAGATAAACAGCTGACATGAAATGGGCTGTCATGTTCTTCAATAAAGCCTACAAAGATTGAACACTGATTTTCTCTGTGTTTGCTGTGCCTATTGTCCCTGGTCGTGCTATACTCGATATCTGCCCTTGTTTGATGAGCCTTCCTGACACTAAGAGAGGATGGTTTTCCCCCAGACTTTTCCCTTGTTTAATGTGTATGCATTTATAATTGCTAAATTGGAACTGTACTTAAAAAGCACTTGATATTGTGCATAAAAAAAATTATTGCCAGGAGGCTCATATGTAATAAATTGTGATGTGATATTTCTTTCAGCATTGGGTTCATCGAGCTTGTGTCTTGATGGAATTCCTTTCAAAATTGGTGAAAGATTCAAGCGACCAACAAAGGTATGTGTACCTGTAAATTGTTTAATTTTTCTCTTGGCTTAAATCTAGAATTGAGATTCAGACTTAAAAGGAACTCATTTATGCACACCATACTCAGAATTTGTTCTGTTGTACAGCTTGCTCATTGATGGCAGTTATTTTTCTGGATGTATACTGGAAAGCATGCAGACATCCATGAACGTACCACATGTATATATTTAACAGTGAGAGTTAGTGATAAGCCACATGTTCATTTATTGTACATGTGGCTATATGCATTTAAGTAGAATGAATAATAAAATGTATAACTACATGTACCTTACAGTTGTGGAAGTGATGTGTAGTGCTATCACTAACCTCTTGCTATTGCTGGTTGTATTTAGCCTTTGAGTATTGGTAATTTTGCCCTCTAGGCTACATAATCCTGACAGAAATCACAAACTTTAACTGAGTGTTTTTCATCTCCTTCAGGTGACTTTACCAGACTCTACAGCACATGCTGATGTGATGGGAGTTCTAGCAGAGGAGGTAACATGGCATTATATCTGCATACAGTAGTTCTTCCTCCTATACACTTTTAATGATAAATATCCGCTGAGAACTCACAGTGAAATAGACCTTTTTCGAACAGAAATTTACCAAGGCAATCCCATCTGTCAGTTGTGCACAGGGAAGGAGTCTCACCTGCAGAAAATTTAAAAACCACCACCATAGTATTTAATATCAGGTGAGGAATAAAGAGATCTTTACTTAACCAATCAAAGTACACTTACACATGTTGTGACAATTTTCTGAATACTGTCCATGTATTGATACTATAATGTTTCTTGTACATTTTATATGATTTTTCTTATTCGGTGTCCCATTTTGTTACATTATTATTTACCAATATGTCCTCCATACATGCATGTTACATTTGTCATAGGTTGCAGCGTGCATGTACCACCAGATTTAATACTATGTCACCCTGGCAGCTGTGTAGAAAGCTGTTTGTGAAACCTGGATTACCATTATATCTTTTCGTTGAAGCTTTTATTAAATGTGGTTTCCTTGCATGCATATTTTGGAGACCTGTATAATACTCTGGGATTCCATAGAAGCCACACTATTTTCCAAGCTTTTTTTAGCCCATTTGGATGTATACCCGGTGGTTCATAGAGGTCAAAACATTAATTACCCTAACAGAAATATTGAGTTTTTCAAAGTCATTTTGAGTATTTTTCAGATGATAACTGCCCTGTAATGTAGCCATATTGAGTTTTTGAATATTTACGTTATATAGAATTAATAAGACACAAAGAAAATCCATGCAAAATGAAGCAATATGCGCACAAGCCCCAAAACTGTGATAAATTAACTGCAGGCCTTGACATGAGGATCGACTAACCATTCCCCTGGATTTTCAGCCAAGAGGTCAACATTTTGATTGCCTATACAGGATCATGGTGATTGATTGATCCCCTACTCAGATCACGTGAAATTTATGTTGCTGCTGTCTTCTGTTTGTTACACGTGCTATGCAAAGACACCATGTAATTCCCTGTAGAAAGATGTATGAGAACCCCAATCCCATGTATCAACTTAACCATCTGATCACAGGGAGGTATCCTACCTTAAGTTTTACTTTCTGTTACATATATCTACAATCCATGTAAATGCAAAGGGCTCCAGCGTTTTACAAACTATATATTTTCTTTGTTTTAAAAGTTTCCCGCTTGAAGGAAAAAATATCATACAGAAAATTGTATGTATGTACTGTTTTTAATAATACTGTTTGATTGATTTTAACTTTTAATTACTGTTCATTAAAATATTGATCATTAAATTAGATTTGATATTCTGTGTATTTATGTATTCCGTCACTCAGTGAGTTGACTGCATTGCATTAATTGTAACACCCTTCACATTTCGATGACCGACTTCAACCCATTCATGGTGGAAGATCTATCACACACATTTTACATTGCAGTTTAGGTCTATAACTGTGGCTATCAGTGCTCAGAATGATAAACTTATCCTTCAATGGCCATATATAAAAGAGACTTCCGGCATGGTAAGGGACGTCTGCTGTTCAGGGCTGTACCCTACCTTTCCCCCTGCACGCCACTGAATGGAGAACAGCCATCCCCAGATAAATTTAAGAAACAGAAAAATGTGGAAATATTCATGCTGTTGGAAAAAATAGACAAATTTAGAATCACATGTACATCTACCAGAATTGAGTTCTACTGAAATATGTTCAGCTTTCCCGGGTTTATAGCATACTTCTGACTTTTTTCAACTACTCAGTGTTTTAAATCTCTTAACTACCAATAAACGGTAGTTTAAGCAAAACCCCTGCAGACGTTGCATGTAGCTTGGCATTGTTTTGATGCTGAAGTATTCAGATGTGTCTGCATCATGCATGCTACATTAACACATAATTAGCCCAGTCTTTGTCTGTCTTTACAGTACTCTTTTGGTACAGAAGAGGCAGTGCTAGCCTGGTTAACAGATGTCCGTCATGCAGAGGAGGTGAAAGTACAGCAGGATTTGGAGCGTTCTCAGAGGGAAGCAGAGAACAAAGAGACAAATTCATCTGGGGATGAGAAGGCTAATGAAACAGAAGTGAAAGAGATAACCTGGAACAAGGAGGCAGTTGTTGACACCAGAGGGTCCTGGTCAAACCCTGTCCTGGCAAATGTCAGCAGTGATTTGTTAAAGCCTACCCCAGTTGCAAAAAACAGCACACTTGTTCAACAATCAACAGGAATAACTGCCATTGGAGAAAGCGACTTTGATATACGATCTTTTGATAAAGTAGATGATCCTTTTGATAATTTGGAACTTCAAGTTATAGATGATTTAGAGGAGTTAAAGTCAGTTTTGCAGGGATCACAATCCTCTGTGCCTACTGATGAATCAAACGGAGGTGAGGGGTCAGCAGACGTAGGAAGTAACTGCAATACAAACAGTTGCGAATCCAACAAGGTTACAATGCGCAAAAATGCTGTTAGGCTAAAGCGTGGTAAAATAGCAAGTTTGTCAAGTATTTCATCTGGGAACAGTGGCCATGCAGTTGAAACTACAAGCCCACAGTATGTTAATTTTCATTCCCTAACAGATATTACAAAGCCTAAAAAGAATGGGCAAGTGCATAGACAGTTACCACAACTGACAGATTTACAAGTATCATCTCAAAGGCATAGCAGTGTGCTGCCATCTGTTAGGGATGGTCAGAACGCGGGTAGTGCTGGTGATAACTGTGGTGAGCAGAGGGCTAGGCCTAACTCTGACCCAGAGTTACCAATCTTAGGCAATGGGCAAGCACTTTTTAAAAACCACAATGACTATGAAAATGTTGAGTTGGTCAATCCTGGTTTGAAGAGCTCCAGTCCAGCTTTATCAAACAACAGACATTCCATTTCAGCAGACTATGTAAATATACCCTCTGATATGAACAGAGCATCTAAAGCAACTGCTTCCACTGATGGACCTGTGGTAAATAAGAATAATCTGCGCACTGTGAAGAGCACTCCGAGTCTTCTACACAAAGATAGTGAATCACCCAGTCTCCCTGCTGTGTCACATTCCCCACCTGCTAGACCCTCCACGGAACAGGTATTTATATAGATGTAGATAAAACTGAAATCATGCTAGTAGGTGAAAAGCATTTACATTTTTTCCTGTTTGTAGACCTGACAAAGCTCATATACATGTATACCACCAGTTGCAGCCGATACTGTTTATTTTAGTTGCAAGTGTATCGGTGTTTACATGCACATGCACATTATACACCAATTCAGCATGTAAATGAATGGTTTTATGGGATGGAGAGTGCGTTGCCAGAAATAATGCCATTCAATGCCATAGGTTACCTGCCTGGGAGGGTGACACATACAATTGTACACTGGGTTGCCAAAGAAAATATTCCCACAAAAACAATGGTGCAGCTGTCTAATTAATATTTTTAATATAGTTTGCTGGAAGTAAACCATTAGACCTTCCAGATATGTCCGATAATGTAAAATGTATGCTGTCACTTATTTCTTTATGATATTAAGCTGGGTATAATATACATGTATTCTACTTTACCTGGGTGTTCAGAGATAAGATACCTTCAGTTCTTTGCCAATAAATACACAAATGTGAAAAGCTGAGCCTGTACAGTTCAAAAGTGAAATGATCTCATTTGTCTTACTGTGGAAAATATTGCACAAATTCAAGTGAGCATCACAGACAAAGCAATTGAAAAGTCTCTAAAGATATGTTCACATGTGTTTTAAATTTTTTTTTCGACTTGAATTGTAGGGTGGGCTTTATGGACCATATTGCTCACTGGCAAGGTTCTCTGATGTCACATCACAAGTTTCCCCATATGTTAACTTACAGGCATATGTTTTTAAAACTAATATTAATTTCCAATATTAGAAGCCTTGTTTAGAGTAGAGAAAAATTCCTAGTGACTTCAGAGCACCTGCTATCAGGCTATATGGTTCATCAAGACATTCTAAAAAGTAAATGACAATATTATTTTGCATAGTTTTCAGCTGTCTGTTGAGCCTTACTTCATTTTTAGCTCTGCTGGCAAGTTGTCCATCATCTGACCGATCCATCCGTCTTCACCTTTCTTTCAAAATGCTACTAATCCTACAGTGTTTGTTCAATTTCGATGAAACATGGTTCAAGTGTAGACTGTATCAAAATAGATAACTGATAGTATGTGAAATAGAGATAATTTGATAGTCTCTATCAGTTCATTCAGCAATTTGTGCAATTTGTCCAAACCAGTAGAGCGACTGTCTCATTAGAAACTCTGGTAAAGCTTTCTTCTTGTTTGATGTTAAGTGAGATAGTGTAGTGGACAGAGCATCTTCCTCGTAAGAGGTAGATACGGGACACTGTCCCACAAACAGCCATTCCAAAAACTTTAACATGTATCTGTACAAGATTTAATAGGCTTGCCTGGTGTAAGCCTGCATATATCTCATGAGGTTATTTTCAAATTTCCTTTAAAAGGAATTGTACACCTCTAATTCTCCAAATCAGTTTGTAAAATTAAAATCCCTCTTCAAGATAGATAATGAACTGACCTGTCTCGCTATAAATTCAAAACTTGCCTTCAGGCATTTTCAGAGGTTCCAGCTGACTACAGCTTGCTTCTCAAAATATACCATTTAAGTCTAATTCAGCAGGGCCCTATTAAATGTTTGATTCTGTAATCTGACAGGTAAACTGAAAGAAATTTGAACTTTACTGAAAACCCTCTGGTGTGGTGTAATATACCAAAATGAGGTACATGTTATAAAACACTTGTGCATAAATGAGCATATACATGCATACATGTATTTTTGTTTTGTTTTGTTTTACTTTATGATGTTGCATATTCAGAACATATATGAAAATGTTCCAGTGATATAAAATATTTTCATTTTAGTGTTTCTGGGGTCTGCATCACAGCAGTAATTATATTGATGCACATACCTGGGCATGTAGGAAAATATCATGCTGGAAAATATACAGTTGTAGTGCGCTAAAATAAAATGGCCGATAAAGTGGGACATGGTGCTTCTTGGCATTATTTAAGGAACTCGTACACACAGCTGCTTTCAAGTCCTATTCAAAACATTAGCTCATTTTGCTTTTGTTGCTTATGTACACTGCGTGCAAAACATACATATATATGTACTAGGCTTTTGGTTTCCACTCATCAACCAGTTTTGGCCAAGGGGTACTGTTGTAGTGGACGGCATTCGTTCGTTCGTCTGACCTACCATCCGTCCTTCTGACAGTTCATGTTCCTCATAAACGCCCCGTCTGTAAAACAGTTTATTTGATGTTCGCTAAACTTACACAATATTTACACATTGGCATGAAGAAGAACCCTGTTGATTTTCAGCAACCTGGACGTTTTTTTTCATGGTCGTTTGGGTCATTTGAGTTAAATTCTTGTAAACGCTCCATCTTTAGAATGATTTAGCCCAAGTTGACCAAACTTACACCACACGTACACATTGATGTGAGGACAAACCCTATTGATTTTCATTGACCTTGACCTTTTTCTTCAATGTTATTGGGGTCATTTAAGTTAAATTTTATAATAGACTTCTATCTCTAGAACAGTTTAGCCGAAGATACAAATTCCAAGAAATATTATGTATAATACTGCTTGGAATTTGCATCTGTACGTTACATTGTATATGTGATTAAGGCCAAGGAGTTTGAAGTGCATTGCACGGTGTCTTCATGACACTCTCTTGCAAAGTTGTGTCCAATTGTCCCAATGCCTTCTTCTCACTCAGCCTCCTGTCGTGTCACTCGACATCAGGACCAAGCTGCCATGATGTCTGTTTCAAACTTCCAAAGTATACACACATGTATGTATGATAAAGTCACTAGGTGTCATTTTATTAGCCCCCTTTTAATTTTTAAGTCTTCATGATATAGTAGAGAGGTCAAGAAGCTCGTCAATTAACTACGATTACGACCAATGCTTGTGAGGCAGGCGAATTCTGGTCGGTGGATGGAAAATCTTTTAAGCTACTTGAATAACACAAGTAGGACCCATGAAGTAAATAAGACTAATTTTTTATTTCCATGAAGTCAGGACGGATATAAATCAAGAATGACGCATAGCAATACATTGCTTGTATGTTTACAGCAAGTGAGTAAAGTTGCATAGGCCTGTAAAAACGGCAGTCAAGTGCAATAGGCGTACACCACTAATCATAGCCATGAAACACATGCAGCTGACTAATAACGTTTTCTTACGTTAATTTCTACTTTTTGCTAACAGGGAGCTGTACTTACGATAGAATAGTCCTTCAGGAGTAGGTTGTTTCCATCTTTATTTCACATTTAAACACATAAAACCACCAAATATTAACTCAGAAATTCACAACGGGTAAATACCGCTTAGCTAAAAAAAAAAAGAGCAGATGGCACAACTTAAATTTGCGAAGCATGATATCACAGACAAATAACTGTGACACCACTCGATACTTGTAGGTCATTGCTGATTGCAGTTGTAGTTCTCAATTGCTTGCCCATGTACATGCATCATACTCAGTGCTGTTTTGTTACATGTCACTTTTATTTGTTTTGTTGTACATTCAGTGTTGTGTGGCACTGTCTGACTCTGGACCTCATGACCACAACAAACAGAAGGGCACGAACAAGGAGGGTAGGAGAGTAGGCAGAAGCATATTTTATGAAAATATAAAGTTCCCTGAATCCAAACCTCCAGAAGAGGCAAGTGTATATGTGTACAGAACTGTCCAGGTTGCAGGTGCTTAGGAGCATGCCAGAAGTCTGTCACTCGCCATCAGTTGGCTTTCCATTGGTGAGCTTGTTGAATGGTAGTTGCTAGACATCCTAAAGAAGGTTGCTCCTCATCTAATCCACTCACTACTGCAGCGCTCTGATGGTAACAGATATGCTTTTGGCATGGTACTGAGAGCCTTATGGACAACCTAGTTGGTATTGCATTGACATTATTCACGAACACTAGACAAGCCTTACTTATGGATATACGTGGAAAAATGTGATTCCAAATCCACCACAAGTGACCACACCCAAGAAAACCCATGCCGTTACATTAACTGGAACACAATCAAAACACTCTAATAGCTCAGCTGGAAGAAACGGAAACTACAGGCACCCATCCAGGTTAAAAGATTAAAGCCTGGCCTCAACAGGAATCAAGGCATTTACCTCCCCTCAGCTTATGATCTGTTAGTCCTCCAAACTGAACTGGAACCCCACCCCACAAGCCTAATCCAGTTACCCCTTAATCCCCTGAGGACCATTTAAACATAATATCTCCTTTGTTATACTAGTTGGCATATATATCTCTAGTTGAGCATTAATGTTCTGATGTCACTCACATAATGATGTTAGTAACAACATCGAAACATCATGTTAATGAACCAAGAAGTTGTATATCCATAACCAAGACTTGTCCAGTGTACTTCCTTCCCAACTTCTAAGTCTCATTCAAACAAATTGTTCATGAATTCAGGGTAAAGTGAAGTCCATGAACTTGATAAAGACCACATTAAAAAGGTGACAAAAATATTAAATATTTTATTTTGATTTATGTGGTGTTGAAAGTTGTGATATAAAATTACTTCTTACTACATATTCCTGTTATTAACTTGCATATTTAACCTAATAAGTGATATTCATAAAGGACTCATATGGCACCCAAGTTAAAAGGGTGGGAGTTTCATGTATAACGGATGCAAGGCTCCCCAGATTCCAGTGGTTGATGAGTTTGCCCATCCTGTTTGGAGCATATGAAGTGCATCTGTACTGTTATTAGCTCACCTTTATATGACCGTGGAATACACTCCTCACTGGTGTGGTTTAGGGAAAATCCAAAAGTTGTTTTTGTATGCAGGCTATTGTAGGCTGAGCTGATTGCTGCCCCAAGGCCCATTTCTGCTTGATAGGAGAACTTCAACAATAACCACAAGCTATGCTTTCCTTTAATTAGAACACTGTTCTGTATACATGTACCTTCCAGTAGTTGGAGTGCATCATTGCAACACATTATGTGGAAACAATACTTATTAATACAAGTATACGAAGTTGTGGTTTGCAGTAAGTTATGACTTAGTTCAAATGTGGCTTAACGATAGCAATGTATGTAGGCCTGTATTTGGCCATGTTATTTGCAGTTGACCTTATATATAAGGCTGATTGTAAATAACATGGCAAAACCTAGGTAACATAAGAGGCAGCCTAGTGGCTTGGTGTTTGGAGTGTCAGTATAGCTCACTAACACTGCAGCCTGTCTTCATTTTGGTCGCCAAGAGCTCAAGGCCGCATGCTTGCTTCCTCTTCAGTCGTATGTTGGTAGATCTGCAAGCAACTTTGCCACTTTTGTTTTAGTGAAATATTCTTTGGTGTGTTATACAAATGAAGAAATAGTTATACCATCAGATAATGTTCAGGAAGAATTGCCAGGACACTTATGTACCTGTATGTGTTTCTAAAAATATATACATATTGCATGTGTGTGTATGTCCTGGTAAAAACATACATAATGTACGTGAAGCAACATGTTGGGCAGGAAATACAAATGTATCAGTGAGTTCAGGAAACACTGTGCCCTGCAAACCTTGTACATTTGCATGTACATGTAAACCAAAGTATGATCAGTTGTTGGTACATGAATGATTTTGGTGTGTTGGACAAGTAAATCATGCCTATTATCCATATTCCTTGCCAGTTTTGAAAATATGTTGGTGATTTTTCGGTTACAGGCCTGGAATAAGTATTCTCTCCTTCCCCCACCAAGAGGATGGAATGGGAAGAAGCCTCTGTCAGAACCCCATCAATCAGCCAGAGAGTGGACCTCTGAGCTTGGAGAGAGGCCGGGCCGTAACAGATCGGCGCAGAACTTAGCTGCCAATAGCCAAGACCCCTACAGTAGCCTCTCCATAGAAGCCCAGGCCTTTGTGAACAGTCTGACCAGTATGGGCTTTCCTCGGGCTCGAGCCTCTAGAGCTGTCCTAAAGCTGGGACAGGATGAGAAACTGGTAGGCAAACTTACAAATCTCTGGCTAGTTGGCATTGGTTTTGTTCAAGAATTATGAGTTATGATTATGCTTGTAGTAAAAAACGTTAGCATGGCCCATTCACAGTACTTAACAAGGGTCCTGAGTGCAGCATCCTCAGATTTTGAGAGATATCACAGCTGTTGTAAATTTGCTCTTTGTGTCCTGTCTTTTGGGGGTAAGCTTGCCAGCGTGGCATTATGGCCATGTACCTCTCACCAATGCAGTCGTTGTGAGTTCAAGGCCAGCTCATGCTGGCTTTCTCTCCGACCGTAGGTGGGAAGGTCCGCCAGCAGCCTGCAGATAGTCGTGGGTTTTCCCAGGGCTCTGTCCGGTTTCCTCCCACCATAATGCTGGTCATTGTCATGAAAGTGAAATATTCTTGGCATGAAACACCAATCAGATAAATAAATAAATAAATGTCCAATTTTTTTGGCTCAATACAGCAATTGTCTTGGGAAAGTTATGGAATGGACCTCGCAAGCTCTCCAAGTAAATAAAATGGTTTCGGACGAATACATGTACTCCAAACATAGGGCAGCACGCTTGAGCTATTGTGGGAAAGATTAGAAACTGAAGCAATATGATTGGCCTAAAATAACCCATCTGTTGAATCTTGACCATGCCTTATAACCATTCTTATTTATATGTATGTAGTTAAAGGCCATTGTAGAAAAATGTGGAGACCATATAGCTGGCCTTCTAAAGAGAAAGATAAAATGCTGCGGTTGTCTTTCCCTGTAATACTAGTTCCAGTTTGTGTAAGGTACAGACATATAAAATATAATAATATGAGGAACATGTTCCCAGCTTTGCATATTAAGGTCAAGTATTAAGATATAGCTAACATGTTGGCATTAATATTGTGTAGTGTCATCATATACATGTTGTCTACTTTTTCTCTTATTTTTCAAGTTCTGTTCACATGTACTTGTTTGTCTTAATGTTCGTTTGCTTTTCCTTGGTGCATGTATTCTATTCCAAACTGTTCATGAATCTGTAGTAAATCTTATCCATCAGTGCATTCATTTTACTAAACAGGTTTATGTTTTTACCTATGCTGTGCTTCCTAAAACACCCTTATGGATAAAACTGAAAGTTTGCTTTATGAGATGGTTCACATCACAAGGTTTGTTAGGTACCTGGTAAAGGTCCACATGTCACAAGGTGTGCCGAGTACCTGGTGAAGGTCCACACGTCACAATGTTTGTTGGGTACCTGATGAAGGTCCACAGGTCACAAGGTTTGTTGGGTCCCTGGTGAATGCCCACATGTCAAGAGGTTCGTTGGGTACCTGGTGAAGGTCCACACGTCACATGAGGTTTGTTGAGTGCCTGGTGAAGGTCCACACATTACAAGGTGTGTTGGGGTACCTGGTGACTGCCCATATGTCACGAGGTTCGTTGGGTACCTGATGAAGGGCCACAGGTCACAAGGTTTGTTGGGTCCCTGGTGAATGCCCACATGTCAAGAGGTTCGTTGGGTACCTGGTGAAGGTCCACACGTCACATGAGGTTTGTTGAGTGCCTGGTGAAGGTCCAAACATCAGAAGGTTTCTTGGTTACCTGCTGAAGGTCCACAGATGTCATAAGTTTTGTTGAGTACCTGGTGAAGGTCCACACGTCACATGAGGTTTGTTGAGTGCCTGGTGAAGGTCCACACATTACAAGGTGTGTTGGGTACCTGGTGACTGCCCATATGTCACGAGGTTCGTTGGGTACCTGATGAAGGTCCACAGGTCACAAGGTTTGTTGGGCCCCTGGTGAATGCCCACATGTCAAGAGGTTCGTTGGGTACCTGGTGAAGGTCCACACGT
Source organism: Acanthopleura granulata (assembly GCA_016165875.1). Classification (NCBI taxonomy): domain Eukaryota; kingdom Metazoa; phylum Mollusca; class Polyplacophora; order Chitonida; family Chitonidae; genus Acanthopleura; species Acanthopleura granulata. Next base: position 28,773,323 of record JABBOT010000005.1, on the reverse strand, counting down.
CACATGAGGTTTGTTGAGTGCCTGGTGAAGGTCCAAACATCAGAAGGTTTCTTGGTTACCTGGTGAAGGTCCACAGATGTCATAAGTTTTGTTGAGTACCTGGTGAAGGTCCACACGTCACAAGATTTGTTGGGTTCCTGATGAAAGATCACACGTAACAAGATTTGTTGAGTACCTGATTAAGGTTCACATGTCACGAGGTTTGTTGGGTATCTGATGAAGGTTCATATGTCACAAGGTTTGTTGGGTATCTGATGAAGGTTCACATGTCACGAGGTTTGTTGGGTATCTGATGAAGGTTCATATGTCACAAGGTTTGTTGGGTATCTGGTGAAGGTTCATATATCACAAGGTTTGTGGGGTATCTGATGAAGGTTCATATGTCACAAGGTTTGTTGTGTACCTGGTGAAGGTTCACCTGTCACAATGTTTGGTGGGCATCTGGTGAAGGTCCACACGTCATGAGGTTTGTTGGTTACCTGGTGAAGGTCTACACGCATCATGAAGTTTGTTGAGTACCTTGTGAAGGTCCATACGTCAAGAGGTTTGTTGGGTCATGAGGTTTGAAGGCTTACTCAGGGCACTCCTCTTCACACATTTCACCACTAAGGTGAAAACTTTGAGCATCGCATTAAACACTCGTGAAATAAATAAGTCAAATCAAGTTATATTTAAACTGTAAGAGAGACTCCTAACCAAGATCAAAACTATACCAAAGAGCTATAATTGTCCAAATTTGACCTTCTAATTAAACTATAGTTGGAAACTTGATGCTGATGTCATATCTGCTGTAATTTTACCTGTTTTATAGGTTGTGGAACACCTTTGTCTTGTCAACTCCTTGATGGAGAAAGGCTATACACCTGCCCTTTCAGAAATGGCTTTACATCTGTTCACCAATGATTTGAATAAGGTATGCATGGTGAGAAGTGTATAACTATACTTTCTGAACACCTGGTGGTGTTAAGCACATTTTCCTGCAGTTCTTAGAGTGTTCATGTATGATGTTCGTTATAATCAAAATGGAGTGAAAATTATTTTAAAAATCCCTCCTTGTTATTATTATGGCCTACATATAAAGGTTTCTTTGCTTTGGTGATTGCTGAATATTCTGGTTATAGCACAGATTTTATGGTTCAACATTGGCTTAGAGTTTCGAGTTTCGAACAAGTGACCTTTTAGAGTCAGGCCTGTAATTGTTGGCGGTACATGTCATCTGTCTGGACCATTCTGCCAACACAGACCTCCCACAAAATAGGTGGTAGCTGACTATGGCAAAGATGCATAACACCTTTGGTAATGAGAAACGACAGAACTCCTCTCCCCCACCTCCCCACACACACAGTGAAGATGGTCAAATGGTCTAGATAACTGACCTGTGTTGTTAGCAGTCAGGTGGCTGACTCTGAGGCCCATTATTTATGGCCATTGCGAAGTCTTGCAGACCAGTTGGTGCCAATGGCTTGGGTCAAAATCAGAGGCTTGTGGTTTGACTTTTAAGTGAATTCCGTTTTGTCAAGTTAGAGTTCAGAGGCAGAGATTTGGGGAGTCTAATCCTAACCCATACGGTATCATGACTTTCATGTTATGTTGCATCAAACCGTTGAACTCAGTAGACCATAAATACCACTTCATAGTCAGTTCATTCTATATTCTAATGAAATAAAATGAAATGCAAATATTACAGACTGATTTACAGTTGTACACCAGTCTAATTATAAATTGTTCAAGCATTTTGTTCATACATGTATTTGTGTTTGAGACAACAGTTTTTATTATGTGTGTTGATAGATAAGCATTCTATAAAACAAAAAAACCATTAGAGTAGAACATTTGAGAATTCTGTTTTATACCAGGAAAAAAGTATAAAAACATTCTAATGTATTTTCCTCAAAGGTTTGCCTAGTCAGGGAGTTTCATTCAGTTGAAGGCCTTTCCTTATTTGTTAATTTTAAAATTTAGAGGAATGTGCCAAACCACACTTTCAAATTTGCCAAAAGTTTACACCAAGGAATGTCTTACCTTGAAACAGGTCAACACACTGCTAAGATGTTAAATTGAGGGGTTTGATTTATTTGTTTATTTATTTATTACGCCATACTCAAGAATATTTCACTTATATGACGGCAGCCAGCATTGTGGTGGGAGGAAACTGGGCAGAGCCCGGGGGAAACCCACGACCATCCGTAGGTTGCTGGCAGACCTTCCCACGTATTGCCAGAGAGGAAGCCAGCATGACCTGGACTTGAACTCACAGCTGCGCTAGCGTGCTAACCGAGTGATCCACGGAGGCCCCCTAGTGATTTGTGACGGATATGTATTGTTCATGACATATATTTTTCATGAATTGATAGATGAATATCGTTCATGAACTGACCAATCCATGCCTTTTCCCTTTTCTTTTTTCACAGGCTGCAAAGTATTTGGACCTATACATGCAGTTCCAAGAATTGGGCTTTCAGCAAGAAAAGATCAGAGAAGCTCTGGTACAAAATGACATCGATAGAGACAAAGCTTTGGACTTTTTGACAACTTAAAACACACAAGAGACAGATGGTTATTGTTCCATTACTCTGTGCTTATTTCATACATCAGAAAAACCCGTTGATGTCTTTTCTTGTATTTTTTAACGTGTCTTTCGTTCTTCTTTATTTTTCACCTTTCTGGCCTTTTGACGCTGAGCATTGGCATTCTGTAAAAGTTACACATAAAACAATATACTAGTTGGTCCCCAGAACAAAACTGAGTGTGTTCAGTGTAAATGACCTTTGCACAACCTATGCTGTCTTTGGTCTCTGTTATATTTTCCTTGCAGCATTGTAACTCACAAACTGCTGTGCCATATTCAGTGAAAGGATTCACTCACTGGTAACAAGAACTTTGTACCGGTTATGATTGTAAACATGTGCAACTGACCTTTGGCCTATTTTTCCCATGTGAGCATTCATAAACCTTATAAATGAATTGAAAACATGGCTCCAGAACTATACTAAAGCTCTAATCACTGGTAGTGGATTTGATTGTAGTCCTGCAATACCTCACACAGTTTGGCATTTCGGCATGCAACAGTAGACAGAATATTACTCTCTTAGATTGTGATCAGGGCAACTCACATCTGACCTGCTTTTTCTCATCCAAGGTTGGTATTTGGGCTGTAACATGTTGCATATTGTCACCAATACTATTGGTGACATTGAAATTTCAAAGTTGGATTCACTAGTGGGTTCCCCATACTTGCTTAGATTGTTATTAATGCAAATGGCCTTTGGCTTCCTTATTGGTTCATAATTGGCTCCAGCTCTTGTTACCACAGGGTCTCGAGATCTGTGAATTGTGTAATGTAGTCACTAGTGGCACTCTCCTTGTGATTTAGTGACCCTTTTTGTGTTTAATAGTTGCAGAGTGTTAGTCCAGCTTTGTAGTTTGGATTTTTGGCTATTTATTTGTTTCTGTGAGTCATTGTGACTGGTGGTTACCGGTGTTTTAAGTGGAAAATCACATTTGTATATATTGTTTGCTAATGTACATCTATGCAGGTGTATATGGGACAGAAACAGTCATATCCATCCAAATCGGTTTTCACGATACTTTGATTATTACCCAGTTTTGGAATATGTTTGAACAACAGCATTATTTACACACCTATAAATATTGACTCATATTTTCACTTGCCACGCCTCTTAGACCAAAGTAGTTTCAAGCCTTTGTTTTCACAAAGTCGGGGGTTTTGGAGTAAGTGTATCAAGTATGCCTGGTGATAACTTGTGAAAAATTGTCAGACTGGTATCTCATGATGCATAAGACAACATACGATGGCAAGATCTGACAATTGAGGTTATCAGACCTCTGTTTACTGAGGTACATTTAAAAATCCTGTCACTGGGTCATCCTAATGATACTGCAGGTTTGATGTCAATAGTTATTGAGGAACTTGGGAAGAACAAAACTTTGATAAAGGGTAAGCTGTCCCACATCATGTTCTTAAATTACTTAGGAAAACCTACAGTATTAATAATGTTATGCTTCTTAAAGTTTGTTGTCTTAATTGCAGTATAGATGTACATGTGCAGGCAAGTAACCTGGACAGCAATTAAATGTAGCCATGACCTCATGGGAAAATAATGACACAACCTTTGTCCGTCACTTTGAATTCCTGGTTTTGCCAGCGGAAACAAATAATTTCTATCACCCACTGCTATCGGTAAATCAGAACCTCCCATTATTGTGCCTTTACTGTGAGATAAATGGTTTTAACTGAAGTGCCCGTTCACACAAAACAACACAATTCAGCATCATGGCGAAATAACATGAAACATTGCTTCAGTACCCTTGACTTTTGTAAGCATGAGGAAATTGTTTTTGTAAATTACTACAATTTCCAGTTTTCATGAATAATTCAAGTATACTGTAAATCTTCAACCTTTTCAACCACTAAGGCACTTTTTGCAGTGGCATTTAAGCACTTAGTGATGATGAAAACAATGCCAAAAAGGATAATGCACATTATTTCTCTACATGCTATAGTTCTGTCAGAATGTTTCATAGTATAGATTGCAGAGGTGGTTGAAAAGGTTGAAGAATTCGGGTATATATATTAAACATGTTAAAGTTAGTTATTGTCCCACACCTTTCAATAGTAACACATAGTAACATGGAAAGTTGATTTCCCATGCCTTGTTCTGCTCTTGCCTGCCCTGTTATCTCTGTGGTTTCAAATGGGGTTAATGGAAGGTGGGTTTGTGTTGTAACAATGTAATATTTGTACCGTATGAAGATGTAATTTGTACATATGGAGATTATGAACAGAAAGTTCACCAACACAGAATATGTGTTATCCTATTTGTATTTATCCAATGAAACAGGAAGTTACATTTCCAGTTGCAGAACAGCCGTTTTACCAAACAAGATATAGGAATGTTATACATGACAGAGGTCTCTGTCAGTTGCTCTTATAACAGTTACCTTACTTTCTTTCCCCATACATTTTCAGCAAACTATTTTCAAGATGTTTATGGAAGAGAAAAAAAGAAATAAATGCCAGTGTGGCTTAATCTCCTCATGCATTTCTGTATTGATCCTGTGATATCGTTAGACACACCCTCTGGTACATTGCATTTGGCATTACTAATCATGTGCTGATTCCACTACCTCCAGATGTTGTATAAAGGTATCGGTGTTACGGTGTAAAACAGCTCTTCCCAGATGCAACTGACCTATTCCAGGCCTCTCAATGGCCAAGACGACTATCACCTGATCGATAGATATGCTTGGATCTAGTTCCAGGTAGCTCCGAAGCTCTTGCACTCATTGCTTACAAACTACTTGGAGGTAACTTGAATCCAGCTTTTACCAGGATTGTCAGATAGGCTACATGTAAATGGCGATGTGTGTTGGTTTCCTGAACCAAGAAGCATTATCGTGGACCGCATGCGTCTTAAACAGAACTATACTGGTCAAGGGTATACATTTCGTTTACATTAGTAAACGTGAATGTCCTGTATATACTTGGCTACATTAACCTGCTCTGTTGCACATTGTTTTGCTGTTCCCATCAAAGTAAAAATGTAGGTTGACACTCAAAGACGTTCCCGTACAGTGAAATGAGAAAAGTCCAGTATCCATTTTACAAAGTATATCAGTTAGCAGGTAAGGCCTGGGCAAATGCATTATGAAGAGACACCCTAATATATCATCGTGTGTTCCAAAACCAACATCCATGTCAAGGGCCATAGGTTTCAACCGCACAAAAGTAGAAAAATTCTATAAGAAATATGAGTCTCTTTTTCTCCAGGGATTGCAGAAAAGTGATACCCGATACGAACACTACAATGAAGACAAGATGGGATATTGATATGTCCACGAGCCCTCCAGGATACCGGCGAAAAAGGGTAAATGCAGGGTTGGGATACTAATGAATGCAGAAAAAGGAAAAACAATAACTGCTGTTTGCCACATGAGTGCAATTGGACATTTCCTTCCACCGCTGTTTGTGTTTCAGAGGGTCAGAATTAGAGATGAACTCATTGAAAGAGACATCCTAGTATCGATTGGCACGCACACCCATCAATGAAGACATTTTCACAGATTGGTTTGATCATTTCTTGTCACGCTCCCAACCATTAATAATTACTAATACTAGAAAACACAAAACGCCTACCAAAACTTTAGGCTTATACAAAAGGCGATTAAAAACGTCATTCTATTGTTCCTTCCATCTGACTGCACGCATAAACTGCAGCCCCTTGAGAGAACCTTTTTCAAATAACTCCACTGTAGACACTGTAGTGTCTCATACAATGTACACGATGTAAATGCATCAGTGAGTAAGGAACCAGTGAGGGTCTCCGCCATCTTGGCGGAGTCAAGGATGTACAGGTTGACTTGTACTGATAACCAGGGTACCTCTTGCCTCATCTGCACCCTCTGTGTGTTTGTTCTTTTCTGTAATGCTAGAAACACCGAAGTTCATCTCTGGTTGCGAAACCATCCAGGTCGTTGTCTAAAAGCTCATGCTAAAAGCTCATGTCTGAGGTTCTTCATGCTGCCTGCTCAAAGGTAGCCACCTTGGATATTGCTGCCAATGAATTTTGAAAATGTGGCCTTGTACCATACAATCCTAACATCTTCACCGAAGAAGTAGTCGAGATGAGCGACATTAATCCAGAATACCCGCCCACTCAATCGCACAATCTGGTGTCACCTGAGAGGGAAGCCAGTCAGCTGAAACAAATCCTGAGAGTGTTGCAAATGCCACGCTCACTTCACCCCCTGGGGAAGAAACACGTGACCAGTCCACTGAAAACCTTGTGGATGAAACAGGTGTCCAGTGCACTGAAACCCTTGTGGATGAAACAGGTGTCCAGCCCACTGAAGTCCTTGTGGATGAAACAGGTGAAAAATCTGATGAAGTTAATGGGACAGACGTTAGTTCTACCTTGCCTCGTCCTTCCCCATCGAGCGACGAGCACTTGTAATGGTACTACTATCGGAGAGGAAAAATGATGAACACAAGATCAAACAATGAGACACGAAGACGCTTGACTAAGATCAATACATATATTTGGAACAAAACAGGCAAATAGTACAACTGACAATAACATATGTCACCCACCCCTGGCTGAGATATGGATATTCAGCATGGAATGAAGGGGTGGTGGAAGGAATGTACTCAACACCTGTAAATAGGATTACATTACTTTAATCCGAAGCCTCGAAATCGGCGTTATTACTGAAGAAGCACACCGCTGAATGGGTCCTCAATTTATCAGATAAAACCAACAAACCATTAATACATTTATGGTAATGTTAACCCGTTGGAGAACAATGCTGGGATGCGTAACAACACTTTTCTATTACCTCGTCACCGTTAAATTTGCATCATATCTCTTGACAACACTTGGCAACAATAAAACAAATGATCTTTTCCGGTATTTTACGGTAATATAGCTTTCGGTGCTTGTTGTGTAACTCAAGTGTACACAAGTCAGCATTAGATATCTTTATGAATAAAACTTCTCTGACAATAACTGTTTCTGTCATGTCTTAACTGACTTAGAACCTTGAACACTGTACTACTTCAAAACACAGATTATCAGAAATACATATACTGAGCATTACTGCATTACCATTTACTAGCACTTAGGCCTAACACAAATGAGCATATACCTTATCTAATATTACTAACTGAAGAGTTCTAACATTGCAACTAACTGGAAACTTCAAAACAATATACTGTTAGTCCTTCCACTAATATTCATAATTTCTCCAAAATGTGTGGACCGGCGTTCCCTCACTAATGATGAACTACGTCTAGAACTTGTGACATCACATTATGGTTTACATATGTGGAGTTAATTTAAGGCTAGTTATAAAATTAATGCAGCAAAATTATCTCTCCAACATTGGTGTTTACTCCAAAGAAACCTATTATCAGTCACATTACCTCCCTTTTCATACAACTGTACACTTCACATCTGTTTATATCATAGAACAGCAGAAGACTGTGCGCATCAGTCCCGCTCTCCCACATACAACGAAGGCCGTTCATGTCATCATTGTTTACTGTAAAAAGCTACTTATCTCTGACTGAGAAACAACCCAATATTACACAGAGTTGTTTCTTTAACATTTGTAACTATGATAATAACATCCTATGGTATTGTACGTACCTGTAAATAGGATTACATTACTTTAATCCGAATCCTCGAAATCAGTGTTCTTACTGAAGAAGCGCACCGACGAACGGGCCTGTTAGCAAAACTAAGCTGAGTGAAAATAAAGCGGACTAGACCTGTATAACAGAGCATGCTGTTACAAGCAAACGATCATAATTGTTCACAATTGTAACTATAATTCTATGCACTATTTCCAGGTAATTATACAATATAGAACATTACTGTTCTATACTGAAATATCAGTATAGAAATATCAGTAAATATCAGTACTTGTATAACGCCACATATACAAAAACAACACAGATAATTACAAAAATACACATTTTCATACTGACGATAACGTCCAAATCCTCATGTATATTTCAGTCCTCGGAAATAGTCACTTTCAGGGCACAAGGGGATGAAATGTATGTAATCACACAAAGAGACAATGAGCGATACAAGCTCCCAAATAACGTCTCAAAGAAAATTAATGACGAAGTTTGCCACACAGTGCTCCTCCAGCCATTTTGATCTTTCTCTCCCTTTTTTTGTTTCTCAGACGGTTGCCGTCACGAAATACTTTTATTTCTCGCTCATTTTCAACATAATTCTATGAAACTTGGCACACATCTAGCTAAATGCTTAAGCCAAGAAACCGTCCCACAAATGTTTGCAGTCTTTTCTAGTTTTAGAGATATCAGTAAAGGAACATTAAAGTTTCAAAAATTTTTTGAACACTGAAAATTTTTGAAAGTTTTAACTTTTAATGATCCCTCAGAACAATCTAAGATGATTATTAAAAATCCGTGGGACCATTTTTTTTTACCTTAAATAGTCAATTATCCACGTGGGCAAGAAAAAAATGTGAAAATTTGCGAAAAAATAGCATTCAGTCAAACACTACTCTGATTTTTCCAAATTTTCTCTTCACATTGACTAATATTAAGGTTAGGTAAATTTTAAAAGCTTTCTTGAGATCACTATTCGTTCAGCTTTCAAAATATATATACACATATATTGCGTACATGCAAGGATGTACGGCCATATTTGATCAATATTTTGGGCTGCGCAAAGCAAAATGTGAAAGATTGGTCACGACGGGTTCTATAGTATCCCACAGTACGCAAGATTACATAAGGGTCGAGCATTGAGGATTAACAGACTATTAGAGGCTGTAACAAATGTGGCCGTTTAAGTAATGCTGGCATAACGCTGAGCCGAAATGCTTCCGCCTGTGGAACACACATAACTCAGAATGCACATTTTTCAGAACTCAATGACACGGCTTGTGTGTTCATTGGTTTATGCCCCTGTAAGTGACGTCATGGCAGTTTCGTACTCCGGCTGCGTTGTTTCATCTGAGTGGCTTGGTGCGGGGACATGGAGTAAAAATGCTATGACATGTACCTTTTATTGTGACTGAAGTGGACTGACTTGGTTGTAATCCTATTGTATGGGTTAATACGAGGGAAGAAATATTTACGAAAATGCGGGTGATGCAATGATACCTAAAAATAACAATCGGGTGAGAGAAAGCTGGTAGCTGAGCAGCAAGCGTAGTTGTCAGTTCAAAGTTGATATCAGCTGTCTTATTTTAAGTGTATGCTCGGGGTTTCTTGGTGACAGGCTGTTGCTACATTTCGTGCGAAAGGCCGAGATGTGCTAAGACTCAAAAAATCTAAAGGTAATTACTGCCATAGTCAACCGACAGACAACAGGCGCCTGCCCTTGTATGAGTTATGGGGTATTCCCTATTGTAGCACAACACTGTGCCGTACGAAGTTTTTTGGCAGAAGTAAGGATGAGGGTGATGTTGCGTGGTAGGGTGACGTCAGTTCATTGAAAGGTGTCTTTTTCTCAATGAACATCGGAAAAGTGGGTCAGCGACGAACAATACCTCAGCCTATTCTTTTCAAAATTACGTTTAGAGCGCGGAGTTTTAGGAGTTGACATTGCCAAATCCTGTAGTAAGTCCAGAGTTCTTGCATGCTAATTTCTTGATACACATACCAGGCATTTATCAACAATTTTCTGTTTTGATTGTCCATTGTCATACATAATTTTGTAATAATTTTGTCCCAACCAGTAGAACTAATGTGTCATTAGAGACTCTGGTTTAACTTCTTACTCCCCCTTTTTCCTTCACTCATATAGCACCTGGAAATTAGGGAGATACTGGTCAATACTTTCATTGATCTGGTCATAAACTGCTAAAGTGTTCACCTGGCCCATAATCGTAAACAAACTGAAACATAAAAATTGCTAGTTGAATACAATTCAGATTGTATAATATGTCCTTACGGCTAAGACTGTGACTATTCAAAGCGGAAGCAGTGTGAAAAAAGGTGTATACAAGACATTTGTTCTTTACCAGGTCATTCAGAAGTAGCTGAATAATGACATAAGCTGCAAAAGTTCTTGAATTTTGTGAAAGAATAAATGTACATACCCTGCTTGTACATGTGAAGTGTGTACAGATGGTAGCATCATTGAGTTTAGTACATGTTCATGACACAACTATAAATCATGCTTTAGTGGAAAAATAACTATACCTTGTCAGTTTTTAATCTTTGAGGTAAATACCAACCCTTTAAGGTAATAGGTGTGGGTTCAGCCTGGCCTTGGGTAGGGATTTGGGGGACGGTAGACATCCATTAAGCCAAGCTACAAACAAATATACCTGCTACACAGGTCAAGTCAATTTGAAACTGTAAGATGTCATTCATTTTAGTGTATCTTCATCTTCCAAGAATGTCTATCTACACGCAGATACCTTTCATGATGTGATAATATGGCATCTCCTGAGCCCCACAATTCAGCCTCAGGAAAGTGGACATTTGTGAACAGACAAGGGGAGGAAGAGGTGAGTAGACATGTCTGATGAGTAGACCTTTCTCAGGTTAAGGAGGGAGCAGCTGTCATGTGAACTGAAATGTGTGTCTATTCTTATCTCTTTTCTGTGAGCATATCTGCAGGGTTCCAAAGTGACTGCTTTCATGTTTTATACGCATCAACAGAATTGTGCCTTATACATGTTCTTGTGCATATTTGTCTTTTGATGGGTGAGAGGAGGGGGCGACTAATAGTGTCCTGTTAGAGTGATGTGCCTTACACAGATTGCACGAGAATACACAGGTCAAATATCAAATTAAGATCCTGAACAAAATTATCCAAGGAAGTTGGACAGCTCATCCAGGGTACAGTCAGATCGTCCAAGAAACATGTGTTGTTAATCACATGATATGCACACATATAGTGGAGTTCTCTTGAGTAGCTACCCGCCCGGATAGCGCAGTTGGTTGGGCGTCCGCTTTCGGACGGGGAGATCTGGGTTCAAACCTGGGTCGGGTCATACCAAAGACTTTAAAAAATGGTACATTCTGCTTCCTCGCTAGGCGCTCAGCAATAAGAGGATAGAGGGTGGACTGGTCGGCCCGGTGTCAGTATAATGTGACTGGGTGAGGGGGCTTGTTGGGTGTCTTCGGCAAGTCGTCTCGGTGAGGCAGCACCAGATAAAAGATACGGTGGAAATCCGTCCTGCACCAAGGAGACACCGCCTTCGTATAAGTGAAATATTCTTGAGTAGGGCGTTAAACAATAAGCATTCGATTCGATTCACTTGAGTAGTGTGATCATTGGCAGCTGTTTTGTAAAGCTTGATGCATGTGAAATAAAACAGATTTGCCCCTCTTGTTTGCATAGCATCCATGATAAATTTTTATGTACTTGTCATACCGTCCAAGTGTAGAACAAGTTTTATAGAAAAACCTCTGATGATCTACATTATATATCTATATACATGTATATGTGATAACCATATGTCAACACTGGCGTATCTTTAGATCCATTTTATCAAAATCTTAGCTTGAAGAACATTCAGTAATTACATGTAAGGTGTATACATCTTGAGTCTGTTTAAAAGAAAGTGTGTCTGTTTTGTAGGATGTGGAGGATGACACGTCAAGCACAAGTTCAGCCTCTTCCTCAGAATTTGTGAAGGTGGACAGGGATGCAGTGTCTTATCACCACAGAGCTAGCAACACCTCTGGTCAGTTCTTATCTCCCTGGTGTACATGTGCAGTGCCATTGTGGGACCCTGCTCCACAAAGCTACAGGGGTTAGGCAGCTTGTAACTGCACATACATAGAAATATTAACAACATTACCAAGAACCAAATCCAGCTGCTGCTACTTAGGCTGCAGGTTTGTGTCAGAATGTTTGCCTGGTACCTGTCGAATGGTGTGGATTAACTCAGTTACTCAGGTTTCCTCCACCCATGAATGCAACAGCTTTAAAAAAGTTAGAAGTCATACATGTCACTCAGAATAATGAAACTGAAATTGCCTTTCTATAAACTGTAACTGTGAAATGGTGATAGTAACAATTTTACAGAAATAAAAAAGTTTTTTTTTTGGATTTTTAGAGTATATTTGTCATCTCATAATTTGAATGCCAGTTTGTGCCAGTATTTTTATGCACCCTGGTAAATGCAATGGGGCCATTTTGATTTGCACCAGTCTGCCTGTGTGTGTGTGTGTGTGTGTGTGTGTGTGTGTGTGTGTGCGCAGGTATGCATGTGTGTATATGTTACTTGTGGACAAAATAAAATTTCTCAAAAAAATAGAGATAAAACTAATCCATTTGATAAACATGCATCTCGTCATTGTGGACATGACATTTGAATTTGAAGACATTCATATTTCTGTAATTTAAAGATATAGATTTTGGACTTAAATAGAACTTGGTGGCGTAATGTTTTCTTTAGTGTTCAGGATACCACATTTTTTGTACGTGTACTTTGAATAAAAATGGAACATACATATATATGTAAATAATATATATATATATGTAATGTGGCAGCTTGTAATTTGAAAGTAACATGAGATGTGAGGCCATGCTGATATCATGCACAGGCTTAGTACCTCTTTACAGCATTGACAGCCTACATGAACATCACTGGCCTAGCTCATAGACGGACAGGTTGAGTGCTGTGAGCTGCAGAAGCTATACCATGGATACTAGAACCCTGTGGGTGAAATTTGCTCAATTTTTGTTTTTTATTTCGCAGTTTTAATCTCCATTCTCTTATCTTGCCTCTCACTTAAAGGTGAAAACCAAATTTAAATTTTAAATACCTTAAATTTGACAAAAAGCATAACATATTGCGAACCAAGGCAGGCATGTTTTCTTAGTTCCCCCTCATTATGGGGATTAGCTCCAACTTATGTGACCTGGTGTTACCCTGAGATAAGACGTTTAACCCTGTGTTAGCGCTATCCCTGGGTTAAAGTTAAGCCTTCATCGACCAACTGGGCCATGGATTGCATGGCAGTTCGTGACATCATATTTGTTTTTATATGGGCAGATGGCTTGTGCTGCACTAACTTATCCTCCCTTCCGGTGAATGCTATGATATTTGCTTACAACAGTGTTCTGTCACTTGAAAAAATTGACAGCCCCTACGCTACGGTGTATGCGGTTGACGTCACTCATCTTTATGTAGCATAGATGTCGCAGATTTGTTAGAATTATAAACATGTGGCCATGAAACTTGGCACACATGTAGCTAAATACTTAAGCTAAAAAAACAGGCCCACAAATTTTTCATATCTTTCCTAGTTTTAAAGAGAGTGGTAAAAAAACATCAAAGTTTCAAAAACTTGTGAAAGTTTTAACTTTAAATGATCACTGAGCACAGTCTAAGATGGAGATAAAATTCTGTGTGACTGTTTTGTCACACAAATTTGAAAAGTTTGAAAGTACAGCATTTTGAAAAACAGCTCTGATTTTTTTCAAACTTTCTCTTCATTTTGATTAGTGTTAAAGTTAGGTAAATTTCAGAAGCTTTTTTGAGATCAGCAGTCATTTATCTTTCAGAATATATATACATATGGTCATATTTGATCAATATTTCCAGCTACAGAAGGCAAAATGTGAAATTGAGCTTGTCAGGGGTTCTAATGTCCTTAGAAGCCATTTTACTTTCTAAGATGAATACTGGAATTCGAAAAGTTGTACTCATATGTTACAACATGTAGCAAACTAATTATAGATAACAAAAGACATGACACTTAATGAAGCCTTCATGCTCATTGACAGGCTATAATACAAACATGGTATGTTTAACAAATTTGAGGTAAATAAATACATATAACAACAATATTTATAAGCCTGGCATTAATGAGGAAGCATATAATGGTATAGCAATTTTTTCCGTAGATACATAGATACAGGTGTGACAGTTTGTCGAGACACACGTCCCAGCACACATTACCATGGATGCCTTGCTGACGAGATCACCATTTCCACTATATATATTGTATAAATACATTTGACCTCATATCATGGGTATACCTCAAATTGTATTGCACGTGGAGTTTTAATTTTTGTTGAATACATAGATACAGATCTGATGATGTGGCACGACTCAACTCCAGTTGTTTTACAGTTTTAATTTTTTGTTGGTGCATAGATTGCAGGTGTGATCATGTGTCACAACTTACTTCTGCCCATTTCTGTAGTTGCGATGATAACCAGATCACCATTTTATCTATATATACTGTATTAGTAGTTGACAGGGAGTCCAGGCAGCTACAACTCTCATTGTTTTCTATGTACAGTTAAAATTTTTGGTGGGTGCATAGATATACAGAAGGCAAGGTGTGATGACTCACATTTGTCCATGTCCGTGTTTGCCGTGGTAACCAAATTGCTATTTTCCTGTTATACACTAGATACTGCTAGTTAGGTATGAACTTCCGTCTTCGTGCCTGGGTCACATTTAGTTTTAGTTCTTAGTAGATACTTAGATACAGATATGACAATGTGTCGTGACCTGCAGTTTTATAATTTTCACTGTTTCACTGTTTGACCAGATTGCCCTTATCCCTACATATATGTGTACTTTACGTAGATATGATTTCCTGTCTTGGCTACAGAGTTTATGGAGTTTTAATTTTTTATGGATACATAGATCTATACAGATGATGAAGAGTCGCAACTCACAGTTGTTCCATTTCTGCGATAGCCATGAAACATAGATCACCATTTTACATAAATGCACTGTATGATGTATTAATAGATATGAATTGATGTCTTGCTACAATGCCTTCTTCCCTCTTGGCATTTTAATTTTTGATGTACGCATAGATTCACAGATGCCGATGTTTCGTGACTCAGATTTGTCCATTTCCGTGGCTGCCATAGTCAGGGCTACAACTCCAGTTGTGTTGTGTGACTCACCTTTGTTGATTTCCACAATATATAAAATACAACATACAATTGTACTTTATGAATGTATATGATTTTGTGTCAGGGCTACAACTCCAATTATTTTCGATGGACTTGCAGTATTAATTTTCAGGAGATACATGGACATGCAAATAACAATGTGTCCTAATATTCATTTGTCCATTTGTAATGTAAGATTGTTGTTGGAGGCAAGAGCAATTTAGTACATGTACTACAAGAAGGAATGTCTGAACATTCAGTGGCTTGTTCATGAGTGTTTGACTGCCCTTCATACTGTACTTCACCTGAGTTGACTCCTTGTCTTCTAATTTTTCTCCATCAAAGGTGTGTCTAGTCTTAGTGATGATGAGAAGACTTGCCGGCCAGTGTCCACCACATCTCATCTCACAGACTGTGGTGGTTGTGGAGAGACAGGTGTGCCAGAGGTAAGACAAGGCACCTCAGCCTTGGACATGTCTCCTGCTTACATGCTGGAGGAGGAATGTACAGCTGGAGAACAGATGTCAAACCTAGGTCCAGGTGCTAGGTTGATGTCATCTGAGGACGAATCTGATGTTGAAATCCTCACAGAGGAGCCCACTGAGGAGGTTGCCGCGAGGGCAGGTATGGAGAAGTGTAGTGAGGACAGGGAGGTGAGAGAGGAACAAACCCCACCCTTGCAGCCTCATGTATGCATGGCTGTCACGGCTCCAGTCCGCCACACACCACTCCTCTTGTCCACCAGTTCCTCTCTGCTAGATGCTCAATTTAGGTAAATCTAAGTTGTAATTGTCTAAATGCAAGATCTATTAGCAGTTTCATTGATATGGAACCCCAAACCTAAGGGTAAAAGACACCTGTACTGTAAGGTTTATTACTTCACATGAAAAGGTTCTATGCTTGGTTATGAATGAGTTTCATGTGACACAGAATCTTCCACCTTTTCAACCAATAAAGCACTATTTTCAGTGAAATTTATGCATACATTGATTTGTTTGTATGATTAAACATGCAGGCTTCATGAAACTGTGCAAATTATTTTCTCTACACCCCATAGTTCTGTCCGAATGTTTCAAAATATTGGTCACTGAGGTTGTTGAAAAGGTTGAAAAATTAGGGTAATTGTGATACAGTATAACTTAGTTTTCTTATAAGTGGAGTTAGAAGAAAAAGAACATATATGATCTTTTTGAAACATGGTGCTTAGAGGGTTGTGCAGTGCCTGATGAGGGGCTATTTTATTTCCACCCAGAATTAGAGCCGTGTTTCCTCTGCCTTGATAATCTGCCACTTATTTATGAAATATTCTTGGTCAAAACATATTGAAAGTGAAAAAAAACATATTCCGACGTTTTGACGGAAATGAGTACTGTAAATATAATAGTCTTGTCACTGACAAATTTAAAAATTTTATGTAAATATCTCTGATCTCTTAAAGTTCTCCATCATCTGAGGACATGCCACAGTTCCGTTTAGTGCTCATGCCCGGCTCTGCGTGTGTCACAGATTCAGGTAATATTTGCCCATTAATAGAAAACATGACACATATTAGAAAATGGAGCTTTGTCCGTTGAAATAATATTTTATTGAATGTGCATTTAAGTTTTTATAGCGTATGTTCAGAGCAGTAGCCCTCAACCAGTGACTGCAAGTAGGTATGGTAGGTCGTTCTTCACTACCCCTCCTTCTGAGATAGATCGCCACAGCAATACTGGAAATTCAGACAATTTCGGCAGTGTAAAAATTAGCTCAAAATAAACACGCCTATGACAAATTTGCATGGCTTTCTTCCAAAAAAAACTGTTTTATGATGGAAATAGCTCCCAACAATCGGTGGCAATGGGCAATTGATTTTGATTACTGCATTTTACTCAAAGTTTATCGTTCTAATAGGTGACATTGTGTTTGATTCTGATTGATTCATTCAGTTTATAGGGCCTGAGTTTTATATTTGTGTTAAAGTTTGATCACATTATTTTCTTATTTAAAATTTAGATGTTGGCATCATACCATTTTAAGGCTTTATATGTCCTTCGAAAAGTGCATTTCTATAGTTCAAAGTTGGTGAAAAAAGGTGATATACAGCAGGTGATACTATTTGGACACAGTTTTTGTTCCTGCATTAAATCTTTGTTCAGAGTTAATGAATTGGTCTCAGATTTGGTATGTGAATGCCCACTTATGATACCTTGCATGAGATTACTTTCTTGTTTAGTTTGTATGTATGTTCTGTTGATGGACTTTATAACTGCTATGGTAAAATCTTATCATGAAAGTTTGCGTGGTGACTGAAGGTTTAATTCAGAGAACATAGACACAGCCTGTAAGTCTGGCCATCTCGCCCTGGTCTTCCTGGGTTGATCATAGGCCAACTTGCAGACGTTGTATTGTTTTTGTCGTCCCTCAATGAGATGAAATACTATTTGATTGGATAATATATTTATATTTATGTTCATCAGCTATCGGGTCGGGTGGTTGGGTTATTTCTGCTTGCTGGATCAAGGCAGAAACCGTAGCTATAGGGGAAGTGTCTTGACTTGATAATATGAAGACGAGATGCGGTATTCAAGTAAGCTGAGAAATAATTGATTTAGCTATAGATTTTAAATCAAGAGTGAAGTGATTGTATAAAACATTTTTGTCAGTCATTCACAGGAAGTTCTCAGAGTAAGAAAGCTTCATTTAAAACTTCATCTCACAAGCCCGCACCAAACAGGTTTTTTGCTGTGTGAAATGTGCCAATGTGCATACGGTGCATTTCTGTAGACCCTTCTCTGGTGCCACACAACTGCAGTACAAACAATACATGTACATGTATCTCCAAACTTCGAGCATCAGTGCTTCCAGGGCATGGACCTCTATCCAAACTTTCCTTTATCAGGAACATTTCGCACCATTTAGGAAGCTTACATGTACAAATTAATATCTCCTGGGATAGAGCCTAAACTGGCGGTTTTCTGCGTGGTAAACATGCATGATGTGATTGACCATGAACCGTTTGCTACATCTGTAAGCCTAGGTATGGTTTTTTTACCTTGCTTGGAATAGCTTTTGTTCAGGTTCCTCCATCTGTCTGTCCATCAGTAGCCCAGTTTGTTAATTCATCCCAATACTTGATGGCACATAATATACTGTATCACTGATTATATGAACATTAGGCTATTCGTCTTATCAAGTCGAGCTGTGGCAACTTTCCCAGCAGCCAAGGTTGGACAAGGGCTGCCAGCCAGAGTACAGAGTAAACCACATACATGCAACACACTGTCTAGCAAGAAGAAGAGAACAAAACTGACCACAAATGACAATGGTTCAGCAATAGTAGGGAGTTGCTATACTTAAAGGGAAAGACCACACACAAATGAATTTATGGTAAGTGAAATGACCATTAAAAACTGTATCTGAAAATATCTTTTCACCAAATGAAACAGAGTGAAATGTTTTGATGGTAGGGTGAGTTTTATGGACCACATTGATAATGTGACGTCACAAAACTTTTTGTACACCTTTATGTTCAAGTCTGAATAAAGTTATTATGAACCATGCTCCTGTAATGTGTGTATATGTATGGAAAAGACAATATGGTATTAAATTTCTGTTTTAGGTCCAGTGACGTAAATGTGAAGCACATTATCAATATGTTATATAAAAGCCACCATACAATCAACACATTTGACGGCATTTAATTTGGTGGAAAAAAATTTTAAAAAGCCAGTGAAGGTATTTTCAGATACAGTTTTTAAACATTTTTTCACTCATAATACCTTCATTTTTGTGGGGTCTTCCCTTTTAAGTGTTTCTGCTAAAGTGGGTTGAAGTTTATCAGCATTGTTAACAGTTCCACTTCCAGGCAGCGGCTGTGTATACCCAGTTATGTCTACCTTGGACAGATTAGGCTGTCAAATTCTCACATTTACGCATCCTTCCTTTTTATACGTTTTGACTCTTAAGTCTTGGAAAGTGTCTGGGGCAACAGAACACCATCAGTGATATAGTTACCAAACTCCAGATTGTGCGATAAACCAGGCTGGTGTTAAATCCTAACTTTTAGCAGGAAGCTATTCTCTTGTGGTCACTGCATGACGAGCTTTCCTGATAATAATTTGGTGGTCCGCAAAGCTTGTGGTGCATATTGTGCAGTCTGGTATGATGAGCAATATGATATACAAAACTGGTCTCAGCTACCATAAAACTGACCACCGTGATGATTAATTAAACAACAGTAAAATAAATTGTGATGAGTGGTATTCTCAAAATGTTTAGAACCCATTGAATGTTGCATGGCTTTGACTGATTTTGACAATGAAGAAAAGTTGTTGACTTAGTTTGGGTCTTAATAAATAAGTCATAATCCATTCAGAGTGAAACATAATCTGTGTAACTTTTCAGATTCTGACTTTTCCCACCTGGACTCACACTCCAGCACTGACCAGTCCGAATCAGAGGAGCTGTCTGATCCAACAGCTGTCAGTACTGCTCCTCTAGTTCATGCAGGCTTCTGTTTTTCACACCATGGTAAGTTTTGTGTTCACTTCAACATTTTCAAACTTCTGCAACTTTTGAGATGAAGAGTTATGCTGCCCAGGTGTGTGAGTAACATTGATACATGCATATATGAAGTACAGCTCATGCCATTTTGTGTGTCATTTTAGTTTTTAGTTTCTAGAGACAAGTTTCAAGCAGTTTGTCCTGCTTGTACTTGATCAAGTATGTCCAGCTGGTTTATACTTCAGCAACAAGTTGGTCATTGTCCGTGAGTACTCAGATGGTTTGCCCATAGGGCAGTATAATTGGTCAAAAATCTGTGTTGGAAAAAAGCTGAATTTTAAGATGTGCTAATTGTGTATTGTAGCAGTTATTAAAGCACCGTGGTGAAAAATTAGGACACACCCATTTCCAAAGAAATGGTAACAAAACATCCACAACAATAATTTGTGCAAATCTTGTGACGATCGAAGGTTGTTCAAGGCCTTCTCTTGGCAGCATAGTTCAGCTTCTTGCAAGTACAGAATTTCTGCCCATTTGCATGGTGCCGACATAAGATTAGTTGACTTTCTGATGTCACAACTACAAAACATGTAGCCTGCAACCCAGAGCTTGTTACAATGCATGCAGTGAGGGCTGCTAATTTGTTATTATCACAACTAATCACTTGCAAACAGATTGTGCCAGGAGTAGACTTAGCCTATAGAATGAATGAGTGATTGTGGTTTAATGGCACACGGGCAGTTTTTCGGCCACATTATGGCCACTTTGCCCATGGCCTATGAAGCTGTGGTCTAACATATCACTTCTAGGTTCCTAAGTTATTATTTGGTTTTCACATTAGTGGGCGTCCATAAAGTACTTACGCTTCAATTCCCAACTTTATGACACCCTCCTGCCCCCTAAATGCATCTTGTACAAAATGCTTTGACGTCCTCCCTCCCTGTTCGCAGTACACTGGACCACCATGTTACTTTGTAGATTCACAAAATGTGCAGAACTACGACATTTGTGGAATGCAGCCAATATGATATAAAAGCTGGTACACGCAGGTGCTTAAGCAGCTTTAACTTCTATCATTTGCCGAGGAGTTACTTGTAACAACAGGACATTTCAAAACTTAACTCAAGTAATGACAATTTTGACTGGCATACTGAGCTTTCATCATATCATTTAATGCATGATGGTAATCAGTGATTGAAGTTTAATTGACTGACTACATAGACCTGTGCCAATGGCATGAACTCGCTAGCACCTGCATGTACTCTGTTCAGGACATTGGTTACATATACACAGTGTATGGCATATATTGCCAGTAGAGGAGTTTCGAGTTTGAACTCTCTTGTGGCAAAAGGTAAAAAGAGTCCAACTGTATCATGTGACTTGTCCAAAATTTTAGGCAGTTTTGCTGACAATAAATTTATGGATGATTAGTCTCACTGTGTTATTGAGGTACAAACAACCTTTCCTTCATTCAGGAGCTTCTTGAATTAAAAAACTTCCAGCTCCCCATTTCTCTCTGTGGTTCGTCTTGTCTAAATAACTTTTTGTGATACTTTTCTCAGACGCCCATGTTGTAGTAAATGCAATAAAAAATAGTTGCCTAACATTTTGGACAGGTCACACGATACAGTATGACCTTTCCAACCTTTAGCAATGAAAGAGTTCGAACTCGAAACTCCCCCACTGGTGCTGTAGCATGTAGCAGATGTATATATGTACATGGCAGGAACACTGCTGATGCTGTTTTAAGCCTTGGGCCTTCAAGGTTTGATTTATAGCTATTGTATGATTGTATTGTACACACCAATCTCGCAGTTATACTGGTCATCAATCAGTTATTAACTGGAGCGTCGATAGTAATTTCACAGATCAGCACATTGATCAAGCACAAGACCAAGTAAGGATACTATAACCCCCCAGCTGTGAAATTTGGCCAAATTATTTTTATTTCACATTCATATTCTCCATTCTCTTATCTTTCATCTCATTTAAAGATGAAAAGCAAACTTGAATCATGAATACCTAAAATTTGACAAAAGTATAACAAGTTGTGAACCAAGGCAGTTCTGTTTTCTGATTTACTCTGATTAGGGGATTAGCTGTCTCGGTACCAGCTGTGGATAGACATGCCTCTGGTAAAGGTGTATTGCTTACTGTTATAAACTTTACATGGCTGCTTGTGCAGAGTACCCTAGCAGACCTATTAGGGGGTTTATAAACACATTCTAGCAGGGCTTGCTCAGAAATGTCAAGATAAAATACCAATTTACGCTATGGTGGAACATATAGATATAAAATTTATCATAACATAAGTGGGTGCATATGTTCACATTTTAACTGGAAGCAGGACAATTTGTGATTAATTGGCAAACTAATTAATGATGAATTTTGTCATACACAATGCTCCTCCAGACATTTTGGTCTTTTTCTCCCTCTCTGTTTTTGAGACGGTTGTGCGACGAAATACTTTAATTTCTCACTTATTCAAGATACTGCTTTGAAACTTGGCAACTTTGTAGCCAAATACCTAAGCTAAAAAACAATCCCACAGATTTTTGATATCTTTTCTAATTTTAAAGATATTAGTAAAAGAACATCAAAGTTTCAACTTTTTTACAAATTGTTGAAAGCTTTAACTAAAAATCTGTGGGACTTTTTTATTTTAAAAAGTATATTATCCACTTGAGCAAGAAAAATTTGAAAACTTCGAAAATTGGCGAAAAACAGCACAATTTTTTTTTCAAACTTTTTCTTAATTTTGAATAATATTAAAGTTAGGTAAATTTGTAAAGTTGAAATCAGCAGTTGTTTAGCTTCAGAATATAAAGACATATGACCATATTTAATCAATAGTTTGGCCTACACAAGGCAAAATGTGAAATTTTGCCCACAAGGGATCCTAGTATCCTTAACTTCAGTCAATATTGGCTGTAACACATACGTCTTTATTCTGGCACAAAGACATGGGCATTTGTGGAATTGCCATGTACTTCACTTTTACTGATGTATCACCCATACATAACATGTGGTCTATGTATTAGGCTTTGTACTGAGTGTCGTGGAAGATGGCAGCACAGTTGTCAGTAACCCATTTCTCCATATGAAACTATGGTATTTTATCTAAATATAATATCCAATCATCCATTTATTTACAACTAAATATAGTGGTATTCATGAAAGGATGTATTATTATATAGTTAGATGTTTACCATTTGAGATGCTGTGTGACATCTGTAGATACTGGGAAGGCTCCCCTATTTATACTACAAAGGCCTTGATCACGTGACCTGAGTTAACCAATCATGACATAGCTTTAATGATCAGCCAGATTTAGGGAACTAATTTCCCAGACAAATGGCAGGAAACTGAAACTATAGAAATATATATAGAACTTGAGCTTTTGTGCATATGTGAGAGCGTTCTTCTTGAAGTATAGCAATAAATATTTACATTGAGTAAGAAAAACTTACAAAAAGCTGTCAAGGGATCAAACAGTTTAGGGTATGGCTATCCCCATTTCCACATCGTGCAGACCATAGTAAAAAAAATTTTCAATCTGCATGACCAAAGTGATTTTGTGTACTTTAGAAATGTATTCTGTGGAGCAATATTCCCAAACTAATAAAATTCCTTAAATGTCCCACTACTTCTGAGCGTAGGGAAATATCTTGCAAAAATAGTCTGCAAAACGTTCCTTGCATACGTCAAAAATTGCTCTTTACAAAGTGAAAAATTTTAATCAGTACAATAACTGGAACATCTCACAACCATTCCAAACATGCTAGAACTACTAGTCACCTGAAAAATGAACCGAGTTCAGAACCATGTATTAACATACACTCCCTCATTGTAAACAAACAAAATGGCAGATACAGGTGAGGAGAGAGTGAAGCCCACACAGACTCAGTACTTTACACAGGATATACAAGATGTCAAGTCCTATAGAAGAGGTAACATGTCACTTTAGTTCAGGGAAAGCCATAAAATATTGCCCTTCAGTGCACTGCGGAATAAACTGAGCAAAGAGAAGCTGAATAGTTTGTCACAGTCTGACAAGTGAAATGTACAGGTACAATGAGTCCATTTGTAGATTTGTAGAATGAATTACATATGTTATAGCTACAAAAATATCACACTTTTATTACATGTAGTATTATTCTTACAGTATTATTCCTTTTCAGTTATGTAACTGCCATGTTTATGTGAAAACTTGTGGGGTGTATTGATATTGAAAGCTTAAGTAACACTGGTGTTTTGTGTTGATATATTTATGTAGGATATGTTGCTGACACAGCAGTCAGACATGGCCCTGTCCTGCAGGTGGGTGAACTGGTAGGACAAGAGCATGTGGGTAGAATTAATCCTCATCTGAACAGTGCTCCAGATAGGGCTGAAAATGATGCCAATAATGAAGGTGATCATGAGCATTATGATGTTGGCATCAACAACGATCAACCAGGTGTTCACTATCACAGTGCGAATGAAGAAGCTGGTAACGATGGTTTTCATGTCATTGATGACGTTGTTAGCAACGCTGATTCGAATGAAGGTGATAATAACCAGGAAGTTGACGATGATGCCAATACTGCGACAGAGTCTGGTGCTGAAGATGAGCGTATTGAGTCTGATCAGAGTGATGGCATTCCTGCTGATGAGGATGACGATGAGTTTGACCTATCTTTCTCTAACATAGGCCTGGAGAACCTGTCTCTTCACGAGATGAACCTCACACGTCAGTACATCCACGAGCCTAACAAATACCTGAGCAATACCCTCAGTCTGCTGGTCATCATGGCAGGCTGGATTGCCCTGGGACTGGCCATTGGACACTCCTTAGGTATGCTTTCTGCTACGTTCTTACCATATTCAGCAGAGACTTGCATAGGTGTGGAATTGTTGGTCATGTGGTCTAGATGGTCAACATGTTTTGCTGGCGATTTGGTGCCTGATTGCAATCATCTATCACCCATTATTGCGGGAGGTTTGTTGGTTGAGACATCTAGACCCATTGATGTGTATTGTTGGTAATTTGGTGCCTGGCTGGTTGAGCACTCAAATCTGTGGTATTTCCAGAAGGTGAAATACCAAATAATAATAATATAATTGTGTGACTTCCTTTGAAGTCCACAGTTTGTCCACTAATATGACCTGTATAGCTGTATGGCATACTTGGGAAAGGTTTTCAGTAACTTGCTCAAGGTTGCAAGTGCACTTTCCTCCGTCCATAAAACTAACCAGCATAATAGAACTGAAAAATCTTGAGTATGGCATTAAATAACAATGAAATAAATAAATGAAATAAATATTTTGTTCAAATGACTTGAGGTAGATGTGTTTTAACTCCAGCTTTAACGCCTCACCAATGCCAGAGCTATAGTCCTCATCACACTTGGTGTATTTTGTACTTTTGTTCCAGGTTCTTCCAAACAGAACATGCAAGTGTACCACAGTCTGCATAGAGTGCCCAATGCTCTCATCACCAAACTCCATCAAACTCAGGACAGTCTGTTCATGTGCCTTCACAGAGAAGGGAATCTCTTCAGCACATTGCAAAGAGAGGTTGGTTTTTTTTTAATAAAGATGCCAAAGTGTATTTACCCATTGGTCAGGGTTGAATAGGTATTGTCAAACTTGGTTGTTACCAGTATGGAGAACAGATTGAAGTACCTTAATTCTTCTCATTTTTAAGAGACTTGGTCTAGCTTTATTAGATAAAATATGTATAATTGTAACAGAAATACGAAGTTTCATTATTCTACCATGGTTAGTCCGTCTCACACATATCTATACTTTTTCATAAAAACTTTTAAGGAAATGTAATATTCTGCTTTCAGCAGCACTAATATCTGTCCTAACAATTAGAAGAATTAGGGTACTGTTATAAAATTTGGTGGACTTTGTTATCTCTGGTTCAGTACAAAGCCTTTTAGAAATGATTGTTGGAATATTGTTGGCTATTTTAATAGCCTATGTCATACTTTCTTGCTGTGTGAATGTGTATCATCTGGCTTAATAGCATTGTACATGTATCTTCAAACTTACTGAGCCAGATTCCATGAAATGTGGATTCACTGGTGGGCCAAGAGAGTTTTACTCCAAGTTTTTCTACTCAACTCTGCAAATATTCATGAACAGCTTTCTTGACTACCGTATGATTTACATGTGGCTTTCATTGGCCAGAACACAAGTTTATAATAGGATGAGAAAGAACTGGACTCGCCTCCATCTTTACAGTATGCTGAAAAACTTGGAGTCACAGGCTTTATTAACAAATTGTCCCCTATCTTTGACATGTCTGATCAGACAGTATTTTCACCATTATCTTTGTACATGAATTTTAAAGTAAAATTTTTTCATTATTATTTCAATACAAAGCCCTTTGATTCAAGTGGCCTTGGTGACAATAAGCATTTGCTGTCTACACGTTTGTTGATGATGACTTGTCTTCCATTAGTGTTATCGTGGTGCTCATATTTGTATGTCACATGTGAGAAAGTTTGTCATCAAACTTGCCAAAGGTCAGTGGTTTGCTGCAGGCACTACAATTTCGCCACCCGTTGAACTACAAGTGTAGTTCACCTATAAGTGAAAATATTCCTGAAGATACATGTAGGCATTAAACATCCAAGGGATTGAAAAAAAAAACAGTGTTATCTTTTTAGTTCTGAGCACTGTGTAGTAGTGCAGAGAACTTTGTGTATTAGTACTGAGCACTTTGTGTATTTTGAAGCTAATACTAGTGGGCCTATAGATAGAACCTGCATACCTCGCTGGTTTGGTCTGAAATATCACTGAAACAGCTTTCATAGAGTCTTAAATTTGTAAATTGTCATGGTGTATGAACTCTGAACCGACCTTTGAGGTTGGGCACCTCTAGTGTGAAGAGCTGCTGAGGTGAGGGAGGTTGGTTTGCACAGTTTCATGTTAAATTCTTGAATAAAAATAACATTTATGTTGACTTTTGAAAAATTAATGGATTGTTACCAGATAAATTTTACAAAATAAGTCAATAAGTGTCACATTTAGTTGATTTAAGCTGTCACCTCTTTTCATGTAAAGAGAGGCCCTTGCTGGCTGGAATGGTTGAAGCATTGGCGTGATGCGACTATTAGGACCTTCACCAATTGTCTTATCAGAGCTTTTCTTGCAGCTTGATTGTCAGATACCTGAAGGAAGGTGGACTACTCTGCAGAGGTGTTCATTTTCCTCCAGCCATAACCTGTCATTAGTGAAAAATGCTGTCTTTCTACTGATGCTTAATTCATTTTAGTTTCTTTCCCATGAATCAAATCTATAAATAAACATCTACATGTTCATGAGAAGGTCTACAGAACATCGGGTGGCAGTGTTTATTTGAGATCAGTGTACAGGGTCATCTACCCAGTGGTGGGTGTTTCATGGTCAAAATTGATATAGGTATAAAATGAAATGAATGTTAAAATAACACTAATTTGTATACCAATTTCACTTTTCAAAATTTCATTCTCAAAATTTTATTATAATCATCTTGATTTCAATGTTGTTATGTATGTATGCCATTGACAGAGACATGAATGGGATTACCAGAAAACTGAGCTGACCAGAAGGTGGGAGACCCGAGGGGAGGCTATCGGCCAACTGAGTAGGGAAGTGAAGAACTGGAAGGTCAAGTTGAATGAGTTACAACAAGTTAAGGTGGATCTGGAGTCTGAGATTGTACGCTTGAAATACCAGAAACACCCAGGCAACACGGAGAAATACACGGAGCATAAAGTAACGCAAGACCGTACAATTCCTAATGTGGTTCATGATTCACATTTAGTTGCCGTGAAACCTGAAACCCAAGTCAAACACACAGTCACTAGTGATAGCCATACTTCACAGTTGGTTACTACAGCATTTGCAGGAGATGACGAAGACAAATCAGATGTTCCTATGCAAAAAGGCAGTGTTCCTGAAACTCCCTTGTATCAAGAAGAGCTTAGTTCTGCATGCGTGCTCGCTGAAGAATGGGAGAATCGAACAGTCAAGCTGAAGCAGGAACTGTCCCAAGCTCAGGAAAGAGCAGTTATGTGGCAGCAGTTGTACCTAACGGAACGCCACAGAAAACCACCTGTGGTGAACACAACACCCAGTGTCTTCTCCTGTCTCAGCATGCTCACACCTCGTATCAGTTTCTCTGAAGTTGTACAGGCCCTTAACAACTCCATTGTTAAAAACTACATGGAATTGCCAAGTATGTCGCTGGTTAAAAGCTATATTGATGATTCCTTTGAAAGGAATAAGATTTTTTCCACTGTAGCCGAGTTTCAGGCATTGTTTACAGAACTGTCCAAACTGTGGATGAAATGGAGCTCGACACCAGCTGAGAAAGATTTTGAAAAAAACGCAACACAAAAAAGGAAAAATCAAACAGGAAAATGGGAGAAAGAAGAATATGATGACAAACAGGTTACATGGGCAGAAAATCTCAAGCAATTGCTGAACGAAACGCAGAAATCTGTATCAAAAGTAAGCCGTGAAATTCAGCAAAAATGGAAACAAATAAAAAATTTGTCAAAGCATTTGTGGAAAAAGCACCAGCCAGCAATCAACAAGTGGCAAGAAATCGTTAGTCATCAAATATCAGACATAGGAGAAAAAATCAGAGAAAAGTTAGAAAAAAAATCAAGGTGCTGGTTCAAGAGAAAGAGGGAGCAGCATAAAGCGCCGAAGTACAATCCTAGCCACAAAAATGACCCACAACATTCTAAAAAATTCAAGGGAAAAACACACAAAAACAGGTATCACAGCTCTACTGAGAAATCAGATAAAAGAGTGATTAGAAGTCAGCAAAGAGTCCTACAAAAGGCTTTTAAGAAATTGTTAAGAAAAATGAAGAGGCTTAATTGGAAGTCCTATAAACTCCAAGGAGTTGATGGTTTAAGACGTATCATTACCGAGGTTGATAATTTCCGAGTTAGTCATGAACACAGTAATCCAGATCATAAAATCCAGCTGTGGGTGAACTGTCAGTTAAAATGGTGGGAATCAAAGCTACTCATGGAGAAATTTGTGTACACTGGCTGTGGGAAATCCTTGCTTAAATGGCAAATGAAGGTTGAGAAAATGGATGGTAAGTGGAGGAAAGAGGAGAGGTGGAAAAAAAACAACCAGAATGATTATAGCACGCGACACCACAACAAAAATAGTCGTAGTGACAAGAGGTGGCAACATAAAGAAGGCAAGAATACAGCCGGCCTCGAGAAGTGGCGAGAGGAGCATAAGGGTGGAAGGTTTGAAGGGCCAAAACCTCCACGTCGTCAGGAGGAGCGACTGAGAAAGCAAGAAACAAACAAGTCAAAGCATAGCCAGACGGCATGGCAGGGCTCACAAACACCTAACATCACAGGAGGTAAATACCCTACCAAGTCAGGTGATTGGTACTTCAAGCATCAGCGCCATAAGGGCCAGTGGAACGAGGACTCCTGGTATGTCCGTAAAATGGAACACCGAAGGAAGCTAAGAGAAAGCTACGCAGACGGCACATGGGTGTTTCGTCGAGCAGATCACCGGGACTTCCATCGGAAGCGTCCAGACAACTGGTATTTCCGGCGAGCTGAGAGAGGGAAGAGTTGGAGTGACTTGAGGGACAACTCACCAGATTGGTTTTACCGGACCAGCGATGACGTTGATGAAAGCTACGACTATTATAACAGCTACGGTTTTACTGTTTGCTATTAGTGCATGTGTACAACTTTTATTTTTGGAATTTTCATTGCATATTATCTTTTGAGACTATAGGTAGCAGGCCTTGTAATTTAACCGAGTAAATCTTTATTGGAGGAAAAGAGAGAAGTAATGTGAAGGTATTATACCGTCGCAAATACAGTGCTGCAATTGCATGTCTTTCGCTTAAAGAAACACTTGAGCTCTTTTTCATTTTTATTTAAGTTTGTTGTTTATTGCCGGACACATTCTTAGACTTGAGAAAGTTGTTTGAATAATGAATGAAATTTTCTGAATTATAGTGCTTTAAACGGCTTAGTGCTTTTGATATAGTATTTTCTCAAATGGTGTTGCTCTAATAATTTTGGAATCGGTGTTGCATTATTGTGTAGTCTAAATTTCTCGTTTCGTATAATACTAATAACTGCATTCCGTAAGGTGTTCATGTATCAGTCTTAAATATATAATCAAGGATGAATATGATCATCGCCTACATGGTGGCTTGCATTGTGTGTGTGCGGTTTAAACTCATTACTCATTCTAAATAAAATTCCTCCTCTCTCATATCTAAGCGTTAAGGTAATGAGTCAGTATGTATCCCCTAACCTGTACCTTTACATAGCTGTGAATGACATTTGAGCCTTATGTCTGCCAAACGAAATACGGTAAGCACTTACCGAAACTAATGGTTTTAGGCATCAGGAATAGCCCGAAAACTATGGCCCTATGTTCGAATATAGTTGCTTCATCACCTGCCAACCAATAGCATGAATATTCTTTTTTACCCCTCGTGACTGCCTCGGTGGCCTAGTAGTTAGAGTGTCCCTCCGATGTCGAGGATTCGGGATCAAATCCGGGTTGGGTGAAAGACTTTAAAAGTGGTACTTGTTGTTGGCTCGCTTGGCGCTCAGCACTGAGAGGTTAGAGGAAGGAAACGTGACTGGTCGGCTCGGTATCCATTTAATGAGACTGGGTACGGTGTCATATCTGGTGTCTTTGGCGTTCTGTCCCAGTTGCGGCAGCACTCTGGAAGCACGAACTTGCCCTGCCACAAGAACACTTCTCGTAAAACTGTAATGAAGTGAAACAAACTTTGACGAAAGGGTATCATCATAGTGCAGTATGTCCGTCAGTCCATCACCGCAATGTCTCGAGGAGCCGTATATCGTTATATTTTTTAAAAAAATTAAGTTGCTGAACATGTTCACCATCAAAATATAGAAATAGTTTACCTTACGGGTGTATAAAATAGTTGCCCCCAGGGCCCCCCCCCCCCCCGGAACAAATAGTGTAGCCTAAAAATTAGAGGTAGCCTACAAGGATCGGATAAATTCAATGCTATCTGGTCAAGTATATACAACAGAATAGGGATTTACTTGTGATAGGCATTTTATCTGCTATAGGTTAATAGGGTCCCACTGAACTAGCTCCCTTCTCAGTTGACAACATAAATAACGTGAGTTCACTTTTCGTTGCGCGAAACTATGCTTAGTTGGGCCTATACAATCCGATGGGTAATATTTCACCGTGGTATTAACTCTTTTTCTAAGGATTAGAATGCACGTTTTTTCCACTGAAGATGGTTAACAAGCATTGCTCTATAGTTAACTGTATGGCGCCCGACAAGAAAATGAAGCCAGTTGACAAGTATCCTACTCGGCAGTCGGCGGAGTTAATTCTCTGGGGCCCGTCTTACAAAGCTGGAGTAGCTTACGTCCGCTTTAGTTGTGGCTTCCTTTAGCTCCTGGTAGCGTCTTACTAAAGTTGACTCAATGCTTAAAGTGTGTCTCTCTGAAACACCACAAGCGCCGCCATATTTAGTATACTTACGGAATTTACGTCTGCCCGAGGGTAGGTGTAAATTTGTAACAAAATTTACATCAAATCGCACCTACTCTAGCTTTGTGAGGTCAGTCGTTCCTGCGACACACGTCCGACAGGTTTACACCCAGTCCCATCCTTACTCCAGCTTTGTAAGACGGGACCCTGTTGTATACAAAGTAGAAGACAGCTCATGCCTGAGGCACTGCTCATTGAAAAGATCTCTTTTCAAATCTCTTTCGATTACTAAAACTTGTTTGCATGAATTCATTGCTGAATTGTCTTCGTTTGGAGTGTGAAATATTTTGCTGCCGACTGGGATCTGGAGGTGTAGTATTTCAGGAAAGGACAAACACATAGGGGGTGCAGATGAGGCAAATCAGTACAAGTCCAAGTTTACATCCATCACTGTTGCCAAGCATGGCGGAGACTCTCATTCGTACCTTACTCACGGGTACATTTACAACGTGTATATTGTATAAGACACTATATTTTCCCCTCTCTATAAAAGAGTTTCCTTTATAAAACAAGAGACAATAATTGTTATTGTCCTTAAGGCTGAATTAAGAGAGCACACAGTGTAGTCATAACCAACAGAACTCGAACAATGTTGCCATTTTTTTCTAACATTATTTGTTAAAAACAATCAAAGGCATATAAACTACCTTGTTACAATGCTGAACAACTGAAAAAGAAAATATTCTTAATATCTGACATAATCTCGCATCCAGACAGGCTGATTTCTGGTCCGTCTTGGCCTATTACAGTTGTGGTACATCAGATTCACAGAAATCAAGATGATTAACATTCGATTTGGAAAAGTAATGGAAGAACCTGAAAACTGAGCTAATCTCTGAACATTCCATGTTTTTCCATCAGCAATTAGGTAAGTGTTTGGTCCAATTTTCCTAGTTATCTGTATGGGACTGGAAAATTTACTTTCACCCTTTGAAACATGTCCAATTCTTTCTACTCTAACTAAATCACCTGGTTTGAAGGTTCGTGATATTGCACCTTTTCGTTTGTTGGTGTAAGTAGTGTCTTTTTCTTGTTTGGATTCCACGCGTTGTGCACCATCCTCCCTTCGTTAAAAACAGAAGACTTAGTAGCATGGATAATGTCTAACTTAGTTTTCATGTGACGACCATGGATTAAAACAGAAGGTTCAACTCCATTTGTGAGATGGGGTGTACATCTCCACAAAGCCAAAAACTCTCTGATGACTTTTTGACTGGTTGTCCTAGATTTTTAGCAGTTAGAACAACTTCACTGAGAACTTCTTTAAAGCGTTCAATTTCTCCATTTCCATGGGGATGATAAATGGCAGAATGAGTGTGTATGATGTTTCTATCTTTAAGAAACGTTTCAAATTCATACGAATCAAACTGTGGTCAGTGGTCGGTAACAATTTCCTCTGGGAATCCCTCGCGAGAAAATACAGACGTTAGAAAGTCAATGACTGATACTGTTGTACTTTGTGTGAAACAAACTTCTGGCCATTTACTGTAATAATCTATCAATGTAATGACAAACCTGTTCTCGTGAGAATGGTATGGTCCTACGATGTCTATCCCTAGTTTTAACCAAGGGCTAGTCGGTAATGGCGCAGGTTGCATCGGTTCGTTGTGACAAATACTAGTTTTGTCATTCATCTGACAAACAGAACAATTTCTGACAGCACCACGGACTTGTATGTCCATCTTAGGCCACCAAAACAACTAGCGTAAACGCTGCTTTGTGCACAACCTTTTTGTTCGGAATGACCTAGTTCAATGAATCTGGCGGTTAGGGATTTAGGTACCACAACGCGCTCGTTTCGGTGTACCACGTTATCTATCACAGACAACACATTGCGTACAGAGAAGTATGGTTTTGCATCGCTTTCAACGAATTTTGCTTTGCTCGGCCATCCATTTTCGATATAGCTTTAACAAGACCACAAGACTTGTTTTCAGCTGTAGCTTCAATCAATTCAGATTTCATGATACTGGAGTATTTCACAGACACGATCGCTATCAACGTTGGTATTGTACCTATCATTCATTTCGACATGTAAACGAGACAGAGTTTTGTTTTGAGCACCAGGTTTGTATTGCGCTGTGTAATTGTAATACAACAGCCTGGTGTTCCATCTAGCTATCCGCATAGTCTGTGACCTGAGCCTGACGTTGACAAGAGTGTAAACAGGGCTTGGTGGTCAGTTCTCAATATGAGCTTTCTACCCCATAGGTAAGTATGTCACCTTTCTACAGCCCAAACGCAAGCTAAAGCCTCGCGTTCTCCTACTGATTAACGTTTTTAAGCATCGTTTGATTTACGTGAAGCGCACGCTACCGTAACTTCATCACCATGATCATTTATTTGAGTCATGATCGCACCGACACCGTAATCGGACGCTTCACTTGTCACGATCGTTTCACTGTTCGGGTCAAAGGAGAAGACGGCAGAGCTATTTGTGATAGCCTCCTTGATATCGAGAAAAACTTAGTTAGCTTCGGCTGTCCAATTAAATGGTACTGTAGCTTGTGTATCTCTGATCGGTTCCACCAATGTAGCAAATAGGGGAACAAACTAAAACGACACCAGATCTAAGAATGAACGAACTTGGTCTGACTTCGCAGGGCATGTCGTTTTTGCGATCCCTTAGATCAGTCCACGATTTGGTCGGATACCTTCACTATCCACTACATGCCCTAGCACTGGACACACTGAAGTCACATTCCGTGTACAACTTGATACCCACATCAGACAATCGCTTTAGTGTGTGCATAAATTTACATATGATCAGCTTGAGCTTTACCGGGCACAAAAATGTCATCAAAGTAACAGAATACCCCAGGTAAATTACCTGAGACAATTAAAATGCCTCTGAAAGCACGTTTTAGTAGATGCCAGTCCAAAACAGACAAGCTTGTATCTGAACAATCCCTCATGTGTAACGAAGGTGGTCAGATCACGACTTTCTTCAACTAACTCAAGTTGGTGATAAGCTGCTCTGACATCAATCTTTGAGAAAACTTTTGCCCACTGAGTGGTTTACATCTGGGAAATCGGTATTCGGTACTGCGTATTTTTCAACCACAATCGACTCGTTTAATTTCCCCAAGCCAACACACGCGTATTGCATCATTTTTCTTCCACGCCACGACCATCGGCGAAAACCATTCGGCAGCCTCTACGCGCTCAATAACATCCTCCAGTTCAAGACGTTTTAACTCTTTCGCTACCTCAGCTCTAAGGGCGAATGGAAGTGGTCGCAACTTTTGTTGTACAGGATTCGCGTTTGGTTTCAAACGTATTTTGTGTGTGTACCCTGAAATCAGACCTAGGCCATCTGTAAACACGTTTGGAAATTCAGACGGTATTGTACAGTCTGTAGCAGAGGGAATTTTGTTAGTGACAAGGTGTAGAGTATGTGTTACATCACTGGACCTACTTTCTGTGCTTTGATCAGCTGAATGAGTAGGCGTGGTTTGTGTGGGCGTGACATTGTGAGCAGCAAAACATGACAACGTTTTACCCTGAGTGCTAACGCCTAATGCTTGAATTAAATCTTTACCCAGAAGTGTAGAACCTTGTTTAACAACATACCAGACAGCAGTAGCGCATTTTCCTTTGTACTGAACATTATATTCAAAATACCCAACAGTTTCAATGCTATCTGAGGTGTAGGATCTGAATGGTTCTTTGCACTGAAAGAACTTTGAATAGAGTTTTCCATTCATCAATGAACCATCAGAAGCAGAGTCAACTACCACAATCATACTGAGATTATTTACTTGCATGTCACACATAATTTTTTTTTTTTTGACATTTTTTTGACAGAATCTGGCGATCTTGATTCCGCTCCGAAGGTCTGTGCCTCTTTGATAGCAATTTCAACACGACGACCGAGCTCAATGGCGCGAGTAAGTCTAAGGCTAGGCTCCATGAGAAGTTGTTCCCTGGTACGTGCGCACGTAGTTTTCTCCAAAAGTTGATCGCGTATCATCTCATCTCCTTTATTACCAAATTCACATGAGACAACCAGTTCACGTAATGCTGAAATATATGTATCGACGGATTCACCGGGATGTTGACCTCTCAGACGGAAACGATGGCGCTCAGCAGCCACGTTGACAACAGGTTGAAACCTATTATATAAAGTTGCCAGGGCTCGAATGTAGACTGTCCCTCGGCTCCTATGCAGTGTGGCAGCATAGCTCGTTTGCCTACCGCTGGCGCGTCTTGTAGACCAAGCATGTAATTTTCGAACAGCCGCCTCCTGTGGACCCACGGCATGCATGGTTTTCCTGGTGTAGGCAGAAAAGTCACCGGCGCTGAAAAATCTGCGGTCGCCATGATCCCAATAATGTTCTAGAGGTGGACAAAGTTCAATCTCGTCGCCAATTGTAGTATTTCAGAAAAGGACAAACACATAGAGGGTGTAATTGAGGCAAGATGTATTCTGGTTATCAGTACAAGTCTACGTGTACATCCCTCATTGTTGCCAAGCATGGCGGAGATCCTCACTCGTACCTTACTGACTGGTACATTTACAACGTGTACATTGTATAAGACACTTCAGGAGACGCCCATGCTTTTATGCTTATGAGAGCTGGATTGACCAATCAGAGAGCTAGGAGATATCAGCTATTTATAAGTTGCGACCTAAATCTTCCTGTCGACTGTTGACTGTCAATGAAACATGTAATAACATAGGGGCAGGACATTGTTTTAGTGTTGTATGTTTTAATTATAACAAGTTTAACAGTGCAAAATATTTCCAGATCATTGTGTTGTGGCGGGAGCAAATTTCTTGAGCATACTTAAGTTTCAACCACTTGGAACAATGACGTCACAGCTCACACATAATGGCTGCGTTTCATGCTAGCCGATGGAGCACGGTCAAATGTCAATTTCCACTGTCGTATAGTTGCTGTAAAATACCGAAATAAACACAAAATTGTCCAGTCTTTTTTAAAAACTTAACTTTGAACATGAGGTATCTGTCACTTTAATATGGAACTCGGAGAGTGACTTCAAGGAATCGAGATAATTCGGTGAACACCAATTATTGCTGTTGAAGAGAAAAATAATGCCTCGTGGCAGACATTTTAGATGTTATATCTGTACAGGCATTCAAGACACATGCATGGCTAATTAAACTCAACACGTACTGCATCCATAGTCGGGCCAGCAAAGAGTAAGACTACATCAGGACGTATGTATGGATGTTTTGACGTGTTTGAAGAAAAGAATACAGAATTGTATTGTACATATACATTATGCAGGTATCTGGAACTGTGAACTCCAGAGAAGTGAGGTTCAGCGATTGTGGAGGCTTCCCTTTATAACGTGTTTGGTGTTATCCCAGCATAAATGCATCTCTCGAGATCACATCTGCCTGATTATATCACATATAAGGAGTGTACGGAAGTGCCGAAGGCCGTGTTATTGCCGTCAAATAAAAAGAGAATAAAAAAACTACTCTGCTGACGCGGGCGAAATGAACCAGTCAAAATGCTGATATTTGAAATAATAGTTTCTCATTGGCTACTAAGTCAGAAGAAAGGCCAGCAACCTGCGGATAGTCGTGGATTTCATCCCGTGCACCATAATGCTGACTGCCGTCGTGTAAGTGAAATCTTCTTGAGTACGGCATAAAACACTAATCAAATAAATAATTCGGGGGGGATTAATTTGCCCTGAGATAGCGGATTTAGTTTCTGCGTTGTTCTATTATGTTATAAGATACCTTACTACAGACAGAGATCCTGTCTTTATGTTATTTGCAACTTGAACATCGCTCACACTGGTAGTTCTGAATTATTTGGCTATTCATTCCAACTCACGAGTACTACATGAAGGAAGCCCAAGTGTTGCGCGAAATAAAACTAAAAGAATGTTACTGGTCGCTAGACATTTATCTGGAAAACTTTAAATGGCGATGTCCGTTTCACCTCTTACAATATGGTGTAATACCAACTAGTACAATCAGTGATATAATTTTAAGGCATGTAGTCAAGAAATACCAGATATACTTGGAAATCTTGGCGTCGAAACCGACAGTCGTATACCAGCCGTGAACCAAAATGGGCGTTCCGGGTCAGTAATCGCAAAATCGGTTTCTAAAAACGTCAAATAACACAAACCCCTAAGAACTGAAAAAATATATAAATATAAAATTAGGACGGATTCATGCAAAGAGAAGTAGTCAACATTTTTCAATGATGACGAAAATATGTAATAAATGTCCAAGGCGGGTGAATAAAATCAGAATCCAGATCATGTACCAACTCTTTGACGGGCTTGTAGAAGTTGGCAGAGTAACATCACAGTTTATATGGATAACAACTTCTGATTTATTACACCGCATGGTTTCGATGTACATTCTAACATCGTTGTCAAGCGAATGAAGATACAAACAAAACAGCCACCCACTACCACACAGCAACCCAAAGGCTGTGTGCACAGAATTAACTGCTCCTGAGGTGAACACTACATAGGTGAGACTAGCAGGCCACTGAACAAGAGAATCAACGAAACCAAAACTCTACTCAAAACAAAGACATAAAAGCAGCCATCTCCGAACATGTGTTCACCAACGTCCACCACATAACAGACTGGAACAATGCGAAACGCCTCGACATATAAACATAACTAACACCACAACCAGAAAACTAATGGAAGTCATTGTCACCCGGAGGACCAAACCACAGATCAATAATGGGCTTTTTTTTAATCAGACTACCTACGACGACCTCAACACTGACATATCCCGTTAGTATATTCAGAAATATCTTGTTCATCAGAATCATATGTGTTGTCTTTAACCATGTATATCTGTATAACCATATTATGTAGTGTTTGTGCAGGTGCCACATCAGAGAACTAGTATAATCTTTAATATATTTTATTAATTCCTAGCAATATGTGTGCACAAATATGTTGTTTGCTCATTAACTTCTTCATAGTATATAAAGTTGTTATATTGGTTGTATCTTCATTCGCTTGACAACGATATTAGAATGTGCATCGAAACGTTGCTTTATAATAAATCAGAAGTTGTTGTTCATATAAACTGTGTGATGTTAAATCGTGTGCCATTTTATTTTTATGTGGTGGCGATAATCAACTATGTATCTCAGTTGCGCATTGATTGCAACTGTACATATATCCAACGTGGTGATCACATTTAACTCGATTAAAATACACCCCCTAGCCCCGGCCTAAACGGAATTGGACAGAAATATAGATATCAAACAAGATATCATTTATGCCAATCTTTCTTCTTTCGATATAATTGCTATGACAGAGAGCCACTTGACTGATCAGATTGAAGATAGTGAAATTCTCCTTCCAGGTTATTTCCCCCCTTTCCGAAATGACAGAAACCAAGCCTGGGGAGGGGCATGTGTCTACGTGTCCGATAAACTTGCAGTTAACCGAAAAATTGAATACGAAAGCACAAATCTAGAGATCATTTGGTTACAAATTAACGGAAAAATTTATACACTATTGGGAGTCATATATCGACCCCTCAATTCTCCTGTTACCATGTGGCAAGAAATTGCAGATAGCATTGAAAAGGTATATGACCAGAATCTTACAAAAAATATAGTCGTGATGGGAGACCTAAATGACGACCTTTTAAATCCAACTAATCATCATCCCAAGGATATATACACAAGTTTTGGTATGATACAGCTAATATGGCAACCCACTCGCCCTGCATCTAATAGCGTTCTAGACCCAATAATATGTAATAGTCACATGTTAGTCTCAGACTATGGGAACTATTCCAACTTTTGCAGCAACCTCTGTCCTGTGTGCGTGAACTTTAAATTATTTTATCCAGAAAATGTTAAGTATGAACGACTAATATGGAATTACGAGTAAGAAAAGTGGAACAATTACAGAGATTTGTTAAAAACGTGTGATTGGTCCAATTTAAACGAAACTCCTGAAGTGGACGAATGGTGCTCTACAATCACAAAAATATTATTGCCTCTACTAAAAAATTTATCCCAAACAAGGTGGTTGTAATTAACACTCGTGATAAACCCTGGATAACCACTGAGATAAAACACCATATGAGAATTCATGAAAAATTGTACTGGAGTAGCAGAAAAAGTGCCTTGGAAATGGATTGCACTGCATACAGAAAACAAAGAAACAACGTTACTAAATTAATTAGACAAGCTAAAGACAACCATAAAACTAAAATCATAAATAATATCAGTAACAAAGAATGGTGGAAAATTGCTAAATCATTCCTTAAATTATCAAACCCATGTTTTTCTGATATTCCACCGCTTTTTGACGGCGTCCTTTATGAATATGATACAAAAGCGAAGGCTAATTTACTAAATACTTACTTTAGCACTATTAGCAGCCTCCAAGACACCGATGTGGAAATACCCTTTCTACCAATTTTTACAGATGAGCCTCTCACTTCTTTAGAAACACATGAAAATGATGTCCACCTTGAATTGAAAAGCCTCGACACAACCAAAACGCTTGGCAGGGACGGAATAAATCCAAAAGTGCTTAAAGCATCTTCAAATATTCTAGCTCCAATCTTAACCAAGTTTTTTAACTATTCGCTAAAAAATAAAATATACCCGTCTGATTCGAAAATAGCTAACATTAACCCTATTTCTAAATCTGCTGATAGCCATAGGCCAGAAAATTACAGACCCATTTCTCTTTTATGTTGTGTAAGCAAAGTATTTGAAAAAAGTTATTTTTGCAAAATTTTACGATTTTCTAAAGGAGTCGATATCTCAGAAAAATACGGCTTTCTTCCAAATAGATCAACAGTTCTCCAACTTCTCGACATGTATTTTAACATTGCTAAAGCACTTGACGAAGGTAAGGAAATATTTTTTTATAATTTTTGACATTTCAAAAGCGTTTGACAGAGTGTGGCATAAGGGATTAATAGCCAAAATGAAAAGTTTTTGGAATAATGGTGATCTTCTTGAATGGTTCAAAAGTTACTTGAATAACAGAAAACAGAGTTGTTATTGGTGGTTGTGAATCTGATACCGTGACGACTAATGCTGGCGTACCACAAGGTTCTGTATTTGGGCCCTTGTTATTTTTACTGTTTACTACTGACCTACCTTTACATATTGTAAACAACGTCAAACTCTTCAAACTCTGATACGTTGTGTCAGAAAATTTGTCATCAGGTACTGTCCACCAAACACTGTTGAAAGATACATGTAATATTGAATCGTGGTCATCCACTTGGTTGGTAAATTTTAATTGTAATAAAACTAAATCCCTGCTTGTGTCCAGACGTAGAACGCCATCGAGCCCTCAGGCGACATTCCAAAATACAACTATCAAGTCGTGCCAAATACATAAGCATCTTGGCATTATTCTGAATACACAAGCAACTTGGAACAATCATACTGATAACCTTGTTCAAGCAGAGAATAAAAATTATCTCTTCTTAGAGGATTGAAATATATGCTGAACAGGAAATCGTTGTCTATAATGTACACGGGCTTTATTAGACCATGTTTAGAATATACAGATGTAGCATGGGACAATCTCACCGAGTATATAAACAGGCTGGAAAAAATTCAAAAAGAATGCATCCGAATAATTACTGGGCTAACAGTTATTACCTCTACCAATTTGCTATACCAGGAATCTGGATTTTTTCCTCTCCATAAACGAAGATTTATACATCGTTTGGTTTAACTACATCGCATTATCCACAACCCTGGTATTTGCACTTTATCAGATCATATTCCTCTCAGAACAGTAGATCCTAACCCGTACTATGTAAGATTGCCAACCAGTTAACCTCTGTTCATTGCAGAACAGAGTATTTTAAGAAAACGTTTCTACCTACCACCATCAATGACTGGAATAACCTACCAGAAAGTATTAAGACCCTATCGACTGAAGAATTTAAAGCCAAGTTAAATAACATGTTCAATATAACAAAAATACCCTGCTGGTACTTTGTAGGAAACAAATTATGTAATATATTATTAACCCGGCTTACAAATGGTGTTAGTTGTTTAAATGGCGATCTTTTTAATAACCATTTGACGGACCGAATGTAACTGTAAATGCGGATATCTGGACGAGTCTGTAGAACATTACCTAATTCATTGTCAATTGTACAAAGAACATCCTCGTGCAATGTAAAATACAAGTCATAAAATAGAGATCACTGCTGTCCAACTTCTGCATGGTGATGAAACCTTAAGTACTTTTTTAAATATTTCCATTGCTGAACATGTGTGTAAATTCAGCAGACACAAAAGGGTTTATATAACTGATAACTGTACGTTTATGTAAGTGTATATGTATAAGTGTATATATGTGTATGTATCTGTGTGTATATATGTGTATATATATGTACATCTATATGTATGTGTATATGTGTGAACGCACGAATACGAATATAATACATATGGAATGGATATATGCATGTGCACGTATGAAATATTGTTACTTTAGTAGTATACTATGTGAGTCACAGGTATTATTTCTATCTTTTAACCTACCGTAGGTCCCTGGGGTACCGTGGTGACGTCATATGACGTGATAGGTTGAGAGGGGGGGTAGAGTGTCATGGAGTGTAAACGAGACAAACATTGACCATATATATTGTGCTAAGATTTGAAAGCTCTTTCGGGGCAAATGATCGCCTTGAAAAAGGCGTTTGGAGGCGGTTTGTACGCTAGGGACTGAGTGTCCTACCGTGGTAGCCGGTGACAATGGCGGGCTGGATGGACTCCTGCTCTCCTCCTCATCCTCCAGCAGGCCATGTTCAATCTCATCCACGCCGACCTCATGGCACCTCGGGTGATGACCACTTCTGCCTAGTGAACTGTGCCCTCCCTGCAATTGCGGATCTCCACGTAGTAATCCACACAGGCCCTGGCGTACTTCTGCGCAAGAA
Source organism: Acanthopleura granulata (assembly GCA_016165875.1). Classification (NCBI taxonomy): domain Eukaryota; kingdom Metazoa; phylum Mollusca; class Polyplacophora; order Chitonida; family Chitonidae; genus Acanthopleura; species Acanthopleura granulata. The sequence goes on along the minus strand of JABBOT010000005.1, from coordinate 28,731,029 downwards.
TTGGAATGGACTCCATCTCTCATCCGTAAACGTGGAGAGGGGGGAAGTGAAAAGGCTTAGCGCGGGCTGGCTTTTATACAAATCAGGCGGCTTGTAAAGTCCGGTGAAGTCCGGTAAAGTTCTGTAGTGCGCCAAATAGCGCGCCGGTCACAGAGAACAATTTCAGCGTTTTTCATCGGTCGTTACTCGTCACACCACCACACAGGCTTTGGAGGTTTTCAATCCTTGCTGGTTTTCTTATGTGCACCGAAATATAAAGAATACGGTGTGAAATATTAGCTTTTAGTTGACATATAAATTTAAAAAATAATAGAAAAAATATATACAGACACTTGTAATGTACGTAATTTTATTTCCAGTATGGAAGTAAATGGAAGGGTTATATGTGGATGGGACTAGATATAATTTGCTGTATGTTTACGTACATGTATGCAAAATTGCTAGCAAAACCAGTTAACAGAGGCTGATGTCAGGGGGGATTTTTTTTGTTTTACATAAAACGAGCAAATCACACACATTATTATGTCGATGAAAACGGGTGTATAATTTAGTGTATGTATATGTATATACATTCTTATTACGGGGGGATGAATATCCTGGGGCTTTTGTTACATAAATGGACAAATCACAGACATTAAAACGATACATACATAACCCATATATATATCATGCTCAGATTTTTTGAAAGTTCCTTTCAGGAAGACATGGTTGGGCCTGAAAAGGACCGTTGGAAATGTTGGTGGGGAGGGCGATTGGTTTTTAATTTCACACTCCGCGCTGCTGATCCTCCTTCCCCGGCGAGGTGTTCGTTGCTGGTGTGGCTGGCGGTGTCCATGGGGGAAATGACTTCCCCTGCGCCACACACACTGCTCTCATCGCCTCCCACCAGCTCTCTACCTCCGCTCGACTTTTCTCCACCTCCACCACACCCATCGCTAGGAGTTTAGCGTGGATGTTTATACAAGCTTCGTATCGCTCATACGCCTTAGCATACTCCTCGATCACTGTCGCCAGCACTGCCTCATCCTTTATTACCTTTCGAGTGAGTGAATGGTTCAGTGCCACTTGAAGGGTGTTGCTTTTATATGAATCGGGTGGATTCTCCTATTCTGGGAACGTGCGCCAGCTAGCCAGCGCGGGCCGAAGGGAAAACCGTTACAAGCGTCACAGCGCCATCTATCGGGATTTACCGTCTGTGGGGAGTCCCCATTTTGTGACAGTTGTTTTTGGCATTATGTCAAATTTGCACCTACCCGGTACTATTGCACTTAGCTGGTACAACGGGGAATTTGGTATATTAAGCCGCTTATTTCCACACCTCAGCCAGCAGTCTACCTCAGGACTCCACACTGTCAACCAAGATAGCATACCTGCCTACCTCCCTAACGGCCGCCCTGCCTGCCTACCTGCCTGAATTTTTTTCCTTATGCCGAGAAGTAAACAGCAGCCATCAACAACAACGACTGGGGCAATGAATACTGTTTTGGCTGACAAAGACAGCGAGGATGTACAGCTCCCGTCTAATTAAACCTGCTCATCCAGACAAGGAGAAGAAGATTTCGCTAAAAACTCGTGATATCAATATTCCTAATGGGTATCGTATTCGGGTTGGTGACGATAAAATCACCTTTGCTCAACAGGCTAACCAACCTTACGAGCGCAGTATAGCCATTCCAGTGAGCGCCTGGGACGAGTTTGAAAGCCTCCTACAATCACAAACCGTTAGATGAGTAATCGGGCCTATACCAGCGATGAAAGTGAAATTAGCGTACCCTCAGAACAGGTGTTTCGCTTGAATGATGACGTTTTCTTCAGTTTGTCAACATATAAGAATCCACAAACTGGGGAGCGCTGGTGGTATTTGAATATTAAGCAATGGATGCAATACAGCAAGAGGGAAAATATTATCCTAGGAAAGGTGGTATCACTTTCCGAGCTGATATGTGGAAACACTTGACCGAGGCCTGCCAGCGTATACGAGGGATACTTGGAAAAACGGATGAGGCAGTGTCCCATACAGCTAATGTATCACATATCTCCCCACAGCCACCAATGCCTCTCACTGATGAGGAGGACAGCATACTTGATAATTTAATGTGGAGTGTAATGATCCAGCATATGATCCCGCTTGTCAATCAAGTCAAAGAGGAACAATGCGAAGGCTGCCGCGTGCAGCATCCTAGTCAAAATCGCCATCAATGTCTCGAGGCATTAAAATACATGGATATGGAAAGTGAAATTGTAGTTGAGCAAGCAGCATTACGTTTGGATGAGACTATGGTGATCGACGATTTTCGAGATGCGGCTAAAGAGGATCAATGGAGCGGTGATAAAATCAACCGTTATCTAGACAGGTGTGATATCCAGAAGCGTAATCCGGATTTCCCGCAGATGTTCTTGCAGCGGTTGACAGGGCGAAAGTGTGAAGGTAACTCAGAGGCGTAAGTAAGTATTTAAAAAAAAATGAAAGTCATTCTTTTTACACTGAGCTATATATATATATATATATATATATATATATATATAACGTTTAATTAATTTTACACACTAGTGTTTCCAAGTATACTATATAAACTGTGGTGCAAAGTCATATGACCTTATACTGAATTGTGGACATGTATAGTTATTTATTTATTTATTTATTTATTTACAGACCACCTACTTCTTCCCGCACTCGATTTCAATTCAACTCGGACCATGGGGAAAATATCAGAGTGCTTAATTTCGACAATTGTAAAGGTTTTCATTTAGGCAATACATCGATATCAACAGTGAATACATATCAGAGGAATGGACGTGTGGAGACGGAGAGTACAACAAAACTAAGCCATTACATGGACAATTTATTGAATTTTGAAATTTGGTGACAAAATGTTGTTGTTGTTAACATTGCTAGTTTTCGCAAGTTCTCGATATTATTTTTCTGTACATACTCTACGATTTGAATTTTGCGATTTGGTGAGAAAAATGTTATTGTTGTAAACACAAAGTTCCAGTTTACGACTTCTCGATTTATTCTTTCTGTATATATCTTGTAGGTTGAGTACTATAAAATATCGTTATATTTTTCAGTGCGTTTGTAATGTTCGAGTAAAAAATAAAGGAGAGAAAAAAAATTGTGGAAAAATAAGTGTTTGTTTGTTTTATTATGTAGCAATTTATCTTGATAATCGTTCTTGATCTGATTGATGTTTAGTGTTATTTATCGTGCGGTAAAAAAAAAGATTGGTGTTGATTTTGATTTATTCATAGTCTACGGCTCTCAGGCTTACAGCGTGATTATGGTATGAAGAGTATCTCCCCTTGAAACGGGAAACGGTCTGACTGACGGTCAGTGGGAGGTAGCTCATGTCAAACCTCACTTTAGGTGTTTTTGTACATGTACGTATAAATATCGCTAAATATTGAGACTCTCTATTTATATGTATACGTCGGTCGAGGATAGTATAAGACGTATGGTGCTCTACAATATTTCATTATTATTTCACTGGCTACACAGGTGATAAGAAGCCTAAGATGAAATCGCAGGTTTTAGGCTGGGGAGAACTTGTTGATTCAGTAACCAACCTCCAAGCATATAAGGCCGTATTGTTTGAAGATCAGCTGGTGAACGAAGGACGCTGTTCTATTCTCCGACTATTCACCAAAGACGTTTGTGACCGGCTAGAGAATTCTAATCCGATTCGTAAATATTATCACCAGGAAGTTATACCGAAACTCATGAACTTACAGCGCAAGCCACCCACTACAACCCCTATAAAACCTGAATCAATATCTTTCACGTCCTGGATGCTTTACACATCTCTAGCTGTCTGTATCACTTGCGCTGCTACTTGTTGTTTTTTAGTGAAAATGGGTATAAAATAAAACGTACCTGTATATTATGATTTACCGCCGAGGGCAGAAGAAGAGAGTTCGATTCTATGAGAGGGCAAAGAAGAAGAAGAAAGCAGGCATAACCAAATTTCAGGTTACCCTTGCTAAAGTCTTACAACAGCTATATTATGACCCCAAAATCCAGCTGCTTATAGCGGAGTAGGCGCTTTATTACGGGCAGCACGTCAGCATGATTTACCTGTGTCACAAAATAAAGACTTGGTTGGCTGAACAGGAGGCGTATACACTTCATTGGTCGGCTCGGCGGCATTAGGCTCGTAATAGAGTTATTTTGGGCTGGATAGACAGTCAGTGGCAAGCTGATTTGGTTGACGAGTAAACTAGCCAATATAATTCAGGCAACCGTTACTTGCTCACATGCATCGATATTCTTTCTAAATAACCTTGGGTAGTCCCCGTACCTACCAAGACAGGTGCTAATCTTATTCAGGCGTTTAAAAGCATATTCAAGTCTAATCCAAAACCATTATTTTTACAAACTGATGAAGGAACGGAGTTTCTCAACAAGCCATTTCAAACATTTTTAAAGAAGCATGCGAATTTTTATTTTCATACATTTAATGAAACGAAAGCCTCCGTAATTGAGCGGTTTAATCGCACCTTTAAAGGTCGCATGCATAAATATTTCATCACTAATAACACTCGACGTTACCTGGATGTTTTACCTGGCTTAACACAGGGTTACAATCGTGCTTATCACCGCAGCATTCAACGAGCCCCGATTACCGTTACAGCTGACAATGAACATGAAGTTCGGGCTATATTATATAGCTCTATGACGTCCTGGTGCAGTCGGCGAATTTATCGGTATAAAATAGGAGATCTCGTTCGCATTAGTAAAGAACTTTTGAGAAGTCGTACTTATTTAACTGGAGTCAAGAAATTTTCCGCGTTGTAGCACGGCATCCTCGGGAACCTGTGAAGTGTACATTAGCTGATTTGAATGGAGAAAGACTCTCGGGGACATTTTATGAGACAGAACTCCAACCCGATACGCACTATCAAGCCGAGGGAGTATTAGATAGCAAAAAAGAACGTGGCAAACCATATTAATTGGTGAAATGGCGAGACTGGCCACCTAGTTTTTATTCGTGGGTGCCAGCGAGAGATGTGAAATGTATTTAAAAACAGTTTTCATTCTACCTGTGCTCAGCCTCCTCTCACGATGCCTAAGTGTGTGGATGCCTGCGTGCGTAGTCTGCGCGAGAATAAAGGCACCACTATAATTGCAGGTGTCGTCCTGTTGTGTATTGGATTGTTAATCTGCGGACTGATATTACCTCTATTCGTTCTTCTTTTCCGGTGCCTACTCAACCACCAACTTACCAAAGCCCGAACACAGCGCCTAGTATTCGAGATATTACTAGCCGAATTTGGCCTAGCGATATTACTGAGCAAACTAAGCGCAAGACTAAACTCACTACAGCACCTGTACAGGTGAATTCATCTCAGAGCAGTACCGTAAACACTGAACCTACCAGCCGACCTGCAACGCAATTCTTCGAACCTTATGCTGAATTTATTCGCTGTATATGCGAGGTTTGTAAGAACATTTTAAATGTAAATATCCAACTGACACCAGCTCAGAAGGCCCGATTACGTCCGCACAAGACACATCTACGTGCACTAGTAAACAAGCGCACCCCGCTTCATCGCAAACGAACCATTATACAGAAAGGTGGAATAGCACCCCTCCTTCTGGGGGCCCTTCCGCTTGCGGCCTATTTTCTAGGTAATTTGTTTGGCGGCGGCCGTCGTTAAAAAAAAAAAATGAAGAAAATATGAAGAAAATGGCCATAGTTGAACCTCGTTTGTTGGAAGGATTGCTTCGGCCCACTTCACCTTACCCAGTACCGTCTACTGTCAAATTCTTCAACACTTTAGATCGGGGTATGGAAAGAATTTTGAAGAATGGGACATTGTCGAATGAAGATAAAATTTACCAGTACCAACAAGCCCGTCAACGCTACTTGACATTTCACAATCAGTACCAGCAAAGTCTCAATCCCCCGCCGCGGCTGCCGGCTATGCCGGTTACAACCCTACCCGCTCCTTCACCTGCTACATCTGTGCCCCCTCAAGCACCCTGGGACGTACAAGAAAAAGAGAAGGAAGCAACAGATTTAGGACATCAGGCAGAAGGGATATTGACACCTCATAAATCAAAGGAGTCATCTCCAATTTCCCAGTACAAGAAGCGTAAATCAAAGCCTAAAAAATCAAGAGCTGAATGGGAACGAGTACAGGTGGCGTGGGGGTATACCGCCACCCCAACCAAGACCCCTTCTCGGGGTGATTCAAAGATCAAACGTAAAATTACCACACCTCTGATATGGTATCCTTATTAAAAACGCGGTTCCTCATGCTATAGAGTTAGTTGGAGTCTGAGACGCGAGATAAACAGCATGTTTTATATCACGTTACCGAGCAACATAATAAGTTAGCTAATTACACTACCCAACTCCCTAAACCGATTTATCTCTCAGGTGATTGGGAGTGCGGTTTGGTGGAAATACAGTACCCACGATTGTGGCCTAATGTCGCAGCCGGTGAGATCTGGTTTACGGTGTACAAGGACGATCTCTCGCATTACGAACGAGTTGTATTACCCAAAGGCTATTACCCAACACCGGAATCACTCACCTCTGGCCGCAACGCACAACTGATGGCTAGCACTAGCCCTTTTCTTAGACCTAAAGCGGACCAAATTGTGTTTGGGTATCAAAAACATTCTAACAAATATATACTGGAATTTAAATCACGCCAAACTGTGGGGTTTAGTCCGCGCTTAGATGAATTTTTGGGATTCACTCCTGGGAAGTCGCTGATATCAACAGGAGCCGAAACGATGCACTTTAGTTCAACTCGTCCGACAAGAATGGTGCCCACTCTTTACATATATTCGGATGGCCTCGAAAATCGTGGAGTAGGGGATGTATTAGCTCCACTACTTCGTGCGGTAGCTGTTCGGTGAGCGTCTCGAGATCACGTTAGCAAGTCCTTTTCACATATGAAGTACGTTCCTGTACTGAAGAAGGATTTTTCAACCACTGAAATAGATATTAGGGACGACACAGGTGAATCTGTTCCATTTCAGTGCGGAAAAGTGTTGGTAACACTTCATTTTCGAGAGCGGCGGAGATTACCTCTTCTTTAACACGTGACAAAAGAAAAACAAATTTAAAAAATTGACGGTGACCGCACGAAGATTTGAACCTGTGATCTTCCTATCGTTCATATAGGATATCATATACGCATCAACCTTACATCACGTGCTACTGCAACCAAGCTGGGGGCGGTAATTTCCCTGTCTTTCCTGGTGCTCCGATACAACGAGATCATGGATTAAGGAATGTCCTAGGTGCTCTTATCAAAGGGGACTCTGATGCCCATTCCCAGAACCGTGGGAAAAACGGTGCTAGGGACGGCTCTGGGGGTTGCTGGTGATACGCTGTTTCGCGGCAAGTCACCGAAGGAAGCCCTGAAACAACGTAGTAAGGCTGCAGGTAAATGGCTCCTAGGGAGTGCTGAACGTGCACTGGCGAGGGAAGTCCCTCGTATTCTCGGTGTATCTACACCTGGGGTAGGGCGACGTCCACCAGGTAAACCAGCTCACCGGCGCCGTATCAAACGCCCTGCTGCACGTTACCTCATCAGTCTGCGTAGAAGGCGTGTTGGAGCACACACGGGCCGAAAGGGATCAGGTAGACTCCCCAGAGATATTTTCGCACAAAACCTACATTTGTCCTACCATTCCTTCAGAGTACCCAATTTCAGCCCCATCAGTGAACAGTGAATTTGATTTGTGGACTTTACCCCCGACTCAAAGAAGTATACAGGAAGGGCGATGGGATACCTACAACGCTATTGCTAGCATTGTGGACGGTGAGCCTGTAGAATTTTTTATTACCAACGGGGATCCGGATACTTACTTGGGTTTGGCTAACTCGTATTTGTTTGTGAAAGCCAAAATAGTGAAAGGTAATGGAGATGATTTGCCACTGGATGCGGCCGTAGCACCTGTTAATTTGTGGCTACATTCTATGTGGCAGCAGGCCTACGTTGCTATCAATGATAACTTGATTACACCGTCAACGAATATGTACCCTTACCGGGCGTACATAGAAAACTTACTTAGCTATGGGCAGGAAGCTAAAAGAACTTGGTTGAAAGGAAGTGGATGGTATAAGGATGCTCCTGGACAAATGGAGAATAAAACTAATCAAAACGATGGATTTCACAGAAGAAGGGCCTTGGCTGCTGGAAGTCGATCGATTAATATGATGGGGAGATTACATTGTGACTTGTTTCAACAAGATCGTTTTTTGTTAAACAATGTCACGGTTCGAGTCCGTTTGACCAGGAGCGGAAACAGCTTGGCAATTATATCAACCCTCCGACATGGGGAAGGAGACGATGCACAGGAGACTGATTACAAGACAGTCCTTCAGGAAGTGACAATGTTTATACGGAAAATCAAATTCACCCCAGGTGTTCTGCTGGGGCATTTGAAAGCCTTGCAGAAAGCCCCAGCCAAGAACCCGATTCGGCTTTATTGACCAAGTATTTCAACATAGGTGTCGGACATACCAAAGTGAATGAGCAAAACCTATTTTTAGGCACTCTTCCTCAGCGTCTCGTCATAGGGTGTGTACAAAACACGACATTTAACGGACGATACGATGAAAATCCCTTCGCATGCAACCCCCTTAATATAAACTACGTGGCCTTACACGTGAACGGAAGTCAGATACCAGCCAAGCCACTCACTCCAAATTTTCCAGCTCATAATTACATCCGTTCTTATATGAACTTATTTGCTGCCACGGGTAAAGTTGGAACAGATGGAGGAAACGATATCACATATAGTGATTTCCGCGGTGGGTACACCCTGTTCCCCTTTGATTTGACTGCTGACCAGCACGACTAGCAACAGTTGAACGTCAGTCAGAAGGGTGATCTCCGCTTGGAAATGCGATTTTCCCAACCTCTACTTCAATCTACTACCATCATTTGCTACGCTGAATTTCAAAATATCATTGAGATGCAAGGTGCAAGGTGTGCTCCCTTGGAATGATTTACCTGTACGAATGCCACATCGACCTGCTATATATATGTTAAACACAGATCCCTGTACGAAACCTGGCACACATTGGATTGCCCTATACATACATTATGAGGAAACCACACATCACTTGTCTGGTGATTATTTTGACTCTTATGCACTTGCACCCTGGCGTAAGGAGGTAGAGACGTGGCTAAATCGGGATACGGATCATTGGCAATAGAATAACCGTCCTATACAATGCTTAATTACCGCTGTGTGCGGTTAATATTGTTTGTGTTTTGCCCTCCATCGAGATAGAGGGCGAACAATGAACTGTATTACGCAAACATTTAATTCTCCACCCAGAGATTATACCAATGATCTATTTCTCTAGCGTGCACACTTTTACATTCACATGCAAATCTTGAGTAGTAATTGTCTTTCCATACCCTGAATTTCCTAATAGCTTCATCGTTTCACCTATTAACACCTTGCTGGGATCTACAACCCCTTGACATCGTGCTTGAGTCACGTGATCAGCAAAGGTGCGAAAGAGGGTTTCAGGTGTGTATTGAACAGCTTGATACACGCGAGCTTCAACCAGTCCACGAGCCAAATACGATCTTAGCAGAGGGGTGTCCAAGAGAATTTTCGTCCCACACATACTTCGGATTAATGTACGGCGTGGCTGGGTCATAATATTATTGGCCTTGGCATATTCTTTCATAGTCGAACCGATATCTTCTACAGTGATATTTTCGTTTTTAAATATCGGCGGACATTCAGCGAAAGTTGATAATAATTCTTTGGGGATACGAATGTTACATTCCACAAACCCATACAGTTGCTGGTCCATAAATGATTTCAATAATTGATCTTCAGTAAGGTGAGCTGGTGGAGGAGTATAGTAATGTCGGGGAAATGCTTGAAGGGTAGGGTCAGTCCGCTTTTGCTCAAGAAAAAAACATTACCATGTTTCCACAACCTGGAAGATGAGATGCTCGAAATATGCTCCGTGCTCATTCGTCTTGTTCTGAAGTTCTTCCGGTGAAAGACCACGCCTAGTGTTATAGCGGAGCTCACCTGTTGAGTTGAGATGACACCCATGGAAATGCCAGTAACATCCGTGGAACTGCAACGGCACAAGCATATATATATATATAATAAAAGTAAAAGTATAAAGCATGTACGTCGAAAAAAAAATTCACTGACCCAGCCTGGATTCGAACCTGCGCCCACACAGATGCATATATGTATAGATATATATGTATATACGTGTATATATTCCACATATTACAAATTATAACGCTACATTTACCCAATTTTTTTTCATACTTACATAATTATTTTATATATATATATATATATATATATATATATATATATATATATATATATATATTATATATGACATAATACATTACCTGGAAATTAGTGCGTCGACCGTTCACCACAGCAAAGCCGTCAACGGGGAGGTGACGATCGCCAATTCTCCGTTCCACATCGTTCAGCCGATGACAAAGAGGGACGCCCAGCTGAGCCGCGTGCCAGTCTAGCCACTGTTCAGCCCGTCGAGGTTTTTTTGACTCCTTCGGATAAAAATTTACAGTGTCTTGTCTCTCTTCTTCTATGGGTAGCCAGCGGATATAATGTCCAGCCGGCATAGGTGATGCTAAGCAAGCTAGGTATAACGCATTTGCGTCAAAACCGACAATTCCCTGGCATACTTTTCCTCGACTAATGAGAGTCACTCTCTTCTCATGATAGCGATGAAATGCAATACTTGGTCCCCCGACAATATTCGCTCTCAGACATTGATAAAGATCTTTATCTGCTTCTCCTATTAAGGAAAAGTAAGTTGGGAGATTTTGAAGTGACCCCAGGAATACTGACGCAGTTTTTAAATATATCTACACGCATGGTTTGATAAAACGCTGACGTCCTCCCCAAAGCTTCAAGAAATGGAATGACGTCGAGATTATTGTACCAAGTCAGAAAATCACGAAGGGTCCTCGTTCCGTGTGATTGCCACACAAGCAAAAAGTCCCTTTTAACTTGTTATGGAAAGCTTCACGCGGCAGGAGATTTGTCTCATCTAAACGTGCTAAACTATCCACGTATTCGTAACAAAACTGTCCTTTGGTCACTTGACATTAATAAGCTTTGACTCATTTATCATAACTATAATGATAGTCATTTTTTCTCCGCACCAACTTTACAAGTCACACGAATTTGGACCGAACTTTTTCATATGAACTTATACGATGCGCAATGGCCTTCTCGTAAAAATTTATGCATTTTTACTTCCGGTTTCACCGGAAGTGACCGCCATTTGCATATCGTCCATAGTTTAGGCTGGGCAAACCTAATTTTTTCGATTTTTTTCTAACCCTTCCACTTTCCTCTGAATATTTTTTACTCCTTTTTGGTCATATAAGCTTTTTAGAACAATCTCTACAATGTAACGCAATAAATTCTGCTAACCCTGAAAGTCGATTGTAAGAATGGTGCTCAACAAGGGTTAGCTGGATTTTCGTCCTACAGCCGGCGTTCTTGGTTTTCCTGAAAGCTTATCGAAAAAGGCGAAATAATTCAGGAAAGGGTTAGGATTATCTTTTCGTCTTTGTAAAAATTGTGCGGAGATGTATAAGAATGGTGCCAAGGGGACCTTGCTTGGCACCCTTTTTACACATCTCCGCACCCACTTTACACAAACTTTTTAACGTCCTTTTAAACATGTTAACAACCTTCCAGGGTTAAGCTTTGCCCTAACCCTAACCCTCTCTCACACCGCCCTCACCACTCCAACACTGAAGTTTTCTCACACTCTCATAATAGCCTTTATTTCTCATTTCAACCATCAATTTCCAAAAGTGGAGGTACCCATCCGTAGGCAAGATTCGATCCAGGCATCACGCCACCTCCTTTAAATAATATCTACACACATGTAAGGATGTATTTTGCAAATTGATGGTTGTATACATAGGTATTTATGTATTAATACTTACCTTCCACTTACCTCAATCCCATGAAACTGTCTGCCTCACCACTACTACTTACCTGTCTACTTACCTGTTAAAACTCCATGCCGTCGTCCACAAATTGGCACACAGAATCAGAAATTCATGCACGTTATTCAGATATAAAGAGCAGTTTGATAAAAAAAATATTTGGGTGGGGGGGGTCTTTCTCTGACACATTGCCTGCCATGTCGATGGGTGCATGTGTGCCTTTGATTTTTTTTACCCTTTTTTTCCTCAAATGGGGGTACTCCTTAGGCGAAAAATGGGTGAAAAACTTTTTTTCTCCGATTGACCTCAAACTTTGTCCCAGAGGGTTTCGAGGTCGCAAATCAAGAATGTGAGGTCAGTTTTGAAACTGAATTCAATTTTGACCTATAAAATTGAGGTCGAATTTTTTACTCCCACTTTGAAAATTGTTCCAAAATTCCCTGCTTGACCGACCTCGGTTTTTTGATATGTCATGCGCGCATGACCTCTGAATTGATTTGTGGCATTTATATTGACCTGTAAACTATAACTTACTTTTCAGGTAGTGCATTTAAAATGATCTATCTGAAAATTAGATAGTTTCTTAAAAGTCATATAAAAGGTTACGGTTCGACTGAAAAGTTATGAGGGCATGACATATCAAAAAATCAAGGTCAAGGCTTAATTACCCATTTTTCTATAATTTTTCAAAGTCAAGGTACAAAATTCGTCCGCCATTTTGAAGGTCAAGATTGAGATCATGGTAAAATCTGACCTCGGATTCTTTATGTGCGGCCTCGATTACCCCTGGTATCAAAATTTCAGCGCAATCGGAGAAAAAAAGTTTTTCAAACATTTTTCAGGTTAAAGCATAGGGCCCATGTTTTAAGCATAGGGCCCAAAAAAACTTTTTTTCTCTGATTATGATCAAACTTCGACCTAGGGGTAATCGAGGTAGGAGATAACGATTCTGAGGTCAGTTTTCACGCTGGCTTCCATTTTAACCCCGAAAATGGCCACCCCCAAAATTTCGACCCTCTGGTCACATCAAGTCCTTTTGGAGGGCATACCCGACGGACAATCTTTTTCGGGAGAACAACACCACGAGAGTAATTTTCAGCCGATCCGGCCCAACTTTCACAGGCTAATAGATCTCGACGAGGGCTTTCAGACGGTAGCAAGACCTTCTCGACCAAAGTTTGGGTCACTTTTTGGCCGTTGACCTATTTTGCAGTCGGCCATCTTGAATTTCGGCCTTTTGCAATGCCCGGAGAGGATCGGGTATGGGTCCTACCTAGGGGTAATCGATGTCGGCCTTGACGAATCCGGGGTCCAATTTGACCTTGACCTTGACCTTGACCTCGAAAATTGAAATTTTTATGTTTGACCTAAAAAAACACATGTCGGAAGTAGGTGGAGACCATCAAGTAAGGTACCCCTCGACGCCCCAATGAGTTTGCAATCGATCTTGAAATCAAAATTTGATCTATGTGCTTTGATTTTGTTTCAAAAGGGTGGATTTGTAATGGGCTGTCCGAAAAGTAGGTCCTAGGTCAATGAAAGGGGCACGGATCAACTTGCAAATGTCCAGGCCATTACACACTGAAAGGTCAAGTCCGTGAGTGAATTAGAGAATTTTATATGAAGTTTTAAAGTTTGTGCTCACATGGACCCTATAAGAGTTGTCTCGCCTCCTGGGTTAAGAGATAGGCAGGCGGATGACAAGTGATTGGGTGGTGGTTAGGGCCTTAGTTCTCCATGGAATTGGTTGAAACTTGACATGTGAGTTCTAAAACCACGTTTGTACCAGCGGAGTGAGTTTGGTGGAATTCGAACGAGTGGAAAGTATAAGCTAATTTATTGCCTATGTGTACTATATATAATGGTATATATGTACATGAGTGGATAAAGGGAGGTGGTGTCCGTGTGGAGTACGGTTTTCCCTTAATTACCGTGCAATGGTGGTCACAGTTAACAGGTAAGTAGAAAAGTAAATTGTGCTGGTGACCCTAGGGAATTTTATGACCATAAGGTGAGTGGAAGGCGAATAGAAGGTGTTACAATGTGAGCATGTCGGCAATGACGCGTATAGCTTGCAATACAGAAGGTGAGTATCTGTCTAATGTGTCGCTCATGTGCGACACATGCTCTCTGAATTCCCCCGAATTCATCAAGCTGCAAAAATACATCCTTACATGTGTATAGATATTAGGTAAAAGAGGTGGCGTGATGCCTGGATCGAATCGTGCCTTGGGAGGGGTACCTCTGTTTTTGCAGCTCGATTTAAAGCAGGTGATTTGAGCTTGCTGGCTCTTATTTTATTAGTAAATAAAGTGAAATGACATACGGGACTCGAACGAGTGGAAGGTGAGCATTAGCTAAGGTATTGTGCTTAAGGATCAATATGTACATGCATGAATAATGGGGGGTGGTGTCCTTGTCGAGTGTGGTTTTCCAATACTTATCGAGCGATGGCAGTCAAATTTTACAGGTGAGTAGAAGAGTAATTGTGCTAGTGATCTGCCAAGTTTCATGGAAACGCGGTGAGTGGAAGGCGAATAAGAGGTGTTACAATGTGAGTATGTGGGCAATTATGCAATACCGAAGGTGAGGATTTGGTGACACGTGAACTTGTCGGGACTGCTTCTCCCTTAATTACTGTGCTATCGTGGACAAATTTCACAGGTAAGTAGAAGAGTTATAGTGCAAGACATACGTTATGGTTTCGCCGCTAACCCTCAGTATCTCGACCAATGAGAAGACGTATAAACTAACACCCCCCCCCCACAAATGGTTAAAATTTTTTAGGTTATTTTTTTGTGATATAAAAAAGTTTATTTGTCACGAGGCTGATTTTTTGTGAGCGTGCATAATTCGTCTCCCCGCTAACCCTAACCGAAAATAACTTTTGACTTTTAACCACGTAATTTTGGTGCGGAGATGTGTAAGAATGGTGCGAAGCTGCGGTTAAGGTTAGGCAAGTGGTGCAGAGATTTGTAAAGTTGGTGCGCTGGGAGTAAAAGTTTGGCACCAAAACTACAAATCTCCGCTCCATTACACATCTCCGCACCCATTTTACACAACTCCGCACCACTTTACAAATCTCCGCACCAAAATTACACATCTCCGCACCCAAATTACAAAGTTAAAAGTTATTTGTAAAGTTGGTGCGGAGGAGTGTAAGAATGGTGCGGAGATCAGTAAGAATGGTGCGGACGACTGTAAAGTTGGTACTAACTATCGCCCTAACCCAACCCTAACCCTAACCCTAAACCCCTAAGCCCTAACCCTAACCCTAACCCTAACCCTAGCCTAACCCTAACCTAACCCTAACCCTAACCCCCTAACCCTAACCCTAACCCTATATGTTATGCGGGCATGACCTCTGAATTCACTTATAACATGAATATTGACATCTGACCTATGACTAACTTTTCAGACAGTGCATTTGGAATGCACTATCTGAAAATTATTCATTTGATTGGAAGCCATATAAAAGGTTATGGGTCGACTCAAAGGTCATGGGAGCATGATATATCAAAAAATCA
Organism: Acanthopleura granulata; assembly: GCA_016165875.1. Classification (NCBI taxonomy): domain Eukaryota; kingdom Metazoa; phylum Mollusca; class Polyplacophora; order Chitonida; family Chitonidae; genus Acanthopleura; species Acanthopleura granulata. The sequence goes on along the minus strand of JABBOT010000005.1, from coordinate 28,715,547 downwards.
AGGTCAAGGCCTAATTAGCAATTTTTCTATAAATTTTCAAAGTCAAGGTAAAAAATTCGTCCGCCATTTTGAAGGTCAAGATTGAGGTCAAGGTCAAATCTGACCTCCGATCCTTCACTAGCGACCTCGATTACCCCTGGTATCAAAATTTCACCGCAATCGGAGAAAAAAAGTTTTTCAACTATTTTTCAGGTTGAAGCATAAACTTTTTTCCTTTGATTGATCTCAATCTTTGACCCAGGGGTAATCGAGGTGGCAGATGACGATTCCGAGGTCAGTGTTGACCCCGGCTTCCATTCTGACCCCGAAAATGGCCACCCCAAAAATTTCGACTCTCTGATCACATCAAGTCCTGTTGGCGGGCACACCCGGCGGACAATCTTTTTCGGGAGAACGACACCACGAGAGTAATTTCCGGACAATCGGGCCCAAATTTCACAGGCTAATACATCTCGACGAGGGCTTTCAGACGGTACCAAACTCGATCTTCTCGACCGTAGCTTGGGTCACTTTTTGGCCGTTGACCTATTTTGCAGTCGGCCATCTTGAATTTCGGCCATATGCAATGCCCGGAGAGGATCGGGTGTGGGTCCTACCTAGGGGTAATCGATGTCGGCCTTGACGAATCCGAGGTCCAATTTGACCTTGACCTTGACCTTGACCTCGAAAATTGAAATTTTTATGATTTGACCTAAAAAAACACATGTCGGAAGTAGGTGGAGACCATCAAGTAAGATACCCCTCGACGCCCCAATGAGTTTGCAATCGATCTTGAAATCAAAATTTGATCTATGTGCTTTGATTTTGTTTCAAACGGGTGGATTTGTAATGAGCTGTCCGAAAAGTAGGTCAGAGGTCAGAGGTCAATGAAAGGGGCACGGATCAACTTGCAAATGTCCAGGCCATTACACACTGAAAGGTCAAGTCCGTGAGTGAATTAGAGAATTTTATATGAAGTTTTAAAGTTTGTGCTCACATGGATCCTATAAGAGTTGTCTCGCCTCCTGGGTTAAGAGATAGGCAGGCGGATGACAAGTGATTGGGTGGTGGTTAGGGCCTTAGTTCTCCATGGAATTGGTTGAAACTTGACAGGTGAGTACTAAAAGCACGTTTGTACCAGCGGAGTGAGTTTGGCGGAATTCGAACGAGTGGAAAGTATAAGCTAATTTATTGCCTATGTGTACTATATATAATGGTATATATGTACATGAGTGGATAAAGGGCCGTGGTGTCCGTGTGGAGTACGGTTTTCCCTTAATTACCGTGCAATGGTGGTCACAGTTAACAGGTAAGTAGAAAAGTAAATTGTGCTGGTGACCCTAGGGAATTTTATGACCATAAGGTGAGTGGAAGGCGAATAGAAGGTGTTACAATGTAAGCATGTCGGCAATGACGCGTATAGCTTGCAATACAGAAGGTGAGTATCTGTCTAATGTGTCGCCCATGTGCGACACATGCTCTCTGAATTCCCCCGAATTCATCAAGCTGCAAAAATACATCCTTACATGTGTATAGATATTAGGTAAAAGAGGTGGCGTGATGCCTGGATCGAATCCTGCCTTGGGATGGGTCCCTCTGTTTCTGCAGTTTAAATCTATCTCTCACACCTGGCCTTCAAGGTGGGAATGTGTATTTAAATTTTCAAACAATTCCTTTCATTTTACACACACAACCTTGAAAGATGGCGCACATTATACACAAATAAGCTGCAGTTTGATTAAAACATTATTTAAAAATATTTGTAGAGAAACCTATCTCTCAGCCCTGGCCTGTAACGTTAAAGGGTGGAAAATGCATTTGAATTTTGACATAAATCCTATAATTTCACACACACAGCTTTCAAAATTGAAACATAGAATCAGCAACGCATGCACATTATACACAAATAAGCAGTTGTTTCATTGGAACATTTTTTAAAAATATTTCTAGGGAAATCCGTCTCTCACCCCTGGCCTGTAACGTTAAAGGGTGGAAAATGCATTTAAATTTTGACATAAATCCTATAATTTCACACACACAGCTTTCAAAATTGAAACATAGAATCAGCAACGCATGCACATTATACACAAATAAGCTGTTGTTTCATTGGAACATTTTTTTATAATATTTCTAGGGAAATCCGTCTCTCACCCCTGGCCTGTAACGTTAAAGGGTGGAAAATGCATTTAAATTTTGACATAAATCCTATAATTTCACACACACAGCTTTCAAAATTGAAACATAGAATCAGCAACGCATGCACATTATACACAAATAAGCAGTTGTTTCATTGGAACATTTTTTTAAAATATTTCTAGGGAAATCCGTCTCTCACCCCTGGCCTGTAACCTTAAAGGGTGGAAATGTGGATTTAAATGCGCAAACAATTCCTTTAATTCTACACACACAAGCTTCAAAATTGGCACATGGAATTAGTAATGCATGTAGAATATAAGGAAATAAGCAGCAGTTTGATTAAAAAATTGGCAAAAATTATTAGTAGGGAATCCTATCTCTCACTAATGGCCTGTAACGTTAAAGGGTGGAAAAATGCATTTAAATTTGGATATCATTCCTATAATTTCACACACACAGCTTTCAAAATTGGCACATGGAATCAGCAATGCTTGCGCATTAGTCAGAAATTTGATTAAAAAATTTTTAAAAAATATTTGTACTGAAACCTATATCTCACCCCTGGCCTGTAAGGTTAAAGGGTGGAAATGTGGATTTAAATTTGTAAACAATTCCTTTAATTCTACACACACAAGCTTCAAAATTGACACATGGAATTAGTAATGCATGTGCAATATAAGGAAATAAGCAGCAGTTTGATTTAAAAATTGGTAAAAAATCCTTGTAGGGAAACCTGTCTCTCACCAATGGGATGTAACCTTAAAGGGTGGAAAAATGAATTTAAATTTTGACATAAATCCTATAATTTCACACACACAGCCTTCAAAATTGGCACATGGAATCAGCAATGCTTGCACATATGTCAGAAATAAACAGCAGTTTGATTAAAAAAATATTACAAAATATTTGTGGGGGATCTATCTCTCACACCTTGCTTTCTGTGTTAATGGGTGCATATATGCTCTTCAAATTGGATATCATTCCTGTATTTTCAAACACGCAAGCTTCAATATTTTGAAATGGAATCAGCAATGCATTTACATCATACAGAAAAAAACAGCAGTTTGATTAAAAAGTTTTAAAAAATATTTGTGGGGGAATCCTATCTCTCACCCATAACCCTAATGTTAAAAGGTGGAAAGGTGTATTTAAATTTGCAAATAATTCCTTTAATTCTACACACAGGCTTCAAAACTGACACATGCAATCAGCCGTGCATGCACATTATTCAAAAATAAAGAGCAGTTTGATTAAAAAATTTTTTCAACTTTTTTCTCTATTGGCATTGTCTACTTAATGATCTATATGTACATGCGTGGGTATTGGTGCGATTGGGGAGTACGGTTTTCCCTTAATTACCGTGCGATGGTAGTCAAAGTTAACAGGTGAGTAGAGAAGTAAATTGTGCTAGTAACCTAGGGAATTTTATCGGAACAAGGTGAGTGGAAGACGAAAAGGAGGTGTTACAGTGTGAGCATGTGGGCAATTGTGCAATACAGAAGGTAAAGGACCGTGGTGTCCGTGTGGAGTACGGTTCAGCCTTAATTACCGTGCGATGGTGGTCAAAGTTAACAGGTAAGTAGAAAAGTAAATTGTGCTGGTGACCCTAGGGAATTTAATGGCCATAAGGTGAGTGGAAGGCGAATAGAAGGTGTTACAATGTGAGCATGTCGGCAATGACGATCGGCTTGCAATACAGAAGGTGAGCATGTCGGGAATGTGTCGCCGATGTGCGACACATGCTCTCTGAAGTCTCCCGAATTCATCAAGCTGCAAGAATGCATCCCTACATCTGTACAGATATTAAATAAAAGAGGTGGCGCGATGCCTGGATCGAATCCTGCCTTGGGATGGGTACCTCTGTTTTTGAAGCTCGATTTAAAGCAGATGATTTGAGCTTGCTGGCTCTTATTTTATTAGTAAATAAAGTGAAATGACATACGGGACTCGAACGAGTGGAAGGTGAGCATTAGCTAAGGTATTGTGCTTAAGGATCAATATGTACATGCATGAATAATGGGGGGTGGTGTCCTTGTCGAGTGTGGTTTTCCAATAATTATCGAGCGATGGCAGTCAAATTTTACAGGTGAGTAGAAGAGTAATTGTGCTAGTGACCTGCCAAGTTTCATGGAAACGCGGTGAGTGGAAGGCGAATAAGAGGTGTTACAATGTGAGTATGTGGGCAATTATGCAATACCGAAGGTGAGGATTTGGTGACACGTGAACTTGTCGGGACTGCTTCTCCCTTAATTACTGTGCTATCGTGGACAAATTTCACAGGTAAGTAGAAGAGTTATAGTGCAAGACATACGTCATGGTGTCGCCGCTAACCCTCAGTATCTCGACCAATGAGAAGACGTATAACCTAACACCCCCCCACAAATGGTTAAAATTTTTTGGGTTATTTTTTTGTGATATAAAAATGTTTATTTGTCACGAGGCTGATTTTTTGTGAGCGTGCATAATTCGTCTCCCCGCTAACCCTAACCGAAAATAACTTTTGACTTTTAACCACGTAATTTTGGTGCGGAGATGTGTAAGAATGGTGCGAAGCTGCGGTTAGGGTTAGGCAAGTGGTGCGGAGATTTGTAAAGTTGGTGCGCTGGGAGTAAAAGTTTGGCACCAAAACTACAGATCTCCGCTCCATTACACATCTCCGCACCCATTTTACACAACTCCGCACCACTTTACAAACCTCCGCACCAAAATTACACATTGCCGCAACCAAATCACAAAGTTAAAAGTTATTCGTAAAGTTGGTTCAGAGGAGTGTAAGAATGGTGCGGAGATCTGTAAGAATGGTGCGGACGACTGTAAAGTTGGTACTAACTATCGCCCTAACCCTAACCCTAACCCTAACCCTAACCTAACCCTAACCCTAACCCTAACCCCCTAACCCTAACCTAACCCTAACCTTACAATAACCGTCAACCCTAACCCTAACCCTAACCCTAACCATGTTATAGCATAGGGCACAAAAAACTTTTTTTCTCTGATTGACCTCAATCTTTGACCCAGGGGTAATCGAGGTGGCAGATGACGATTCCGAGGTCAGTTTTGACCCCGGCTTCCATTTTGCCCCGAAAATGGCCACCCCAAAAATTTCGACTCTCTGATCACATCAAGTCCTGTTGGCGGGCACACCCGGCGGACAATCTTTTTCGGGAGAACGACACCACGAGAGTAATTTCCGGACAATCGGGCCCAAATTTCACAGGCTAATACATCTCGACGAGGGCTTTCAGACGGTACCAAACTCGACCTTCTCGACCGAAGTTTGGGTCACTTTTTGGCCGTTGACCTATTTTGCAGTCGGCCATCTTGAATTTCGGCCTTTTGCAATGCCCGGAGAGGATCGGGTGTGGGTCCTACCTAGGGGTAATCGATGTCGGCCTTGACGAATCCGGGGTCCAATTTGACCTTGACCTTGACCTTGACCTCGAAAATTGAAATTTTTATGTTTGACCTAAAAAAACACATGTCGGAAGTAGGTGGAGACCATCAAGTAAGATACCCCTGGATGCCCCAATGAGTTTGCAATCGATCTTGAAATCAAAATTTGATCTATGTGTTTTGATTTTGTTTCAAACGGGTGGATTTGTAATGGGCTGTCCGAAAAGTAGGTCAGAGGTCAGAGGTCAATGAAAGGGGCACGGATCAACTTGCAAATGTCCAGGCCATTACACACTGAAAGGTCAAGTCCGTGAGTGAATTAGAGAATTTTATATGAAGTTCTAAAGTCTGTGCTCACATGGACCCTATAAGAGTTGTCTCGCCTCCTGGGTTAAGAGATAGGCAGGCGGATGACAAGTGATTGGGTGGTGGTTAGGGCCTTAGTTCTCCATGGAATTGGTTGAAACTTGACAGGTTAGTACTAAAAGCACGTTTGTACCAGCGGAGTGAGTTTGGCGGAATTCGAACGAGTGGAAAGTATAAGCTAATTTATTGCCTATGTGTACTATATATAATGGTATATATGTACATGAGTGGATAAAGGGCCGTGGTGTCCGTGTGGAGTACGGTTTTCCCTTAATTACCGTGCAATGGTGGTCACAGTTAACAGGTAAGTAGAAAAGTAAATTGTGCTGGTGACCCTAGGGAATTTTATGACCATAAGGTGAGTGGAAGGCGAATAGAAGGTGTTACAATGTAAGCATGTCGGCAATGACGCGTATAGCTTGCAATACAGAAGGTGAGTATCTGGGGAATGTGTCGCCCATGTGCGACACATGCTCTCTGAATTCCCCCGAATTCATCAAGCTGCAAAAATACATCCTTACATGTGTATAGATATTAGGTAAAAGAGGTGGCGTGATGCCTGGATCGAATCCTGCCTTGGGAGGGGTACCTCTGTTTTTGCAGCTCGATTTAAAGCAGGTGATTTGAGCTTGCTGGCTCTTATTTTATTAGTAAATAAAGTGAAATGACATACGGGACTCGAACGAGTGGAAGGTGAGCATTAGCTAAGGTATTGTGCTTAAGGATCAATATGTACATGCATGAATAATGGGGGGTGGTGTCCTTGTCGAGTGTGGTTTTCCAATAATTATCAAGCGATGGCAGTCAAATTTTACAGGTGAGTAGAAGGGTAATTGTGCTAGTGACCTGCCAAGTTTCATGGAAACGCGGTGAGTGAAAGGCGAATAAGAGGTGTTACAATGTGAGTATGTGGGCAATTATGCAATACCGAAGGTGAGGATTTGGTGACACGTGAACTTGTCGGGACTGCTTCTCCCTTAATTACTGTGCTATCGTGGACAAATTTCACAGGTAAGTAGAAGAGTTATAGTGCAAGACATACGTCATGGTGTCGCCGCTAACCCTCAGTATCTCGACCAATGAGAAGACGTATAAACTAACACCCCCCCACAAATGGTTAAAATTTTTTGGGTTATTTTTTTTGTGATATAAAAATGTTTATTTGTCACGAGGCTGATTTTTTGTGAGCGTGCATAATTCGTCTCCCCGCTAACCCTAACCGAAAATAACTTTTGACTTTTAACCACGTAATTTTGGTGCGGAGATGTGTAAGAGTGGTGCGAAGCTGCGGTTAGGGTTAGGCAAGTGGTGCGGAGATTTGTAAAGTTGGTGCGCTGGGAGTAAGAGCTTGGCACCAAAACTACAGATCTCCGCTCCATTACACATCTCTGCACCCATTTTACACAACTCCGCACCACTTTACAAATCTCCGCACCAAAATTACACATCTCCGCACCAAATTACAAAGTTAAAAGTTATTTGTAAAGTTGGTGCGGAGGAGTGTAAGAATGGTGCGGGGATCTCTAAGAATGGTGCGGACGACAGTAAAGTTGGTACTAACTATCGCCCTAACCCTAACCCTAACCCTAACCTAACCCTAACCCTAACCTAACCCTAACCTAACCCTAACCGTTAACCCTAACCCTAACCCTAAGCCTAACCCTAACCCTTTAACCCTAACCTTTTAACCCTAACCCTAACCCTAACCTAACCCTAACCCTAACCCTAAAACCTTAACCTAACCCTAACCCCCTAACCCTAACCCTTAACACTAACCCTAACCCTAACCCTATATGTTATGCGGGCATGACCTTTGAATTCACTTATAACATGAATATTGACATCTGACCTATGACTAACTTTTCAGAAAGTGCATTTGGAATGCACTATCTGAAAATTATTCATTTGATTGGAAGCCATATAAAAGGTTACGGGTCGACTCAAAAGTCATGGGAGCATGACATATCAAAAATCAAGGTCAAAGCCTAATTAGCAATTTTTCTATAAATTTTCAAAGTCAAGGTAAAAAATTCGTCCGCCATTTTGAAGGTCAAGATTGAGGTCAAGGTCAAATCTGACCTCCGATCCTTCACTAGCGACCTCGATTACCCCTGGTATCAAAATTTCACCGCAATCGGAGAAAAAAAGATTTTCACCTATTTTTCAGGTTGAAGCATAGGGCCCATGTTAAAGCATAGGCCCCATGTTAAAGCATAGGGCACAAAAAACTTTTTTTCTCTGATTGACCGCAATCTTTGACCCAGGGGTAATCGAGGTCGTAGATGACGATTCCGAGGTCAGTTTTGACCCCGGCTTCCATTTTGACCCCGAAAATGGCCACCCCAAATATTTCGACTCTTTGATCACACCAAGTCCTGTTGGCGGGCCCCTCCGGCGGACAATCTTTTTCGGGAGAACGACACCACGAGAGTAATTTCCGGACAATCGGGCCCAAATTTCACAGGCTAATACATCTCGACGAGGGCTTTCAGACGGTACCAAACTCGGCCTTCTCGACCGAAGTTTGGGTCACTTTTTGGCCGTTGACCTATTTTGCAGTCGGCCATCTTGAATTTCGGCCATATGCAATGCCCGGAGAGGATCGGGTGTGGGTCCTACCTAGGGGTAATCGATGTCGGCCTTGACGAATCCGGGGTCCAATTTGACCTTGACCTTGACCTTGACCTCGAAAATTGAAATTTTTATGATTTGACCTAAAAAAACACATGTCGGAAGTAGGTGGAGACCATCAAGTAAGATACCCCTCGACGCCCCAATGAGTTTGCAATCGATCTTGAAATCAAAATTTGATCTATGTGCTTTGATTTTGTTTCAAACGGGTGGATTTGTAATGGGCTGTCCGAAAAGTAGGTCAGAGGTCAGAGGTCAATGAAAGGGGCACGGATCAACTTGCAAATGTCCAGGCCATTACACACTGAAAGGTCAAGTCCGTGAGTGAATTAGAGAATTTTATATGAAGTTTTAAAGTTTGTGCTCACATGGACCCTATAAGAGTTGTCTCGCCTCCTGGGTTAAGAGATAGGCAGGCGGATGACAAGTGATTGGGTGGTGGTTAGGGCCTTAGTTCTCCATGGAATTGGTTGAAACTTGACAGGTGAGTACTAAAAGCACGTTTGTACCAGCGGAGTGAGTTTGGCGGAATTCGAACGAGTGGAAAGTATAAGCTAATTTATTGCCTATGTGTACTATATATAATGGTATATATGTACATGAGTGGATAAAGGGCCGTGGTGTCCGTGTGGAGTACGGTTTTCCCTTAATTACCGTGCAATGGTGGTCACAGTTAACAGGTAAGTAGAAAAGTAAATTGTGCTGGTGACCCTAGGGAATTTTATGACCATAAGGTGAGTGGAAGGCGAATAGAAGGTGTTACAATGTAAGCATGTCGGCAATGACGCGTATAGCTTGCAATACAGAAGGTGAGTATCTGTCTAATGTGTCGCCCATGTGCGACACATGCTCTCTGAATTCCCCCGAATTCATCAAGCTGCAAAAATACATCCTTACATGTGTATAGATATTAGGTAAAAGAGGTGGCGTGATGCCTGGATCGAATCGTGCCTTGGGAGGGGTGCCTCTGTTTTTGCAGCTCGATTTAAAGCAGGTGATTTGAGCTTGCTGGCTCTTATTTTATTAGTAAATAAAGTGAAATGACATACGGGACTCGAACGAGTGGAAGGTGAGCATTAGCTAAGGTATTGTGCTTAAGGATCAATATTTACATGCATGAATAATGGGGGGTGGTGTCCTTGTCGAGTGTGGTTTTCCAATAATTATCAAGCGATGGCAGTCAAATTTTACAGGTGAGAAGAAGAGTAATTGTGCTAGTGACCTGCCAAGTTTCATGGAAACGCGGTGAGTGGAAGGCGAATAAGAGGTGTTACAATGTGAGTATGTGGGCAATTATGCAATACCGAAGGTGAGGATTTGGTGACACGTGAACTTGTCGGGACTGCTTCTCCCTTAATTACTGTGCGATCGTAGACAAATTTCACAGGTAAGTAGAAGAGTTATAGTGCAAGACATACGTCATGGTGTCGCCGCTAACCCTCAGTATCTCGACCAATGAGAAGACGTATAACCTAACACCCCCCGACAAATGGTTACAATTTTTTTGCTTATTTTTTTGTGATATAAAAAAGTTTATTTGTCACCAGGCTGATTTTTTGTGAGCGTGCATAATTCGTCTCCCCGCTAACCCTAACCGAAAATAACTTTTGACTTTTAACCACGTAATTTTGGTGCGGAGATGTGTAAGAATGGTGCGAAGCTGCGGTTAGGGTTAGGCAAGTGGTGCGGAGATTTGTAAAGTTGGTGCGCTGGGAGTAAAAGCTTGGCACCAAAACTACAGATCTCCGCTCCATTACATATCTATGCACCCATTTTACACAACTCCGCACCACTTTACAAATCTCCGCACCAAAATTACACATCTCCGCACCAAAATTACAAAGTTAAAAGTTATTTGCAAAGTTGGTGCGGAAGAGTGTAAGAATGGTGCGGAGATCTGTAAGAATGGTGCGGACGACTGTAAAGTTGGTACTAACTATCGCCCTAACCCTAACCCTAACCCTAACCCTAACCCCTAACCCTAACCTAACCCTAACCTAACCCTAACCGTTAACCCTAACCCCTAACCCTAACCCTAACCCTTTAACCCTAACCCTAACACTAACCTAACCCCCTAACCCTAACCCTAACCCTAACCCCCTGAACCTAACCCTAACCCTAACCCTAATTCGGGGCTAAAAATTTCTCACGTCTAAAAATCTTAGCTGACCTGTAGGCACGCTCATGTGATCATTATTCCGCTTGATAACGTTTTTTAACCCATCCGTTTTCACTAAATACGTATACAACTGTCGCTTTGTTAAATTAAAATCCTATTGCCCAGAATTAAAACCCGAAACAGGGAGTTCGGTGAGGTATGTTAAAGATCGCTCCTTGAGTTTTTCTGTGTAAGATCTCTCTTTCGTTTCGCAGGTAAAGTCACATAGCACGGCTATGCCTATACACTCATCCAAGCTGTCTAACACGTGATGGTAATGTTGACACAACGGGTTAAAACTACCTTCTTTGATCTCAGTGAGATATGCCATCATAGGTTCAATCAAATCGTGCGGATCACCCGTTGATACAAAACACATCGGTTTGTCATATCCAGGAACGTTACTGTTAACAGACACGCTCATGGGAATAAGGAGGGCAGTCCATTCTGTGTTTTTACCAGAGTTAGCTGCAGAAGGATCTAATTTTTGGAGATATACCTCAAAATCCAAAAAACCTCTGTATCGAAAATACCTGTCCTCTTCAGCGGCATCAATAATTCCTTCGTCGGCTAACTCCTCGAAAACAGTGGGTTTGTTTGTAAACACACCGCCTGGATACACTCGTTTGATAACTCCATCACAAGTCCGTGCATGTCGTTTTAATTTACAGGTGTTGGGAAATGCTTTTTGACAAACCCTGCACAGATAAGAACGAGTGTATAAATTCATATCTTTCACCACGCTAAAATGCTTCTGGTGTCAATTAAGAGTCAAAGCAGTAGCGTATTCCTTGGCAGATCGATAAAGAATCTCAGCGCACACATCTTTATCAACCACTACCAGTTCATATACAAATATGTTGACGTTAAATAAATCCTCGAGAAACGGGAGTTCGCTGAGCGGGACACCTCGGAAACACCTGGCATCCATACCTTTAGCTTTCAATTAAATTTTTAAATAACCCTTAGCTTTAACAGTACAGTATTTGGGATTAGTGTTGTCTAGGTGAAAGGCTAAACAACGGAAGAAGCACAAATAATCATCGTAAACTCCATTGTTTCCACTCACCATGCTGTGCAAGCCTTTATTATTCAGGACGTGCCCAGGTAGATCTACTGGCGCACCGATGGGGGTGGCATGTGGTTTATGCACATAAAACGCGACATTAGTCACACTGTCCAGCAGCCATTTGGTATTTGGGCGCTGTTGCCGTTCTGATTCGATAGAGTTGATAGCTGACAAATCAGCAGTAAGTGTTTGTATATCTCCATAGGTGTGAATATACCGACATTCTGAGAGTATTCTTGTATCAGTACTAGGATAGAAATAAGGCAATTGGTCCGTATCTCGGTGACGTAAAATGAAACCATAAGCTAGGCTGATACGGAAAACTGTAGGTTGGTCAAGAAACACATGTTCCAGGTGTGTAGCTAAAGGATAGAGCCCCATGATTCGGAAATTATACACATCCTGCAAAGGCCGATGGCGATGAAATTGCTGGCGGATAGCGCCCCAGTGACGTTGCTATATGTCCCGTAATGCTGGGTCTGTAGGTAACTCATCATATGAAGGTGTGATGGGGTCCGAGCGAAATGAATTAGGGCTATTATTAAGGTTAACCCGACCCCTTACATTACCGACAGAGGCGATATGAAATTCACCCTGATCATCTACGTCGCTATCTGGCCCCAGCGGACTAAACACAGCTTCAGGTGAGGGGGGGGGGGGGGGATTGACAGAGGGGGGGGGAATGAGGAGCCCTTGAGCGCTCGGATCTAGCAGTAGATTGAACCCTGCGCTTTGATGCTGAAGCGGTTACACGACCTCCAGTCTGTGAAATGGGTTGCACTTGCATAACAAATAGAAAAAGAAACCAAAATCATAAAATATTCCAAATCTTACGTTTCAAGGGAAGCAACTCGTACCGCCATATTCCTACTATTTAGTATGTGCATAAATATAACACACAAAGTGTATACCTTATCAGTGTAACCTAGAACACAGGTGAGAACGGACGTCATGCCTCTCAAGAAGAAACTAAATCGATCCAGGAAATACAATACCTACAAACGCCGAGCTAGGAGGAAGAAGAAGACTCGAGGAAATAATTTACAGCGAGCTATGCGGCGAAAATTCCGACATCGGAGACTTAGAAATAGCTATGAATCGCCTGGAGATTTCTACCGCCGTGTAACCCATACCTAGTGATTTTTGACAACCCAACGAAAACACACAAACCAACCAACCAACCAACCCGACCTGACCATAGACCTTATAAATAAAAGGTGGTCCTATTCTGTCGAAAGAGTCTTTCTAATAGAAAAGCACTACATTATTTTCAGTTACTGATTTGTCTTTTATATGTGTAAAGTAATTAATATATATTTTGTGATGTGTACATCGTAATTATACTCCGTTATATATGTAAATAGGTTGTATTATGTCTGTATTATTAAGCTTAATATGCGTGGCGGAATATATATACATGTGTTTATTTAAAATACCCAGTTCACATAGGTGATATCGCTATGTTAGTAAAACACAGGGATTGAAAATCCACAGCCGCTGGTACGGTATAGTCCCTATCAGCCAATCAGGTGCATGGGATTTTGCTTTCTATTCGGTCCGCAGTTTTGGGGGTGCTCTGAAACTTTACAAGCACGCCAATTTATATAAAAGGGAAACTCAGTTACATGTACTCATTATGCAGAATTTTATCCGAGGGATTATGCGAAGCGGCAAAGGGGAAAGACAAGGTGAATCACCATTCCATTTCGCACTGCGGAAACGGGTGGAAAGACTGGAAGCCCGGTACAAAGAACTGGATGAAATCCACAACCAAGCCTTAGCGGGCGACGGCGGGTTGTTCGGAGAGAGGCAAATGATAGAGATACAAGAGGCTCGCTCCGCATTGGAATACGCACGGGGAAAGTTACATAAAGCCGAACGTGCCTAACGGAAGCATACCTGCCAGAGCCAAGCTGCGGTCCCGAATGAAAGCTGAGCTAAGCTAAGCTAAGCTACCCCCACCATCTCCAACAGCCCTTGTTAGGGCTAAGGAATTTTCCCGAAAGGTTTACTTTCGAAATCTAAGTACGATGTATATATGTGGGTTATGTATGTTCCCTTTAATGTCTGTGATTTTGTCCACTTTATGTAAAACAAAACCAAAATTAGTCCTTCACATTCAACCCCATTTCAACTTTATGATAGGGATGTAGATACATGCACATACACAAAATTATACCAGGTTTTCACCGGCATAAAACGCTCCCATTTACATCCATACTAGAAAAACAAATTATGTGTATTACGACCGTGTACATATCCTTTCTAATTATTAAATTTATATGTCAAAACTAAAAGCTGATACAAGGAAGCTATTGATATCTCTCTATATGCTGGCATAGTCCTGTGTACTGTATGACCCCTGCGAGAGCGAAATATTGTTTTTAATATCAGCACAATATACTATAAGGAAAACAGCTATGCTATAGTGAAACATAATGATTGAAAATTTCCTAGCACTGCTCAGACATCGCCCACTATCGACCAATCAGGACAGCAGAATTTGCCCTGCCTTCAGCTCGTACCGATAGAGCGTACATCCGCTGTTGTGCTTCTCTAGGAGTGTAAAACACGAATTATCTCTTTACCTCTTTCATATTTTGTACCCACGATGACAAATTATGTATATTACGGACTTCTATTTTTTAATTATTAAGATTATATCTCAATAAAAGTTGATATTTAATGCTATATTCTTATATTTCCATCCAAGAAAGAGACACGGTAAAAACACAATGCTTGTAAATGCAGAAAGCCCACGTGACCGCTGTGAACCAATGGGAAATGGTGAAATTGCTCTCTCTGACCGCTGCGCTTTTTTGGCATGCTGATGCCGGAGTTTACTAGCACCGGTATATTTATTTCATAACAATAATTCCTGGAGTACACCCGTCCGCGCACTTTTTTCTTCACCAATCACCGCTTAGATAATTCCAAAAGCACTGCTTTCGCTTAGATCCGCGCTGCTGCTATATAGTCTGTGAGCATTAGTGACAGACGCACAGTCACTCTACTGCATTTCTGCGGGAGCTGATTTCACGACAAAAAAAAAAAAAAAAAAAATGGCGAGAGACAGACGCACAGTCACTCTGCTGCAGTCACTCTGCTGCATTTCTGCAGGAGCTGATTTCACGACAAAAGGGGAGAGACAGACGTACAGTCGCTCTGCTGCATTTCTGCAGCAGTTAATTTCACGACAAAAGATGAAAGAGAGAGAGATTATGGATTCACTCACCGAGATGATAATAACTACCGACAGCGTAGTGGTACGTACAGGGGATCCGGAAACAAATGGACTAGCGTTATGGCGCTTCCTCCTGAAGAAACGACTGAAATACTTTTGCAAGGAGTATGAAACCGCCTATTTAAAATACAACGAAAGCTTGGAATGAGAGGTACTGGCGGGGCCACGACCAGAGTTTAGAAGATTGATCGAGTTACACGCTGCGGAGGTGAATGAACTGCAGTACATTATGGAAAGGGCTCATGTGAGACTTTTACGTGCGCAGACAGAATATAGACTCTTGGAGAAACAACCCAACAACAACAACAACTAAGTCGCATAACTACGCGATCACGACTTCTGCGGACTCTCGGAATACTCTAACGCTTGTTCAAAGCGTGGTGCATCTTCAGACCATTACGGCTTCTCCATAGCGGACTCAACCACATTTCCAAAGGCTCTTTTCAGAGCCACCCACCCTGTCGAAAGGGCTTTCTGAAATCTGAGCAGTATCTTTTTGCATGTGTTTTTGCCTGTTTGTGTATATTTTGGCTATTCTTGGCTTATTTTATTTATTTATTTTTTGGTTATTCTTTAATTTAAATTTTTTTTTTTTTTTGTGATTTGTCTGTTTTGTGTACACCTGATGTCGGCAACCCCAGTTTATTGTACACTAGGTGCCAGTTAATGTTCACAGTGTATTATAATTTGTGAAGATCGCTGGACCATTATTCTTTCAAATGATATCATTCTCCTTGCCGCTCCGTTAGAACCCATATTTTTGTTCAGATGTATCCATTACTCTTTCTATGTACATAATTCTGCATATAACAATTTTACTACTCTCAACAAATAACAAAACTACTATCTTATAGTGTTATTTCTGCACGAAAACGGAGCAAAAATACAAGCTTAAAGCTTAACTTTGTTCCGTATCTAAATAGAACATGTTTAAACCAATTTTCGACCAGGAAAGTTCTCGTTCTCAGACTGAAGGATTATGTACAGAGGAAGAGTAATAGATACATCAGAACAAAAATATGGGTCCTAACGGAGAGGCAAGGGGAAGGATATCATTCGAAAGAATTATGGTACAGGTACAAATATAGGTACTAATTGAATATACAAGTATAGCACAAATTTGTATGTTTTACGTCTGTGTCGTTAATAATAATAAAGTAACAATATTTCAATATTCGTATGTGCACATGCATATATCCATTCCATATGTATTATATTCGTATTCGTGCGTTCACACACACATACACATACATATAGATGTACATATATATACACATATACAGACACAGATACACAGAACCTACACTACGTCCGTATTTACCAATAAGAGAGGCGTACTCAATGTAAAATTTCAGAAACGTGGAGTGAAGTCCTTTGATGGAATATCCTTGACATACTCTTTTTTGCAGTAATAACTGGTGAGGTTCATTGAAATCATCACACAGCACCCTGGATTCAACCAATGCTACAAGGCGAAATTTGTATGCACCATATGAAAGACCATTCGGTATTTTCCTGTCCAAGTAGTGATGATTGACAACATCAAAAACAAAATATATTGCTATCGAAGTAATATATTCAAGTAAATTTATCAACAATATTCAATACGTGCAACATATTTAGTGGAAAATAGAGCAGACAAATTCAAAAGAAAAAATTAAACATATAACTATAATGAGATGTCACTTCAGCTGAACATTATCAAATTTCTGTAAATATGCAAGGCAAAAACGAATTTTAAAGTTCATTTATTTTTACACAAGTCGGACAGATAGCCATTGGACGTTGACTGGCGATCTGCGTAGATCTCGTGGGCCTGAAAAAAAATTACCCAATGAGAACTTCGTTCTAACGGACTCTGGTCATTGGGATTGGCTACAATGTCTTCCAGTGTGCTTGTATGTAATGTGTTGTTGGCCCCAACTGCTGGTGCTAGCGAAATGCGGTTTGCACTGCGTAGGAATTGGCCTTTTACTAAAAAATTACCAGTTGACAATTTCGTTCTTATGGAGTGGTGATTGGGGTGAGCTACAATGTTTTCCAGTGGGTTTTTGTGTTATGTATTCATGATACACTTTCCTCCCCAGCTTTAAATATTGGTGATAGAGCATGCAATGCAGTTTGCACCATTTGGTTTGTCGTTACAAACTGTAGGAATGGACCATTGGGAGAAATAATTGGAAAAATTTACCCACTGATAATTGCGTTCTTACTGACACTGGTCATTGTGGCCAGTTATGTCTTCCAGTGGGTTTAAATGTAATGTGTTGATAATTTGCTTCCTCTGCAGCCTGAGATATTGGCACTAGAGCGATCCCGTTTGCACCTTTCGGTTTGTCGAAACAAACTGCAAAAGGAAAAGCATTTGTATATAAAAAAAAATTGAAATCAAAATTATCCAATCAGAATTTCGTTCTCACGGAGTCTGGTCGTTGTGGTTAGCTTGCGATGTCTTCCAATGGGTTTATATGTAATGTGTTTATATGGTATGCTTTGTTCTGCAGCTTAAACCATTAGTGCTTAAACTATTCGGTTTGTCGTTTCAAACTGCGTAGGAGTAGCCCTTAAGGAAAACAAAAGGAAAAAAATAGCCATTGAAATTTCGTTCTTATGGATTCTGATCATTGTGGTGAGCTTCGAGGTCTTCCACTGGGTTTATATGTAATGTGCTTTCCTCTGCCGCTTAAACTGTTGGTGCAAGAGCAATGTGATTTGCACTAAAACAACAGCCTTAAGCACCTCATCGGGCGGTGCCATTGGGAGAGGGGTTTATAAACACCTTCTAGCAGGTTTTGCTCAGAACTGTCAACACATCTATTCATGCTTTCATGGAGCATAATGAGTTTTAAAATTTAACATAAGCAGGTTTAAATGTTTACATTTTTAACTGGATCGAGGCGTGACGATTCTTGATTAAAATTAATGTGCAAATGAATGAATGACCCGATTCACTCCAGACATTTCTGTCTTTTTCTCCCATTCAGTTTGTGAGACGGTTGTGTGGTGAAATACTTTTATTTCTCGTTGCTTTTTCAACATAATGGTATGGAACTTGGCGAACTTGTAGCTAAATATCTAAGCTAAAAAACGGTCCCACAAATTTTGTTATCTTTGCTAGTTTTAAAGATATTAGTACAGGAATATCAAAGATTTGGAAATTTTAAAAAATTTTTTCCAGTTTTAACTGTAAATATCACTGAAAGTAATCTAAATCGAATATTAAAAATCTGTGCAACCGTTTTTTACTTGAAATAGTTGATTATCCACTTTGGCAAGGAAAATTTGCAAATTTTGAAAATTGGCAGGAATATATAGCATTTTCCATTTTTCTTTTCAAACTTTCTTTTTATTTTGATTTACATATACGTCAGGTATATTTTAAGAGCTTTTTCTGAAATCAGCCATTGTTTGGCTTTTAGAATATATATACACATGGCCATATTTGATCAATATTTTGGGCAACACAAGGCAAAATGTGAAATTTGGCTTCCAAGGCGTTCTAGAAAGTTTTAGAATTTTAGAAAGGGATTGACATTAGAAAACAAATACATATCTTTCAGACAAAAAAATAAATCATATCAATTCATGCGGATTTATTTTACATTGTAATGAAGATACAGATAGGATAATTCTGACATACATGCACAAAGGATAACTCTGTATGCTATTTATGCAAACAAGTCATCGCTCAGATACATGTACATGAGAATACCGCATATATAATACATGAATGTAAATGTGTTTATCTGCCAATTCTACTGATTGTTCTCAATCCACAAGTCGACACATATGACTCAAAAAATACGTCTCATATAAGAATAATAACATAAGAGGATGATAATGGAGATAACAAAATAATTATCAACAGATTCTGATTATATATCAGATTATATTATTATGATTATAATACTCCCGACTACAGAAACGTCCAATATTGTTATTTAACGTTAAAAAGCGCGGAAAATCAAAACACACAATAAATACTTTTCCGAGCTAAAAAGGGGGGGGGGCACTGTATACAATCAACTATATAAACAGAATACAGGCCAGCATGGAGGAAAGTTCCTGTCAACTACAGGGCTTTTCGTAATTTTCAAAGCCATAGTTGGATTCCAATCTATGTTAAATTTATGTCTACCTGCACCTCCACAACTTCGAAAAAATAACAATAAAACAAGATGATGTACCTCAGGTACACCTTACGAACTTTGAAATAATCAGCACTAACATGTACATCTAGGCAATTTTGAACATTCTAAAAATCAGAGATTAGATTTAAACATTTTTCTACAAAAAATTTCACACCTACTTTTATGAGAGAAAGATGAATAAAAATCACGCCTTTTGATCACCCTATACCAACTAGCATTTCACAATACAAATACTGATCAACTGCTAAGCACGAATATAGTTACGCCTCATTCATGACATTACTTCAAGATCGCAGCCCAAATAAAACAACCACTGACCCACCCACCCAACAAAGCAGTGTGCATATTGGTGGTAAAAGCAGCCAATTATTTGTTTACTGATCTTTCCGTGCCAAGCATTTTTCAGATGTGCACAGACACATACACAGTACTAAAAAGTATAGAAATGAGGGTGGCGCTAAATTTGACCAAAGAAAGAAAGTCACATGCCTTGCATGCATGTAGCACCACTGTTGCTGTCACTTGTACTAACTGGGATTTACAGAAACCTTGATAAAAATGGCACACAGAACGTTCCAGCCCAATGAAACAACCAACATCCAAGTGTTTTAACTTTTCAATCAAAATAACAGAGGAATCAGTGTGCTAAAATTATAAAGTTGCTTTTAACATTCAGCTATACCCCACACATCCTGGTTTTCAAATATATGTAGTCTTTCCTCAGATGGGGTTAACTGGGTGTGGTAGAAGTGCCAGTAATAAATTTTATAATTTATGGTAATTAAAATGCATATAGGGCATGAACAATCCCTTCATGATATTATGCTTTGCATGTATGCACAACCTAAGCTAAATTCATGCAGTAGTTTATAAGGTGTCACCTTTAACATCCACCTAAACACTGCTGTAACTGTTTTTATTGGATACTGATGATATGACAGGAGCTACACATGTACACTTGTTCTGTATGCTGCAAAGCCAAAAGTGCTTCCTGCAAATATATCTATTTATTTGTTTGATTGGTGCTTTACGCCATACTTAAAAATATTTCAGTATTACACAATGTAGGCCAGCATTATGGAGGGAGGAAACTCACGACCATTCGTAGGTGGCTGGTGGTGTAAAGGAAGCCAACATGTGCTGGATTTTAACTCGCAGTGACTGCTATGGTGAGAGCCACCTGGGTCATTATGCTGCCTTGGCACGCTAGCCAACTGGGCCACAGAGATCCCCCTTCTCCTGCAAATATAACACAGTGACATACTAGAATGCTAAGTCCAGCATTACCACACATGCTGTGCGCATGAATGTGTCCACTACAAAGGTGTTGGTCTCGTAAGCTTGCGTTGCTTTATACTGCAGGAGGAATTGAAGATACAGGAACACACCCTGTACATGCATAACAACATGTGAAAAGGTTTCAAAAATTGGCCGTCAATAAAAATACATACATGAAATTCAAAATTAACTGAGGTACAAACTGAAGATACTGTGCACATCTTAAAAGTGCCTACTGAAAATTCCAAAGCCTCCTTGTGTAGGCAGATGGTTATTATTCACAAAATTCCCCATCCTTACAGGCACTGGACAACCAAAAGCTGCCAATACATACATGTATCAAGTTCTTTTTTCTTATTTCAATGACTAAAAATATATATTTCTTTCCACAGTGAATTTTTTACTGATTTTGACTTCCTCCCAACTTATAAATTGGTAACCATAAACCACATATACAAGGATTCACAGAAGTCATTTTCCCATCAATCGACCACTACTCAGAGGAGGAAATTGAATTTTTCTTCAATAGAAAATGAATATTTATTTGTTTCGACCAGCCTTAATTTAAGGTACCGTAATTGAATATTTTTGTTCTTAACCCTTCCTCAATAAATGAAGTAATTATAAGTGCCTAGATATGAACTCCAGCAGATCTTCGAACTGTGTGATATTACTAATTGATAACAGGCATGAAATGCAGTTGTCAGCAGGCAAGGAACCATCCAGACTGCGTGCGCTTGTGGTCAAGTCTCGTTACAGTAAAGTCAAAACCGAACTATCTGGAATCATGGAAGTAGGTCAACCTTATTTGCGAGGATTGGTTGAAAAAAACCAAAAAATCCTATTGTTCTTCATGTTTGATTTTACACATCCCTTTGATGCCAAAAAAATTCCACCTCAAGTCTAAAACAACGCAGTTGATCACTGAGATTTCCACAGAAGGGAGATAAGTCGTCATGAGCTTCAGGATTTTTGAGATGTTCAAACTGAATTTATGTAAAATTTACAACATTTCTACCCCAAAACAACATAAATTGAATAAATATGACCATGTACCGAGTTTCTTATTCAATCGGCCAACCGAATACCAGTTAGTCTAGACGACTTCTACAAACCCCTGACATGTAGTACTGATTATGAGCACCATTTGTGTAAAAGTCTGTCTAAGTGTTGGTCCAGGTTGCTTAGTCCTCCGTTGTTGTCTATGACCTCATCCCACTCCACGCCTTCATCTAATCCACATTCAGACTCTGCATCATCCACACCTAGGAGAGGAAAACACAAATTTCACTGTTTAATGACAATTGCAATGGGCTATGTTTCCCTGACGGCAATTCAACTTTAAGATGTAGTCTGCACTTTTACCATAACCCCCCCCCCCCCAAAATTTGCATACGTGTACAGTCTACCAGATAGTGAGCTGCATCATAATGTTGCCCAACAGAAAATGTACACTAACATTTAAAGAGGTACTAATATAGACCCTAGCAATCAAATTCTACTAGTTCAAACCAAAAAGGATCTTAAAAGATGTTTCTGACTGAGCAGAGCAGACTTGAGACTGTAAGATGTGCTTTATGGACCTTTTTTGGTGTAATCTTGATCATAATGTGAATGCTCATTTTTTTCTCCTTATCTGTATTTCCATGAAATCTGTCCATGTAACTTAAACTAACAAAACAGGTCACCTGACATTAAACCAAGATTACTGTGAAAACGAAACAGACTGTTTAGATGCATGTCCCCTACCTTACAAAAACATACATTTGTACATGCACCTCGTACCAAAAAGACTCATTTGTCCTCTTTTACGTTTCTCATCAGATTCTTCACCCTCTCATATGAGTTTCAAGTGAGTTGAGGTGAGGTTTTGTTTTTCTTGTCTATTTCTCATATGAGATTTTATGAGTATAAATCACAGACCTTACCACATTTTCCACATAGGAAAAGGCATTTTGAGGCATAACAAATGTTCGAGATCTTATGAGACTTGGGTAGTAAAATATTTCAAGACAACATGTTAAATGTTCTGCTTACCACGACAGCACCAGGTTGTTCCACCGAGTGTGAACTTTATGCTACAATTGTTGAGATAGCAATAACCCGAGGTTAGATGTCTTATCCCAGGGTTAGCTAACACCAGGTTAAAACTGTGTTGCTGAACCATGGGTCAGACACACATGTAGTGTTAACTAACCCACGGATAAATGGCTGCATTGTTTATGTCTGTAGTTATGATTGGCACATTTCCAAGACTGGGGAGGTCAAAGGTTGTAGGCATGTAAAGTTCCAGTGTGCACTACCAGACTATAGCCAAGGTAGAAAAATACATGTAAACTGTAATGGGTTGTTCATGCCTATATTTAGAACATAGCCTAATTTTACAATAAATTCGATTTGTTTATAATTGTACCCCATTATGTAACTAATTTAATCCCTCAAAATTTCAGGAACATTGGCTTCTTGCCAGTTTACAGATTACATGTAACTACTACACTGGTGTAGACAGCTGATTGACAGCTCTCCTCTGTTCCGCAGTGCGACAAGCGATATAATGTTATGTGTATTATAACATCGCTTTGAGCAACGAAAATTTGACCTATGGTATAAGTGAACCCAGGGTTTGCAGATTTAACCCAGGGTTGGCGGCTTGCATCCACAACCTGGTCCTGGCTTTTACATTTTGGACGGGGCAACCCAGGACCCTCCGCAGGTTGCTGGCAGACCACGTATGGCCAGAGAGGAAGACAGCTGGACTTGAACTCACAGAGACTGTATTGGTGAGAAGCTCCTGGGTCATTACGCTGAGCTAGCAAGCTAACCACCTGAGCCAAAGAGGCCCCTGAAAAGGTCATAATAAATGCAGTATAACAGAATTGGTTTCCCTAAACTACATGCACATGTACTTACCGGCAGCAAAAACAAAACCTCTTTTTTCTCGCATGGCAAGATCAGCAGTTATTCGAACTGTGACTGTTTCTTTGGGAAAATGCTGTCGGAAATAATCCAGATCTGATTTCCTACGTGCATCACTGATAATCCACACAGGTTTCTCAGATCCTTTCCCACTTGTAGCCAAGTGACAGAAATAACCAGGATCTTGCTTGCGTTTTTCTTCCCCCCAGGCAATCATGTCAGCACGGTATCTTTCCTTGTAGGCTGATGCGTCCAGTAATTTCTGGAAGTCTAAGTCATGATCCTATGACAAAAATGCAAAGATGTCAAGGTTAATTAGTGTTCTACAAGGATTGACTACTTCACAGCTTAATACATGCACCTTCCAGGAGGCTCAAGGCCAAAATGATGCTTTGAAATTGACAGACTTCAGTGACTAATTACAAGTAATAAACTTAACCTGTAGATCTGGCACTACAGCATGGCAGAGGCTTGTGTGTAGAACAGTGAAGAATGCAAAACTTCAGTTCAACATGTAAATTAAACCCAACACCAAACAGGAGGTGGGAGGAAACCGGATAGCCCCCAGTAAACTTACTGTTTTGTGATAACTCCTAATATTATCAACACAGCTACATGAGTGAGAACACAAATCTGTGTCATTTTGGGTTTTCTACATATGTATACCACAAGGGAAAATACACGTAGGCAGTTTCAGAGTTTACTCATGAAATTTAGTACCAAATACTTCAAAGACTGCATGTAGTCTGTCTGTATGCTACAACACCTTCAAAATGCAGCAGAGCTTAAAATATGTTTGATGTAAATGTGGAGTATCTGTAAACATCGCCCCTCTCATTTTATGCAATAAATACACACCTTCATTCTACAAGAATTTTTCATAACGTGATATTTATGTTCACATATTTAGAAGGTTTATACATGAAGACTAAACTGATGTAAAATAATGCAGTGTGAGGTGAGATTGTGGGATTGTTGTGAACAGCGGTCTGTGTATGTGTGAGGTGAGTCTGTGGGATTGTCGTGAACAGTGGTCTGTGTATGTGTGAGGTGAGTCTGTGGGATTGTTGTGAACAGCGGTCTGTCTATGTGTGAGGTGAGTCTGTGGGATTGTTGTGAACAGCAGTCTGTGTATGTGTGAGGTGAGTCTGTGGGATTGTCGTGAACAGCAGTCTGTCTATGTGTGAGGTGAGTCTGTGGGATTGTTGCGAACAGTGGTCTGTGGATGTCTACCAATAATATATATAACGGAAACACAGCATCTAGTCTCGTTCAATCTCCACTGTAGTTCTCCATAAACTGTTCATGTACATGTAAGCCTACATGTTGTTGTTGCTGTTAACGGTGTGCACCTACATATATGTTATCCCTCCCTCAAACCCTCATTCTTTCCCTCACTCACCCCTCATTCAAAGCGCTCCCGAGGTGTGCCCATTATCAGTGTTACCTTAGCTGACACAGACTTTTGTCAGCTACTTTTGAAGAAATCCTGAATGAAATACCGAGCAGGCATTTCAAATTATTGGCTTTTATTCGCTATCTCTGACCGCTTAAACAAATGAAGCTTCCACCATTCATTTTGGGATAATTTTCCGATCATGAAAAGTGAAACAAAAACAAAGTATATATGGGGATGCTTCCTAATATACTGTACATAGACCATATACATGTACATGTTACTTTGCTGAAAATCAGTACCGGCACATTTAAGTGTTGGCAAAGATTCGAAGAGTATGTGCCACTGTATTACTAGAAGGCATAAATGGATAACAACACTTCATCAGGACCAAAGCAGGCAAGGGAGACTTTAGAAACTGTGCTAAGCTGTTGTTTTTTCAAAACCATTTCGACATTTATACGAATATCAATGTTACAGAGACTTCTTACTTTCCAAGAAAAGGGGTACACATTTTAAAATCCATTTAGGTGATATCACAAGTTACTCAGGAACCTTGTGTTCTCGCAAAAAATTATCTTAGGCCTCTTCAGAAATTACTTTCAATGGTTTCCAAATTTATGATTACTTTTGCTAAAACTATTAACATAATCCCAGGATTTTACATTACCACTGCAGTCTCATTTCTGAGACTCCATCACTACCTAATTTGTCCAGGCCATTCGCAACTTTTGGAATACAAACACTCCAATTGTGCCTGAAGCAACAGCCTACACTCAACAAATGTGAGGTTTATCAGATAATCAGTTCGGTTAGTATGGGGAAAACTGAACGACAGATATACAACATACAGAAATTCCTTGTTTTATAGTTGCGTAGACTGCCCAGTCTTTAAAGCATCATGCATATTTTCAGACCATTCTAACAGTTCTGCATTCAATCTTCAAGTCAGTTTTGTGGCCGACTTCTTTCGCCAGATCTATTTGCAAGCAGGAGTTACTCAATCCCTGCTTGAAGTCTCAGTCTTCAACTTGTGACCAAAGGTGCTGGCCCCTACTACGTGTATGGTATAGGAAAAAAAATGAGCACTATGAACACGTGTGGGGAAGGGGTGCAACATGGATATTACATGTGTGTAGAACGCATAATCTCAGACTGGCAGGCCTGCTTGAGTTTGAGTATGTTTTAAAACTACATGACTTCTACAGGGGAGGTGATCTTTAATCATTAATCATGTTTAATTTGCTTAAATTAATGTCACATCACTGAAAAGATCAATCACATCTTACTTTTGCATACTGCTCCTTGAGTGGGCCTGACAACCTCAGAATGGCACATCTCTCCTCCTTTAATCTACAAAAACAAGCAGATATGTGTAATTACAGATATCAGAAAATGGTTACTACATTCAGTGTATATAGCCTAACACTATGTGTTTTAGTTAATCATTATAATTTCTCAGCATAGAAAACGAATGTGCACTGTGTGCATCTCCGTGTAATATCACAAAGTAGCCTATCTTGGTTACATGTATACTGCACATGTTCTTGTATAAACTTGTGTGTATTTAATTAATCTTTAGAATTAGATATAATTTACCAGATAAAGGTTAACTAAGGATTAAACTAATTTGACCCTTCTAGATAGTACCATGTTGTGGCACCCTACAGCAATAAGACACTTAGGGCAAAACAACAGGTTCTATTACTATGTTACATATACGTGTATGTTATTATGGAAACTGTAACAATAATGTTGGTATATAAGGTATGGTAAATATCTTATGATTAGAGATATGTACATTCTGCACAGCCATGTGTACAGAGAATGGACCAAGAGGTGTTTGATGCTAGCTTGCAGCTAAGTCTGCATGTCTTTGAGTGAGAGACATCAGCATGTAGACAGAATGGTCCCGATTACGTCTGTGTACCACAGACAGCACTACCTGTATGTCATAATGCATGTGTTTGATGCTAGCTTGCAGCTAAGTCTGCATGTCTTTGAGTGAGAGACATCAGCATGTAGACAGAATGGTGCCGATCACGTCTGTGTACCACAGACAGCACTACCTGTATGTCATAATGCATGTGTTTGATGCTAGCTTGCAGCTAAGTCTGCATGTCTTTGAGTGAGAGACATCAGCATGTAGACAGAATGGTCCCGATTACGTCTGTGTACCACAGACAGCACTACCTGTATGTCATAATGCAACATGTTCCACAGTACACATATGTCCAGCTATAGGCAATATGGCATTGGACCTAGGATGCTGAATGCCAGCTAAACATGCATCCATAATAGTTAAAGACATTACAAGATAGAGCTGAAATGGATTCATGTCTTCACAGTGTTTCATTATACAAACTTTGTCATGGCAAAACAATCAGATTGTATACTTTAATAACTAAATTATTCTGCGCTTTAATCATTAATCAAGAGAAAACCATTTTAGTTCAACTGTACGAATTCCCTCTTCCACTAGCCAATCTTCTACAATGTAGATTCAGCCATGAATAATCCTGAAACAATCCACCATATCATGATGTACACGTATGTGTGCTCACTACTGTGTCACTACTCTCACGACTTGTCACGTGGAGTGACTTTATTATCAAATTTTACTATCAAGTTTATCAAAACTTCCGCAACAGATTCCTACATCAAGTGGTTTTAACTATGCTTATCAGGAACTTGTACAACATATTCCTACATGGTTAACTATTTTTTTCTGGGATAGAAGGAAGACAAGGATTTTGTACAGCTTTGATCGGCTTTTAATGACAAACTGCTAAGAACACTATTACATGAAGCTATCTGTGTTGTCTTTTCTTTCACATGTAAAGACAGAGTAAGGACTTTAGTTAAAGACAGCTTATGATTGAGGTAACTGTTCGTTAAAAAGATTATAAAATTCTCTCTTGAATGTAAAAACCTGTCTGAAATTGTATAAATTCATTGATGAATTATCTCTGCTTGAAGTGTGGAGTATCATTATACCAACTGAGGACCTGAAGGCGCCCATGTTTTTAAGCTTATGAGGGATTGATCAAATGTTGTGACTTGTCTGTCAATGTAACATGTAATAACATAGGGACAGCACACTGTCTTGAAGTTATATGTTTTTTAATAATAACAAGTACATGGGTGAAAAACACCGCAAAGTATTTCCAGACCACTGTGTTGTGGCAGGAGTAAGTCTCTTGATCATGTCATGTTATAAATTGAAGTCATAAACACAACCCTAGCAGCTTACCACAGTCTCAGGTGACAAGGGTCCTTCCTTGGACCAATTATGTCTCAACCTAGACAGAATGGCGTCGTTTCATGATACTTGATGGTGCAAGGTCAAATGTGAGTTTCCGTTGTCGTAATAGCTGTTTGAAAAACTATAGTGCAACCTTCTGGGGGTAACTTAACTTAGAGCATGCACTGTCTTTCAGTTTATATAAAACGGCAAAACTAGTTCATAATTTTACCATGTAAACGTAGTCTTAAATCACCTGTTTCCCTTCTGATATCGAGACAATTCTGAAATACCTTAAAGCCATTTCCAATGAGAAAGTGGTAGTAGAATACGTCTGGGGTTATTCTCCAAGGTCTCAAACATGAGGACACAATACGTGGCCCTCGATTGTTACAATCAAGAGGTTTTTATTTCAAAGTCAAAGGAGTATCTCGCCTTGAATGCAAGAGGGTGCAGGATACGGATGATAGGATATCATCTTTCCTGTTTCTGTGACATGGCAAATCCCATGGCCTGGTAACAATTCCACACTAAAAGGTGGTATACGGAGTTACCAAGCACATCATAAAAAAACTGCCTATGTCCATTTAGGATTATATGGAGCCCTTTTCTGTAATAAGAGATTATACTTTTTGTTGTCTTTTCTTTCAATATATGCGTGCCACGGCCTGGATTACCTTGTACACGTAGATCTGAAAATTCTGAGAATGGCTCAGAAATCCTAAATTTGGGGTGTTAACACGTACATTCTAAATACATGTGTACAAGATGTATGTTTAACATGTGCAATTTAATGCTGGAAATGCATGATTTAATATCACGTGTTAAAGGAGAAGAAAATAAAAGGATGAAGTAGTCTCATTTTCAAACATCTGATATCCTTTAACTAATAACTCCATTCAATTTACATAAAATTTTTCATAAAAATATTATCACAACGAAATAGCAGCTAAAAGTCTATTCGAATAACATGGTTAGTGAGGGAAGCCATATTTCTGTAATTATACCAGAGCTCTTTAGAAAATACAGGTAGCAATAATGTCTTGCTCCTGATTTCTTATATCCAATACAAAAGAGTGTAAACAACTGAATCAAACTAGCTGCCTTGAGCTTGTCAAGTTTTGATCAGTGGTACATCAATGGTATTAAAGTGTGTGAACATGTATTAAGGGATGTACCAGTTCGAACCGAGAGAAAGTGATGTCTAGTGAGAGCAATAAGTGGAAAGCGACAGAGAGGAAACACTTCAACATTTGGTGACCTTAGACTGGTGTTTGTGCTGACACTTTTATGTAGACCTGTTGCATTCAGAGACGGAATGCACAGGCTGCAGGAAGAGGTCTTGAACAAGGCCGTGGCAGGTGACCAGTGTAGGTTTATAACTAGCATAAATTTTTTTAAAAAGTGTACTTTCCGTAAATAATGAATAAACTAAAATGAATAATACATCATTGAGTACCGTATACTGAAGGAAGAAGGAAAAATGAAGTGGGATATGGATGGGATGCTGAGGTTGCATAATGAATTAAGAAATAATGATTCTTCATGTATTCATTGTTGCTTGTTTCACCATATTGAATGCGAAAGAGTTGAAATTTTAGAACTCGGCGACAATGTATCACCAAAATGGAAAATCAGTATTACAGATTATGTATCTTGATGCAGTCTACACTTGAACCTTTTCACTGAAATCATACAAAAACTGTAGTAGTAGTATTTTGAAAATGCTAATATGCTCTGGGTGAACAGACAGATAACCTATACTCAACATGAAAAATTATCTATGAATTATGTATCTTGATGTAGTCTACCCTTCTGCCAAGTTGTATTGAAATTGGACAAACAC
Organism: Acanthopleura granulata; assembly: GCA_016165875.1. Lineage (NCBI taxonomy): Eukaryota > Metazoa > Mollusca > Polyplacophora > Chitonida > Chitonidae > Acanthopleura > Acanthopleura granulata. The sequence goes on along the minus strand of JABBOT010000005.1, from coordinate 28,685,740 downwards.
TGCAGGAGGAGGAGCATTTCAAACGAAAACTCAACATACGTTAGACAGACGGACGACGGACAACCTGCTAGTACATACATGTACATGTTACCTCTTACGCAATCTGGTCACCGTCTTTGACCAGTAGTCTTAAAATAAGAAGAAAAAAAAAGGCATTTTGTGGCCGTTTTGTAGAATCAATGCCTGACTATCTATGTTGATGGTGTGTATAAACGTAATGAGAAAGTAATCAATGAATACACCCATAACAGTGTCATGTGAAAATTAGCTCTGATCCTTGACTGCTTCATTCAGACAGAGTTTCATTCGTTGAGCAACATCAGAGTTGGCCTACAATTTACATACCGGTATGTTACGTACATGTAAGTCAAGGGACTCTTAATTAATACACCGTAGGGTAGACAGTTCACCTCTTTTGCAGAAGATCCGTAATAAAATCTTTTCCTGCCTTTCTTTTTCCGCTGAAAATAAAAATCACCTGTGGCTTTTTGCCTCCTGTCATCTTGCTTGCCCGCTTCCTACAAAGTGTAACATGCGGTAGTGGACCATACTTCTAACAGGGTATACACGGCTCCGTGCGATCGCTTTACATCACTGCCACCACCAGCACAGTTGAAGGACACGATGCTTATGGTGATGAGACAGGAAGTGATGTCAGAAAAAAAAAAAAACGATAACTCTGTCTCAATCCGTTTTTCTGTTACTACTTGATACACGTGCTTTCTCTTTATCAAACATGCCTTCACAACATGATTCCAGCTGAAACCTAAATGAATTTTATTGAACAATACCGATTATAGTTCTGCGGAAGAACATTAGTGTTTAGGCTAAACTAAGACAAGCGTACGTGGGGTCAAATTTGTCTAGTGCTGACCGTGATGAACAGCGAGCGAAGAGAGTGGCACTTGCGCTGTGAGGAGTATGGTGACTACATTGGTCCCGCTGGTAGCCTGATAGCGCGCTAGTGAACTCCGAATGTGAGGTCGTGGGAAATGGGTCATTCAGCCTATATGATAAACATTTGATGCCTAAATTCTTACCAAGATACAATTTCATATCGCTTATGTGCTAATTTAGCAGAGTGCTGACAGAGTTTTATTACGGGATTGGCAGTTAATTAAAAAAAAAAGATAACAATGTCACAGCTATTTATTTATGTCGGAAATTGCCGAGACGGAAGATGGCCAAACGAACTACACTACACACATTTCGGTGACGTTGTCTACATTGACTTGGTCGAGCGCATCTTACTACCAGTATAACATTGTAAAGAGAATATGGTAACATTTTGTGATTATGCATCCCTCACTAGTTCGTATAGTCTTTTATTTTGATCTCTGGCTGAATATGGAATCATAATTCTCAAGTATAGTCTGTATAAAAGGGATTGCCGAGGTTTTCTTTTGTCTTGTACATTTAATAAGTATGTGAGATTTTGGTTCTAGATTTACATGGGATATAAGTGACTTTGAGATCATGTGTTTCCAGTTTCGCTAACATTGGGCATCCCATGGGCTCATAAAAGTTGATTTGTGGAGTTACTAAGAACATGAGAAAGAATGGCCAACTGTCTCTGTCCATCCCCTTCAGAAATAATTATGGATATTATGTATTGTCTTTTCTTTTATTACATGTAAGCCAATGTATCTAAGAGGATATCATGGTCAGGTAAATTCTGACTTAAGTTTATGTATGGTAGATGTAATAATAACTGGAATTTCTGACGTTTTCTTTGGCAGCTCATCTTGATTCAGTATATGGATATATATTCATATACCTTCTGCTGATACACCTCTACTTGCCGGTGTTAAAAGAAGAGAAGATCACTTGAGGCTAGCTAACCTTGTACCTATTTATGGCCAGAAATCACTTCACTAGAATTGGCTGCAGTTTGGCGTTGAAAGGTCGTAAAATTTCCCTATCTGCTATGGAGCAAAGTGCAAGCTTGTCTGAAAAGTTTGGCAAAAATGCAAAAGCTGTAGGTCAGTTGAATGTTGTGAAGGAAGGAAAGGCAGAAGTGTTGTTTCCAACGGCTGTGTTCTACAACCCTGTACAGGAGTTTAATAGAGACATTACTATTGCTGTGATCAGTCAGTATGCCAAGGAGCACCACCAGAAACTTAAGGAAAAGCAAGAGGAGTCTGGAGTGAAAAACCTGTCAGTTCCATGTAACACTGAGCTGACATCTGGAGTATGCTATGAAGATGGTCTCTGCATTTTTGAAGGGTTGGCTGCAACTGGCTTGAGGTCAATTAGGTTTGGGTTGGAGATTCCTGGGGTAAAGGAGGTTATAGCCAATGACTATAATCATACAGCTGTGCAGATCATTGAAGAAAATATCTCCCGAAACAACCTGGGTAATATTGTGAGGGCAAGTTTCGGGGATGCAGGAATGATGATGTACCAGAACCGAGGAATGAAGGACCAGTTTGATGTGATAGACCTGGACCCCTATGGCAGCCCAGCTATGTTCCTAGATGCTGGTGTCCAGGCTGTAAAACATGGAGGTCTGCTGTGTGTGACTTGTACTGACACGGCTGTTCTCTGCGGTAATGGCAGTGAGACATGTTATTCTAAATATGGGGCAATGTCATTACGGGCAAAGTTTTGCCATGAAATGGCACTACGCATTGTGCTCCAGTCAATTGAATCACATGCAAATCGATATTCAAGGTACATTGTCCCAGTCTTGGCTTTAAGTGTAGATTTTTATGTCAGAATTTTTGTGCGAGTTTTCTCAGGTCAAGGGAAGGTGAAACAATCTGTTAGCAAACTTGCCTTGGTTTATCAATGCTCTGGCTGTGGAAATTATGAGCTACAGAAAATGGGGACATGTACACCAAGAAAGGGAGGAAACTTTAAGTATGGGCCGGCTTCAGGACCTCCAGTTGGGCAGACCTGTCAAAATTGTGGACATAAGTACTATGTTGGCGGGCCTATTTGGGCAAACCCTTTGATTGATTCTAACTTTGTGGATAATGTAATCAGGAGTGTATCAGCAGACACAGAAAAATTGAATACCTCCTCCCGAATTCTTGGCATGCTGAATATGTGCCTGGAAGAACTGCCTGATGTGCCTCTTTATTATGTGACTGATGAACTTTGCAAGACAGTCCACTGTGTGGTGCCAAACCAGCTTCTAATTAGGTAACAATGTATAGTATGCATATCAGATGTTCAACATAAGCCAGATAGCTGTTTTGACTGCGGATGACTGGACTTCCTTCACTGGTAGATAAACAGACCTTTGTGGCTGTGTTAAGGCATTGTAACTGTAGGCAGTAAGACACAATTCAGCTCATTTCGTGCATTTTATGTGTCTCTGCCACATTTGAGACTATTCTTGGTTTCTAGAGCTGTTTCAAGTAGAAAACTCAGAAAAAAAAAAATTAGAACTGAGCCATACACTGGGCTGTTGCCGAAGTCTGTAATATTAAGATAGACATGAATGGCCATGTGCTTTTGTTTGTCTACCATATGATGCGTTCAGTTCATACGCTATTATGCGCAGCTCGAAACTGCTGTCTGGCTTATTATCACTGTTTATAGGGAAATATCTCCAGACCTTTGTCTTTCAACATTAATTATTTTTAGGGGTAATTTCTAGGTATCAGCAGAATGTACATAACTGTAAACAATAAGTCTATGAACAAATGCCTAGACAACAGCTAACTTATGTTAATGCATTGTCTTAATATTTGAAGTCATTGCACACATATATAAGTGTAATCCAAATTAATATTATTAATAAGTAATCAAGTATTATGAGTATCAATTAATTTATTGATATTGAGAAATGAATTATCAATAAGTTAAGTGAATTATCAAAATCAAAGCAATAAATTATTGATATCGATAGATAAATTATAGATAGCAATATATACCACCATTTACAGATATCAGTAATTCAAAGTTCTTAGCTGTCTAATCTGCATGGCCAAGAGGGTTATCACACTAGGGCAGCCCAGTGGCCATGAGCCTCTCATCAGTGTGGTTGCTGTGAATTCAAGACAAACTCATGCTGGTGGCCTTTGTGGTTGTACCTGAAATGGTCTACCAGCAACCTGCTGATGGTCGTGGGTTCCCTGATGCCCAGTTCGGTTTCTACCCACCTTTATACTGGCTCCTGTCATGTGCATGTAAATGAAACATTCTTGAGTACTGTATAAAATGCCATTCAACCAAATAAATAAAATTTATGATTACAGCTTCCTTTTGGCATCTTGCAGTAATGCTTACCTCATGGTTTGAAAAATTTACCAGAACCAAGAAAAGAGTTGAAAGTAGCCATATTTTTACCGGTATTTATGGAGACTAGAACCCTTTGTGGGTCTAATTTCACATTTTCCCTTGTACCCCAAAATATTGATCAGATATGTCCATATGTATATATTCTGAAAGCTGAACAACTGCTGATTTCAAAACAAACTTTTAAAATTTAGTCAACAAATTTTTTCAAATAATATAATAGTAAGGTTTTTCAAACCTTGTCTTTAGTTTGAATAATATGAAATGTTATTCAAAATAAAGAGAAGGTTTGAAAAAAATGAGAGCTGTCTTTCAAGTTGCTATTTTTTGGCGTGTTTTCAAAGTTGTCTGGCTCAAGTGGATAATTTGAGCAACGTAGGAGAATGGAGAATAAGGATGCGAAATAGAAACAAATTGGCCAAATTTCCTCCCAGAGGGGACATCAAAGGTCAAAGTCACTGAAAGGTCATAGTCTAATATTCTTGTTACCATGTTACTGAGAAAACCGGGATTTCAAATTTTCTGAAATTCGGTGTATGTCATGGCTACATTAAGATTATGCACTGTATGAATTAATTCTGATGAAAGTTTGTCAAAAGTTCAAGGTCATGCAGGAGTTTTTTTGTTTTTTTTTGGATGAAAAATTGCTTTGTTCAGTTGTCCTCTGCTTTCTATCTTGTTACCCAGATAATGTATATACATGTTTGCATATCTGTTGTTTAATTTTTTTTTTCATTACATGATATGTAGATTTTGAAGATTTGATTTGTGCCTATAATACTGAGGTTATTGGTCAAGGTCACTGAAATGTTGTTTATCTGCTAAAAATCTTGTTACCAAGTTTCTAAATAAACTGTTATTTCAAATTTTTGCAAACATTGCCAGGGGTTCATAGACGTCAAAATGTTGACTACCCTAACAGAAATATTGATTTTTTTTAAGTCCTTGTGAGTATTTTCAGATCTAACTGCCCTGTAATATAGTCGTATTGAGTTTTTAAATATTTACCTTACATAGAATTAATAAGACACAAAGAAAATCCATGCAAAATGAAGCAATATGTGCACAAGCCCCAAAACTGTGATAAATTAGCTGCAGGCCTTGACATGAGGATGATTGACTAATGGTTCCCTTGGATTTTGAGCCAAGAGATCAAAATTTTGATCACCTATGCAGGGTCATGGTGATCGATCGATCCCTTTCTTAGATCACATGAAATTTACGTAGTTGTCTGTTACGCATGCTGTACAAAGACTACTCTGTAATCTGGGAGCGTTACCCTCTACAAAAGTGTATGCGAACACTAATCCCATATATTAACTTAACCATCTGATTACAGAGAAGTATGCTACCTTTAGTCTTACTTTTTGTTACATATATCCACAAGCTGTATAAAGGCAATGTGCCCCAACATTTTACAAAATGTATGATTTCTTCGTTTTAAAAGTACTCCGTTTGAAGGAAAAAATATTGTGCAGAGAATTGTCATACACTGTATATATATGTACTGTTTTTATAGATGTTATGGTGTTTTCCGCCAGTCAGACTGTCTGTCTGAACGTCCCATAACATAACACCAAATTTGTAGAAGCTTATACTTTGCATAAATCTTCCTAAGGCCAGGAGGGTGTGTCATGACGTTGACACAAGGTCATTAGCTCAAGGTCCAGATCACCATTGCACTTGATACTAAAATTTTGTTCAGGACTATGACTTTAAAATAATAACTTTACGGAAGCTTATGCTTTGCATAAATGTTCCTTAGGTCTGAAGGGTGTTGACCAAAGGTCATTAGATCAACTTTGTTACTATAGCACATAATCCTAAAATTTTAGTCTGGGACATAACTTTCAAACAATAACTTTGCAAAAGCTCATGCTTTGCACAAATGTTCCTTAGGTCTGGAGGGTGTGCCATGGCCTTGACTCAAGGTCATTAGCTTAAGGTTAAGATCACCATAGCATATAAGCCTAAAATTTTGGTCCGTGCCATAACTGTCAAATGATAACTTTGCAGAAACTCATAATTTGCGCAAATGTTTCTTAGGCCTGGAGGGTGTGTCTTGACCTTGGCCCAAGCTCATTAGATCAAGGTCAAAGTCACCAAAGCACATAATCCTCACTGTTTTGTCCGAGTCAGAAGTTTTTTAATGACAACTTTGTAGAAGCTTATACTTTGCATAAATCTTCCTTAGACCAGCGGGTCAAGGTTAATCCAAGTTGATCCAAGTTAATTTATGTCTATGAGTTACATGTATGTCATGACCTCCACCCAAAAGTCTGCCCATTTCTCTGTCTTTCCGCTTGTCTGCATCATGTTTTCCAGGTCATATCTTCTCTGGAACTTATGCTTTCCACGAACATGACAAATGTTCCTTATGCCTAGGACCTGTATCATAACCTATACCTCTTCACTTGCGGCTCCATTAGAGGTAGCAAACGGGCAACTTCCTGTGAGCGCATATAGCACCTGTTTCCCAGTGCCCTATTTTCAGTAATATTGTTTGATTAATTTTAACTTTGAATTAGTGTTATTTAAAATATCAATCAGTTAATTACATTTGATATTCTGTGTATTTGTGTATTACATCACTCATTGAGTTGACTGCATCATGTTTTGTGTAACACCCTTCACATTTCGACGACCGACTTCAGCCCGTACATGGTAGACAGATGCATTGCATATATTTTGTATTACAATTTAGATCTATAACTGCCACTATCAGTACTCAGAATGATAAACTCAGCCTTCAATGGCTATATGTAAAAGTGTGTGTGATGAATGTTTTCTGCCTTTGTCGGGGTCACTTTTACATATGCCAGCCCGTCAATGTGACGAACGCAGTAAGGCCCTCCAGTACAGCGTCTCTCACCAACCTGGAAACCTCTCACCAATCTTGTACCTTGCTATCCCATATTGATGAATGGTTTTCGCCTTTGTTGAAGTCACTTTGACAGAGTAGGGTCTATCAGAGCACTGGTACATGCTGGGACTGGTTGGCACCAACATTAAACCAAAATGTCCTCAAATCTTGCTTCTATGACTCTCTATAGTAATAAGTCCCTTTTTAAGTAAGCTATGCTGTTTTTTTTGTAAATTTTTTTACGAATAGTAAGGATCGGCTGATTGAGCAAGTTAATGCCTTCACTAGGTTGAATGCCGGTACTAAAAATTGCCTCAGCTAAAGGCCAGCATATACATGTCACTCCTCTGTCCTGTACTGTTCATAGGGAGAAAGTAGGAAAAATTTAATGTGGCTCAACAAGTATGGAAATACATGTATGTATTACAGAAATACCTCCAAGCTGGGGCTGGTCATTCTTATGGCCTGTATAGATACTGCAGAAGTACTGCTAAGCTGAGACTGGTCATTCTTATGACCTGTATTCATATTAAAGAAATACCTAAATAAGTTGGGACTGGCGATTTTTATAACCTGTGTAGGTACTACAGGATTACCTCCAAGTGGGGCAGGTCATTCTTACACCCTGTATAAATACTACAGAAGTACCTCCAAGCTGGGAGTAGCCACTACGGAAGTACCTCCAAGCTGGGGCTGGTCATTCTTACACCCTGTATAGATATTACAGAATTACTTCCAAGCTGGGGCTGGTCATTCTTTCATTCTGTATAGATATTACAGAACTACCGCCAAGCTGAGTCTATAGATGGTATCTATTTGCATTATACAAATGTCCAGTCCTCTTGTAGAGGTGACTCCATTACAGTACACTCATTTAAGGGTTTACACTTGGTCAGTACAATACAACACTTGGGAAGCTGTATACAGGAACTTGGTCCATTTTGGCATTAGAGATTTGCCTACAAGCAGTACATCTTTCATACAATAAGAAAACAAATACAAAGATGAATACATAATAAAACACTTGTAATAACCATTGTTTACTCATGTACACAATATCTGACTCGTAAAGGCAATGTTTAGGTAATTTACAGTTGCTGTTGGCGGCAACCAATCTCAGCGTGATGGACCAGTTCCAGTGTGAAGGTGCACTGATGGGTACTGTTGCTTTTACAAATGCAAGCCCGCCGTTTTGATGAATGAAGCAAGGCTTTCCAGTACAGCGTTCAGAAGCAGGCGTCTATCACCAGGCTGTAAACCTCTCACCAGTCTTGTACCTTGCTATCCCGTATTAATTATGTTGGCAATGTACGAGGCAAGTCAGTCTAGCGTGGGACATCTGGGAGGGCGAGGGATGCCTACTGTTCAGGGCTGTACCGTTCCTTTCAACCCATGCATTGCTGAATGAAGAACAGCAATTCTCAGATAAATTTAAGGAACAGAAAAATGTGGAAATGTTTGATACTGTTAGAATACTGTTGATACTGTTTGAATACTGTTGATACTGTTTGAATACTATTGATACTGTTCGATACTGTTAGAAAAGATACACAAGTTTAGAATTACGTGTACACCTAGTAGAATTTACTGAAATATATTCAACTTGTCGTAGCATATAGCATACTTTCGAGTTTTTTCAACTCTGTATTCAGTATTTTAGATCTCTTAACTACCGTTTAATGGTAGATAAGGTTGACATATATGAAGCCCCGATTGCTTGCCTAGACATTTACAATATATATGGAGCATAGATATTTCTCACTGGTGGTTACTTATCCTAATTAGTTTGATGTGATAATAAATATTAAATTTTTAGCTCTGTACTGGCAAGTTGTCTGTCATCCAGAGCAGCATATCTTGACTTTCCCTTCAAAACGCTACATTTTTGGTGTGATTTCAATGAAACTTGGTCGAAGTGTAAGCTACATCATGGTACATTACTTGTAGTATCAAATTTCCATTTCAGTGATGGGTTCTTCATCTGCCTGTCTGTTCATCTAGTATGTGTTGAAATTTCATTCAAATGCTACTAGTTACTATTACAGTTTTTGTGCAATTTCAACAAAATTTGGTACAAGTGAATCAGGACACATATTTCGTACCATTGATTTTAAATTTGGATTTTACACTGCCCAAACATAAATTTGTATTCATGTGACCATATCTCTGTTGTAAACAGTGTGCCATGTGCTGCATTAAATCCGCAGCTCCAGGAAATGGCCCGGATTTGACTGGCTTTTGTTTCCTGGATGCCTGCTAATTTGGCTGTTGTAAATAGAGACAGTTTTTCTCAAGATTCGGGGAACACAAAGGTGTCCATATAGAGGTAAAAACAGATTCAGTTGTGCGCAAATTAGGGGCATGTTAAGTTGTAGCCTTTAATTTGTAACAAACATTACCTCAATGCTCTGCTTTCAGGTCAGCCATTTTGAATGCTGGATACCGTGTCTCACATTCTCATGCCTGCAAAAACTCTGTGAAAACTGATGCTCCAAATGAATTCATATGGGTAAGGCGACTGCATATAACATGTTTTATCTCATGTCATTGCCTGAAGAGGCTGTGCCGCAGATTTTGCGAAAAAAAAAAATCCATATTTCAAGCCTGCAAATAGGTACCTGAAATTTTTGAAAACACCCCTTTGTTGGAAGTGGTATGATCCAAGTGAACTATGTCCAGAACAGTACACTCTAATGTGGGAAACATGGTCATACTACTTTGTATTTAGACACCTACATGTATTTGCTGGCTTGTATTTGCTAGTCAGATAATTTTTTTCTATTTTCCAAGAAAAGCTCAAGTTATTGCTTTCAGGAAATATCTGATTTGTGCCACTATGGTGGCCTATATGTGCCAAGCTTAAATTTTTTAATAATTGGTTGTCTGTCTGTTCATTCATCCACCATGTCAACATTTCTTTCAAAATGCCGTGCCACAGTTTTTGTGTGATTTCAGTTAAACTTGGTTCAAGTGTAGACTAGATATAGATACTTAATCCATAGTATTAAGTTTCTGTTCCGATGCTTGTTTGTCCGTCTGTCAGTCCATTTATCTGCCATGGTAACATTTCTTTCAAAATGCTACTCTTCCTAAAGTTTGTATCCAATTTTAACAGAATTTGGTTGAAGTGCAGACTGCATCAAGATACATAATTGGTAGTGTCGATTTTCCATTTCAATTATTGGTTGTTGATCTGTCTGTCTGTTCAGCATATGTTAACATCATTGGTCCTAGTGTCTGATTTCAGTGAAAATTGTTTTAAGTGTAGACATCAAGAGACATAAATTGTAGTATCGATTTTCAGTTTCGCTGACTCGCTTTCTGTTTGTCTGCCTGTTCACACAGCATATGTTAACATTTGTTTCAAAATGCTTCAAATACTTTTGGAGTTGTTGTCCAGTTTCAACAAAACTTGGTAACAGCAAATCCAGATACATATTTCGTAAGATTGATTTTGATTGTTCATTGTCCGTTATAAGTACATAATTTTGTAATCGACTCCACAATAATGTTGTGCCAAACAGTAGAGCTACTATCTCATCAGAGACTGTGATTACATGTGATATGTGGTTACATATGATATTATTTATTATATTGTCCACCTACTGTGAAACCAAATGAGGAACTTACTTGGTGAGGAAAAGGCCATGTCAAATTGAGGGTACCCCTATTCTGTAGGATACAGTTTACCAAGCTCTGTGGGCATGCTCTGATAAACTGACGAACTGATGAAACAAGGGCTAGAGGCCAACCGTACATAATCGAGTTGAATTTTCATCAGTATACGAGTAGTGTTATGTACATTCAGAAGATAGAGTGGTAATGATCTAAGCGCCTGTTGATGTGCTATCAGTTATTTGGCTTTACATAATCTTGCATTCTGGATGATCAAAATTATTTTCACAGTTATGTCCCCTTTTACAGGGAAATTTTTATTATTTGCGGTTGAGTGTTTGTTATGATCTACCTTAAAATTTGATTCCTCAGAGCTATAAAACAAAATTTGATGGTCATTTTTTAATTGTCATACCATATTCTTTTAACACAAATTGTTCAATACTTCTTTGGTCTTCTCTCTAAGTGAAATTTGTTTTCAAAATCAAGAATCAAGGGATGACCTGGTAATTATATCTCCCTCAATAAGAGAGGAGACATATAACAATGGCCTTTTCTGTGTGTACATCCGTCTCGCTCAACTTTGTGCGGCACATATATCAGCAGCTATTACGCATGGGATTCAAAACGTGTGTAAATGACCGGATGTTGTGCATTGTCAGTTAACTTTTTCGCATTTTGATCTATTTTAGAAGTTGTCTGCCCTTTGCGCATATTTTCAAATTTGTGAGCAGACCCAGTTCCGCCTTGACTTAGTGCTCACCAACACGAAAGGACTGGTACAGATTGAACCTGCCCCTGCTATTTTTCTTACCGCGCATTTGTCCATGTCATTATTGAATTCATACCTCTGTGAAGTATGTCTTTTCTTTACATCAGTTGCATCTTATACAGGTTGTGCATTTCCATACAGGTGCAATCAGTCTCTTTAAAATATATTAATACTGTGCAGTGACAGATTGTTATATATTTATATTTTTTGGGGATGGGGGTGGGGGACATACATTTTTGCCATCTCTGATTGCTTTCTTGTTAAGATGACCTGTACATACAGCCATCTGTGCATTTAATCATGAACTCAGAAGTTCCTCATATTTATTTTCTTAGGACATTTTACGTCACTGGGTTAAAAATGGACATCCTGTGAAAGCTGGTCGTCTGAAGGACGGAATGGCTGCCAAAGCAATCCTCGACAAAGCTCTGTCCCACGCTGTGTCATTCGACCACCATCCTTATGCTAACCCTCGATCAAAGACTTTAGGTCTGGTGCGGTACCAGGTGAACCCAGAAAAAGACTGGGGACCTAAAGCCAAAGCAAAAATTATGGCAGAATCATCAGTTCTAGTGAACAAGCGAACAAAAAACCAGAATAAGAGGAGTACTGGCCAGGTAGGTTTGTTTTGTAGCATTCCCTATGCACAAGTGTGCTTGACATTTTAGGCTGTTCAAGTCATCTTAAAGATTAGACCACCACTGCTGTGGCTAGGAATAATTTCAGTACGCAACATTTGTGGGCTGCATATTTTGATATTTAAAAGAAAATACAACATTGGACCCAATGTATATGTGTATCGAAAGAAATCCCATTCATGGTTAAAAAAACATCACTTTTTATTTTTGTTATGTCGGTTAATCAAGATGTTGCAGTTCAAAGTAAGAAAAAATGCTCACGTAGGGAAAATCGAACTGGGTGCCATGCTTTCAATTTTAACCAATCTCAGGCGAGATGTTTCTACCACCCAAGAAGGCATCTGTTTCCGCTGTGTTAAGTCAGCCATTTTCCTTCTGACTATATAACATTTCTGATATACTTTAAAGCCATTGTCAATGAGAAAGGGGTAGGGGTCAGAGGTTTTCCCCAAGGAGGCCACAATTCGTGACCATCTATTGTTATAATAAAGGGGCCATACTTTGCACACAAAGGTGTGCCTCGACTTTATATCATAATATTTAATATAAAAAGTGATTTATAGTTACCAAGCAAGTCATTTGTTCCGTTTAGGTCTGTATGAACTCCCTTTCTGAAATAACTTTGGTTATACTTTGTTTCTTTTAAGTAAAAAATGGTCTGTATGTACTGTGTGAAAGTTGGCCATCTTTAGCTTGCCATTACAAAAACAGTTGTAAGACGGCGTATTGTGAGTGTGAAGCACTGTTGTGGGTGTTCCGTTGAGCTTTCTTGTTGATAGTTTGAGTATTTTGTAATGGCCAACTATTCAGTTTGTATGATGTGCCAGAATTAAATTTTATGGCTTTTTGATGAACACGCTTGGAAGATGTTGAGCACTAACACTTTTATGATTGGGTGAACAACAATTAGCTGTCTTAATTTTGACATCTTCATTTTGAGACTTTGTTTAATTTTTATCTCTTCTGGTTGAAGATCAGACGAGTTTAATTTTTATCTGTTCTGGTTGAAGATCAGACGAATTTGTGTATTAATTTTCCTTCAAACACCACTTCTCCTGCAGTTGTTTTCTGATAATAAGCAAACTTGGTGTCAACTACATCAAGATACACAATTTGTAGTATCCATTTTCAATATCAATTAGCGGTTGTCTGTCTGTTTATCCATCCTGTTAGCATTTCTTTCAAAATGCTACTATTCATACAGTTTTTGTCCAATTTCAACAAAACTGGGTTCAAGTGTGGACTACATCAAGGTACATAACTTGTATTATTGATTTTTGGTCAGTTTTGGTCATCAGCAATCTGTCTTGTCTGTGTGTTCATCTGGCATATGTTAACTCTGCATTCAAAATTCTACTACTTTTACCATTTAAGTTCAATTATTTTGTCACATAGGAACTGTGTATCTTGATGTAGTCAACACCAATGATGCAGTGTTGTCTGTTTGTCCAACCAAAGTCTATGAAGAATTGTTCCAAATGCTATTTCTCCAACACACTTAATCTGATTTCAGTGAAACTTGGCGCAAGTGGAAGCTGCAATAAGAGGCATATTTTGCAATAATGATTTTCCATTTTGAATATCCATTGTCATACTGTCTATCTGCCCAGCTGTTGACCCAGTTTCTTCTGCAGCTCATATTTGATTTCATGCAGTTAAGCTTGGTACTGGTAAGAAGTTTACTTAATTAATAGTATCAGTTCTCACTTTCACTCGAACCTCATCTGTTCAGTCTGTAGCATTCTACAGTTTGTCTTTGATTTCAGTGAAACTACATATAACTGAAGAGTACGTAACACTATACTCAGATAAAATTCTCATCATATAATATAGAGGAGTGTAGAGATGTGCTTAAATTTTGTCTTAAAGAAGTATTTATTGCTCAAACACGTTTTAATAATCTTTCATTTACCTAACATGAAAACTTTGTGCAAGACAACATGAAATCCTTACTTGGGCTAATTCAGTGGTACATTGAGAAAGCCTCATCTTGATGTTCCCTGTAGACATCAAACCCCACAAAAACTCAAACATCTGAAAGGGCTGTCCTTGTAACAAGAGTAAACCTTTTAATATTGTATTCTTGCTGTCTTTTTGTTATAGGCTATCAGATGAAAATTAAAGCATCATTGTTCTCTAAGGTGATATCTGGTACAATATATATTGTACATGAATGCTGGCAGGCCCTTGTTCAAATCCAGTTGATTCTTTTTCATCTTGTCATGCTTTTTCTCCATTTTTTGTGTTTTTGTTATCACTGTTACAGGTTATGCATACAGGGCATACAAGGCAGTAATAATATTTGGTATACTATAAGTGTTCTTCTATGAGGAAAAATATGAATGCGGAAATGATGGACTTGGATGGACTATGTTGTTTATACGCTCAGATGTTGTTTTTGATGAGCAAACTGTGTAGTGAATTCCCTTATGTTATGCTTTGTATATCTTTAAACCAGTTTTCTGTACAACCAAGAAACCCAAGCACTCTGTAAATGTGCTTGTCATTGTCAAAACTTTTAAATTTTCCAGGATACAGAAGAGCGTGACCTCAAAAAGTATCCATGTAAGAGGCACAAGCTGGGCAAGTGTGACAAGGGAAACAACTGCCTTTACAGCCACGCTACCAGCTCGCAAGCTGATGGGACTGCACGGTTACACAGCGAATGAAAAAACAATGCATATTGTGGTAAAATAACTTTCTGAAATATTTCTCACGAATGCAGTTGCTATTTAAATATTGGCATTTGAAAGATGCCAGATCTGTACTTCTGACAAGAATGTTACCATATGTATTTTCTGCACACATGCTCCAAGAAAACTATTGGTAGCCTCAGAGTATATGGGCAGGTCAGTAGTGGTTGTATTGAACAGAGCAGGCTGCTGCATGTTGATAGCCCATTGTGTGAAATGATATTGTATTTTCAAGAGGTCACTTGTCAAAGCTTATAACAATTAAAATAACAAGTTACAGTATGGAGCTATAAAGATCTGTTTACACCAGATTTTAGCAGTTAGTAATGCATGAGCACAAATAAACAAACATACATGTAAGTCATACACAATACATAAGTTATCTATACCAAGAAGGTGAAAGATGTTTAGTCTAGCACATTATATAGTGAGGTGTGTATTGTGGTGTATAACAGATGATCAATCTAGGGTGACAGTATCTCTACTGTTACATGTACATGTGTGTATAATGGTAATTTGATCATAGTGTTTATTGGTCTGTGCATCCAACCATCAAGCCTTGAAGTGTAATTTCCAGTGAATGGATATATCTTTAAAGTAAAAGACAGCTCCTGACTGAGGCTCTGTTCATTAAATAGATTTCAAAATTCTTTCTTGAATGCAAGAACCTGTTTGAATTTATATGAATTCGTTGCTGAGTTATCTTTGTTTCAAGTGTTCAGTATTTTGTGGAGACTAGAGATGTGAAGGCGCCCATGCTTCTAAGCTTATCAGAGATTGACCAGTCAGAAAGCTAGGAGATATCATCTGTTTGTAAGCAGTGATGTAAATCTTCCATCAATGTAACATGCAATAACATAGGAACAGGAGACGGTTTTAATGTTATATGTTTTAATTATAACAAGTACATATGTGAACAATACTGCTAAGTATTTCTAGACCATTGTGTTGTCACAGGAGTAAATTTCTTGATCATTTCATGTTAATAATTTAGACATATACTTATGTTTCAACCATGAGCCTAGCAACTTACAACAGTCTCCGGTGAAAAGAGTGTTCTGCACTTGGAACAAATGTGTCACAGCTCACACAGAATAGCTGCGTTTCATGTTAGCTGACAGAGCACGCTTAAATGTCAATTCCCATTGTCGTTGTAGCCGTTGGAAAAAATACTTTACCGAAATAAACGTAATATTGTCCAACCTTTTGGGGCAAAAGTAACTTTGTTACAGACGCAAGTACAAGTATATTATGTCTTTGTGAGCAGGCTGGTAGGCATAAATGTTCAGTAAGTTTAAAGTTGAAACTGATAAATATCATGCATGTCATCAATATAAAATGCTATGATCCACAGTCATCTATTGGGGGAGATTCGAGTTCGAACTGTTTTGTCGCCGAAGACAAAAAAAAGTCCTATTGGATTTGTACCATACATAACCTGTCGGAACTATATTTTATCACATTTACTATAACATGGGCATCTAGAAAAAGTTTCACAAGAACTTCATTCAAATGAGAAGCTGAGTAACCTTGAACTTAAGAAGTTCCTGTAGGGAAAGGAATGTCATTTGTACCTCTGGAACACTGCAAGACAGGTGATTGGTAAATCAGTGTCAACAAAAGCTGCCATCTTGTCACAGGTCACACAGACACGTGTACAATAGGACAGTTTTACATGTAGCTTTAATCCCATATTCACAAGTTGCCCTGATAAGGAGATTGCTGTTATGCATATAGCTAGGTATAAATTGTGTATGACCTAAATATTTATTTGGATGACTAAATTGTCTAATTTAGCCTAATTTTGTCTAATTCATGGAGATCCATTGTATGTTTGTGTCTGTGAAATAATTAAAACCCAGAGACTTTGTAGCCACAGATTTTTGCTTATGGTGGATACAAATATATTAATGAGATGATGTGTTGTGACCAGTTGAGAAGTAGCTTTATTACTCTGCAGAATGCAAGTACACCACTGTCTTATAACAAAGCTGACATTTGTAAAGGCAAATCTGCATGCCGTTTGTGTAATGGGTTACAAGTGAGTGCATTGTGTGAGTTAATTACAAGCCAATTCAGTGAACTATTCCAGTTTCTATTGAATAAAGATGTGAAATGCATAAAAAACAAAACCTCTTGGATACAGGATTGAGAGCAGGATTTTGAAGGGTTTTTTTAATAATACATGCAGGAAAGACTGCAAATAATCCGAGAACACATTTGCATCCATGCTGTAGGGCCTATACTATAGTGAGTGCTATGTGGGCTGACTTTGCATAGTAGATTTTTTGCCACAGTTACGTTCCATTCAGTAGCAAGTGCCATAAAGTCAGTTAATAGTTTATAGTCACTTAAACTATCAAAGTGATCCAGAACAAACAAGTCTTTAATGTTTCTGCCCTTCAGTCTCCTTGAGCTTAGTTTTGAGATTGTATGTACATGTATCCAAAGCTGTAATAAAAAAACCAAATATGTAATCTGAAATGTGCAAATAAGAACGAAATGTAAAATAAAAAGATATAGTTCTCAAATTCCAGCTGTTACCCCTTCTTTTCTGAATGTAGTCAATGTATGTTTGTATGTATGTATGCTTGGGTTTTATGTCATAACTCGACAATTTTTCAGTCGTGTGAAGATGGTGATGAAAGTTATATCCTTGGTTCCTTTGTGGCAGGACGAGTCCATGCTGCCTAAGTGCTCTCGCCACTGAAGCATCATGCCGAAGATACCAGACATGACACCCCACCCAGTCACATTGTACTGACACCGAGCCCACCTGTTTCCTTGCTCTAACCTCTCAGTGCCCAATGCCCAATGCCAAGTGCGCCAGCAACAAGTACTATTTTTAAAGTCTTTGGTATGACACGACCTGGGATTAATCTCCCAACCTTGAGGCAGACGTTTAACCACCAGGCCACAGAGGTGGTCAGTGCAATCAATGAAAATCTTACCTGTAAGATAGCCTGACTAATCTTTAACATGAAGATTGATGGATAAAGAGTGGTGTATAGCGTTTGCTGTTTTCAACAAATATCAAAATTGAATTTCGTGGGGGAGTTCTAATTGATACAGGTCAAATTATCTAAGGGTAAAATTGCCTAAGAAAGTTGGTCAAATCATCCAATATGTCGCCTTATATAGTCCAGGACATAGTCATGCCATTTAATTTATAATTCTGTGTCGAATGATGATTATCATAGGGCCAACATGTGTAGAAAAAAATGATGATAGTCTGCCCGTATATATGACCTACTACAAGAAAGAGGGATGCCTGTGGGACAAACATTGGCATGGATGAGTGAGTGCAAATCCTGAGGTGTCCTTAGCATTTTCCAAAGAATATGTAATGCAACCCTTTTAGGACCGTCAAGCTTTTTTTTTCCTTTTCCTATATATTCCTATATTTTTTGAGTTTTTGGTCAGGAGTGG
This sequence comes from Acanthopleura granulata, assembly GCA_016165875.1. Classification (NCBI taxonomy): domain Eukaryota; kingdom Metazoa; phylum Mollusca; class Polyplacophora; order Chitonida; family Chitonidae; genus Acanthopleura; species Acanthopleura granulata. The sequence goes on along the minus strand of JABBOT010000005.1, from coordinate 28,667,482 downwards.
ACAGTTTTTGTGTTGTCAGCATGGCACAACGGACACTTTAACAGGATCACCTTGTTTGTCATAAAGACTTTAACATGTATGATGTAACACAAAAGAAAAGCCACTGTCAACTTGTGACGACAAATGTGGCAACACAAAACTGTCAGCTACTCCTATAAACTTAACCTAGGAGGTTTGAGACTAAAAATAAGAACTGAGAACATCAAAAATGAAATAAAATAGACACAAGCCACTGCAGGGTATGGTCAAATCATCTTAGAAAGTTTGTCAAATTGTCCAATACATAACTTAATAAATTGGACGTCGTATACTGAGGATACGTCTAACAGAGGTTCACTTGAAAAACCAGGGGTATTTTCCTGTCCGCATTTAGACACTGCCTAGCCTTTAAAATCTGTTTGTTCCTCAATCAACAATGATTAAGCCTACTTGACTGTCCTTTATCTGGCATGTCAGTTGTGTTCAATCAATTAAAGTAAAAGGCAGCTCATGACTGAGGTATTGTTCATTACAAAGATTATAAAATTCGGTATTGAATGTGAAAACCTGTTTGATATTGCAGGAATTTGTTGCTGCATTATCTTTGAAGTGTGCAGTATTGTGCTGCCGCCTTGATGACGGACTGACCAATCAGAGAGCTAGATATCAGCTGTTCAGAAGCTGTGATGTTGATGTTCTGAGTTGTCTGTCAATGTGACATGTAATAACATAGGGACAGCACACTCTTTTAATGTTATAGGTTTTAATTATAACAAGTACATGGGTGATAAACACTGCACAGTATTTGCAGACCATTGTGTTTTCTGAGGAGTAAGTTTCTTGATCATTTCATGTTACACACTGGCATATATACTTAAGTTACAAACACAACTCTAGTGGCTCACTACAGTCTGAGGTGATATGAGTGTCCCACACTTGGAACAATAATAGATGCATTTCATGCGAGGCAACGGAGCACGGTCAGATGTCAGTTTCCAGTGTTGTAGTAGCTGTTAGAAAAAATACTACGTACTAAATTCAATACATAATTTTGTCCAATCTTTTTGGCAAGCTTTAACTTAGAACATGAGCTGTCTGTCACTTTAAGGTGGAGTTATCGTGAAAGCAAACTTACAGGTACATGTATTAATATCAGGAATTAGAGAAAGTACATCAACTGTATTTTCCTCGCAATAAAATGGACACGCATTATGCCAATATGTCGAGCTTGAGTTGATATTTGTCATTAATGAAAACCAATTTTGGTTTTGATTTTAGAGATAATTTAAGTTAATTTATTGTCTTTTATATTGATGTTACCCTTCACATCCCTCCAAAAGAGGTGTTGTTCTCTCCTGGTGACCCCCTATTAGCGACACCCCTTGACCCTATGATCAAGTCAAATTTAGCTGGGTATATTACGTTTGCACTGCAGACTACAACAGGCTTTTGGGGAGCTTGCTAAGCATCTGGCTAGGAAGACCCATGTTATTATAACATGGGTAACATCTTTCATGTTTGAGTAAATGCCAAAACTGACATACTGACAATGTGATGGTCCTCCCACAAACAACAGAAGATCGTCACATCACACAATAACAGGATTAACACAGGACCACATAACGTGAATTCGATGACAACATCATCCCTGTCATGCAATGGCCATGATTATCCCGAATTTGGCATAGGATGGATGGGGCAATATAGGTAGAATTGCTGCTGCAGCATGCCTAAACACCATTCCTGCATTAGAGTTTGCATTGGCGGGTCACTCACAATGGTGTCAGATACCCCACAGAGTGATTGAAGCAAACGGTGAGCAGATGCAGTACTGAACTTAAGAGAGAATACTTCACTGTGTGTGTGTGTGTGTGTGTGTGCAGGGTGTGTGGATCGAATCAAGTACTTAATAGTAACACTAAAAGATAAATAACCACATTATATTTCTAATGTGCCGTTTTTTTTTTTTTAGCTCACATATTACTTGACAGGTTGCATATTGCTCAGTAGGACTACTAATGTTATCAGGGGAATGTCAATGTGTTGTTAGTGATGCATGGATTTAAGTATATATGTTTATATTTGTCTTAGTCCAGGCAGAATTTTGAGATGACTCTTCTGAGTAGAACTGAAAAATACTTTGAGCAAGTCCTGAAAATGAAAAAGTGATTTTACCTCAGCAGTATAGAGAAGGGTCAAAGAATTACAGCTTTGCTGGAAATACATGTACTTAACTAAAACTAGAAATAACTAGGAATCAAAGTTATAACTTACAGCATATTTATTAATACAAAAATTACACGTTTAAATAAACTCGATACTGACAAACCAGTTATCACAGATAGAGATACAGCCTGGTCTACTGAAAAATGTTCACCAATACATTACATTAAGTGTGTGTGTGTGTGTGTTTGTATTCCAAATAATTGCTTGCTTGCTTATGTTTGTAAGCTGGAAAATACATCTGTATGCAGGTTTTACGAAACAAAAATGGTTGTTGCCATAAATGCTGTGGCACTGATTATTACAGCACATGTATTGTAAGATATAATTGAAAGCACATACATGTATCACAAGTCTGAAATCCAATGTTTTACGTGGTAATACTAGTAATTCAGTTTTCTTACTCTAAGAAAGACACCCTCTTGGATTTTGCAAGGGTACATATTAACTGTATCATATAAAACAATAATTTTCTTAAAGATAGTTCATATACATGTCAATCACAGGTGATGCTACTGAGATATGATTGAAAGCCATATTTGTAAAATGTTCACCAATCAATTCAATTTATATTCAGTATAATTCAGCTTGTAACTGGATTAGTGTTGCAGAATGCCCTAAATAATATGTTTTACCAGCGTGTTCTGTTCCTATTTTCTTTTGACAGCTGGCAGGGTGTTTCCTTGAAGTAAATGTTCACTGTGAAGGTAAAGATCCTCTATGGCAGTTGTTGATCAGCCAACTTCTCTCATCTTCCACTGTTACTGACTACAGTCAACATACATACACACTTGTACATGTTCTCTACCAGTTTGTAGACAGCCCTGGGGATGTCTCATCAGCACGTTCCTCATCTTCATGCTCTAGTTTGATCTTATTCTCTATATCTTCAGCATTTTGCACTGTGGTGCCCAGTATAACTTCAATGTCTTCGATTGCATCCTGTTCAAGGAAAAGTGATACAAAATAAAGCTGTTATCCAACAGTGTTGTCAGGGTCCATACTTTTATCATTTCTGGCAATCCAGATATAAACCAGTCTCTGATGAGACATTAGCTCTACTGATTGGGACAAAATTTCATGGAGCCAATTATAAAATTATGTATGCATAATGGACATTGGACCATCAAAATCAGTACTATGAGATATGTATCTTGATTCATTTGCAAACCAAGTTTTGCTAAAATCGGACAAAAACTCCAACACTTATTAGCAGCATTTTGAAAGAACTGTTAACATACCCTGTATGAACAGATAAATGGGCGATCATCAAAATGGAAAATCGATACTACAATTTATGTATCTTGATGTAGTCTACATTTCACCCAGGTTTCGTTGAAATCAAAGGAGGAGAAGCGTTTTCAAAGGAAAGTTAAAAGACGCTGGACAGACGGATAGACCAGAGAACTTGATAATACATAACCTCTTCTGGTCTTCGACCAGTAGAGCTAAAAAGAGAGAAAACAACATGAACAATGTGATAAAACTGAGAAGGAATACGCTGGATTTGAACTCAAGATATACAATGGGCCTAGTACTAAAGACCAGCTCGAAGACAATACAGCTTGGATCTTTTGCTCATTTATAGTCAATAACAAAAGACACGGAATATGTTCTTGCAAGCTTCTTGCAAGTGATTCTAAACTTGTGCATCTTTTCTAAAAGTATCAAATATTTCCACATTTTTCTGTTTCTTAAATTTATATGGGAATGGCTGTTTTCCATTCAGCGGCACATGGGTTGAATGGTATGACACAGCCCTGAACAGCAGGCCTACCACAAGTCCCATGCTAGATCCACTTGCCTTGTACATTGCCTAGAAAATTAACATGGGACAGCAAGGTACGAGACTGGTGAGGGGTTTCTAACTTGGTCATAGAAACTTGCTTTGAAACGCTGTACTGGAGGGCCTTACTTCGTTTGTCAAAACTGCAGACAGGCATCAAGCGACAGGCATCAAGTGACCTTGACAAAGGCAGAAATCCTTCATCAAAAAAACTTTTACATATGGCAAATGAAGGATAAGTTTATCCCTCTGAGCACTGATTCCGGCAGTCATAGACTTAAACTGCAAATATGTACTATGCGTCTTTCTTTCATGTATGGGTTGAAGTCCGTCGTCGAAATGTGAAGGGCGTTGCACTTAATGTGATGCAGTCAACCCACTGAGTGACGTAATACACAGAATATCATATGCAATTAAAGGATTAATATTTTAATTAACACTGATTTTCTTTGTGTCTTATTAATTCTATATGAGGCAAATATTTAAAAACTCAACATGACTATATTACAGGGCAGGTAGATCTGAAAAATACTCAAAATGACCTTGAATAAAACTCAATATATCTGATAGGGTGCTTAACATTTTGACATCTATGAACCCCTAATCAAGAAAACCCAGAGGACAACATCTAACCCCAGCAGCTCTTTTGGCATGGATACATGTTTTATACACCCATACCATGGTGATTTGCAAATAAGGATCTCTGTTACTTTACATTTGCTGTATCTTACCTTGAAATTTGTTGTTCCTTGCATGTTGGGTGCTGATATCTCCTGATGAATGACAGACATGTTCCGTGCAAATGTGGCCAGGGCACCTTGTAAGTTATCCCCTAGCGTTCTGCAACAGTGGTCAACACAAACATAATTAACAATAAATAACATGACATCTCACAAAGCATAAGCAGTTTGATCATGTGCTAATATTCAAATATAACATTTACAAAATAAATATTACTACATAAAGGCAAACATCAACAAAATGAAAACTATGCTGTAAAATGTTGTGGCATTGGGCAATTTTTATGTTCATTTTTCTGCTTATTCTTAAAAAATCATCTAATTGTCAATAAAAACTGTGTCCCAGGGCCAAATATCCATTTAGAGGTGTAACCAAATGTATATTTTTTAAAGTTTTTTTTTTCTAGACAAGATTTGTTCAAGCGCACCTTCCTGTTTTGGGGGTCTTCAGGCTCTGACAAATAAACCTTTATCATACACAAAATGACCAAATTTAACTCCTTCATGTAAGTTATGTTTATATTTTAATACCATAAAAATCAACATTCACACTTGAATATAACTAGGAAAATATGAGCCTCTTGTAATGGATGTACAACAAATTACTCAATTCTTCAAAATGAATTACTGTACAATGTATGGTGAATGATGACCCAGTCAAATAAATACATATCATGAATGAATGTACATTTACTACTTCGCTAGCTGGTTTTATTACAAGTAGTATAGACAATGGGGGTTCTGGCTCACGTGGTGCTGAGAACCTCCCCATCCCTTAGAGAGCTCCAAGCACCAGGTTCTAGGCACATCAAGCCATATGGCATCCAGGTACATAGATAACTGGCAAAAGTTTATGTATGCGAACAGGTGTTCAGGTACATAGATAATTGGCAAAAGTTGACGTACGCGAATGGGTGTTCACATTCAGAGATAACTGGTATAGGCTGACTGGCCCTCTGTTAGAGACCGGGCTTGTAGCTAAAAGCACTCACAATGGCCATTTTTTTAAGAGCCATGTGCAGTACATATAACCCACAGTTCACATACTTCCGGGTTCACAAGCTGATAGCATATATAAACCTTCCATGTCAAAAAAGCTTGCGTGGGAGCCACTTAATCTACATAGTTGGCGAGATAAGCTACTTTATAGTGACACAGTAAGTTATATCCTGTATCGCATAAGAGGTAGTTTTGTGAGGCGCAGCAAAGCACACAAAATTCAAAACTCCCTCGCCTGAGTCCTGCAGGGTTTGAATTTTGTACACTTCAGAGAATCAGCCTTCTCAGTTGAGGTCTGGTTTACCTGACTCAAGAAGATCATTTATTTTATCGCCGAGTCTGGTCATTTTGTATGTTTGGTATTGTAAAGCATTGTAAAGTTTGTACATAATATACGTAGGTACCCCCCACCTAACCCCAATCGAGGTTACAGTGAGAATATTGGATAATGGTGATGGACAAATCTTATAGCCGATTGGCGAGTAATATCACAAGTATTTTCAAACTTCAGTATCCCACCTCTCTGTTGAGAAGTTCAATTGGCGGACAGTTTTTTCATGAAAGATGCACAAGCTTCGTTCTGACCCTGCTGTATGTTATGTGCTGTACCACCTTGAATCTGTTATTTCATTTCTCGGTATTTTTCGACTTCACCAAGTATTAACCGAAACTCGGTATCCGAAATCTTACCGTCAATCAGTGCTGTAGAGACGTGGTCGGTCACTGAATTAAGCTTACTCTCAGTCAGCAAGTAAATTTCATTGTGTTTTTTACCTCTGACGGACAGTCGCCGGCTTACAAACTTACCCACCCCACTTAAAAGGCCGCGCCTTCCATGCTTATAGCTACAGGCGTCGCAATTATCGAGGACAACACTACGACATCTGCAACGCCCAGACCCATACTGGCCGTGAGTAGCGCAGTATCAATTCCATCAACGGCATTGACTATCCTGTGGTATTTTTTGTACAGAGCCGCTCTGGCATCTCTCTCACATTCCAGCTCTTTTTTTCAGAGTGCCGTTGTAATCTATACTCGTGCGGATCTTCAGTCGGGCGCAGATGCATCTAATGCTGGATACAGTTGCGCCATCTTTATTGTAGATGCCGTTAGAATGTTTCCTTGTAAATCCGTCCATCCGACCCTTGTCATTCGAAGCCCTCGAGATCTGCCAGATCCGATAAGGCTAGGCTAGTGCAACTATGTCGGTGAATGTGTAAATAATATGGGTCTAATATGTCGGTGAATGTGTAAAGTTATGCTTAAGTATGCTGTATCTATGGGTTGGCTGTAAATGTTTAATAGATTTATAGTAAGCCCAGGGACGAAGTCAGCCAAAAGTTTTTTGTACTGTGGATTGGCAAATGCCACCGTCCTTCCAGAGTGTATGCATTCGTGGTATACCGCGACTGCCCTCAAAAGAGTAGAGCCACTTACATAACTGGTAGACACTGTGGCGATGTTTTCGGACGTGCTCACCTGATCTAGGTAGACAAATATTTCTTTGTGACGCGTCAGTTTCAGTATTCTGTCCCCGTCATTGATTCCAGCCATGGGTTCTTTTGCGTTTGAGAATCCCAGGATATCAGCTAGATCTAACAGACTGATAACATCATTCTTTTTGAGTTCCAGTCGCACACGACCTGTACCTTTACTAAGTTTCAGTTTAGCATCCAAAGGTCAGGACATTTCTTTGTTAAGGGTCCGGACGGTGTAATAGGTTGAACCACTATCAACTTATCCTTCAATCTGAAACGTATGTCGGTGCCAATATTCGCCTGGGAGTACAGGTCATATCCAGTAGGGTGACCTCGCACTGGCCTTTTGGATTATCCAGACATGCTGGGAGGAGGACACTACTCCCCTGTTGAATATTGCTGAGTGTGTCAAACATATTCAGCAATATGTTTGATAAGGCGTTTTCGTTCAATAGTAAGGTAACCCATTACCATGTCGGCAGAATACATACGAGTAACGGGATTGAAGAGCTGAGCAAAATCGTGGTAATAGATCCCAGTCTGACGTGACTTTTCAAAAGGCACTTGAACGCTACACCTTAGTGAAAATCAACAGCAACCCATTGGTCAAGAAATGGCACATACAACTGATGGCAAAACCAACTCAATTTCTCCGTATGGTGCGCCACGACCAGTTGTGGGGTGTGAAAAGAAAATCATCTCATAGCCGACACAGAACTAAGGCAACTCTGTATTCCACTTCCACGTGTACTATCAAGTGCGCCGTATTCTGGAAGAGATTAAGGCACCACTCCCACAAGACAATGCATGGAGTCCGACCGACGCCCCCTACGACCGGAGGCTATACGAGCGAACTTGCGTCCAGGTTCGGGTCTCCCCAGATACAGACTGGCAGCAAAAAAGAAGTGGAAACGACGGGTTTGGCATGGCTTATTATTATGTCACAAAGACAGGATACATGAAATCACATTACGACTACCATCCTGGCCGAATGTCATTCCAACAAACACCGGACAAATTTCACATCGATTTCATCTGGCAAGGCAGCCAGGCCAATCAAGTATGAGCCACCTTCATCCTGAACAAATCTGAAAGGTTTACCGCGGCAGGCGTGGAACGCGTGAACGACACCATTAGGACTTATGTTTGGGCAATCCTTGGAGCACAGGCACAGACCAGCAGCAGTATACGGTAAGTTACAGTAGTGGAGCACATAGCGTTCCTTATCGTTGAGGTTAGGGACCAGCTTCTCAACCTCAGTAGGTGCCACCCCAAAGCCAAGGAGGTACTGTGCTGGTACTCCGACATCGACTCTTTGGGAACCACCATGCGCTCCAGAGCTAGCGGTTAAGAGTTCTGCATCTTATGCAGCTCTTCCTCTGGGTTGCCTGTCGGATGTTGTGCAATGCTTTTCCGAGTTAATCGCAGTTTTCCACCCATCGGAAGCCACCTGTTGGTAGCAGCTGACTCATCGCCCAGCCGTAAAGGTTGTTGGCATCCAGGTAGAGGATGTACGTGTTAGGTCTCTTTGGGTCACAGCCTTCCACCCTGGGGTTGTTAGCTCGGGCGTGACGCTTTGAGACCATCGAGATACCCCCTCTCATCCCCTTCTCGATGAGGAGGTGCTGATCGTTGTCTGTCAGCAGTTCAAGCTCTATGCCTGTTTTCTTGAGGAAAACATCTCAGGAGAGACCGGGACTAGTGTAATAATACGCCAGGTCTAGGCCATACTGCCCAAGGCAGGTCTTCCGGAACATGTCGAAGACATCTGCCAGCAGTAGGACATCAGTGCGGTTGTAGAGGTCGTGGCAGTCCCCAAGGGTTTTGCAGTCAAAGGCCTACCAGACCTTTTGCGCATAGGTACAATACTCATGGCTGATTTGTGTGCCCGAAAGCGTGCTGTGGAAAGGCTCCTATGTGGGGAGCTTCGGCTCACCAAAACGTTGCCAGGAGTCCATGTATTCAAAGGGGTAAACACTCTTGCACATGAGCAGTTCACGTCTCTGCTGGCTTTGTCCATACCGAGGTCAGGAATGCCTTGGATTCATTGGTTGCTACCAGCTTGTCGAGAGATGCCAGTAAGAACTGGACACTGTTGAGGAAGCGGAGCTGCCCCAGGGAAAAGATGTATTTCTCGGTGTTGTTGGGGATACAGGATGTACAACTCTCTACCTTCGAGAGCCATAGTCCCACAGGTTGTGAAGACCACTGGGACTGCGGTGGTTTTGGGGCTTAGCCGCAACTTCAGGTTGCACACATTGTGTGTAGCACCTCTATATTTTCCGGTGATGTCGCAGTGGTCAGAGAATTCCATTGCCCGGCAACTACAAGTGCCTTTTCACAGACATGGAAGGTTGAGACACAATTGTATGGCCGCCAGTACTCTCGGGTCATTGCTATGGCTTTGGGGTTAGCTAGCACCATCTTGATCTTGCGCCCCTGTTCTTAGGGAGCTTGTAAGAAGTGCTCTGATGGATTAGGGCCACAGTACTCAACTGGCGACTCTGTTTGTTCATCACATCGCACCATGATGTAGCAATAACTGCAAGCCTCATGTGCCTCTGTTTTCCTGGCGTTGCTTTTTGTGGGATCCATCCTGGCGTACTCGATTTTGGTGGTGAGAGCCCCAAAGTTGGCATAAATGATATAAGGGGTTGGGAGTTGCTTGGTGTGGTTATGGAATATGAGCTTGTTTTTACCCTCTTTCGATATTTCTACCTTCACATCATTCCGGTTTGTTGGCTTCCAGGAGGTCTTTTCGGGAACAGCCATGGAGGCATCGCTCACAGAAGTGCTTGCGCTCCCGGTGCTAGCAGGTGGTTGAGGTCTTTGATTCAGGTTTAGTGGAATTTCCCAGCCTTTTCAACCAACAGGATATTGATGTGGGGCGTTCCTGCTGGTTGCTTACTTAGGATATCCCCTTTGTCTCAACCGAACCGAATATGTTGATGGCTAGGTTGTTTTGTTTCTCAACCTTCGGGATCTGGGACATGGGGAGTCGATCCCTTCAAAGCTTAGGCCATCCTCAGTTGGGTATTTTGTGGGTCTGTCCACATTCTCTTCAGCCAGGAACAAGGCAGACCAAACAGCCCAACCGAGGCAGTGGCCATCCTTGTTCTTCACGTTCACATCTGCCTTCTTATTCCTCACAGCTGCTAGAAGTGGGATGTGATCCACCTCTGACGAACTGGTATTGAGCGATGTCCAGCCATAGAGCTTCCACATAATCGACGATCCATCCCGACCCTCTCTGCGTCCACTTTTCAAGAGTCTCCAGGATGTGAGGTAAAGCCTTGTCAAGTGCCTCGCTGATCTCATCAGCCTGAAGAACAGCCTTCTGCTTGTTGCGGAGCACAGGATCGGTGTACTCCTCACCACCATCAGGCCTGTTCTTTTACAGCTGGACCTTTGAGTGCTCGGAGTTCTTCTTCAAGCTTTTCTTGGATCTGGGGGCACAACCCTTTGAGAAAAGCTCTTAGGTCTGCACTGTGGGGATGTCCTTCGGGCACAGCCATCTGCCAGCTATGGAGGTACCTTCGGATTGCCCGGGGGTTTTCGTGGAATGTGAGCTCATCTGCCTTGGCACCGTCAAACAGCTCTAGAACCTCCTTCTGGTAGTCCTTGGTGGTAGGGAAAGTTTTGGGGACCGAGTGAAATTGTCCCTCAATGGCATTCCTCCTCCTACCCCTGTTCTTGCGTCGTGGAGGAAGATGTCAATATTTCCCAGGCTGTACGGATTTTAGGAGGCGATCCTTGAATGCCTCAGCAATGGGCTCCTCCATGATGTTTTGGACTACATCATCGAGAACTGAATTTTCTGGCATTTCTGCCAGTAGCTGGTTGATGTATTCGTCCATAATTGCCATGGCGGTTATGGATGGACGCACGTTCCTCTAAATGGAAATTCGGTTCACAGTGATCAGTTGAAAAGGGGATTAGGTGGATATGCCTTGCCTGGGCTTCGGCTCTAACAATCTAATTTTGAGCCCGGTCGGCAACGCAAGGCCCACATAGTTGAACCTCTGACTGTGTCCCCATGTTACACCTTCAACAGGGTGTCGGGATGAGGGACTTCCTGTGGATGCGCGCAAGATGGATCCTGCAGAAATCTCCAAGGCAGCTTTTTCTACAGTGCTCTCGGGAGCTGACGAGGAGGCATTCACAACTGCGCTGTCCTTTCATGATCATTGTTATACCATACACATACTTTTCTCTAACTGGAGCGTCGATTTGTGTGTGATTGGTCTGGCTACTAGACGCCGTGGTTGGCGGCGACCGCGAGCGCGTTTTTCATCCGGTTGCGGCTTCGCGCACAGGACAGATCTGCGATGATCTGGCGGGCGATCACATCGTGAACTTGGATTCTCCCACGAAGCAGGTATATGATTCTCTGAATGCAGTCGCGCATGGTGGGTGGTATGGTGTTACCATATTCTTGAAGTGTCATCTCATTCTCGAAGATCATCTCTAAGAGGTCGGCGCGGTTGGCCCACGTGACCTCTAGCCACCGGGTATAGAGATTATCGTCCGTCCGCAGGGTGGCATCAGCATAGAAGAGGTGAACCATCTCAGTCGATGCCATCTTTTCTTTCGGCCTCGAGCTATGTTATGTTTCTGTTCTGTCTCTAACTGGGGATTGGTCAGCCTATGGAAATTATCTCTGAATGTGAATGCCCGTTCGCGTACAAAAACTTTTGTCAATTATCTATGTACCTGGACACCATATGGCTTGATGTGGGCAGAACCTGGTGATGGTAGCTCTTTAGGGGGTGGGGAGGCTCACAGAACCAGGTGAGCCAGAACCCCAATTACAAATCGCTCATTTCAAAAAATTTATCTTTTCAAAAAATGTACAGTGTGGTCAGTTTTTACAGTGACATATCACTGATTTTAGCAAGGTAAGGCTTCATGAAGTATTTAGAAGATCTGGCTGACGTGCTTTTACTAAAATGATAATTCTAAACATTTTAGTCTCCCATGTGTCCAAGTCACCCCTCATGCTACCCTTGAGGGCCATCCATAATGTGCCTGCATCCAAAGGAGGTGTCAATGTCGTCAATCTCTGTACATATGAAACTAATATCGGTGATGTAAGTGTATAAATAAGATACTTGCTATTGTGCCAATTAGAAATATTCTGCAAACCAGTCCAAACTGATGTTTACTGTTTTAAGCAAAAAATATCCTGTTGTTGGCAAATAACAGAAATTAAAGCTGTTGAATCGCCCATGTGTGCCTTTACATAGTATTTCCTGTATTTCTCTATTATCCTAGATCTGTAAGTTTTGTTATTCTACTGTACATGGAGGTTCAACACACTATGTATAAGGAAGGAGGGGGATTAAGGCATTTCATACAAAAATGTGTGGTGGGAGAGTGTCAGGAAGTTGGGAATTGGAGCATACATGTATATACTTTATGGACGGCTGCTTAGAGGTGTCGATCATTGTCGATCATCTTTTTTAGTTCACAATGAATCAAGACCAGCTGAACTTTGTAGGGTAATAGTTTCCTTCATCTGTTTGGAAGCTTTTCTCCAAAGAAATGTGATGTCGAAGACAAATAACTTGACCACATGATGACCACAGCATTATTTCACATGTACAGGGTATTTATATTTTCCAATTAAAATACAAAACATTTATTTTTTTGTCTGACTTTACCTTATCTGTTCGCTTTTTAGATTGTGCCACAATTTCAGTTTTGTACAAACTGTGTCTATGGCTGAATTCTAGACAACAAAACTGAAGTGTGACTGAAAGGCATTATTCTTGAATACATATATACATATATATAAGAAAAAAAATTGCAAGCACGGTGAATTAAAGTTTTTATGTGGATGTTGACATTACGTCATCATCAACATGCAGTCACAACAGATACCGGTAGTCATGAGTGCTTGACAAAATGTGTGGATGCCAAGTGGACAGAGCTTCAAAACTCAATTTAACTTGATAGAAAAAGATTTTTTAGAATTCTGGATCTGAAGAAAAAAATTCTTTGTAAACAGTGGCTACATAACATTTGGACATACTGTATGTGAATTTGTATAAATTTTGAAAAAATTTTTGTTATAACATTAAACACTTGTTACCTCAAAATATAAACACTTACCCAACTATGTAAACAGTTACCCAAAAATGTAAGATCCAAAAAATTTTAGACCTATGTTAACGTGAAAACCTTGGTTCGATGCCACTTTTCCCTTCTCTCGCATGTAATACTTTGCCTTACTTTGTATCTGTGTGCTAAATACACCTACTTTCGCCACCAAACAGCTCAATTTCATGTTGTTTTTACATTCCTGGTAAAAAAAAAAAACAGCTGTATAGATCAGATTTTAGTGAGTCAATTAACCGAATATATGTAAAACTTTTACTTCAGTTTATGACAATATTTTAAAATGTATTCCAGCTCTATACTGTGTAAAATGTTGTGTAAAACTTAATACACATCGGAATGCACTAAGGAAATTTTTTTCAAATTTGACCTACAGTATTATTATTATTATTAGACAATATACTTTCTGAATATAGCACAAGTTCTAGTGCTAAAAACTGGTCACTCTAGATTTCGAACAAACGACCTCAAGAGTCAGACACCATACTGCCAGCAATACATATCAACCATCTAGACCACTCAACCAACAAGTGGTCTAGATGGTTGACATGCATTGCTGGCGTTAGGAATTTTTGGAAACTTGAATATTCTTCTGTTAATCAAAAATTTGTGGGACTGTTTTTAGCCTAGGTATGTAGGGAAAAAATTACCAAAATCTTGAAGGGCATCATGTGTGACAAATTTCCTCATTACTTCGTTTGCAAATTAAGTTTAATCAAGAATTGTCCAGCCTACAGTTAAAATGTGTAAGCATCAACCTACTTCACATACGTATGTAAAAAATTTTAGCTTACAATGTTGCATATTGGGGTAAACTGCTGTTTTATCTTGACAGGTGTGAGCAAATCCTGAAGTAATGTGTTTATTAACCCCTACCCTTCAGGCCCCCTTTTGGGTGATTAAGACTGTGGTGTCCGTTAACACCTATGCAAGGTTCACAATGTCTGCTTGGGTTAGTCTGCAGAGTTTACAGACACGTGTGAGCAATACATATCTACCTGAAGCATACCCATCAACTTAACAGACAGATGTATATTCACAGCAGGTAATCCCCCAAAGAGAGTTAATCTCCCTAATCAGAAGGAACTAAGAAAACACAACTGCTTCAGTTAACAACTCTTTGACAAAATTTAAGGTATTTACAATTTGATTTGAATTTCATCTTTATGTAAGCAGAAAGATAAGAAAATAAAGAATCAAACTATGAAATGAAAATATTTTGGCCTTGAGGTGTTCTTCCTGTATCGGCCACAAAAAATTGCTCAAAAATTTTCTTTTCAACGCAAATAAGAAACAACCTTCGCTGCTGAAACTCACATTTTCCCAGCCATGAATCATTTTACCTTGACAAACAATCCTCAAACTTCATTTATAACATCAACATAACTCGCAGAATCAGACAAAACAAGTAACTTCAGGATGGATGAAATTTTAGGGCAAAGAGAGTAAATTATACGCATGTGTTGTAAATGAGCTGCATGTCCTTTGTACACCTGTATGAAGGTATGGTCACCATGATATTTTACCAATATGTACATTTAAACAGTAGAAATATCTGCTGTCACTTACAACATGCCAAGTTTCTCCCGATTAAAACTGTCAACCAGCGTAAAGACTGTTCCCTGTTTCTCCTGAAAAGTAAATAGTACATGTACATGTGACAGCACTGAGCCAGCCATTGCATGACAGAGTTTAAGGACGATGCTTAAGAGAAACCCATGATAGCTCACGTTAGACCCATGTGCCTCTGACCAATGCAAATCGCTGTGAGTTTATGCAGACCTCTGCCAGCAACCTGCAGATGGTCATGGGTTTCCCCCAGGCTCAATCTTCCCTGCTTCTTCCCACCATAAGACTGGCCACTGTCGTGTAAATGAAATATTCTTGAGTATGGCATAAAACACCAATGAAATAAACAAATATATTATTATTTCTTAAGTTCTGTAACACATAATGACAGATATTCTGTCATTTACCTGTATATCAAAGCCAATGCCATGCGCCCGGCACATCTGGAAGTAAACACTGTAATGAACAACAGCCAGGTTTGTGTGCAGCAGTCGGGCACTCATCACGCCATAACGGTTTGTATTCCTCGGGGGCTGAAACCAACAATACTATATGTAACACCATGGGGTGGTTCCATTGGCTTCTTGGTGGCCACTGGAGGAGGTAGCAGCCACTAACGTGTCGTTCCATTCGCCACTGGAGGAGATCTGTGGTGCCAATGTAACCACCGAGTCTGACGTCCGTGGAGTCAGTGGCGTGTATTGTAATGTCTTAGCTCACACGACTTGACCGACATCCGAAACATCGGGACGTTACACTGTGTCCTCCATTGGCCACTGAATCTGCCACCACTGGTGGTCAGATTGACGAATGGAACGCACCCCTTGAGACATAGATAATTGCCTGTAGCTCACTGTCTGAAAACAGCACACAAAGTTTATGTCGCTGGAAATTATTCCATAATCCTTTTAAGTTTTCAAATCATTAGCAACACGACACGCAATTACATGTACATGCATACAACTTTTTATGATGCTAGATTTCAAAAGCATTATGTCCTATGGAATACAATTACATATGCTTTTTATGTTACATGTATTTTAAGTTTCTTCCAAGCATGTTCGCGTAGCCTAAGATAAAAGTGCAGTAAAAATAGTCTACATGTATAGTTGACCCAAACAAAGAGAAATTGGCTGTCCACCACCTGTTATTCATTGTTGTTGCAGCTGCTGTCTTAGTGGCAGAACTTCAGTCAAACTAGTGGGTGGACCTCTCGATCTTATAAAGTTTTCTTGTACAACAAAGATCTCAGCAAACAAGGGATTCTAGTATCCTTAAACATTTAATTACTTTAACATGTAGTCTGTTACAAAAAAGCAAAGTGAATTAAAGAAATAACTATTCTTTATCCAGTTACTGTCGTTTATTTTAGCAAGGTACACGTAAATGTGGAAGAGTTGAAATTTTAGAACAAGGCTCTGCAGGCCAAGCATAAAAACCAAGGGCCTCAAAATGATACTTATGTCAACTTATTTTTTTCTGATAAGAAATTAATAAAAGTTGTCCTTTAAGATGGATGAATCAATCATGGTTCTCAAGTGAAATGTCAACCTTTAGGACAAATACAATCAATTGCTGGAGTATCCTTTTTTAATATTTGTTGACATGCTGCCAAAATATATATAGTCGGACAAAAAAAGAAAAGGTCTTTCATGAATCATGACAATCTGGTACCGCTATTCACATGTACATTAAACCAATTTAGTCTTTGAAATGCACTATAGCTTCAATAATAAAAACTGAGCTGAAAGTGTATTAAATACCATAGGTTAGACAGCATGATGTACATGTAACTGGAAATGATAAACAAACATTTTTTTTACTTTGCCAGGACTTTTTTGTACACTATCTTGACTATCCTGGGTATTTTTCGCCTGGATTTTTTGTACTTGTTGACCTCTATGATTATAAACCCACCTCCTCTCTCATTCCCTCCAAAATCCTTTTCTTTTTTGGTTTGGTTTCCCTGGGAGGGGGTACATCAAACACATGGGTTTTGGTGTTTAGAGTTCCTTTACTGACAAATTCCATCAATCTAAACATGGCCAAGCTGTCTGAGTACATCAAGCTCAGGTCAATAGCCCACAGTCTCTGCTCCATCTGGACAAACAAGGGGAGAGAAACAAAACCAAGAGTCTGATAAACGTTTTCTTTATTGTAAATAGGCTAATTCAAGATCTATGTGAAATGCCTTTGAGCAAGATGTAACCTAGATCCAAGTGAATGCAATGAATTTACGTAACTTTCATCATGATTTAGTCAGTAAAAGTCAAAAATCATTTATTAATGATTGAAGAAGCCCCAATTTTCCATAACTCTGTGAATAAGTGTGTTGTTTTTCCCATCAAAAGTTTCAACTCCTGCCTCACCTTGACTTTCTGAAACTTAGTCATTCAGTTCACCACCTCAGTGCCGCAATGGTACAGGTATAATTGTATACCAAGTTTCACGTAATTTGAAATAACAGTTTCTCAGAAACTTGGTAACAAGGTTTTCAGCCCACAAGTAACCTTTCAGTGACATATTAGCTAGGGCTGAGTATGACTATTCCAAATGGACAGCCCACATATACATGTACGACCATCTGGTATCATATGATGTACGAGCGTGACCATGTTCCATTGAAAAAATGTTTGTTAAAATATCTGATACAGTATAAATATGTGAGTGCATATGCATTTCAATTTAAATGATAGGAGTTCTCCCTGGAAAACATGTCAAAGCAGCTGTCAAAACACTACACTGTATATTGGCTGTAGGTATGGAATCTGTTTTGAGCAAGAGGTGAATGCACATAGGTTTACAAACAACACTCAACTGCACATACACCACATTATGGTTGTATGTATTCAGATAAATCAAGATTAAATAAATTCCTGAAAGAGTTCTAGAGACTATTATTACAAATTAGTCCCACAATGTACTGTAAATGCCTTTATATTCGCGGGCATAAATTTTCGCGGATTCGCCAAGATGACATATTCGCGGGAATAAACTTTTGCGGATTTTAACAAAAACGTTTGACAAACAATAGTCTTCAACACAGGAATCATCAAATACATTTAATTTTAACTTGTTTGTACGTGTGAGATATAACGAAAGCTTTCTACAGTTCAGTGGCTTGGTATAGAAATAATCGTCTTAGGTTTTTAATCTTTTGAACACTTAGTCTCGCTGGTCAGCCTAAAGATTAAGGATCCCTGGGGTCAGGAAGTTAATTTCCGGAGTTAAACTTTAGGATTAACGGTAAATGTGACAAAAATAAATAAATACTATTGTTAAATTCACATGCCCAAAACCGGTCTGTAAACTTGTTACCTGCGACAGTTTTGAGTAAATTTACTGGTAATATAAGCCAGTTGCCATTGCCACTGAAATCATTCTTCTCTCACTCGACAAAGTCTGTCACGATTGCTTCAAAAATGTCTTTGTGGAAATGGATAAGCACAACGAACCCTGCCAAGACTCCCGGTCTACCAAATCCACAGACCAGCCAGTCCACAGAAGCCGACATTATTCAGGCTGCCAACGATGCTGTAGATTTGGAATTTGCAGAAAATCACAGAAAACGAAAGTGTGGAGACTACAACAGCTATGATGATGACATGAGAGGATGTGCCTGACATCATCGGCCAAAACAATATCCTGGATGAACTCGTCATCAACTGGGACCAGACTGCCTTTAGCATGGTTCCTGGGTGGCAGTGGACAATGACGAAGCGTGGAGATAACCAGGTCTCTATATCGGGGATCGATGATAAAAGACAAATGACAGCCCTACTTGCAGTTAGCAAAGCCAGACAATTTTTGCCACCCCAGCTCATTTACCCAGGGAAGACCAATCTCCCCCAGATCAAGTTCCCCGCTGACTGGGACGTCACTCACACGGAATCTCACTGGAGTACAGATGAGTCCATGCTGCGGTATGTGGACGAAGTCATAATCCCTTACTGTAAGAAACAGTGGAAGGCGCTAAAACTGAGACCTACCCAGAAGTGTTTGACAATATTTGACGTGTTCAGAGCCCACCAGGGGGAAGATTTAATAGCCAAACTGAGACGAAACCATATTTATTGTGTGTTTGTACCAGCATGTTGACCGACCGTCTCCAGCTGATCTCTCCCGTCAACAAAGATTTCAAGGATGAACTCAAAAACTGCTTCCAGACGTGGTATGCTAATGAAGTCATAACCCAGCTTGAAGATAGCCATGTCGATACACGGACCGCTGTGTTGAAGCCTATTCATGCCCGCTGGATTATCAAGTGCCATGAGATAATCAGCCAGAGACAGGATTTGATCCAAGCTGGATTTATTAAAGCCGGAATCCATACAAGTACGTTGTAAATATTTCTCAACGTTTGTGAACTTGTGCCATTAAATTTGTAGTGCTTATATTGTATGATTGCAACACCTATTAAATAAATAAATTATTTTACTAAAATACCTGCTTTGTCCTTTATTTTATGCCGCTCTAGTAGACTGTACATGCTGTAGTGCAGACTAATACTGGTACATAATATAATATACGTGTATTTAAGAAACATATGGATTTTGTATTCGCTGGTTTTTGTTTTCGCGGAAAACTAAATACCGCGAAATCTGCGAAAGTTAGAACCGCGCAAATAAAAAGGCATTTACAGTACCTTCAATAGCCCCAATGACCTAAAAAAAATCAGGTTATGGCCATGCAAGGTCTATCAAAAACAATGGGTTTTTGTATACGACTACCAGGTGCTCTAGTGACACGTTTGATGAAAATCTCTTGAAGACTTCAAGAAATATCATATTTGGCTGTCATAAAACATACTTGAAACTTTATGACCTCAACGACAATGTTACAGAAAATGCAACAGCCAGTGACATCAAACATGGACTGACATTATTGTGTGAATTGAGTCCTGAGATGGAAACCCTAACCAAGCTTGACAAAACGAGTGTTAAACATACAGTATTCAAAAGCCCAAAGTAAAGTTAAGAAAAGAATTATCAATACTCTTGATCCAAAGAAAAAACTTTTAAACAGTGGCTAGACAACACTGGAATATGTAAATCCATATGAAGACTCACATAGTGACAACATGGCTATAGCAACAGCCTGCAGATTTTAGTGAGTAGACTAGTTGGTCTGATTTAAATCTTTTTTATTATGATGTACAGGTGCTAAACTGCACACAAAATCATTGTCTGAAAAGAAGCATTTTTGTAGCAATGTACAAATGAGTACTGATGTAAACATT
Source organism: Acanthopleura granulata (assembly GCA_016165875.1). Classification (NCBI taxonomy): domain Eukaryota; kingdom Metazoa; phylum Mollusca; class Polyplacophora; order Chitonida; family Chitonidae; genus Acanthopleura; species Acanthopleura granulata. The sequence continues at coordinate 28,647,349 of JABBOT010000005.1, read as the reverse complement.
ACGTGATCATGTAAATAGCAGTATTTATATCCAACAATAACATCTACCTCACAAGGAAATTGTAATGGAAATCTTTTATAGTAATATCAGTTCTCTAATTGTGCTGTTTGTACAAGTAAACACATATCAATACGGTAAAGTCATTGATGCAAAAATTACAAATGTTAATATATTTCATTTATGTAATAACTAGGTCTTTAACTTGTTTGTAATGCATGCCAGGGTTCAACAACTGATAATTTCACACCAAAATGATATTCATATCACATGAAAAATCATAAATACTGCTAAATTTTCATACCGTCTGAGAGTCTATGAAGGTCACGAAGTCAACACAGAAGTATCCCATAACTCCCCTTGACTTGCATGCTGCCGCAATCCTCTTACAAGCATCATTGAGGACATCTGGTTCCACAGAGGACTGTGGCACAGAGACCCCCCAACAGGCAAAGGGCGTCTCTGCATGTATCTGATCTCCACAGCACACTACAACTATCTCCCCATTAGGCTCTATCATCATGTCTACTGAGATAGCTGTCATGCTTTCTGCAGGTGGACAAGCCTCAATCACACCACCTGGGAAATACATGTAGTCAAATACTGCCATTGTCATTTGGAAGCTTAACATTTTGTAAATGTATTTCGAGTTTTAATGTTCAATCAGGAAATGCGTTCTGTGTTCACTCATAGGCTCTGAAGCTGACAAACACATTTATTTCCAGTTAACATACATAAAATTAACAGTAGATCTTCAGCACTCCTCAGGCCTACACATACATGCTGTATTGAGTGTAGCTCTAGACTACATGTATCATCTCAACAATACTTCAGTTTCCATATCCAGAAATATGATTTAATCATCGGTGCAAACCCAGCAAGCAGCAAGCTAAGACCACTGCAGTTGACCAAGCTTATGCATTGTTTTTCTCCCATTTCATACTCAAAGATTTAGACCATGTATGTCTGAAACATATGAAAACTGGACTCATTCTATACATAGTTGTATAACAAACCAAGTTGCACTACAGATACAAATCCACAAAGCTTACCTTGACCATTAATGCTTATTCTGAAAATCATAGATCAAAAGATTTAATATCTATACGGTGAAAGATTACCTTGTCCTAGGAAGGCCTCGAGAAATTTTTCCCATGAGGGAAAAAGTTTATCATTCACAGGCTTGGCAAACTTCTTAAGAATGGCTGGAATCTCTGCATGAATCTTGATGTAAGCAGCTTCCTAACAAAGAAGATCAAAGCATAGTAGATCCATTTTGTATTGGTGTGATCGTACTATATTAGTTCAAGAACTAGCTGAAATTTATTTGACACGAGTCCCAGGATCATGAATCTGTCTTAGATATAAGCCAGACTTTGTCTTAACCTCAAAATACATGTAGTCTACCTCACTAAAACTGTGACGAACACCTTCATGATTTTTACTGTAATATTTTCGCGATAAAACTGAAAATCAGAGTCTGACATAAATCTAAGACAGCTCCGTTATTGTTTGTACAATTGTTTGCTGAAGCCAACTTGTATTATACCATTTGATTTGTATGTCTGTACATCACACCACAGAAAGGCAAACAGTACTTTACTAAAGATCGATGGTCAACCAAGACACTCATTTCCTGCACCTTTAAGTTGAGGCACTTTATATCTGCACAGATCCATGTCAAAATATGTACAGGGTACTCTGAGAGATTTGTTTGTAACAGTTTTTGAGGATAATTTTGACAAAATTATTTCAACATAATTTGGAACCATGCAGAGTCCCCTTAAGACTCTTCTTAAGCCTACTCCAGGCAGGCATAATGTACACCAGCAAATTTGGCGTATTTACACCATGGAATAAGCTATTCTGTTGACATGCACACCACTGACTATTCCAGAAATAAACGTTACACTACAGTTTTGCTTATTCCAGCTTTATGTACACTATGGTAACTTACACCTGGAATAAGCTAGACCGCCCTTATTCCACTTTTATGCATTCATCGAAAGGAGATTAGGGAAACCATTCCACTTTACAAGCTGTATATCTGAGCCATTTCAAAGCTTCTTGCTGGAGTCCATGCTATTATCTTATTACCATATCTGGTAATTCGATGTTGACTTCATGATGATAACTAGAGCCTATAAGCTATGAAATGTATACTATGATGAATTCCCAGGTTTCTTGCATGTAACTAATTCTGTTGCCTGGCCTTAGTTCATGATCAAGACACTAAAGTAAATTTGTCATAATTTCACTCTTTTACCCATCAACTGTTATGCAAGCTTGGAAGTTTGAGAATCCCTTTATGGAGAAAGTAAATATTATAATTAGTGATAATCATTCAAATTGTTGCCTGCAAGATGGGGATTTCATCTGTACTGGCCTAAGCACAATAACTTTTTGGTTCTATGTTTCATGTTCGTAAGAACCAACGTGACAAATAACAGACACACAATTGGTTCCATGAGTGAAAGTTCTGAGAAACATTTTTCCAGTAAGATAAAGTCAGTATATAATTAACTGACATACCCTAATTTACATAGTCTAACTCTTTAACATTTTGAACACCATACATATATGATGTCTACCCTAAGAAAGGGGCTGGGGGGAATTTCATTGATATCCAGCCAACATATAGTTTCTCTCCTTTTTATACACACTATGCTTTTCAGGTGAGGCATGGTAGCCTATACACAGAACAGTTAGGTATATAGGTTCATGCTGTATGTGGTCGGACACTGTCAACCCCATTAGAATGGTTAAAAACACCCCATTTCACCTCAGACAACCCAAATAAACCTCATAAACATGATGTAATAAGATATGGTGAGCTTTATGAATTTTCTCTTGGTATGCCTAAAATAATGTTGAAGTATTACTTCAACTACGAAATTTGATACATATACAGTGTCAAATTTTCGTTATTATCGACTTTTGACGCATTTAAAACAAGTTTAAACCTGAACTTGCTTTCACATCTGTATTGTTTATGGCAGGTACACATAGGTATGGATCTGTACCATTCTAGAATATGACATCTGGGTTTTAATTCCTTCAAAAATGATTTACATCGCTTGATATAACCACTGCAACTCGGCAGTGCAAGCTGGCCTAAAAGCTGCACGGTCTGCTTAGTCAGCAAAACCGCAATAAGTTTTGATCGAAATCCACTGCTGTTCAACTGCTATTGATCTTCTATGTTCAGCGATTGAAGCAGTATTTATTGAGTATGGCATACACACACGGCCATCGATGATGGATGATATTACAAGATGGTGTCGAGTATCAACCAGGCGTGGGGCCCGTGAAGATCGAAAGCAGCACAAAAACAAAACACAAGAGATCACACCTCTAATAATGTGAAAACAATCAAAATGACACTAAGACACTAAGTCATTTTAATTTTTTTTCAATTTATATATATTGATAATGATTTGTCATCTGAATCATTCACCTCTCACAATCTGACAGGTCTGGCACTGTAGCCTGAATGACCCTCACAAAAACAACAAAATATTCCTGCACATGGAGGAGAAAAAAATGACATTTTTAACTGTTAAATTCATTTTACTGAATTGTTCTTTACATCTGCTCGCAATAATACTTTCTAAAAAGAAAATGTAGCAAAACTGGACGCCACCAAGGCTAAATCTGTTCATTATTTTTAGAACTATTTGTTTTGGGTTGTATTTTGGTCAACAACTTCCGGTCTGAGAGTTGGGAAATTGTTATGACTATATAATGCATTGCTATGTGTTCACACAGAATACATGGGGATAAAAAGAGAAAAAGTGATAAGACTGAAAAAGAATGAACTGGATTTGAACCTGAAACTGGTATCACCACCAATTAGGGCCTAGTACTATTTATTTATTTATATATTTATTTGATACCTGTTTTGCGCTGTACTCAAGAGTATTTCACTTAACTCGATATACGCGGGAGACCACCATTATGGTGGGAGGAAACCGAGCAGAGCTAGGGGGAAACCCATGACCATGCGCAGGTTGCTGACAGACCTTCCCACACACGGGGGGAGAGAAAGCCAGCATGACCTCGGCTTGAACTCACAGCCACCTCTTTGCTGTGAGTTTCCTGGGTCATTGTGCTGCGATAGCGCGCTAACTGACTGAGCCATGGAGGCCCCAGGATCTTATACTAAAGACCAGCAGGGAGGCAATGATAGGTATACGAAAAAGTAAAACCCTACTTACAATTTGATTAGAAAAACTATAACAATTGCATGTATACTCATATACAAATACATATTAAGGATACTAGAACACCTCGGGGCTGAAATTTGGTCAAATATTTGTTATTTCACATTGTTATTCTCCATTCCCTTATCTTTCCTCTCATTTTACAATGCAAACCAAATTTGAGTTGCAAATACCTTAAATTTGACTAAAGGATAACATATTGGATAAACACAAGGATAAACACTCCACAGCTACTTATGCACATTACCTGTACTCACCTCAGACCTATTAACTAAAACACGACCCTTTATAACCCCACGGGTGCCACTGGGGGAAAGATTTACAAACACATTCTAGGAGGTTTTGCTCAGGAATGTCAAGATAACACACAAATTTATGCTTATATGGAGCATGATACGTTTCAAAATTTAACAAAAGTAGGTTGATATGTTCACATTTTAACTGGATGCAGGACAATTCTTGATTAAAATTAATTGGCAAAAGAATTAATGACGAATTTTGTCAAACATAATGCTCCTCCTGACATTTGGGTGCCTTTCTCATCCAGACACTTTCTCTCTATCTATTTCTGAAACTGTTGTGTGGTAAAATACTTTTATTTCTTGCTTATTCTTCAACATAATGCTGTGAAACTTGGCACACATGTAGCTAAATACTTCAGCTAAAATACAGTCCCACAAATTTTTGATATCTTTTCTAGTTTTAAAAGAACACTCAAGTTTGAACAGATTTTTAAATTTTTGAAAATGGTAACTTTAAATGACTACGCAGAACAACCTAAGATGAAAATTAAAATTCTGTGGAACGTTTTTTTCAATGAAGTAGTAAATTATCCACCTGGGCCAAAAAACAATAATTAAAAATATCTAAAATTGGCAAAAAAAATTTGCATTTTGAAAAAAAGATTTTTTTCGAACGTTCTCTTTATTTTGATTAATATTAAAATCAGGTATATTTTAAAAGTTTATTTGAAATCAACAGTCATTCAGCTTTCAGAATAAATGTACATACGGTCATAATTGATCAATATTTTGGTTTACAGAAGGTAAAATGTGAAATATTGCTTCTGAGGGGTTCTAGTATCCTTAAGCATTCATCTAACTGCAAGATTGAGGACAGATTTCCTACACTTGTCTGTTAACTGCAGTACTCTAAATTATACATGCCAGGCACCATATCGTCTGGGTTGAGTATATAATGTGGCATGAAATTAGCACATGTAGCATGTTGTCAAAATTTAATCTGGACATGTTCATTTGTATTAAGAAAAACCTGGTAAAAGACTAAATTACAGTGTTACTAAAACTGAAAACTTTCTAGGCTTAGGTTAACTACGAAAGCTAGAAATGCTTACCTGTGCCCACTTCTTGTTCCACTTTTCTCCATAGCGGCGTGCCTCCTTCAGAGCCCAAGTGTAACACCGCAGATGGTCAGCAATGTTGCAGTACGCTATGCCTCGCCCATCAAATTCATCGTCCAGTTTGAAGAGCCAGCGACGTACCAATAAGTTTTCAGTGACTAACTGAGCTAAACATTCCTCCAACTAAGACCAGAAAAAAAGTCCTTTTTACAATTACAGACATAAATAACTTTGTGTCATGATATGTAGCATGACATTTATATCCTACAACAATAACAACCTACTGATTTGGTTGGAAAGGTACATGTACCTGAGATCTTGTGTGTATAAAGATATACATGTACATGAAAGCAAATCTTCAGCTCCCTACCCTCATTCAACTTTTACCTTAACATGCATTCTTATATTAATAAAGTTGTAATGTAAGGCAATTAACATACACTGGAACATCACTCTCATGACATTGTACTTTACGTGTACAGAACCTAATCCCCATACACATTATGAGATACCTTTTGAGATTCCATGCACCTTGGATATTTATACCTATCTTGGAACAACAAACATGGACAAAGCTGACAGAGGTGAAACTGAAGCAATCACAGTCAGTCACACACTGCAGACTGTATTTAAAAATGTGATATATAAAGTGGTTTTATGGATTTTATATTGTAACAATATTTCTATTGTTGGGCTTCTATGATACCAAACAAACTTTTTTTGTAAAATGCATTATGTTATGAGCATAAACACATGTACATGTGAAATGGCTATTATGCAAGTAATAACAAGGTTCATAGCAGAAAGCAATGAATACTGTACTTGCCTCTTTTCAGTAAACATAAGTGTCAAGTGGATGTGCATGTAGGGATGTATGTAAGAGAAAAATTCTCTTAAAATGACTTGGACCATAAGGATTAAAAGTGGAAGTGAATTAGTGTGCATTTATTTAGAAGAGTAAATTTATTTATTCAGAGTAAATTAGATCATCTAAGTTTTAAGTCACATCAGCTTACCAGTGCACTTTGCAACAATCAACAATGCAATATTTTCTACACGAAAGTGTTTGTGCAATTTTTATATTCATCTGGTTTCCAGAACAAAACTCATAAAAACCATACTGTATTATGTTATTTTTTACCTAAAGAAGCCACTCTGAAGTCCAGTACTGGCCATGAAATTTAGGCCGTTCACTTAACCCAAAAATTGGTAATAGTTTTTAATCCTTGAATATTAACCAATTGTTCAGCTTCGCCATGATGCAAAAACAGACCATTCGTTCGCATAACCGGTTACATGAGCTTGGAGCTAATGAAGTCAGATACTGCCAAGTAGCTTTGTCCTTTTATTTACTGTAACTGTTTCTCAATTTGCTCAGACTGCTCCAAGAATATTGAGTAGAGCTCACCATGAATGACGATGTCAGATGATAATCTTTGTTGAAGCCATGCTAACCATCAATCAGGATTTAAATCCTGGTGACATGCACTGCACGGATAACAGAAAGTGTTTACAAAACTGGAGTTAAAAAGCTATTGTTCGGTGGCAGTTCGATGTTAACTTAATCAGCAACTGTGCGACGAAAGGCCAACCATGGTAGATTTTTCTAAACTGAATGCTTGACAAGTCTACATAAATTTGCCTCACATTCCTGCCAAACCTCACACATGCAGACACAATCTTGTCATGTATCCTGCAAAGGCTATAATTATTCTAGTAATATATAGTTTATTTCCATCTCTTAACTGATGTAAACAAATAAAGTAATACTCAGCAGAGGCTGCTTATGTCACATCTATAACAATGGGAGAAACAATGAAAATCATATATCATTTACATCATGTTTGTCTATATACAGTATTCATCGGAAATACATACATGTGGCCTGTCCTCCATTAGAATGGATTAATCTAATATTGTCTGCTCAGTTATATGTTCGGTGCCAAATGCTGTCTGTTGGCCAGGTGACACACAAGCTGCCTGTAAATTTGTTTATTGTTTTTGACTATAGTGTGCACAGAATTTGAATTTCGCCTTGCTGGCATGCATTCGAAAGCCATCCATGTCTTTGTGTTATAATTCTGAAGGTTATAGTTTATCTATTGAGAAGGCTGGAAACTCAGTAATTTTAGCTCAAGAATATTTGGGATTAAGAGGCTCCGACAGGGAAGTAACTCTAATATACACAATGAGTGCTGTTCAGTTCAAGTGCTGTAATTCTACGGATGGATCAGCATAAGTGATTTATCAGTTTGCGTAATTACACTCTATGTAACCAATGCGTAAATCATCTCCTCAGTAGCGGCAAATTTCTTAACCTGTCAATAATATTATTTTAAAAGGCAAAAAATATAAACACTTAATGAATTTATCATCTTTCAAAATTAGAACAAAACAGACAATTTACTTACGACAAACTGGCCAACAACAACATAAAATACAAGAAGCTCACCTGTTGTAAACTGTAGACATCATACTCGCTGGGAGGCATGTCAACTTTAGCACTGGAGAAGATGCGCTTACTGCCAGACTTGGTGGAGTACAGGTGTGCGATATCTGGCTCCGGAGAAAGCAGAGGGACATCCAGGTGGTCTGACAGGTACAGGTCATCCTTGTGGGGGACACCAGTCAAGATATAGGCATCCCGACCACGAATCAGGTTCTTCACACGCTTTAAGGTGCGGGGGCTGTATTTTAGGATCGTTGATAAACACATTCGATGTGCCTGTCAAAAAGTACCAGTAAAAGTGAACCAAAATGACAAAACTTTATCTGTTAACTAATGCCCTTTCACATATTGAAACAAGCTAATGCAGGGCTTCTACTGTTGGCTACAGGAAGTTCATACGATAAAATAAAATATGACACCTTACAGAACAAATACAGGACAAATAAACGACGTATATACAATATAAAGCATATTTTAACTATGACATAAGCCTCTGCACATGACATCATGTAATCTGGGATAACTGAAGCAGCTGAACTACTATCTGAGTTCAACAGGCCAGGGTTAGAGGCCACACAGAGCCCCAGAAAGCTTTGGTACTCAGTTAAATATAACTAGAGACATGTTTTAGGGCATTTCTGATAATTAAAATCATGACAAGGACGGATAAACCGCATATTGTGCCTTTGCTGTGAAACAGTGATTCAAAACTTTTCTGTATATGATACAAGGAAACTGTATTCTGTTATACTATATATCCCTGCCAATAGGCAGGTTCTAAGAAGGCTAGAAGCTCTAGTCTTTCAGAGAGCAGGAATGTGTTATATAGGCAGGGCTCAAAGTTAACGACTAACTGCATGGTTGCATGTACGATTGAAAGTTTAGCCTGTTTGACCCAAAACTAAAATCCAGCCACAAAGACCTTTGCACAACCTTAATACATACAGGCACTGGTACGAAGTTGGACCATTCTCCAATCAAAAAGTATGTGTCAACTTCTGTCAGAGTCCATATGGGTAACTGATGGCAACTCCCCCAGGATATCATTCAGTGGCTGTGTCAAACATGTTTGAATTTGGTACTGAAATCCCTAGGCTGCCTCTGTCAGAGGTCGTCACTCCCGCCGAGCACATTGTCCAAAATGCAGTAGTAAAAGTCTTTGAACACCATGTGCTTGACATCAATAAGTATTTTCTTTTAACTTCTCGAGGAAAAGTGTTATTTCATGCAGTTTACAGGTAACAGTTTTGTGATTGCATTTTTAGGACTTCCACCCAGATGACACGATGTTAACGAAAGTATTCTTTCATCACATACGTTCCAATGTGAGTTCAACGGTATGACGTCACAATACATGCACAGCAAACTTTTATATGCATAATTCATGCAATAATAAGACATGACATATCTATGCAACTACATGTAGGTAAGCTGCTCTGGTCTAAGCTTGCCCTTGTTTGGTCTACAGTTCATGACTTCTGCAGAAGGAGTGAAAGAGATCAGCAGCATAAATTATGCCTTTTTTTCCTCACATTCTCTTCATTTATTCGAAGGCCTTAACATCTTGGTTTTGCTATTTGTGGTGCTGCATTTTGTTTCATAAAGAATCAAATCCCATGAATGCACACGGCAAAATATGTTTCTTGTTTGATACTAACAGAACTCAAGATACACATAAAATTACTATTCATTTTTCAGCTGTACAGTGTTCATCTGGGGTGATCTTAAAGGAAATCAATCACTTTCAAGGCTTTTATTTACAAGTACCAGCACACTCTGTTGCATAAAATATAGATGTCCAATCTGAGATTTTTGAAGGTCAGATACAATCTATGTGTTTCTTAATTTTTCTGTGTTTAATTTATGCTCTTGGCAGCACTGCTAATTGTAACACCCCAAAAGTAGTTCTGGAGCACATTCATTTATACGAAGCAATTCCAAAATGCACCTGGCATAACTCTCATGACAACATATGGAGAAGAGATGCCTCACTGTGGTTAATGTGCTTGATGTAGTGTTGTGACAGCTTTGTAAAACGGGGCTTGAAGTGCCTTAAAATGTTATCTCCCCCAAAACAAAACCTGAGTCTTTAATGAGACACTAGCCCTAATGGTTGAGACAAAATTATCACTGAGCCGATCAAAAAATTATATATGTACAATGGACTTTCAAAACTGAAAGTCAATACTACAAAATATGTATCTTGATTCATTTGTGCCAAGTTTTGTTGAAAAAGGACAAAAACTGTAAGAGTAACTAGTAGCATTTGAAAGATATGTGAACATATGCTGGAAGAACCGCCAGACCACTGATCATCAGAATGGAAAATTGATCATACAAGGTAGATCTTGATGTAGTCTACACGTAAACCTAGTTTCACTGAAATCAGTCAAAAAATGTAGGAGGAGTAGCGTTTTGAAAGATACATGTATGTTAACATATACTGGATAAACAGAGAGATAGACGGACAACAGATCATCGAAAATAGAGAATCGATATCAAGAATTATGTATCTCAATGTAATCTACACTTGAGTTACGTTTTGTTGAAATCGGACAAAAACTGTAGGAGCAGTGCTTTGAAAATGTTAACATATTCTGTATAAACAGACACAGAAACGAACAACTGATCATCATCTGACCAGGTGCCATCTGCATGTAGGAATGGGTAGGATCTGGCGGCAATATGTTTTTTCGATGAATAGAAGTATCATAGGGACCTAAGATAACCTGCACATTAGTCTCTTTGTTACTTTGTTTTCACATAGATGCCAAACTCTTTCCAGATGAAGCAGTGGAGTCATTGTAGCCAAACAGGCCAGATGCCCATAAGCCCAGGGAAGCCCTGGTATTTCAGATATAGCAGATGTTTTACATGATTTCTGGTGTCTAAAATTATCATATCATTACCAAGATGGGTTGCATGCATGTATTTGTCAACTGGGTACATCTCTACTTACAGGAAAACTCTTTATGGCTTCTGGGACAATGATACGATATCTGTCACTGAGGTCTGATTGGTCATCCACACAGCCAGAATCAATGGCTGTTTTAAGTCCAATCAGCTTATTGTAATATTGCAGGGTCTCATCATTCATTGGCACAGGGGAGATGAATATCACATCTACGTTTGGATCTGAAAAGAAAAGTCAAATTCATCGGCATTACATACCCTAATCAAAGTACATGCAGTTGATGTGGTGAAAATGTAAAACATGCTATTTACTTCAATTTAAAATTTCACATTTTTATTCCTTTTCCAATTTAAGCTAAATAAATTATTTTCTAATGTCAAAAGCACTCATCAGAATTTAGTGAAAAAATGCCCTACTTGTTTTCTTGAACATGTTTAGATATGTCCTTTCTCCTACTGTTCAGTTTTTTTTTTATTCTTTTTTTCTCATATATTTACAAGTTGCATCAGAATGTTTTCATTCATTTCAACTCTGGTTTTCACAAAGTTTCAGGGCCAATATGAGATGAAATAATTGCAAATAAGGAAGATAGCTGTTTCAAGTGATGCATCAGTATGTATGAGTACACAACCAAACGGGTCAATATGGTCATACATGTAAGTCCTGTATCACTGGGACAAACAAAAACAGGTCTCACTGGTCGTTGATTTCTATGTGATAACTGTTTTACATCTCCACTTTTTATAAATTTTGTGCGCAGGCTCCATTCTGGTAATAAATATCATGATTGTGGAAAATCGGTTGAATCCGTACAAAAGACATGCATCATAATTTGATTTCCTTGATTCTGATTGGATGTGAATGAGGTTTTCTGTAATTTACTTACATCGTGAAAACTAATTCGTGAATCATGAAGTTTACAGGCTAAGTGTACACTGTGAGATCCCAGATCAAATTCAAAAACTACCTGGTTCTAGGCATAAGTTTTGCATATTTAATGAATTTCATGATTTTCACTGCTTGTTGATTTGTGTAATAACTGTTTTCCTACTTTCATAAAATTCTGTGTTCAGGATCATTTTGTGTACGTCAGATTAAGACTGAAAGCAGCCAGATCACGGCAGAAATCTTGCGTAGTTATGCAATGATACTCTGTATGTTGATGGTCACTGGTGCGTGTAACCATGGAGGTAAAATAGCACAACTCGCTCCCTTCAAAGTGACACTGACACAGCAGGATTCTAGCTTTGTTTTAACAAATGGTCTCATCTGTGGTTAGGTAATCGCGCTTGCACTCTTAAAATTAGCAACTTTGACACGCAGTTGTGACAGGTATTCAGACCCCTGTCGCATGTCTCTCACTCAACCAGAGGACCCTTGTTTTAATTTGGAGGATCTGCGTGCATGCACCTTTACACTGACTGGCGGTGCTTTTTGAGAAATATACTAATCTATAGTTGACAAAAATCAAATTTGCCATTAAACCACCTACAGTACAAATAATTGTGGCATGTGAACCTTCAGTTAAGTATTTACCTGATCTTATTTGTGAAAACACTGCATTGTAAGTTGATCGGAAATGTGATTTTGTAGGACTCAAACATGACCAATTTGGGATATTTTTACAAAAAGGCCCATGTATTTTAAATTCTCAATTTTCAATCGTCATTTTAAAAAATTGAGCTCCTGTACCCTTATTCTGTCAGCACCGAGTAAATGCCACTAACTGATGCTAACTGAAATTTTATATAATTTTATCGTACTATGTTGACTGGAAAATCATGAAAAAAAAGTGTCTGCAATAGCTGAATATTTTATGCTATTCACCTTATCTTTAAAAAAAAATGTCCTATCAATGACAATTAAATACTCATATAATCTCATATATGTGAACTTACTAAATATGTGTTGTACACAGCATTTGGGGTCAACGTTTTTGACTGAAACTAAGTGCACATGATGGGTTTTTATAGAGCCAGATCATGCTAAGCCCTGGTCGTGCACTCGCTCTGATGTGCACTCGCTCTGATGTGCACTCGCTCTGATGTGCGGTATCGTACATTGTACATCAAACGCTGTCCATCCACTGGATGTTCCATTCAGAGTACAAAGGCATAGGGGGTGAATCTGGCTGTCTCTCAGGTCGAGTTGTGCCTCCTTCTATTTCACCTCCATGCAGTAACGTTACTGCTTCAAATATTGTCTCACTTAGACCAGATCTGTGTTTTTGCTAATTTCGTGGCCTTTCTGATCAAGGTTTGAAAACAACCTGGATGCGTGCATAAATTTTGGAAATTTACTGCCACCCTGAACCAGATTGGTGGTTTCATATTACACATGTAAAATTACTCCAAATATTTCTGGATTTTGATAAAATTTTGTGAGAAGTTTTACATTGTGGAACCTCTGAAAACCAGCCCAATTTGTGCTTAACTTCTGTACATTTAATGTCATAATTTCCTTCTTTCTGATTGATTGATCATTTCCATGTTATAACTGCTTCAAATATTGCCCAAGTTCGGTTACATTTTCACAGCTCATATTGTAGGCCATCGTGTCAAGTTCAAAAACCAGCCTGACCTTAATTAAATTTATTTATACTCAGCATAGCATATAAAATCTTACTCATCACATGTATGCTCCCTACATTCCTGACAAGAGAAGAGTCCTATTTATAGCTCCTGCAGGCATTTTTTTTTTTTTTGTAATTTGCTCATACCTTATCTTGAAATCTAATCATCAAAATGACAGGCTACATTGAGTATGTGAAGCTGTCACTTGTGGGTGGTGTGCATTTTGGGGTCTGTTTCTGCCTATTACCTTTTGAATATTCTTAGGTATTGGGTTTAACACACATAATCTTTTACTGGTTGAAACTGATCTTCTTTTACGTGTATTTTTGTATGTTTCCAACTGAAAACTATGCTCAAGCTCATGTAAAATCTCGCATGTCACGAAGACTTGCATAAAATGCCCAAAACTTGCTGAATAGAGTACAAGTGCCAAGATTTACAATGCCGTAATTAACATACTGCTTTAAGCATTTGTTTACACCATAAAGAAATCTTTGCTTTGCATGCATTTAATTTATGTTGGTATTTGTCTCGTGTTGGTTACCTCCTGCAGTTTTGAACTGCATCTCATAATTCTGGTGCACAAGGCCTCAACTGCACATATTAAAACTGAGAAAAGGCTCCAATTTTGGATATCAGAATTTTTATGGTAAATGACTTAATATTTTGCCCAATAAAGAGCATTTCTAGAGGCAAATGAATGTTATGAAATATTACTTTTGATGCTTGACCATCGGTAGAATACTGTCCTGCCATCTAAACAAACATCAAAACACCTTTCTACAATCAAGGAAATTCTCAGAATCAGGCAAAATTTAAATTTTCCAATTAATTCATTACTAAGACTTGTATATGTATCTCCATTGCATGTTCTTGTTTGACATGTGACATGAATTGTGACATGTTGTATCATGTACCTTTCATAATCCAGAAAGTTCACGTGTTTGTGTCATTTACCTTTGATGTCGCAAAGACGTGACATCTGCGTGTTTTGTCTCACATTAAAGTCATTGATGGAGTCACGTATGCTCTGGTTGAGTCCTAGTGATGGAATATGAATGATTACATGGCGAGAGTTCTTTATTCTGTCCCAGGAAGCTGACAATTTCTGAAAGCAAAGAAGAGTACACATATAAAAGAAAACTAACACCAATAGTCTAAGTAAACAGTGCCTGTTCAAAACAAATGTAAGCAGATTCAAGTTGCAGCCTGACATATACCTCAGCAACAAGACAGTCATACAACACCTTGTACAATGTGCATCTGCATCATAACCCCTTACCAGTTATAAGTATGACCTTTGTCCTCATCTCTTCCACTCTGAAATAGTTGCCATTGCAACTAAAATATTGGATACTTAAATGCAGGTACATGTAAAATACAATTAAAAAAAGATTCATTTGACAGTCATTCAACTCCATGTGTTGTTATGACAGCAGGCTTAAACTGAATTTTTGTCAGTAACCTGGAACTAAGGATATTTAAAGATACTGAAATTGTTGTGGCATGATTGGCCTCAAATACCATACATATAAGCTAAAATATCGTCACACCTACACAGCAAGATATCTCACAATGAGACATAACATTTTACAGATGAGCGTCGTTTTGCCTCACAAGTGTATAAAACAGAAATTCTTTCATCCACTGGGGTACTTGAAGTAACAAATCAAATTGGTCTCACCTTAGTCCTAGATTTGAAAGCTTCCAGCTGATCAGCTCTGGTGATTTTCAGTTGCTTCCTGACCTTGGCCATTTTGATTGACATGATCCAGGAAATGGCAATCACGCCAGCCGCCCATTTCTTTTTACGGTATTCCAGGTACTGCTTTCTTGCCACATACTTCCTCCATGTACTCTGAATTCGTGCTGCAGCCAGAGACACCCCATTGGTTCCTTTAAACCGACGACCCTGCAGGGTCACAATTCATTTAGCGAGATGCAGCCTTATAGCTATCAATCCTATTCACTAAATATGTGTCCTCAAAAGTAAATTACAGGGGGCCCTTTCTGGCTTGTACACTTAAATTACTAGGTTACTAGCCTTTTATAAGATTTAACTTTAATGACTCCAAAGACCTTGATGAAAAAGGCTAGGATTGTTGACAATCAATAGGGTTCTTCCTCTTCCCCAGGGCAAGTGTAACTGTGGTGTAAGTTTGGTGAACTTCGTATAAACCGTTCTAGAGATGGAGCGATTACAAGGATATGGACAAACACCGCCTGGGGCGCCTTGGCTAACATTGGCCGAGGGGTAAAAACTGTTCATCAGACATATATACATACACAGGGACAAAGCACCATAAATAATGAAAATCAATACTACAAATGATATATTCTGGTGAAATCTACACTTGGACCAAACATGTAACAGTGGTCGCATTTTGAAAGTAAGGGTTAATATATGCTGGGTGAACAGACAGGGACAGAAAGACAATCAATCATTGAAATTGAAAAAAAACTGTATGAGGAGTAGGGTTTTGAAAGAAATGTCAACTTTTAACAGTTAGCGGATGGATGACGGACATTATGCGACAATACATAAGCTACTCTGGTCTGCAAAAGTGCGGCATTATACATTAATAAAACAAAAAACATCACTGGGTAATAGATGTATGTGTACATACATGTACATGTATTGCATGTATATACATGTATTGCAAATCTTACCTTTTAACAAAGTGCATAGGTGCAAAGTATAACCAAAACTGTGCAATCATATGCATGTCTACTAAAAGAAATCAAATTGCTGTTTGAGTACCGGTTTTCTGATCATGGCCTCCACATCTTCTCTGTTCAGAATCACTGTCAGTAGGCTGTCAATACCAGGAGCATTCTCCAGCTCAAACTCTAAGGCCAAGTCTGCCAATCTGTTAGTAAACAGAGAATTCAAAACAAAAATCACCACTGCTCATATAACTTATTAGTAGGTTGATGTCTCATGCAGGAATTAATATTTGTTTATCAGTTTTTGCATGAAAAAGTGATTACTTTTGTATTAAAAGGTTATGATATTATTGTTTCATTTACTTACAGAGCTGACATTAAAACTCTCAACAAATGCTGACTATCAAAAGAAATCTTAAATGTTACTAATGATCATATCAGTCTATTATTCCTCTAATTTTTGGGACCGGTATCAGCAGTGCTGAAAGCAAAAAATTGTCTTTCTTTCCCAGTTTTTAAGCAAAATAAAGGTATACATATGTTTTTCATTTTGATGGACTAACCATGTGAGGAAAGGAAACTCTATATTCCTGTTGCAGTTACATGTACATTGGCTGAAAGGGACAGATCAGGTGTCCCAATAATTAGAAAAATTAGTTTATCATCTTTTGTAAATGAGAAACTGCAACCCAAGAATTATTCACAAATACATGGGCGCTGGGTCCCATATAAGGTATATACTATTTTATCACATAACTGCAGTGTTATGTAGTGACATAAGGATATGACAGATTTTTCATATGTAACTAATTACATAAAAGTTTCAGTACACACTCTGGTAGAAAGTGTGGGAACAATATTAATAAGCCTGGCATATCTCCGTGACAAAGTTAGTGGAGCTTTCTGTTACTACGAAGTTACAGAAATCAGTTCAAATCACATCTTTTTCTTGCTGATCAAGTTCTGGCCACAAAAACATCCAATTCATGAATAATTACAGCCACATCAACACTGTCCAACATAAAATAAATTTTCAGCCCATGCAATCTATTTATGCAAGCCCTTTGCCTTGCACTGATTTCAATCTAAAACAGCAAATGCTGCAAAATCATTGCTCTGTTCTCACCCATAAATAGCAACTTCACGGCCACCATTTTTCACTTAATATAGCCCATCATGTTCCAAAAACCAACCCAGCTGTGAGAAACAATGAACTGCTGCTCGAATTAAAATTTTATGCTGAAACATATGAGACATGTCAGGTGGACAGTTCCACATTCATGTTAACACAGACACCTTCCATGACACAATCATCGTTTTCGGAGCATCGTGGTGATCACAAATGATAGGTGTGAAACCTATGACTTGGTGCAGATGACATATTCGATCTTTTATTAGCTGAATTTGCAATATTTGACCTGTCTAACATAACTTTTCATGTTTAATATCCTTTTTCTTTGCAGATTATTTACCTGTGTGCTGTTATACAACATACATAATTAAAACTGATGGTGTTCTCAGTTTGTTTACATTTGGATTCAATGTCACCAAGCTTTATTATACAGACTTCCTTTTTTTCCCCCATCTTTTAGTTGTCTCAGTTATGCAATAAACAGAATCTTATATTCATGTTCATTTCATATGAAAGTTACAAAACTCGTTGAAAAAATTTTGCGTATGTTGCTTGCTATAGATTACAACATACACAAAACTTCTTCAACTCATTTCATAACTTTCATGTGAAATGAACATGAGTATCAGTCCTCTATATATTAGTCCCAGCTACATGTAGAAGACTGCCTGATCTCAGCAACTAATGGATCACAGACCTGACTTATATGTTTACAATGTGGGTATCAAACCTTGCCCTTCTGTCTTGAAGATGAATTAAGACTCTGGACAAAATATCCCCCCCCCCTCCCCCCAAAAAACTTGTTTTATAACAGGGATATAACAGGCAATAACCTTCACTTCCAATATAGCTAGTTTAAGGATTTTGTTTTCTCTTTGAACATAATAGAAGGCCTCAACAGTCTAAAGGCCATAACACACATAGGGCTTGAAAACAGCCTGAAATTCTCTCGACAGTAAACATACATGTAGCAAAGTAACTGGTAACCCTGGAAACTTTTACAGAGTAAGCAGTAGAACCCTCGCCATTTGGGCTGGGATAGTATTATATAGTCCCTCAGCCAACTTATGTCATGGTCAACTCACAGGTCAGATTATTCCAGCATCTCCATAGTTATAAGGGCATCATACATTACTCTCTCTGTTATGCTGAACTAAGGGCAAAACCAATAGCCATACACAGGATATTAATTTCATTATTTACTCACCAAACATGGCTGGCATCAGCAGATAATACATTTAGGGCCGTCCATACAGCAAGCCTGTTCAAATTGCAAAATCCCCCCTCTGCCCGGTATGTATCTTTTAGAAACTGCACATCTACGATCAAAGGAATACAGCCAATACCATATAGGTGGGGCACAGGGAAATTTAAATGGCTTTAATTTCTACCATTTGCCAATGAAATGGTAGAGGACATTTCAATGCCGAAAAGAGTAAGCGGCAGCTTGGATTGAATTGCTACAGATTTATCAATGATTTAATATTAAATCCACCTCATGAGTTTATCATAATAAGGTCACATTTGACCTTACAAATGCTCTGCCAATCAGGCGGAAACTGCGACTTCTCTAATTTACGATCACCTCTTTATCAATAAGCACTCCATATTCTCACTTTGTTCCAATGATACTGACAAGTCTGTTGCCAACTCTCCAGTGACACCTACTCTATTCCAGATGTTGCTATACAATGTACAACCAATATTGGTAATGCTCCTTGTACTGTAATGGACACACAATTACCCTCTCCCCCACGAATATATACACTATATGGACAGTCCACAGAGTGCCAAGTGTTGGTGATTGCTGTTTTTGTTTAACTCTCCAAATGGCTCCTGAATAAAAACAAACTTTTTCAAGCGTACAACCTACAGAAGCACTAGCAAGGCTTTACTATATTCCCAGCCTCTCATTACCAGCTGTCCCAGTACCTTGGTCTGACAGACAGATGAGCAAGGCCCTTGTCTGTTACAGGTACTTATTAACCATGCATTCGTGACAACTTTACCTGTCTCCATTGACAAAGGCCACGGGCACTGCATAGTTAGACAACATCTTCTCCAAGTACTTGATCATTGTGACAATGCTGCAAAATACAATACAACTAGTAGATACCATTATATCTACTGGACTTAAGTTGTGTCCAAATTTAATAAGATCAGTGTCAGTAGTCTCACTGCCACAGTACAATAACATATCCTTATTTCGTCCCCACACTGTATATGTACTATCTGATTACTCAGAGAGTATGCAGATCTGACACAATCTCATGGCCAACACTCAACATGTATCAACATTCACTTGTTTTACTGCTGTACTCAATAATATTCAAATCATAAGAAAACAGTAAGGTTTGTATCTTGGCAGGAAAACAAGAAACCACAAATATGACAAAGCAAACTACCAACCATAGACAGGTACTGACAACAGCTACATAAAATACTCAAAACATCTTTGATAATATCAATAAAAATTTTAAAGAACAATGTTAAGGAACAAATTATTATAATTTGTTTGTCATACATTATATCTTCAAACCACACATATTTTCTTCGTGATGTAACAATTACCACATATAACATCAGCCTGGCTGGCCAATAAATAATCAAATACAGTTCACAACTGTACCTTCCCCAGGTCAGACAATAATGTTGTTTAAATGCCAGGAAGTCAGCTGTTCCATCACGAGTTCGTCCATGTTGAATTGCAAACCTGTGAGTGACAGATTTGCCAACATCACCTGTGGACGGTGTGGTAGGAGGTGGCTGCAAATCAACAAAACTGAAATCAAGTTCAACATCCTATTCGTTAAACAAGCAATACATTCCCAAATGAAGATACCCTTAAACTTGCCAACATTTGTATATAAATCAGTGCATATTAAATCAGCCTTGTCACAGCCATCATAGTGCAGCAGATGCATCATCCCTGCCAGTGAGAAAACATTTGTCTGCAAATGATTAATAAACTTCATTTAAGATATGCAATTACTGCTTCTATCTATCTTTTTCACACATATTTTGTAAATAATGCCTCTAGATTATATGATGTAAGACAAATAACACCGATTAATCATTTCTTCTCACTGATTTGTTACATAGAAGTTTTATCTCTTGTTTATCCTCTGGAATATGTATAATAGTGTCACGCTTGTAATGCCAGTTTTCTGGGGCGATAATATGATCTCTGTATATTAAAGTTATATGTATACACTGTAAGACTTAATATTACACAAACCAAATTTAATATTTTACTATCAAAACACGGAAACGCAACTTCGTCATTTCTTATATCAACACATAAGCATGCACAAATGTTAACACAAGGGTAACTATTACAAAGCACATAGAGAAAGATTAAATGTTATTGGCGAAAACAAAACAACACAAACAAGAAAGCAAAAAGAGATTGCAAAAATGTGAGTCCCCCCTCTAGAAAAATAGAAATATAGCACAATCAGGCATTGCACGGTTTTAATATATTTTTTAAGAGACTAAGTGCACTTGTGTGCAAATACACAACCTGCATAAGATGCAAACTTTAAACAAAGAAAGACATACTTCAAAGAGGCATGGATTCAATGACTACATGGTCAAATGCGTGGAAGGAAGAACAGTAGGGGCAGGTTACAATGTGTACCACTCTGTTCACTGTTGTAAAGCTCCAGTTAGGATGTTGTCCTTTCCCGCCCTTTTGCTAGATTAGTGTGTTACATTTCACAACTTTAAGGATAAAATTCATAACTAGTTAATAATATTAGGTAGGGATGTTACATATGAGTGTGTTCCTCCTATCATATACTTTAACTTGGTCACTGCTATTTTATAGCTTGGTGAATAGCCTGGAAGTTATGACAGATTTAAAATAGAATTAAATATGACTGAGTGGTTTCCTAAGGATTAAATGAGTGTAGTTAGCAAAGTAGACATAGTAGAATTTTCATATTTAACATGCTTGTAGAGTATACCTGGGCAATTCAGTAGTGGTTAAAAGTTGTTAGATGTATACATTGTAGTCTCTGTAAATGCAGTGTTTTTGATGTTTTAAAAACACAAATCCTAGTTGTGCTGATTGAAATTAATTGTCTTCTGTGAGGTCCACGCCGGGGCAATAAAATCCCTGCCCTAATGTGTGCTGGCGGTCAGTCTTGCAGTCAGTCTTGCAGTCAGTAATGTAGTCAGTCTTGTAGTTTGAGTCTTGAAGGCAGAGTCATCAGGAGGTACACTTACAGAGTTATGGCATTTTGTCTCCAGTCAGTACTGAATGCCAAGAATACAAAAAGATGTCTCCACATCTGTGTTGTGTTCCTTTTCTGTCGGCCCTACCAAGCTAGCCTCCCCAAAGTTTAGATAACTGGTGGTCAACAAACACCAACAACCAGCATGGTTACGTCATGCTGGTGAACACTAAGTCAAAGGATGAATTGTGTCTGCACACAAAAACATGACAGCAATATACACAAGGGCAGACAAGGTTTAAAGTAGATCGAAATGTGAAAGAATAACCTGACACTGCACAAGTTCAGGTCATCTTGCACACTTTGTGAGAATCCTGTGCCTTATATTTGCCGGGAAATGTTCTGAACAAAGTTGAGAAATATGCACTAGGGCACACAACTCCTAAAATAGATAAAAAGGCATAAAAATAACCTGACAGTGCACAACTTCCAGTCATATTGCACACATTGTGTGAGTTTGAGAATCCTTGCCTAATAGTTGCCAAGATATGCTTTGCATAAAGTTGAAAAATATGGTCGTTGGCTGATAAGTCCTAAAATAGATCAGAACAAGAAAAAATAACCTGACAGTGCACAGCTTCAGGTCATGTTGCACACTTTGTGTGAATTTGAGAATCCTATGCCAAATAGTTGCCAAAATATGCTCTGCACAAAGTTGAAAAAAAGGTGAATGGCACATAACTCCTAAAACAGATGGAAACGCAAAAAAAATAACCTGACAGTGCACAACTTCAGGTCATGTTGCACACTTTGAGTGAGTTTCAGAATCCTATACGTAATAGTTGCTGGGATATGCTCTGCAAAAAGTTGAGAGGGATGGACACACGAATCTCATAAAGAGGGGGGACATAATAAATAAATAAAGCAACAAACTGAGTAAATGCACATTATATAAACATACATGAGCCCAAAATTAAGAACAGTACACCATGTACATGCCCATCTCCACCCTTCTGTCATGAAATCCATAAACCACATCATGCTTAAACCCCACTGATATTATGGATAAGCACATTATGCAGGTATACATACTGTAGGAGACACAACTCTTTTGGTCAAACTAGGCTAACCCTGCAGTTTGTGATAATAATTTTGAATGTTGCCAACCACATTGCTCTAGCATTAACAGCTTTTGATGTAAGTGAAATTACGTGAACATATTACAAATAAATGCACGGAAAGGCACTGTAGCTGACAACAAACTGCTCTAGCATCTGAAAAGTTTAAGCGGGAAATGAAAGTATAACATCACCACATTACATATGAACGCACTGGTAGGCACTGATAAGCTGACGACAAGCACCCTCTGCCATGGTCGCTTTTATCTGCTCGATATGTTGTATCAGTCACATCGGTAGTCAATAATCTAAAGACCGTAAAACTCCTTCCACCCTTTCAAAAAGGGGACGTCACACTTCTAGGCAGATTTATGCTCAGAAAGCATTAAGCATCACCACAGAAAACAATGCATTTGGACCCTGCTGTGTAGCCTGTCCATGTCTCACACTGTATAATTGCAACCAGAAGCCAGCTTGGTCCAACCCGTGGCCAACAGATCAAGAGCAGTCAGAACCCCTATGCTGTTGAATTTCCAGAATTGTGTCCCAATATACTTCCATGATCACATGGACATGTACATATCCATATAGGTAACTTGCACACAACGTCACATCCCAATGTAATTTTTTTTTTCGTCTGCCATATTGGAAGGTAGAACAGTACATGTATTTTGCTGTAACATACATTACATATTTACCAGTCAGACTTTTGTAAATTCCACAAACAATTCTTGTGTTATTGTATGCTGTAATATATAGAGGCCAATTGAAGGACCAATTATGTACCAGGGTTGGAAAAACAAAGTGAACATTTTTAATATATATGGAATGCACAGTATATGAGACCTTCCAGTGTTGTGGCAGCATTATCAGGATTAAACCGTATCGCAGCATGCATACCTGACTTCTTCGCAGAAGTTACCTACATGTACATGCAGCTTTGACTTTGCAAAACTTGCAATGGACAAGGCATGACAAAATATTATGTCATAAATAATACAAAAGATGGAGATATATGTAAGCTGTGTTAACCTGTTTAATCTCTGGTAGCCATGGAATCTGTGGGGACAATGGTTAAAAAGTCAAAGGTCACTCACAAACATTAGTATTAGGTATACGGACAACAGTGATGAACAAAGCTGAATTAACAGAGAGAAATACTGAGCAAATTGTTATGCTTATCGTAAGGCTATAACACAATCATATATAGCTCAGTTGGACAAGACTGGTGTCAAACAAAAATTAGTATTAACATCTGAGAAATTCAAAATAATGTTCAGTTTTCTACAAGGTGTTCATGAGAATCTAGTCAGGGGTAAACATCAAGAATGGAACAATGATGATGAACAGTGATTTAATGGGTTCAGGACAGATTTAATCATTACCTCCACATCAAGAGATTGTCCTTCGTGACTCTGTAATTTCAGGGGTACTTTGTCACAATATAATGATGTAACCAACAAACTTGACTTTGACATTCACCATAATTACTCATTTAATTGCAAACAATAGGGTACATGTATGTGTGCAAATATGTGTTCAAATATGCTAATGCACATGTAAACAAGATTTTTTTTTATGCTCACGACAGACACTCAATCATTTAAGGCCAATCAGTAGAAAGTAGTAGAATGAATGGGGTACCAAACTGAAATACAATACATAATACATATGTATGTCACACAATGTAAACGTTATTCAAAACCAATCTTCCATGGATGGGAATTACTCTAATTTAAACAGGAGTTCTGAAACCTCAGTGACATATTGATACATTTGTGATTGGAGGGTACATAACATGCAATACCAATATATTTACATTTAATATTAAAGATACACCAGATCATCCTAAAATAAATAACACCCTACAAGTTTCATGACTGATTGATCAAAATTATTTTCACAGTTACGTCCCCTTTTACATGCAGATATTCATTTTTCGCAATTGAGAGTGTGTTGTGACCTATCTTAAATTTGTTGCACCGGAAAGAAAAATTCTGTAAAAAAAAAAGAAAAAACCCAACAAAGTTACAGTTGTTTGTAAGGCTTCAAATCATTCTCTTTTACCACAAATTGGCCAATACTTCCCCTGGTCTTCTTTAAATTTTTGCAGATTTATACCTGGAGGAAGTCATCATCACAAAATTAAGTTTAATCACATTACATGGACAAGTGGTATATTTATGCGGTGTTATTAGTAAAATTATTTGTTTAATTTTTTAACAGAAATATATGAAGCTTAAATATATACAAACACAAGTTTGGACCTTGTGTTGGGATAGAATTCATGCTGCATTTTTTGTGCATATACCAGAAAAACTGTGCATGTAGTAGAAAAATTTGTACAGCGCCTCTGAAGTCGCTTCTGCTAGGATTTTTGGAAGCAGAAGTCTGTGGAGCGCCTCTGAAGCAGGACAAAAACTGTCTAATTGCTTCTGTTGAAGCACCTTTAAAGCCCCTCCTGCTAGCGGCACAGAAGCAGAAAATATTTCTAAGTTTGTGAACCACCTCTGAAGCCCCTTTTGCTAGCAGCACAGAAGCAGAAAAATTGTCTCAGTTTGTAAGGTGTCCCTGAAGTCCCCACTGCTCCCAGGCCTTTCACCTGAAGTGCCCAGGAAGTGCTCTGTAAGCACCAGGATTTCAGGAAGCATTCCAAGCCTGTTGGAATCGCCTTTGAAGCCCCTGTGGAGTGCATCTGAAGTAAGAGGCTTCAGTTGGAGCAGGTGCTCCTTTTCTGCATGGGCTATGGCATGCTTCTTGTACTATAAACCCATGATGCTTTGATAATATTTAACAATATCATAAAGAGGTTATTACAGAAAGAGCAAGGATCAACTGAGGTTGAATTCAGTTGGGTCATTGATCTGGCATGCCTGGCGGATATGCATGTGTGGTTGTCCCACATACATTTACAACTTACAGACAATGCATACCACGCATCTTTACCAGGGAATTTAGCATGGCAAGAACATTATGCTTCATGCAGTACAACAGATAAAAACATGCACATATACATTACATCTGCACAAACACACAAAAGCATAACAGGGACATAACTCTGGTTTTTTTTTTTTTTTTTTTTTATGCCTTCTAGCTCATTTAAACTAGACAATTAAAGCTGTCCTTACAGCAATGCCGGTCAACAAACATAAATGCTTTGAATACTGTCACAAAGAAAAAACATTCTATAATACATAACTGCCGGGAACGGAAATTTTCTTCTGGGCATCGCCCCTGGACGCCTTCTATGTGTAAATTGCATTGGTAATGGTAAGAGTACTAACAAAAAAAAGAATGCATAAAAAACATTATCAAATTAAACACTTTTTATGACGTCATAATTTTGACCAATGGTGAGCTTCCAAAGCGTTCAATGCATGTCCAAGATTTTTTCAAACTTATTGTAACTGGGATCACTCTACAAGAACATAAAATTTCAAAAGAATCCGTTTGTTGATCAAAATCCAAAATGGCCATCATGTCACGGGATCAAAGTTTAAAAAAAACAGCCAAAATTTGCCTCGTAAGCTTGTTCCTAAAATCACCACATTTCAACTAAATCCAATAAAACTTTTCCTTTCACAGCATTTAAAGCTTTCAAAAAAACACAAGAATAGTAATAATAATTATCCGAATGATTTTAATAGTGTCCTAGTACAAACTGCTTGGCCATCTAATAAAAAGACATTTTGCGCACATTTCGCCATGGCACATGTATAGTAGTACACAGTCACCTCCAAACTCTAGGTCAATTGCTCAAGCTTACATTTCTATTTCTGAAGTTGGGTAATTTCATTTAAACATTTCTAACAAGAAAACTATTGATGGTAGTTAAAATTCATTGGCACACACCAGAATACTACATGTTTTGGGCTACAATTTGGTGTAAGTCTCAGATTTCTAGCTTTCCTAGTTCTCGAGTTACAGCCCTTTGAAATTATGTAACTGAAAAAAGTTGTTTGACCATATTTCACAACGTTACAAAGATAGGCAAAATCCAAAAGCAGATTTGGGATCAGCATTGCCAAATACACCAGAATACATCAAAATATTATCAAAATTAGATACTTTTTATGACATTTTCAGCTTTTGCATCTCCACAGAGCGGTTGCTGAACACTGTAAGGTTTGTACCAGTAGTTGTCCAGAACAGCAATGCTGGTATTTTGAGCACTATTCGCGAATCAATGCATTGTATATACAGCTTACATGTCTGTATACATGTGTTAAATATAGCAAATCAGCTACTTGACAATGTTTGAAGCCCTACAAGAGTTGTATTCATTTACACAGTTTCAAACGTTTACACAGACATTTAGTACGTGCTGGTTAAATTCCTCTTCGGTTGTTTGTTGGAAGGTCTGTCAGCAGATTGCTGACGGTCATGGATTTACCCTAAGCTCTGCCCAGTTTCCTCCCAACATAATGCTGGCCATGGTCATATAAGTGAAATATTCTTGAGTATGGCGTAAAACACCAATCAAATGAATAAATAAATAAATAAACATTTTGTGCACATACTGCCCTATGCATGTAGCTGTGCCGTAAGTGTGTACTTCCAAATTTCCCAAACATAGTTAAGTGGCATTTGGTTGAACAGCCACAAGTTTTGTACATAACAACACAGCTCTAGATTCTACACACAATGAGTACATGTATAGCTCTTTGCACATATGACTGGAGTTTTACAGTTCAAACAGTTTACTGGCACACAGCTTCAAACAAATCCAGATGTGACTTGATTTTAATTTGTGATAAAACTGTACATCCAAAAAGAGAAACACTGCTAGATTTGCGATGAGAACATCACACTGCCAAGATGGGCAGCCTGTCCCATTTAGCCCAAACGTTTCACATAAATGGTTGAATACTTTGTACATTTTAATGTTGTTGTTACATTTACAATGCAGAGTAATCAGTAAAATTTACAAGAAAATTTGCAATCAGGATTGCTACTTTTATGTGTAGGTTTAAAATACCACTCTTAAATTACAACACGGATATTGTGATCTTCCTGAAAGTCTTTGGTGAGGACAGGTGTGTCTCTTTCTGTAGAGAGTGAAACTGCTTTACAAAATTGCGTACCCTTGACTATGTGCTTTTCTGGCAGATACATGTCAACGTCAGCTTCACACTTACAACGGTTTTCTGTCACGTGAGCTCCAAATCTGCGATATTTTAGAAATTCATTGGTAATTTACGACAAAATTTTGTGATCAGGAGGTTAGGGTCCATCTCATACGGTACTATTAGTGTCGGATTTCAACAGTTTGTGATCACATGACTAGCCTGTAAATTAGTTTATTTCTGCAATATTTAAGATATCAACCCCGTTTTTCTGAATTTCGAGGCATATCTGTCATTGAATTTTTAGCTCAACCAGACAAGTGCTTTTTAGGAAAACAATGTTCTCCAAAAATTGCTTACAACCAAAATTTGAGCCCCTATAGTGCTGAAACTATGACTTCATAGCAACTTGCAAAAGACACTGTTGTTTAGAAAATAGATTAAACTTTCTTACTATACCAGTCACAATTTTCTGATGCCAGCAGTATTCTGTTAGTGCGTCTCCGCAAAAATGCCTTTTTTACAATTTTCTTTAGTCAACTTTAGTCGAAAATTGCCGCAAAACTATTGTAAATCCCCCCAAAATGACAGCAGATTCGTGATCGGAATCTTCAACTTTACCAACTTCAGTTCTTTCTGTGTTCAACTTCAAATATTTTTGGTCACGTCAAAACATGCAAAGCAGCAAACTTCCACAAGCTATGAGCTTGGAAGCCTAATTAAAATTGCAAGCAATGTTTCCTGGGGTTCACATTATTGTTGTCCGCTCTTAATATCATTTTATCATGATCAACTTAAGCCACACATATTTTTAAATACATAATTACTTTGCGAAATCATACACAGATAGCAATGACAACAAGGCTGTTACATGATCATATGTTTATCAAGTTATTTTCTTTGGACGGTTTGCAAGGATATTTATTGACGTTACAAACAAGGACAAGGTAACAAACCTAGATTCAGAACTACCAGCCCAAAATACATCAAGGTTATATCAAAAATCAAAACTTTTTGTAATGTCATCTATTCAACCAATGGCAAAATTTTAAAATTTCAATGGATTTTAATGCCTTTCTTAGGCTAAATGTAGCAAAAACTGGTGAACATGAATATCCAATTCTAGAAGAATCTGGTTCTTGAGAAAAATATGTTTAAAGGCTTTACTTAAAATGAAAGATGGTTGCAAAACTAAATAACCTAAAAAAGCAAAGTATAACACACTATATATTCACATCTGCAAAACTATCTGTGCTGATTTTCAGGTCAATCAGTTTGACAGTTTCCCTTGTAGCTCGCTCATAATGCAACATACATACTATTAAAATTATTTCCAAACTATATGTTAAATACAAAGGCTTACAATTCTATTTCTAAAACAGGGTAGTGTCATGCACTTGTAAAGCCATTGTTTCACAGTGATGATAGAAATGCACGTGTCATTTTGTTGTTTTCCATTAGCCAAAGGGTCAACCAATCTTTTGATACAGAAGAACATTAATCGCATGTGTACAAATCACCACAGTGAAAACCACTGAGTTCTTTGTGTATGTTACAAACACAATGGTCATGAGAAATGCAAGGTAGCTTGTCAGTTAGAGTAGTCAGAAAATGATGATCCTTACCAAAAGGCAGTTGAATAGCAGTAGATCTCAGTAGATTTCCAGCTGATGAAAGCAGCTGATTTCCAGTCAGAAGGCCACTAAAGAAACAGCTGCCATACAGTAGAACTGCTATTCTACTGGCCAGAAACAGTAGATATATAAGCAGCGGTGAATCTCCTCGGAGAAATAGCTCAGGGCAGCTGAATAGCAGCCATTCCCACTGTGTAAATTAGGCTGCCTTTCTACTGCTCAGAAAGCAGAAGAGCAGTATTATGGGGCAGCGGAAGAGTAGTAGTATGGGGCAGCGGAAGAGCAGTAGTATGGGGCAGCGGAAGAGCAGTAGTATCAGGCAGCGGAAGAGCAGTAGTATGGGGTAGCGGAAGAGCAGTAGTATGGGGCAGCAGAAGAGCAGCAGAATGGGGCAGCGGAAGAGCAGTAGCATGGACAGTTGAAGAGTAGTAGTATCAGGCAGCGGAAGAACAGTATTATGGGGCAGCGGAAGAGCAGTAGTACACAGCAGCGGAAGAGCAGAAGCATGGACAGTTGAATAGCAGTAGTATGGGGCAGCGGAAGAGTTGTAGAAGGATGACCAGAAATAATATGTACCTGTTTTCTTTAGCATGAGGTCAACGTGAAAAAGTCAACAAAAAAACAAGCTACATTTTTGAATAACTGTCTGATTAACTGAATTTGAACTTTTGGACTGGTCTTCAGTAATACATAAGTCATATCACACTGGGATTGCACTTCAAAAAAATACATAATCAAAATCATTATTTTCAGACTTCCTTGTTTCTACTGCTCTAATTGTGATTTAGTATCCTTTAGAATACTCATAAATCAAATCTTGTTAAACCCTCCTCTGTCAGTCAGAATGTCCTCCGATGTCTACACTTTCTGAAAAATGCCTTGTAATACAAGCAAAATCAGAGTAATCAATAGCAGATTGACCATATATAGCTGATATTGCAAACAAATATGGGTGCAAAATGATATGGGCTAGCAGACCAGAGTTAGTTTCAAGCCCTGCACTAAAGAAATATATTTTAACATACTGACCACCTGAATCTGCTCTCTTTGAGTAAAACATGTCATACGTTCATACAATTTATTTACAAGCAAGCAGATAATTCATTATGTAATTAATACTGAATAGGCTATTTAATTTCAGTATTATGCATGCATATTTAATTAAATGCCAAAACATGCAAAATGACCAAAAAAATGCAGTATTTGTTTAAGTTGATTTGGAACAAAAAAACCTGAAGTTACTCTCTGTTGAATGTCCTATCTCCGCAACATTATGTGGCCATTCCCAGTAGCTATACAGGAAGAGGGTGGGTGAGTTATGGGTGGGTTCAATTTGATCTTGTCTGCCCTGGATGTCAGCTAGGCTGGTCATCTTGCCTAGTACAGTATAACAGCCCAAACATCACTTGTTTCTCAGGCAAATTTATCCTCTAAAAGAACATAGTCACGTCAGACTTCACCACTAATGAAAATGCAGAAATGAAAGTAGGAATGTATGGACAATAAATGCTAATAATTCAGAATGAAGTCATCCCTTTAAGGTACATGTAGTCGAAACTACCAAAATACATATTTTGTGCCAGACGGTTATCACCATGCAAATACATGTACCTCACATGTACATGGAGAAAAGAAATCTAAACTGTAACCCATCTAAGAGTACATTATAGTAAATCATTCATTATCACTGATGTACTATACAGCGTACAAGCCATTTAATATGAAATGGAGGCAGGCAGGTTTCTGTTCTGTGTGTTAAACTGTAAGGTACCTTGTATCAAACATGCCTATCATTTAGTAAAATACATGTAAATGTACAAGTACTCACCACAGACTTCCCATCCTTTGATTACTGGTTCAGTATTAACACAAATCAGTTCGACAGACATTATATACGTTAAGTAGAATCTTTCAAGTTCAGTCACAAAGAAATCAGATGTTCCTCCAAGGACTGACTGGCTGTAACTGAGGGGCATGTCCTGTAGGTCTCTTCTCCAAATAACTTGATACAGCCATGGACATTAGGGTGATGGGTAATAAATTTAATGACTGAACACCCTTTCTCAGTCCCTCAGCCCATGTGGATAGGTCAAAACTAGCATACTATGACATCTTAATGTTCTTGCTTTTTTCCAGCTTTGACAATATGACACTGACTACACTGTTATGTTAAAATAATCTTTTGGAATCAATTTCAATACTTAGTAAACATTTAGAGAAATAAGAAAATTCTTTTAGTTAGTTACATGTATATTGTGAGACCCGACATTTGTGATTCAACTTCTATCCCTATTAATGTGGCCATCTTACTGGAATTCCTATTTCTGAGTTGACTTATTTCAGGGGTGTAAAGTGATTATATAAGGCCACAATGGGATGTTAATGTGAGGAAATGATAGAGATAAAGCCGCTGAAATGCCTGTCATTGTAAAATAGTTTGAGACCTAACAGCTGAAATGCAGCCATGCCAAGATGAAGCTCTTTGGAGGAAAAGATGCAGCAGCTGACATTCAGTGTTTGTGATATTGTTGGGGGAAGGCAGCTGAGATGCAGCGTGACTGTAAACTGGTGGTTTTGAGGTACAGCTGTAGCAGGAAAAGCCTAAGTCAAAGCAACTACAAAGCAATAGTTCTGCTCCCCATACAGTTTTATAGGAGTTGAAGAGCAAGATTCAATTGCCCGAGCAGCAGAAGTGTGCTGCTGGACAGCTGAAATCCAGCTATGGCTGCTAATCAGCTGCACTTTGTCAGTTGATTAGCAGCTGAATGGAGCTGTATAGAAGCAATGCTGCTCTGAGCAGCATCTGCTGCCATTTGGTAAGGGGAGGCATGGACA
Organism: Acanthopleura granulata; assembly: GCA_016165875.1. Classification (NCBI taxonomy): domain Eukaryota; kingdom Metazoa; phylum Mollusca; class Polyplacophora; order Chitonida; family Chitonidae; genus Acanthopleura; species Acanthopleura granulata. Next base: position 28,615,203 of record JABBOT010000005.1, on the reverse strand, counting down.
TAAATCCGCTGGCTGTTTGATAGACCTATATCGGCAACTGAAGGGTATCAGCAATTTCTTTATATAGGTGAGATATGGACGTCCTTGAAGTCATTAAGCACATACATGTTTGCTAACATCTTTAATTAAAATATGCTTTGAAAATGTCCACCGTAGCACTTCAATCATTATTTCCCTTTGAATCATTGGAAAAATAGGCCAAAAAATAATGAAGGCCATAGTTATGACCAGGGTAACACAGGCCCTTTGTTATGGTTCACTGAGCTTATTGACTGGTAATACTTATCCACGCACATGTACCTCATTCTCCCACCCCATCCCACCTTTACCTGATACCCAGCCACTGGCCTAGACCTGTATTAGGGATGCCTGAGAGTGAAGCCAATCTAGTATATGTGTTGTGTTTTTATTTTAACATAAAGGTCTTTATAACTAGTAAAGTTTGTGCCTCTCAGTGATGATCTATATACCATTTTGTTGTCTTGAAACAAGCTTTTAAATGATGTAAATTAAGTGAAGGTTAGAAACTATGTACAATATATTAGCAGCTCAAAGAGGTGAAAAACTACTAGGAAGGCTGGTCATTTGTGCCTTTAGTTGGCTTTAACTATTTGACCTTTGATTGAGTATTGTTTATTTTAATCAGTTCTAATAGCTTGTTTTTTCTGCATATTGTGATATGTATAGTTACCATGGTGAAGTTACACATTGTTTTATAAATCAACCTGAAACCTGTTAAAGTAAACCAACTAGGCTTGTCCAGCTGTAGGCTAGTAGCTTATCAACACAATGCTCTCATTGAGGTCTGTGCTCTCAGAATATAAAGGGTAGCCTGTGAGCCGCCAGGGCAGACCCTGATACACCACTGAGATGATGTCATGCTGATGTAAGTAGATTATGTTCAACAAGGAATGGTCTCTACACACTGGTGTTTGCCTTTTTTATTCCCTGAGGTTAACTACCTTGTAAACCTTGAGATGACTCAAAGAACCGGGTAACAGCAGCATGAAATGGCCCTTCAGACGGTGCTTACTTTGTTTAAATGTGGTATGTTCTTGTAACTTTTCTCGAAGCTATATACCAACTTTCAATACAACTGTGAAACTGTGAAAGACTAAACAGGTTAAACATGGCAATTATTTTGTAACCAGAGTCTCTGAGCAGACAGAAGCTCTACTGGTTGGGACAAACTTATCAGGCAGTCAATTACAAAATTATGTATGTTGGTGTTTATCTACTCTATGACTATGTGTATAACTAATTTCACTGAAATTGAACATAAACATGCACTGATAAACTGAAGGAAGATACAGACAAACAGAAGACATTCAATTGTGATAAATGAAACTACCAATTATGTATGATTGCTACTTGTACCTAGTTTAAATGAAATGATACAAACTGCTGAAGAAGCATTTTGACACAACTATTGCCAAAAGCTGGGAAGACAGACAGTAATACAATGGACAGACAAAATTGAAAATCAATAATATGAAATATGTATCATAATGAAGTTTATATTTGTGCCAGGTTTCACTGAAATCAGATTTAACCTTTTAGAGGAGTAGCATTTCGAAAAAAAATCATACATCTTGAATAAACATACTGGCAAAACAGACCATCAAAAATGAATATCAATACACAGGAATTACAGTATGTATCTTGATGTAGTCTACAGTTGTACCAATTAAGATTTACTGAAATTGGATAAAACTGTAACAGTAGTAAGAACTTTGAAAGAAGTGTTAACAAGTACTGGATGAACAGAAGGTATACATTCTGGAGGCATAAATGACACCTATTTCCTAAGTTCACAAACTCACAACTCCTCAACTTTCTCAATTGTTCATCTACTCTACATAACTTTTTGTTATAAACTTTTATCAGGCTCCCATGCCCTAGTTAATGCAACCAAACACAAATGCCAAACATTCTAGGGTACAGTAGGACTTTTCATACCTTCAACAACAACAGAGTTCAAACTCAAAACTCCCCTACAGAAAATCAATTCTATATGAATGATGTATCCTGATGAAGTCTACACTTGAACCAACTACATGCATAGAAGTAGCACTTAGAAAGAAAAGTTAACACATGAAGGATGGACAATGGACAACTTGCTGTACATATAAGACCTTTCGGTCCTTGACTAGTAGAGCTAAAAACAGATCAAAACATGAACTTGATCTTAAGCTTTCATGGTTATGCTAAAAGCATCACTATAACACTTACAAAATTTTTCATCTTTACAAATGGCTGAAAACTGACACATGAGTTCATACTAAGTTTTGAAACAATTCTGAGTCAGCATGAGACAGAAAATAGATACGTTGGTAAGCAGCAGGAAACCCAATAGTCTATCTGAAGAGATTTTAGAACAGAAACCAAATTAACGAATTTATGATAATTCTATAAATTAAAGAAAGCTAAAGGTTCACCAAAAACTAGTACAAGTGAACTCACCACAGGTTGCAATGGGATGTCAAAAGTTTTCAATGTTGCTGACGTCTTGGAGGTTTTAGAGGAGCGATTAGTTCTGCCTGACATGGCCCTGGTTTCAGGAGTGGGGGTAAGACGAGATGGCACTACTGGCATCCTTACAATGTCTCCATAATCTTCCTTTTGGCCAGGTTTAGCGCTCACATCCAACTTCACACCTGCCAGATTGTTAGCCATGTCTATAAAATACACAAAACTGAATGCACTCAGTTTTCGGTTACATATGAAATACCTGATTGGCTGAATTTATAAGAAAGGTTAAGGAGACTTAACTATACCAGAGAATTATCAAATGTTTTGGTTTAATCACTTCAATCTGAACTTTTCCTATATTTCCTACAATAACCGACTTCTTCACTTTCAGAAAATGTAACACTCAACTAGTGTCTTGCAATTTTCTTATAAGTGTCAATTTTCCTCATAGTTGCATTTCGACCAAAACTACATAAGATAATGTATGCATGAAAAGTAATGAGCAATACTATATATGGATGTAGAATACCACTTGGCAAAGTTTGTGCATACATTGTTGGCAAAAGCAATCATGGCAACACAGAAAGACTGAGCATATTTAACGATTATGTGTGTCACATTGGCAACATATTTGCAACATTCACATCTCATGTTCTAGAAAGTTCAAAAAAATGAATAGCTCACCCAAAAACTGAATATTTACAAGTTTATGTATATTGTAGAAAAGTTCAGATAGACGCGATATTCCGACAAAATTTCATTCATGTATATTTATATATAAAGTTTTTTTTTTTTCAATTCTAGGCATACACATGTCACGATTTACAAATTCTGCAGTATAGTTTCTTTAATCAACAGAAAGTTGAGCTTTGTATACATACATGTAATGCATGAGCCTACTGACATACAACAAGATATATTGACACATAAGATATATATTTACACATATAACAAATGTAACAAACAAACTGAATACAGGTATAAACATTGTAACATGTAATTATGTTACAGCTTAACTCAGTCATGCATTGTGGAATATAAGCCAGTGTCAAAGGCAAACTGTAAACAAATTAAAGAATATACCTGTGTTCAAACTATCTTGACTTGATTTAAGCATAGCAATTGAAGTGTTCCACGTTCTCTCATAACTTAATTAAGGCATATCATTCAGAATTCAGAAAACATGGTCAATGAGTTTATGAAACACTGTATCCATAGAAAGAGCAGAACATGACAAGCCTGAGTTGTCTGTGCTTCCACTGTGCATGAATAAAAAGAATCCAATGCAACAATTTTCTAATGGAGCCTTGAATGGACAAAATATGTTGTCCAGGAATTCAATGTTCAGACACACTTATAGGAGCACATTGTTGGGTGGACAGGGGCAGTTGAGTTATTCACTTCCTGTACAAAGCACTCCCACATGGTAATTAACTTTTGCGCCAATCAAAATACCTGTACCAGAATGTATACAATGTAAATTTACCACATAATCTTATCATGCAGATTGAATCAATCTATCATGTCATGTTATGCTTATAGGTTTGGTTAGCACTTTATACTGCAGCAATAACTATCCATCAAGTATAACCCATCAATTCATAATAACTACGTGTGTATGTGTATTTCATATAAATCCATGTACAACTATTTCCATTTGTGATCCCGCTACAGATTATAAAAATCTACACGTACACGATAGTACAGAGAGGATACCCACATGTAGGAATCTATTTGAAAGGCTTTATGATTAGGTTGAACATTCATGAGTGGTACAAACCTGTAATTGGCTGAAATCTTTTAAACTCTTTCTCCTGTGGCTCATGAAGCTTGACCAGTTTGTGTCCCACAGGTGAGGGGTCCAGGGTCAACTCGGCTGCAGGGGGGATTAACCCACGCTCTAGCAGGCTTAAGATGCCTCGTCTGGCATCTTCCTCACTGATTGGGGGAGGTTCCAGCTGCACAGTAATTAGGACCAAATCACACTTCATAGTATGTAGGCCTATGTATAGTCACTCCCAAACAAATGTAAAATAATGATGAAAGAACAATGAATGTCACTCATGACTTTTTGCCCAGGCATAAAATATGCATTTTCGTGGTTGTTAATCGGGAGAAAACATAAAAATGAAATGAATTTCAGATAAAAGAGTGCAAGAAGTTAGTTAGTTTAAATTGTAAACCTGATGGTTAAACAACTGATTGTGCAAAGTTGAAATGAAAAACCAGAGCTCATCTACATCCCTAGATTTACATATCACCTAAGTTTGGTAAACTCTGATTCCAAACATCAAGAGATATTATGTTTACAAGCCTACATTAAATCACAACAGTGATCTTTAAAAAAGGTGAAGGTCACTGAAAACCAATAGGGTGGTTCCTTGTGTCAAAATGTAGGTGTGATGTAAGTTTCACAAACTTGAGCTAAACCATTCCCGACATAAATGTAGAGTGTTTACAAGGATATGGACAGACAGACGGACGGACATTGCATGCTTTGACAATAATCCTTGGCCAATATTGGTCATATACATGTATGTCCAAAACATGTCACTGCGTTGCCATAGCAAGTAATCACAAAAAAATTATGCAGGCTATATGTGGAATAGGCCCTCTGTCGTAAAGACAGATGTGTATCATCAATTTCAGCTGGTATTTAATGTTAAACCTATAGGTCAGTTAATACAAACTAGAAAGCAATCACAGGTTGCAAAAATGAACGTCCCAACTCCCCTGCAGGAAAACAGAAATATAGCACAATCAGCCATCGCACCATATAAATACTATTAAGAGACTGAGTGCACTTGTGTGCAAATGCACAACCTGCATAAGATGCAAATGAAAGAAAACAAAAAAAAGACATACTTCACAGAGGTATGGATTCAACAAGAGCATGGACAAAAGCATGGCAAGAAAAATAGCAGGGGGAAGTTACAATCAGTATCACTCTGTTCATGTTGTTGAACACTGTCAAATTAAGGGAGGAACTGGGACTGCTCACAAATTTGAGCAATATATGATTGGGCAGACAACTTCTAAAATAGATCGAAATGTGAAAAAATATCTGAAATGTACAAGTTCAGGTCCTTTTGCAAACTTTAAGGGAATCTGAAATTCCTGTATGCCATTTATTTGCTGCAATACACATGCAAGCCCTCCACAAGTTGAAAAATATGGTCAAGGGCAGATAACTCCTAAAATAGATCAAAACGCAACAAAATAACCTGACGATGAATAACTTAAGGTCATTTTGCATTCTTTTAGTGACTGAGAATCCTATGCCTAATAGTTTCTGAGATATGCTCTGCAAAAAATTGCAAAATACGGTCAAGGGCAGATAACTCCTAAAATAGATCAAAACACAACAAAACAATCTGACAGTGAATAACTTTAGGTCATTTTACATTCTTTTTGTCAGTTTGAGAATCCTATGCCAAACAGTTTCTGAGATATGCTCTGCACAAAGTTGAAAAATACAGTCAAGACCAGGTAACTCCTAAAATAGATCGAAACGGAAAAACTGACAGTGCACAACTTCAAGTCATGTTGCACAATTTGTGTGAGTTTGAAAATCATATGTGTAATAGTTGATGTGATATGCTCCGCGTGCAGTTCAGCGGGAAGGATGGACGGACGGACGGACGAATGGATGGACAGATGGAAAAAGCGATCGCTGTATGTCTTCCCTCTTTAAGAGAATGGAAATAATAAATATGATAATGATATCATTGAGACTTGAGGATGGCCTCACAAAACCTTCAATCCACACAAGCTGTTTCTAGTGTGATGTTGCAGTGGCTGTGTACCACATACAGCGTAGAACGTTTTATAAGCAAAAAGAGCAAACCAGTGCATAGCTTTGGACCGACAAGGAGTTTCACAAGCTCCTTATTGCTTAACTCAGGCCTCGCATTCGCAGAATTATTTTGCTAATGCAAGACATGAGAATGAATGAATGATCATGGCTTAATGCCACATCAGCAGTGTCTTATCCACATCATGATGAGAACATATTCAAACTATGAAGCGGTGAATGGTCCTCAATGTAATGTAGTGAACTCTCAAGTAGTATACATAATGGGGGTTCTGGCTCGCCTGGGGCTGGGAGCCGTCCAACATCCCGCCCCTCTAGAGGGCTACCAGCAGGTGTTCAGGTTCCGGGCACATCAAACCACATAGTGTCCAGCTACATAGATAATTGGCAACTGTTTATGTAGACAAACACCTGTTCACATTCAGAGATAATTGGTGTATAATGATAGCCCCGAGACGACTCACCACCCTCGTCGGCCCTGGGACTCGCAGCAGGAAGCACTCACAATGGCCATTTATTATGTACGCAACCATAGCCGTGTATATTGGGTTAAGATTAAGAGCCATGTGCAGTGGATATAACCCAGAGTTCACATACTTCCGGGTTCACTATATGATAGTGAACTGTAAATAGCTCGCGTATGAGTCCGTTGGCATAGACTATTTCCATATCTGTTGACACAGTTAGATTACAGTGGGCTCTATATCCTGTACAGCATAAGAGGTAGTACAGCGAACTGAATTCAGCATGTGTCTTACCCAGCGATAACCCTCCCGCCGGAGAGAGCAGACCAAGTTTTCTTAGGCATGACACGTCTTGTGTGGGGACACAAGTTTTATGTGGTGCGGCAAAGCACACAAAATTCAAACCCTATAGGATCCCCTTACAGGAGTACTATGGGGATTGAATTTTGTTCTTTTCAATGAATCAACCTTCTCAGTCTGCGCCTGGGTTACCAGACTCAGTTAGCTCATTTATTTTATCACTGAGTTGGGTCATTTCATCTGTCTAGTTTTGTACAGCGTTGTAAAGTTTGTGTATAATATATCCAGCTAACCCCCACTTGACCCCAATTGCGATCAGTGAGTATACTAGATAAGGGTGATGGACACATCTTCTAGCCGATTTGCGAGTAATATTACAAGTATATCGAACTTTGATACCGTACCTCTCTGTGGAATGAATGAATGATTATGGCTTAATGCCACATCAGCAATACTTCAGCCATATCATGGCGATCTCTCTCTTTCGAGAAGCTCAATTGGTGGACAGTTTTTACATGAGGGTTGCTCAAACCTCGTCCCATCCCTGTTGCACTAATTCGTCTTTCATTTTCTTATCTAATGAAATCGAGTTATGTGATGTGCCGGCTACTATCTGCTGTTTCATTTCTTCGTATTTCTCGACTTCACTGAGTATTAACCGAAACTCGGTATCCAAAATCTTACTGTCAATCAGCACTGTAGAGACGTGGTCTGTCGGGGTATTAAGCTTACTCTCAAGCAGTAAGCGAATTTCTTACTTTTGACGGACAGGCGGCAGCTTACAAACTTACCTCACGGAGAAGGCCACAGGCCAAGGCTGCTCCCTGCATGCCTACAGCTATAGGCGTCATAATTATCGTGGACAACACAAGGGCACCTGCGACGCCCGGACCCATACTGGAAGTGAGTAGCGCATAATTAATACTATCAACTGCGTTGACTGTCCTGTGGTATTTTTTGTATAGAGTGGCTCTGGCTTCTCTCTCACATTTTAACTCCTTTTTCAGAGAGCTAATATGCTGTAATCTATACTCGTGCGGATCATCAGTCGGGGGCAGATGGATCTTATGCTGGATACAGTTGCTCCATCTTTATCTAGAGGCCGCAATAATGTTCAAATCTAGATCTGACATGGGTTTAGCCTTTATAACTGTTTCAACTCCTTGCCATGCTCTAGGTTTATTTGGTTCACCTCCACCGTTTGTGCCATAGCGGTCTGGAGATTGTCTAGCGTTATCTCGACCTTATTAGATCTTGGAAGCATTTTTACAACGATAGTCACGCTTTTATCGACATGCTCTTCCGGCCACTTGATCATCAAGCCAGGAAGGATATGGAAGGGTTTGGAAACTGGATTAGGACCCAATACAATATCCAGAATAATTATAGAATGGGGAAGTAACCTGTCAATGGGAAATTGTGGGTTGATATCAAGGTAAGATGCTGCCTCTTGACCTACTCCAATGGTATGGCCTCCTTCCGGTGATTTTATCACATGAACTGGATCTCCCATGGCCGTTTACGAGAGGTAAGCTGTACCACTATTAAAAATCCCTCCGTTGCTGTTTGCACCGTGAGCTGGGTCACAACCAGATCAATGTCCCATTTGGGATCATCCGATTGAACGAGACTCCATCTCCCCTGAGGAGATAAACCCAGGCTGAGTTTTTGGTGCGCATTTGGAGCTTCAACATCCACATCGGCGAGCTCATTCAACTTCGGTGGTTCTCCGGATCCCGCCAACTTCACTTTCTTCCGTGAATAAACACCTTGCTGGAATTGGAAGGCATACATCTGTTCATCCACCCCTTGTCCATCAACCCATCGACAGCGGCGACCTCATTCAATTTTGGTGCTTCTTCGGATTTTTTTTTTTTTTTTGCACATTTTTTCGTGCACAAACATCCACCCACTCACCCACAGTCGTAAATCCTTCCATCAAGCCCCTGCCGCTCAACACCATCAAGATCTGCCAGATCCGATCAGGCTAGGTCAGTGGAACTAGGGATCACTGGGTCCATCACGTTGGCGAATGTCTAAAGTTACGCTTAAATATGCTGTACCTATAGGTTGGCCGTTAATGTTTGATAGCTTTATAGTAGGCCCCGACACAAGGCCAGCCGACAGTTTTTCGTACTGTGGATTGGCAAATGCCATCGACTTTCTGGAGTGTATGCATTCGTGGTATACAGCGACTGCCCAGAGAAGAGTAGAGCCACTGCTAGACACTGTGGCGATGTTTTCGCACACTCTCACCTCGTCGGGGTGCACAAATATTTCTTTGTAAGGCGTCAGTTTGGGTACTTTGTTCCATTCATTTATTCCATCCATGCGTTCTTTTGCATTGGAGAATCCCAGGGTATCAGCTCGATCTAACGATACCAGCATTCTTTCTGATTTCCAGCCGCACATGACCATTAGCATCATTCAGTTGCCGTTTAGCACCCAAAGGTCCGAACACTTCTTTGTTGAGGGTACAGACGGTGTAATAGTCCCTAGGCACGACTATCGACTTATCGTTCAACCTGAAACCTACGATGACACCAGTAGGTACAAGGTCATATCGAGTAGAGCGATCTCATACTGGACTTTTTGATTGTCCAGGCATGGTGGGAAGAGGACACTGCGTCCTCATTGAACATAACTAAGGATAACAAACGTATTCAAAAATATGTTCGATAAGGCGATTTCATTCAATAAGAAGGTAACCAAGTACCATGTTAGTGGAGTATATTCGGGTAAAGGGATTGAGGACCCGAGTGAAATCGTGGTGATAGATCCCAGCTCGAACTACTCGCGGGCTGCTTTCGACGTGACTTTTCAAAAGGTGTTTGAAAGCTACACTTTACACAAAATCAACAGCGACAGATTGGTCGAGCAATGGGACAAGCAACCAATGGCGTGGTGGTAGAACCAACTCAATTTCGCTGAATGGTGCGCCACGACCGGTTGGGGGTGTGAAAGGAAACTCACCTCCTAGCCAACACACAACTAAACAACTCTGTATTCCACTTCCACCAGTACTATCAAGTGCGCCGTATTCTGGAAGAGATTAAGGCACCACTCCCACAAGGATGCATGGAGTCCGACCGACAACAACTACTACCAGAAGGCATAGAAGCGAATTTGTACGAGTTTCGCGTCCCCCGAGATACAGATTGGCGGCAAAAAAGAAGTGGAAACCACAGGCTAGGCGTGGCTTATTATTATGACACAAGGACAGGATACATGAAATCACATTACGACTACGATCCTGGTCACATGTCAATCAAGCGAAGATCAGAAAAGTTCCACATCGCAAGGCAGCGAGGCCAATCAACCATCGGCCTCCTTCATAGGAGAGAAGTCTGAAGGGTTTACTGAGGTAGGCGTAGAACGCATGAACGACACCATTCGGGCTTATGTTGGGGCAATCCTCGGAGCAAAGGCACAGACCAGCAGCAGTATCTTAGGCACGGAGGGCAAGGCATTTTACGCGCAGAAGCAGTTTGTAGCTAATGTCGAAGACATCATAGCCAGACCATCGACTGGGGGAGAGAAGCATCGTGAAGCCGCAGCAAGCTGCAATACCCATGCCGACTGCAGTAGTACCGAGACCCGTGCCGACAGAGCCCAATCCAGTTTCACAGAGGTCACGTTAGATGTGCCCGAACGGCCGTGTAAATGATTCCAACAATGGTGACAACAAGGGCTGAAGTATTCTCGGCAGCCCAGTTCACGGCCTTGGCTAAAGCGCCGACGAGCCAAGAAACGATGCTCGCAATAATACTTGGGACAGCCACACCGGCTTTACCCGGAGCTTAGCTAGAAGCCTGCCAAGGGCCCGTAGGTGTTGTTTACCCATTCCTTCAGACCGGCCTTGTCGGTTGGCCCAGGAGAGGGTGTTGGAAGAGATGCTGGCACTGTAGAGCTCTCGGTGAGCGCAAACACCAATGCCGATATCGCCATTCCGATCGCAGTGATTATCGACGTGATGCCTTGCTCGCGGAACAGACTGTGTTTGTGTCTGGCAAGAGATGTGGCCTCATCAAGGATGCGGTTGATGGTCTCTCGGATGCGGTTGATCTGTGTCGGCACAGCTACATAGGCCAAAGAGGCAGCCTCGAGGCGGGACGATCTTTCTTCCTTAAGGTTTTGCAATTCTGAAAGAAATGCGACGCCTGGTTATCTAATCGGTAGCCTCATCAAGTTGTCTTTCTTTCAAAGGAATTTCCTCATTCAGTGCAGTTATTCTATCAAGGTTGTTTGTGTGCTCCCCTATGAACGTCTGCAGTGTCTTATTAAGTCCCGGCAGCTCGCAGAGGGGTAGTGGGATCACAATATGTACTGAGGTTCTCCTCTATCTGAGGTTCAGTCAACGTAATTTCGATGCTTGCGATTGCTTCAGATGTTTCTTGCACAGCTTGCTCCACATTCTCTGTAGCCACGGCTTCACCTAGGTCATCCTTAGCTTCCTGAAGAACTGTCACAACCTTTGGTTGCAGCTTCCCCCGCTTCCAGTCAACAAACCCTACTTCATTGAGGATGAAACCCACCCCAAAAACGCTTCTATAGTGTCGACAGCGCGAGTGGCTTGCCTGTACTATTGCTGATAATATCAAAGTTGGGATAACCCAGAAGGCGTAGTCGATTTTCGGCCAGGTCGAAATCAGAATAACGTCTCCCCGGAGCCATGGTCACTCCGTGTTGTTCCTCAGTGGCCTTATAACAGTCGACGACGGCTGTCTGTATCATCCCACGTGCAAGTGATTGCGTGTTTCTCTCTCATTTGGCTGTCATATGGCTGTTCAAATGTTGAAGAGAACGAGCTTTCTTGCGTCCCCTCATCGTCCGGCTCATCAATTTCAAGATCATCTAGAGGATGCAACCTCAAAACCGCCATTATATTGGAGATATGATATAGTGGTGCACTATTTCATAATATCTACAGGACACTAGTTCAATCCGCACTGTAAGCTCCGTGAACAGTTGGGGGCCTTGGCTTGCGGCAGTTGAACGTCGTCACGAACAATCCCAGAACGATCGACCAGAACCAACACCTCGTTCGGTTCCCAAATCTCGGGCCCCATGACGTCATTGTCCCTATGACGGCGAGACTGGCTTTCACATTCTCCCTCATGTTGGACGACGAGGAGCAAACAGCAGTCCAGAACCTTGGCCGTGCTCGTAAAGAAGACCACGGTCAGGATCAGCAGCAATGAGGTAACGTCAGCGGCGTCTACCACTACCACATAGACCTTTGGAAGACGGGCCAAGAGAGGCAGAATGCCCAGTACCAGGGAATCGACACTACGGTCGGCCGAAGTGCTACAAAACCTCGCCTTGGTGTAGTGGATGGCGCTCCCAATGTCGTTGACATTGCCATTGCAGCCGCCTATGCGACCCCATGCTACAATCCCCTGAACTTCGAGTTGCTGGAGAGTCATATGCTATTCTACCAACCAACCCCTTGGGGACAGATTCAAATACAGACTAACATTCAACGGATACAGTCGCGTCTTCTGGGCCGCAAGGGACGCTAATGCCAGCTACATCATCGATACCATCAGCCTGGAGAACGACATAGTCACCCAGTCCGTGCTCGCCCAGATGGTCCATAACCAGTAACCCGCCTGCCTGGCAGTACTGTTTGAGCGCGTGTCCCGGCACCGCAAAATCAGCTGTCACAAGAGCGATACCCTGTGGAACATCAACCTCAACGTAACCGCCTGCAATATACTAGGCATCCTGATACTGTTCGAGGACCCACTCGCGGCCTTTCAGCGGGAAATCGAGGCTTTTTACAAACCCAAAATAACTAAGGTGGAGGTGACAATTGAGGGGTCTCCAACCAGCTGTACAGCCAAGGCCTACATGCCTCCAGCAGTGGGAGGAGGCATGGAAGTTCTTTGCAGTGGGCTGCAAGCGCCATCCTGAGGGTGCTCTGGTCGCAAAAGACGTAGCGCTGGTATACGTGTCCCTTGGCCACTGCTTAACCACTAGGTGCACCAGTGACATGGCAGGGGGAGGCGCGTCGAGAACACGAGTGAGGAGGTCATCATTCAGCTGATGAAAACAGCAAAGGCGGCGGGGGCTTTGAACATCTACCTTCACGTCGTCAATGAGGCCCAGCTCAACAACGAGGATGGACGATTCCTCACAGCGCTGTGCTACTAACCTCTGGCGCAGGGGCCGCACTCGGCGATTATCTGCGGAATTTTGGGGGTGTCAGTATACCCTTTTCACCCTACTGCGCCTTGTTTCAACACATTGTTGTCCTGTATCTCACTATACGGTGCAATCTGCTGTGTAGCCACCCAGAGGACCATGTCGTAGACCCAGATGGAAGGCTGCATGTTTGAATTAGAGCCCTTTACTCGGTGTTATAAGGAGAGGCAGCCATATAAATCATTGAGGAATGTTTGACTGACCAAAAAGAAAGACATCCTCTCTGAGCTGGCCTTCTCAGGGTGGCACGCGCAGCAATGCGTCTGGGTGATCACCCAGAAATATAACTTGGCCCTCAAGGATCTATGCGAGCAGATGCACTGGGTCGCCATCTTTCAATAGGGACTCGTTTAAAAAATGCCTTCCAAAAATTGAAGTGATTCCTCCAGAAAAGTGGGCCAGAGTACGGCAGCTGGCCCAAACAAAGCACGCCAAGCTACTGTTAAAGACTGATCAGCCGGCTACATACCTCGTGCAATAATATGTGAAACATTGTTGCTTAACAACAGCTGGCTGTGGCAATTTTCCCTGGAAATAATCACCTTTAATGTGATAGCATTGGCTGCATGCGAATATTTTAGAGCGAGGAGGATACTGGTCCTTATCGCGCGTTGCATGCAGTATGTGACTCAAACTATTCGTCAGGGAAAAATGGACAAATTGGATGAAGTAATCGACAAACTGATCGACGAAAACGCTGAGGATGTGTGATCGGCTTGACAAAACAAATAGAGGGTGGCATTAGAGGAACAGGCAGAAGCGCCTGCTGCCAATCTCACGCCCCTGCACCGTGAAAGGCTTGCTACGCTGGCAGCGGGAGGCCAGGCCAAACAGTATCTCGGGTGGGCATGAACCGTCAACCAAATTGACTCGTCAAGAAGCTCTACGCGCTAAACAAGGCAAAACTAGGCACGGCCTTGACGAAAAGAATACAGCAGGTTGCATTATAATTGTACTCAGGAGTGGTCAGCATGTTTCTTCCAATCCCAACCCAGAAACGCTTGCGCGCGAACTGGAGGCCGACCCCTTTGTTGGATATGTGATTAGTAGTACTTCCTGTGAGCTTTATCATAGCTACGACTTCGGGCAGCCAGGGAATCACAACCCCAGGGTGTTTCTGTTGCTGCTGCCACAGCAGGACAACAGGATGCTCCAGAACGGAAAGTCTGATTCAAAGGTTTCTGGTTTTGCAAAGCAGGCCGCCTGGACCCCCTATACCATTGGGGTAACCGGCCTTGCGGGTGTATATCATATATGTACTCATCACAGAGAGCTGTGGTCTCTTGTTGTTGCTAAGCAACTGCAGAAAACAGCACAAGCCACCTCTAATCCCCCTTCTATTCAGGAAGTAAGATTCAAACTGATCCTCTCCATATGGAATAACAACATGACAACTCCAGTTACCGAAGGTAAGACGCTCGTAAACGCGCTGTGTCACAGCGCAGTCGTCTCTGGACAAGCTATGGGATACTCCAGATTCGGTCAGATGGTGATGGCGACCAAGGATATCCTAATAAAACAGGGGATCATGCACTTGCTTTGTCAGGTAGTAACTTTCTGTTCTCAGTTCTTCGAACCTCCGGGGTAGATGCCGAGTGTAAACGCCACGAAGCTAGGCGAGATTCCCGGTCCTATGGCCCATGTGCTGACTCGTAGTGCACAAAAGTCGCTTGTGCTCTGGCGGGAGGACGAAAAAGCTTCAATTCCTTCACGGCAGCGTTTGATCCTGTTGTCAATAACTTCTAGAATAGGGCCAGGCAGCTGCCTGAGCATGTAGCATCCGCCTGTTGGAGACTGATCAGGCATTTGGAGAACCTTGCTTATTGTGGTTACTACTGTAACTGAGCCCTTATTTATTGGGTTTTCGAAGACGAGGCAGTGAGGCTCGAGTTACTTTTCTATATATCGCTTCAATATCTCACACTGCCAGACGATGGGGTTCCCCGAAGAGATATACTCTGCGATGCTAGAGATCGACTACTGTGCCCGCCACAACAAGGTTCCTGGTACTCTGGTTCATGTACTAGTTGAAGGCGAAAAGAAGTCGTTCGATCTCTGGTGGCAGGACGAAAAGACTGCAATGCGTTTCGCAGCAAAGGTGCTGGAGGGCCAGACCAACCTCTGGGCGGCGACTGGGCAGCGACTGGGCAACTGCCTGAGCCTGTCGCTGCCGCTAGTTGGATAGTTATCAGGCTGCTGGAAAACCTTGCTTATGGTACCTACTACCATGGCCGACCAGTTGTCTATTTCTATATCGAAGATATAATATAGCCCCAAGGGCTACTGGAGAGGCGTTGCTAACCTCAAACAACTAGCTTCTGCTGCAAAGGTCTCTGAAGGCACAGAATGCGATTGGTTGAAAAAAACAAGCAGACTTTAATAAAATCCTCACGCCTTATCCCACGGACAAAATTTCACATTCCTGCACTAAATCAAGATGACCTGCTCTTTCTACCAGAAGGCAATGGCGGCAAGCATACCTACAAGTATGCCCTCTCTGTGGCCGATGTCACCGGCCGATTCAAAGCTGTTGGGCCCCGAACTACAAAAAGGAGCCCAACACCTTGGTGATGCCCTAGGCCGTATCTATCAGCCATGGCCTCTTAGGTGGCAAAAACTGCTGCAGGTCGATTCTGGGCGTAAGTTCATGGGTGCAGTCAACCAGTTAATCGGGAAGCATAGGGTTTCTGTCAGCCGTGGGCATGTGGACATCCATCGGGACCAGGGGATCGTTGAGGGGTTCAATTGGACCTTGGCCGAGCGACAATTCAGGCACCAATATGCCCAACAGATGCGGCTGCCTTCAGGGTATTCTTCTGAGTGGGTGAAACGGTTACCAACAGCCGTGGCGGCTTTGAACGGAGAAGTGACCCGACTCAAGGGGAAGAGGTCTTCTGAGGTCATCAACACAAAAATGATGCCACAAAGACCTTCCTCCACTGTTCAGGCCGTCCTGTTGGCCTTCATGAGCAAGGCCCCCTCCTTGGGTTGGTGTTCGCTATCTGTACCAGCCAATCGAGCTGGAGGGCGGTCGACGTCGCCCGACTGATCCAGTGTGGTCCCTAAATGTGTATCAACTCGGACACTCGGTAACTAAACTTGAAACGACCTTGTGTTGTAGTATCTGCTAGATGTCCAGCAGCAGGGTTTGTCCGCGAGAAACTCCACAGGATGCACCTCGCCACTGAGCTCCCGCCCAATGCGGTTCTACAATGCCGCTAGGGGTTCATCCTCCTGGAAGGGCATCTTTGTGTCCATAAGCCAGCGTGTCCACCCCATTTTCAGCTATCTACCGCTTGGAGCCAAATATTGGGAGAGATACCTTGTTCAGATGCTGCCCGTAGATGCGATGGCGCTGACCGCAGGAGATACATGCGGAAGGTCTATTTTTCTTAAGGATGCTACACATCTCACGACGAAGGCCAACTTACTCGGCGATCGGGCGCCCAGCAAATTCATCCTTCATCTTGCCTCAGACCTTTTTGTTCGCTGTAGAATGGAGTGGATGCTCCACCGGTTTGTCGGATGTGTCATAGAAGTGTACATGCTCGAGGAGTAGAATATTCGTGTCCGTTCAGAGGATCGGAAAGATATCTCCATACTGAGCCTTCATCTGGTTGTTGTAGAAGTCGTATATCTGGTTCTTCCAGAGGTCGAGGATGCTCATCCCCAGACAGATGGGGCAGTTGAGGATCTCACAACTTTTGTGAAACAGAATTGCTGTCAGGTTGTCGTCAAAGATGTTGGCTAAGGCTGGGCAGCCGATAAGACGTCTGAGTTTGTCTTCGCTTGGTCGCGGCAGTTTGACATCTACTCGCTTGCGGAGGTTTTCCCTGGCCTTTCCGAAGACAGAATTGTTCATGAGCTTGTAGAGGTCCTCTCACAATCACTCGTCGCCATTTTCCAGACGTCGGTATTCATTCGGATGTATGGCTGCATCCATGGGCTTTGTCGGAAGCGGAGAGCACGATGGATCTTTTTCAGGGGAATACCCAGGTGAAGTTGTAAGTTGCGGTAGAGCACCACATAGCGTTCCTTATTGAGGAAGTTAGGGAACAGCTTCTCAACCTCTGTGGGCGCCACCCCAAAGCAGATCGTGCTGGTACTCCGACATCCACTCTTTCGAAACCACAATGCGCATCAGAGCTAGCAGGTGAGAGTTGTGCACCTAATACACAATGACGCTTTGAGACCATCGAGATACCCCCTCTTATCCCCTTCTCAGCAGACTATGCCTGTTTTCTTGAGGAGAGCATCCCAGGAGAGACCAGGACTGGTGTAATAATGCGCAGGGTCTAGGCCATACTGCCGAAGGGAGGTCTTCCGGAACGTGTCGAAGAAATCTGCCAGCAGTAGGACATCAGTGCAGTTGTAGAGGTCGTGGCAGTCCCCAAGGGTTTTGCAGTCAAAGGCCTTCCAAACCATTTGCGCACAGGCATAATCCTCATCGCTGATGTGTGTGTCCGAAAACATGCTGTGGAAAGCCTCCTCCCTGAAGAGCTGAGGCTCACCAAAGCGTTGCCAGGAGTCCATCTATTCATACGGGTGAACACCCTTGCGCATGAGCAGTTCACGTCTCTGCTGGCTTGATTCATCTCGCGCTGTGATCAGGAACGCCTTTTATTCGTTGGTTGCCACCAGCTTGTTGAGAGATGCCAGCAAGAACTGGCCACCGGGATGAAGAGGAGTTGCTCCAGGGAGAAGGTGATGTATTTCTTGGTGTTGTTGGGGATACAGATTATACGACCCTCGACCTTCGAGGTCGCCTGCATCAGCAGGTGAGAGTCATAGTCCAGCATGTTGTGGAAGACCACTGCGATTGTGGTGGTTTTGGGGCTTAGCCGCAGCTTTACGTTGCAGGCATTGTGTGCCCCACCTCTATATTTTCCGGTAATGTGGTGATGGTCACGGAAAGAATCCCGTTGCCCTGCAACTACAAGTGCCTTTTCACAAACATGGCAAGTTGAGACACGTAAGTTCTCTCGGGTCATTGCTATGGCTTTCGGGTCAGCTAGCACCATCTTCATCTTGCGCTCCTCTTCTTGGGGAGCTTGTAAGAAGTGCTCTGATGCATTGGGGCCACGGTACTCAATTGGCGGCCCTCTATGCCCATCACATCACACCACGATGTCGGAATAATTGCAAGCCTCATGTGCCTGTGTTTTCCTGGTGTTGCTTTTTGTGGCGTCCAGCCCGGCACCCTTGGTGGTAAGAGCCTCGAAGTCGGCATAGATGACATAAGGCGTTGTGACTTCCCTGTTGTGGTTCTCCAATGTGAGCTTGTTTTTACCCTCTTTCGGTATTTCTACTTTCACATCATTCTGGCCGATCCCGTGGCATTCTGGTTTGTGGACTTGCAGGAGGTCTTCTCGGCAATAGCCATGGTGGAATCGCTCACAGAGGTGCTTGTGCACCCAGTGCTTGTTCTGGTCATAGAGTAGGCGGTTGCATCCCGTGTTATGTTTTAGTGGAATTTCCCAGCCTTCTGATTCAACAGTAGATTGATGAGGGGTGTGCCTGCTAGTTGTTTACTTAGGCTGTGGAGGATAACCCCTTTGTCCCAACTGAATACGTTGATGGCTAGGTTGTTTTGTTTCTCAACATTCGGGATTTGGGAGATGGGAGTTGGGGAGTCAATCCCTTCAAAGTTTAAACCATCCTCAGTTGGGTATTTTGTGGGTCTGTCCACATTGTCTTCAGCCAGGAACAAGGCAGACCGAACAGCCTAACCGAGGCAGTGGTCATCCTTGTTCTTCACATTCACATCTGCCTTCTTCTTCCTCACAGCTGCTGAAAGGAAGATGTAAGGTCCATCTTTCAGCAGCTGGTATCGAGCGATGTCCAGCCACAGATCTTCCACTCGATCAATGATCCATCCTGACCCTCTCTGCGTCCACTTTTCAAGAGTCTCCAGGATGTGAGGTAAAGCCTTGTGAAGTGCCTCGCTGATCTCATCAGCCTGCAGAACAGCCTCCTGCATATTTCACAGGATCGGTGTACTCCTCACCACCATCAGACCTGTTCTTTCGGAGCTGGACC
The DNA here is from genome assembly GCA_016165875.1 of Acanthopleura granulata. Taxonomy (NCBI): domain Eukaryota; kingdom Metazoa; phylum Mollusca; class Polyplacophora; order Chitonida; family Chitonidae; genus Acanthopleura; species Acanthopleura granulata. The sequence continues at coordinate 28,595,907 of JABBOT010000005.1, read as the reverse complement.
TTGAGGGCAAATTGAAACTTTACACCTCTGAGGGCTCGGAGTTCTTCTTTTCTTTTCTTCGATATGGCGGTGCACCCTTCGAGAAAAGCTCTAAGGCCTGCACTGTGGGAATGGCCTTTGGGCACAGCCGTCTGCCAGCTATAGAAGTACCTTCTGACTGCCCCGGGGTTTTCCTGGAACGTAAGTTCATCTGCCTTGGCACCCTCAAACAGCTCTAGGACCTCTTCTGGTAGTCCTGGATTGTGCTTTGGAGCGAAGTATTGGGCCAAATTCTTCCTCAATAGCCTTCCTCCTCCTATCCATCTCCTTGTGTGGTGGAAGGAGAGATCGATATTTCCCAGGCTGTAAGGGCTTTAGCAGGTTATCCTTGACTGCGTCAGGAATGGGCTCCTCCAGGATGTTTTGGACTACGACATGGAGAACTGGATTTCCTGGCATTTCTGCCAGTAGCTGGTCGATGTATTCATCCATAGTCCCCATGGGGGTTATGGACGGATACACGGTCGGCACACGCTCCTGTAATGGAAATTCGGTTTACGGTGATGAGTAGAAAAGGGGATTGAGGGCTTGCAGCCCTACAAATGAGGGCACCTTCTCTTTGCCCAAGCTGACCGACTTTGTCGCTCGTTCGTAACAACAGGGTGGATATGCCTTGCCCATGCTTCGGCTCTAACAAGATATTTTTGAGCCCGGTCGGCCCCACAAGGCCTACATAGGTGAGCCTTTGACTGTGTCGCGATGTTACACCTTCGACAGGGTGTCGGGGTGGGGTAGTTCCTGCACATGTGCGCAAGGTGGATCCTGTAGAAATCACCAAGGCAGCTTCTTACGCAGTGCTCTTGGGAGCCGACGGGGAACCTTTCACAATTATGCTGTCCTTTCATGGTCACTGGTATACCATACCCGCACTTTCCTCTGATTGGAGCATCAGTTTGTGTGAGATTGGTCTGGCTACTAGACGTCATGGTTGGCGGCAACTGCAAGCGTGTTATCCATCCGGATGGGGTTTCGTGCAGAAGCCGGATCTGCGATGATCTCGTGTGCAATCATATCGTGATCGTGGATCCTCAGACGAAGCAGGGATATGATTCTCTGAATGCACTCGTGCATGGTGCTGGGTATAGTGTCACCGTACTCTTCAAGTGTCATCTCATTCTCGAAGATCGTCTCCAAAAGGTTGGCGTCACCTCTAGCCACCAGGTATAGAGATTGTCAGGCCGCCGGGTGACTTCTGGTGGACTGTCTCCGTTGATGGCATCTTCTCTTTTCAGCGTCGAGCTATGTTATGTTTCTGTTCGGTCTCTAACAGAGGGTCGGTAGGCCTATGCCAATTACCTCTGAATGTGAACGCATGTCTGTCTACATAAACAATCACCAATTATCTATGTAGCCTGACACTATATGGCTTAATGTGCCCGGAACCTGAACACTCGCAGGGAGCCCTCGGGGGCGGCTCCCAGTGCCAGGTGAGCCAGAACCCCCATTATCTTTACTACTACTCAATGCTAAAAAAAGAGACAAATACTTAAAAAATGAGCTGAAAAAAAACAAATGTTCCTTAGAAATCTAAAACTACTATTGCTTTTATACATATATGATCGATACATTTTAAATATAGATATATGTAATATTGTAAACTAAATGTTATGATATGGGCTGATGGCCTTCAAATAAAAAACTGGAGATGTGAAGCTGTCACACGAATCAAATAGAATCTTTGCCGAATTTGATTCCACAGAGCCAACCAGGATACATGTAAGTTTGATGTCGTACTGAGCATGACATCCAACACCCTCAGGAGCACTAATCCCCCATTCTGGGTAAAATTGTGTGTTAATCGAAAATGCCCAACTACAGCACCTTGTTAGAACTACTTGATCCCTACAAGATATTCCATGAGTAAAGGAACTGCTAATGACAGTGAGAATAGCATTCAGTTTAGTAAGGACCTGCAGGTCACATTCACCTTGCCACAGACGACAAATATATTTAAGAATATTAGATTTATACTGGATTTTAACCCGAGATACAGGTTTATTATGGGCAGCTTTTCTCAGACTTTGTTTCCATGGATAGCAATATGAATGACTATCCAACAGAATATAATATAGAATTACCATACTTTCTCCATAATATGGGATGCTTTTGGGGCAACTGTACACCATGATGCCTTGCAAGGGCTATTAACTTGGCTGAAGTCATAAACTCTCAGTGGGGAGTATAGGAGATTACCACTTGTCAGTAACTGACAGTCCATACTTTCGTCACACCTCACTGAGCCTCTCTATCTGGCTGAGAGACGAGAGAGACTCCCTGTCATGTTGTGAAAAGTTTCACTTTTTGTGCCACTGTAAGCCCTGCACAGACTGATATGCCTATAAACTGCAATGTAAGACAAAACCTGCAATTCCGTAAACTAAAGGCTTTAGAAGAATTCAAAAGTTTGTGAAGTAATAGCTTCTGATATCACTGGTAAATGTATTTGTAATTTTAAAACTTGAATTGTAAGCAAATATGGCAAAATTGTATCCAGTTTCTTGCTATACAGATCACTCAGTCTCAGAAATGAACAAGTGTCCATTGGAATGGACTGAGCTGGTCGTCTCACATTAGCCATTTCTGATGATGAATGTTACAATACTCTTCAAATGCGGGGCCCAATTTTCAGCAACACCCCAGTAAGAAAAATTAAGGCTTGCAGGATTTCGATGAAGATGTCTGTAACTCTGGAACTACAAGTAATCGCTTCTTGACGGGTAATTTGAATAAGAATAAGACTGGCACTTCAATCTAGGGGAATTACTGTATTACAAATATATAGACTCGACTGTATTCTAAAACTGGATTTTGCAGGGTTTATAGAATTCATGCTTGGATATACCTGTGCAAATATGCAACGTTGCTGCTATTACATGAACTATATGAAGTTATGAAGTATTTTTTGTAACATGACAGTTGTGAGTTTGAATTTTTGTGTATCAGTTATAACAGTTACTATAACACTCCAGACACAGGCATGGATGGCAACATTTTATCCTGATAGTAAGAGATAAATTATTAAATAACAATGGATTACCACTCAACACTTGGGATCTTTACTTCATGTACATATGCGTCTCAGTGATGAGTGTTTCTTTTTGACTTGTTACTCTGATGTGAACTGCAGGCAGCAAAAAGTCGGAAGAATATTACTACTAAGAAAATTACAACAGTGCATAACAACAACAACTACAGCTCCCGATCTCGGCATTCAGCTGAATTAGCCTGCCATTGGTCTGTTATAATATGATTTAAATTCATAAACCTGACGAATGCACCTAGTTTACTGCAATGAAAGTGTAATTTGAGGTCTATCGATAAAGTTAACGAGGTTGAAGGCAAAAACCCAAGTGCTTACCATAAAACAGAAAACCATTTGAAGATATTATCAAGCCCAAAATCCTGTCGACACAATGTCAACACTATGTTTACATGGTGTTCAGTTTTCATTTGGTTATTTATTTTTGGTATGTTGTTTATATACTATAACCTCCCCGGAGGAAAAACCAGGCTTTAGGCAAGCCTAGCCTTGCTGGTAGGCCTATGTTACCTGCTGTGAGTGGTTGCCGGAGACCTGCGAGATCTTCCCGGCTCACTTCAAGGTGTCCTCTATTATAGGGTGTCCCATTTTATGGAGAGGGTACGGTAACAAAATTTATATTTATTATTCTTTATTGCCAAAAGGCAAGAGGGCAAGTTGCTACATATGACTGCCTGAAACATACATGTATGATATGCCCAGGAGTATAGCCCTCTCCTCGGCAGAAAAGATCGAAGAGGAAGATGTAGAGGGTATAAGAAAAGTACCTGGTTATCCACTCTGTTAGCCTTGGGAAGTACTGTGAGTGCATCCACTGTGGAGCCAAGCACTACTTTCTGGACGGGCTGACAAAGGACAGATTACATAAAGGGTAAAAACACAGGTGAAATGCAACAGCTTTGCTGGAATAAACCAACAAATCAGTAAAGCTAAGGGAAACTTCATAAGACTGGTACTAATTCTGGGTTTTGCCATATAAGTGGAAAAGAAAGGCAAATGGCCTTTCAGTTTTCATCATCAGCACCACCAAAATCTATGAGAATGCGAGTGACAACACATCTTTTCTTCAACTACATTTCTCTATCACAATATTAATCTGTCCCTCCAGAACTCTTTTAGTAACATATCAGAACCAGCAAATGCTAAATACATACACTTGCGTTGGGACAAATCACAAGCGCAATTATGACCCAGAAAAGCAAGCAATTTGACCTGAATCGTAGAAAATTTATGGCCATGCCAGCAGGCAGAACCCTTTTGGAGAGACTGTACATTGGAATCAAGGAATGCCTGTAGCCATCCTTGCATGTGGCAGTAAGGCCTGTTGAACATGTTCATGTACATACTCACTAATTACATGCAAATGGTGGAACAAATAACATCCTTCTAAGCCTTGTCTGATTTCAAGGAAAGCATACACTATTGGTTAGTCACTTGGGCTTTCATCATTAATGTCCACAACTTTTTTCTGCCACATACTGTATACTGCCTAGCCCAACATGATTACATGCAAATTACCTGTAAGGTTAGATGTCCCACTGCTCTCAATAATGATGATGATGAGCTAAAGGTGAGTCAAGAACAAGTCACTTTTATGGAGTTTGAATGAAATCTAAAAAATTCTTTATACTTTGAATAATAGTCTTTCAATGGAAATACATTACTCATGCAGGTTTTAAAAGCCATTAAATATATCAATTCTTCAAAAACAGAACATCTGGACTCTTCAAATATCTCACCTTTGATTGGGTTTTCTGTTGAAGCAACGGGAGGTGTATGCCATACTGGTCACTGAGTACCTGTCTATTGTAGGCATTCTGTGGGTTACCAATTGCTCTCATACTCCACAGATGACAAGCCTAATTCAAACATACAAGCACCCAAATAAAGATTCAAAATTCACATACCAATTCTCTCATTTCATGGAATAATGCATTTCATAATACAACTGATAACATGCCAGACGAAAATTCATTAAATTCAATTCTAGGACAAATGATGTTTTACTGTTATCAACAGAGGTTAAGTTCTTGTCATGAATAAATTCTCAAAAAGAGCTAAGAAGTCCAAATGATATCAAGGGAAGACCTGCCAAATAGAGCTGGACCGTAAAACACACAGAAGGCAAAACTTCTGCTCAGTTTATAAAGTATGGTACTCGAACTTTCACGCGTCCATTTTCTCATCTTTGACCTAGCATTTCTCTTAACAATGATTTCAATATACAGGAGGCTAATTAAGTCATGAATTTTGTAATTTACTGTGATCAGCACGCACACAGATAATCAACAGTGGAACAGCGCCCAGTTCTCCTTCTGATTATTGAGCAATTATACTTGCATGCAAAACAAGAACTTGATATCAGGAGCATTTTTTATGATACCATTCGTAACATTTACATGAACCTTAACTTTGATTCCATTGCAAAATTCCAAATCCACAGGCAGTTAAGTGAGGAAATTTTGTATGAATAATTTACAGTAATTAATAATTAATGTACTTTACATATATCAGCTAAAAACAAAGTGACCACTAATCGCTGCACCTACCATTTGACCTGGAGTTAAACCAGTCATTTGTACTGATTGCTGTTGTTTTGAGGGTAGCTTATTCACTCCCAAAGACAATGATACATTTCTGAAAGATGAGAAAACTACAATCCAACATTGTTGCTCCACAAGCTCATGATAATTATTTAAACTAAATTGTACATTTAGGATACCACGACATTATCCAGAAAGAGTCAATCAATGAAGACATCATCAAGAATGCTATCCCAAGATACTATCCCATCTTACCATCAAACCAGGCCCTGGCAACTGAATCAGTTCTTGAAAAATTCTTGAATCATGAAAAATTATTACAAACAACAAGAGGTCAAAATTTTGAATGTCACATTCTCAAAAAAATATGACATATTGTAATTTACCTAAAATTTGGATTTTTTTCAAGTGACACATTTTGCTTACCTGATTGATTCAGTAGTATTTTCACAGGCCAGATTTTAGATGAAATACAGTACTTCAATCATACCTTGTACTAAAAGACACCTGACACAATGTTCTACCCACTTGTACTACAGATATTATACGTATACCAGGCTGACCCGAGTACTTGGTCTATTCCCATTATGATCAGTGCAAATCCAGCTACATGTACTGTCAATGGTAGGCTATGTATTTTAAAGTCAGGTATGACTTAAAAAGCTAGAAAATAAAACATATCAGACAAGTTCTCACAGGCATGGATGCAAATAAACTTTTCAGTCACAAAACCATTTAATAGAGTTAAAATGGCTTGAAAGGTGGAGAAAACATAAAAATGAGAAAGTTCAGATGAAAGAGTGCAAAAAAGGTAGTTGTAAATGTGGTTTTCAATACTTTTTTCGATTTTTCTTTAAAGTGAAAGACAGCGCATGTTCAAAGTTAAATTTTCCAAAAAGGTTGGATGTTTTGTTGTGGTGAAGTATTTTTTCTAACAGCTACTACGACAGTATAAATTGACATTTGACTGTACTCCATCGGCTAACAATGAAACGCAGCCATTCTGCATGAGCTGTGATGTAATTGTTCCAAACGCAGAGCACTCGTCAGCCGAGCCTGTAGTAAGCTGCTAGGGTTATGGTTAATAATTAAGTATATATGTAACATTATGACATGAAATGATCAAGAAACTTACTCCCGCACAACACAATGGTCTGGAAATACTCTACAGTGTTCTTCACATGTACTTGATATAATTAAAATATATAACATTAAACAGCGTTCTGTACCAATGTTATTACATAATATATTGCCAGTCAACTCAGAACATTCACATCACAGTTTTATAGACGGCTGACATCTCCTGGCTCTCTGATTGGTCAGTGTCTTATAAGCTTAAAAGCATGGGTGCCTCCAGATCCCCAGTCAGCAGCAACATAGCCCACAATTTACACTAAGATAACTCAGCAACAACTTCATACAAATTCAAACAGCTTTTTGCACTCAAGAGAGCTTTTAGTAATCCCTTTAATGAACAGTGCCCCAGTCAGGAACTGTCTTTTACATTAAGGAGAAAAAGACACTTGAAAATAATTTTTGTATGATGGGTATTTGGGACCACCTTCTTTGAATACATAATCTTTGTGCAGTAATGTTATGAATGAGGATGTAACACATGTTTAGTAAATATTTTTGTACTAGAATTTATCCTCTTCAGCTAACAAATGTGTTCTACCTAAATTTGGATCATATTTACATTCTAATATGTTCATATCATAATTCAGGTTAAATGCATATGTTTGGATATAAAAACAAATTTACATCCAAATAAATTTATTAGACATGAATTACATCCCTATGAAGAACATTATTATGTAACACTGATAAATACCAAAGTTGGTCCCAAATACCCACCATACAAAAGTATTTTCAAATACTCTTTTCTCCTGAAAAAAAATGAAAAGAAATATTATAGGACATGTTTGAAAATAAATTTTGATGCTCTTTCATCTGATTTTGGCATGATTTTTATGTTTTCTTTTCCTTTAAAGGTTTTCCAGGATCACCTTTACACTCTAAATTGATACAGATTCAAACGAGAGACGATAAAACACTAAAACCTTGAATATAAAGTGCATATTTTCAAAGCATGTTCATAAAGCCTTAGAAGTTGTGAAAATGGTAGGACTAAATAACCCACACGCAGAACCATACTATCACCGAAGGGACTGTATGTATCAAAATGGCTACATCCACAAGAACAAATCAAACTTCTAGATTCAGATACATGTATCTACTTGTTTTAAGCATGTTCATCAAGACCATGTAGTGAAAACTGTAAGACTAGTTAGCTCAAACATAAAACCTCAATCTGAGAACATAGGCATATAAATTGGCAAAATGCAAAATCCTGTATATTTAAAAAAAAAAAAAATAAAAAATTTCACATATAATCTCAGAATTGAGAGGTCTGCATGTTCAAAACATGTTCATCAAGATGTTACTCGAAACTATATGCAAGCATAAGCATAAAATATCACTCTGGAACTTTATGTTGGTGAAATAGCCGACCTTCATAAACTATCTTATCCGGACACCAACTCTAACACAAACTGGATCCACCTTCCCCAATTCTCACTTTGTAATGGACAGCTAAAAAAATTGGCCAATACTAGTGCAGTTATTGCAAAGAAGCCAACAATAATGAGAATCACAGAATTTTCTTTTCCATGACTGCATTAAACATATTTCCATGCATTAAACATATTTCAGGCATGAGAATCATGGAATTTATAAAATATGCAAAATTTAGGCATGCATCAGGATATTTTTCAAACTTGATTTGAAGTTTCATATAAACAATTTAACACCAAGAGTTTTGGGATTGTTATCCGGAAAGTTTTCAAGAAATCAGTGAACTGCATCCACTGCCTAGGACCAACAGAAAGAAGTAATCGCTATATGTCAAGCGGCCCTCTTATTACAGGTTTATAAGGGGCTGGGGAGGCAGGCTATTTTTTGAAATGACAAATGCACCTTGTGTCATATGATGTAGGTTTCCTTGGCCCCATTCCAGCCTTTAGATCATAAGTTGACTCCACAGTAACTGGATGATTATCCTGAGTTTGCTGGTAATACTGCAGTTGCTGAGCTTCTAAAGATGGCAATGTCATGACCTGTCTGTTGATCTGGTTCAAGACAATCTCCGTTCTTTTCTATGAAGTACATATAAAAGAAAGAAATTTACAGTTCAGTTACATGTAAGTGCAGCATAAAACATACTTCAGGCATCACACTGTCAACACAGGGTCAATATGTTTATATGTTGTTCATTTCTATGGCAGTTTGGCTGAATTCATAAAGGTGACGTTGAAGATACTGTACCACACAGATAGGTAAAAAACTCAACAGTGTCACAGAGACTGTTAATACTATATTTGTATGTTTTAAACAGGAAGTGAGTGTAAGACACACAATCCCATCTGAATTGTACGTACATGTACATTATAATATGCGTGAAACTCAGAAATTCTAATTTGTTTAATATTTCCCCAGAAATCTGACTGATTCAGCCCTTATTGATTGAACTTCATTCCGGCATCAGCTTGTATCAATTTTGAAATCCCTGTGTGAAACCATAATTTAAACGATTTTAAACTGGTTATTTTCAGTTCATTGCATTGAATAAATACTGTGATCACATCAAACTTTTTATTTCTGGCCCACTGCCATAAATACCTTAATTAAAACAATCACTAGCTACAATCATGTCTGTTATACAGATGAACAGACATATGCACGCACCATGATGACATATTCCCTTTGGAATAATAGGCAGATGTGGTAGAAAATGCATACAAATTATTTAAACAGAAAACATCAAACAGGAACATAGCAAGTTGTGCACAGAAGAGATATGTTTCCTCACCCGAATGCCATCCTCCGTTTTACTGATGGCATCTTGAAGTTGAGCCAAGTCCACCTCTTTTCCATCTCCTTGGGCTAATAATTTCTCTTTTAAATGATGCAAATCTTCCTGAACCTACAAAACAATTACAAGACATCAACATTAATGAATATATGATGTATTAATCAAAGATTGTGAGTATAATCCTCCATCCTCCCCCTGTTTACATGGTTTAAGCAGCATCCAACTATCAGAGCAAAGAGGAGCCAAGTAGGGCTAAGTCAGTCAATAGAAATGTAATGTTCTGCATGTTCTAGCTTACAATATATCTCAAATATATACACATTTTTTTTTGGGGGGGGGGAATTTGTAAAGAAAAGGTTGAGCTATTGTTTGTCGCTGAGGCACGTTTCCAATGTTCAGTGAAAAAAGGACATTTTTCAATGAATTGACGTCACCCTACCACGCGACATCACCCCCATCCTTGTTACTGCCTTTCTTGTTTTTTTTTTATTTTTTTGTTTACTTTTTTTTTCACCCTTAGGCACACTGTTAAGCTTAAGGGCTGCATCAACGCCACTATATGGCTCGATGGGAAAAGCCAAGGTATACCGTATCAGACAAGAAAAGAGGGTACCAATAAACAGTTCAGGCTCTTGACTGTCCTTGATCTTCGCTTTCTTTCACAGAATTCCCTTCACTTCATTTTAATATTTCCACTTCAACATAGTCACGATGATAGTGTAGTTGTTATTGTCATTTACCTGTACAAGGATTTCGCCAACTTGCTGCGGCCTCGATTCACAATCCGTCATCTTTGATGCTGCACTAATTTACATAAGACATAAGGAATTCGGGGAAACACCCCTGAGTTTATTTTCTTTTTGTGAAAAGCATAAAATAAACTTTTAGTCAGTAACTCAACAACTTGGCACTCCGTCGACGATGCTGTCTGCGGTTTCTCACGGCAACAAGTCAAACAGCAACATTCGGTGACGTCAACACAAAATGCTATTACGTTTTGTACATCCACTGGAAAGATGTCTACTCCCTGCGTGTTATTAGCATCGTGTTCTCAGACAAATCCGAAGGATCTTGTGAAGTGTAAGTGTCTGATTTGTAGAAAAACGGCAAAAAATTGTTGCCTTGTGACTCAGAAACCTGACTGTACATGCATCTGTCTTCGGTCCCTATCTTCGGCTGGGCTGAACAGGTACTTGTACTAATGGGACCCGTGAAACGCCCGGCGGCAGGACCTTGACGTCCTTTGAATTTCTTGGCGTCAGATGTTCTGTTCACGGATCGTCATAATAACATTAAAGACAGTGCGATGTGATAACAGAAACCGGTACATTGTAACGTTGTAGGCCAAGAGGTTGTACTACAATCAATGTTTGTGCCAAGGTCCTGCTTCACACTAACGCCACTGCCCGGGATTAAAAAACATGCTGCCTTCCCATTTATATACTAACTCCATGTTTTATTTTTCTGACACTTATTTAGTCAGTAGACGTTTAACGGGTGACACCTTCCTGCCAGAACGTAAAAGTTTTTGGGTGATACAGCACATCTCTGTCGCTGTAATCAACCTGGTGCTATTTCTAATTTCGGCCTGAAATATTTGTAAATGTCCACATTTTGGTACACTTTTGTGTTGTTTTCCAAGAATACTTTTCCCTTGAAGTGAGACAGAAATTTTGAAATGTAAAAAACTGGACACCTGAATGGTTGGGTGTGAAAGGGAAGAGAGATCATTCACTTTGCAGAATTAGTTACATTAGAGATAGTACCAGGTTGATTATAACAACAAAGATTTGTGTTGCTCAAACCATCAGAAATTTGGTGCTAGAGTAAAGCCAAATAGCTACATGATGAAGTACAGTTGATTCAAGCTGATGAAACCCTTTAGTTTGAAAAATTGTGATTAGATTCAGATCACACCCCACGCCAGTTATCCAAAACACTGCCCTATACGCATGTTCAACCTAGTCTGTTACCTGCCAGTCAGCCTCAGCTCATCAAGGGAGATTCAATAAGTCACCACCAGCAGACTGCCAGTAGGCATCATTTGATTGACATGGGAGAACTTGTTATTTGAGATTTTGCACTACTTTCAACTGGATGTGGTCACTGAGTTAAAATCTGTTTTACCTCCATGATATGGTAAAACCTATTGCTTTATCATCCCTCCACCGGCTCATCATAAAAATGTAGCCAGTAAGGCCAGCGGTAATTAGAAAATGGCTGATATTGTTTACATGTACACTTGCACTATGTCCGTGACTTTCTGTCGATCGTTACCAACTGGGGGTTAATTATCGAAGGTGCCTTATAGAGGTGCGGCTGATTGACTTAGTCGTGCATGCATCTAGGCAATTGGGATAACCTGCATGGGGTGCAATATGAATAACTTCACCTCTCTTGTCAACTACATGTAATAGTGCGAATATTGTGACTGGTAGAGGTACAGCGCTATATTGGCTGGCAGAGTGTCATAGCTGCAGTGACATCATGCAGAGGCTGACAAGTCCTTTCTAAACAATAGTTGCAACCCAAAACACATGCCAACTCTTGACTCTTACCTCTCAGCTCAGCCGCACACAGAACATAGAATTGTCTGTGTAAAACAATAAAAAGTGGAACAAAAGCTGTAGGGTTTCTAAAATTGTGAAAAGGATTTGATTATGATTGAAGACTTGGGTAGGTAAGGTTTTTGTCAAAAACATTGTGCCAGATAATGTCATAGCAGAGATTGACACAATTCAATATATGCCATGTACCTACACGAGGAAAATATGGCTTGCCTATGGATGTGTCTGATTGTAGACAGTCTTTATGAACACAGCCAGTGCCTATTTGTGAAGGTTGTTTTCTTGTTATTCTCAGGCAAAACAGTAGCCTTCAGCCATAGATATATATGTCAGCTTTAAATATATTTTTAAGGTTGTCCCAAATTAAAAAAACTGCTCTTGGGGAAAAAAGAGACAAAAATAAATAAAATTTATGTTTAGCAAGCCACATTACATCTAACTGCTTACTTTTTATTTCAGAATTCAAAAAAGGTTGTCACATGACTTAATGTGAAAAATTTTCCATCTATGGTCCCATTAGTTGTGCACGTGCATATTAAATTTCAAGTGAATATGATATGTGGGTCTGGAGAATTAGGTTGCTGAAAGGATTTCCAGATACATTGTGCCAGTGCCAGTATCTCCGATGTGTAGGTCAGAAGTGCCTGAAAGTTTTAGATACGAGTATGTGCATGTAGCTACACGTAAGGGATGTGGTGATGAACTGTGTACTTGTAACTGAATAACAGCTACAATTTTCAGTTTTGTAGAAAAAATAAAAAAAAAATAAAAATTTTGAAAAGAAAAATTTGGATGAGAACAACAGGCTTCATGTTTAGCCCTGAAGATGTTTGACCCTGCCTGCCAAAATAGGTTTATTTAGTCAGAAATTTTTCCTTAAATGATTCATGGAGTTATTTATGTACATGTACAGAAACAATTCTGTTTTTATTGCCTGCAATAAGCAGGGGCCTCCATGCCCTAGGGGGCTAGCATGCTGATGCAGCATAATGACCTTGGTGCCTCTCAGCAACGCAAGCACTGTGAGTTCAAGCTCATCTCTCACTGGCTCATCTCTCAAGTCATACATGTACATATATATGGGAAGGTCCACCAGTAACCTGGAAAAGGTTGTGAGTTTCGCCCGGGCTCTGCACAGTTCCCTTCCACCATAATGCTGGCTGCTGTTGTATAAGTGAAATATTCTTGAGTATTACCAATCAAATAAATAAGTAAATAAAAAAATATATCCATATACTTGAAAGCCCTCTATCAAACCAGTTGAGGGCTACAAGGTCTGGCATGGCTTGCCAGAATTTATACTAGGTCAGACCCTGCATGTGCGTATACGTATAGTAACTCAAAGTTGGCTTGTAGTACAGTACACTGTATTATATCGATAATTTTAATGTATAAACATGACTACACACAATGTCTTTGTAAAGAACAAATTAATGGCAAGTGGCAAAGCTATTTTGAGGGTGAGGAATTGTTAATAGGCATGTCACTGATGCACTGTTCGAGACTTAACATGGTGACATGGTGATCTCAACAGTAATCTTAAAATAAGCTTTTACCAATTTTTTTCAGTGATTCTTGGTGTAACGGAATTGCCGAGGGGAGAGAGTGTGGTAGAAGATATATTTGCATACAGGTGGCAAATAGAGAATAAGTACTACTCAGCTGAGGTCAGACTGTGTACGACAGAAACCAGAACCATTGGAAACACTGCATTTGCTGACTCGGTGCAAGCCTTTGTGGTTCATTTTAACTCAAAGGAGGCAAGTGTGCTCTTGTGGATGTACATTTACACGTATACAACAAATTATGAACATGATGAAATACATGTAAAGAAGCTAAAAAGCTTTGTTCTTAACCAAGGCACTCAGCCCAGAACCACTGAGTTTGATGCTCTTGTTCATTTGACTACAACCTTAAGTCAGGGCTTTTTTTTGACCTGTTTTCAAATATTGAACCTCATGGTTTGGGCATCATACCATTAAGACATTGATATCCAAATGAGTAAATGTTCAACGACATAAAGTAACATTGGTTACCTTATTGTGAAAAGGTTTCATAGGGTTATTTATCTGGTCAGTTCTGTTTCATATTGCTTCCAACAGATATGTGAACTTCCTGGTCAAGCCAAGTGAATTCTAAACCGTATTAGTTACTTGTGGCCTAACTTGGCTTTCCACATTATTTCGGTCTTGTAATGACGGTATCTCCTTGTAGCAGGTCGGACCCAATGCTGACATATTTATAGTGCTGCCTGATTAGATCGCCATGCTCAAAACGCTGGATACAAAGCTCCACCCAGTCACATTATACTCACTGCAAGCTGGTCAGTACTTGGCTTATTCTTCCTATGCTGAGAAGCAAGCAAGTTAGCCAAGATAACTGATGTAGACGACTTGGTTATGACTTGTTTCGAAATTGAACATTATCCAACATGTATGGATTAGGCAGTGATGGAATAAATAAATGAACGTAACACGTAGATCAGGCACTGATAAAATAAATACATAAAACTTAAATGGACCTTTCCGAGCTGTCAATCAATAACAGGCATTTGACCAATCATAATCAGTATTGTTGCAATTACACTGTAGGTCATCTGGATATCGCACACATAAGTTACAAATGTTCAGTCTTTGCCTAATATCATGATTGCTGATATCTGATGTCACAATTGCTTTCACAGTCAATGTAATGAAAAGTAACATAGTCACTAGAACGGGTGGTGGGACATGGCATGTGGCGGATCTCTCCATACAGTGATTGATCCCCTTGAAGTTTACATTTGACGTGTATATTTCATTTCAGCTGTCAAGTTTTGAGAAGGTGAAATCTTGGATGCCTTACGTTAATGAGTTAGAACCAGAAATACGGATGCTTGTTTGTGAGACCAATTCTAGCTCTGATGGTAAGACTTCACACCTGCAGTAAATCCTCATCTCAGGAAAATCTTTCTAGATGGAAATCTTGATTCTATATAATAATGCCAATACTATGAAGTCTCTTACTGTGATGTGTGTCGGAACAAAATAAATTAGCAAATGATTCCAAACTTTGTCATGTTTTGATGGAAAAGACTGTGATGCAAAGAGTCCCCATCTGGTATAGGCTAAACTGTGAAGGTTGATTATGACAGTACATTTACATGTACTGTATGATCAACAGTGTACACACCTCTCAGTCAACTGTGAAATCGGCAGATACATGCAGTGTGAGCTGCTGACCAGATCAGTAAAGCTGTAATTGCCTGATCACTGCATGATCTTCTGTCTGATTCTGGAAAGGCTAAAGTTTTCAACAGGCGAAAATAAAGGTCATTTGCCATATATTAACGTGTGGCTTGGGCTTCATGGCTATTTGTCCCCACGATATGGCTGAAAAATTGCCAGTGTCAAAGCTGTATTCATTCATTCATTGCTCTTCGTATGTAAAACTTGTGTCACAGCAGTCCATAAGAGTTAAACTAATTATTACTCAAGGTATCAAATTTATAGGAATTCAAAGTGTTAGTAAGTTTTTTTTTGCATACATGTCTGTATATACATGTACATATATTCCTGCCAGGTTTGTCTCCATGGAGATATCATCATGTAATAGTTTTTATTAAAAGCAACCTGGCTTTGGACAGTGAATTTGTAGCTGCCCACTCTAAGTATATGAGGGACCATAGTTACAGTAAGCTGTCATATGCGCTGTTTTGAGATATGCCATCTACAGATGGCTCTTGTTGACATTGGCTAAGACATCATCAGATCATGTACCGGCATCACAGTCTGTGTGTTCTTTGTTTTAGAAGATATGCTAAGCACAACACAGTACAGAACAACATATACATACATGTATATATATGCATGTATTTTGCAGCCATAAGCACAGTGTAGGGAGGCTGTTGATCCTAAACAACTCGGCACATCTCAATGAAGTCAACCTCGCTAAATGATTATGTTGAAAAGTTTGACAAATCCTTGTAAGTGTGAGGAACTGTGACTCTTAGATCAAAGCCACTGGAAACAGCTGCATACTTTGAGTCTCCTAAATTAGAACATGTTCAGTTCCAAGCAGTTGTCAGTGATCGCAAGCATGCTTAGACGAACTAAAGCCAGTGCCTGATCGCTTTGCTCCTAGTTGCACTGCCAAAACCCTGGGTTCCTTGCAGTGACAAGATCGACGTATGCTGGGCTTCAAAATCATTGTTTCATGAACATGCAAAAATGTTTCAAAATGTATGTATGAATTGTATTTTGCAGCTATAGACAGATTAACTGCTCAGAAGTTTTGTATACAGCATTCCTTTGAGCTGGTTGAGCTGCGCCCGGAAACGACAAACAGTGACAGTGAGGAGGAAGGTACATCTACCACTACAGTGACAGTTCAGTGGGCAGCTGGTGCAATTAATTACGTCCTTTCTGTGCTCTTTGGTTCTGTAGTTTATTATGTCACAATTTTCAGCGTACATGTATGCATGCTCATAAAACACCTAGGTAGTACTAAAACACTTTAATGTCACGAGAGAAGATGTTCTGCTACATAGTGGACAGTTAGTTCAACCCGTCTGAAAGTCTCCCATTGTACATGTATTAATTGGACTGTGTGGGTGCACATAAACAATGACCTTGAGGAGAACCTTTTGCCCCAATGCATTTGTCAAATTCAGGAATATAATGAAGCGTGAAACTTTAAATTATTTTGAGAGTCAAAAGTTTTTGGGAGTTTTGATCTTATGTAACATGTACTGTATTCGATGATGCATGTCCTTTTGATAAGCTCAGAACAATAACCGTACAAAAAAGCTTGAGGTACATGTAGAATTGATGATTTGCTGAGCAGCAGATTGGAGGTAATCCCGTTCACTCCAAGCCACATGCCACCTGATATGTAGTAACAGTCCAAGTGCTCATGTGGTAAGAGACAGTACCCCAACCACTGGTCAGATCATCCAGCAAATACAGTGTATGTGTAGTGTAGCAGTCTGTATTAATATTGTCATGCCTGTATGTTTCAAAGTAGGTTTCAAATATCCAAGTGCTCATCTGGTAAGAGATAGTACCCCTACCACTGGTCAGATCATCCAGCAAGTACAGCGTGTGTGTAGTGTAGCAGTCTGTATTAATATTGTCATGCCTGTATGTTTGGAAGGAGGTTCAAATATCTGTTCATATTATTATGTATCACTCTATATTTGTCTGAACATAAAGCCACTTTTACATCTCTAAAACTCTTGGTAGTTATTCATCGCTGATTTGACAGAAGGGTTGAAATGCTTGCATATCAACTACCACATACATGTAGGATCATGGGAGATAGATGGCCTGCAGTAAAAGTAAGATGTATATTACGTCTATCAACTTTTTGCAGCATTAAAGGATAATTTTTGGGATTTCTACATTAGGGGCCATCCATAAAGTACATATGATCAAAGGGGGGGGGGGAGGAGGCAGTGTCAGGGCATTCTGTACTTGTACCAGGGGTGTACAGGGGGAGGGGGTGTCATCAGTCGGTTTATGTATGAAATATTTGTGATGTAAATGTATAAATAGCATATGTGCTATTGCGCCAATTAGCAGTATTCCCAATACATTCATGACATTGTTTACAATGGTTGTCAGGGAGTACATGCCATTAACATGTTGTTTTTGTAGTCAGCCAAAACTGTTCAGTCACGAATTACCATAACTGGAAATGTTATCTGGCTCTAGAGAGCGCTTATTTAAAAGCGAGTAAAAATGTTCTTTGTACCAGTAACAACATCTTAGGAGGAGTCTTGGGAACTATGAGTGAGTAGGAGTAACTCTCATACACCTTTCATGTACAATGCAATAACATTACGACCACTGGAAGATCTCCAGATTGTTGCACAAGTTGAAAGACAACCAAACAGCGGTGACACAAACTACAGTATACAGAAAATTTTGTCTGCGACTAAGTTACTAATTTTGCCTTGTTTGAGAGATCTTTTGACCATAGAGAGGCGTTATGAGGTTTGTGTTCCTACTGTTATTTTGTTGGAAGATTCAGTGCAGAAAGTAATACTTAAGTCACAAATATTTTTGGATTGATTTTCACTTTCAATACTGTATTGTAGTGAGTGATATTCACTCACTGAGCAGAAGGCTGAAGTAAACCCTTTTCATATATTACAATTCTTCAGATAATACTTTCAGCTTTCCTTTATTTACTTTTGCTCTCTAAGGTGTACCCATGAAAGTCACGGTGTAGTCAAGGAACTGGATATTGCTGGTAACATGATATCACAAATGAAGATACATAGCAGATGACAGCTATATTTGGCAGTAAAGTGGCTAATCTGGAGCATGTTGTTCAGTTATAGAAATGTTGTGATCTTAAGGCAATGCTAGAATAATAACATACACAGCTGGTTAATAACAAGGGGCCTCTGTGGCTTAGGTGTTGACTTTTTAGCGCAGCTGAATAAGTCAGGAGTCACTCAGCTATAGTGAGTTCCAGTCTAGCTCATGCTGGCTACCTCTCTGGCCATACATGGAATGTGTGCTCGTTTTCTTCCCTTGGCATGAAGCACCAATCAAATAAGGAAATAAATAAATTGATAGCAAAATCACAAATCGAGTCTTCTCTCATTGCTTTATTACGTGCATTGACCTTTGGATCACCATACAGAACTTTATACTAAGCCGAATAGGGTGTTACAAACAGACAAAGGTCAATAATAATTGACCCTCAGGCGATATAAAAATTGAAAGAAGATTATTAAAATGATTTACATTCATTATTAGTCACATTTCGATTCTCTTTCAGATCATTTCAAGGAAACCACTGGAATCAAGAGAGTTGTTCAGGCTCTACATGCTCACACCTGGCCCAATCTTGTTATGAAAGGTAAGGGAAGTGCATCAGTACCTCATCCTGTTCTTAGCATTTAGAGTTGTCTTCTCCTGAACATCCGTATCTATGAACATGAATGCATATAGTATAGGTTTTCATATCTTCAGATGTTGTCTGCTACTGAGTGTGCCAGCATTATTCCATTTTGTGTTCACGGAACTATGCGTACATACAAGTGCCAGTCAAGCATGTGTCATAGTGGAGAATGCAGAATTTTTCTAACATTAGTACATGTATACCTTTAGCAATTGACATTCTGACAAACTTTACTTGTTTTTCAAATTTTGCTTTTCAGAAGATCTATCATGTCTATATTTATAGATATGTTTATATTATCATGACATGCTGCTTGTTTGTACTCTGTTTGCCAGATTGCACTGTAATGTTTGCCTCTTATTTTCCACAGAATACGTTCTAGTTAAATTCATCTATCCGTCTGTCCATAAAAAATGTTACATCCATGTCACAAGCTTCAGAGATATTAAAGTTTCTGAATGCGTCTTGTGGTTTGTACATGTATACTTCTACTTTCAGACAAACCTGATGTAAGAAGTGCTTATTTTAGACAGCTCATGCAAGAGGAGTTCAATTCAAAGACTGATAATACTGCTGAAAACTCCAGTCCATCAGAGGAAGACTTTCAGGATTTTGTAGGCTGTGAACCACTAAAGCAGTCTAAATTCACAGATTCTCACAATACCAACCCAAGTACACAAAAGACATCTGATGTTCAAGATAGGAGCACAAGTGATGGTACATGTAGCACACATGAACATGTATCTTCAGGGACTTCAACAGCAAATGAGGATAATTTGGGCTCCTTGGCAACTGGAAACGAAGTGCTTGTGGGGAGTGACTTTACAAGAGATGGACAAAATAAAAGTGACGTTGAAAAGGATAATAAGACATGTAAGGAACCTTCAGGTGAGCAAAGAATAGGTTTGTATTCAATGTTTGTATCGTCTGATAGTTAAATATTACATGTCCATGTATACCTAATGAATGTAATGGTGTATGTGCAATTGCATTTAATTCCTACCTGATAGTTCTAAATCACAGAATCACTTCTGGCTGGTGGTAAACCAATTTTATTGCCTGATGACAGCATGAGAAGATACAGTGAGAATCTTTCATGGTATATAAGACCTTCTGTTGAAAGGCTTCTAGACTTGCCATTTTACATGTATTTGAACTAATCTTTATGTTACATGTAAATCACATTTCAGTGTCCATCAGTGATGTACATTCTATTTATATTTTGATTTATTTGATTAGGGCATCCGTGAATTTGTCCCCCAGACAATTACAGTGAGAGTTATGCTGTACTTGATGAGGGTTGAAACTGTGCGAGTGACCTTTGACCTAATTTTCGGGTTATCCATTCGTATTTGGGTGTTAGCTCTTGAGAACATAGTGTGTCCAAAACTGTGTGCTAGACAGTCAAATTTTTGTAGTATTTGGTAACAGTGGTTTTGGTCAGCACAGCTTCATCTTACTAACTTACCTGCTGCAAGATGAATTCATGCCTTTGGTCATGTTAAATTCTATTCGTGTGTCTGTTACCTGTCCATGTTGTTATGAAGTGATGGACTTTTGATGTTGGGGGGATTTACATGTATAGATGATTCCTTCAGTATAGTCCTGTATGTGGATACTTAGCTTTGTCATCCCTGAGGCGGAAGCCATCTCATACATGTTCATTTGTCTGGATAAAGCCTTTCATAATAAAAAATTGATTTTGTGTAACACCTCTGACAAAAACTGGGTGGGTATGTAGGAATTTTTTTTTTTTTTTTTAATTTTTCTTCCCAATTTTTTGGTCTCCTGGGTGAGGGGCGGGGGCATAATGCAGGATCCATGAAGTAAGGACTGAACAAAAATGTATATACGTTGCAATAGTGGAACTATAGAACAAGTGGCATCTACTTGTGACAGAAGTCCAGGCATCCACTGATTATTTTATTCTTAAGGTTGAACAATACTTTGAGCTTAAATATTAATTTAATCTTATCAGAAATACGTCTCTATGTAGCCGAGCGATCTCAGTGGATTAAGGGCCTAAGGTTTTAGACTCCTAACAGTCATGTCAAAGACCTGGAATATCAATAATATGTCCATTGTCTTACAGCAAGGAAGCTACAAGATTGCAGATTTGATATTTTAGCTGACAAACCCAGAATGGAAATGTTATATTGAGTTGACACATTCATTTAATAATGTAAGAAGCAAATAAGTTTTGTCACATACTTCAGGTGAAATGGTCAAAGAGCATGAAACTAGGAAAAGTATGGATATACATTTACATGTACATTGTATTCCACAAAGTTTCACGCCTTGTAAACTAGCTCATGCAGGCTTCTTATCTGTCCATACGTGGGAAGGTCCACCTGCTAACTGCGGATGGTTGTTGCTTTGGCGCAGCCTATGCCCGGTTTCCTCCCACCATAATGCTAGCTGTGGTTGTACAAGTGAAATATTCTTGAGTACGGCATAACTTACCTTCTTACAGCCTTTTCTTCCTTGAGGTTTTTTTACCGCTTTTAAGAGTTTCACAGCAAATCTTTCCTCAACATAACCAATAAATTTACTGTTAACCAGTGAAGGCCTTTATTTTCACATAAACCAAAATGCAACGCACTCCCCGTGAACCCATTGGAGATGGTGCAGTGAGAGGTGTGGGAGAATATATTGCTTTAGTATATAGCCTTGTTCAGTTTTATGGGTGGAAGAAATGAGAGAAATTCTGATGCAAATTAATGCAATCCATCATGTCCAGTGACTTGGTGTTGACAATCCATCATGTCCAGTGACTTGGTGTTGACAATCCATCATGTCCAGTGATTTGGTGTTGACAATCCATCATGTCCAGAGACTTCGTGTTGACAATCCATCATGTCCAGTGACTTGGTGTTGACAATCCATCATGTCAAGTGATTTGGTGTTGACAATCCATCATGTCCAGGGACTTGGTGTTGACAATCCATCATGTCCAGTGACTTGGTGTTGACAATCCATCATGTCCAAAGACTTGGTGTTGACAATCCATTATGTCCAGTGACTTGGTGTTGACAATCCATCACGTCAAATGACTTTTTTGTTGATAATCCATCATGTCAAATGACTTGATGTTGATAATCCATCATGTCCAGAGACTTGGTGTTGACAATTCACCATGTCTAATGACTTGGTGTTGACAATCCATCATGTCCAAAGACTTGGTGTTGACAATCCATTATGTCCAGTGACTTGGTGTTGACAATCCATCACGTCAAATGACTTTTTTGTTGATAATCCATCATGTCAAGTGACTTGATGTTGATAATCCATCATGTCCAGAGACTTGGTGTTGACAATTCACCATGTCTAATGACTTGGTGTTGACAATCCATCGTGTCCAATGACTTGGTGTTGATAATCCATCATGTCCAGTGACTTGGTGTTGATACTCGATCATGTCCACTTACTTGATATTGATAATCCATCATGTCCAATGACTTGGTGTTGATAATCCGTCATGTCCAGTGACTTCGTGTTGACAATCCATCATGTCCAGTGACTTGATGTTGACAATCCATCATGTCCAATGACTTGGTGTTGATAATCCATCATGTCCAGTGACTTGGTGTTCATAATCCACCATGTCCAGTGACTTGTTGTTGACAATCCACCATGTCCAGTGACCTGTTGTTGACAATCCATCATGTCCAGTGACTTGGTGTTGATAATCTATCATGTCCAGTGACTTGGTGTTCATAATCCATCTTGCCCAGTGACTTGGTGTTGATAATCCATCTTGCCCAGTGACTTGATGTTGGCAATCCATCATGTCCAGTGACTTGGTGTTGACAATCCATCATGTCCAATGACTTGGTGTTGACAATCCATCATGTCCAATGACTTGGTGTTGATAATCCATCATGTCCAGTGACTTGGTGTTGATACTCGATCATGTCAACTTACTTGATATTGACAATCCATCATGTCAAGTAACTTGGTGTTGATAATTCATCATGTCTTGTGTCATATTCTGTTGTGTTGATTGGATGATACATGTACATGTGAGTTGAAAAGTGTGTTCCTGTGTATCTGTTTTTCAGTAGAAAGTCAGTAAGAGATTATCATCAGTTTATGAAACAGCTTTTGGGAGTCATGTTCAAACAACTGAGGTCTTCATCTGACTAGGAGAGTGTCAGTGTATGGGAATTCTATTGTGGGATGCCTGCAAAGGTGAAATTGTCTCTGAAGTAATAATATTAACATTCAAGTGGCTTTTGGGAGTTAGAAGTAAAGTCTTGAGTTTAATAGATTTTTAAAGCTATGGATTGATCTATGAAGCTATTTATCTTGGGAAAGGAGAGCTCTTGGGATTGTTCAGTACAAGGACGTTGTCAGGTAACAAATCCTATCTAGGCAGGTATGTTGCCTGACAAATTTCATATGTAAATAACATATAAAATCTAAAATAAATAAAATATAGAAAAACACTACATGGAGTGAAGGAGTTTTGAAATTTATAAGCCAAGCCTCCAAAAAGATATTTGCGTGCCTGGGATATCCCCTCCACTCACCCAGTTTTGCCGTTGCTGAAATTTTTCAACGACGAATGTTACGAAATGCCTTGGACTGTGACAAACAAAGGATGAAACCAGCTAAAAATAGATGATCAACAATTATACAAGACATGTATTTTCAGCTGCTCACTTTATAGTGGTTTAATGTTGATCAGAATGTGTCTCCAGGCATCTGGATGCCCGAGGCATCCGGGGCCTAGGCAGCCCCTGTACCCTCGCCTAAAGTTGGATTTGATAGTCAATACCCCCCCTCCCCCAAGGCCACGACAGCTGCCGTGTGTAGTGTAACATCGTAGAAAAACATAATCACTTGATGTTGTTGTGCAGTGTTATATCTGCATTGTTGCTCCTCTCACTTATTCTCCAATTTGCAGAAATATTTTACTTTCCAGATTCCTTATTGGCAGGTGATGACATGTCATTCTTAGCTGCTCTAGGAAATGAGGATCCAGGGGAAGAATCTTTTGAACAGTTGTTTGAGAAACTGAGAATTATGAAAGGTAAGTTTTCACCAAATCAAAAGTGCATGTGCAAAACTTTGAATTGGATCATTTAAGGAAAACAAGCATTTTGCAGATTTCTCTACACTCTATACAGGGTTCATACACTCCTTGAAACTCCAGGAAAAACGAACAGTACTTGAAAGTTCTGGAAAACTCGTGGAATTTCTAGGACATGTAGCTGTACAAACCTTGCTATACCTTACAAGAGCAGACCGGGGAAGTATTTAGTGGTAAAAGAGTATGGATTGAAGATGTAAAACCAACCTTCAGATTGTTTAAAAATATTTTTTTAGTTCCAAGGCAACAAATTTTAAGGTAGGTCATAACATACACTCAGTCGTGAATAATAATCGTGAGGGGACGTAACTGTGAAAATAATTTTGATCAATCAGAACGTAGGATTATGGAATGCTCAATTAGCATATATGACATGAATTGGGTCCTCAGATCATTACCATTCTATCTTTTGAATGTAAATAACACGAGTCATATAGGCCACAAAGATGCGAATTTAACTCTTGTTTTGTTAGTGCACAGACAACAACGAAGAGCTGGCATGATGCCACAATGTACAGATTTTGGCTGCACAAACACCACATTGAATACAGGCTGGCAGGATATCGCTAGAGAGTGAAGGTCTCGATTCACATATATGCCTTAACACAACTCTGTGTCCTAACTTGCAAGTGAAACTCTGCGCATTGTAAGACTTTTCATCTCAGGCTTGTATCACTCTCACAGAACTTGAATCATCACGTCATTTAAAGCAAATTTAAAGTAATGTTAAAGTAAATATTAAGGATAGTATCTTTAAAAGTACCAGGTACTTCATGTTTTGAGCACATCATTAAACACCAATCAAATACCTTGTGGACCACATTGGACAGGCTGAACAGTGATGTCACTGATTCTTTTGTTACTGCTAAGCATACTGTAATGGTTATATTTCTAGATTAAATACAGATATAGGTGTAGTACCACACATATTTAATCTATTTCACATATAAGAGCAATATAGCAATTAGAGGATGTTTAGCAGCTAAAAAGAATGTGGTGTCACAGTGCTTCAGCCTGTTCAATGTGGACCAAAAAGTCCATCTTAGGGCCTCAGTCTTTATTTTCACTTTAATAGGGGCAAAAAATGTCAAAAAATAATGAAGGTCATATACTCGGATTAGCACGAAATGGCTGTTTCGATGATGTGTAATTTGTTTATATGTGGTTTGGCTGATTCCACAAACCCATTTCTGACTTAGGTCAAAATTTCATATACGATCTTAGTGCTTATTCTTAGACACTAGAAAGTACAATTTTGACCACTTCATCCATAATACCATCAGACAGTTGTGTCAAAATTTCAACTTCAAATGGCAAAAGCTAAGGACAGTGATGATGTAGACTTAAGTCTGAAATGGCTTTGTGAAATTAGCCACTGTTCCTCTACAGGAAAGGGCAGATTACTCTGATATGAGTAACAGACTATTTACCACTAAAAGTGAAGGATTAGTGACTGTCTTAACCAAGTGGAATGTCTCAGAACTTAGCCACCGTTATTGAAAATTTGAACGGAACTTATCATTAGTTTGCTGAAGATTACATACCGATTGCCGGTCAAAATTTGTCGAAGATTCATTGTCTATGATCTGAGAAATCAGTGAATCGATCAACTGCCATGTAGATATACATGCATGTATGTATTAGTGCAGTGGAGGTAAACTTTGGGGCATGTAGTATCATGAGGTCATTCAGCCTTAATTACAATGTAAGTCCTCACAAACTGCAGCTACACATACAGTGCATCTGATATAATTTCATGAAATTTCTTTGCCAACTAATTTACCTTATGCATGAACGCAAGTGTAAAAGGGTGATTAGTTGATGAAAAATCAAGTTATGTGAATTACTATTGATACATAAAATTTTACATGATTTTCCAACAGCTTAGTGCAGTAGAGAGATTATTTGGTGAAAAATGCAATGAAACTGTACCTAGAACTCAGACGGATCAAACCTCATCTCAGGAGGGCTCCAGCAACTTACCTCCCTTATTTAAAGATGCTCTCTCCTGTATACAAGGACTATTTTTGGAGCATGCTGTGGTTATATACACATAGTTGTGTAGTGAGTTTCAGTGAGTTGTCAGAATAATTAGATTCTGTGGACATTTTGTCTCTACCTGGCCCAGACAAAGATAATGATGAAAATAGAGGGGTGAGGTCCACATCTTTCACCTGACAATAGCATTCCTAGGTAGTATAATGTTATAACATACATATATTTATTTATTTCATTGTTGTTTTACGCCGCACCCAAGAATACTTCAGGTATACACCCACAGCCAGTATTATTGTCGAAGGAAACTGGGCAGAGCCTGGGGGGAACCCACGACCATCTACAGGTTGCTGGCAGCCCTTCCCATGTATGACCAGACTTAACTCACAGCAACAGCACTGGTGAAAATACATGCATGATGAAGAAAAGCAGTTATCAGTCACATGCGGTTTGTCATCATTATTATCCAGTTGTCATGAAGTGGATAACCATATTAATGATGCACAGAAAGATAATCGTTTCTGTTGTTCAGTACTTGAAGTGTTGCGATGATATATTTTAATTGGTGATAATTCAGTTTTAATATAGCTTTTAAAATGTTACATGTACATGAAGTTTAACATGAAGCCTTTTCTGTCTGTTTTTATATTTCAGAGAAAGCAGAAGGCCTGCCTCCTGAACAAAGGAAAGCTTATGCAGAAAAGGTACGTGTATATCTTGTGCTTATCATCCTGATGGAACATGCAGATGTATGTGGGTTCCTCCACCTTAATGCTGGTCCTTGGCAAATAGGTGAAATGAGTGTAAAGTACAGCCTAAAACACCAATAAATAAAAACCAGCCTGAGAATAAAACAGGGGTATATATTGAGTGATGAGGATGTGCAGGTCATGTTCTGTTCGTCCATTGGTGTTTTCTCTAAACTTATCCGATGTTCAGCCCTGGACCACAGTGCTTCCCATGGTACACACCTTTTCAGGTCGTTGTCAGATGATATTCATCCTACACAAAGGATGGCCTAATCATCAGGGTATTCACGTCACCACAGTGACTGCAGGTTGATGGGAGAATCAACCAGGTGAATTTCAGCTGTGAAATGTACTCTGAATATGCCGGCTGGAAGTCACATGGCTGACATACAGTAGATCTACCCAGAGCATGACACCCAATGATCACACCACATGTAGCCACATTGTAAGCTGATCAGACCGATTTAGGCACATTCTGGAAGCACATGGTTAAGAACCAGTTTAACAGATATATTATTTATTGCATGCAGTCCTCTGATTTTAGCAATTAAAACGAAACATTTTTGTCTGTGGACTCGATGTGTATTGGTTACACTGGTTCAGTTCGTCCTTCATGAAGTGTTCCTTAGCAGGCCATCACGCTTCTTAATAGACACATGGTCTTGATTGTTTACAGATTGGATTTATGATTTAAGTTGACTATATATCTATCCAGTCAACAAACAGACATGCTGTATATCTGTAGGCCTATATATACTTGTTAAGGATCAAAGATACAAAGCTCTATAGAAATCTAGACTTCTCAGCTAACTACAAGTATGTGGGTAGGCTGCAATGTCACATATAAATGTTTCCGACCACAGGCAATGCCACATTCTGTACATTGCTTTGAACTGATGGTTTATTTATAGTAATAATATAAGATGTAATTTTTGAAGGATTAAACAAAAACAAAGACGGTATCTAGAAGAAACATGTGTATAACCTCCACAGATCAGAATGGTGCTTGGTCATCTAGAGTGAAATATTCTTGGTTCTGTTTCAAACACCAATCCAATCAAATATTTTAGATCATGGTTTGTTTGCATTTATATTATAAGCTCCGGCGCTAAAGATTAATTTAAATATATATGACAGATCTCTTCAAGGGAATGACACTTTATGCTACACTTAAATTAGGTATGACAGTAAAACTCGTTTTAATAATAATGTTACGTAGGCCTATAGCCATATACTGACTTCCGTAATAACACAAGTAGGCTGTAGTATATAGATGTACCTACATAAATGTTCAGTCTTATCAAATGTGACACAGATTGGCCTATATTTACATAATTGCATTTGTGCCTTGGGATACACTGTAGGATATGGGCCAACACTAGCTTGTCTCTCTTGACACACTTGCCCTAAATGAGAATTAAGGCTGGATATTCTAAACTAATCACTGCACCATTGTACTAATATTTCAGTTTAATCTCTTTGTTCCGAATTCTATAGACTTGTATCTTTTTCTGAAGATTGGCAAATATATACAAGATGTGTTTTCTGTTGTTAAACTATTGATGAGATGATTTATTAAGTTTCCCATTGTGTTTGAAAGTTAATTTGTTTCCATAGGTTGCTGTGTCGTTCTGGAGGGCTATTGGTGGTGAGGAGGAGGAAATTGAGGGACTAGCAGACTGATTGACAGACCTGGCTTTGAAGCAGTGTACATATGCACGTATGCATATAACTCCTGTATTCCATTATATATATAGGTGATAGGCAATGCAGAGAATGGGGCAAGTTATAGAAATTTTGATGCACACAACAGGAATACCAGTATGTGCAATATTTCAGCAGAATTATTCCCGATAACCATGTTTTCCTTAAAAGAGAAGACCACATATGGTGAAACCCCATCTCAGTAGCCGGAGATAAAGATATTGAACACTGTTGCAAAGTATATGTGCATTTAAAACGAAGTTGAAGTACTGTAAGCTATATAGTCCAGCCATTTAACCAGCTTTATTTGTACATCATCATGCGTACACGGTGGCTGTCTCAGTAGCTCTACCTTTGTGAGGTAGAAATAGTCACAGTCATAGAAGCATGGAGACTGTAGCCTTCAGCTCTAATGAAATTCATTTTGGCATTATACAAGGCCAGGAGTCTCAAGTGAGGTAAAGCCAAGAATGGCAGTGCCATGAACCAGGTGACAAGTTGAGCTGTACTGCAGCAAAGGGTAATTCAAGCATTAATACCCAGAGATAAGTCTTGGACATCTTGAATGGTGGCAAGGTCATTGAAAAAGAAAAAAAAGTTCAAAAATGTACATTTTAACAGGGACTTCATGGAGTTTGTCTTCTCTTGTATTTGTTTTCTGTATAATGTGTGACACTGCTATGGCCTGTTATCAGGTACCTGTTGCAAACAAAATTTACAATTACCAAAAGTTTGTATTTAACTACTTGGAATGCACCTAAACCTCAATGCTTAAGCACAGGAGAAAAGAGGTCTTCACCAGCTGACATCAACAAAAGTGGACAAAGGATAACTTGCCCGTATAAGATCAGGTTTGAACCCTTACACACTTCCTCTGGCCACTGAAAGGCAAGCTCCTTTAACCACTAAGATCTTGTGCCTACTTTACTTTTCACAAAGAAGGATGAAAGGTAAACAGTAACTGTTGTTGTTATAAGGACACACTCATGGAAAAACCTTTATTTACATCTTTTTTGACAGACTTAGCATGTCATCAACACACAATCCACGTATTTCCCATTCTTGTTCACATACTGCCCAGACTCCCACATATCACAACAGCGGATGGCCATTTCTCTGCTTGGGATATCTTTACAAAATCTAAATGTCATAAATGTTAACTTTAATAGTAAAGGTGCATGGAGTTGCTTGTATGTTAAAGGATACATGAAACATTTGGTCTTCATTTCTTAATATGTAAATGTAATAGGGTGGTGGTGCGGGCAGGCGCTAAGCAGGACCCACATTCCCAGTAAGTTCACTGGGGCCATTTCTGAAAATTTTTGACCACCTACATTAAAACGTTATTATTTAATTATATTAAAAAAAATATATGCCTGATTTTTTTCAAATTGGTTTAGCAAGACTTTCTTCACTTCCCTTAAAACCATTTTATCTTTGTTTTAGAGTTCCCTTCCACGTATCCTTTAAGCTTTCAGTGTTCCTGATAACTGCGCTGGTTCTTACGTTCATTTATGATCATGTAAACGTACCTGACAATAATTCCAGTTAATAGTTTTACTATGAAAAAACAAGGTACTGTAGATACATTTTGTAGACATGTCAGATAATTTCCTTAACTTACACATACACTACTAGATGCACATGTCACTTTACATACTCAAGAGTAAAATTTTCTATCCTGAGCATTCAGTTTTTTCAAGATATTTAAAGCAGATGGCCCTATGCTAAGAACTGTTGCATGAATGGTACACACACAGATTATTGTGGGCTCTCGAGAACCCACAGAAGCACTTTTCATGCAGAAACATTTAAGGCTAGAATTTGCCTCAAGATAGTAATTTGATATGTCTTTCCCATCATGCCTTGCAGGGTCCATTTGGCAAATCTTCCACTCATGCATATATGAAAATCTACCCACTTGCATTCAAGTATTTATTTATTGCAATACTCTAGAATTTCGAAGTTATTATATGATAGTTACATGGCTTGAGGAAACTGGCGTGCCAGGGGTAAACTATCTACTGTTGGCAAGTTACTGACATACTTTCTCACACATTACATTACATATTGGTGAACGGCAAGTGCATGGTCTTACTGTCACCAAGGCCCAACAAACACTGAAAGCAACAGTGTACCCCAGTATTTCTGAACTTAATTGAATGAGATACAGGTCCGTCTACCAGATAATCTCACAACTCAACCGCATTCTCTCACAGGCTGCTTTGAGATTTACAACCTTGGATTCACGAATAGACTCACTTTAGTTTTTGCATTTTAGTCTCTCATCTAACACCACTATCTGCTCTGAAGCTCATTACAACAAGTTCTCAGATTCTCAGTAGCAGATAATATTTTGTTTAATCTAAATCTAGAAGGAAGGTATTTGGTATGCCATATAATGGTAGCTTGCCAAATATGAAAAAAAAAACATGTTTAAAACAACATGCTCAGAATTTTTCACACACAAAGGTGATCAGATTTATGGGTGAAGGAAACCAAAGATGCCTGGTTTAACTGACAAAGTGTCAGTATTTGAGACTTCCACACCATATTAGTGAAAGTGATCTTCCGTGAAAGTGAGTCTCTTCAACTTGCCCTACAAAGGCTTTGGGCCACTTATTTGCACTAAAGCCCCTACAAACAATGGTGGAGGTGGGGCATATTGTAGCCCATACTGAGCTACAATGCACAACTCACTGTTGATCCACGAAAGAGGGTC
This sequence comes from Acanthopleura granulata, assembly GCA_016165875.1. NCBI lineage: Eukaryota > Metazoa > Mollusca > Polyplacophora > Chitonida > Chitonidae > Acanthopleura > Acanthopleura granulata. The sequence goes on along the minus strand of JABBOT010000005.1, from coordinate 28,564,688 downwards.
AAAAGTCAATTGCATGTTACTTCACACTAGAGCAGAGATAAACATGTTCACCAAACTTTAAATAACACATGACTTAGTCCTCTCAGATTAAGGATAAAAACAATGACCCTATGGCCAAAGTAATGGGCCAATGGATAAAAATTACAAACTCTCAGCATAATTTTTCATAACTTAGATCATGGGACTACTCGACATGGATGGGGAAAAACTTCTACTAAAAGTAGTGTGCATCAATCAAGATTTGACACACAGACAGACAAAATCAAATGACTCCCCCATGCTGAATGGGCAAAGCATGGAGTTCAGGGGAGAAAACTCCTACATTGGTAAGTCTCCTCACTAGAAGTTATTATCTGATCAATTTGCTGGGGGGATGCAGCTGCTTGAGCATCCATTTCTGCATTTCCTTCCATGTCAGCCAGAATCTGGTCCTCTGTTTGTTGGTCTGCACTGGCCACCTCATAAGCCTTGTGAGATTTTAACTGATCTGTGCCGACCAGCTCATCAGCCTTGGGAGATAGCAGTTGTTGGGTACTGGACAACTCGTCAGTGTTGAGAGCTGATCTGTCATTGCCATCACCCTCCTGGGGACTTGCTGACCACGCCAGACTGTTTGTCTTTGATTCTGGAGAGGAGGAATTCACCAAGGCTTTGTTGCCTTTGGCCAGCTTTTGGGAACCTACACAATATACAATGAACGAAAAGTTTGCAACAACAGCAAATTATTGGATACAATGAACTGCATTATCCTTTTGAACCTGTATCAATACAAAAATTCATCTTCAATCTTATAACCACCTTAACTGAATATTCGCCACAGATATTTTGGTTAACCGACAGACAAATGCACACATCTATGACAAGACATTTTGTCCACAGTTAACACAACGGCAAAAAGCAAATCCTGACATCTCAGCAATGACCAAACATTGCCCAGGTTTGAAAACTTCCATAATTACATTTTTGTATATATCATTCAGAGCATTGGTAAGTTAAAGACATATGAATGATATTTAAGATGGTTAATGGCAACCATTTTGAACCAAAGAATTCTGCTGAACACAGTCCCAACCATTGTCTCAACAATGGCTAAGCACTACCCAAATTTCAAAGCAATTTTGCAATCATAAAGCAGGTGGAACAGGCTGACACCATTTTCATTGTGCACTTAAGTGGCAGCTGACGAATATTTTATTCATTTGGCTGACGTTTTACTTAACACAACAGCGGCCAGCATTGTGGTGGGAGGAAACTGGGCAGAGCCCGGGTGGAAAACAAATATTTTAATGGTCACTGATATATAAAATTTGTATGGCATCGATACTACCAATCTGCCAATACTTGTGACAGCTGGACCTGTGATGCCATTGCTTGATTTAGCATGTTGCTGGTGTCCCTCAGTTATAGATCAGGTGCTGGAACACGGCACATCAAAAGCTCTTTTCGCTTGAACATGCATTCCTGAAACTCAACACATCACTGTGACTGATGACTAATGTGTCTCTTGTGACATCACACTTAACATTTACATTGACACTTGTTTAATACACTTTCCCTGAATTAATACCTGTACTTCAAGCAATACAAGTTGTGCTTCATGGCTGCAACCAGCACTGACTCCAATGAGGTACAAAACCAGCCCCTGAATTGACACCTTGATTACGCAGAGAGATAATACATCTGTACTTGTCTCGGGTGGACTACTGGTTAGTCAGTTTGGTAGGTAGTGCAATTTTCTTGCCTCAAAAACATGTTACTATAAGTTTTTCTACATGTTGTTGTTAGCTGTTGAATCATTAGAATACGTATGGAAAGAGGAAAAGTTGTCAGTGAAAAATTAAAAATGGCCACAAACTTTTGGCATCTTTTATACTAAGAGAACATTTGCATTTTTGTGATAACCAATGAAGACTTATGGTGGTTTACTTGCCAATGGACAGTAGGCAGGGTATTATTAGTTAAATGGTTACTGAGTGAAATGATGCGACACTATATGGGGTCTGTAAGCCTCAATATGAGGCTTTCGACCCCATATAGTTTCGCATCATTCACTCAGTAACCATGTAATGAATTTATCCAGCGGAAGATTCTACACTACACTGAAAATTGGTTTCTTGAAATTGTAAACAAAAGCAGCTTCACCAGTAATTTCCTGTTGTGTCGAAGAGTTTTAAATTACCAAGCAGTGATCTGTGAATTATGGCATCATAACATTATCAACAATATTCATTTTACATTCTTTTGTGATGTGTCGTTGATGTCATTGTTTCGCCATACTGTAACCATTATGTCATGGTGTTCTCCCTACGGTTGAGTCATACTACATCAGCCACAGGGTTTAGAGTTATACACCTCTACCATGTGACCATTACTGTCAAATCAAAAGCAGAAAATTTCATCTGATACAGAATAATATCTCATCATCTGTGGTTCCATTAAGGAATAGTTTTCTTTCACCAATTATCTGGTTTTGTTTTTGTAAGCAAAGGGTGTTGTGGTTCCATTCTTGTTTCAAGTCAGTCAAAATATGCTCTATCACAAACATAATGTTCATCTTTCTGAACTCCTAGCTAAAGTTGGTAGCTCCAGTTAAACGAGCACTGACCTGAAATTATTCTTGCAGGTCTTACACATTCTGCTTACAAAAATGATGAGTACAAATGAGAAAACTGTGCACATCTTGAAAACTCATGATTTCCAGACCTTCCATTCGTTAAAGGTAAACTGTCCCATTGGTAAATTTATTTGAACAAGATTGACACAATATATTCTAAGAGGTATCTGAAACACATAGCCGAAGTGATTTAAAGAATAAAAATTAGTAGATTTTTAAAAAAAAAATTTTTTTCAAGATTGACAGAATGAGTTTTGAGACTCGCACGGCACCACAAAGTACAGATGAGTGTAAAATTAGGGTAGGACCTGCTTTATTTCTAAAATCGGTGCAACTTTGTTTCTGGCCTGGTCTTTCTAACGATACATTAAAGGAAGAAGCACGAGAAACAGAGAAACCTGGATGTTTTATCTTTACATCTTATACCTGGTGGCTTTTGCCCCATTCGGGTTAGGTGACGCTCTTGGGCCCTGCGCTTGTTTGCTTCAATTCTTTCAAGCTGGCTCGCTGTGAGTCCCTGAAAAACAAAAAAAGCAGATAAAATCAGAAAACACAAAAAACAATTTACGCTCCCTGTTTTCCCAGTGACTGAAAACAGGGTCTTATGACCCGTCCATATCTGCTCTAACTGAAACTTCTTTGCTCTTGCAATGCTCATCCATGTGTGAGTCAGAGTGGACTGATCACCGACTCTGTAGGTGATTCTCTCGCATGTTGTCTACAAGACCTCCATAAGCACGGTTCTCTCCTGCCTGCTTCTCACTTCTGCCTGCTTCTGGTTAAACATGATTGCACAATCTTCCCATCTGCTGAATGTCACAGCTCCAAGCTTTGTATATGTATGTATGTATGCTTGGGTTGTGTGTCTTACTCAACAATTTTTCAGTTACATGACAAGGAAGATTCCTTGAATATAAATATACTGTGTCTCATGGCAAGACAAGTACTGCCACTGGAGCATCATACCAAAAACACTCCACATGACACCCCACCCAGTCACATAACACTGACATCAGGCCAACCAGATGTCCTGTTTCCTTGCTCTCACCTCTCCATGCCAAGCGGCAAGCAGAGGTGACAAAAAATACTATTTTTAAAGTCTTTGGTATGACCCAACCCAGGAATGATCTCCCAACCTCAAGTCAAATGCTTTAACCACCATTTCTGGCCACTGAGGCAGTCCCGTATTTTGTGAGTACACTGCAGCAATACAGTAGTTTCATTACCACACACAATAAGAAACAAGAAAGCAATCAAACACTGCAAAAATGCATGTCCAGACAAACAGAAATATAGTACAGTCAGTCACTGCACAGTATTAATATATTTTTAAGAGACTAAGTCCACTTGTGTGCAAATGCACAACCTGCATAAGATGCAACTGAAAGGAAACCAAAAATAGATGTACATGTACTTCACAGAGGTATGGATTCAATAACAACATGGAAAAATGCATGGCAAGAAAAACAGAAGAGGGAGGTTGCAATCTGTACCTCTCTGAACATGAAGTCAAGGGAGGAACTGGGTCTGTGGATAAATTTGAGCAAGATGTCCAAAGGGGGTATGACTTCTAAAACACATTGAAATGTGAAAAAATAACCTGACAGTGCACAAGTTCAGGTTATTTTGCACACTTTGTGTGAGTTTGAGAATACCATACCTAATAGTTACTGAGATATGCCCTGCAAAAGTTGAAAAATATGGTCAAGGGCAGATAACTCCTAAAACATATCGGAACATGCAAAAATAACCTAACAGTGCACAATTTCAAGTCACTTGGCAAATTTTGTGTGAGTTTGAGAATCATGTGTGATAGTTGTCGAGATATGCCTTGTAAACAATTCAACACGATGGCCGGACATGGCTATATTCAGGGCATAACAAGCATTCTGGCAGTAGTGACAAAGGAAACCACTTGTCCCCTATAGCTACACAACAGAACATGGACGATAACTGAACAAAACAGATCAACTTGTCTTGTTGAAGCCATTTACTAAGTCTCAATTCAGAGGATCCAAACATTCTGAAAAACGGGAAAATGTCCAATTCCAAATCAGAACAAAAACCACCAGAAGGTTGTAAAAAATGAATGAAACTGATCAAACTGTGTAGAAATCTGTAGGAAAATAATGTCAACAAAAATGTGGAAAAACAGCCAAAATTTTGTGGGAAATCGATAAAATCGCCCAAAACTCAAGTTTCAGTTCAATACAACAAACCGCTTTGAACAAAATGTTGAGAAAACTGTTGTGGCAGGATGTAAACCTAGAGAGTTGGTTCTTCCACAGTTACTGGCAGGAGACTAATAAGTTTGCCAAAGTTGGAAGAGAGATAAAGCCAACAAGAAATGAAGCTAATATTATTCAGATAGCTTACCCCAGAAGTATTTGCACAAGAAGATACCAAGGCATTTGGAATGGATTGGCAGCTTGAGGAAGGTCGGTTTATCTGCGACTGGTTCCTCCATTCCTCCTCCTCCCTTATTAATTCATCTAAGACCTCCTCCTCATCCTCCCCAATTCTGCTCACATTCTCAAACTACAAAGATCAAGCAGAGGAAAATGTATAATAGACCAAAACTTTAAATACCCGTCAAACAATACTTTTCTGTGTCAGTCTGTTCTCATACCTTTTTTCTTTGGTCGGCTGACTCACACTCTGAACAGCTTCAGGGATGGACAAGGTTCGAAATACTTCTGAAAAACTACATGTACACTGTGCACCTATTTTTCAAAAGAACATGCACCGGATGAAAATTACATGCACAAATTATTTATGTACGTTAAATGAATGTAACTTTGAAGGTGAAATATCTTTTTCATATAACATACTGTTTAGGGTCCTAAAATGTAATTTCTCCAGCATGAAAATATATGACAAAATAATAATTTGCAAACTACTTTATTTAAATGCAGCTGTATGATTTATACACTGGAGCAAGATACTATGAGAGGAGATCGGCTATGACAGTAAATCTGTTGTTTTGGGCAGATTTAAAGTCATTATTACGTTTCTCAGAAACCCTTCTGTTAATACAGTTTATAATATTCATAATTGGGATCAGTAACAAAATCTGGACACTAATCACTCAAATGTTCCCAGCAACTTCCCTCGTCCTTCCCCTCCCCCCGACCCCCACCACCCAGCACGGACTATGGGTGTGAGACACCATCTGAGATACTTTGACAGCCTGGGCAGCTTATATAAGTTCATCACGTACCATATTTTGACAGACTCTTGTTATAATATAAAAGATTATGTTCTAACATTTATGAATGTAGGCAACTTATATTTTCTGCTTAATTTTTTGGCTATCATTAATTACTTCCACATATAGGTTAGATACATAGTTGCAATAAGCCTGTGAAACCTGTAAAAAACATACATTTTGGGTAGACTCAAAAATTATACATGTGTACATGTACCCTGGAAGTCAAAGTGGGGATGGGTTAGGGGAGCAAGTCTTTAACATGTTTAATGATTCAGAGAAGTGTTGTCCAGGCTTCAAGACTCTGTGTGGTAGAGATGAGCAATTTAGCCTTGCCAGATGGTGCAGGGTGGAATACGGGAAATGAGTGAAGGGTGAGGCATGAACAGTATTTGAATAAACTGAAGTCTCATGCAGTTTATATTTCTTGATGTTTCTAGATATAGTTTATATCAAATATTTTTGTCCTTTAGACATGCTGACAAAAGCTACAATTTCGGATTTAAAAGATTCAAATTAACTGTAACACAGTTATTATCTTACTACTCTGTTAGTCATTTAATTTCACAATTCCCCGGTGAAAGGTCGTAACGTTTGCAAATACAGTTTCATGTTGTCTTTTTTTTTCTTCAAAATCTTTACAAATTATAAATATGTATTTCTGTATTTCTATATACTATGTTTAAAGGAAATGAATCTATACCATGTACTTGCATACACCTAACTACTGTTAGATTTTAGATCCTTGTCCATAACCTCATTTTGATTTAAAATACTCCAGATGTAGTTGTTTGGGGTAAATTATTTTGAATGGTGCGAAATATCTACATGTACAGGTATTGTTCAGGTTTTGACACGGGAAAGTTCTCAGTAGATAAATCATACTGCCATGTAAACATAACGATTATACCACTGATGGTCTAGATAAATAAGCTCATGAAAATACTGCTCAAATCAAACGAAAGAGAAGGACTATCACATACACTTATTCATAGTGTAATTTATTTGATTCATGTAATCATTTTATGATATACAAATTGAACTTATCTTCCTTACTAGGGAAAATATAGGTACAATGGTAAGATGTTTTACATATGACAATTTGTGATTCATCATGCCATATTTGTCTTTCAGCTTTGAAAAAACATCCCCAAGAATGTCTACACATATCACACCTTAGCAAACTGAAGTAGATATATTGACAATCCCCAGAATTAAACACTCAGAGATACAGGGTCCTCGAACACAACGGAAAGTACTTGAAAAATAAAGCCACCTGTGCCCTCAAACTAGAGCCCAAGAAGAATGGAAGTGAGGCTCATAGATCAGTGTCCAAAAAAAAATCAACCCTGTTCAGAAGAGTTCATAAGCTGTGGCAAATTACAGGGGTAGAAGTGCTGCTATTCATTAAAATTCCATGAAAGACCAGCCCAAAAACATATTTTTGGCACTAATATTTAGAAATAGAAATTTCCCTTTTAAAATTACCAGCACCCAAACATCTGACTGGCAGATTGGACAGTACACGTTTTTGTGCAATGTTTTTTTTTTTCATTCAGCTAATGGCAAATATTTAGTAGTACATGTAAGTAGGCAGAACATTTGGAAAAGTCTTGTGGGCAGAAACACTACATGCTTGAAAGCCCTCTTCTCACTTTGTATTACAATGTTGCTGTCTTGAAATGTTGCTGGTACATGTTCTTGCTCAAGCAGCATACAAACATGAGGATATCCACTCAGTCACTGACTTGAAGACACATGGGACACCTCCATGGAACTTCAGTTCAGTATCTTAACTTAAACCCAGGGCCACATGGGTGAGTGTGGGTCAGTGCTCTTGTAACACTTTGACCATCCAGCTCCAATGATGAGGGATATCCAAACCATGACCTATATATATATATATATATATATACATGCCTTTCACAGGCAGATCCGCTGTGCTATGGAATAAATGAAGTCCCTGACACTCCACTATGCATGTTGCACGCACACCAATTATTACACACACTATAAAGCATCAAGTTTGTAAAGAAGACACATTTGTCAGCTAACAATAACATCAATCCAATGACAACAAAAGTAATAGTCTTCCTTCCAACATGTTCAAGGACGTCATCTTCAAGATCCTGTGATGAACTGTTAAGAACTATCCTGTTCGGTCGAGCTGTTCTAACTGTTTCACTGCATTTTATGATTACATATATGGATGGTTGTGAAAAATTGTAAGTGACTAATTATAGTGATTATTAAATGAATTAGCCCTAAGTGACCGATTATTGAATGATAAACATTATGGATCACTCACCATTCTCCTCTGCTCAGTTGTGAAAACGTAAGTGATAATGTCAGGAAATTAATAATTGCATAATATTAAAGTGTGTGAAGTGTGCAGATTTTAGCTAAGGACAAGCTACAGATTCCTATGTATGTTTACTTTGAAGCTTTTATAGTGGTCCATTATACACAGGTGCAAATGAGGCTAAATTCCTTTCATGATACGATTTTTTTTAAACAGGAAATGATTAAAATAAGAAGTGTATATTAACCTATAGGAAACAATTTTGTTTTCTGTGCAGGGAACATGCTATTGTTTCCTAATTTAAAAATGATGAAAATGTTATCTAACCATGAAGCAAGCTTTCTGATTCCACTTCAGACAACATACCTGAAATTCTCCTGATAAGGAAACATGTAACTCTAATGGGACCAACTTTGCTCATTTTGGCCTTGGCTGTGACTGAGGGGTGCTCAGGCCCTGGAACCTCCAGTATTTCAGTTAGTGGCAGAGACATGTTTAGGAGATTTCTAGTGATTAAAATTATAACAGGAAGCCAGGATAAATTAAAAATTAGTCTCTTTTGTCTTTGACTTTTTTCATAAAAATTATTTACGTTTGCTGGCAGAGGTAGTTAAACTACTATCCCAGCCCAACAGGCGATGGTCCAGGGGCCTTCCAGGCCCAGAAGCTCTAGTATTTCAGGTAACAGTGGAGACATGCTTTAGGAGATTTCTAGTGATTAAAATTATAACAGAAAAATGTATTTTATTATTCATCAAGATTGATAAATTCTGCTTATGTTTTTTTTTCTTTTTTTTTTTGGCACACTATGTGGAGTTTCATCTCTTTTCAGACACTATACCTGAGCATCTGCTCTGTAGGAAGGAGTGTCAGACATGGTTTAATTTTGTTACAGAAAAACAACAATATAATAAGAATGTACAAGTTGTTTTTGGTTCCATAAATTCAGGGACAGGCCTACATGTAGGCTTATTTGCTTTCTGGGGCACTGTTGCACTTTTGCTCATGTGGTTCTTACAGAAAAAAAAAAGACACCTACCCACCCACCCACATTTATTTCACAGGGCTAAGTCTGGGTCCACTCCTAACTTCGAAAAAACTTCAATGGGCAGAGACAAGTTTTAGCCCCAGCAGCCCCTCCAGTCTGGCTGTGATGCTTATACTGAAGGAATACATTATGATGAAATTTACACCTGTCGAAGGGTGTACGGTTCATGACAATGTATTTCTGTAATACACATTGAGAAACAGTCAGTGACTGCCGGCACAAATACTGGATAAAGTATTGATGGAGGATGTATCTAAAATTTCAATAGATGATTATCAACATTTTAAAAATATGTGACATTATTAGGTAAAAAATTAGGGACTATAGGGCAAATTTGGAGAAATACAGGGAAAAATAGGGAAGCTTCCAAAATACTGGGAGAAACAGGGCCAGCTCTGAAGTATTTGATAACCTTTCTCACATGTACCTTTTTTTTTTCTTCATGTCTTCATCCTGAACAAGGATATGTAAAATTCTGGTTTGTTGGAAGGTATTTTTTAATCAGTTATATTTCTTGACAAGAAGTGCGATATCAGTAGAAGTACAGACATGTAAATGAAGACAAGAAGTGTGATATCAGTAGAAGTACAGACATGTAAATGAATACAAGAAGTGCAATATCAGTAGAAGTACATACATGTAAATGAAGACAAGAAGTGCGATATCGGTAGAAGTACATACATGTAAATGAAGACAAGAAGTGCGACATCAGTAGAAGTACATACATGTAAATGAAGACATGAAGTGCGACATCAGTAGAAGTACATACACGTAAATGAAGACGAGAAGTGTGATATCAGTAGAAGTACATACATGGAAATGAAGACAAGAAGTGCGATATCAGTGGAAGTACATACATGGAAATGAAGACAAGTCCTGTCACTGCTTTCAATTTTAGGAATATATTACCCTGGATAGCAGATCTAAGTCATGTATACTTAGTAACTGTTCATCCACCTTTACTGGTAGTGAAATCACATTGGTTGGGATGACCATATTATCCACACATGAATACACATATTAAAATGCTTTCCTTTACGACTGCCTACATAAAAACTACATGTACAGTGTATATGAAAGTGAATAAAGCATCTCCCAATACCACATTACATGCATATACAAACACAATGTCAGTGATTGTACAGATGTATGTTTAACCATATGAACAATATAGGAAACAGCCATATTTCAAAACACCAAACTTTTCAGCATACTGAATCATCACCTGTTTACTTTCACTGTTACTTGTGCTGAAGATCTCTGTGGCCTCATCTAATACTGCGTTGTCTTCGTTCTCGACCGGGATGTCCAGCCTCATCCTTTTGATGTAGGTCTGCAGTTCGACAAAGCAACACGTCTCAAGATTAAGACAATGAAGGTTTACCAAACAATAACTCTGCAGATTAACCAAACAGAGCAGTTGTGTAAAATTGCTATAGAGTACAGCTACATATGTACATGTAGGGTGCCATATCTTCTCAAAGCTGAAGAGAGGCTACAACAAACATGATTAGCTGAAATATTACCAGAAATCTTACATTAGTCAACGAGACAACAGATAAGTAAATAGTATAACTTTTATGTAATTAAGCTACCTATTGTGTGACTGTACTGTGTCAGGCATGACAATCAAATACTGCAAAATACATGCAGGTTTAAATAAGCAACAAACAACCTTTCCCAAACTTTTGAGAAAAAATTAAGCCCACTCTCGCCACTTTGGTTCTGGCGCGTTAAACTGATTGTCAAGAGTTACCTCCCCTGTCACATAACCTTTGGTTAAAATCAACATTTCACAGTTTTGAAGTGTTCTAAGCCAATTACAGACACTCTACTGTCATGTGAGTAGATTACAGGGGGTGTTAATACAAATTTAAACAAAAAGAATAAGATTTATGAAAATTAAAACTTTAAAGTACAGCGAAGCCCTGCATAAACACACCAAGCCAGGGACAGAATCATGAGCATCTTAAGACTATTCATCGGGGGCCTACACTGCACCAATGAACTTGTTTACGCTTAATCTTTACAAAACTTGAATTCAATTTAGCGCACTTTATTTCTACTTAGAAAATGCTAAAACTAGTATTCATTGTCCACTCGTATTAGAATTAGCTCACGAAACATTCCATACTCCAGATTTAAAATGGTGCACTTTACAGGCTATAATGCTAAGTGAACGGATTATGATGTATGTTAAGATGGGTAAATACATGAACCAAAACAAAACCATCCATTCAAGGAGTAAAAAAGAGACGCCATCTTCAAATGTTGACCGAGTTCACCTCTCCTCGGATATGCCATCAAGGAAATAGGTCTTCTCTCTCCTTATCAGATTGCATTTGTTCATTAGTTCTGTAGTTTCACACCTTGCTTTAAGGTCAGTGAATAACCTGAATAAAGTTTCAGGCATTTAATGAGAGTACAAATTTTAATCCCTTTATAAACTGGTATGTTTGAGAGTGACAGTCAGTAAAGTACAACTCTTTGTGCTCTATATCTGTGCTGAAGCCACACTCAAGCAGCCATAAGCTGCTGGCTCTAGGACTGTAATACTGAGAAACTGCAAAGCATGAGTCAATTAAGTATAGGCCTAGCTGGAGCGGCGGACGATGTTTTGGAAAGTAAACAAGACACACATAGGCATATGATCAGACTAAAAGTCTTCTTTTACCACTTTACTCAAATTCACAAAATTTATATTTCTCTCAGGCTGCTGAATTTCAAGCACTTCCCAGGTCCTCTATTATAAAACAGTCAATTTCAATCACTATCAAGGCCTGGAAAATCTAAAATGAAGTGGACTTGTGCGCACTCCAAGCACGCATGTATTTGAAAAGAACAATGGTCAATACAGCTTAGCTCCCCTCCCTCCCCCTAACCGAGTAGGAATTACGTAGGAAAAGATACCTCATTCATCCATGGATTTTAGCACAGATATGCATCCTTCCTTCTGGAGGAAAGAAGACTTTGAGAGTATCAACTATCCAATCACAAGTTGTTGAAATCCCTATGTCTGCAGACATTTTGCTCAACTTCACTGTTCCAGGTACACAACTAAGAAATAATGATTCTTTACCTGGTCACTGTTGTTCATTTTAGCACAATAAATGTGGAATAAATGAAAATTTAGAATGAGGCACTGATAACATCTGAGTTCTAAAACTTCTAAATCTTCCACATTTACTGTGCTTAAATGAACAATAATGGCCAGATAAAGGATCATTATTTCCATTCTGTAATACATGTACCTTCTTTAAAGTTATACATTCATGAGACAGGAAGTACATGTATGAGCAAACATATCACAAAGTAAACAACCTGCTTACCCTCCACCCCAATATTCACAAGACCACTGACACTGTGACAAGAGTATGTTCCAATGCGTGTTTTTGTAAATCTAGACTTCATGTATAGGTGGCTGATGTTCAACATTGAATGTAGTTAGGAAATTACAAAGTGTAACAGAATAGGCATTTCAAACCCACATTATTGACATTACCTGAACTTCTCTTTTGGTACCTAATTTTTCAATTCTTTCCAAAACTTCGTCAAAGGGCATCTTTGGGAACAGCCGATGTGTCCAGTGTTCCAAATACCTCATCACCTTCTGTAGATCTTCTGGCTATGTGAACAAACAGAACATGTTAGTGCATGTTAAAACTGTGTCGAAAATGAATTTAAAATTCCCAGCTACTGGACTAAGATGTTTCATTGTATTAAAAACAAACATGGGATTCAAAAGTGAAGATTTCACCACTTTCATATTCTGAAGAACCCTGAATATTTCTACTACATGCCATTGTCTTTGTAATGCAACAAAGCAATGAAATTCAAAAATGCCGAATGAATCACACTTTCTTTATACCGCAACGAATCTCTCTTACCTCATGACCTTTTCCTTTGAGCCTGACATCTTTCAAGACCTTAGGAAGAATGCCAATACCTCTGTCTCCTGTCAACCTATGTTAGTAAAAAAAGGAATAAAAAAAACTGTCTGTTGGCACTGAAATGTATTCTATGATGATAGCTAAGGATTTTTGCATGTAGATAATTCTGTTGCCTAGCCTTTGTGTATGAACAAGAGACTAAAGTAAATCTATCATAATTTCACTCAACCATCAAGTGTTTGTAGTGCAAGCAAGGCAATTTGAGAATGGCTTTATGGGGAAAGCAAAATGCTAATTAGTGATATACATTTGAAAATATTGCCTACAGGCTGGAGACTTCACCCATACTGACCTAAACAACATAAACTCTTCGGTTCTGTGTTTCACGTTCATGGTAACCAACAAAAAACATAAAACAGTTCCATGAAAGAAAGTTATGAAAAACATTTTTTTCCCCAGTAAGACGAAGTTTTGTACATAATCAACAGATTATGTATACACAGAGCAGATACAGAGGCCTGTTGCATGCAGTCTGACACTGCCAACCCCATCTGAATTGTTAGGAACATCCCATTTCACCTCAGATGACCCAAATAAACCTCTCAAAATCATGTAATAAGACATGATGAGCTTTAATAATTTTCTCTAGGCATGTCCTACATCATGTTGAACCAACTTCAAGTACAAAACTTAATACACTGTAAAATGTCCATTTTGATTATTACTTACAAATTCTGATGCTTTTAAAAGAAGTTTAAAGCTGACCTTACTTTTAGATTTGCATTGTTTATGGCAGGCACACATGGCTATGGGTCTGTATCATTCTAGAAAATGACTTTTGTGATCAAATTCCTGGAAAGATGATTTAACATTTGCTTGATGTAACCACTGGCGCTCGGTAAGGTTGGCCTAAAGGCCGGTCTCTCCGATCTGAGATACAGTCTGGGTACTCCAGCAAAACGGCAATACAATCCAATATCACTAGAGATCGACTGCTACTGATTTTCTCTATTGAGCAGTATATGTGTCAAGTGTAAAGCAATATATATTGAGTTACCATAATGCATGGCACACATATGGCAGCATCCACGGACAATGATACAAGGTAGCAGCCGATGTTTTAACTCTGTACTTGGGGCATGAACATCACAAAGGACGATAAAAACAAAACAAAAACAATCACACCTTTAACACTGTCAAAACTGTCAAAATGACGCCAAGAATTATCTTTATTTATATCTACTGACAAAAAGATTTGTCCTTTGTATCATTTACCTTTCACAAACTGACACGTATGGCACTATAGCCCGAGTGATCCTCACAAAAATAAAATATTCCTGCATGCGGAGGAGAAAAAGATGACATTTTTAAATTTTAAATTCACTTTACTGAATTGTTACTTCCTATCTTCTCACTATAATACTTTCTAAAAAGAACATGTTCCAAAACTGAACACCAGAAAAGTTGAATCTTTGCACCAGCTTTATACCCTTTTTTATTGGTTGTACTTTGGTCAACAGATTCAGGTCTGTGAGTTGAGTAATTGTCATGCCTATATAATGCAATACTATGCCTTCGCATGGAATACATAAAAAAGATGTAAGCCACCCTCCCCTCAAGAATGTCCTTGTTTTGCTGCTTGGTTTCACGTGGTCCATTGAAAAATTATGTAGGTATAACAGACAATGGACAATCAAAATTGAAAATCAATGCTATGAAATATGTATCTTGTACCACTTTCACCAAATTTTGTCAAAACTAGACACACACTAACTAGTGTGATTCTTCAACCTTGTAACCGCATGTTTGTGTAAGGTGTTTATTCAAGCATATTCTAAAGGCATTATTCTGTGCTGACCAATAAAATTTTATACACTTTTTGTGAAGCCCTGAAATGGGCCAATCCAACCAATGTACTTTTGTCTCCAAAATCAAATAAAAACTGTGCAAAAATTGCACTGAAAGTTGCTCTTTCATATGCGAAAAGGTGGAGGAATTAGAGTAGTAGCATTATGAAAGAAATGTTAACATGGTGGATGAATGAACTGGCATATGGACAACCGATCATCCAAGGGAAAGGAAAAGACATTTTTCAGATCATACATTAGGGAAAAAAAATGGTGCAGATAACAGCTGAGCTTTGTTTTCAGTGAAAGCAACATCCTCAAACAAATAACCTCTACAAAGGCAATTATACCCAGCGAGCTCATTCATCATGTTGCAAGCCAAGTGTAAAACAAAAAACAAAATTACTGACACTCGTCTGTTTCGCAGTATCACACGGTATCCAGTGATCAGATACATGTATCACATAATTAGCATAGGCTTTTTTCTTTTTAATCTTTCTCCATGTTAATTGCTTCAAGATTCTTGTTTTCATCATCAAAAATTTTAAAAAAATAACTTCCTCGTGACTGACCATATCTTTTTTGTGATAAGCTTGTGTTACCCACAACAAAGAATTTTTCAAGTATGGCCTTATTGGCAAGCACACACTCAGAGCACAGACAACACTTGCCCAACTTGACGTCTTTGGTTTACTCTGAGTTGTGTCTCTGTTGTAACTTGTAAGTCCTTCTTTGTGTTAGGTCATGAGTTTTTATCTCACCATGACTTTCATAGAAAGATAGACATTGTTCAGACTTTACTTGTCAGACTGGCAACTGAGAGAATACCAGCCTATCACCAAAACAGGCAAATGACACAGAGTCCATGTAGCAGTGAGCTTACCTGGCAGCATCCAACTTGGGCTGAATTCGCTGGAAAGTTTTATTTGCTGCTCCTTTAGACAGATCACGTAACCGAGCCAAGACTGCATCATTATCTGTAAAGCACGAGATTAAAAATATCTACTTGTATTTACTTGAAATCAAAAAGCAATGTTCATTTATTTATATGATTAGGGTTTAATGTTGAACATAATTAAAGAGAACAATCAGCACAGTAGTCTCTAGAAGGCTCCCAACACGAATTCAGAAGCTGGTGCTCGGGGCTACTCCACCCCGCTAGAGAGCCCTCAGTTACAGACACCTGTTCACACTCAGAGATAAATGTTATTTGCTTGCTGAGGCAGACCTTGGCTGCCATGCCAACTGTCAGAGACCGAACAGAAACATAACAAGATGGCAACGACTGCGAGGTTCACCTATTCTATCCCGAAGCCACCCCTGCAGCCTTATCTTAAGGGATAAAGACCACAATGGATCGAAGGAAATACACATGGCTAATGTGCGGGGTGAAAACAACCTGTGAGAGGAATTTGCAGAGGTTTGGACGTATTACCGGTGATTATGCACAGCATAATTACCAGATGAGAAAAGGGGCACAGCCATATACTCCATGCACTGTATTAGGAGCAGGATGTCGTAACAACTATGGAGTGTGTAATGGCTGTGGCGCTGCCCGCGCTCGCCTACAGAACTGGCGAGAAAAGCAGTGCATTTTTAAAGCAGTTTGCACAACTAGAAGCAATTCATATTTCCATTTGGAGAAAATATAATCTTCAGGGTTAATGGCCACTATCGACTACTGGTAGAAATGTCAGAAAATCAAGTTCTTCATAATCTAGTCCAAAACATCCCGGAGGAGCCCATTCCTAAGGAAGTCAAGGATCACCTGCTAAAGCCCTTACAGCCTGAAAAACACCTTCCTCCACCACTCAGGAAGGCCATTGAGGAAGAATTTGACCCATTCCCCAAAACTTTCCGAACCACCAAGGACTACCAAAATGAGGTTCTAGAGCTGTCTGAGGGTGCCAAGGCAGACCAGCTCACGTTCTTCCAGACGCCGTGGGCGATAGGAAATTATCTCTGGGGCTGGCAGATGGATGTGTCTGAAAGCCATCCCCTCAGTACAGACTCTAGAGCTTTCTTAGAGGGGGTACACACGTAGATCCAAGAAAAGCTTGAAGAAGAGCTCCGAGCCCTCAGAGGTGTAAAATTTCAACTCGCCCGCTCCAAAAAATCAGGCGTGATGGTGGTGAGGAGTACACCATTCCTGTGCTCCACCACAAGTAGGAGGCTGTTCTACAGGCCAGTGAGATCAGCGAGGCACTAGGCAAGGCTTTCCTTCACATCCTGGAGAATCTTGAAAGGTGGACGCAGAGAGGGTCAGGATGGATCGTTGATCGACTGGAAGCTCTATGGCTGGACATCGCCTGATACCAGCTGCTGAGAGGTGGATCTTACATCCCACTTCTAGCAGCTGTGAGGAATAAGAAAGCAGATGTGAACGTGAAGAACAAGGATGACCACTGTCTCGGTTGGGCTGTTCGGTCTGCCTTGTCTGGCTGAAGACAATGTGGACAGACCCACAAAATACCCAACTGAGGATGGCCTAAGCTTTGAAGGGATCAACTCACCATGTCCCAGATCCCGAAGGTTGAGAAACAAAACAACCTAGCCATCAACATATTCGGTTGAGACAAAGGGGATATCCTAAGTAAGCAACCAGCAGGAACGCCCCACATCAATATCCTGTTGGTTAAAAAGGCTGGGAAATTCCACTAAACCTGGATCAAAGACCTCAACCACCTGCTCTATGACCAGAGCAAGCACCGGGAGCGCAAGCACTTCTGTGAGTGATGCCTCCATGGCTATACCAGAGAAGGCCTTCTTGAGGCTCATAAGCCCGAGTGCCGGGGTATCGGCCAAACTCCTGTGAGGGTTGCCCGAAGAGGGGAAAAACAAGCTGACCTTCCATAACCACCACAAACAGCTGCCGGCACCATACATAATCTATGCAGATTTCCAGGATCTCGTAACAAAAATCGCAGGTGCTGCACAGGACCCCTCACAAAGCAGCACTCAGAAAACGTAACACCATGAAGCATGCAGCTAATGCTACATCATTTTGGGGTGTGATGCAGAGCAGCCAGTTGACTACAGAGGCCCAGATGCAGCAGAGCATTTCCTCCAAGCGCTCCAGGAAGTGGAGCATAAAATAAAGTCAGTCCTGGCCAACCACGAACCAATGGCAATGACGCAAGATGACTGGCATGCCTGTAATACTGTTACCACCTGCTATGTATGTGATAAGCCGCTAGTAGCTGCAATGCAACAGGACTCTGTGACCACTGCCACATCACCGGGAAATACAGAGTGGTAGTCCACAATGGCTGCAACCTCACGCTTAAGCCCCAAAACCACCACCATCCCCATGGTCTTCCACAACCTGCGGGGCTATGACTCGCATCTGTTGATGCAAGCAATCTCAAAGACAGAGGGCAAGGTGAACCTCCTGTTCTTGCTGGCATCTCTGGACAAGTTGGTAACGGCCAACGATTCCAAGGCTTTCCAGATAACAGCACGGTATGAACCAAGCCAGCAGAGACATGAACTGCTCATTACCCATATGTGTACATGGACTCCTGGCAAATGCTTTAGTGAACCAAAGCTACCCACAAAGGAGGGCTTCCACAGCAAGCTTTCAGACACGCGCATCAGCGATGAGGATTATGCCCATGTGCAAAAAGTCTGGAAGGTCTTCGACTGCCAAACTCTTGGGCACTACCACGACCTCTACAACCGCACTGATGTCCTACTGCTGGCAGATGTCTCCGAGACGTTTCAGAAGACCAGCCTTCGGTAGTATGGCCTAGACCCTGCGCATTATTCCCCCAGTCCTGGTCTCTCCTGGGATGCTCTCCTCAGGAAAACAGTTATAGAGGTTGAACTGCTGACACACTACAACCAACATCTCTTCACTGAGAAGGGGATGAGAGGGGGCATCTTGATGGTCTCAAAGCGTCACACCCGGGCTAACAACCCCAGGGTGGAAGGCTATAATCCAAAGAAGCCTAACAGCCACATCCTCTACCTGGATGCCAACACCCTGTACAGCTGGGCAATGAGTCAGCCACTACCAACAGGAGGCTTTGAGTGGTTGGAAGACTGCAATGTCCTCGCCACAAGCATAGCACAACATCCAGCAGGCAGCCCAGAGGATTATATCGTGGAAGCAAATCTGGAGTACCCAGAAGAGCTGCATAAGGTGCACAACTCTTACCCGCTAGCTCCGGAGCACATGGTGGTTCCCAAAGAGTAGATGTTGGAGTACCAGCACTATCTCCTCGGCATTGGGGTGGCATGTACTGAGGTTGAGAAGCTTGAGAAGCCTTCGCCATAAGGAATGCTATGTGCTCCATTACCGCAACTTACATCTTTACCTATCCCCCGGTATGCGCCTGAAAAAGGTACACCGTGCCTTGAGGTTCCAGCAGAGCCCCTGAATGGAGCCCTGTATACGTATGAACACCGAGCTATGGAAAAAGGCAACCAGTGACTTTGAAAAAGACCTCTATAAACTAATGAACAACAGCACCTTCAGCAAGACAATGGAGAGCCTCCACAAGAGAGCTGATGTAAAGCTGATAAGGGAAACTCAAACGGCTGATAGCCCACCCAGCCTTCGCCAGAGCCAACATCTTTGAGGACGACCTGGCAGCAATTCAGGTCCGCAAGAGCCGTTTGGTCCTAAACCGCCCCATCTATGTGGGGATGAGCATCCTAAACCTCTCAAAGAACCTGAAGTACGACGGCCTATAGCTGCTCGACAGCCTTATCGTGGCGTTTCCGTTCTTTGTCAATGCCAGAGTCCTTCAGCATAGAGAAGAGGAAGTTGCTGCCACTAAACACCAGAGCGTTTACGAAGGCGACCCCCACTAGCACTGCAACAGAGGCAATTTCAACTTCATGACATCTTGGCCCTTGGTCGTCCGCGATCACCAATGTCGTGAGGGGTGAAGTCGAGTGGGGGGGGGGGACTGGCTCCAATGATCATCTTGCCCAGCTTGGCATATCCCATAGCAAGGCCAGAGACCACAGCGCTCTGGTACAAGGCGTTTACAAGTATCTTCCCGTTGGTAGCTGGAGTCATCATAGTTGTATTGTGGAACGGAGTGCCATGCACTTATTCCATATGAAATGCGTCGGCCGCAACCTTTAATTGCTGAGTGCAGGGTTGCTTAGGAATGGGTGACACTGCACTGGCGCCAGGGTACTGCCTAGTTGCAGGGCAACTATCTGATCCTGCTTTGTTTGTTCTGTGGTTTGTTGGCATGCCAACATGCCGCCAGCAGTTGCTGGCGACGTGTGTAAACATACATACCTGCAAGGCCGGCATCCCCTAAAATTCATGGGGCCCAACTGGCTACTGGCCCTCTACGTTCTACCTGCGACGGCACGGGAGGATCAGCCAAGACATTCTGCTGACGTTGTTGGGACGGCTTGCCGTCGTTCTTGTTTGGTCTTCCTGGCAGCGGCCGCGACACGGCCAGCTGCTACTTTCTTTGGATACTTTTGTTTCGCAGGTGTCTCTGCCGCCGGTTCTGTCACCCTTTCCAAAAATACTTCTGGTGTCTGCGGCAGGTTCACTTGCTCCTGGTTTTCCGTCATCGTCTACTGTTTGGGGGATTATTGTCTGTTGTCACTGCTGTACAAATTGGCAGTGCTTTGCCACTGTCAACGCAGTGGTTATTGGCACTAGAAACAAGCCGTAGTGATGGCACAACTGGCAGGCCGCACTACTAAGCTCGTGGCCGACAAACGGGTAGAGCTTCTCGCCCTCGCTCTCATCTAACGTGTCAATTTGATCCGCTGTCAACGCCTTGCCAAGATACTGTTTGGCCTGGTCTCCAGCTGCCAGCGCGGCCAACCTCTCACGGTGCTGGTGTGTGATTGGTGCACCCAACATTATGTCCAGTAGCCCTTGCCTGGTGGGCCGCACCCGCATTGGGTGTGGTGTTTAGCAGTTTGTCGATACATTTGTCTATCCGTGTATTCACTTGCTAAATAGGTTGCGTAAAGTCTTGCACTCCTCGCCCTAGAGTGACCACTATCCCCCAAGCTCTAAAATACCCATACGCCAACCACAATACACCACCAAAAGTAATCAGCTGCGTGATACAGCAGCTGATCAAAAGTGCTTCCTACTTCATAGCACATGGTATTCAGCCGGCTGAGCCGGCTGATCAGTCTTCAACAGAAGCTTAGCATGATTTCTACACGCCAGTTCTCAATACAGCCCGCTCTTCCGAGGGGATGATGTCATTTTCACGCAAGCAGTGGAACAGAGCGACCCAGCGTGTCTGTTAGCCGAGATCCTTTAGGGCCGAGTTGTATTTTTCAACACCCATACAGACTGCTTCACATGGCGGCCAGAGAAGGCCACTTCACACAGCATGTCCTTCTTGGTCAGCATCTTCCTTGCCAAGTAATCATTGATAATGTATAGCGTCCGCTCTACCTGAAAAATCTTGTAGAGGGCGTGGAGATACTCGTGGAGCCCTTCAGCTGGATCAACAACGTGGACCTCTGGGTCACTCCACACCCAAGGGTGGTTCTGATACTCCTCGTTGTACCGTATGGTGGGACACAGGATCACAATATGCTGGCAGACACTACGGTAGGGGCCCTCCAAGAGGTCCAGAGCGAATACAGTTTTTCCACACCCCGTCATTCTGCTGGTTATGGCCGAGTGGGGGCCCCTGGGGAAGAGGTTAACAGAGTGCTGACACGAATCTCCCATCTTCGATACTGAGTTAGGCTAGGAGGTCCGTATGATACGGAGGTCGAGCCATAAGGCATACTTGATGGTCAGCAAGTCGCCCAGGCTCACGCCTGCCAGCGATAGGTCTTTTGCGACCGTGGCTACCTCGGGGTGGCGCTTGCAGCCGATGGCGAAGAAAATCTTTGTCTCATCCCACTGTTGGTAGGCACGCAGGCCTTGGCTGTACATCTGGTTGGGAACTCCCTCGATTATCACCTCAACCTTGCTTATTTTTGGGTTGTAGAAAGATTCGACCTTCCGACAGAAGGGTACGGCTGGGTCCTCAAACAACATCAAGATGCCTTTCATGCTGCGGGCGGGTACGTTGAGGTTTATGTTCCACAGGGTATCGCTCATATTACATCCCCCAGGGCCAACTTTTAGAATGGCATATGGCTCTCCAGTAACTCGAAGTCGAGTGGGATGTAGAATCGGTTGCCATAGGCCTCTGCAATGGCTAGGTCTTTGGCTACTGGGTTTCAAATGCGGCAGCGGCAGCTGGTTTTACAGCGCTTGCACACACCTGGACGCGGGCTCTGTTGGGTGTCGGCCATTGTGCCACAGACGCATCTGCTGCTTGCACACCTGGCCAATATTTCACCTCGCTACTGAACTGAAATGCAGCCAGATTCATAGTATGAATCTTCATACTGATCACTATGTAGCAGACGCTGTCAAATGTTCAAAGAGGAGAGGCGATAGGCCTCTAGCAATGTATCGACAATCGTGATGGGCGCCTCCGCTCGATCACCTTCACAGTGGGGTGGAACAATGTTGAGGAGTGGGGGAAGTTATTCTCATGGAGGAAGAGTTCCAAAAGAACTATAAACAACAAAGCTCTTCCCCCTGGTCTGTATAGCTTTACACAGATGCAAGAGTTTATTAAGGAGGCCAACTCTTCCATCGAGCTGACGGTGAATAGAGTTAACGGTCTGATCTCCTTCATTGTCCCCAGAGGGTGGGAAATCCATCTGACCGACCGACCGACCGTGTTCTGTGCTCGGGTCGGATGATGGCTTGATGGTATGTGGCTTCATGCAGCCACATATAGGGGCGACCGCCCGATTGACTTTGCAATGAGCAAGGTCCACCTGGAGCAGGTCAACACCACTGACAATGTGGTTGATGGATCCCCCTCCACACTACTAGCCTGAACAGATGTGGAGTGTCACAAATTTGGGGATATCAAAACCATTCGAATTGAGCATCCTAAATTCAAACGCCTTCGGGATGGCTCGGTTGGTGAGTTGAAGGCTGAGGTTAGAGATGAATCAGCAAAGTTGGTTAATAACCGCGCTTCCCAATACACATTACGCTTGAGGTAGTTTCTTCGCAGTCATGAGCATCTTTGGTTCAGATGTCGGAACATCAGCCGTTGTCAAAAGCCTTTGATCACTATCTGGGCTGAAAACAGAGGCAGCCATGATGCCTTTGTAGCTGAGTGGTCATTCGGAGCTGGTGCTCGAGGGGCTCCGCACTTAAATAATGGCTACCCATTGCCGAACGATGGACGAGTCCTGAAAATGGCACTAGCGGTCACAGATTTCAAAGGAGAGAGCTCTGGCTGTTATTTCTCTTATCATTGATGGAAAAAAAAAATAGCACCGCTTAATACTATTATTATTAAAAACCCTGGTGAAAGGGTTGCAGTGTTTACCCTAACCCCTCCTTTGGAGGTATCTTGTGGATCTGTAATCAACTTTGTGACCCGAATGGATAGTCACATAGCCAGTTCTAGTATAGTCTCCCTCCTAATTGAACTTGACTTGTAGTCTAGTAATTAATGATGAAGCAACCAACGGCTCCACCCAATGCTAAAAGCATTGCCGATTCGCCACTCTACCCTGAGCTGCCTCTCTCTAACACTGATATGGCCGATCAGTCCTACAGGCTTCAGGAAATCTCACCACTGAAAACGCACCTTGAGGAAGTGAAAATTAAACGAGCGGTTCTGTACAAAAAATACCGCCATGGAGTCAACGCATTCGATGGCGTTGACACAGCATTGCTCCTCGCTGGCATGGGGATAGGCATCGGAGGAGTGGGTCTTCTGTCCACTATTATTGCGGCCTCAGTTCTCTTGGGCCTCGATATTGCCGCACTGACAAGCGGCACTCTTGGAGTAGCAGGCAAATTTATCAGTCAACGTCTCACGGTCAAAGGCAAAAAGTATGACGAGATCAGAGTCTTGGTAGAAAGCAAACTGAACACCATTGCATACCATGTCTTGGGTGCTCTCATGGATGGTAGGATATCTGATGAAGAATTCCGCCTGGTTGTTGATGAGATCAACAAGTACAACGGGATGAAGTCAGAGATAAGGGCTAGAGCTAAAAAAGCTCATGCAGCAGTCCAGCTGGATGAGGAGACAAAAAAAAATCACTTATTCAAAAAGGCCAGAACGAGGCCTGGGCCAGCTTCATAAAAAAGTTGCACCTGCAACATGACATGTGTAACTATGTTTGTTATTACACAGTGTAACAAAGAAAATGATGACCCACCTCAGTACACTGTTACTCCATAACGACCACGCCTTTCAGTAATGCGGCATCAAAAAAATCTAGCCTTCTTTTTAATTTATGTCCCTTTGGGCCACCACACTATTGTCGTCATGTTTACTTCCTGGTTCAGCTGTGTGTCATTGACTGCATCATGTTTACATTCTCCTTGTGTTTGTTATTACTGTGTAATGTGTCCTGAAAAAACTGTCTGCCAACTGAACCTCTCAACAGAGAGGTGGGATACCGCAGATCAATATACTAGTAGTTTTACTTGCAAGTCGGCTATAAGATGTGTCCATCACGCTTATCCAACATACTCACTCTGACTGCAACTGGGGTTAAGGGGGGGTTAGGTGTATATATTATACACAAACTTTACAACGCTGTACAAGAGCAGACAGACGAAATCATCAGACTCAGCGATAAAATAGATGATCTACTGGAGCCTGCTGTGAAAGACCAGACAGATGAAATCACCAGATTCAGCGATAAAACAGATGATCTACTGGAGCCTGCTGTAAAAGACCAGACAGATGAAATCACCAGATTCAGCGATAAAATAGATGATCTACTGGAGCAAACCAGGCCTAGACTGAGCCATGTGTCTTCTACTTTAGTGATGTGCCAAGAAAGTGTTCTGAAGAAAAGAGGAGTAAAAAAAATTCCCCCACACCTGGGACCAAACCACCAACCTGAGGGTCGAGCAAAAGTAATAGCCTGAAGAAAAAAAGAGAAAAAAATTTCCACCACTCCTGGAGTTGAACCACCAACCTAATCGCCAAGCAAACGCAAAAGCCAGGTCTTTAAGCTCTTTTCCACACTAGTTACCCCATGATGTGGTAATCCGGGTTTACGCTAACGACCCCATAAGGTAATGACACCTGGTGTCAGCTAGAACCCGTGATGTCTTGACAGCACCCCTGACAGGTCTCTCTGCTGGCTCTGCCGAAAGTTGCAGAGATTCCCTTAAGTGTGGAGACAACCCCCTGGAAATACATGGGGAGGTAAACCCAGATTTTTTGCTAGCAAACCCTCTTCATGTATTTACAGTGAAGCCACGGTCTAACTGACTAAGCTAAACGGCCCAGCCAACCTGTATACACAAAAATTGGGGGGTCTTTTCTGGATATAGTCATAAAACATATGCTCCTCTTAAAGGTACCTATGCTATATAGAAAGACACGCTGATGAGGATTATCACATTAGTTTTTGTCCAGAACCACTATTTTCGCTTTATTCCGCATATAAAAACATGCCAATCATCATCCCAGCAGTAGATATGGCCGTTCTCAGTTACAGCTTAGATGGTATAGGGCTCAAGAATGTCGATCAACATGAACTAGTAAACTGAGTTATGTGATGTAGCTAGCTACATATATAAGCAGATCCTGCATACCTGCTCATGCCCGCACACGTGTTCCGGTATGAGTGGATACATAGAATGAAATTTTTATGTAGATAAGGGAGTCCTGGCCTACATACACAATGTGTACACACGTTTACCTCAATTCTGTATGTGTGTGGAGTGAAAAGTATGTCAGAATAGCCGGAGCTGGTGGGGGTTTCTGTTCGCTCTCTAACAGTCAGCCTGGCAGCCATGGGCTGCCTAAGCAAGGAATAACAATTATCTCTGAATGTGAATGGGTGTCTGTCTACATAAACAATCAGCGATTATTTATGTAGTTGGGGGCTCTCTTGGGGGGTGGGGTAGCCCCCAGCACTATGTTCTGAATTGGTGTTGGGAGCCCTCTAGGGGGGTGGGGCAGCTCCCAACACCAGGTGGCCCAGCACCCCAATAACCTACACTACTAGCACTTCTGTGGACAGAAACTAATCATTTTTTTTTCACTGGGCCCAGAAGCAACATACATACTGTACATTGCTACAGTACTATTACAGATCGCAATGTATATTATTAAAGGCAGTCATTAATCAGGCCTCCTGAACATTTTCTACAAATTAAAAAACAGTTTATCCGAACCAAAGGGATAGCTTGAGGTACTTCTCAAAATAACTACAAAATAATGCTGCACCAACTTGTTAGTTGGATGATATGTTCTATAGCCAAGGATCTTGGCTGTGATGTTTTAAGATGTTTTACTTTTGAACACACTCTAGCTTGTCTTTGGGTCTTTCATTTGTCATTTTGGGATTCAACTCTGGTGAAACTCCATAAAAGTCTGAGATTGTCACTTTTATAATTAATGCAAATTTTCAGACAATTTATAGGTTGTACCAGAATTGTCTTTGGCGATTGGAAAAAAAGTTTTTCATGTCAACAGTATGAAATAATGCAGTGCCTCACATTAAACAAACAGGTCATTCCAAAAATCCAGTTTTTTCAGTGACAAAGATATTATATTTCACAAGACCTGCGGACCAGTAGCTGAAAAAATTTACTGAAAAGGCTGAGCTTTACTAGACTCAGCCTGATGGACCACCAGGAGAATCAAGGCCTGTGTATAGACACTAGACCAAAAAAAAAAAAGACACAGGAAAGTCGTTTCCACCTCTGGAGAACAGCTTCCTCTGCATACCTCTTAGCCAACATATTTTCAGACCCCTTGCTTGCCCAAATCAGAGGGATGTGGTGCCCCATCCCTCTCAAAGTGTCCTGCCCCTCTCAAGGGTCATGGATAATAGCCCTGCCCATTGGGGAAGGGCTAATGTGCTCCATTAACTGGCCGCCCCAGTCCACCTAGACTCCAGTAATCATATCTGCATGTTGTCAACTGACAGAGGTAGAGCAAATCTTATGTCATAACATATGTTTTTAATCCAGCTCATTTTACTGCTTTTAAGCATATTTTAAGTTGAGAAAACAATTTGACAGGCTTCTGGAGCCCTCCAGGGCTGTAGTTCAAGGACACCTACTTTCGTTTATCCTAGCTAATTTCTGTCTTCTGCCCTCAAAAAATTTACTATCACATCTACTTACCCTTAGGTAAAATGCGTCCCAAAGCGTATCCGCCATATTTGTTTTATACATATAGGCCTACACTGTAATTTGTATCGCGACGATCATTGGACAACTAATCAAATATAATCAATGAAGACACCCGTTAGAAACGCACATCATAGCCTCATTTCCATAACTTTCATTTTGCGATGGCCTACAGCCCCATCAAAACGGCCCAAAGTCAGGTATTGAAGTTGACCTACAAGTACACTCATTGTTTGTTTACGATTAAAACTAGAATGGAGTGCATATTATCACAAGAGGTAAGAGACTATATGTAAGCCAGGGTGTTTTGCTATTTAACTTTTGCAGCTGAAGAACTGCTTTATGAGTTTTCTTGATATCGTTCAGATACATCTACCGCTCTATGTCCTTCGCTGCGAAAACTCTCAAAGCGTTCTTTGTCAACAATACATGTTTAGTCAGAGACCTGATTTAAACTTAACTCTGGAATTCTGGAATCCACAATCATAAGAATCAGAAAACTTTACTCTAATTGATCATATTCCTGGTCTTCTTCCTCCAACTGATTTCCGTTTCCACGCTAAGCATTCCTGGTTGTCATCGGTCCAAAATTAAACAGGCATACACAAAGACTACTGGACAGATTTTCATTATATTTATTAACTTCTGTATGAACTCTGTTAACATGATGAATAAAGCCACAGGTACACACCACAAATGACATTTGTAATTATACTTCTGAACTTGTAATCAGAATTAAAACTATTTTAATAGTTATTTTTCCAAGGCTATAAACAAGGAAAGACACTTATGACCAGTTATTTTACAGATTTTTTCCTTGGCCAATCTACCTAAATTGGGATGTTGACTTGTTGCAGCTTACATAATTTGATATACGCACATATATGGCTGAGTAGGCTTTTCAGATTTCATAAAGATAAAAAGCAATAAAGCTGCTTATAAACATTTTCAAAATCAGTAATTACCTAAAACTGTTTACTGCTAAATATCTTTACAATGTATATTAATTACATTCATTATCATATTAGACACAAGCAGAGAGACGTGCCCGCCAGTTCTGTTATTCGCACTAAGAAGAGCCCCTTTTGAGCAAGCAGCACCCTGCCCCTTTTTGTTTGAAGAAAATCTGCAAATCCATGGAAAATTCCCATCACAAAATCAAATGCATTTCGGTCACAGTTTTATAGGGTCAAGGATTTCAGTTAGTTCTGCACTGTACTGTAGGTGGCTAGTGCTTTTTAACCCATTCAATACAGTTGTCATGGCCAATGTATTGAGAGCCTAAACCATAATGGATCAGCGAAGCCACAAGGCATACATGTATGAGAGGAAGCAGATGACAATGTGTATGACAAGTGGCAAAGACTCACCAATGTTAGGTGCAGCATCAGTGCCATCCTCCTGGCTGATCTCTGGGGGCAGATCAGGGACAGAGGCATGGCTGGTGAAGAGGTCCTCGTCTGCCTCCCCTACCTCAAATATATCCTCCATTTGCAGATCTACAGACTCCATGATACTTCTGTTACTGACCTTTTCAACTACTCATACTGCATGGTCTCTAAAAGAAAAGATGGAGAAAAAGTGTGAACCTCGTTCCTACATGTACCTGTAGCAAGGCAGTTCAAAGCTATGGATGCTTTTGTTCATTCCTTAATTATATCAAAATTAGGCCACACAAACTATTATTTGAGTTTGCTGAAACTTGATCGACCCTGTGTGAGTTCGTTTTACAGAAGATTAGGGCCTACTGACATACAAGTACTCTTGTTAGTTTTTCTTAATTACTGTCTGTATAATGGAGATCATTGTATTTTTGGTGAAATGTGTATGGTCCCTCAGACTTTGGATTATGCCCCCTAATTTTCTTTCCTTGAACAGAAACGTGTCGCTTTGCATAACATTTTGACATATTTTGAACGGACACATTTCAAAAGGAGAGATTCCCTCAGTGAATGGCCACAGAAGTCAATGGGTGCATAGTGTTAATGTGTACTGTATAAGCTGTTGGGCTGATGAATTGTACAATGGTTGCATTATGTGTTGAAACAAAGGAGGAAACGGTTGGAATTAAATTTAGGCAATGAAAAGGATTTTAATATTTATGGTGTAATGCCTGGCTCCATGTACCTATCAGAAAAGGATGAAAATAGACCTCAACGTTTAATTTAATTGTACTAAACTACTGCGTGAGAGCAAACTGATCTTTACATGTATAACTTCCCCTATTATACCAGACCCCTTTTTTCGTCTGCTATATTTTTTTTTTTTTTTCTTTTCCCTTGGCTTTTTAAATTCAACATGGGAAATTGTCCCATAAAATATTAACGTTTAGATATGCAGGAACTTCATTTCCAGAGGCGCACACTGACACAGCAGCCACAGGTTTACGAATTCACAGTTTTCAAAACAAGCTAAATGTATGTTCATGATGTTGTAGGAAGCATCAGACTTGAGTGGTGAGTCATCGTGCACGGCCTAATCGCTGTAGTCGTAACAAAGAAATCGCACAGCGAGCAGGATGCACTAACTCATGGCCGATGTGTTCAAGGATGATGTAAACATTTGAGCACGCAGTTAGCTAGCAAATGACTTCGCCTTTGTTATGGAGCTTACCATTTCTGAAAACCTTGCACCGTACTCTTCCCTCCACATCAGCCAGGTTTTCTTCGCGGTAAATCATTCGTACATTTAACCGCCTTGAAACGCACATGCGCCGAGAAATGTATATAAACCAACTAAAGAAGCCCTCATGAGTTGCCTCCCTTGAAACACATAAACTGAACAAAATGAAGAGGAGCACTCAACTGTTTCTTTGCGGTTACAAAACTGGTCATTTGCACTTCTATTTAGTCCTACAACTACCAATATTTGTTTTTTGTACCCATGTTACAGTACATGTGTGCACCTGTGTTACAGTCGTGTTAATAATCAATTGACATTCAGCTAACTGGAAAATCACTCCTACATTATCTTACGTCAATTATGGCACGTAACACCACATACAAAATAAATCTATTGTTCCTCCATTTTATAGTCCGAGTTCGCTCTGACCTTAGGTTTGGCAATATTTTGATCGGCCTTGTATGGCCCCCAACAATTTTGACCTAACAAATTGCGAACCACTGAATTTTTTTACCAAATTGTGATTACGCCAGGGGGATAAAGAATGTGGAAGTTTGAAGCATTTACATGAGCATTTAAAATAAAACCCTAACTCAGGTGTTAGTCTTGCACCGGAAGAGCTAGATGTTGCGAAAAGATGTTGTTTGCAATTAGCTGTTTCTAAGTTCTGAGTTCATATTGAAAAGTAGCTTAGTCATCAGGGTTTGTATTTTTGCATGGTAAGATATTTTTTATTATGGTGGCTACATCTGTACGTGTTTGGCTCGTACATTTGGCTATTTCAGCTGAGTTTTCTGTTACAACGAAAGAGCGGTAGGACTGAATACAGCCCATTAGTATTATATTGTAGTCTGTGTTGTTACATGATGTCCTTGGTGATAAAATTCTTGTCCCTGGTGTTTCCAGACAACTAAGTGAAAATAACATAAAACATAAAAAATGCTAGGAACTTCCAAAATGAACACATAAATAGTGGCTGCTGCTGGCATGTAGTATAATAAAGTCAGTTTGATTGTCACAGAATATCATTTTTCTCTGTGGCAAGATGGCTTTTATAAATTAGTTTCGATCTGCACACCTAAACATATTTGTCTGTTCCAGAAATCCAAAGTCATTTAATATTTCTAATCACATATGCACTATGCAATAAGAGCCTTCTGATTTGAATCGTAAATTATCGTAAATACCACCCAGTCATACATTTGTGCCCAATACCATGAACATTTTTATTTAAAAACTGTATAGTTTCACCATGCATTTTATCAGATTGTTGTGTTCTTCATAACTGACCTGAATAATTTACCCATAATTCGAATAATAAAAGTTCGCCTACAAACAAAATTAGCATGATTTCCTTGACTTCATCATGCAAAATGATTACGGGAGTAATGGCGGATATGTTTAGGGGTGCACGTTCGTGTCTCTAATATGCTGGCGTGTCTTTTGGGGTAGGCCTACTGGGGTACCTGATGGATATCTTTTGGGGTGCTGGGGTACCTGATGGATATCTTTTGGGGTAATAGATTTGTAGGTATGGTAGTATATAATGGATAACTGATACCGAGTTATCTTCCCTCACATGTTGTGGCGAACAACCTAGCCTATATGTAGCTTGATGCATCTAACATCGGTTTGTCTCCATACATTTGGAAGAAAAATAACATGTTTTTTACAGTGTGAGGAACATAAATTTGCTTCAAAATCATACCTCCTTTGACCATATAGGAGGATATGTTGGTGTGTATTTGGGTCATCGGTTTCAATTGCTGGTCGCAGCGGCCGATTTTCACTTATCATTTCCTCAAATAAGTGGAGACCATGATCTTGCACAATACAAATCTGTTGCTTAAACCTATCTTTAATGTATTTCAATAAATAATAGGATCTTTCGGAGTCTGAAAGGGTATACGAGGTCTTTTGGAGTGTTTCAGTGGACCGACTTACAATGTGTTTCATGTTCTAAAATGCCAATCTTCTGACTGAGGTCTTTTATCAGTAACTAGGCCCTGTCTTGCAAAGTGAGCCACGCAGCCATCCCAGGGTTGCATAGAAGATTCCTTGGTTACATATGGACTTACCGATACCAAAAAATTCCACGGACCAGCTCGTTTTTTCCCCTTTTCACCTTTTTTACCGTCTTACCACACAGATGACAACGTCTAAAATGGGTAAAAGGGCAAAGAAGAGGGGAAAAAACGAGCTCATCAGTGGGGTTTTTTTGATATCACTAAGTCCGTCTATAAGCTGGGAATCTTCTGTACAAACTGTGTATGGCTATGTGGCTTGTTTTTCAAGATATTTACCGATAAAAGTCCTTAAGCAAAAGGTCGACATTTTAGAACACGAAACACATTGTAACTCTGGCGGCGCTTCCGCGAGAGGTACATTATTGCAACTAACCTATCACTAGTGAATCTGGCCTGTTGTCAGTTTACCTTAGAGTTTATTTTGTCTGTCTAAATGTAGTGATGTTTATTACAGTTTAGTAGATCGACGTCACTTGTTTAGAAGTACTCAAAATGCTGTGTTGTCACCACATTTATTAGATACCCACTTGAAAACAATGTAAAGTGGCGAGATTCTGAATCCACGAGCTAGCAGAATTCCGGTTAATTGAAGGATTTGACTGCATGTAATTAGCTGGAAAAGAAAATCATTCAGTTGCTAGTTATCGTTTTCGAGGGACTTTCGTAATGCTCGTTATCACTGCATTTTACATTTTTACCGTAAATCCATACCAACCCTAAAATATCTAACTCAAACTAAGCATTTTTCACTTCTCTGCCCCTGGAGTATCAATTAACATACTGAAATTTTAATGTACGAATGGATTCCTGCGTCGTGGGTTTCGCCCGGGCTCTGCCCGGTTTCCTCCCACCATAATCCTGGCCACCGTCGTGTAAGTGAAATAATCTTGAGTACGGCGTAAAACACCAATCAAATAAATAAATAAATAAATATAATGTGACATTACGAACACGCAACGCCATGGACATTTCGTCAATAAATAATGATAAGTTCTTTCGCTTCTGATACTGTGTCGATCATCAGTAGGTGGACAAACTTGAAACAGTTTTTTCTGTGGACATCAGTGTCAGTTTGAACTCCACCTACACAACTGATCGATCTGTAGTGGTAACACCAAGTACAGATTACTAAAATACGACTTCATTTGGTGGAGTATTATTTACAAAATAAGCAAAAATAGGCCTACAGACAGAAATTAAATTTCCTGTCATAAATTTTTACATCATGGGGAAGTTGCGATCTGTTGAAATTAGTTCACATGAAGGGAAAGAATCTGTCCCCTGCTCAAACTGCTTTTCATGTAACACCACCATAATATTGGAGAACAGCTGGTTGTGTTCTTGTCGGAGCCATATTATGCGTCTAAAGTTGTGGATTACTATTGATTAATAGTTAATTATTGAACTACATCTGTTATGCAATTTAAAAAGTATGAGAAATGGTAGAGTTTGTAACAGCATTTTTGTTCTGTGATACAGTATTTCAAATGAAGTCAAGTTTTTCACAATCCATTTCTAGCCAAAACTTTGAAGAAATGAAGAAATTTGCGCGACAGTCCCTAACAGCCAGCAAATTTTATAATAGGTCTATATTCCATCCGTACTGTTCTATCATTTAATGTCAAAAACTGAAAGCAGAAATGGTTCTTGCCAAAGCTATAAACTCTTCACAGGAATTTGCATATTTTCTGAGAATGATCCTGCTATGGCAGATCAAAATTCAGTTTGAGAAACCTAATGTCAGAGCAAACTCGGACTAACATACGCTAAGAGCGAACAGATAGCGCTGCCCGGTGATGGCAGAACTTTGTGTGTGGTAGGACCGGGGATCAGGGCTTCAGACTCGGCGCCTGCAGCTGTCACTTGGCCTACATGGCCATGATAGCTGAAGAATATAGTGGTATTTTTGATTTGGTGAACTACCGCGGTACTTGTGAAATTGGAATATGCATCTGGTGGCACTTACATGTACTTCGTTTGACGAACATTCAGCATCTGCCTACTAGTAACAGTCATATAGGGGACTGCGAGATGGCAAAGGGCATATAACATTAAAGTCCTAAGCAAAAGTTATCAGTTACCAGATCTGAATGAAAAAAGGAAGCCGGAAATCGCTACGTCTCCTGAAAGATATTAGAACTTTCCCTATATATCCTGACCCATCCTGTAATAGTAGTTCATCTGCCTCAACCAGCAATCGACTAACATGTAGTATATTCTGGCTTCCGATTTTACATCAGCCGCATGCACTCAAAAATTTCTTAGTCATATGAAGAGGATTGAGTCATTAGTATACATGTAAATATTTGCTGTGTCATCTTGTGACAGGTAAAGTACAAGGAGTGCTTCCGCCATTGGAACATCATGCCGAAGACACCTGACGTGACACCCCATGCAGTTGCATCATTCTGACACCAGACCGACCAGTCCTATTTGCTTGCTCTAACTTTTCAGAACTGAGTGCCAAGCGAGGCACGTATCATTTTAAAGAGCTACTTCGGTGTTCACACATCTGTGTGTTAAAGCAAGGTGAAATGGTGAATATTGAAGTAGACTTAATTGTTTTCCTAAAATGTGAAAATATTGCAGTATACTAAAACGGATATTGTACGTTTCGTCAGAAGATACGGAAACATTATTTTTCTGTCCTTTCAACATTGTCTGATGTGACATCTCGCACGAACATGTGACGTATTCAATCGATTACGGGTATACACAAATCACGCTCCACTTTAAAACGCGCTTGACGTCACCCCAGCGTAAATGCCTAACTCGACCTCACATCAGCCTGATTCAACATCATATACCGGTCAGGAATATTATCACGTCACATCGGGGAAATGTTTTAAAGGATCTTCACTTAATAAAGGTGAATAGTGCTGTCCATAAAAAATCCGTTTGAACCATGTTGTTAGATTTGTTCCTTTGGATTTCTTTCATATGATGTTAATATTTTTATGCGGTTTGCATTCTGATGAGAGTGACACTTTGAAGTCTTTGGTATGATCCGACTTGGGATTGATCCCAGATATCTCACAGCCTCGAGGCGAAGCTCTAACTACTAAGCCACAGATATTTTGTTGAAACATCATCACTAATTTTGGGGTGCTGGCACAGCGAAACTATACTGTCACAGCCAAAGAGATGAGGTCCATGGGCAACCAGTACAGGCCTCAGAATTTCTGGCAATCAGATGGCAGAAGACGAGTTTTAGACAATTTTTGCAGACTAAGCTCATAAGCAACCTAGATAAACCACACAAAAATCTTAAAATATAAGAAATATAGTAAGTTTGGGTCACAAATAGGAAGATAATAATGAAAATAATTTAAAGTAGAAATTTTTTATGCAACTCATTTGAAGACCAGTATGAGTATAGGGACCATCACTTTCTCAACGATGTCTACAACAGAATAAAAATAGTTATGAATCTTTATTTTAAACAAATAGCCCCTACCACGTTCGGGTGATGACACGATATTACGACCCAGGGTTTATGGGTGGTTTACAGAATCTGGAAAGGCAAAGAGAGAAGACCTGTTCCAGCTGTAACAGATTTATTTATGGAAACAGCACCAGCAGACAACTTTCGCACCTCTGTGTAGGAGAGTACCAAGTTGATGGGAATCATTTCCCCTTTACCGTAAAGCCATTTTGATATAATACCCAACACGGACAACACTGTTCCCCTGTACAATAAATGTTTTCCATAACATTTAAAATCTTGTATTGTCCAGCTTGGCCTACGTCAAAACATGTGTGATGGGGTTATTGCATGTCCGTCATAACTGGAAAGTGAGGACAGTAACACAAATAGCCCTGAAAACGTTCGGTCACCGCCCACTTCAAGGCCAGAAATTCTAGTTTACCGGAATGTAAGCGATACTTTCTCAACATGGGTGAGAGTTCTGGACCCATAAGCCATGACATGACGCTTTCCGTCCCTTCCCTCCTTGCACAAGACGGCTCCCAATCCCTCTTCCGAAGCATCCGTATGCACCACAAATGGTTTCTCACAGTCTCGATAACCTAAGACTTGCCCTCCACACAACACATCCATAAGTTCTTCGAGGCATCGTTGGTGATGCTCGGTCCACTGTACAACTTGATTTGATGGAGCCTGGCCACACCTACTTCCTTTGTTCCGTTTTGGAGACTTCTGATCATAGTGCATATTGTCAGTCTTCATTAGGTTGTACAACGGTTGAGCTTTCTTCTAGAAATTTGGGATACAGCGACGATAGCATCCAAGAAATCCCCCGAGACGCCTCACATGACCCACACATGGTGGAACTCCTTGAGTCCTCTCACTCTTCGTATTCCTTTGGAATCCACCCGGTAACCGCCCTCAGATACAACATATCCCAAATATCGCAAATTTCGTCTTATAATCTCACACTTGCTATTTTTCAGTTTCGCGTCTGCTGACCTGAAACGCTTGAACACAGTCTCTAAATGTTAAAGGTGCTGTTCGAATATTTTCCTGTAGGCGATCACATCCTCATATGGTATGGCACATATGGTAAACACAGTTAGTCTCTCATGCCTTCCAAAATACTGTCCATACAGCGCCGGAATGCTCCCGCGGCTCCGGTTAAGCCGAAAGGGATGCGGTTACATTGGTAGAGTCCCATGGTGTAATAAAGGCTACATAGTTACGGCACTCTTCCCTCACGGAGCCTTGTTGGCAGGCTTTTCCCTGATCTAACAATGAGAACCTAGCGTTTCCGCTTAAACTGTCGCGGGTGTCCTGTATGCGTGAATGGGTTGCCAGTCCTGATGGGTTTTCTGATTAATTTAATTCTTTTTTTATTTTACGAGGATTTCTTACAGTCTATTGCACACACACACACACACAGACACACACAGACACACACACACATATATATATATGTGTGTGTGTGTGTGTGGAGACCTTTGGAGTCAAACAAAAGTGTTTTAGATATACATCGTGCAATTGTGGAATAAAAACAGAATAATTACACCTGGTGAAATAATTTGTGTGAGAGTATGTAACATATGATTCCTTTGGGTGGCAAATTGAGGGCAAATAAGACAATGATGAAAGGTATCTTCACTGTATTATTACGGCAAGTAGTATCTTCAATAATATTATACTTAAAAAGGTCTGCCCGAAGCCCCATAGTCCCATTCTCATTCTGCAGTGCTGAACAGATGAAAAGTTGCTAAAATCATTATATAACGATATAAAATCACGTGACTTCAAATCACTTCAATTCTGTTGATCGTCTTATTGGTAATAGGGATTGTAGATAAGGCCGGGAAAGTCCATTTACAATTTTAAAAAAATAGCACTCGTATGTTGTTTACGCCGAAGGTATAGTGGTGTCCAATTAAGTTCATTTAGGAGACCTTTATCCGATGTACGACGCATTCCGCCTGTACAAAGCAGAGCTGCGCGCCGTTGAAAGTTTTCCAGTTTTTGGGAAAGCGCAATACTACATATAATCATATAATATGTTGCCATACTCTATTGTAGATCTAATGAGGCTATTGCATAAAGTTATTAAACAGTTCCTTGTTCATATACTCTTCACTCTCTTTATAATACCTAATTTCTTATTACATTTATCTTCGAGCGATCTTATATGTTCGCCCCATTTACCATCGTGCTGTAAAATGATACCAAGATGTTTATGGGATTGAACGGTCTTCACTTCGATACCGTTTAAATACAGTTTTGGATATATCGGATTTTGTTAAGGAAATAAGTAAATATACAGTTTTCTGTGCATTAAATGTTATCAACCACTGTTTGGCCCATTGTGACAAGCGACCCAGATCTCGATTTATTTTACTTTCAGATGTGATAAACTCAGTCATCTCTTCGGGCAAAGACGTACCATCAGCAAAAATGTTGATATTACATTTGATGTTCATATTTATGTCATTTACAAAAATCAGGAAAAGAAGCGGTCCTCAAACAGAGCCTTGTGGAACTCCACATTGAAAAGAATATATGTCTGAATCAGCTCCGTTTAAACAGACTTTAATATTTCTATCAGATAAGTAATGCTTAATCCATGTCAGTAATGGTTCACCAACACCCAACTGTCTCAATTTAAACAAGAGACCCACATGCCAGACTTTATCAAAAGTTTCCTAGCTTACATCTAGGAAAACTAAACACGTATCATTACCATTGTCCAGATTTCTGTACACATCGTGTACAATTTAGTTAATTAATATATTGTTGAGTGGTCATGTTTAAATCTAGACTTATTCGATATTAGAAGGTTGTGAGTAGTATACAATGTGGCCCACACCGCTCATTCCTATCTTTTAACCTGGGAGGTACCGGAGGTACGGTGATGACGTCATATGACGTCATATCTTGTGACCCAGTTGTTGCATCATATGTGGCAGTTATTGCGTCATATGTTTTTTTAAGGTAGAGAGTGGTTTTTTCCCACTGGGGAATCCCCATTTTGTGACAGTTGTTACATCATCTGTGACAGTTGTTGCGTCATCCGTTGTTACGTAATATGTTTTGATAAGGTAGAGTGTGGTTTTTTTTCCTATCAGGCGGTGTGTACGTGATCGGGGTCATTCAGTGGGGTGGATTATGCCTGCATATAGAGAGATAGGGCTTATCAATGGATTGTTTTTACAGAAATATAGTATACAATACATTGTGATATATTAGCTTTTAGTTGAGATATAAATTTAAATAATTAGAAAAAGAATATATAGACATTCGTAATATATTGAATTGTTTTTCAGTAAGGCTGTAAAAACCAGCCTTATATGCAGATGGGAGCAGATATAATTTGCTGTCTGTACATGTATGTAAAATCACTAACAAATTGGTTAAGGGACGTTGAATGTTGGGAGGGTTGATTTTTTGGTTTTACATAAAAAAAAACGGACAAATCACAAACAATAAACGAGGCAAACATGAACCATATATATTGTGCTAAGATGTGAAAGTTCTTTCGGTGGAATGGGTCCCCTTGAAAAAGGCGTTTGCAGTCGGCTTTTCCCCGATGGCTTGGTCACTTACTGTCTGCCGAAGGTGATTGTCGGTGTCCGCTGCTGCCCCCGCCGCCGCCGCGCCAGTGCGTCCAGCCTCACAACTGCCTGCATGAGCGTTTGGAAACGGTTTGTACACCGTAGCTTGGCAGCCTAGCGCACGTTAGGTAGAACGGGCGACGGGCTAACGCTGGGCCTCCTCCAGCTTCGTGCAGGCGAAACTCAGTCTCAGCCACGTCGTCTTCATCCTTCCCTGGGCAAATCACGACTTCCCCATATTCGCCAGAGAGAAAAAAAATCACTGATGGGACGATGATGGCTCGGTCGCCAGAAGCCATTCTCCATCGCCCGGGTATACTGTTACTGCTACCACGGCGCTGTCCTGCTGTCCAGCCTGGTACCCAACTTCATAACTTTTCATCTGGACGTCAATCTCCCCGAACTTGTACCAAGCTGCTTGTTTGGCCCTCTCTGTCTCCAGTACTTCATCGGCCCCGGCTCCTTTTTAACCTCCGCCACTCCTCGAGGCATGTATAGCGAGTTTGGCTGGAATGGTTATCACGGCACCCTTCACATTGGTTTTCCATGACTTCGCTGATATGAGGGATCCATATGTTGCTGCATTTTGGACCACATAAGGTTATTCAGAATGGTGTAGCTCCCACTCTGTATGAAAATGCATACATTATGAATTACGAGGCCTACTCGTAAAACATAACCTGCACGAACGCACTCGCACATAATGCATCTAGCCTGTCAGTCAAATGGCTAAGCGTGGCAGACGACAAAGTCCCGACCAAGGGTGACGTCACACACCATGACGTCGCATGACAAGCCCAGCAGGGGATTCCCTAATATTTTTTGGTTTTGGGTCAATTTTTTTTACTACGATATGGTATTCTCTCCAGTTCATTCATTTATCCTATATGCACATAATACATACATACACAAACATCTATATACCTTTTTAATACAATAAAACAGCTATATATATATATATATATATATATATATATATATATAAATCCAAGTGTTGTCTATTTTTAGTCCTTATATACACATAGACTAGTATAGTTACTTGTACGAAACACAAAGACATTGATTGCTAATACATGTAAATACCAGGCTATGAAAAAAAAAAATGTGTTAGTTATGTCATGAGGCACGTCGAAAAGCGAAGGTTTGCTTACCTCCATAACAAATCACACATGGCACCGAAAAAGCGTGCAAACTTACAGTGTGTTGTGCTATTCTGCACAATATTGCAATGGAGAGGGGAGACAGGGTTGAGCCAGAACACCAGGAGCACAACATGCATGTAGAAATTTATGTATGATACAATTTCTTTGAAAATGTGTTATATTGGCTCTTGAAATAAATAGGCATACCGGGTAAATGTAAATTTTACCCATGTTGAAAGTCATTACGTGTAATATTATATTAAAAAAAAGAATATGTGACAGATAAAGACAATGTAATTGTTATAGCTATAAATAGTTCTTAACACAATAAGTCGAACTGATGTAGTTAGCTTTTTCATTTTCAAACTTATTATTTTTTTTAAAAACAAGGTTCATCAAGGTTGTAATGAGCAGTATAGTAATTTAAAGTGAAAGACAGCTCATGTTTCAAGTTAAGTTTTTGCTAAAAAGTTTGGAGCATACTATGTTTATTTCGATGAATAACTTTTTCTAACAGCTTCTACGACAGCGCAGTCTGACATCTCATCGTGCTTCGTCGCCTAGTATGAAATGAAGCCATTGTGTGTGGGCTGTAACGTAACTGTTCCAAGCGCGGATCACTCGTCACCTGAACTGTAGTAAGCTGCTAATGTTGTGTTTATAGCTTAAGTATATATGTCACAACACAATGCTCTAGAAATACTTTGCACTGTTGTTCACCCATGTACTTGTTATAATTAAAACATATAACAGTAAGACAGTGTCTTGTTCCTATGTTATTCCATGTTACATTGACAGACAACTCAGTACGGCATCAAACATATCCTGATTGACTGTGTGGACTTTGCCCATGTGCGGCAAAGGTTCTTCACAGTAAACTCCATATATGATTTGTTTGACAGCATCGCTGGCAACGCTGTCATAAAATATTTGAAAGCCATTGGCCTTTATCATAAAATATAAATTTTATTCTCAAAAAAAAATATTTGTTATAAAATTTCCTTAATATGCTGGTTTTCGAGTTTTAACTGTTTTCTTTTTCTTACCTGATTTTAACCCATGTCCGAACGTTGTTGTTTTCTTTTTAATGTTCTCCAGTGACTATCGAAAACCTTTACTGTCGCGTGTTTTCACCTTGTTCTCGCCACGATATGGCTGAGATATTGCCGATGTGGCGTTAAGCCATAATCATTCATTCATTCATTCACAACATTTACCTCAGATTGTAAACAGCCGATATCTCCTAGCTATCTCATTGGTCAGTCCCCTACAGGCTTAAAAGCACGGGCACCCTCAGATCTCCAGTGCCCACCACAATACTAGTACTGCACACGCCAAACAAAGATAATTCAATAAGGAATTCATACAATTTCAAACAGGTTTTTCCACTCGACAGAGAATTTTATAATATTATTAATGAACAGTACCTCAGCTATATTTTACTTTGAAGAAAGGCTATATATTAGGGCAGTGCTACTATGTTATACCTGCAGATCAATAAATTCCGTGTCGATTAACTTATTTATGGTGATTCCAGTATAGGATATACTGCAACCAATGCAAATGAAAGTTATTTTTGACAATGAATCACCAAGTAAGTCAAACTGTACATTGAACATTTCATCATCTTATATTTACTATGACCTTGCTATTACCATTAACTAAACACACTAGTATCATTGCAAGTTCACTAATTACACAGTGAAATATAAAACACTTTTACTTCACTCGATTTAATACTCTATCGCTGGAAATAATGTGTGGAGAGTTGATTTAGTGGTAGGCTTACATGTATGTATTTTATGAATATCCAAATTCCAGTGAGTCTATCAGTAACGAAATAACACGTAAACCTATTTTACTGTATACACTGTAAAACTGAAGATCATGCTTACACATTTCTTTTCATGGGTTTTTATAATTTTACACTGTGTTACATGTGCTTTGGAGACGGGAGGATTTCCAATATTAAAAAACACGCTTTTACACCAAAACAATATGCATGTATTAGGACTTTTATTGTCTTTAAAATATATGCATTGTATAATATGCAATTGTTGGTTTAAATATGGTATTGTTGCTTTCAGTTGAGAAAATTGGGCTCCACCCTGAAGCTTATTCAGATAGGTTATACAGAATTTCGTTATGTGTTAGTAGTTTTAAATTAACACAGATGTATATATGTTATATTTAAACTCTACAGAACAACATTACCCAGTTTTACAATGTTACTGTTACCAGTAAATGTATTGCAATATCAAAATAAAATATATCATGAAGGTTGGCCAAAGTAAGGGTTCTTGTGTAAAGAAATTGATGCAGTAAACTTTGCATCTTTATAACTTGTTTTATGTTTTAAAATATGATCTCCAATATTCTAATCTAAATGCAGCTCTATTCGAATCTTGGATTTGGATCACACCTATAGGTTAAAGAGTCATTTGTGTCGATCAGTATCTGCCTTGAAGCTCTCCAGTGAATTCATGTATGGTCTTAATGAATTTGGATTGAGACCTTTGGAGATAAAGAATATCAAGACAAATATGAATGTGGGTTGCAAGAAAGTAGATAAGAGCTCAGTAAATACTGTCCGAATTTGTGCAATTTCAACAGACTTTCTACTGGACCAAACCCAAACAAGTTCTCTAGTTTTATAAAGAGATATAATTTGGTTATTAAGATATTTTTTAAAACGACAGGCAGAGAGACTAATCGCAGAACAGACAATACCCTTTGGTCAGAGTGGTGTCAAAGGATGTAAACACTAATAAATAAACCCATGCACATTTACCACCATGAAAAAGACAATGAACATATTACAAAAATCCTAACATTGACACCTGTTTTCAGAAACCATTATCGTTAATTGGAGCTTTGATCTTGTTGGGATATAGCGCAGATACTGTATTTGTCTGTATAACCCCGATTCAAAGCCGAGCCCATGTTACAGTAGATACTGTATAGGCCTTTGGGCATGTTAAGACATGATTCAAAACTTGGACCGACCCAGCAACCGACCTGTCAAAGAGAAAGACTTAGCTGTATGCTATATAGTTGCAGCTACACATGTCTCATTGGTATCATGAGATTGTTGTTGACAACGCGGATCAGCTATATACGGCTTTTCGCCTGAAGGTCAGTCGGTATATGCCTATATATGCGACTTATATATGCGTATAAACTGTTCCTCCCGGCTATAGCCCAACCCCGCTTCCTCCATGTACACATAAATCCGGCAGCCGACTAGTGTAAATGAAAATATCCTCCAGTCGGCGTGTGAGTAGGCCTAATCCAGTAAAGTCATTCAATCAACCGATCGTTTATAACGGCATGGTTAAGCATGCCTCTAAGCATATAGTCATGCACCATGCACGCAGTTGTGCCTGCAACGTCTTTCGGCCACGAATTAGTTATTAAATATTCCATGATCGATTGTGATGAAATCTACATGGACTGTTGATAACTATGGATATATCGGTAGAATATAATACTTTATTGTGAGTTCATACAAGGGTTACATGTACAAAAGTGAAAATAAAAGAGTGACAATGATAAACAACAAATATACTATTCATCTGGTTGAGTTGATGCAAAGCAGCGTAATGTGTTAGGTAAGCCGAAAGTTTGGAAGAATGTAGGCCTATGCATTGTTACTGTATGCATGACAGTATATCAAATAATACAGTGTATCAAATCGACGCTTCATATTAATGCAAGAGGTCGGCAGAAACGTTTTGGAGAAATTTGTGCATATATTAACAATAATTCAGACCTATATAAACAAAAGTAATAGTATGTATATTCGTGGTACCAGTTTCAAACAAAGAGAAAAATTTAAATTGTGCATTGCAAGCGAGAACTGGCAACAAATACTTAATGTATCCGACTCAGATTTTTTTCAGATACCTTCTGTAATATATACGACAGATGTTTTCCTCTTTTCACTACTCATAAATTACATAAAAATCATAAACCATGGGTAACGAATGCTAACTTACTTCAGTAAAAGAGAAAAACATGATTTATAAGTTACATTTGAAGAGCAACGATCATAGTATCTCAAAACAATACATGCAGGTAATAACATAAATAAACTCAATCGCACTTTGCGGATAATCAAGTATAACCCACTGTGAGGATGAATTCAACACAGTAAATAACAACCTATGCGCCACGCAGTGAGCTATACTATGTGTGTATATATGTGTATGTGTATATATATATAAAATGTGACGTGACTGTATACACCCACGTTTTGAATTGTTAGGGCCCAAAGGGATACTGCATGTAAACTTGGCTGAACTCTGATTACAAATATAAAAGGAAAGATGGTGTTTAGAAGCATTTCTTTTTTATATTGGGTAGTTTGGGTATGTTATTTAAGTGGGAAAAACCCTATTGTGTTTATGTGGGTTTACATCAGTCTGAACTTTTGCAATCCAACATGACATATCCAAATTTAATGGGCTGCCAAAACATGCACGATGCAGAAACTCTTATATATATCTCGTATGTCCAGCTTTGGACAAAAAATGCACAAAACTGATCGCATACTGCATGATATATTCACTCCAACCAACAATGCATGTCTTATTTTGAATCGCTAGACATTTCAATTAAGTGCTCAAAATGTTACGTTATATTGCCAATGTCCAGTCACTCTGCTGAAATAACGAATGAAGTTAATCAGTAACTATATATAGCATTGAGTTGCCCTATAACATGCCTCATTTCCTGTGATGTTTTGAAATCTGTT
The DNA here is from genome assembly GCA_016165875.1 of Acanthopleura granulata. NCBI lineage: Eukaryota > Metazoa > Mollusca > Polyplacophora > Chitonida > Chitonidae > Acanthopleura > Acanthopleura granulata. The sequence continues at coordinate 28,520,055 of JABBOT010000005.1, read as the reverse complement.
GCCTCCTTAATCATTTTTGTTATAACTGTTGTGTATATGTTTCACATTTACAGAATGTTTATATGTCATTTACTTAAAAGGCGCATTAGTTCCTGAACAGATATGTCGTCCATATGCCTGTATGTTAGTAAAAATATATATGCCCTGGGTCATCTTCAGTTTGGACACAGATCATTAAATTCAGATACAGGATTGTATATGATCTCTAATAAATATATCTACTATATACATTTTGTATATACACAGTTTGCCAGTACATACATTGCTATTTCGGCCCTATAATAGGCCTAAATGTTTTCGTTATAATGATCTATATAGAATATAAAAAATATACAGTTTCCATACACAAATAAAACGAATCGTTGCAATAACCTGCAGCATATAGAGTCTCTGTATGCCTGATTGTTACACACCGTTAACGGGAGCCGATAAACGCAAGGGCAACGAAGTATACCAATTATGTACTAGTATAGTAGTATATAAATTTCGTGGTTTTGTCTTTTCAAATTTCCAAACATGAATATACGTGTTATGCCATGTACAAAGATCGAATCTTAAAAAACGTCGATATATTTTTTTTAAAATGTGTGATCACATAGCAATATGTTTATTACCCTTTTCTGCGCCGGTGAACGTTGTGTAACAGCAGTCGAACCCAAATACATACTTTACTGCATGGAAATATTGCGCTGATTTCACTGTGCTATGACATGTATGCTCATCTTAAGTCGTGTATGGAAATATATCGTAGTCTGGTGGACAGGCTACCGCAAAGTTCGAATCACTGTCGCTTCTTTCCAGATTGACAAATACAGTATCTGCGCTACATTCCACCAAGATCAAAGCTCCAGTTAACGATAATGGTTTCTGAAAACAGATGACAATGTTATCATTTTTGTAATATGTTCATTGTCTTTTTCATTGCGGTAAATGTGCATGGGATATGAGTTTGAGCCCAAATTGTAGCACTCTCATTTTACTGAACATTTTGCGCATATTTCTCTTTGCTTTGGTATATGTGACTTTATATAGAGAGACTCTATATAAGTCACACAGTCGTCCTGGGAGCATACCGATACATCTATGCAAGGATATAAGTTGCAAGTTCCAACTCATGGGTCAGGTTGGCATAGCCTGTGCCAGTGACGTGATTATATACCCTGGGTCAGCTTCAGTTTGGACACACTGATCGCTAAATTGGATCTTCAATATTTAGTAGCATTCCACATACATTTACAACCAACAGAATGAGGTTTGGTATAAGTTATCTCCCATTGACCATGTCTGACGAGATTCAGAGTTTCAAGGGGAAATACTCTTAGCACCATATGCCACGTAAGCATGAGCGCCACAGGCTGTGAATAACCCCAAATCAACACCAATCAAACACCAATGACAAATAATAGTAAACACCAATCACATCAACACCCCAAAATAGCAAAATTCAAGAAATCGCCAATATAACTGGTTAGCCTTGTTATACTCTCCGTTTCCACATGTCCATCGCCCTGGTACCTATTGACCGTTGACACCGATGTGTTGCCCAAACAAAAACTCGTACAATTGTCGATATTGAGTATTCTTATATCCCCTCTACGACGTCAGTTGAATTGAAATCGCTTGGGGAAAGGTGGGATTGGGGGAAATGATCTGAAAATAAATAAATAAATAAAATAACTATACATGTACATAATTCAATATAAGGTCAAATGACTTTCCACAACAAACACTAGTCTGTAAATTACTTAAACATATATACATACCTAGCGCAGCGAAAATCAGTTAATATTTTTTTTTCAGAAATATTAACTTGCCGCTTCCTCATCTTCACCCCATCTTCCTGTCAAACTCTGCAAGTACATTTTGCTAAAATCTGGATTACGCTTCCGTATATTACTCCCTTGGAGATACTCCCGGACTTTATCGGCCGACCATCCATCCTGTTTAGCTGCATTCTGAAAATCGATGATCACCTTTGATTCATCTAAACGCATTGCGGCCTGGTCATCTGTAATTTCACTTTGGATATCCATATACTCTAATGGCTCGAGGCATGGATGCCGACTTTGACTTGGGTAATCCAAACGACAACCTTCACAATGGTCTTCTCTTACTTTATCAACAAGGGGGATCATATGCTCCATCATTGCACTTCACATCAAATTATTTAGAACGATGTTCACCGCTGCAGTTTGAGGAATTGGAGCAGGTGGAGGAGTGAGAGATGTGTTGGCTGGCTTGGAAACCCCATCATCTGTTTTATCAAGCACTCCTCTCAACCTTGTTGGATCAAGATAATGACATTGTCTAGCTGTCATCCAACATTGCTGATAGGAGGGCCAAGGAGAGGAATACCCCAGCTCCTGAGTTGCAAGCAAAGGCCCTTTGTTTTGAGTGTGATGCCAACAAATTAATTCTTAGAAAGAACATCTCCTTTGTGATGTCCTTGCACTCAACAAGAGGGTCCTCTGCAACAACTGGTCATTCCAGACGATACATGTAGCAGGTTTAGTCATTAATTGTTTTATTTATTAGTGTTTACATCCTTTGACACCACTCTGACCAAAGGGTATTGTCTGTTCTGCGATTAGTCTCTCTGCCTGTCGTTTTAAAAAATATCTTAATAACCAAATTATATCTCTTTATAAAACTAGAGAACTTGTTTGGGTTTGGTCCAGTAGAAAGTCTGTTGAAATTGCACAAATTCGGACAGTATTTACTGAGCTCTTTTCTACTTTCTTGCAACCCACATTCATATTTGTCTTGATATTCTTTATCTCCAAAGGTCTCAATCCAAATTCATTAAGACCATACATGAATTCACTGGAGAGCTTCAAGGCAGATACTGATCGACACAAATGACTCTTTAACCTATAGGTGTGATCCAAATCCAAGATTCGAATAGAGCTGCATTTAGATTAGAATATTGGAGATCATATTTTAAAACATAAAACAAGTTATAAAGATGCAAAGTTTACTGCATCAATTTCTTTACACAAGAACCCTTACTTTGGCCAACCTTCATGATATATTTTATTTTGATATTGCAATACATTTACTGGTAACAGTAACATTGTAAAACTGGGTAATGTTGTTCTGTAGAGTTTAAATATAACATATATACATCTGTGTTAATTTAAAACTACTAACACATAACGAAATTCTGTATAACCTATCTGAATAAGCTTCAGGGTGGAGCCCAATTTTCTCAACTGAAAGCAACAATACCATATTTAAACCAACAATTGCATATTATACAATGCATATATTTTAAAGACAATAAAAGTCCTAATACATGCATATTGTTTTGGTGTAAAAGCGTGTTTTTTAATATTGGAAATCCTCCCGTCTCCAAAGCACATGTAACACAGTGTAAAATTATAAAAACCCATGAAAAGAAATGTGTAAGCATGATCTTACAGTTTTTACAGTGTATACAGTAAAATAGGTTTACGTGTTATTTCGTTACTGATAGACTCACTGGAATTTGGATATTCATAAAATACATACATGTAAGCCTACCACTAAATCAACTCTCCACACATTATTTCCAGCGATAGAGTATTAAATCGAGTGAAGTAAAAGTGTTTTATATTTCACTGTGTAATTAGTGAACTTGCAATGATACTAGTGTGTTTAGTTAATGGTAATAGCAAGGTCATAGTAAATATAAGATGATGAAATGTTCAATGTACAGTTTGACTTACTTGGTGATTCATTGTCAAAAATAACTTTCATTTGCATTGGTTGCAGTATATCCTATACTGGAATCACCATAAATAAGTTAATCGACACGGAATTTATTGATCTGCAGGTATAACATAGTAGCACTGCCCTAATATATAGCCTTTCTTCAAAGTAAAATATAGCTGAGGTACTGTTCATTAATAATATTATAAAATTCTCTGTCGAGTGGAAAAACCTGTTTGAAATTGTATGAATTCCTTATTGAATTATCTTTGTTTGGCGTGTGCAGTACTAGTATTGTGGTGGGCACTGGAGATCTGAGGGTGCCCGTGCTTTTAAGCCTGTAGGGGACTGACCAATGAGATAGCTAGGAGATATCGGCTGTTTACAATCTGAGGTAAATGTTGTGAATGAATGAATGAATGATTATGGCTTAACGCCACATCGGCAATATCTCAGCCATATCGTGGCGAGAACAAGGTGAAAACACGCGACAGTAAAGGTTTTCGATAGTCACTGGAGAACATTAAAAAGAAAACAACAACGTTCGGACATGGGTTAAAATCAGGTAAGAAAAAGAAAACAGTTAAAACTCGAAAACCAGCATATTAAGGAAATTTTATAACAAATATTTTTTTTTGAGAATAAAATTTATATTTTATGATAAAGGCCAATGGCTTTCAAATATTTTATGACAGCGTTGCCAGCGATGCTGTCAAACAAATCATATATGGAGTTTACTGTGAAGAACCTTTGCCGCACATGGGCAAAGTCCACACAGTCAATCAGGATATGTTTGATGCCGTACTGAGTTGTCTGTCAATGTAACATGGAATAACATAGGAACAAGACACTGTCTTACTGTTATATGTTTTAATTATAACAAGTACATGGGTGAACAACAGTGCAAAGTATTTCTAGAGCATTGTGTTGTGACATATATACTTAAGCTATAAACACAACATTAGCAGCTTACTACAGTTCAGGTGACGAGTGATCCGCGCTTGGAACAGTTACGTTACAGCCCACACACAATGGCTTCATTTCATACTAGGCGACGAAGCACGATGAGATGTCAGACTGCGCTGTCGTAGAAGCTGTTAGAAAAAGTTATTCATCGAAATAAACATAGTATGCTCCAAACTTTTTAGCAAAAACTTAACTTGAAACATGAGCTGTCTTTCACTTTAAATTACTATACTGCTCATTACAACCTTGATGAACCTTGTTTTTAAAAAAAATAATAAGTTTGAAAATGAAAAAGCTAACTACATCAGTTCGACTTATTGTGTTAAGAACTATTTATAGCTATAACAATTACATTGTCTTTATCTGTCACATATTCTTTTTTTTAATATAATATTACACGTAATGACTTTCAACATGGGTAAAATTTACATTTACCCGGTATGCCTATTTATTTCAAGAGCCAATATAACACATTTTCAAAGAAATTGTATCATACATAAATTTCTACATGCATGTTGTACTCCTGGTGTTCTGGCTCAACCCTGTCTCCCCTCTCCATTGCAATATTGTGCAGAATAGCACAACACACTGTAAGTTTGCACGCTTTTTCGGTGCCATGTGTGATTTGTTATGGAGGTAAGCAAACCTTCGCTTTTCGACGTGCCTCATGACATAACTAACACATTTTTTTTTTCATAGCCTGGTATTTACATGTATTAGCAATCAATGTCTTTGTGTTTCGTACAAGTAACTATACTAGTCTATGTGTATATAAGGACTAAAAATAGACAACACTTGGATTTATATATATATATATATATATATATATATATATATATAGCTGTTTTATTGTATTAAAAAGGTATATAGATGTTTGTGTATGTATGTATTATGTGCATATAGGATAAATGAATGAACTGGAGAGAATACCATATCGTAGTAAAAAAAATTGACCCAAAACCAAAAAATATTAGGGAATCCCCTGCTGGGCTTGTCATGCGACGTCATGGTGTGTGACGTCACCCTTGGTCGGGACTTTGTCGTCTGCCACGCTTAGCCATTTGACTGACAGGCTAGATGCATTATGTGCGAGTGCGTTCGTGCAGGTTATGTTTTACGAGTAGGCCTCGTAATTCATAATGTATGCATTTTCATACAGAGTGGGAGCTACACCATTCTGAATAACCTTATGTGGTCCAAAATGCAGCAACATATGGATCCCTCATATCAGCGAAGTCATGGAAAACCAATGTGAAGGGTGCCGTGATAACCATTCCAGCCAAACTCGCTATACATGCCTCGAGGAGTGGCGGAGGTTAAAAAGGAGCCGGGGCCGATGAAGTACTGGAGACAGAGAGGGCCAAACAAGCAGCTTGGTACAAGTTCGGGGAGATTGACGTCCAGATGAAAAGTTATGAAGTTGGGTACCAGGCTGGACAGCAGGACAGCGCCGTGGTAGCAGTAACAGTATACCCGGGCGATGGAGAATGGCTTCTGGCGACCGAGCCATCATCGTCCCATCAGTGATTTTTTTTCTCTCTGGCGAATATGGGGAAGTCGTGATTTGCCCAGGGAAGGATGAAGACGACGTGGCTGAGACTGAGTTTCGCCTGCACGAAGCTGGAGGAGGCCCAGCGTTAGCCCGTCGCCCGTTCTACCTAACGTGCGCTAGGCTGCCAAGCTACGGTGTACAAACCGTTTCCAAACGCTCATGCAGGCAGTTGTGAGGCTGGACGCACTGGCGCGGCGGCGGCGGGGGCAGCAGCGGACACCGACAATCACCTTCGGCAGACAGTAAGTGACCAAGCCATCGGGGAAAAGCCGACTGCAAACGCCTTTTTCAAGGGGACCCATTCCACCGAAAGAACTTTCACATCTTAGCACAATATATATGGTTCATGTTTGCCTCGTTTATTGTTTGTGATTTGTCCGTTTTTTTTTATGTAAAACCAAAAAATCAACCCTCCCAACATTCAACGTCCCTTAACCAATTTGTTAGTGATTTTACATACATGTACAGACAGCAAATTATATCTGCTCCCATCTGCATATAAGGCTGGTTTTTACAGCCTTACTGAAAAACAATTCAATATATTACGAATGTCTATATATTCTTTTTCTAATTATTTAAATTTATATCTCAACTAAAAGCTAATATATCACAATGTATTGTATACTATATTTCTGTAAAAACAATCCATTGATAAGCCCTATCTCTCTATATGCAGGCATAATCCACCCCACTGAATGACCCCGATCACGTACACACCGCCTGATAGGAAAAAAAACCACACTCTACCTTATCAAAACATATTACGTAACAACGGATGACGCAACAACTGTCACAGATGATGTAACAACTGTCACAAAATGGGGATTCCCCAGTGGGAAAAAACCACTCTCTACCTTAAAAAAACATATGACGCAATAACTGCCACATATGATGCAACAACTGAGTCACAAGATATGACGTCATATGACGTCATCACCGTACCTCCGGTACCTCCCAGGTTAAAAGATAGGAATGAGCGGTGTGGGCCACATTGTATACTACTGTTGTGGTTGATACAATAGTTATACAAGCGCTCATATACTACTTTTTCTAGCACTTCAGAGGGAGAAGGCTGTAGAGAAACTGGTCTGTAGCTCGTGTCTATCTCTCTTTTTAAATACAGGGCACACTCTAGATAGTTTCCAAGCTGCTGGAAAGACTCCTGATTGAAGTAAGAAATTAAATAGCTTAGTGAGGTAAGGTGCTATACTTTCAGCTGTATTTTTACGCATAAAATTACTAATTCCATCAGTACCAGAAGCTGTCCTAATATTTAATTCAGACAGAAAATCGGCTACTTCCTTTTGTATACAGTTAAGGCGTGCAGCAGTATAATAGGTCAATGGAGGTAAAACTGGTATAACTGACGGAAGAGTTGAATGGCTTACAAAAAATTTACCGAATTCACCATTTTTTCGGTATCACTTGTTACACTTTTATCGTTAATGACTAAGGAAGGGACAGGTGGTTTCACTTTTGAACCCAGCAAAGATTTCATTACAGACCAGTAATACTTAGAATCTAAATTGGGATAAGAAAGTTTCCCCTTATGTCTTTCACCATATCTTAATATTGCTCTTAATATTGATATTAGGTTCACGCCTAGGTGTTTCAATTTGAAACCTGTCTTTCTCTGATTTAAATCTCTTAAATTTTTTAAACCATCTATTTCTTATCCGTGATTTGTAATGAATATCATTTGTCATCCACGGTTTATCCCTTGGTCCTATTGTTACTTGCTTATTTGGTGTTGCTTCCGCACAACAAGAAAAGAACAAATTGTTCCAAGTACACAGTTTATCATCCATATCACCGAATATGTCACACACAGCTTCCCACGGAATGGTGAAGATATTGACTGAGGCTGTATTAAGTCAGCACATTTAAAATCCTATATGTGTCTTTTGTACGCTTTTAGTTTATTATTTACTAGAATATTTAAAATACAATACACAGAACAATGGTCAAGATTGACCATTGGCGAAACTACTCCATATTCAGTTACATAACCGATACTATCCGTTATGATTAAATCTACAATAAATGAAGTTCCATTCCTACATCTTGTGGGCTCATTAATTAAGTGTAATAAATTTTTACTTGTAATAATATCAAACAACTTCATTTTTAGTTCACCCTTATCATGGTATTTCGACCAATCAACACACCTATAAAACAATATTTGTTTATTATACTGCTTGACTGAAATCCACAACATTTCAGTGCCATTTTCTAAATCTGTTCTACGCAAAGCACTAATTGATGACTTATAATAAATCGCTACTCCACCCGCACGTGGGTCTTTATCTTTTCGTGCTATACAGTATCCATTTGGGTTCACTATTTCATGGGATATATCAAAAGCAAGCCAGGTTTCTGAGACACATATAATATCATAATTATATCGGTTACATAAGAAGGTGTAGGCCTCATCCACCTTAGAATAAGAGGAGAGGTTGTCCTCACTTTGGGCAAGTAATCTACGAGCATTAAGGTGACAAATTTTTCAATTATGCTGAACGCCGAGGATTTAAATGTATGTCTCCATATCTAAGTAATAAAGTCATAGGTATAGATAGAAAGTAATGTCGATTACAAAGCGTAGAGAAAATAGCAATAACACAAAGACCAAGACATGAACATAAACAAGACATGTAATTGCACAGCAGAGATATTCGTGAAACTTAAGTAACTTATTTAACATCCGATTGTTTTTATAATACAAAAAATTATTCCAAGCCCCTATTGCCACCCTATACTGAAGGATATATAGAGGGATAGGTATAAAGGAAGCACATGTTCTGAAACGCCACCAACCATGGTAGGGAATATCATTAGTTTATGAGTATTTACTCGACCTGATTTCACGAGTTGATTAACTTTTAATCTATAACAATAATTAATATAAGATGTAGATATCTTACATGTCATTGTAGGTGAATATGGTGTTAATTATCTGACGTAATAAACAATACAACATGAGTGACCACCTGTATAGGTAGTATCGAAGAATAGTAATTGGTATAGTTATCAAGAAGATTTATATAGCATATAACATTGAGAATTGTAAGGGTGAGGAAATATTTACAGTTTGCCTTCCAGAGAGCATTGTATTATTTTATAATCATAAATTTAGTGTTTGGCTTATCAGAACGGTGATCAGGCACCAATAGGCTAATGCAATCGCTGTTTACAATGATGAATAGGTACAATTTGATGAACATATGTACATAAATTCGGTTCTGTCTGTACACTCCAAAAATAGTCGCAGAGCAATTGAATACAGCACACAACTGTACCAATATACTTGAAATCAAGACTCGCGAAGAGTTAATTGGAAGAGCCAGTACATTTATAATAGAAGATATAGGTAGATATGCATAAGCATTTGTACGGACTATTTAGTGCACCTGTCTATAGACAAAACAGTTGGTAGCAGGTTACTAAAAGTCGTGGAGGTAGACATGCAACTTATTTCAAAAGAGACTATCGCAGGAACAGTCAGGGGCAAGGTGGTGAAAAGCGTGGAGCACGGAGTGCACGAGAAAAGATAGAACGGCATGAATTGCTCAGGCTGTTGTGATAATTGTCACCTTTCATCACTGAGAATCACAAAATTGCATGTCAAGATAGAAGTAAGCCGAGCTTAGGAAAATACATGGTGTATAAAGTATTCAGCGTAGCGCCGAGATTTGCAGGGAGCATATTACAGGCCAAGTAGGTGGTTGTCCTTCAACACTTGATATTTCTAGCCCTGGTCAGTCTTGCCCTCATATGACCAGGCAGCGAACACCTCCTTTCTTCAATTGTGGTGGTTTTTTTAAATAAAACAAATCGCAATCTAGTCAGATCTTCGTTTATGTACACTCCTGGATTGTCATTTTTATTAACCTTCTCGCGAAGATGAGCTCGCCCCACTCTCTGTACGATACAAATCTTACCATCAGTTGACGTTTGTTTGGCGATCCTATGAAGTATGACCTGGATATGTCATCTTTACTCAATCTAACATCGATGTCTTTAGTTATCCTACATGTTACGTTGCCGGTGGACTCATTTTGGTGAAGTTGAAGGTCGTTCACCCGCAAACAGTTCCGACGGCTATACTGTTCAGCTTTATCCAACAGAAACACATTTTCGGATTTCAGTACTAGCAGTTGTTCATCAGACATTTTAAATTTATTTTCACTTCTGATATTTCATCTTTGAGCTGCTTCACTTCTTTTTTAAACTTTTTTATGGTCTTATCAATCTCTTCCAATTGTTTATTACATTTTTAAGATCTTTTGACAAATCATTTATCTTGGCCTGGCTTACCTGGATAGCGTAAAGCAGATGCTTTATGCAGGTGATCATTACCTCCTCAAGCCGGGTTTTAACCTTAGCATCCAAATGTTTGACTACGGACGTTTCGACAAGCTCGGTTATAAAGGATTGTGTCTGTTTGGCTCATCCACCGCCGTAGATATGCTTCCTAACGCGTTAACACGCTTCACGCTTGAGTTTGGAATACCTGATGACGCCGTTCTCTTTCACTCCTGTAGTATTTCAGAAAAGAACAAACACATATAGGGTTGCAGATGAGGCAAGATGTATTCTGGTTATCAGTACAAGTCTACGTGTACATCCATCACTCTTGCCAAGCATAGCGGAGACCTTCAAAAAGTTTCCTTTATGAAACAAGACTCAATAATTGTAATTGTCCTTCAGGCTCAATTAAGAGATAGCACATAGTGTAGTCATAATCAACAGAACTCGAACAATGTTGCCATTTTTTTCAAACGCTATTTGTTAAAAACAATCAAAGGCATATAAACTACCTTGTTACAATGCTGAACAACTGAAAAAGAAAATATTCTCAATATCTGACATAATCTCGCATCCAGACAGGGCTGATTTCTGGTCCGTCTTGGCCTATTACAGTTGTTGTGCTACATCAGATTCACAGAAATGAAGATGATTAACTTTTGATTTGGAGAAGTAATGGAAGAACCTGAAAACTGAGCTAATCTCTGAACATTCCTTGTTTTTCTATTAGCAATTAGGTAAGTGTTTGGTCCAACTTTCCTAGTTATCTGTATGGGACTGGAAAATTTACTTTCACCCTTTGAAACATGGCCAGTTCTTTCTACTCTAACTAAATCACCTGGTTTGAAGGCTTGTGATATTGTACCTTTGTTGGTGTATGTGGTGTCTTTTTCTTGTTTGAATTCCACGCGTTGCGCACCATCCTCCCTTCGTTAAAAACAGAAGACTTAGTAGCATGGACAATGTCTAACTTAGTTTTCATGTGACGACCATGGAGTAAAACAGAAGGTTCAACTCCAGTTGTGAAATGTGGTGTACATCTCTGTCTGACTTTTTGAGTGGTCGTCCGCTGATGCGTCTTGTAGACCCGCACCTAGCATGTAGTTTTCGAACAGCCCCCTCCATTGGACATGGAGGGGCATGCATGATCTTCCTGGTGTAGGCAGAAAAGTCACCGGCGCTGAAAAATCTGCGGCCGCCATGATCCCAATAATGTACTACAGGTGGGCAAAGTTCAGAAAGGACAAACACATAGAGGGTGCAGATGAGGCAAGATGTATTCTGATTATCAGTACAAGTCTACATGTTCATCCACCACTGTTGCCAAGAAGGGCAGAGATCCTCACTCGTACCTTAATCACTGGTACATTTACAACGTGTACATTGTATAAGACACTACAACTTCAACTGAGGTTTGGTCGCTATTCTAGATGCTTTTACACAAGCTGAGAAGCGTGTCCAAAGGAGCAAGAGTTCCAAACAGTCTCAAAAATGACTAAAAGTTACGTAGGGCGACCTGGAAATCACGCTTGGCTCAGTACACACTAGAAATCAATCTCAGAAGTAGAAAATAGCACGTTTGAATCGTGAATCTGCTCACCAGTTGGCTAAGGTTCTCTTCAAAATACGTGACTGGACACCGCCGCCATCTTGAAAAGTTAAGCAATACATAGCGCTAGGGTCCCATCTTTCCTCCGAACTGCTACCATCGACGACGAGTAAGCAGATGAAGACTTGACAATCCACCCTCTTTGTATGAGGTCCAGTAGGTACTCCTTAGCTTCGCCATTCAGACAAGGGGAATAGCATTGCACTGCTTCTGTACGGGAGAGTCAAGTTAAAGTTTTATGTTAAGTTGCAAAGAACTTATTTCTCCAATTTCACCGTACTACAAAAGTAGTATGTAATGTAATTAACTGGTACCCTTCCTGTCTTTTAACCCGGGTGGTACAGGTGGTATCGGTATGACGTTATAAAGGTGACGTGGCCGCGTGGTGTGACGTAGAGAGTTTGGCAAGGTGCCAAGTTGGCAAGGTAAGAGTGTAAGTATTGAACACCGGGCGTGAAGGTGTTTTTCTCACGTGCAGTGCATGTGATAATAACGTCAAAATGTATGAAAGGGGTGATTGTTTAGAATTATTATATAAAGCAGATTATATTAAATTATATATTCAAGTTGTTTTTTTTTTCATAAAAAATGTTCTCTTTTCGGGAGATACATACGATTAAACATGCATATAGAGACAGGTCTTATCAGTGGTTTACTTGTGTGTACAGAAATATAAAGAATACAGCGTGAAATATCAGCTTTTAGTTGACATATAAATATTAATAATAAAAAATATATATACACACTCGTAATATACATAATTTTTTTCAACTGTGGATGTAAATGCAAGTGTTATATCCAGAAGAAACGGATATAATTTGCTGTATGTATGTACATGTATGTATGTAAATTGCCAGCAAACAGATTAATGAGGATGAACGTCAGGGGGCTGATTTTGTTTTGTTTTACATAAAACGGACAAATCAGAAACATTAAACGAGACCAGCATGAACCATATATTGTGCTCAGATTTGAAGATCTCTCGGTGGAATGGGGTCTCCCTTACAAGGGCGTTTGGAGACGGTTTGTCAACCGTAGCTTGGCGGCCTACCGTGGGTTAGGTAGAATGGCGACGGGGTTAAGGCTGGGCCTCCTCCCCTAACTTCTTGCAAACGAAACTCAACCTCAGCCATGCTGTCTTTATCATTTCCCGAGCAACTACAACGTCTGCGTAGGGAACTCGTCTGCTCGAACAGCGTCGAATTGCCCTGTAGTAGGCCACTCAGGCTCTGGCGTACTCCCGTGTAACTATACGAATATCGTCCATCTCACACCAAGCTCAGAGGTGAAAAGATGAAAATGCTTAGCGCGGGCTGGCTTTTATACAAATCAGGTGGCTTGTAAAGTCTGGCAGCGCGCGAAAAAGCGTGACCCGAAGACAGAACAATTTTGCCCCTTCTCATTGGTCGACAGTCGACACACAACCACACAGGCTTTATGCATTTTCAATCCTTGCAGGTTTCTTGTGTGTACAGAATTATAAAGAATACAGCGTGAAATATCAGCTTTTTGTTGACGTATAAATTTAATAATAAAATATATATATATATACACGGTCGTAATATACATAATTTTTTCCCAGTACGGATGTAAATGCTATATGCTAAAGAGTTATATGCGGATGAAAACGAATATAATTTGCTGTTTGCACATTCCTATCACAAATATCAACGAGGGTAAGTGTGAAGGGCTGATTTTGTTTTGTTTTACATAAAACGGAAAAATTCCAACACATTAATATGCAGATGAAAACGGATATAATTTGCTGTATGTACATGTATGTACACTCCTATCATAAAAATCAACGAGGATGAATGTGAGGGGCTGATTTTGTTTTGTGTTACAAAAAACGGATAAATCACAGACATTAAACGCGACATACATAAGTGATATATTGTGCTAAGATTTGAAGTCCTTTATGGAAGAATTGGTAGGCCCTTAAAATGGCCGTTGAAAAAAATGTTGGGGGGTTAGTTTAGTTTTCCAATCCCCCCTTTCTCGTTTCTGTTGGCGAGCTGGCTGCTAGGGCCTAGTCTTGCTCCATCGGGAACCCTGGCGGGAACGGCTTCCCTCTTTCCGCACAAGCCGCTTTCAACATCTCCCACCATGCCTCTAACTCTATCCGACATCGTTCCACTTCGTCGCCGCTTATCCGTTGCAGAGCAGAATGGACCCTTGTAAAGTTGCTTCGTCCACGGTAGAGTGAGTGAATGCTTTGACACTGCTTAAGGCTGGTGCCTTTATACCATTCAGCCGGCTTGTGGTTTCACAAAATGCGCCAGCCTGCGCGGTCCGAAGAGAAAACCGTTTTGAGCGTCGCAGCGCCATCTGTCGGAGGATTCCCCATTTGAGGGGATGTGTGACATTTTTTGGGAGAAAGGATTTCGCGAGTTGGCTTTATGCCAAATTCGCACGAGCTGCCATTATGCTAAAATTTGCAAGCACCTCCTCACGTGCTCACGAGCACGTTCGTTTAATTTTCTATATAAATCCCTTCGATTCCACACCTCAGCCGTCAGTTTGCCTCAGGGCTTCGGGCCGGCAACTACCACTGCCTGACTGACTTACTTTTTTTCATTATGTCGAAAAGTAAACAGCAGCCATCAACAACAACAGCCACTGGGGCGTTGAATACTGTTCAAGCGGAGGAAGAGACAACGAATGCACAGCCCGTGCCTAAGAAGCAGGTTAAACTTTCTCGATCGGTCAAGAAGAAGAAGATTTCGTTAAAAACTCATGACATCGACATTTCCAGCGGACACCGTATTCCAGTTGCTGAAGATAAAATCACCTTCTTCCAACATATCAACCAACCTTAGCCATTCCAGTGGATGCCTGGGACAAGTTTGAAAGCCTCTTTCAATCACTGCCGAACAGTAACCGGTCCTATACCAGCTAGTGAAGATGAAGATGAAATTAGCGTACCGTCAGAACAGCTGTTTCGCCTAAGTGATGACGTTTTCTTCAGTGAGTCAACATATAAGAATCCGCAAACAAGGGAGCGCTAGTGGTATGTGAATATTAAACAATGGACGCAATACAACAAGCAGGGAAAATATTATCCTAGGAAAAGGGGTATCAGTTTTCGAGCTGACATGTGGAAAGACCTCAACGACGCCTGTCATCGTACACGAGCCATACTTGGGAAAACAGATGAAGCACTGTCCCAGACAGCTAGTACACCACCTACCTCCCCACCCCCTCCAATTCCTCTCACTGCTGCGGAGAACACCATTCTCAATAATATAATGTGGAGTGAAGTGATGAAACATATGATTCCCCTTGTTGACAAAGTAAGGAAAGGACAATATGAAGGTTGTCGTGTGGATCATTCGAGTCAAAGTCAGCATCCATGCCTCGAGCCATTACATTATATGGATGCGCAAAGCGAAATTACAGTTCTCGACAATTGTACCGGTTTTCATTTGGGCAGTACATCGGTGCCAACGGTGAATTAGTATCAGGGGAACGGTCGTGTAAAGACAGAGAACGAAATAAGGCGTTATTGAATTTTGAATTTATTGACGATATAGACGATTTATTGAATTTTGAGATTTGGTGAGAAAATGTTCTTGTTCTTAGCTAATATTTCCAGTTTGTGAGGTCTTCATTTATTTTCATCCCAAAATGAAGGAATGAATACTGTAAAATATCGTTTTATCGTTCAGCGGGTGTGTAATGTTCAAGTAAAAACAAAGGAAAAAAATTGTGGAAAACTATGCGTCTCTTTGTTTTATGATTTAGCAGTTTACCTCGATAATCGATCTTGATCTGATTCATGTTTATTATTATTTATCATGCGCTAAAACATTGATGTTGATTTGGAGTTATTCACAGCCTACGTCGCTCATGCTTACAAGATGATTATGGTGAAAAGAGTATTTCCCCTTGAGAGAGCAAAATCTGTGACTGACGGTAAATGGGAGGTAACTCATGCCAAACCTCACTCTGTCGGTTATACATGTACGTGAGAAAATGTCGCTAAATATTGAAGATCTGTATATATATATATATATATATTTCGTATGTCGAGGATAGTATAAGACGTATGGTGCTCTACAGTATTTCATTATTATTCCACTGCCTACAGAGGTGATAACACTCCTAAAATGAAATCGACGGTTTTAGGTTGGAAAGAACTTGTTGATTCAGTAACCGACCTCCAAGCATGTAAGGCCGTAGCAAAATCTATGTTTGAAGATCAGCCTGTGAACGAAGTCCGATGTATTGTTCTCGGACTATTCACCAAAGACGTTTGTCACCGCTTGGAGAATTCTAATCCGATTATCACCTTGGAGTTATACCGAAACTCATGAACTTACAGCGCAAGTCGGCCGCTACAACCCATATAAAACCCGAGTCAGTATCTCTCACGCCCTGGATGCTTACATCCCTAGCTCTCTGTATCACTTGTGCTGCTCCTTGTTGGTGTTTAGTGAAATGGCTATAAAATAAACGTACCTATTCATTATGACTTACCACCGACGGAGAAAGAGAGTTCGATTCCATAAGGAAGGCAAAGAAAAACGCAAGCAAAACAAAATCTCAGGTTACCGCCGCTAAAATCTTAAAACACATATCTTATGATCCCCAGAGCTCGGCTGCTTATAGCGGGGTAGATGCTTTGTTACGGGCAGCACGTCAGCACAGATCTACCTGTGTCACGTGATGGTGTAAAGACTTGGTTACCCGAAGAGGAGATGTATACACTTCATCCTCCAGCTCAGCGACTGTATGCCCGTAATAGAGTTATTGTGGACGGGATAGACAGTCAGTGGCAAGCTGATTTGGTTGACATCAGTAGACTAGCCAGGTATAATGCTGCCAACCGTTACCTGCTCACATGCATCGATATTCCTTCTACATATGCTTGGGTTGTTCAAGTTCGTACCAAGACAGGTGCTAATCTTATTGAAGTGTTTGAAATGATTTTCAAGTCTGGACGAAAGCCATTATATTTACAAACCGACGAAGGGAAAGAGTTTCTGAACAAGGCATTTCAGACATTTTTAAAGCATGAGATTTTTCATTTTCACACATTAAATGAAACGAAAGCCTCCGTAGTTGAGCGAAGTAATCGGATCTTTAAAGCTCGCATGTATAAACATTTCGCCGCTAATAACAGTCAACATTACCTGGATGTTTTACCTGCCTTAACACGGGGTTACAATGGGAAGTTTCACTGCAGCATTCGGCCAGCTCCGATTACCTTTACAGCTGACAATCAACACGAAGTTCGGGCTATATTATATAGCTCTATGCAGTCCTGGTGCAGTCGGAGAATTTATCGGTATAAAATAGGAGATCTCGTTCGGATTAGTAAAGTCAAGAGTTTTACCTATCTAACTGCAGTCAAGAAATTTTCCGTGTCGCAGCACGCCACCCTCGAGAACCTGTGTGTATAAATTACCTCATTTGAATGGAGAAAGGCTTTCTAGTTTTAATACATGAGTGCCAGCGACAGCTGTGAAAGGTATTTAACATGGTCTTCATCCTATCTGTGCTCAATCTCCTCTCACGATGCCTAAGTGTGTAGATGACTGCGTGCGAAACCTGCGTGAGAATAAAGTCATCGCTATAATTGCTGGTTGAATGGTGTTGTATATCGAATTGTTAATAGGTGGACTGAGAATTGATTTAACATCCCAACTGACCGAAGACAAATATTTGTTACGCATCGTGCAAGAGCGATTGAACAAGGTGCTATTTGACAAGTTATTGGGGAATAAGACGGAATTTACCAGGCGTAATAGATTGCTTGCGGCGAATGACATTACCTCGATTCGTTCTTCTCCCTTGTCCACTGAGCCATGGGCTTACCAAAGACCAAACACACCACCTAGTATTTAAGATATTAATAGGGGAATTTGGGGCAACGATATTACCGAGCAAACTAAGCACAAGACTGAACTTACTACAGCACCTGTACATGTGAATTCATCTCAACACAGTACTGTAGACTGGACCTACGAGCCCATCTGCGCAGGTGAATTCATCTCAACACACCTCCGTGTCTTACCACCCCAATCTCGTCAATCTCAGCCATTTTACTTCAACTTGACTTTACCACTAGACCCATGGATGTACGATGGAGCCACCCATTTATCTGTCTTGTCAACGGGCCCACGGGAAGTGGGAAATCGGTCTTTTCTCAAACGTGTTATAGAGCACGCTAGCGAACTTATTCATCGAGCTCCCCAGTGTGTAGTATGGTGATACGCTGAATGGCAGCTCATGTGCACTACCTTACCAAATGCTGAATTTAAAGAAGAAGTACCTAGCCCGAAAACATTTTATTCGGAGGAACGAACTTTAGTAATTGTTGATGATTTAATGGCCGAAGCAGACGACCGTGTAACAGCACTTTTTACCAAAGGATGTCATCATCGTAATATCAGTGTGATCTACATTGTGCAGAATCTGTTTAACAAAAGCGAAGACCATAGAACCATTAGCTTAAACGCTCATTATTTGGTGGGAGTTAAAAAACCTCCAAATTCCTCCCAAATTACTACCATCGTCAAACAAATGGCCCCAGGTAAAACTCAGTACGTACAAGAAGCCTTTAAAGATGCCACATCCGAACCTTATGGATATTTACTTCCCGATTTCAAGAAAACTACATCTGATCATCTGTGTTTGCGTACACATGTATTTCCTGATGATGTGCAGTATGTCTATCTGCCCAAGTCCTAAATATATTAACTTTCAGGGGGAATAACTCCCACAATCATATGCAGTAAAACCCCCGACATTTCACTTACCACGTCATTATATAATTACACACCAACCATGGCAGCACGATTACGTCGTTTTGGACCTTTGCTAAAACTCCTGGTCAATGGTCTCCCGCAGGTGAAGGAGACAATTCTTCTCGGACCTAATGCTGAATCTAGGTTTGTAAGAACATTTTAAATGGGAATATCCCATTGACACCAGCTCAGAAGGAACGGTTGCGTGCGTACAAGACACATCTACGTGCGGTAGTATACAAGCGCACTCCGCTTCATCGCAAACGGACTATTATACAGAAAGGTGGAATATTAACCCGACCTCTCCCACAGACCCTTCCCGATTATAGCTCGATTGCTTAGGAGTGGAAGTTAAGAAAAAGGAAAAAAATGTCTCATATGAAGGAAATGGCCTTAGTTGAACCTCGTCTGTTATAAGTAATGCTTCCACCTTACTCTGTGCCGTCTACTGTCAAACTCCTCAACACATTAGATGGAGATATGGAAAGAATTTTAAAGAATGGAACATTGTCAAATGAGGATAAAATTTACCAGTACCAACAAGCCCTCCAACGCTACTTGACATTTCACAACCAGTATCAGCAAAGTCTCACGCCGTCACCGTCTGCCCCGTGATCAGCTACATCTGTGCCCCCCTCAGGCAAGTTTGCCCGTAGAAGAAAAGGAGAAGGGAGAAACGGACATCAGCCTGAAGACATTTTGAAACCTCATAAACCAAAGGGGTCAACTCCAATTTCCCAGTCTAAGAAGCGTAAATCAAAGCCTAAATCAAGAGCTGGGTGGGAACGACTACAACGGCAGCCACGGTATAGTCTTACCCCCAACCAAGACCCCATCTCGCGGTAATCCAAAGGTCAAACGTAAAATTACCCAAACTCGTCGGCGATCTCCTCATGAAAAAATGGGTTTCTCAGGCTATATAGCTAGT
This sequence comes from Acanthopleura granulata, assembly GCA_016165875.1. Lineage (NCBI taxonomy): Eukaryota > Metazoa > Mollusca > Polyplacophora > Chitonida > Chitonidae > Acanthopleura > Acanthopleura granulata. The sequence continues at coordinate 28,500,250 of JABBOT010000005.1, read as the reverse complement.
TGGACTCTGAGATGTGAGACAGACAGCATGTTTTTTTATGACGTTACCGAGCAACAGCTCATTGGACTATTTTTCAAATAATACGTTAGCCAATTACACTACCCAACTGCCTAGACCGATTCATCTCACAGATGATTGGGAATGTGGTCTGGTGGAAATACAGTACCCACGGTTGTGGGTTGATGTCGCACCCGGCGAAATCTGGTTTACAGTTCACTAGGGAGATCTCTCTCCTTACGATCGAGTTATACTACCCGAAGTCTATAACCCGACACCGGAATCCCAAACCTTAGGCCTCAACGTCCAAGTGATGGCTAGGCCTGAGCCTTTTCCAACGGCTAAAGTGGACCAAATTATGTTTGAGTATGATAAACGTTCTGAAAGATATACACTGGCATTTAAATCACGCCAAACTGTTGGGTTTAGTCCGTGCCTATACAAAATTTTCGGTCTCATGACTGCGAATACGCTGATATCAGAAGCAGAAAAGACCCACTTTGCTTCAACTCACTTCACACGGATGGCCCCCTCCCTTTACGTATATTCGGATGTGCTCGCACCTCGTGTAGTAGGAGATGCATTAGCTCCACTACTTTGAGGGATAGAGGTTCGTGGAGCGTCTGGAGATCACGTTACCAAATCTTTTTCACATGTCAAGAACGTTCCTATACTGAAGAAGTATTTTTCAAGGATTAAAATAGATATTAGGCATGACACAGGTGAGCCTCTTCCATTTGAGCACAGGAAAGTGTTGGTAACACTGCATTTTCGAGACTTTACCCCTTTTCAACACGTGGCAAAAAAAATTTCAAAAAATTTCACGCTGACCACACGAGGATTCGAACCTGTGATCTCCCAGTCGCTCATATAGGATGTCAGATACGCATCAACCTTAAATCACGTACTACTGCAACCAAGCTGGCGCCGGTAATTTCCCTGTCTTTCATGGTGTTCCGGTATAACGAGGCCATGGATTAGAGAATGTCTCAAGTGCTCTTATCAAGGGACGCCTGATACCCATCACCAAAAACCTCGTGGGGAAAGCCATGCTACGGACGGCCCTGGGAACTGTCGGTGATACGCTGTTTCGCCGCAGGTCACTCCGGGAAGCCCTGAAACAACGTAGTAAAGCTGCTGGTAAAGAGCTGCTAGGGACTAGTAAACGTGCACTCGCGGCGGAAGCTCGCCGTATTCTCGGTGTATCTACACCTGGCCCGGGGCAACGTCCACCAGGTAAACCAGCTCACCGGGGGTCTGTAAAACGCCCCGCTACATGTGACCCCCTCAGTCAGGGTAGGAGACGTGTTGGAACACACACGACCCGCAAGCTATCACCAGACTCCCCAGAGATATTTTTCCATAAAGCCTATATTCGCCTTGCCGTGGCTGTAGAGCACCCAAATCCCTACCCATCAGTGAACAGTGAATTTGTTTTGTGGAATTTACCTCCGACTCCAAAAAGTGTACAGAAAGGACGATGGGATACCTACAACCCTATTGCCAGCATTATGGATAGTGGGCCTGTCGAAGTTTTTATTAGCAGCGGGAATCCAGACACGTACTTGGACTTGGCTAACTCGTGTTTGTATGCGAAAGCCAGAACAGTGAAAGGTAATGGGGATGATTTGCCGGAGAATGCTACCGTGGCACCCGTTAATCTGTGGTTACATTCTCTGTGGCAGCAAGTCGACGTTGCTATCAATGATAAAATGATTACGCCATCAACGAATATGTACCCTTACCGTGCGTAGAAACCTTACTTAACCATGGGAGGGATGCTAAAGAAACTCAGTTGACAGGGAGTCTGTGGTATAACGATACCACTGGACAAGTGGAGACTAAAGGAAATCAAAACAATGGATTTCAGAAAGTATTTCAACATAGGTATGGGACATACCACAGTGGACGAATAAAATCTATTTTTAGGCACTCTTCCTCAACGTCTCGTCATGCGGTGTGTACAAAACTCGACCTTTAACCGGCGATACGTAGAAAATCCCTTTGACCTCAACCACCGTTACATAAACTACGTGGCCTAACAGGTGAACGGACGTCAGATACCAGCCAAGCCTCTCACTCTAGATATTCGGATTGATAATTACATTCGTTCTTATATGAACTTATTTGCTGCTACGGGTAAAGCTGGGTTAGATGAAGGAAACGACATCAAATATACCGATTTCGGAGCAGGGCTCGCTCTGTTTGCCTTTGATTTGACTGCTGACCAACATGACGACCAGCAGTTTAACATCGGTCAGAAGGGTGATCTCCGCTTGGAAACGTACCTCTACTTCAATCTACCACCATCATTTGCTACGCCGAATTTCAAAATATGATTGAGCTTGATAAGACTCGCACTGTGTTGTGTGATTTCACCAATTAAAAAAATCGACGTTGACCGCCACCGGATTTGAACTCACAACCTTGACAGTCATGCTCATAAATGAACAGCTAACAATTATTACAATGTCTTCAAACCGACCCTTATACACGCAACTCGGTGCAAGGCGTGCTCCCTTGGGATGATTTACCTGCACGAATGCCACATCAACCTGCTATATATATAGTTTCAACACGAACCCCTGTACGAAACCTCGTACGCATTTGATTGCACTATACGTAGATTATGAGGAAACCACACGTCACTGGTCTGTGGATTATTTTGACTGTTATGGTCTGCCACCCTGACGTAAGGAGGTGGAGACATTTAGCATAAAAATACATGAAAGCGTCCTTATGCTGTGTATAGAAACACATTTGATGGCCGGATTTACTCCGGCTGCACTTTGCCCACTCTGGAGCACCGAGAGATACAAGTCCTTTTGAGTACTGTGACGGTTCACCCTTTTGCAATAAAACTTGTCACCATCCCCACTGTTCCCAGCGGAGCAGTAATATATTTTGGAACATAAAGCGATAATGCCATCCCCACTCCATTCTACTTTAAACAGACCAGACGTACATTTGTCATGTTGATAATAATCACGACGTGTTAACCAGCGGTCACGTTCGGCCCCGTAAACTTCTCGTAGCTCTGGTTTAGCCAAGTATTCCCAGTCGGGGTCAGACCATGCAATGTGAGCTGAATCTGTATCTGTCTCCAAGAGTTGATAATCACTGGAATGAAAATATTTTCCCAGGAAATCGTAATAGAATTCCAGCCTGCGGAGTTTGGCATACTGATATACCATACACTTATCTGTAAGGGTAAATTATATGAGATCCGTTTCTTAGAGCACGTGACCTCATAGGTATCATCACCAATTTCCTTCACGTTAATACATGCATCTGAATTGACTAATTTCCGAGCTTTCTCTAGCGTGCACACTTTCACATTCACATGACCATCTTGATTAGTAATTGTCTTTCCATATCCCGAATATATTGATAATCCCTGGAATGAAAATATTTCCCCCGGTAATTATAATAGAATTCTAGCATTCGGAGTTTGGCATACTGATATACCATACACCCTTTCTGTAAGAGTACATTATATGAGATTCGTTTTTTAGTGCACGTGACCTCATAGGTCTGATCATCCATTTCCTCGACGTTAATACACGAGTCTGAATTGACCAATTTGCGAGCCTTCTGCAGTGTACACACTTTCACATTCACATGGCTGTCTTGATTGGTAATTGTCATTTCGTACCCCGAATTTCCTAATAGCTTCATCCTTTCACTTATTAACGCCTTGCTCGGATCTACATCACCTTCACGTCGCGCCTGAGTCACGTGATCAGCAAAGGTGCGAAAGAAAGTTTCATGGTGTGTGTTGGAGAGCTTGATACACGTGAGTTGCAACCACTCCGTGCGCCATTTCAGCAGAGGCCTGCCCAAGAGAATTTTCGTTCCATATATACTTCCAATCCATGTGCGGTGGGGCTAGGTCTTTATATTATTGGCCTTGGCATATTCTCTCATAGTGGGACCGATATCCTCTACAGTGACATCCGCGTTTTTAAATATGGGCAGACATAGAGCAAAAGTTGACAATAATTCTTCGGAGAAATGAATGTCACCTTCCACAAAACCATAAAGTTGCTTGTCAATAACTGATTTTAGTAATTGATCAAATGTTGCAGAAATGCTTGACGGGAAGGGTCAGTTCGCTTTTGATGAAGAAACAAACATTCCCACGTTTCGACGACCTGAAATTTCAGATGTTCGAATTAAGCTCAGTGATCATTCGTTTCGTTCTAAAGTTGTTCAAGTGAAAGACCGCACTTTGGGTTAATACGGAGATCTCCTGTTGAAGTGTAGTTGAGATGACACAAGCCGAAATGCCAGTAACATGCGTGGAACTGCAACGGTACAAGCATACGTATATATATATATATATATATATATATATATATATATATATATATATATATATATATATATATATATATATACAAGTATAGAGCATGTACATTGTAAAAAAAATACAATGACGGCGCTGGGATTCGAACCCAACGCTACATTTACCCAATCTGTTTTCAGACATACATAATTATTTTTATATATTTTATGTATGACATAATACAGTATTATTTCATATATCAATTGTGTATATGTATGTGACATAATATATCACCTGGAAAATAGTACGTTGACCATTCACCACAGCGAAACCGTCAATTCTACAATTCTCTTTTCCACATCGTGCAGGCGATGACGAATATTCACCCCCAACTGAGATGCTTGCCAGTCTAACCACTGCTCCACCAGTCGAGGTTTTTTATATTCCTTTGGATAAAAATTTATAGTGTCTTTTCTTTCTTCTTCTTCCACGGGTAGCCAACGAACATAATGTCCGGCAGGCATAGGTGATGCTAAGCAGGCTAGGTATAACGCATTAGCGGCAAAACCGACAACACCCGGGCATAATTTTCCACCCCGAATACGAGTCACCCCCTTCTCATGATAGCGATGGAATACAATGCCCCAACAATATTCGATCTCAGATATTGATAAAGATGTGCCACCAGTATTAAGGAAAAATAAACTGGGAGATTTTGAAACAAGTAACGTAAAGTCATCCCAGGAATATTAACATAGTCTTATTTATATCTACACGCATGGTTTGATAAAACGCTGACATATTCCCCAAAGTTTCAAGGAATGGAGTGACGTCGAGATTATTTGTACCAAATCAGAAAACCACGAAGGGTCTGCATTCCGTGTGATTCCCACACATTCTCCAAAGCATGGTAGTCTTGTTCAGTGTAAAATGTACCTTTTAACTTGTTATGGAAGGATTCACGTGGTGGCAGAGTTGTCTGATTCAAACGTCTTAAACTATCCACGTAATGCTAACAAAACTGTCCTTTGGTCACCTGACATTCATCAGCTTTGACCCATTTATCATAACTATAATTCGGGGCCTAATAATTTCTCACATCTAAAAATCTCAGCTGGCCTACAGACACACACATATGGTCATTATTCCGCTTGATAACGTTCGTTTTCACCAAATATGGATACAGCCGTTGCTTTATTAAATTAAAATCATGTTTCCCAGAATTAAAACCCAAAACAGAGAGTTCGGTGAGATAAGTTAAAAATCGCTCCTTGAGTTTTTCTGTGTAAGATTTCTTTTTCGTTTTGTGCGTGAAGTCACATAGCGCAGATATGCCTATGCATTCGTCCAAGCTGTCTAGTACGTGCTGGTAATGTTCACAAAACACCTTAAAACTAGCTTCGCTGATCTCAGTGAGATATGTCATCATAGTTTCAATCAAAGCATGAGGAGACCCCGTTAATACGAAACACATCGGTTTGTCATATCCAGGAACATTACTGTATACAGAAACGCTCATGGGAATATAGAGGGCTGTCCATTCTGTGTTTTCACCGCTGTTAGCCGCAGAAGGATCTAAGTTTTGGAGATCAGGTTCAAAATCAAAACAAGCTCTATATGGGAATTACCTGCCCTCTTCAGCGACGTCAATAATTTCTTCGTCAGCTAACTCCTCGAAACAGTGGGTTTGTTTTTAAACACACCGCCTGGATACACTCGTATCATAACTCCATCACAAGTCCGCGCATGGCGTTTTAATTTGCAGGCCTTGGGAAATGCTTTATGACAAGCCCTGCACATATAAGAACGAGTGTATAAATTCACATCTTTCACCACGCTAAAATACTTCTCGTGTAAATTAAGAGTCAGTGTAATAGCGTATCGCTTGGTAGAGGGATAAAGAATCTCAGCGCACACATCTTTACAAACCGCTAACAGTGCATACACAAATACGTTTACGTTAAATAAATCCTCCAGAAAAGGCAGTTCGCTGAGAGGCACAGGTTGGAAGTATACAGCTTCCATACCTTTAGCTTCGAAGTAAATTTTTGAACAACCCTTAGCTTTAAAACCACAGTATTTCCGGTTAGCGTTGTCTAGATGAAAGGCTAAAGAACGGAAGAAGCACAAATGATCATCGTAAGTGCCATGCGTCCCACTAACCATGTTGCAATAGCCTTTGTTATTCCGCATGTAGTCAGGTAAGTCCACTGGGGCACCGATGGGTGTGGCAAGTGGTGTAACATTAGTGACGGTGTCTACCAACCATTTGGTATTTAGGCGCTGTTGCCGGGCCGATTCGATAGGGTCGATAGCTGACAAATCAGTGGTAAGAGTTTGTATATCCCAGTAGATGTGAATATACCGACATTCCTTGTGTCTTCTTGTATCAGTACTAGGATAGAAATAACGCCATTGGTCCGTGTCCCAGTGACGTAAAATGAAATCGTAAGCTAGGTTGATACGAAAAGCCGAAGGCTGATCAAGAAACACCTGTTCTAGATGTGTAACTAAAGGATAGAGTCCCATGATTTGGAAAATATATACATCTTGTAAAGGACGATGACGATGAAATTGCCGGCGGATAGTGCCCCAGTGACGCTGGTATGCATCCCGTAATGCTAGGTCTGTAGGTAACTCGTCATAAGGCGGGGTGATTGGGTCCTATCGAAACGAAGTAGAGCTATTATTGAAGGTAACCCCGTCCTTTACATTACCAACAGAGGTCAACTAAAATTCATCCTGATCAACCACGTTGTTATCCGACCCCAGCTGGCTAAACACAGCCTCAGGTGAGGGGGGTTGAGTGACAGGTAAGGCTAATGATGAACCCTTAGAGTGCTCAGATCCGACAGCACAGACTAAACCCGGGACTTTGAGGATGAAGCAGTTACACGACCTCCAGTGTGTGAAATGGGCTGCACTTGTTACATATATATAAGTTTAACATCAAATTCAACGTCTCAAGGGGAAGAACTCATACCGGTATATTCTCACTGTTTAATATTGCAGTATGTACATAAAATGAGACACAAAGTGTACATCGCATCAGTTTAACCTAGAACACAGGTGAGAACGGACATCATGGCTCTCAAGAAGAAACGATATAGATCCAGGAGATACACTAAAAACAAACGACGACCTCGGAAGAAGACTCGGAGGAATAATTTACAAATTTTCGAAATAGCTATGAATCGCCTGGGTATTTCTACTGTCGTGTAACCCATACCTAGTGACTCGACAACCCAACGAAACAGCCGACCTAACCATAGGCCTTGCACAAAAAGTCACCCTTTCCCGTCGAATATTCTTTCTAATAGAAAAGCACTACATTTTTTTCTTTTTTTTTTCACAGTCACACTTGGATTGTTTTATGTCTTTTGACGTTTTACATGCTGGGAGCCTATATATATATCTGTGTGTGTGTGTATTTGTTTAACAAACACTTCATGCTGAGGAAACGGGTGGGAGGACTAGAAGCCCGATACGAAGAACTGTATCAGATATACAAACAAGCATTAGCGAGCGAGGCTGGACTATTCTCCGAAGTGAGGATGATAGAAATCGAAGAGGCTGAGATACACTAGGAAGAGGTTGGATAAAGCTCGGCAAATGTTACCAGAGCATACCCCGCTAGGACCATGTCATGGTCACCCGAACTGAAGCTGAGCTAAGCCATCCAGATTTCCAACAACCCTTTTAAGGGCTAACCAATTCCTCGGAAAGTTTTGCTGTCGAAATCTGAACACGTTATATATATGAGTTTCTATGTTATTTGTCCGTTTTATGTAAAACAATCCAAAATCAGAACCTCATTTTATCTTTATGATACGGATGTACATACAGCAAATTATACCAGGGTTTCATCTGCACATAACACTTGTATTTGCATCCATACTGAAAAATACGTATATTAAGAGTGTGTATATAGTCTTCTAATTATTAAATTTATACGTCAACTAATAGCTGATAATCCACATTGTATTCTTTATATTTCTGTACACACAAGTAGCCTATTGATAAGCCCTGTTTCTATATGCACGTGTAATCGTATGTATCGCCCTGCAAAAAGGTAACATTATTTTAATATCAGCACAACATAATACGTCTACAGATATGTGTTGTTAGTTTCACACACAGCTGACATAGTATAAGCCAAATCGCTATGATATAGTGAAACAGACAAATTGAAAACTTCCTAGCCCTGTTCACAGTATGTGCGCTATCAACCAATCAGAACAGCGGAATTTGCTCACTCTTCGGTTGGCACTGTTATAGTGTACATACAGTGAATTATACATCTGAGTTTCCATATGGGTATAAAACAACGATTGTATCCTTACCTCTTTCATATTTTATGCCCATCCTGAAAATTATGTATATTACGGACTTATATTTTCTAATTATTAAGATTATATCTAACTAAAGCTGACATTTGACGATAATTCCTTGTATTTCCGTACAAAAAGAAACCGCTGAGAAAACTTCAGCATCTATACGTACGCTTTTTGATATGATATAAACACAACACCCCCACTGTTTTTCACACACACGTGCTAAAAACCTATGTCTATCTAGCCTATACACACGTATATATTTTATTAATTTTTGAATCGTTTTTCTACATATAATTTACAAGCTGATAACACGCCGTAAAAACACAAGGATAGAAAATGAAGAAAGCCTATGTCGACCAATAAGAAACGTCGAACTTGTTCTCTCTTCGGGTGGGGTTTTTTGGCACGCTGTCAGATTTTACAAGTCGCCTGATTTGTATAAAAGGCCTGAGCATTCGCAACAGAGCTACATTCACTCCACTGCATTTCTGAGGGAGCTGATATCACGACGAGAGAGAAAGATTATGGATTCACTCGCCAAGATGATAATTCGGTTACGAGGATGTGTCTGCATAGTGGTGCGTGCAGGCGACGTTGAAACAGATGGAGCTTCCTAATGAAGAAACGGATCGAATCCTTTTGGATTGACTACGAAATACCTGTATTTAAATGTATCCACATTTTGTACTATAACTGTGGGTCACATGGATGGTCTATATTGTGCAATGGACAATCGCAGATACTGGAAACCTACACCGATGGATGGATATATGTCTCGTGCGTGTATGTTTGTTTGTTTGGGTATTTTATTTTATTTATTTTTTGTGATCTGTCTATTTGTGTACGCCGGACGTCGCCAACCCTAGTATATTGCACATTGGGTGGTCGTTAATACCCACAGTGTATTATAATTTGTCAGTACTAGCAGACGTTCCTGTTGTGCGGTGGATCATGTCAACACTCCAGATGGATGAAGCAGGAAAAGTTCACCCCCACTGCCTCGCACGCTATGGATTACCTATGGTCATTATGCATTTTGTATTATAACTATTGAATGGCTGGGTAATCTATATTGTTAAATGTACAATGCCAGCTGCTGGAAACCTACACCGATGGATGGATATATGTCTCGTACGCTGTGGGCAAAGCTAGCTACCCGAAAGCTAGCACCGATGTATATATGTGTGGTACACTATACTCTATCTATGTACGTCGACATTTTGTATTATAACTGTAGATGTGCTAGATAGTGTCTATTGTCTATTCCGCTACCCAAAACCTACATCGATGGATAATATGTTTTTATATCTTGTGTGTATTTTATGTATTGTGTTTTGTTATTTATATGTCTGTGATTGTCATGACATCACACACCGTGATGTCACATAACCAAACAAAGATCAGCTCCTACCATTCACTGTTTTTTTTTAAATCCCCTTAACTTATCATATAACAAAATAACACTACACACTATGCTGTAAATGTATGGCAATAACAATATGAAAAATATATATACTTACCGTTATTTCTCCATCCATATAACTCCCCTCCCTATGCTGCATCCGACGGTGATGTCGTTTCAGGTTTGATATACAGGTAAACTGCGTAGCACAGTCCTTAAAACTATACGTAGATCCGCTCGACCGATGAACTTCCCGCTTGTGACGATTTAGGGTTTTACGCTCCTTAAACACACGCGAACACAAGTCGCAGGTAAATCCCATCACTGAACTACTTCCCTCTATCATCCGGCACAAGGTGTTAATACACCCGAAAACATACCCAAAATGATTGGCAACCTCAACCTTTTATACCTTTTAACGTTATTATCATGTACAACGCTTGTGATAAAAATTATTATCACGTGCTGTGCATATTTTCACATATTTAAAACACTTTCACGCCAGGTGTTCAATGCCTGCACTCGTACCTTGCCAACTTGGCACCTTACCAAACTCCCTACGTCACACCTGTCACCTTTATGACGTCATACCGGTACCACCGGTAACACCCATGTTAAAAGACAGGGAGGGTACCCGTGAGTACATTATATACTACGAACAAATCTGAACAGTCTCTGAGCAATCCACTTACCGATTCTTTCTGACCTCCGGTGACAGGTGAACATGAGAAGTCAACAGAAGGGTTCCATTCTTCCTCAGAATGAATCTGGGATCCGGAAACATTATCACTAACAGGTTGACATCTGTTGGTAATGGCACCACGGATTGAACTGCTTTCAATGAGTCCAGTAAAATTTTTCCCTGTAACTTAATATTGTTGTTAGTTCTAATACAGACATTTACCTCGACAATAGAACGGTTGCCACAATTTAAGTGAACAAGTGACTGTGACACCTTCAAACCTTCTGGACAAATTCCATCGATCATTGCTTCACACAAGCCACTGAATGGCCCATTAACAGGTCCTGTTCTTACCACACATTTAACCCTTCTGGTTTCACCACCAAGAATGTTCAACTCTTCCTTAGTGCAATACGCACTACCAATTTCATCAGATTTCACTTCCTGTACAAAATTAACTAAGGCTTTAGCTTTGTTTGCATTAAATCTTGGAAAAGAATTCTTTACTACATTTAGTTTCACCTATCCGTCACATCATCTTCAAGATGCTTTTCTATCACATTATACCCAGCGATAATGGTCTCTGCTTCTGGCAGTTCCATAACAAGAAACGGTACACGCATTTCATTTTCATCTAGTAACGAAAAGGACATGTGTACCCAATTAGTAAATGGTACACTTAACCCATTGGCTGCAACAAGGTTGACAGACAGCTCAGACAGTGATTTTACCCAATTCATTCCGAGATTTCTCAGTCGAATAACCGCAAGGATACCAGAAGGACCGTGAGGATACCGCAAGGAGACGCAAAGAAGGTCTAAAGTGGCATAAAATGATAAAGGAAGGTTAATAGGGTCGAACAAACAGCACTCTGATTATCACTTTTAGGAGAGAAAATGCTCAGTGTAACTTGTTATCCTAAACCGATCATACAATGAACGACAGGTTTAAGTCAAACAATACAGGTATATTATAACGCATCATGTATATGTAAGTTCATTACAGGGAAATAAACCCGCCTTTGCATTTACCGCGACTTACAACAGTTACATGTAGAGTATAGGTATGATACTTCGTAATGTTTTGAAACTCAAATAATACATTGCAGGGAAGATTTTGAGAGGCAATGCTGAACAATATTAGGTCTACATTATACAACATGTATAGACAGAACAAATGTGCAGATATTTGTTCTGGTGAATTCTGTTTATCTTTACAGGGAACTTTGCTTTACCAAATTATGAAGTTAATAAATGACCCGAAGAATCCTGTAAAATACCAACAGGAAACCATACCTGATGGAAAGAGACTTGCCACTTTAAAGCCTTCATTGTTATAGAATCCCCTTGCAATAGGCCTAACTATGTATAAGCAAGAACGAAAATATTGCTATAAGTTTGTAACAAGAGGACTCATTGAGTTGACATTGGTTTTTTCAGATCCCAGATTAATCAGTTGTGTTTAGGCTGAATAGACCTGGTGTGGAAGTTATGGAGGGGGTTTCGCCATCCCACCAGATTTACATTCTATGTAGGTCACAGCATGACCTCAACACTAATGGCAGTGGATTCTTTAATTCTGAGCTTCCTACCACACCATCGCCTTCTTCAAGCTGGAAATGTTTATTGCGTAAACAGAACAAAGCAATGTGTTATTTGGGCCTCACACAATATTCAACAAAATTCATTCGACAAGAAACGAATATACGTGTAGAATAAGTTGGATTGACACTGTCGTAAATCAGTACTGTAATTTAGTCATTTAATTTCCTTGTCATATGCTTGTTCCTGTAATTTCCTTTCCATAAATTGGACATCGCTCATCAGCTCGTTGCATAACACACAGCCTTGCGGTGTAGCAAGTTTGTTTCTTGAATTTCTTCTATTTTACTTAACATAAATTCTGGGATTTTTTTTAACTGTGCCACATATCCTTGCCATAGCTTTTGCCTTAGGGCGGTAATAATTAGCCTACAGCTTTTACAATATTACGATATACATAAGGAACTTGGCATCCTTGTGGTAAATTAATACTGCAATTTAGTCATGCCATCTTTGACAGGGCGAGTCCATTCCGCCAAAGTTATACGTTATGAGCTCGCTGTATAATCTACACCGTTGGGGTGTAGCTAGTTTGTTTCTTTAATTTCCTTTTTTTTAGCAAAAATTCTGGGATTTTTTAACTGTGCCACATATCTTTGCGGTAGCTATTGTCTTAGGGTGGTAATAATTATCTTTTACATTATTGCAATATACATACGGGGCTTGGTATCGTTATGGTAAATTAATACTTTGTACTTATTCATATAAATTCCTTGCCATTTACTTGTTCATGTAATTTTCTGACCATGTATTGGACATCACTCATGAGTCCGTTGCATAGCACACAGCCTTGGGGGGTAGCAAGTTTGTTTCTTTCCATGTCTTCCTTTTTAATAAAGGACTGTACATTAGCGCCATATTGGGTGATTCTTATTGTTCAAGCCCCTTGCGATATGCGGCTGCTATTGCATAGTTCCTGCAACTTCGCTGTTGACGTATTTCTCCCCTTTCTTACCGTATATATCTAAGAGAATTCACGAAAAGTGGTTGATCTTTCTTTACATATTTAATGCATCTTGTGAATTAAGGAGTTTTTTTGTCTAGGAAGACCTTCTCAGGTGATCACATAATCTTCTACAATCTAGTTAAGATGTATACCCGATGCAGATATTCGTCACATGTCTAAACTCTTGGGATGAACACAGATCAGTCGTAGTAATCCATTTAATCCCAAAGTTAACCCGTCGAATTTTGATGATCACCTGATCTTGTTGAAGATTTCATATTTTAGAATAATTATTTCGTGTAGACCCTCATTCCATTCATATGTTAAAACTTCTAATATAAACAATATTACTTACCGGTGTATTAAAATTTCACATTTTAAAATTGGTGCATATTACGATTGTTGTCCCTTGCATACCCAAGCGGAGCTTCTAGCAGACTCGCCCAAAAATGAGTTATCTCCCCTAACTCAAATAACAAGTAACATATAGTGAACTTACTCTGTGTGCAATTCTGAATCTATGAAGTGACGTAAACCTGCGCTAAACTTGCCGTATTTCGCTTGTCCAGTTCAACACTGCTCACTCTAGAACCCTACTTGTAAAGACATTGTTCTACATCAAAAACAGTGCTGACAGAAATGCATGTGTTATCATCAAAACACATGGATTCCAATCATTTTGTCGTTTTTAACTAGCCAAAGGGTCACACGGTTCAGAAACAATCACAATTTACACTCTTTTGATACAGAAGAACATTAATCGCATGTATCCAAAATCGTCAGAGTGAAAATCAGGGGTTGCTTCACGGTGTGTATGTAAGGTTTTTTAGAGCAAAAAATCACAAATTATTGCGCATGTGTCTTATTCATTTTTTTACTGTTTTTATTCACATCAATAAATTAATAAAATATCTCAACTACAAATTGGGAACAACACTTGTAATGGAAGATGGTGAGTGTCTTTTTCCCTAACGATGTTCCTTTTCTCGGTCACAAATGGTGATTCTGATCTAAGCTGAATTCACCATATACTGCTTTTCTTTTGAACCGACAAGTACTAGTACATTACCATTTTGCCAACAAACTTCATCATAAAGATGGAACAATGGACCACACCGTTTAGGCTGAAATTCCTTTAGTTGGCAAGGGTTCACCAGATGGCTCACTTTTATAAATATTATTCCTACAAGGTGTACACATTGACATAAAAAAGTTATTCTGGTGCAATTTGTTTCAAGTTTTGTTGAAATTGGACCAAAAAAGTAACCATTGTAGCATTTTGAAAGAAATGTTAACATATACTAGATGAACGGAGAAATAAATAACAAATCATAGAAACTGAAAAATCGATACCATGAACATGACAAATGATGTATCTTCGTGCACTACAAATTACTACAAATTATGTATGACGATGCCGTCTACACATGAATCAAGTTTTTTCAAATTAGACAAAAACTGTAGGTGGACTTGCATTTTGAAAGAAATGTTAACATATGTGAGATGCAAAGACAGGTGGACTAATAATCAAAACTGATACTAAGAATTATGTATATTGACAAAGCTTTTGTCAAAACTGGATAAAAACTGTAAGAGGAGTAGCATTTTGAAAATACAAACATATTTTAGATGAACAGACAAAGGTGGATAACCAATCATCGAAACTAAAAGTCGATATTATGAATCTTGTAAGTTTCATTGAAATCAGACAAAAACTGCAGGAGGAGTAGCAAAGTTAACAGACGCTGGACAGAGAGAGAGAGAGAGATGGACAGACGACGAATAACTTGCTGGTATTTTAGCTCTTCTGGCCTTCGACCAGTAGAGTTAAAAATGAGGGTCACCGAAATACTGTTTTAAGTACAAAGCACTTAAAACACCTTTTAAATAGTCAAAAATAATCCTTTTACTGTTGTATTCTTACATTCACAACAATATTACATATCACAGATATATGTGTAGATTTTTGTTTCCTTTTTAACAAATTTTTTAAAAATCGGTGTGATGGAAGATATCAAAGAAAACGTGGAGGTACTACTTTTTTGTTCTTCGCAATCCCACAATGCTTATAATGGGATACGTGCCAGGTACATGCACGAAGTATGAAGCGAGACACTGGAGCTCATTTTAGGGACACTGAGCATTCTGTTGCAAGAGAAGCACCTACACAACATCACAGTGAGCAGAGCATGCAAGTCATACATGTTTACCATTAATGATGTGCAAAAATAACTTATGAACAATGAATGTATTTCTTTTCCTTACAAAAAATGCATATATGAATAAAAAAACTATGAGGACATAAACCTTTACAGATACACACATTTCAAGAAATGTGATGCAGTTCTGCACTATGGTGAAGGCAGCACCTGTCTGTTCCACTGAGACATCATGAGTTTGGATACTGGTGTATTCTGAATATTCTCTGGGACACTGAAAATATCAACAACATTAATCTTCCGCCCGGTGCGAGCAGCCATTAGTGCACATCCAGTCGCAGTCTGAAACAAAAAGACAGACAATGTGAAATGTGACTGCACGTCTGATTTAAATTATCACATCTGATTTAACTTATAAATACAAGAACACACTAATTACCACACATGACAGCAAATGTATGATGTAATACAAAACTGGTTTTGACGTATGAATCTATCATTAAAAGTGGCACTTTGCCTTATGAATCAATCAGTCACTCAACCAAACCAAGGTCTCTGATGACACTAGAGCTCTACTGGTTGGGACAAAACTATCACTGAGTCGATTACAAAATTATGTATGTATAACAGACAATGGACAATGAAAACTGAAAATCAACGCTACAAAATATGTATCATGATTAACTTGTACCAAGTTTTGCAGAAATTGGAAAAACAGTGTAACAGTAACTAGTATCATTATGATAGAAATGTTAACATATGCTGGATGAACAGATAGATGAAAGACCGATCATCAAAATGGAAAATTGATGCCATTACTTATGTACCTTGAGTTTATGTAATCATTACAACAGCTACTCAAATCAATCTTTATATATTAACGTGTAAATTCATGGAAGGACAAACCTGGGAAGGCTAAAATGTCAGGGTGAGAATACTTCTCAGCCAAATAGGACTGAGCATTAAATAGGTTTCGATTTTAACGTGAAACTTCGCAGGAGTAATTAAATTTGAGGGCTAGAGATTGCAACAAGCGCACCTTAAGTTTTCGTTTTGCATTGCACTCCTTGAGTTGATGGTGCGCCAGTTCCATGTGGTCACTCTTGGCAGCCACACCCTTGACCCATGGGTGAAGGAGAGCCTGTTCTACAGTCAATCTCTTCTTTGGGTCCACCACTAACAGTTTTTGTACGAAGTCCTACAGAATCATCCGAACATTGGTAGGAAATCGGGTTTAACCCAGGGGAGCCCACAAACAACTGCAATTTCCAGCAGACCTTCCCATGTTCCACCTGGAAGGGAGGCACCATGAGCCGCGCCTGAACTCACAACAATTGCATTGTTAAGAGGGTCCTGGGTCTTGGCACTGTACTAGTACACTAATCACCTTGGCCACAGAGGGCCCTAAATTTAAGTTCAAAAGAATAAATAAAAGAATTAATAAGTGAAAGGATTGCAATTCTTTTGAGATTAACTTTGGCTGCAATCATGTTTCAGCTCTGATCACTCAATTATTGGTTTTGCTTTGAAACTTACCCGAGCATTAATAGACACTCCATTCCACCAGGGAGAGTCAAACTTGTAATTACATTTACGAATATTCTTGAACAGTTCATGCTCAGTCTCCCCAAAGAATGGTTCATAGCAACACAATCTGGTAATACAAAAATTAGAACAAATATATGTAATGTTAGTTCTGTTTAATAGTGTATCACAACAACTTTATGCACTTAATAGGCTTTTATGTCACACTTATTGATTTATTTTTGTTCATAACTACAGAAACTAGAGTTTCTGGAAACTAGAGTGGGATAAACAAATCCATATGGTGATAAATCACTATGACCAACAGCACTAAGATACAATGCAGCAAATTCCACACATTCCGTGAGTCTTGGGAACTTCTTAGACTTTACATATCTGAAGCTTCAGCATTGTTTCAAAACACTTTCTTTAAATTGGAACTGAGCTGAATCGTTTTCAGTAACACTGACTTTGTGCTTTTATTTATTCCACATCGGACCTGTGCTCTTTTGTACTGATGCACCATTCAAAATGGCTACCTGGCTTGCTTAGAGGAATTATACATGGTGTATTCATAGCAGATCTGTATACACCAGATATGAGCCAGCCTTACAAGATGTAGTTAATCACTCCAATGCTCCACATATCCACTGTCTGCCCATAAAATTTACCAGTGAGCACTTCTGGAGCTGAAACATGCATTGAAGAAAAAGATTTTAAAATTTCAACAATATCTTAAAAAGCCGATGATATCCCGCACCAAAAAGACTCACATATTCTTATCCAAAAATCTCACATGAAAATCTTATGAGACCTGAATAGTATTTCAAAACATCACATGTTAGATATTCTAATTCAACCACAGCAGGACAAGAAAGTCACACTAGTCAATCCCCGTATTCCTGCCATTATACTTTGGAGGGAAAGGACTCAAATCTCCAACAGTCATTTAACAGTTTTTGTGTAGTGTGGATGTGGGTCTCTGGGAAATGTACATGATCAACTGCTGTAAAAAGGATGACAAAGGAAATTTACATTTCTATTGGAGTTTTTAACCGTTCTGTGAACAGCTCTTGATGTACATTCAGTTTCAGCTGTTTGTATATTCAGTTTCAGCTGAATATACTATGAATAATGACAGACTAGCTTACACAGGGAATGGAATACTGGGACCACAGGCCTGAGGTGTAACTTAACTAACAACCAGTGATGTGTGACCATGTAATAGCCGAGAACACATTCATCTCATTAGAGTCAATCTGTTGAGAATAGTAACTGCACCATTATAAACAGTAGATGATCAGTTTTCACAAGTCTGAAGCAAAATCTGGTCCACAGTGATTGAAACCCTAGTGTGAAGGCCTAGCAGTTCGTTAAAGGTTTTCAACTGTTATTCTGTTAATTCCTCTGATACAGATAAAATCATATGAAGTACATGCAGGAAACCGTTTTATGAATCAAGTGTCAGGCATCAGCAGATCACTGAAATTCCCTATGATGTGCAATTTTATGTATTTGTGTGGGCTACTTTGCATAAATGCATGTTAAACAAATAAAACAATTTATGAAAGTTCTCACGTGAGAACTTGTAAGTTTTCATGTGAAATCTCATGTGAGAGCTTGTTAGATCTTACGAGATCTCATGCGAGATTTTTTCCTGCATCTCATTTGCAAGTTAAATTTCTCGTAAGTTTCTCATGTGAGATCTCAAATGATTTTTCTTATTTTTAAGTTTATCAGTCTATTTTTTTAAGTTTCTTATAAGAAATTCCCCAGATTTTATGCAAATCTTTTTCACAAAGGATGTACTTCAATGAAGGCATTATTTTTAAATGTGTATAGTTAGGAATTGTCGATCTTGCTGCACAGATTTTAGAGATAACATTAAAAGTGGATTAGACATAATTCAATCCTACAATGGATACTGAAGAATATCTCAACAAGGAGATGTTGTAACCTAATGGCATTTAATATTGCAGCTGTCCAATCTCAGGCTGTCTTATATTTACTCGCCCCCTCCCCCACCCATCCCCACCCCGACCTCATAAGATGTTGGTATTACATCATTTCCACCAGTAATACATCATAGTACACATAATACTAAGAAAAAGCTTAAAGCGACGAACACAGCTGAAGAAAACTGTGAATAATGCTTCACATACTACTAGTGTTCCACGCTGGGCTTTGAATTATACATTCACGTGTTACAGCTGCTCGGTGTTGCAATTTCGGACCTGGGTGAGAGCTGCTAGGGTCAACAGGGCTATCTGTTTTCAAAAACCTTTTTCTCCATCAGTCGTTACATTTGCCCGGTTATGTGGAAGATGCCTGTCAGGTGACCGCGCTCTGGGCGGGAGAGTTCAAAATAACAGGCCGTCTGTTGCTCGCGAAAATGGTGTTTGTGAACATTGGGGTAGCAGAAGATCCTGTGTGGCTAATACTGAATGGCAGGCTTGGACATGAACTGTGGCTGTCCTGTGAGAAAAGACGATGTGGCAGATTCAGTCCGAAAGAACAATCGTCAAAACATACAGCCATATCATCACACTGAACCCTTCCAATGTAGACCAGTGACTTCTGCTAAATTGTAATTGACATTACCTATTGGTTTACCACATTTTGCTCATACTATGGTGCTATTGGGCATGCAGGTGGCTAATGTTCAAGGACTTTTACAAACAGGAAGAAGAAGACCCTAAATAGATCCTCTGAGACATGTGCAGTGCCTTATGGCAAAAGATGACAACAATAGCCAGTATTCATTTTTCTACCACTTTGTATCAAATTACGGTTCTGTCCACTGTGGCGTTACCAGTGAGATCCGCACCATAGCAATGATGACGTGACGTCAATGCCAGCCCAAGTCGAACAACTTCATACTTCTTGGTTGTTATCCCGAACTAGTCCATTTGTGGGAAATTAACAAGAGATCAGATTTCGCCGGCTGCTGCTCCCGTTTTAATCTCTGTGCTGTAGTTCTTTATATTGACGTACACAAAAGTCTTGTAAAACTTTGAGCTTTTAAGGTTTCTGGTGCCAGACTGCATGTTGGACGTGGAATCGCTCATTTTGATTGACGGCTAGCAGGCGAATGTCGGTTTCGAGGCTTAGGTTGATAAACCAAGTCCCTGTGGTATATTTACAGTTCCATCCATTGATTGATCAACTGATTCACTGAGTGACTGTTTGTCGTTTCACTGTCAAATACTGCACTTAAACATCAAAGGGCAGTTTCATGCTAGGAAACGAATAACACCAGACAGTCTTTTATAAGACTTACAGCTGGTAACACTCAGTGATCTTGATGGTCCCGGGAACGACTCTCTCTGCATGAGGTACACTGTAAAATACATATGTGTTAAGTTAACAGAATGGTACTTCTACTGAGTGATGGCAGAACTGATCATGTCATTTTTACAACCTTATGTTACATATGTCAGACTTTTTGGTGTAACACAATATTATGTTCTACGTAACATAATATTATGCTAAAATTCCATTCTCTGTTCAGAAAGCATGATATTATGTTACACTCAGCAGGTTGGTTTTTATAGTGTATAAGACTAAAACGATTCCAAGTTTGTCAAGCATTCACTTCGGTATATAAATTTAAATCCAGGCGACAAATCCGACATTGGTGTACCACTCATACAGCGGGGAATGGACGAGACAAGTCGATAATCCCAAGATCTGTGTCCAAAATAACAACAGTTAACGATCTACGTCTTCCGCTCTTCATGAATTAGTTAAACTAAAGCAATGAAGGAAGGATTTCTTTTACCTTGCTTTTGACACCGAGGCTTATTCATGATATATCCGGCTTAGCGGTGAGATTACTGACCAACTGTTCCGCCCAGCTGGTAAATATAAACCTGAATGTTTATAAAAAAGGTAAAATAATAAAAAGACTGGGTTACATATAGCCGTATGAGAAAGGGTCGTAGTGCTCAGCTAACCCTTCACGATTACTCCGTCTGATATGGCGGCCTTACCATCCTGATATCTCCCAGACGCCTTCGTCTCACAGTTGATGGATGATATACTTTGGACATCCTCCATTCGTAGTCCGAAGGCCCTTTCTTCAGTTCCACGTCTTCTTAAATAAAAGCGCGTCATACTCAGTAAGAAACTGTGCTGGTACGAAAAGGACATAACTCGTATCCTTCCCGTCCCAGATGACTATAGGTTTTCTTTTTTCAATAAAATGGCTACCGATATCACCAGAGTCTATATGTTACCTACTGGATCTTGAGCGACATTAATACAGCATCGGAACTGGACATGAAGCAGCCGAAGACAAACGTGCCGACAGGGACATTAATATTGCATTTGTGATCGGAATAATTCAGCAAGTCCGTCTCCTCGCTGGACACACACACGGTAGACGGTCACGATTTGGATAATCAACTGTTTCCAATTCACTTACCTGAGCTATGACTCGCCATAGCCGAGTTCACCAGGCGTCAAGGAGATGTACAAAGACGATGCTAGTTGGAATTCAGCTCTGTCTGAATCGGCTGCAGAATTAGATCAGAGGGTTTTTTCAGATGACAAGTAAGGTCCGGTGTTTTTTCCTGACTTTGTTCATACAGAGACTATATCGAAAATTTTGGCCAAGAAATTTATCATCACTTATTCAATGTGTTTCTTGTGTTATTTTAAAATAGCGCGGATACTTACATTTCGTAAAATCTCTGCCTTCCGTGTTAACGTTCAAAATCAGAAATGAGGTTCGTAAATTTAAATAATGCTGCTCGCTTTATAATTCTCTTTTTTCCTTAGATTTTAGAATAATTGTAAGACTATGAGCAGCAGGGGTACAAGGGTGATCATTCCCGAAAGGCAATACTTCGAGCTACTCTTGGTAAATAGAGAAAATATGGTGTGATTATATGACAATACGTTCCACATAGCACGTCAGTAGTGCGCGTTTTAAAAGTGATGTTAAACAGCAAGCACCTCAACAAATAAGATTGATTTGCAGTTTTAGTGTTAAAGTATCAGTCATATCTCAACACAACACAATATAGAGAGGAACGCAAATTTTGCTTTTCTTGTTTTCGACATTTCTTTGTTTGATTCAGGTATGCTTTCAATTCGTTCACTGGTATAATGTTACAAATAACTCGGCTTTAACAGAAAAGCTTTCACATAGTCAGACGAGAAATGGTTTCGACCGGTAATACTACCAACATTGTGACAGTAAAATAATGTGGAGTCAAAGGACGGTGGTTTGGACAGTATATCGGTCGGTTGGTCTATGGGCTTGTCGGCCTGTCGATCGGCATGCCTGTCGGTCTGTCAGTCTGTGAGTCGGCCTGTCGTTCATTCGATCGCTATGTCAGTTTATCGTTCAGTCTGTCAGTCCGTCGGTCGGTCCGCCTGTCTGTTTGAATGCCTACCTATCTTACAGTCTGTGGGTCGGACAGTCTGGCGGTTGGTATGTCGATCAGTTGTTACCTCCGTCGGTCCGTCGACCTGTCGTTTGGTCAGTCCGTTGGACACCCTTTGGGTTAGTCTGTCGCTCTTATTCTTCACATCGTTGTTTTTAACATTGACCGGGTAAAATGAGTGCAAAATGACATCGAAGTTTTGTGGGACGCTGGTCTTCTTCGGCTAAATTGTGAGATACATGGCACTATAAATACAACGTTTTATTATCGCAAGTGTAACTGACAACCTCATAGTTTGTCTGCGGCCAACTGTCCACTTCAGACTGTGCGCTTCGGAGCATCAGTCAGAATGTATCGCAAAGCTTCAACAGCTTTGCAGTGTAACATGCCTAAGGGATGTTCGAAGAGGGGCAGGTTTACACGTAATATTGAATTAACAGTAACACTGAATTACACATTAGGAGGGTTGATGAGGGGACAACCACCGCCTGCAGCGCCCTCTTACATCCAATACAGGCGGATCGATATCTCCTTACTACTATCACGGAGGTCTAGTTGGTTAGCACGCTAGCGCAGCGTAATTACCCAGAAGCCTTCCACCAATGCCGCCACTGTGAGTCCAGTTCATGCTGGCTTCCACTCCGGCGGTACATGGGAAGGTCTGCCAGCAACCTGCGGATAGTCGTGGGTTTCCCCCGGGCTCTGCCTGGTTTCCTCCCACCATAATGTTAGCCGCCGTCGTATTCTTGAGCACGGCGTAAAACACAAATAAAATGAATAAATCAAATAATGCTGCCTCTGCAACGAGCAGGAATATCCCGTCATGATTGATAAGAAGAGGTTTTTTGCGTGACTTCCTTGTTCTACTTCCTGAACCCGAAGCACCCATTTTGGTTGACGGCTGGTTTATGCATGTGTACTTCCACGCCTTGATTCCTGTCTAAATATGTCCAAGGTGGCTTACCCCTTGAGTGAAACCAGCTTTTACATGTCCACGTGAATAAGGACCACCGTGGGTAACCAATTCACCTCGGACTAACACCTGTGTTTTTTTCTTCCTTTTCATTTTTTACATGGGATTTTTTTACTTACGTCTTACTAGCTGAAATCTGACCACTGCTTCCTTTTTTGTGCAACGAGGTCAGTTTTTCAGGTAAATACATGTCAAAAGCTAGAGTAAGATCCGGAGGTTTGGGCCATTAGGTTGGCACAACACACAAATCAGGCTGCTGTGAAAGCGATTATACTGCCCGATTTAAGGATTAAAAATGTGACGTGGTAGTCAGCCATGCTCCCAAAACTCCAGGTACCTCGAGGTCACCGAACACAAAGATCACGCTAAAATGCCAAATGATAGGAAACGATTAAAAAGAGAAGGTGATCGTTCGGTCTGAAAAGCAGAAAAGAAGCCTTTAAAGACGCCACATCCGAACCTTACGGATATTTGCTTGTTGATTTCAAACAAACTACACCCGATCATCTCCGTTTGCGTACGCATAGTTTTCCTGAAGATTCCCTGCAGTTTGTCTCCCTCCCCAAATCATAAAAATATGAACTTTCAGGGGGAATAACTCTCACAGGCATATGCAATAAAACCTCCCGACATATCACTTACTATCTCATTATGTAATTAGACACTGACCATGTCAGCACGCTTACGCCGCTTCGCACCTTTGCTAAAACTTCTGGTCAGGAGTGACCGGAAGGTGAAGGACGCAATTCTTCGCGGACCTAATGCTGAATTTATTCGCTGTATTTGCACGTTATGTAAGAACATTTTAAATGGAAATATCCCATTGACACCAGCTCAGGAGGCCCGGTTACGTCCGCACAAGACACATCTACGTGCACTAGTAAACAAGCGCACCCCGCTTTATCGCAAACGGACCATTATACAGAAAGGTGGAATACCACCCCTCCTTCTGGGGGCCCTTCCGCTTGCGGCCTCTTTTCTAGATAATTTGTTTAGCGGCGGCCGTCGTTAAGAAAAAATGTCTCATATGAAGAAAATGACCCTAGTTGAACCTCGTTTGTTGGAAGGATTGCTTCGGCCCACCTCACCTTACCCTGTGCCGTCTACTGTCAAACTCCTCAACACAATAGATGGAGATATGGAAAGAATTTTGAAGAATGTGGCATTGTCAAATGAAGACAAAATTCACCCGTACCAACAAGCCCTTCAAAGCTACTTGACATTTCACAACCAGTACCAGCAAAGTCTCAATGCCCCGCCGCTGGCTAAGCCAGCTACAACCCTACCTGTTCCTTCACCTGCTACAGCTGTACCCCCTCAAGCACTTGTGGCCGGACAAGAAAAGGAAAAGGGAAAAACAGATTGACGACATCAGCCAGAATGCATGTTGACGCTTCATAAACCAAAGGGGTCATCTCCAATTTCTCAGCATAAGAAGCGTAAATCAAAGACTAAACAACAGCTGAATGGGAACGACTACAGGAGGCACTAGGGTATAGTCCCACCCCAACCAAGACTCCATCTCGTCGTAATTCAAAGCCCAAACGTAAAATTACCAAACCTCTGCGGTAGTCCCCTTATTAAAAACGCGGTTACCCACGCTATAAAGTTAGTCGGACTCTGAGGCGTGGGAGAAACAGCATGTTTTATATGACGTTACCGAGCAACAGCTCGAAGGACTATTTCCCAAATAATACATCAGCTAATTACACAACTCAACTACCTAGGCCAATTCATCTCTCAGCTGACTGGGAGTGTGGTTTAGTGGAAATACAGTATCCGCGATTGTGGTCTAATGTCTCAGTTGGTGAGATCTGGTTTACGGTGCACAAGGACGATCTCGTTCGTAACGAGCGAGTTGTATTACCCAAAGGATATTACCCGACACCGGAAGCTATCACCTCAGCCCTCAACGCCCAACTGATGAATAGCAATAGAGCTTTTCTTAGACCTAAAGCAGGTGAAATTGTGTTTGGCCATTATAGGGCTTCTGAAAAATATACACTGGAATTTAAATCACGCCAAACTGTAAGTTTTAGTCCACGCTTACGTGAAACGTTTCGTCTCACCCATGGGAATACGCAGATAACGGGAGAGGAAGAAAACAGATCACGCCAAACTGTAAGTTCTAGCCCGCACTTACTCGATGGGAATACGGAGAGAAAGAAAAGATCCACTTTGATTCGACTCAGGCGACACGGACGGTCCCCACCCTTTACATATATTCAGATGTGCTCGAACCTCGTGTAGTAGGGGATGTATTAGCCCCACTACTCCGCACAGTAGCTGTTCGTGGGACGTCTGGAGATCATGTTAGCAAGTCCTTTTCACGTATTAAGTATGTTCCTGTACTCAAGAAGAGTTTTTCGACCATTGAAATAGATATTAGGGATGACAGAGGTAATCCCGTCCTATTTATGAAGGGAAAGTGTTGGTAACACTTCATTTTCGAGAGAGGCGGAGTCTATCTCTTCTCTAACAAGTGACAAAAAAATCCCCCCCCCAAAAAAAAAAATTCAAAAAACTTGACTCTGACCGCACGAGGATTCGAACCTGTGATCTTCCACTTCCTCATACATGGTGTCAGATACGCATCAACCTTACACCACGTACTACTACAACCAGGTTGGGGGCGGTAATTTCCCTGTCTTTCATGGGGCTCCGACACAACGAGGTCATGGATTAGGGAATGTTCTAGGTGCTCTTATCAAAGGGCCTCTGGTGCCCATTGATAGGAAAAACGGTGCTAGGGACGGCTCTGGGGGTTGCTGGTGATACGCTGTTTCGCGGCAAGTCACCGAAGGAAGCCCTGAAACAACGTAGTAAGGCTGCAGGTAAACGTCGAGTGCTAAACGTGCGCTGGCGAGGGAAGTCCCTCGTATTCTCGGTGTATTTACACCTGGGGCAGGGCGACGCCTACCTGGTAAACCAGTTCACCGGCGCCGTATAAAAAGCCCTGCTGCACGTCACCTCATCACTCAGCGTAGAAGCCGT
Organism: Acanthopleura granulata; assembly: GCA_016165875.1. Taxonomy (NCBI): domain Eukaryota; kingdom Metazoa; phylum Mollusca; class Polyplacophora; order Chitonida; family Chitonidae; genus Acanthopleura; species Acanthopleura granulata. The sequence continues at coordinate 28,473,954 of JABBOT010000005.1, read as the reverse complement.
GTTGGAGCACACACGGGCCGCAAGCGATCAGCGAGACTCCCCAGAGATATTTTCGCATAACACCCATATCCATCCTACCATGGTTTTACAGCACCCAAATTCTGCCCCATCAGGGAACAGTGAATTTGATTTGTGGACTTTACCGCCGACTCAAAAGTGTACACGAAGGGCGATGGGATACCTACAACCCTACTGCCAGCATTGTGGACGGTGGACCTGTAGAATTTTTTATTAGCAACGGAGATCGAGACAAATACTTGGACTTGGCTAACTCTTACTTGTACGTGAAAGCCAAAATAGTGAAAGGTAACGGGGATGATTTGCCAGAGAATGCTGCCGCGGCACCTGTTAATTTGTGGCTACATTCCCTGTGGCAGCAAGTAGACATCGCTATCAAAGATAAATTGAGTACTCCGCCAACCAATATGTAGGCCTACCCGTACCGTGCGTACATAGAAACCTTACTTAGCTACGGGCAAGAAGCTGAAAGAACTTGGTTGAAAGGAAGTGGATGGTATAAGGATACTTCTCGACAAATGGAGACTAAAACTATTCAAAACGACGGATTTCACAGACGAAGGGTTTTGGCTGTTGGAAGTCGATCGATTAATATGATGGGGAGATTACATTGTGACTTGTTTCAACAAGATCGCTATTTGTTAAACAATGTCACGGTTCGAGTCCGTTTGACCAGGAGCGGAAACAGCTTTGCAATTATATCAACTCTCCGACATGGACAAGGAGACGATGCACAGGAGGCTGATTACAAGACAGTCCTTGAGGAAGTGACAATGTTTATACGGAAAATCACAGTCACCCCAGGTGTTCTGCTAGGCCATTTTAAAGCCTTGGAGAAAGCCCCAGCCAAGTACCCGATTCGACGTGTATTGACCAAGTATTTCAACGTAGGTGTAGGACATACCACAGTGAATGAGCAAAACCTATTTTTAGGCACTCTTCCCCAGCGTCTCGTCATAGGGTGTATACAAAACACGACATTTAACGGACGATATGATGAAAATCCCTTCGCATTCAACCCTCTTAACATAAACTACGTCGTCTTACACGTTGATACGGGGTAAGGGTTCGTGTGGCTACTTGATCCGAGCGCAGAGTTTGTAGAGGAAGCGTTTTGAGTGGAAGCGTCTTAGGGAGACCCTCACGATGGAGCCTATATAGTCTTGTCAGACACAACTAGGTAACACAACGTGCAGAGTGGAAACTGTGCGCTGAGGTTGCCACTAACTATACCCGTAACCTTTATAAAACTATATAGTTTTATAGATAAACCTGTGGACAAAGTGACTCCAACGACAAGGGGTTAAATAACAAGAAAGGAGTTCTTTAATATATACTTACTACTTATACTTACTATGTGCCGCTGTCCCTGGTTCAAAGTGGAGAGAGAGCGACCGCCAGCCAAAACAAGTCAATCCCAGTTGCATTTGGTGAAGTCCGACAGCAGAGGGTATCTCCAAAGGAGAGAAGTTATAGTCTTAGATCGGGGGTATCAGGAAGCACAGTAACGTAGCGTATGAGTGGCCAAAAGACTTCCGCTTCTCTGAAATTTGGGATTCGCTTATATAGCAGCGAACGAGTAAATCTTTTGTTTCTAAATTACCGGTCGTAAATTTTGAAGCCTGCGTTATCTCACTTAATGTATCGTCTGGAGGTGCTCTCTTTCCTCCTTTGGGTAACATTAATGGGGACCAACGGCGAGAACCATTTTTGACACATGTGTGGGAATTTCAGCTTGGTCCATGATGTAGCATTGTCCCATGTGGACAATCAGCCAAGCCAAACGAACTTAAACCCGACCGTGAATTTAATCACCTTGTGTGGGCCTTAAACTTACGCGGTTAATAAACCCGGACACATGTAATCACGACATGTGCCTCGTAACAACGTGAACCGGCGTCAGATACCAGCCAAGCCACTCACCCCAAATTTTCCAGCTCATAATTACATCCGTTCTTATATGAACTTATTCGCTGCCACGGGTAAAGTTGGGTTACATGCCGGAAATGATATCAAATATACCGATTTCGGAGCAGGGTACACTCTGTTCGCTTTTGATTTGACCGCTCCCCAGCACGATGACCAACAGTTGAACGTCAGTCAGAAGGGTGATCTCCGCTTGGAAATGCGATTTTCCCAACCTCTACTTCAATCTACTACTATCATTTGCTACGCCGAATTCCAAATTATCATTGAGATTGATGATTCGTACAGTCTTGTGTGATTTCACCAATTAAACAAAATCGACATTGACCACTCCAGGATTTGAACTTCCACCCTCGACCAGGTCCTCATAATTCTAACAGATGACGTCATGAACAGCCAACAATTATTACAATGTCTTCAAGCGGATCCTTATACACGTGACTTGGTGAAAGGTGTGCTCCCTTGGAATCATTTACCTGCACGAATGCCACATCTACCTGCTATATATATATTAAACACCGATCCCAGTACGAAACCTGGTATACATTGGAATGCATTATATATAGATTATGAGGAAACCACACATCACTTGTCTGGATATTATTTTGACTCTTATGCGCTTCCACCCTGGCGTAAGGCGGTAGAGACATGGCTAAATCGGAGTACGAACCATTGGCAATCGACTCACCCTCCTATACAATGCTTAAATACCGATGTGTGCGGTCAGTATTGTTTGTATTTTGCGCTCCCTGGAGCGAGAGGACGAACAATGAACTGTATTACGCAAACATTTAATTCTCCACCTAAGATTATACCAATGATCTATTGGTTTATGACTGGGCCGAAAGAATGTTCGGTATCCACCCACCTTTCTTTGGTGATTACAAAACATAGATGTCCATTGTTACGAAGATTGTAATAAATCATAACTGAATTAAATCACCAGTTAATCAGACATTTTTTTATCTATTCTTCCATGTTTATTGTTGTTGTACAAACAGATGCTTATAACAAGGAATATGTTAGTATAGTGTTGCACAGAGGCTGTATTTTTGCTGATTAGAACAATGCATATATACATTGGCGAGTGTTGTTAAAAAGAGATGACATGTTTAATTCCAGTTGTTTGTTCTTGTTTATTGAACCAAATGATTAATAAAAATTGAGATCTCACCAAAATAACATGTTTTCTTTGTTTTATTTACAAAATATTCAGAATCTTAAAATATATTTCCATATGTATCAAAATATCCAGGTAAGTCGTGCTTACCCCATCAGGCAAAATCTTACGTTTAGCATAAAAATACGTGAAAGCGTCCTTATGCTGTGTATAGGAACACATTTGATGTTCATGTACACGCATGCCACGATTGACTCCCGCTGCACTTCGTCCTTCCTGGAGCACCGAGAGATACAAATCCTTCTGAGCACTGTGACGGTTTACTGCTTTGCAGGAAAATTTATCACCATCCCCACTGTCTCCAGCGTAGCAGTACTACGTTTTCGAACATAAAGCGATAATACCATCTCCACTTCATTCTACTTTAAACAGACCAGGCGTACGTTTGTAATGCTGATAATAATCCCGACGAGGTAACCAGCGGTCACGCTCAGCCTCGTAAGCTTCTCGCAGATCGGGTTTAACCAAGGATTCCCAATTAGGGTCCGATCATGCAATGTATGCTGAATCTGTATCTGTCTCCACGAGTTGATAATCACTGGAATGAAAATATTTTCCCAGGAAATCGTAATAGAATTCCAGCATGCGGAGTTTGCCATACTGATATACCATACACCCTATCTGTAAGGTAAATTATGTGAGATCCGTTTCTTAGTGAACGTGACCTCATAGGTATCATCATCAATTGCCTCCACGTTAATACGCGCGTCTGAATTGACCAATTTCCGAGCTTTCTCTAGCGTGCACACTTTTACATTCACATGGCGATCTTGATTAGTGACTGTCCTTCCATATCGAGAATTACCCGAAAACACCTTGCTGGGATCTACATCCCCTTGAGGACGTGCTTGAGTCACGTGATCAGCAAATGCTGGAAAGCAGGTAACACACGCGAGTTACAACCAGTCCATGAGCCAAATACCATCTTTGCAGAGGGCTGCCCAAGAGAATGTTCGTCCGACACATACTTCCGATTAATGTACGACGGGACTGGGTCATCATTGGCCTTGGCATATTCTTTCATAGTCGGACCGATATCTTCTACAGTGACATTTGCGTTTTTAAATATCGGCGGATATTCAGCAAAAGTTGATAATAATTCTTGGGGGACATGAATGTCACATTCCACAAACCTATACAGTTGTTTTTACTAATTTTACTATTTTTTTTACTGATTTTAATAATTGATCTTCAGTAAGATGAACTGGTGGGGGAGTACAGTAATTTCGGAGAAATGCTTGAAGGGTAGGGTCAGCCCGCTTTTGCTGAAGAAAAAAACATTCCCATGTTTCCACAACCTGGAAGTTGAGATGCTCGAAATATGCTCCGTGCTCATTCGTCTTGTTCTGAAGTTCTTCCGGTGAAAGACCACGCCTAGTGTTATAGGGGAGCTCACCTGTTGAAGTATAGTTGAGATGACACCCATGGAAATGCCAGTAACATCCCTGGAACTGCAATGATACAAGCATATATATATATATATATAACTATAAAGCATGTACATTGTTTTAAACAAAAATTCATTGAACCTGCCTGGATTCGAACCCGCGTCCACACACAGATGCATATATATATATATATATATATATATATATATATACACATAGATAGATAGATAGATATATACTTGTATATATTACACATGTTATAAATTATAACGCTGCATTTTCCCAATCTTTCTTTTTCATACATACATAATTATTTTATATATCAATATATATTACATATATATGACATAATACATTACCTGAAAAATAGGGCGTCGACCGTTCACCACAGCAAAGTCGTCAACAGGGAGCCGACGATCGCCAATTCTCCGTTCCACATCGTTCAGCCGATGACAAATAGGGATTCCCAGCTGAGCCGCTTTCCAGTCTAGCCACTGTTCAGCCAGTCAAGGCTTTTTTGACTCCTTCGGATAAAAATTTATAGTGTCTTGTCTCTCTTCTTCTGTAGGTAGCCAGCGGATGTAATGCCCAGCCGGCATAGGTGATGCTTAAGCAGGCTAGGTCTAACGCATTAGCGTCAAAATAGTGGCATAATTTTCCTCCCCTTATACGAGTCACTGCCTCCTCATGATAACGATGAAATACAATACTTGTTCCCCCGAGAATATTCGATCTCAGACATTGATAAAGATCTTTATCCGCTTCTTCTATTAAAGTAAAGTAAGTTGGGAGATTTTGAAGCAAGTAACGTAACGTGACCCCAGGAATACTAATGCAGTCTTTAAATATATCTACATGCAAGGTTTGATAAAACGCTGACATCTTCCCCAAAGTTTCAAGAAATGGAATGACGTCGAGATTTTTGTACCAAATCAGAAAACCACGAATGGTCCTCATTCCATGTGATTGCCACACATTCTCCAAAGCACGGTAATCTTGTTCAGAGTAAAAAGTCCCTTTTAAATTGTTATGGAAAGCTTCCCGCGGTAGCAGAGTTGTCTCATCTAAACGTGCTAAACTCTCCACGTATTCGTAACAAAACTGTCCTTTGGTCACCTGACATTAATAAGCTTTGACCCATTTATCATAACTATAATTCAGGGATAAATAATTCCTCACGTCTAAAAATCTCAGCTGACCTGTAGACACGCTCATGTGATCATTATTCCGCTTGACAACGTATTTTAACCCATCCGTTTTGATGGGTGATGGTAATGTTGACACAACAGCTTAAAACTAGCTTCACTGATCTCAGTGAGATACGCCATCATAGTTTCAATTAAAGCGTGAGTATCACCCGTTGATACAAAACACATCGGTTTGTCATACCCAGGAACGTTACTGTTAACAGACACGCTCATGGGAATATGGAAGGCAGTCCATTCTGTGTTTTCATCGCTGTTAGCCGCAAAAGGATCTAATTTTTGGAGATAATAACCCTTAGCTTTAACACTATTTGGGGTTAGCGTTGTCTAGGTGAAAGGCTAAGCAAAGGAAAAAACGCAAATGATCATCGTAAGCACCATGTCCCCCACTCACCATGCTGTGCAAGCCTTTATTATTCTACACGTGGCCAGGTAAATCTACTGGTGCACATAAAACGCAACATTAGTCACACTGTCTACCAACCATTTGGTATTTGGGCGCTGTTGCCGGGCGGATTCGATCGGATCGATGGGTGACAAATCAGCTTTATGTGTTTGTATATCTCCATAGGTGTGAACATACCGACATTCTGAGAGTATTCTTGTATTTGTACTCGGATAGAAATAACGCAATTGGTCCGCATCTCGGTGACGTAAAAAGAAGCCATCAGCTAGGTTGTTACGGAAAGCTGAAGGCTGGTCGAGGAACACCTGTTGCAGGTGTGTAGCCAAAGGATACAGGCCCCTTATTTGGAAATTATACTCATCCTGCAAAGGTCGATGGCGATGAAATTGTTGGCGAATAGCGCCCCACTGGCGCTGGTATCTGTCGCGTAATGCTGGGTGTAGGTAACTCGTCATATGAAGGTGTGATGGGGTCCGAGCGAAATGAATTAGGGCTATTGTTGAGGTTAACCTGGCCCTTTACATTACCGACAGAGGCGGTATGAAATGCACCCTGATCATCTACGTCGCTATCTGGCCCCAGCGGGCTAAACACAGCCTCAGGTGAGGGCGGTTGATTGACAAGTGAGAGTACTGAGGAGCCCCTGGAGCTTTCGGATTTAGCAGCAGGCTGAGCCCTGCACTTTGATGCTGAAGTGGTTACACGACCTCCAGTTTGTGAAATGGTCCCTGGAGGGAACCGTGCAATCCAAAGGCCCTTTTCAGGGCCAAACCAATTCTTCCGAAAGATTTGTTTTCGAAATTCGAGCGTCTTTTATATATATATATATATATATATATATATATATATATATATATATATATATGTGAATTACGTATGTATCCTTTTCATATTTGTGATTTGTCCGTTTTATGTAAAAACAAACAAAAAAAAATCAGCCCTCCTGACATGTAGCCCCACTAATTATTAAATTTATATGTCAAAACTAAAAGCTGATATTTTCACACTGCATTTGATTTTTAATATTTCTGTACATACAAGTAAGCTATTGATATCTCTCTATATGCAGGCATAGTCCTGTGTATTGTATGACCCCGCGAGAGCATAACATTGTTTTTAATATACTATAAGGCAAACCACTATGCTATAGTGAAACACAAGGATTGAAAATTTCCTAGCACTGCTCAGACATCGCCCACTATCGACCAATCAGAACAGTGGAATTTCCCCTACCTCCAGCTCATGCCGATAGAGCGTACATCTGGTGTTGTGCTTCTCTTTGGGTGTAAAACACGAATTATCTCTTTACCTTTTTCATATTTTATACCCACGGTGACAAATTATGTATATTAAGGACTTCTATTTTATAATTATTAAGATTATATCTAAATAAAAGTTGATTTTTAACGCTATATTCATATATTTCCATCCACAATGCTTCGAAATGCAGAAAGCCCACTTGACCGCTGTGAACCAATGAGAAATGGTGAAACTGCTCTCTCTGACCGCCGGGATTTTTTGGTATGCTGCTGCTGCCGGAGTTTACAACCACCAGTATATTTATTTATAAAAACAACTCCCGGAGTACACCCGTCCGCGCATTTTTTTTCTTCACGAATCACCGCTTAGATAATTCCAAAACCACTGCTTTCGTTTAGATCCGTGTTTCTGCTATATAGTCTGTGAGCATTGGTGACAGGCGCACAGTTTCTGCGGGAGCTGATTTCACGACACAAAGTCAGAGAGAGGAAGTTTATGGATTCACTCACGGAGATGATTATTCGATTACGAGACTACCCCAGCATCGTGGTACGTAAAGGGGACTAGCGTTATGGCGCTTCCTGCTGAATAAACGACTGGAATACTTTTACACAAGGTATGAAACCGCCTATTTGAAATACATGGAAGCCTTGAAGCGAGAGGTTATGGTGGGACAAGGACAAGACTGATCGAGTTACACGCAGCAGAGGTGAGCGACCTGCATTACATAATGGAAAGGAATCATGTGAGACTTTTACGTGCGTAGGCAGAATATAGACATTTGGAAGAACCACCCAACAACAACAACTATGTTTCATAACCAGGCGTATCTGTGTCTGGCTGAGGGATCTCTTATTCTTCACGAATCGTGGCAAGGCCTTGTTCTTCATGCAGTTTGCCAAGCACTTCTCGTACAAGGCGGCAGACCTCGCTGGAATGTACATGCCGTATCTTTCCTCCGCCTTTATCACAGGAAACCTCCTGTGTATGGATCATTGTCACACCTCTGGAATGTATATGCCGTAGCTTTATCTCCTGTATAGCTTTTAGCCTCACCAGGTCATTGGAAACCTCCTGCATCTCTGGAATGTACATGCCGTAGCTTTACCTCCCGTGTACCTTTTAGCCTCACCAAGTCAAAGGAACCATCCTGTGTATGGATCCTAGGAAAGATGTCTATACCGCCGCTTTTCCTCCCTCTTCTTCTCTTGACCATCGGACTAACAGCGACATGTTTAATCGGTGATAATCAGTGACAAGATGTGTGTATCGTCGCTTTCCTTCCTCATCCTACCGCCTCTTCTAGATCCTTCTCCTATTATAATCAAGGCTTCTCTCCATTGCGGACTCTCGTTATAATCACGGGTTCTCTTCATCGTGGACTCTTCCTATAACCACAGCTCTTTTAAGAGCCACCCACCCTGTCGAAAGGACTTTCCGAAATATGAGCACTGTGGTCTTTGCAAGTTTTTGGATGTTTTTTTTTTTGCATGTTTTTTGGATGTTTTGGCTATTTTCGGGTTATTTTATTTATTTATTTATTGGTTATTTTTTGTGATTTATCTATTTTGTACACTATTTATTGTACACTAGGTAACGTCTGATGTTCACAGTGTAGTATAATTTGTGATCACCTGACAGTCATCTAGCGCACGATGGACCATGTCAACACTCCAGATATGGATCAAGCACAACCGCGCTGTACACTATACTACATCCGTGGCTTTCTACATTGTCTATTTATAACTGTTGGTGGTCACAGATGTAGTTATTGTGCAATGCCCAACTCCACCTACCAGAAAAACCTACACGGACGGAGCAGTGGCTGTATGGGAGGCACACTAAACTCTTACTCGGTACATTGACGTTATAATTATAACTATCAATGTATTGGGAAAGAGTATATTGTCCCATCCCCTCAACACAATCTACCTGGAAAATCTACGCCAATGGACCGATGGGTATATGCCTGGTACACTTTACAGAGCCTATGTACATTTACATTATTTTAATTGTTAATGTTCATAAGCTCCGTAGATTGTGCCACGCCCTCAACACCGACTACCCCCTGCAAACCCCTACACCGATGGATAGAAGCTTGTTTGTTTTTTCATGTACTCTATGTTATGTATTGTGTTTCTTTGTTATTTATATGTCTGTGATTTGTCGTGACATCACACACCATGATGTCACATAATCAAACAAAGATTAGCCCCTAACATTCACTGCCTCTTAACTTATCATATATATAGATATAAATACGACACGCTATGCTCTGAAAATGTATACTCACAACAGTATAAAATATATATATATACTCACCATTGTTTCTCCATCTATATAAATTTCCTCTCCATGTCCAGTGCGAAGATAATGCCGTTTCAGGTTTGACATACGGGTAAACTGCTTAGCACAATCCTTACAACTATACGTACACCTCCCCGATCCATGAACTTCCCGCTTGTGAAGATTTAGCGTTTTACGCGCCTTAAAAACACGCGTCACAAATCACAGGTAAAAATCCAACATTTAACACCTGCATCCAGTCATCCACGCCTACGTGCTTATACACTGCCAAACACAGTGAAAAATGACAACCGCCCCACTTTTATACTCTTAATGTTATCATCACGTGCACATCGCATGATAGGAAAAAAACAAATAACACCTTCCACCTTACCAAAACCTATGACGTCATAAAGGTAACTCCCTCATGCACCTGATCACGCCCACACCACGTGATAGGAAAAAAAACACCTCCCACCTCTCCCGCATCCTGTGCACTCCATGACTCCCTACCACCTCCCACCACAACCTATCACGTCATATGACGTCACCACGGTACCTCCCAGGTTAAAAGATAGGAATGAGACCTGTAAGTTCTCTAGTATACTACTCTTGTTATTTGCTTTGTTTGTTTGTTTTTTTTGGGGGGGGTGTTTTTGTTTTTGGGGGGGGATTTTGCGGGGGGTGTCATCTTGTATTTCACCCTTTGGATGACAGTTTTATCACTTTTGTTCTTTTCACTTGGGCAAAAACCGTGGTGGACGTATGTATATGGCACATGCCGCTATTTCTCATTTTAGAAAACTGGATAGGTTATTTATCGTTGCAAGTATTCAATTTGCGATAGGCCTCCGGAATGTCAGACATAAATCTGCGTTATGAAAGACTGTACGTAATGACCAGACCAGCGCAATCTGTCAAGGCGGAATTTTACACCTCTGCCTCCGACGATACAGCCCACTGTCACTATTTCATACTACAAAATCTATCAAAACGGAAATCTCCGCCTAAGTTTTGTTTTTCATTCAGTATGCTTATAAACACATTAATCATTTGTGTTCTTGAAAAATTCCGTCTGTTAGTTCAAATTGACGACCTTCGCCGTCCCGGTTTTCCCTCAATCCATTTGATCCTTGATCAGTGAGGTCACATGCTCAAAGTCTTGCACGCGCTGCTAGTGTCACTTGAGAGAGCAAGTATATATGGTAGACATCTCCGGGCCCTGGTTTCCTTCAATCGTGTCCCGCCTGCTACCAAATGAATGAAACATCATTGAATCAATAAATGAATTTGTTTATTTAATTGGCAATCCTTCTGCAACACCCATCCTGGGGTTTCCAAAAGAATAACAACAGCAACAACCGCATTATTTTTAGCCTTGGTCCCTTTCAAATCTCCTGAGAATGGGCGTGATTTACGCTCGTTGCAATACAATTGAATATTGCTGTTAAATTTAAGAATTTATAATATGTGATTTTCTTGTGGTCATGTATTGGGGGTGTCGAAAACTAGAATAGTGTTGAAGGTTTCACTCATTGACTAAGACTGAAAGACAGCAAATGTCAAGTAAATGGAGTTTTGTCGGTAGCAATGGTGAACACATACCTCTTAACACAGAGTGGTCCAGACTTGTGCAATCGTCACTGTGGCCGTAAAGTAGTGACGTAGTACGACAGCGACGCTAAATGTCTTACCTCAGTTCGGTACCATCCTCTTTATTTTGGTCCTTTCATTGAAAAGCTAGCTGAAATGTTCTTGTATTATGTATAAACGAACAGCCGAGTGAGTGATGGATTTAAGCGCATTTCATATTCTTAAAGTCACTGGGTTTGCAGCCTCTTTCAAAATTAGGTTCTTGGAAAATCACATTATTTTTCAACTCGATTTCTGATACGTCGGAACCTGCGATAAAAACGACACTTTAAGGTCTCATTTTCCTCTACTCTGAAATGGGTAGAAATCACTCAACCTTCAGTTAAATATACTAGCCCCCAATGCTGGTCTAGTACGGTCGGCCACAGCTTTGTGTCAGGAGAGTTCCCGGGCACCTAGCAGAGCGCGGTGGTTTTCCCCTGGTTTCTCGCACTTCTACACCTCCTCGCAGTCCTACAAGGAAAATGTTCTTCACTGTACGGTAATCCTGAGCAAATCCTTTCCTTTTGTTACGCTGCTGTTCTTGTGAACTGTCTTTTGTTCTTTGAGCACAACTATCGGCACCGATACTGTAGTACTGGAGTGTCTGTAAACGTGGAACAAACCAAGTATTGCTCTACCCGGTGTCAGTATAATGCGACATGCTGGAGTATCGTGTCCCGTGTCTTCGACATGACGTCCCTATATATATAATGCTTGCTACAAGACCACGTGACCGAAACAATGTTGACGGCGGCGTTGGACCCCAAACGAAGAAACAAACAGAACTGTGGCGTGCTAAACATTATACAGTGAGACACCCCTGAGGAAGACTTGTTTTAGGCGGGTTCACCTTTGCAGGTCATACCGGCAAGAAGACACTGCGTCATCGCGTTACTATGACGTCTTTCTCAGCGGTTATCCAGCCCCGTATGTGAATTTTGTAAGGGGGGGGGGTAAGGGGATCTTTCACAACTTCAAGATGCTCTATTTCCCAGTAATATTGGCGAATTGTGCCTGAGCAGGGAATAAAATGTAAAAAGGTTGTTTTTTTCCGTGTCTGCAGTTTGAGTCTAGAGTCAAAAAACCCTTTTGATGATGAGAGTAGCCTATTATCGGGCGCTGACAAAAAATATTAACTGTCATTTTTATTCGTGAAATTCTATTCCAGAGTCCACATCTCGTTTCCTCTCGTCTGACGTTTAAAGGTAAAAAACACTTCATCGGAAAGGAAAATGCGCATCGGGCAAATCTCTGCTAAAACCGATGACTCTAAGTCTGTTGTTTTTCCCATAGTAATCGGACAGTCGGAACACTGTAGCGAGCTTTGATCTTCGAAATTTTGACAAGGACGGGCAAAAAGCACACAGTTGTACAGAAAGTTGTCAAGATTTGTAAAGCTTTTCATGTGATGAAGACAAAATAGCCATCAACCTGTCACTTTAAGCAACTGAAGACAGATACTGAAACCAAACACAACCGAAAAAAGAGCAGAAAACGTGAACAGGTACAAAAAGGTTTTTACCTGAGGTTAAGGAAGAGGTTTTGTTTTAGCGCGAGAGGGAAAATGGGTGTAAAGGATGATGCAATTCATTCTTCTTAGAATTAGTTTTATTTAGTAAAGCGTGGCTGGATGGTTAGTGTGATAGAGTAGCGTGAGCCACTCATGAATGAATTAATGAAACTTTATTACGCACAAATGGCTAAATAGTGATGTATCACGAAAACAAAATAAACATACGTGTAGGATGGCAGTACAAGAATTTACACATGAGTAGCAAAATGGTTTAAGTTAATTTTGATAAATTTGCATGAAGGAGGAAATTAAATGACCATATACCAATTATAGCACAAGTTATCAAAGTGAAAGATAGCTCTGAGGCACTGCTCAATAAAAAGACTATAAAATTCTCTCTTGAATGGAAAAGCCTGTGTGAATTTGTATGCATTCGTTGTTGAATAATCTTCGTTTGAAGTGTGGAGTATTGTGCTGCCGACTGAGGACCTGATGGCGTCTTTGCTTTTAAGCTGCTGATAGACTGACCAGTCAGAAAGCTAGGCAATATCAGTGCAAAACCCTGCCTAGCCCATCACCGGCAGCCAGCCATACCTATTTCTGTAGTCACGTTCGACGGCTATCAGGTGTCTAGACAAATAATAAGTCCCTGTGTTAGGGGGCCATCCAGACCCTATCCAGTGAAGTCAGTTGTTGGTGATTAACTTGTGGATACAGTCTGGTGACACCGTCTCGGTGTCTCGCGCATTTGATTGGTAAAGCCAAGCGGATAAAAAAAGAAAGACATACATAAAGTATAAGTGTTTGATCTGACATTCATATACCACTTGTGAAAACCTTGAAAAGGTGTTTTAAATCGATGATCAGAATTTAAAAACATTTTTGGAACAATACTAATCATAGTACATGGAAATAGGACAAGAAAGAAACAATGTAAACAAACCGAATGAATTTAAAAATACATGCATACATAGTGAAATAAGTAAATAAACAAAACAAAAAAGAGCAGAAGAAACTACACAGTGGACTACTTTCTTCGTAATTATGGTGAACAATTGGAGGATTTACCTAAAGGCGTAAACAAGATTCGTGAGAATTTGGATTTTGGTACTAAGAACGCATATTTGAAGCCTAGCTGTGGCGGCACCTCTACATGGTTTTGGTGTAGAGCGGCGATGTGTGTCCAAGGCATCTAAATGCTCCCAGGATAGGCCCTTGATTAAACAGTCGGAGTTGTCAAGCTAACATACGTATGTTTCTTCCTGCCATGGTGGGCATTTAGTCCGATGATCTCGACCAACCAATCAATGCGCCCATCCTCCCATCCTGCCATTGTCGGTTTTAAAAAATCCAGTTGATCTGTAAACAGAAAGAATCACAAGATGTTAGATCGAATGGAAGCTAGTAGTTGTTAGTAATCTGTCAGCTACTGGACGTTGTCTTTCGTGCTGCAAACCAATAATGTAAAAATATTCTAGCATATTCTGAAATACATCTAAATTTAATGGTCGACATTCAGTAAAATGATGGAACAGCAGACCACAAATACAGATAACCATGGAGATAAGAAAGACTGCTAGGAAAGATACAAGAAATTTATTTCTCTCTTTTATTTTTGTCGCCTTTAGAAAACTAGTGACATCTCGAGTCAGCGAGATTTGCAAACAAAAAAAACCCAACGGTATTGCTCAAATCAGCTAACTTAGCTGACAATCTCCGTTAAAATTCATATTTTTGAACGGAAAATTAAGACAAGGAAAAAATTCCCATAACTATATTCCTATAGTCTACGTTTTTTCACGAGGCTTTCTTTGTCCTCAGGTCAAAATCTTATTTGAATTATAGTTAATACGGCGTTTTTGGCGGTAAAAGAAAAGGCTTGATTTCGACATTCATCCGAATGGGTGTGTCCTCAGATTGATACCAAAATGATTGACTTGTCGCATTCTACCTAATCCCAAATGTTGTGACCACTTTCAAGCCGATAATGGCTTCTTATCCCGATAAAAGCTCTCTTACATCAGCCGGAGAGTATTTTCTCTTTGATCAAGGCCAATGATGATCCATCCTGTGTACTACGCAGTTCGTGTGATTCTCAAAAGATGTTATTTGTGAGTGGCGTTCTCTTAACATCAGATAATTGTGACAATTAAACCTAATTACATCAAAAATAAGCTTTATATAATCTCGATAATCAGTGTGGTAATGGTTGGCTGCCAGAAGTGCTGCACAAACCGTGTATGTTTTGATTTATTTCCTTTCTTCATTTTATTAAATGTTTAGTATCGTACAAAAGAATTGACCTTTTACATGAAGGCGGTCAGGTTTATGTAACATTAGTGCCCGGAGTAAACTAGCACCCTACGTCAGGTATACCAGACCACCCCCACTACCCCGACTGAAAGCCGCAGCCAATGATGCACGAGCGGGATTCGAACTCGTGACTTTAGTGGTCCTTAATAGCCTATCCTCGAAGGACGGAGACTGCCATCAAGCTGTAGCCGTCTGTCAGGGTTGCGGGATGCTGTCGTAACTCACGAATCTATGTTACGCCGACATACCCTTGTGTCTGAGTTGGTTGACTAACTGAATGGGTGAACGGGTGATTATGGCTTAACGCCACACTGGTAATACTTGTACTTCAGCCACAACGTCGTGAGAACGTGGTTAATTTGATCCTGAAGTTGAGGGTAACCTAACTTACAGGAAAAATTGAGTGTGGTTAGCACCCCTGTGATTAACGTAGGACTCGCTGTGGCATAAGATCTGGCTCGTAGTGTCTATCAGCTTCGTCAGGTGTAGTGAAGTGGGATGTGCTTTCTACATATATGTAGGCAGGACGGGATAATATGGCTGGCTTGTTCGAAATAAGCTCACCTCTTATAAGTGCAAAACAGGCAAGAACTGACAAGGGCTAAGTCATTGCCAGACAAACGCTAGAAGAAAAATATGCAACCAAAAACAAGAAGAAACAAAAGAAACAGGCCCACGAAGTTGTTAAGGCCGTCCTAGAAACGGTTACTCAAACTAACTCTGCTTATAAAAGTTATGTAAAGAGCCGGTAAATTTACAGAGAGGACATTATTATACATGTAGTTGCGTCGTAGAGTCCGAATAATGAGTCTTGAATCCGTAATTTCGATTGAAACTGTTCGAACACAGCTGAACATTTTTTTTCTTTTTGTTCTGCTATTTCTCTTTTATTCTGCTATCCTTTTGTCTCACTTTCAGGAGTCCAGCCACTCGGAAATCTGACACAGAGTGTTCCAGTGGGTTGAAGTATTCTCCATCCAGTTTATCGTCGTTAGCACTCCTGATATCTCTCTTATGGCCATTCATCCTCTTACGTACCGCTTGACATGTTTCTGCGAAGATTAAGCGAGGAATCAGCATGGTTTCCGATATGATCATGGGAAGCTCGTCTAAAGCGTTGATGTCCTGTTTTTGGATCTAGTTGACGTGTTGCAATATTGTAATAGGAGGATATCCTGCAGGTTACAGTACACCACCAGCACCTCGGGCTGGTTCGGCTGCAGCTTTAAATCATAGATTTCTCTGGTATGTGGGGAAAGGCAGTGGTTTCCTGTGGCTTTGATCTCTTCGATTTCCTTTATCCATAAATCCTGTCGATACTATAGAAGAAATATAGACATCTTAAGCACGGCGTTAGATTTGTTATTCTTTTGTTAGCGTATTTAACTATGTGTTTATTCCTTTACGTATTTATATACTTATTTGTTTGCTTATTCACTCGTTCCTTTATTCATTTATTTATTTTACTAGTTTACAGGCTATCGGTTGTAGGGATATTGACCCTTAGGGAGAATAACCCAGAAATCAATGCCGTCACAAAATCAAATCTTATTTCTAAGTCTCGTGATGCAAAACCTCATGCTATCTCGCGTTACCTTGGGTTAACGGAACCCAAAAGCTCATACATTGCCCCATTGGGCTCTCAACACCGATAAACATAACCTTCATAACAGCAATAATGACTCGTACACCACTCGTGTAATATCAATCTACTAAACTGGAGACCCTAATTGAGGCAAAGGTACGACTGGTCAGTTATGAAAAGTATATTTCCCTTTATTGCGAGAAATCTGTTTTCCCTTAGCCAGTGAATAGTCCCAAAAGAGGATAAAACAACAGAAAAAGATTTTCCCCAAATTAAATGCAGTAAATTATTTGTCTTTGATGTTTACATTACTAACGAAGCGTGCTTATCTTGGAGAGCATTCTTTTTCTAGCGAAGAAAAAAATCAGAATTCTCATCATTTGTCTATTTATTGATACATCTGTTAATATGATATGCATTTGGTGCAACTAACACAGATTCGTAATGTATATTCAGTAGTGAATGGTCCACACTGACAGACAGGATGTGGAGCATTTCAAGGATCGTAAAGATACGTACGCTTGTTCAATTCTTGAATAAGGCGTACAAAGAAATAATTAAGAAAATAGAAAAAAGTAAATAAATGAATTAATAAATAAATACTGAAAGCACTTATACATACACTTGAAGACAGTTTCTTAATTAGACAGAATCATTCTTGCATAACGAATTAGACTAAGGCAGAATAAGTCATCTGGCTTGTGAATGGAATATATGTTCATATGAAAATTCCCTGGCCACGAGATTGCAAAGTGGTCTTAGGCTTAAATGAGACTCACACTTAAATTAGAGTAGTAACCCTCATCTTAATTTTCGTCTTAATTTAAAAGTTTTCAATTTTACCGTTAAAGCCCAATGGAATTAGAGGAAGAGAAGACACAGAACTGATCCATATTTCTCATGAAAGGTTGTGATACGCGTGTAGTCTTTAAGAGTTTTTCTTTTTTCAAGTTTACTTTAAGGAGGAAAGAATATTTGAAAACAATGTTTGATTGTTATGTGTTTAAGAAAAAATTATTCTGCCGTGAATATTGAAAATCAGATTTCGCCATGATGGATCGTCGACACATTTACGCTAAAATATGCTCAAATGACGATGTTATGTCTGACTGCACATGAAAGCCTTATACCAGACTTATACACACAAGTTCACGGTTTCGCTGATGTGATGTAAATAAATTCATATTGTGCTGTTTCAACAGACTGCGGTTTGGTCAAGTCGGCAGTCGGGTTGCCTTGCAGTCAATCCCTTCGTTAAAACACAGGATCTCAGAAATATGTCATCGACTGCTCGAAAGACAGAGGGACAGACAGATGGACACATAGACAGAGATACTAAAGCCAAATATCCCACTGTACGGTTTCAAATGATGATGATGATTATTATTATTATTATTATTTAACAGCTTCCGAACAACTTCGTAGGAAATATCCCTTACACTGTGCACTATGGTGTTATACCATTAGATTCTTATACGACAAATTCCTTGGAAATCGAAGGAAATCGCATATCCTGAAGGCAACGTAATATGTGTGTAGATAGTGTGGTCTAATATAGCATGCTTACGAAATGAACCCTGTAAGATTCTATGGTGTCAGAACTTTTCGTAAAATTCAGTCATTTCACTGCATTTACTTCACCTCTGAACCTTTTTCCTTACTGTTTCTTTGCTTCTTTTAGGCGTGGGCACAATTTAACTGCATTTAATTCAGTTTTCAGTCCTTTTCCCACTGTAGCTCGTTTTGTTAGGGTGTTCCAGTCCAAATAAATATACTAGGTCGTGTTCCTTGCGTCTGATATAGCTCTCGTTAGATGCCTCCGACGGGTGAGCATTGAAATGAGGCCATGGAAAACTCTCCAAGTCTTACTTCTCAAAAAAACGCCACGACACGAACATTTGGAGGCATTTGGTAGAAATGATATTTCCGGCATCAGCCTTTCAGTAAACACGCCACTGAGCAATGTTGAAGGCACAAGTGGTAAAGCACTTCGCAAGCCAAGTCTGATGCCATAAGTATCCTCGACTTAAATAGCTTTTGGTGTAATGTAACGACGTAGGTGAGGAAAAAATTCCATAATTGCGGGTTCACAGGGAGTTCGGCGGAGTATACTTTGCACGCCTTAGCGAAACTGTCCATTGTCCGAGTCAGAGCGGATCAATTGTATTATGCAAGACAGCTAGGTAACGGGGTACAGTCGACCGTTAAGTCAGCCTCGGGGGACAGATCGATAATAAGTCGTAACGTAACATTATTTATAACAGAAGGCCTCATAACTTACCGGTCTCATGCCCTTCGCTGAGAGTCTTGTCCGATGGGCCGTAGGCCATAATGTATTTATCTTTTTATTTCATTGGGGTTTTACGCCCTACTCAAGAATATTTCACTTATACGACGGCGTCCAGCATTATGGTGGGAGGAAACAGGGCCGAACCCGGGGGAAACCCACAACCCTCCGCAGGTTACGGGCGGACCTTCCCACGTACGTTTGGAGAGGAAGCCAGCATGAGCTTTGATGGGAGGCTGCTAGGTCATTGCGCTGCGCTAGCGCACTAACCGACTGAGCGGCCTTAATGTAGGTATGAGGAAAGTTACTTTTGAACAGTTTAATAGTTTATAGTTAAGGTTATTCCAGGATGGATGACTATTCAGAAGACATAAATAATAACTGATACATTACAGTGGTAAGTACAGGTTTTCAATTTTTGGCGTTTTTTGAGTCTCATAATTTCGATTAAAAATAAAACAGCATTATATCCAGCATTAGGCTTAATATGTAATTTGCGAAGTAGGACACAGATTGTGTAAAAATTAATTTTAAATTACACAACCTTAGATTAGACACTTAATTTTGGTATTTCAACCTTTCGCCCCATTAAGACCCCTAAGAAGGCAACAGTTGCCTTCACGTGACATTCCAGTAAGATATAAGACATTAAAAACATGTGTCAGTTGGGTAAAACATGTATATCCAAAACACGTATTTATTTGGCATTAAAACCCTTTGAACTGAGGGGGTGGGGTTAAATTGTTTAATCGTAGATAATTTTCTATAAAGCACAAACATGTGTATATATATTGATGAATCAACACAAATCAACACAAAATCAACAACTGTTCACTTCCAAGATGACGATCAATGCATTACAAGTGAAGGTAACCGGGGTGCCTGCATTGAGGCTTGGCACATTACTGACGAACTTTTCTATTATTATATTGGTGGATCTTCATACAAGAACCCACGAGAGAGCGCCCTGAACCGCTTTTTGTCATAAAGTCCTCTCGGCAATTTTCCGTACAAGAATGGCCCTGAATCCCAATCTCGTGTAATCTCGCGATTGAGCGGCAAGCACCATATTAGCCATACGGATTTTTGGGTTTTGAATACCCTTGGGTAAACAGTTTGGTTAAATTTATCTTTCTGAGATATGCATGTACCGGATAATAGGACTTTCATTGAAATAATGGATGTTTTGAAAGAAAAAAATTATGATCAAAAGGGCACTTAGTTCTTTTAATAGGCGATACATTTGAAGACATATCAAGTAACGCTTAGAAAGATTCGAACCAACCCTTACGGGATTATATGTGTGGAAGTCCAACTCAGAAGTCTCGGTATTATGCAATGACGCAGGCTTTACCTTAATGTGACGGCAAATTAGCATACTCACCTAATTAGGCGGATTAGTGTCGGAATGTAGGCATGCAGGTAACGGAATGTTTGCAGGAGGGCTTTAGATATCGACGGCAACCCTTATGTCATATGTTGGCTGCCTTGTCCCTAGAATACTTTAGGGAGAAATTAACAAAGATGACGATTTGGCTTAATATGTAATTACGGACTTTTAGGAATGGATTACGATTATTTTCAAGCACTTCAACGAGCCCAAAGTCCAGACCATGGGAAACAGTAATGGAAAATGTGTCCGACTGGTAAATGGTTCACTCCCAATTGTCTGCCGGAAGAGACTATGGCAGACTCGCGTCCTAATTCAAGCTTAGATTAAAAGTTATTAAAGAGATTTGAATTTTCAAACATCTTCTGATTGCGACATCTTAACGAAGTTTTTAAGTTCGTTCATAAAAGTAGTATACTATGTGACTTACAGGCCTCATTCGTATCTTTTAACCTGGAAGGTACCGGAGGTACCTAGAGGCACCGTGGTCAAATGACGTCATATGTTTTGGTAAGGTAGGGTGTGTTTTTTTCCTATCAGGTGGTGTGAGCGTGATCAGGTGCATGAGGGGGTTACCTTTATGACGTCATAGATTTTGGTAAGGTGGAAGGTGTTATTTGTTTTTTTTTTCTGTCATGCGGTGTGCACGTGATGATAACATTAAAACGTATAAAAAGTGGGGGTGGTTGTCATTTTTCACTGTGTTTGGCAGTGTATAAGCACGTAGGCGTGGATGACTGGAGGAGGTTGTTAAATGATGGGATTTACCTGTGATTTGTATTCGCGTATTTTTAAGCCCGTAAAACGCTAAATCGTCACAAGCGGGAAGTTCATGGATCGGGAAAGTGTACGTATAGTTGTAAGGATTGTGCTAAGCAGTTTACCCGTATGTCAAACCTGAAACGGCATTATCATCGAACTGGACATGAAAGGAAAGTGATATGGAAGGAGAAAGACTGGTGAGTGCACATATATATATATATATATATACATATTTTATACTGTTGTGAGTATACATTTTCAGAGCATAGTGTGTCGTATATATATATATATATATATATATGATAAGTTAAGGGGAAGTGAATGTTAGGGGCTAATCTTTGATTATGTGACATCACGGACAGACATATAAATAACAAAGAAACACAATACATAACATAGAGTACATGAAAAAACAAACAAGCTTTTATATGTAGGGGTTTTCAGGGGGTAGTCGGAGGGTAGTCGGAGATGCAGGAGGTTTCCAATGACTTGGTGAGGCTAAGGGACATGTTCAGGTTAAAAGCCAGACAAGAAAGATACGGCATTTACATTCCAGCAAGGTCTGCCGCCTTGTACGAGAAGTGCTTGGTAAACTGTTTGAAGAACAAGTCTTTGCCACGATTTGTGAAGAATAAGCGATCCCTCAGCCACCCAGCTGCCACAGATACGCCTCGTTATGAAACTTAATTGTTGTTGTTGTCGTTGTTGGGTGGTTCCCCCACGTCTGTATTCCACCTGCGCACGTGAAAGTCTCACACGATTCCATTCCATGATGTACTCCAGTTCGTTCACCTCTGAAGCGTGTCAGTGGAGGAGTCTTGTAAACTCTGGTCCTGATCCCACCATAACTTCTCGCTCCAAGGCTTCCATGTATATTAAATAGGCTGTTTCATACTCCTAATAATATTCCAGTCGTTTCTTCAGGAGGAAACGCCATAACGGGAGTCCATCCGTTTCAGGGTCCCCTGTACGTACCACGATGGTGGGGCAGTCTCGTAATCGAATAATCATCTCCGTGAGTGAATCCATAATCTTACTCTCTCTGGGTTTTTGTCGTGAAATCAGCTCCCGCAGAAATGCAGTAGAGTGCGTCTGTCACCAATGCTCACAGGCTATATAATAGCAGCGCGGATCTAAACGAGAGCAGTGGTTTTGGAATTATCTGAGCGGTGATCGGTGAAGAAAAAAAAATACGCGCTCGGGTGTACTCCGGGAGTTGTTTTTATAAATAAATATACCGGCGCTTGTAAACTCCGGCAGCAGTAGCATACCAAAAAAGCGCGACGGTCAGAGAGAGCAATTTCACCATTTCTCATTGGTTTATAGCCGTCACGTGGGCTTTCTGCATTTACAAGCATTGCGTTTTTACCGTGTCTCTTTTTTGGATGGAAATATAAGAATATACCGTTAAATATCAAGTTTTATTTAGATATAATCTTAAAATTTAAAAAATAGAAGTTCTTAATATACATGATTCGTCAGCGTGGGTATAAAATATGAAAGAGGTAAAGAGATAAGTCGTGTTTTACACCCCTAGAGAAGCAAAACACCAGATGTATGCTTATCGGTACGAGCTGGAGGTAGGGGAAATTCCACTCTTCTGATTGGTCGATAGTGGGCGATGTCTGAGCAGTGCTAGGAAATTTTCAATCCTTGTGTTTCACTATAGCATAGCGGTTGGTTTATAGTATGTTTAAAAACCATGTTTCGCTCTCGCGGGGTCATACAATACACAGGACTATGCGTGCATATAGAGAGATATCAATAGCTTACATGTATGTACAGAAATATAAAAAAACAAATGCAGTGTGAAAATATCAGCATTTAGTTTTGACATATAAATTTAATAATTAGAAAGGATATATACACGGTCGTAATACACATAATGTGTTTTTTCTAGCATAGATGTAAATGCGAGCGTTATATGCGGATGAAAATCTGGTATAATTGGCTGTATGCGCATGTATCTACATCCCTGTCAAAAAGATCAAACGGGGTTGAATGTGAATGATTAATTTTGGTTTTGTTTTACATAAATCGAGCAAAATCAAAGACATTAAATTAAACATACATAACCCATATATACATATATATATAACTTTCGGGAAAATTGGTTAGCTCTTACAAGGGCTGTTGGAGACGGTGGGGTAGCTTAGATTAGCTTAGCTTAGCTCAGCTTTCATGCGGAACCGTAGCTTGGGTCTGGTGGCTA
Organism: Acanthopleura granulata; assembly: GCA_016165875.1. Taxonomy (NCBI): domain Eukaryota; kingdom Metazoa; phylum Mollusca; class Polyplacophora; order Chitonida; family Chitonidae; genus Acanthopleura; species Acanthopleura granulata. The sequence continues at coordinate 28,450,588 of JABBOT010000005.1, read as the reverse complement.
TGCTCCCGTAACGTACGTCTGGGTTTATGTAACTTTTTCCGTGCGTATTCCAATGCGGAGCGAGCCTCCTGCACCTCTATCATTTGCTTCTCTCCGAAGAGCCCGCCGTCGCCTGTTAAGGCTTGCTTGAGGATTTCATCCAGTTCTTTGTACCGGGCTTCCAGTATTTCCATCCATTTCCGCAGTGTGAAATGGAATGGTGATTCACCTTGTCTTCTCCCCTTGCTCCTTTGCATAATCGCTCCGATAAAATTCTGCATAATGAGTGCATGTAACTGAGTTTCCCTTTTATATGAATTGGGCGGCTGGTAAAGTTTGACAGCAATCCAAACACTGCGGACCGAATAGAGAGCAAAATCCCATGCATCTGATTGGATGATAGGGACTATACCGTACCAGCAGCTGCTTTTCAGTCCCTGTGTTTTACTAACATAGCGATATCGCCTATGTGAACTGGGTATTTTAAATACCCACATGCATATATATTCCGGCACACATATAAAATTTAATAATACAGACATAATACAATCTGTTTATACATAATAGAGTATAATTACGATGTACATAACACAAAACATATATTAATTATTTTACACATATAAAAGACAAATCAGTAACTGTGAAAATAATGTAGTGCTTTTCTATTAGAAAGACTCTTTCGACAGAATAGGGCGACCTTTATTTTATAAGGTCTATGTTCAGGTAGGGGTTGGTTGGTTGGTTGGTTGGTCCGTTTGTTTTCGTTTGGTTGTCAAAAATCACTAGGTATGGGTCACACGATCGTAGAAATCTCCAGGTGATTCATAGCTATTTCTCAGTTTCCGATGTCGGAATTTTCGCCACACAACTAGTTGTAAATTATTTCCCCAAGTCTTCTTCTTCCTCCGAGCTCGGCGTTTGTATGTATTGTATTTCCTGGATAAATTTCGTTTCTTCTTGAGAGGCATGAGGTCCGTTCTCACCTGTGTTCTAGGTTAAACTGATAAGGTATACACTTTGTGTGTTATATTTATCTTATATCATATATATGTATATATTATTATATGTATTATATATATTATATATGTTATATTTACATACGTCAAGCTATTAAATAGTAGGACTATGCCAGTACGAGTTGCTTCCCTTGAAACGTAAGATTTGGTATATTTTATGATTTTCTTCTTTTTTTTTTGTTATACAGGAGCAGCCCATTTCACACACTAGAGGTCGTGTAACCGCTTCAGCATCAAAGCGCCGGGGTCAGCCTGCTGCTAGATCCGAGAGCTCCTCATCACTCTCACTTGTCAATCAACCGCCCTCACCTGAGGCTGTGTTTAGTCGGCTGGGGCCAGATAGCGACGTAGATGATCAGGGTGAATTTCATACCGCCTCTGTCGGTAATGTAAAGGGTCAGGTTAACATCAATAACGGCCCTAATTCATTTCGCTCGGACCCCATCACACCTTCATATGATGAGGTACCTACAGACCCAGCATTACGTCATATATATCAACACCACTGGGGCGCTATCCGCCAGCAAATTCATCGCCATCGGCCTTTGCAGGATGAGTATAATTTCCGACTTAAGGGACTCTATCCTTTAGCTACACACCTGGAACAGGTGTTTCTCGACCAGCCTTTAGCTTTCCGTATCAACCTAGCTTCATTTTACGTCACCGAGATGCGGACCAATTGCATTATTTCTATCCGAGTACAAATACAAGAATACTCTCAGAATGTCGGTATGTTCACACCTATGGAGATATACAAACACTGACTGCTGATTTGTCAGCTATCAAACCGATCGAATCCGCCCGGCAACAGCGCCCAAATACCAAATGGTTGGTAGACAGTGTGACAAATGTTGCGTTTTTTGTGCATAAACCACATGTCACACCCATCGGTGCACCAGTAGATTAACCTGCGCACGTGCGGAATAATAGAGTCTTGTACAGCATGGTGAGTGGAGGACATGGTGCTTACGATAATCATTTGCGTTTCTTCCGTTGCTTAGCCTTTCACCTAGACAACGCTAACCCCAAACACTGTAGTGTTAAAGCTAAGGGTTATTTAAAAATTTACTTGAAAGCTAAAGGTATGGAAGCCAGGTATTTCCGAGGTGTCCCACTCAGCGAACTGCCTTTTCTGGAGGATTTATTTAACGTAAACATATTTGTGTATGAACTGGTAGTACTGATAAAGATGTGTGCGCTGAGATTCTTTATCGGTCTACCAAGCGATACGCTACTACTTTGACTCTTAATTTACACGAGAAGCATTTTAGCGTGGTGAAAGATATGAATTTATACACTCGTTCTTATCTGTGCGGGGTTTGTCATAAAGCATTTCCCAAGGCCTGCAAATTAAAACGCCATGCGCGGACTTGTGCTGGAGTTATCAAACGAGTGTATCCAGGCGATGTGTTTAAAAACAAACCCACTGTTTTCGAGGAGTTAGCTGACGAAGGAATTATTGATGTCACTGAAGAGGACAGGTATTTCCGATATAGAGCTTGTTTTGATTTTGAGGCATATCTCCAAAAATTAGATCCTTTTGCGGCTAACAGGGGTGAAAACATAGAATGGACTACCTTCCATATTCCCATGAGCGTGTCTGTTAACAGTAACGTTCCTGGATATGACAAACCGATGTGTTTTGTATCAACGGGTGATACTCACGCTTTAATTGAAACTATGATGGCGTATCTCACTGAGATCAGTGAAGCTAGTTTTAAGCTGTTGTGTCAACATTATCATCACGTGTTAGACAGCTTGGGTGAGTATATAGGTATAGCCACACTATGTGTCTTTACCAGCGAAACGAAAAAGAAATCTTACACAGAAAAACTTAAGGAGCGATTTAACATACCTGGCCGAACTCCCTGTTTTGGGTTTTAATTCTGGGAAATATGATTTTAATTTAATAAAACGACAGGTGTATTCGTATTTAGTGAAAACGGATGAGTTAAAATACGTTGTCAAGCGGAATAATGATCACATGAGCGTGTCTACAGGTCAGCTGAGATTTTTAGACGTACGAAATTATTTAGCCCCGATTTATAGTTATGATAAATGGGTCAAAGCTTATTAATGTCAAGTGACCAAAGGACAGTTTTGTTACGAATACGTGGAGAGTTTAGCACGTTTAGATGACAACTCTGCCGCCTCGTGAAGTTTTCCATAACAATTTAAAAGGGACTTTTTGCTCTGAACAAGATTACCGTGCTTTGGAGAATGTGTGGCAATCACATGGAATGAGGACCATTCGTGATTTTCTGATTTGGTACAATAATCTCGACGTCATTCCATTTCTTGAACCTTTGGGAAGGATGTCAGCGTTTTATCAAACCATGCGTGTAGATATATTTAAAGACTGCATTAGTGTTCCTGGGGTCACGTTACGTTACTTGCTTCAAAATCTCCCAACTTACTTTTCTTTAACAGGAGAAGCGGATAAAGGATTTTATCAATGTCTGAGATCGAATATTGTCGGGGGACCAAGTATTGTTTGTCATCGCTATCATGAGAGGGGAGTGACTTGTATAAGGGGATGGAAATTATGCCACTGTACTGTCGGCTTTGACGCTAATGCTTTTTACCTAGCTTGCTTGGCATCACCTATGCCGGCTGTTCATTACATCCGCTGGCTACCCATAGAAGAAGAGAGACAAGACACTATAAATTTTTATCCGAAGGAGTCCAAAAAACCTCGACTGGCTGAACAGTGGCTGGACTGTTAAGCGGCTCAGCTGAGCGGCCCTATTCGTCATCGGCTGAACGATGTGGAACGGAGAATTGGCGATCGTCGGCTCCCTGTTGACGGCTTTGCTGTGGTGAATGGTCGACGCATTATTTTCCAGGTAATTTAGTATGTCATGTATATGTAATATGTATAAAATAATTGTGTATGTATGAAAAAAAGATTGGGTAAATGTAGCGTTATAATTTATAACATGTGGAATATATATATATATATATATAAAACAATGTCCATGGTTTATACTTATATATATGTATGCTTGTATCATTGCAGTTCCAGGGATGTTACTGGCATTTCCATTGGTGTCATCTCAACTATACTTCAACAGGTGAGCTCCGCCATAACACTAGGCGTGGTCTTTCACCGGAAGAACTTCAGAACGAGACGAATGAGCACGGAGCATATTTCGAGCATCTCAGCTTCCAGGTTGTGGAAACATGGGAATGTTTTTTTCTTCAGCAAAAGCAGACTGACCCTGCCCATCAGTCATTTCTCCGACATTACTATACTCCCCCACCAGCTCATCTTACTGAAGATCAATTATTAAAATCAGTTATGGACCAGCAACTGTATGGGTGTGTGGAATGTGACATTCATGTCCCCCAAGAAATATTATCAACTTTCGCTGAATGTCCGGCGATGTTTAAAAACGCAAATGCCACTGTAGAAGATATCGGTCCGAGTATGAAAGAATATGCCAACGTCAATAATAATATGAGCCAGCCCCGCCGTACATTATTCGGAAGTATGTGTCGGACGAACATTCTCTTGGGCAGCCCTCTGCAAAGATGGTATTTGGCTCATGGACTGGTTGTAATTCGGTGTATCAAGCTGTTCAATACACACCTGAAACCTGTTTTGGCATCTTTCCTGGTCACGTGACTCAAGCAGGACGTCGAGGGGATGTAGATCCTAGCAAGGTGTTAATAGGTGAAACGATGAAGCTATTAGGAAATTCGGGATATAGAAAGACAATTACTAATCAAGATGGTCATGTGAATGTGAAAGTGTGCACGCTAGAGAAAGCTCGGAAATTAGTCAATTCAGATGCATGTATTAACGTGGAGGAAATTGGTGATGATACCTATGAGGTCACGTGCTCTAAGTAACGGATCTCATATAATTTACCCTTACAGATAAGTGTATGGTATATCAGTATGCCAAACTCCACATGCTGGAATTCTATTACGATTTCCTGGGAAAATATTTTCATTCCAGTGATTATCAACTCGTGGAGACAGATACAGATTCAGCATACATTGCATGATCGGACCCTAATTGGGAATCCTTGGTTAAACCCGATCTGCGAGAAGCTTACGAGGCTGAACGTGACCGCTGGTTACCTCGTCGGGATTATTATCAGCATTACAAACGTACGCCTGCTCTGTTTAAAGTAGAATGGAGTGGAGATGGTATTATCGCTTTATGTTCGAAAACGTATTACTGCTACGCTGGGGACAGTGGGGATGGTGATAAATTTTCCTGCAAAGCAGTAAACCGTCACAGTGCTCAAAAGGATTTGTATCTCTCGGTGCTCCAGGAAGGACGAAGTGCAGCGGGAGTCAATCGTGGCATGCGTGTACATGGACATCAAATGTGTTCCTATACACAGCATAAGGACGCTTTCACGTATTTTTATGCTAAACGTAAGATTTTGCCTGATGGGGTAAGCACGACTTACCTGGATATTTTGATACATATGGAAATATATTTTAAGATTCTGAATATTTTGTAAATAAAACAAAGAAAACATGTTATTTTGGTGAGATCTCAATTTTTATTAATCATTTGGTTCAATAAACAAGAACAAACAACTGGAATTAAACATGTCATTTCTTTTTAACAACACTCGCCAATGTATATATGCATTGTTCTAATCAGCAAAAATACAGCCTCTGTGCAACACTATACTAACATATTCCTTGTTATAAGCATCTGTTTGTACAACAACAATAAACATGGAAGAATAGATAAAAAAATGTCTGATTAACTGGTGATTTAATTCAGTTATGATTTATTACAATCTTCGTAACAATGGACATCTATGTTTTGTAATCACCAAAGAAAGGTGGGTGGATACCGAACATTCTTTCGGCCCAGTCATAAACCAATAGATCATTGGTATAATCTTAGGTGGAGAATTAAATGTTTGCGTAATACAGTTCATTGTTCGTCCTCTCGCTCCAGGGAGCGCAAAATACAAACAATACTGACCGCACACATCGGTATTTAAGCATTGTATAGGAGGGTGATTCGATTGCCAATGGTTCGTACTCCGATTTAGCCATGTCTCTACCGCCTTACGCCAGGGTGGAAGCGCATAAGAGTCAAAATAATATCCAGACAAGTGATGTGTGGTTTCCTCATAATCTATATATAATGCATTCCAATGTATACCAGGTTTCGTACTGGGATCGGTGTTTAATATATATATAGCAGGTAGATGTGGCATTCGTGCAGGTAAATGATTCCAAGGGAGCACACCTTTCACCAAGTCACGTGTATAAGGATCCGCTTGAAGACATTGTAATAATTGTTGGCTGTTCATGACGTCATCTGTTAGAATTATGAGGACCTGGTCGAGGGTGGAAGTTCAAATCCTGGAGTGGTCAATGTCGATTTTGTTTAATTGGTGAAATCACACAAGACTGTACGAATCATCAATCTCAATGATATTTTGGAATTCGGCGTAGCAAATGATAGTAGTAGATTGAAGTAGAGGTTGGGAAAATCGCATTTCCAAGCGGAGATCACCCTTCTGACTGACGTTCAACTGTTGGTCATCGTGCTGGGGAGCGGTCAAATCAAAAGCGAACAGAGTGTACCCTGCTCCGAAATCGGTATATTTGATATCATTTCCGGCATGTAACCCAACTTTACCCGTGGCAGCGAATAAGTTCATATAAGAACGGATGTAATTATGAGCTGGAAAATTTGGGGTGAGTGGCTTGGCTGGTATCTGACGCCGGTTCACGTGTAAGACGACGTAGTTTATGTTAAGAGGGTTGAATGCGAAGGGATTTTCATCATATCGTCCGTTAAATGTCGTGTTTTGTATACACCCTATGACGAGACGCTGGGGAAGAGTGCCTAAAAATAGGTTTTGCTCATTCACTGTGGTATGTCCTACACCTACGTTGAAATACTTGGTCAATACACGTCGAATCGGGTACTTGGCTGGGGCTTTCTCCAAGGCTTTCAAATGGCCTAGCAGAACACCTGGGGTGACTGTGATTTTCCGTATAAACATTGTCACTTCCTCAAGGACTGTCTTGTAATCAGCCTCCTGTGCATCGTCTCCTTGTCCATGTCGGAGAGTTGATATAATTGCAAAGCTGTTTCCGCTCCTGGTCAAACGGACTCGAACCGTGACATTGTTTAACAAATAGCGATCTTGTTGAAACAAGTCACAATGTAATCTCCCCATCATATTAATCGATCGACTTCCAGCAGCCAAAACCCTTCGTCTGTGAAATCCGTCGTTTTGAATAGTTTTAGTCTCCATTTGTCGAGAAGTATCCTTATACCATCCACTTCCTTTCAACCAAGTTCTTTCAGCTTCTTGCCCGTAGCTAAGTAAGGTTTCTATGTACGCACGGTACGGGTAGGCCTACATATTCGTTGGCGGAGTACTCAATTTATCTTTGATAGCGATGTCTACTTTCTGCCACAGGGAATGTAGCCACAAATTAACAGGTGCCGCGGCAGCATTCTCTGGCAAATCATCCCCGTTACCTTTCACTATTTTGGCTTTCACGTACAAATAAGAGTTTGCCAAGTCCAAGTATTTGTCTCGATCTCCGTTGCTAATAAAAAATTCTACAGGTCCACCGTCCACAATGCTGGCAGTAGGGTTGTAGGTATCCCATCGCCCTTCGTGTACACTTTTGAATCGGCGGTAAAGTCTACAAATCAAATTCACTGTTCCCTGATGGGGCAGAATTTGGGTGCTGTAAAACCATGGTAGGATGGATATGGGTGTTATGCGAAAATATCTCTGGGGAGTCTCGCTGATCGCTTGCGGCCCGTGTGTGCTCCAACACGGCTTCTACGCTGAGTGATGAGGTGACGTGCAGCAGGGCTTTTTATACGGCGCCGGTGAACTGGTTTACCAGGTAGGCGTCGCCCTGCCCCAGGTGTAAATACACCGAGAATACGAGGGACTTCCCTCGCCAGCGCACGTTTAGCACTCGACGTTTACCTGCAGCCTTACTACGTTGTTTCAGGGCTTCCTTCGGTGACTTGCCGCGAAACAGCGTATCACCAGCAACCCCCAGAGCCGTCCCTAGCACCGTTTTTCCTATCAATGGGCACCAGAGGCCCTTTGATAAGAGCACCTAGAACATTCCCTAATCCATGACCTCGTTGTATCGGAGCCCCATGCAAGACAGGGAAATTACCGCCCCCAACCTGGTTGCAGTAGTACGTGGTGTAAGGTTGATGCGTATCTGGCACCCTGTATGAGCAAGTGGAAGATCACAGGTTCGAATCCTCGTGCGGTCAGAGTCAAGTTTTTTGAATTTTTTTTTGGGGGGGGGGATTTTTTTGTCACTTGTTAGAGAAGAGATAGACTCCGCCTCTCTCGAAAATGAAGTGTTACCAACACTTTCCCTTCATAAATGGGACGGGATTACCTCTGTCATCCCTAATATCTATTTCAATGGTCGAAAAACTCTTCTTGAGTACAGGAACATACTTAATACGTGAAAAGGACTTGCTAACATGATCTCCAGACGTCCCACGAACAGCTACTGTGCGGAGTAGTGGGGCTAATACATCCCCTACTACACGAGGTAAAGGGTGGGGACCGTCCGTGTCGCCTGAGTCGAATCAAAGTGGATCTTTTCTTTCTCTCCGTATTCCCATCGAGTAAGTGCGGGCTAGAACTTACAGTTTGGCGTGATCTGTTTTCTTCCTCTCCCGTTATCTGCGTATTCCCATGGGTGAGACCAAACGTTTCACGTAAGCGTGGACTAAAACTTACAGTTTGGCGTGATTTAAATTCCAGTGTATATTTTTCAGAAGCCCTATAATGGCCAAACACAATTTCACCTGCTTTAGGTCTAAGAAAAGCTCTATTGCTATTCATCAGTTGGGCGTTGAGGGCTGAGGTGATAGCTTCCGGTGTCGGGTAATATCCTTTGGGTAATACAACTCGCTCGTTACGAACGAGATCGCCCTTGTGCACCGTAAACCAGATCTCACCAACTGAGACATTAGACCACAATCGCGGATACTGTATTTCCACTAAACCACACTCCCAGTCAGCTGAGAGATGAATTGGCCTAGGTAGTTGAGTTGTGTAATTAGCTGATGTATTATTTGGGAAATAGTCCTTCGAGCTGTTGCTCGGTAACGTCATATAAAACATGCTGTTTCTCCCACGCCTCAGAGTCCGACTAACTTTATAGCGTGGGTAACCGCGTTTTTAATAAGGGGACTACCGCAGAGGTTTGGTAATTTTACGTTTGGGCTTTGAATTACGACGAGATGGAGTCTTGGTTGGGGTGGGACTATACCCTAGTGCCTCCTGTAGTCGTTCCCATTCAGCTGTTGTTTAGTCTTTGATTTACGCTTCTTATGCTGAGAAATTGGAGATGACCCCTTTGGTTTATGAAGCGTCAACATGCATTCTGGCTGATGTCGTCAATCTGTTTTTCCCTTTTCCTTTTCTTGTCCGGCCACAAGTGCTTGAGGGGGTACAGCTGTAGCAGGTGAAGGAACAGGTAGGGTTGTAGCTGGCTTAGCCAGCGGCGGGGCATTGAGACTTTGCTGGTACTGGTTGTGAAATGTCAAGTAGCTTTGAAGGGCTTGTTGGTACGGGTGAATTTTGTCTTCATTTGACAATGCCACATTCTTCAAAATTCTTTCCATATCTCCATCTATTGTGTTGAGGAGTTTGACAGTAGACGGCACAGGGTAAGGTGAGGTGGGCCGAAGCAATCCTTCCAACAAACGAGGTTCAACTAGGGTCATTTTCTTCATATGAGACATTTTTTCTTAACGACGGCCGCCGCTAAACAAATTATCTAGAAAAGAGGCCGCAAGCGGAAGGGCCCCCAGAAGGAGGGGTGGTATTCCACCTTTCTGTATAATGGTCCGTTTGCGATAAAGCGGGGTGCGCTTGTTTACTAGTGCACGTAGATGTGTCTTGTGCGGACGTAACCGGGCCTCCTGAGCTGGTGTCAATGGGATATTTCCATTTAAAATGTTCTTACATAACGTGCAAATACAGCGAATAAATTCAGCATTAGGTCCGCGAAGAATTGCGTCCTTCACCTTCCGGTCACTCCTGACCAGAAGTTTTAGCAAAGGTGCGAAGCGGCGTAAGCGTGCTGACATGGTCAGTGTCTAATTACATAATGAGATAGTAAGTGATATGTCGGGAGGTTTTATTGCATATGCCTGTGAGAGTTATTCCCCCTGAAAGTTCATATTTTTATGATTTGGGGAGGGAGACAAACTGCAGGGAATCTTCAGGAAAACTATGCGTACGCAAACGGAGATGATCGGGTGTAGTTTGTTTGAAATCAACAAGCAAATATCCGTAAGGTTCGGATGTGGCGTCTTTAAAGGCTTCTTTTCTGCTTTTCAGACCGAACGATCACCTTCTCTTTTTAATCGTTTCCTATCATTTGGCATTTTAGCGTGATCTTTGTGTTCGGTGACCTCGAGGTACTTGGAGTTTTGGGAGCATGGCTGACTACCACGTCACTTTTTTAATCCTTAAATCGGGCAGTATAATCGCTTTCACAGCAGCCTGATTTGTGTGTTGTGCCAACCTAATGGCCCAAACCTCCGGATCTTACTCTAGCTTTTGACATGTATTTACCTGAAAAACTGACCTCGTTGCACAAAAAAGGAAGCAGTGGTCAGATTTCAGCTAGTAAGACGTAAGTAAAAAAATCCCATGTAAAAAATGAAAAGGAAGAAAAAAACACAGGTGTTAGTCCGAGGTGAATTGGTTACCCACGGTGGTCCTTTTTCACGTGGACATGTAAAAGCTGGTTTCACTCAAGGGGTAAGCCACCTTGGACATATTTAGACAGGAATCAAGGCGTGGAAGTACACATTCATAAACCAGCCGTCAACCAAAATGGGTGCTTCGGGTTCAAGAAGTAGAACAAGGAAGTCACGCAAAAAACCTCTTCTTATCAATCATGACGGGATATTCCTGCTCGTTGCAGAGGCAGCATTATTTGATTTATTCATTTTATTTGTGTTTTACGCCGTGCTCAAGAATACGACGGCGGCTAACATTATGGTGGGAGGAAACCAGGCAGAGCCCGGGGGAAACCCACGACTATCCGCAGGTTGCTGGCAGACCTTCCCATGTACCGCCGGAGTGGAAGCCAGCATGAACTGGACTCACAGTGGCGGCATTGGTGGAAGGCTTCTGGGTAATTACGCTGCGCTAGCGTGCTAACCAACTAGACCTCCGTGATAGTAGTAAGGAGATATCGATCCGCCTGTATTGGCTGTAAGAGGGCGCTGCAGGCGGTGGTTGTCCCCTCATCAACCCTCCTAATGTGTAACTGTTAATTCAATATTACGTGTAAACCTGCCCCTCTCCGAACATCCCTTAGGGTGCGTACACACCAAAAGCTACTAACCGCGCCGCACCACCGAGCGAGCTACAAGCCTTGCGAGCCTCGGAGCTAAAGTGTTCACACCAAAAGCCTCCGTGGCTAGTCGACGGTTAGGAACTTGCTCGCCAGTGGGTCAGTGAGAGCTTGCCTGTCCCCACCAAAAGCCGCTATGTCGTAGAGCACATTGAACCGTGAGCTAGCTGCTAGTAGCAGTAGTAATCATTCAGCTGCCTGATGAGAAGTGTCGAGCATGTCAGACGAAAGAAAGTTGTTCCTGTTACATTTATTGGCACCATCAGTATATCTAACAAAGAGTCTTTTGTTGGAAAACGAGAAGATGGTGGGTTCATCCTATAAATGCCAAACAGGATTCATGTGGAGAATTCCATCTTTTGTTTCCCGATTTAAAGCAAGACGAACAACGTTTTCAATCTCATTTCCGAATGTTGCCTCAGACATTCTCTGCCATACTTGATTTGATCACCGAGGACTTGCAGAAACAAGAAACCAATTATCGCAAACCCGTTTCACCAGAGGAACGGCTGGCTTTAACACTTCGGTAAGTAGACCTCCTGTATGCAACAATAGCCATTCAATGGAAACAAAAACAACAGAGGACAACAATTATAGTAGCAATAACAACGGACAATATATCAAAGACAAAAACAACAAAAAGCACAACTTGTTAATTCATCGTCACTTTTGTTTAATTAAATTCAAAACAAATTCAACACATAAAAAACAAAATGTTCGAAAAAGATAAGTAATGAATTTAGTACAGGAAGTTGAAAGACGACATATTTTCCATTGTGTTATAAGTGTCTTCTTGTCCTTGTTCTTGCTGTCGCGGCGGCTCTTCACGTGGAGGCTGTTGACTTAGGTGTTGATGTTGTTGATGCTGTTGTTGTTGATGCTGTTGTTGCTGATGCTGTTGTTGCTGTTGTTGATGCTGTTGTTGTTGATGCTGTTGTTGATGTTGTTGTTGTTGATGCTGCTCATCCTTCTTTAGCTGTTGAATAATGGTATCTCCCACAAGCCTCGATATGCCGTTTCTTACACTTATTTTAAGGCGTGGATTTCGGATCATTCGCAGGTCGTGCACTATATAGTCAACATATGCCCACCAATCATCCTTTGGCTCACGATCCCTCATTAGGTGTTTGACGGTGTTCAGCTTCTCCCTTTCTATGTCTAGAAATTGCTCCGTTTGCCTCACCTTTTTGGATGAAGATGGCCGTTGAGCACCACTTTCATGAGGCCTCTTCGGTGCCGCCACTGGTGTAGAATTGTCACTTCCATGTGGCCTCTTGGGTGTAGTATAGTTACTGTCAGTAGTGTCGACACCCCCCTGACTAGATAAGGATTCCTCGTCATCATCACCGTTCACGTCAGGTGATTGGCTGGTGGCATCATATGTTGATTTTTCATGGAATGAGCGACTCAGTTTTCGGCCGAGAAATTGATCCTTCATGAAGAGAAGGGACTAATAATACTGCCACCTGACTATTTCCTCACCAGCCTGGAAAGCCGGCTGACCACTTGCAGTCTTTGGCAATTTGCTGCAAACCTCCCGCATCTTGTCCTTAAGGTGTTTTAACCTCTTCCTGCAATCCTCCTCTGGGGATAAATAAGAAAAGAACAATAGAGTACAAATAAGCTTATAAGATGAGTCATATCACTATGGTTATTCTAAATCTTTTTCCTCCACATATTTTTGGCAACAGGAATGTCATTTCGGTCCTTAGCACACTCTTATCGGCTTGGAACGACCACTGTTTGTCGTATCGTTTCTGAAACGTTGACATCGATTTGGACAAGGTTAAACCCTATTTATTTGCAGAAACCAACAACAGAAAGTTTAAAAAAAAACTGCCAAAGGATTCCTTGAAAAGTGTAACTTTCCAAACGTAATTGGTGCTATAGATGGAAAACACGTACGCATTCAAGCGCCAGCAAACTCTGGATCGAACTTTTTAAATTATAAACATTTCTTTTCACTCGTGCTGCAGGGAGTTGCTGATTCGGATCTCAAATTCATTATGGTCGAAGTGGGTGCGTATGGAAAAGAAAGTGATGGCGGTGTTTTTTCTCGATCTGAAACAAAATCGTTCTTTCAGAACAATACGATGGATACTTGCAGTTTGCCAGATTTAAGCGCAGACCTTCCCTACTTCTTATTAGGAGACGCTGCCTATCCATTAAAGCAATTTCTACTCACACCATTTTCCGGAAATCTCACGACACAGATGCAAATCTATAACTATCGTCATTAAAGGGCCAGAAGATGCATTGAGTGTGCTTTTGGTTTATTGGCAGCAAAATGGAGAGTTCTCAGATCCGTCATTGCTACAGACATCAAGACTTCAGAGAGTATTATTCTTGCTTCGGTCGTCCTGCACAATGCAATATTAACGCTAGAAGGAAACACCGTATCTGCTTCCGAGACAGACGTCGAAGAATGGGTCGACGGTGGAGATAGGAGAGCAGATTGCACAGGGTAAACGTTAATATAAACAGAGGTCGTCCTGGACAGTACGCAAGGTGGATACGACAAAAACTGAGTGACTTTTTCGTTGGACCAGGTGCACTATCTTGGCAAAACTCTGTGCTCTAAAATGGTGTCACCACCAGCAAATTAATTTGAAAAGTTTCATTATTAATTTACATGTTGAAATCAATATTTCACTTTTACTGTTTTTGAGGAATCTGACAAAGGAAAAAAAGATAGTGGAAGAGATAAGGAAACCAAAGGAAAGAGCCGTCACCAGCTAGTGTATGTAAAGAAGGGGGGGGGGCTTACAAAATAGAGAAGGTCGTAGTGAGATACAAAAACAGATTATGATAGAGACAGACAGACGGACGGACGGACGGACATTATTTATTTATTTATTTACAACTTAGGCGGCGTAATTTTCAATTCTTTTTCAATAAATGCCAAGACATATTTAACGGACAATAGGTGCTTTTAGCTTTGACTCCAACATGTTTAAACGTCGAATTTGCTGTCCTTCAAAGTACAGATTTCTAATTATGTAAAACTGCCACACGTGCGGTTTCGAACTTAAATAATGCGAATGTCCTTGTGTTCTTTCAGTTTTCCTTTTATATTTAGGCCTACTTGTTGGAAACTTGTTTAAGCCAAGTTAAGGTCTAGGCATCTTTAGTGTAAGAATATTCACTATATTTTTTCATAAAAAGGGTAAGCCTGTACGGGGGTCGGGGGGAAATTGCGATTTTCGAGATGCTCATGTGGGGCATGGACTGATTGATTTAGTTTTAAATTACCTGTCACATTCATTTGTCCAGCAATCTCTTTAAAGTTCTTTCTCCGCACATCTCTGTTCATGAAGTCTTTACTTTGTTTTTTCCATAATGATGGATAATCTTGAAGTAAAGAAATAAACTGAAGGGTTTTTTCATCATCCATGTTTACTGTTTTCTCAGTAGTGCGTTCAGTTGAGCTGTAGGCCAGCAACTGTGTATTTGTTGCGTAATGTGCTAAATTTAGCCAGCATGGAAGTAGGTCAGTTCGAAGGCTAGCCACGAGCTACGGAAAATACCCAGATATTTATCGCTGCTCGAAGCAAACCGTGGACGAGCTGCGTGGCGACGCCGCTGCTTTTGGTGTAAACGGTTTGTAACAATAAAGAGCAGATATTTCTGCAGCTAGGCTCGACTCGGTGGTGCGGCGCGGTTAGTAGCTTTTGGTGTGTACGCACCCTTAGGCATGTTACACTGCAAAGCTGTTGAAGCGATACATTCTGACTGATTGCTCCGAAGCGCACAGTCTGAAGTGGACAGTTGGCCGCAGACAAACTATGAGGTTGTCAGTTACACTTGCGATAATAAAACGTTGTATTTATAGTGCCATGTATCTCACAATTTAGCCGAAGAAGACCAGCGTCCCACAAAACTTCGATGTCATTTTGCACTCATTTTACCCGGTCAATGTTAAAAACAACGATGTGAAGAATAAGACCGACAGACTAACCCAAAGGGTGTCCAACGGACTGACCAAACGACAGGTCGACGGACCGACGGAGGTAACAACTGATCGACATACCAACCGCCAGACTGTCCAACCCACAGACTGTAAGATAGGTAGGCATTCAAACAGACAAGCGGACCGACCGACGGACTGACAGACTGAACGATAAACTGACATAGCGATCGAATGAACGACAGGCCGACTCACAGACTGACAGACCGACAGGCATGTCGATCGACAGGCCGACAAGCCCATAGACCAACCGACCGATATACTGTCCAAACCACCGTCCTTTGACTCCACATTATTTTACTGTCACAATGTTGGTAGTATTACCGGTCGAAACCATTTCTCGTCTGACTATGTGAAAGCTTTTCTGTTAAAGCCGAGTTATTTGTAACATTATACCAGTGGACGAATTGAAAGCATACCTGAATCAAACAAAGAAATGTCGAAAACAAGAAAAGTAAAATTTGCGTTACTCTCTATATTGTGTTGTGTTGAGATATGACTGATACTTTAACACTAAAACTGCAAATCAATCTTATTTGTTGAGGTGCTTGCTGTTTAACATCACTTTTAAAACGCGCACTACTGACGTGCTATGTGGAACGTATTGTCATATAATCACACCATATTTTCTCTATTTACCAAGAGTAGCTCGAAGTATTGCCTTTCGGGAATGATCACCCTTGTACCCCTGCTGCTCATAGTCTTACAATTATTCTAAAATCTGAGGAAAAAAGAGAATTATAAAGCGAGCAGCATTATTTAAATTTACGAACCTCATTTCTGTCTTTGAACGTTAACACGGAAGGCAGAGATTTTTCGAAATGTAAGTATCCGCGCTATTTTAAAATAACACAAGAATCACATTGAATAAGTGATGATAAATTTCTTGGCCAAAATTTTCGATATAGTCTCTGTATGAACAAAGTCAGGAAAAAACACCGGGCCTTACTTGTCATCTGAAAAAACCCTCTGATCTAATTCTGCAGCCGATTCAGACAGAGCTGAATTCCAACTAGCATCGTCTTTGTACATCTCCTTGAGGCCTGGTGAACTCGGCTATGGCGAGTCATAGCTCAGGTAAGTGAATTGGAAACAGTTGATTATCCAAATCGTGACCGTCTACCGTGTGTGTGTCCAGCGAGGAGACGGACTTGCTGAATTATTCCGATCACAAATGCAATATTAATGTCCCTGTCGGCACGTTTGTCTTCGGCTGCTTCAAGTCCAGTTCCGACGCTGTATTAATGTCGCCCAAGATCCAGTAGGTAACATATAGACTCTGGTGATATCGGTAGCCATTTTGTTGAAAAAAGAAAACCTATAGTCATCTGGGACGGGAAGGGTACGAGTTATGTCCTTTTAGTACCAGCACAGTTTCTTACTGAGTATGACGCGCTTTTATTTAAGAAGACGTGGAACTGAAGAAAGGGCCTTCGGACTACGAATGGAGGATGTCCAAAGTATATCATCCATCAACTGTGAGGCGAAGGCGTCTGGGAGACATCAGGATGGTAAGGCCGCCATATCAGACGGAGTAATCGTGAAGGGTTAGCTTAGCACTACGACCCCTTCTCACATGGCTATATGTAACCCAGTCTTTTTATTATTTTACCTTTTTTATAAACATTCAGGTTTATATTTACCAGCTGGGCGGAACAGTTGGTCAGTAATCTCACCGCTAAGCCCGATATATCATGAATAAGCATCGGTGTCAAAAGCAAGACAAAAGAAATCCTTCCTTCATTGCTTTAGTTTAACTAATTCATGAAGAGCGGAAGACGTAGATCGTTAACTGTTGTTATTTTGGACACAGATCTTGGGATTATCGACTTGTCTCGTCCATTCCCCGCTGTATGAGTGGTACACCAATGTCGGATTTGTCGCCTGGATTTAAATTTATATACCGAAGTGAATGCTTGACAAACTTGGAATCGTTTTAGTCTTATACACTATAAAAACCAACCTGTTGAGTGTAACATAATATCATGCTTTCTGAACAGAGAATGGAATTTTAGCATATTATGTTATGTAGAAGATAATATTGTGTTACACCAACAAGTCTGCCATATGTATCATAATGTTGTAAAAATGACATAATCAGTTCTGCCATCACTCAGTAGAAGTACCATTCTGTTAACTTAACACATATGTATTTTACAGTGTACCTCATGCAGAGAATCGTTTCCGGGACCATCAAGATCACTGAGTGTTACCAGCTGTAAGTCTTATAAAAGACTGTCTGGTGTTATTCGTTTCCTAGCATGAAACTGCCCTTTGATGTTTAAGTGCAGTATTTGACAGTGAAAGTATTTGACAGTGAATTAGTTGATCAATCAATGGATGGAACTGTAAATATACCACAGGGACTTGGTTTATCAAACTATGCCTCGAAACCGACATTCGCCTGCTAGCCGTCAATCAAAATGAGCGATTCCACGTCCAACATGCAGTCTGGCACCAGAAACCTTAAAAGCTCAAAGTTTTACAAGACTTTTGTGTACGTCAATATAAAGAACTACAGCACAGAGATTAAAACGGGAGCAGGAGGCGGCGAAATCTGATCTCTTGTTAATTTCCCACAAATCGACTAGTTCGGGATAACAACCAAGAAGTATGAAGTTGTTCGACTTGGGCTGGCATTGACGTCACGTCATCATTGCTATGGTGCGGATCTCACTGGTAACGCCACAGTGGACAGAACCGTAATTTGATACAAAGTTGCCTCGACAATGGTAGAAAAATGAATACTGGCTATTGTTGTCATCTTTTGCCATAAGGCACTGCACATGTCTCAGAGGATCTATTTAGGGTCTTCTTCTTCCTGTTTGTAAAAGTCCTTGAACATTAGCCACTTGCATGCCCAATAGCACCATAGTATGAGCAAAATGTGGTAAACCAATAGGTAATGTCAATTACAATTTATCAGAAGTCACTGGTCTACATTGGAAGGGTTCAGTGCGATGATATGGCTGTATGTTTTGACGATTGTTCTTTCGGACTGAATCTGCCACATCGTCTTTTCTCACAGGACAGCCACAGTTCATGTCCAAGCCTGCCATTCAGTATTAGCCACACAGGATCTTCTGCTACCCCAATGTTCACAAACACCATTTTCGCGAGCAACAGACGGCCTGTTATTTTGAACTCTCCCGCCCAGAGCGCGGTCACCTGACAGGCATCTTCCACATAACCGGGCAAATGTAACGACTGATGGAGACAAAGGTTTTTGAAAACAGATAGCCCTGTTGACCCTATAAGACAGCCTGAGATTTGGACAGCTGCAATATTAAATGCCATTAGGTTACAACATCTCCTTGTTGAGATATTCTTCAGTATCCATTGTAGGATTGAATTATGTCAATTCCACTTTTAATGTTACCTCTAAAATCTGTGCAGCAAGATCGACAATTCCTAACTATACACATTCAAAAATGAGAATTGTTCGTTTCATTGGTATTTAACAGGAGGCAAGGATTTTTCACGTATACGACGGGGGTCAGGGGCTCCCAAATTATTGGGCACGAGGAAATGGCAGTGGTCAACAACCGGGAATAATTACAGCAAATATTTGCATATATACAGCGAACCAGTGAAGCTTTTTTACTGACGGACAAAAGAAATGCTATGTTTAACAGCGATGTTGTATGCTAAAGCAGTTCTACCGATATCGTTTCGGTGTTTTTGATGATTTTGCTGGGAAAAACTTACAGATCGGTTCTTTAAATTCCGTTGCTGATGTTACTGGTTTTCCGGGTTCAGGATTCGTTATTTCTGAAAACGTCAAATAATGGGACACTGGATACACTGCGATGTAACACTTCGTCAAATTTATCGGCAGAATTACAAGGTGGGACAAACCAAACCCTTAACTAACCCAATATCAAGTTGACGTACGAAAAGCGGACTGTGGCATAATGTTTCCGAAAAACTGGGGGCCTTAAAAATGACGGCCTCACATTGAATGTCCGTGTTATATTAAAGGAAACTTTCAAAATTGCATTTTTTTCAGGGGGAGTAATGGTCAACAGGCAACTGTACGAATAGATTCATACTTATTTGCGTTCCAGAGACGAAACCATAAGCAAGAGAATAAACAAATGGTTCCATTAATGGTTGGCTTTACTTGGAAGTTTGGCTAATGTGTTGCTATCCGTTGATGAGAAGAGTCATTGTGTCCGCCTCTGTGGTGATTTGTACAGCAAGGTAAGTATGTGTACAGCAAGATGGTGTGAATACCCGTAAGTCTTATGTGGAACACTTCGTAAGGAACTTGGCAAAAGTGTGTGGTTTATTCAGACTGCTCATGTTATCTTTATCCACAAAAAACAACCGCCATAGTAGAAGAAAAATCGTGAGTATGGCGCTGAATAACAATCAAATTAACGAACAAGTAAATCATTACATGTATGGCAGTATCATGGTATTTGTGTCCATAACTGCTGTAAAATCACCAGTGGCTCTGAATATCCCAGTTGAACTTAAAATGTAGCAATATTACGGAGGGTGTAGCAGGAAACAGTAGAGATTTGCGTTCAGCCATTGATAATTTGTCTATCTTTTGCAACCATCTCTAACTTGTGTCGATCTCAAGTGAATGTGCGGATTTCTGATACTACATCTATTGGTATGCCGCACGGACAAGAGCCACATGTTAGGCTATCTTGTCAGCTTAGAAAGACCAGATCTGCCCTTACGCCTACTTCGTTAACATGATTCTTCAATTTATGGAATTGGCCTACCTATGTTCCTTTATTGTAATTCGGTGTAATATGTAAATATGTAGACCATTGTTTCCGCCGAATATGCCAGCGTTTGTTAATTCGCAATCTTATTCTAAATACAGATCTAGTCTTTCGTATCTGCGGCTAGATTACGTGGGCACATGTTTTACTGTCCTTGCAATGTTGTCCTTTTCCGGCCCTTTCTAGCATTAGCGTACCGGGAAAATTTAGACTTCTTTGAATTCTGTGCGTTAGCGTAACGATTTTGTCTTCGCCATTATCAAATATTACAATCATTATAATACTGTTTATTACCCTATACATATAATACACACAATAAATTACAATTGAGCCATATGCAAATGTTTACTGAGCTGAGCAGTCGCAAACATACTGTTTGGTAGCGTCCTGAAATTAGTACCACGTTCGCTATTCGAATGTCGAATAACGTGCTGGGACGTTTTTTGTTATTTGGCTCCTTAATAATTGGTTAATTGATTGATTGATTGACGGTTACAATGGATCCTTATTCGGATCTCCAATCTTTTACGTTTTGTTATTGGAATATGGAATATCCTGTTAGCACGTTTTACGTTATTCGAATGTTGAATAACGTGATAGCATGTTTTTCGTTATTCGGGTTGCCAACAACTGACCGATTGACTGATTGATTGATTGGCAATTACAATGGAAGTGGCACGTATTTCCCAATTCGGATCTCAGCTCTTTTACTTTTTATTATTGAAATATCGAATATCCTGTTAGCACATGTTTCGTTATTCCAATGTCGAATAACTTGTTAGGTTAACGTAGATACGACCTCATTTACAAAAAAGATTATTGGAGCACTCAGTACTTCATTGTGACCTATGGCAGTTGCTGGAACTAAGACGTCTGATAAATACGGCATCGTAAAGACAATGTTTGACAGCTAATTATTGGATGGCTGGGGGCAAATTAATACAAATACTCATAATAGGTATTAGATATATGTAATCATTAGATAAATTTGGTTGGAATACGATCTCGACAAACGGTAATCTGATAAGTGACACCAATCACTTAATCGGACAGGTCAAGTTTTACCTCAAAATCTTGTTCCTTTATCAGAGCCAATACTAAGTTATGTTTGGGTTAAACTTGAGTTCCCCTGGGGAAACCAACGACCATCCGCAAGCTGCCGGTAGACCTTCCCACGAATAGAAGGTTAGGGATAATATGAAATATTAATGGTCACACGCGTGCGCTCTTCGAAAAAATGCACCCGACTATCAAGGACACGAAGCACAAGATGCCGAAAAACAACAACAACAATCGGAAGCAATCAGCTGGAAACATGTTAGGCATTTATGGTGTGTGGGTAGAGTTTTCCACACAATAAGTCGGGGGGGGGGGGTACTTCATATATGTACAATTTGTTCCTAAATGAAGAAGCTAAAAAAAAGTTCAAAAATATATCCGAAAGATGGATACAAAGTCTTTTGATGGAAAAATTCCATTCTGGTTCCTGTACTGTCTTTGAACTCTTTTGTGAAGTTTTGTGAAAAGCGTAATAGAGCTCCAAAGTCAGGGTAGTCCATGTAAAAATCTAACCTGTAAAACACATTGTAGTGGTTACAAAAAAAACCACAAAATGGATGTTTGGCATTGGAAGTTTGCTTGCGGGCAATACTTTGTCGGTCAATGTTAAAGAGGTATTCGAAATCCATTCCTTGTTTGAACACTCACGAGACAATTCGGTTGTGTAGCTTGACCGAAAACAAGAAATTTATGACCAAGCAAAAAGCCACATCAGTCAATCAGTGAAGTCGGTCAAGGGTTTGAGCCCAAGACCACGATGTGCCTCCGTCAAAGTTATAGACCCGTGAATTACTCATAACGTAACTGTTCTGTTAAGGTCTTTTGTTCATGCTTATGTACGTTGAAATAAATGTAACATTCCCACAAGTTCAGAGGACCGAGGCCTTGGCTTTGCCATTAACAAAAAACTGTTTGCGTCACTTTGAGCATATCATCAAAATGGAGGAATGAACGATTTGTATAAACGACTTTTAACCCGAATACATTAGAGCCGCAAGCAAGGTAGATGTTCCAGTCAGACGTAATAAGTTATGTTCAAGCCCGCTCCAAGATTTTCGGGCAACTTGTGGATCGTCTCGGGCTCTGCTCTCTATTATGCCGGCTGTTTTGTATTAAGTCAATCAAATACATACATAAATAAATAAACATAGACCATGTAGTCCATACACACCTCCATACTTTGGTTTTGATAAGGTTTTCCTCCTAAGTTTTGTAAGCGGAAACGAGGTTTTGCAGAAGGCTCTCTCCGCTAATCGCTCACTGTTGGGTATATGATGAGAACCACTCTTCAGGTACAGTTTGTAGCTACTATATTCTTAGTTTGTAATATTTATATGCACTGAGAATTACAACCAAGTCTCACAACGCTTCCAGCACTGTAAATGGGGAACGTCTAGTTTAATTGTGGTGTATATCTGTAGTTTAAGTACAATAGAGTTGCTTACATTCCAAATGCTTACATTCTAGTCAATCTAAAAACAAATTTGTGTTTACAAAGGGGACAAGGTTGCATTCAAGTTGTTTTTCACTTTACAGATAGAACAAAAAATATATTTTAATGACGGTTAGTGAACTCAGTTTTAGTGTTTACAAGGTCGTTTTAGCGTTGGTATAATGCTACTTTATGTCGGTGAACATGTGTTATTGTAATCACTAAACATGTGGTCAATTCATCAGCTCATAATTCTGACATATCACTGTAATATCCCACCGATATGTGTTGATGTGTGTGCATTAGTTTAGATTTCATTGTTCTTTCAGACACTTGACCTGGTGCATAATTTCAAATATGTCAGCATTTCGAAAGCTCTTCGAAACACAAAGCCTTGCCTACTGTCATTCGTCACATTTCTGGAGAGTTCACGGACGATTCCTACTTAACGATAAACAATACGGCAGAGTGTGGAAGTCCTGTCATTTTGTTGTTTAGATGCGTTTCCAGCATATAAACAATTTTCTTTCTTTTACAACTGCCAAGGGTGATGTGATATATTATGCTCATTCACGTCGAGTTTGTACATCATTTGAGAACGTGACTGATAATTTACGCCACAAGCGGAAATGGTTGCCCAGGCCCATTTGATCAGAACACCGTTGACAGCCACCGAGAAACCAACTTGATGGCTGACTATCCTCAAGTGATAATGGGGCACCTGCTCCATGGGAAGTTGAAAATATTCCATTGATTTTGTTTCATTGTCTAGTACTTATCACTCCACCAAGAAAGATTTTACTTTCTCGGGGAACCTAGTTTGTCCGTAAAAAAACATCGGCTTTTGGTAATGAACTGTGATGAACTGTTTCATGTGTCCCACCTATGTTTTAACTCGTATTAGAAGGTAAACTCCACGTATAAGGCGACATAAAAAGTTCTGTCGAAATATCCATGTAGATTGATCTGTAATTGTAGACATTAAGGCGTCAACACACAGATACTTTTCATGAAAAACTTACTCAGTATTATCTGAACCCTATTACATCTATCCTGTGCTAAATGTAGGGTACTGTTCCGTCTTTGACGAAGGCCACTCTGAGGACCTTATGGCACGACGCACACGTAACTACAAAAGTTACGGTTCTCGCTGAAACCAAAGCGCGTTGTTGTAGTCAAATGGACGAGCACTTCACCTGATCGGTGCACAGATAACGGCAGCCTACGCTATATAAAAAGTTGGTGGGTCAAATGTGAAATTACTGACACAGTGCTATCAGCATTGAGATCCATGAACAATAAAATGTCTAACAGTCTTAGCTTTGCAAAGAAGTTTTAAAGTATTTTATTTGATTCAGATTGTTCTTGGATCAAAGAACACCACACCACAGAGAATGATGGTTATCACGTGGTAGGAAGGCTCGAGATGACAAATCTGTCTTATTTCAGTGTAAGACGATTTCTTTGATCTAAATTGTTCTTTCAGGAAAACGTTTTTCTTTCGCTCTATGTCTTACAAGTAAAGTTGAAATGTTACACCACCGAGAGTGTGATCAAAGTGCCATCAATTGTGAAAGAGGAAAAGCATTTTGTACAAGTGGAAAATGGAGGTTATTAAGTTCTCTTTGTCCCTAGTGTTATTACAGTTCGAAAATAAAAAATGTCTACATCTCGTCAAAACTTCAACGGAATGCAAGGACAGAAACTCTACTTTTCACTTCACAAATTTCCCGGTAGGATAAACATTAGTTTATAAATGCAGGGAATATATGCAACCAGTGGTCAAAATCTTTCAGAGCCTTGTTTTGGGGCAATCTAGCCCTTGGCAATAAAACGGTATGGTGACCGGCAAGCTGAATGAATGCACCCATTGTTGAGCCAGCCCGGTGGAACGACAAATAAGTTGGGAATATCGCTAAAACAGAACCACACCCACTCGTAGCTGGAGACAGCAGGTTTCTAGATAATATTACATCGTCCTTGTTTATCGTGTGAGTGTTTCGTCTTAGGGTATCGGTTCTTTCGAGCTTGCTGCGGGATTCTTTGAACTCCGCACGCACAGTGCTTGCAGACCGCAAACATGCGTGTCTCCGTGTTACAGCCAGTGTATTATTGTCTATCAATAAACGGTTCGCCCACACAAAAGGTTTGACTATTGCAGCTTTCAGGCACATCATAATAGGCGGTAGTTACATCCAATTAATGTGTGGATTAGATATACTTCAATTTCAAGAAAACATTGGGCTAAAATACACCGATGTCAGATATCCGTCTGCCGTATTTGTGCGATGAGAGTTTTTCCTCCAACATGAAAACTTGGAAAGTAAACTTAGAATACAAACGCCTAACCATGGACAAGTACGAATGATTCCTGTTTGCAAGCCTAAATGAAGAGAATGTTGTTAAAGATCTACTCAATGCACATCTATTTTAACATGATATTACGAGCTAGTCTTGTTATTAATATAAAATATGGGGTATTGTCAAGAATAGAGCAAGTATTATTTTGAAGAAAATTCATCTGATATCCCCAATTCTGATTCTTTGCAAGACTAGTTATAGTTTCCTGGAGCTGGTTAATAAAGAAGTGGAGCAGAACAAACATTTTGTGACGGATGTTAGAAATGTTGTAAATGAAACAGTCTAATTGGAAACGGCCTCAATAAGAAGAAATCGTCTTTTTCTTGGAAGATTATGCCAAAATTTTCTCCACTGTATGGATGACCATCACTTACCGAAGTAACAAATTTGTCAAACGTGACAATCGTCAGTCTCCCAATTGGATAGAACCCAATCTTGGGAAACTATGTCGTTATGTTATTTGTCATTACATGAATTGAGTGTCAAACGATAGAAAATTATCACAATCTTGTACAGCTTGCAGCTATATAAGTCTGCCTTTGTTAACATTTCCCGTTAATGTGGTTGTATTAACTGTGTAATTAGTTACGGGAGCACTTCATCGATGTGTCTCCCTTTAATTATTATCCAACCGCAGGCGAAGTGGAGACGATACACACTATTTTGGGGTGACCGTTCACATTAGCTGAAAGACATTAGCGAATGTTCATATTCTGTGAAACACCCGATTTTGCTAAACTCTACTCTGTCTTTTATATCCAAATCAACAGTTTTACAAACCAAGACACAACTACATCATGGACCATCTTCAAAACGCATCTGTAAGCAATACGACAACAAGTACATGTAGCACTACACAGAATGACAAGGGCTCAATCCCAATTATGTTCACGGCACTCGAAGTCGGGATATACTTTTCGACCACAAAAAAAGATGTAGATCTATATCGTATCTAAATGTTCGGGGACATTACAATCTGTATGATTTGGCGTGGCAGTGACTAGTGTAATGACCAGCAATCATAAGGGTTGCATGAATGACAATGTTAATACATCTTGACCACACTATACATACATAAACTGGTTTACGTGGCGACTCCATTTCATGGAATGATTTGCCCCAAAGCATTAAGATGTGTTTCAGGAATTCGGGCTGTTCTTATCAACAAAGGTCAGTCGATAGAGAACTATTGCCACAGTGCTGTGACCTAAAATCTATGGATTATACATAAACAATTTCCCCACAGGTTTAAAAACTAAACTTGCATTTTTAGGTGGACAAAGCACGGCTGTCAGATTTGGGTTACCAGCGTCTGCACGATTAGAAAACTGTATTCGACTTTCCACTGTGGGACACACGAGTAAAACATGATGGATAGTCTCCTCGGCGGAGCAACATTACACAGGTGTGAATCGCTTATCATGAATCTTTTTAAGCTGTTATTAGCTGGGAGATGTCCTGAAAGAAGTTGGAAATACAAGATTTCTGCTTTTGTGGTGGAAACGGAAAAATGGTGGATGTCATGAAAGTTGACAACAGGATTGAAGGAGTGATAAAAACGACCCTTCTCTGAAGGGTCCTACTCGGTTTGTCAAAGTTTAAATGATAATGACTTCGTTTCATTTAGGGCATCTACGGACAGTTTGAGGTTAGAAGACCACAATACAGAACTACCTGTTATAGGTATCTGAATTAACTAAGGATCTGATGTGTGTGGTAAAATCTAGTCAATTACTGGGATTACCAGCCAATGTCCTGGTAGATTTCAGGCTTCAAAAAATGCAAAATCGAAGACGTGGTTGGGCGCTGTACTTCGTCGATACATGCGAAGATCTGCCAGGAACCTGCGGATGACAGGTTTCCTACCACTATAATGCTGTCGTTGTCGTATAGGTGGAATATTCTGGAGTGCGGCATAAAACATCAATCAAATAAATCAAAATCGGACCGACGAATGAGGCGAATTCTGGTCGTCTTATTTCTTCCCGCACGTGAGCTTGTTTACGGTGAAGAGTCTGGAAATGTCTGCGCACATGTCAGTACGGGGACAGTCGATCAGTGATCATTTACTACACCCTACACGTATGTTGTTGTTGTACCCGGAACCTTCTGATCTGTCACAAGAGCAGCGCAGCATACCAGCTAAGACATCACAGTGCTATGTTTTGGAGGACTATACAAATCTAATTACTCTCGAAGTTACAAGTATCATTGGAAAAACCTGCTAATTGGACTGTGTAATTTTAGCAATTCACACAAGACTGTACGATATGTCCTTGTTTTCTCAACCGCAGATAACAATGCATTCTCGGAGTTACATATTGAAGTACAACAACTCGAAGTACAACAACAGCCCCAGAAGACTCTACGTCATGACGTAAGCGAATTTTAATTGGTTTATTGGATTCCGCATATGAGATGTGGAAATTTATTAGAACCGGGAATTATTACGGAAAAGAAAAACAACTGTACGCCAATGATGGCATACTGATATCATATACATAGATTGTTCCAGATCCTATAAATTTCCAAAGTTAAGTTTAGCTTCGAACTCTTCACAAGGTAGGATTTTTCTCTACATTTCGCATACATCCAGTAGGGTGTTTTTGATGAACCAATTCGGTAACTTTGTCAGTTAAGATAATCCGTATATTGATGCCGAAAAATATACATTTTTCATATGTATACCTATTGATACGTGTATATGTACTATGCACATGTTGAAAATAATCAATAATAAAGTAAAAATGTATCCATACTTATCACTTTTAATCAGATAATTGTCTGTCTTGAAAATTCATTTGTTGACCTGACGGCTTTGGGGATAGTCCTTAACTTAACTATGGCCCCCACTGCGGTCACCTTCCGCCTTCTTGTGGCTCGTATTTTATCATTTGGATCAAAGTTTTATCATTTTTTTCTTTCCAGTTGAGCAAAAGCCGTGGTTGGACGTAAACATGTGACATTTGGCGATATTTCCGGTTTTTTTTTAAACGCAACGAAAACTAGATAGGTTATTTATCGTCGTATATATTCGACTCGCGATAGTTGTGAGACTTCAATCCGCGTTATGAACGATTGTACCTAATAGCTAGACTAGCGCCACGTCATTATTTTTATATTGTGATTAACATCTCAAAAATCATTTGGACAGACCAGCGCCATCTGTCGGTCTCTTTTTTCTTATATTCCGATTAACGTCTCATCGATCATTTACGGTTCTTGACAAAATCGCAGTCCTTACTATCACTCTGTAGCTTATCTGGCCCATCACGTGCATCGCAGTTTATCTACAATCCCACTGGCCCTTGGCTGACGATGCCGCGTGCTGGAATCCTGGAATTAACAACAAGAGTATCAGCGATTCCAGCTCTAGTTCCTTCAAAATCTCGCGAGAATGAGCGTGATTTACGATGGCTGCAACCGATAACTGCTACTCAATTGCTGAAACGTAAAGTACAGGACCGCTCATGATTGAGGTAATGTTCATTAAAAAGATTATAAAACTTTGTCTCAATGTAGAAACCTGTTTGAAATTGTATGGATTCGTTGCTGAATTATCTTCGTTTGAAATATGGAGAATTGTGTTGCCGACTGGGGATCTGAAGGAGCCCATGCTTTTAAGCTTATGAGGTATTGACCAATCAGAGCACTAGGAGGCATAGACTGTTTATCAGCTGTGACACAAATGTTCTGAGTTGTGTGTCAATGTAACATGTAATAATAGGGACAGCTCACTGTTTTAATGTTATATGTTTTAATTATAACAAGTACATGAGTTATTACCAAATTATTTCCGGACCATTGTGTTGTGGCAGGAGTAAGTCTCTTGTTCAGTTTATGTTAAAAATTGACATATATGCTTAAGTTACGACCCTAGCAGCTTACTACAGTCTCAGGTGACAAGTGTGCTCCGCGCTTGGAACATTTACATGACGGGCAAGACAGAATGGCGGCTTTTCATGCTAGTCGATGGAGCACTATCAAATGTCAGTTTCCTCTGTCTTAATAGCTGCGAGAAAAAATACTTTACCGAGATGAAAATAATATTGTGCAACTTTTTGGCAAACTTAACTCAGAACATGCGCTGTCTTTCATCTTTGGACAGCAAGACAATAACTTTAGAGTAAATCGCGTTTGTGAGATGTGTCTCAGGGGAAATGGTGAACTGATCCCGCTTTGCGCAGAGCGGCCCAGACTTCTGTACACGTCACTGTGGCCATAATGACGTAGTAGGCAAGCGTCGCTAAGCAACAGCACAGAACGACCTGTCTTACCGTAGTTCAAGACCATCCTCTTCGTTTCAGCCTTTCACTTTAAAAGAATCTGAAACATTCTTGAATTATGTATAAAAAACACAACCGTGTGAGTCATGGATTTAACCGCAGTTCACATCGTTGCAATCTTACAGTCGTTAGGTTCCTAGTCCCTGTCGAAATCAGGCGATTGGGAAAACACATCAATTTTCAACACCATTGCCGATACGTCGGGAAATTAATTCACCAAGAACGAGAACCGAAAAAATGACTCAATTTCCTCTTCAAAAAAGGGTATAAATCTCCGAGCCTTCGCCTAAATCTTTTAGCGCCCTTATGAAGCGTCGATTATTGGAATACCGCATTTCTCCATGGACCTTTGATGCTGTTCTCCATTATTGTACGATCAGCCACGGCTTTGTGTCAGATGTTTCAAAGGTACCTGGCTTAGGGGGTGGTTTCTCTCTGTGTTGATCAGGTTTGCTTCTCCTGTCAACCTTCTTACCGGGAAAGTGTTCTCACATGCTGACCCAGAGAGTACACCGCTAGGATCGACTACATTTAGGATGTTAGAGTCCGCCATTAGTCTTCATTCTGATGTGAAGGCGTCCTACCCTCTAACCTATGTGACGTCATTATTGGATGTTGGCCAATCGTATAAGTGCAGCTAGACTAATTGAAAAGCCACTAAGTGGGGAGCTCTAGATGAAAAGATATACGAATAGTAAAATCTAGGTCCATGCAGATTGTGACGCTATCATTCGGTTTCATTACGTTACAGTGTGGTTTTAGCATTTTTCTTGGAAAACATAGCTAAGATTTCCTCCACTGTGCAAGTGACCTAACTTGCCGAAGTGTTAAAACCTTTGGACCTTATTATCATTGGTTTCGATTTGCGCACGAAATTTTCCTTGCGTGGTTAGCTAAGCGATTTTTCTTCTTTTCTTTTTTTGGCCAAGTGTGGCAATTATGAAATACATTACTTTGTGGATCAAGACAAAACCAAACTTTTCTTAACCGTGATAGTAGACGTAACGTCATCGACATGTTATTTTTCATTAAACAAACTGGGTGTCAAACAATACAAAAAATACCCTAATCTTGCAGAGCCCGTAGATATTTCTTTATAATGTGGTTGTATTTTCAATGTGAATAGATGCCAAAACTATCCATCGATGTATCTTTCTTTAAATATTATCCAATTATTACAAGGCTGTGCTTTGGGTTACGAAAACAGTCCTTAAGGTATCGGATTGTATTTGTTTTTTATTTTATTTGTTTTAACGCTAACCAGGCCTGAGTCTGACCTACATTTTTTTTCTCTGTGTACGTGATAGCCGGCCCTGGAATTCAGTCGCATGTTCTCGAGGCTTCTATGTTTATGAGTTCGTGTCATTGTACATCGAGCGTACACTCTGGAAAGATGTACCCATATTTTAAACATGTTTACGAATAAACCACCCAGGGTTTTCTTTACGGTGGCTTATAAATATGAGCGACGAAGTTGTTAAGCACAAAGTCATTTACTTACGTCCACTTTGAGAGCAGTCGTTTTGCGTGTTTCCACTCGAGCCATATTTGTTCTTTAGAAGGATTTATGTGGGATTTTGGAGATATTGGCTTACACGCCTTTCGACAGTTTTGTCATTTTGTACTCCATTTTTCGGTACGTAGCACTTTGCAAGCTTGTGTTTGGCCACTTGCTCTTTGGTGTGAGACGTTCTTTTGGAGCTTGTATAACTCATTGTCTCTTTGTGTGATTACGTACATTTCATCCCAGTTTACCATGAAAGTTCCGAGGAGTGAAACATACATCGCCAGCTCGGCATTATGGACACTGTTGTCAACCCGTCCCAGGAAACTTACACCTTGCCGGGGAGTCGGATATCTACCATCGTCGGCGTATCGGAGTATCGTTCGTCACTACAGGACTTGTCAGTCTTCAGTTCGAGAATTCCGAAGAACTCTGGGTGCTATATTCACCAGGACTGACTTGCCTTTGAAAGCCGAATAGTTCATCCGGATTTGGGACGCTAACATCCGTAAGAAACTATACATATTTTTGTAATTAACTGTACTGTTTTCTATATAATTGTTACTTGTACTATTTGTTTTTGTATTTTGTTCCAATACATGTACTGAACTTAGTCAGGCGACTTCGTGTTTCTTTGATTGATCTTGCGTAAGGCCTGTCGCTGTCTGAGAGTAGAACAAGCCTTTTATTTATCAGTTTCCTCTCCGATAGTGGTACCCCTACATTTGTTTTTGGAACAATAGATTACTCTGGCTGGTATAAGTGTCAATCGGAGCCTGTTAATCACTTTCTTTTCCACTTGACCAAAACTCATAGGAAGTACGCACGTATATGACATTTGGTGCTATTTCCGACATTTTAAACCACACTAAAACTAGTGAGGCTATTTATCATCGTATGTAGTCAATTTGCAATAGACCTCTGGGATGTCAGACTTCAGTCCACGTGAAAAACGACTGTACGTAATGGTCAGACCAGTACCATTTATCAAGACGGAATTTTACACGCCTGCCTCAGACGACCACTGCGGAGATTTCATGACACAAAGTACGTTAAAACTCGGCATCATTTTTTAATCATGCAGTGAGGTAAACGTCTTATCAATCATTTATGCTTCTTGAAATATCTTGCCTCAAAATGATGAGCTTCCTTGGCCCATTCCGTGCGTCGCGGTTTTCTCCGGGCTGTGTAAATGTGGGTTCCATCACCTGTATCTCTGGCTGCTGTCGGTTAGTGGAATATCCTTGAATCAAGTCAGTAACTGCAGGAATTCCAGACTGGCAAGAGGCATTTGGGCGAAAATATTTCTTTGTCAGCATTTCAAGGATGTTCCAAAGATTAACAACAACAATAACCATACTTTTTCCAGCCATGGCTCTCACGAGAATGAGCGTGATTTACGGCGGTTGTAATTGAAATAGTTGAGGTTGTTCATTTTAAGAATTTAGAATGCATGATATACTTGTGGTCGTGGGAGGTGTCAACAATTAGACCCGTGTTGTGCGCTCCACTCATGACTTAAGACTAAAACAATACATTTCAATTAAATAGCGATTGACACGTTTGTCGACGGCAATGCTGGGCCATATTGTGTTCAAAGAAACATACACTTTTTTGAGCATTGTAAGAAAAAACAACTGAGCAAGTGATGCATTTAAACATATATCTCTTTATTGCTATCTTACAGTCGTTAGGTTCTTAGTCCAAGTTAAAACCAGGCGGATCGAAAAATACATTATTTTTCAACACGATATCTGATACATCGGGAAAGTAATTTTGCTCATAACAGTAAAAAAAGTCATACATTAAGTTTTCAGTTTTCTCCTCTTTCAAAAGAGAATGAATCTCTCAGTTTACTTTCACCTAAAGGTTTTAGCACTTTTACGGAGCATCAGCTATTGGGTAAGTGTGCCGCTCCGAGGGCCACTGGCTGCTGAGTGGTGTCAACCTTCGATGCTGGTCTCTATTATAGTGCGGAGGGCCACGGCTTTGGGTCAGGAATTGTTCAAAGTTACCTGGGTCCGGTCGGTGGCTTCCGTCTGTCTTGATCATTTTTCATTGGGCTATCAATCTTCATACATTCGTACAGGGAAAGTGTTCTCCAAGTTGACAAAGAGAGTACACCGCTTGGGTCGATTACATTTCACAAAAAAACACCCACCTAAAACTGTATTCCCCAATTTTTATTGACCCAAATAACACATGCAGTCAAATAACTAGATGCCTGGTCTACAACATATCCAAATATCGTCAGGTGTAGACCTGCATTTTCTCAAAATAAATCAGCTGGATTACAGGTACTAGCGTCGTATCGCCATAGAAACAGGATTTCCGGGCAACTTGCTCATTGGATAATATTTCTCTCTGTTCAATTGTAGCCACGAGTAGTGGTGGTTTTTTTTTTGCTTTTTTTTTTGTTTGGTTTTTTTTCTACCATTATTTGTCATAGTTTATACCTGCAAAATCACCCTGCAATACTTCAACACACTTCAGAGATACAGCCAATCCTACCCCTCCCCACCATTTGCTGTGTGCCTGAATCTTAGATACCAAATAGAATTGGTATTTTTACACTTTTGAGGGGATTGTGTACGACCTCCATTCTAAGTTCTATGACTTCATTATTGGACGTTGACCAATCGCATAAGTACAGTTAGACTAATCTAGAAACCATTCATCAGGGAGTTTGAAATGTCTATAGATAAGAACAGCCGAGCTACGTCCATTCAGATTTTGACGGTAACATTTGGTTTCACTACGTCACAGTGTGGTTTTGGTCTCATGTGGGTAAACCGTCACAGTTGGTGTCGGAATTATAGTGTTACAAAGCTATAATTGTGGTATATAAAATTTTACCACTCCCTAGATCGGTGACATCGAAGAGAGGCTGCGTGATGAGGAAATGCTTGACTGGAACTACAGACTTTTGTCAAAAGGACACTGAACGATAACAAGGTATAAGTACAAGACACACATAACACCGAGTGTATGTAAGAAAGAAAACTTTTAGAGATGAGGAAACCTAATCAAAACAGGAATAAACCAGGAAAGCTCTTACAAGCTCCTAAAAGCAATAAAAAGAAAGTACTGAAAAAGTTAACAGAATTATCATTTTATATCTGCATTAACACTGGCGAGTTGTGCCTGCGCAATGACTTAAATGTGAAACGATTGTTTTCTTGTTATTTTTCTCGTCATCACAGTTGAGACATGGTGCCAAATTCTGGTTTCTTCAAAAATTCTTTGCTATCAAAAGTATACTTTTTTATCTGCCACTAATAAAAAAACTAACTGTGTTTTCTTCGTGAAATCCTACTCAAGATTCTCGGCCGTGTTTAATTCCATTTGATATGTGTGCAGTTGGAAAAAATAATTCATCGGAAAAGGAAGACGGGCTAACGACAAATCTCTGCTAACCTCTCATCATTGTAAGCCAAATGAAAATCTGAATCGAGGTAGGGTATTTCAGATGTCTACGTTTTACTTTTTGCGCGAGAGAGGTGATGGGTTTAATGAATGATACATCTCGCTCTTCCTACAGTCAGTTTTATTTAACAAACCGTGACCGAGTGGTTAGCGTGCTAGCGCAATACGATGACTCAGGAGCTTCTGATCAAGGCGGTCGCCGTGAGTTGAAGTCCATGCTGGCTTCCTCTCCATCGTACACCTATTTCTAAGCACACCACATTGTACAACATAAATACAAGAGTTTCTTCACAAAGAGGTAACTCAGAACATTTGGGATCAGAATCACTATAGTCGGAAACGGTTGTTCATTTAATGGAGTTGGAACATTTGGCTCTATTGAGCTTCTTTGTTTTGTGGATTAGGAAAATATCTGGGTGCAGGTGTACTAGCTTTATGCCAATCACTGAGGACGGCAGCGCTTTGAAGGCCTGTTCATTGGTGTTGTCTTCTTACAAACTTTAACGGTTACATTGTATGCAAGTCTGTCTGATGGATGACCGAAAACTCAACCCAGTCTGAGGGTTTGCAGGACCTTATGTCTCACAGTCTAACGGCAAAGTCTTTTACGTACGCGCAGACTACGTCATCGAGATGGGTAGTCCACAAAGTACAAGCACCCCACGGCCGTCGTCAAAAAAGGAAGAAACGGTACATTGACTACTCTTTAATATTTATGCAACTTTCTGAGGACTTACCAATTGGCGTAGAGAAGAATTGTGATTTTGGCGGGACCGTGAACTAGAGTGTAGCGATTGATCAGAGCTTTGGGCAACCTCTATACACTATACTGACATTTGGCATACCAGTCCTGTTTCCTTGCTCTAACCTATCAATATCGACCGCCTAGCGAGGCAGCAACAAGTAGCATTTTTAGAGCGTCTGGGATAACCCGACCAGGGATTGATCCCTGATGTCCGGATCTCCAGGCGGACGCTTTAACCACCGGCCCATCGAGGCGGTCGAATGCCGCTGTCTCTCCATTTATTTACTTGATCGGTGTTTAACGCCGTAGTCAATAATATTTCACTTACAAGACGGCGGCCAGCATTATGGTGGGAGTAAACTGGGGCGAAGTCCAGAACCATCCGCAGGTAGCAGGCAGACCTTCCCACGTACGGCCGGAGATGAAGCCAGCATGAGGTGGACTTGAACTCACATCGACCGCATTAGTTGGAGGCTTCTGGGTCATTATGTTGCGCTAGCGCGCTAACCAACTGAGCCACAGAACCAAGTGATTGCTGAGAGTTCAAGTCCAGCTCATGCTTACGGCGCAATGAAGTAAATAAACAAAAGAAAATCAATCAATGAAATTATCAATGAAATAACCAATGCACCTTCCTTCAATTCACGCTGCCATTGACGCTTAAGTTGGTCTGCAAACGGAATGAATTACAAACAATAAAGAGAATTACAGTCGTCATTAAACTGCGAATCACTGGCAGTTTCTTTAGTACTGTAAAAAGTCCCAGTATATTCGAAAACATATAAATTTAATAGTCGACACAAGGAAAATGATGGAACGGAATACATTAAATAAATATAACCATGGAGATATGAGTTAAGATAGTCGCCTGCGAACACGATTGATAAGAGGATCATGTTTTCAAGGGAAATCAAAGTACACGTCTCACTCACAGTTCGAGTCTTGTTTTTGGGATGTTACTGAGAGCTAATAAAGGCTTGGAAAGATTCTGACAGCTCGAGGCGGCAAGATTTGTAAAAAAAAGTAAGGGTATTGATCAAACCATTTTATTTAGCTGAGACATCCGCGTCACAATTCAATATTATTCATGGAAAATTAATTCACCAAGCAAAGGAAAAATTCCTATAAATAAAATAAAAGGCATCCAACAGTTTACACTTTTCTTTATGGAGCGTATTTTGTTCTCAAATCTAAATCGTGTTTGAGTTATGGTTAATTGGGTACTTTTTCCGTAAAACCCCGGCTTGACTCGGACATTCATCTGAGTGGAAACGTTCTCAGATCGAAAAAAAAATCATTTACTTGTCGTCTTCGGCGTAACTCCGAATATTGTGACTAGTTTCATGCCGATAATGGTTACCTTACCCTATAAAATTCTTTTACATCAGCAAAAGTGCGTTTCACTGCTTGGACGAAAAATATACTAGGTTTCTGTTACGCGGTTCGTGATATTCTTAAAGAGTGTCATCAAATAATTGTTACAATTAATCCTAATTTTACATTAAAAAACATTTGATTACACTATGACTTTATTACATTATGACATTTGGGGATTCCATTTTGGCTTCGAGTACTTGTCTACTAAAGTGAATTTCGTGCTCCTAATTTGAAAGTCACATAGAATGGCCGAGCATAGTTGTCCGTATGGTAATAATTGGCCGCAAAAATTGTGTTACAGAAAAGATTTTATTTTTGAGATATGCCTAAGTTCCTTCATTTAGTTTAACGTTCTGAATCGAACACAACAACTGATTCCTTACAGGACGGCGGTCAGGTTTATGTGCGTAGGTAACCATGGTGCCCAGAGTAAGCTAGCTCCCCACGTCAGAGATACTAGACAAATCCCCTGACTTAAAGCCGCAGCCGAACTGGCTAAAAAATGGATTCGAATTTGACACTTTAGTGGTCATAGCTTGACTTTGGGAGTGAGCCAAAGCTCTCTGAGTCGAGAAGGCATGATATAACTTTCGAGGCGTTATAGACATTTGATTTTTACATGCAATAATCTCATCTGAACATGTAAATCATATATGTCTTTTATTGGAACGACCATGGGGTTTGAAACGACGCAAAAGCGAAGGCTTAACCTCTTGGGTAACGCATAAACCTGCCAAGCCCCGGAAGTGGACTCCTCACAGAAACTTTCGAAAGAAAAATGCGAACACTATCATCAACTCACCAAGCAACGGATCGTGACTTCAGAAAAAGGAGCTCTTTTTATTGGGAAACAAGACAAGTACCTGACATTTTCTGTGATAACTTCTGTAGCAAACTGAACAGTGATGAAAATGTATTGACGAAACAACGTGAACAATGTGAGGTTTAACTTTTCTAATTCTATAAATTATTAAAACGGTCTTTCCCTACAAGGGGAAATAAATGAATCGCTTACCAAATACCCTCTGCTTTCGGAGGCAACAGTAATCGGTATGATCTTTAAAAGTAACGAATTCCATATGCACCATTTTTGACCAGTTAGTACCTCCTCATGGATAAATCAAGGAATTCTAGGCGAATCAATTTCACCGACAGCGTTATTAATTCTAAAGTTATTTACAGACCCCTTGCAAGCCCAAGACCAACTTCCTGTTTATTCCAGTAGTTTCTACTTTCAGTACTGGATTTTCTTTCCAGACAGAGTATTACTTACAATTAACAATCAGTAAAGAGCATAGTCTGAGTAACAGGCTTCGTATCCACTCGCTTTGTTTACATCAATATTTTCATAGTCCATATACATTTCAGAGGATCTTTTCTCCCGTTAAGAATATCCAAATTATATTTTGCCGAATTCTGTTATCAGCAGTTTTCAAGGATTTTTTTGTTTATTTATTTCAATGCAGCCAACCGCCGTTGTCAAGAATATTTCACTTATACGACGGCGGCTGGCATTATGCGGGAGGAAAGCTGGCAGAGCCTAGGGAATCCCATGACCATCCGCAGGTTTCTGGTATATCTTCCCACGTACGGTCGGAGATGAAGGCGACATGAGGTGGACTTGAATTCGACTTTTTCAGTATATAAAACAAGATTATAATCGCTTCCGCGATGTCATTGTCTAACGGGTTGAATTCTTTGAAATTTATGTATAGGCGTTGAATTGAAAATCAGAGTATTCTAAAGTGTGTTGTTTTCTTTTGTTTCATGTCCTAAAAGGACGCGGCAAAATGATGCAGAGATGGTGACAAACTGTAGTTCATAAGTAATTCATTAGTGCAACAACAACAAATCTCCCGCAACAACAGAAAGGCCTTATTATCACAGCTAAATCATGTTGGGATATAAGGTGTTTTACTGACCAGTTTGCAATTGCAAAAGACCCCGTAGTTTGGCGCAACCGGCAGGAAAAGTTTGTTGCATGGTATTATGGTTATATTGGAAGAGTTGGCAGAGTTATATTTTGGGGTACAATACTTTCTCCGGGGTGTAGCTGCAGTTCTATTTCACATGTATACCTGTCGTTCTTGAGTCAGAAACAAAGGGAATTATAAAACTACGTCGGGAACATGAAGGAACGTTTCAAGCCATTATATACTGAAGACGAGGTGAAATGCCGGTTTTTGTCAAAAACTGTTTCAACACTCAGATGAATTAGTTTCGTTTTTACCTTGTCTCGTTTTGACTCTCGTTATCCCTCCGTTCGGCTCTCAGATCGAGGCTAACATGGCTATTAGCTCGGTTAAGGACACACCTTGATACTGTACGGCGATTCCTCGTGCAGCATAAAGAGCTCATTGCAAGCACCAATGTCTGGGGAATACCCAAACCTGACATATATTCGGTGAATACAATGGTAGTTAATTTTCCTGTAAGTTAGATCTCTTAATGATACGTACAAGACCAACATGCCAGCATATTACATAAATTACCGAGCATTTGACCACTGGAAAGCGAAAACTCATATAATATTAGAGGTTACTCGAGCGCATTGATTTTCCTTACATTTTATGTAGTAAATTTGTCAAGGTCAAACCACCAAAATATATATCCTTAAACTTTGACTTGGTGCCACACCATACCACCACACAAAGATAGGACTTTTCTCCACAACATATTAAAAATCAACCTAGCATGACCAATCGCTTCTCCGTTAAGTGAAGCAATAGCGTTTTATCGCCTTGGTAACCGAAAGGAGGGAGCAGTAACCATGGTACACTGTTTTCAGTTCCTACCCAATGAGACAAAATTATGATATATTTTCAACAGGTATAAATTGACAAATGAAAATTTATAGCGTATCAGCACAAACTGTGTGGCAGCATCATCCAATCTATGGTCCAACACTCTTCAATTTGAAGCCCAATCATGTAACCGAAGGTGAAGAAAAATCGTCTTTTTGCATTTACTTGACAGTCGAACGGATAGCAGAGATAATTAAGTAAATCAATGTAGAAAATCCACAATGTATGTTTTTGGGATCTGTGCAAGAATGATGTGTGGGATATGTACTAATGTAACTTAATCAGATGTGAGTTATTTCAAAACTATGACCGTGATATACTGTCGGCCACGGACTACAAACACGACGCAATGGTCAGAGACTGCCGGGTTCCATACCGGGAAATTTTTCTTTGTGAAAATGTGGTCCATGTATATATTATAGCCCATTTCTTTCCTACACTTTTTCCATGTACTCCTGTCCGAAGCACGTACCAAGTCAGGAAAAATGTTCCAAGACACTCTCGATAGGATACATTGCGATTGTCATACTACAAAACATACATTTTTGTCTACTTCTGAGCAAGAAAATAATTAAATCGACAACAGGGCAGTAGGGAAGAAAAAGAGATTTCTAAACTCTGCCCGACTGAATGTACTTTTTTAGCTATTTATTTGAAATTATTTAAGTTGTTAAAAAATTATTTATTTATTTATTGATTGATTGATTGATTGATTGATTGGTTGATTGATTGATTTATTTATTTATTTCATTGCAATTTTACTCCGTTCTCAATGGTACATAATATTTGTTACCTGCAGACACTATTTGCCATCAAGGATGCTTGGATGATCTCTCTGGATTTTATGGAATCCCCTAGGGACGTTCTCCCAGGCGTGGTTTATGGCAGGCGGGAGTTATACCTGTGATTACAACTGGTCTTTGAAAGCCTATCGCCGAAGAACGGAAACCGTTACCGATATCAAAGTAGATTTGATCGGAGAAGAAATACGAACAAAGTGCTGGTCAGGCCTCATGCACTGACACGTTCAGACGTGCCTATGTTCCACGCGTCATTAGAATGGCACTAGAAGAGAGTGGGCCTGACAGGGGAATGGTTTTGGACAGAGGTCTTATGGAGAAATGCCGAGCAGAATTCATTGATGTCATAAGATCACACGAGGCCACATCCATCTGACTACTAAACACCCTTGAGCAGGGCTTGCATCTGGAAGCTTTTCTGAATATAAATCTCAAGATGAAAATTCTCAAGTTCAACGGCAATTTTACTCTGTAGCAAACACGTCTGGCATTTTTTAAAATGGAAATAAATAAAGAAGGAAACCAGTAGAAATTCCCACGGCTCAAACCTGCACTACTGTAAAAGCTAATTTTGCATCTTACCCCAACTACAAAGAAAGGGGCAATATTGTGTATTTGTATTGCTTGTCGCAGTAGGGAAGAATCGTTTGAAAATTTCTTTGTCCCGATCCAGATCAGTTTCAAAATTTAATGGCTTGATACTTGACCCAAGACACAGACAGAGAAATAAACGCCGATAAAATCATAATCCCAGGTAATGACTCCTACAAGAAAGCAGAGATCCATACTGAAGCATGGTATAAGTTATTCATTTCCAAAAATACATTTCCGTTTGTATCGAAAAATCTGTTTTCCCTGCTCCGCCCAACGGTCCCACTTGAGCTAGAGAACAACCAGCAAAGAAAGTACCGATACGGTAAAATGATTTTCTTTTTCGGGCGAGTGCGTGCGAACGGCCGATGTGTCGTGATATAAAAACAAATCTTTTAGACCTAGCGGCCTATAGCCGTCTAGAGCGAATGTGCAATTAATTTCGACATTTGTCTGTGTACAGCCAGCTCTTAAAACGAAACTCTCGTGCATGTTTTGACAAGGTCTTTGTTGCCAGTACTCTGGTTTTGCGCTCCTTGTGATAGCCTTTCATATTGTATGCCAGCTTAAATCAACATTCAGCTGGTGGAATTCCCGAAGTGTGTTCTCTTTCTTCATGCTACTGATTGCTAAATGTGATGACTACATACACTTTGAGTAATTCTAGACCGGAGACGTTTTGGACATACAAATTGCTGTTCACATCATTCCGTCTGTTAACCTCAAATCTGTTTAAACGATGGTGCTGGGATAGGTCGGGGGAAGGGGGATTTGTTTAGTTGCTGCTACTGAAACGGTGAACTATCACACCGTCGTCACTGCTAGAATTTCACTCACTATGTTGTTGTATTTATATCCGAAGTGATCTTTAGAAACAATTATCAGAAAGCAATATGATAGATTTTACAGTGAGAAAAACCGACGAACCAAGTTCGTCGAACTTGTGAACATGCTTTTGAGCTCATGTGATGTATTATTCGAATACAATATATTGGAGCTGTTGGATAGAGCAACAAACTATTAACTAACAAGGGGCCTCTGTGGTTTGCGCGATAGCGCAAGGCAATGGCCAAGGAGCCTCTGACCAATCCGGTCGTTGTGAGTTCAAGTCCAGTTCATGATGGCTTCCTCTTCGGCCGTACGTGGGAAGGCCTGTCAGCAGCCTGGGGACGGTCGTGGGTTTCTCCCGCGATTTACTACCACCATATTTCTGGTCACGTCGTATACGTGAAATATTCTTGAGTTGAGAAATGTTCGGCGTAAAACACTAATCAAATAAATAAATATTAACTGGCATATCAATCAATAAACATGCGGTCGAATGAGTCTAGTAACAGAGCTGGAACTATCTGGCTTCTGGTCAGATACAGGTTTCGCTTGGCATGCACTGTTTAAGGAGTCGACATTTTGGGAATATATGTACATGTGTGTATGCCTGGGTTTGACGTCGCCCATAGAGTAGATATAAATTCTGCGTCTTAATCCATGCCGCCAAAGTGTTAACGACACTGGAACATTCTGTTGAAGACACCATGCATGACACCCACCCAGTCAGATTATACTGACGCCAAGCCGACCAATACTGTTTCCTTGCTCTAACCTTTCAGTGCCGAGCGCAAAGGGAGGCAGGAACAAATACCATTTTTAAAGCATTTGGTATGACCCAACCCGGGATTGATTCCGGATTTCCCGACATGGAGCTGGACATGTTACGAAGACTTCCTAGAAGCTTATTCTGGTACCAACGACGATGACTTTATATCGAACAGGGGAATTTCTGTTTCTGAGCCACAAAATTCTTATGGAAACTCTGTGTCTGAGTACGTTGCTTCATTTGCTTTTGCTCATCTGGTCAACAAATAAATCATTTCATTTTCATGTCGATAATGTAAGCAACACACAACATAAACCATTCACCTTTGGCAAGGTACAGACGTACTTTCGCATATGTGACATCGTGCATAATGGTGGACGACTAGTGTTCTTCAACAAACGTTTGAGTGCACAAATCGTTGACATCGAACAGCTTTTTGCCAAGTAGTTCCCATAAACAGCCAGAGAAGTGAATGTACAAATGTCTTGTCCAGGATCGGGTTTGAACTCGCACCTGGTGTTTCTTTTTAAAGCTTCTTACCCACAACCCGTTTCCTGGCCGATATGATCGCATGCAGGGCTATATGGGGTGCCATGCATAAGAAGAAGAAGAAAAAGAAGAAGAAGAAGAAAATGCTTTATTTTCCAAAGACAGAAGGCTAAGACTACTGAAGAGGGGCTTGATCAATCATAGGCTATAACATTGCAAGTTTACTGCGTCTACCACCAAGAAAGTTCAAACCGTTTTTTCATGTAATAAAACAGGCTAAAGACTGAAAGGTGTGCACAAATCGAGAAATGAGTGTAGACCTTTCTTTGTCAATGACGACGGATTTTGTCATTTTGAGAAGAAGCGATATTTTGTAGTCACTTAAACAAACCATTGGACACAATTACGAAATCTATTAGAAAGATATCATGAAATATATATTAAATATGTTGTGGGACTGAGAAGTAAATAGGTCATCTAACGTTACAGTTCAGGCAGTTCTACTCACCAACAGTCAGTCCATAGAGAACTATTGCCATAATGTTGTGGCTTTAAATCTGTGGTTCCTACCTAAATAATTTCCTACAGCTTTAAATACTACTCTTTTCGGTGAACAAAGCAGGCGTCTCGGAGTTGGGTTAACGATTCCGGCGTCTGCAAGGTCAGAAAACAATTTTCGTCTTTGTGAACACGCCTTATATGCTGCCAGTTATTAACCCCTTTAGTCTATAATACATATACTCGCCTCATGTATGTTTCTTTCATTCACAGTAGCACTTTATCCACAGTGACCACAACGCTTGAAAAGGACACCACGCTAAAATAACGTATCCGCCTTACGCAATTTGTTTTCATCAATTGTGGCATATAAAACGCCGACATCGTCATCATCCCGGCTTCCTTGAACAGGTTTCTCGGATTTTCCGTTTTCGAGGTCCAGTCTGTGCTTTAGTATCACCCGCAGGAGAAGCGCCATTTTGTTTTGCGGCAGCTTTGGTCTCCTCTTGGTTGACGTAGGCGGGATTGTCCTGCGTGACAACCGGGTCATCAGGCACACGCTGGTCGATAAGATGGTCACGACTGCTTTTTCCTCGTCTGAAAGAGGTGCAAACCATTTTTACAAATATTTCAACTACTTGAACAAACAGTAAGACACTGTTCATCATTTGGGGATTTGTAAAGAATAGGTTGAGCTGTTGTTCCATGTGAACTTTTTCCATGTTCACTGAGAAAAGGACATCTTTCAATGAATCGACGTCACCGGACCACGTGATATCACCCTAATCCTTACTACTGCCCATCATTTGATTATATATTTTGTACGTCAGCATAGGTATTTTTTGTATATCACGCTTGAGCAAGCACTTCATATA
The DNA here is from genome assembly GCA_016165875.1 of Acanthopleura granulata. Lineage (NCBI taxonomy): Eukaryota > Metazoa > Mollusca > Polyplacophora > Chitonida > Chitonidae > Acanthopleura > Acanthopleura granulata. Next base: position 28,406,675 of record JABBOT010000005.1, on the reverse strand, counting down.
CGTCATAACACCCACGTGTAACTGCTGAGGCCGCGTGTTCAATTCCAGCTCGGGTTGTCTCCGTTGCGGCTTTATGGCATGTTCAGTTTTCAAATGATCATGTAGTATAGACTTTTGAACAGAACAAATAAATACATAATACAAACGTACTTCATCAAACACACCGCTAGAAACACCACGAGGATGAGAAAAACAATGGCGCCTATAACACTTCCGGCAATTATCCCTCCTGAAAAAACAAACATATGATTGGATGAAAAAATAATAAAAATCATCTCAAAAAGTATCGTACCAATTGTGTTTTTACGAACGTATTATGACCCAGTTATTTGAAAGAGCCATTTCCCAGAGGAGGCCCTTGGTTAAAATCCCAGTCTAGTATTTACAAGAGTATAAGTTGATCGCTATTTTCACGTTTGCTTGATGTTACATCACATGAGGGGTCTATATGTCGCCCGGTGCTACAGGTGTTCTAACGCTTTGGTCTTTACTCCAGCAGAACAACCTCACTTTACGCTTTACGCACTCAACGTCACACAGGTTACACGATGAAGATCACATGGAAACTACCGATTGGGTGGAACTTTTTGTTACACGCAAATAATGGTGTTATAAAACACAGACTCAGCTCCGATTTGAAAAAGTCCACATAATTTCACAGCTGAAGTGTAGATTTTCCAGACCTGCGGTCGATTCCCCGAAATTCGGCTTAGGCAAAATGACTTGTGGCTTAACTGAGCCAGTTTTATCTAACTGTTTAAATCAACTTCACAAAGCAAAATGTGACCGGCTTAGTTTTGTGGAATCGGCCCCTGGAGTTTTTCGAGTATCATGAGGAAGAAAGCAATATTCTTGCTCAACCAGACCGGGGGTCTGGTGTCTTGTCTAGCGTCTGGTATCGTTTCTGATGTCATGCTTAGTGTAAGGTGTTCTCTCTGATGTTATGTATGGTATCATGTCTCATGTCATGTCTGGTGTCATGTCTGTGGTCATGTCTGGTCGCATGTGCGTGCAATAAAAGGGAACTTGTCTGGTATCATATCTGTGCAATACCTGGGATCATGTCTGGTGTCATATCTGTGCCCTACCTCGGATCATGTCTGGTGTCACGTCTGGTTTCATGTCTGTGCAATGTATGTTGTCATATCTGTGCAATACCTGGGATCATGTCTGGTGTCATGTTTGTGCAATACCTGGGATCATGTCTGGTGTCATATCTCTACTATACCTGGGATCAAGTCTGGTGTCATGTTTGTGCCATACCTAGGATCATGTCTGGTGTCATGCTTGTGCAATACCTGGGATCATGTCTGGTGTCATGCTTGTGCAATACCTGGTATCATGTCTGGTGTCATATCTTTGCAATACCTGGGATCATGTTTGGTGTCATGTTTGTGCTCAAATCTGATGTCATGTCTGTGCAATACCTGAGATCATGTCTGGTGTCATATCTGTGCAATAACTGTTATCATGTCTGGTGCCATGTCTGTGCCATACGTGGGATCATGTCTGGTACATGCTGTCATATCTCATGTCACATGTGTTATCTAATGGGTGGTGTTTGATGATGTTGCTTGGTATCCGAAGCCATGTCTGGTGTCTTCTGCGAAGCCATGTCTTGTCTAATACCTGGTGTTACGAGTAGTGTTTGATGTCATGTGTGGTGTCTGGAGTCATGTGCCGTGTCGTCTACGGTGTTATGACGCTGATTCTGAAATACGGCACTAATCAACACCGAGAGAAGGAAAACAACGAAACAGTTATAAAAAAAAAATAATCAGTTTTTCTTTACAGACAAACAAGCCTCTTCTCAAGTATCACGAACCGGAAGACGATCCACTGCAGGGCTAAGTATAATAAGTAAACTATTTTAACTCCCAAAAAATTCATTTTGACGATCCCAAATTGTGGCCAAGAAGTTTAATATCCTTGTGTGACATTTTACCTGCACAAGACTTAAGTATAAAAGTCCAAATACTAAAATCGCCAAAATGAGGTTATTCAATGGTGCTGTCCTTATTTATTGAGACTATTATGGACGATGAAATTGGGCGGAAATCTAGTTGATTTGGAAGTTTATTGACTAAACATGTCTGGCAGAAACACAAGTACTTACCTATTTTTTATTGTTGGAATCTTTGGCTCCCTCGGGATGTGTTTTGGGTGTTCCGAGCGATGAGGGGGCAACTTTAGTCTCTGTTCTCTCTGTTGTGTTTGTTATGTCTTCTGAGACAGAACTGTTGGCCGTTGCTGTTGTTGTTGCATTAAAATCCTCTATTGTGATTAAAACACTTTGACCCTGTGTACTATTTCCTGGCGCAGAAGTGTGCTGTGGTGCTGCGATTGGTTTTGTTGAGATTGTGGCGTGCTTATTCGAAAGGGAAGTAGTTCTTGTAACGCCTTTTGTTGGTTGTGATGTGATGATTGGCTGTGACGTCACTGTCTTTATCGGCCAGGTCGTGATCTTTGTTGTTATCGACGTAGTTGTTTGTGCCACTGTTGTTGGTGATGGTGGTAAATTTATGCCACTACAGCTTATTGTCACCTTTTTATCCTCTGAAAAAATGTGTCATCATTTGAAGAGATAAAAAAAAGATGGAAACTCAAGGGCTTGCGTACAGATCTAGTTACTCTGCTTTAAAATGGTGGTCTTGCTCTGAAATTCTATTGAGTGTGACGTAAAAAGACCAGCCACTTTAAATGAGAAAAGCCGCAGGGGAAATAACTCGTCCTCGACAGAATTCTGACCACGTGGTAAACCAAAGGCAAAGCCACAGACAAAGACGGTGCTGGCGTTATGTACGTTACGTTTATTTTCATATTCATGTGTGGTTTAACCCGTACTCAATAATATTTCACCTATACAACGGCTGTCAGCGTTGTTGCCAGAAGAAACCGGCCAGAGCTGGGCAAAACCCAAGACCATCCACAGGTTGTTGGCAGAGCTCCCCACGCACTACGGGGAGGAAGCCTGACAGAGCTTGGACAAACATTCTCCACTGAGAGTCACTACTCAGCTGCCTAACGTACTAGACAGGGACTCTCACGGAGATACAAACCATTTTTAACATATGAACATTAGGGGAGACCACACTGTTTGGTCAGTGACGCAGTATCTGGACGGAACTATTTACACCCTTCAGTACATATTCGTCGATTCTCTGTGCGCTCCTATCTAACTGTAGAAGAGATATTCATCACTCAACATGTACCGCGTACTAGGCACCTGGGTACCAAGCTATGCCAAAAAAGAAAATACCCACATCCTCTGCTTTTGCATTTTACGCTGTCGCGCTTGCCTGAAACACCGATCAGACACAAAAATTAATCAAAAAACGAGCAAACGGATGTAGAAACAGTGGCGCGTCACATTCACAAACAAGAGATGACAGGGCTTTCCTTCGTTTTTACTGTCTTACCGGAAATCACTGTGTATTTCATACAAACTGGAGCATCGCTTCTTTGTGCTAAAGTCTGGGTTAAAGATGCTTTCCAGAGATCTTGAAAATAGAAGATTGCTGACGTAGGCAGTTCATTGTGGTTTTCAAGGCACTTTCACCTTTCACTGTCACCTTATTCAATGCACACATGGGTGCAGTGGAAGCCATTATCTCTGATTTGACTGTTACAACAGCGCTATCTGTCGACAGGAGACATTTGCAAGACGATACTCCCTGAACTCTCTTGCCCGATGTGGTGAATCCAACTGCACCAAAATCTGTCGTGTTGTTATAGCACAGCATAGCAACTTGAAACCAAAGAAAAAGAACAAAACAGAGCATCAGTTAGATTCCGTGATAGACTCATAATCGTACATGCGTTTAGTAGTAATATCGAGTATGATAATATAAATGGTTTGTACTTAATTTTTGATCCTGAATCAGGCCTCTCTAGCACTTGATGAGGATAAAGGCATAACGGGAGGACAACCATTAAAATAACGTGGAGATGCTATATACTTTCTCGCTATTAAAACTGAACCTAAGCGCACGATAACTAGCCCAAATGGAGTAGATATTCGAACAGATGCCCCCTTCTTCTTCATCAATCATCACAATAGATAGTTTTAGAATATACATACCATTTCAAGAAATGTGTCGTGTTGGAATTTTAGGCAAGTGCACAAAAAGTGTTTGCTATGTTTCAGCTAACATAAGACAGTGGACAGAAAGCATTGACCCTGTACAGCTAAATAATCACATCTTAAAGAATAAAATGAAATCTTTGCTAAAATGAACGTAGTAAAAATGGACCGATTCTACATGGACATCTGACTTAAGTTAAACGCTTAAAACCTTGTCACAGTGCTTGGTGTTGGGAGGGGGTTAGAGATTAAATTTTGATACATTTTTGTTAAGATAGCATTAACTAGGTGGACAACATTTTCTTTTTTGAAGTTCATTAATTACTCGGCCCCTGATTACGTCATGGTAAGGTTTGTCTCTTGGTCTTTTGTACCGCCCTTTTAACGCTATGATGACATACGTGTATTGTAACACAACAGCAACCCTGATAATAAATCATGATCATTATCAAAACGTAATATATAGTGCACGGCAAATTTTTTTAATACTGAAGTTAGTACTTTCCTGCTAATAACAGAACTCTTCAGTTTCGAAGGTGAAACATTATCCTAATAGTTTTGACTTCATTAATGTTTCTATTCACTTAATTGGTGTTTAAAAGCCGTACCCAGACCAGTTGTTCATTTAAAATGGCGACTTTCAGGTCTCTAGGTGGAAGAAACGAGGAAAAGGGAAACAACTGCGCTTAATTTAGTAATTACTGATACATGTACCTAATGAAACACCTAACGCAAAGTTGTAGACCAGTTAAAATGAAATTCAGGATCTAATAGGAAATTCGTACAACTCCGTCCCGCTTTTAACAAAGGGAATCAAGGCTGAGAGCTCATTTGTTCTTTCTTGGTTTACGTCACACTTCTAGATGCATGTGCTCTCAGAAAGTACTTAGATAGTACACAAACACTGCAACGTCACAGCAGAGGACGATGTGTTTCTCTGCGATTCGGGCACTTTTTGTATCCCGTCAGAGTCCTTCATTATACACTACATAGGGGTAATTTTAGCCACATGGTATCCGTACAGCACCGTGTGTGTGTGTGTGTGTTTGTGTGTGTGTGTTTTGTTTTTCTTTTTTTTTCTTTTGTTTTTATTTTGTTTTGTTTTTTTTGCACGGTACTGTGTGGCTGTTAGGTGACACTGCCGCTCAAAACTGCACAATATTAAGTGTTCAGCTGTCGTAAAGTGTCACGCGCCTGCTAGAAAGCATCGTGTTACGCTGCTGTGTCGCGAGGTTTACGACATCAGTGCACCTTGCCATCACCAACCGTCCGATACAGGCATGCTGCTACCCCATAACACTGCATGAGCAGCGGCAGCGATTTACTGGCCAGTTTGGGGGCCATTCTGAACAGCGCGGTGCGATTCAGAACCATTGAGTATCGTGCGGTCATAGCTTTTCCCGTGAGAGCACACGAGACCAACCCTGATGCCTGCATACATAAAAAACACCTACCTGGGCTGCCTGGTGACCCACACCCTCGGACATCTGATAAAGAACCCAGAGAACTGATAACACACAACGTGATCACACAGTGTGGATAAGAATGAAAACGAAACATACATGATTCTGTATAGGACACTTCCCCGAATCACCAAAAACTGAAGACATTGTAGTTAAAAAAAGATATAAATATATATACAAACCGTATTTCAATCTTTTCTCCGTAGAATTAAATGCACTTAAATGTATGAGGTTTAAGGCAGGTTTTGGACGCTCCAACCTGCAGTGGTTCTGCATGTAAATGGTGTCTTTTTACCTAGTGTTTCATCTACATGGTGTATAATTCACGTGGTGTTTCAACTCATATGCTTTTTTGTCTGAATGTTATCTCATCTACATGGTAACCCGTCTACATGGTAACTCATCTACACGGTAACTCATCTACATGGTAATCATTCACATGGTAACTCATCTACATGGTAACTCATTCACGTGGTGCTCCATCTACATAGTAACTGATCTAAATGGTACTCTATCTACATGTTGCTCCATCTTAATGATAACTCACCTACATGGTGCTCCATCTACATGGTATCTCATCTACATGGTGCTCCATCTACATGGTAATTCATCTGCACGGTGCTCCATTTACATTTTAACTCAACTATATGGTAACTCATCTACATGGTAACTTCTCTCCTTGGTAACTCATCTACATGGCAGCTCGTCTCTGTGGTAACTTATCTACACGGTGCTCCAATTACATGGTAACTCAGCCATATGGTCCTCCGTCTACATGGTAGATCATCTACATGGTAACTCAATTGCACGCTGCTCCATCTACATAGTAATTCAACTACATGGTTCTCCATCTACATGGTAGCTCGTCTACATGGTAACTCAATTGCACGCTGCTCCATCTACATAGTAATTCAACTACATGGTTCTCCATCTACATGGTAGCTCATCTACATGGAAGCTCATCTACATGGTAACTTATCTACATGGTGCTCCATCCATCTGGTGCTCCATCCATCTGGTGCTCCATCTACATGGTAACTGATCTACATGGTACTCCATCTACACGTGGCGCAATCTTAATGATATCTCATCTGTATGATGCCCCATCTACATGGTAACTCATCTACATGGAGCTCCATCTACAGGGCGTTTAATCTACATGGTGTTTCATCTACCCGATTTTTCATGTACATAGGGTTCCACGTGAGGTTTCTCCTGTATGGTTGTCCATTTACATGTGGTTTCACCTACATGGTCCTGGCTCTACATATTATTTCATCTGCATGGTGTTTCATGAGCATGGTGTTTCATTTATTTGATGTTTGATATAGGACATTATTTCCAAATATATTCAAATCCCAAACTCTTCAATTTGTGTTTCTAGCGTTTAAACATAAACTAAAAAAACACTAAATCGGTTACAAAATGTCATCAATTCCGCGCTGGGGTATCCGTCAAAACCGTGCTAGTTATACCGTTCCTGTTGTGTCTAATTTTGCCAGAACTTAAAAAAAACAACCAAAAAAAAGCACGCACCTAGATACATCAGATTCAGCAATGTAAAAACGGTGGGTATGGTCGTATTTGTACTGGGGAAAACTTACAAGGGTGTGGAAACCGGTTTTTGTGCAAACCAGGACACGTTATCATCAAGCCATGTTAACACACGGACATAGTTTCGTATCTTGGAAGGCGGAAAATTCGCAAATATTCAAGTGGTTTGATCATAAATCATTCCCCGTAACAGTGGCAGCTTGAATGGAAAAGAAAGAAGAGATAAAATTGCAACTTGTTCACATACACTGCTGGTTAACTTTGAGGCGTAGAAAATATTGGTTACAGGTAAACAGTGATTTAGACAAGCATAAACAGCGTTAAAATTATATGTAGGTTTTGTAAATACAGCGAACAAATACATACAAAGAGAGGCATAGATATACAGCGGTCCGTTTGATTTTATATTAGTCTGATTTAGGGGGTAACATATTGAACAAACACAACACGTGACCTCGACAGATGTTTGTCTCGCACCAGTGTGGGCGTGATTTCCAATTTTGATCGAATTATTTCTCAAATCGATAATTGGCCTGTGTTACATACTATAGCAATAGGGTCATCTGTGTCCAAACAATGACGAGTCCATAAGGTACATATTTCAAACATAGACATTCCTTTTATTTTTTTTATTTACTTTTTTATTATGGGGGGCGGTGGATAGCACATATTCCCACAAAACCTGGTACTATCTCTCGTTATCTGGCGTTCAGCGAGCCGTCCAGAAGCGCAACAGATAAAAAGTTCTGGATTCCTCAGTTACATGCGCATTGCGTCCCTGAGCTCCGATTGGTTCTCCACCGATTGAATTGCGCTTAGAGGTCATATGTGGAATCTTTCCTGTCTAAAGTAACTCAGGCCAAGCTGTGTAATCTATTACTCTTTCTAGCTTTTGTGGTTTGTGAGCAAACTGTTAACGTAGCACTCATGTATTACATTAGAATAATAGACAGTCGGGCTTGGACCCGAATCGCCATTACGCAGGAAAATGTAGCCTGCTTCACTGGCGTGACAGGAGAATAGTTTAGTGCGCAAGACATATGGAGAAAAGCCGATCAGAGACCACTGACGTCATGTGTACGTAGCTGATGTATTTCATACCTTTCAGCGATTCTGCTGTACTAGACTATACCTACTGGCCGGTAATCGACGAGACTTTAAAGAGATTTCCGTGGCCAAATGCTGAGTGTGCTATCGCAGCACAATGACCCAAGATCATCTCACCAATGTGGTGGCTGTGAGTTCTAGTCTAGTTCTGGGTTTCTGTCGGGCTCTGCCCGATTTTCTCCCAGCATTTTACGTGGTCGCATGTGTAAGTGAAATATTTTAACTGCAGCGTAAAACACCAGTCAAGTAAATAAAACGTAAATAAATAGGAGTCTTCCAGACTATACCTAGTGAGTTTAAAGGGGCCTCCGTGGCCAAGTGGTGAGTGTGATAGCGCTGTTCAATGATTCAAGAGTTCCAGCTCTAGCTCCTACTAATGCTGGCTTCCTCGCCGCGCGTACGGGGGAGCGTCTGCCAGCAACGTGCGAGAATCCTGCCACCATAAAGCCGGCGGCCGTTGCATATGTGGGTGAAATATCTTTGGGTACAGCGTAAAGCAACATTTTAATAAATAAATAAGTAAAGAAATTGAAGTATACAGCGATATCATGGTATTTAAATATTACATGTGGGCTTCATAGCCAGGGATGTGTGTTAGTTGGTGTGTATCAGGTTATACCGCGCACAAGAACTTTAATCGAAATCTAGTATCATCATATTGATTTCCCAAGCTGGAGGGTTACACTGGATTAGAAACATTAAATAAATGTCACTAGATGTATAATTGAATCTTATTTAACGGAGCAAGTAAACATATTGGTGGATGGGATCGATGTCAAATATTGAACCACACTCGAGGTCAAAGGATGAGGGCATTCTCCTCGAGTCCTTTCTGGTAAAGAGAAATATGGATTTCTGATTTAAACAAAATGTTGCTATCTTGACATCGAGTGACGTCTTGCTAAGCTGTGTTCTCGTTATCCGGAAATTTAAATGCAAATTTTGTCCCTTGTCTGTTTTTTGAACGCTTGTATGGACTTTTTATGGACCGATTGCTTTGTAAGATGAGATGGAATGAAACAGAAAGATTTAAGAGGACACACCTCCTGATCCTGGACATTCTTATTTGCAAACCGACAAAACCTGGATTGTACTTATAATTTACACCAAGCCCGAATTATGACCATGCTAATGCTGTATCTATGCGCCAAGAACCCGCATTTGCAGCCTCCCCCATCCTCCACTCTCACTATTAGGTGATAATGCTCAGTTATTGATTGACATGGAAATTCGATTTGGAGATCATTTGAAGCATTTCCACACACTTGAGTAAGATTGAAGTATCTCGCCGCACTTATTCCCGACCTATTATAGAAAGTTTCCACAAAACCTTAAGTCAATGTTTAAATGCTATTTTACCGCCCTTTTGGAAGGGGGGGGGGACTACAATTAGGTCCCCCTCAGCAATGTGTTCCTAAGATCATGGACTGAGAATTGTAATTTATATTCTCAAACATTAATCATTGTGACGAAGTTTTACGTTTTCATTTAAGTGATGGACGCCTCTTCTTTCCTAGTCACAGTCCTAAGGAAGAGTATTGAACATGCGGTGTCCAATGGACATGAATTCGTCATTTCGATTTTCTCTTGGTAAATACATTTGTATATAAAAAAAGTATCAAAACTCCAATCCCAGTCCCTACTCCCACCTCCACCCTCACCCGCACCTCCACTCCCACCCCAATCCCCACTCCCACCAACAACCTCACCCGCATCTCCACTCCCAGCCGTCCCGCCACACCTACACCCATTTCTCACCCCGCACCTCCACACCTATCCCAATACCCACTCCCACCCGAAACTTCACCCCACCTCAATAACTACTTCCACTTACACCTCCACTCTCATCCGCACCTCCACTCCCACCAGCTCCTCCACAGCGCTGTTGGGGAATCTTTCCACAGAAATTGGGGCCATAGCTGTGGAGTCTTTTGTTCATTTCTGGGTTTATGATGACATTTCATGGGCAAAATGACCACGTATTAAACGTGCAGTGCAAGAGAACAATAATCATGTCAGCTTGGAAACGAATCCCCATTACGAGGGAAGAAGTATCCCATTCCTATACCCGCCAAGCTCATCAAAACACAGCAAAAATTACAGGATTTGAACGAATACTCCCTTCATGTTCCAATACGACCAAAGAGCCATTGTAAATAATACTCATGCGATTTGTGTTGTATTCGAGTATATTTCGCTGATATTGATTGTTTTTTGACTCCGGACTCAAAAAGTTGTTCACGTATGGCGGTCAGCTGCATGAGTAGATGCAACCGGAGTTCCTGCCGTAAACTACTGATCTTTTGGAAGGCTACTGACGCATTACATACACAGATACTCACAATATTGACTGGTGAAAGACAAGTGCCCTTCAACTGGGAAGAAGACATCACGAGCGATGTTGAACATGTCTAGCATACGGCCAAGGGGTGACTGGCAGGCTACACGAAAGGGTCCTGATCGCAGAGAAACACGCCGTTTCCTGCTGTGACGTTGGAGTGCTACTACCTAAGTGCTTTTGAAGAACACATGGACCTAAAAGTGTGACGTAATCCAAGAAAGAACAAAGGAGCACTGGGTCATGGATCCCATTGATAAAGGCAGGTATTACGAGTTTCCCATTGACTTTTCTGTGAATAGAGGAAAACCCGTGATGAATGAGCTCTAACTCTGCAAAGTCAGAGAGAAACCTTTATGATTTAAACAAAAGCTTGTAAGTTTACACTGAAAAATATCAGGACCAAAACACGGTTTACAAAGAGTCAAAATTTTCTTAAACTGCCACTCTGGTCAGAATACAAATTGCGTAGAAATATCACAATGATATGAAAGAAATCCTACGCAGTAAGCCTTACACCATGTTTCCGAAGGATTTTCATGAGTAATATAATTTAACCTATATAACTCAAGATTCCTTGAAAAACAAAATATTCGGCTGTGTTTTCCTGATGTGACGTGATAATATTCCCTGTATGACGTTGAGTAAGGCATTTATACTGGGATGACATCAAGAGCGTTTGAAAGGGCAGCGTCATTTGTGGATACACATCAGCTATTGATGACGTCATGTGTTCGTGGATGACTTCACACCAGGCAAAGTGGAAGCGACAGAAATATTTTGTTTCCGTATACTCTGATGCAACGTACAATATCAGTTTTACTTCGCTACAATATTTTCACAATTTAAATTCAAACTATCCAGTCTTTATTAATTCATCTTGAGTTTAAGACAGATGTTTTGACACCAAAGTAGCTCATTGAACAGGACATCTGTTTATTGCAAGTTAAACCTTCCCTATATAAATGCCTTTTCTGAAAATTTTATTGAAGCATACTTCTCGTGAGCGCCTACATTTTGTAAGCAAGGGGTAAACTCGAGGTCTGAATGCGTGGCATTAAAACTTGCACAGCAATTTAAGATCTTCAAACTACCACCAAAGGCAGATAAAGGGCCAATCTTAAGCCAAAATATAGCGGCAATAAAAGTGGACATTTTCACAGCATTTTAACTCTTTTTCATTTCAAACTTTTCTTTCCTGTCTTCAACGGCAGACCTCTTTATACATTGACCTTACAACGTGCCATCTGGACTGTAGAAACCATATCACATCGAATTGTCTAGTTGTCGCCTTGGTCACATCTTCCAAGCCATCTCCCAATGTTCTTTGATCGCACATTCATATATACTGTGTTTGCAAATGGAGCATACATTTGTAGTAGTGCATCGATTTAGCATCATTGCAACCAGTGTGTTGGCAGCATGTTTGAATCGACGACTAAACTCCTAAATCGAGTTAAGCGCATGGGGATTGGGAATGCAAAGTGTAAATCTACAGTTTTATCGGCTTTATAGGTAAGCAAGGTGGTCAGGAGGCCAGAAGTCCGTTAGCCATGTTCCCAGCTTTGTGGACCAAGTTCCCAGCTTTATTGGTCATTTTCCCAGCCCTGTTTGCCATGTTCCCAGCTCTGTTTGCCATGTTCCCAACTGCTCGCCACGTTTCTAGCAATCTGTTGGCAATATTCCCAGCCATGTTTGCCATTTTCCCAGCTTTCTTTGCCATGTTCCCAGCTCCATTTAGCATGTTCCCAGCCTTGTTGGTTATGTTCCCAGCTCTGTTGGCCATATCCCCAGCTCTGTTAGCCATGTTTCCAACTCTGTTTGCCATGTTCCCAGCTTTGATTCCAACGCTTCCAGTTTTTCGTTGCATTTTCTCTGCTGCCCTCAAAGTGCAAACTTTCTGTGCCACAAAAATAGGCGTTTTTACACCCGAGTGACTCTTTTCATAAGATGACCCTGTGAGCCATGAAACTAGATACCGCAAAGCCAGAAATAACACAAAGGCAACCGGCACATCCACTCAGGCAGCCTTTGTTAACTGCTCTTTGGGATCATATAACTGTGTTTGGTATACTGGGCTCGACGGCTTTCCCAGATGAAGAGCACCTTCTGTCACAAAAGAAGTAATGAATTTGTGTTACTGGTGATTGGCACCCTTGGTACTGCTGTCGCGACTCTTGTAATATTGTTGTTAAAGATGGTATCACGGCTTTTATAACTCGCGAAAGATTACAGCTAAAATATGAACTAAGAATTACTTAATTATTAAAGGAAACGTGTTTTTGTAGCATGTAGATTTTTCCTGTTTGAGGACAGCTTATTGGAGACATAAAACGAGTTATAGGTTCAGATCTGCGTTTTCTGAAGATAAACGTGAAAGAATGAAACAGATCTCAAGTCTGGATGGCCACATAAATCGTTCTCTTCGACATCTAAATGTTGGCTATAAGGTCGATTCCAGTTTGCGATACCCTCAATTAGGGGTAGGGTGTCGCCAACCAATCATTCCATTGCTAGAGCAAATATTTTAATTGGATAAAAGTCAATGGGATATTGATTTTCTGATACTGTGAAGCCAATCACTGCACAAAGAAGAGTGCACGGTGCGTGTTAACAGATTCTGAGTAAAGGCTATGTGTTCATTTAAATATTGTTTTTTTAAGACTAATATAGAATGGAAGATTGGAAGAGTGAACAAATTAATTTCAATATGTTTTTGTCCAAGTATACATGAAACTTTTGCATTGAATTTTTTAATATCCAGTTGTTGTTTTTTTTGGGAAGGTCCTTATGCTCCAGGTTCCTCTCACTAATGCGATCGCCGTAAGTTCAAGCCCACTTCATGCTTGCTTCCTGTCCGGTCGCCAGTGGGAAGATCTGCCAGCAACCTGCGGATGATCGTGGTTTTCCCTAGGGATTTGTCCGGTTTCCTCCCACCATATAATGTTGGCGGCCAAAACAAAATATGAGTGGAATATTCTTGAGCACAGAGGAAAACACCAATCAAATAAATATATTAAATTAAAACCATCATCTTTGTTTAGAGTTCCTTTTCCCGCATTCTTAAAGTCCTCATCACAAGTAAATACGACGGTGTATGCACTGGCCGCGAGGTGTTCTTTGCCTCTAGCAGGACGGTCAGAATAATCAGTGCTGCCTCACTGAAGCGCCATTTCGGCATGTTGCGGAATGGTAGACGCCTCGCTGGCTGAGCTGGGCAAAGCTCTTCAGCTATATCAGATCTTCGGACTGTGAAGTCGCGTGTTCGATTCCAGTTCTCGATGGTTCGGACTTTTGTGTGGTACCGAGCGAAAAGGGCGGTGGTTTACTTCGGGGAACTTCGGTTTGTTCTTCACAGATCACCATGACCGTCATAATAAAAGTGAAAACTACTTGAACATAGCGTTAATAAATCAATCAGGCAATCAATCCATTAATTTACAGAAACGACGACAGCCAAGACGAGTATCTGACAATAATGAAACTACAATAATGAAACAATTTACGGAGGTGACTACAGAAATTATGGAAAGTTTGTTTCCTAAAGTGTCTTTATTAGTTTATATTATTGCCTTCAACATAGTCTCTGTAATATCTACCTTTGTACCAGGCCGATCTCAGTGTTAACCTAGCTGTAGTGCTGTCTCAGTGGAAGGCCAGGCCATGGACACCAGGCCTGACGCCAAACCTGACACTAAGTCTAGTCACAGTTGAGTGAACCAGATTTTGACATACCTGCTTCATTATATCAGATTCAAGTGATAAAGTATTTTTCTACATTAGAATTAACACGATCAAACCAAAGACACATCTACTTTCAAAAGTGAAATGATATTTATATTAAATATTAACAATGCCAACCAGCATTTTGACAGAGGTAGATGTTGGAAAGCATATATTAATGATATTGGACACTTTCTAAATTGTTGGAAATTTAACACGTTATAGGTTGCTTCGAAAACGTTGCCGAGAGTTCACGGCCTGCTCACGCTGGCTTCCTCTCCAGCCGTGCGTGGAAAGGCCTCCCGGGAAACTGTGGATGGTCATGGGTTTTCTTCGGGCTCTGCCCGGTTTCCTCTCACGAAATGCGGGCTTAGGTGCCTCGTACCGATGTGGGCGCTTTGAGTTCACGGCCTGCTCACGCTGGCTTCCTCTCCAGCCGTGCGTGGAAAGGCCTCCCGGGAACCTGCGGATGGTCATGGGTTTTCTTCGGGCCCTGCCCGGTTTCCTCCCACCGAAATGCTGACTTGTACCGATGTGGTCGGTTTGAGAACCGTATCACAAACACTCACTATATACTATTGTATATATATTTTACTGTGAGCAAAATGCCTATCCACATAATTTTGTGCACCGTTAAAACGGAAGATACAGATACGGGAGAAACATATCACATCTGTGCCTGAATGGGCCGCATTGAGCAGCAACTGAATAAATAAATCAAATGCATACAAGCGTTGAACTTGTGTATACACGTGTGTACACAAACGTACAAGCATATATGTATGTGTACACATGATGTATTCATATTGCTTGCCATCTATGTTTTTGCTTCACGGGAGTCTACGTATCATAACGCGAGAATGGGATTCATTGCGAGTCCATCCACTTAAACCTTGTCCTGTGTGACAGAAAAGGATTGCTTGGTCGATGATAATGCTTCAAAAAACGACCTCGAGCAAAATTAATTTTCTAAAAACAAAACTTTTCCTGTACCGCTACGACACTTTTGCCGGCAAACAATACAGAATCACTTTGGTTGACAGAACCAGCCATCTCTGTCAACCGCCCAGGTTTGTTTGTTTTTTTTTTTTTATCAATTATCACTCCATTATTGCCGAATTTCGTGGCGCCAAAAGCCTGAGGCAAAACTAGAGCGATCAGCCTAAAACTCGATTAGAAATTACGGAACTTACAACGGGGTCAAAAAAGTACATACGGTATTTTTTTCTCCTGACATGCATAGGATCGGTTGATTTTTAACTTTGGTCTCTTTACCGGTCAATACAATATACAAAACCAATACAATACGATACAATATATAATAACGATGGAAAACGAGTGTGTTTTACACGAAATATTCCCCATGCGCGATTCAGGTCTGCTACCTAAATTAATTTTCCAGAAGCGACAAAAATGTTAACGTTTAGCTCGGTATTAAACTCAACCCCAAACATGCCTGGGCCAGTAAGGTATAGAACCACTAAAAAATAGTCTTACTATCTCTGTAGTAATTTTACAAAGAACACTCACTTAAAACTGTATTACCTAATTTTTGTTGGCCCGTGGGAACATAATGTCAAATAACTAGATGCCTGGCCTACAACATATCCAAATATTATCGGGCGTTGGCCACCATTTTCTCAAAATAAATCAGCTGGAATGCAGGTACTAGCACCCTATCGCCACGGAAACAAGGCGCAGGGGACACGTGCTCATTGGATAATATTTTCCTCTGTTTAATTGCAGCCACACGTAATGGACCTTTTGTTTTCCACCATTATTTGTCATAGTTTATACCTGCAAACTTACCTGGCAGCCAATCCCTACGCGTCCCAGCCGTTTTCCGTGGGCCTGAATCTTGGATACAAAATCGAATTAGTGTTTTTTATACCTGAGCCCTGCCTGTGAGAAAGCAGCCATAAAAATCTTCACGTAGGTAACTGATCGTCAAAATCTGGACCTCCACATCCCAGAAGCCGTGAGGGTTGTCCAGTAACGTCAAGGGGACGTCACTAGCGCCCTCATCACTGCCTGATACATCGTACTCTCTTACCAAGAATTTTAACTTTCATAAACAAGACTAATATCTGCAAAAGGTTTAGAAAATTTCCATTTATTCACTTTAACATCAGAAAGTCTAGATAGCAGCGAAATAAAGGCTTTACAAGCTAAAATCCTCCAGAACCAACATGGGTCGTGTGTATCTTAGAGCTAATATCTCGACGTGGACCTGACGAAGGGAGTAGAATTGGTCCTAGGCTGCTTTGACGACTTTTTCCGACATTTTGTTACATAACGTCTACTTCATGTCACGTGAGCCAAAGGATAAAGGTCAAGAAAATGTAAGTGGGTGCCCCCGGCTGTGGAGCATTACAGACTACTTGTGTGCATACATTACTAACAACGCCTCACTGTTTTCACTGAATTTTTCAGAATTGACTGCTAATACAGTTTCTGTAATTCGTCAAAAGAGATCAACGAACAGATGTGACCATGTGGGGTAAAAGTGATGCTCGTGTTACATTACGTGGAATTTGATATCTGAAATTTATCGGTAATTTGCAATATCGTTCCATGTGAAAGCGTTCACCTCAAGTGAAGACCATGAACGTCTACCTTAAAACGGCACCTTAACGCTATCAAATTAACTGTCTTTTGTCGCAGTCTTCAAACCACGTCATGTAAAGTATCGTACCGCCCAAATAGTTTGATGATAAAAATGAGATCGTAAACAGAAGCTGGAACGAAGAACAAATCCAGTCCTGGTCAAATGTCAAAACAGAAGCCATTTTGTGGATAATATGAACATTTCCAACGAAAAAGGTATTTTTTTGCCGGTGACTACAGAGAAGGCAGTGTAAGTGACAGTGAGCAGATGGATATATCCACATGGCAGTATCTTAATAACGCTTTGCTAATGTCATAGTTGAATGATCAGTTTTACATGGCAGTATCTTAATATCGCTTTGCTAATGTCATAGTTAAATGATCAGTTTTCCAAGGCAACATCCACACCTCCCGGGTCAAATCCGCGTCGGGTCTTCTCGTGCTCAAAACAAAACAGGTTAGTTACACTTGTTTTAAACTTTAATAATCTTTGTATTCTGAAACAGATGAAAAGAAAGTTGATTTTCTTCACTGGGAAAACTCCAACAACCTGCTAAATTAAATGGATCCTTAATCACTGTAAAGTGTAACACGGCAAATGGAGACTGGGAGAAGCATTTTATCATGTATACTTATCTCTTACATGTCACACAGCTTAAAAAATCAGCTTAAAGAATCAGCACAATTATCGATTTGTACAGAACACCAAGATTAATTTTTTTTTACCAGTAATTTGGTTGGATGATTCACCTCCACGTTTAAATTTATTTCCCAATTGTTCAGTGTTGACATGAATTAGACCTGTATATAATGATCCCGGACTTGAATGAAATTCTACATCAAACAGACTTGACGAAAATGACCCAAATACTACCACATTCCCAAAAAGAAATGTACAGCCAGTGCTTCTTATATATAAATATTTGAGATGGAAAATTTAAATTGAAAAACAATGGCTAACTTTACTGGTATCCTTCTGATTCCTTCATTCACCCACTTTCGGTACAAACCAGTCGTTAAAATAAAATCATACACTTACATGTTCTTCGGTGGCCGAGAAGTCTAGAATGACTGTAGCAGAGGCCCGTAACCGAAATATAGCGTACACAGAGTAAAGTACGACCATCTTGTAATTTGTCGCGCCTTCTCTGCATGAATAGGAAAGTTTCTTTTTGAATCAATGTCTTATGCTAGAAAACTATAGGCTTATACACTAGGCCTAGATTGTGGTGTCATGCAATGGATATCATAATAAGCGTTTGTGTCAGAGATATATGTGACTGTGTTTGGGCAAATTTCATCCCTTCTTTGTCACTACCCAAAGAATTTCGTAACGTTTGTCTTAACTTGAAACATTTCACCAACGGCAAACCTGAAAGGGGGGGAGGGGCAAAAGATATCCCCGCCCCATTCGGAACCTGAGGGGACTGCCCCTCTGCCATACCCTGCGCCCCCCATGTTCCGTCGCCTATGTTTAATTGTGAGTAACTGAGTGTTTCAAAGAAAATTTTGACCCGTTTTGGGAACCACACCAACGCTGTTGCTATGCGAAAACATAAAGACATGAATTTACTTGACATAAATGAGACACAGCAGCAAACTAGACGGACATATTAAGTACAACGAAGGAGGAAAACCAACATACTCCAAAAGAAATTAGAAACACTATGGAAAATAATCCCTAGATAGAATAGTAAGGTGCGGACAGAGAGGACAGCAATGACAGGCTCTGTTAGGTAGGAACGAAAAATGATGAAGTCATAGAACTGACGGAATGAGGAAACAGTAGAACTCAGGACAATCGGAAGTATTTTTGCTTTGTGCACCATACACGTCCATCACGAAAAACACAACGAGGGTTTTACATATATACACACATTAGAGGGAATGTGTGTAAGTTAATATTAGTGCTTAATACAGGCATACCATCTTTAGATTAGGGAACAAACATGTAGCTATTGTGAAAGAAAACATGTGGTATAATTAGAAGCAGAAAGGAATGATGGTTATGAATGGAGGAAACGGCAACAGAAGGTTGTAATGACTGACGACAAAAAGTGTCCGTATTGAAAAGTTTTCATTGATGTATTGATATGTTACCGAAGGATAGGATATTGGGATGTATATAGTGGCTGTGAATTGGATAGGTGGAATACATGGGACAATACAATTAACAATGGAAATGAAGTGATATGCAATTAATTTGATGAAAGTAACATAAATTGCACTACAAGCAGATGGCCTCTTACAAGTTACTGCCACAAAGACTATGATATATTTGTTTATTTCATTGGTGTTTCACGCCGTATTCAAGAATACTTCACTTAGCCCATGCAACGACCGCCAGCATGATGTTTGGAGGAAACGGGGACAACTTACCACCATCCGCAGGTTGCTGGCAGATTTTCCCATTTACTGCCGGAGAGGAAGCCAGTATGAGCTGGACTTAAAATCACAGTGAACAGATCGGTGAGAGGCTTCTGGGTCATTACGCTGCGCTGGTCCGCTAATCAACTGGATCACCGAGGCTCCCAAAGACTATGAGAATAATGAAGTGAGAGAGACTTAAAGTCAAGCATTCATCTAGTGTGCAATTCTGGTCCGTAAAGGCTGCCTGGGCATTTCTTAATTTAGGTGTCATCCTAAATATCATAAATATTGTTAGCCTGAGAGGTATAAATGAAAACCTATGACAAGGGAAACAAGGACATTAACTTATTCAGTTATTCACTGTACTTAAGTCTAAAAAGAACATTATCTGGCTTCCGTGTGAAACATACAGGAGAGTTGTAAAGTCTAGGGTTGGGCACTTGTTAGTCACTGACCTATTTTTCTGACCTTCACTGTGAATAGAGCATTCTTCAATGAATTGACGTCACTCTACCATGTGACGGCACCTTGGTTTTATATCTGCCACATAAAGTATTAATTTTACTTAATCAACGAAATTAATTGACATTAACTTATTCAGTGAAAACTACGTGTTTTCTACTGGCTCCTCACAACAGTAGGCGTTTGTGAGCGCAGAGTGCTTTTATTTTTTTAGCAACCTGTAAGCTGTTGACTTTTTGTGTAATATTAGCCTAATTTGAAAATAGGACATTAAACTACATGCAGACGTGTATGGACCTTATCCTTCATCAGCACTGCATGTAATAGCGGTTACAGTCAATGGTGCGGCGTTAGCATTAAGAGACAAGAGATGTTGCATGTACGAACTCTCCTTGACGGGTTATTTGTGTCCTGACAAGCTCGCCCATGATGGCCTGTCCCATGCAGTTACATCATTTGCAAAAAGCTAAACAGCATTTACTGATCTTTTACTGGATCGGCTCGACACCTGTCAGCAGATTTGCGAAAAGTTTCCTCGGTCATGCCCTATCAGGAATTTGAGTGGAATTTTCTCAGGGGACAAGGACTATGAGGCCCGGAGGGTTTAGGGCTTGCTGATTTAGGGACAGTGCTGTGAGGCCAAACATTAACATGTAAGTAAATGAGAAATTAATTGTGGTGTGTGGCCTGCTAGCCACAGGCGATGAAAATACGTTTTAGGCTATCGATGCTCAGTTTTCGTGAGTATTGTCGTGATATTTGGTCAGTATGGACAGTTTGGGATGCTCAACATGTGTGTGTATAAATCTTTACACTGCATGAAGAAAATATGGTTTTTGGCGTGTATTTATAGTCTCATGTGTGTAAAAATGACAGCTTGTATGATGTTTGGCTGTGACATGGATATTGACAGGTTATCAGTTTCTAGTGGCGCCTCTCTCTGACAGCCGTTCTCTTCCGACATCTGTGGGTTCTGGCGCTCACGGTCGCCCCCACCCTGGCTAATTGCTGTGCACTGATGCGCCTTTTGAGTTGTTTGATCGGTGGGCAGATGAAGCCCGGCCTTCATGGTTTCTGGAGAACTGAACGTCTTTGGGGTAAGCTTGCTGACAAAGTCCAGTTGAACGACTGGCACTTCTGTGTGCTTTTATTCAGCAGGGGGGTAGGATTAGCTGTTACTCAGCCTGCCCCATGTAACTGTAGCTTTCACCACAGATTAGTATTCACAGTTTGTATCCTGTCTGCGAGTGCGTGAGTTTTGTTTTCGCTCAATTCTAACCCATAGTTGTTGTTTATTAGCTTGGTATGCAGAGGCAGTGTACTCATTTGATATTTACCATAGTTATGCATTTTGGCAGGCAGACAGTTATTGGTGTCTAAAAAGTAAAGTTTTGCATATTTTCTTTCCATTTTCTAGCAAATGACAGTCTTCTACACTGCTCCTCCTTCAGTACGTACTTTGTATGTAGTTTGGCAAAAATTGTTATGAAAATAGCATGTGTATGTTGAAAAAATGACTGAAAATTGGATATTTTGGATAACATTGTGATAGAATATGCCAAAAATGCCGTTCATACATAAGTCTGGTCCTTTGTTGCAGGTTACCGTGAGCTGTTTCCAGAACATTTTACTGAATGGCGATATCTTCACTGGTTCTGGAGTTATGATAGCCTAAAGTTAGGAATTATGAGGAAAATGAAGTGTGAACAAGGGCAGGTGAACAGGGATGGGATATTTCTTATATATATTGCCTGCCTTCAGTGGGATTTGTCTGTCACTGGTGCACTGCGTTTGAAACACGTTGGGGTATTCTTTGACAAAAGCATTTTAAAATAAGGCAAGTTATGTGGTCCTGATAGGCTAGGCCTACACACCACAATTAATGCTTCCAGGTTGGGCGGGAGGAAGCTGGTTCCTTTCTATTTTTAGAGATATTATCTTTTCCTCTCCTGGGCTGCCTTTTCCCTTTTTTTCTTTTTTCTGCTTGTTGGATGGTATCATTTTGTAGGACAGGCTTGAAAGTTTCATTCCAGGTATACATTTGTGTGTTTTTCAGGAAATGGAGGCAGATGCACACAAGGCAAAAGTAGTGATAAATCAGGACTCACTGATCTTTTACTGGGTGGGCCTGATCATTCTCTGCTGTTTGTCAGATTTGCGAAAAATTTCATCAGTCATGCCCTATCAGGAATTTGAGTGGAGTTTTGTCAGGGGACATGGACTATGAGGCTCAGAGGTTAAGGCTTGCTGATTTAGGGACATTGCTGTGAGGCCAAACGTTAACATGTAAGTAAATGAGAAATTAATTGTGGTGTGTGGCCTGCTGGCCACAGGCGGTGAAAGTACATTTTAGGCTATCGGTGCTCAGTTTTCGTGAGTATTGTCATGATATTTGGTCAGTATGGACAGTTTGGGATGCTCAATATGTCTGTGTATAAATCTTTACATTGCATGAAGAAAAATTTGGTTTTGGCGAGTATTTATATTCTAAGGTGTGTAAAAATGACAGCTTGTATGAAGTTTGGCTGTGACATGGATATTGACAGGTTATCAGTTTCTAGTGGTGCCTCTCTCTGACACCCATTCTCTTCCGACATCTGTGGGTTCTGGCGCTCACAGTTTGGCTGTGACATGGATATTGACAGTTGTCAGCTGTTTGTCAGATATGTGAAATATTTTATCAGTCATGACCTATCAGAAATTTGACCGAAATTTCACGGAGGGTTTAAGGCTTACAGATTTAGGGACAGTACTGTGAGGCCAAATGTTAACATGTAAGTACATGGGAGATTAATTGTGATGTGTGAGTATTGACTGTCACAACCACTGCGCTTTGTGCCATTTAAAACTTCAAGCAATTGAAACCTTAACCTAAACATTAAAAGCCTGGCTTTTGGGAAAAAAAGGAAATTTGGACTTGACTTGGACATGTGATTAGCAGTTTTTCTTGACAAGAAGTATGACTGACATTTAACATGAACTTTGTAGAAACATAACTAATGTAATGAACATGAAGCATCATTTTTATCTCAAATATAGTTACTGGCTGTCATTTTTTTAATTACATGGAAATCAAGTCCGATGTTTGTATTAAGCGGAATTGAAATGGCCGAACACAGCGTTCGGCGATTCTGCCATGGTGAATGGTGGTTCATAGCGGTGAATACATCTGATATATAAATTAACCATAGGTCCTTGAAGAGGAGATGTTACCATGAGTGATGTACATATCACAGGTATGCCAGTTGACTTTTCAATGCCTCTGGCCACTTTACACAGTTTGTGTTTAAACACCAAGTCAGTAACTTTCTTGTCTGTTGTAGTGTCACCAGACTGAATTATGTGGCTGGTTAAAATGGAGTTTTCCATGCTCCACTGTGGGGCGTTGTTGTACCAGCAGTCCATCTCCATGTTAATGGGATCAGGTTGTGGTAAGGGTTTCACAATGTCACTAGTGTCCTTTTAAATGCTGTACTATCTGTGCCATGGATTCCTTGTTGTACTTAATTACCCTGTCACAAACCACATTGCTTGCCCTCTGCATGGATCTCATATCTGGAGAAGGCATGTTTAGTGTTTTCCTCACCTTTATCTGGTAGACAATTCATTGTACAGCTTCCTTGTTTCAGAACAGAAACTGCACTCCCCACAGACAAGCCTCACTGAGACGCACACTTCCCAAGGCACCTCACTGTCCAGATCCCAGGTGACCATTCCATGGCAGTTTGGAGTTGTGGTCAATAGATCAGTGAATGCAGCATTTTTCAGCCCAGCAGTCTTACCCAGGTGCAGCAGTCTGTCGGTGTTATGCCCAGCTCTTTTGGCCTGCAGGTAAGAGTCTATGTTAGTAGAGGCAGGTAGGCCAGGGTGTAGTACACCAACACTACAGGGCTCTAGATCAGAAACAAGCAAGTTGACACTTTTTTGTTGACACCAGTCTCTGATTTAACATGACTGTTGTAGCTCCGTTGACTGAGCCCTAAATATGGTTTTGGCACATACTCCTCAGCCTCAGTGTTGTTTGCTTCCAGCGATTGAAGGGTTGTCTCCCTTCACTAAACCTGGACACCGGTCTGTTTCTCTGTCCTCTAGCCATAGCAGACGTCGACCTGTACAGTTTCTCAGAAGGCGCAACAAAACTCAAGCGGATGTAAACTTGACTGAATAATTTCATTCAGCCAGGCCTGTCCAGTAGCAGGGTTTATATAGGCCTGACAACCAGAAGTACTTATTTGTTGTGTAACCCCAACAGGCAGTGACACCTCCAGAACTTATTAGTTATGCCCAACTTGATAGTTAAAGTTTTGCAACTAAAACCTCAAGTTGTCTTCTTGATATTGTTATTTGCCTGGTGGTTTTTTGGTAAATGCAGCATGAGATTCAGCCCAATCAGTCAGTTTCATGACTGAAGAGGGGTGGGACTTTTATCCCCACTCATAACTGCAGTCCACTGAATTACGTGCTGATTTAACACACCTTGTAACAGCAGGTCCTGATATAATAAGCAAACAAATGCATATGGTCATTTTTACAAGTTGATTTTGAGAAATAGAAAAACAATGTAGATTTCTCGAGCCCCCCTAAAATGTACTGTTTCAGTCAAATAACACATATATAGCATTACAATATTGGTCACTGCTAGTAGTCATTGCCAGCCATGATTTTTGTTTTTGCAAATTAACATGAACATAGGTCAAAGTTGTCAAAGACATGATTTCTCAAACATTGTCTCCTCTTATAATGTACCGACTTTCATTAGAGTTATCTGCTATGTTGCTACGTTTATAAGTGATGAGGTGATATAGATGAGACAGGCTTTTTGTTAACATTTCATCAAGCCACTCAGAAGGTGCTGAAATTGCTTTGCAAAATTGCATCCTTGGGCAGTCTTGGGCCGTATTGCACCCCATGACTCCTTTAGGGTAACATTAATTGGTGCTCTCTTCGTGTTCTCACCTTTGTAGATTCTGACTTGAAACATGCTTCGTTTGGTCTATTCTTGGTGTGGGAAACGGGTAACGGCAGTGCATTATGCAGTCACTACAACCAGGCCAGCCACGTCATGCCCCCCCCCACCCACACCGGCTCAAGGTTGGGCCCCTTCTCAGGTTCATATATCGACCCCTGCCCAATAACACGATGTGACGGAGGAAGCCCCAGTCGTATGTGGTACAGGTGAGTTTCAAATGGCAAAGTCTGTTAATAGGACTTCTTCAATGTTTTCTTCACCAGATGCGCCTAATACACGAATGAATGTGTGCAATTCTGTCGATGCACACGTTCCCGTGTGACTTCGCAAAAGAATTTGGCGCTGTGAGAACAGCGATCTTGGTTTGTTGCTTGGTTTGTTCATGTTAAAACATAACACTATGGAGATCTAGACTTCTGCCATTTAAGTATTTACCAGGGTTTGATTGCACCTCACACTAAGATTATGTGTGTGGCTGCTTCAGTCTCAGAGTTGGCCTAGGGCTAGTAGAAATGCCAGGTTGTCTCCGACTGGCATTTGTTATGATTTCAGTGGCATGGGCTGTTTTTTGTAATTGTGGTTTGAACCACTCATAATCTGAATGCTATGCTTTTTGGCAGAAAACAAGCTAGTCAGTTAGCTGAGTTGGCAAAAAGTTCTTGGCTGTGTGTTGGCTGAGGCAAATACTGAGTGAGCCTCTCGTCAGTTACCAGTATACCCAGGAGATTTTGATCAGCTTGGTTTTGACCTTTACCATGTTGATAAATCCAGGCCAATGGAATGTTCTATTTCTTGCTCAGTCTTTGAAAAGTTTGCTTCCTTTGTTTGGAGTGAAATGTTGACACAGGATTGATTACATTGATGATATTTTAATTTGGGGATAAAGCTTTTTTTAAGATTGTGGATCTTTGTTAGAATAAGATGCATTGTTATTTGAATGCGGGACACTAGGCATGATCATTGCTGGGAAAAAACGTGGGCACTACCACGTGTATATAGTTTGTAGGCCGGGGACTGTATACCCAGACTATGCATGTTAGAATTTGCTGAGAGTGAGGTGTGAGAAATTTTGAGAATAAAGACGTTTTGCTGTAATTGAAATAGGCACAGCTTCATGAGATTTAGCTCCTAATGGACTCCCTGAACCTTGGCTGTTGGCAATAACACCAGGCCTTTTCTAGTTGAATTATACATCTTACAGTTGGTTTAACCTGGCCCAATGATTTTGTATGAATTAACAGGAGGGTCAAGGAAGATGTTTGTGTAGGGCTAAAATTTATCAGGAATTTTATTTTTAAGTGTACATTGAGTGACAGATAGTGCAAATAGGCCATCATGGGGCTGTTGTACTTGTTTTCATGGTAGTTTGTGTGAGGGTGTTGGCCTTCTGATTGGTTGGAATTTGGTGTTGGCAATGACATGAATTTTAAGGCAGCCTTCATTTTTCGGTTTTCTCAGAGTTGGTGAACTGGCATACACGAGCGCTGTTAATACAATTCGCCCACATAAACAGGGTGATGGCCAGGTTTTAACGGGATCACAAGGCAGTGATGTGGGTAATATGTGTTTCTCTGAAACTGAACAGTGTGAACAATGGTAATGCTGTGTATTTGTAATGATACTTAGATAGTTGATATAATTATGATTTTAGAAATTTGCATTTGTGTTGACTGATTCGGGCATTGGGCCTATATACAGGCCTTACAAGAGCACAGGGCACACCTGGGCCTAGACAGACAAGGGGTACATGTCACCTGGCGTGTTGTGTAGGGAATGAGATGGGAGATTTGACAACATAGTATACAACTAATGCCAAACCAGACGGTGTGGTTATACATTTGGGGTCTAACAACTTAACTTATACTCCATGTGGAGATTTATATCACAACATTATCTCAGCTGTTACTTGGCTTATTGTACTTAACAATGTTTCAGTCATATGATGACGAGGAGTCCTTCTGGTGTGTACATTGAGTGTGTCTTCTTGTGGCAGGGCGAGTCCATGTCACCAAAGTGCTGCCATTGGAACATCAGATTACACTAACAGCGAGCTGACCAGGCCTGTTTCCTTGCTTTAACCTCTCATTGCTGAGTGCTAAGCGAGGCAGCAACAAGTACCATTTTTAAAGTCTTTGGTATGACCCAACCCTGGTGTACTAGCATGAAGCCCAGCATGTGGGAGATATGGATGGATCTTGCAGGAGGGTAAATAAGGTGGTGGTGGCGTGGCATATTGGTGGCCGGGTGATCGGATATTATGAGAAGTGAAATATGATTGCTGATGGCAGACTGCTCACACATAAGCCGCTAGTGTGTCTATCTATTCGAAGACCCTTAGCTTTAGTTAACACCAGCAGCTGCCAGCAAATTTTACCATCATAGGCCATGGCTATTAAAACTTTCTATTTAACTTCATGGTGTTGTTTTGTTCTTTTTTCGATGTATATATATTTTGTTTTAGACACACTGCAGCACATGGATGTCATGGGTGGCAAGCAAACATAGGTCTTGCTTGGAGGCTGAATCTCTGTGGGTAAGTTGTGGCATTTTGAATAGAGCTGTAACACATGTGGAAAATGTATGTAGTATATGGGTTTTCTGACGACAGTTTTTTCTGTGGGGTGGAATTATGTCCCGTGCAATGTTGCCCAGGGAGTGATACAAATTTATGGCCAAGCCATTACTGTTTCCATAGGGTGGCAGTGTTGCCCTCTTCCGGGCTGAGGTTGTATGTTGCAAGGAAGGAACTAGAAGTCTGTGATGGTCTGTAAACAGACAAACAGGGCGCTTTATTAACCCACCGCATCAGCAAATACAGCAACGGCTACGGACATAGTTTGCTGGAGCGATGACGTCATCAAATGACAGTTTTCATTTTTACTTTGATTGAAAATGTACGAATGAAGATAATGAAATATGTTCAAAAACAATGCCAATGCCTTTTGGTGTTATTCTGTTATGCGCTTCCATAGATTCACAAGAGTTTTCTCTTGTCCTGTACTGCTGTAAGTCCTTCCATAATATTCTAAAATCATTACCAATATTCCAAAAAACATACACGGCATTTGTGCCATATCAGTATGGCATATACGGGCTTCCGTAGATTTTTACTACATGAGAGGTTTTGCCATATATGGGAGATATGAGTTCCATTTACTCTATGATAAATGCTATGCATAAGAAATATTACTACTCTGCTAATAGAGTTCGCTTCTTATAATTTACACGAAAATATTCTCTATCAAGATAACAGTTTTTGGTCGGTCCGTTCTACATTTAGGCTTTGCGCAATTAACCCGCGCGACATGTGAACACGCTAGTAGATAGCTCGACCTCTGAACTGACATCATCTGAAAATCTCCACTACTCAAGACTCGAACTCGACACAAGAATCATCAAAATACGTTCTACAATATTGTTACATAATAATTCAAGGTGTACGTTACCTGTAAACAGACAAACAGGGCGCTTTATTAACCCACCGCATCAGCAAATACAGCAACGGCTACGGACATAGTTTGCTGGAGCGATGACGTCATCCCTGGTGTCAACTAAAGTTATAATTTATACAATATTTATGAACACTGACTAAGGCGAAAACACATATCCCGTTATTTACCTCATTATTATGCACCGCACATGACCTAACTCTAAAAGTGAACCTTCCCTTCTATGAACTTCAGTAATTACACAAATGTAACTCTTCAAAAACGTCCAAAGTAAAACAGAACGATTGTCGGAAATGACATGCCTATTTTTATGACGGGTTGGCAAGGGAAATAAATCTAGGGGTGTAAACGATGCATTGAGAGTCTCTTCCCCTGAACGGCCCATTTACTGTATATACATCTACTATATGTCACAGCAGCTTGTCCGTGGTGCTTTACGTCTGGGTGCTTCCCAGGTGTGCGTGACTACACATAGTTGATTTGTCAGTGTGGTGGTGATCAGTGTACATGGGGATTCAGTCAGCAGAAATATTGTAGTTTAGCAATAAAATATGTAGCCTCTTGTGTGTAATACTCAAAGGACAGTCATATAGAAGTAAGGATGTTTATATCTTAAGGGACACACATGATTAATTTATTGCGTGGCTAAAAGACTGTTTTTTGGGGTTTTTTTATTCCCTGACTTTGATTGGATTTATCCCACTTTAGTCTTTTATCTTGTAAGTACACAGTTGTTTGCCATAACTAATTGTCTTTCTTTTATATTTTACAGATTGATTAACTGATGTTTTGGCATGATGAATTGATGATAGTGTGGCTGTGCCAACAAACAAACCTCACTACCCGAGGTGAGTACTTGTGTACAGTGAATAACTGTGTTGGAGCCTTGGTGTGTTACAGCGTGAAACGGGGGAAGGCAGTGGTTGAAACCAGAGGGGACATTGGTGTGTAAGTGGTAAATGTAGTATTGTTTCTGCTTTCTACAATGTGTTGTATTACGTCACCCTCAATGACCTAAAATTTCGCCATCACCAGGTTGCTTATTTTTCCTGATTCTGAGAGTTTTATTGATTTTAGAAAGTTGTTTTGAGGTGTGTTGGGTGTTGTGCTTCTGGAAAAATGTGAGGTTCATCACCAGAAATAATATTTGATGACATTTATTGGCCTCTAAAGATGCACCTTTTTGGACAAAATTTTAGGTCATTTAGAGCAATTGCTAGGCTGGTATTTAAGAACTTATATAATGTGGAAAGAGAGTAGAGATAGTAGGGTATGAGGTACAAAATGCTGCTTGTATTTTGCTGTGAGGTTGGTTATATAGAATAGGCCAGTGTTTATAATGGTGTTACATGTATACACAAAGAACTTAAGTAACCTCCCCCCCCCCGCTTTCTCTGTGGCGATGTTGTACACATGCAATTAATGTTCTTCTGTATGAAGAGAGGGTAAAGTGTGATTGGTTGTGAACTGTATGACTCTTTGGCTAATGAAAAACAACAGTGATGACATTTCTGTCATCACTGGTTTTGATTTGAAACTATGGCTTAACAAATATGGTTCTGGTGTGAGCAGTGTTGAAGCAGTGCTTGAAATTACTCAAGGAAAACATCATCTGGTATCTTGTAAAGGGCTTTATGTCAATATTGGGTGTGTCCAGGCTGTGCCTGGATGATAACCTAAACGCTTCTCCTCATACCACCTGTCAGCTTCCTGATTCCTTGGCCTGCAATGAGCCCTGATGTGAACCTTCTGGATCATGTCTGCATTATGATTGGTCGTCGTGTGCGAGCAAGGGATCCACTTGTACCTGATCTGGCTCAGTGGGAAGCTGCCTTGCACGAGGAATGGCAGCGACTTCCCCTTCAGAGTTTCAGGAGGTTTGGTACATGGCTTCACCATGACAGGTTACAGGTGTGACTAGGGCCTAAAATAAAGGTTTGAGCACCCATACAAGACATTAAATGCTCAGTTGGTTTTTACAAGGCCTCTGTTAATTAATTACCTGCATCTCACGACCCACAAGCATCTGTTATTTGTGAATCTAGCATTGTATCTAGCATAATCTAGCACTGTATCTATTATTGGACCACTTCAGAAGTGGAAATAAGATTTTGGGTTAACTCCCTTGAAACACTAAATCACCTTGGTGCCCAAGATTCAGGCATGTATAAAAGGGTTGGGGGCAGACAGTGATTGACTATATCTCTGAAGTGTGTTGAAGCATTGCCCGGTAATATTTTGCAGGTAAAAATTATGACAAATAAAGGTTGGAAGAAAAAGTGAATTACTCGGTGCTAGAATTAAACACAGCAAAACACTGTTTCTATGGCAACAGGACACTAGTACCTGCATTCCAGCTGATTTATTTTCAGAAAATAGTGGTCAACCTTTGATGATATTTAGATATGTTGTGAACCAGGCATCTAGTTATTTGACAAAATGTGTTATTTCTGCCAACAGAAATGAGGGAATACAGTTTTTGGAAGTTGTTCTGTGTGAAATTACTACATAAATAGTAAGGCTTTTTTTTTTTGGTGTTTTTATACCTATAGGAAATCGTGACAGTATAAATCTTCTGCAGTGAAGGTTAAAAAAAGTTCTCTCAATGATGTAGGCTTTTTATCAGAAACCGAAAGAGAGAATTTCATGGCATTCTTGCCCGTCTGTGGACAAGTATGACTACCTTGAATGGCTGGTGGCTAAAACACCCAGAGGAGGCTACAGCTGCTGGTATTAGAGGTGCCTGGGGCAGGGAGAAAGGGATTAGGGGTACACAGGCTGCAGTATATGATGACACATCAGATGGCAGAAATACGACGAATGGACCAGAATGGAAATTGACTTGATGTCAGTCACAGACCAGAATATGTTAAATCTGAACACCTTTCTATAGAATTACATGATCACAACATGAATCGCCTCTCGTGCAAAAACCATGGCTCTTGTCTGGGAAATCATGTTTGCCACCTGCCTGTTATAAGCAGTACTTAACAAAAACAACACGACAAGGCAAGTTAATTTTCCAAATAATACATATTAACGTTTTTATTTCTCATTATTCAACAAAACAAACTTCAATAAAACTCTCTTTCTGCCTGCCAGCTCTCAATCAAATCACCATTTTTTGCCTTAAATCATAGTACATGTAGTTATGATGCATTCAAAAATTAGGAACTGTCCCTTCTTCACACATATCTTTTACATATCTTTCTTATAATAACTAGATTTGTCTTTCTTAACATTCTCATTAGTTGGTGGAGTGTTTTCTTCTTGATGACACATGAATATTTCTGCTGAGGAATCTTGTGATTTTCTAACAAGCTGTCACCTGCTATTTGCCGACTCTTTAATGCCTGCATGGCCTGAGAACCTTTAGTCAGTGGTACTCCAACAAACTCACATTGTTCAATAACAGAACTGGCTGGACCAGAGTTTATGCAATTCACTGCACTGTTGGCCCTCTCAGGAAAGTTTCTGGACAAAATTTTCTTCTTTGGTTTAGATTTACTCAGTCCTCTGTTCACTGCTTCACATTTTACAAATTCAGTACATGCACAGTTTTGTCCAGAGTGTGTGTTTCCAGTCTGAAATGAACACATTCCCTCAGTTTTGCCTCTGACTCAGGTTTGCTGAGGTTGAATCTCACAGGTAAGGGGAGGCAGTTTGAATTCTTCACTAGCTTGTCTGCTCTTGTTGCCTTGCATACATACGAATGCATTTGACGAAATGAAGGGTCCCCTTGATAGCATTTGATAATGGCATCTACTACAAAAGTCATATATCGTTTCAGTAATGCTGTTGTTTCTCAGCTGGCGGTGTGCGACGACGTGCTCTGCATGACAGAAGGTGGCCATGTCGTCCGCAAACCTGGCCTGTAGTCTGTTTATCTCCTCAGCTGTATCACCCAGGGAGACCCCATCCCCGAACGCTGTGATTTTCACTTTGTTTCTCTGGCTTTTTCCCAGGTGACGAGTGTCTAGCTGGTGGACAGGCTCACTACTGGTACCACTTTAAAATGAATCCAGAACTGCAGAATGGAGAGAACTGTTGGCGTCAGTGATCAAGTGCTTGACTTTCAAGCCTTGCTCGGCCAGGTGTCTTAGGCTACCATTGCCCCTAGACTCTGATTGGTGTGTATTGTTGCAGCGTCTCTGTACAAGTTCCTCTGTGGTCAGGGCAGGTCACTTTAACTACAGATTTATATTTGATTCTTCGTGCTGTTTTACACGTCATATTGTGAGAGTTTGTTATTTACAACAGACAGGCAGGAGTTGGGAGACATCAGTCTGTTGTATTGGTGCAGACATAGTACACTGGCACAGTGGTGTAATACATATACTTGAGCATACAGGGTAGCGTATAAAACAGTAACGTGAATCAAAACTGTGATCGCTACAACACAGCTTGTTTTTTATCAGACTGTCAATGACTTTCTTGTCCTTTGAACAGTTTTCCCCTGATATTAAACTGAGCAGAGATGCTGGCAAGAAATGACATTTTCCTGCCTGTGGAGTGTATCAGGTTGTTGTATGTACCATTGATGTTAAACTGACCTGAGATGCTGGTAGAAATGGCGTTTTCCGGCTGCGCAGCATTTAAGGTTGTTGTATGTACCATTGATGTTAAACTGACCTGAGATGCTGGTAGAAATGGCGTTTTCCCGGCTGCGGAGCATATCAGGTTGTTGTATGTACCATTGATGTTAAACTGACCTGAGATGCTGGCAGAAATGGCGTTTTCCTGACTCCGAAGTGTATCAGGTTGTTTTATCTACATTTCGATGTTTATTGGAGCATAGTCTGTTAAGTCTTTCAGGCAGATAGTGTGAGCAACTGGGACTTCATTAAGCCTGTGTTAAATGATATTTTCAACATGTCAGTGCACATTGTAATTCCTAGAGGCCTGGATAATAATCTATATCAACGATAAATCTGCCACCAGTGAAGCTGGCTACCCATACCCCTATTTCGGGGGGTGGGAGGGGTTGAAAGGGGCACAGTTGAAATCACAACATATCTGTAGCCTATTACATAACACACAGACATGCCATTGTTCTGTTATTACTACATGAATAGTAAGCCTTTTTGTTGGTTTTTATACCTCTCTCAATCATGGAGGCTTTTTATCAGAAAGCTTAAGAGAGAATTTGTGGCATTCATTCATCTGTGGGCAAATGTGACTGTCTTGAATGGCAGAGTCTAAAGCACCCAGCGGAGGTGTTTTTATACCTGTATACTGAAAACTGTAGGTTTAACGAATTGACTGGATGTGTGCAGCAGTGCTATGGGCATGTGGTACTCAGGCTCACCTATCCACCCTGTTGCTTCAGAGCTTTCTATTTGAAATGGCTGTGATGATCAGTGTAACTTTTAGGCTGTGAACTGCCGGGCAAAGGTTATCTGTACATGCAGTGCTATCAGGAGTAATGAATCTAACAAAAAAATGAATTCAGTTCCCTAGGTCACAAGTCAGTTCGACATCAAGTTTCTGTAGATGATATAACAACAACAGCAACAACAAACATGTACGGTGCGATAGACTATGAATACAACTGAAATCGGAACGCCCTGCGTCACTTCATTTCGCATTGGTTTCAACGCACCTGGTCATGAGCAGCACAGACTTAATTAACATAATAAACAGAGGCCAAAACCATGATTGTCACATAAATAACCCAATGAAGCCTTTTCAGAACAGTTTTATAGATAACAAACTAAATCACCCTTAATGAATTCGAAATAATTTTGATGCCCAAACACTGTAAATGAGATTCAAAATCAGCCTAGATCAGGATGTGATAACTGAGGAAAAAGGGAAAGTGGGTTTTGGGTATTTAAGTCCTGTAAGAACAACATAAACTAGAAGAGAATTCTGTACTGATTTGGCAGTTTTTATCTGAAGTTTGTCTAAGAATATCTGTGGGGGGCCTCTGTGGCCGAGGGGGTTAGAGCACCAGCGCGGCATTATGACTCCGTGCCTCTTACCAATGCGGTCGCTGTGAATACAAGTCCCACTTATGCTAGCTTTCTCTCCGGCCGTATATGGAAAGGTCCGCCAGGAAGGTTTGTATGGTCGTTGGTTTCCTCCAGGCTCTGCCTGCTTTGCTCCCGTTGTAATGCTGGCCGCCATCATAGAAGTGAAACATTCTTGAATACAGCGTAAAACACCAATCAAATAAATAAGTAAGCAGAATATCTGTTCGATGATTGTATATCATGAAGCCATTCTTCGAAAAGCCAACTTTAAATGAATTGTTATTTTCAGTCTATATTAACATTAAGGGCTCGATATGCTCAGAAAGTGTGAATGTTTTAGCGTATAATAACTCCATTTCTGTTGTGGAGCTCCAAAGGTAACTGTATTTTACAGGACCATCTGTTAGAGCTATCTTAAAACGGGTGCCATCCTTGTGTGCAAAATCTGTCTGTATATGTTTGTCATTCAGTCTGTCTGCTTTTCCTTACCTCTGTGTTCCATCCCAAACTTTGCATTTTAGCATGAAACTTGCTTCTTTGTAGGTACATGTAGCTTATATACATGTAGATGTTGCTTACACAAGTGTTCGTTTGGTATGAAAATTATGAAATAAGTTGAAGCTCACAACATATGCAAAAGTTTCATAACTTTCATGTCAAATGCCAACAACTTGCGGATAGTTTTGGGTTTCCCCAGAGCTCTGCCTGGTTTCCCGCCATCATAATGCTGGCTGTCGTCGCGTAAGAGAAATATTTTTGAATAAGGCGCAGAACACCATCCATACACATATATAAATAAATTAAGGGTATGCCATCTCATAATGTGTATTAAAGTAAATGATGGTGCCTGACGTTACAACTGGGTAGGTTTAAGTGGGGTGTCATCGTATAAGTGAAATATTCTTGAGTACAGTGTAAAACACCAAGCAAATAAATAAATAAATCACATCAACACGAGAGTAAGATTCTGTTATCACATATCAGCTAGAAGATTAAAAAAAAGGGAAACCTGTAGATCCTGTAAACAAACTGCAGCCTGGCTCAGACAGAGCACTGCAGTCAGTAGCAAGATGAATACACATGAACATATAGTTCCACTACAACACCATCAGCTTTAACTATGTATATTGTATAACAGCGCACCTTTAAAAAAAGTCCACAGTCCACAGCGAATTCAGTCAACAATACAAGATGGAATCCATCGTCTGCACGGAGTCACCAGTTTCATGCCTATCAGTTGTAATCTCCACGATGCTTGGAAAGCGATGCTTCTGTCATCGAAGCGTCTGTGTGAACATGAATGCGGAACTGTCTACTGGACATTTGTGATATGTTTCAACATAAAATTTGGATTCGTACGTGTGAACGTCTGGCAGCAACCTGCGGATCGTTGCTGGTTTAACGCAGACTCTGCCCAGTTTCCTTCCATCATAATTCTGACCGCTGTCATATAAGTGAAATATTCTTCAGTATGGCATGAAACACCAATCAGATAAATAAATAAATAAATAAATTAATCAGGCTATTATTTATTGTGAAGTTATAAGGTGCTCTGTTGCAGTAAATATGTATGCAAACTGGTCACTTCATAAAAAAGTGCATGGTTTTTAACATACATTTGAAAGTGAATCTCTTCAGAAGACACTTTCCAAAATTCTAACTAATCCATGACATAAGAAAGACAAGCACATGCAGACAGGGTAATAAATGTATGCTCTAACACTGACCCTTAGTTATAGGTCATTGATGACGAGACACTGGCTAACTGTATATTTGTGTTGACAGAAAAGAAGTCCTTTGCAAGATGCAAAACGGTGGGTTGAATCTGGATTGGACAAGGATGGCATGAAGTTGAGATATAGTAAATTATTACTAAGGTAGGTCATTGATCATGTACATGCGTGTGATGAGGTGAAATGAAACCCTTTGGTGTGGTAGACTACAGGCTACATTATAGAACCATTCCTGACTTTATGGGGCAGTGTTAACCTTGCTTTGTATCACAAATGAAATATCACATTCTGTTACAAGTTTTGTTAATTAATTAAATGGTTACAGTCTTTGTGCTGACTTGCTTTATAAAGTGGAATTATTGTCAAAAACGAAATCCAGAATGTCCTGGGATCAGTTTCCTTTGTTGTGAAAACATTTAGTATTGACAAAAGTATGGATGAAAAATGTGACATGATAAAGTCATATTTTACTGATTTTGCTTTCATTCTAGTTTAAAACGGAGATTCTTTTATGCATGGTCTTGCCCTTTTGGGGTCACATTGCATGATTACCAAAAAGTCAGCGTATGCGTAATCTTCAAAGAAAATAGTCCCAGACTATAAAACCCGAGGCCAAGGCACCTTCATAGTCTTTTTATCACCCGTCTGATCGGTGTCTACCTGGGATGGTATGGCTCAGACTACCTTGCAGGCATTGGTTGTACTAACAAATTGTTACTTTAATTTATCAGCATCCATGCGGCTGCTGATGCGACCATTTCTGTTCAAAAAGTATATATCCCTATTGATGCCGGACGTGCCTACGTCCAATAATTTTTCGGGGCCCAGGTAAAAGATAGAGTTAATGAAATCAGCAATATTTGTCAAGTTAGTAAAAAGACAGAATACCAGTCCTTCCCAAGGGGAGGCTAAAAGGACGGGCGTGGCAGGGGAGCGCTGTTTTGGGGACGTTGGCCCGGAAGGCTCCCAGAAAGGCTAACATCCCAGGGTTACAGGCCCAGGCCGTTTCAGGCCCCAGAACAAAGTGTCAGCCAGTTTTACAAGAGGTAAAGGTGAGTGGTTATGTAGCAGGTGACACAAAATAGTTCCTACCTAACTGGCAGATGTTAACAGATGATAAATGTGTTCTGCAAAATGTCACAGGCCACAGGATTGAGCTAACAGCTGTCCCTGTGCAGAATGTCAAGCCATGCCCAGTTAAATTTTCTGATTTGGAAGAAAGTGCCATTGACGCAGAGTTAACGACCATTTAATCGAAACAGGCCTAGAAAGGTGTTGCCCCTGTGAAGACGAGTATCTGTCAACCACTTTTGTCCGTCAAAAGAAAAATGCCAAATACAGAGCATTTCTAAAGTTTAAAATCTTACTGAATATGTAGAATACCATCACGTCAAACATGAAATCTTGGAGGTAACTTCAGATATATTTAAAAGGGGTGATTTTTTGACATCAGTTGATTTACAGGATGCCTACCACTGTATCCATATCTCCGAGTGTGATAGGAAATATCTTCATTTTCAAGGGATAATGAAAACCAGACAGTATGCATGTCTGCCATTTTAATTGACTTCAAGTGTGCTGTTGCTCACGGAAACAATGAAACCCGTTTACTCACACTTCTGTTTGTCGGCCATAAGATGTGGTTACCATGTAGACTACTTGCTTGTTATAACTTCTAGCAAAGAAGAGTGTAGTGGTCAGACTAATGTGGTTTTAGGCAAACTGGAGTCACTTGGTTTTGTGCCAGGCTTAGAAAGATCTGCTTTGGAGCCATCACAAATAATATCTTATTTAGGCTTTGTAATAAACTCATGCACAAGGACCATTGAATTGGGTGAGCGTAAAACACAAGGGCTGATTAACAAATCTTGCTCATTGCTCGAGGCCAGTTACATATCTATACGGCAGGTTGCTAGTCTGATCGGCACCTACACCTAAGACTCGTCTCCTTGAACTAGAGACACTTAGAAGCAAACAAAGTTATGGAATTAAAAGCTAGGAATACCACCATAGCATGGTAGTGTCAGAGGCTGGCAAGAAGGATATATTGTGGTGGATAGAATATGTCCAAGAGAAAAACGGTGCAAGCTTTAGAAAGCCGTCCATAGACATCAAACGCCAGACTGATTCATCCAATAAGAGCTGGGGCACAGTGTGTCACCAGTTGACTGACAGTGGTAGATGGAACAGTATGGTGGCTGGGAGACACACCATTGAGCTCGAGCTATCAGCCATGTTAATGAGGTCTAGACTGCTGTGTCGTAAACAACAGGATAGTCACATCCAAATAGTGTCTGATAGTGCCACTGTTGTAGCATATATAAACAAAAGTGGTGGAAAGAAATACAAGCTTCACCAGTTAGTGAAGGAAGTCTTTGATTGGGCAGACCAGTGAGCATGTCATCTGAGTGCTGTCTATATTCCCGTTGCACTCAATACCATTCCGGACAAACTGTCTTGTGAGTTGTCAATTTCTGCAGAGCGGTTGTTGAGCAAAAATACTTTTCAGTCACTAGTCAAGAACTTTTTTGTCCCAAACATTGATACGTTAGCTTCAAAGCTAAACACACAGTTGGACGCCTGTGTATCTTGGGGACCAGATCCCTTTGCAACAGTCGCGTATGCGTTCGCCCATACCTGGACACATTTCAATCCATATTTATATCCTCATTTCAGGCTTTTGGCCAGTGTGACCCAGAAGGTCGTTGTGGACGGGGTGCAAATGGCCATCTTGGTGGTTCCTTTCTTGCCAATTCAGAGCTGATTCCACAGCTACTTGGCATGTTGACGGATCGGCCCGTGAAATTACCTAGGGGGTGGCAGATCCTCTCGCTACCAGGTGGGGACACAGTGCACCCTGTGAGAAGGAGATTGCAGCTAGTAGGCTGTCACATAGAGGAATTTTGGTCATTGCCAGGTCATGGATGAACTCAACGAACATTCAGTTACACCTGTTTTTAGTGTTACAGGTGGAGTGTTAATCCCGTTTGGCCACCTCTAGCAAGTGTGTTGAACTTTCTGGCAAAGCTTTCATCTGGACACTGGTATAGTGTCGTAAATTTCGCACAGATTGATGCTCATGCAAATGCTGAAATGTTTAGGTGCAGATATTGAATACCGATTGATTCGTAGGTTTATGGAAGGACTCTTCGAAGCTGTACCACCTAAGCCAAGATATTGTCATACTTGGGATGTAGCAGCTGTCCTTGACTATCTTAAGTCCTGTATGCCCTTGATAGAAATTTTTGTCAAATGTCTCACTCTGAAGCTGGCTGCTGTCATGGCCCTTGTAACGGCGCAGAGAGTGCAGACTCGAATTTTTTTTGTTTCGAATTCGAGGTTATCACTTTGTCAAACCAAAGTGGTTTTCCTCATGGATGCAGTGTTAAAAGAGACTCGCAAAAGCAGGGCAAAGAGGTCCTTTGTGCTCAGTAAGTACAGGGATCAAAGGTGTTGTGTGATAAAGACCTTGTACAAGTACCTGAAAAGGACTCAGGCCCACAGGTGCTGTGACCAGTTGTTTGTTTCTTTCCAAACATGCAGGCCAGTTACAATTGCAAAAATATCAAGATGGCTGACTCTTATTCTGTCCAAGGCTGGCATTGATGTGTCAGTGTATAAGCGTCACTTGTTTCGAGGGGATTCAACCTCGGCCGCACGCAAGAAGAGTATGGCATTGAAGAACGTTATGAAAGTTGCAGATTGGGCGTCCGCTGGGACTTTTCATGAGTTCTGTAACAAACCTGTTCATGATTCTAGTAATTTCACTAACGCATTATTGTCATGGATAACACATGAGCCGTGTTATTTGGTCTCATGTGTATAACCATCTGTTGTGGTTGTACAAGGTCAGAAGATTATATTTCTCATGTACTAAACTGTAAATATGCAATGTGTCCCCTGAGCTGGATGAGAGGGATTCTTTCAGGACACAGGGCTCTG
This sequence comes from Acanthopleura granulata, assembly GCA_016165875.1. NCBI lineage: Eukaryota > Metazoa > Mollusca > Polyplacophora > Chitonida > Chitonidae > Acanthopleura > Acanthopleura granulata. The sequence continues at coordinate 28,366,899 of JABBOT010000005.1, read as the reverse complement.
GGACCTTGAGGGGTCACACCCGCCCAGATACTATGGGTATCCAGAAATTCAACAGTGCACATCGTGTCGAGCATACGAGAGAGCTATGGCCATACATAAGTTTGCAGTTCAAGGATTTAGGACCTTCACTTCCCTGTCTCCTGACTGCAGACTACTGATTTTAAATGACTACAAAGGTACATTGGCCTTGGGTTTTATACTCAGGGACTGTTTTCTTTGAAGATCACGTGGACATTGACCACTTGATAATGATGTAGTGTGACCCCTCAAACCCAGGTATGCTAAAAGTGTGACCCATCAAACCCTTAGGGCCAGGTATGCTAAAAGAACCCCTGTCATCCAGCGCATCAGACATGCTGGTATGTGAGGGAGGAATTTATTATGTTTCAGATGGTTTCCATTGTTGTATTTGTACACTTAACAGGGGATGGATTTTTTGCAGAGAAAGAGTTTCAAAAGGAGGGATTCTTACTGGCATGTGTTGGAGAATGCATCAGCAAGAAAGAAGCTTTAGTCCGTGAAAATAAATACAGAGGGCAAAGGTCATTCCTGTATTTTTTTAAATCAAATGGCAATAAGTGCTAAGTCTCAATACACATTTTCTGTGTCATTCTACCTGCAAAGATTTACTGAGATATTGCAGCCTTATGAAAGATAGATTGATATACCCTTCCCATGTTAAAAATTTGGCACAAGTTCCTACCTTGGCTTTTTCTTTGAGAACATGATAAGTCATGAAGGTGTGAAACCCAGTACACTATATATAATATACATTGTCTTATGCTGAATTTATTTCAAACATTTGGCCTTGAGGCTTGGTCACAAAAATCGTGGATTATTGTATCTATGGTTATTCACTTCTTAATTGCCTGTGTTTGCCTGGGATGATTTGTTTCTTAAATTTCTGTGATAGAAAGCCTGAGTTTTATCAAGAATTGCATGACATTGTGCCTTTAATCTAGTTGCCATGGCAATGTCTGGTACATGTATCAATACTTTATAAATTCCTTTCACATGAGAATCCTGACTCTCTCAATGATTGCCAGTCTACACTTTTCTGAGAAATAGAACTTCATGACAGCTGTATGAAGTTAGGTGGGAGAATAGTAGAGAGGAGAAAGTGCAGTGTTGGTGTCATGGTTAAGGTTTTATATCTATCTCTCATATAATGGAATACTGTTTCCATGGTGTATACATGTAGGTTAAGCTTTTTTGTTCAGGTTCTAGGCATATTGGATAGCTTACACAAATAAGGCAAAAGTTAAACTTTTGTGTAGCAGTATTTTAATGTCTCACCATTGAAATATTTTGCAGCTTTACTGACTGCCCTATCAGGTGAACTGTTGGTAATGCAGACGACAGGCCTATGGGATGGTTAAGCTTTGCTGTTTAGCTCTGATTATTAGTGATAGTATGTGTAAATGATAAAGGGTAAGCTTTTCCACTTAGCCTTCATATACATGTAATAGAAGTAAGTTTTGCATGATATTGAGATCAAACTGTTCTGTTGAACTCCTGGACATATAAAGGGATATTTTACATACAGAAGGCATTTCTGTATCAATATTGTAACGCATCACCACCTACACGTTTTGCAGCTTTTCTACATGTAATTGCTGAATCAATTGAGCTGTCAGGATTCTCGGAATTCCTAGTTTTTGATGGTATTTGTTGGGGCCAGAAAAACAGATCTTGATTTCATTTAATCTATAAACTTCTCCAGTTTATTTCCTTTTCAGTCATGGCAACTATACATTAAGTACATACATTCTACTCTTTCTTACAGGAGCAGGTGTTTGTGGTGATGAGGAGCTGACGAACAGAGGCACACCTGAACTGGATCCAAGTCAGGAAAGGGGTCATTGAAGCCAGCATCATAAGTACTTTGATTTTATGATCAGAAAACCTGTTTGTGTGTAATGGACTATGATTTAATCATCCAGCTTTGAACAAGGACTGTATGGAGTGTATTGACTCCTTTATTCCATACATTTAAGTGTAAATTGTAATAAAAATACAGCATGGATTCCAAGAATTCTATTCGCACTCTGTTTACTGAAGCAATGCTAAGCTCAAGTATCATATCATATTGTCCTAATATAATGGTTCATGCATTCTGTTGGGGCTGTATTCTGACAGGTGGGGTCACTTTGGAGAGGAAATAACTGTTTGTTTTCTGCATTTATCATGGTACACAACAGTTTGGATATGCATCCAACATAACACCAGTGTTTTCTTTACCAAGATATTTAAATTGTAAAGATGGAATCTGGAATTTCCGTTTCATATGTTGTATAATGTTGGTCTTTCATTTATTTGTAAAAACAGATATTCCTATGGGAGAGGATGTCATTTGTCAGAATGGGGAAGAAGAGTCCTGGTGAGTGTAGCAGCTTAACAAATCGAGAGGGGTCAGGGGCATTCTGACAGTTAGGTTCAGTTTTGAAATGAAATGGCTGTTTCCAGAGTGAAGACCAGTGTTTTCTTAATCAAGATATTTAATATTGGCATGTATCATTTGGTGTCTTAACTTAGGGTCTCTCTATACACTTCATACTGATCTATATTGGGGTCAAATACAGGCTTTTAATTTGGTCATCGATTTCAAAAGTCCAGGCCGAGAGCCACAGCCATGGGGGCAAGGTTCAAGTGGCTGCCAAGCCAATTGAAGCTCTGTGGTGTCTAAATGACCAGAGAGGCGTTCTGGCTAATTTGAGATATTGAAAAATCGCACTTTAAGTATTTGTACACTTAACAGGGTATGGAGTTTTTCCAGAGAAAGTGTTTCAAAGGGGGGATTTTTTCTGGAATGTGTTGGAGAATGTATCAGCAAGAAAGAACCTTTATTTCATGAAAATAAATACCGAGGATGAAGGTCATTCCTGTATTTTTTAAATCAACTGGTCATAAGTGTTAAGTCTCAATACACATTTTCTGTGCCATTTTACCTGCAAAGATTTATTAACATATTACAGCCTTATAAAGGTTAGATTGATATACCCTGATTGATAGTTTTAAAAATTTGGCACATCTTGGCTTTTTCTTTGAGTATGTAATAGGTGAAGGTGTCATGAAGAAATAAGGAAGTACTCTGCGTGTAATATGCATTGTGTTGTGAATTTATTTCATACATTTGTTATTGCTCTAAGATTTGGCCTTGAGGCTTGGTTACAAAAATTGTGGATTATTGTATCTATGATTATTCACTTCTTAATGGCCTGTGTTTACCTGGGATTGGTGTCACAAAAGCGTGTAATAAGTCCTGAGTTCTTGCACGCAGCCTTTCCTGTATAACATAGCAGGCATGTATCTGCAGTTCAGGCCTAAGCAACTAGAAAACCATAAACGCTGTGGTCTTGCCTTCGTCCTTTACTGTCCAGCCAGCCACAAAGTACGAAGCCCCATGTTAAAACTTCTAAATCCATCGCCATGGCCATTGCACTCGCCACCACAGCAGTGCTGGGTTATTGTGTGTTGTAGCGTGACACTAATCTAGATTTGAATGTTTTAATATGGAGCTTGGTACTTTGAGGCAGACTGGAGGGTAAAGGACAAAAGGTAACACCACTGTGTGTGTGGTTTTCTAGTTGCCGTGGATCAGTACTGTCGCTACATGCCCGCTATGTGCATCGAAATTTCAGTTTGCAAGAACTCTAGACTTACTACACAATTTTGCAATGTCATCAGCTGTTTCTTTGGCGCTGTCAATGTGATGAGAGCAAGAACTTGACAAATGTTACGAAATTCTTTGGGCAGTGACAAAGAAGGGATGAAATTTGCCCAAACACAGTCACATATATCTCTGACGCAAGAGCTAATTATGATATCCATTACATGACACCACAATCTAGGCCTAGTGTATAAGCCTATAGTTTTCTAGCATAAGACATTGATTCAAAAAGAAACTTTCCTATTCATGCAGAGAAGGCACGACAAATTACAAGATAGTCGTACTTTACTATATGTATGCTATATTTCAGTTATGGGCCTCTGCCTTTGTTCAAGTGTATTTGATCAAGAATTTGATTCAAGCCCATATCATTGCAGAGAAGTCTAATCCATGTCAACATTGAACAACATTGAACACTTTAAACGTGGGGGTGAATCATCCTACCTAATTCCTGTTGAAAGAAAAATTAATCTTGATTTTCTGTACAAATCAAGAATTCCATGTACTGATATTTTTAAGCTGTGTGACAAGTAAGAGATAAGTATATATGATAAAATGCTTCTTCCTGTCTCCATTTGCCGTGTCACACTTTACAGTGATTAAGGATCCATTTTTATTTAGCAGTTTGTTGGAATTTTCCGAGTGAACAAAATCAGGTTTATTTTCACCTATTTCAGAATACAAAGGCTATTAAAGTTTAAAACAAATGTAACTAACAACAGCAAAATAAAACCAAATAGAGTGAGTGAGTGCTTGGGGTTTAACATCATACTTAACAATGTTTCAGTCATATGGTGACGAGGAGTCCTTCTGGTGTGTGCATAAATAATGTATCTTCTGGTGACAGGGCGAGCCCGAGCCACCAGAAACACCAGACATGACACCCCGCTGAGTCACATTATACTGACACCAGGTCGACCTGTCCTGTTTCCTTTCTCTAACCTCTCAGTGCTGAGCGCCAAGTGAGACAGCAAAAAGTGCCATTTTTAAAGTCTTTGGTGTGATCCGATCTGGGCTTGAACCTGGATCTCCCAACCACGAGGCAGACGTTCTAACCAATAGACTGCCAAGGGAGTGGAAACCAAATAACAATGTCAAAAGTCTACCAGGTTTTGAACGATGTTGCTGTGTTCATACTTGCCAAGCACAAATCTGCAGACTCAAGGTTTAGTGCTGGGCTAGGTCGCACCTGAGACCAAAAAACCAGGAAGCTGTTGCTTCCTTGCTCACCATCATATAAGAGGAAATAACAATGACTGCATGGCCACCCCAGTATTTGTATAATGCACTGGGTGTCCTCTGCAATTCCCCTTGTTGTGGCAGCATCTAACAAAAGAGGGTGCAGTATACATACACATACAAATGACTCTGTTGTCATAGGACTGAAATATTGTCAAAGTTAAACCACAAGCATGACAGCATCCAGTAATCATTAAATCATGATGATGTTTATCCATTTTAATGGCCATGTTGTTTTTTTTCTGCATTGTGAGTCAGTGTTTGTGATCAAAGTACAAGGACATTTCTTCTGCCATGCACACACCTTCTTTCTAATGATATTTCTAATGATAGAACTTAACATAAAGAGATATTCTCACTCTTATTTATTATGTACCATTCAGTCACAATAGCTTCTGCATGCTTGTGTTATAATAATGTATGCTAAAGTTACAGTTCCAACACAGGTTCTAATCAACATGCTTGCAATTTTCTCTATTTCTGCCACTGTCTCTGTATTCATTTAGTTTCCATGGTCAGAGTCTGTGTTGCATTTGGTGACAGTTTCTGTGTCTTGTGTATTTTCCTGTACATCCTTTACATGTTGCATTTCTGTTAATGGTGTTTAACTATAGCTTCGTCATTGTCTGCAGTCAGTGTGTCCTCAATGCATGTATTACAGCATCTGCTATTAACATGTATTTATAGTGTCAGTTGTGTAACATAGCACATACATTTTCATTTTTAACTCACCTGTATAAGTATATGTACACACTTAGCTTACATCACACCTCCGTCATAAGGTAACTGTTAAAGGGTAGTATCTTGAAGAAGTACTTGTAAAGTGCAGTAATGTTAAGTTCATGTTCTTTACTTAATGCTCTGTGTGCATATTAATTTCCAGAAAATACAAAATTCATCACTTAGCATCTTGTTTATAGCAATAAATGTCAAGGTAAATTGATTTATTTCATTAGTCTTTTACGCTGAACAGTAGAATATTTCACAGGTAGTAAACTGTACAAAGCCTCAGGTAAAACCCACCAGTATCCGTAGGTTGTTACAGGTGCTATCTCACTAAGTACTGCATGTATTGAGCTCAGGTAAAGCATAACAACACGAGGTATAATATGAATGTCTGTGTCATGCATGTGTATTAAATACACAACTCTGCACATCATGTCTCTTCTCTGTATTGTAATCTATGTTATGGTACATGTAAATATTAAAGCTCTTTATGAATTAATGTCAATTTTGGCGTTCATGTGTTGCATACAGGCAAGCTCTCTTGTGGCCTAAGTATCAAATCTAAGTTTTTTATTATTATTTTTTATTCCATTTTATGTATATGTACTGCATATGCAAACATACCTCACTAAATTTATATGAAGGCATCTCACACAGTTTCCCTTAACTTTTATAATGTTGTTCATAATTCATGTACATTCACTTGATTAAATCTTCTTGTAACGTGTCTGTGTAATTCTCAGCCTGATCTGTTTCCTCTGTCCATCACACCCTTATATTTATTCTATAATATAAGATTTTAGCCTTTGTCTCAAATACAAACCGGTGCCTCTGTGGCTGAGGGGGTCAACGCACTAGCGCAGAATGATCACCCAGCAGCCTCCTACCAATGTGGTTGCTGTCAGTTCAAGACCAGCTCATGCTGGCTTCCTTTCTGGTCGTACATGATTGATCTGCTAGGTTTTCGCCCTCGACAATGTTGGCCACCGTCGTATAAATCAAATATTTTTCAGTATCTTTTTTGTGAATATTTTTCACAAAATACTTTCAAAACAAATGTATAACTTTCTATGGTCAGACAATGCCTCAGTTCTGTCAGATCTGGCTATTTAATAAGCTGCTATAACATTATTTTAATTTCTATTCATACTGTTGGGGGCCATGTCATTCATGTGCTAGCACAACACAATTACTCTCACCTATTCAGTCACTGTGAGGTCAAGTCCAGCATATGGTGGATTCCTCTCCGGTCGTACATGGCAAGGTCTCGAAGCAACCTGCGCATGGCAGCCATCGCATAAACCAATTGTTCTTCAGTAAGACATCAGTCAAAGAAATCCATTTATTTTATGGTAGTTCCTGTTCAATCAAAGCAAACTTTACATGAAGTTTCTCTTTCACATTCCAGGGTTATTTAAAGGGGCATACTCATCCTCAATTCTCTGGTCAGCTATGCTGTATGCAAATTTCTTCACGTTTTATGCCCTGTCTAAGTTCATATCATGTGACATCAAAGTTTATCAAAAGCTTTCTGCCACTGTACCCTGATAGGCACTTTCCACTGCACCCGCAATGGCAGTAAATGGTACATAGCATTGGTGGCACAGTGGTGTCACAGTAGGTTAGTTTCAAAACTTAGGCTCAGGTGGGAAGCGTTCTAGCGCAGCGTATTGACACAGGAGCCTCTGACCAATGCAGTTGCTGTGAGCTGAAGTCTAGCTCCATGTCGGCCTGTGGCAAAATGGTTAATGTGCTTTTCCTTCCATCTCTAGCACACATATGGTTCCAACTGGCCTTGGGCCGGCACTTTGTAGCTGTTATAGCCTATATGTAGTTCCAACAAAAATGTGCCTGTAATGCTTCTTGTAAAACTGTTCATCGCTTAAGGTTTCCTAACCACAGTTATTTGGTCCTTGTCATAAATGTGTATCCCCAGGTAATTCAATTAATCAGTTGCAGATCTTTTGTCTGCCCTGACATACAAACACTTTTGTCTCTCCTACCAACCTGGTTACTGTAAATATAAATCCATTTTGAAGTATGTAGTTAACAGTATAACATTTTGTTACAATAAACAATAACTGCTGTACAGGGGGCTTCAGTGTGTCAGTGCTAGCACAGTACAGTGACTCATAAGCTGCTCACCAAAACGGTTGCTGTCAGTTCAAGTCCAGCTTATGCAAGGTCTGGCAGCATACATGTGGGTTTCCCCTGGGCTGTGCCTAGTTTCCTGCCACCATAATGCTGGGCTGTGCCTGGTTTCCTGCCACCATAATGCTGGGCTGTGCCTGGTTTCCTGCCACCATAATGCTGGGCTGTGCCCAGTTTCCTCCCACCATAATGCTGGGCTGTGCCCAGTTTCCTCCCACCATAATGCTGGCTACCGGTATATAAGACAAATATCCTTCAGCACGGCATAAAACACCAATCAAACCATTTCCGTCCCTACTACATGTATTTTAAGCATATTTACAACACGTCTTTTCACTCAAAACTAAACACATACAATTTTAATTGGACCATTTCACTCAAAGGCACCCGTCCTCAGTATTCATGTGAACCATACATCATAATGCCACCTGTACTGTACAATATTTGTAATCAATTTCATCATATCCCTGTAAATTTGTAGTATCTTCAAAAGTAATTATACCACAGTCCTAAAATATACTGAGTATGTAACACACTTGTGGTGGGTGATAAGTTTTCTGCATCTCCATTTGCTTCTGTGGGTGACAATGTACATAATGCCATTAATCCTTTAACACACATTACAACAGTACGTATTACAATTAGACTGTCAGCTCTGGTGTTAGGTGCATGTTTCTGTTTATCTGTGACGTTCGTTTAGTCAAAACTGGCTTATATTTGTTAACTACGTGTATCAAGAGCAATATCACAAAACTCTCAGGTCACAATTACTATGAAAATCTCTCTGAGCTGTACAGTGTCAATGTAGTTCAGATATGGAACTAGCTCTGTCAAATTTCACAAGAAAATATTTTCAAAAGTCCGTATTTTGCACTGGGTACTGCAGTGTCCTTCACCAGACTGGGACTCGCACAGATATTTATACAACAGTTTTCATAATGGCATTGAAAAACAATCCAATAAAACATTCTGATTGAAGCAAACTTCATACACTCTACTGGCAAGTGCTCAAAACTGTACTACATTTTGATCTGCACAACTGACATTTGAACAAATTTCCTGGGTCACTGTTAATATTTGGCTCATTGCCTTCAGTAACACAATGTCTCCATTTCTCATCACTGATGTAGAGTGTACCTTCTATCTACATGTATTCTTGTTTATTTGGGTTTTATTTAATGCCACATAATCTGCATCCTGGGTATTTAATTTTAAACATTATCTTTTCTTGTTTTTAGATCCCACTCACCTCTTGAGTACAACAGAACAGTTTGTGATGTCAGCAGAGACATGAAGTCATCATGTGCACACCAAGTCTTGCATGTCTGATAAGCACTGTCAGACCTCACTTTGAAATTTTCTCTGTAATATGCACCATGTTTATTCACAGATAGTCTAAATCCCCTGTGAAGTCAGCGTATGTTATTTTTTGTAACCATTCATCTACTGCATGTATATTATATTTCATATTTCATCACTTTTCCTGTATCCCATAATTTGCAAACAATAAAATTTCTCATGTTTTTTTACATAATACTGTTGTCTTTAGCATTTCATATTAAATCTTAGCATCCTATCTTCAAACAGACCAGAAGCATCCAAAGTAATGCTGTACATTGGCGTCACCACATAGAGCTGTAATGTTGCACGTCATGTAAACCCATACCTATTCAGTCTTTCAGTATTGGCCATCACACATTTAGTATGTATCCAATATATGCCTTAATAACACAAATTATACCACCTCAGTCGCCTGGTGAGTTGAGCGTCCTCCTTGAGATTGGGACATCCTGGATGAATCACTTGCCAGATCATACCAAACATTTTAAAAATTGTTCCTGTTGCTGCCTGGCTTGGTGATCAGCACTCATAGACTACAGTGCCAAAACAGCACTGGTTGGCCCAGTGTCAGTATAATGTGACTGGATCAGGTGTCATGTCTGGTGTCTTTGGCATGATGTTCCATTGGCGACAGAACTTTGGCCGCACAGACTCACCCTGCCATAAGCAGACACAGTACACATACAGTTGTCATCATACAACTGAAAAACTTTGGTGTGTAAAACTCAAGCATACGTACATACTTAATGACAGAAATAATATTCACATCCACATCCCTCCCCCCCTTCATGCTAGCAAACATATCATTGTTCAGTAAATGTGCGCTTCTTCATTAAGTTGCATGGTCCACAACTTAGGGTTCTTGTCGTTAATGGGTTCAACATTTAAAACAACAGACTACCTTTACATAAAGTATGCATACCATAACTGTCATATTAAATGCACTTAAAGCAAAATGTGTATATTCATCTTCAGCGTAGCAATATAGCAAGCAGCACTTTTAGCAGTTAAAAACTATGGGTTTCAGCACAGGACTTCAGCTTTTTCAATATTTTCCTTAAAGCACACCTCAACCAACTTCAACTTTATATGTATTTTCTTCAGGGTAGACAAATGTTGTAAAATATCGTTACCATACTTGTAATCCACACAATATGGTCCGTAGGCAATGTGTACTTTTTCTAAAGGTGGTGTGGTCTTTTAACGCTTTCTGTATTAAGGAGAGGTGGTGTCGGTGTCCGGTTAAGCTCTTGTTTTTCAGCTCCTGTATAATGGACTCTCATGCATGGATTGAAGTTCAAGCTTGTTTTCACCTCCCTAATCTAAGTGTATACCTAATATAAGTGTGTATCTATAGTGTGTACATGTACATACTTCTATGGAAGGTATAACGGGTATGAAATTAAATAGCAGTTAAATTAAACTATGCTTGTTTCTTTATTCTGACGGCATTTGTGATTGCTATGCTAGGCGAGCTGGTGGGGTTTTTTGAACGCCATGTTACAAATTATTGTCCAAATGGTAACTAACAACAGGTCAAAAAAGTCATTTTTCTTCTTCAAGTCTACAAGAATTAAAGAGTCAGTAACAATACACACAACTAAATAGCCTATTCATATGTCCATACAATACAAACGCAGTAAAAATGTCACAGGCGACCCATATCACACATCAACTCCTATTTCATAGATCACCCAGGTCTCTCCACAGTTCACACATTACAACCCACCTTCTATTGCCCACACAGGTCTCTATAAAATACACACACTACTACCCAGCTCCTAAAGCCCACTCAGTCCTCAGTACAATATATACACTGCAACCTACGTTTCGCAGCCCACTCAGTATAATACATGCACTATAACCTACCTTCTAAAACCCACCTAGATCTCCGTACAAAACACACCACAACCCACCTTTCACAGCCCAAGCAGGTCTCAGTACAACGGACACACTGTGGCCAATTCAGGTTTCAATACAATGGACACACTTCGGCCCACACAGATCTGACTACAATGCCCACACTACAACCTACCTTTTACGGTCTGCCCAGGACTCAGTATAATACACACACTGCGATCACGCAGATCTCAGTACAATACACACCCTGCTACCCACTCAGGTCTCTGCACAATACACACTACAACCCACCTTTTACAGTCTATCCAGGTCTCAGAACAATACACACACTGCTACCCACCGAGGTCTCAGTACAATACTCACAATGGGACCCCACAGGTCTCAGAACAATACACACACTGCAGTCCACCTTATACAGTCTAACCAACTGTCAGTAGAATACAGACACTGCGGCCCCAAGGTCCACCTTGCCGCCCACCCAGGTCTCAGTCCAATACACAGACTGAGGCCCACCCAAATCTCTGTAGAATACACACATGGCCGCCCAGCCAAGTATGAGTACAATACATACACTTTGGAATATCCATGCAACAGTACAAATACACAAATTACGGCCCACCCAGGTCTCTGCACAATGCACACACTACAATCCACCCAGGTCTCAGTACCCAAAACACATTGTGGCACACCCAGGTCTCAGTGCAATACACACACTGAATACACACATTTGAGTACAATACAATGTACAATACAAACTCTACAACTTACCCTTTACGGTCTACCCAAGTCTCAGTAAAACACACACACTACGGCCCACCCAGCTCTTAGTGCAATACACTCCCTGCACAATACACACCACAACCCACCTTTTGCAGTGCACCCAGGTATCAATACAATAGACACGGTGCTGCCCACTGAGGTCTCAGCTCAATACACACACTGGAGCCCAACAAGTCTCAGTGCAATACACACACTGTTAAACACCCAGGTCTCTGCACAATGCACACACTGTGGCCCATCCAGGACTGAATAGAATGTAAACACTGTGGCCCACCCAGGTTTCATACTGTGGGCATCCATGTTTCTGCACAATACACATGCTTTGACCCATCCTGGTCTCAGTACACTACACAGCCTGCGACCCATCAGGTCTCTGCAGAATACACACACCTCGGCCCGCACAGGTCTTAGTATAATACACACCCTGTTGCCATGCAGGTTTCAGTACAATACATACCCTGCGACCCATCTCGACCTTTTAGACTCTACCCAGCTCCTAGTACAATACACAAACTGCGGTCCACCCAGGTCTCAGTACAATACACACCCCGTGGCCCCTAGGCCTCTGCACAGTACACACACCTCGGCCCGCACAGGTCCTAGTACAATACACACCCTGTTGCCATGCAGGTTTCAGTACAATACATACCCTGCGACCCATCTCGGCCTGTGCACAATACCCACTACAATCCACCTACCCAGATATCAATATAATGCACACCCTGCGGCCCACAGAGGTTTCACTTTAATACATACACTGTGGCTCACTCAGTTCTCAGTACAATATGCACATTGTGGCCCACCCAGGTCTCAGTACAACAGACACACTGCGGCCTACCCAGGTCTCAGTATAACAGACACACTGCGGCCTACCCAGGTCTCAGTACAATACACACACACTTCAGAACACCCAGGCATCACTTTAATACATACCCTGCAATCACGCAAGTGTCAGTACAATACACACCCAGCGACACACTCAGGTCTCAGCACAATGCACACTACAACCCACCTTTTACAGTCCACCCAGGTATCAGTACAATACACACACTGCAGCCCACGCACCTCTCTATATAATACCCAAAATACAATCCAAATTATACAGTCTAAGCAACTTTCAGTACAATACACACACTGCGGCCCACCCAGGTCTATGCACAATAAACACACTACAACCCACCCCTTACAAT